>OX411733.1:20030247-22530247 GCA_948252095.1 Dicycla oo
TGATTGTGACTGAGATGAGATTGTGACAATTTTGTTTTTAAGTTTATAATTACGGGAATTCTGCTTCAGGTAAGCATATGTTTAATACTCACAGCAGTATAATCAGTAGCATAAAAGGACCTCCTCATCTGTCCTCCGTAGGTCCTCAAGACGGTTGCGTGTAGCAACATGGCGCAGTAAGACATCCTTCCTAGAGGCTGCAGAGGACCCCATTCTACTGATCCCACGTAGATGCCTGCGGAATACGCAAGTTTTGGTTATTTTATCTGAACAGTTACAATTTCTGTTTACCAATTTCTGGCAATCAGCGTGCCAGTTTCTGATTAACACCTAGGTAACAGGGTGCCAGTTTCTGGTATCACCAAAGGAACTGAGTGACTATTTCTTGATAACACCTAGGTAACATATTTGGCTATCACTTACGTAACAGGGTGATCATTTATTTCAGGGTGACAATTACTGGCTATCATCTTTCTTGATAACACCTAGGTAACATATTTGGCTATCACTTACGTAACAGGGTGATCATTTATTTCAGGGTGACAATTACTGGCTATCATCTTTCTTGATAACACCTAGGTAACATATTTGGCTATCACTTACGTAACAGGGTGATCATTTATTTCAGGGTGACAATTACTGGCTATTATCTTTCTTGATAACACCTAGGTAACATATTTGGCTATCACTTACGTAACAGGGTGATCATTTATTTCAGGGTGACAATTACTGGCTATCATCTTTCTTGATAACACCTAGGTAACATATTTGGCTATCACTTACGTAACAGGGTGATCATTTATTTCAGGGTGACAATTACTGGCTATCATCTTTCTTGATAACACCTAGTTGCCAATTTCTGGTAAACACCTAGGTAACAGGGTGCCAGTTTCTGGTATCACCAAAGGAACTGAGTGACTATTTCCTGATAACACCTAGGTAACATATTTGGCTATCACTTACGTAACAGGGTGATAATTTATTTCAGGGTGACAATTACTGGCTATCATCTTTCTTGATAACACCTAGGCGCCAATTTCTGTTAAACACCTAGGTAACAGGGTGCCAGTTTCTGGTATCACGTAAGGAACGGAGTGACTATTTCCTGATAACACCTAGATGACATTTTTGGCCATTACCTACGTAACAGGGTGATCATTTCTGGCTATAGCATAGGTCGACAATTACTAGCTATCATCTAGGTGACTGGGTGCCAATTTCTTGATAACACCTAGGTAACAGGGTGCCAGTTTCTGGCTATCACCTAAGGAACTGAGTGACTATTTCCTGATAACACTTAGGTAACATATTTTGGCTATCACCTAGGTAACAGGGTGATCATTTCTGGCTATAGAATAGGCATCAGGTCGACAATTACTGGCTATCGTCTAGGTAACGGGATGCTAATTTCTTGATAACACCTAAGTAACAGGGTGACTATTACTGGCTAAAGCCTAGGTAATAGGGTGACAATTAATGGCTGTCGCCTGGGTAACAGGGTGCTAATTTCAGGGCAACAACAAGGTAACAGGGTGACATTTTTGGATGTTGTCAAGGTTCAAAGGTAATAGTTTCTGGCTTTCAATAAGACAATAAATTCTAGTTGTCGCCCAGGTTACATAGTGACAAATTCTAGTTATCGCCCAGGTTACATAGTGACAAATTCTAGTTGTCGCCCAGGTTACATAGTGACAAATTCTAGTTGTCACCTAGGTTAGGTTAGTTAGCTAGGTAGATTTGCCCTTTAATGCGTTCAAAGCTAAAGTAAAATCTAACCTTTGTTCAAAGGCATACTATTCTATCAACGATTACTTAAACGATAAGAATAGTTGGTCGCTGTGTTTAGCTTAAGACAATGTTTATGTTCTTTCTCCAGAATTAGCATAGCTACTGACAGGTTATATGAGTTCATATAATTATTTATTTTCTTTGACTCTCAAGGTCAATTTATTTTAATTTTATTTTTATTTATTATTGACATAATCTACTCATTTCAATGTTTATTTATTTTTTATGAGTGGTATTGCAATATGTGGTTAGCTAGTGACCTCGACAATTGATCATAGTTTTTCTTGCCCGAGCAACCGGCAGCAAGTTCGTCATGCTCCCTTAGATGTCACTGCTTGCGGTAGCGTCGGGGGTCGGGTTGTCTCCTTCCCTCAAATATGGCGAGGGGGGTAATGGCTGATCTTTGCGTTATACTCGTGAACGGGTGCTGCTTGTGGTGACAGGTCGTCTTGCTGACCTTGGTTTTGTTTTGTTATTAGTAATTTAACTCGTTGTTGATTTTACTTCGATGGTCCTAGTTTATCCCTATCTGTGACTTGTGAGTTACGACTACATGTACGGCTATATGTAAGTGGGCACGCCCTTTATTACTGGAGGCTTTTATTTAGGTATAAAGTTCTGCTTACGTTTTTAGTTTTGTATTTTGTTTCTGCTTGAGTATTGTTTTCGTTTTTTTTTTTTTTTTTTTTTGGTATATTGGCGTGTGCTAGCTTACTTATAGCAAATAATTTAATTTAATGTTTTGTGTTGCGTAATGTACCTAAATTATTATGCGCAGTATTATATAGAATCATTTTTTTAACTGAACAGACAGCTGTGCTGCTGGGGAGTTTGTTGCGCCACTTCTTCTCCCCAGCTAAAGCACTAGGAAGTGGTGAAGGGCGGGCGTTTTTGGGGGACTGTCTTATGTAATTTTGACGTTCAAAAAGTGCTGATTCTCAGCCTAGTTTGAATAAATGACTTTTGATTTGATTGATTGATTTGATTTGATTTACATAGTGACAAATTCTAGTTGTCGCCCAGGTTACATAGTGACAAATTCTAGTTGTCGCCCAGGTTACATAGTGACAAATTCTAGTTGTCGCCCAGGTTACTTAGTGATAAATTCTAGTTGTCACCCAGGTTATATAGTGACAAATTCTAGTTGTCGCCCAGGTTACTTAGTGATAAATTCTAGTTGTCACCCAGGTTATATAGTGACAAATCCTAGTTGTCGCCCAGGTTATATAGTGACAAATTCTAGTAGTCGCCCAGGTTACATAGTGACAAATTCTAGTTGTCGCCCAGGTTACATAGTGACAAATTCTAGTTGTCGCCCAGGTTACATAGTGACAAATCCTAGTTGTCGCCCAGGTTACATAGTGACAAATCCTAGTTGTCGCCCAGGTTACATAGTGACAAATTATAGTAGTCGCCCAGGTTACATAGTGACAAATTCTGGTTTTCAATTAGGTTACAGTGATACTATATGGGTTTCACCAAGGTAGAAAGTGTCAATTTCTGGTTTATTAGTTTCTACTTACTATTACACTTGTAGAAGTATCCTATTATGAAAACACAGATGGCTAGAGCGAAGAAGTTCTGGTTCAAAGCGTTGAAGACCGCTGACTCGAAGGCCGAAGCCTCACGGTGGTGAAGGTCCCAACCCATGAGGACTGTTCCCATCGCGATGGGAATAGAGGACAGGAAGAGGAGTTTCATTGTCTGGAAAAAAATATGACACTCTTTAATAGGCCTTACAAAGACATTCAGGAGGAGTTACATTATACTTGGTAGCTAAGCGTAGTCGCTTAGCACACTACTTATGCAGGGTGTAATTTTAATAACGCGCAACCTCTTAAAGGGAGGGTCATTGTACTCAACATTATGAACAACTTTTACTATGGGACCAAACCTGAAAACGTGAAAAAAAATCTGCTGTTCCCTACATTTTGAAGAGTTATGCAAAAATTAATGTAGGGAACAGCTGATTTTTTCGCGATTATAGGTTTAGTCCCATAGTAAAAGTTGTTCATAATGATGAGTACAATGACCCCTTAAGAGGTTGTGCATTATTTAAAATACACATCGTGTAATGATCGCAATTTGATTTACCAAAAACAAATTTTTTTTCTTCATTAAAATAAATAATTATATTTTTGTCCTATAACTGGGGCCGTATTATGAAGTTTTAAGGCCATGATGGTTCCGTTGCGAAAAAGGGATGGTGCTATAGGCCATGTATAGCTCCGTCTCTCTCTAGCACTGGAAAAATGATGACGTTATACGACTCATGACAGGTATGTTGCCGTTGCAACTACTAAGTTTCCACAAAAAAAAAAAAAAAAAAACTCAATATTTATGTGTCGGAATCGAAATCGTGGCATTTAAGGATCGAATGGCTTTTGCAAACTATTAAAATTGAACGATATCATACATTCGACTAGGTTCAAACTCAATAGGGTTCAAAAATATTTTCAAAAACAGAATAAACTTACGATAGATTCTCTCAGGTCCCATTTCTTCTGTTGTGCCTTGTGATAGAAGTAGGCAGTCAGCACTCCCAGATGATATCCGGCCCAGTTGCCCTGAGCGGATACATACGCATGGTAGAACGTGTCATTGTACCCGAATATATTTCTTATAGACCTGGAAAAACAGTCAAAAATTGCTTAAGAGAAAAATGGTACATGAGTTGTTTTGGCTAGGTTCTCAATTGAAGCTATGAGAAAATTTTTGGATATCGTTCAAAGTCACGTACCGGAGTAATGTGTGTCACGATTTCTATTATGGGATAAGCAGAGATTCAAGTACTGTAAGTATATTGGCGTGAACTGCGAAGTATTTGAAATGTGAGGGTTATTCACTTTTTAGGGTTCCATACCAAAATGGTAACAAGGGACTCTTATGTTGTTACCTCAGTCTGTCTGTTAGTCACAACTGGATATGTCAAGAACTACGAAAGCTATCAACTTGAATTTTGGAATAGTTTCAGATGACATTACTTAGCCCAACTATTTTGCAAATAAGAAAGAAATAAAAATTAATATCTATATATTTTTTTTTGCAACAGGTACTGAAAGGGGGTCTTAAAAATTCGATGTAGGGCTACTAGAGCATGTGGGGTATCATATAACAGAGCTCTATTTGCACATTTCAAACAATTTTTTTTTAGGTCGAATAGTTTTCGACTTTTTATGAACAATGTAAAAAAAATACCGTTCCCACCCTTATCTCCGAAGTTTGCATAGAGAAAAATCTGAAATTATTCTATGTGATAGAAGTTTATGTAAGAATTACAGGAAAAATAAAACGATGTCTCTAAATAGCACACTTTTTTTGATGGTTCGGAACCAGAGGGTTTTGGTTGAATTGGTGCAACACTGTGGACTGCGAATTCACTTGGCATCTAGAAATGTATGATTATGATTATACAGGGTTATTGGTAAAATACCAACAACCTCTTATTGGGTCATTGTACTCAACATTATGAACAACTTTTACTATGTGACCAAAACTGAAATCGCGACAAAATCAGCTGTTCAGTACATTTATGTTCGGATAATTCGTCAAAATGTACTGAACAACAGATTTTTTTCGCGATTTCAGGTTTGGTTCCATAGTAAAAGTTGTTCATAATGATGAGTACAATGACCCCTTAAGAGGTTGTTGGTGTTTTACCAATAACCCTGTATAATCATAATCATACATTTCTAGATGCCAAGTGAATTCGCAGTCCACAGTGTTGCACCAATTCAGGCATGCAAAAATATCATAATAAATCAATAAGTAAAGTAATAAATTCAAATTAATTAGTAAATCATGTCAGAGCATATGATGTCATAATAATAAAACAAACAAAATAATTGTAATAAAACAATAATTATTATGTGTTTAATTTTCTTATAAACATTCTAATAGACATTTGACACTCGATTTATTTATTTAGGGAAATATAGAAAGTCTTTCTCTATTTGTTTGTCATCAAATTGTATTATTG
Organism: Dicycla oo; assembly: GCA_948252095.1. Classification (NCBI taxonomy): domain Eukaryota; kingdom Metazoa; phylum Arthropoda; class Insecta; order Lepidoptera; family Noctuidae; genus Dicycla; species Dicycla oo. The sequence continues at coordinate 20,036,015 of OX411733.1, forward strand.
TAATATTGTACCAGTGTATGTGTATTTGTACAACAATTTATAAAAAAAAACGTGTTTCTTTATGTTTTTATGACTTTGATGAATAAATAGTCTATTCTCCAAAGACGAATCAACTCTTGAAACATGACTTTCCGAAGGACAAGTTACAAATAATGTTCAAGCTAAAAAATTATAATGTGAAAACTGAAGAAGGTATAGTCTATCTGATAATCTTAATAATTGCTTTAACACTTTTGACAACAATTCCTAGAATATTGAAACTTCACTAAAGTTGAAACTATCTGACTGTCACATAGACAAATATTTTTGTCGTTTTAGGACGTTCAAGTGACATTCACCCTTAGGCCGTTTATCCACCGCCACCGTCAACGGGATGTCAACGAGGAACGGGATTATTCGAACTGAAATAGACATCCCGGCGCGGCGGCGGTGGTGTGCGGTGGAGACGCGGTCATAATATGTAAATGTATGTACACATCGCTACTTTGTCGCCGTCAACTCGTTATCGTTGATATCCCATTGACGGTGGCGGTGGACAAATGGACCTTACGGTGTAAAGTAATCACGATATTGACTATAGAATTAATGTAGATATAAGCTGGAGAAAACTAGTAATATAATTAAAAATACTTACTCAGGGAATATGCTAACTCTAATCGGCAGGAGATTCATGAAGTAGCTCTGAAGGAACGGTATGAGAAGACTGATGATCATGACGGCTGTCAGTACTGGAACCCCACTCTTGGGCCATCTCCAAATGATGAGCATGACTACCAGGGTTATCAGGAAGAGCTGCGTGTCTGTGCCGAGGTACCTGGAAGTAGTATGAGGATAATACAGATTAACAGTTTTGTAGAAATAACAGAATTAAAAGCTATGTGATTTTGGTGATTACGAAAAATATTTTTCTGAAAAAAAGTTTACAGTAAAGAAGTTTTAAACCACCTTCTTCAAGAAATTCGTTATTGTAGTCTTTGTTATTTTGATAGCATAATAAATTATATTGTAATAAATTATACATCATGGAAACTGCATTATTTGTAAAAATAAATCCACATTTATTCAAAAAACTATGTTCAGTGAAGAAAACTCCGATGAGTGCTCAATATTTTAATGAACTATGCCTTTTGAAATGTAAAACTTCTCTAATGAAGAAAAGCTTGTTTGGTGTTCGTCCACAAATATATAATAAAATACCCGATGAAACAAAATGTATGCCATTGCAGAAATTTAAAAAAACGCTTAACGGTTTACTGCTTGAAAGATGTTATTATAGTCTAGACGAATTTCTTAATGACGAATCTCTATAAGTATATTATAATGCTGACATAAATTTTAATATTTCGAACTGAATCCTAACTTCGTAACTTAATATTATAAATGCAAAAGTAAGTTTGTTTGTTTGTTTGTTACATTTTCACGCCTAAACCACTGAACCGATCATCCTGAAATTTAGCATATATACGTTGTCAGGTGTACAGAAACGGACATAGGGTACCTTTCATCCCGAACAAAGTACTGTTCCCGAGGAAAACAACAATAACGTTCTTATGGTAATAGATAGCGCCACGTGTCTTTCGAATCATGATTGAATTATAATTGAAATAAAATTGAATTATATTGAAAATTCAACAGTAATGTTCCATCTTTGAATTCCTCAAAGTTATTAATCAAATATAAATCGCATTGAAACCGTGCATGTTATCAATCAATCTGCCTAGCCTTTTCCCAACTATGTTGGGGTCGGCTTCCAGTCTAACCGGATGCAGCTGAATACCAGTATTTTACATGGAGCGACTGCCTATCTGACCTCCACAACCCAGTTACTGGGTAATACGATACCCCCTGGTAAGACTGGTTGTCAGACTTTCGGGCTTCTGACGACCCGTAACGACTGTCAAAGATCCACGAATGACAGCCGGGACCAACGGCTTAACGTGCTTTCCGAGGCACGGAGGAGTCTCGGTATGAAAAGATGGTCACCCATCCACAGACCAACCCCGGCAAGCGTAGCTTAACCTGATGGATCGACCCGTGCGGCTGTTTTACTTAGCCACGAGCTCCTCTAAATCATGCATGTTATGCTATCAGAAAACCAGGCTATAGCTGTAAGTATCTGTGTAAGATCTATAGATTGTTCAGTGAGTTAAGTTTATCAAGCGAAGACGACAGCGGTATATTTCTTGAGTGCACACTTTCAACTTAAGGCGAAAGCGTCAGGGTAGCCCGCCGAATTCAAATTTTCTTACGTTTTTTTTGCAATTCACAAGTTAGTATTAGGTTGTACGTTGATCAAAATGTAATAATTATCATCAATAAAGTCATCAATACAACTTTTTAAGACCAGGTAATCCTAATGAATGACTATTTCATGAAATCTTGACATTTGAGGATTATACTGAGTTAAGACGCCCCCGGAGCATGCGTAGTTCAAACAAACGAAATACTAAAATAATTTGTAAATCAAACATATTCTTAAGGCAGTGTGCACTTATCCGATTTGATTACAGAATATCTAGGTTCCCAAATATATATTAAATAAGAACATTGATGTAAACAGGAAATATGAGAAAAATAAGTTTTCTATAGAAATTTTAAATTCCTCATATCTCGTCTTCAAATCAGTGTCCTTTCAAAATATATGTTTGGGAACCTAGATATTCTATAATCTAATCGGAATAAATACACACTACCTTAAGAATATGTTTATTTTACAAATTATTTTGGTATTTCGTTTGTATGAACTACGCATGCTTCGTGGGGCTCTTAAGGAGTTGTATTACTGATTCTAATAATTATAATTCTGTAAATACATATTTGTTACGACCACGAATCATACGTTATTTAACATACAACTTATAATTGACTTGCAAAAAAAAAAAACGAATTACGTGGGCTACCCTGACGCTTCCCCCTTAATGTACCCCAATCTAAGGTACTCAAACTTACCGCTTACCATCAACTATGTCAAGGAAACGTCGTTACTTTATTACCTACCCGACAACTCGGCACGATTGAGATCGAGATACCCTCTTTCTTAAAGTTAATTTCTTCACTGTAATTACGAATGCAACTCAAACCAAGGCTTACCACATAATATTTACCCTGGATTACGCAATGGTAAAATAAACCTTGCGTCTTTCGCAATACGAGTGATTTTAGCTATTTACTTTATGTATGTGATTTAAATATTTGTTTTTTTGTCGTAATTTTGTATGAAAAAGCGGCTAAGTGCGAGTCCGACCCGCACACGAAGGGTTCCGTACCACTGTAAATTATTTGAAACTACATATTTTTTAGGGTTTCGCACCCGAATGGTGCCAAACGGAAGCCTATTACTAAACCTCCGCTGTCCGTCTGTCTGTCTGCGGACTGTATCTTATGAACCGTAATACTTAGATAATTGAAATTTTCTATGGCCGCTATAATAAAAAAAAGTATAAAATTATATATTGTACGGTTACGGAACCCTTCGTGTGTGAGTCAGATTCACACATGACCATTTTTTATAAATACTTTCGCAAAAATAAAATAAGTGTCTTTTATGGGGAACCCTTTAATTTTGAAGTTTATTTTGTTTTTTATATTTTTTTTTATTAGCAGTTCACACACTGAAAATTTTAAGTGTCTACCTATTATAGTTCAAAAGATACAGCCCTGTGACATACAGACGGATAGCCTTAGTAAAACGGTCCCGTTGGCGCCTTTGGCTACGGAACCCTGAAGAACCAATGCTTGACGCAATTTTTGGAGGCCAAGTGAGTGAGATTTGTGAAAAGCGGATTAGCCTTCGAAGTGTTGGTCATAGAAAAAGTTAAGAAAATAAAACATAACCTAGACATTTTATGCCATTATGACAAAATAAAACAAATAATTATTTTGCGTAAGGAAGCTACAGAGAAGTCTGTGCAGTAAAACGGTTGTCTTTTATTTTATTAATATTTTTATGCGAATTAAATATATACTAGGTGACTTTTTTTACCGTCTTGAAAAAAATAAGGCCTAATAAGGTGATCGGAGTAGAAGCCTATGGCATACTTAGTTTTTTTTTTTTAATTTTTTAATTTCGATATTTTATATCGACCTATAAAGTTTTTTTTTTTAATTTCTGCTTTTATTGTTCTAGTTTACTTCAAATGTTTATTGACAGAGCAATTTGGGTCTAAACTATTAAAAAACCAAAAAAAAAAAAACTAGGTATGCCCTAGGCTTCTACTCCATTCTCTTATTGTATCCAATTTTTTCCAAGACGGTAAAAAAATCCATCAAGTATACACTCCAAGGCGCACTTGCGCGTTCATGGGTTATTATAAATAACTCGGAGTTATCAGCTAACTCAAGGTTAATCAAATAATTCATCTGGCGCCACCGAGAGTAAACCTATACTTTAAATATTTAACCCACAATGTGGAAGACTTAAGTTGCTAAACTCTGACTAAGTGTAAGTAATGTCAAAATAAATTGATGTAATGAGGTACAGTCACGAACCGGGATTGTTGAGCCACTAGCTTATCATCTTACCTTGGTTGTGTTACACTAATGCCACCCGTTTTTCGTTATTTAAATGTCACATGTCAAATTTCACGGGCGGCCTACACTATGTCCCCTGCCTGACCAATGTTATATAATTATACACGGATATACACTCAATAATGGGCCCCCGGAAACGGTCGCCAGCAAATAGTGACGTAGCGACAAGGGGGCAACACTTCCTGAGGAGCTTGACGAGTAGCCAATTAATACCACTGTCAAACAATGACAGCTGGGACAATTTATTTGCTTAATACTCAATTTTCCCGACTATACAACATAAGTAAATTTTGATCTCTAAAATAACTGTCTCAAGACTCTAATTTGATTGTGTTGGTAAGAGTAAGTTTCAGATAAGATGCAATTTAACTAATGTGAGAGATAATTTAATACCATCTTCTTATCAGATAGGTTGGGGATGGCTAATAGCACTCTCTGAAATATGTATGTAAGGATCGTAGCAGGTGGCGTTCTATAGTTTCTGCCTACCCCCATGGGAAAACGGCGAGAGTTTGTGTATGTTTGAAAAAAAAAAGAAAAAAAAGTCAGTTGTTAACAGCGTGTATTTATTAGAAAGGTGTGGTAAAATCTAAGATCATCAAACTGATCAACTTTCAGTTTGATGATCTTAGTTGATTATTTTTTTGCGATTACGATGTATGTTGGTCCCATAGATGGGACCAACATACATCGTAATCGCAAAAAAATAATCAACTGTCCGATAGAAAACTTTAATACTTCTACAACTTGATCCAAATGCAATCCAACGTTTTTCCCGAATTTGAAAATTTACCGGAAATCTTTTCAAATTTTCATTTGCATGAAAGCCTAAATCGGACTATTGCGAAAATTTTAAAACAAAAAATAGTCGAGGCAGTCTAGCCTTTCTCAAGTTAGTGGCGCGCTTACCAACGAACCTGTATTTTATTTTTATTTATATAGAACTAACTTCCGCTCGCGGCTTCGCCCGCGTGATATGTCGATAAAAAGTAGTCGATGTCCTTTTCCAGGTCATGGCTTACCTGGGGGCCAACTTCATCCTAATCCGTTCAGCCGTTTTAGCATGAAACGTAACAAACAAACAAGCAAATTCACTTTCGCATTTATAATATTAGTTAGGATAGTTAGGAGGATGAAAAAGTAGTCTATCGATACTCTAGAGTGTCACAAAATACATTACGTAAATTAAAAAAAAAGTACTCTTAACACACTACTAAAGTTTCAATAATAATATAATTCGAAAGACACGTGGCGCCATCTATTATCATAAGAATCGTAATTGTTGTTTTGCTCAGGAACAGTACTTTTTTTCGGGATGAAAGGTACCCTATGTCCGTTTCTGTACACCTAACAACGTATATGCAGAACTTCAGGATGATCGTTTCAGTGGCTTAGGCGTGAAAAGGTAACAAACAAATAAACAAACTTACTTTCGCAGTTATAATATTATTATAGTTAGGATAAACTTGTATAAAATATGTAATAAAATTTTAATTTTCCTGTTACAAATTCATGATGTGGGTAATCTGTGCTACTGTATGTAACATGTAACTGACCGCATAATTCACGTTGAAACGTCGGCTTCGCAGGAAGGAACACATTCATCAATGCAAAGACTAGCAGGTTGCACAAAATGGTAGCTAGTTTACTATCAACCGCAATCAATTATATTTTTAACTTAATTATTCATAACCATGTAATTAAATAAATCACGCCTAGAATATAATGCATAGGTATAATGTGTGTGAACTATGGAAATAATAAATAAATAAAATCATTTTATTAGCTTAATGCCTTGATTGTAAAGGTGTAATTGAAAAGAGGATAGTACCTACCTATCCATTTGAGTGATGATGATATTTGATAATAGCCAAAATATCAATAACATCCGCAAGTCTGTTTGTTCAAATGAAATGGTGTGATTTGTAGGGTTGGGTAGCCAAATATCTAAAACGGTAAATGTCACACTGCTGTGGCGGCATCTACATCGCCACATGCGAATTACGCATCGCACTGACGTCACGCAAAATCCTGCATCGCGCAAGCAGAGTTTGCCGCGCGACTAGCATCTGCATATTATACAATAATGAACAAAAACCCTGGTGATCCTTTTAACACGTGATTGTACTCATGATAACAAACAACTTTTATTATGGGACCAAACCGGAATTCGCGAAAAAAATAATCTGCTGTCCCATACATTCATGTTTGTATAACTCGTCAAAATGTAGGGAGCAGCTTATTTGTTTTTTGCGATTTCAGATTTGGTCCCATAATAAAAGTTTTTTCTTGTCATGAGTACAATCATGTGTTAAAAGGAACAACAGGGTTTTTGTTACAAATTGTATAACGTGTTAATAAACAAACTTTAAGACTGCTTTAGTTAGTCCATCGAAGTGAGTAACTTTTACTATGGGATCAACTTTGAAATCGCGAAAAAGAAATTAGCTGTTGCATACTAAACCTACTGTCTAAACTGTATGGGACAGCTGTTTTTTTTTTCGCGATTTCAAATTTGGTCCCTTAGTGAAAGTTATTCAGTTCGATGGTTTATAAGAGTCAATTTAAAAAAAATAAAAATACGTTGCCGACTATAATAAAAGTTATTTTGTTCTGTTACAAACATAATATAAAAAATACAACGATTTAATGGCGAGATTTCGGGTAATTCAAAGAAAAAACAAACATATCTCAATTACCGCAAATGAGCCCCCCAATCCCTAAAAAAATGGTGTCAGTCATAATTGTATACAGTTCTTATTTCAAACGTAACATATTTAAGCTCAACAGTCTACCCATATCATATATTATTATGTGCATTCGTAAATATTCATCCCAACTACGGAACCCTTCTTTTTGCGTGGTCCGACACGCACTTGGCCGGTTTTATTTTATTCGACTTCAAAAAACTAAGGTCTTCTCTATTTTATTGGTGTTTGATTTATTGTTATTTTAAAAGACTTTAGTGTCAATTTGACCCGCATTCTCGGCATATGAATTGGTTTAATGTATACCAGCCCAGCTAGCTAGATGCCTAAATACCTATGCATACAAAATTAGCTATTATCTATCTATGTGCATACGTTTACAAAATGGTGGACGCCAACAATTATAACTCCTTTAAAAAAATCTTTCACTGTCGTAACTCAACATTCATAAAACTAAATTACTGTTTTATATTTTGCTAGTTACTACAACTAATTGGGCTAAAAAGAACAGTGGCTCCGTTCCGCGTCATTGCGATTGCATCAAGACCAACAACTTCATGGACACAACGAACAAATTGCTACATTTCAAGTTTACGCGTCTCTGATTATCATAAGCGCTTCCCTTTTCCTTCAGCAATAATTGTTTGTTTGTTTGTTTGAAGTTTTCAATTGTTTTATTATGCTTGAGTTCAATGACCGCTTTACATACTTTTGACGATTTTAATGTTTGAAGTATTAAACTGTTTTTATAACTGTGATACTTTGTAACACCGTATTTCCCAGAGATTGCCCTTAAAGATCGAATAAAATACTATTCAGCTGCATTTGTTTCGACTGGGAACCGATCCCAACATCGTTGGGAAAAGACTAGGTAGATAATGATGCCCTTTCCAACCTCTTTAATTATGTCCCCAGATGAAATTATTCACAAGTAGCCACTATTCAGAATTTTGGGAACAAGAGGTTGTCGTGTTGGAATTTGCAGAATCTCTGACATTGCCTAACCACGACACGCCTTGTCGATCAAACTGTAATTGGGTCTCGACCGTTTGAAATTGTGACTCGAAAAGGTGACGCAAAAGTGTGTAAGTTAGTGCCTTAGAGGTTCAAATAGTCGCTTCCAAAACTAAAATTTCGCATTTTTCTAAACCTTTGATTGACACACAATTTGATTCCTACAATTTTATTTGTTTCCATACCTTCGAACAATACCTTGGATACATCTGACTAACTTATACTTAGACTAAAAGAAAACATCATAACAATCTAGAACTGACAGTCTGTAGTCGCCAACACACTCACAGCAAAGCTTTAATTACCTCTGCTTTACGAAAGAGCATTATAATCAATGAGTACACTTTTATTCCAGGACAATCACAATCATTAAAATAAGAATAGTGAAAACTCACCAAGCCTGAGGCAAACACAAGTTCTCAAACGGGAACAGATTAGGGCTCAGGATGACCAGCTGCCACCAGTTCATACGACACATGTCTCGTTCTCTCCTCACTACTGCATCCCACATGGGTCCTGACCCCAGATGAGGCACCCAGGTCATGGCCAGACCCATTACGACTAAGACTGCAGGCATTAATCTGCGAAAGAAAGATGGTGATACTTACAGAGGAAAAAGTGTCACCTGCAAGACCTACAATTTAAAGGATTGGTTATTAATTGTTTCAGAGATATGTACAAAGAGGATAACCAGATTGATATTATTGTTCCATTGAAGGAAGCTACAAAATCTGGCCAGGGTTACAAGAAAGTTGAAGAATCCATAGCAGCCACATTGTCGAAATTGCGGTTAGATTTGTCTCCTGACCAATCGCATGGAACCAAGTCCGAAGGAGCAGATCTTCACTGACATTTTGGTTATCTTTTTTTATAAAGACACTAATGATAGTCATAATTCTGCAATATTTCACATATTATGAATCGGATTAACCGCTAACTATCACTGTTTTATAATGTGCATAAAAAGCAATAATTCCTTAAAAACTCTTACCTGAGCCACCTATTTACCAGCGCCATAGGAACAGTCTTCAACGTAAATTGATGAGTCTCGGCATAGACCAGCATCTTGTAAGCCATGAGGAACCCTCCCATCGCGAAGAAGGTCTGCACTATCACGCGAGCATTGAAGAGAAGGGACTTGAAGAAGTCATCGTAAGACTGGAAAAAAAAGTTGAATTAGTACTTTGTACATTAGAAGCTTGTCCTGTTAGCCGGTATCTGGCTTATGGAGGTCAAATAGGCAGTCGAACCGTGTAAAACACTGGTATCCAGCTGCATCTGGTTAGATTAAAGCCAACCCAAACATAGTTGGGAAAAGGCTCGGCAGATGATGATATTTAAAGTTTGCTAGCTGTGTAAAGTCGGATCATCTATCTAATATCTTATAGTAAGGCTAGACAGCCTACTAGGTACTAGGTACTTCAGTAATTGAAATCTCTTTGCACTCAGTCTCGTCAGGTATATTTGCCTGATATACATATGCTGAGCTGGACTCCCATTTGGTGCAACCTTGAGACGCACACCGCACTCTGTACACAATATTCGTTATTTGATTTAATGTATGTCATAGCGTCAATTTATTTCTAGTATGTTTATCTTTTTTGTATATTTTGGCACCTTGTTTAATATTCATGTAATTTGTTATCAATTTTGCTTTTGTGTGCATGAATAAATGTTTTATATATTTATCCTATACACTCTATGAAACATGCAAGTCCTGGTAAACCAAGAAAATTGTGTCGAGCAATGATGACACAATGATGATGAATACGATAAAAACTATAAGAAGACTAGACGTATATCGTGCATGTTTGAGATTCTGTGAAAAGATGGATGAAAGATGAGTTTTTTTTTGCCCCATTATTATTTGGTTGTTATTTGTTAGTTTTACTTGTTTTGGTTGTTAATTTTTGAGTATTGTTATTTCTTCCTTATTGTAAATATATCTATTTATATTAAAATTTAAAGTTTGTGCAATAAATTGGATTTATGTCTATAATGTTGTGCATATATTTTCCAAATAAATAAGACATCAAAGTTATTGTTCCACATCGCTTTCGATGGTGGACCGCGTGCTCATCAAGCTCATTTTCTTTTAGATATATTCTTGATTATATTCTTATATTGGTTGATACATCCATTGACCCAACTGACTTTTACCTTGCCGTAGAACAAGCATTTCGATCCAAAGAAGATTTGGTAATTGTACTTAAAGTAAGCAAAGGACATCGTCGTAAATCGTCACAGGACCAATAAACATCTGATCATCTGAATTATAAATATGTTTTATTATACTAATTGCAAATATCTGTATGAAACGGATATTCTGCATTCCATAATGGACAATTCAAAGAGCTGTAACGAGTAACGACATCACATCAAAAATGCTGCCATCTTTGATTATTAGATTTGAGATGACACTTAGTGCCAATCTTTCGTTTCACAGTCATCGAGAGCGAGAATACTTGCTCACGGATGTCATACGCATCAGATTTTACTTTCATTTTCACCTTTCTTGCTCTAGTGTATGACGCTTCTGTAGTCACTTGTGCGACGTTTTTATTGGCAGTTTAGGTGTGAAAAAAAATCAACAACAAAACCGATTTTCACATCCTATTCTTAAATAATTAATTATATTTTTCTATACAATTTACTACACATGCAATATTTCTAATAGAATAACACGCTGGGTACTAAACGGTATCGATTATGTTTAAAATATATCGATACGAATCTAATGTATGGGCATCCCTAATCCTTGTCATGTCATGTCAAATAACTCAACAGTCATGTTATTGCATGCACTCACTAAACTAGACGATTTACCAAATGAGTAAAATGCCACTTAACAAGTTTATTTAACGCCAAACTAGATTAGTACATAAGTACTTAAATATTTTACTAAATCTCTTATACAGTGGGTGTAAAAAGTATTCGTACACCTAGGGTCTTAATGAAAAAACAAATGTTTAATTTAACAGATTTTTCATTTATTTAATTTAGGAATACTAACAAGTAGCTCAGGTTAGTTGTACTTTATTTATGACAAAAAAAAAATTCAAATAAAAATTATGCGCAGTATAAAAATATTTTTATATCCACTACACAAAACATGGCTATTAAAAAGTATTCGTACATTCATTATATTTCAAGTTAAATCGTGTATGTACATGCAATAGAAATAACATTAGTGACGCATTTGATAGCATGTATTTCTAAGTATTGAAAGGATTGTTTCTTACTAAATAATTATTTTTAAATAAATCCTGTTTGGAAGTAGTCCGTCATTAAACTTTGGTTTCATGGGCTACTACTTGTAATTTAGAACACGCAAAGTAATTTACCTTCGCTGTTAATTCTGGAGTGAAAGATGTATGGATGCAGAACAATTTCCTTTGTCAATAGAACATTATTACAAAATATTTTTCCTTTAAAAGTATTATTCTCTAAACATGACGCAAAAGAAATATGTGAACAAATCAATCAAGCGCTGAACGTCAGCAGCAAAAATTATAATAAAAAAAAAACTAGTATCTTACCAACCTTCTTTACGGTTAATGGTTTTACTAAGAACATTGCGATTTACGTAATGATGTGATGTCATACTACATTAAATTTCTTGTTTTAGTTGCTTTGTAATATTTTTAGTGGACCACATAATGAGAAGTGGGTCTAGAGCGAACGCGCGCAGTAAACGTACCTACTTAACTTACAAAAAGTACCTACTTAAGGCGAAAGCGTCAGGGTAGCCCGCGAAATTAAAATTTTCTAAGTTTTTTTGCAATTTGCAAGTCAGTCTTAGGTTGTATGTTGAATAAAGTATGAATCACGACCGTAACAAATATTTATATAGAATCAGTAATACAACTCTTTTATGTTAGTATAATCTTCAATTGTCAAGATTTCATGAAATAGTCATTCATTAGGATTTCCTGGTCGAGTTGTATTTATGACTTTAATGTTTATAATGCTGTAAATACATACTTGTTACGGTTGCGAATCACATTGTGATAAACGTACCTACAACTTAATACTGACTTAAAAAATACGTAAGAAAATTTGAATTTCACGGGCTGACGCTTTCGCCTTAACGTAAATTAGAACGATTTTATAATTTCCTATTATAGTTTGACCAATACCGCTGTACCGTGCCTTAGGTATGTGCGCGGCTCACGGGACGGCAGTGCAGGCCGCTCAACATTGTGCCCCCTCAGCTCACTGGTACTGATAGGCTGGACATCAGTGCTAACAAAATCAGTATAAACTGACTTTAAATTCTATTGAAACTCCATACTACGCTAGGCAAGCTCAAAATGTTACTAGAAACGTGCGGCCTACTGTACTTTATATACTGAAAATATATAAATAAAACCACAATCACGTTCCTGAACGTGCTGCCTAACCAGCGCGGGCGCAGAACGGAAGCAATCCACTTTATTAAACGATTGTGGTTGCTCCATCACTTAGTGGTTATTTGTTACGTGCGACAAGTTGCGATGGAGTGTAGTTAATTTAATTGATTCCAGTTAAGTTCTAAGTTTTTAATTTGATATTGAAAATGGTGTTTGATACTTAATAATGCTATGTGTTGCTAGTTATGACCATCACTGAAACGTGATCGCTCACAATGGGCCTCATTAGAAGGCTGAAAGTCACCCAAAGGCAATGGAGAGGGCTATGCTTGGAGTTTCCCTGTGTGAATCGGTAATGAAGAGATCTGTAGCTGAACCATAGCCAGAAGAATTGGGAAACCGAAGTAGCAATGGGCAGAGCACATTGCTCGCAGAAAAAACAGCCGATAGCGCCGAAAGGTCCTAGAGTGGCGACCGCGTACCAGAAGACGTAGCGTTGGAAGGCATCCCACAAGTAGGACGATGACCTTTTGAAGGCCGAAGGAATCCGCTAGATACGAGAAGCACAGAATTGGCGATGCTTTGGGGAAGCCTCTGCCCAGCAGTAGACTTCTTTCGGCTAAAATGATGACGAATGTTATTATACTGAGGACAGGTATAAGCTATTCTGTTGGTCCGTAGATGGGTGACCATCTTTAAAAAGCGTGTTAAGCCGTTGGTCCCGGCTGTCATTCGTGGATCTTTGACAGGCGCTACAGTTCGTCAGAAGTCCGAATGTCTTACAACCACTTTTACCAAGAAGTTTCGTATTACTCAGTAATTGTGGAGCTCAGATAGGCAGTCGCTCCATGTAAAATACTGGTATTCAGCTGTATCCGGTTAGACTGGAACTGATCCCAACATAGTTGGGAAAAGGCTCGGAAGATTATGATGACAGGATTAAGCTATTAATATGTACGTATAATAAGTATTATGCATTCGTTTTTATAGTCACCCATTTTATTTTTATGATTCTGTCTAATTATTTAGTGATAATGCTAGATGCATTATCCCGGATAACACGTTTTCAGATTTCCTTCAAAGTACGATATCCAGTGATCGGATAATCAAGCTCTTATATAGCTAAACTTCTTCCCACGAAAGAATAATATGGTCATTCCTTTCTGAATAAATAAGTAATCCTGGGTTCCCGGGATTGAACAATTTTGTAAAAACAACTATAACAAACTTAATGAAATTTTAGCAGTGGTTATTTTGATTTAGTATCTTTATTTTATTCAAAACAAATGGAATATCAATAAAAAATGATAATGTGCACAATGTGGTCAAGTAGTGGAAATTGATTTATCTGTCTAACAGATTAGTGATCGAATCGACTAATTTATTGTATTTTATACGAACAGAAGGGATTCTGAAAGGCATGTCCGTATTATTCTCTCGTGGGAATAAAAGTGTAGTTTAGGTAAATTAGCGCCCAATTATCTGATCACTGATGATATCTTAGCAACATGAATCAAAAATATACTGGAAACCAAATTTGGCAAAAATAATAATAATTACGGAGTGAAAACACTAAAAAGATGCAAATAAATACGTTATTGGTACCTTATTGATAAACAATACGTTTTCGAATATAGGAACTGGCTTATAATAATAATTTTTGCCAAACAAACATAAACATTCAACTCGGATCCAGTTCTAACCGGTTCTGTTACACAAGAGGTCGTTGACTTGCCTAGGTCAACAGTTTTCGCGGTTAAGAGTTGCGTGCGTGGTGTGTTTGTTTATTTTGGTTTTTATTTGAGAGCTAATATATAGGTCATGGGTGGCACTTATGTACACTGCCTTAAGGTATATTTTGGCATTCGAATATTGTTAACGGGCGATGGGGGGGGGGGGGGGGGGGTCTGTTGGTAAATATATTTTGGGCAATTGTTTTATGTAATGTCACTTGAAATGTATTAAAAAAACCGATAGCGGTATTAAGTTCGATTTTGGTTACGCGCCAAAATTGATAACCTTCTAGCGCTATTTGCCTACTATTAAAATAAATGTTTATTAAATTGTCATCACATTCAATAATCTCGTATTTATTTCGTGTTTCCTTTGATTTGATGGAACTCCGGTCACGAAACTTATGTACATAATATTTATTATTGTTCATTTTTTGGGTTCCGTATCTCAAAAGGAAAAAGGAACCCTTATAGTATCACTTTGTTGTCCGTCTCTCAAGACCCTTTTTCTGAGGAACGTGTAGAGGTATCAAGTTGAAATTTATATCAAATATTCGGGTCAATGTCTTTCGGCTGTGAAAAAATCAAACTTGTAAGCCAACGTGATCAAAATTATGACTGTTTATGTCGCATATTTTGTGATTTCACAAGGAAATCAAAACTTATAAGGCACTTCCCGTTGACTTAGAATCATGAAATTTGGTAAGAAGCAAGATCTCACAGCATGTGTAAGGGAAAAGTCCGAAAATTGTTAATTTGTAGTTTTATCACATAATATATTTTTTTTGGTATTACAAATTTAATTTTGCTGTTGGAGAATTGACCGTTACGTATATCGGTGTATCGGCGATCATGTTTTTCAACTACAATGTCAAGTTTATTCTTAGGATAAATTCATCCCAACTACGGAACCCTTCTTTGTGCGTGGTCCGACACGCACTTGGCCGGTTTTTTAAGAAATAGGAACCTAAAGTTTTTATTCTGCGTCCGAAGACTATAAACTGTCGTGTGGTATTAGGTTAGGTTAAGCCCCCTGGGGTTTGACTTCACCCCACGTGAATCTCTACGTAAATGACCTGATGAGCGGGGCACCGGTAGGGCTCAGGTTGGACAATCGTTATGTGAATTACCTGAGTTACGCTGATGATATGGTTCTGCTCAGCCCCTCAATTAAGGGCTTAAGAGAGTTGCTGGTAATTTGTTTTCAATATGCTAAAAACCATGACTTAGTTTACAATGCTAGGAAAACAGAACTGATGATATTAGGGAAAGGAGTATCAAAATGTTCCGCCGGTGTGCATTGGGGGGCAGACGGTGACAGTTGTGGCGAGGTTCAAATACCTTGGTCATATACTGACATCAAATATGAAAGAGGAAGATATCGATCGCCAGCGTCGTGCCCTATCGGTTGTGGTAACCATGCTTACCAGAAGATTTTTTTAAGGCTAAAGTAGAGTTCAATTGAGTTGAACACCGACATCATCTAATTAAAAAAAAAAAACTTTTTATAAATTATTTAAGATGGGTTTGCTCTTGACTCTAGTCTAAGTCTAGACAGAGACAGAGTCGACGATGGAGTGAGCGTACCCAGAAGAAGCCTGTTCACTCTCACTTTGAAGAGATTAGGGTTGTATGCGCTCGGAAACACAGACGAAGGTAGTGAGTTCCACTCTTTTGCTGTGTGCATTATAAAAGTCATTTGGAAACGTTTAGTGCGAATTGGTTGAATAGCAACTAGGTAGGGATGGTACTGACAGTGCGTCTAGATGTCCAATGGTAGAAGGGGGCCGGTGGAATGAGGTCGTGGAGTTCTTGGGCACACTCACCGAAGTACAATCTGTAGAAGACTGACAAGCAGGCAACCTTGCGGCGATGAGCCAAGCTATTCATAGCTTGGCTCATATTCATGGCTTGGCGACGTAAAACTGGTGGATGCCAAGCTTCAGCTTGGCATCCACCAGTTTTACGTCGCCAATGAGCCTCTTAGCTCTGCGTTCCACTGAGTCAAGCGCGGCTAGTTGGTACTTAGCTGATCCATCCCAAAGGTGGCTGCAATACTCCATGCAGGATCGGACTTGCGTTTTGTAAAGGGATAAAAGCTGTCCAGGCGTATAGGCGTAAATAATATTGACGTGAAAAAGTGTTTGATAAAATCAATTTATTTATTTAGGTATTGAAGAACACCAACAGCATAATTTTACATTCAACATTGGTTTAAAGGAGTATTTAGCAAAGGTATTACTGTACCTATTATTTATTATTATCTCCTTTATTCATTTTTTTTACATATAAGTTATATTTTTAAATATTAGAATTAAAAAAGAAAACATTTAAAAATATAAAAAATAGAAATCCACCGGCATGGGGAACAGGGTCCAAGCTACCGGTGGTTAGGGTCCCAGAGACAGGAACCTCCTCACAATACGCGCCGTATCAAGGAGTACTGCCTTCTGAATCAGGCCCTTCACCCAGCTACCCAACGAGAGCCTCTTGAGATGTTGGTCGATGCTCTTAGCGATAAGGCCATTGACCGTAACGACTATCGGCACAATGATTGCCGAGTCCATTATTATTATTATTAATTTAAAGAAATAACTACCATTTAATATGTAGTTACCGTTTTAATGAATTTATTTTCAGACTAAAATATGTACGAGTAAATCACACTCTTGTTGAATATTTTTAGGCTTACAAAACAGCTAGTTTATCCCATGGGCAGTAATCATTTAAAAGTAAAAGTGCTATTTTTGTCGAATCAAAAATAATCCTGTAGTTACATTGACGTAATTTATGTGGATGTTGTAAAATATCCAACAGTAAGAGCAACATTTAAAAGTGATAAATTAATTGTAATTTTATGCTGTTACGTATATAGTATTTTGGAACCGCTTTTTTTTCTATTATTTTTTTTTATTTATTTATTTATAGGGGCTTTTACGCATAGCGTCTGTCAGTCCCATCGTATCCTAAACAATTGTACTTTCACAAGACGTGGGACATGAATTTGAACAAATCCTTCGCTTCGTCGCCATTTGGTTGGGATAGAATTGTAAGGAACATGCCTACATCAGTTCTGTTCAAATTCAGGAACCTTACCAAATAATTTCTACTGGACTCATATTGGACACATTCCATCAATAATTGTTGTAGGTCCTCGACATCTCCATATTCCTCACAATTAGGTGAAGCGATTTTCTTTATCATGAAGGCAAATTTTTTGCTTAGAATGTGTCCAGATCTGAGTCTAAGAGCAGTAACAATCAGTTTTCTACTAATATCACTATCCCAGGGCACGCGAAGAGGTTCACACTGTAGGGTTTTATACTATAAACCCTCCTCTAATGATCGTTTATTAAAATATTCTTTCCAATAATCATAACATATATTTTTAAATTTTGGTAAAAATTCTGAATAATGTAATAAAATATTTATTTCTTTTCCATTCCTAGCCGCTAATTTGCATTTCGCAAGTGTACTTATATATATTATATTAAAATTTGTGCTCGAGACTATAAGAAATAACACCCCTTTAAAGTAAAAGCTAGTCAGCCAGTAATCTATCGACTTAACGTAATACTGTTTAAATGGCAAATGGTACGTTGGACTATTGCATATGAGCGACATAACCTGTTTTACTTAGCCGACTGTTAGAGCTAGTTTACACAATTCTATGTTTACGTAGGTGTGATGAAAGGAGTTTTAAATAACTGAATAAGCAGGACTACCACGGCCACTGTGTCCGCATGGTAGATTACGGCCATCAGTCATGGAAGAGTCATCTCTGAGGTCTGACTACCATCTTAAAGTCACAAATTCAAACTTAAATGAATCTTATTTCAATTATACCATGTACAGACGCCAGCACATCAAGCTACTACAATCTAGCAAATTTCTTTAATAGATTTTCAACTTTATCGCTAAAGCATTAGGTTTTAAAATTTGACAGTTTCGGGTAGCTCGATGTGTTGGCGTCTGTACTTTTGAATCGATTTCGAATGATTTGCTCAGTTCTGTCTAGTCTATCCGTTTCAAAGTATAGTTTCCTGACAATAAGTGGGACAATTGCGTAACTCACAGTAGTGACAGTTCAACAACATTCATTGCATTATTTATTTTGTCGAGCAGACAAAATTTCCGAAAATATGAAGCAATGGATTAGCAATATGCTTCAAAATTATTCAGATTCTGATTGATAGTGTGTTATGCAATTACGATGCAATCTAGTCGTAATATTAACTTGGTTTGCACCAAAAACGTGTGGCCATTTCCAATACAAAATTACAATACGTTTCGTATCCACTCTCATTGTCGGAGTCTGTTTTACGATAGCTGTAACCTGAGTCTTCGAGTCACGAGTGAATAGGTTACTTTTAAGGCAAGCGTGCCCCATTGTCGACCACTGAAAAAGCGAGACACCTACAAAAATCGCCACAACGACTGTCTGCAGAACTGATACTGTATCTTTTTTAAGTTAAGTCATTGTTTAATTTTATGTTGTTATTTCAATAAGTACTTGCATGTCACTCAATACTTGTATGCTATTATATCTGGAGGAACATTGGCTCTTAAAACACAGGCTTTTGGCCTAGTTTAGGAGGCATCAGTTCACCCTTTAAAGTGACTCTTCGCTCGCGTTATTAATTAGGTATATTTTTTGCGGCTTTATTTATCAAAATCCTATTTAAGCGGACGTCTTCATCATAGTAGCTCCAATCTTTAACTTCAGTTCAATCAGTCGAAAATCTATGAAGATTTATACAAACTTTCATCCCCTATTTTATCCCCTTGGGGGTAGAATTAATCAAAATTCTTTCTTAGGAAATGCCTACGTCATAGTAGCTATATGCATGCAAAGTCTCAGCCCGATCGGTTTAAAATTGACAAAGTTTCATATAAATTTTCATCCCCTATTTTATCCCCTTGGGGGTAGAATTTATCAAAATTCTTTCTTAACGGATGCCTACGTCATAACATCTACCTGCATGCCAAATTTCAGCCCGATCCCTCCAGTGGTTTGGGTTGTGCGCTGATAGATCACTATGTCAGTCAGTCACCTTTGAGTTTTATATATAATATTTAGATTCTTTAATCCTTGTGGACTTATGCTACTTGATATATCTCGGGACCCTGGGTTCCCAGACCTTTGCAAGGCGTACGAGAGGCCGAAGCCAACTCGCAGGGGCCCGTCAGACAATTTTAAATGATGAGGAGACACCACTTATTATCGCCTATTATTATTCTGTAAAAGTCTGACCGTGAAAACTCAGGTAAACTGACTTGTCATGATTGACACTTTTGACATCTCACTTCGCTAAGTGTTCATGGTGAGATTTTTATAGAATAGATCGGCGGTCGCCCGCGACCTTCACCAGCGTTTGCTAACTTTTATTTATTAAACTTACTTCTGCCCGCGACTTCGTCCGTGTGAAATTTCTTGTCCTCCCGACCCACCCCGTCGTATCGCATCGCATCGCCTGCCCACGCTATTACTTCGTTTTTGCTTAGTGTTCTTTCTGACTTTTTTTTCTTTTTGCTCGGCTCCTAAAAGTCTTAGCGTGATGTTAAGTAACCTATAGCTTTCCTTAAGAATTGGGCTGTCAAATACAAGAAAAAAAATCTAATCTGACTGGTAGTTCCAGAGTTAAGCGCGTTCAAACATACAAACAAACAAAAAAACAGAGGTTCCCAGACCTTTTTTCTCATAGACCACTTTCAAAATTTAGCCGGTTCCGGTGGAACCCCGGTCCACCGGTGGTAGATGATAACGACATGTAAACACTGTAGTTAACAGTTGTTTACCTATAGTATCACCCCCCCCCCCCTAACACGCCCCCCCTAAAAAACTAAAACGCTCTATTCAAATCATTAAATTCAAAAGAAGAAGACAAAACACTTCTAAAACTAAAATAGGTTTATAGAACGTTTTTTTTTTTTTTTTTATGAATATGGGGTCAAAGTTTACTAAATATGGGTTCTCACTTTCTCAGCCAATAGTACGGTACAACAATCACTCTTTGGCATTTACTTTATTCGTATTATACAAGGCTTAAAGTTGCACAAGTAAATTAACTGCGAGGAATTTATCTAAATGCAGCTTTGTTATTAATGCACTGAAGTTGTGAAATATTTAGATATGTGCTTTAACTTTGGCTTAGTTTTTGTTACTGCGCTGTCTTTAGAATCCAATTAACATGATTTGAGTGAAGACAAAATTATTCTGCATAGCTTTCTTTTTCCTTTTTTTAACTATGTTGGGGTTGGCTTCTAATCTATCCCGATGCAGCTGAATACAAGTATTTTAAATGGGACGACTGCCTATCTAACCTCCACAAACCAAAATCGGTAGCATAATTTCCAATCGGAAAGACTGGCTGTTTTCTTCTTACAGAATTTATCTTGGACATTACTGACATCGGTGCAGGGAGACATCATGATGAAACCGGTACTTGTACTTGATAATAGGTCTTTACTTATGAAGTTGCCAACTTTTGATACCGCCTATTGTGAAGATCAATATCTTTCATTACATTTAGAATTCCAAATTCAAATTAATTTTATAACATAAAACATAAAAAATAATCTGTTGTTCATTTGTTTTCCCGCCGTTCGATTTTTCTTTGATATCGATGTTTGTGTAAGCATGGGAAAATCGAAATTGTGTGCTATTTTCAAAAACGAGTTCCGTCGCGGCACCAATATAGCACAGACAGCACGTAATATTAACGGCGTGTACGGACAAGGTACCGCAAGTGAACGCACGGTGCGTTTTTGGTTTGATCGCTTCCGTTCTGGAAATTTTGATCTCAACAATGAGCCCCGGGGAAAATTTTCAAATCCAACGAGACAGTGAAAAACGCCTTTAAAGAACTTATCGATTCTAGTTCCCAGGATATCTATAGCACAGGCAACAACGAACTTTCATTAAAATGGCAAAAGTGCATCGACAATATTTCTTTTTAAAAAATTGTTTGATTTTTTTCTATATAAATCGGTAAAGTCCTAATATAGTCTGAGTCCAAAATCGCCAACCCGCATTGAACAAGCATGGTGATTAATGCTAGTGCCTTCTCTGTATGAGAGGACGGCTTTGTCCTGCTATAGGACAATCAAAGACTAGTATTATTAAAACAGGTTTTCAGACTTTCCAGCTTCTGACTACCTATAACTACACTTATGTCTATGTATTATAGACAAAACTGTTTTGTCACTTTTGTACGCTATTTGCCGATTGGTTCATTGGCCACCAGCCCAATAATATTATTATTCATCGCAAATCGCAACCATTCATGAATTGTAAACCAATTGCATTAATCACATTATTAATTGTTCCGATACAAATTCATTTAATTAATGTTTTGTGAAATCGGTGACATTCCGCGGTTTTCGGTGTTACAGTTCTCTGATATGTGTTGCACACAATTTTAACATTTGCGTTGTGAAAAAGTATGACTTTGTTTTTAAACAATTTTAAATTAGGTTTTTTTTGGCTTTGTTAGGTACTAAGTCTTTATTTTTTTCGATTCTGAATCGATCAATCTGCCTAGCCTTTTCCTAACTATGTTGGAGTCGGCTTCTAACCGGCGGTCTAACCGGATGCAGCTGAATACCAGTATTTTACATAGAGCGACTGACCTCCACAACCCAGTTATTGGGTAATACAATACCCCTTGGTAAGACTAGTTGTCAGACTTTCGGGCTTCTGACGACCCGTAACGACTGTCAAAGATCCACGAATGACAGCCGGGACCAACGGCTTAACGTGCTTTCCGAGGCATGGAGGAATCTCGGTATGTAAAGATGGTCACCCATCCACAGACCAACCCCGGCAAGCGTAGCTTAACCTGATGGATCGACCCGTGCGGTTGTTATTACTTAGCCACGAGCTCCTCGACGACGAACGATTCTGAATCGATATCAACGATTATGTTGTATTTTAAAGTGTAAATCTTCTAGTTGGCAAATATCAGATGAAGACTTTCAGCCATATACAATGACTATCTTCAATAGAAAATAAAAAGACGTTGGATCTTTGCCATGAGCTTCTCTTCAATCAATCATTTCATCCTATCAAGTCCTCTGCTAGACGTAGGCCTCTCCCATGTTGCACACCCAGTTCTCTTCCTTCCAGATCAAGTAACCCAGTCACCATTTTCAAGTAGCTTTGCTTATAAAAAGAGGATACAAGGATACACTACCTAGGTTCGCGTGGTGGATTATGGCCTGCTCCAACTGTCAGAGGCCTGTTTATATCTCAGCTGTGGGAATACTGTAAGCTTAGGAATTATATAATAATAACTTACTAGTTCTATAAACTCGGGGTTAGCCGTGTATCCATAGCCAACGAAGATCATTGAATGTAGACCGAGAATCATCACCATTGTGTAGAATCTGAAACAAAACATAACCTTGAAAGTCTTTTGCAATTTGCAACATAACATCACGCTTTGTTTCCCCGAAGGCTTGGGCAGAGGTACACCTCTCTCTGTGTACACCCATAAGCCAGTTATGTTCATGTCCCAAGTAATAGTGGGCGAGCCTATTAGGCTGAGGTCAAACGAAAGTAATTTTTTGAGCTGTGAGTCGCGTAAAATGAGTCGCGCATTTTTTTTTTTTTTTATAAAATGAGATGAACTCATTTTACGTCGCCTTGTGGTACAAAGTTGACTTTGGTATGAAAACGAATGTAGCGTAAATTCTGCGACTCATTTTATGCAACTCACAGCTCAAAAAATTACGAAAGTGCACGCCTTACATACATGTTGAAGACAAATTTTACGAAAAAAAAAACAAAGAAAATTCATCAATTTTTATTAATTATCTTTTGAACGGTAAAAAAGAGGTTTTAAATATGAAAGAAAACTTATAATAGAAGATTTAGATTATTCTATTGAGTGTGACGATGAAAATCGTGACGACAAATAGACACACTTCCCAACGGAAAGCATTACCTACACGTATTTTTTAATTTTTGTTATATACGAGTGTTAGGTTAAACGAGGGATTTACTTTAAGGGGTCATTGTACTAATCATTATGAACTACTTTTACTATGGGACCAAACCTGAAATCGCGAAAAACAAAAAATCAGCTGTTCAGTACATTTCAGTTCGCATAATTCGTCTAAATGTAGGGAGCAGCAGACTTTTTCGCGCTTTCAGGTTTGGTCCCAGAGAAAAAGGTGTTCATAATGTTGAGTACAATGACCACTTAAAGTAAATCGCTCGTTTAACCTAATACTCTGTATATCAAGATATTGAATATATCTAAAAATACCTATATATTAATATTATACTTAATTTCAAGTCTCTAGTTTTTAAAACTTACCTGGTAATATGAATTTCGTGTATAATTGAGAGTATATAAACGATTTTGTGTAGACGTAAGACGACATATCGAGAGTAGAGCACTCCCACACGCGGTAGCCTTGTGAGGCGTGCAATAATGTAATAGAAATAACTGAAACCTCTTATCAGGTCATTGTACTTATCATTATCAACAATTGTTACTCCCAACTATGTTGGGGTCGGCTTCTAGTCTAACTGGATGCAGCTGAATACCAGTATTTTACATGGAGCGATTGCCTATCTGACCTCCCAACCCAGATACTGGGTTATTACCCATAACTCTTCGAAAGTTTGGTTGTCAGACTATCGGCCTTCTGACGACCCGTAACGACTGTCAAAGATCCACGAATGACAGCCGGGACCAACGCCTTAACGTGCTTTCCGAGGCACGGAGGAGTCTCGGTATGTAAAGATAGTCCATCATCCACGGACCAACCCCGGCAAGCGTAGCTTAACCTGATGGATCGATCCGTGCGGCTGTTATTATTTAGCCACGAGCTCCTCTAGGTCATTGTACTTATCATTATCAACAATTGTTACTCCCAACTATGTTGGGGTCGGCTTCTAGTGTAACTGGATGCAGCTAAATACCAGTATTTTACATGGAGCGACTGCCTATCTGACCTCCACTACCCAGATACGTACCCATACCTCTTCGAAAGACTGGTTGTCAGACTATCGGCCTTCTGACGACCCGTAACGACTGTCAAAGATCCATGAATGACAGCCGGGACCAACGGCTTAACGTGCTTTCCGAAGCACGGAGGAGTCTCGGTATGTAAAGATGGTCACCCATCCACCGACCAACCTCGGCAAGCGTAGCTTAACCTGATAGATCATCTCTTTAACACTTTGCATAACATGGGGCTAAAAATAACTTGCGAAATATGGGAAGCTGAATACCTCTGGGATATAGGCGAGGTTTTATGTTATCAACCAGAAGAAAATATAACTTCAATCACAAAATAATAAATTATGTACCTGAAACTCAGATGTTGAAAGCATAATCATAAGTACTGCCATCGTAAGAAAAAAGGGCACAACTAACATTAAAAAAAAATCTACAAAAAATTAAGCAGATCTGCCTTTTTTTCTGATTCTAAATATGTATGTAACTCAATTTTTTTTTAATGTTAGTTGTGCCCTTTTTTCTTACGACGGCAGAGTACTAAGTGTATACTATGCAGTACTGTACTGTCTAAAGTTACAAAATAACGTATTATTTTTTAATTGCTCTTAATCAGTCAAAAACGCAAGACCCAAGACCAGGAATTGCATACCCAATTAGCAATTACTTAACCATTTTTCCAGTAGGTTTTCGCGCTTGGTAAGCCACGTATAACGTGAAGTACTTTTCTACCGACTCTCACGCAATAAATAGGTACAGAAGGGCGTCTCCATAAAACGAGCCAAGTAGGTAACTACGAGTAGTAAGGCGCAACGCACACATAGACGCGTACGTACGGCGATTTCAAACCAATGCCAGTCGCGAGTACGCTTGCACTCGACGTACACGAATGTCTCTATGTGTGCGAGCGTTTTCATTCTATGTATGGACTATGGAGTCGACCTTACCATACTACGTACGATCGAGAAAAGCTACACCTTTCCAATTTTGAAACAATTTTGCTTGCAAGCTGCAACTGTACTTATGACAAAGTAAAACAAAAGACCATAGGGGCAGGTTTTTTTAATGAATCAGTGTACCCAAAAATCAACTTTAAGGTGTAAAGGCGTCCGTTTTGTCGATAGTACCACCATATCGAGGATGTATTGTATACAGATGGCTAACCGCAAAGACTGCACCGGTATTACGAATTCACATAAGGTTTGTCTAAAGTTGATGAGATACCTATTTCATTCTCATAAAACAAGTTTTAGCATATTCATTGTTGAAACCACAGGTGGAAATGATTGTGTACGCAATAGTTTTGTAACTGTCCCAGTATCCCACTAAAGTATATATGCAAAAGCTTATCATACAGAGAAGACACAAGCATGATTAATCACCTCACTTGCTCTTTGCGAGTTAGGTGATCAGTACTCGTGTCTTGTCTCTTGTTGATGATTTCAGACTAAACTTTTTCTCCCACCTGTTATTCAGTTTCCAAGATGGACTTAGGATGTTATTAAGAAACTATTATTGCTTCCACCTTGCCTCCACCTCTTTATTTTTTCATTTGCAGTGGTCGTGATGGCCTCGCCTCATGCACGAGGTTGTGATTTATCCGGGCAAGTACTCGTACCAACGTGATTTTTCAATTTATATTATACAGGGTTACAGCTGCTAACTTAGCTGTTATTTGGTCAATGTTTTGCCTATTTAATAGCAAGTGTTATACCTTTTTGAATAGCTAAAGAGAAGTAAAAAATTTTT
Source organism: Dicycla oo (assembly GCA_948252095.1). Taxonomy (NCBI): domain Eukaryota; kingdom Metazoa; phylum Arthropoda; class Insecta; order Lepidoptera; family Noctuidae; genus Dicycla; species Dicycla oo. The sequence continues at coordinate 20,062,072 of OX411733.1, forward strand.
AAATTGTTTGCAGAATCTGTTCCATACAATTTTTATTTTTTTAAAGCTCTTCAAAGTTAGGAACACTATTAGAAAATTCTTTAATTCTAACCGTTATCGAGCAGTTTTTTTAAGCTGTTAGTAGTAGGTTCAGTTTTTGTTGATCACTTTTATTAATTGACATGTCTTCTAACTAGGTACATCAAAAAAATCGACTCTAGGAGCTCTAATCCTAAAGAAAACGACTAAAATGCCAAAAAATAAAGGTTATTTTTTTATAATCTTTAAAATTCAATATCTCCATAACGGTTAAGTTTCGGACACCTTATTACAGAATCAAATCTATCAGAAATGACCTGAATAATAACGTCCTTTAATATTCGGTACGACTTTCCCTGTAACCCTGTATTATTAACCCTAAGTAAGTTTACTGCCACTGGCACCGGCGAAGGAAAACATCGTGACAATTTAAGGGTTAGGCAAGGAAAATGTTTTAAGCAAGCATTATTTTTAAATTATTTACCAAATTTAGACACGAACGAGGTGGCCAGATTTCGTAAAATTAGTCATTTGTTAAATTTTTCCTTTAGTAAATTAAGCCAATAAAAAAGTGAAGTTTTCAGTAAACTAGACGTTCGTGTCAGCTGCGGCGGCCACATGACCGGAATCATGTTCAAAAATTAATGTCACAAAATTATCTATCAAATAAAGCCAATTTCATGGATATTAAAAACACTTTTCTGAGTATTATTTCAATTTAAAGTTCTCTCCTCTAAAAAACACCCGATACATTAAAACCCCACTATATCTCAGATGCATTGAAAACCACTAACCGCAATCAGAATGGATGCACGGATATATATGTTAATTTTAATCGCAGGGTAATACTCGTAAATATCTCTTGCACGACTTTAATCATGGATGAGGTTGGCGTCTGATTGAGGTGCGAGATACATGCCTAGTTAAAATGCAGGCTAAAGAATACACTGAGATAGATTACTATGTAAGTCCTCGGCAAATAGGAAATGCACTTATAATTATGGTTAGATTTTTTTTATAGCACTATCATCATCATCATCATCTTATTCTAGCCCTGCCTTATGCTATGTGGGGTCGGCGCACCACGGTTTCTTCTTCCATTCTCCCCTGTCAACCGTCACGCTATCATTCACACCTTCTCTTTCATATCATTCCTCACACAATCCATCCATCTTTGGCCTTCCATCCTTCAACATTTATATTTATCACTCTTTTAGTCACATGCGTTTCCTCCCTCCTCATCACATACCCATACCAAGCCAAACGATTTCTTTTCTTTATGGCTGTCGTCTGATTGAGGTGCGAGATACATGCCTAGTTAAAATTTCGGCTAAAATATTTACTGAGATAGATTACTGTGTAGGTCAACGGCAAATATAGGAAATGTACCTATAATTATGACTAGATTTTTTATGGCACTATCATCATCATCATCTTCTTCTACTTCTTCTTCTTCTTCTAGCCCTTGTCTTATGCTACGTGGGGTCGGCGCAACACGGTTTCTTCTTCCATTCTCCCCTATCAACCGTACCGTAATTCACACCTTCTCTTTCATATCATTCCTCACACAATCTATCCATCTTTTCTGTGGCCTTCCTCTCTATCTCCATCCTTCAACATTTCAAATCTGCCTAGTCTTTTCCCAACTATGTTGGGGTCGGCTTCCTGTCTAACCGGATGCAGCTGAATACCAGTACATTACATGGAACAACCACCTATCCACAACCCAGTTACTGGGTAATACGATACCCCTTGGTAAGACTGGTTGTCAGACTTTCGGGCTTCTGACGACCCGTAAGGACTGTCAAAGATCCACGAATGACAGCCGGGACGGAGGAGTCTCGGTATGAAAAGAAGGTCACGCATCCACAGACCAACCCCAGCAAGCGTAGCTGAACCTGATGGATCGACCCGTGCGGCTGTTATTACATAGCCACGAGCTCCTCCATTTATATTCATCACTCTTTTAGTCACATGCGTTTCCTCCCTCCTCATCACACGCCCATACCAAGCCAAACGAATTCCTTTTTTTATAACACTATAATATTGCATTGAAATAGGTAGTAATGCTGACCATGAGGTCCTGGGCTTGGACCCCAGGCCGGGCGCAGTGTAATTAGGCCTTGCATTATTTAAGATTTTTTTAGTACCCGCCCGGAAATTAGTTTTGTGCCTGGTTGATGGCACTAGGCTCACCCCCTATTACCTGGGGTGAATGGGTTACCTGGGGTGTATCTCTGCCTAACCTAGGATTACAGGCGTGATGTTATAAATAGCAAGTTTTGCGTTTGCTAGATTGATGTTTAGTCTACCTCATAATTGCTAAACCATTTTTGAAAAAAGACGCCCAATATATTGAAACTACACTAATTTTGAAACTATGTATCTTAATGACGCATTATTTTACAGAAGGCTTACAGACTAACAAACCAATGACTTATAGAGTGTTATATTAACAAATATTTAATAATATATTTAAAGAAGGCTTGTAGCTTTCTATTAATTATCATTCTATTCTTACCTCAACGCCTGGAAGCACTTGAAGATTCCACCCTCAGCGCTGCCTCCATGCTTCAAAGCTTTCCAGTTCATTTGCACGCAGAAAGCCAGCATGAATTTATTAGCTGCAACAAAAAAATAAATAATAATAACAGAGGGACCATCTGTGATTCCTGAAATCGCATTGACATTTTAAATAAATTGAAAAAAATGGCTGGATTATTTATTTATCCTAACGATTTTCCTTAAAAATATATTTAGGATGTTATTTTATTTATTATCTTAGGCATAAGTAATACTGCGTCGAATCTGCCAGTTTTGGAAAAAACACAGTTAAATACAGTGGGGGACAGACTCTAACTTTAATCTTACTTCTCTTTTGCGAAGTAATTAATAAATACGAGTGTGAACATCAAAGTACTAGTAAGTTTAAAAAAATGTAGGAATATAATACTTATAAACGTCTTGAAATCATGCAAACCTACTTTTTCTTCGGCTATTGCTCAGGAATTTTGCACAACGTCTCGACACAAAATAACCAAAAAAAAAAAGCAAAACCTGGGTCCAATTGTAAATCTTAACCATTCTCAAATCCACTTGAACACACACAAAAAAATTCATCAAAATCGGTCCAGCCGTTTAGGAGGAGTTCAGTCACACACAAACGCACAGAAGAATTATATAATATTACGCAATACAAACATTAAATTAAATTTAATTATTTGCTATAAGTTAGCTAGCACACGCCAATATACCAAAAACAAAAAAGAAGAAAAAAAAATCGAAAACTATACTCAAGCAGAAACAAAAATACAAAACTAAAAACGTAAGCAGAACTTTATACTTCTTTTTTTTGTGTGTGTTCAAGTGGATTTGAGAATGGTTTAGATTTACAATTGGACCCGGGTTTTGCTTTTTTTTTGGTATTTAGATATATTATATTGCGCAGTGTTGTATAGATTATTTTTTTTTTTAACTGAACTGACAGCTGTGCTGCTGGGGAGTTTGTGGCGCCACTTCTTCTCCCTAGTAAAAGTATTAGGAAGTGGTGAAGGGCGGGCGTTTTGGGGGACTGTCTTATTTAATTTTGACGTTCGAAAAGTGCTGATTATCAGCCTAGTTTGAATAAATGACTTTTGATTTTAATTTTGCTACTCAGAAACTAACTATTACTAAGTCAAATCGGAACATTTATTTACCTTCTCCTTTCTCCACAGGCCACAAGAAGTAATGCGCAGAGCAGCCCAAGTTGAGCAGCAGTAGTCCCAGCAGTAGGACTCCGATGACGTAATCCAGGACATCAGGTGGTATGTAGTCACCTTGGGTCTTGCAATACCGAACTGATAGAGAATCCACCTGATATATAGAAAGGAATTAATATTAGAGGGTTTTATAGCGTGGCTATGGTGCAACATAAAAGAAACTGTTTTGGTCTGACTGGCGATCTGTGTGCGACTGATTGTGATTTAACATAATCATCACCACCAGTATCACTAAAAAAAAAATGTAGGCGCAGTTCAAGTTCTCACCGTTTGTTTTTTTTGTGAAAACAAACTTCTAAAATCTTCTTTCTAAAATTGTACTTCGGTGAGTGTGCTCAAGAACTCCACGACCTGATTCCCTTCTACCATCGGACATCTTGACGCACTGCCAGTTACCATTCCTACCTAGTTGGTATACCACCAATGCGCACTAAGCGTTTCCAAATGTCTTTTATAATGCACACAGCACAAGAGTGGAGCTCACTACCTGCGTCTGTGTTTCCAAGCGCATACAACCCTAACCTCTTCAAAGTGAGAGTGAACAGGCTTCTTCTGGGTAAGCTCACTCCATCGTCGACTCTGTCTCTGTCACCTCTGACCTAGACTAGAGTCAAATCCATATAAAAAAGAAACCGGGCAAGTGCGTGGTCAGACTACGCACAATGAAGGGTTCCGTACTTAAGATGAATCTCAAGAACAAACTTAACATTGCACTTGAAAAACATGTTCTCCCATACATTCCAACTGGAAATGTAAGTTTGTATGCACAATACTGAGAGATTTACCATGTTGTTTTAAGACCATAGACTTCTTATAGGTTTTCCTGTTATCTACTGGATTATTTTTTCAAAATTTTAGCCTCAGTCCTTTTTTAATCTTTAATTTTCGTCTAATTTCTTAAATAACTTTAAAATGATTTATTTTAAAATTATGAAAAAAAAACATATTTGAGACCCTCACAGTAAGACCTTTCATTTGATATGTCATACGGTAGAGTTTGCCAAACCTTTTTTTTTAATTTTCTTATTTGCCACCCAAAAATGACCCCCATATTCAAAATTCATTTATTTACGTTACACGTCCTTGTTTGGGTCACAGAAATATATAAGTGTACTAAATTTCAACTTAATCGGTCCATTAGATTCGGAGCAAGTTGGCTGTGACAGACGGACAGACAGACAGACACACGAGTGATCCTATAAGGGTTCCGTTTTTTCCTATTGAGGTATTAAACCCTAAAAACAGATTGAAATTTCCAACGGTTTCCGATACTGTTGTAGCGATCGTATATGCTCGACACTAGACTTAGTAGGCTCATTGCATTCCTTATAAAGTAAGCTTTCACCAATTATGATCTTTTTCAGTTCTCAGCATATTTACGTCTGATATGAGAAGACATCTTAAATTTTTTGCTATTTGTTGCAGATTTTCTAACACTACCGTAGGGTGAATATTTGACCTTTTAACCGCCCGTCATTACCTTCCGCCAAAAGTTGATGAAGGAGAATATATTTAATGAAATATTTCAGCAATTCCTGATTCTGGTCCTTAAGCAGATTCTGGGAATTGATGAAATATTTCATTAACGATATTCTCCTTCATCAACTTTTGGCGGAAGGTAATGACGGCGGTTAAAAGGTCAAATATTCACCCCGTAGCTTAGATCCTCACAGTAAGCCCTTTCATTAGATATATCGCACGGTACAGTTTGGATTTTTTAAAATTTTTATTTTCTTACTTGCCCCCCAAAATTGACCCCCATATTCAAAATTCATCAATTTACATTACACGTCCGTATTTGGGTCACGAAAATACATACGTGTACCAAATTTCAACGTAATCGGTTTATTGGATTAGGAGCAAATTGGTTGTGACAGACGGAGAGACACATGAGTGATCCTATAAGGGTTCCGTTTTTTTCTTTTGAGGTACGGAACCCTAATAATACTTCATTTCAGACAGAGTCCATAGGGTTAGTAACAATTTTACTTAACATCTAGTCTTAGTAGGTACAGACACAGAACATAAATGTACAATTAAAATTCAGCGTGGAGCTGCATCCACCTCCGCAACATCGGGGAATCCCACCGATCGGTGAACACACTGAGAATACTGTTGGTGCTGCCGCGAACAGGCGACATCAGTGATGCACATCTTTTTCTAATGATGGCGGCAAAACCATCAATGTATTATCCGCAAACATCCCTGACGCACTACAACGCCACGGCAGCCGCAGCAGTACTCTCAGTGCATTATTGTATTGAACGCATAGTTCGCTGTATGCCCGCTGAGTGAAGTCGACCCACAGGCTGCAAATGTAGGACTGATAGTGAGTCTTGAAAAGCGTTACTTTAACTGCCCTCGTACATCGTACAACCCTGCGGGCCAGCATGTTACAATGGTCAGCCAGCGACCTACGTTCCCTTTTAATGCCACAGTAATTCTTAAGGTCTTCAGTGACCCAGTGTCCCAGATAGTTACCTAAATTTGTTCACTCTTCACAGGGATTCCCCACACAGTGGTACACGAGGAATAGATGAATATGCTGCCTGCTTTGAAAAACATCAGTTTGCTCTTTGAGACGTTATATTTGAGCCCATGATTCACCGCATAACACCCGCATATACCTATCAGCCGCTTCAGAGCTCCTATCGATGGGCTCAGCAACACTATATCGTCCGCATAAATTATATTATTTATGCACACCCCGTCAATATGACATCCGACTTTGGTGCTTTGGCTTTGGGGACAACGATGAGTTCATTCAATTATTTCAGATCTTGTATAAGACGACAAATGTATTCAATAGCGCAATTGTTGCGTCACAGTTGCTCTGCAAAATCTACATATTTTGTATGCTATTGCGCTGCATTTTTTTAGTATTGATAAAAAAACTGCCTTTTGAATATTTTATAACGGAATGGCCGTAAAAAAAGAGTCTTTATTGTTAAAAAATATATCTGCTGCAATTTTATCACTTTAGCAACGTGAATGAAACTTGTATTGTCCACTCTCAATATAATCAATTATTCCATTGATTCGGGCAATTGTGAGTGCAATTCGCTGTCGACAATGTTTTTTTATTAACTCTTTTAGAAAGTTACGCCTTTTCGAATAAAGTAATTTCAATCATGAAACATAACAACATAAGGTATTAATAAACTAGTTACACCTACTCTGATTTTAATTTGCTAAACTAAAATAACATAAAGTAACATAACTAAGGGCCACCATGTACACACATACACGAAACCGCTCGAGCAGTTGCAACTGCTTCCGGCAGTCGTGCGGTCACACAGTTGCCAGGCATGCACTGACTGCTCGAGCTGTCGACTGCTCTCGCGCCGTTGCTACTGATTTAAATGACGAGCTGTTGGTATCAACTGCTCCAGCAGTTATCAATGGTAGCTTCAAGCTGTTGCCTATGACTGCAATGGCGGTCCGTGTATTTTGATCAATGGCTAACTGCTCGAGCAGTCCGTGTGTGTCGTCCCTTAAATGTCAAAATGACAAAAAAGGTCGATCGCAGCTGTCATTTTCGTCTAGCAAATTAAAAATCAGAGTTTAGTGTGATTTGCCAAATAACAACTTAAACTTAACTAGCGGCTCGCACCTGCTTTGCACGGTTTTTTACGACTTGACCAAACATCAAGATTTCTTTAACAGCTTTATCTGGTTTGCACCTAGTTTTGGTTTCAGAGGCTTCATAGGTTTTTGTAACTCTAATTTATTTCAATAAAGATTTATTATTATTATTTAATTTTTTCTTACATTATCTCAGGACCCTGGGGTCCCAAACCTTTGGAAGGCGTACGAGGGGCCAAAGCCAACTCGTAATTTTAAATGACAAGGACAGCCCTCAGTTGGTTTATTTATTATTAGCTTTAAGTAAGTTTAATATTAATATACACATAAACCTTTCGGAATCGAAATCTGTTGCATAGTTTAGAAGAAAAACACGGTCACACAGACAGGTACGAAAAGTGACTTTAATTTACAATAAAAAGATAGATAAACAACGGTCAACACACAGTAAAATAAATAATAACTTAACAAACTTGACATCTGTACATAAAATATAATAAAATAGTTATGAAGAATGTTTGTCCATTTGTCTGTTTGTCATCGTATGTACAGTAAACGCTCAAAACTCCATAAGCGTGCTAAGGATTACATTGCTATGAACTGTGCGAGCACGAACCAGTACGTGTGCGTGTATGAGCGATGTCTCACTTAACATTATAACACGCACTAATGAATTGTCGCATGTCGTCGTACTACGCGAAATAATATTATATTTCTGTTGCATTTAGAATACTCGTCATAGTGGCGACCTGTTCTTACCATTGCATTGCTAAAATTTGCATAAACATAACATGTGCTGGTAGCAGTTTGGGCTAAGCAATGGTTTCACGATCAATGAAGTCTGAGTTCGAATCTTAATCACAATGTGGGACTGTTTTTTGTTTCTTTGGAACCATAATAATATATTTGTACTATTTTAAGCAAAATTTTGTTAAATGTTAATGTTCATTTATTTTTATAAGAAGTTAAATATTACTTATATTGTATTATTATTTAACTATTTTTGTGATTTTTAATTTATTATTTCGGTGTTGGAAGGTTGAAATAAAAAAGTCGTGCTGAATGGTAACAAAAATGTTTATTCGTTTTATTTACTTATTTATAAAATTAACAAACTTAAGAGAATTGTGACGTTACATTCCTACTAGATAAAAGAAGTTTTTTTGTAACCGTTCATAGGATTTTTTGTTGTCTACCTCACAGAAATTGAAATTATTTATTTAGTTTTCTATGATCTACCTTTCTAACTTTACGAAATGAGTGACCAAGCGAACAAGATAAAGAATATTATATTTCTGTCCCAATACTTCCAATCAAGTAAAAACTTACAAAAAGTCAAGTACTGCGTGAGATTTGAACTCACGGCTCACTGATTCACGCATCTATCTGCACTCGCTTAACCGCTAGGTCATCTTTACACATGTTATAACTTTGAAATTATGAACTACAATCAGTTGCTGACGACAATAATTATGCATGTTTATGTTCTTGGAAAAGGAAGTCAAACTAAATGCCAAGCTATTGCTTTGTGAGTTTGCTTATCGACTTTTGGTCGCGACTGTATGTTCCGGATTAGCGCAAAAACGGCTGAACGTATTTGAATGAAAGGGGTTTGAAGGTTTTGGCCCTAACATCAGCCGCCATTTTGTTTTTTTTTTTCAAAATCGCGGTGCACAATTAATGGCATATATTTGGATAGGGGACGCTTATACGTGATATAACATAACATCATAAAGCGCCACGTTTCTGAGATATTCAAAGATAAAATATTTATTCCTGCCTTGCAAATTATTATCGAGCAAGATGTAGACAAAATAAATTCGATTGTTTTGGTGTCTTGAGTGAATTCTAGCTCTTAAAAGCCAAGGATCAGAAACGACAATGTTGTATTGACTCAAGTCATAATCGATGTAAACTTATTCGCAAAATTCAATAAAAATATTCCGTTTTCTTTAATATGTTCCCCATAGTAACTTCGAGTTTATGGTCATTGGCGTTTAAGTCGTTCAGAAATACAAATCGTACATGTTTACTTAGCTTATAATAAGCACAATGTCGTAAGTGCCAACGACCATAAGGTACCCTTTCCCGTGGAGAGTCACATGTTACACGATGAAATTGTTTTCATAGTTCAATATGCTTACCTGGAGGGAAAAAACAAACAAAAAAAAAATCCTTGCTTCTTCAAGGTTCAGTTTTCAGTGAATAACTCTAGTTTTGTTTGTATAAGCGTTCTCTAACTAAATGTATAACTTTCGTTGTGTACCGTGATTATGAAAAAATAGTTAGGGCGACTCTCCATACAAAAATCTTCAAATCGCTTTTACTTACAGATATTTTATAACCTGACACAAAGAGTATTTTTAATCCCGATAGTACGTTCCCGTAGAATATTTTACGACATCCACGAGGGAGAAGTTAACATTTAAAGTAATCAAAAACTCTACTGAGAAACGAATACCTATATGCCATAGTCAAATATTCCAAACGGAGATTTACATTTAGCTGTTATGGCCGTGTTAAAACAAATAGCCAGTCAGCAAGGCAAGACTTACTGCCCAGAGAGAATGAGTGAACTTCAATAAAAAACATCATGGGAGGAATCCAATAAGTTAGAAAAATAATGGAAACGTTTTATGTTTCTGGCTTCGGCAATTACTGGTTTAAATTACCACTGGCATCTGTTACTTAAAGCGCTTAAACCAGCAAAAGAATTTTGTATTTTTGGAAACCGCTTGGTAGTTTCGTTCAATTGGTTAGTAATTTTCCTTCCACTCGCATTTTACATTTCTAGTCGATACAAAAGAAAAAGAAGAATTAAGATCTTGATTTTTATTTCGTTTTCTTTTTTTGTACTTTATTCGGTGTACGAGTACTTATATACAGGATTATTTATTGGTACGAAGTCGGCAATCCATTAAGGGGATGTAGGAAAGGTCATTTGCAACCAAATAACCCCTTATGTGTCATATGAAAATGTCTACCATTTTTTTGCAGAAATCGATCATTTTAAAATCAAAAAACCTGCTCAAAATTATGAAAATTGTAACGGTTTGTAGTTCTGTTTTTAAAACTTTTAAAGCTTATTGTCATTTTTGATTATTATGTATTGACCAAGCAGATAATAATAATAATAAAAAAAATTCATGCATTGGTTGTTTTTATACAAATTTTCAAAGTTGTATACCGCAGATATCTTCAAAAAAATATGAAATGTCCAATTAGGTACTCGAAAATGGTTGACATTTGCATAGGGGTCTTATGAGGTCATTTGGTTGCAAATGACCATTCCTACATCCCCTTAATGGATTGCTGACGTACTACCAATAACCCTGTATGTTAATATGGAAAGGCCCAGAGCGGGAACGGCCCCGAGTTACGTGTCGTGTTACGTGTCGATTCGAAGCCACGACACGTACTACCACGTACCACTACTCTCAAAACGGTGAATTAAAACATCGTGAGGAAACCAGCATGTTCTAGAGCCAAAAATGTGGCAAGCACGAACCTGCACTGGGTCTGCGTGGTGAATTATGGCTCACTCGCTCTTACAGAGCCAGTGCCCCAGCAGTGAGAACATTACAAACTATGTATGTTCCATACAATAAAGAATATTCTGTCTAAGTTCTTACCTGTAATCCATACCCTTGATGTAAGGTGGCATTCAAGCAGTTCTTCAAAGCTTCAGCAGTAGACTCCCCACCGTCTGCATGACTGGCGTTCATGCCACAGTGCTTGGAGCCACATACTCCTCGATGTAACTTCGAATGCTCGTAGTTCGTGTAGGAAAGCGAGGAGAAATTCTAGACAAAAAAACAATGCAGCAAAATTAGACAGCGCACTGTAGGAAAACATTTTTTTCTATGATTATCATAGCTATTTTGTCTTGTTTTTTTTTTTACAAAGAAGACCATAAAAAGTCGTAGTTTTTTACCCTAAACCTCAAAACCAGGTGGAATGATTGAAAGGAGGCTTTTGCCAAGGAGTTGGACAGCACAGACTTTAAAAAAAAATCTGAAAAGGAGTCATTATTATCAACTTATCGATGAACTGATCGATGATTATCAATAACTATTACTACGAGACCAACAAAGAAATAGTGAAAGAAATTATCACCTCTTTCTTCCATACGTTTGTGTTCACATAAATCGACGAAAATTTATGTAACAGCTGATTTACTATAACAAAAACCAAATTTATATACTGGGTGACTTTTTTACCGTCTGGAAAAAAATAGGGTATAATAGCTGAAGATCTATAAAGTTTTTTCAAAATTTCTGTTTTTATTGTTCTAGTTTACTTCAAATGCGTATTGTGTATTGATAGAGCAATTTCTGTCTAAGCTATTGAAAAAAAACAAAAAAGAAATCTAGGTATGCCATAGGCTTCTACTCCGCTCACCTATTGTACCCTATTTTTTTCAAGACAGTAAAAAAATCATCCAGTATTTTTCTCAAAATTATGCTAGGTAACAACAAGATTGTCATCGCAGTATGATTAAAAACGTTTACTTCTGACCGCTAAAATTGCTTGCTCTTTGTGGTAAATTGCAAGCGAGCTTTAGGTTTAATAGTAGGTACAGAAGGTCGGTTCCATACCTCCATGCCACTGTTGTGTGCATTCGGTGTTTAAGGTTCTGATTAGTGGTAATAGAATATACTCACTGAATATACTGATTGTTTATTTTATGTTACACAAGAACTTAGTAAATACTACAGTAACTGTGATATGGCATGGCGGAGGTAAGTAAGCGACTGGAGAGCCGCACATTAGTGTTCCGTTTCTATATAAAAAATGCAATTCAGCAAATCGCATCGCCAGGGTCGCTACATCACACCCCCCTTTCTCCAAAATGTTTACAATATTTAAAAAATTTACAATATTTAAAGGAAAACACATTCGCGAGTGAGATTTCACTCGCTGTACGTGAAGCGCGTTTTCACTCGTTGTATGGTGTCGACCTTCTGTATTCTTCTGTGATTTAGAGAGATGAACATCAGTGCTTAAAGTGACTGCGAAACTTTAAGGCCTTAAACAAATACCACAACACGTAGGCACTTAATTTGTTTGTTCGAGTCACTTCCATTGCTGGTAGGCTTGTAAACATTGCCTTGACACAGAATTTGTGTGATCATATTATCTCTTTGCTAGATTTGTTTGTTAATAACTTGAATTATGAGTTAACCTTAAATGCATTGTCTCAAACAAAACCTTAAGTTATTGACATCACCTAATGTTCAGTGGTCATATTCGTCCTACCTGTGATAAAATAAATTATACAGCCTGGTGTTTAGGGGTAATAAAAACTTATGTAAGCATAGCGACATACCTACATGCCGAAAATTCTGCGTGCTCTTATTTTCAATGAAAATTATTCGTCCCAATGTGACGTAATGTAAACTTTCCGTCGCGTAATTTCGGCAGATGTGTCGCTATACTCGCCCGAGAAGCATTTGTTTATCTTTTGATCGAGTGTTTTGGAATAAGCCAAAAATTGACAATATAATGTCGAATAAATTGTCAATAGCTTTTTGAGAACAATCGGAAATGGCCCAAATCCTTTATGGACACAGTTGAGTCTTAGGCCGAATTTCACCAAAGAAACTGAACGCGTTTAGCACCGACAGCTAGACCGTGTTTAATAGCTGTCAGTGGCATCATTGTTGTGAAACTGACAGTTCTTGAACGCGGATTTAAAAGAAGTGCTAATGGCATCCAGTTACATTGGTGAAATTCGCCCAAAGGACGTTTAAGGGGAATCTTGTTTTAAACATACCTTAATAAACTGATACAGCGGCGTGTCATCTTCCAGAAGCACCAGGTCTACTATGCAGTAGACGGCGTCAGGTTTCTTCAGACACAGGTCGAAGTCATCCAGATCTGACAGCAAGGGCATTGAGTGGTAGTCCAATATTGACTCCGGTGGTTCATCTGGTAAAGGGAAATGATAAAAGGTTATTATTTGAATGGTCAAAATTAAACGATTGTATGATCTGTTCCCTAAGTATTTTAGTAATGAAGAAATAAATAAATGGATCAGAAGTCACTGTGGGTGGATGTCAGTTTGTAGTGCTGCTTACAAATAGAGTGCTTTGATTTAATTATTTGAATAGCTAAATCAGAAATTCTAATTTTATAACTTTTTAATACAAGTTTATGAAACCGTTGCATAATGTGGGTATTAAAACACAATTGTTTGTTTTAAAACCTCGCCTACGGCTCGGTTTAAAATAATAATAATAATAAAACTTTTATTTCAGACACTTGTTCCATAGCTCTTTGTTAGTAATACAGCTTACGTGACTATGTTAGTACTTATACTTAATTACAATTATTCTAATTCATATATTTTCCTACAGCATCAGACCCGCAGTTATAATAGACATATAACTAGGTATTAAACACGAGTGTTTTAATATCTAGTTAAGTGCAGTTTCATACATTGCTTTATATACTCTCATACATTGAGATTGAACATAAATCAAAACTATACGAAATTTAGTACAACAAAACATAAAAGGCGCCAAAACCCAGCACATCACCGCGCGCGCGCTAAAGTGGGCGCTTCCACATACAGGTATTTGGAATCATAACTTTTTGTAATGCTCTAAAATTGGCGCATGGTGCGCCCCGCAAGCGTTCATGTCTGTAATGTATTTGTCTGTATATCTAAATATCGAAGCTATATCGCATTTCAATGAAGTATCTATATCGCAATGGAAGCAATCTTTTTAAAATATTTTTCAGTTTCATAAACCAAAAAATGTACGAGTATTCACTATTAGAAATCTTTATAGGAGCTTTCTGATATTTTAGGAAAAATATCTGTAATACATATTTCGATGTGTGTATTTGAAACTAGAGCGCTTAGACTTTATACTTACTGCATTTTAGAACTGTAAAAATATAAGTAAAAATCTTTATAAAAACAAGCATTTATTGAACTAAAAGTACGAAATAAAACTTAAGTAATAAAACGTAAGTAATCATAGAACTTTAATACTCTCTTAAAAGCTTGAGGCGTGAACATCCTTCTTTCACTTGAAGATAAGCCTCAAGCTTTTAAGAAAATATTAAAGTTCTATGTTTACATATAAGTTTTATTTAGTATTTTTAGTCCAATAAAAGCTTGTTTGATACCCATAACATGGGAGTGCACAAAAAATAATTAGTCCGCCATCTTGAGCCGTCCACCATATTGGATTTAGAATGACGTCACTTATTTTACCATGTATTATCATCCAAACTAATCGTGAAAGCAAAATTTCATGGCAATCGGTTGAGGATAACTGCTTTAAAATTTTGTTGCACGATTTGAAGTGAACATACATACATACAAACATTGCTAGTTAAATAAAAGCTTCTAAAATAAGGCATGTATTTCGAACTTGTAATATTCAGTTTTCAGCATACAAAGTAGAGCTCGTCTAGTTGAAATGACGCGCCCTACTACCTCATTTATTATAGTGTACCTACGTACCAGGGGGGCTGAAAGTTTTCAGCCTAAGTACCTTCAAGTATCATTATTGTCTCGCGCTGCATATTTCTAATTTGCGAATACTCTCTTTAGTATAAATACAGAGTTTCATGTCATTGGCATCATTACGCTTTTAGTAATTAATCTTACGGACTCATCGTCATGTATTAGTCACCCGCGGGTCATCCTTAGGCTCAAAACTTTTTAGCCCCTGGTACGCTTAGTTTTTTAAGCACTATAGCAAAACTGAGCAACATTTAGCGCTCATTTTACGATACATCCGGTGTACCGGGGGGCTGAAAAGTTTTCAGCTTAAGGATGGCTGAGACATGATGATGTTTACTGATTAATTAGGTACTAAAAGCGTAATAATGCTGGAGGAGCTCGTGGCTAAATAATAAAAGCCGCAAGGGTCGATTCATCAGGTTAAGCTACGCTTGCCGGGGTTGGTCCGTAGATAGGTGACCATCTACACATACATACGGAGACTCCTCCGTGCCTCGGAAAGTACGTTAAGCCGTTGGTCCCGGCTGTCATTCGTGGATCTTTGGCAGTCGTTACGGGTCGCCAGAAGCCCGAAAGTCTGACAAACAGTCTTATCAAGGGGTATCGTATTACCCAATAACTGGGTTATGGAGGTCAGATAGGCAGTCGCTCCATGTAAAATACTGGTATCGAGCTGCATCCGGTTAGATTGGAAGCCGACCTCAACGTAGTTGGGAAAAGGCTAGGCAGATTGAAAAGCGTAATGATGCTAATAACATGAAACTCTGTATTTATACTAAAGAGGGTATTCGCAAATAATAGTTATATGCAGCGCGAGACAATAATGACACTTGAAGAGTTCTTAGGCTCCAAACTTTTCAGCCCCTCTGGTATACTAATTTAAGTATGGGGCGCGTCATTTCAGCTTAGAGGATCCTAACTGTGGTCAAATCAGTATATTGACACCCTTACCAGCATAACCGTCTGGAAAATTATGTGTATGTGTTTTAAGATAGTAAGGAGGAGCTTGTGGCTAAGGAATAACAGCCTCACGGATAAATACATCAGGTTAAGCTAAGCTTGCCGGGGTTGGTCCGTGGATGGGTGACCATAACGTTGAAACGTTGCTCCCGGCTGATATTTGTGATCTTTGACAGTCGTTACGGGTCATCAGAAGCCCGAAAGTCTGACAAACAGTCTTACCAAGGGGTATCGTATTATCCAGTCACTGGGTTCTAGAGGTCAGATAGGCAGTCGCTCCATGTAAAATACTGGTATTCAGCTGCATCCGGTTACACTGGAAGCCGACCCCAGCATAGTTTGGAAAAGGCTAAGCAGATAATGATGTATGTAACGCTACACAATGGTGAAGTGAAATTTGTTTGTTTGTTTCACTTTCAAGCTAAAACAGCTAAACGGATTTGGATGAAATTTGGCACCATTACCTGGATTAGGAAATTGGATTCTATACTTTTTATCCCGATAGTATGTTCCCGTGGGAAAATAAAAAACTGAAATTATTAGCATTTTGAATGTTATACAACTGCGTCATAATGCATTTCCAATCACGAGTTGTAGGTCGTGGATTCAAACCAGCGCGCGCGTTTTTCTTTGTGTAAATAATTTCATCACTACTGCTATCAAAACAATGATGGAAAACATCGTGAGGAAACCGGCATGTTTTAGAAACAAAAGACATGTGACATATCTACGTACCGACGACGTTTAACGTATATAAAGGAATTTTGAATATGGGTCGATTTTGGGGCAAATAGGACAATTAAAAAAAAAAAAAGTTTTGCAATTTGTGCCGTGTGACTTATCAAATGAAAGGGCTTGCCGTGAGGGTCTCAAATATATATTTTTTTATAATTTTTAAATAAATTGTTTTAAACTTATTTAAGAAAATAGACGAAAATTTACCATTCACCCCTTATCTCCGAAACTACTGAGCTTTAAATTTCGAAAAAAATAAAGAAAATATTTCTATAACTATAGATTACAGGAAAATGTAAAAAGTCTATGGTCTTAAAATAACGTGGTAAATGTCTCAAAATTGTGAGAACACACTTACATTGGCAGTTGGAATATTCAGGGTTATTGGTAAAACAGCAGTAACCTCTTAAGGGGTCATTGTACTAATCATTATGAACTACTTTTACTATCGGACCAAACCTGAAATCGCGAAAAAAAATCAGCTGTTCAGTACATTTTGACGAATTATGCGAACATAAATGTTGAACAGCTGATTTTTTTTTCGCGATTTCAGGTTTGGTCCCAAAGTAAAAGTTGTTCATAATGATGAGTATAATGATCCCTTAAGAGGTGTTTTACCAATAACCCTGTATTTATTTATTTTATTTTATCCATTATTGTATTTTGTTTCTGCTTGAGTATAGTTTTCGATTTTTTTTGGTATATTGGCGTGTGCTAGCTTACTTATAGCAAATAATTTGTGTTGCGTAATGTACCTAAATTATTATGCGCAGTGTTATATAGAATCATTTTTTTTAACTGAACAGACAGCTGTGCTGCTGGGGAGTTTGTTGCGCCACTTCTTCTCCCCAGCTAAAGCACTAGGAAGTGGTGAAGGGCGGGCGTTTTGGGGGACTGTCTTATGTAATTTTGACGTTCGAAAAGTGCTGATTCTCAGCCTAGTTTGCATAAATGACTTTTGATTTTGATTAAGTACAGATACAAACAACAGTCTTAGATATACATAGAATGGCCTTAATAATAAACAGCAAGTGAACTTGAAGTCCAGTCACAACTGTGCACAACCTTCTAAACAAACAATGCTTCATTCTCAATATAGGATAAGGTTGGATTTAATTTAATGAATCGATTATAAGTTAAAAATGAAAACAGAAAAAAAATAATAAAAAAGAACAACTCAAGTAAAATATGAAAACCTTAAAGTTAAATTGAGTAAAAAGTTTACGCAATGTTGTAATGTACCAAGAAAGATTTGAAAGCATTAAATTTGTCGTGAAAAATGTCTACATGTGAGCAAATAGCATTATAATTTTTACACATTCTGTGCAAAAGATTTTTCTGAGATACGTTGTTCTTGCTTGGGGGAATACTAAACAGCTGTGGAATACGCACAAATCGAGTTGGTACGGGAGAAAATATATATTTTTTTTTAATTTGTTCTTGGGATAAATTCACCCCAATTACGGACCCCTTCAATGTGCGTGGTCCGACACGCACTTGGCCGGTTTTTGACGAGGTTTTCCTCCACCAGTTTGAGACGACCTCTAATATACTCAGTTTTAGGGTTTCCTACCAAAACAGTAAAAGGAAACCCTTTTGGTGAGACTGAGTCTGTCTGTCTGCCTGTCCGTCTGTCACAGCTGGATATCTCAAGAACTACTAATGCTATCAACTCGAATTTTGGAAAAGTTTCAGATGGCGTTTGCCCAACTATTTTGAAAATAAGAAACCAATAAAAAAAATATACACTTTATCGCAACAGAGACTGAAAGGGGGTCTTAAAAATTCGGATTGGGGCTACTGGAGCATGTGAGGCATTATGATACCCCACATGTTCTAAAGAAAGAAAGAAAAAAAGAGCGCTGTTTGCAAATTCTCAAACATTTTTTCTTATTTTTTTTAATCCGCACAGATTTCGACTTTTGATGAAAAATGTTATAAAAAATACCGTTTCCCCCTTTATCTCCAAAGTTTACATAGAGAAAAATCTGAAATTATTCTTTATGATAGATGTTTATGTAAAGATTACAGGAAAAATAAAAGTATGTGTCTAAATAGCACACTTTTTTATATATGATAGTACGGAACCCGCGGTGCGCGAGTCCGACTCGCCCTTGACCGGTTTTTTGTATTAAAATTTCTGAATAAAGGAGTAATAATATGAAGATGGCGGCTATAAAAGGCATCGCTAAGTCGTGTCCAGTATAAACTCAAGAGCTGCAAGAACTAGTTTAAACAAGGAAAGTAAACTTCGAATAATAAAATATAACAATTAACGCGGGAAAATCTTGTGATAATTTTTTGAAATATTGTGTTATAAACAGTGCAACATCGACAAATTCTGGACTTTAAAATGTTTAAAACACTCTGCATCCTTCTGCTGGTAACGGGAGCTTACTGCGATGATGCATCAGATATTATTAAAGGGCTGGATGACAACTTCGGGCCTGTGTCCAGTCAAGCCCAGGACAATATCCAGGCCTCCACAACACCATCAATCAGGTCTAACAGAGAAACTTCCGAGGCTAACGAGTCATGCACCCTATCTAATGGACAGAAAGGGGAATGCGTTAGTTTCTACTTTTGTGAGTTGGAAAATGATGGAGTTATAGATAGTACTAGTAGTGATTCTTGCTATACGTACTTTGACGTCTGCTGTCCAGCATCTAGGAAGATTCCTCGTAACTAGTTTAGTGAACCTGATCAGAACTTCAAAAGAAACCCTTATAAAAATATGTTCTTACTCATTTTTTTTTCTTCTAGCACTGTAATACGTAGTTATAAATAAACACGATGCTTTTTCATTGGCTAGGGAGCTGCCACGATAGTGTTGTACTCATCATTATGAACTACTTTTACTATGGTACCTCTTGGCTAAGGAGTAACAGCCGCACGGGTCAATCCATCAGGTTAAGCTACGCTTGCCGGGGTTGTTCCGTAGATGGGTGACCATTTTTTTATACCGAGACTCCTCCGTGCCTCGGAAAGCACGTTAAACCGTTGGTCCCGGCTGTCATTCGTGGATCTTTGACAGTCATTACGGGTCGTCAGAAGCCCGAAAGTCTGACAACCAGTCTTACCAAGCGGCATCGTATTACCCAGTAACTGGGTTGTGGAGATCAGATAGGCAGTCGCTCCATGTAAAATACTGGTATTCAGCTGCATCCGGTTAAACTGGAAGCCGACCCCAACATAGTTGGCAAAAGGCTAGGCAGAATGATTTTACTATGAGACCAAACCTTGAAGCTCATTTCAGACTACGCTATAATATAATATAGTTATCATATAGTTCATAGCACAACAATATCGGTCGCCATACATTTATTTAGAACACGTTCACACTTTGCTATACTATATCGTATTGGCTTGCTATACGCTATGACATTGAGCGATACACTATGCTATGATCGCGCGGCGCTCTCCTCCCCGCACGCCCCGCAAGCGGGACGAACGAAACGACACGATTGGTCAACTGAGCTTGCCATATAGCATACTTGCTTACGATTATATCGCAAAATGTGAACGCAATGCTATACAGTATAGCTATATAGCTTTTAATGTTGTACTTTATAGCATAATAGTATAGCGTAGTCTGAAAAGAGCTTAAGTCGCAAAAAAAATACAGCTGTTCTCTACATTAATGTTCGCATAACTCGTCAAAATGTAGGGAACAGCTGATTCTTATTACGCGATTTCAGGTATGGTCCCATAGTAAAAGTTGTTCATAATGGTGAGTACAACACTATCATGGCAGCTCCCTAGTCAATAAAAAAGCAGCTTGTATAATAGTTATATGTAAGTTATGTGTTGTTATGTGATAAGTATTTACAGAGGACGAGGAAAACTGTTCCACCGTAATACAGTTGAACAAAACCAAGAAGTTAATATCACAAAAGAGTTTTCATCAATTATTGTTTTCTAATGGAACACTTTTGCGAGGCGCGCCATTTTTATAGCGTTACAAAAAAAATTTGATACCAATTTTTATTAATTATCTATGGCAGCGCCCGCTCTAGCGCATGCGCGGTGGTGTGCTGAGTTTTGGCGCCATTGATACGTTTTGTTATACCGAATTTCGTGGGAATTTTTTTATTTAGGTTCAATGAGTTCAATCGCAATTAATGAGAGTAGATAGTGTATGAAACTGCACATAACTAGGTATTAAAACACTCGTGTTTTTTGTACTTGAATACCTAATAATTTAAATAATACAATGCATAAAACATATATATTACACATATATTATACGTATCCAAAATTTGTATGCCTATTAAGTTATACATAACGATTCTGACATTAGAATAAGATCTTGTTATGATGTACTTATGTTTTTACAAATAAATAATTTGACTTTGCATTTGAATTTGATACCATCTGTGAAGTTTCGCTGGTTAATTTAATTTGACCCTGTAAGTCCCATTTTGTTTTCGGTACCTAAATTCACATAGCATAACATCGCGCCTGTAAAACGGTCTTGTGCGTCACCGGGCACAAAACCAGTTTCTGGGCAGCTGCTGAGGAATTCCTGATGGAAAAACCCAGCAGTAGCGATTGCAACCACTACCAAACAAGACAGTCTAGTCATGTATAGAGTTATGTATGTAAAAATAAAGAATGTTAATAATATATGGTTTAATAGCATCGCTGAGTCGCATCCAGTTTGTGTTGAAACTTGACCTATGCACGTCGTTCAACGAACTAGTCTAACGAGGATAATAAGATCTAAAATACAACAAACCGGCTACTAGAGAACATTTGTGATAGTTGTTGTGAAATATTGTGACATAGGGTTCTAATTTGAAGATTCTTCATGGACGTTATTATGTTAAAAACACTACCCATTCTCCTGCTGGTGGCTTTGGCTCATTGCCAGAGTAATGAAGATCTTATTGCAATGCTGACCCAGATCTTCGGACCACCACAACCAGTTGCGAACAATCAAGGCAAAACTCAGGGACGGAACCCAATCGTACCTCCAATACAAACTGGATCAACTTGGAACGAAATTCCTCCTAATCTTCCTATTCAACCTCTATCTGAACCTGGTCAGCGTGAGGGATGCGGTTGGGCCAATCCAAACGGTGTCGATTTACAAAACTCAAGTTCTAACAACGAATATGCGAAATTTGGTGAAATACCTTGGATGGTAGCTATACTCAAAATTGAGCCATTAGATGATGGCCCAAGCGGCAGCAGACTCAAGATATACATTGGAGGAGGTTCCCTTATCCATCCAAGCGTGGTTTTAACTGTAGCTCACTATGTCACCAACGACAAAACTTTAAAGGTCAGAGCAGGAGAATGGGACACCCAGAGAACCACAGAGATCTATCCATTCCAAGAAAGGGACGTAATTTCAATTGAGACACATAAGGATTTTATTGAACAAAATTCCTTTTACGATATCGCGGTCCTATTCCTAGATAAACCAATGAAATTAGCTCCTAATGTAGGAGTGGCCTGTTTACCACCCGCTCGTGTTCTTCAAAGAGAGAACACCCGGTGTATAGCTACAGGCTGGGGTAAGAACAAATTCAACAAAGAAGGACGGTACCAAGTTACCCTGAAGAAGATTGAGTTGCCTGTGGTAAGACGCGATAACTGTCAGGCAGCTCTGCGGAGAACCCGTCTTGGCAAGCATTTTCAACTACATTCTTCTTTCATGTGTGCTGGAGGAGAACTTGGCAAGGATACTTGTAGAGGAGATGGTGGTGCACCCTTATCTTGTCCTATTGACTACAAAAAGGACCGTTATGTTCAAAGCGGTATCGTTGCTTGGGGCGTCGGCTGTGGGGATGATGGCACTCCTGGTGTGTACGTTGATGTGTCCGTTTTAAGAGATTGGATTGATGACAAGGTTGCTGGTAAAGGTTATGACCCTAGGACTTACAGTTATTAAGTGACTGTGGTTTGAAACGGTTTGATGAGACTTTGTCGTAAGGAATTTTTTGGTTGGACTATTTGATGAATGTCAAAATTATTATCTTAGTTGTATAATAATTAACTAAGTGTTAGCATTCAATACATTGCTGAAATAAATATTAAGATTATCTTAGCGTTATTTAATATGTAAAATAATGTTTGAAGCACTGAAGCTTTGTCTGGCGATGGAATAAAACCAATAAATAAATGTATATTTTTCGGATAGATCAACTGGGTAACAGTTTATTTTTTATAATTTTAGTGATCCGCCTTTAAAATATTATTAAAATACAAATTGAAGAAATAAACTGGTAATAGATTATGACGCAAACATTTGTGGCATTCAAATGCTAATCATTTTAATTTATCTTTTTCCTTATATATTAGATGACAAAACTCATCAGTGTCTCAAATAAAAAAATGATGTTTAAAACGTGTTTTTATAAATATATTTTTAAATATTAAACAAGCCCAAACAAGTGGCCATCGCTTTCAAAGTGTTTCGTTTTCTACACTGACTTTCAACAGGATGGACATCAGTTTCTCAGTGTAGCTTATGTCAATCAAATACATTTTTGACTTCTCCATCTTCGTTATTGCTGATTGAGTGTCACTTATTCTAGGCCCTCAGACCGTGCAGTTACACTTGCGACTCCTTGTCCAACACGAAGCAAAAGTAAGTCATAATAATGCTTAGTGCTGGGGAAGTAAGGCGTGCTACATTCTTGTTTCTTGTTCAAGTCCATAATTCAGCAGAGGCGGGAAGCAATATCTAGCCGGGCCCAGCTAGACGGACCGACGACATTAAGAAGGTGGCTGGGATAGACTGGGTGCGGAAGGTGGAGGTCAGGGTGTTATGGCGCAGCCTGGAAGAAGCCTATGCCCAGCAGTGGACTGTAGTTAGTAGACTGCAGGCAAAATCGAATACAATATAACAGGTCTTTACCTATGAAATTGCCGATTTTTGATACAGGCTAGTGTGAAGATCTTCATTCTATTTAGAATTCCAAATTCAAATTAAATTTATGACATTTAAAAACATTAGCAGTTGTTCGTTTTCCGGCCGCTCGATTTTTCATTGATATCGATGTTTGTGTTACCACGGAAAATTCGAAATTGCGCGCTGTTTTCGAATACGATTTCCGTCGTTGCATCAACGCAACACAGACAGCACGCAATATTAACGACGTGTATGGACAAGGTACCGCAAGCGTACGCACGGTGCGTTTTTGGTTTGATCGCTTCCGTTCTGGAAATTTTGATCTCAACAATGAGCCCCGGGGAAAATTTCAAATTCAACGAGGCTGTGAAAAACGCTTTTAAAGAATTTATTGATTCCCGTTCCCAGGATATCTATAGCAGAGGCATCAAAGAAATTTCATTAAAATGGCAAAAGTACATCGACAATATTTCTTTAAAACAATTGTTTGTATTTTTTTTTTTCAATGTAAATCGGCAATTTATAGATATATGTTTTGGAAAAATCCGCTCGAAATATCTCGAATTGGGCAGAGGTGACCCGAACATGATTCTCCAATAACTAAAAGCGTAACGATGCTAATGGCATGACACTCTGTATTTATACTAAAGAGGCTATTCTCAAATTAGTAATATGAAGCGCGAGGTAATAATTACACTTGAAGGTACTCAGTAGACTCAAAACTTTGCATTTATTACGAAGGCAAGGGTCTTCCAAACATAGTCAACAAAGAAGTGTTACCAGCAAAATTATTTATCAACACTTATTTACGACAACATTAAGCCGATTATGACAAAGCTGTTGACATTGTAAAATATTAAAAAAAAAGTAAAGAATAGGGTCATGTCGATATAATATTCTATGTAATGTCGTTTACCCCGAAGCTAGTATTGTTATGTAATAATTACAGTAAATATTGACGAAATAATTTAAGCAGGTAAGTAAATATTATAAAATATAGGACAAGGTTGAAATTAGTTAAAAGTCATGTTTGGTAATAACTCATGTTTTCTGGAAGGATTAGGTACAGATGCAAGGTCAATACCTTGTAACAAGGTGACGACTGATGAGTTATCGTAATATTTTTAAGCAGACAGAACTATTTTCTTATATTATGTACCTACTTTCTGAGTTTATCTTGA
Source organism: Dicycla oo (assembly GCA_948252095.1). Classification (NCBI taxonomy): domain Eukaryota; kingdom Metazoa; phylum Arthropoda; class Insecta; order Lepidoptera; family Noctuidae; genus Dicycla; species Dicycla oo. The sequence goes on from OX411733.1 coordinate 20,086,657, forward strand.
AAATCACTGACATCGGTGAAGGAAAAACTTTGTGAGGAGGCCTGGAGTTACAGGGAAAGCTCCAGGTAGCCCGCGAAATTCAAATTTTCTTACGTTTTTTGCAATTTGCAAGTCAGTATTAGGTTGTATGTTGATTAAAGTATGATTTGCGACCGTAACATAATATGTATTTACAAAATTATAATTATTAGAATCAGTAATACAACTCCTTAAGTTAGTATAATCCTAAATGTCAAAACTTCATGAAATAGTCATTCATTAGGATTATATGAACTTAGAGAGTTGTATTGATGATTATAATGATTATAATTCTATAAATACAATCTATAATTACTGATACTGACCCACAAATTGCAAAAAACTTAAGAAAATTTGATTGAACAAGCGTAGTGATAAATGCTCGTGCCTTCTCTGTATAAAAAGACCCCTTTATCCTGTTGTCGGACATTCATAGGCTCGTATTTATTATTATATTTAAACATAATTAGAATGCATGAATAGGTGATCAAATACAAGCCGGTCTATTCTGTAAATATCTCACCGTTAAAACTTACGTAAAGTGAGCTTGAAGCGAACTTATTCCACTGAAGAAAGTAAGTAAGTTTTCACCAGGAATTTTGTACAGAACATAACGGCTGTTCTCAAAGTGAACCCACCTGAAACCCAATCTGAGGTTGAGCCAAAATCACCATTTTTCTTCTGACCGTGTTTATGGAACATTAAATAGAGTTAGCGTCCATCAGTTCCTGTAACATGCAGGCAACAGGACATGGTAGACACGATATTAAGTGCCTCATTGTTTTTAGAACAGCCACGAGCAGCAACTGCCGCATTCCCCTTAAATTTAAGGAGAAGAGTTCTAAAACAATGGTTAGACCTGCTGTCTTGTATGGGTCAGAATTTTGAGCAACAAAAGGGATGAATGAAAGCCAATTGCATGCAGCTGCGCTGAGAATGTTTCGACGGACGTGTGGTGTTACGTCAATGGATAGAATAAGAAATAAGTACAGTCATAAGAGGAAGTCTGAAAGTGACACCGGTGACTGATAAGTTGTGTGGGAATCGGTTGTCATGGTATGGACATGTGATGCAGAGGAATGAGGAAAATGTCATGAGGAAAGTTTTGAGTGATGTGAATAGCTATTAGAGTAGAGGAAGGCCAAAGAAAATATGGATGAACTGTGTGAAAGATGATATAGCTAGACAAGGGGTTACTACCGAGATAACGGCCAATAGAGAAGTATGGACGAAAAAGTCATGTCGCACCGAATGATGATGTTTGTGGAACAGCCACATTTACACTCCAGGGAGGAGTCATCTGTGTATCTCTACCTGAGCAGGATTTATAAGAATAAAATTGTTATCTGTTTGGATCCACAAAGGGCGAAGCGCAGACAATCGAGTCACTTCCCTGAGACGAAGTATACACAGTAGTAACTATTCTTGGCAGATCTGGCTAGCTGCAGGAACCACGCGGCTGAGCCCGTGCAAATGGTAGATTACTGCTGTTCGTAACCAACGCTGTGATCTGTTACCGTCGGTTAGGCCTCCAGACCAGAAAACCAGAATTCTGGCTTTTCCAAACGGGAAGGAATGGCCCAACTTCTTTTTAGGAAAGATCTAGTTCTTCTTCCAAAATCGGAGGAAACAAATTGTCACTTTATTTTTAGGAGAACATTGTTCTATTTGATATTGTAATAGGTAAATTGTATTAGATATAGGACTATTGGGGTTGAAAAATATCATGAGATAAATTATAGACTTCAACGCTTCACAGATGGATTCGGTATCACTCAAAAAAAAATCCGTCATACAGCATGAATAGATTGACCACATCTATTTTAAAGTTCATAAAAAAAAAGAAAAAACCAACAAAGTCCACATAATTATCTAATCCAATTGAAGAGTATTTAATACGCATAATACGGACTACGCATAATGAAGGGTTCCGTAGTTGGGATGAATTTATCCCAAGAACAAACCTAACATAGTAGTTGAAAAACACGTTCTTCGATACATTCCTACTGCAAATTTCATTTGGTAAGCACAATATTGAGAGATTCACCATGTTATTTTAAGACCATAGACTTCTTATAGGTTTTACTGTAATCGGTAACTAGAGTTATAGAACTATTTCCTGAATTTTTTTCAAAATTTTAGGCTGAGTAGTTTGAGGAGGAGGATGAGCAATTTTCATATATTTTCTTAAATAACTTTAACAAATTAATTTAAAATTATAAAAAAATAAATATATTTAAGACCCTAACTGTAAGCCCTTGTATTTAATATGTCTCACGGTACAGTTTGCAAAACTTTTTTTTTTTTAATTTTCTTATTTGCCCCAAAATTGAGACCCATATTCAAAATTCATTTAGTTACGTTACACGTCTGTGTTTGGGTCACAGAAATACATACGTGTACCAAATTTCAACTTAATCAGTCCATTAGATTCGTAGCAAATTGGCTGTGACAGACGGACAGACAGACAGACACACGAGTGATCCAATAAGGGTTCCCTTTTTCCTTTTTAGATGCGGAACGCTAAAAATGTTTCAAAAGATTTTGTAGAATGCATAATTCTACAATATGTAATGGACCGGTACCGGTCAGTACTTACTGTACGAAACACCTCGTGAAATCTCAAGTGGCAAGAAATTACGTTAGTTTGTCCATTTCTAGAAATTGTAGATATACAGGTGTTTACATAACGAGCGTGAATTTTGCAAGTATAGCTATTTATCTACAGGTATGCAACTATACCAATACACGCGCCCCTGTAAGACGCCAGTGCTCGCGCGCTCTATAAATATAGTACGAGTAGTACTATAGTAGTAGTAGAACTATTTTATGTAAAGATTTTACAGGAATAATAAAAAGATTTAAAATACTTCATTATCATAATAAAAATAAAATTTATTAAGAAACTAAAACCAACAAAACATAACTTTTAAAAATTTATTAGGAACTTAACATGCAGACTTCTTGAGTATTTTGAAAAAAAAAAAAAAATTGCCATCAAGTCTTCTAAGCCTTCTTTTTTTACTCACTCATATCCTCCAATCAGTCTTCATCATTTTTACAATAGTCCGGACATTGAAGAACCTGATGTTGAGGACAATATTTCCTCTTCAGTGTCAGTTGCTATTATATCATCATCATCAGTTCTTATAGGTAAACTACGTCACTTCTTATAGGTAAACTAGATTTGTTGCGAAATTTCTCACAAGTGTGTTCGCGCAGGTCACCGCAAGAACGCTAATAAGTGAACACCAGTTAGTAATAGAGGAATCCTATGAGGACACACTCGTTAGGTACCCATAATACACGTTTAAAGTAGAGCGCGCGACTAATAGAGTATTAATATAGGTACAGGTATAATATCAGGTTGGCGGAAAAATATTGCACAAGAAATTGTAAATTACTAGAATTTTCCGGAATATTTAGTATTGATCTGAGATACGTAAGAATATTGTTAGAAGGTTCTCGAAGCTATCACATCAAGGGTGTAATGTGAGGTGTGTAGTGTAGTGAGGTTTTGGTTAGTTTGTGAAAATGATTAGTGAACATTAACTTCGAACGATCATCTTTTACGAGTGGCGTCAGGGACACAACGTGAGTGTGGCTACCGCTAACATCAGCAAAGCAACACACGGCACGCCGTCTGGCTTCCTTGCGACGCAGAGCCACCAACGCACCCAAAGCCGAACCGTCACTCACGCAAGCATCTTCTCTCCGTTTGGTGGGATGCGAAGGGCCCACTCTATTACGAACTTCTCCCTGCGAGAAGGACGATTACGACTTCCATTTATACTGAACAGCTTCAGAAACTGGCTGACGCAATAAGAGAAAAACGACCGAGACGTGTAAATGTTCACTTACTCCATGATCATGCGCGACCTCTTGTCGCTTCGGAGACTCGACAAAAATTCGTAGAGCTTGGATGGCACCCGGTTGCCCACCCACCGTACTCACCGGATCTCGCGCCATCCGACTATCACTTGTTCCGACCACTAAAGCTTTATTTGCGTGAGAAAAATTTTCAAAACTACGAAGACCTCAAAATGGCAGTGGACAATTTCTTTTCTGCACAGCCTCCGGAATCCTGGGCGCAGGGCATCAACTATCTACCAACTAGATGGGCCAGAGTAATAGAGTTACGAGTATTTGGGGATTACATTACTGATTAATTATTGTAAATAACAAAGTTATCAATAAATTCATTAAGTCTTATATCTTGGTGCAAGACTTTTCCGCCAACCTGATAGTTCTCTATACCGAATTTCGGCCATGGCGACCAATCTCAGCGGAGACCAGCCTATGTCCAGTACGGGAGATAATATTATAGTGCACAAGGGTGTGCGCAGACCCAGGTGCACTCTCTCTTCCATCACTCTCATTGTCCGTGTTGGACGGCAATCCGATATGACCAGAGATAGATCAGGCGCGCGAAAAAAAAAAATCAGCTGTTCAGTATATTTATGTTCGCATAATTCATCAAAATGTACTGAACAGCTGATTTTTTTTCGTGATTTCAGGTTTGGTCCCATAGTAAAAGTTGTTCATAATGATGAGTACAATGACCCATTAAGAGGTTGCTGGTGTTTTACAAATAACCCTGTATAATCAATTGGCGCAACAAAGATTTGAAGATGGAATAATTATGCAACGCAAGCAAATCTCATCTATATATCATAAACCAATCAACATCTGTTAAAGCAACAATCCCTTCAAAATCTGAAGACATTATACAGATTATTTCATACTTGAACATAATATACGCAGATTCCATGCATTTTAAACACATCATTCCATTTTCGAATCTGCATTTATTTATACAAACGAATGGCTTTTCGTGGGCTCGTGGTTAATGACTGTTTTACCCAGTGCGACTAGACAGCTGCTCGCACTGTGTACTCGCATGTTAATAGCTCGGCTTGCTTTACAGTGCGAGTGCACTGTAAAGCAAGCCGAGCTATAGAGCACTGCAGCTACTCGGTAGGCTGACTCGCATGCTAGCTCGCACGAAAACAAAAAACGTTGAAGTTACTTGGCTATGAGCTACTGTCTAACTCGCAAGTGCGAGTAACTCGTATCATGTGAATCTAGCCATAAATAATCCAGACGAGTCGATCGCAGGCTAAGCTACGCTTGCCGAGGTCGGCCCGTAGATGGTTGATCATCCATTACATACCGAGACCCTCCATAACTCAGATATCACGTTAAGCCGTTGGTCCGGGCCGTCATTCGTAGATTTTTGACAGTCGTCACGGGTAATCAGAAGCCCGAAAGTCTGACATCCAGTCTTATCAAGGGGGGTTACCCAATAACTGGGTCGTGCAGGTCAGATAGGCACTCGCTCCATTTAAAATACTGGTATTCAGCTGTATCTAGTTAGACTAGAAGCCGACCCCAACATAATTGGGAAAAGGCTTGGCAAATTAATTTGAATGGCTTATGTACACGCAAGGAAACGCACGTAAATACCTAACTATTTACTTGTAATTTCCTTTAATTATCAGTTTATGTTTTAATTAGAATATCCGTTTATTAGCACCGACTTTCTTGAAAATATGTATAACTAATTTTGCATTGTTTTGTAATGTTTCTAACTTATAATCATCATCCTAGCCTAGCCTTTTCCCACCACCTTGGGATCGGCTTCCAGTCTAATCGGATGCAGTTGAATACGTGTATAACAACAAACAACGACCAACTTTCTTTCTGACCTCCACCGCCAAATTACTGGAAAACAAGACACCCCATTGGCAAGACTGGTTGTCAGACTTTCGGGCTTTTAATTACCCATTACTACAGTCAAAAATCTACTAAATAACAGTTGAATGTAAGCTCTTTCCAACTAAAATCACTTGTTTTCTCATGAACAAGATAAAAAATATGTTTGTTGTTTTGATAAATTGTTAGTGCAGAATTTTATAGGCATATGTGTACCAAATATTGTGATGATCGTTTTAAAAATAGCGAAGATAAGATAGGTGAAGAAAAAGTGTGTGTGTGCCAGCTCCGTCCGACGCACGACTGAAGGTTACTCTTGGTTTTTGTGCCATTCCGACTTTCTATTGTTGGACGAAAACCAAGGTCCATAGGGGTTTCTTCAATGAATCAGTTCTAAACAAAAAAAACAAGTCTATGGTGTAAAGGCGTTGGTTTTGTTTTACATTGCGCAGAAAAACGTAACGCTTTTATGTTAACGCTTGTAATTGTTTCACTCATAAAATTTCCGTACCGGGGGTCTTATATGAAAATCTATTCTTAACAATGATATTATACACAAGATGTGTTACGTTCATAGGAACCAACGTTTAAAATCTGGTCGTGCTCAATGTCCAAAAAAAAAAGAGGGTCGTGTTTTTTTTTATTACGCCTTGCTTGATGCGCATTGGGACGCTTTCAAGTCTTCACAAAACGCGCGGTAGTAACATATCTGCCTCATTTTAATATAATATCATTAATTCTTTAGGAGTAAACTACAAAAGTACAGAAAAACAGACGGACGTTACCTATTTACTATTCCATTGGAACCATTTTTACTTCGGAGCCCAAAATGCTATTTACCACAATGACAAAGTTATATACATACATAAACTCACAACTTCTTCCAGGAGGAGGAGGAGCTCGTGGCTATATAATAACAGCCGCACGGGTCGAACCATAAGGTTAAGCTACGCTTGCCGGGGTTGGTCTGTGGATGGGTGACCATCTTTTCATACCGAGACTCCTCCGTGCCTCGGAAAGCACGTTAAGCCGTTGGTCCCTGCTGTCATTCGAGGATCTTTGACAGTCGTTACGGGTCGTCAGAAGCCCGAAAGCCTGACAACCAGTCTTACCCAGTAACTGGGTTATAGAGGTTAGATAGGCAGTCGCTCCATGTGAAATACTGGTATTCAGCTGCAACCGGTTAGACTGGAAGCCGACCCCAACATAGTTGGGAAAAGGCTTGATTCTTCCAGGTAGGCAGAAATTACAGAACGCCACCTACTACGATACTCACATACTCTTTTTGCTTGGTTTACGTTCGTACATCGCACATCGGCCAACTCCTATTGCATTGCAACTTTGTTAATTCAGTCATAAAATAATAAAAAAAAACTGAAATATACTTTAGCAAAAACTGTTACAAAATTAACTCACTTTATACTTACTGAAACTTAAATAGAACACAATATGTAACCAGCCAGTGACAATGACATTGCCAAAATACGAAATGTCCAACGCGCCAGCTAAATGCAAGATACAGTCATTGATCAATATTATTCTGGTCTGTTGCACAAACTATGCAATAGGTACAGTCAGCTGCTTTGCTTAATTTTACATTGTACCTATTTAGTATAGTAATTTTATTCTATGTACGTCAGCTTCACGTATAATAATATTTACAAAGTATTTTAAAACATTTAAATTTTTGCAAGGTCAGTGGTTAGATACGCTAATATTTAATTAATAATTTGGATTTTTTTCTTAAAATTTGCGACATCTAGTAATAATTTTCGTTACATGAAAGGGATATTATTAATTGCACATCAAATAAATAATCACATATCAATTTATTTTCATCAATTATATACTTTTTTACATCAAAAATACTGACTGCACAGCAAATCAACCAGAGCGTACGTATACATAATACTCACACTCATAGCAAAATAACATGGCGACTAATATTAACCCCGAGGTTAGGTTTGGTTATGTTACTTTAAAACCTTTATACAGAAATAGGAACCCCGCGAAGCGGAGCTCCGTCGACATAGGATACAAGAGCGAGCGAAGGGCACGAAGGGTAAGTTACAATAATTGGTTTTTCTCAAGAATGGTAAAAGGCTTTAATGTGTGCTAGACATTATTAGCTATGCATTAATAAAAATAAAAAAAACTTTAAGATAAATAGCGGTGCGCTACGAATATAAATTGTTGTTTATTTAGTTATATTTTGAGTTGAGTGTTTTGCTGTGCAATTAGTAATTTTGATTGGAATTTGGATTATTTTTGGATACAAAAAGTAATGTTTTTGATTTGCGTTTAAATACTACCCTACATGAAAAAAACATTGTTGTTTGACTAAATAATAATATTCAAAAGGCGTCGGTTATCGATAGACTGTAAACTGTTTTGAATTGGCTTAAATTTTCATTTATGTTTGCTTATATTTTTGAAATGCATAAAATATTTCTGACGACCCGTAACGACTGTCAAAGATCCAAGAATGACAATCGTGACCAACGGCTTAACAAACTTTCCGAGGCACGGAGGGGTCTCGGTATGTAATGACGGTCAAGCGTAGCTTAATCTGATCGATGGACCCGTGTGGTGTATGTAATTATTTAGCCACGAGCCCCTCCTTAGCCATGGAAAGAGTTAAAAGAGTACCTATAGAGTTTCTTGACCATTAATCTCCATACTAACAACCTTTTGGAAGGGGCGCCTAGAATTAATTCTGTTTTTAGTAAATTTTGACGTTCAACAGTAAGTATATTTTAATGGCCTATTTGAAACAAATGATTTGACATTGACAGCATCAAAATTGTGCGGTGCTATTAAGAGCCTATACAACCTCAGCTCAAATTCTAATTTCGCTCCCACTTCCCCGCGCCACCTCACTCTTTATCCTACCAATTTTACCTGTTGCGTAATGTGTGTTGAGCGCAAGCGACACAGGGACGGCAGTCTCGACATAGATAGCGATCGCTATACGACCGAATTCGGTCGCAAAGTCCTAGTGGGGTACCTAGACAGTCAAAATTGCTTGACAAGCATGAGATTTTGTCGTGTTTGTCATGCAATTTTGACCGCCTAGCGACCCCTCTAGGACTTTGCGATCGAATTCGGTCGTATAGCGATCGCTATCTTTGTCGAGACTGCAGGCCCTGTTCTCCCATTCGAAAGCCGAAACGATACTGAGCGGCGGTGTCAGGCGGCAGGCAACAAACTTCAAGACGCCAATAGTTTAGGTAATTTCTTTTTACAGTGACAAAAGACCTGCTTTATAGTTAGTTCAGTTAGTATGCAAAGTTTTATGATCCAATTTGTAGTTTTTTTTTTAATACCAACGGTTTATTGTTCGGTTTAGAGGTAACTTTGGAATATTTTTCTATAGAAAACATTTTATGGAATCGTGTTTTCGTCAAACATAGTAGGTACTTAAAATTAATGCTCAACTTGACCATATATTTATTTCAAAATTAATGCTGCAGTATTTTCGACACAACGGAGGATATTGCTAAGCCATTTGAGGTAGTATAGGTCTTTAAGTAATAATAATAATGTTTATTTACCCAAAGCAATACATAGACACAGATTGAACACAGTGGTAAATACTAAACTTATACCTATTAACATTGTTTGAACAAAAGTTAAAAAGGCGACAAAAATCTATAAGCACATAAATATAAACCCTGTCTCTCAAACTAGGAGGCCTGTATCTTAAGAGACAGTGTTCGGCCAGATGGTTGCGTAAATTAAGTTGTACCTTTTTATGAGTGAAATTGTGTCGATCTATCATTATATGGTGAACAACATTGTGATCTGCAAATCAATCTTTTCATGGGAACAGTTCCTGGAGTTGTGTGCGTGTGTGTGTGTGTGTGTGTGCGTGTGTGTGTGTGTGTGTGTGTGTGTGTGTGTGTGTGTGTGTGTGACGGGTTTATGGTGTGTGTATTGTTGTATCATTGTATATATGTATGTTAGATATAATAGTATGTAGATGTTGTGTTGTTGTTACTTTTCCTAGTGATATGTCATATGTCAAGCGATGTAAGTTAATAGAGATTCTGTTTTATCATAGTCCTGCTGAATAAGCCATTCTCTAATTTTTGATTTAGCTTTAAATTTATTTAAGTTTATTATATCTAGTTCCTTCTGTATTTTTTTTATACGTGAGTGCTTAGAACGTAGTATTGGTGTCTTGCAAACGAGGTTTTGTGTTGTACACTTGGGGTTACATATGTTCGCTTCGTTGGATCAGACGGAGGCAAGCAGCCATGTGTTCTGAGCACAGATCGAAGTTGGGAAAAGGCTAGGCAGATTGATTGGTTAATAAGCCACGAGCTCTTCATTATGTTATAAGTCAGATAGTGACATAGAAATAGGTCAAAACTCAAACTTCAAACCAATTTACACGGACTATTGAATCGTCAAGGGGTCACCCGGTCAGTCAGTCAGAAAGAGTTGCCCATTCCAAAGCGTAGTAGGCTTCTATGTAGAAGAACGGGTAAAAATCTCCACTGACACTCTTTTAAATCAAAATATTACTCTTTTAAAGTATGGACGGTTATATTATTTATGTGTACTTAATGCTATTTAGGGGCTTGTGGCTAAGGAATAACAGCAGCACGGGTCGTTCGATCAGGTTAAGCTACACTTGCCGCGGTTGATCCGTGGATGGGTGACATCTTTACATTCCAAGACTCCTCCGTGCCCCGGAAAGCAGGTTAAGCCGTTGGTCCTGGCTGTCATTCGTAGATCTTTGACAGTCGTTACAGCTCGTGAGAAGCCCGAAAGTCTGACAACCAGTCTTACCAAGGGGTATCGTATAACGCAGTAACTGCGTTGTGGAGGTCAGATGGGCAGTCGCTCCATGTAAAATACTGGTATTCAGCTGCATCCGGTTAGACTAGAAGCCGACCCCAAAATAGTTGGGAAAAGGCTAGGCAGATGATGATGACCTAATGCTATTTAGAGACCTTCAACACTAATATTTTCACGTACAGACGCCAGCAGGTCAAGCTACCCGAAGCTGTCAAATTTTCCCAATCAACCTTGATCCTAATACTTGCGCAATAAAGTTGAAAACCTATTAAATAAATTTGACAGATTGTAGTAGCTTGATGTGCTGGTACCATTACGAGCATTAATATTGTAGTACCTGGGCGACCAAGCTCTGCTCTGATGTCAATAGAGAAAACGAATTTTCCCTGATATGATGAGTACAATGACCCCTTAAAACGTTGACATTGTTTACACTTACACCCTGTATACCTGTATATAAGGTGTATCTATTCATACACGAAATCTCTTAAGGGTTCATTGTACTGATCATTACGAACAACTTTTACTATGTGACGAAACCTGAAATCGCAAAAAAAAAATGCTGTTCAGTACATTTATGTTCGCATAATTCGTCAAAATGTACCTACTGAACAGCTGATTTTTTTTCGCGATTTCAGGTTTGGTCCCATAGTAAAAGTTGTTCATAATGATGATTAAAATGACCCCTTTAGAGATTTCGTGTATGAATAGATACACCTTATATATATATAATATATATACATGTAGAGAGCTCGAGACTAAGTAATAACAGCCGCACGGGTCGATCCATCAGGTTAAGCTACGCTTGCCGCGGTTGGTCCGTAGATGGATGACCATCTTTACATACCGAGACTCCTCCGTGCCTCGGAAAGCACGTTAAGCCGTTGGTCCCGGCTGTCATTCGTGGATCTTTGACAGTCGTTACAGGTCGTTTGACAACCAGTCTTACCAAGGGGTATCGTATTACCCAATAACTGGGTTGTGGAGCTCAGATAGGCAGTCGCTCCATGTAAAATACTGGTATTCAGCTGCATCCAGTTAGACTGCAAGCCGACCCCAACATAGTTGGGAAAAGGCTAGGCAGATGATGATGTTGTAGATGTAGTATTGCTCATTTAATACTACTCGTATAGGACACACATAGGATACTAGATGAGCACTACATTTTTGTAGACAGTACTTTACAATACCTACTAACGAATATATTAATAACATTGTTCCTCTCAATCCAGGCGAATTCTAATTCACTAATTCAAATCGATGGACTTCTTTTCAACAAATTTTGTACACAAGCTCGTTGACTCGAACCAAAAAAGAAGCCGAAGGGACAGTCCACGGCCTTACAAAATCTATTCGATTGTTTCTACAGTTTGACTCACTGCGATGCAACAAACACAATGCCACGTTTAGGGTTTTTGAGCCAACAGCGCCTTGATTTCATTGTTGTTCCGTCCTAAAAACTGACTCGGCCTGGCCCCAGACGTGGCGCACACTCACCTGGTGTGAGCCACGTGCGACTGCTACAGTTCGGCGACTAGACGCACCGTCAGGCTGTGGCCGTCAATTTCCATAATTTTGTTCAAAACTACGCACACTTGGCATCGAGTTGCTAAATTACAACGACAGGCTAGGGGGCGCAGCGAATACGAATACGAATACGAAGATGCACGGTGCACGCGTACACCCGACGACAGTCGCACCGCATGCGACAAGTCAGCGTCAGTCTTGCTTTGAGTGCTGAGGAAGGTGCACGTGTGTTTGTATTGCGCCTTCACCTTCGTATAATAATAATCAGTGATCGGATAATCGGGCGCTAATATACCTACGCTTCACTCTTATTCCTACGAAAGAATAATACGGACGTGCCTTTCAGAATCCCTTCTGTTCGTATAAAATACAATAAATTAGTCGATTCGATCACTAATCTGTTAGATAGATAAATCAATTTCCACTACTTGACCACATTGTGCACATTCTCATTTTTTATTGATATTCCATTTGTTTTGAATAAAATAAAGACACTAAATCAAAATAACTACTGCTATAATTTCATTAAGTTTGTTATACTTGTTTTTACAAAATTGTTCAATCCCGGTAATCCGGGATTACTTATTTATTCAGAAAGGAATATTAATTCGTGGGAAGAAGTTTAGGTAAGTGTATAAGTGTCCGATTATCCGATCAAAAATTAATCCTAGCCTTTTCCCAACTATGTTGGGGTCGGCTTCCAGTCTAACCGGATGCAGCTGAATACTAGTATTTCACATGAAGCGACTGCCTATCTGACCTCCACAACCCAGTTACTGGGTAATACAATACCCCTTAGTAAGACTGGTTGTCAGACTTTCGGGCTTCTGACGACCCGTAACGACTGTCAAAGATCCACGAATGACAGCCGGAACCAACGGCTTAACGTGCTTTCCGAAGCATGGAGGAGTCTCGGTATGAAAAGATGGTCACCCATCCACAGACCAACCCCGGCAAGCCCTGATGGATCGACCCGTGTGACTGTTATTACTTAGCCACGAGCTCCTCCGATTATCCGATCACTGATAATAATAGTCCGAATTTCGGCCATGGTGATCAAACTCAGCAGAGACCAGCCATGGGCGCAAGGGATACTATAGTACAAAAGTGTGTGCGCAGACACAGGTACACTCTCTCTTCCCTCACTCTCATTGTTAGATGTGAAGGCAATCCGATACGACTTAACGTGCTTTCCGTGGCACGTGGGTATCACACCGCCAACTTCCAAACTTCGGGCTGTTTCTAAGTAATGCCTAGTAGAAAAACCCAATAACATTTTGGCCGAACTGGGAATTGAACCCAGGACCCCTTGCTCAGCAGTCGCGCTTGCGACCATGAGACCAACGGGGCAGTCGCATTATAAGCACCAAGGCAAGTGAAACTCTCTATAGTTCGTTCGCGTTAAGAATGCAGTGAGTCATCAGTGCAACTGCAAAATAAAGGTGTATTCACAGTGGTGTTAAATTCAATCAAATTATATTTTAAAAGATTAAGATTATTTAATTTATAAAAATACACTTAAAAGTTTAAAATCTAAATTAAATCATTAATATCATATTTTAATCACTATCACTAGTATCCTCGTTAGTATTCATAACAAAAGTATTTTATGCAGCGAGTTCCATGACGTCATCTAAATTCCACATGGTATTTTCTTCTTGTAAGATGTATTATTTATATACAGTATGTTAACCAACAGAGGGCGTTCCCGTTAACCCGCAATAGTATAGCATCCATACATGCTAAAAAAAATATTACCATTCGAAAACAAAATGTTTTTATTTTTTTTTAATATTAAAATAGTCACTAAAATATTCAAAAAAATATAAAAATATTCACTAAAAATAAAAACTAAATTGCGATGTTTCCGTCCTTCAAGTACGCGTGTACAGAGTGTTTCTTTTACGTATCAATTTAACATTTTTAGTGAATATTTTAATATTAAAAAAAATAAAAACCATTTTGTTTTCGAATGGTAATATTTTTTTTAGCATGTATGGATGCTATACTATTGCGGGTTAACGGGAACGCCCTCTGTTGGTTAACATACTGTATATTAATTGGAGATGTATTCATTTTTTTAAATTGAATTCAGTTAACATAAATGACAGGACACAACCGTTGCGTTCGAAGCAATGCCTTCAACTGTCATTCTGAACTTGACTTTGCAATTTGAAAAGGTTTGATTGGTTAGGGGGCGGGGCTAGGCCGACGACCAATGATGACTGACTGCATTCTTAACGCGAATGTCCTATAAGCTCCATATGCACACACAAAATAAACAAGACGACCGTCTCTCTCGAATTTTCAATGCAAATTATCGCTTCCTGCACGAAAGTCTGTTCTAACGCCTAGTCGCAGACGCAAACGACAGTCCTGCGTCTATTTGCAGTGACAAGATGCAGATGCAAACGATAACTGGCATTAAGACGAAATGCTAGAAAATTGCTTACCTATGGACAGTTTTATACGCATAATATCTTATTTTTGTCAGCTTTATAAAAAGTTTTTCTTTGTTTTACAGATTTATTTGATATTAATAAAATTAGGTGCTGAAAAATGGAGTTGCATCCATTACGTAAAGGCTTAAAATCTTTCCATTCAGTAATTTTGATTGCACCAAAACCAAATGGTTTTTTAAACATCCTACGCTATAAATCAATCGTGGCTTGGCCTCACATTTTTTTTTAACAAAATGATTTCTCAACTCAAAGCTATAAAACTGAGGCCTACAAATTGATTGCACTAACGCAATCTAAATATCCTACGATTTGAATCAGCCGTGGCTTTGCCTCACAAAATGGCGGCTTTTGCCTCCCCCACGTGGTCGACGGCCAACAATACGTACTAACGAGATATTTGAGGCACGTCTGACTGGCGAATTCAAATTTACTACGAAACGTTATTCAAATTCGAAATTATAGTCGTATCTATAGAGAGGTTGGTTGCCAGGTACACACAAAATGTGTAATATGGAAGGGTTTATTTATTTGTACTAGCAACTTTGGGACTTGCACTTATTTAATGAAATGCTTCGGTGGTCTAGTGGTCGCTTGTACGCCTGGTGTAGGTCTAGCACTTGGGTATGATACCCAAATTAGGATTTTGTTATATTTTTTTGGAAAGAAGTTCTTTAACGCGACTTGTAGTAGGAGCCCTTTACAAAGCGCAAGTCCGATCCTGCATGGAGTATTGCAGTCACCTTTGGGATGGATCAGCCAAGTACCAACTAGCCGCGCTTGACTCGGTGGAACGCAGAGCTAAGAGGCTCATTGGCGACATAAAACTGGTGGATGCCAAGCTTCATAGCTTGGCTCATCGCCGCAAGGTTGCCAGCTTGTCGGTCTTCTACAGATTGTACTTCGGAGAGTGTGCCCGAGAACTCCACGACCTCATTCCACCGGCCCCCTTCTACCACCGGACATCTAGACGCACTGCCAGTTAAAATCCCTACCTGGTTGCTATTCCACCAATTCGCACTAAGTGCTTCCAAATGTCTTTTATAATGCGCACAGCAAAAGAGTGGAACTCACTAACTGCGTCTGTGTTTCCGAACGTATACAACCCTTATCTCTTCAAAGTGAGAGTGAACAGGCTTCTTCTGGGTAAGCTCACTCCATCGTCGACTTTGTCTCTGTCACCTCTGACCTAGACTAGAGTCAAGAGCAAACCCATCACAAATAAAAAAATTAAAAAAAAAAGGAGTGAACTGGCAGAAGTTCTGACGTAAAAGTATTATGCCGTCAGTCAGAGCCATCTAGTACAGTTTTTAAGCTGAAACTATACTAGATGGCTCTCTATTTAAAAAGAGGATACCGAGCGCGCAGTGGCGCCCTCATCGTTTGTTTGGTTATTTCTTTTATTTTACAAAGAAAATGCAGAAAACCAGCAGGTTAAGTTGTGCTCCACTAGACTATACGTTATTATTATTATTACAAACAGTAGTTTTGTATTGTGAAGTTTTATCATAATAGTTAAAACGGAAAATAGTGGCCACTAAGGTCCGTTTTAACGATTACAATAAAACATAACAGAATAAAACTACTGTTTGTAATAATAATAATAACGTATACTCTTGTGGAGAACAACGTAACATGCTTATTTTCTGCATTATCATTCTAAAATAAAAGAAATAACCAAACAAAAGATGCGGGCGCCACTGCGCGCTCGGACGCGGCTTGCGATGGGAGTTAACTGGCAGAAAACGTCACGTAATGAAAAAGTGTATTCATATTTTCAAAGCGTTCATACTTCAGTGGCATTTCGTTAACTTGAACCTCGTTAAGTTGTAAAACTCAGTAAGTCGAATAAAATTGCCTCACAAAAGCTCGAAAAATATAATGACGTCTTACTTGAAATTGCTCGAATTTATAGCAATAAAATCTAAAAGGAATGTTTAATGCTTTTGTTCTTTTGCGTCTTGAAACTTGATACTATATTCGATGACTATGTATTAATACATAATACACAAGCAAAGCAACTTCGTTCCAACCGGGTGGCCCACGACACCTCCCGACTTTTTTTTTCCAGTATAATAACAGGTTCAGGATGTCGATGGGGATGTCCCGTTTCTGCAGTGCATTAGGGGCGGCAGTGTCGACATTCGTAACAATAGCTTTGACATTCGTAATGAAATCGCTCGCTAAGTCCTAATGGAGTAGGTACTAAAACGGTCAAAATTGCTTGACAAGCACGAAAAAACCATTTACAGTTTCGAACCAGTTGCGGCGAGAACCGTTTTTTTATTTAATCATGGTCTTCAATTTTCCTCGTTATTCAAGGTTAATTTGAAGTGGCCAATAATTGTCTTTGAAAAAACCTAACTATTACCATTTTGCCCGTCTAGGTACCCCATTAGGACTTAGCGAGCGATTTCAGTCGTAAACCTACTGTTACGAATGTCGAGACTGCCGATCCTGGTATGTTTACACAAGTACGATTGATGGCTTCTACGCCATCGTCAGACAGAAATCTGCCTCTTTACTCTGCATAGTGCGAGAAGGCTCAAACTCCATCCTGAAGACCATAGCGGGAGGTATGATTCTCCTTTGTTAGGTGATGTTGTTAGAAGATTCATCTCGAACAACAGCCTTGTTGGTAAATAGATTATAAATTTAGTAACATAGCTATAAGTTATCTTTTTGTTTACTAACCTAACTAATATGCATGTTGCTTCAACCAATCTGCCTAGCCTTTTCCCAACTATGTTGGGGCCGGCTTCCAGTCTAACCAGATGCAGCTGAATACCAGTATTGGATGTTGCTTATCCGAAATAAAGATTTTTTATCTATTATTTTACTTTTAGTGGTGTCCCGGTGGTAACTGCCGCGACTACGTGTAGGTCGTGGGTTCGAACCCTGGAAGACACTTTACTTTGTGGAAATTATTTCAACACCACTGCTCTCAAAACAGTGAAGGCAAACATTGTAGGGAAACCGGCATGTCCTAAAACAATAAGGCAGAATTTAACTATTTATAGTAACAGCGTGGAATTAGCATGTGTGCCTAGTTTGCGACAATAGCCTCGTCGTCTGTAACGTGGGACTTATAACTGTCAAAATGTTTCACTTCAGTTTATATTGAAAAAGTTTCTAAAACATAAGTTATAAGAAATGTTGTGTTTACCAACAAAATACTCATGTGGCCCACAAAATCGAAAGTTAAAGTGACCAAACACGAGTTCGATAACAAGTCAACAAAGTTATATTGTCTGTGCTCCAGTATAACAATTGTTTTGTAATGAAACTTATGTTCAATATAGGAGAGTCTAAATCAAACTGGTTGCTAATTTAATTGCGTTATATACCTACTGAATTTATTAGTTTTATGACATTGATTTTAAATTCAGTGATTACTTTTACTCACACACAGCCTTATTACTTCTTAATTGTGCCTCGGAAAGCACGCTAAGACGTTGGTGCCGGCTGTCATTAGTCGATCTTTGACTGTCGTTACGGGTCATCAGAAGCCAGTCCATCAGTCTTACCAGGCGGTATACATTTACCCAGTAAATAGGTTGTAGAGGTCACATAAGCGGTTGCTCCGTGTAAAATACTGGTATTCAGCAGCAATCGGTTAGACTGGAAACCGACCACAACATAGTTGGGAAAAGGCGGTGCAGTTTCATCCCGGTAGTGCGTTTTCGAACGACCGCTAGCGAAGCCGCTGGCAAGAGCTATTCTTAAATTTTGGGGTCTTAATAATACTAAATAGCACTGCTACTAAACAGTAACTGAGACCAACAGGGATGTAGCGATCGCCGGCCGCTGACACGGCACCGCTCGCTTCGCTCGCTCGGCTCGCACCCGTTTGTTCACAGTTCTAACCTAACCTAATCCATTTGGTTGGGGTGCCCTAGCTTAGTTACTCCGATGAATTCGGCTCGAGCGAGGTTGGACACATTCCTATCCTAATATGACCCGTTTATTAGAAGTAACTTAGCTTAGTTAATGCGACCAACTGTGAGAAGAGACCAGAAAGTTAAAAAGAGGCTCAATAATTAAAAACAAAATATGTGCATCATTAGAACCGCAATAAGTTTTTAGAGGATCTGTTAAATATTTCCCAAAAAAAAGGATGAATTGGATTCAAACAACTCTCATGTCAAAAATGTTTGAAGTAAACCAAATAACTTTCGTTTTTATTTCTACTTACACATGTTGCACCAAAACCATGAGCTATGTCCAATATTTCTTTCATATTTAGAACATAAAAATCTCATTCACAAGATCCAGGGTTGTAAAGCTGTAAATATAAAAAGTACACTGAAATTCACCAGGCCGATTCTTATTTATTATAGCAATGAAACTAGAGTTGGGCTGCACGTAATCCCGGCGCGGGATTTGAATGTTCCGGGTGGCACGGGATGATAAAGTTCCCGGGTTTTTATTCCTTTTTAAAGTGGCTGTAATAGTTTCTTTCTTGGAGGACTGGCTGTGTATATTGCTAACGAGGGAGCGAGTTTCCTGTCTTGGTGTATGCTATCGGAAAAATGGAAGAACTTATTTTTATACGAGAGATGTTGTATTTTTCTTAGCAATAGGTTCAGATTTTGTGAAATATCCCTATAAAAATAGGTTCCTCTTCCATCAAGGAGGATTATTGTATTCTTGTTTGAAAAATATTCTTTCCGTTAAAATTATAAGCAATACAGATAGTTTTCAGGGTCGGCAAACCTTATTATGTTGTAGGTCTCCGTGATTTGACGATTTCACTTTCCATCAGACGAACCATCGATTTAACTTCAACATTCATTACTATACAAACTTTTATTATGGCCCGTGGATTTTGAATGGCGCCGCTCCACAGCTTTGCTCAGCACACGGCTAAGCTACGCACTGTTATAGCTTCATTTTGTATGTAAATGAAGACGGGATCGTCCACTATGACCCACGGCTACACTATGCACGGATGAATGTCTGGCAAACAAATCGATGGCTCCTAAGTATACTGAGTCAACTGTACTTCTAATAACTTTAAAGGAAGGCGATAAAAAGAGCGAATGGTTATATTTCAAATGTTGCCTATAAGCAGTGCAAAATAAATTTCATAATATTTTATTAATAACCATTCGCTTTTTATATCGCCTTCCTTTAAAGTTATTAGAATTACAGTTGACTCAGTATACTTAGGAACAATCGAAATAAATAAATAAATAAATAAAATCTTTATTTATACAAAAACCTTAAACAATGCTTAAATACTAGGTCGCATGAATTTCTGTGAATAAAGGTCATACAGATAGAGTAAACCCTGACTCCCAAACTAGGAGATCCTGTGACTCAGGAGTCAGAAAATGAATCGTGCATCTAATGTGGCATCACATCCTACGTAGCAGTGAACAATTTACTAAAGAAAAAGAAAGAGTGATCCCAAAATACCTAATATTTTCGATTTCCCATCCCTACTACCCGTTTATTATGAGTAGTATGTATCGTAAAATTTTATAGAGCCAATTTATTTACAGATATTTCTATCTACGTTGATTTAGTAATAAAAGAAAAAGTAACATTATATTATAATAAGATGTTAGTATCGTTTCGTGTAGAATTTGGAGAAATATAATATTTTGAGACAAGAACATTTTTTAGGATTCGTTTTTGGCTGTAGTAAACATGAACAAAATACTATAGAAAAGCGTAGTATACTTTTGTCTTGCGTAGTTTCAATAGAATGATAAAAGATTTTATTTCTGTAAGTAGGTTTGTACAAACACTTTTACACGTCAATCATATTTTTAAAAACTAGTTGAGGTCGGCGTTTCCTATCTGATTACTCTGAGAAGAAAAGCCGAAACAAACTCAGAGGTCACAGTCTCTTTTAAAGTCCAGACATGATCTTGGTCAGTGCATGTGAAGACCCTGTAAATTAGTGTCTGAAATTGTCTTTTGAGGAAAGAACCTCACAGGTTGAGAGGACCTGTCTAGTCAGTGCACGCATTTGTCAGTAATCACGCAGCTGAACTCAGAACTTAAGGAGCTCAACGATTCGAAGAACAATACCAAAGAAAGTACATATGGATAGGCCGCATAAATTACTCAAACTGCCAGACCATTTTTAAAAATAACTGAGAAAAAAAAAAAAAAAACAAAAAGCAACGACCTACGTAGTCTTCACATTCACAATAATTAAAATAATATAATACTTTACAAAGTCAATATTCATGTCAACATTCAGTACCGAAAAAAAAGAGAAAAAAGAAAAATGCGAGGCCTTCTGTACCTTATCATCCTACGCTATTATTTTTGACTACCTTATTAGTTTAATTCTAGTGGATGCAAACGTGACTGCTGAGCATGGGTCGGGATTGGGTAAAGTTCCGTGTACCGTCGGTAAAAATGACTTTCCATACAAACATTCATCCCCTATTATCATTCATCCGTTTAGGCGATGTAATTTCAAAACATCTCCTTTAGTGCTCACCTTCGTTCTATAAGGAACTCTTGCGCAAAATATCATGCTTCTAGAGCCAGTAGTTTAGGCTGCGCTTTATCTGTCAGTGAATAAATTTAAGATTTTTAATATGTACCTACAAGATCTTATAAGGAACATCTTAGTAGCAACCAGGAGACTGGATTTGTGCCTGGTGGTAGTGACAAGGTATGGATTTGTGCCTGGTTGTACTGACAAGGTATGGATTTGTGCCTGGTTGTACTGACAAGGTATGGATTTGTGCCTGGTTGTACTGACAAGGTATGGATTTGTGCCTGGTTGTACTGACAAGGTATGGATTTTTGCCTGGTTGTACTCACAAGGTATGGATTTGTGCCTGGTTGTACTGACAAGGTATGGATTTGTGCCTGGTTGTACTGACAAGGTATGGATTTGTGCCCGGTTATACTGACAAGGTATGGATTTGTGCCTGGTTGTACTGACGAGGGATGGATTTGTGCCTGGTTGTACTGACAAGGTATGGATTTGTGCCTGGTTGTACTGACAAGGTATGGATTTGTGCCTGGTTGTACTGACAAGGTATGGATTTGTGCCTGGTTGTACTCACAAGGTATGGATTTGTGCCTGGTTGTACTGACAAGGTATGGATTTGTGCCTGGTTGTACTGACAAGGTATGGATTTGTGCCTGGTTGTACTCACAAGGTATGGATTTTTGCTTGGTTGTACTGACAAGGGTTGGGTGTACGCACTATAATCCTCTGCCTATCTCTTCAGGGAATACAGGTAGCTATGATATTATGTTTGTATGCTAGTTAATACCAAACAGATATAATTAAATATACATACATTTAGGCACATGAAGGTTATAATTTAGAAAATAATGAGATCCTTCGGGACAGAAACGTATACATAGGGTAACTAAGTCATATACAACCAAATAATTAACGTTAGGAATTCAGAGACTAAAATGTTTATTTATTACAGTTTAGTGAGTGTTTATTTACTGGCTGGTTTGTTTTTGAAAGTCTGCCTGAATTATATATATTAGGTCATACTGAATGAGAAGGAGAAGGAGCTTGTGGCTAAGTAATAACAGCCGCACCGGTCGATCCATCAGGTTAAGCTACGCTTGCCGGGGTTGGTCCTTAGATGGGTGACCATCTTAACATACCGAGACTCCTCCGTGCCTCGGAAAGCACGTTAAGCCGTTGGTCCCGGCTGTCATTCGTGGATCTTTGGCAGTCGTTACGGGTCGTCAGAAGACCGAAAGTCTGACAACCAGTCTTACCAAGGGGTATCATATTACCCAGTAACTGGGTTGTGGAGGTCAGATAGGCAGTCGCTCCATGTAAAATACTGGTATTCAGCTGCATCCGGTTAGACTGGAAGCCGACCCCAACATAGTTGGAAAAAGGCTAGGCAGAATTGATTGACTGAATGAGAAGAAAGATTTAGATTTCATAAGCATAACTTAATCAGCCTATAATGATACCACAGCCGAGACACAGGCCTCCTGTCTGTGAGAGAAAGTGGATCATAATCCACAACGTTGGCCCAGTAGTGTTGGTGGATGTCACATGTCTTACTTAGAATTTTTGGTTCTAGGACTTTTGGTTTCCGCACGATATTTTCTTTCACTGTTTTGGAGTGAATTGTGTACATGTCGTACATAATTTACAGTCAAAAGAATTTTGCTGTTAGACATCCTCTAAACAAAGAGTAACAAACATCCATCCATCCGATCCATCACAAACTTTCGCGTTTATAATAGTAGTAGGATTACGCCTGGGGGGTTTAGTATCCCTCAAAGTGTTAATACATAATTAAATCTATTAATACATAACATAATCAGCGTATGACGTACCCACTGTTGGGACACAGGCGTCCTCTCTGTGAGACGGAGTGGGCTGTAATCCAGCACGCGGGCCCAGTGCGGGTTGGTAGAAGTCACATGTCTTCAAATTTTTGGTTCTAGGACATACCAGTTTCCTCACGATGTTTTCCTTCCACCGTTTTGAGAGCAGTGCTGACGAAATTATTTACACAAAGTAAAGCGCCTGCCTGGATTCGAACCCACGACCTACATACAACTTCAACCATCGCTTCCGCACTGAATGCTAAAATGTGTGCAGGCGTTTCATCAAATTCTTTGTAGTTTTGGATGTCTTAGGATAAAATCCTCACAGCACTTACAACGTTCTTATTCCAAGGATAAAATCATCTTCTGTCGCATGTTGCAGAAACTTTTATCTCACAAATAGGGAGTGTGCAAAGATGAGAAATTGTTCAGTTTTAATACGCGCCCTTAAGAGGATTGTGAAGTGCCGATACGCGGCGCGATTTTTAGAGGCAATTGCCTACATTTCATACAATTATTTACATAAATATTGTTTCGGGCGATAACGTTTCTTCTCCCCTAAACCTTTACAAAATGAGACAATTTTAATCTCATTACATTTAGTACACTTTAATCTAGGTCTGTACGTTTTTCGTTTTTAGTAATTCAATTTAATTTAATTTAAAATAATAAAAATGCTCGAGGATGTTTTTATGTCAAAAATATAGATATTTAGATGCTAATAACTTATATTGTATACAATATTTCTTTATAATAAACACGTACGGACCTAGTTTTTCATTATACCTACAATATTTCCAAAAAAATATGAAAATTAAACTATGTTTACGGGGAGAAAAACGTTATCTCTTTTTGTATGAAAATTTACAGCTTCACAATCCTCTTAAGTGCGTGCAGTTGGAGAGGCTATGGCCAGCAGTAGAGTGATATGGGTTAGTGATAATAATACAAAATGTTTACGAAAGGCTCCAAACAAAAACATTATTTATGAGAACAGACGGTTACTCGAACTTTGAATCAATATTTGACAGGCCAGCTGACGTGGTTGGTTAAGATACCGCCTATCATGTCGCAGGTCGTGGGTTCGATACCCATCCAGGACAAACATTTGTGTGCATGAACATGTCTGTTTATCCTGAGTCTGCGTGTAAATATCTATTTATGTATAATATTTACAAAAAAAAAACAGTAGTGCATGGTATTCCATAGTCCAAGCTCTGCTTAGTTTGGGATCAGATGACCTTGTGTGAACAATGTCCCAGGATATTATTATTATATTTTATTTTATTATTATATGCAGTTTGAACATTTAGGTCGACATTTATAGTCGTTACTTCGTTACATTTTAGTCTGTGCTAAATTTTTTTTTTCTTTCTTTCTATCGTCATCCACAGCCGGACTTTACCCACTGCTGGGCTAGTCTCATCCATGACAGCAATGTTGTTCGCCCATCTCGCCGCCGGGCGATCGACATATCGTCTTCCAGTCCTTGGACACCACTCTGTTACAGCTTTACCTAAACATTACACGTAGAAATTCGGCTTAGATTGTTCCCGTTCCTATCTTGCACTTATATGTAGTTTAACAGATAGAACCGTAACCGAACTAATAATAATAATAACCTGGGACATTATTCACACACGGTCATCTGATCCCAAACTAAGCAGAGCTTGTACTATAGAAACCAGATAACTGATATACTACATACACTACTTTTTTTTTGTAAATACATATACTTATATAGATAATTACACCCAGACTCAGAACAAACAGACATGTTCGCACACAAATGTTTGTCCTAGATGGGAATCGAACCCACGACCTGCGGCATGATAGGCGGTATCTTACTTACCAACCACGCCAACTAGTAGTGCAGTAAAGAAAATTTTGAATACCTAATTGTTTTTTCGATGTATAACCATTTTTTTCTCTTTCATTATTGTAATTTTTTTTTAATTTAAGATGGGTTTGCTCTTGACTCTAGTCTAAGTCGGAGGCGACAGAGACAAAGTCGACGATGGAGTGAGCTTACCCACAAGAAGCCAGTTCACTCTCACTTTGAAGAGATTAGGGCTGTATGCGCTTGGAAACACACATGCAGGTAGTGAGTTCCACTCTTTTGCTGTGCGCATTATAAAAGAAATATCGCCCGTTAAGGTTTTTACCGGCGCCAACGACCTTGCGTGTGTGGGCGGAGCTTTGTACTACTCCCCGCACCACCCGAACCTAAACATCGCGCGCGATGCTTCGCTACACGGTGTACACGATTACTGCCGCGCGCGACATAGAGTAATTAATAAATAACAGCCGTCTTATTACAAAAGATTTAAACACATGTTCAACGCGTATTTTATGTTTTTTTTATGTATGGAGTTTGACGTTAGACATGCGTTGAACATGTTTTTAAACCTTTTGTATTTGTAGTAAGACCGCAGATGTTTTTATAAATACCTACATATAAGGTATTAAAAAATTAACTTTACAATCTTTAAGGAGTGGCAACACATAAAACATCTTGTTTAGATATTTCTTTATTAGTCACATCAATCACATTCTGAAATAAAAGTACAGACGCCAGCAGGTCAACCTACCCGAAACTGTCAGATTTTCGCAATCAACCTTGAACCTAAAAGCTTTAGCAATAAAGTCTAAAATCTATTAAAGAAATCTGACAGATTGTAGTAGCTTGATGTGCTGGCGTCTGTACATTTCTACAAGTTAACAATTATACAACGTGGCGCTGCAATGGCGACATGAAATCAACACACGTATATGGTTCCACAATCTCGTTTTATAAGGATATTTTAATTTCATTAAACATTATTATTTATTGATTTATTTATAATTTTCTAAAATAGCATCTTAGAGCAACCTGTATAGCGCAGAGATGAATTTAAAAAGCGAACGAAAAAAGGGTAAGGGATTTGAACACTATATGATATTAAATTCATGTTATGTAGGACCTGATACTCGTATGGAACCCTAGAGGTACATCTAGACGATAGCGAAAGAGCCTACTCCTCAAATAAAAATGTGCGTACTATAAGACAAGATAGTAGTGTGTGTCCAAGGATATGTTCAAGAACCAAGAATATTAGTAGCTAAAACAATCGGTATCGGCATTTATTTCAATGCTTGCACGTACGAAGTTGCGGGCATTGCTAGTATCATAACTTTTTTGTTGATATGCATGTCTTTCAAAAAGAAAACCAATATTGGCAGCATAAACTTGTTTATTGACAGATTACTCAAAATTCATTAAAATTTAATTGTCTTTCGGTCAATGTTTTTCTTCTTTTTATTTGAACTTCTTCATCATCGCTTATATTACCGAATTCTTGAATTGAAGCATTCGGAAAGTCAGTAGAGTAATAAAAACTATTTTCTTTCTCTTCTTCATTTACTTGAATCTTGCTTTGGTTCTGGTATTTGGTTCTGGTATTTGGTTTCTGGTTTTCTACCTCTTCATGTTCCTTCGTTTTTTTATCATTAATGAGCAAGTATGTTGAGGGGATCGTGATGTTTCTTTGTCCCATTTTCTTCCCTGTTTCCATCTTCTTTTTGAGATTTCGTTTTTTTTTTGTCTTTGTTTACTTCCCATCTTGAACACACCTTGCTTTAGAAAACGATTGTTTAGATACATTTTTTTTTACTATAATATTAGAGTCTTTTCGCATTATAGTATGTATGAACTTGTAATAAAATCTCTTTGGCTATACTATTTGTATCTGGCTGGTTTTGGTATCATTGAAAGTTTAAATTTTAAAGAACATAATTCCAAATTCAAATTAGGAAAATGTGTGATTTTCATTTGTTTTTCGTACCGTCAAGATGAGTGAATCTAATGAAGAAATTCGATACATTTTAAAATTTTACTACAAAAAAGGTAAAAATGCAACGCAAGCCGCGAAAAAAAAATTGCGATGTTTATGGACCTAGTGTAGTGTCTGTGAGAGTAGCACAAATTTGGTTTAAGCGTTTTCAATCCGGAAATTTCGATGTCAAAGATGCACGTCGCTCTGGTCGCCCTATTACGGATAAAATGGATGCCATTTTTGAAAAAGTGGAGCAAGATCGGCATATCAGTAGTTACGACGTAGCTGAAGAACTGGAAATTGACCACAAAACAGTTTTGGCGCATTTGAAAAAAACTGGGTACACAAAAAAGCTCGACATTTGGGTACCTCACGAGCTCACTGAAAGAAACCTAATGAACCGTGTACTCATTTGTGATTCTTTAATACGACGTAATGAAACCGAACCATTTTTGAAGAAGCTGATAACTGGTGATAAAAAGTGGATCACGTATGACAAGAACGTGCGAAAAAGGTCGTGGTCAAAGGCCGGTCAGGCTTCACAGACTGTGGCCAAACCCGGGTTAACTCGCAACAAGGTGCTGCTGTGTGTGTGGTGGGATTGGAAGGGCATTATTCATTATGAGCTGTTACCACCAGGCAGGACCATCGACTCTGAACTCTACTGCGAACAACTGATGAGATTAAAGCAAGAAGTTGAGAGAAAGCGGCCGGAATTAATCAACAGAAGGGGTGTGGTTTTTCATCATGATAACGCTAGACCTCACACATCTTTAGCCACTCAGCAAAAATTAAGATAGTTTGGCTGGGAGGTGTTAATGCATCCGCCGTATAGTCTTGACCTTGCACCTTCAGATTTCCACCTGTTTCGGTTTCTTCAGAATTCTTTAGGCAGTGTCAGGTTAACATCACGAGAGGACTGCCAAAACCTCTTGTCGCGGTATTTTGACCAGAAGTCCCAAAATTTCTATAGCAATGGGATCATGTCCCTACCTACAAGATGGCACAAAGTTATCGAACAAAATGGTACCTACATACTTTAGTTAAATGTAAATAAACTATATTAAAAAATGTTTTGAATTTTCTTAAAAAATGCGAAGAAACTTTTTCCCCAACCTATTATAACAAAACACACTGAATACACTAACTAATATTAATAAAGTAAAAGTATTCACACAAAAAAATATAGTCACGTAACTAGGTAGATAAGATACCAAAAATTAAATGAAACCGTCCGTGTGGCTACACTATTCACAAAAAAACAATGTTTATCGAAGCGAGGAGGTCGTCACGCAAAGCAGCACAGGTCCGTCCAGCAACACGTCTCGCCCCGCACTGAGATTTTGGGCGAGAGCGGGGCGCAGCGTAAATTTGCCGCTAAGGATTTGCTTTGTAAATTAATTTAAAATAAAATAAAAATAATTTAAAAAAAGTAATAACATGAAATCATTTCTTATTATTTTGTAGAGAACTGTATAAATTTATGAACAATTTTAATGAAAATTGTAGGAGTAATATGGTAAAAACTAGAAAAAACAGACCTGTGTTTAGCTTTTTTTTTCTTTAGTTATATAAACTAAAACAGATTTCTGGACACATGAAATCACTTCTTATGTACTGTAGATTATTGCATTTTTTTTTCTATCAAAAATCTGCTATAGTTACTGTAAAAAATGGACACAAAGTTACTTAGTTTCGCCGTATTTTAGGGAGGACGGGCCTTAACTTCTGATAACTCATAACTATTATTTTTGCACTAAACTAAACTTTTTTATAATGCCAACTCGTAATTGGGTGAATATTCGAGCGTTTTAACCGCCGTCATTACCATTCGCCAAAAGTTGATGAAAGAGAATATATTTAATGAAATATTTTAGCAATTCCTGATTCTGGTCCTTAAGCAGATTCTGGGAATTGATGAAATATTTCATTAAATATATTCTCTTTCATCAACTTTTGGCGAAAGGTAATGACGGCGGTTAAAACGTTCGAATATTCACCCAATTACAGATAGGCAGTCGCTCCATGTTAAAATACTGGTATTCAGCTGCATCCGGTTAGACTGGAAGCCGACTCCAACATAGTTGGGAAAAGGCTAGGCAGGTTGACTTGATATTGAAATGTATTAGCTATAAGTTTTCCTAAAATTAATGACTTTTTTTTAACGGTTATAATAAGGTCTATTACCTATATGTTATTACAAGGTTATCCAAAGGTTATTTCAAGGTTAACCATTAATTACCGGACACCCTGTTTGAATAAATAAAGCACTTATTTAAATAACATTTATTAATCTCGGCCTTAGAGCGGAGTTCATTGACTTTAAAACAACTGTTTAGATTTTTAATCAGTTCTTTCCTTAGGAGATTCGACATAAACCAACTGTTTAAATACATAACCATTGGTTTGAATGTTGGTGAACACAGGTCTTAGAACTATAAAACATTAATAATTAACCCAAGCGAAGTCAGGGCACTTTACTAGTAATAAATTAATTAACAGAAACACTCAGGTAGGACGTCAGAGCCGTATAATATAGTTTTGGTTGGCGATAACTAAGGGGTAAGTTAATTTTCCAACTCGTATAACTTAGACATGTGTGTGGGTCTCGTATGGATTATTATTTATGGATATAGACTAACTGTGGACGTGGTTTACCTAGATTATTAGAAGAGTAAAACATTATTCACCTTATGAATTCACCGCAGTCAGGTAAAAATACTGTATAATACAGAATTACTTTTTGAGATGGGACTTCAGAGCGAAAAGCGAACCTTTAGTAAATAGGGCATGAAATCTTTTTGAATCACTTGACTTTGTTAATAAAAAAAATTGCATAGTAACTAATGGTTGAATCTTGGCTAAATGTGAAAGGCTACATGAATATATTCATGTAAGTTCATTCATATTAAAAAAATAGTAACTAATGACATAACTCATTCATGTTTTGCCTTTCACATTTAGCCAAAATTCAACAATTAGTTACTATGTTTAACCATTGGTTGAGTTAACTACGGATCGAAAAACCGGCCCTTAGACTCTGACCACAGAGTAGATAATAGTAATGACGTAATGCTGCTAACAGTTTGATAATAGAATACCACTTGATCCGACCGGAGAATCGAACGAAGACAACCCGCATAGCAGCCGCTCTTGCCACCACAATACCAAGGAGGCAGAGAAACCTTTTAATTCAATGGATTCATTGTTTCTGGTTATTTTCAGCTACACGGCTCGCCCGCGGATGGCCATCCTTTTCATATCGATTCCCACCGTGCCGTTGGTCCCAGCTGTCATTTGTAGAGATTTTACAGTATTTACTGGTAGGTAATCAGAAGTTTGAAATTCTGATAACCAGTCTTTTACCAAGGGGTATCGTAATAAAAAGCAACTGGGTGGTGGGAGGTCAGATAGGCAGTCGCTTCATGTAAAATACTGGTATTCAGCTGCATCTGGATAGACTGGAAGGCGACCCGAACATACATAGTTGGGAAAAGGCTAGCCGGTTGAGGATAGTTTCTGGCTGAGTAAACAAAATAATGATAGAAAAGATTACACTATAGAAATGTTCGACCTCGTCTTCGACTACTTTATCACATTTGAAAAAAAAATCCCATTCAGTTAAAACTTCAATAAGGTTGAAATTTTCTGTCACATAAACAAATAGACCTTGTCCTTGTATAAAATGCAAGTGACATTCAACCTTAGGTATTATACCTACTTATCCTTGCCCTTTTATTTTCATATCTTAATATCTTATGAAACGCAAAAGGAATATCGTGTTGCTGATTAATTAATTTAAAATCTTGCTAATTAAAAAGCCCTCCATAAGATAATTAATTACTCAAACATTCAGAAGCTGTTCGTTTGATTAACATTATGTAATGCTTTCTTTTTAAAAAGAAATCACAAAATTCTTTAATATAAACGAAAGATAAATAAGTTTTTACTAAAGAATTTTGTTTAAAAATAAAATTAAAAAGAAAAACAGTTCAAATAGGTTGGTTTAAACTTTCATCAAAAATAAAAAAAAACAGCAATATCAAAATAAAAAGAACCAAAAAAAAATCATAAAGAATACCCAGAATAAAATATTATTTATTTTTGCTACAAATATTTACACTTTGGCCAGTGTCTCCGCTACATACCCCTTGAGATATTTATATATTTAGATTTTTAAATCATTTGCCTTGTGTTATTCTCGCAAAAACTCGAAAATCTCTCGACCGATTTGAATATTTTTTAACCGACATCAAAAAGGTACGTTCTTTGTTGGTTATGTTCGCCTCAATACTGGGGTGGTTCAGAAAAAAGGAAATAAGGAAAAACTCAAAAATCAATCAAATCAAAATTAAAAGTCATTTATTCAAATTAGGCTGAGAATCAACACTTATCGAATGTCAAAATTATATAACATACCCCAACACCCCCCCCTTCACCCCTTCACCACCCCCACTACCCCTTCACCACTTCCTAGTACTTTAGCTCTAGAAGTGGCGCAACAAACTCCCCAGCAGCACAGCTGTCTGTTTTGTTAAAAAATTTGATTCTATACAATAATACGCAAAATAATTTAGGTAGGTACATTACAGAGCACAAAACATTAAATAAAATAAAATAATTTGCCTGACGTCAGCTAGCACATAAACCAAAAAAAAAAAAATCGAAAACTATAACTACTCAAGCAGAAATAAAAATACTAAACTAAAAACGTAAACAGTTTAATAAAACTCTCCAGGCATATAGGATGTGCCTACTTACATAAAGGAACAGCAAAAAATCTAAATTGAAATTTAGATAGGACAACATCTGACTTATTAGATAAAAATAAAATAAAAGGAGGCAAAAATAAAATATTACTCAGAATATCATGTATGTTTTAACAGTCATGCTTATACGAAACTGAGACAACGAGTAACTATATATCTACATATACACATTACTATATATACATAATAGGTCGTACCTATGAAGTTGCCGTTTTACAATACTGGCCATTTGAAACGTAATTTATGTATGGATGGCAATAAATTCTATATTCAAAGGAATTTTATTTAAAAAAAATGGAGTTCTATTTTCAAATTCAGTCATTTGTTTATTGGTAAGTGTTTTGTTTTCACTACATTTGTATCTTTTTCATCAATATGGACATGATAAAAATACGAGTAACTATGGAATACGAGTTCCGTCGCGGTAACAATGCCGTACAAACGGCTCGCAACATTAATTAGGTACGTGTACGGAGTGAACACTTAAAACGAACATACGACTCGTTATTGGTTTAAACGCTTCCGACATGGAAATTTTAATCTAAAAAATTAACCCCGTGGTCACCCGAAACTAAAGTCAGCAACGGCGAAATAAAGGCGATATGGAAGCTGACAATACTCAATCTACGGCTGACTTAGCAGCAGCTTTCAACGTTAGCATCAAAACAATATTGGTCCATGTGCATCAAATTGCCAAGGTAAAAAAAAACTTGATAGTTGGGTGCTGCACGAACTGAACGATTGCCAATGCGACGAACGCGTTGAGTGATTTTGAACCGCATTGTCACTTGCGATGAAAAATTGATTATTTTTGATAATCGTAAGCGGTCATTATGTTGGTTTGACCCACCCTGGTTCAGTGCCTAGGCAATGCCCCAAACGAAATGATGAAAAAGCTGATGAACAATGGTGGAAAAGCTCGCAAATCTCCGGTTAGCCTTGGTTAATCGCTCATCTCCGCTGCTCCTACACGACAAAGCTTGACCTCATACGGAACAACAGACGGTCTCTAAGCTACAAGAGCTAGGGTTGGAAGTTTTGCGTCATCCACCTTACTCACTAGACCTTGCACCGACAGACTTCTACTTTTTCCAAAATTTGGACAACTCCTTGGCAGGGAAAAAATTCAATACCCGCGAGGCAGTACAAAATGCCTTTGAAGAGTTTGTTGGCTCCCGCACACCTGACTTCTTCAAGAAGGGCATGGAAAAATTACCACTGCGCTGAGAGAGATTCATCGATAACATCGGTGCATATTTTGATTGATAGAAATAAAAAATATTTATAAAAAATTACTTTAACTTTCTGCATACTAAACAGCAATTTCATAGGTAAAGACCTAATAAATATCAACATATAATCACGCTTTCTTCCCATTGGGGTAGGCAAAAACTACGGACCGCCATCTGCTACGATACTTACACACAATACATACTCCTTTTGCTTCGTTTTTAGGGTTCCGTAACTCGAAAGGAAAATAGGGAACTTTATAGGATCACTCGTGTCTCTGTCTGTTTGTCCGTCTGTCACAGCCAATTTGCTCCAAATCTAATCAACCAATTAAGTTGAAATTTTGTACACGTATTAATTTCTGTGACCCAAACACGGACGTGTAACGTAAATAAATGAATTTAGAATATGCCTCCATATTTAAAATTCATATACTTACTTAGTTACGTTTCAATTTTTGGGGGCACATGAGAAATAAAAAATCAAATTGGACCGTGTGATAAATCAAATGGCTTACTGTGAGGCTTTAAATATATATTTTTTATAACTTTAAAATAAATTGTTTTAAAGTTATTTAAGAATATAGACGAAAATTGACAATTCATCCTTATCTCCGAAACTGCTGTCTAAATTTTTGAAAAAAATGCCGAAAATAGTTCCATACCTATAGATTACAGGAAAACCTATAAGAAGTCTATGGTCTTAAAATAATATGGTAAATCTCTCAATATTGTGCGTACAAACTTATATTTGCAGTTGGAATGTATGGGAGAACAAGATTTTCAACTACAATGGTAAGTTTGTTCTTGGGATAAATTCATCCCAACTACGGAACCCTTCATTGTGCGTGGTCCGACACGCACTTGGCCGGTATTTTATACATCAGGGGCCGTATTATGAACTATTAACGCCATCTTTTTTCCAGTGCTAAAGAGAGAGACGGAGCTATACATGACCTATAGCACCATCCCTTTTTCGCAACGGAATCATGATGGCGTTAATAGTTCATAATACGGCCCCTGGTCATACAAGCGCGCCGGTTGCGACTACTATGCACTTGACCTTTCTGAATAGCATCACCAATAAAAACTAGATTACATTATGTTCTTTTAGTGTGTCCTCTCCCGGCGTTTCCACTTACATCTGCCTTGTCAACCTTGTATTAGTCACCCTGCAACCATCCTCTCAACATGACCAAACCATCTAAGCATACTTTTTTATTAACTACGAGTAGCTGCATACCTTTTACTATTTGCAGGAATTTCAATTCTTTCCATAACCTTTACAAAACTTCTTGTCTAAATCCATTCAAATCACAGCGAAACTCACTGCAAACTATTGTACAGTCATCCGAAAGGTTCTTGCGCTCCAACAGCTCGGAAATCTTTAAAGAAAATTTCACAGTTCGCTCGACCATTCCACTCACTTGCTTAGTTAGATTTTGCACAGATTCTCTTACAAGTTCAGGTGTAACCAACCGTTTCATTTTCGCTTCACAGATTTAGGTATGAAAGGTCCAACCAAGTTTTCTTGGCAGTTTCTCCCTGTGGTTTTTCTTTAGAATTGTGGACGAATAAACTATTTTCATAAATAATAAATTATTTTTATAATTATAATTTATTGCGGCTCAGGATCGAGTTGAGTGGAAAAGGAAAGGGAAGCCTTTGCCGTGCAGGGGGACCATGCTGCGTAATATTATATTATTAATTTATAAGAAATCATATGTTTACGTATTTCTGTAAATTCGTCCAAAACACTCAAAAGTAAATTATCTTAAAACTGGTCGAGGTCGGCGTTTCCTATACGGCAACTCTAAGACGAAAGACCGTAAGAGTCTGTTTTCCAGTCCAGACCGAATTTTCGTCATTCTATATGAGGACCATGCAAATTATGAGGAAAGTCCTTTGTTTTGTTTAAATGGTTATTACTAATGTTGTTCAACTATGCACACAGTTGCTTTGTGCTAATGCGAATTTTTGAACAGCCTGAATTATTATTAACCAACTTCCAAAAAGGAGGAGGTTCTCAATTCGGGTATTTATGTAAAGAGTGTAAGTGTAAACAGTATCAACATTTTAAGAGGTAATTGTACTCATCATTATTAAAAACTTTTGCTATGGGACCAAACCTGAAATCGTGAAAAAAAATTAGCTGTTCCCTACATTTTGACGCATAATGCGAACATAAAGGTACTGAACTGCAGATTTTTTTTCGCGCTTTCAGATGTGGTCCCATAGTATGTTCATGTATATCTCTGTCATAATTATATGGACGAAAAAGCAAAATATTTTTTTTTTTTGTTTGAAAGGGTGGTTCTCGAGGTGGTCACATTGCCACCAAGCCAGAATCTGATGAGGTGATCCCATGGAAATCGAGGAAAACCCTAAAATTTTATAAGCACACCTGTAGCATCTCCACCTGTATGATAGGCAGTCGTTCCATGTAAAATACTGGTATTCAGCTGCATCCGGTTAGACTGGAAGCTGACCCCAACATAGTTGGGGAAACCAGACACAATACAAGTTTTATTGTTATGACTGCTATAACCGTACAGGGTCCTTCAAGCATTAACGTGTTTTCCGAGGCACGGAGGGTTTGGATAAGTAATGGACGGGCACCCATCCACAAACCAACCGTAGTAAGCGTAACTTAACCTTCGATCGTCCCTGGTGGCTGTTATTATTTAGCGACGAGCCCCTCCGAAACTCCTAGCTAACCATAATTAAATTTCCTAACCCGGAACGAAATACCACTTCAACGTCTTCCGATACCTCAAACCACAATTGTTTCATACAATAGGACAACCAGTCTATAGCGTCATGCTTCCACGGATCCCATTGACAATAATAATAATAATAGATTAGGAAAAGGGTTCCTTATCTGAACGGAATTCTGGTATTCAATGGGAATTAAATCAAATAGTTTGGTGAAATTGGAAAGGTAGATAGATTGGACTGGCCAGCTGGCGTCGTTGGTTAAGATTCCGCCTATCATGTCGCAGGACGTGGGTTCGATTCCCATCCAGGATAAACATTTGTGTGCATGAACATGTCTGTTTGTCCTGAGTCTGGGTATAATTATCTATATAAGTACTTATGTATTTACAAAAAAAAAAGTAGTGTATGTATATCAGTTATCTGGTTTCCATAGTACAAGCTCTGCTTAGTTTGGGATCAGATGACCGTGTGTGTTCCAGGATATTATTATTATTATTGATGAGATAAATTACTTTAGACTACACTATACGTAAACTGCGAAAAAAATTTGTTTGTATATTATTATTTGAGATGGATTTACTCTTGACTCTAGTCTAAGTTGGAGGCGAGACAAGTCGACGATGGACTGAGCTTACCCAGATCAAGCCTGTTCGCTCTCATTTTTAAGAGATTTTTTTTTAATTTTGTTTTTATTTGAGATGGGTTTGCTCTTGACTCTAGTCTAGGTCAGAAATGACAGAGACAAAGTCGACGATGGAGAGAGCTTACCCAGAAGAAGCCTGTTCACTCTCACTTTGAAGAGATTAGGGTTGTATGCGCTCGGAAACACAGACGCAGGTAGTGAGTTCCACTCTTTTGCAGTGCGCATTATAAAAGACATTTGGAAGCGCTTAGTGCGAATTGGTGGAATATCAACCAGGTAGGGATGGTAACTGGCAGTGCGTCTAGATGTCCGATGGTCGAAGGGGGCCGGTGGAATCAGGTCGTGGAGTTCTTGGGCACACTCACAGAAGTACAATCTGTAGAAGACCGACCAGCAGGCAACCTTGCGGCGATGAGCCAAGCTGTGAAGCTTGGCATCCACCAGATTAGGGTTGTATGCGCTCGAAAACACACGCAGGTAGAGAGTTCCACTCTTTTGCTGTGCGCATTATAAATGACATTTGGAAACGCTTAGTGCGAATTGGTGGAATAGCAACAAGGCAAGGATGGTAACTTGCAGTGCGTCTAGATGTCCGATGGTAGAAGGGGGCCGGTGGAATGAGGTCGTGGAGTTCTTGCCGTTTTTATGAAAGTAGCATAAGTGCCTTATCTCATTTGGCATTTCAATACTAGCCTATTATTGTCCCACTGGAAGGCAAAGCCCTCTTCTCACACAGAGAAGGCATGATCATTACGCTTGTTCAAGCAAGGCGGATTAGTAATTTCAGATATATATTAATGATTAAAAGTCAAGTTTCTTCACGATGTCAGTTGTCCAAGATAAACTGTATCCTGTTTTTCCTGTTTTGATGTGCCCTTACTGGATCCATATTTCTGTACCTAGCTATAAGCCTTTTGTAACATTTTTTTCAAAATTTTAATCAATTTGCCTAGCCTTTTCCCAATTATATTGAGGTCGGCTTCCAGTCTAACCAAATGCAGCTGAATACCAGTGTTTTACATGGAGCGACTGCCTATCTGACCGGTACTACCTAGTTACTGGGTAATACGATACCCCTTGGTAAGACTGGTTGTCAGACTTTCGGGCTTCTGACGACCCGTAACGACTGTCAAAGATCTATGAATGACAGCCGGGACCAACGGCTTAACGTGCTTTCAGAGGCACGGAGACGAACTTAAATCTATTTGAAACACTTAAGACGAAACGTCGCAACAATGAGATTTGCGATAATACACACAACACAGCATTCTACAAAAAATATTTTTAGGCATGGCACCCAGATTGTATAATAAAATACTGAAGCCTATTAGAGACAAACGCGATTTGATGAATTTAAAAAATATTTAAACAACTTCTTAGTGCAGAAGCCATATGTATTACTCATTTACTGAATACCTAGACGATAATACAAATTATGTGGATTAAGATATAGAGGTAGTTAAATGCTGTGATTATAATATACTAGTAGCGTCCCACGGTTTCATCCGCGTAAGTCTCGAACCCGCAGGAAAATCGGGATAAAACGTATTCTATGTATTAATCCAGGTTATAAACTATCTAAATGCTAATTTTCATCAAAATTCGCTTAGTAGTTTTTACGTGAAAGAGTAACAAACAAACATCCATACATCCTCACAAACTTTTGCGTTTATAATATTAGTAGGAAGTATGATAGGATTATATTTGTCACCCTTATTTGCGTTATATTGACGTAGTTATGCTATAACGTTCCAATCCACACGCAGGTCGAACTGAGTAAATCGCGTTTTTTTAATTTTGTGGTACGCTTTTTTTTGGTAGCGAGTACAACTAAGTAGTATGTATCACTTCAACTAAATAAATAAACATTATTTTATTATATACTTGTCAAAATACCTAGCTTGGGCTCAAAAACTCAATTTTGACCACCTTGTGGATTGGAACGTTATAGCATAACTACGTCCAATTTTGTTACCCTTTGTATGTCATAGGGTAGGTACAGTTTGCAAAACTTTTTATTTTTATTTT
Organism: Dicycla oo; assembly: GCA_948252095.1. NCBI lineage: Eukaryota > Metazoa > Arthropoda > Insecta > Lepidoptera > Noctuidae > Dicycla > Dicycla oo. The sequence continues at coordinate 20,124,676 of OX411733.1, forward strand.
CTCATTTGCCCCCAAAAGTGCCCCCATATTCAAAATGCCTTTATTTATAATACACGTCCGTGTTTGGGTCACAGAAACTAATATACGTACCTTTCAACTTAATCGGTCCTTTAGATTCAAACAAACACGAAGAGATCCTATAACGGTTCCGTCTGTTCCCTTTTGAGGTACGGAATTTTAACAAAGATTCACGAATGACAGCCGGGACCAACGGCTTAACGTGCTTTCCGAGGCACGGAGGAGTTTCGGTCACCCATCTACGAGCTGACAGGCCAGTTGGCGTGGTTGGTTAGGATACCACCTGCCATGCCGCTGGTCGTGGGTTCGATTCCCATCCAGGACAAACATTTGTGTGCATGAACATGTCTGTTTGTCCTGAGTCTGGGTGTAATTATCTATATAAGTATGTATTTACAAAAAAAAAAAAAAGTAGTGTATGTAGTATATCAGTTATCTGGTTTCCATAGTACAAGCTCTGCTTAGTTTGGGATCAGATGACCGTGTGTGAACAATGTCCTAGGATATTATAATTATTATAGCTAACCCCGGCAAGCGTAGCTTAACCTGCTGGATCGACCCATGCGGCTGTTATTACTTAGCCACGAGCTCCTCGGTTACTTCATCTATCACATGTTTTTTGTGAGTAAAAGTTTCATATATGTGTAGTACGACTACAAAAATGATCAAAATCGACTTGTCTTCGTAATTTGAATGATCCATAAATAATCAAGACTGAGAAAGAAACTACAACATATACGAGTACCTATCGACACCAGCAATGTATACTATGCTAATTTCAAATTTGCGCAATTTCCGTTTTCAGTGCCAAATTATTTATAGTATGGTCTATAATTTAGTACAAAAACAGCTATATAGAATTTCCAAAAAACAACGAAGTTACAAATTTAATACAACGCTAAGTGATTGTAATTTTTGCAATCGCGCGATGTAGTACATTACGCTATCTCTTAGTTAGCCTAGCTAGTGTAGTCCGTTCGTAATATAACACTTTTTAGCAAAAAATAAAACCGACTTCCAAAACAAAACACTACAAAGTGAAAAATAACTTTAATTTCGGTAGTCGGTGTCTTAGGTTTCGTATTTTCGTTTTTTGCCACCGACTTCCGAAATTAAAGTTATTTTTCACTTTGTAGTGTTTTGTTTTGGAAGTCGGTTTTATTTTTTGCTAAAAAGTTTTTATTTTTCACTTTTTAGTTGCGGAACCTACCCCACACTAATTCGAATACATAATTGAGCACAATAATTGTAGATATAGCCATGTAAATAACAGTGATAGGAAGTTATTAAAACATCATCACATCATCCACATAAAATAAGTGGGAAATATACGCATTATTGAAGCTAACTCAAAAACTTCTCAAGCAAAGTTAATAAAATTTATATGGGACCACCTCGGAAGTATACCCTATCAAACAAAAAAGAATTTTCTAAATCGGTCCATCCGTCTTTGAGTAATCGCGTAACAAACATACAAAAAAAAAAAACATACAGACGAATTGAGAACCTCCTCCTTTTGGAAGTCGGTTAAAAAAGGGGTGAGAGGAGGTACACTCTTAGAAGTACTTATTACTATGGTTTTAAAGAATTTATGTTTTTTGTTTCACTTATTTTAGATAAAGTTTGACAATTAATATGAGTTAATAATTAATATGAGTTGAATGAACTTTTGTCTTTCCATAATATGACACGCTAACTATGACTTGGCGACACATTAATTTATCGGCTTTTCAGTTTAAATCAAACTCAAGAACTTGCCAACTCGGCTTAAATTCAAAACTAACAATTAAGGGGACTACATGAAAAAACATACAGACGAATTGAGAACCTCCTCCTTTTGGAAGTCAATTAAAAAGAAAGAGAAGCGCGATGACACAACGCTGGTAATTTATTGCAAAATATGAAGCAATTATCGATTTACAAAAAATCTTTAAAATATTAGACTAAAAAATTAAAACACTATCACGTTATTATGTTGCTTGTAGAATAATCTGACAAAAAAATCTGGATGATTGCATTTATATTAGTATGGTTTTTAATCGTTAAAAGAATTTTTTAGAGGTATCTTCGTGATTTTTTTTCTATTGTATCAAATTAATTGTATTATGTTTTCAACACACTATCTAACTAGCATATATCCTGAACAATATCATATATTTTTCTAGTTTTGTTTACTGTAGCAGATCATATACTTTTAGGCATTATAAAACTTGCGTTATTTGCGTTTAGGTCCTGTTATCCTCTTAATAAAGAAATTAAATAAAGACAATCCTTGTATTATCAAGAGAAATGTCAACAGTGAAAATTTGGTGTAAAATCGACTTTTTCAAGTTAGCGTAGTGTTCATTATCGATGAATACACAGAATATTTGATTGTTTAGGTACGGTTTTTTTTTAAATTTGAGATGGGTTTGCCCTTGACTCTAGTCTAGGTCAGAGGTGTCAGCGACAAAGTCGACGATGGAGTAAGCTTACTCAGAAGAAGCCTGTTCACTCTCACTTTGAAGAGATTAGGGTTGTATGCGCTCGGAAACACAGACGCAGGTAGTGAGTTCCTCTTTTAAATAAATAAATTCTGTTAAATCAAAATTGGTAAATTTCGAATATCCTGGCCTTAAAACGATGTGTCATTGCGTTTTAATCACATAACTAGTAAAGATACTGTGGCAACTTTTTTTAACGAAATGACAGTAAGTGTCATTTTACTGCAGCTAATTATGAGTCCAGCCATAGATGACCAATACACCAAAAACAAAACACAACAATTTTTCTCAAAAAAGTCTTGGAATTTATTTATTTATTTGAGGGCTGCCGCATTTTGTCACTTGTCTTGTTCATACGGGACCAAATTTTTAGGAATGTTAAATGAAAAGATCTTTTTTTTAAATGTGTTTTTAAAGAGGCGGACTTAATGCCATAGGCATACTCTACCAGTGGAATCCTGCACTAATAAAGCTAGTATAAAACTCTTTAACATCAGCAAGGAGTTCTAAGAAATAGGAAATAAGAGATTCGAAAATACCTCGTTTTGTAGCAGCCTGATTATATACTGTAGTACCTAATGAGAAAGATAGCGACGAGACTTTGACGTAGATGTGGATGTATTGGATAAGGTTGGTCAGTTGAAACTTGATATTACAATTGCTAAGATAAACTTATTAAACTCTGCTCCGAAAACTATTTGATGAAAATATAAACAATATTGTGCTCATAAAGACCTTTAATTTGATATCCATATTGTAATAATAGAAGAATTTATTTGTTTTACATTTGCAAATGGAGCATTACTGCCACCAATTTTTTTTTTCAAAAATTACAGTCAGTGTTACTCGGGATGATGTAGCGATTCTAACGATACCCCATAGGAATTTCAAAGTTATGGTGGAATAAAGAAACTTACAGCCATAGATACATGAACTCTGAAAACATTACACTCCTTTTTGGGCATACGGAATGTATGCCCAAAAAGGAGTGTAAGTGTAAAGGTTGAAACTTCTAAGTACCAATAAATGTGTTACTAATTTATAATAATATTTATTTCATAACAGAAGAACACATTGCACTGTATACATTGTAGATTACCAATTTTACATTTTTTACATTTGTCAAACTACAAGCACAATTATATAGACTTCATCCCTTAAACTAGGTCTAGCCTGTATCTTAAGGGATAGGGTTCAGCCATATATGGGTACAGTAAATAATAGACATTCTATAACAAGTGAAACAGTGTCGAAATTACATTTGCTAAAGTTATTCTATGAAATAAGTATAGGTAGGTTAGTTAGTGTGTTGTGTATGTGAGTGAGAGTTCGTGTATGTGCGTGTTGGCGTGAATGCGTGTGCATGTGTGTGTCCGTGCGTGAATGTATGTATTGTATATATGTGTGTGGATTTTGCGATTGTATTTTACGAGATGTATGCTTGAAAATTTTCCATTGTGAGGTAGTCCTGTTGTAGTAGCCATTGAGTGATTTTATGTTTTAGTGTGTGTCTGTTTAAATCAAGTATGTTTAGTATTTTGTGTAGTTTCTTATATATATAAGTACCAATGACGTAATATTGGCATCCGGCAAATCTTGTTTTATGCGTTACACCTGATGGGACATTTGTGCGTTGTTTTGGGTTGGATCTGGGCATGGCTCTGAGTTCTGAGGACAGACTGCAAGACGAAAAGCTGTCTAACTGTTAATACCTTACATTCATCATAAAGTTGTTTGGTTGGATACAAGTACGGTTTCTTAGACATAACTTTCAGTACGGCTCTCTGAGCTCGCTCTGCCCTCAGAAAATTTGTTTCCTTTTTGTAAGGGATTGCTGTGTAACAATTTAACTTGAACAGGTTTGTTTACATTTTCATCAACAAGTTTTTTAATAGGGTATATAGCTTATCTGGCTGTATCTGTATATAGCATAATAAACCAAAATCGCAATTCATGTCTGTGTATGTTAACAGAACTCTTAGTTCCACTAAACTGCATCACTATTTTTTGGAACATTAATTACCTATAGTAAATAAGCGACTGTCAGTCATTGTTAAAATCTAAATAAAATGACTCAATTACTGTGTTTATTAACAGCTTCGACAAAGACTCTAATGTGGAGAAAAAAACATTACACACGTCGTTAAAATGTTCCCAATCGGAAACAAACTTTTTAAGAGTAAACTTCGGATGATCGTTACCAAAATTTTCCGAGAGGCTTTCGGAAGACAATATCAGCACCCTTCCGGTATTGTCCAACGGAATAATAAATGAGGAAGCTTGATATAATTTCCGTCAAATTTTCAAAGTATTTTGTTGAAAGAGATTGAATTTGTCAACGATTTCATTTATGAATTGAGCCGTGAGATTTCTTAATTGGCAAGGTATCGAAAGGTGAAATGCTATAGGCATTCACTGGGGCTGAAAGATACTATTTTCAAATATCTTGTTGACAGTAAATTATTTGAAATTCGAAGTATTTCGAAATTTGGAAATTATATTTTGTGAGTTGATTTGCTAATGTCTAATGTTGTTGCCTTATGGAAACAAGGAGCATTTAAACAAGGGGTTTTAAAATAATCCGATGGCAATGACGCCCGTGGACAAAGTTACGAGTCAAAAGTGTGTGATTTCTATTGGAACAAATAAACTACAATATTTGTATATAATTTGAACTAAAATAGGACAGACAAGAACCATTTTCGGTAAAAATTAAAAAAAAGAAATATATCACTACCGTCGGCAAAAATGAAACGATCTTCACAAACAGGTATGGCTTCAATTTATAAACATTAAATAGTCTATATTATTGCCAACTGACATTGAAATACTAGAACTCTCATCAAAACGCCACTGATATTTGAAATTAAATAAACCAACACTATCCTAAATCTTTCATTACTACCAATAACTCCACAGAAAATGATGGCAGATCCAGTATCTAACATCCTTGTAACAGGTAAAGAGTTAATGGCTCGAACAGGAGCATTAGAGTTAAGTGTCTGTAGCACACAAGGTGGACGCTCACGTTTTTACTTGAACTTTATATGTATAAGAAACTGTACTTGTTTCTAATTTATGTGGTTTATGAGGAAATTGGAATAAAGTAGTTTGAAATTTTCTTTGTCTTTGAGAGCACAAAACGAAACGGTCTTTTATTCGTCGTCATTTGACATTGGGCAATCCACATCACTATTACCTGTCTTTTTTTCTTTTTTTTTGGATGGCAAGTCATCAAATAACTTCTCCCGCTCTGGGCGGAGCAGGAGGGGTATGTCAGACTTTTACTGACTAAAACCTACACGTGTTCCTTCAGTTGCCTGTGTCAGGGCCACGGTAACTCTTTCAAACAACCCGCAACCCTGGCGGGCATCGGCCCTAGCCGAAAGGGGCCTCCTTTAGCTAGTGCTGACATCTGTTTGAAGCGCGCATATAATACAACGCGCCGTCGACCCGGGCCTGGTCCTTACCGGACGGGGAGCTACCCGTTGCTCGCCATCCGCAAGCCCACTCCTACGGTGGCCGGGAATCGGCTATCAATTCCCGACGCCCAGGGCGTCTCCTGCGGTGACTAGAGGCGTTTAGAGCGCAAAAATTATAATAATAATAATTTATTTCAAAATAATCAGGTAACAGAGATCCGTAGTGTTAGTAAAGCACCTTATACCTAGTGTTAGTATATACATATATCAAAATAACAATTTGGGTATGAGTCACTTTGTAAAGAAGACGTAAACCAGTTTCTCAACCGGTCATCTTCTCCACAAAATGCCTCATAAAAGGGGAAAACACATTCTCAGTCACGGTTTCTAGAATGCTATTGCCACTGGCCCGGGTTCTAGCTGCCACAGACGCTATTTTCTTCCGCACAATTGCGTGGAAGCCGTCAGTACGGTTCTGCGTAAACATCTCTGACGCACTACAGAACCGGGGCAGTCTCAAGAGCATTCTAAAAACATTGTTATACTGGATGCGCAGGACATCTAGCGACCTTTTGGTGTAGTTGATCCACAGACCACCCGTGTACAGACCCTGACAATACGCTTTGAAAAGCGTTATTTTTAATTGACAAATTGATAAATTGACAAAAATCTTAGATTAAATTAATAATTAATAAAATGTTACCAAAAATTATACTTAATAACTTGTTATTCGTTGGTTTGCATGTATAAATAAGTCTTCTTCCGCTAAATTTTCTATTGCTGTGCCCAACAGGGTCCATAATTGTTACAACAAATGTTACCTACCACCTAAGCATATACATTGTGGAATGCAATAAATGATTGATTGATTGATTGATTATGAAATAACTTTAATTTCGGAAGTCGGTGTCCTGAGATCTGTATTTTAGTTTTTTCCACCGACTTCCGAAATTAAAGTCATGTCGTAATTTTGAGTTAATTTCTTTTTGAAGTCGATAATTTTTTTAAATATTTTTTTTCTTTTTTAATTTTGAATAAAAACTGAAATATTTGTTTGAATAAGTAGCCAGGCCGTGCGTAACGCTTACACGTATTACTTAGTGCTTTATCTTGATAACTACTGAACAGATTTTGATGAAACTTGCACTGTTCCCTAAGTTCAAGTAAAAGTAATCCAATAAAAATAAAATGGTCACGATCCGATTAACAGTTTCGGAGAAATGTGTGGACAAACATACATACATCTATAAAATTTTGTATATTTGTTTGGAAGCCCTAATAGATTATTATCATATGTGAATATATTGCAGTTCAAATAATATTCGAATTAATAACCTCCTTTTTCTGAAGTCAGTTAAAAACTGAAATAAATGAGCAAAATAATTATTTGGAACTATTTATATTTGACCTTTTATGTATCAAAATAAAGATCTTATATTCTGCGTATTGTCCTCACTCGTATCTGCTGCTTCTCATTTAATGCCTGATCTTGTTTTCAGAGTTCCGTACCCAAAGGGTAAAACGGGACCCTATTACTAAGACTCCACTGTCCGTCTGTGACCAGGCTGTATCTCATGAACCGTGATAGTTAGATAGTTGAAATACATCATCTGTGAAAACAGATGATGTATTTCTGTTGCCGCTATGGCAAGAAATGCAAAAAAAACAGAATGCAATAAATATGTAAGGGGGCTCCCATACAACAAACGTGTTTTTTGCCGTTTTTATAGATAATGGTACGGTACCCTTCGTGGGCGAGTCCGTTTTTCCGTTGTTTTTTACTATAATAGTAGTTCCCATTTTTTTTCAGAATAATTACTGCGAAACTGTTTCAAAGGTTCTATCCTGTACAAAAACTAGTTCACAAGTAATATACGGCGAGCACCATATGCATCTTCTTCTTTTGATCTCAACACAACTATATATCCCTCATTTAAATCATGGAAAGATGGTATGATATATATATACTATGATCGTGGAAGTGTAAAACCACACACACAACACATCTGTCAAAATACCACAAACTCCTCTCGCACACCTCGTTCACACTCACCCACATACTCATTCACCCTACACTCACCACATTAACTCAACGCCTAAATACATCCTAAATAATGTTTGTCCTGTACTGTTTATTTTTACCTTATATTTTTCTTACTTTTTCGTGTTTTTTTGTTAAGTATCAATTAACTGAATCTAAATTAACTATTTAATTACCTGTTAAGCTTTTTTTTTCTTTGAACATTCATTGCATTATGTATTAATATGTAGATAAAGGCGTTGTTAGCTGCGCTACAGTTTATACTTTTAGAGCTAACATCGTTTTAATTGTTGATTTGTCTTGTGTTATTGTTCCAAAATAAACTTTTATTTATTTTATTTTATTATCTTCACCGGAATGTGGTATGTCGATAGTATTGGAATTGTCGAGATTATATTTTCTATTGAGGTCAAACTAAATCTCATTTAAACAGAGTATAAAATTTAATCCGATAGAAAAATAATAAACCCCAGTCAACCTTTACAGATACAAAAAGTAATAAATACTTGTTGTAAGAGTTGCCAGTGGCTGAGGCGTCTAATTTGAATATTTCCTTATTGGCTATCCCTGTCGATGGGTAACACAGTATGGAGAGAACTTTTGTTTTTTACTAGCGACTCGCCCCTGCTTCGCACGGTTTCTCGCTCACCGGTCTCTCGCCTACACTACACAACTAAAGCGGAGGACATCATGGAGTACGTGCGCCAGAAGACAAGGTACACGCCGAGCAGTGGTCTCGAACGTCACAAGGCCAAATCGGTAGAGTTGCCTACAAACATCGGTAGATTCGTACCCAAAATAGGTAGGTAAAAAAAAATATCCCAAAAATTGTCATCCCATATCATTCTACCGATATGGTCTATTTTTTGGGATAATTTTTTGGTAGAAACTACCGAAAAACCGGTAGGTTGACGCCGAGGGTGCAGTTACTGGAGTCGAACCGCAACTTCAACTTTAAGGCGTTCGTGGAGCGAGTACCACATTGTTACCTGCCCGTCGTCACAGGAGAAGACTTTTGGCCGCAGGACGTGGTGTTCCGTCGCTTCCGCGGACAAGTGCCACAGGACAAGCTAGTGAAGTGATATAAATGCGAAAGTAAGTTTGTTTGTTTGTTTGTTACATTTTCACGCTTAAACCACTGAACTGATCATCCTGAAATTTTGCATATACGTTGTCACGTGTACAGAAACGGACATAGGGTACCTTTCATCCCGAAAAAAGTACTGTTCCCGAGGAAAATAACAATAACGTTCTTATGATAATAGATGGCGCCACGTGTCTTTTGAATCGTGATTGAATTATAATAGCTAAAATCTCAATTAGAATTAATTCATGGTGATATAACAAGCGGTCATTTTTTTTGATAAATTAAGATAAAATAATGTTGTTACTAACACACCTACTAAAGTTTCGTGTATTTATTAGTGTAAATTGATTGGCAAATTTGAAATTGAGGCGAGCGAAGCCGCGGGCAAAAGTTAGTAATAACATAGTTTTAAGCTATATTTATAAACACAAGTTTGGTTTTATCCTTTTTATAATATCCTAGTTTGTAAGGTATGTGTCTGGGTCATTGTAGCCTGAAATAGATATTATATTTATTTTATTTTATTTACGACTTGACAAAACATCAAGATTTATTTATTATACAGGGTGTTTGGCAGAACGTTGAACATACGAAAATGGTGGATAGGTGGGGTCATCTGCTACTTACCCAGCCCTAATTTATTTGGCCCTGGCCCACTGGGTATTTTTAAAAAACTTTTTTTTCTTTTTTCTTGTTTCACCACTTTCTTAATTTTAAAGTGTAATTTTTATTAAAAATGGGTAAAACAGGCAATATTTTGTTTTTTTATTTTAATCTTTGATGTTGGCAGATTCTTATAAAATTATTGCTTTGTTCAGATGTTAGCTAGAAAAAAAGTTATGAGTCCTCAAACTTACAGAAAGATGTAAAAAATACTTAAATGTTAATTTCAACTTGCATTAAAAAAAAAAACAAAAAATGATTGAGGAGTTCCAATTCTAGCAAAACATCCCTAGTGTGTGAGCTTTCTAATGGTATGTAATTTGCTTTTATAAAAAAAAAAACTTTAAGAGTTATTTCATAATTTTATCAAGTAGGAAATTTTTGTCGAAACTCTACCTTTACGGAAAGTTAAATGTTTTGCGAAATTTAATACTGCAAAGTTGGTAAAAATTAAATGATCGATTGAAATTATGCTGTACCAGTTAGGTGCGTTAATAAAACAATTAAATAAATTTAAATAATTTATTTAAATAAAATCACAGATGTTCAAATTGACGTCCTTCATTTGCAATACAGGTGCGGCATCTACGTCTGATTTCTACAGTTGTTGTGCGCAGCATCATCTCCTGTCGCATAACTTCGAAAGCAGCATTAATTCGATTTAACAAATCTTCTCGACTTTCTACTTCTGTAGTGTAAACTAGTTCCTTTGCCCTTCCCCACACGTGAAAATCGAGTGGAGTGAGGTCGGGCGATCGTGGAGGCCAGGGAATTGGTCCTCCCCTGCCAATCCACGAATTTGGGAAACAATTATCCAAATGCTCACGTACAATTAGACTAAAGTGAGCTGGGCAACCATCGTGTTGAAAGACTATAGGCCTGTTTATGTCTACTTGGAACACTTCTTCCACTAATGGTGGTAAATCATTTATCAAAAAATCCAAGTAGTTGTTCGCATTGATGTTGTCGGGCAAATAATGAGGCCCTATTAGCTTATCGCCAATCACTCCTGCCCAGACATTCACACTGAATCTCCTCTGGAAGCCCCAATGTCTCTTCACGTGTGGGTTTTGATTTTTAAGTGCCCAATGGTGAAGATTGTGATAATTGACAATCCCTTCTTTGTCAAATTTGGACTCGCCCGTCCACAGAATACTTTTTAAAAAGTTTACGTCGTCCACATCGGTATGCAGCAAATGGCGACAAAATTGCACACGTCTCCCAAAATCACTGTCATCGAGATCTAGAACAAACAAAACACGTCTAAGAATCGATTTCAATACTGAATCTTTTCTTCCTCCGAGTTCAAACTCTACAATTATCTAAATTAAATTATCTTCAATTTTTAAGTACACTAATTGGCTTTATGGCTTAGCCATAAAGACGTAAGACCACATTCACAAAAGGGCGTGCGACTTTTCAATTTTGTTCTAAAAAGGAGCGATAAGTGCTGGCAAGTTTACCTACGCTGACCACCTGCGCAAACCGAATCCGAAATCTGAATCCTGTAAGCGCTGGCCGCCTGATTGTTACGTGAATGCGGCCGAATATGAATAGTTTATTCGAATTTAATTTGAAATTAGAATTGAATGCGCTAAAAACAACATGAGGCAAAACAACTAATAAAGAAAGTGACGAAATCAAGGTTAAATGGAACGATCAATTGAACTGTCTCATAATTTACTACATTCCACAAAATCGTATCAGATGCAGTGCATAAACGGCTTAATCTTACCTTGCACTGGAGTGTAGTGAAAAGCATGCCTACCATCTTGCCGGAGAACAGACCACACTTTCCATATGCTTAAGCCAAGTATTGAAGCTATCTGTCTAATGCTTTTGGTAGGGTCCGCGTCAAACTCGGCAAGAGGTTGGGGAAAAAGTCATTTCGCATTATAGTATGTATGAACTTGTAATAAAATCTCTTTGGCTATACTATTTGTATCTGGCTGGTTTTGGTATCATTGAAAGTGTAAATTTTAAAGAACATAATTCCAAATTCAAATTAGGAAAATGTGTGATTTTCATTTGTTTTTCGTACCGTCAAGATGAGTGAATCTAATGAAGAAATTCGATACATTTTAAAATTTTACTACAAAAAAGGTAAAAATGCAACGCAAGCCGCGAAAAAAATTTGCGATGTGGTCAACATCGCAAATTTTTTTTCCCGGAATTAATCAACAGAAGGGGTGTGGTTTTTCATCATGATAACGCTAGACCTCACACATCTTTAGCCACTCAGCAAAAGTTAAGAGAGTTTGGCTGGGAGGTGTTAATGCATCCGCCGTATAGTCCTGACCTTGCACCATCAGATTTCCACCTGTTTGTCAGGTTAACATCACGAGAGAACTGCCAAAACCACTTGTCGCGGTATTTTGACCAGAAGTCCCAAAATTTCTATAGCAATGGGATCATGTCCCTACCTACAAGATGGCAAAAAGTTATCGAACAAAATGGTACCTACATACTTTAGTTAAATGTAAATAAACTATATTAAAAAATGTTTTGAATTTTCTTAAAAAATGCGAAGAAACTTTTTCCCCAACCTATTATACAAAGAATATAATTTTGTCTTTGCTGACTGAAGCGGTGAATGGGGGCTGCCGCGTTCTGGGGAAATAAATGTCTAATTTGAAAGTTTCAGTATGTACCCTGCAGGGTAACTTAAACTTAAAACTTAATATCTTGACTGCCGGAACCGTGGATCTACGCGAGACAATTAATCTGCTTAGCCTTTTCCCAACTATGTTGGGGTCTGCTTTCAGTCTAACCGGATGCAGCTCAAAACCATTATTTAACATGGAGTGACTGCCTATCTGACCTCCATAACCCAGTTACTGGGTAATACGATACCCCTTGGTAAGACTGGTTGTCAGACTTTCGGACTTCTGACGACTCGTAACGACTGTCAAAAATCCGAACGAATGACAGCCGGGAAAAATGGTTTAACGTGCTTTTCCGAGGCACGAAGGAGTCTCTGTATGCAAAGATGGTCACCCATCTACGGACCAACCCCGGCAAGCGTAGCTTAATCTGATGCATCGACCCGTGCGGTTGTTATTACTTAGCCATGAGCTTCTCCGATCTACGCGAGACACCTTTTAACTGTTTCTGTAATTACGGCATACGAATGGTTAAAAAAATGCTAACTAGTATTTTCCTATAAAGAGATGCAATTAAGTTCAGGATTCCTCACGGTGGATTTTTTTTACAGTACCTTATCTTCTTTTTTTTTTACTAAGACTTAGCCTATACTGTCCCACTGCTGGCTAAGTCCTTCCAGGAACTCTTTTCCTGCGCAACCTCAAACCATCTCTAACAGTGCGCATCGGGCCGGCCTCGGCGGTGACGTCCATCTTCAGGTACCCATTGTGTAAAGACTATTGCCCAGCAGTCATCGTTCACCTTCTAGGTACTTAATAAAAATCTTAACATCATTCTTCCACTGACATACAACGCATAGCGTAAACAGTTAGCTCAAGGAGCATGAAATTTTGCACAAGTTTTGCACTATAAAAAAGGGTTTTAAAAAATTCATTATACTAAAGGCATATCTGCCTGCCTAGCCTTTTCCCAACTATGTTAGGGTCGGCTTCCAGTCTAACCGAATGCAGCTGAATACCAGTATTTTACATGGAGCGACTGCCTATCTGACCTCCACAACCCAGTTACAGGGTAATATAATACGATACTCCTTGGTAAGACTGGTTGTCAGACTTTCGGGCTTCTGACGACCCGTAACGACTATCAAAGATCACCGAATGACAGCCGGGACCAACGGCTTAACGTGCTTTCCGAGGCATGGAGGAGTCTCGGATGAAAAGATGGCCACCCATCCACAGACCAACCCCGGCAAGCGTAGCTTAACCTGATGGATCGACCCGTGCGGCTGTTATTACTTAGCCACGAGCTCCTCATAGCATATATAGGACTAAAATAGATAAAACCATGCAGTTTGGAAGGGAGTATGAGCCTGTACCCAGCAATGAGATTTTCGATTAAATTAAAATTAATTACAATATTCTTCTCGCTTTCGGCACGATTGCTTAATGGCGGTAGTTTGTGTACCAAGGGGTATTGAGTTGTCCAATAACTGGGTTGTGGAGGTCGGACAGGAAGTCACTCCATCTAATAATATACTGATACTCAGCTGCATCCGGTAAGACTGGAAGCCGACCCCAACATAGTCGGGAAAAGGCTTGGCAGATAATGGACTGTAATAAAATTCTCCTCTCCATAATTTGAAGCACACTACAAATCGGAGGCTACCGAAGCAATATCTAGTCGGTCGAGTAATCATTAAGTATTGGTTTTCTATTATAGAACGTTTCTGCTTTTCAATAAAAATGCTTTAATTAAAGTTTGAATAGTCGTTAGGTACTGTAGAAGTTTCATTCTGGACCCTGTGTATTTATATAAAGCTGGCAGGATCTACGACATTCGGACGGTCACTTTGATAGCTTTGGTTCTAGGGAGACGTCAGCGAGACGGGGGCCCTGGGCCAACGTAGGCGCGTTGTGCTTATAAAATATAACAAAGTCTTAAATGCGAACAGTTAATTTATTAATCAGTCTAGATCCCGAGAAAGTAAAGGTCTCTCTTCGGAGATCGTTACAGTACCTACTTATATTTTCTTGGAAAAATTGTAAATTAAGTGATACAAAATAATATTATGAACATTTATTTTAATTTTTGGAACGATCTTTTATAACGCGGCTTGTGGTAGGAGTTAATTAATTAATTAATTTATTTAAAGACTGAAAGATTTACAGCTGAAAACAGTATGATAATCTGGCAGCCAATTATAGGTCTTCACGTCTAGAGCTTCTCTGGTATAAAAGTACTGTGAAACAAAATATACACACTACCAAATAATGCATAAAAATAAAAAATAAATATATGCAGGTAGATCGTCACCTAAAATATGTAAGTACTAATATAATTGCGACAAGTAATTTGCTTTGAGAAACAAGATGTTAAGATTAAAAAAAATAATAATAATAAAAAATAAAAAAAAAAACAAAGTAATGAATTAAGCTTTAAAGAAATTCATTGCTGAGCACTTTATTGCCGAGGTCACGCTTGTTTTAAAAAGATCAAAGTCGAACTGTCTGCACACCTTATTAAAATACCTACTTACACGCACAACGTATGAATTTTGTCTGTAGTTAGTAGCTGGAAATGGCACCCGTAATGTGGATTGAACCGTTTGGACTTGCTTGGAACGTTGTAATAGAACTAAACTTCAGAAATCATCACGACAGAAAAATCATCACGGCAGAAATCATCACGTAACAAAAAAGCGCATCCATACTTCATTGGAATCTCGATAACTCGAATCGTTAAGTTGTAGTCCTCAGTAAGACGAAAAAAACTGCACATTACGCGATATCCTAATTTATTCAGACTTTGTAACTTAAACAAATGTAAAACTCGAATTTTAAAAAAGAATGGTCCGTAAGTCGAAGTTAAATATAATGACGTCTTACTTGGAATTCCTTGAACTCATAGCAATAGAATCTAAAAGAAATGTTTTAGGCTTTTGTTCCATTGCATCTTGAAATTTGAGACCATAGGTACTCTTTATACATAATACAGGCTCTGTATTAATACATGAAAGGAACTTCGTTCCAAGCGCACGACACCTCCCAACTTTTTTCTATGTATACCTTAATCTCTGGCCACACTGAGGTGAATTCCGCTTGGGATGCGAGATGTGACTGCGCACGTCGAATGTTTTAATGATTATGAAGTCCCGCAACTATTCGCGCCAGTTTGAACACCTCCCTAAAAACTAGTTCTGTGCGAACTATAGGCGCGAGCGAATTCTGTCCCATATTGCGCGCGGGATTCACTTCAGCTTGGCCAGTGCTTACGGGTTGAGCCATATCTGTCAGCACGGAATCGCCTTTTTTCATGCTCTATCCTTTTCTATCGCTCTACGAAATGACGATCTAGAATTCTAGAAAACGATGCGCTGCCAGATGCGACTCAATCATTATTCTGATGACCCAAAATAAGCGTTTGAGAATTGCATAGGATTGAGTAAGAACAGTGCAAATGGAGAGGTATATGTCCAGCAGTAGACTTCTTTCTAAAGGTTGATAATGAGTAGCTGTGTTATCCTGTCTGAATCTATGTAGTTATTTCCGTTAACAAAATTGTATTCATAGTACCATGTTGATGCAATCTACTGATGTGGCAACAGGTCAAAATATTAAGGTTTCTGTGCTATTTTTAAGTTGAATGTGAATGTTTACACATAAACCGTCTGGAATCCGCAGAAGGCAGCCATGTTGGGGAAAGTTATAAGCATTTTTCTGTCGATGGTTGCATCATGGATGCATGGACATGGCTGCATTTGACGGCTCATATTTCCGTAATAAATAGAGATATCGACATGGCTGTTATTGCAAAAAAATCTTAAATGTCAAAATTAGTATGGCTGTGTTTATAACTCATTTTTGGGAAAGTGCCATATGGCTGCTTTTTGCATAATTAGGTCATGGTGAAAGCCGCATCAAAAACCATTGTGAAGTTTAGAATAATTAATACATTAGGCGCGGCAGACGCACATGCGCGTTTTCGGACGTTCACCAGGTGCTTGACGGCGCATGCGCGTCCATACAATTTACATAACTTTCTTCGAGTGCGGCGCGCCGCACCTGTGCGTTCGTTGTGCATCTCTATTGTTTCGAAATATCGTAAAATAAGGGTCGGTAAGGGTGTAGCATAAAGAAGAGTTTGCATAAAGAATTAAGCAGATAATGTGTTAAGCGGTCACACAGACAGACTCGAAACGCATTTTTGTGTGTTTGTTTAAGGTCAATTCAAAGTAAAAAAAAAAACATAGTCTCATTAAAAACCCTTGTAGTTAATATTTAAAAGGGTATATTTGTAACTAAGAGCTAAAAATAAAACATCGCCTACGAGAGAAACGTTTAATCACACTGTGATGAGGAGGTTATAAACAAAAAGTGATAAATTGCATGTTTGCTTTTTTCGAGAAATATGAGTATTACTTTTGAAGGTAAAAGGACAATATCAACAAGTTATCACTTATTAAATGAAACTTGATATTTTATCATTTTAGTACTAGCATTTTAACACGTCTTGATACGTAAACATGCCAAGGGTGGATAGAAACCAAGAAAAAAAAATATTTGGGAAAATATCGAATTTCCACTTTTTGTTCCTAATCTCCTCTGTTATTACTAATATAGTAATAGTAATAGAACATTATTCACACCAGTTATCTGATCCCAAATTAAGCAGAGCTTGTACAGACGCCAGAAGGTCAAGCTACCCGAAACTGTCAAATTTTCCCAATCAACCTTGAACCTAATGCTTTAGCGATAAAGTTGAAAATCTAATAAAGAAATTTGACAGATTCTAGTACCTTGATGTGCTGGCGTCTGTACTATGGAAACCAGATAACTGATATACTACATACACTACTTTTTTTATAAATACTGTTCTGTATATAGCCCGTGATTGGACGAATTTGACAGTGAATGTCTGTATGCGCTTGCTAAGTCGGCACGCGATTGGCTGTTCCGTACCTACGAACTGCTACTCATATTCACGACAACGCGACGAGCGCGCCATCTTCAAGAAGCTGGGCGTGCGCGCGGAAACAAGAGTCTGTCGTCGTCTTCAGCCAATGAACTATCTAATTTTTGACTCCGTGAGTGAAAATTGGTTAACCAAGGACAAATTGTGCATTACCGTGTGGTGTCACTCGTGCCAGTCTCCGTAGTCAAAGGTCCACTCATAAGACTGTTAAGATCCATTGTGAGCCAGCCGCAGCAGGAGAAAAGGTGAGTCGTATTTCAGCCATATCTCTGTTGAATTTGTTCCTGGATTGGGCAACGGCGAACTCTGTTCATCATCAGCGAATTTCTTACAATCCACTCCTCTATTCCACAAATACATACTTATATGTATAGATAACTACACCCAGACTCAGGACAAACAGACGTGTTCATGTGTGTTCTAGTATTCATTATTAAATCGTTTATCCTACTATTATACTTAATATTAATTATAAATGTGAAAGTTTATGAAGATGTTTGTTACTTAATCACGCCAGAATGGCTCAACGGATCTGGATGAAATTTAGCACAGAGATAGATTATAGTCTGGAAAAGCATATAGGATATTTTTTATCCCGGAAAAACGTACGGTTCCCATGCGTTAATTTCCAACATCCACGCGGACGAAGCCGCCGGCAAAAGCTAGTTTAAAATAAACGAAACATTGACGCATAATATACCTACTGTTTATAAGTGCAGTCATTTTGTTTATTTTTCATTAAAACCCCAAAATATAGGAAGGGTTCTCCCTTTACGTTGTCTGTTTATTTTTTACTTTATAATTACCATTTTGATGGGTTTTGAATTAAAAGAAAACATGGTACATGACAGTTTTGCTAGCTTATAATGTGTGTATGGAAATTGTTAGTACTACTACATTTTTCTGCGGTTTTACTCACATCGCAGAACAAAAGTGGACATAGTTTCAAAAAATAGACCGTCATGGTGAAGCACGGAGGCAGGAAAAGCTGCGTTATTTTTTACTGACTGAGCGGTAATGAGACTGATTCTGTCTTGTATAAATCGATGCATATATTATGTTAAAATTTCTGTGTACCTATTATTTTTAGCAAGCGAACCCCTAGCAGGCTAACAGGCTGGATAAATGCTAACATTTGTAAAGAAAACGCCTACATACATTATTCAGTAAAGTCATTATGATCTTTATCAACAGTTTGCTATATCATTTTGAGCAGGCGTTAATCAATATTATGTTTAATAATAATAATTTCTTTATTTGTATAGAATGCAGGTGTTACAATAATGGTGCTAGTTTCGGATATATTCCCAGTACAAAAAAATATAGCGGTTAACTTACAGATAATTTAGAAACTAGGTACTTAAATTCAATTGAATCGGCTGTCTAAAATTTAGTGTTTATTTATTTAGTGAAAGAGACGTCGATTTATAACGAAAACGAGGTCGTAAATTTTCATGAACAGACCTTTGGGCGTATATATATTATTATGAAAAAGCTGCTGGATATATTTATTCAAAATAAAGTTATCTGAATTAATGAATAAATTAGATCCCTCTACGGTCACAATTTGGCCATTTTCATATTCATACAGCTATTTATATACGCCCAAAGATGCGTTAAAATTAGTTTTGAAATATGGAAGTTTCGACGCTCATAACTTCCAAACCAATATTTTTTTTCGATTCTGCTTCAATACAGGACTAAATAATAACGACACATTTTTTTTTTTTAGTTTTGAACGTACACCTTCAAATAGACGAGTAGTCACCATACTACGTTTTTATGGGAGAATGACTGACTAGCGTAACCTTAAATATAATTGGCGAAATGTGGGTGTACTATAGATACATCCGCAAGTAGGCTCTGCCCAACCCTTCGAAGAAACAAGGCGTGATGTTATGTTATGGTTTTAACACACAAGTAAACTTTTTTATGAGGTTTTAAGTCCTTATAAAGTGAGCCTAATGCAGGCAGGTGTCCGTCGCTGACAGTCATCACATGTATTCAGAAGCCCAATATAGTCTGATAACTACGTAACGTAGTCTTGTATCTACTAATAATACTTTTCACCCCTAGAAAAGAAAAAAATTGAAAAACAAACAAACACACAGCGAATTCATTCAACCGCAAAAAAAAAAGAAAACAAACAGACACAGCAAATTAATTCTCCAACAAATATCTCACTTGGTGACATTTCAACGTCAAAAATTACTCACGTCTAATAAAGAGAGGCCGTAATTTTTCTCAGGACAACCCGGGAGGGGTAAAAAAATATATAAATTGCCCCCTTGCTCTTGACAGTACAGCCGTTATGCCCCAGTTTTATGTCCCGCACTTTATCAAGGGATGAGCGAGGCTGTATTAGGGTTTTTTTTTAAAGTTAGATTTGAGGATTGGGGGTGAGTACGGAAAAGTATTAATGGGAAGGGAAGACTAAGTATGCGATGTTCATTTTAATATTATGTAGATTGAGACGGGGCAGTTCTCCCCTGCTTGCAGGATATGATCTTTCACTCAATATTGCTCTATATTATATTATTATTAGAAAATAGTCGCTAAACGTCAACCTATACAGATAACATTCCTCAGCGAACTGTTTCAACAAATTTGAAAAAATGTCACGGTGAGCGATAAAATGCAAATAATAAATTTATGTTATTATCTCACTATCATCATTCTCCTGCACTTATACCAATCTATTTCTGGTCGGCGCAACATGGCCCTTTTCGTCGTCGTCATCGCGGTAGTCACCCCCTTTCTAGCCATATTATTTTTCACACAGTCGATCCATCGTTTCTTTGGTCTTCCTCTACTCTTATAGCCATCAACATTCATACTCAAAACTTCCCTAGCGACATTTTTCTCATTGCTCCGCATCACATGCCCATACGATGACAACCGATTTCCGCACATACTATTTTCTATTTAATAATAATTATAAATCACAAATATTATGTGTATATCAATGTTAATTTTGGCTTTTTAATAGTACATAGTTGCAAAATGGATTCGTTTAGGTATTTACCTACCTACATGCTATGTAAGTAACACAATAAACATAACACGTTGACTAAGGTAAAGATTGTAAAATATCGTATATTATATAATTGGGCAGACCGCGCAGATATCCTCGAGCAAATGAAGAAAGAATCACGGATCTTGAATAAATTCAGAATTTTAGCCAATTAGTTATGAAACCGTTTTTAAATACTATCGTGTTTTGTTAACCTAACTTGTATGAGTAAACGAAGCGAGCTTGGAAATCGGGGCATCTTAACTCGGTTACTTTAGCAAGATTCGAAGAGGCAAGTGAGCGAGCAAAGCGAGTGAATCAGTTTTTGCTACAATCTTCTTGATTCTTGATGATTCCACATAATAATGTGAAATCATAATATAAAAACTGGTTTCAATGATTTACGGGCGAAATCAACAAAAATCACATATGTTCCACTATCGGCCAAGAGATGGCGCTGACTTCTGAAACTGAAACTGCAATATTCTACACCACAGTTTTAAAATTCTCTGACGAATATAGGCTTCACCAATGAAAATTTTAAAACATTTCACGTTGCACAACCAAAATGTCCTGTTTTTATTTGTAAAAATCGTCGTAGGCTTTCATGTACGATTCTGGGATTGTTGGCAATGCCAATGGTCTTCGGATTTATAGATAGATAGTAATTTGACTTCGGAGTAGGTATACTCCGGAGTCAAATCACTATAGTCACTCAATATTTTTATGAAACTTTGTAGTTAAATTTTTTGTTTAGCAGCAAAGCGATTTGCAGTATACGCACTATTTTTATTTGTGTTCTATCTTATACATAGTAGCCAGTTCGATTTTCGAACAATTTATTTTTAGTACGTCTCAATGGTAAATGCATGGATTAGTATGTACCTACTTATAGTAAATGTTTGTGATTTTTACTTGAGGTTCCAAATTCAAATCACATTAATGACCAGCGGGTCATAACGAAATCCAGTACAATATGAATGCCCTGCTAGATACCATGTCTTTAATGGCTTTCTTAAGGTTAGGATAACATGACATATAATTTGACATTGTCGAGCAGATGGTGTGAAGTTATTTAATGTACTTTTAGTTTTTAGTTATTTAATGTATTTTTAATTTTTATTTATTTAATGTATTTTAAGTAATAAGTATACTCATCTCGAATTGAGATGCTCGATACACATGCTAGCAACAACAGTAACCACGATCGATTCTAAAACTATACCATAGCATAGCTTTAGACTCGATCAGCTCTGTACAGGCACACAATACGCAATACGCAATTAGGGAGCGGCTCCCTAATTGCGTAACACACTATCAATCTGAATCGGTTTCATTTTGACAGTTCAACAACATTCATTGCGTTATTTACGTTGTTGGGCAGACAAAATTTTCGGTCATATGAAGCAATGGATTAGCAATTTGTTTCAAAATTATTCAGATTCCAATCGACAGTGTGTTATGCAATTAGGATTCTGGATTACGTACAATCCTCGTGTTCAATGCTTCACCAGGAAAAAATCACAAATTCACGACCACACATCAAGACAGAGAAGTGGCCATAGAATTGACATTAAAATATGACAATTATGACATTTCTGATTCAAAAGAAGACATGAGTAGATTATCATGTTACCATGGAAGCTACATTCTCCAATAAAACGTATAAATAGTGGATTCATATTACTGTCATTAACGATAAGCTCCATAAAACAATTAAATATTTATTACTTAAGGGGAAGCGTCAGGGTAGCCCGCGAAATTCAAATTTTCTTACGGTTTTTGCAATTTGCAAGTCTGTATTAAGTTGTATGTTAAATAAAGTATGATTTGCGGCCGTACTAAATATGTATCGCAAATTATAATTTTATCAACTTACAATATAATAAATTGTAAATTGCAAAAACGTAAGAAAATTTGAATTTCGCGGGCTACCCTGACGCTTCCCCCTTAACATAAAACATGTTACAAACACAATTAGACACTAGCTCCAAGACTAAGATTGATATTCATATGTTTCAAAGGACGGGTCCCTTCTCCAAAAATGTCTTAGATTTGATGGAACAGAGCTGAGCATCCCAGCAGTGATTAATGTCTTATCATTATATAATATTATTCCTCTAAAATAAAAGAGGTCGCAGGACTCATAAAAGCATAAACGATGAAACCACTGCGTATAGGTATTTAGATTTTATAAAATGTTAGTGTCACACCCGCCGTTATGACTAGTCTTGAAATGTCTTAAAATAAATTTAAAACTTGGTTTTTATTATTAATATTTTTATTTTAAAACGGTGAGTGTTGTAATTACCTTTTATGTATTTGATTAGTTTTTGACTGAAAAGTTGTGTGGAAATCGGTTGTCATGGTATGGGCATGTGATGCGAAGGAATGAGGAAAATGTCGTCAGGAAAGTTTTGAGTATGAACGTGGAGGGCTATACGAGTAAGGGAAGACCAAAGAAACGATGGATGGACTGTGTGAAAGATGATATTATGGCCAGAAAGGGAGTGACTACCGAGATGACGACTAATAGAGAAGTATGGAAGAAAAAGACATGTTGCGCCGACCCCAAATAAATTGGGACAAGGGCAGGAGAATGATGATGTATTTGATTAGTTTTGCTTACATATTATTATTGTCTCAAGAATTTTGATGACTCTGATCTTTTTATTTTTTCTCTTACAACTTTATATCCTTGTTCTATTGAATAACAATATGATGTTACGGTTTCAGAATATTGGTTGTGGCTCGCGCAGTGTGTGCCGTTGCTCCGTCCTATTAGAACCACATGTCCCTCAATCCTAATTCGTCCAATTGCGGCAGAAAAAACTCGGTCAACATGGCCCTATAGTGCGCACTGTCCACTGTTGTCGTTTGGCCAGCGGCATTTTCGAAAAAAAATGGCCCGGTGACTTCTCCAGCGTATTGATGACTCCTCCAGCGTGTATTCTTTTGGCCCACCTTGTATATACAAGGTGGGCCAAAAGAAATCACCCTATTGGAAATTGCTCTCATTTTTGCAAATGGCCGCCAATGTGAAATCTGTTTTGACATTTGTGGAATAGACAGATGCAGAATACAAGTGAACGCGGAATAATCGTGTCTATTTTCACACGCACTCTTTCTATGGGAAAATTCTTCACTGCCAATCGTATGGATTGTTTAAGGGACTCCAGATTATCATGGCGTTTAGAGCAAGCCGTACTCTCTAAAACTGACCATACATCATAATCCAGCGGATTAAGATCGGGACTAGACGACGGCCAGTCTTCAGCTCTGATGAAGTCCGAAACGTTCACTTCCAACCAAGACTGCGTGGACCGAGCTTTATGACCCGGCGCCGAGTCTTGTTGGAAGGACCATACTTGGTTATTGAACATGGTGTTGTTAAGGGGCTTAACTATCTTCTCAAGAATGGTATCTTGATACACTTGTGCCGAGGTTTTGATACCTTTTTCACAAAAATATGGCTCAGTCACTCCTTCATAGCTAACACCCCACCAAACCATTACTGAAGTCGGATAATGCCCACGTTGCACTCTGTCGACTAATTGGGAAGCTTCTTTAGAGCTTTGAGCATAAATACGGTCATTTTATTTGTTAAAATGTTGCTCAATTGTAAAGATTTTCTCATCCGGAAACAAAATTTTTCTGTGACCTCCCTTTGCGTACCGCTTCAGTAGTTGTTTCGATTTTACCACCCTATTCTTTTTTAAATTATCAGTTAAAAAATACCCAGTGCGTCTCTTATAAGCTGCAAGCCCTAAGTCATCTTTTAAAATAAGCGACATGGTTCTGGGTGCTATCTTCATCTCCCGAGATAAAATCTTTTGCTTTCGGACAGAATTTCTTCGAATTCTTTCCCTTACTGCTTTGACCACCTTTTTCGTACGAACACTACGTGGACGGTCAGATCTTTTTCTGTCACAAACAGAGGAGGTCTCGTTTTACCTATTAATAGCCCGGCACACAAACATTTGACTAATACCAAGCGTATGGAGAGTTTTAAAAATTGCATTTGGCTCCATACCAACTTTGTGTAATGCAATCACAGCGATTCGGTTCTCTTTATCACCCCACTCCATTTTAATATCAATATCGCAAAATATTGTACACTCTATTGGCGTCAAAATTAGAAAACTCAATGAACAATCGTATAAAAATGACAGATTCCAAATTCAAATGTAATATCTTTCTTATTTTTAATTGTAACAGTATTTATGGCCAGTCTGTGTATATTATTGCAATCACGACCTATTGATGGCTGACAAGCAAAAAAAAAAAAAAAAGAATCACGTCTTTTACCTGTTAAAACCAAAGTCTTGGAAAGCAAGGTTCCTCCACAGGTAAACTTGAGGGAATACCCATCAAACTTTAATATGGCTGCATGCCAGGGCCAGTATCCAGGCTGGGTCGGTTGTCCATGGACTATCAGCGCAGTATGTACCACTTTGCGTCTACCGCAAGATACATCTACTGGACTGATTTCTTTTGTATCTTCTTTTACTTCAACTGCATCTTCGTCAATAACTCTGGTTCCTCCAACTAGTCCCTTGGGTTTTTCAGTTGCATAATCGAGATACCCCGGAAATGAAAAAAAATAAAAACTGTTATATAGTCCTCTCCATAGCTCTTTGGATGACTGTGACAAGCATAATTGGCTACTTGTAAAATATCTCTAATAGAGTTACTTATTCTCAGGTGTTGAAAAGAGAGACCTGATGGAAACAATGTTGTTTTAAACACATCTTACAGTTTTTGGTTGTTTACAAAGCTCCACGTTGTTCAGGATAACGCTTAAGACGTAAGGTATAATGTATCCAGAAGCAGGGCCAAAGCTTGAATACGAAGAAAATAACTTTTGTCAATAAACGTTACAATGATCTGATTACTGCGCAAGCCATTATCGGCAAAATACGAGATTCGAGCGGTTCTTGGTGCTATCTGAAACAAAAATAATAATCTCATTAATTCTATTGGGGAAAACATTGCTGAAGAGATCCTGGCTAAACAATAACAGCTGCACGGGATGAATTTGAAGCTTCAAGGTTAAGTTACGCTTGCCGAGGTCGTCCCGTGGATCGGCGATTATCCTAACATACTGAGTGAGCGGAGCAAGCGGACTCACTGAGTTCACCAGTTCAATTATACCGCGCTACCTCACATTTCGAATATTGTTGTAGCATGAATGACTGTTCTTTCAACAGTATTGCAGCACTTTGTAATTAACTTAATATATTAGTAAAGATGAGAACTACTACAAAGTACTGTCTGTGGCGATTTCACGATAGCATAAAATTTTCTGTACAATAGAAATCTCATATTTGCCTCTAAACCTTACAATAAATGGATAACATTCAATAAAAATATTTCAAATTGCATTATGAAACTGCAGAATAATCGATCTATTTCTAAAGCAGGTTCCATTGTACTTTTCCTCGACAGGACCCCAATTCAGTACTTGTCAGTACCGATTCGGGTTCAAACGGGAAACCCGTGTCACTGCGCTGGCGCTCAAAAGACCCAATTCACAACGAATCATATTATGTTCTAAAAAATTACAGGGAAAACATCTTCATAACTATATATTATAGTATCCGATCGTACGAGCTACAAAGTGTAAAAAGTATAAAAATTGCATCTGACGTTGTTAAATGTAATACGTTTAATATTGTTATAAACGAATTGCTAGCATTCATACAAAATTAAATGGATGTGATGGATAATGTGAGCTTGGTTCGCATTTGTGTCACTGCTTTTTCGGATGAAGATATTGTTACGGCAAAGGATCTTTTGTTCGATTCTGTCAAAACAAGTCAGCGAAAAGTACAGAGGAAGAAAGATACATAACGTGATGTTAACGATATTATAACTATGATGAACCTAATAAATCAGGATGAGCTACCAATTTATGGCGCTCGTAATCTGACAAAACTACCACTAGTAACGTTCGATCAAGTCGACGTCACGAGGCTTTAAAAGACATAGTATTGTTACATGAGGAGGTTACTACATTTAAGCAAATCTATGCGAAAGAAGAAGACTTCAATGTCGTGCCGAATGAAACAGCAATGTTTAACAATGCAGAAATAGCGAAGACTGTTGAGAACACAAATGTTTCCGAGTGTATTTCATCTGTCCTGCAATGCTATTCTGTACAAATCTCACCGTGAAAACTTAGATGAGGTGAGCGTGAAGTGAGCTGTTATTAGTGTCAATCCCATCAGGTGAATGACAGCTCTCTTCAAGCTCACTTCACCTACGTTTTCACGGTGAAATTTTTACAGAATAGACCGGCTGTTACCGGAGCGTGATGAGTCAGACTTACGAATCATTCCTTAAAATAATGTGACTACGTCTATAACAAGAGATTTGTAGGGTGATCAACCGAGTGAAGTTGTTATAATAAGTCAGACAAAAAACAATTCAGGAATGCATGCCGATCTCGGAGACTGAAAAGCAAGTACAAAACAAGAAATAAATCCTTCGCTGATTAGAGGCATAACACAAAATTGCGTTTTGACATATTAGGTATATGGAAGCACGGCGACGCACCGCCTTATGTAGTAATTTGGCAGTTGAAATTTTAATTTCTTGTGAACTAACGTTTATTCTAATATGAATTTTATGTAATATTATTAATGTAGTAAGGAGAAATTTTCAGTTAATTCTGAGCGTTTTTTAGTTTTATGGTTATGAATGGTTTTTTTTGTAGATATTCCATACATATTTCAAAATTCCGAGGAGTCTATAAACTAAACCACTCTTTCTTCTAAAAGAATTCAAAAAGAAATAAACTCAAAATTATGAAATAATTTTAATTTCGGAAGTCCGTGTCTTGGGATCTGTATTTTAATTTTTTGCCACCGACTTTTCTTTTTGAAGTCGATTTAATTTTTTAAATTATTTTTTATTTCGTAATTTTTAGTTTTTAGTAAAAACTGGAATATTTGATTGTATTAAGTAGTTTATAGTTGTGTTATAAATATTGCACTAGGTTTTGAGATGTTACTTGATACTTTTTTTAATTAAATAAAGTTACAAATGTAAAAACCTAATAACGAGTGTGACCTCCTCTTGCCAAAATCACAGCTTGACTCCTTCTGGGCATGCCTTCCACGATGTTTTTAATAACGTTTTGAGAAATACGTTCCACTCTTCTGCAATGACTCTTTATAGCTCCCTGATGTTTTGTGGAGCAGGTTGCAAATATCTTACCCTCTCTCTTTAGAACATCCCAGACATGCTAAATTGGATTAAGGTCAGGACTTTGAGCTGGCCAATCTAAACGACGGATCCCAACTTCTTGCATGTACGCTTCCACGTCGTCAGAATGGTGCGTGCGAGCATTGTCGTTCATAAAAATGGAATCTTCCCCAAGTGCAGTCAATACGGGTTTTGCATATGGAATTAGAACTTCCTTTATGTACCGGTGTGCATTTAATGTTCCATTTTCTATGAAAACTAACTCCGTACGCTCCGTCGAATTAATTGCTGCCCAAAACATAACGAAGTCTCCGCCATAAGGAGTGATTTCTTCGAAACACACTTCCGCATAGCGTTCCCGTAGTCTACGCACGACGCCGGCGTCGGTTCTTTCCACACAAAGAGATTATAGCTTCATTAGAAAACAATATTTTATTCCAGTCCTCCAGAGTCCATGAAGCACAGTTTCGAGCAACACAGTGCTCACGGCACAGTTTAGGACCCCGAGCCGGGCGGTAACTTCTGATATTGGCAGCCAAAAGCCTTCTCCTGACCGTCCACAAGCTAACTTCTACTCCTCTTACTTCTTCAAGGCTCTTCTTCAGGTCCACACTTCGACGCCTTACGATTCCGCAACGCCTGACTCACCTAAATGCGGTCATCTCTTGGTTCTGTGCATCGTTTTCTTCCCGAACCGGGTCTTTTTTTTACCGAACCGGTCTCTTGATACCGTTGCCAAGTCCTATAGACAGTTAAATTACTCACATTTAGCCGCTGAGACACGTAAGTTTGCGAACAACCTTCTTCAAGTAGGGTTATAATTTTACCGGCCCTTATCGCTTTATCACTCATATCAAAAAGTGGTATTTAATGTAAAAAGTAAGATTAAATTGTTTAAGCAGAAAATATCCAAAAAGTTTTAAAATTTTAGTAATTAGTAAAAAGTCGTTTCAGCAATTCGCACCATTAGTAAAACAATTTTACAATAATCTACAATAATCATTATTTTTCTTTTGTTAATTTCGAAATTTAAATTTGGAACGTAAAAAATCATGCCAGGATGTTTCAAATAACATGCCAATACATCGTCAAATTAATAAAACCTCTTTCTTGTTCTTCTTCATTGAGGCAGAGAAAAAAAATTTGAAGTGCCCGTTTGTTTTTTGCAGAAGAGTTTAGATGTCTCTACATATTTCAAAATTCTGAGGCTGCTATGAACTAAACCTCTTTTTAAGAGATATTATTATATACTTTTCATTTCATTTGCTTATGTACATAGTTAGAAAAAATACCACGAGCTAGAAAAAAAACCATCGTGCATTTTATAAAAAACTTGCTTCGGAATTTTGGTTTTAAATAAATAGTTATAGTAAAATATATATTCTGGTCTCTATGATACAGTTAACTCTAGTTTAGGGGCCAGGGGATTCATAATCGATTGTAAAATTTATGTCAGTAAATATTTATTATTATTATTCTTACATATCTCGGGGCCCTAGGTTCCCTGACCTTTGGAAGGCATACGAGGGGCCGAAGCCAACTCACAGAGGTCCCTTAGATAATTTTAAATGATGAGGAGGCACCAACCGACGATTATCCCTATATGAACTATGCAAGTGCACCCCAGGACAACCTCCGGTTGGTGCAGGACTATTGTTGTACGTGGAAACAAAACATATTGGGCTATGGGTTTGGGTGGCTAAAGTGTATTGGGAAGTAGATGGATGGTGGATGGGGGCAACACTTCCTGAGGTGCTTGAGGACTGTATAGGTATTCCACGGCTATCAGGACAATCCCGGCAGTACGGTCAAAAACCCTACCAGCACCTTACTGGAATACTTCCTTTTTCCAAGCACGTTTTCTCTTGCGAATTTCCACTAAGCGGGTCAACAAAGGCAAGAAATTTATTATTATTATCTTTATTCAACTTTTTTACATATAAGTTATATTTTTAAATATTAGAATTAAAAAAAAACATTTAAAAATATAAAAAATAGAAATCGAAATCCACCGGCATGGGGAACAGGGTCCAAGCTACCGGTGGTTAAGGTCCCAGAGACAGGAACCTCCTCACAATACGCGCCGTATCAAGGAGGACTGCCTTCTGAATCAGGCCCTTCACCCAGCCACCCCACGAGAGCCTCTTGAGATGTTGGTCGAGGCTCTTAGCGATAAGGCCATTGACTGTAACGACTATCGGCACAATGATTGCCGAGTCCACATTCCACATAGCGACAACCTCGTGGGCTAAATCGAGATACTTCAATTGTTTCTCCTTCTCAGCCTTCACGAGGTTCTCGTCATGCGGGATAGTGACATCGATTATCATTGTGCGGCGCACTGATCGATCTATTACCACTATATCAGGCTTATTGGCTACAATAGTCCTGTCAGTGATAATAGATCGGCAAGGCCGTATTTCAGAGCAAGTTGCTGATGGATAATCCTGGCTACTTGGTTATGCCTGTGTAAATACTCGCCGTTAGCTAAACGAGAACACCCAGAAGTAATATGTCTGATAGACTCACCAGGACAATGGCATGCCCGACATATGTCGATCGTCCCGTCTTTCATTATATACTTCCGGTAGTTATTCGTTAGCATAACTTCATCCATAATCGCACAGACTGAACCTTCGGTTTCCCCAAAGAGGTAACCGAAGCGTAGACAGGCCACGGACGCTAAGAAATCTACGTCGGGCCCATGAAGGGCCCGGAAAAAGCGTCCGTGAAGCTCCTTGCTTTGCCATACTTCCTTGCGGTCGTTGGTACTAAGCACCACAGGTTTGCGCCAGTTTTCT
This sequence comes from Dicycla oo, assembly GCA_948252095.1. NCBI lineage: Eukaryota > Metazoa > Arthropoda > Insecta > Lepidoptera > Noctuidae > Dicycla > Dicycla oo. The sequence continues at coordinate 20,154,988 of OX411733.1, forward strand.
TTAGCCAAGGACAACGGGGTGAGTCCCTTGTCCACTGCAACCACATCTCGGTGCATACCCACGTCAGCCTTGAGAAAATATTCTCTGAGTCTGCACACCTCGCGGTTGTGGAGGGTCTTAGCATTTAAAAAACCTCGACCCCCGCACTTCCGCGGAATGTACAGCCTCCAGCCTTATTATTATTATTGTTATTATTATTTCGTTTATTCATATTTGCTTTTCTTATAAAATACAAATTTAAATATTTCTTAAAAAAAATATTAAAAAAAGAACATTTAATAAAAATATATAAAATAGTAGTCTGCCGGTGTCGGGAGCAGGGTCCAATCTACTGGTGTTTACGGCTGCAGATATAGGCGTGAGGAGGTTACGATGCGAGCCGTATCAAGGAGTACTGCCTTCTGAATCTGGCCCAAGGGCAAGATCCAACCGCCTAACGAGAACCTCGAGAGCTGGTGGACGAGGCTTTCGGCCATCAGGCCATTGGCCGTTACGATAATCAGCACAATGACAGCCGAGCTCACATTCCACACGTCAATAACCTCGTGTGCTAAGTTGAGATATTTTATTTGTTTCTCTTTCTCAGCTTTCACGAGGTTCTCGTCATGTGGAATGGTAACATCGACTATCATTACGCGACGCGTTAATCGATCTATCACCACAATGTCAGGGTTACTGGCGACAATAGTCCTGTCAGTAATGACAAACCGATCCCAGTACAACGTCACATGGTCATTTTCGAGAACTGGGTTGGGCACATACTTGTAATATGGTACCTCAGATTCCACAAGTTTATATTTCAAAGCAAGTTGCTGGTGAATAATCCTGGCCACTTGGTTATGCCTGTGCAAGTACTCGCCGTTAGCCAGAGGAGAACAACCAGAGATAATATGTCTGATGGACTCACCCGGACGGTGACATGCCCGACACACGTCCACCGTCCCGTCCCTCATAATATATTTTCGGTAATTATTCGTTAAGATAACTTCGTCCATAATCGCACAGACGAAACCTTCGTCGCCCTGAAATATTCCCCATTTAATCCATACAGGCTCATCATTCCCCTGGATCTGTCGACACCCAGGATAGTGAAGGACCGTCCTCCATTGCCCCATACACGACTCAAGGAAGGTGCGTAGAGTTGCATCTATCTTGTACAACTCCAGCACCCTCATGAGCCATGTATGTGGCACCGAGTCGTAGGCCTTCTTATAATCTATCCAGCATGTCGACAGATCCTTGCGGGATAGACAAACCTGTTGGTTTATGGCCATGTCGATGAGGAGTAGCTCCTTAGTACCACGGAACCCGTTCCTACATCCATTTTGAGAGGCAGACATAATCAAGTTACTCTCAATGTGAGTATTAATTTTCGCTCTCAAGATGGATGTAAGAAGTTTATAGATCGTCGACAAACATGTGATCGGTCTATAATTCTTGGGTTCCGCGGGACTACCTGACTTGTGGAGCAGGTGGGTAACGCCTGTTGTTAGAAACTGCGGTAGCGACCCAGACTCTAAGGGTGAATGAAACTGAGATGCCAGGACAGTGTGCGAACTAATTAGCCATTTCAACCAAAACTTGTGCAGTTCGTCCGGTCCCGGTGATTTCCAATTCGGTAACGGACGGACTACTTTATTAGTATTATTATTAGATAAGAAAAAATTACAAAAAGCGAGGCTGCCATGAACTATATAATATCCTGGGACATTATTCACACAAAGGCCAGAAAGTTACAAAGAGGCTAATTCCCTCCCGCAATTTTCTGCTAACAGGCAGCATTATCACTGACATACCACAAGCCAGAAGGCTGGCCAGTGCCTCCTCCTGGCAGGCAGCACCTTTGTGGTATTCGCGACATCCCAGCCAGATGCAATTAACATCCCACCGCCACAGTCCCCGCGGCAGACGGAATTATCTGTGGAAGGAAATAATAGGTTGGGGAAAAAGTTTCTTCGCATTTTTTAAGAAAATTCAAAACATTTTTTAATATAGTTTATTTACATTTAACTAAAGTATGTAGGTACCATTTTGTTCGATAACTTTTTGCCATCTTGTAGGTAGGGACTTGATTCCATTGCTATAGAAATTTTGGGACTTCTGGTCAAAATACCGCGACAAGTGGTTTTGGCAGTCCTCTCGTGATGTTAACCTGACACTGCCTAAAGAATTCTGAAGAGATCGAAACAGGTGGAAATCTGAAGGTGCAAGGTCAGGACTACACGGCGGATGCATTAACACCTCCCAGCCAAACTCTCTTAATTTTTGCTGAGTGGCTAAAGATGTGTGAGGTCTAGCGTTATCATGATGAAAAACCACACCCCTTCTGTTGATTAATTCCGGCCGCTTTCTCTCAACTTCATGCTTTAATCTCATCAGTTGTTCGCAGTAGAGTTCAGAATCGATGGTCCTGCCAGGTGGTAACAGCTTATAATGAATAATGCCCTTCCAATCCCACCACACACACAGCATCATCTTGTTGCGAATTAACCCGGGTTTCGCCACAGTCTGTGAAACCTGACCGGCCTTTGACCACGACGTTTTTCGCACGTTCTTGTCATACGTGATCCACTTTTCATCACCAGTTATCAGCTTCTTCAAAAATGGTTCGGTTTCATTACGTCGTAATAAAGAATCACAAATGAGTACACGGTTCATTAGGTTTCTTTCAGTGAGCTCGTGAGGTACCCAAATGTCGAGCTTTTTTGTGTACCCAGTTTTTTTCAAATGCGCCAAAACTGTTTTGTGGTCAATTTCCAGTTCTTCAGCTACGTCGTAACTACTGATATGCCGATCTTGCTCCACTTTTTCAAAAATGGCATCCATTTTATCCGTAATAGGGCGATCAGAGCGACGTGCATCTTTGACATCAAAATTTCCGGATTGAAAACGCTTAAACCAAATTTGTGCTACTCTCACAGACACTACACTAGGTCCATAAACATCGCAAATTTTTTTCGCGGCTTGCGTTGCATTTTTAATTTTTTTGTAGTAAAATTTTAAAATGTATCGAATTTCTTCATTAGATGCACTCATCTTGACGGTACGAAAAACAAATGAAAATCACACATTTTCCTAATTTGAATTTGGAATTATGTTCTTTAAAATTTAAACTTTCAATGATACCAAAACCAGCCGGATACAAATAGTATAGCCAAAGAGATTTTATTACAAGTTCATACATACTATAATGCGAAAAGACTTTTTCCCCAACCTAATATATAGTAATTATAAAAAAAAACAAGGTGTTATAAGTGTAGGTGTGCTAGGTTGATCAAAAAGTTATGATAAACTCGGTTAATATAAGGTAAATTTATTCATACACTAAATCTTTTAAGGCGTCATTGTGCTCATCATTATGAACAACTTTTACATATTTTTTGTATTACTTAGGTTTGTTTTTTTGCACTTTCACGTGAATAAACTGATTTTCTTTCTTTTTTTCTTTATTATAGAGTTAAATCAAAGCAGACTAAGTAGCTTAATACTTTTAGTGAAAATATGCAAGAGCTTGACAAGTAATCATCTCATGCACGCCATTTTGAATTCTATTCTAGTTGTGATTTATCAATGAAAAACTGCTCCAGCATTATGCCGCTTAGTCTATGCTGACACTAAGGTTAACTAAGGTTATTAAAAATATATTTAGTATAAGAAGAGATGTTTTTTTTTTGTAGTGGATCCACTTACCTTTCCAAAAATATCTCTACTAGGCAGTTTCTTATAATTATTCGTCTGCCACAAGCAGTCTGGTTGTAAAATAATTAAAAACAGTTTTAGGCTTCCATTTTAGTAAAGTCATGCTGCTATTCAATGTTTTCACGTTGAATACAGAACGGACAATGATTTCGAACACCTACAAAATCAATTGTAACATTAATTAAATGTCACATTCATAATTTAGTGCTGATAACGACGCCTAATTGGTTGCTTCAATAATATTTTGAACTAAATATGAATAATTGCGGGTCAAAGAGAGTTTATTGGTGTTAAATTATCTTCTAATGTCCGATTTGTGACATTAAAATGCAGTAAGCGTTAATCATCATACTATTTAGGATCCTGTTTTAATGCGTTTTGTATTTCTATAACGGCTTCACATTAGTTTTTTAGTAGCTTAAGGGCTGTCGCATTTTGTTACCTCTTTCGCTCACACGGGACCAAATTTTCAAGTATGTTAAATGAAAAGGTGTTTTTTTTTAATGTAAATAAATAATAATAATAATAATCTTTAATAAACAATATTAATTTAATAGGTAAATATTCAAACACATTTTTATTGTGACATTTATTAAAGTCATCTCAAAATCAGATAGTAATACTTTTTGAGCTGAGTTTTTTATACATATAACACGATAGAAATCTGTTTTTAATAATTACGTATAAATTCATATTATTTACTAGTTCCCCAATGGATTGGTGGATGGATGAATGGAAAAAAACATCTTTTCATTTAGCATTCTCAAAAATTGGGTTCCATGTGAGTGAGAGAGGTGACAAAATGCGAAAGCCCTCTTAAGTCAGTCGTTTTTGATTTACCTATCATCGGTATAGCTGATAGAATGCAACTTTGTCTATGTCCTCTGTTAATTTTAATTTAATTCTAGTTTGCGCAGCATATAGACAAAGAATGGACTGAGCGTTAGCGTCCGTTCAATCAAGCGAAAAAATCTTTGCGGACTTTACTTGCTCCATTGAAAATAGGACCGTATTACCATAGTTTAAAGTACAAAATTGTACGAATATCGACATAGTCAGATGGGCGCAAGCGGACTGACAATTTTATACTTTAGGCTATGGTAATACGGTCCTATTTGCAACGGAGCTAGTAAAGTCCACAAGGATTTTTCCGCTTGGTTTGAATGGACCCTTAGCCTCAGAAAAGTGATGACTCTGGAAAGAGACGAAGCGAAATGCGGTCAATACCTGTAGTGCTACTAAAACGACAACTACTGACCGCACATTCGCTTTCTCTTTCGTACTTTTCAGTATGTGTTCACTACACAACTGAATATGAAACATTCAGTCCATTCTCTATGTCTATGGCGCAGCATGACTTTTTCTTTCTTATCTACTTTTCTTTATTAGCAGTCATCCTAGTCTTTATCAGCAGCCATCCTAATCTTACACAGAATTCCAGTATAATATTATCTCTAGTCTACCCCTTTTTTTATACAATTATGGTGTTGAACATTTTTTTTTAATTTGAGATGGGTTTGCTCTTGACTCTAGATAGGTGTGACAGAGACTAGGTCACACCTATCTAGGTCAGGTCAGAGGTGACAGAGACAAAGTCGACGATGGAGTGAGCTTACCCAGAAGAAGCCTGTTCACTCTCACTTTGAAGAGATTAGGGTTGTATGCGTTCGGAAACACAGACGCAGGTAGTGAGTTCCGCTCCTTTGCTGTGCGCATTATAACAGACACTTGGAAGCGCTTAGCGCGAATTGGTGGAATAGCAACCAGGTAGGGATGGTAACTAGCAGTGCGTCTAGATGTCCGATGGTAGAAGCGGGCCGGTGGAATGGAGTTCTCGGGCACACTCTCCGAAGTACAATCTGTAGAAGACCGACAAGCAGGTAACCTTGCGGCGATGAGCCAAGCTATAAAGCTTGGCATCCACCAGTTTTACTCCGCCAATGAGGCTCTTAGCTTTGCGTTCCACTGAGTCAAGCGCGGCTAGTTGGTACTTGGCTGATCCATTCCAAAGGTGACTGCAATACTCCATGCAGGATCGGACTTGCGCTTTGTAAAGGGTTAAAAGCTGTCCAGGCATAAAGTATCGCTTCACCCTATTTGAACTAAAAAAGGGATAACAGTGGCCTGGTTTCCAGTGGCCGTTTTTTTTATGAACCACTTTTACTATGGGAACCCTTCAATTTGTACCCTAAAATCGTGAAAAACAATCAAATCAATGGTCCGTACATTTTATGTTCGCATAACTCGACAAAATGTAGGAAAACGCTGTTTTTTAGGATTCTGTATCTCAAAAGGAAAAACGGAACCCTTATAGGATCACTCGTGTGCCTGTCTGTCTGTTCGTCTGTCACAGCCAATTTGCTCCGAATCTAATAGACCGATTAAGTTGAAATTTGGTACACGTATGAATTTCTGTGACGAAAACATGGATGTGTAACGTAAATAAATATATTTTGAATATGGGGGTCAACTTTAAGGGACAAATAAGAAAATTAAAAAAAAAGTTATGCAAACTGTTGACGTATGATATATCAAATGAAAGGGCTTACTGTGAGGGTCTCAAATATATTCTTTTTTATAATTTTCAAATAAACCATTTTATAGTTATTTAAGAAAATAGACGAAAATTGATCATTCCCCCCCGCCCTTATCTCCGAAAGTTCTGAGCCTAAAATTAAAAAAAAAAATACAGAAAATAGTTCAATACCTACAGATCACAGGAAAACCTATACGAAGTCGATGGTCTTAAAACAACATGGTAAATCTCTCAATATTGTGCATACAAACTTACATTTGTCCATAGTTAAACAAAAAAGATCCAACCCACATTAGGTGTAATTCTTTTCGTTTAACTATGGACATTTGCAGTTGGAATGTATGGGAGAACATGTTTTTCAACTACAATGTTAAGTTTGTTCTTGGGTTAAATTCATCCCAACTACGGAACCCTTCATTGTGCGTAGTCCGACACGCACTTGACCGGTTTTTTTTTTCAGGTGCAACACGTTACTAGTTGAATTACCATAGACCGGAATAGGTATAACATAAATACCTAAACTTCAAGGAAAGAAGTTACAAGAGTGGATAATACCTTCTATAAAATCCCAGAATGATAAACTTTATTTATTGTACTTTGAATACATTCGTAACAAATTAAATACTTATAATAAAATAATAAATAATTCGCAATTTCTTAAATCCCAAGATTTTATCGTCTTGTTTATCATTCGGGGATTTTACAGGATTTTATATTGTTTCCTCGAAGTTTAGGTATGTATGCTCTAATTATTCCGATCTCTGTTAATTACACATTGTACTTAGACATTCACCATCTACATTCATCCTTTTTTAGTGGTCACTTGCTCCTCTCAACAATATACACTAAGAATTAAAATAACTTACCAAAATGACAGTAGTACCTACTAGAATCAAATCTTGAATGATTGATCTGGGAATGTGTCTGGTTTTTTTCTTCTATAATCAATTTATACTGAATAATATCTTCGCCTGTTGGCAACCCAGATACAAAAACAGGAGAAATATTGGTGTTGCCATCACAAGAATGGTAGTAAGCTAGAGCGTTTCCTACTATGCCGACGTGATTTGATTTATAAGATGTTATAAAGATTAGTAGTAGCCAAATAGTTGTTTCTGAATTGTGGTATACTGGAAAGAGAGCAGAGGGTTCCTTAGGCTAGTAAAAATCAATAAACAAACATGAAAATTATAACCTCCTCTTTTTTTAAGTCGGTAAAAATAACTTTACGACGTTTTTACGAAGAAATTATTTCATCAAATAACTTTTGAACGAGTGGACACTCGGTCATAAGTTATTTGTTATTAGAGCGTAACAGGCATAATAAATTTTAACTAAACAAAGTCCACCCAAGTCTGTCTGTCTGTTTGAACGTAATAAACTCAAAAAACTATAAAAAAGTTCTCATACGGTTTCAGTGTATAATTAAATAACCTGGGACATTTTTCACACACGGTCATCTGATCCCAAACTAAGCAGAAACAAGGTAACAGATATACTACATATACTACTTTTTTTTTGTAAATACATACTTATATAGATAATTACACCCAGACTCAGAACAAACAGACATGTTCATGCACAGAAATGTTTGTCCTGGATGGGAATCAAACACACGACCTGCGGCATGATAGGTGGTATCTTAACCAACCACGCCAACTGGCCTGTCCAATTAATTTAGGTTTTGTGTAAATTGGCTGAAGTATGATGATGAATAGTAATGTCGGAAAAAAATCATGTCGACATACAGGGCAAAGATATATCGTAGCGATTTGAATTTACACAGCTTCGAGGATCTTTGACAGTCGTTACGGGTCGTCAGAAGTCCGAAAGTCTGACAACCAGTCTTACCAAGGGGTATCGTATTACCCAGTAACTAGGTTGTGGAGGTCAGATAGGCAGTCGCTTCATGTAAAATACTGGTATTCAGCTGCATCCGGTTAGACTGGATGCCGACCCCAACATAGTTGGGAAAAGGCTAGGCAGATTGATATGGAACGGCCGTATGTTCTCCACATGTACGTTTTCGTGGGATATTTTTCGACATCCACAAGGGTGAAGCCGCGGGCAAAAGCGGTAGTAATACTATCAATGCGAAAGTGAGTTTGTTACGCTTTCACGCTAAAAGCACTGAACGGATTGGATGAAATTTCACACACATGGGTAGACTATGACCTGGATTAGGACATAGGATACTTTTGTTCCCGATAGTGTGTTCCCGTGGGATAATTTCCGACAACAACGCGGGGGAAGCCGCACGCAAAAGCTAGAATAATATACAGGTGACTTTTTTTACAGCCTTGAAAAAAATTGGGTACAATAGGAGAATGGAGTAGAAGCCTATGGCATACCAAGTGTTTTTTTTTTTTTTTTCAGTAGCTTAGACCCAAATTGCTCTATCAATAAATACTACATTAAAAGTAAACTAGAACAATAAATATACTCGTTATAAAATATCGATATTCAAATCATACGCACTACGCACCCTGCGTATTTTGTAATCACAAATAAAAAAAAGATTAAAAAAAAACAAAATACTAAGTATGCCATGGCTTCTACTCCGTTCACCTATTATACCCAGTATAAGCCGAAAATTCAATAGTGAATGTTTGAAATCTTACTACTTCCCTATAATTATTATTATTATAGGTCGTGTTACTACTTATTTCTTATTACCCTATTCTCAAAACATCACGGTGTCAAGGTTTTGCGATGGTTTTTTTTAAAACAAACGAATTTTCTTATCGAATATCACTTCAATGAGGTTCAGACTCTACAGAACAGCACTACTCTGTACTCGATTCACTGTCAATCTAAGCCTGTATCCGGCTGAGAATTGATAACTCAATTAACATGCGTGAAATCTAACCCTCTAAACCAGCCATGCGACGGAATCTTCTTGATAATATAGTAGTAACAGCTGTGATCGATTGACTGTCGCTGGTACAATGTAGTGGGGATACAGAGGCTGACTGTCACACCAGAGTGTAAAAATATAGCTAGGGACATCTTACTTTTTTAGGGTTCCGTAGTCAAAAGGGAACCCGTAAAGTTTTGCCCTGTCCGTCCGTCCGTACCTTAGCTTAGAGACTCAGAAAGCTATAATTTGGCAGGGATATAAATATATTAATCACGCCAACGAAGTGGTAAAATAAAATTATGAAAAAAAAAATGCCTGTGCATGTAAAGTGGGGATGGTTTTTTCTCTCGTCTATCCCATGGTGTGGGATATCGTTGGATAGGCCATTCAAAAATATTACAGCTCTGTGATAACCATTTTTCGATTCAGGGATCCGTTTGCGTAAAATTAGCTTTAAATTGCCAATTGTTTACTTTAATTTTTCTTTATTTACCTTAGGACCTATTTTTATTGTAAACTAGTTATATTTTATAATGAAGGTGCAAATAAACAATGTTTATTTTATTATTTTTGTTATAGTCAAGCAACCATTTAGCTGGCAGGGTGAAGGGGGGGACTCCCGCCCTGCCAGCTAAATGGTTGTTTTTGGATATGTGAAAAATTCATGGCAGTAGTATATACATACATATAACGAAGTCAAAAGGAATACTATCACAGCTAAGTAGGCTTTACAAGTTTACGAGTAATAGTCGACTAACTTATATACGTTTGCAGTTGAAATGTATGGGAGAGCACGTATTTCAACTGCAATGATAAGTTTGTTCTTGGGACAAATTCATCCCAACTACGGAACCCTTCATTGTGCGTGGTCTAACACGCACTTGGGCGGTTTTTTAGAATCATATTATGCTCGCGGTGGTAGTTATAACTAACGGAGTTGATTTTGGAACTGCTTCAAGATGATACATAAGTATAGTTTCTGTTAGACATAGACTTCCTCTCTGTGTGTGGGATGCGGTCGTAATCTACCACGCGGGCCCAGTGTGGGTTGGTGGATGCCACAGACCTCGAATTTTGGTTCTAGAACATACTGGCTAACTCACGATGACTTACTTTACCGTTTTGAGAGCAGTGCACAAAGTAAAGTGCATGCGCCTGTCTAAGTTTACACAAGTAAGTAGTCTGCGCAGAGCCGGTATGCTACGTTCGGTTCCACACAAAACTGCATTGTTTCAGAAAAGCATATTCGCAATGGCTCCAAAGGTTTATTCAAAACTACCAAATTTTATCAAATTAGCAGATAATTTTAATGATTTTAAAAAGAGGTTATTTCTATTTCTGATTGAGAAGACATATTACTCTATTGAGGAATTCCTTAATGACCGAATTTAATATTTTAGTTTTAGTATGGTTGTGATTGATATGCTTGCTTGATACAATAATGGGACTATATAAATATATGTTGACTAGTATTCTTATTATGTAATGTAATGCTTTTATCTATCATTTCCTGCTATTTTATTTGTAATCTGATTAATTATTGATATTATTATTATTATTTTATTATTATTTGTACAACATCAAGTGGTAGGACATAGAGACTATAATATGACTCTAACACCTATTGTAACCTATGTTCACAAATAAATTGAATTGAATTGAATTGAATTGTTCTTGCCCTCTTGTTCCATTCATAGCCTGACAGCAGGCGGTTAGACTTCACCAGCCGCTGACCATAGGCCTCTGTTTATGAATAGAACGGCCAATCTCCCCGTTCCTGTGCCAGCCACATCCAGGTTCTATCCGCGACGGTAACAATGTCGTCCGCCCATCTCGCCGCCACACGTTGGTAACAGTACTTTAATTTTATTTATAATAAACACTGGAAGTAAGTAGTTTGGCTACTGTTTACTTTCAAATTTCTCCACTTTTGACGATAGATACATCTTCGGTTTTCTTCTTTTCGGTAGCTATTCGAAGTTTTGCAGTCGTGCCAAATTAAACCAAATCAAAAGTAATTTACTCAAACTAAGCTGATAATCTAAATTAGAGTCAAGAGCAAACCCATCTCAACTAAAAAAATATAAAAAAAGAATCAGCACTTTTCGAACGTCATAATTACATAAAGACAGCCTCCAAGACGCCCGCCCTTCACCACGTCTTAGTGCTATAGCTGGGAAGAAGAAGTTACCAGTAGCACAACAAACTCCCCAGGAGCACAGCTATATGTGCAGTAAAAAAACAATGATTCTATTCGCAAAATAGCTTAGTTATTTAATTATTTACCATAAGTCAGACACGCCAATATACTTACCAAAAAAAAATCGCAGAAGTAAAAATATGAAACTATAAACGTAAACAGAACTTTATACCTAAATAAAAGCCTCCAGGCATAGGTACAGGGCGTGCCCACTTACATATAAAATAAAATGATAAACTAGGACCATCGAAGTAAAAAACTTTTACCATTACGCTTCGGTGTAACAGCGGCCCGTATCACACACTACGTCACAGACTGACGCGACGACACATGCACTATGAATTAGGCAAATCCTATGCAAGTGACATCCTTAATCGGTGTGTCGATAATCGATATCTAGTGTTCGGGCTAAGCCCTGATACCTTGCTGATGGAATTTCTACTTTACCTGTGTGAGCTGAAGGTTGATATTACGGCGAAGAAGAAATAAATTAGATAAGTTTTGTTCAGGAATGTAAACAGGGTTGCTAGTCAGACTAGTTTGTAATTCTATATTTTACAAGCTTTGAAGAGTTCTTGTGATAGAGTGTGTAAGAGTGTTGTAGTTTGCATTCCACTGATACTAACCATCCGTTATGGGTATTGCCTATCTACTCGTCATATTTAGTCATTATTGGAAATAGTTATTTTTGGGTTCCTTACCTCAAAAGGAAAAAACGGAACCCTTATAGGATCACTCATGTGTCTGTCTGTTCGTCTGTCACAGTCAATTTGCTCCGAATCTAATAGACCGATTAAGTTGAAATTTGATACACGTATGTATTTCTGTGACCCAAACACGGATGTGTAATGTAAATTGATTAATTTTTAATATGGGGGTCAATTTTGGGGGGCAAATAAGAAAATTAAAAAATGTGTTTTCAAACTGTACCGTGCGTTATATCAAATTAAAGGGCTTACTGTGAGGGTCTCAAATGTTTTTTTTTTTATAATTTTAAAATAAGTTTAGTTTTTAAGTTATTTAAGAAAATTGACGAAAATTTACCATTACCCCCTTTATTTCCGAAACTACTGAGCTTAAAATTTTGAAAAAAAAAAATACAGAAAATAATTCTATAGCTATAGATTACAGGAAAACCTATAAGAAGTCTATGGTCTTAAAATAACATGGTAAATCTCTCAATATTGTGCGTACAAACTTACATTTGTCTATAGTTAAACGAAAATAATCCAAACCACATTAGGTGTAATGTGGTTTGGATCATTTTCGTTTAACTATGACATTTGTAGTTGGAGTGTATGAAAGAAAATGTTTTTCAACTACAATGTTAAGTTTGTTCTTGGGATAAATTCATCCCAACTACGGAACCCTTCATTGTGCGTGGTGCGACGCGCACTTGACCGGTTTTTTTTTAATATTACCAGTGACAATACCATATTCTTAAGCGTTTGTTTATAGGTAAATATGAAACAATGCAAAGGAATAAAAACATAGATTAGGTATTCCGCATCTAAATATCTGAGGGAGATAAAGTTACCTAACCTAAATTAAATCAGCAATCTTTCCACAATCCTAATGTTTTGCATACCATACTCTTTCATAAACCCCACAGAATATTACACAAAGGTGGCCTTAATTACAAAGAAACCCCATGAAAAGTTTAATCAAGTAAAATTACCACCAGAATTTTTCGAAATCATATGAAATATCGCAACAATGTTGGCTATAATCAACTTTGATAATGGATTGGTGACGTTGGTGAGTTGGTGACCAAACTTCGTTATTGGCAAGAAAGATACAGCTATTACTTCATTTGATGTCGACGCAGCATATGTCTTTTTAGGGTTCCGTAGTCAACTAGGAACCCTTATAGTTTTGCCATGTCTGTCTGTCCGTCCGTCTGTCCGTCCTCGCTTAATCTCTGTGACCGTGTTTTATTAGGGTAGCCCCCCTGTATGTAAAGTGTAAAGTGATTTTTTTTTTAATTTAAACCCTAACGTGTGATATATTGTTGGAAAGGTATTTAAAAATGAATAGGGGTTTAATAAAATCATTTTTGATAATGTCAATAATTTCGGAAATAATCGCTCCAAAAGTAAAAAACAATGTGTCCCCCTCTCTAACTTTTGAACCATAAGTTTAGAAAATATGAAAAAAATCTGAAAAGTAGAACTTTATAAGGACTTTCTAGGAAAATTATTTTGAACTTGATGGAAACAACAGTTTTTGTACAAAAAAACACAAAATTTTGTACAAAATAATTTCTGGACTAAGTTTGTAGTATTATACTACAAACTAAGTCCAGAAATTATTTTGTTTTATAATTATAAAAAAATGCTTGCATATACGATTATAATAATCGTATATGCAAGCATTTTTTTTAACTTCGTCTTTGTGTTCGTGCTAAAAACCGTCACGAGTCGGAGCGCCTGCCGCGGAGCGTGCAATGTTGCTCGCTCCGTGTTCGCGCACGTACCCACTACCGGGAGCAGTTGCAGGAGCGCGGAGCGCTGCTGGAGCGCGAACATAATGGATACCCACCTTTAAACTCATAAGTGGGAACACTTATTGTGACGGACGGGAAACTACGGAACCCTACACTGAGCGTGGCCCGACACGCTCTTGGCCGGTTTTTTACTTCGATGGTCCTAGATTATCATTTGTGAGTTACAGCTACATATACGGCTATATGTAAGTGGGCACGCCCTTTATTACTGGAGGTTTAAATTTTGGTATAAAGTTCTGTTTACGTTTTTAGTTATGTATTTTTATTTCTGTTTGAGTATAGTTTTCGATTTTTGTTTTTGTATATTTGCGAGTGCTAGCTGACTTATGGCAAATAATTTAATTTAATGTTTTGTTGCGTAATGTACCTACATTATTTTGTTTAGAATCAAATGTTTTAACTAAAGAAACGGCTGTGCTGCTGGGGAGTTTTTTGCGCCACTTCTTCTTCCCAGCTAAAGCACTAGGAAGTGGTGAAGGGCGGGCGTTTTGGGGGACTGTCTTATGTAATTTTGACGTTCGAAATGTGCTGATTCTCAGCCTAGTTTTAATAAATGACTTTTGATTTTGGCAGGCATTACTTGTGGCCATAAAGCTTGCAGTCCTGAGAGCCTGACAACCAGGCTTACCAAAATCTCGTGCTAGAGCTTGTCTACTATGAAGAGACGCGTCACACTACTTAAATTTGTATTCATACACTAAGGTAAATGCCATAGTGGGGCGCGTTATTTCAGAGTCAAAATTAAAATCAAAAGTCATCTATTCAAACTAGGCTGAGAATCAGCACTTTTCTAACGTCAAAATTACATAAGACAGTCCCCAAAAACGCCCGCCCTTCATCAATTCCTAGTGCTGTAGCTGAGGAGAAGAAGTGGCGCACCAAACTCCCCAGCAGCACAGCTGTCTTTTCAGTTAAGTAAAAAAAAAAGTAAAGTCAAAAAGAGTAGTCAAGCTCTACCCTGTAACTGGATTGTGGAGGTCAGATATGCAGTCACTCCATATCATCATCATTCTCTTGCCCTTATCCCAATATATTTGGAGTCAGCGCAACATGGCTTTTTCTTCCATACTTCTCTATTAGAAGGTTATTATTTATTTATTTAACCATTTGTATGTACTGTAAAGACCCAGAATGGACCTTTACTTTTCTCGGGATCTAGGCTGATTAAATAAAAAAAACTGTTCACATTATACTGTGTTATATTTTTAAAAGACTTTCTATCTTGCTGTCTAAAAGTTACTATCTAGCACGATCACCGGGTGCCGACGCCCTCACATCTCCGTAGAACAAACTCAAAACGCCTTCTATAAAAAGTAACGGTTCGAATGTCAAAAATACTACCAGCCTGATATAAATAGTCAGGGGCTTTAATGAAACCTCTATAGTACCTAGAAATAAACAGACAAGAAGAAAAGAACAGAAAAATACGAACAAAGGTGATACGGTGGTGTGGTGGTGATAGTGTGTTTTACATGGAGATGTCAATCTACCTAGCTTTTTCCCAACTATGTTGCAGCTATGTCTAACCGGATGCAGCTGAATACCAGTATTTTGCATGGAGCGACTGCCCATCTGACCTTCACAACCCAGTAAGTAGGTAATACGATACCCCTTGGTAAGACTGGTTGTCAGACTTTCGGGCGTTAGTCACGATTGTCAAAGATCCACGAATGACAGCCGGGACCAACGGCTTAACGTGCTTTCCCAGGCACGGAGGAGTCTCTGTATGTAAAGATAGCCACTCATCTACGGACCAACCCCGGCAAGCGTAGCTTAACCTGATGGATCAACCCGTGCGGCTGTTATTACTTAGCCACGAGCTCCTAGTACCACTCCTAGCTCATAGTACCTACGAGTAGATATAAATATTTCCCAGAATTTGCACATAATAATTATTGATATCTCTATCCGTGCCTCGGAAAGCACGTTAAGCCGTTGGTCCCGGCTGTCATTCGTGGATCTTTGACAGTCGTTACGGTTCGTCAGAAGCCCGAAAATCTGACAATCAGTCTTACCAAGGGGTATCGTATTACCCAACCCAATAACTGGGTTGTGGAGGTCAGATAGGCAGTCGCTCCATGTAAAATACTGGTATTCAGCTGCATCCGGTTAGACTGGAAGCTGACCCCAACATAGTTGGGAAAAGGCTAGGCAGATTGATTGAATTATTGATATCTCTGGCACAGTTCAGGACCACGTCATTGGTAGTCGATATGACCGACCCTTCGCTCGTTCCAACCGGTTCGCTTCTATTGTGAGATAAATCAATCTACCCTCATTCGATATACGCAGATATAGGATTCGATCTATCATAAAATTGTGTTTTAGAACAGGTGATATAGTAATTGAGGAGGGTTTATCTTTTATCTCGATCTGTTCTTATATTTACCGTACTTTTGTCGCGCGAAATAGGGTCCATACTTGAGTGCACTCACAGATTCCGCATGAACAAAACATGAAATTTTTGATAACACTAGGCGAGACAAATGTCATTGTCATCAAAATACGTGTGTGTGTGTGTGTGTGTGTGTGCATGTTGTGTCGAAAAACGTGACTATTTTTTGGCACGATCGGGCGAATCTAACGATTTAAATCTTTGATCTTCAGTTAACAAAAAAACATTTTATTAAAAACATTTATTAAAAAAATATAAGTATCATGTAAGTACTAAATTTTAACACTATGTACAAAGTCTTATTTTATCGTTTAACATTTTTATTAACCATTGGTTCTTAAGAAAAAACCTTTTATATAATATTTATATAAACGTATATCTTAGATATAAGTATAAACTTAAAATAACATCATCCAATGGCGACTGCGAGTTTACAGTAGTTGTGAACCAATGGGGTTCGGCCGTTCGAGCACACATAGACATGTTCTATGGGGTTCCTTAAGTACATATATAGCGGACACTTGAGGGGCAGCTAAGGTTGGATACACCAATATTCGTATTACAGGGGAAGAAACATCTGTCGCCATTATAAGGGTACCAACACACTAAGTGTATCTGGCGCCGCGTATAATACTCGCTACCTAGGCTCGGCGTAAAACTCGGCTGAGGTCATACAGCAGAATTGGTGTCCCTCGGCCCGCTTTCTCACAGGCCATATTGCGTCAGGCCAGGCCGACAGGCCGTGGCGACCATCACATCCGATGAGGCCAGCGGTGGCCTGTCGTCGGAATGCTCGGCCTCGACAGGTGTAGCAATGCCTGGCGCAGCCTGTCAATTAACGGGCCGTGGGTACGTGGCTTTAGATACTTTTAATGTGTTCGAGCCCTAATATTCAAGCTACGAGTATTACATCAAACAATGTATAGGATACAGGCTGTGGCCTTGTGAGACAAGACATTGAAAAGATTAAAGAGTTTCAGACCTTGATCCACAGTCTCCACCAGTTATACTAAAACATGAATGGCTGGACGATATAGATCATGGTTTGATAGAAATGGTTGATGAGTTGACTTTGATTATAAACCCTTGACGGAGGCTCTGATTGATTTTTTTTAGATAACTAAACTGGAACTAATCGGAGATGGTTAATAAGCCGTACAAGTCTTATTGATACACATTTTTTACTTTAAATCCTTAACAAATGAGTCAATTAACGTTAGATAAGTACGTGTTCAAAGTCTTTTGAGGTTTAGGGCCTGTTTCACCACCTACAATTAAGTTCCTAGTAACTGACTTGGTAGATCATTTCATTAGTCAGACCTCGTGAGATAGGCCCATAAACATTATGCTCACAGTATAGATGACAAGGTTTGGTAAAAAGATTTGACATTGCAATCAACAGACTGAGTAGGCCTAATTATAAAATCTAGTAAAATTTAGGGCAGTTACTGTTACTTGCTTATTTGTTATCTGTTCCCGCTGATGGGAGTCAGACCTCCTCTCTGTGAGAGAGAGTTGGCCGTAATCCACACCACGCGAGACCAGTGCGGTTGGTGGATGTTACGTCTTCGATTTTTTTGTTCCAGGACATGTAGATTTCCTCAAGATGTTTTCCTTCACCGTTTTGAGAGCAGTAATGATGAAATAATTTATACATAGTAAAGCAACTGTCGGGGTTCGAACCTACGACCTACAACTCGAAAATTGCTATCATTACCACTAGGCAACTTAATAATGAACCACCAATTGGAAGAAGACAAAAAAAAAAAAAACTTTATAACTTTTTACTTTCAACTTTATAGACTCATGTGATATCAAAGTTAATGAATAAAATATAAATTCTGATTAATTTACTAACAGATCTGGCAGAAATATACAGTGTTATTGGTAAAACACCAACAACCTCTTAAGGGGTCATTGTACTAAAAAAAAAACAACTGTTCCAGTACATTTTGACGAATTATGCGAACATAAATGTACTGAACTGCTGATTTTTTTTTTCGCGATTTCAGGTTTGGTCCCATAGCAAAAGTTGTTCATAATGATGAGTACAATGACCCCTTACGAGGTTGTTGGTGTTTTACCAATAATCCTGTATAATATTCATTTATGTAAAAGTGTAGAAAACTGAAAAAGTCAAAAAGTGGCGTTTATTCCCTACTTCCAATTGGTGGTTCAATTTATACCAGTCCAAAATTATAATTTCTACACAAATTTTAATATTCACTATAATGTCAATGTTTTATTATAATGCCAATTCATCCTTAAAATTACATTAAAAGTAGATCTAGAAAAGGTATACCTAAAGACCAGAAAAATGTAAAAAAAAAGAAAGATTCTTAGCCTCATCTGTACAATTTTCTTCCTTATTTAAATATGAGTAGAAACAGTATTCACAGATACGTTCGAAATTCCAGGCTTCACCTGATTGGCGTTAGCATCTTCCTTCTCTTTCCTTCCTTCGGATCTCCTTTTCGGACCTAAGAGGAGTTTTTGCAGCTGACAGGCCGGGGCCTCCACGAAGAGATACAGTGGAAGCGCGAAGATATACGTCGTGGTTACGATACCAGCGTATAACATGATCTGGAATATGAATTTATAGTTAGGTACTAATATTCGCATATCACGAAAAAATAACAGCTGACCAGCAATGCTATTCTGTAAAAATCTCACCGTGAAAATTTAAGTGAGGTGAGCGTGGAGTGAGCTGTCAACAATGTCAATCTCTAGCATCAGCAGTGCTATTCTGTACATTCTGTACAAATCTCACCGTGAAAACTTAGGTGAGGTGAGCGTGGAGTGAGCTGTCAATAGTGTCAATCCCTAGCATCAGGTGGAATGACAGATCTCTTCAAGCTCACTTCACCTACGTTTTCACGGTGAGATTTTTACAGAATAGACCGGCTGGTAGATTGACAGCTCACTTCACCTAAGTTTTCACGGTGAGATTTTTACAGAATAGACCGGCTGGTAGATTGACAGCTCACTTCACCTAAGTTTTCACGGTGAGATTTTTACAGAATAGACTGGCTGGTAGATTGACAGCTCACTTCACCTAAGTTTTCACGGTGAGATTTTTACAGAATAGACCGGCTGGCCCAATCCACTTTGTCGAGTTATATGAACACTAGCGACTTCGCCTGCGTGTATTTTGTATTTCATCATAAATTAATACAAATATGAATAATAAAATATAAGTCGCCTATGTCCTTCTTCATATCCCAGGCTACGTATTTTTCAAAAGAGTGGTTTAAGCGTGAAGGATAACAGACAGAGTTAAGACTCCTTACTAATGAAAAAGTAAAGGCTCCCGCAGACAGGCGCGATTCGAGGATCGACGCGATTTTGGTAGAACAATTTCCGTGAAGTTTTCATAAAAATTGTTCTACTAGAGTGTCGATACTCCCCCTCCGGTGGGTTTCCGCATTGACGAGGCGGGGGGCTCAGTAGCCGTGGCTTGGTCACGGTGAAGCGAAGAGAAACCTGAGGAGAGGCCGCTCGTCAGGACTTTTTCAACTGAGGTGGGCCGCTCTGGGGTGGTCATGGCGTGCAATGTGTTCTGGTGCGCCGGTGATGGGGGTACTCCCCAGAGGAAGGTCGTACCCGTGTAGCCGCCGAGGCCGCAGAGGAGGACATCGTGGAGTTTTAGTGGGTTGGAGTCCCACATATCCGCACTATATCCTCGTGGTAGTGCAGTATGCAAGACAATTTCTCCACACAAAAAAAAAGTGTCGATACTATGGTGTCGATGTCACGTCGCGCCAGTCTACGGGAGCTTTTACTTTTGCATAAGTATGGATAAATGTGAGCAGCTGTTTTTTACACGATTTCTGGGTTGGTCTCATAAAACAGTTAATAATGTATTTCGAGTCTTGAGTTATTTCAATTGAACCTTGTAAAATACATTAAGACGTTTTTTTCCCTTCTATGAAAAATAAATAATGGAGTCAGAAGACATCGTCTTTAGGGTCTTGATCATTCTAGACTAGCAATTTGAATAATGTTAAGAGGTAACATTGTTTGTAAAGGGTGTTTTTTTTAGACGCGGAGAAATTTAAATTGAAATATAACACAGAAATATGTTTTTGATGAGGTTGGCTTTATTTGAAAGATAATTTTATAGCATTTATGTTTCAATATGATTTCGGGCATGTGGCCCTGCGGCTGGCGTGTACATGACTAATCTAGAGGTAGCATTTTCACACACTCTTCGCAGTAAATCAGGCTGTATTTCGGCAATAATGCGTCGAATGTTGGCATCCAAATGCTCAATTGTTTCTGGTTTATTGGCGTAAATATGCGACTCAGCCCCAGAGAAAATAATATAATTTCGTCGAGCGATGATTTTACTATTCGTGACATTAGTCGTTCGTCAAATGTTTCCTTTATTAAAATAAGTCAATAAAAATAAGCTTTCAGTATAGGGATGATGCCTGGGTAAGAAAAAAGAAATTCTATTTAGTCCGTCAGTCAGATAATAAAAAAATATTAGATACGTATTTTTTGCTTTATCATATTAATAAAAAATGACTTAGATAACTCGCATTAAAGTTCGGGAGTGGGGCTTGCTACGTCACTTCTACGTATAAAATCTACAAAGACGTGACGTCATGCCACATTTTAACTCAATGTACAGCCGTAATCTTTTGATTACGTAGAAAAAGAAAAAATACGTGTCCAATATATTTTAATAATCTACATGACGGACAAAAAATCATTTTTTAGTCATCATCCCTATTTTAGGCCGTCGCCGCAGCCGCTGTGGCCACATGCCCAAAATTATTATGCAAACATTAATGCCATAAAATTATCTGTCCAATAAAGTCAATACCATGGATATTATGATAAAAACATTGTTCTGTGTTTTATAGTTTTCAGCCTATAAAAAATCACCCGATCTTGATGATCCGATTACAAAAAAAAGCTATACTATTTCCGAATGCCATAGAATATATTTTATTTAAAAAAACGAAGATGAAGTTGCGTGCAGAAGTTATAGTTCCGAATAAAGACTAAGGCTCAAAATACACCGAAAGAGTAGCGGTCGGCAGCTTCTCGTCTTCTCGTCGGCATCGCCGCTTCGAGCAGCAAGCCTGCTCGCGGGGTAGCAGATGAGCGGCAGCGCGACCCTTTCCAGCCATCAAAGCGATACTATGTATTTTATTAATAGAGATATAAAGTTTAAAATGCTTTGAAACTAAAACCGCTCGCTGCTGGCCGCTGCTCTTGCGATGTATTTAGAGCCGTAAGCGTGATCTGAGCCGCCATTCCCGTATTTTATGAACGTTTGCATTCGAATCTTCTTGTGTTTACATTATTGATTGTGACTGAGATGAGATTGTGACAATTTTGTTTTTAAGTTTATAATTACGGGAATTCCGCTTCAGGTAAGCATATGTTTAATACTCACAGCAGTATAATCAGTAGCATAAAAGGACCTCCTCATCTGTCCTCCGTAGGTCCTCAAGACGGTTGCGTGTAGCAACATGGCGCAGTAAGACATCCTTCCTAGAGGCTGCAGAGGACCCCATTCTACTGATCCCACGTAGATGCCTGCGGAATACGCAAGTTTTGGTTATTTTATCTGAACAGTTACAATTTCTGTTTACCAATTTCTGGCAATCAGCGTGCCAGTTTCTGATTAACACCTAGGTAACAGGGTGCCAGTTTCTGGTATCACCAAAGGAACTGAGTGACTATTTCTTGATAACACCTAGGTAACATATTTGGCTATCACTTACGTAACAGGGTGATCATTTATTTCAGGGTGACAATTACTGGCTATCATCTTTCTTGATAACACCTAGGTAACATATTTGGCTATCACTTACGTAACAGGGTGATCATTTATTTCAGGGTGACAATTACTGGCTATCATATTTCTTGATAACACCTAGGTAACATATTTGGCTATCACTTACGTAACAGGGTGATCATTTATTTCAGGGTGACAATTACTGGCTATCATCTTTCTTGATAACACCTAGGTAACATATTTGGCTATCACTTACGTAACAGGGTGATCATTTATTTCAGGGTGACAATTACTGGCTATCATCTTTCTTGATAACACCTAGGTGCCAATTTCTGGTAAACACCTAGGTAACAGGGTGCCAGTTTCTGGTATCACCAAAGGAACTGAGTGACTATTTCCTGATAACACCTAGGTAACATATTTGGCTATCACTTACGTAACAGGGTGATAATTTATTTCAGGGTGACAATTACTGGCTATCATCTTTCTTGATAACACCTAGGCGCCAATTTCTGTTAAACACCTAGGTAACAGGGTGCCAGTTTCTGGTATCACGTAAGGAACGGAGTGACTATTTCCTGATAACACCTAAATGACATTTTTGGCCATTACCTACGTAACAGGGTGATCATTTCTGGCTATAGCATAGGTCGACAATTACTAGCTATCATCTAGGTGACTGGGTGCCAATTTCTTGATAACACCTAGGTAACAGGGTGCCAGTTTCTGGCTATCACCTAAGGAACTGAGTGACTATTTCGTGATAACACTTAGGTAACATATTTTGGCTATCACCTAGGTAACAGGGTGATCATTTCTGGCTATAGAATAGGCATCAGGTCGACAATTACTGGCTATCGTCTAGGTAACGGGATGCTAATTTCTTGATAACACCTAAGTAACAGGGTGACTATTACTGGCTAAAGCCTAGGTAATAGGGTGACAATTAATGGCTGTCGCCTGGGTAACAGGGTGCTAATTTCAGGGCAACAACAAGGTAACAGGGTGACATTTTTGGATGTTGTCAAGGTTCAAAGGTAATAGTTTCTGGCTTTCAATAAGACAACAAATTCTAGTTGTCGCGCAGGTTACATAGTGACAAATTCTAGTTATCGCCCAGGTTACATAGTGACAAATTCTAGTTGTCGCCCAGGTTACATAGTGACAAATTCTAGTTGTCACCTAGGTTACATAGTGACAAATTCTAGTTGTCGCCCAGGTTACATAGTGACAAATTCTAGTTGTCGCCCAGGTTACTTAGTGATAAATTCTAGTTGTCACCCAGGTTACATAGTGACAAATTCTAGTTGTCGCCTAGGTTACATAGTGACAAATTCTAGTTGTCGCCCAGGTTACATAGTGACAAATCCTAGTTGTCGCCCAGGTTACATAGTGACAAATCCTAGTTGTCGCCCAGGTTACATAGTGACAAATTATAGTAGTCGCCCAGGTTACATAGTGACAAATTCTGGTTTTCAATTAGGTTACAGTGATACTATATGGGTTTCACCAAGGTAGAAAGTGTCAATTTCTGGTTTATTAGTTTCTACTTACTATTACACTTGTAGAAGTATCCTATTATGAAAACACAGATGGCTAGAGCGAAGAAGTTCTGGTTCAAAGCGTTGAAGACCGCTGACTCGAAGGCCGAAGCCTCACGGTGGTGAAGGTCCCAACCCATGAGGACTGTTCCCATCGCGATGGGAATAGAGGACAGGAAGAGGAGTTTCATTGTCTGGAAAAAAATATGACACTCTTTAATAGGCCTTACAAAGACATTCAGGAGGAGTTACATTATACTTGGTAGCTAAGCGTAGTCGCTTAGCACACTACTTATGCAGGGTGTAATTTTAATAACGCGCAACCTCTTAAAGGGAGGGTCATTGTACTCAACATTATGAACAACTTTTACTATGGGACCAAACCTGAAAACGTGAAAAAAAATCTGCTGTTCCCTACTTACTTACTTTTTTCGCGATTATAGGTTTAGTCCCATAGTAAAAGTTGTTCATAATGATGAGTACAATGACCCCTTAAGAGGTTGTGCATTATTTAAAATACACATCGTGTAATGATCGCAATTTGATTTACCAAAAACAAATTTTTTTTCTTCATTAAAATAAATAATTATATTTTTGTCCTATAACTGGGGCCGTATTATGAAGTTTTAAGGCCATGATGGTTCCGTTGCGAAAAAGGGATGGTGCTATAGGCCATGTATAGCTCCGTCTCTCTCTAGCACTGGAAAAATGATGACGTTATACGACTCATGACAGGTATGTTGCCGTTGCAAGTACTAAGTTTCCACAAAAAAAAAAAACTCAATATTTATGTGTCGGAATCGAAATCGTGGCATTTAAGGATCGAATGGCTTTTGCAAACTATTAAAATTGAACGATATCATACATTCGACTAGGTTCAAACTCAATAGGGTTCAAAAATATTTTCAAAAACAGAATAAACTTACGATAGATTCTCTCAGGTCCCATTTCTTCTGTTGTGCCTTGTGATAGAAGTAGGCAGTCAGCACTCCCAGATGATATCCGGCCCAGTTGCCCTGAGCGGATACATACGCATGGTAGAACGTGTCATTGTACCCGAATATATTTCTTATAGACCTGGAAAAACAGTCAAAAATTGCTTAAGAGAAAAATGGTACATGAGTTGTTTTGGCTAGGTTCTCAATTGAAGCTATGAGAAAATTTTTGGATATCGTTCAAAGTCACGTACCGGAGTAATGTGTGTCACGATTTCTATTATGGGATAAGCAGAGATTCAAGTACTGTAAGTATATTGGCGTGAACTGCGAAGTATTTGAAATGTGAGGGTTATTCACTTTTTAGGGTTCCGTACCAAAATGGTAACAAGGAACCCTTGTGTTGTTATCTCAGTCTGTCTGTCTATCTGTCAGTCACAACTGGATATTTCAAGAACTACCAATGCTATCAACTTGAATTTTGGAATAGTTTTAGATGACGTTACTTAGCCCAACTAAGTATTTTGCAAATAAGAAAGAAATAAATATAAGGGGGTCTTAAAAATTCGATGTAGTGCTACTAGAGCATGTGGGGTATCATACGACAGAGCTCTATTTGCACATTTTCAAACAATTTTTTTTTTTAGGTCGAATAGTTTTCGACTTTTTATGAACAGTGTAAAAAAAAGAATACCGTTCCACCCTTATCTCCGAAATTTGCAAAGAGAAAAATCTGAAATTATTCTATGTGATAGAAGTTTATGTAAGAATTACAGGAAAAATAAAACGATGTCTCTAAATAGCACACTTTTTTTTGATGGTTCGGAACCCTCGGTATGTGAGTCCGACTCGCTCTTGGCCAGTTTTTATTTGTGTCGGTGATAAAGATTTGGTTGATGTATTGGTATGTTTATTTTATTTTATGATGCCTCACGTGTTTTTTTCTGACAAAGAAATTGAAATAAAAATGCTGTACATAAGCATGTAGGTATAACTTCAAACTTCGGAGATCGGAATTCTTAAACCAGATTTGGTGATTCAAGACATCATGACCAGCAACACTATTGTGAATTTTTTAAATAATGGTGTTACTCCTATTAAATTAAGGTTTAAATTGCCTCAAAATTATTCAAATTCAAACGTTTATTGCTCAACACAGTATACAGGGTTATTGGTAAAACACCAACAACCCCTTAAGGGGTCACTGTACTCATGATTAAGAACAACTTTTACTATATGACCAAACCTGAAATCGCGAAAAAATCAGCTGTTCAGTACATTTATGTTCGGATAATTCGTCAAAATGTACTGAACAACAGATTTTTTTCGCGATTTCAGGTTTGGTTCCATAGTAAAAGTTGTTCATAATGATGAGTACAATGACCCCTTAAGAGGTTGTTGGTGTTTTACCAATAACCCTGTATAATCATAATCATACATTTCTAGATGCCAAGTGAATTCGCAGTCCACAGTGTTGCACCAATTCAGGCATGCAAAAATATCATAATAAATCAATAAGTAAAGTAATAAATTCAAATTAATTAGTAAATCATGTCAGAGCATATGATGTCATAATAATTAAGTTAATAAAACAAACAAAATAATTATAATAAAACAATAATTATTATGTGTTTAATTTTCTTATAAACATTCTAATAGACATTTGACACTCGCTTTTATTTAGGGAAATATAGAAAGTCTTTCTCTATTTGTTTGTCATCAAATTGTATTATTGTAATATTGTACCAGTGTCTGTGTATTTGTACTACAATTTATACAAAACATGTTTCTTTATGTTTTTATGACTTTGATGAATAAATAGTCTATTCTCCAAAGACGAATCAACTCTTGAAACATGACTTTCCGAAGGACAGGTTACAAATAATGTTCAAGCTAAAAAATTATAATGTGAAAACTGAAGGTAAATACTGAATCTTAATAATTGCTTTAACGCTTTTGAAAACAATTCCTAGAATATTGAAACTTCACTAAAGTTGAAACTATCTGACTGTCACATAGACAAATATCCTTGTCGTTTTAGGACGTTCAAGTGACATTCACCTTTAGGCCGTTTATCCACCGCCACCGACAACGGGATGTCAACGAGGAACGAGATTATTCGAACTGAAATAGACATCCCGGCGCGGCGGCGGTGGTGTGCGGTGGAGACGCGGTCATAATATGTAAATGTATGTACACATCGCTACTTTGACGCCGTCAACTCGTTATCGTTGACATCCCATTGACGGTGGCGGGGGACAAATGAACCTTACGGTGTAAAGTAATCACGATATTGACTATAGAATTAATGTAGATATAAGCTGGAGAAAACTAGTAATATAATTAAAAATACTTACTCAGGGAATATGCTAACTCTAATCGGCAGGAGATTCATGAAGTAGCTCTGAAGGAACGGTATGAGAAGACTGATGATCATGACGGCTGTCAGTACTGGAACCCCACTCTTGGGCCATCTCCAAATGATGAGCATGACTACCATGGTTATCAGGAAGAGCTGCGTGTCTGTGCCGAGGTACCTGGAAGTAGTATGAGGATAATACAGATTAACAGTTTTGTAGAAATAACAGAATTAAAAGCTATGTGATTTTGGTGATCACGAAAAATGTTTTTCTGAAAAAAAGTTTACAGTAAAGAAGTTTTAAACCACCTTCTTCAAGAAATTCGTTATTGTAGTCTTTGTTATTTTGATAGCATAATAAATTATATTGTAATAAATTATACATCATGGAAACTGCATTATTTGTAAAAATAAATCCACATTTATTCAAAAAACTATGTTCAGTGAAGAAAACTCCGATGAGTGCTCAATATTTTAATGAACTATGCCTTTTGAAATGTAAAACTTCTCTAATGAAGAAAAGCTTGTTTGGTGTTCGTCCACAAATATATAATAAAATACCCGATGAAACAAAATGTATGCCATTGCAGAAATTTAAAAAAACGCTTAACGGTTTACTGCTTGAAAGATGTTATTATAGTCTAGACGAATTTCTTAATGACGAATCTCTATAAGTATATTATAATGCTGACATAAATTTTAATATTTCGAACTGAATCCTAACTTCGTAACTTAATATTATAAATGCAAAAGTAAGTTTGTTTGTTTGTTTGTTACATTTTCACGCCTAAACCACTGAACCGATCATCCTGAAATTTAGCATATATACGTTGTCAGGTGTACAGAAACGGACATAGGGTACCTTTCATCCCGAACAAAGTACTGTTCCCGAGGAAAACAACAATAACGTTCTTATGGTAATAGATAGCGCCACGTGTCTTTCGAATCATGATTGAATTATAATTGAAATAAAATTGAATTATATTGAAAATTCAACAGTAATGTTCCATCTTTGAATTCCTCAAAGTTATTAATCAAATATAAATCGCATTGAAACCGTGCATGTTATCAATCAATCTGCCTAGCCTTTTCCCAACTATGTTGGGGTCGGCTTCCAGTCTAACCGGATGCAGCTGAATACCAGTATTTTACATGGAGCGACTGCCTATCTGACCTCCACAACCCAGTTACTGGGTAATACGATACCCCCTTTTTTTTTTTTTTTTTTTGTGGATGGGAAATCATCAAATAACTTCTCCCGCTCTGGGTGGAGCGGAAGGGCGTGTCAGACTTTTACTGACTAAAACCCACCCGTGTTCCTTCAGTTGCCTATGCCAGGGCCACGGTATCTTTTTCAAACAACCCGCGACCCCAGCGGCATCGGCCCTATTGGACCCCATCTTTGCTGACATCTCTTTGAGGCGCGCGTGGAACACAACGCGCCGTCGACCCGGGCCTGGTCCTCACCGGACGGCGAGCTACCCACTACTCACCGTCCGCAATACGATACCCCCTGGTAAGACTGGTTGTCAGACTTTCGGGCTTCTGACGACCCGTAACGACTGTCAAAGATCCACGAATGACAGCCGGGACCAACGGCTTAACGTGCTTTCCGAGGCACGGAGGAGTCTCGGTATGAAAAGATGGTCACCCATCCACAGACCAACCCCGGCAAGCGTAGCTTAACCTGATGGATCGACCCGTGCGGCTGTTTTACTTAGCCACGAGCTCCTCTAAATCATGCATGTTATGCTATCAGAAAACCAGGCTATAGCTGTAAGTATCTGTGTAAGATCTATAGATTGTTCAGTGAGTTAAGTTTATCAAGCGAAGACGACAGCGGTATATTTCTTGAGTGCACACTTTCAACTTAAGGCGAAAGCGTCAGGGTAGCCCGCCGAATTCAAATTTTCTTACGTTTTTTTTGCAATTCACAAGTTAGTATTAGGTTGTACGTTGATCAAAATGTAATAATTATCATCAATAAAGTCATCAATACAACTTTTTAAGACCAGGTAATCCTAATGAATGACTATTTCATGAAATCTTGACATTTGAGGATTATACTGAGTTAAGACGCCCCCGGAGCATGCGTAGTTCAAACAAACGAAATACTAAAATAATTTGTAAATCAAACATATTCTTAAGGCAGTGTGCACTTATCCGATTTGATTACAGAATATCTAGGTTCCCAAATATATATTAAATAAGAACATTGATGTAAACAGGAAATATGAGAAAAATAAGTTTTCTATAGAAATTTTAAATTCCTCATATCTCGTCTTCAAATCAGTGTCCTTTCAAAATATATGTTTGGGAACCTAGATATTCTATAATCTAATCGGAATAAATACACACTACCTTAAGAATATGTTTATTTTACAAATTATTTTGGTATTTCGTTTGTATGAACTACGCATGCTTCGTGGGGCTCTTAAGGAGTTGTATTACTGATTCTAATAATTATAATTCTGTAAATACATATTTGTTACGACCACGAATCATACGTTATTTAACATACAACTTATAATTGACTTGCAAAAAAAAAAAACGAATTACGTGGGCTACCCTGACGCTTCCCCCTTAATGTACCCCAATCTAAGGTACTCAAACTTACCGCTTACCATCAACTATGTCAAGGAAACGTCGTTACTTTATTACCTACCCGACAACTCGGCACGATTGAGATCGAGATACCCTCTTTCTTAAAGTTAATTTCTTCACTGTAATTACGAATGCAACTCAAACCAAGGCTTACCACATAATATTTACCCTGGATTACGCAATGGTAAAATAAACCTTGCGGCTTTCGCAATACGAGTGATTTTAGCTATTTACTTTATGTATGTGATTTAAATATTTGTTTTTTTGTCGTAATTTTGTATGAAAAAGCGGCTAAGTGCGAGTCCGACCCGCACACGAAGGGTTCCGTACCACTGTAAATTATTTGAAACTACATATTTTTTAGGGTTTCGCACCCGAATGGTGCCAAACGGAAGCCTATTACTAAACCTCCGCTGTCCGTCTGTCTGTCTGCGGACTGTATCTTATGAACCGTAATACTTAGATAATTGAAATTTTCTATGGCCGCTATAATAAAAAAAAGTATAAAATTATATATTGTACGGTTACGGAACCCTTCGTGTGTGAGTCAGATTCACACATGACCATTTTTTATAAATACTTTCGCAAAAATAAAATAAGTGTCTTTTATGGGGAACCCTTTAATTTTGAAGTTTATTTTGTTTTTTATATTTTTTTTTATTAGCAGTTCACACACTGAAAATTTTAAGTGTCTACCTATTATAGTTCAAAAGATACAGCCCTGTGACATACAGACGAACAGCCTTAGTAAAACGGTCCCGTTGGCGCCTTTGGCTACGGAACCCTGAAGAACCAATGCTTGACGCAATTTTTGGAGGCCAAGTGAGTGAGATTTGTGAAAAGCGGATTAGCCTTCGAAGTGTTGGTCATAGAAAAAGTTAAGAAAATAAAACATAACCTAGACATTTTATGCCATTATGACAAAATAAAACAAATAATTATTTTGCGTAAGGAAGCTACAGAGAAGTCTGTGCAGTAAAACGGTTGTCTTTTATTTTATTAATATTTTTATGCGAATTAAATATATACGAGGTGATTTTTTTTACCGTCTTGAAAAAAATAAGGCCTAATAAGGTGAACGGAGTAGAAGCCTATGGCATACTTAGTTTTTTTTTATTTTTTTTTTATTTTTTTTGTAATCATACGCACTACGCACTCTGCGTAGTGCGTATGATTTGAATTTCGATATTTTATATCGACCTATAAAGTTTTTTTTTTTTTTTAATTTCTGCTTTTATTGTTCTAGTTTACTTCAAATGTTTATTGACAGAGCAATTTGGGTCTAAGCTATTGAAAAAAAAAACTAGGTATGCCATAGGCTCCTACTCCATTCTCTTATTATGCCCAATTTTTTTCAAGACGGTAAAAAAATCCATCAAGTTCATGGGTAAACCCTAAATAACTCGGAGTTATCAGCTAACTTAAGGTTAATCAAATAATTCATCTGGCGCCACCGAGAGTTAACCTATACTTTAAATATTTAACCC
The DNA here is from genome assembly GCA_948252095.1 of Dicycla oo. Classification (NCBI taxonomy): domain Eukaryota; kingdom Metazoa; phylum Arthropoda; class Insecta; order Lepidoptera; family Noctuidae; genus Dicycla; species Dicycla oo. The sequence goes on from OX411733.1 coordinate 20,185,865, forward strand.
ACGATGTGGAAGACTTAAGTTGCTAAACTCTGACTAAGTGTAAGTAATGTCAAAATAAATTGATGTAATGAGGTACAGTCACGAACCGGGATTGTTGAGCCACTAGCTTATCTGCTTACCTTGGTTGTGTTACACTAATGCCACCCGTTTTTCGTTATTTAAATGTCACATGTCAAATTTCACGGGCGGCCTACACTATGTCCCCTGCCTGACCAATGTTATATAATTATACACGGATATACACTCAATAATGGGCCCCCGGAAACGGTCGCCAGCAAATAGTGACGTAGCGACAAGGGGGCAACACTTCCTGAGGAGCTTGACGAGTAGCCAATTAATACCACTGTCAAACAATGACAGCTGGGACAATTTATTTGCTTAATACTCAATTTTCCCGACTATACAACATAAGTAAATTTTGATCTCTAAAATAACTGTCTCAAGACTCTAATTTGATTGTGTTGGTAAGAGTAAGTTTCAGATAAGATGCAATTTAACTAATGTGAGAGATAATTTAATACCATCTTCTTATCAGATAGGTTGGGGATGGCTAATAGCACTCTCTGAAATATGTATGTAAGGATCGTAGCAGGTGGCGTTCTGTAGTTTCTGCCTACCCCCATGGGAAAACGGCGAGAGTTTGTGTATGTTTGAAAAAAAAAAGAAAAAAAGTCAGTTGTTAACAGCGTGTATTTATTAGAAAGGTGTGGTAAAATCTAAGATCATCAAACTGATCAACTTTCTCGAGAAAGTTGATCAGTTTGATGATCTTAGTTGATTATTTTTTTGCGATTACGATGTATGTTGGTCCCATAGATGGGACCAACATACATCGTAATCGCAAAAAAATAATCAACTGTCCGATAGAAAACTTTAATACTTCTACAACTTGATCCAAATGCAATCCAACGTTTTTCCCGAATTTGAAAATTTACCGGAAATCTTTTCAAATTTTCATTTGCATGAAAGCCTAAATCGGACTATTGCGAAAATTTTAAAACAAAAAATAGTCGAGTCAGTCTAGCCTTTCTCAAGTTAGTGACGCGCTCACCAACGAACCTGTATTTTATTTTTATTTATATAGAACTAACTTCCGCTCGCGGCTTCGCCCGCGTGATATGTCGATAAAAAGTAGTCGATGTCCTTTTCCAGGTCATGGCTTACCTGGGGGCCAACTTCATCCTAATCCGTTCAGCCGTTTTAGCATGAAACGTAACAAACACACAAGCAAACTCACTTTCGCATTTATAATATTAGTTAGGATAGTTAGGAGGATGAAAAACTAGTCTATCGATACTCTAGAGTGTCACAAAATACATTAGGTAAATTAAAAAAAAAGTACTCTTAACACACTACTAAAGCTTCAATAATAATATAATTTGAAAGACACGTGGCGCCATCTATTATCATAAGAATCGTAATTGTTGTTTTTCTCAGGAACAGTACTTTTTTTCGGGATGAAAGGTACCCTATGTCCGTTTCTGTACACCTGACAACGTATATGCAGTATTTCAGGATGATCGTTTCAGTGGTTTAGGCGTGAAAAGGTAACAAACAAATAAACAAACTTACTTTCGCAGTTATAATATTATTATAGTTAGGATAAACTTGTATAAAATATGTAATAAAATTTTAATTTTCCCGTTACAAATTCATGATGTGGGTAATCTGTGTTACTGCATGTAACGTGTAACTGACCGCATAATTCACGTTGAAACGTCGGCTTCGCAGGAAGGAACACATTCATCAATGCAAAGACTAGCAGGTTGCACAAAATGGTAGCTAGTTTACTATCAACCGCAATCAATTATATTTTTAACTTAATTATTCATAACCATGTAATTAAATAAATCACGCCTAGAATATAATGCATATAATGTGTGTGAACTATGGAAATAATAAATAAATAAAATCATTTTATTAGCTTAATGCCTTGATTGTAAAGGTGTAATTGAAAAGAGGATAGTACCTACCTATCCATTTGAGTGATGATGATATTTGATAATAGCCAAAATATCAATAACATCCGCAAGTCTGTTTGTTCAAATGAAATGGTGTGATTTGTAGGGTTGGGTAGCCAAATATCTAAAACGGTAAATGTCACACTGCTGTGGCGGCATCTACATCGCCACATGCGAATTACGCATCGCACTGACGTCACGCAAAATCCTGCATCGCGCAAGCAGAGTTTGCCGCGCGACTAGCATCTGCATATTATACAATAAGGAACAAAAACCCTGGTGATCCTTTTAACACGTGATTGTACTCATGATAACAAACAACTTTTATTATGAGACCAAACCGGAATTCGCGAAAAAAAAAATCTGCTGTCCCATACATTCATGTTTGCATAACTCGTCAAAATGTAGGGAGCAGCTTATTTGTTTTTTGCGATTTCAGATTTGGTCCCATAATAAAAGTTTTTTCTTGTCATGAGTACAATCATGTGTTAAAAGGAACAACAGGGTTTTTGTTACAAATTGTATAACGTGTTAATAAACAAACTTTAAGACTGCTTTAGTTAGTCCATCGAAGTGAGTAACTTTTACTATGGGATCAACTTTGAAATCGCAAAAAGAAATTAGCTGTTGCATACTAAACCTATTGTCTAAACTGTATGGGACAGCTGTTTTTTTTTTCGCGATTTCAAAGTTGGTCCCTTAGTGAAAGTTATTCAGTTCGATGGTCTAAAGCACTCCTAAATGTTTATAGAGTCAATTTAAAAAAAATACATTGCCGACTATAATAAAAGTTATTTAGTTCTATTATAACCATAATAAAAAAATACAACGATTTAAAGGCGAGATTTCGGGTAATTCAAAGAAAAAACAAACATATCTCAATTACCGCAAATGAGCCCCCCAATCCCTAAAAAAATGGTGTCAGTCATAATTGTATACAGTTCTTATTTCAAACGTAAAATATTTAAGCTCAACAGTCTACCCATATCATATATAATTATGAGCATTCGTAAATATTCATCCCAACTACGGAACCCTTCTTTTTGCGTGGTCCGACACGCACTTGGCCGGTTTTATTTTATTCGACTTCAAAAAACTAAGGTCTTCTCTATTTTATTGGTGTTTGATTTATTGTTATTTTAAAAGACTTTAGTGTCAATTTGACCCGCATTCTCGGCATATGAATTGGTTTAATGTATACCAGCCCAGCTAGCTAGATGCCTAAATACCTATGCATACAAAATTAGCTATTATCTATCTATGTGCATACGTTTACAAAATGGTGGACGCCAACAATTATAACTCCTTTAAAAAAATCTTTCACTGTCGTAACTCAACATTCATAAAACTAAATTACTGTTTTATATTTTGCTAGTTACTACAACTAATTGGGCTAAAAAGAACAGTGGCTCCGTTCCGCGTCATTGCGATTGCATCAAGACCAACAACTTCATGGACACAACGAACAAATTGCTACATTTGAAGTTTACGCGTCTCTGATTATCATAAGCGCTTCCCTTTTCCTTCAGCAATAATTGTTTGTTTGTTTGTTTGAAGTTTTCAATTGTTTTATTATGCTTGAGTTCAATGACCGCTTTACATACTTTTGACGATATTAATGTTTGAAGTGTTAAACTGTTTTTATAACTGTGATACTTTGTAACACCGTATTTCCCAAAGATTACCCTTAAAGATAGGTAGTCGCATCGAATAAAATACAGGTATTCAGCTGCATTTGGTTCGACTGGGAACCGATCCCAAAATCGTTGGGAAAAGACTAGGTAGATAATGATGCCCCTTCCAACCTCATTGCGTATATATAATTATGTCCCCAAATGAAATTATTCACAAGTAGCCACTATTCAGAATTTTGGGAACAAGAGGTTGTCGTGTCGGAATTTGCAGAATCTCTGACATTGCCTAATCACGACACGCCTTGTCGATCAAACTGTAATTGGGTCTCGACCGTTTGAAATTGTGACTCGAAAAGGTGACGCAAAAGTGTGTAAGTTAGTGCCTTAGAGGTTCAAATAGTCGCTTCCAAAACCAACATTTCGCATTTTTCTAAACCTTTGATTGACACACAATTTGATTTCTACAATTTTATTTGTTTCCATACCTTCGAACAATACCTTGGATACATCTGACTAACTTATACTTAGACTAAAAGAAAACATCATAACAATCTAGAACTGACAGTCTGTAGTCGCCAACACACTCACAGCAAAGCTTTAATTACGTCTGCTTTACGAAAGAGCATTATAATCAATGAGTGCACTTTTATTCCAGGACAATCACAATCATTAAAATAAGAATAGTGAAAACTCACCAAGCCTGAGGCAAACACAAGTTCTCAAACGGGAACAGATTAGGGCTCAGGATGACCAGCTGCCACCAGTTCATACGACACATGTCTCGTTCTCTCCTCACTACTGCATCCCACATGGGTCCTGACCCCAGATGAGGCACCCAGGTCATGGCCAGACCCATTACGACTAAGACTGCAGGCATTAATCTGCGAAAGAAAGATGGTGATACTTACAGAGGAAAAAGTGTCACCTGCAAGACCTACAATTTAAAGGATTGGTTATTAATTGTTTCAGAGATATGGACAAAGAGGATAACCAGATTGATATTATTGTTCCATTGAAGGAAGCTACAAAATCTGGCCAGGGTTACAAGAAAGTTGAAGAATCCATAGCAGCCACATTGTCGAAATTGCGGTTAGATTTGTCTCCTGACCAATCGCATGGAACCAAGTCCGAAGGAGCAGATCTTCACTGACATTTTGGTTATCTTTTTTTATAAAGACACTAATGATAGTCATAATTCTGCAATATTTCACATATTATGAATCGGATTAACCGCTAACTATCACTGTTTTATAATGTGCATAAAAAGCAATAATTCCTTAAAAACTCTTACCTAAGCCACCTATTTACCAGCGCCATAGGAACAGTCTTCAACGTAAATTGATGAGTTTCGGCATAGGCCAGCATCTTGTAAGCCATGAGGAACCCTCCCATCGCGAAGAAGGTCTGCACTATCACGCGAGCATTGAAGAGAAGGGACTTGAAGAAGTCATCGTAAGACTGGAAAAAAAGTTGAATTAGTACTTTGTACATTAGAAGCTTGTCCTGTTAGCCGGTATCTGGCTTATGGAGGTCAAATAGGCAGTCGAACCGTGTAAAACACTGGTATCCAGCTGCATCTGGTTAGATTAAAGCCAACCCAAACATAGTTGGGAAAAGGCTCGGCAGATGATGATATTTAAAGTTTGCTAGCTGTGTAAAGTCGGATCATCTATCTAATATCTTATAGTAAGGCTAGACAGCCTACTAGGTACTAGGTACTTCAGTCATTGAAATCACGTTGCACTCAGTCTCGTCAGGTATATTTGCCTGATATATGCTGAGCTGGACTCCCATTTGGTGCAACCTTGAGACGCACACCGCACTCTGTACACAATATTCGTTATTTGATTTAATGTATGTCATAGCGTCAATTTATTTCTAGTATGTTTATCTTTTTTGTATATTTTGGCACCTTGTTTAATATTCATGTAATTTGTTATCAATTTTGCTTTTGTGTGCATGAATAAATGTTTTTTATATTTATCCTATACACTCTATGAAACATGCAAGTCCTCGTAAACCATGAAAATTGTGTCGAGCAATGATGACACAATGATAATGAATACGATAAAAACTATAAGAAGACTAGACGTATATCGTGCATGTTTGAGATTCTGTGAAAAGATGGATGAAAGATGAGTTTTTTTTTGCCCCATTATTATTTGGTTGTTATTTGTTAGTTTTACTTGTTTTGGTTGTTAATTTTTGAGTATTGTTATTTCTTCCTTATTGTAAATATATCTATTTATATTAAAATTTAAAGTTTGTGCAATAAATTGGATTTATGTCTATAATGTTGTGCATATATTTTCCAAATAAATAAGACATCAAAGTTATTGTTCCACATCGCTTTCGATGGTGGACCGCGTGCTCATCAAGCTCATTTTCTTTTAGATATATTCTTGATTATATTCTTATATTGGTTGATACATCCATTGACCCAACTGACTTTTACCTTGCCGTAGAACAAGCATTTCGATCCAAAGAAGATTTGGTAATTGTACTTAAAGTAAGCAAAGGACATCGTCGTAAATCGTCACAGGACCAATAAACATCTGATCATCTGAATTATAAATATGTTTTATTATACTAATTGCAAATATCTGTATGAAACGGATATTCTGCATTCCATAATGGACAATTCAAAGAGCTGTAACGAGTAACGACATCACATCAAAAATGCTGCCATCTTTGATTATTAGATTTGAGATGACACTTAGTGCCAATCTTTCGTTTCACAGTCATCGAGAGCGAGAATACTTGCTCACGGATGTCATACGCATCAGATTTTACTTTCATTTTCACCTTTCTTGCTCTAGTGTATGACGCTTCTGTAGTCACTTGTGCGACGTTTTTATTGGCAGTTTAGGTGTGAAAAAAAATCAACAACAAAACCGATTTTCACATCCTATTCTTAAATAATTAATTATATTTTTCTATACAATTTACTACACATGCAATATTTCTAATAGAATAACACGCTGGGTACTAAACGGTATCGATTATGTTTAAAATATATCGATACGAATCTAATGTATGGGCATCCCTAATCCTTGTCATGTCATGTCAAATAACTCAACAGTCATGTTATTGCATGCACTCACTAAACTAGACGATTTACCAAATGAGTAAAATGCCACTTAACAAGTTTATTTAACGCCAAACTAGATTAGTACATAAGTACTTAAATATTTTACTAAATCTCTTATACAGTGGGTGTAAAAAGTATTCGTACACCTAGGGTCTTAATGAAAAAACAAATGTTTAATTTAACAGATTTTTCATTTATTTAATTTAGGAATACTAACAAGTAGCTCAGGTTAGTTGTACTTTATTTATGACAAAAAAAAATTCAAATAAAAATTATGCGCAGTATAAAAATATTTTTATATCCACTACACAAAACATGGCTATTAAAAAGTATTCGTACATTCATTATATTTCAAGTTAAATCGTGTATGTACATGCAATAGAAATAACATTAGTGACGCATTTGATAGCATGTATTTCTAAGTATTGAAAGGATTGTTTCTTACTAAATAATTATTTTTAAATAAATCCTGTTTGGAAGTAGTCCGTCATTAAACTTTGGTTTCATGGGCTACTACTTGTAATTTAGAACACGCAAAGTAATTTACCTTCGCTGTTAATTCTGGAGTGAAAGATGTATGGATGCAGAACAATTTCCTTTGTCAATAGAACATTATTACAAAATATTTTTCCTTTAAAAGTATTATTCTCTAAACATGACGCAAAAGAAATATGTGAACAAATCAATCAAGCGCTGAACGTCAGCAGCAAAAATGATAATAAAAAAAAAACTAGTATCTTACCAACCTTCTTTACGGTTAATGGTTTTACTAAGAACATTGCGATTTACGTAATGATGTGATGTCATACTACATTAAATTTCTTGTTTTAGTTGCTTTGTAATATTTTTAGTGGACCACATAATGAGAAGTGGGTCTAGCGCGAACGCGCGCAGTAAATGTACCTACTTAACTTACAAAAAGTACCTACTTAAGGCGAAAGCGTCAGGGTAGCCCGCGAAATTAAAATTTTCTAAGTTTTTTTGCAATTTGCAAGTCAGTATTAGGTTGTATGTTGAATAAAGTATGAATCACGACCGTAACAAATATTTATATAGAATCAGTAATACAACTCTTTTAAGTTAGTATAATCTTCAATTGTCAAGATTTCATGAAATAGTCATTCATTAGGATTACCTGGTCGAGTTGTATTGATGACTTTAATGTTTATAACTCTGTAAACACGTACTTGTTACGGTCGCGAATCACATTGTGATAAACGTACAACCTAATACTGACTTGAAAAATACGTAAGAAAATTTGAATTTCGCAGGCTGACGCTTTCGCCTTAACGTAAATTAGAACGATTTTATAATTTACTATTATAGATTGACCAATACCGCTGTACCGTGCCTTAGGTATGTGAGCGGCTCACGGGACGGCAGTGCGGGCTGCTCATCATTGTTGCTCCTCAGCTCACTGGTACTGATAGGTGCTAACAAAATCAGTATAAACTGACTTTAAATTCTATTAAAACTCCATACTACGCTAGGCAAGCTCAAAATGTTACTAGAAACGTGCGGCCTACTGTACTTTATATACTAAAAATATATAAATAAAACCACAATCACGTTCCTGAACGTGCTGCCTAACCAGCGCGGGCGCAGAACGGAAGCAATCCACTTTATTAAACGATTGTGGTTGCTCCATCACTTAGTGGTTATTTGTTACGTGCGACAAGTTGCGATGGAGTGTAGTTAATTTAATTGATTCCAGTTAAGTTCTAAGTTTTTAATTTGATATTGAAAATTGTGTTTGATACTTAATAATGCTGTGTTGCTAGTTATGACCATCACTGAAACGTGATCGCTCACAATGGGCCTCATTAGAAGGCTGAAAGTCACCCAAAGGCAATGGAGAGGGCTATGCTTGGAGTTTCCCTGTGTGAATCGGTAATCAAGAGATCTGTAGCTGAACCAAGGTAACGACATAGCAAGAAGAATTGGGAAACTGAAGTAGCAATAGGCAGAGCACATTGCTCGCAGAAAAAACAGCCGATAGCGCCGAAAGGTCCTAGAGTGGCGACCGCGTACCAGAAGACGTAGCGTTGGAAGGCATCCCACGAGTAGGACGATGACCTTTTGAAGGCCGAAGGAATCCGCTAGATACGAGAAGCACAGAATTGGCGATGCTTTGGGGAGGCCTCTGCCCAGCAGTAGACTTCTTTCGGCTAAAATGATGACGAATGTTATTATACTGAGGACAGGTATAAGCTATTCTGTTGGTCCGTAGATGGGTGACCATCTTTACATACCAAGACCCCTCCGTGCCTCGGAAAGCATGTTAAGCCGTTGGTCCCGGCTGTCATTCGTGGATGTTTGACAGTCGCTACAGTTCGTCAGAAGCCCGAATGTCTGACAACCACTTTTACCAAGGAGTTTCGTATTACTCAGTAATTGTGGAGCTCAGATAGGCAGTCGCTCCATGTAAAATACTGGTATTCAGCTGCATCCAGTTAGACTGGAACTGATCCCAACATAGTTGGGAAAAGGCTCGGAAGATTATGATGACAGGTTTAAGCTATTAATATGTACGTATAATAAGTATTATGCATTCGTTTTTATAGTCACGCATTTTATTTTTCTGATTCTGTCTAATTATTTAGTGATAATGCTAGATGCATTATCCCGGATAGCACGTTTTCATATTTCCTTCAAAGTACGATATCTAGTGATCGGATAATCGGGCTCTTATATACTTAAACTTCTTCCCACGAAAGAATAATATGGTCATTCCTTTCTGAATAAATAAGTAATCCCGGGATCCCGGGATTGAACAATTTTGTAAAAACAACTATAACAAACTTAATGAAATTTTAGCAGTGGTTATTTTGATTTAGTATCTTTATTTTATTCAAAACAAATTTAATAGAATATCAATGAAAAATGATAATGTGGACAATATGGTCAAGTAGTGGAAATTGATTAGCGACCATTTTATTGTATTTTATACGAACAGAAGGGATTCTGAAAGGCATGTCCGTATTATTCTCTCGTGGGAATAAAAGTGTAGTTTAGGTAAATTAGCGCCCAATTATCTGATCACTGATGATATCTTAGCAACATGAATCAAAAATATACTGGAAACCAAATTTGGCAAAAATAATAATAATTACGGAGTGAAAACACTAAAAAGATGCAAATAAATACGTTATTGGTACCTTATTGATAAACAATACGTTTTCGAATATAGGAACTGGCTTATAATAATAATTTTTGCCAAACAAACATAAACATTCAACTCGGATCCAGTTCTAACCGGTTCTGTTACACAAGAGGTCGTTGACTTGCCTAGGTCAACAGTTTTCGCGGTTAAGAGTTGCGTGCGTGGTGTGTTTGTTTATTTTGGTTTTTATTTGAGAGCTAATATATAGGTCATGGGTGGCACTTATGTACACTGTCTTAAGGTATATTTTGGCATTCGAATATTGTTAACGGGCGATGGGGGGGGGGGGTCTGTTGGTAAATATATTTTGGGCAATTGTTTTATGTAATGTCACTTGAAATGTATTAAAAAAATCGATAGCGGTATTAAGTTCGATTTTGGTTACGCGCCAGAATTGATAACCTTCTAGCGCTATTTGCCTACTATTAAAATAAATGTTTATTAAATTGTCATCACATTCAATAATCTCGTATTTATTTCGTGTTTCCTTTGATTTGATGGAACTCCGGTCACGAAACTTATGTACATAATATTTATTATTGTTCATTTTTTGGGTTCCGTATCTCAAAAGGAAAAGGAACCCTTATAGGATCACTTTGTTGTCCGTCTCTCAAGACCCTTTTTCTGAGGAACGTGTAGAGGTATCAAGTTGAAATTTATATCAAATATTCGGGTCTATGTCTTTCGGCTGTGAAAAAATCACACTTGTAAGCCAACGTGATCAAAATTATGACCGTTTATGTCGCATAGTTTGTGATTTCACCTATAAGGCACTTCCCGTTGACCTAGAATCATGAAATTTGATAAGAAGCAAGATCTCACAGCATATGTAAGGGAAAAAGTCCGAAAATTGTTAACTTGTAGTTTTATCACATCATTTTTTTTTTGGTATTACAAATTTAATTTTGCTGTTGGAGAATTGACCGTTACGTATATCGGTGTATCGGCGATCATAAATAAATAATAAATAAATAAATAATAAATAATAATATTCCACAACTATCACACAACGCCGTCTAGCCTCAAGCTAGCAGAGCTTGTGTTATGAGTACTAGACAACTGATAAACATACTTATATATTTCTAAATACATACATATATAGATAAATTACACCCAGACACAGAACAAATGATCATGCTCATCACACAAACATTTGTCATCATGTTTTTCAACTACAATGTCAAGTTTATTCTTAGGATAAATTCATCCCAACTACGGAACCCTTCTTTGTGCGTGGTCCGACACGCACTTGGCCGGTTTTTTTAAGAAATAGGAACCTAAAGTTTTTATTCTGCGTCCGAAGACTATAAACTGTCGTGTGGTAGGTTAGGTTAAGCCTCCTGGGGTTTGACTTCACCCGACGTGTTTAATCTCTACGTAAATGACCTGATGAGCGGGGCACCGGTAGGGCTCAGGTTGGACAATCGTTATGTGAATTACCTGAGTTACGCTGATGATATGGTTCTGCTCAGCCCCTCAATTAAGGAATTAAGAGAGTTGCTGGTAATTTGTTTTCAATATGCTAAAAACCATGACTTAGTTTACAATGCTAGGAAAACAGAACTGATGATATTAGGGAAAGGGGTATCAAAATGTTCCACCGGTGTGCATTGGGGGGCAGACGGTGACAGTTGTGGCGAGGTTCAAATACCTTGGTCATATACTGACATCAAACATGAAATAGGTGAAGATATCGATCGCCGGCGTCGTGCCCTATCGGTTGTGGTAACCATGCTTACCAGAAGATTTTTTTAAGGCTTAAGTAAAGTTCAATTGAGTTGAACACCGACATCATCTAATTAAAAAAAAACTTTTTATAAATTATTTAAGATGGGTTTGCTCTTGGCTCTAGTCTAAGTCTAGACAGAGACAGAGTCGACGATGGAGTGAGCGTACCCAGAAGAAGCCTGTTCACTCTCACTTTGAAGAGATTAGGGTTGTATGCGCTCGGAAACACAGACGCAGGTAGTGAGTTCCACTCTTTTGCTGTGTGCATTATAAAAGTCATTTGGAAACGTTTAGTGCGAATTGGTTGAATAGCAACTAGGTAGGGATGGTACTGACAGTGCGTCTAGATGTCCAATGGTAGAAGGGGGCCGGTGGAATGAGGTCGTGGAGTTCTTGGGCACACTCACCGAAGTACAATCTGTAGAAGACTGACAAGCAGGCAACCTTGCGGCGATGAGCCAAGCTATGAAGCTTGGCATCCACCAGTTTTACGTCGCCAATGAGCCTTTTAGCTCTGCGTTCCACTGAGTCAAGCGCGGCTAGTTGGTACTTAGCTGATCCATCCCAAAGGTGGCTGCAATACTCCATGCAGGATCGGACTTGCGCTTTGTAAAGAGTTAAAAGCTGTCCAGGCGTATAGGCGTAAATAATATTGACGTGAAAAAGTGTTTGATAAAATCAATTTATTTATTTAGGCATTGAAGAACACCAACAGCATAATTTTACATTCAACATTGGTTTAAAGGAGTATTTAGCAAAGGTATTACTGTACCTATTATTTATTATTATCTCCTTTATTAATTTTTTTTTACATATAAGTTATATTTTTAAATATTAGAATTAAAAAAGAAAACATTTAAAAATATAAAAAATAGAAATCCACTGGCATGGGGAACAGGGTCCATACTACCGGTGGTTAGGGTCCCAGAGACAGGAACCTCCTCACAATACGCGCCGTATCAAGGAGTACTGCCTTCTGAATCAGGCCCTTCACCCAGCCACCCAACGAGAGCCTCTTGAGATGTTGGTCGAGGCTCTTAGCGATAAGGCCATTGACCGTAACGACTATCGGCACAATGATTGCCGAGTCCATTATTATTATTATTAATTTAAAGAAATAACTACCATTTAATATGTAGTTACCGTTTTAATGAATTTATTTTCAGACTAAAATATGTACGAGTAAATCACACTCTTGTTGAATATTTTTAGGCTTACAAAACGGCTAGTTTATCCCATGGGCAGTAATCATTTAAAAGTAAAAGTGCTATTTTTGTCGAATCAAAAATAATCCTGTAGTTACATTGACGTAATTTATGTGGATGTTGTAAAATATCCAACAGTAAGAGCAACATTTAAAAGTGATAAATTAATTGTAATTTTATGCTGTTACGTATTTAGTATTTTGGAACCGCTTTTTTTCTATTATTTTTTTCTTTATTTATTTATAGGGGCTTTTACGCATAGCGTACGTCAGTCCCATCGTATCCTAAACATTGTACTTTCACAAGACGTGGGACATGAATTTGAACAAATCCTTCGCTTCGTCGCCATTTGGTTGGGATAGAATTGCATGGAACATGCCTACATCAGTTCTGTTCAAATTCAGGAACCTTACTAAATAATTTCTACTGGACTCATATTGGACACATTCCATCAATAAATGTTGTAGGTCCTCGACATCTCCATATTCCTCGCAATTAGGTGAAGCGATTTTCTTCATCATGAAGACAAATTTTTTGCGTAGAATGTGTCCAGATCTGAGTCTAAGAGCAGTAACAATCAGTTTTCTACTAATATCACTATTCCAGGGTACGCGAAGAGGTTCACACTGTAGGGTTTTATACTATAAACCCTCCTCTAATGATCGTTTATTAAAATATTCTTTCCAATAATCATAACATATATTTTTAAATTTTGGTAAAAATTCTGAATAATCTAATAAAATATTTATTTCTTTTCCATTCCTAGCCGCTAATTTGAATTTCGCAAGTGTACTTATATATATTATATTAAAATTTGTGCTCGAGACTATAAGAAATAACACCCCTTTAAAGTAAAAGCTAGTCAGCCAGTAATCTATCGACTTAACGTAATACTGTTTAAATGGCAAATGGTACGTTGGACTATTGCATATGAGCGACATAACCTGTTTTACTTAGCCGACTGTTAGAGCTAGTTTACACAATTCTATGTTTACGTAGGTGTGATGAAAGGAGTTTTAAATAACTGAATAAGCAGGACTACCACGCCCACTATGTCCGCATGGTAGATTACGGCCATCAGTCATGGAAGAGTCATCTCTGAGGTCTGACTACCATCTTAAAGTCACAAATTCAAACTTAAATGAATCTTATTTCAATTATACCATGTACAGACGCCAGCACATCAAGCTACTACAATCTGTCAGCTGTCAAGATTGTCAACTTTATCGCTAAAGCATTAGGTTTTAAAATTTGACAGTTTCGGGTAGCTCGATGTGTTGGCGTCTGTACTTTTGAATCGATTTCGAATGATTTGCTCAGTTCTGTCTAGTCTATCCGTTTCAAAGTATAGTTTCCTGACAATAAGTGGGACAATTGCGTAACTCACAGTAGTGACAGTTCAACAACATTCATTGCATTATTTATTTTGTCGAGCAGACAAATTTTTCGAAAATATGAAGCAATGGATTAGCAATATGCTACAAACTCATTCAGATCCTGATTGATAGTGTGTTATGCAATTACGATGCAGTCTAGTCGTAATATTAACTTGGTTTGCACTAAAAACGTGTGGCCATTTCCAATACAAAATTACAATACGTTTCGTATCCACTCTCATTGTCGGAGTCTGTTTTACGATAGCTGTAACCTGAGTCTTCGAGTCACGAGTGAATAGGTTACTTTTAAGGCAAGCGTGCCCCATTGTCGACCACGGAAAAAGCGAGACACCTACAAAAATCGCCACAACGACTGTCTGTAGTACTAATACTGTATCTTTTTAAATTAAATAATTGTTTAATTTTATGTTGTAATTTCAATAAGTACTTGCATGTCACACAATACTTGTATGCTATTATATCTGGAGGAACATTACTGACAAATGCGTGCACTGACTGGACAGGTCCTCTCAATCTGTGTGGTTCTTTCCTCAAAAGACCATTTCAGACACCAATCTACATGGTCTTCACATGAAGTGACCAAGATTATGTCTGGACTTTATAAGAGACTGTGACCTCTGAGTTTGTTTCGGCCTTTCTTCTCAGAGTAGTCAGATAGGAAACGCCGACCTCATCTAGTTAAAAAAAAAAACATGATTGACTTGTAAAAGTGTTTGTACAAACCTACTTACAGAAATAAAAATCATTTATCATTTATTGGCTCCTAAAACACAGGCTTTTGGCCTAGTTTAAGAGGCATCAGTTCACCCTTTAAAGTGACTCTATTATACAACACTAGCTTATGCCCGCGGCTTCGCTCGCGTTATTAATTAGGTATATTTTTTGCGGTTTTATTTATCAAAATCCTATTTAAGCGGACGTCTTCATCATAGTAGCTCCAATCTTTAACTTCAGTTCAATCAGTCGAAAATCTATGAAGATTTATACAAACTTTCATCCCCTATTTTATCCCCTTGGGCGTAGAATTTATCAAAATCCTTTCTTAGGGGATGCCTACGTCATAGTAGCTATATGCATGCAAAGTCTCAGCCCGATCGGTTTAAAATTGGCAAAGTTTCATACAAACTTTCATCCCCTATTTTATCCCCTTGGGGGTAGAATTTATCAAAATCCTTTCTTAGCGGATGCCTACGTCATAACATCTACATGCATACCAAATTTCAGCCCGATCCATTCAGTGGTTTGGGCTGTGCGCTGATAGATCACTATGTCAGTCAGTCAGTCACCTTTGAGTTTTATAGATTCTTTAATCCTTGTGGACTTATGCTACTTGATATATCTCGGGACCCTGGGTTCTCAGACCTTTGCAAGGCGTACGAGAGGCCGAAGCCAACTCGCAGGGGCCCCTCACACAATTTTAAATGATGAGGAGACACCACTTATTATCGCCTATTATTATTCTGTAAAAGTCTGACCGTGAAAACTCAGGTAAACTGACTTGTGGATTGACACTTTTGACATCTCACTTCGCTAAGTGTTCATGGTGAGATTTTTATGGAATAGATCGGCTAGTTATGTATTTCCCGCATTCAGCGGTCGCCCGCGACCTTCACCAGCGTTTGCTAACTTTTATTTATTAAACTTACTTCTGCCCGCGACTTCGTCCTTGTTTAAATTTCTTGTCCTCCCGACCTACCCCGTCGTATCGCATCGCATCGCCTGCCCACGCTATTACTTGACTTTGACTCTTGACTTTGACTCTGACTTTTTTTCTTTTTGCTCGGCTCCTAAAAGTCTTAGCGTGATGTTAAGTTACCTATAGCCTTCCTTAAGAAATGGGCTGTCAAATGCAAAAAAAAAAAAATATCTAATCTGACTGGTAGTTCCAGAGTTAAGCGCGTTCAAACATACAAACCAACTAAAAAAATCAGAGGTTCCCAGACCTTTTTTCTCATAGACCACTTTCAAAATTTGGAACCCCGGTCCACCGGTGGTAGATGATAACGACATGTAAACACTGTAGGTAACAGTTGTTTACCTATATTATCACCCCCCCCCCCCCCATTCATAAGAAACTAAAACGCTCTATAAAACCTATTTTAGTTATAAAAGTGTTTTGTGTTCTTCTTTCAATTTCAAATCATTAAATTCAAAAGAAGAAGACAAAACACTTCTAAAACTAAAATAGGTTAATAGAACGTTTTAGTTTTTTTTTATGAATAAGAGGGTCAAAGTTGACTAAATATGGGTTTTCACTTTCTCAGCCAATAGTACGGTACAACAATCACTCTTTGGCGTTTACTTTATTCGTATTATACAAGGCTTAAAGTTGCACAAGTAAATTAACTGCGAGGAATTTAAATCTAAATGCAGCTTTATTATTAATGCACTAAAGTTGTGAAATATTTAGATATGTGCTTTAACTTTGGCTTAGTTTTTGTTACTGCGCTGTCTTTAGAATCCAATTAACATGATTTGAGTGAAGACAAAATTATTCTGCCTAGCTTTTTTTTTCCTTTTTTTTTAACTATGTTGGGGTTGGCTTCTAATCTATCCCGATGCAGCTGAATACAAGTATTTTAAATGGGACGACTGCCTATCTAACCTCCACAAACCAAAATCGGTAGCATAATTTCCAATCGGAAAGACTGGCTGTTTTCTTCTTACAGAATTTATCTTGGACATTACTGACATCGGTGCAGGGAGACATCATGATGAAACCGGTACTTGTACTTGATAATAGGTCTTTACTTATGAAGTTGCCAACTTTTGATACCGCCTATTGTTAATATCTTTCATTACATTTAGAATTCCAAATTCAAATTAATTTTATAACATAAAACATAAAAAATAATCTGTTGTTCATTTGTTTTCCCGCCGTTCGATTTTTCTTTGATATCGATGTTTGTGTAAGCATGGGAAAATCGAAATTGTGTGCTATTTTCAAAAACGAGTTCCGTCGCGGCACCAATATAGCACAGACAGCACGTAATATTAACGGCGTGTACGGACAAGGTACCGCAAGTGAACGCACGGTGCGTTTTTGGTTTGATCGCTTCCGTTCTGGAAATTTTGATCTCAACAATGAGCCCCGGGGAAAATTTTCAAATCCAACGAGACAGTGAAAAACGCCTTTAAAGAACTTATCGATTCTAGTTCCCAGGATATCTATAGCACAGGCAACAACGAACTTTCATTAAAATGGCAAAAGTGCATCGACAATATTTCTTTTTAAAAAATTGTTTGATTTTTTTCTATATAAATCGGTAAAGTCCTAATATAGTCTCAAGTCCAAAATCGCCAACCCGCATTGAACAAGCATGGTGATTAATGCTAGTGCCTTCTTTGTATGAAAGGACGGCTTTGTCCTGCTATGGGACACTCAAAGACTAGTATTATTAAAACAGGCTTTCAGACTTTCCAGCTTCTGACTACCTATAACTACACTTATGTCTATGTATTATAGACAAAACTGTTTTGTCACTTTTGTAAGCTATTTGCCGATTTGGTTCAATAGCCACCAGCCCAATAATATTATTATTCATCGCAAATCGCAACCATTCATGAATTGTAAACCAATTGCATTAATCACATTATTAATTGTTCCGATACAAATTCATTTAATTAATGTTTTGTGAAATCGGTGACATTCCGTGGTTTTCGGTGTCACAGTTCTCTGATATGTGTTGCACACAATTTTAACATTTGCGTTGTGAAAAAGTATGACTTTGTTTTTAAACAATTTTAAATTAGGTTTTTTTTGGCTTTGTTAGGTACTAAGTCTTTATTTTTTTCGATTCTGAATCGATCAATCTGCCTAGCCTTTTCCTAACTATGTTGGAGTCGGCTTCTAACCGGCGGTCTAACCGGATGCAGCTGAATACCAGTATTTTACATAGAGCGACTGACCTCCACAACCCAGTTATTGGGTAATACAATACCCCTTGGTAAGACTAGTTGTCAGACTTTCGGGCTTCTGACGACCCGTAACGACTGTCAAAGATCCACGAATGACAGCCGGGACCAACGGCTTAACGTGCTTTCCGAGGCACGGAGGAGTCTCGGTATGTAAAGATGGTCACCTATCCACAGACCAACCCCGGCAAGCGTAGCTTAACCTGATGGATCGACCCGTGCGGCTGTTATTACTTAGCCACGAGCTCCTCGACGACGAACGATTCTGAATCGATATCAACGATTATGTTGTATTTTAAAGTGTAAATCTTCTAGTTGGCAAATATCAGATGAAGACTTTCAGCCATATACAATGGCTATCTTCAATAGAAAACAAAAAGACGTTGGATCTTTTCCATGAGCTTCTCTTCAATCAATCATTTCATCCTATCAAGTCCTCTGCTGGACGTAGGCCGCTCCCATGTTGCACACCCAGTTCTCTTCCTTCCACATCAAGTAACCCAGTCACCATTTTCAAGTAGCTTTGCTTATAAAACAGGATACAAGGAAATCAACACTACCTAGGTTCGCGTGGTGGATTATGGCCTGCTCCAACTGTCAGAGGCCTGTTTATGTCTCAGCTGTGGGAATACTGTAAGCTTAGGAATTATATAATAATAACTTACTAGTTCTATAAACTCTGGGTTAGCCGTGTATCCATAGCCAACGAAGATCATTGAATGTAGACCGAGAATCATCACCATTGTGTAGAATCTGAAACAAAACATAACCTTGAAAGTCTTTTGCAATTTGCAACATAACATCACGCTTTGTTTCGCCGAAGGGTTTGGCAGAGGTACACCTCTCTCTGTGTACACCCATAAGCCAGTTATGTTCATGTCCCAAGTAATAGTGGGCGAGCCTATTAGGCTGAGGTCAAACGAAAGTAATTTTTTGAGCTGTGAGTCGCGTAAAATGAGTCGCGCATTTTTTTTTTTTTTTATAAAATGAGATGAACTCATTTTACGTCGCCTTGTGGTACAAAGTTGACTTTGGTATGAAAACGAATGTAGCGTAAATTCTGCAACTCATTTTATGCAACTCACAGCTCAAAAAATTACGAAAGTGCACGCCCTACATACAGATACAGATACATGTTGAAGATAAATTTTACGGAAAAAAAAAACAAAGAAAATTCATCAATTTTTATTAATTATCTTTTGAACGGTAAAAAAGAGGTTTTAAATATGAAAGAAAACTTATAATAGAAGATTTAGATTATTCTATTGAGTGTGACGATGAAAATCGTGACGACAAATAGACACACTTCCCAACGGAAAGCATTACCTATACCTACACGTATTTTTTTAAATTATTGTTATATATATACACACACACACACACCCACGGTTGTCTGGTCCCAAACTAAGCAGAGCTTGTACTATGGAAACCAGATAACTCATATACTACTTTTTTTTTTGTAAATACATACTAATATAGATAATTACACCCAGACTCAGGACAAACAGACATGTTCATGCACACAAATGTTTGTCCTGGATGGGAATCGAACCCACGACCTGCGGCATGATAGGTGGTATCTTAACCAACCACGCCAACTGGCCAGTCTAGTCTATCTATACGAGTGTTAAGTTAAACGAGGATTTACTTTAAGGGGTCATTGTACTCATCATTATGAACAACTTTAACTATGGGACCAAACCTGAAATCGCGAAAAACAAAAAATCAGCTGTTCAGTACATTTCAGTTCGCATAATTCGTCTAAATGTAGGGAGCAGCAGACTTTTTCGCGCTTTCAGGTTTGGTCCCAGAGAAAAAGGTGTTCATAATGTTGAGTACAATGACCACTTAAAGTAAATCGCTCGTTTAACCTAATACTCTGTATATCAAGATATTGAATATATCTAAAAATACCTATATATTAATATTATACTTAATTTCAAGTCTCTAGTTTTTAAAACTTACCTGGTAATATGAATTTCGTGTATAATTGAGAGTATATAAACGATTTTGTGTAGACGTAAGACGACATATCGAGAGTAGAGCACTCCCACACGCGGTAGCCTTGTGAGGCGTGCAATAATGTAATAGAAATAACTGAAACCTCTTATCAGGTCATTGTACTTATCATTATCAACAATTGTTACTCCCAACTATGTTGGGGTCGGCTTCTAGTCTAACTGGATGCAGCTGAATACCAGTATTTTACATGGAGCGATTGCCTATCTGACCTCCCAACCCAGATACTGGGTTATTACCCATAACTCTTCGAAAGTTTGGTTGTCAGACTATCGGCCTTCTGACGACCCGTAACGACTGTCAAAGATCCACGAATGACAGCCGGGACCAACGCCTTAACGTGCTTTCCGAGGCACGGAGGAGTCTCGGTATGTAAAGATAGTCCATCATCCACGGACCAACCCCGGCAAGCGTAGCTTAACCTGATGGATCGATCCGTGCGGCTGTTATTATTTAGCCACGAGCTCCTCTAGGTCATTGTACTTATCATTATCAACAATTGTTACTCCCAACTATGTTGGGGTCGGCTTCTAGTGTAACTGGATGCAGCTAAATACCAGTATTTTACATGGAGCGACTGCCTATCTGACCTCCACTACCCAGATACGTACCCATACCTCTTCGAAAGACTGGTTGTCAGACTATCGGCCTTCTGACGACCCGTAACGACTGTCAAAGATCCATGAATGACAGCCGGGACCAACGGCTTAACGTGCTTTCCGAAGCACGGAGGAGTCTCGGTATGTAAAGATGGTCACCCATCCACCGACCAACCTCGGCAAGCGTAGCTTAACCTGATAGATCATCTCTTTAACACTTTGCATAACATGGGGCTAAAAATAACTTGCGAAATATGGGAAGCTGAATACCTCTGGGATATAGGCGAGGTTTTATGTTATCAACCAGAAGAAAATATAACTTCAATCACAAAATAATAAATTATGTACCTGAAACTCAGATGTTGAAAGCATAATCATAAGTACTGCCATCGTAAGAAAAAAGGGCACAACTAACATTAAAAAAAAATCTACAAAAAATTAAGCAGATCTGCCTTTTTTTCTGATTCTAAATATGTATGTAACTCAATTTTTTTTTAATGTTAGTTGTGCCCTTTTTTCTTACGACGGCAGAGTACTAAGTGTATACTATGCAGTACTGTACTGTCTAAAGTTACAAAATAACGTATTATTTTTTAATTGCTCTTAATCAGTCAAAAACGCAAGACCCAAGACCAGGAATTGCATACCCAATTAGCAATTACTTAACCATTTTTCCAGTAGGTTTTCGCGCTTGGTAAGCCACGTATAACGTGAAGTACTTTTCTACCGACTCTCACGCAATAAATAGGTACAGAAGGGCGTCTCCATAAAACGAGCCAAGTAGGTAACTACGAGTAGTAAGGCGCAACGCACACATAGACGCGTACGTACGGCGATTTCAAACCAATGCCAGTCGCGAGTACGCTTGCACTCGACGTACACGAATGTCTCTATGTGTGCGAGCGTTTTCATTCTATGTATGGACTATGGAGTCGACCTTACCATACTACGTACGATCGAGAAAAGCTACACCTTTCCAATTTTGAAACAATTTTGCTTGCAAGCTGCAACTGTACTTATGACAAAGTAAAACAAAAGACCATAGGGGCAGGTTTTTTTAATGAATCAGTGTACCCAAAAATCAACTTTAAGGTGTAAAGGCGTCCGTTTTGTCGATAGTACCACCATATCGAGGATGTATTGTATACAGATGGCTAACCGCAAAGACTGCACCGGTATTACGAATTCACATAAGGTTTGTCTAAAGTTGATGAGATACCTATTTCATTCTCATAAAACAAGTTTTAGCATATTCATTGTTGAAACCACAGGTGGAAATGATTGTGTACGCAATAGTTTTGTAACTGTCCCAGTATCCCACTAAAGTATATATGCAAAAGCTTATCATACAGAGAAGACACAAGCATGATTAATCACCTCACTTGCTCTTTGCGAGTTAGGTGATCAGTACTCGTGTCTTGTCTCTTGTTGATGATTTCAGACTAAACTTTTTCTCCCACCTGTTATTCAGTTTCCAAGATGGACTTAGGATGTTATTAAGAAACTATTATTGCTTCCACCTTGCCTCCACCTCTTTATTTTTTCATTTGCAGTGGTCGTGATGGCCTCGCCTCATGCACGAGGTTGTGATTTATCCGGGCAAGTACTCGTACCAACGTGATTTTTCAATTTATATTATACAGGGTTACAGCTGCTAACTTAGCTGTTATTTGGTCAATGTTTTGCCTATTTAATAGCAAGTGTTATACCTTTTTGAATAGCTAAAGAGAAGTAAAAAATTTTTAAATTGTTTGCAGAATCTGTTCCATACAATTTTTATTTTTTTAAAGCTCTTCAAAGTTAGGAACACTATTAGAAAATTCTTTAATTCTAACCGTTATCGAGCAGTTTTTTTAAGCTGTTAGTAGTAGGTTCAGTTTTTGTTGATCACTTTTATTAATTGACATGTCTTCTAACTAGGTACATCAAAAAAATCGACTCTAGGAGCTCTAATCCTAAAGAAAACGACTAAAATGCCAAAAAATAAAGGTTATTTTTTTATAATCTTTAAAATTCAATATCTCCATAACGGTTAAGTTTCGGACACCTTATTACAGAATCAAATCTATCAGAAATGACCTGAATAATAACGTCCTTTAATATTCGGTACGACTTTCCCTGTAACCCTGTATTATTAACCCTAAGTAAGTTTACTGCCACTGGCACCGGCGAAGGAAAACATCGTGACAATTTAAGGGTTAGGCAAGGAAAATGTTTTAAGCAAGCATTATTTTTAAATTATTTACCAAATTTAGACACGAACGAGGTGGCCAGATTTCGTAAAATTAGTCATTTGTTAAATTTTTCCTTTAGTAAATTAAGCCAATAAAAAAGTGAAGTTTTCAGTAAACTAGACGTTCGTGTCAGCTGCGGCGGCCACATGACCGGAATCATGTTCAAAAATTAATGTCACAAAATTATCTATCAAATAAAGCCAATTTCATGGATATTAAAAACACTTTTCTGAGTATTATTTCAATTTAAAGTTCTCTCCTCTAAAAAACACCCGATACATTAAAACCCCACTATATCTCAGATGCATTGAAAACCACTAACCGCAATCAGAATGGATGCACGGATATATATGTTAATTTTAATCGCAGGGTAATACTCGTAAATATCTCTTGCACGACTTTAATCATGGATGAGGTTGGCGTCTGATTGAGGTGCGAGATACATGCCTAGTTAAAATGCAGGCTAAAGAATACACTGAGATAGATTACTATGTAAGTCCTCGGCAAATAGGAAATGCACTTATAATTATGGCTAGATTTTTTTTATAGCACTATCATCATCATCATCATCTTATTCTAGCCCTGCCTTATGCTATGTGGGGTCGGCGCACCACGGTTTCTTCTTCCATTCTCCCCTGTCAACCGTCACGCTATCATTCACACCTTCTCTTTCATATCATTCCTCACACAATCCATCCATCTTTGGCCTTCCATCCTTCAACATTTATATTTATCACTCTTTTAGTCACATGCGTTTCCTCCCTCCTCATCACATACCCATACCAAGCCAAACGATTTCTTTTCTTTATGGCTGTCGTCTGATTGAGGTGCGAGATACATGCCTAGTTAAAATTTCGGCTAAAATATTTACTGAGATAGATTACTGTGTAGGTCAACGGCAAATATAGGAAATGTACCTATAATTATGACTAGATTTTTTATGGCACTATCATCATCATCATCTTCTTCTACTTCTTCTTCTTCTTCTAGCCCTTGTCTTATGCTACGTGGGGTCGGCGCAACACGGTTTCTTCTTCCATTCTCCCCTATCAACCGTACCGTAATTCACACCTTCTCTTTCATATCATTCCTCACACAATCTATCCATCTTTTCTGTGGCCTTCCTCTCTATCTCCATCCTTCAACATTTCAAATCTGCCTAGTCTTTTCCCAACTATGTTGGGGTCGGCTTCCTGTCTAACCGGATGCAGCTGAATACCAGTACATTACATGGAACAACCACCTATCCACAACCCAGTTACTGGGTAATACGATACCCCTTGGTAAGACTGGTTGTCAGACTTTCGGGCTTCTGACGACCCGTAAGGACTGTCAAAGATCCACGAATGACAGCCGGGACGGAGGAGTCTCGGTATGAAAAGAAGGTCACGCATCCACAGACCAACCCCAGCAAGCGTAGCTGAACCTGATGGATCGACCCGTGCGGCTGTTATTACATAGCCACGAGCTCCTCCATTTATATTCATCACTCTTTTAGTCACATGCGTTTCCTCCCTCCTCATCACACGCCCATACCAAGCCAAACGAATTCCTTTTTTTATAACACTATAATATTGCATTGAAATAGGTAGTAATGCTGACCATGAGGTCCTGGGCTTGGACCCCAGGCCGGGCGCAGTGTAATTAGGCCTTGCATTATTTAAGATTTTTTTAGTACCCGCCCGGAAATTAGTTTTGTGCCTGGTTGATGGCACTAGGCTCACCCCCTATTACCTGGGGTGAATGGGTTACCTGGGGTGTATCTCTGCCTAACCTAGGATTACAGGCGTGATGTTATAAATAGCAAGTTTTGCGTTTGCTAGATTGATGTTTAGTCTACCTCATAATTGCTAAACCATTTTTGAAAAAAGACGCCCAATATATTGAAACTACACTAATTTTGAAACTATGTATCTTAATGACGCATTATTTTACAGAAGGCTTACAGACTAACAAACCAATGACTTATAGAGTGTTATATTAACAAATATTTAATAATATATTTAAAGAAGGCTTGTAGCTTTCTATTAATTATCATTCTATTCTTACCTCAACGCCTGGAAGCACTTGAAGATTCCACCCTCAGCGCTGCCTCCATGCTTCAAAGCTTTCCAGTTCATTTGCACGCAGAAAGCCAGCATGAATTTATTAGCTGCAACAAAAAAATAAATAATAATAACAGAGGGACCATCTGTGATTCCTGAAATCGCATTGACATTTTAAATAAATTGAAAAAAATGGCTGGATTATTTATTTATCCTAACGATTTTCCTTAAAAATATATTTAGGATGTTATTTTATTTATTATCTTAGGCATAAGTAATACTGCGTCGAATCTGCCAGTTTTGGAAAAAACACAGTTAAATACAGTGGGGGACAGACTCTAACTTTAATCTTACTTCTCTTTTGCGAAGTAATTAATAAATACGAGTGTGAACATCAAAGTACTAGTAAGTTTAAAAAAATGTAGGAATATAATACTTATAAACGTCTTGAAATCATGCAAACCTACTTTTTCTTCGGCTATTGCTCAGGAATTTTGCACAACGTCTCGACACAAAATAACCAAAAAAAAAAAGCAAAACCTGGGTCCAATTGTAAATCTTAACCATTCTCAAATCCACTTGAACACACACAAAAAAATTCATCAAAATCGGTCCAGCCGTTTAGGAGGAGTTCAGTCACACACAAACGCACAGAAGAATTATATAATATTACGCAATACAAACATTAAATTAAATTTAATTATTTGCTATAAGTTAGCTAGCACACGCCAATATACCAAAAACAAAAAAGAAGAAAAAAAAATCGAAAACTATACTCAAGCAGAAACAAAAATACAAAACTAAAAACGTAAGCAGAACTTTATACTTCTTTTTTTTGTGTGTGTTCAAGTGGATTTGAGAATGGTTTAGATTTACAATTGGACCCGGGTTTTGCTTTTTTTTTGGTATTTAGATATATTATATTGCGCAGTGTTGTATAGATTATTTTTTTTTTTAACTGAACTGACAGCTGTGCTGCTGGGGAGTTTGTGGCGCCACTTCTTCTCCCTAGTAAAAGTATTAGGAAGTGGTGAAGGGCGGGCGTTTTGGGGGACTGTCTTATTTAATTTTGACGTTCGAAAAGTGCTGATTATCAGCCTAGTTTGAATAAATGACTTTTGATTTTAATTTTGCTACTCAGAAACTAACTATTACTAAGTCAAATCGGAACATTTATTTACCTTCTCCTTTCTCCACAGGCCACAAGAAGTAATGCGCAGAGCAGCCCAAGTTGAGCAGCAGTAGTCCCAGCAGTAGGACTCCGATGACGTAATCCAGGACATCAGGTGGTATGTAGTCACCTTGGGTCTTGCAATACCGAACTGATAGAGAATCCACCTGATATATAGAAAGGAATTAATATTAGAGGGTTTTATAGCGTGGCTATGGTGCAACATAAAAGAAACTGTTTTGGTCTGACTGGCGATCTGTGTGCGACTGATTGTGATTTAACATAATCATCACCACCAGTATCACTAAAAAAAAAATGTAGGCGCAGTTCAAGTTCTCACCGTTTGTTTTTTTTGTGAAAACAAACTTCTAAAATCTTCTTTCTAAAATTGTACTTCGGTGAGTGTGCTCAAGAACTCCACGACCTGATTCCCTTCTACCATCGGACATCTTGACGCACTGCCAGTTACCATTCCTACCTAGTTGGTATACCACCAATGCGCACTAAGCGTTTCCAAATGTCTTTTATAATGCACACAGCACAAGAGTGGAGCTCACTACCTGCGTCTGTGTTTCCAAGCGCATACAACCCTAACCTCTTCAAAGTGAGAGTGAACAGGCTTCTTCTGGGTAAGCTCACTCCATCGTCGACTCTGTCTCTGTCACCTCTGACCTAGACTAGAGTCAAATCCATATAAAAAAGAAACCGGGCAAGTGCGTGGTCAGACTACGCACAATGAAGGGTTCCGTACTTAAGATGAATCTCAAGAACAAACTTAACATTGCACTTGAAAAACATGTTCTCCCATACATTCCAACTGGAAATGTAAGTTTGTATGCACAATACTGAGAGATTTACCATGTTGTTTTAAGACCATAGACTTCTTATAGGTTTTCCTGTTATCTACTGGATTATTTTTTCAAAATTTTAGCCTCAGTCCTTTTTTAATCTTTAATTTTCGTCTAATTTCTTAAATAACTTTAAAATGATTTATTTTAAAATTATGAAAAAAAAACATATTTGAGACCCTCACAGTAAGACCTTTCATTTGATATGTCATACGGTAGAGTTTGCCAAACCTTTTTTTTTAATTTTCTTATTTGCCACCCAAAAATGACCCCCATATTCAAAATTCATTTATTTACGTTACACGTCCTTGTTTGGGTCACAGAAATATATAAGTGTACTAAATTTCAACTTAATCGGTCCATTAGATTCGGAGCAAGTTGGCTGTGACAGACGGACAGACAGACAGACACACGAGTGATCCTATAAGGGTTCCGTTTTTTCCTATTGAGGTATTAAACCCTAAAAACAGATTGAAATTTCCAACGGTTTCCGATACTGTTGTAGCGATCGTATATGCTCGACACTAGACTTAGTAGGCTCATTGCATTCCTTATAAAGTAAGCTTTCACCAATTATGATCTTTTTCAGTTCTCAGCATATTTACGTCTGATATGAGAAGACATCTTAAATTTTTTGCTATTTGTTGCAGATTTTCTAACACTACCGTAGGGTGAATATTTGACCTTTTAACCGCCCGTCATTACCTTCCGCCAAAAGTTGATGAAGGAGAATATATTTAATGAAATATTTCAGCAATTCCTGATTCTGGTCCTTAAGCAGATTCTGGGAATTGATGAAATATTTCATTAACGATATTCTCCTTCATCAACTTTTGGCGGAAGGTAATGACGGCGGTTAAAAGGTCAAATATTCACCCCGTAGCTTAGATCCTCACAGTAAGCCCTTTCATTAGATATATCGCACGGTACAGTTTGGATTTTTTAAAATTTTTATTTTCTTACTTGCCCCCCAAAATTGACCCCCATATTCAAAATTCATCAATTTACATTACACGTCCGTATTTGGGTCACGAAAATACATACGTGTACCAAATTTCAACGTAATCGGTTTATTGGATTAGGAGCAAATTGGTTGTGACAGACGGAGAGACACATGAGTGATCCTATAAGGGTTCCGTTTTTTTCTTTTGAGGTACGGAACCCTAATAATACTTCATTTCAGACAGAGTCCATAGGGTTAGTAACAATTTTACTTAACATCTAGTCTTAGTAGGTACAGACACAGAACATAAATGTACAATTAAAATTCAGCGTGGAGCTGCATCCACCTCCGCAACATCGGGGAATCCCACCGATCGGTGAACACACTGAGAATACTGTTGGTGCTGCCGCGAACAGGCGACATCAGTGATGCACATCTTTTTCTAATGATGGCGGCAAAACCATCAATGTATTATCCGCAAACATCCCTGACGCACTACAACGCCACGGCAGCCGCAGCAGTACTCTCAGTGCATTATTGTATTGAACGCATAGTTCGCTGTATGCCCGCTGAGTGAAGTCGACCCACAGGCTGCAAATGTAGGACTGATAGTGAGTCTTGAAAAGCGTTACTTTAACTGCCCTCGTACATCGTACAACCCTGCGGGCCAGCATGTTACAATGGTCAGCCAGCGACCTACGTTCCCTTTTAATGCCACAGTAATTCTTAAGGTCTTCAGTGACCCAGTGTCCCAGATAGTTACCTAAATTTGTTCACTCTTCACAGGGATTCCCCACACAGTGGTACACGAGGAATAGATGAATATGCTGCCTGCTTTGAAAAACATCAGTTTGCTCTTTGAGACGTTATATTTGAGCCCATGATTCACCGCATAACACCCGCATATACCTATCAGCCGCTTCAGAGCTCCTATCGATGGGCTCAGCAACACTATATCGTCCGCATAAATTATATTATTTATGCACACCCCGTCAATATGACATCCGACTTTGGTGCTTTGGCTTTGGGGACAACGATGAGTTCATTCAATTATTTCAGATCTTGTATAAGACGACAAATGTATTCAATAGCGCAATTGTTGCGTCACAGTTGCTCTGCAAAATCTACATATTTTGTATGCTATTGCGCTGCATTTTTTTAGTATTGATAAAAAAACTGCCTTTTGAATATTTTATAACGGAATGGCCGTAAAAAAAGAGTCTTTATTGTTAAAAAATATATCTGCTGCAATTTTATCACTTTAGCAACGTGAATGAAACTTGTATTGTCCACTCTCAATATAATCAATTATTCCATTGATTCGGGCAATTGTGAGTGCAATTCGCTGTCGACAATGTTTTTTTATTAACTCTTTTAGAAAGTTACGCCTTTTCGAATAAAGTAATTTCAATCATGAAACATAACAACATAAGGTATTAATAAACTAGTTACACCTACTCTGATTTTAATTTGCTAAACTAAAATAACATAAAGTAACATAACTAAGGGCCACCATGTACACACATACACGAAACCGCTCGAGCAGTTGCAACTGCTTCCGGCAGTCGTGCGGTCACACAGTTGCCAGGCATGCACTGACTGCTCGAGCTGTCGACTGCTCTCGCGCCGTTGCTACTGATTTAAATGACGAGCTGTTGGTATCAACTGCTCCAGCAGTTATCAATGGTAGCTTCAAGCTGTTGCCTATGACTGCAATGGCGGTCCGTGTATTTTGATCAATGGCTAACTGCTCGAGCAGTCCGTGTGTGTCGTCCCTTAAATGTCAAAATGACAAAAAAGGTCGATCGCAGCTGTCATTTTCGTCTAGCAAATTAAAAATCAGAGTTTAGTGTGATTTGCCAAATAACAACTTAAACTTAACTAGCGGCTCGCACCTGCTTTGCACGGTTTTTTACGACTTGACCAAACATCAAGATTTCTTTAACAGCTTTATCTGGTTTGCACCTAGTTTTGGTTTCAGAGGCTTCATAGGTTTTTGTAACTCTAATTTATTTCAATAAAGATTTATTATTATTATTTAATTTTTTCTTACATTATCTCAGGACCCTGGGGTCCCAAACCTTTGGAAGGCGTACGAGGGGCCAAAGCCAACTCGTAATTTTAAATGACAAGGACAGCCCTCAGTTGGTTTATTTATTATTAGCTTTAAGTAAGTTTAATATTAATATACACATAAACCTTTCGGAATCGAAATCTGTTGCATAGTTTAGAAGAAAAACACGGTCACACAGACAGGTACGAAAAGTGACTTTAATTTACAATAAAAAGATAGATAAACAACGGTCAACACACAGTAAAATAAATAATAACTTAACAAACTTGACATCTGTACATAAAATATAATAAAATAGTTATGAAGAATGTTTGTCCATTTGTCTGTTTGTCATCGTATGTACAGTAAACGCTCAAAACTCCATAAGCGTGCTAAGGATTACATTGCTATGAACTGTGCGAGCACGAACCAGTACGTGTGCGTGTATGAGCGATGTCTCACTTAACATTATAACACGCACTAATGAATTGTCGCATGTCGTCGTACTACGCGAAATAATATTATATTTCTGTTGCATTTAGAATACTCGTCATAGTGGCGACCTGTTCTTACCATTGCATTGCTAAAATTTGCATAAACATAACATGTGCTGGTAGCAGTTTGGGCTAAGCAATGGTTTCACGATCAATGAAGTCTGAGTTCGAATCTTAATCACAATGTGGGACTGTTTTTTGTTTCTTTGGAACCATAATAATATATTTGTACTATTTTAAGCAAAATTTTGTTAAATGTTAATGTTCATTTATTTTTATAAGAAGTTAAATATTACTTATATTGTATTATTATTTAACTATTTTTGTGATTTTTAATTTATTATTTCGGTGTTGGAAGGTTGAAATAAAAAAGTCGTGCTGAATGGTAACAAAAATGTTTATTCGTTTTATTTACTTATTTATAAAATTAACAAACTTAAGAGAATTGTGACGTTACATTCCTACTAGATAAAAGAAGTTTTTTTGTAACCGTTCATAGGATTTTTTGTTGTCTACCTCACAGAAATTGAAATTATTTATTTAGTTTTCTATGATCTACCTTTCTAACTTTACGAAATGAGTGACCAAGCGAACAAGATAAAGAATATTATATTTCTGTCCCAATACTTCCAATCAAGTAAAAACTTACAAAAAGTCAAGTACTGCGTGAGATTTGAACTCACGGCTCACTGATTCACGCATCTATCTGCACTCGCTTAACCGCTAGGTCATCTTTACACATGTTATAACTTTGAAATTATGAACTACAATCAGTTGCTGACGACAATAATTATGCATGTTTATGTTCTTGGAAAAGGAAGTCAAACTAAATGCCAAGCTATTGCTTTGTGAGTTTGCTTATCGACTTTTGGTCGCGACTGTATGTTCCGGATTAGCGCAAAAACGGCTGAACGTATTTGAATGAAAGGGGTTTGAAGGTTTTGGCCCTAACATCAGCCGCCATTTTGTTTTTTTTTTTCAAAATCGCGGTGCACAATTAATGGCATATATTTGGATAGGGGACGCTTATACGTGATATAACATAACATCATAAAGCGCCACGTTTCTGAGATATTCAAAGATAAAATATTTATTCCTGCCTTGCAAATTATTATCGAGCAAGATGTAGACAAAATAAATTCGATTGTTTTGGTGTCTTGAGTGAATTCTAGCTCTTAAAAGCCAAGGATCAGAAACGACAATGTTGTATTGACTCAAGTCATAATCGATGTAAACTTATTCGCAAAATTCAATAAAAATATTCCGTTTTCTTTAATATGTTCCCCATAGTAACTTCGAGTTTATGGTCATTGGCGTTTAAGTCGTTCAGAAATACAAATCGTACATGTTTACTTAGCTTATAATAAGCACAATGTCGTAAGTGCCAACGACCATAAGGTACCCTTTCCCGTGGAGAGTCACATGTTACACGATGAAATTGTTTTCATAGTTCAATATGCTTACCTGGAGGGAAAAAACAAACAAAAAAAAAATCCTTGCTTCTTCAAGGTTCAGTTTTCAGTGAATAACTCTAGTTTTGTTTGTATAAGCGTTCTCTAACTAAATGTATAACTTTCGTTGTGTACCGTGATTATGAAAAAATAGTTAGGGCGACTCTCCATACAAAAATCTTCAAATCGCTTTTACTTACAGATATTTTATAACCTGACACAAAGAGTATTTTTAATCCCGATAGTACGTTCCCGTAGAATATTTTACGACATCCACGAGGGAGAAGTTAACATTTAAAGTAATCAAAAACTCTACTGAGAAACGAATACCTATATGCCATAGTCAAATATTCCAAACGGAGATTTACATTTAGCTGTTATGGCCGTGTTAAAACAAATAGCCAGTCAGCAAGGCAAGACTTACTGCCCAGAGAGAATGAGTGAACTTCAATAAAAAACATCATGGGAGGAATCCAATAAGTTAGAAAAATAATGGAAACGTTTTATGTTTCTGGCTTCGGCAATTACTGGTTTAAATTACCACTGGCATCTGTTACTTAAAGCGCTTAAACCAGCAAAAGAATTTTGTATTTTTGGAAACCGCTTGGTAGTTTCGTTCAATTGGTTAGTAATTTTCCTTCCACTCGCATTTTACATTTCTAGTCGATACAAAAGAAAAAGAAGAATTAAGATCTTGATTTTTATTTCGTTTTCTTTTTTTGTACTTTATTCGGTGTACGAGTACTTATATACAGGATTATTTATTGGTACGAAGTCGGCAATCCATTAAGGGGATGTAGGAAAGGTCATTTGCAACCAAATAACCCCTTATGTGTCATATGAAAATGTCTACCATTTTTTTGCAGAAATCGATCATTTTAAAATCAAAAAACCTGCTCAAAATTATGAAAATTGTAACGGTTTGTAGTTCTGTTTTTAAAACTTTTAAAGCTTATTGTCATTTTTGATTATTATGTATTGACCAAGCAGATAATAATAATAATAAAAAAAATTCATGCATTGGTTGTTTTTATACAAATTTTCAAAGTTGTATACCGCAGATATCTTCAAAAAAATATGAAATGTCCAATTAGGTACTCGAAAATGGTTGACATTTGCATAGGGGTCTTATGAGGTCATTTGGTTGCAAATGACCATTCCTACATCCCCTTAATGGATTGCTGACGTACTACCAATAACCCTGTATGTTAATATGGAAAGGCCCAGAGCGGGAACGGCCCCGAGTTACGTGTCGTGTTACGTGTCGATTCGAAGCCACGACACGTACTACCACGTACCACTACTCTCAAAACGGTGAATTAAAACATCGTGAGGAAACCAGCATGTTCTAGAGCCAAAAATGTGGCAAGCACGAACCTGCACTGGGTCTGCGTGGTGAATTATGGCTCACTCGCTCTTACAGAGCCAGTGCCCCAGCAGTGAGAACATTACAAACTATGTATGTTCCATACAATAAAGAATATTCTGTCTAAGTTCTTACCTGTAATCCATACCCTTGATGTAAGGTGGCATTCAAGCAGTTCTTCAAAGCTTCAGCAGTAGACTCCCCACCGTCTGCATGACTGGCGTTCATGCCACAGTGCTTGGAGCCACATACTCCTCGATGTAACTTCGAATGCTCGTAGTTCGTGTAGGAAAGCGAGGAGAAATTCTAGACAAAAAAACAATGCAGCAAAATTAGACAGCGCACTGTAGGAAAACATTTTTTTCTATGATTATCATAGCTATTTTGTCTTGTTTTTTTTTTTACAAAGAAGACCATAAAAAGTCGTAGTTTTTTACCCTAAACCTCAAAACCAGGTGGAATGATTGAAAGGAGGCTTTTGCCAAGGAGTTGGACAGCACAGACTTTAAAAAAAAATCTGAAAAGGAGTCATTATTATCAACTTATCGATGAACTGATCGATGATTATCAATAACTATTACTACGAGACCAACAAAGAAATAGTGAAAGAAATTATCACCTCTTTCTTCCATACGTTTGTGTTCACATAAATCGACGAAAATTTATGTAACAGCTGATTTACTATAACAAAAACCAAATTTATATACTGGGTGACTTTTTTACCGTCTGGAAAAAAATAGGGTATAATAGCTGAAGATCTATAAAGTTTTTTCAAAATTTCTGTTTTTATTGTTCTAGTTTACTTCAAATGCGTATTGTGTATTGATAGAGCAATTTCTGTCTAAGCTATTGAAAAAAAACAAAAAAGAAATCTAGGTATGCCATAGGCTTCTACTCCGCTCACCTATTGTACCCTATTTTTTTCAAGACAGTAAAAAAATCATCCAGTATTTTTCTCAAAATTATGCTAGGTAACAACAAGATTGTCATCGCAGTATGATTAAAAACGTTTACTTCTGACCGCTAAAATTGCTTGCTCTTTGTGGTAAATTGCAAGCGAGCTTTAGGTTTAATAGTAGGTACAGAAGGTCGGTTCCATACCTCCATGCCACTGTTGTGTGCATTCGGTGTTTAAGGTTCTGATTAGTGGTAATAGAATATACTCACTGAATATACTGATTGTTTATTTTATGTTACACAAGAACTTAGTAAATACTACAGTAACTGTGATATGGCATGGCGGAGGTAAGTAAGCGACTGGAGAGCCGCACATTAGTGTTCCGTTTCTATATAAAAAATGCAATTCAGCAAATCGCATCGCCAGGGTCGCTACATCACACCCCCCTTTCTCCAAAATGTTTACAATATTTAAAAAATTTACAATATTTAAAGGAAAACACATTCGCGAGTGAGATTTCACTCGCTGTACGTGAAGCGCGTTTTCACTCGTTGTATGGTGTCGACCTTCTGTATTCTTCTGTGATTTAGAGAGATGAACATCAGTGCTTAAAGTGACTGCGAAACTTTAAGGCCTTAAACAAATACCACAACACGTAGGCACTTAATTTGTTTGTTCGAGTCACTTCCATTGCTGGTAGGCTTGTAAACATTGCCTTGACACAGAATTTGTGTGATCATATTATCTCTTTGCTAGATTTGTTTGTTAATAACTTGAATTATGAGTTAACCTTAAATGCATTGTCTCAAACAAAACCTTAAGTTATTGACATCACCTAATGTTCAGTGGTCATATTCGTCCTACCTGTGATAAAATAAATTATACAGCCTGGTGTTTAGGGGTAATAAAAACTTATGTAAGCATAGCGACATACCTACATGCCGAAAATTCTGCGTGCTCTTATTTTCAATGAAAATTATTCGTCCCAATGTGACGTAATGTAAACTTTCCGTCGCGTAATTTCGGCAGATGTGTCGCTATACTCGCCCGAGAAGCATTTGTTTATCTTTTGATCGAGTGTTTTGGAATAAGCCAAAAATTGACAATATAATGTCGAATAAATTGTCAATAGCTTTTTGAGAACAATCGGAAATGGCCCAAATCCTTTATGGACACAGTTGAGTCTTAGGCCGAATTTCACCAAAGAAACTGAACGCGTTTAGCACCGACAGCTAGACCGTGTTTAATAGCTGTCAGTGGCATCATTGTTGTGAAACTGACAGTTCTTGAACGCGGATTTAAAAGAAGTGCTAATGGCATCCAGTTACATTGGTGAAATTCGCCCAAAGGACGTTTAAGGGGAATCTTGTTTTAAACATACCTTAATAAACTGATACAGCGGCGTGTCATCTTCCAGAAGCACCAGGTCTACTATGCAGTAGACGGCGTCAGGTTTCTTCAGACACAGGTCGAAGTCATCCAGATCTGACAGCAAGGGCATTGAGTGGTAGTCCAATATTGACTCCGGTGGTTCATCTGGTAAAGGGAAATGATAAAAGGTTATTATTTGAATGGTCAAAATTAAACGATTGTATGATCTGTTCCCTAAGTATTTTAGTAATGAAGAAATAAATAAATGGATCAGAAGTCACTGTGGGTGGATGTCAGTTTGTAGTGCTGCTTACAAATAGAGTGCTTTGATTTAATTATTTGAATAGCTAAATCAGAAATTCTAATTTTATAACTTTTTAATACAAGTTTATGAAACCGTTGCATAATGTGGGTATTAAAACACAATTGTTTGTTTTAAAACCTCGCCTACGGCTCGGTTTAAAATAATAATAATAATAAAACTTTTATTTCAGACACTTGTTCCATAGCTCTTTGTTAGTAATACAGCTTACGTGACTATGTTAGTACTTATACTTAATTACAATTATTCTAATTCATATATTTTCCTACAGCATCAGACCCGCAGTTATAATAGACATATAACTAGGTATTAAACACGAGTGTTTTAATATCTAGTTAAGTGCAGTTTCATACATTGCTTTATATACTCTCATACATTGAGATTGAACATAAATCAAAACTATACGAAATTTAGTACAACAAAACATAAAAGGCGCCAAAACCCAGCACATCACCGCGCGCGCGCTAAAGTGGGCGCTTCCACATACAGGTATTTGGAATCATAACTTTTTGTAATGCTCTAAAATTGGCGCATGGTGCGCCCCGCAAGCGTTCATGTCTGTAATGTATTTGTCTGTATATCTAAATATCGAAGCTATATCGCATTTCAATGAAGTATCTATATCGCAATGGAAGCAATCTTTTTAAAATATTTTTCAGTTTCATAAACCAAAAAATGTACGAGTATTCACTATTAGAAATCTTTATAGGAGCTTTCTGATATTTTAGGAAAAATATCTGTAATACATATTTCGATGTGTGTATTTGAAACTAGAGCGCTTAGACTTTATACTTACTGCATTTTAGAACTGTAAAAATATAAGTAAAAATCTTTATAAAAACAAGCATTTATTGAACTAAAAGTACGAAATAAAACTTAAGTAATAAAACGTAAGTAATCATAGAACTTTAATACTCTCTTAAAAGCTTGAGGCGTGAACATCCTTCTTTCACTTGAAGATAAGCCTCAAGCTTTTAAGAAAATATTAAAGTTCTATGTTTACATATAAGTTTTATTTAGTATTTTTAGTCCAATAAAAGCTTGTTTGATACCCATAACATGGGAGTGCACAAAAAATAATTAGTCCGCCATCTTGAGCCGTCCACCATATTGGATTTAGAATGACGTCACTTATTTTACCATGTATTATCATCCAAACTAATCGTGAAAGCAAAATTTCATGGCAATCGGTTGAGGATAACTGCTTTAAAATTTTGTTGCACGATTTGAAGTGAACATACATACATACAAACATTGCTAGTTAAATAAAAGCTTCTAAAATAAGGCATGTATTTCGAACTTGTAATATTCAGTTTTCAGCATACAAAGTAGAGCTCGTCTAGTTGAAATGACGCGCCCTACTACCTCATTTATTATAGTGTACCTACGTACCAGGGGGGCTGAAAGTTTTCAGCCTAAGTACCTTCAAGTATCATTATTGTCTCGCGCTGCATATTTCTAATTTGCGAATACTCTCTTTAGTATAAATACAGAGTTTCATGTCATTGGCATCATTACGCTTTTAGTAATTAATCTTACGGACTCATCGTCATGTATTAGTCACCCGCGGGTCATCCTTAGGCTCAAAACTTTTTAGCCCCTGGTACGCTTAGTTTTTTAAGCACTATAGCAAAACTGAGCAACATTTAGCGCTCATTTTACGATACATCCGGTGTACCGGGGGGCTGAAAAGTTTTCAGCTTAAGGATGGCTGAGACATGATGATGTTTACTGATTAATTAGGTACTAAAAGCGTAATAATGCTGGAGGAGCTCGTGGCTAAATAATAAAAGCCGCAAGGGTCGATTCATCAGGTTAAGCTACGCTTGCCGGGGTTGGTCCGTAGATAGGTGACCATCTACACATACATACGGAGACTCCTCCGTGCCTCGGAAAGTACGTTAAGCCGTTGGTCCCGGCTGTCATTCGTGGATCTTTGGCAGTCGTTACGGGTCGCCAGAAGCCCGAAAGTCTGACAAACAGTCTTATCAAGGGGTATCGTATTACCCAATAACTGGGTTATGGAGGTCAGATAGGCAGTCGCTCCATGTAAAATACTGGTATCGAGCTGCATCCGGTTAGATTGGAAGCCGACCTCAACGTAGTTGGGAAAAGGCTAGGCAGATTGAAAAGCGTAATGATGCTAATAACATGAAACTCTGTATTTATACTAAAGAGGGTATTCGCAAATAATAGTTATATGCAGCGCGAGACAATAATGACACTTGAAGAGTTCTTAGGCTCCAAACTTTTCAGCCCCTCTGGTATACTAATTTAAGTATGGGGCGCGTCATTTCAGCTTAGAGGATCCTAACTGTGGTCAAATCAGTATATTGACACCCTTACCAGCATAACCGTCTGGAAAATTATGTGTATGTGTTTTAAGATAGTAAGGAGGAGCTTGTGGCTAAGGAATAACAGCCTCACGGATAAATACATCAGGTTAAGCTAAGCTTGCCGGGGTTGGTCCGTGGATGGGTGACCATAACGTTGAAACGTTGCTCCCGGCTGATATTTGTGATCTTTGACAGTCGTTACGGGTCATCAGAAGCCCGAAAGTCTGACAAACAGTCTTACCAAGGGGTATCGTATTATCCAGTCACTGGGTTCTAGAGGTCAGATAGGCAGTCGCTCCATGTAAAATACTGGTATTCAGCTGCATCCGGTTACACTGGAAGCCGACCCCAGCATAGTTTGGAAAAGGCTAAGCAGATAATGATGTATGTAACGCTACACAATGGTGAAGTGAAATTTGTTTGTTTGTTTCACTTTCAAGCTAAAACAGCTAAACGGATTTGGATGAAATTTGGCACCATTACCTGGATTAGGAAATTGGATTCTATACTTTTTATCCCGATAGTATGTTCCCGTGGGAAAATAAAAAACTGAAATTATTAGCATTTTGAATGTTATACAACTGCGTCATAATGCATTTCCAATCACGAGTTGTAGGTCGTGGATTCAAACCAGCGCGCGCGTTTTTCTTTGTGTAAATAATTTCATCACTACTGCTATCAAAACAATGATGGAAAACATCGTGAGGAAACCGGCATGTTTTAGAAACAAAAGACATGTGACATATCTACGTACCGACGACGTTTAACGTATATAAAGGAATTTTGAATATGGGTCGATTTTGGGGCAAATAGGACAATTAAAAAAAAAAAAAGTTTTGCAATTTGTGCCGTGTGACTTATCAAATGAAAGGGCTTGCCGTGAGGGTCTCAAATATATATTTTTTTATAATTTTTAAATAAATTGTTTTAAACTTATTTAAGAAAATAGACGAAAATTTACCATTCACCCCTTATCTCCGAAACTACTGAGCTTTAAATTTCGAAAAAAATAAAGAAAATATTTCTATAACTATAGATTACAGGAAAATGTAAAAAGTCTATGGTCTTAAAATAACGTGGTAAATGTCTCAAAATTGTGAGAACACACTTACATTGGCAGTTGGAATATTCAGGGTTATTGGTAAAACAGCAGTAACCTCTTAAGGGGTCATTGTACTAATCATTATGAACTACTTTTACTATCGGACCAAACCTGAAATCGCGAAAAAAAATCAGCTGTTCAGTACATTTTGACGAATTATGCGAACATAAATGTTGAACAGCTGATTTTTTTTTCGCGATTTCAGGTTTGGTCCCAAAGTAAAAGTTGTTCATAATGATGAGTATAATGATCCCTTAAGAGGTGTTTTACCAATAACCCTGTATTTATTTATTTTATTTTATCCATTATTGTATTTTGTTTCTGCTTGAGTATAGTTTTCGATTTTTTTTGGTATATTGGCGTGTGCTAGCTTACTTATAGCAAATAATTTGTGTTGCGTAATGTACCTAAATTATTATGCGCAGTGTTATATAGAATCATTTTTTTTAACTGAACAGACAGCTGTGCTGCTGGGGAGTTTGTTGCGCCACTTCTTCTCCCCAGCTAAAGCACTAGGAAGTGGTGAAGGGCGGGCGTTTTGGGGGACTGTCTTATGTAATTTTGACGTTCGAAAAGTGCTGATTCTCAGCCTAGTTTGCATAAATGACTTTTGA
Source organism: Dicycla oo (assembly GCA_948252095.1). Classification (NCBI taxonomy): domain Eukaryota; kingdom Metazoa; phylum Arthropoda; class Insecta; order Lepidoptera; family Noctuidae; genus Dicycla; species Dicycla oo. Next base: position 20,225,825 of record OX411733.1, read on the forward strand.
TTTTGATTAAGTACAGATACAAACAACAGTCTTAGATATACATAGAATGGCCTTAATAATAAACAGCAAGTGAACTTGAAGTCCAGTCACAACTGTGCACAACCTTCTAAACAAACAATGCTTCATTCTCAATATAGGATAAGGTTGGATTTAATTTAATGAATCGATTATAAGTTAAAAATGAAAACAGAAAAAAAATAATAAAAAAGAACAACTCAAGTAAAATATGAAAACCTTAAAGTTAAATTGAGTAAAAAGTTTACGCAATGTTGTAATGTACCAAGAAAGATTTGAAAGCATTAAATTTGTCGTGAAAAATGTCTACATGTGAGCAAATAGCATTATAATTTTTACACATTCTGTGCAAAAGATTTTTCTGAGATACGTTGTTCTTGCTTGGGGGAATACTAAACAGCTGTGGAATACGCACAAATCGAGTTGGTACGGGAGAAAATATATATTTTTTTTTAATTTGTTCTTGGGATAAATTCACCCCAATTACGGACCCCTTCAATGTGCGTGGTCCGACACGCACTTGGCCGGTTTTTGACGAGGTTTTCCTCCACCAGTTTGAGACGACCTCTAATATACTCAGTTTTAGGGTTTCCTACCAAAACAGTAAAAGGAAACCCTTTTGGTGAGACTGAGTCTGTCTGTCTGCCTGTCCGTCTGTCACAGCTGGATATCTCAAGAACTACTAATGCTATCAACTCGAATTTTGGAAAAGTTTCAGATGGCGTTTGCCCAACTATTTTGAAAATAAGAAACCAATAAAAAAAATATACACTTTATCGCAACAGAGACTGAAAGGGGGTCTTAAAAATTCGGATTGGGGCTACTGGAGCATGTGAGGCATTATGATACCCCACATGTTCTAAAGAAAGAAAGAAAAAAAGAGCGCTGTTTGCAAATTCTCAAACATTTTTTCTTATTTTTTTTAATCCGCACAGATTTCGACTTTTGATGAAAAATGTTATAAAAAATACCGTTTCCCCCTTTATCTCCAAAGTTTACATAGAGAAAAATCTGAAATTATTCTTTATGATAGATGTTTATGTAAAGATTACAGGAAAAATAAAAGTATGTGTCTAAATAGCACACTTTTTTATATATGATAGTACGGAACCCGCGGTGCGCGAGTCCGACTCGCCCTTGACCGGTTTTTTGTATTAAAATTTCTGAATAAAGGAGTAATAATATGAAGATGGCGGCTATAAAAGGCATCGCTAAGTCGTGTCCAGTATAAACTCAAGAGCTGCAAGAACTAGTTTAAACAAGGAAAGTAAACTTCGAATAATAAAATATAACAATTAACGCGGGAAAATCTTGTGATAATTTTTTGAAATATTGTGTTATAAACAGTGCAACATCGACAAATTCTGGACTTTAAAATGTTTAAAACACTCTGCATCCTTCTGCTGGTAACGGGAGCTTACTGCGATGATGCATCAGATATTATTAAAGGGCTGGATGACAACTTCGGGCCTGTGTCCAGTCAAGCCCAGGACAATATCCAGGCCTCCACAACACCATCAATCAGGTCTAACAGAGAAACTTCCGAGGCTAACGAGTCATGCACCCTATCTAATGGACAGAAAGGGGAATGCGTTAGTTTCTACTTTTGTGAGTTGGAAAATGATGGAGTTATAGATAGTACTAGTAGTGATTCTTGCTATACGTACTTTGACGTCTGCTGTCCAGCATCTAGGAAGATTCCTCGTAACTAGTTTAGTGAACCTGATCAGAACTTCAAAAGAAACCCTTATAAAAATATGTTCTTACTCATTTTTTTTTCTTCTAGCACTGTAATACGTAGTTATAAATAAACACGATGCTTTTTCATTGGCTAGGGAGCTGCCACGATAGTGTTGTACTCATCATTATGAACTACTTTTACTATGGTACCTCTTGGCTAAGGAGTAACAGCCGCACGGGTCAATCCATCAGGTTAAGCTACGCTTGCCGGGGTTGTTCCGTAGATGGGTGACCATTTTTTTATACCGAGACTCCTCCGTGCCTCGGAAAGCACGTTAAACCGTTGGTCCCGGCTGTCATTCGTGGATCTTTGACAGTCATTACGGGTCGTCAGAAGCCCGAAAGTCTGACAACCAGTCTTACCAAGCGGCATCGTATTACCCAGTAACTGGGTTGTGGAGATCAGATAGGCAGTCGCTCCATGTAAAATACTGGTATTCAGCTGCATCCGGTTAAACTGGAAGCCGACCCCAACATAGTTGGCAAAAGGCTAGGCAGAATGATTTTACTATGAGACCAAACCTTGAAGCTCATTTCAGACTACGCTATAATATAATATAGTTATCATATAGTTCATAGCACAACAATATCGGTCGCCATACATTTATTTAGAACACGTTCACACTTTGCTATACTATATCGTATTGGCTTGCTATACGCTATGACATTGAGCGATACACTATGCTATGATCGCGCGGCGCTCTCCTCCCCGCACGCCCCGCAAGCGGGACGAACGAAACGACACGATTGGTCAACTGAGCTTGCCATATAGCATACTTGCTTACGATTATATCGCAAAATGTGAACGCAATGCTATACAGTATAGCTATATAGCTTTTAATGTTGTACTTTATAGCATAATAGTATAGCGTAGTCTGAAAAGAGCTTAAGTCGCAAAAAAAATACAGCTGTTCTCTACATTAATGTTCGCATAACTCGTCAAAATGTAGGGAACAGCTGATTCTTATTACGCGATTTCAGGTATGGTCCCATAGTAAAAGTTGTTCATAATGGTGAGTACAACACTATCATGGCAGCTCCCTAGTCAATAAAAAAGCAGCTTGTATAATAGTTATATGTAAGTTATGTGTTGTTATGTGATAAGTATTTACAGAGGACGAGGAAAACTGTTCCACCGTAATACAGTTGAACAAAACCAAGAAGTTAATATCACAAAAGAGTTTTCATCAATTATTGTTTTCTAATGGAACACTTTTGCGAGGCGCGCCATTTTTATAGCGTTACAAAAAAAATTTGATACCAATTTTTATTAATTATCTATGGCAGCGCCCGCTCTAGCGCATGCGCGGTGGTGTGCTGAGTTTTGGCGCCATTGATACGTTTTGTTATACCGAATTTCGTGGGAATTTTTTTATTTAGGTTCAATGAGTTCAATCGCAATTAATGAGAGTAGATAGTGTATGAAACTGCACATAACTAGGTATTAAAACACTCGTGTTTTTTGTACTTGAATACCTAATAATTTAAATAATACAATGCATAAAACATATATATTACACATATATTATACGTATCCAAAATTTGTATGCCTATTAAGTTATACATAACGATTCTGACATTAGAATAAGATCTTGTTATGATGTACTTATGTTTTTACAAATAAATAATTTGACTTTGCATTTGAATTTGATACCATCTGTGAAGTTTCGCTGGTTAATTTAATTTGACCCTGTAAGTCCCATTTTGTTTTCGGTACCTAAATTCACATAGCATAACATCGCGCCTGTAAAACGGTCTTGTGCGTCACCGGGCACAAAACCAGTTTCTGGGCAGCTGCTGAGGAATTCCTGATGGAAAAACCCAGCAGTAGCGATTGCAACCACTACCAAACAAGACAGTCTAGTCATGTATAGAGTTATGTATGTAAAAATAAAGAATGTTAATAATATATGGTTTAATAGCATCGCTGAGTCGCATCCAGTTTGTGTTGAAACTTGACCTATGCACGTCGTTCAACGAACTAGTCTAACGAGGATAATAAGATCTAAAATACAACAAACCGGCTACTAGAGAACATTTGTGATAGTTGTTGTGAAATATTGTGACATAGGGTTCTAATTTGAAGATTCTTCATGGACGTTATTATGTTAAAAACACTACCCATTCTCCTGCTGGTGGCTTTGGCTCATTGCCAGAGTAATGAAGATCTTATTGCAATGCTGACCCAGATCTTCGGACCACCACAACCAGTTGCGAACAATCAAGGCAAAACTCAGGGACGGAACCCAATCGTACCTCCAATACAAACTGGATCAACTTGGAACGAAATTCCTCCTAATCTTCCTATTCAACCTCTATCTGAACCTGGTCAGCGTGAGGGATGCGGTTGGGCCAATCCAAACGGTGTCGATTTACAAAACTCAAGTTCTAACAACGAATATGCGAAATTTGGTGAAATACCTTGGATGGTAGCTATACTCAAAATTGAGCCATTAGATGATGGCCCAAGCGGCAGCAGACTCAAGATATACATTGGAGGAGGTTCCCTTATCCATCCAAGCGTGGTTTTAACTGTAGCTCACTATGTCACCAACGACAAAACTTTAAAGGTCAGAGCAGGAGAATGGGACACCCAGAGAACCACAGAGATCTATCCATTCCAAGAAAGGGACGTAATTTCAATTGAGACACATAAGGATTTTATTGAACAAAATTCCTTTTACGATATCGCGGTCCTATTCCTAGATAAACCAATGAAATTAGCTCCTAATGTAGGAGTGGCCTGTTTACCACCCGCTCGTGTTCTTCAAAGAGAGAACACCCGGTGTATAGCTACAGGCTGGGGTAAGAACAAATTCAACAAAGAAGGACGGTACCAAGTTACCCTGAAGAAGATTGAGTTGCCTGTGGTAAGACGCGATAACTGTCAGGCAGCTCTGCGGAGAACCCGTCTTGGCAAGCATTTTCAACTACATTCTTCTTTCATGTGTGCTGGAGGAGAACTTGGCAAGGATACTTGTAGAGGAGATGGTGGTGCACCCTTATCTTGTCCTATTGACTACAAAAAGGACCGTTATGTTCAAAGCGGTATCGTTGCTTGGGGCGTCGGCTGTGGTGATGATGGCACTCCTGGTGTGTACGTTGATGTGTCCGTTTTAAGAGATTGGATTGATGACAAGGTTGCTGGTAAAGGTTATGACCCTAGGACTTACAGTTATTAAGTGACTGTGGTTTGAAACGGTTTGATGAGACTTTGTCGTAAGGAATTTTTTGGTTGGACTATTTGATGAATGTCAAAATTATTATCTTAGTTGTATAATAATTAACTAAGTGTTAGCATTCAATACATTGCTGAAATAAATATTAAGATTATCTTAGCGTTATTTAATATGTAAAATAATGTTTGAAGCACTGAAGCTTTGTCTGGCGATGGAATAAAACCAATAAATAAATGTATATTTTTCGGATAGATCAACTGGGTAACAGTTTATTTTTTATAATTTTAGTGATCCGCCTTTAAAATATTATTAAAATACAAATTGAAGAAATAAACTGGTAATAGATTATGACGCAAACATTTGTGGCATTCAAATGCTAATCATTTTAATTTATCTTTTTCCTTATATATTAGATGACAAAACTCATCAGTGTCTCAAATAAAAAAATGATGTTTAAAACGTGTTTTTATAAATATATTTTTAAATATTAAACAAGCCCAAACAAGTGGCCATCGCTTTCAAAGTGTTTCGTTTTCTACACTGACTTTCAACAGGATGGACATCAGTTTCTCAGTGTAGCTTATGTCAATCAAATACATTTTTGACTTCTCCATCTTCGTTATTGCTGATTGAGTGTCACTTATTCTAGGCCCTCAGACCGTGCAGTTACACTTGCGACTCCTTGTCCAACACGAAGCAAAAGTAAGTCATAATAATGCTTAGTGCTGGGGAAGTAAGGCGTGCTACATTCTTGTTTCTTGTTCAAGTCCATAATTCAGCAGAGGCGGGAAGCAATATCTAGCCGGGCCCAGCTAGACGGACCGACGACATTAAGAAGGTGGCTGGGATAGACTGGGTGCGGAAGGTGGAGGTCAGGGTGTTATGGCGCAGCCTGGAAGAAGCCTATGCCCAGCAGTGGACTGTAGTTAGTAGACTGCAGGCAAAATCGAATACAATATAACAGGTCTTTACCTATGAAATTGCCGATTTTTGATACAGGCTAGTGTGAAGATCTTCATTCTATTTAGAATTCCAAATTCAAATTAAATTTATGACATTTAAAAACATTAGCAGTTGTTCGTTTTCCGGCCGCTCGATTTTTCATTGATATCGATGTTTGTGTTACCACGGAAAATTCGAAATTGCGCGCTGTTTTCGAATACGATTTCCGTCGTTGCATCAACGCAACACAGACAGCACGCAATATTAACGACGTGTATGGACAAGGTACCGCAAGCGTACGCACGGTGCGTTTTTGGTTTGATCGCTTCCGTTCTGGAAATTTTGATCTCAACAATGAGCCCCGGGGAAAATTTCAAATTCAACGAGGCTGTGAAAAACGCTTTTAAAGAATTTATTGATTCCCGTTCCCAGGATATCTATAGCAGAGGCATCAAAGAAATTTCATTAAAATGGCAAAAGTACATCGACAATATTTCTTTAAAACAATTGTTTGTATTTTTTTTTTTCAATGTAAATCGGCAATTTATAGATATATGTTTTGGAAAAATCCGCTCGAAATATCTCGAATTGGGCAGAGGTGACCCGAACATGATTCTCCAATAACTAAAAGCGTAACGATGCTAATGGCATGACACTCTGTATTTATACTAAAGAGGCTATTCTCAAATTAGTAATATGAAGCGCGAGGTAATAATTACACTTGAAGGTACTCAGTAGACTCAAAACTTTGCATTTATTACGAAGGCAAGGGTCTTCCAAACATAGTCAACAAAGAAGTGTTACCAGCAAAATTATTTATCAACACTTATTTACGACAACATTAAGCCGATTATGACAAAGCTGTTGACATTGTAAAATATTAAAAAAAAAGTAAAGAATAGGGTCATGTCGATATAATATTCTATGTAATGTCGTTTACCCCGAAGCTAGTATTGTTATGTAATAATTACAGTAAATATTGACGAAATAATTTAAGCAGGTAAGTAAATATTATAAAATATAGGACAAGGTTGAAATTAGTTAAAAGTCATGTTTGGTAATAACTCATGTTTTCTGGAAGGATTAGGTACAGATGCAAGGTCAATACCTTGTAACAAGGTGACGACTGATGAGTTATCGTAATATTTTTAAGCAGACAGAACTATTTTCTTATATTATGTACCTACTTTCTGAGTTTATCTTGAAAATCACTGACATCGGTGAAGGAAAAACTTTGTGAGGAGGCCTGGAGTTACAGGGAAAGCTCCAGGTAGCCCGCGAAATTCAAATTTTCTTACGTTTTTTGCAATTTGCAAGTCAGTATTAGGTTGTATGTTGATTAAAGTATGATTTGCGACCGTAACATAATATGTATTTACAAAATTATAATTATTAGAATCAGTAATACAACTCCTTAAGTTAGTATAATCCTAAATGTCAAAACTTCATGAAATAGTCATTCATTAGGATTATATGAACTTAGAGAGTTGTATTGATGATTATAATGATTATAATTCTATAAATACAATCTATAATTACTGATACTGACCCACAAATTGCAAAAAACTTAAGAAAATTTGATTGAACAAGCGTAGTGATAAATGCTCGTGCCTTCTCTGTATAAAAAGACCCCTTTATCCTGTTGTCGGACATTCATAGGCTCGTATTTATTATTATATTTAAACATAATTAGAATGCATGAATAGGTGATCAAATACAAGCCGGTCTATTCTGTAAATATCTCACCGTTAAAACTTACGTAAAGTGAGCTTGAAGCGAACTTATTCCACTGAAGAAAGTAAGTAAGTTTTCACCAGGAATTTTGTACAGAACATAACGGCTGTTCTCAAAGTGAACCCACCTGAAACCCAATCTGAGGTTGAGCCAAAATCACCATTTTTCTTCTGACCGTGTTTATGGAACATTAAATAGAGTTAGCGTCCATCAGTTCCTGTAACATGCAGGCAACAGGACATGGTAGACACGATATTAAGTGCCTCATTGTTTTTAGAACAGCCACGAGCAGCAACTGCCGCATTCCCCTTAAATTTAAGGAGAAGAGTTCTAAAACAATGGTTAGACCTGCTGTCTTGTATGGGTCAGAATTTTGAGCAACAAAAGGGATGAATGAAAGCCAATTGCATGCAGCTGCGCTGAGAATGTTTCGACGGACGTGTGGTGTTACGTCAATGGATAGAATAAGAAATAAGTACAGTCATAAGAGGAAGTCTGAAAGTGACACCGGTGACTGATAAGTTGTGTGGGAATCGGTTGTCATGGTATGGACATGTGATGCAGAGGAATGAGGAAAATGTCATGAGGAAAGTTTTGAGTGATGTGAATAGCTATTAGAGTAGAGGAAGGCCAAAGAAAATATGGATGAACTGTGTGAAAGATGATATAGCTAGACAAGGGGTTACTACCGAGATAACGGCCAATAGAGAAGTATGGACGAAAAAGTCATGTCGCACCGAATGATGATGTTTGTGGAACAGCCACATTTACACTCCAGGGAGGAGTCATCTGTGTATCTCTACCTGAGCAGGATTTATAAGAATAAAATTGTTATCTGTTTGGATCCACAAAGGGCGAAGCGCAGACAATCGAGTCACTTCCCTGAGACGAAGTATACACAGTAGTAACTATTCTTGGCAGATCTGGCTAGCTGCAGGAACCACGCGGCTGAGCCCGTGCAAATGGTAGATTACTGCTGTTCGTAACCAACGCTGTGATCTGTTACCGTCGGTTAGGCCTCCAGACCAGAAAACCAGAATTCTGGCTTTTCCAAACGGGAAGGAATGGCCCAACTTCTTTTTAGGAAAGATCTAGTTCTTCTTCCAAAATCGGAGGAAACAAATTGTCACTTTATTTTTAGGAGAACATTGTTCTATTTGATATTGTAATAGGTAAATTGTATTAGATATAGGACTATTGGGGTTGAAAAATATCATGAGATAAATTATAGACTTCAACGCTTCACAGATGGATTCGGTATCACTCAAAAAAAAATCCGTCATACAGCATGAATAGATTGACCACATCTATTTTAAAGTTCATAAAAAAAAAGAAAAAACCAACAAAGTCCACATAATTATCTAATCCAATTGAAGAGTATTTAATACGCATAATACGGACTACGCATAATGAAGGGTTCCGTAGTTGGGATGAATTTATCCCAAGAACAAACCTAACATAGTAGTTGAAAAACACGTTCTTCGATACATTCCTACTGCAAATTTCATTTGGTAAGCACAATATTGAGAGATTCACCATGTTATTTTAAGACCATAGACTTCTTATAGGTTTTACTGTAATCGGTAACTAGAGTTATAGAACTATTTCCTGAATTTTTTTCAAAATTTTAGACTGAGTAGTTTGAGGAGGAGGATGAGCAATTTTCATATATTTTCTTAAATAACTTTAACAAATTAATTTAAAATTATAAAAAAATAAATATATTTAAGACCCTAACTGTAAGCCCTTGTATTTAATATGTCTCACGGTACAGTTTGCAAAACTTTTTTTTTTTTAATTTTCTTATTTGCCCCAAAATTGAGACCCATATTCAAAATTCATTTAGTTACGTTACACGTCTGTGTTTGGGTCACAGAAATACATACGTGTACCAAATTTCAACTTAATCAGTCCATTAGATTCGTAGCAAATTGGCTGTGACAGACGGACAGACAGACAGACACACGAGTGATCCAATAAGGGTTCCCTTTTTCCTTTTTAGATGCGGAACGCTAAAAATGTTTCAAAAGATTTTGTAGAATGCATAATTCTACAATATGTAATGGACCGGTACCGGTCAGTACTTACTGTACGAAACACCTCGTGAAATCTCAAGTGGCAAGAAATTACGTTAGTTTGTCCATTTCTAGAAATTGTAGATATACAGGTGTTTACATAACGAGCGTGAATTTTGCAAGTATAGCTATTTATCTACAGGTATGCAACTATACCAATACACGCGCCCCTGTAAGACGCCAGTGCTCGCGCGCTCTATAAATATAGTACGAGTAGTACTATAGTAGTAGTAGAACTATTTTATGTAAAGATTTTACAGGAATAATAAAAAGATTTAAAATACTTCATTATCATAATAAAAATAAAATTTATTAAGAAACTAAAACCAACAAAACATAACTTTTAAAAATTTATTAGGAACTTAACATGCAGACTTCTTGAGTATTTTGAAAAAAAAAAAAAAATTGCCATCAAGTCTTCTAAGCCTTCTTTTTTTACTCACTCATATCCTCCAATCAGTCTTCATCATTTTTACAATAGTCCGGACATTGAAGAACCTGATGTTGAGGACAATATTTCCTCTTCAGTGTCAGTTGCTATTATATCATCATCATCAGTTCTTATAGGTAAACTACGTCACTTCTTATAGGTAAACTAGATTTGTTGCGAAATTTCTCACAAGTGTGTTCGCGCAGGTCACCGCAAGAACGCTAATAAGTGAACACCAGTTAGTAATAGAGGAATCCTATGAGGACACACTCGTTAGGTACCCATAATACACGTTTAAAGTAGAGCGCGCGACTAATAGAGTATTAATATAGGTACAGGTATAATATCAGGTTGGCGGAAAAATATTGCACAAGAAATTGTAAATTACTAGAATTTTCCGGAATATTTAGTATTGATCTGAGATACGTAAGAATATTGTTAGAAGGTTCTCGAAGCTATCACATCAAGGGTGTAATGTGAGGTGTGTAGTGTAGTGAGGTTTTGGTTAGTTTGTGAAAATGATTAGTGAACATTAACTTCGAACGATCATCTTTTACGAGTGGCGTCAGGGACACAACGTGAGTGTGGCTACCGCTAACATCAGCAAAGCAACACACGGCACGCCGTCTGGCTTCCTTGCGACGCAGAGCCACCAACGCACCCAAAGCCGAACCGTCACTCACGCAAGCATCTTCTCTCCGTTTGGTGGGATGCGAAGGGCCCACTCTATTACGAACTTCTCCCTGCGAGAAGGACGATTACGACTTCCATTTATACTGAACAGCTTCAGAAACTGGCTGACGCAATAAGAGAAAAACGACCGAGACGTGTAAATGTTCACTTACTCCATGATCATGCGCGACCTCTTGTCGCTTCGGAGACTCGACAAAAATTCGTAGAGCTTGGATGGCACCCGGTTGCCCACCCACCGTACTCACCGGATCTCGCGCCATCCGACTATCACTTGTTCCGACCACTAAAGCTTTATTTGCGTGAGAAAAATTTTCAAAACTACGAAGACCTCAAAATGGCAGTGGACAATTTCTTTTCTGCACAGCCTCCGGAATCCTGGGCGCAGGGCATCAACTATCTACCAACTAGATGGGCCAGAGTAATAGAGTTACGAGTATTTGGGGATTACATTACTGATTAATTATTGTAAATAACAAAGTTATCAATAAATTCATTAAGTCTTATATCTTGGTGCAAGACTTTTCCGCCAACCTGATAGTTCTCTATACCGAATTTCGGCCATGGCGACCAATCTCAGCGGAGACCAGCCTATGTCCAGTACGGGAGATAATATTATAGTGCACAAGGGTGTGCGCAGACCCAGGTGCACTCTCTCTTCCATCACTCTCATTGTCCGTGTTGGACGGCAATCCGATATGACCAGAGATAGATCAGGCGCGCGAAAAAAAAAAATCAGCTGTTCAGTATATTTATGTTCGCATAATTCATCAAAATGTACTGAACAGCTGATTTTTTTTCGTGATTTCAGGTTTGGTCCCATAGTAAAAGTTGTTCATAATGATGAGTACAATGACCCATTAAGAGGTTGCTGGTGTTTTACAAATAACCCTGTATAATCAATTGGCGCAACAAAGATTTGAAGATGGAATAATTATGCAACGCAAGCAAATCTCATCTATATATCATAAACCAATCAACATCTGTTAAAGCAACAATCCCTTCAAAATCTGAAGACATTATACAGATTATTTCATACTTGAACATAATATACGCAGATTCCATGCATTTTAAACACATCATTCCATTTTCGAATCTGCATTTATTTATACAAACGAATGGCTTTTCGTGGGCTCGTGGTTAATGACTGTTTTACCCAGTGCGACTAGACAGCTGCTCGCACTGTGTACTCGCATGTTAATAGCTCGGCTTGCTTTACAGTGCGAGTGCACTGTAAAGCAAGCCGAGCTATAGAGCACTGCAGCTACTCGGTAGGCTGACTCGCATGCTAGCTCGCACGAAAACAAAAAACGTTGAAGTTACTTGGCTATGAGCTACTGTCTAACTCGCAAGTGCGAGTAACTCGTATCATGTGAATCTAGCCATAAATAATCCAGACGAGTCGATCGCAGGCTAAGCTACGCTTGCCGAGGTCGGCCCGTAGATGGTTGATCATCCATTACATACCGAGACCCTCCATAACTCAGATATCACGTTAAGCCGTTGGTCCGGGCCGTCATTCGTAGATTTTTGACAGTCGTCACGGGTAATCAGAAGCCCGAAAGTCTGACATCCAGTCTTATCAAGGGGGGTTACCCAATAACTGGGTCGTGCAGGTCAGATAGGCACTCGCTCCATTTAAAATACTGGTATTCAGCTGTATCTAGTTAGACTAGAAGCCGACCCCAACATAATTGGGAAAAGGCTTGGCAAATTAATTTGAATGGCTTATGTACACGCAAGGAAACGCACGTAAATACCTAACTATTTACTTGTAATTTCCTTTAATTATCAGTTTATGTTTTAATTAGAATATCCGTTTATTAGCACCGACTTTCTTGAAAATATGTATAACTAATTTTGCATTGTTTTGTAATGTTTCTAACTTATAATCATCATCCTAGCCTAGCCTTTTCCCACCACCTTGGGATCGGCTTCCAGTCTAATCGGATGCAGTTGAATACGTGTATAACAACAAACAACGACCAACTTTCTTTCTGACCTCCACCGCCAAATTACTGGAAAACAAGACACCCCATTGGCAAGACTGGTTGTCAGACTTTCGGGCTTTTAATTACCCATTACTACAGTCAAAAATCTACTAAATAACAGTTGAATGTAAGCTCTTTCCAACTAAAATCACTTGTTTTCTCATGAACAAGATAAAAAATATGTTTGTTGTTTTGATAAATTGTTAGTGCAGAATTTTATAGGCATATGTGTACCAAATATTGTGATGATCGTTTTAAAAATAGCGAAGATAAGATAGGTGAAGAAAAAGTGTGTGTGTGCCAGCTCCGTCCGACGCACGACTGAAGGTTACTCTTGGTTTTTGTGCCATTCCGACTTTCTATTGTTGGACGAAAACCAAGGTCCATAGGGGTTTCTTCAATGAATCAGTTCTAAACAAAAAAAACAAGTCTATGGTGTAAAGGCGTTGGTTTTGTTTTACATTGCGCAGAAAAACGTAACGCTTTTATGTTAACGCTTGTAATTGTTTCACTCATAAAATTTCCGTACCGGGGGTCTTATATGAAAATCTATTCTTAACAATGATATTATACACAAGATGTGTTACGTTCATAGGAACCAACGTTTAAAATCTGGTCGTGCTCAATGTCCAAAAAAAAAAGAGGGTCGTGTTTTTTTTTATTACGCCTTGCTTGATGCGCATTGGGACGCTTTCAAGTCTTCACAAAACGCGCGGTAGTAACATATCTGCCTCATTTTAATATAATATCATTAATTCTTTAGGAGTAAACTACAAAAGTACAGAAAAACAGACGGACGTTACCTATTTACTATTCCATTGGAACCATTTTTACTTCGGAGCCCAAAATGCTATTTACCACAATGACAAAGTTATATACATACATAAACTCACAACTTCTTCCAGGAGGAGGAGGAGCTCGTGGCTATATAATAACAGCCGCACGGGTCGAACCATAAGGTTAAGCTACGCTTGCCGGGGTTGGTCTGTGGATGGGTGACCATCTTTTCATACCGAGACTCCTCCGTGCCTCGGAAAGCACGTTAAGCCGTTGGTCCCTGCTGTCATTCGAGGATCTTTGACAGTCGTTACGGGTCGTCAGAAGCCCGAAAGCCTGACAACCAGTCTTACCCAGTAACTGGGTTATAGAGGTTAGATAGGCAGTCGCTCCATGTGAAATACTGGTATTCAGCTGCAACCGGTTAGACTGGAAGCCGACCCCAACATAGTTGGGAAAAGGCTTGATTCTTCCAGGTAGGCAGAAATTACAGAACGCCACCTACTACGATACTCACATACTCTTTTTGCTTGGTTTACGTTCGTACATCGCACATCGGCCAACTCCTATTGCATTGCAACTTTGTTAATTCAGTCATAAAATAATAAAAAAAAACTGAAATATACTTTAGCAAAAACTGTTACAAAATTAACTCACTTTATACTTACTGAAACTTAAATAGAACACAATATGTAACCAGCCAGTGACAATGACATTGCCAAAATACGAAATGTCCAACGCGCCAGCTAAATGCAAGATACAGTCATTGATCAATATTATTCTGGTCTGTTGCACAAACTATGCAATAGGTACAGTCAGCTGCTTTGCTTAATTTTACATTGTACCTATTTAGTATAGTAATTTTATTCTATGTACGTCAGCTTCACGTATAATAATATTTACAAAGTATTTTAAAACATTTAAATTTTTGCAAGGTCAGTGGTTAGATACGCTAATATTTAATTAATAATTTGGATTTTTTTCTTAAAATTTGCGACATCTAGTAATAATTTTCGTTACATGAAAGGGATATTATTAATTGCACATCAAATAAATAATCACATATCAATTTATTTTCATCAATTATATACTTTTTTACATCAAAAATACTGACTGCACAGCAAATCAACCAGAGCGTACGTATACATAATACTCACACTCATAGCAAAATAACATGGCGACTAATATTAACCCCGAGGTTAGGTTTGGTTATGTTACTTTAAAACCTTTATACAGAAATAGGAACCCCGCGAAGCGGAGCTCCGTCGACATAGGATACAAGAGCGAGCGAAGGGCACGAAGGGTAAGTTACAATAATTGGTTTTTCTCAAGAATGGTAAAAGGCTTTAATGTGTGCTAGACATTATTAGCTATGCATTAATAAAAAAAAAAAAAACTTTAAGATAAATAGCGGTGCGCTACGAATATAAATTGTTGTTTATTTAGTTATATTTTGAGTTGAGTGTTTTGCTGTGCAATTAGTAATTTTGATTGGAATTTGGATTATTTTTGGATACAAAAAGTAATGTTTTTGATTTGCGTTTAAATACTACCCTACATGAAAAAAACATTGTTGTTTGACTAAATAATAATATTCAAAAGGCGTCGGTTATCGATAGACTGTAAACTGTTTTGAATTGGCTTAAATTTTCATTTATGTTTGCTTATATTTTTGAAATGCATAAAATATTTCTGACGACCCGTAACGACTGTCAAAGATCCAAGAATGACAATCGTGACCAACGGCTTAACAAACTTTCCGAGGCACGGAGGGGTCTCGGTATGTAATGACGGTCAAGCGTAGCTTAATCTGATCGATGGACCCGTGTGGTGTATGTAATTATTTAGCCACGAGCCCCTCCTTAGCCATGGAAAGAGTTAAAAGAGTACCTATAGAGTTTCTTGACCATTAATCTCCATACTAACAACCTTTTGGAAGGGGCGCCTAGAATTAATTCTGTTTTTAGTAAATTTTGACGTTCAACAGTAAGTATATTTTAATGGCCTATTTGAAACAAATGATTTGACATTGACAGCATCAAAATTGTGCGGTGCTATTAAGAGCCTATACAACCTCAGCTCAAATTCTAATTTCGCTCCCACTTCCCCGCGCCACCTCACTCTTTATCCTACCAATTTTACCTGTTGCGTAATGTGTGTTGAGCGCAAGCGACACAGGGACGGCAGTCTCGACATAGATAGCGATCGCTATACGACCGAATTCGGTCGCAAAGTCCTAGTGGGGTACCTAGACAGTCAAAATTGCTTGACAAGCATGAGATTTTGTCGTGTTTGTCATGCAATTTTGACCGCCTAGCGACCCCTCTAGGACTTTGCGATCGAATTCGGTCGTATAGCGATCGCTATCTTTGTCGAGACTGCAGGCCCTGTTCTCCCATTCGAAAGCCGAAACGATACTGAGCGGCGGTGTCAGGCGGCAGGCAACAAACTTCAAGACGCCAATAGTTTAGGTAATTTCTTTTTACAGTGACAATAATGCTAATAAAAAATAAAAATAAAACATAAGACCTGCTTTATAGTTAGTTCAGTTAGTATGCAAAGTTTTATGATCTAATTTGTAGTTTTTTTTTTAATACCAGCGGTTTATTGTTCGGTTTAGAGGTAACTTTGGAATATTTTTCTATAGAAAACATTTTATGGAATCGTGTTTTCGTCAAACATAGTAGGTACTTAAAATTAATGCTCAACTTGACCATATATTTATTTCAAAATTAATGCTGCAGTATTTTCGACACAACGGAGGATATTGCTAAGCCATTTGAGGTAGTATAGGTCTTTAAGTAATAATAATAATGTTTATTTACCCAAAGCAATACATAGACACAGATTGAACACAGTGGTAAATACTAAACTTATACCTATTAACGTTGTTTGAACAAAAGTTAAAAAGGCGACAAAAATCTATAAGCACATAAATATAAACCCTGTCTCTCAAACTAGGAGGCCTGTATCTTAAGAGACAGTGTTCGGCCAGATGGTTGCGTAAATTAAGTTGTACCTTTTTATGAGTGAAATTGTGTCGATCTATCATTATATGGTGAACAACATTCTGATCTGCAAATCAATCTTTTCATGGGAACAACTCCTGGACTTGTGTGCGTGTGTGTGTGTGTGTGTGTGTGTGTGTGTGTGTGTGTGTGTGTAAGTACCCAATGCGTAGTTGTTTTGTGGTTACATATTGATACAAAATTATGATAAATGATTTTTATTTCTGTAAGTAGGTTTGAACAAACACTATTACAAGTCAATCATGTTTCTTTTTTTTTTTAAACTAGATGAGGTCGGCGTTTCCTATCTGACTACTCTGAGAAGAAAGGCCGAAACAAACTCAGAGGTCACAGTCTCTTATAAAGTCCAGACATAATCTTGGTCAGTTCATGTGAAGACCATGTAGATTGGTGTCTGAAATGGTCTTTTGAGGAAAGAACCACACAGATTGAGAGGACCTGTCCAGTCAGTGCACGCATTTGTCAGTAATCGCGCAGCTCAACTCAGAACTTATTTGTAGACAATCAAATGAATTCTTGTTGACGTCATCTTTTTGCGGCTGACTAGGAAATCATCAGTAGCAACAGTACTTTTACTTATTTAAATTTGTGACATTTAAGACTGCAGTCTTGCAAAATTCGCTCGTGGCGAATTACTTTCGCAACGTTGTATTTTTTTTTAAACAAAATAATGAAATAAAATGAAATATTTTATTGCACATAAATAACCATAATAAAGTAATAGCTAGTCATTTTTAGGGTTCCGTACCTCAAAAGGAAAAACCGGAACCCTTATAGGATTACTCATGTGTCTGTCTGTCTGTCCGTCTGTCACAGCCAATTTGCTCCGAATCTAATGGACCGATTAAGTTGAAATTTGGTACACTTATGTATTTCTGTGACCCAAACACGGACGTGTAATATAAATCAATGATTTTTGAATATGGGGGTCAATTCTGGGGGGCAAATAAGAAAAAAAAAATTTGCTAACTGTAGGTACCGTGCCATATATCAAATGAAAGAACTTACTGTGAGGGTCTCAAATATTTTTTTTTTTATAATTTTAAAATAAACTGTATAAAGTTATTTAAAAAATAGACGAAGATTGACCATTCCCCCCCCCCTTTATTTCCAAAACTAATGAGCTTAAATTTTTGAAAAAAAAAATACTGAAAATAATTCTATAGCTATAGATTACAGGAAAACCTATAAGAAGTCTATGGTCTTAAAATAACATGGTAAATCTCTCAATATTGAAGTCACTCGTCTTCAAAATGCGCTCATTAGTTTTTCCTAATGATCTTTCATTTTCTTAATTTGGTGATCACAATGTCATCAAAAACTTCTGTTTTTCAAAACCTTTAAACTACTGAATTTTGTTATAACATTTGGTGGCTTAATTTGTTGCAGTTTAACCCTATTACGACGTCCTGCAAGGAATACGTCGAGTTACCATTAACCCTGTATTAATTTATGATTCACGTTCTCGAATTTCACTTATAATTTTTATAAACAAAGACAGAGGATATTGATACCGAATGAAACAAATATAAATCATGCAACAGTGTAGTGCTCTTTTGTAAATGTAAGAACTTTTCTGTGAGTAACTTCATCTGTTTGTAATAACATCGATTTTAATCTATTCCCTGAAGCCTGATAGTACTGGAATTGTACATACCGCAAGTCTGGTAAGAACACAATATTATGATAATACTGTGCTAGCCTGATGATGGAGTTGGAAGGTGGCCATAGTATGTACGCTTTGGTAAATGTAATTTTACCGAAATTGGGCTTGTTAGATTGACCAATCTCACCAAGTCACCTCTTGGTGAGATTGGTCAAGGTAAGTACGTAAGTACGTATGTTTTAGATGGTTGTCAAGATCTGGTGATGAGACCAGAAAGTTATCACAGGATTTACGCTTTAGAAAAGTCGTAAAGCCGCTCGTTCAAATACTATCAATGAGAACTTTTAAGGTTTCTGTATAAAACTTGCATTAACAATCCTTTAAGCCCTTGAGCGCCATGTCAGTCTCGCAGTGACTGACAAACAATCAGTTTTCTATTTTGTCTGCTGTCTGTCAGTGAACGTTTTAAATATGTTTTTATTTATCAAAATCAAATAGTACACCACCAGCATTTAATAAATACATAAAATTTATTCATTTTGATTCTCGTCATCGCCACTGTTTTACTGCCGCGTAAACTCTATGACATATAATGCAAAATCTTATGCATGGCTTCATAGCCTTTCTCCTCACTCAACTTGCACAAAGCTTTCGCTATGCAAACTAAAAAGTGATATCACTCGTGCACATTTTCTACATTTTCCTCCATCACTTCTGGTGTACCTTTGCTATATAAATCAGGGGTTCAGACAATTGGATCGAATATAGACGACAAAAATATTGCTGCTGATGTTTTTGGCAATTCTTCATATTATATCTGATTTCATTTTAATAGATTAAGTAAACGATAATAATTAACGAAGAAAGGTTAAAGAGTCGAGATATCAAACGTTTTGAAATCTATGTTAATTAGTGTAATAAATTTAGAAAGTGATAACGCTGTTTGACCTTCGAATATAATAATGAACATGTAAAAACTGAAATGTCACATATTGAAACTTTAAAAGACAGTCAAAGATCGCAAATTACGCAAGATATTGATATTAGACGTAGTTTTGTAAAACAGTCCTTTCGCTAGACACTAAATATACTAGATTCAAGGTATAGAGGTGGTAAAATAAAATAATTTAATGTTGCCTCTGGGCTCGAATTAATATATGAGTGACTACTCTCAAAAGAAGAAGGAACCGTAACAGAGCAAATATTGTGCTAAATAAAGCTAAAGACGGAAGCAAAACCATGTACTTTTCTCAAGCGTAAATTTGGGATGAACAATTGTTAAAAAAAAAAATTGATGCAAGATGGAATGGGTTTTGTGAACCTCAAATAATTGACAGTCGTTACGGGTCGCCAGAAGCCCGAAAGTCTGACAACCGGCCTTACCAAGGAGTATCGTTTTATCCAGTAACCGGGTTGTGACAGATAGGTCCATGTAAAGTACTGGTATTCAGCTGCAACCGGTAAGACTAGAAGCTGACCCCAACATAGTTGGGAAAAGGCTAGGCAGATGACCCCTTGTACCTTTATGTTATTTTTAATGACTTAAATGTTGATTACCTACTAAAGTCGCCACAAAATAATAGGTCCGTTTTGACAGCCCATATCGTTTCATATGCCAACGAGAGACAAACATAGCGGGACTAAGAGGGACACGCTCATGTCAAAACGGACCTATTATTTTGTGGTGAGTTTACGTTAGTAGGTTACCTCACACTAGTCGTTTAGCCACTGCACAAATCGTGACGTCAAAACGTCAACTAGTTGTTGCTGATCAAATCGTCTTGCAATCCCTTTTCAACCGACTTCAAAAAGGAGGAGGTTCTCAATTCGTCTGTATGTTTTTTTTTTTGTATGTTTGTTTCGCGATTACTCAAAGACAGATGGACCGATTTGGAAAATTCTTTTTTTTTTGTTTGAAAGGGTATACTTCCGAGGTGGTCCCATATAAATTTTATTAACTTTGCTTAGGGAGTTTTTGAGTTAGCTTCAATAATGCGTATATTTCACACTTATTTTATGTGGATGATGTGATGGTGTTTTAATAACTTCCTATCACTGTTATTTACATGGCATCATCTACAGTTATTGTGCTCAATATATATTCGAATTTGTGTGGGGTAGGTTCCACAACTAAAAAGTGAAAAATAAAAACTTTTTAGCAAAAAATAAAACCGACTTCCAAAACAAAATACTACAAAGTGAAAAATAACTTTAATTTCGGAAGTCGGTGGCAAAAAACGAAAATACAAAACCAAAAACACCGACTACCAAAATTAAAGTTATTTTTCACTTTGTAGTATTTTGTTTTGGAAGTCGGTTTTATTTTTTGCTAAAAAGTTTTTTATTTATACAGATATGTACACATACATGTACATTTTATTTTCTTATATAAAATTAAAGTTAAATATAAGAAAGTAGAAAAAAAATTTCATACTTTCTCTAAAATATTTACAGTTTCAACACCATGAATAGCTTGTTGATTTTCTTGTTGTTTCTCAGTGAAAAAAAAAAATATGTAAAAACTAAAATTTTCGGTTGGATATTTTAGATACTAAAGCATAAAAACTACGACCCTACAGGCTGCTATTTACACGTTTCTTGTCAATGTTGCTAGCAAGTTTGAAAACAATCACATTTTACATTGGCTCTGAGTCTTTTTTTTTTTTTGGGTGGAAATCATCAAATAACTTCTCCCGGTAATTAAAAAAAGATGTTATCAGACATTTTCGTCATATGAAGTTTTTTTGTTTCGTATGTGCACAAGTAATTAGTTATAAATATGTTTTTTTTTTTTCTGAAAAGCAGAATTAATTATCTGTATTAGGTACGTCTTAAATGCGTAGATTTGTATTATGACGCATTTGTTTCTACCATTAACATAATACTTACAATGGTTTTATTTAATTAAACCTGATCTGACGGCCTAGACAAATAGCATTCGCTTCGGAGCGATTCTATTTATATAATCGCTATTGCTTCAATGACATTAACAATGTTAATGTCATTGAAGCAATAGCGTCACGTGATCATGTCATGATCACGTGACATTTCGATACCTTAAGTCAACCCCATACATGTTTTTTTTGGATTTTCTGCTAGCGTCATCGCTAATCGAATGTTACTTTTTCTAGGCCCTCTGGTCTCTAAACAGTAAATCATAATAATTATGATTCTGTTACCTTATCCCAAGCCGGCTGATAGACATGAATCGAAGATGAAGCGATGCTTTTTTTTTTTTTTTTTTGTGGATGGGAAATCATCAAATAACTTCTCCCGCTCTGGGTGGAGCGGGAGGGCGTGTCAGACTTCTACTGACTAAAACCCACCCGTGTTCCTTCAGTTGCCTGTGCCAGGGCCACGGTAACTCTTTCGAACATCCCGCAACCCTGGCGGGCATCGGCCTTAGAGATGTCAGCACTAGCTGAAGGGGTCCCTTCAGCTAGTGCTGACATCTCTTTGAGGCGCGCGTGGAACACAACGCGCCGTCGACCCGGGCTTGGTCCTTACCGGACGGCGAGCTACCCGTTGCTCGCCATCCGCAAGCCCGCGCCTACGGTGGCCGGGAATCGGCTATCGATTCCCGACGCCCAGGGCGTGCGGCGACTAGGGGCGTGAGGTCGCAAAGATTGACTCTCCCTCGCGCGTTCAGCCTTCTTCTTCGCGAGCATTACTGCTTCGCAGAAGGAGGTGACGGCTTCCCATGCACTCTCGCTCCGGACCATGGCCTGTACCAGGGCCGGACGCAAGAGATCGCCGCCGCCGATCGACTCCGCGAGGACGCGGCGGTGCTCTGCCCAAGCCGGGCAGACCTCCATCGTATGCTCCACCGTGTCCTCCGGGCGATCCACACAATGGTAACACCCGGGCGTTTCCTCCCGCCTTATCCGGAACACATTGGCTCTGAGTCTGGATTTGTTCCCGATTGATGGCAATAGGCTCGCCCCCTATTACATGCGACTTAAACATAACTGGCGAAATGTGGGTGTATTATAGGTAGTTATGATTAATGTAAAGAACAACCAGATAATCATAATCTTTTAACACAATATGCTAACATAGCATTTAATGCTAGGCTTATAAAAGACTTGCTTGTCGATAAAAAAGCACTTACAATTGCTGGTCACACGTTATAAGGAATGGTCACAATTAAATCGGCCACAATGGGCCGCATTGCTATTATTAAATCGAACAAAATATAACAATGGAACTGGGAACACGTTGATTTAAATTATCGATAATTCACAGAAATAGCCACCACATAAACAACTGATGTTGTCAAAAAATATTGAGTCACTCCCGATTGCCAAAAACTAAATCAATCATGAAAAAAAAATATAAGCCAACATTCCAATTTCAAATTTTTATCAACAACACAAGACATTTAGAAATGTACGACCGTTTGTAGAAATTAATAGGATACAATGTCACAACAGAAAGTAAGAAAAAAAAATGCAGTAAAAATTCGGTTTTTGAACAATAAATAGGTTGCATATTATAGGTATATAATATACACATGTTGCGCCGACCCCAAGTAAATTGGGATAAAGGCAGGAGAATGATGATTATGATGATTATAGGTATGCCTATATTGTCTATAGTTAAACTAAAAGGATCCAACCCACATTACACCTAATGTGGGTTGGATCTTTTTCGTTTAACTATGGACATTTTCATTTGCATCCTTTTCAGCACAATCAATCTGCCTAGCCTTTTCCCAACTATGTTGGGGTCGGCTTCCAGTCTAACCGGATGCAGCTGAATACCAGTATTTTACATGGAGCGACTGCCTATCTGACCTCCACAACCCAGTTATTGGGTAATACGATACCCCTTGGTAAGACTGTCTCACTTTCGGGCTTCTGACGACTCGTAACGACTGCCAAAGATCCACGAATGACAGCCGGGACCAACGGCTTAACGTGCTTTCCGAGGCACGGAGGAGTCTCGGTATATACAGATGGTCACCCATCTATGGACCAACCCCGGCAAGCGTTGCTTAACCTGATGGATCGACCCTTGCAGCTGTTATTATTTAGCCACGAGCTCCTCCTTTTCAGCAAAATAATAATTTATTATTTTATAATTTTATAACAAAAAAAAAATATGTTATATTTTGTGCACAATAAAGGCGGAGCCCCAAAATGTGAATGAAGTATTTGACGGCAAACCAAGGAACTTAAGTTCCTTGCGGCAAACTGACAGTGAGAATAAGGCATCTGACTTGAAAAAATCTAAAATAGGTTAATGTGGCGACATTTAATTTCGATTAATCACTTTTTTTATGTACAAAGCCACTTCCTGACAATATCATTTTAAAATGCGACCTATTTGGTGACACTATAGCCATTGCCAAAAATCTAAGTACAACAAACGAAAAGAATGCACGTCATTATAAATCGTCCACAAGGAAAATATTACCTCATTTCATACAAAAAAAAAAATACGCTAAGTATTTACTTATTTAATTATCTGATGTCCTAATTTCAAAGATAAAGCATTTATTTCAATTAAGACACAGATATATGCCAAAAGCCTTGAGTGGTTAGCTTGCGTGTTTTATGCTGAGCTCACGTAACGTGTTGTACCTCCACCCAGTAATAGGACTCGCTCATTAAGGAGCGCTGTCCCAAATTAGAAAGTTGTTCGTATTCATGGGTTGAACACCCTGTAAAAATTTTGCTAGTGATTTAAAAACTTTTTTCTTACCTCTTTTGGTAACATTTTGTCCAAAAGCACCAACTACACAGATCACTATGAACAACCACATCGCTCCTATGCACTTTATTGCACTGTCGCGCACACAGCGCGAGCGCTCGGCTTCTAATATTTTCGCAACAACTAGAATTTGGGTAGGAGGGTAGTACCTCTTGAAAGATAACACATTGTCAACGCGAAATATGTTTGACATTTCATATCATTTGAAATGTTTCACCACATACTTTCACAAACATATTTCAAAACAAAATGCATCTGTATGAATTTAGTAACTTTTTATAAGATTTATTTTGAAATTTTGCCGATTTTGTGATGTAATCATACTGATGAGGTCAAATAGTGTATTATTGGGTATTTATATGAGGACGATTTATTATTTAAAGCATATCAGCTAGACTGGGCTATCTCGTCTAGTCCGGCCCCTTGATTTGGTTTTTTATTTATTTTATTCTTTATTGAATATTCGGTTTTCAAAAATGTAATTTTCCTTTCGATCGGGATTACACTATCCATGCCCATTTGCTCATGCTTGTACGTAGTATTATAGAATATCAACGCTTTGGTCTGTTTTTAGGGTTCCGTACCTCAAAAGGAAAAACGGAGCCCTTATAGTCTGTCTAGTCTGTCTGTCCGTCTGTCACAGCCAATTTGCTCCGAATCTAATGGACCGATTAAGTTGAAATTTGGTACACGTATGTATTTATGTGACCCAAAAACGGACGTGTAATGTAAATTAATGAATTTTGATTATGGGGGCAAGTTTTGGGGGACAATTAAGAAAAAAAAATACATACCGTGCGATATACCAAATAAAAGGGTTTACTGTGGGGTCTCAAATGTATTTTTTTATAATTTTTAAATAAACCATTTTAAAGTTATTTAAGAAAATAGATGAAAATTGACCATTCCCCCTAATCTCCGAAAGTACTGAGCCTAAAATTTTGAAAAAAATATAGAAAATAGTTCAATACCTATAGATTACAGGAAAACCTAATAAGTCGATGGTCTTAAAACAACATGGTAAAAACTCTCAATATTTTGCGTACAAACTTACATTTGTCCTTAGTTAAACAAAATGGATCCAACCCACATTAGGTGTAATGTGGGTTGGTTTCTTTTCGTTTAACTATGGACATTTGCAGTTGGAATGTATGGGAAAAAAAATTTTTTCAACTACAATGTTAAGTTTGTTCTTGGTATAAATTCATCCCAACTACGGAACCCTTCATTGTGCGTGGTCCGACACGCACTTCAATCAATCTGCCTAGCCTTTTTCCAACTATGTTGGGGTCGGCTTCCAGTCTAACCGGATGCAGCTGAATACCAGTATTTTACATGGAGCGTCTGCCTATCTGATCTCCACAACCCAGTTATTGGGTAATACGATACCCCTTATACCCCTCGACACGCACTTGATCGGTTTTATAGTATACACATTTTGTTATGCACTAACTTGGAAAGCCAGAGCTCTATAAACTTTATCGTGTCTGTCACTTCATGTATCGATGTTGCACCTGTGATGTTTACCGTCATACTTGGAAAACACTAAACATTAAGCAATAGACGTAAACAAACAACAGTGCGAAAGCAAATGTGACAAATCTCTCGAGTCCGACCGAAACTGGTTTTCCGGCCGAAACCGAAACCGAAACCGAATATTCGGCCGTGGCTTCAGTTTCGGCCGAAACCGAAACCGAAACTCACGTGGTCAAGTATAAAATTCCTTAAAATACTGAAATTTGGTGCATTTTACCCATTATTCTGCATTAATTAGGATATGAAATGGAAACACAGTATATTAATTTTGTTGTAATCATTTATTTAATATAAGTAATATAAAAAAGTATTAATAATATTTTTATTAATTTTTCAAATTAAGTTCTCATAGCAAAATGTTTATCAGTTATCAATAATTAAATCACTAATTGTTACTGTTTCATTAAATACTAAGTATTGGTATTTTGAAATCTTATTAATTAATACTTTGGTTTGTATTTGTACTTAGAAGAATCATCAATCTCTTTTAGGTACCTCTTATATAAAAATAATAATTACTAAAATTACTATTACACTCACGACACACGACAATTCCCGCCAAAGCGTTGCCGCGAGAAACGAAGTTAGGCGAGCGTGCACAACAACTTCCGAAATCAGTTTCGGTTTCGGCAAATCTGTTGCCGAAAATGTTTGGCCGAAACTCGGCCGAAACCAAAACCGAAACCGAACTTTCGGTCGGACACTACAAATCTCATTATAAAACATGTCTATTCTATAAAATATGGCTATATGACAGCTATCTTAAAACTTACGCATGTTTCGTTTAGTGCGAATTTAACGCAAATTTAACAAAACATATTGTGAGATTTGTTTCACGTGACAATCGAAATATCTACATGTTGAATGTTGTCTGGTGCAAACGCATAGGAAGGAGACTGATATACAGTATGTTAACCAACAGAGGGCGTTCCCGTTAACCCGCAATAGTATAGCATCCATACATGCTAAAAAAAATATTACCATTCGAAAACAAAATGGTTTTTATTTTTTTTTAATATTAAAATATTCACTAAAAATGCTAAAAATATTCAAAAAAATATAAAAATATTCACTAAAAATAAAAACTAAATTGCGATGTTTCCGTCCTTCAAGTACGCGTGTACAGAGTGTTTCTTTTACGTATCAATTTAACATTTTTAGTGAATATTTTAATATTTAAAAAAATAAAAACCATTTTGTTTTCGAATGGTAATATTTTTTTTTAGCATGTATGGATGCTATACTATTGCGGGTTAACGGGAACGCCCTCTGTTGGTTAACATACTGTATACGTAGTACGTCACCCTGCGACCAGACAAAATAGCCATTTTGGTATTGCAGGCCCCCGACAAACCAATAACCTGAAATATGGTGTAACTTTTGTTTGTCCTCGTCTGCGATACCAAAATTCAATAGATTTCAAATAATGTTTGTTTTTCTTTTTCAGTTATGTTTGTGTAGTCGGGGTTTTTGTTTTTTTAATAATTATTTTATTTCAATCTTTTTAGGCCTAAATGGTTTGATGGATTTTAACATATGAGATGTTGTTGGATTCGTCTTAATTGTGGGAATGACATAAGATATATATTCATATATTGTGTCTGGAAATACAAAAAAAAAGAAAAGAAGATATTTTTTTTTAAATAAATTACAACAATATTGGCATTAAAGTTAGTAATGAGTCGATTCCAGGTTTGGTCCCATAGTAAAAGTTGTTCATAATTATGAGTACAATGACCCCATAAAGTAAATCCCTCGTTTAACCTAACACTCTGTATATATTTGGAATCGACTCATTACTAACTTTAATGCCAATATTGTTGTAAGTTATTTTAAAAAAAGTACCTTCCCCTCCCTTTTTTTTTGTATTTCCAGACACAATATATAAATATATATCTTAAGTTACTCCCACAATTAAGACGAATCTAACGACACCTCTTATGTTAAAATCCATCAAACCGTTTAGGCTACAGAGCGTGCCAAACAAATAGACATACATATGACCTTCCTTCTGGGGCAGTCGGGAAAATAGAAAACAATTTAAATGGCGAACAGTAATAAAATAAAATATCATCTAACTATACTGTCTGGCAATAAAAATAGGCTACAGTTGCCATTACCAAAAACGAACAAAAAAAAAAAAAACAGTCAAGTTTTTTTTTACCCAGAAATTTATTTCATTATAAACAAATCTTCTTACCTCTTTTGGTAACATTTTGTCCAAAAGCACCAATTACACAGAACACTATAAACCACCACATCGCTCCTATGCACTAAGTTCAACTGCCGCGCACAATCGCAGGCGCCCGCACTCCTAATATTTTCGCAACGACTTGTAAGAAGGGGCTAACGCGTAAAGTCCAGTAAATTGTATGAAATCATTTAATTATTCATGTTTCTGTACGCACATGGATACAAAGGTGTGGTTTGAGTAAAGAATTAAGTGAGATATTCTTGAGGGTGTTGTAAACGTGGTTAAGGGTGTCAAGGTGGGTTGATGGGCAGTAGATTCTGCTTTTAATAATGTAAGCCTGTAACTTTATTACAACAAAAGTATATTCTGATACAGAGAAAAACCTAGCTTCAATTTTCACGCTTGCTCACTTTATTTTGGCGATTTGAGACAGTAATTGAAGGGCCTAGTTGCAGAAGTCCCTTGTCCAAAAATCGAGTTTTACAATAAAACGAGAAAAACTCTTAAATATGCGTAGAAAATTTTCCATCTGAGAAAAACGGTTAAAAATTAAACGACAGTGTATTAAGAATAAATTAAATTATATTTGAGATCAAGAAATGACTTTAATATTCTCACTTATTTTCAAATAAATCAACTTTTTTTTATTAAAAAACAAAAAAAACTTGTGGCTAAGTAATAACAGCCGCACGGGTCGATTCATCAGTGACCATCTTTTCATATCGAGACTCCTCCGTGCCTGGGAAAGCACGTTAAGCCGTTGGTCCCGGCTGTCATTCGTGGATCTTTGACAGAAGCCCGAAAGTCTGACAACCAGTCTTACCAAGGGGTATCGTATTACCCAGTAACTGGGTTGTGGAGGTCAGATAGGCATTCGCTCCATGTAAAATACTGGTATTCAGCTGCATCCGGTTAGACTGGAAGCCGACCCCCAACATAGTTGGGAAAAGGCTAGGCAGATTGATTGATTGAAATCAACTTTTTTTATTGACTTTAGTATGCCTCATGATGATTTATTTCACTGATAAAGATTGACAGTTAGGGCAGGAGTACACATGCCAATATAGCTTCTGATTGGTGAATGTCACAGTGGCATGCAAGCTACTTGCATAGGTGTTTACAAGCCATAGGTATATGTGTATTACTGTTTTAAATTTCACAATATTGTGGTTTATTTTACAAACTCAGTTTTCATCGACGATTTTTTAATTGCAATTTCATAATACTGATCGAACAATAATTGTCGTAAAAAGTGGTGAGATTTAAAGTTTAAACCTTCTAAATACCGGTAAATGTGTTCATAATTCCCTTTAGTGAGCAATTACGTAAGAATTTAACCTGACCAGGGTTTGTTAACAGTTTCATCAGGCACTTTTGGAACAGACTATAGTTATATTATGTCTGCATAATATAATGCACTATAGTCTGTTCCAAAAGTGCCTGATGAAACTGTTAACAAACCCTGGTCAGGTTAAATTCTTACGTAATTGCTCACTAAAGGGAATTATCAACACATTTACCGGCTGTTACCAGGTTTCTAGTAATGAAATTGTGTTTATTAGTAATGTAGTGCTAATCGAAGGCTTATATCCTTGTCAGTACACCAATTTTTAGTGCTTTTAAGCTGGAAGAAAATCCTCAGAAACACGACTAAGTACGTCTGTTTTGCAATCAATAAGAATCTATATCAATTATAAATAAATGTCGCTTTTTGTGTGCATCTGTGTGACCGTGTTGTCCTTCTAAACTGCTGAACGGATTCTGATTCGTTTTTCACCATTATTATGTAAAAAATATTTTCTGGAAGGGTTATTTGCATACTGATGTACAGAATTAAACTTATACAAGGTGTAACTTAAATAACACACAACCTCTTAAGAGGTCATTGTACTCATTTTTATGAACAACTTTTACTATGGGACCAAACCTGAAATTGCGAAAAAAAATCAGCTGTTCAGTACATTTTATGTTCGCATAATTCGTCAAAATATACTGAACAGTTGATTTTTTCGTGATTTCAGGTTTATATAATATTAATAATATCCTGGGACATTATTCACACACGGTCATCTAATCCCAAACTAAGCAGAGCTTCTACTATGGAAACCAGATGACTGATACACTACATACACTACTTTTTTTTTTGTAAATATTTATATATAGATAGTCACACCCAGACTCAGAACAAACAGACATGTTCATGCACACAAATGTCCGTCGGAATCGAACCCACGACCTGCGGCGTAATAGGTGGTATCTTAACTAACCACGCCAGCTGGCCTGTCGGTTTGGTCCCATAGCAAAAGTTGTTCATAATGATGAGTTCAATAACCCCTTAAGAGGTTGTGCGTTATTTAATTTACACGTTGTATATAATAAGGAAATGTCGATGTTTTTTCAAGTCGCAAAAACCACGAAGCGGGTCGTTAGTAAGATAATTATAATATTGTACTCATCATTATGAACAACTTTTACTATGGGACCAAACCGACAGGCCAGCTGGCGTGGTTGGTTAAGATACCGCCTATCATGTCGCAGGTCGTAGGTTCGATTCCCACCCAGGACAAACATTTGTGTGCATGAACATGTCTGTTTGTCCTGAGTCTGGGTGTAATTATCTATATAAGTATGTATTTACAAACAAAAAAATAGTATATGTAGTATATCAGTTATCTGGTTTCCATAGTACAAGCTCTGCTTAGTTTGGGATTAGATGACCGTGTGTGAAATGTCCCAGGATATATTATTATTATTAATTATGAAGTGAAAGTACTTCAAAAAAAGAATTACTAACTAAACCTTGCCGCACACAGACCACACACTACCACCGCAAACCGTCGCCACCAAGCTGCGGACTACAATTTTCGTACAATTTATATGAACTCGCCGCACACGGATAACGCTGTGGTCGCTACTCGCCAAGATAGCCCGCTTCTCGCTTCATGTGGCCGCCACCAACCACTAAACTAAACACTAGCAATGGGCTATAAAAGTAGCGGCTACCGACTATAAGTATCTCCCAATCGATCACCATGTTCGGCAAGCCGATCCCTTGGGAGACGCGAGCCAAATACCTCGGTGTGACCCTCGACCACCACCTGTCCTTCGCTGAACACATAAAGCAGGTACGTTCGCGCGCCGCTTTCGCTCTCGGTAGACTCCACTCCGTTCTGAATGCACGTAGCAAATTGTCACTTAGGTGCAAATTGCGCATTTATACAGCGTGCATTCGCCCCATCATGACCTATGCGGGTTCAGTGTTTGCGCACGCAAAACCTCACCTCATTCATAGGATGCAGGGCCTCCAAAACCGTTTCCTCCGAAAGGCAACGGGAGCCCCTTGGTTCGTTCGGAACGAAATCCTCCACGTAGATCTCGACATTCCCACCATCTCCCAGTTCTTGAAACGCAATTCCAAGCGTTTCTTCGACTTAGCCACCAACCATCGCAACCCTCTGGTTGTCGAGGCGGCTAGCTATGTCCCCTCTCGTATTAGTAAGGTCCGCCGCCCTAGGCTTGTCCTCTCAGATCCCGACGACCCCATAACTCTTCTCCAGGAGAGCAGTAGGGACCGTAGGAACAAACACAAATCGACATTCCGACCTCGCCGCCGAGGTCCCTCGTGACGACCCCGTAATAATCGTCCTCCCCCCCGTCCCTTGCTCGGGTATGAAGTGCCAGCTGGTGGCGTAGCTGAGCCAGTAGCTTTAAACTCCCCTGACAATAATAATCATTCAAATCTGATCCAGCCTGTCCCATCTTGCTGTCCTCCCCCCAGCGACGCCCTAAGCCGAGGCCCGTTCCCCACAGGGGGAGCCCTTAGCGTGTAGTCGCTTAGTCTGTAAGGCTTTGAGTCATCTTAAGGCAGCCACAGGATAGTCCGGTTAAGTAGTCACGACCTCTCTAGGTCAACTACGAGATGCCATAGAAAAAAAAAAAAAAAACTATAAATATCTGTCGCGCACTTTCGCTACTCAGAAGTCGCTTTCAGCTTAGCGTTGAAAAAAAACAGGAAAAATTCCCGTTTCTTTAGAATTCCGTTGTTTTTTTCAATGTTTTATTAGAAAGTTTCAATAAAATTTGCCAGTAGTAGTAGTTCCATGTTTTTTTTCCAATTAAACCGAAAAAAACGCAAAATATGAAAGAAACGGGAAATATCGTATGTTGGATTGGTGAGGGGGTAGGGGTGGAGTGGCAAGGTGCAGGGCGGTTTTCGTAAGGGGGGGGGGGGGGTCGCGAAAGAACAAATTAATTCTTTTCAACTTTTCATAACATCACGCGAAACATTCGAAAGAAACCTGTTTCTTTCCAAGGTTCCATTAATTTTTCAATGTAACGTGTGAAATAAACGAAAAAAAAACAATGGTTTTTTTTTCGGCATTTTCAACGCTATTCCATCTACAGGTGGCGCCGTTTTGTGGCTGTAGCGTGTGGCCATGTACAGCAAACCCTTTGATTATATACTTGTCTAGATAGAGCAATGCAAACAAACGACACGCACGCGCTAAAACTGTCTCCAATTGCGTGATATGTGTGAGTACGGCTCGTGTACTTATTGTAGTTAAACTGTCGAAGTGTGCGTGTTTAGGGATGCCTGCTCCAAATTATTGACTTACCTTTTCTGCATTATTAAATAAGATGAAGGTTAAACAAAATAGGTTAAATAAAGTAACTATCTTGTAGATTAGTGTTTTGTTTATTTTAAAAACAAAAATACAATGAAAAAAAAATATACAGTAATTAAAATGAAATGTGTGGAACACACGACTGAAGTCTTGTGAGGTTTCCACTGGTCTTCATTTCGTGTCCGCTGTATAATTTCTCTCCAGCAATTTGCTAGTACGGAATCCGTAGGAAATCTGAAACCCAAAATATTAGAAAAAACTAAACTAAACTAAAAAAAACTAAACTATTTAGTGCATAACGTGATGGGTTTCATTTATTTTGTGTAGGTAAGTTATCATTTACTGATCAAATAAATAATGTAATCTTTAAAATAACAATGTTCTCCTGATCGAAAGATGATATAATGATATTTGTATTTTGTCTCCCATACTTTCGCCAAATCATCCTAGTAATAAACTGACAACACCGGCTAATCAGACTAACCTACAAAATAACGAATTAAAAAATCGTATTTTCTTAAAATTTTTGTGGTTAATTAACAAAACTTACCGATGAAAGTGATCTTGGAGTTATTATACGGTTTTCCTACATAATTACGACACAATTTAACAGCGCAAACTGGCATAATTAATTATTTTTCGTGAGAACGTTATCTATGATTATTATTATTATTATCTATCCTTATCTGTGATTCAAATGACACTGACGTAAGTGTGAAGCGAGTCTACCAATTATAGTAGACTTTATTTGGGCCGTTTTGGTACGGTCACTGTGGCATCTAATAAATAAATAAATAAATAGACAAGTATATAATCAAAGGGCAAACCTAACTTAACACTAATATCTGCAAACATTTTTGGTTGCAAACAATTAAATCAAACAATATTGCAGTTACTAAATATAATTCCTTGTTACAATGTACACTTGATTTCGTAATAATATCCTTCCTTTGCAACACCTAGTCATGCATATAACCTAGTACCTATGTGCCAATTGTATTTTGTAGTCGTGAACTTGAGTTTGCAATAACATCATTATCTACCTAGCCTTTTCCCAACTATGTTGGGGTCGGCTTCCAGTCTAAGTGGATGCAGCTGAATACCAGTATTTTACATGAAGTGACAGCCTATCTGACCTCCACAATCCAGTTACTTGGTAATACGATGCTCCTTGGTAAGACTGGTTGTCAGACTTTCGGGCTTCTGAAAACCCATAACGACTATCAAAGATCGGACGGACGGACGGAGGGTCTTACTTGGTATGAAAGACAGTCACTTATCAACGTGATCGCTGTGTCCGTTCGCGAACTTTTTAATTGTGTAAAGACCGCAAGAGTGCCGAAAAAAGTTCGCGAGCGGACACAGTGAGTTTTGTGTGTCGAGAACAGAATCGAGTTGTGAGTGTAACAAGTGACAGTGGTAGCGGTGTCAATCGCACTAAACGAACAAGAAAGAGTGTAGACCGTTTTGTCTGCTCGAAAACATCCACCCGCAATAACTTCAGTTTATCCGCGATCATGGCACTTGCAACGGTGCCGAAATATCGGAGACTTGAAAAACTTAATATACATGGTAAATATCCCGTTTTAAGTTCTACAAACAATTATTCCAGCTTTTACTAAAAACTAAAAATTACGAAAAAAAATATTAAATCGACTTCATAAATAATAAAAAAATAAAACGAATTAAAAGAAATTAAAGTTATTTCATAATTTTGAGTTAATTTCTTTTTGAAGTCGATTTAATTTAAATATTTTTTTTTGTTATAACTACCTAACTCAATCAATCCGCCTAGCCTTTTCCCAAATGTGTTGGTGTCGGCTTCCAGTCTAACCGGACGCAGTTGAATACTAGTATTTTACATGGAGTGACTGCTTATCTGACCTCCACAACCCAGTTACCGTTACCGGGTAACACGATACCCCTTGGTAACACTGGTTTTTAGACTTTTGGGCTTCTGACTACCCGTGACGATTGACAAAGATCTACGAAAGACAGCCGAGGCCAACGGCTTAAGGGGACTACATGACCTAAAGCGCGGTCACTGTCGGACTGCATAGAAAAGAAAGAGAAGCGCGATGACACAACGCTGGTAATTTATTGCAAAATATGAAGCAATTATCTATTTACAAAAAATCTAGTGATTAGACTAAAAAATTAAAACACTATCACGTTAATATGTTGCTTGTAGAATAATATGACAAAAAAATCTGGATGATTGCATGTATATTAGTATGGTTTTTAATCGATAAAAGAATTTTTAGAAGTATCTTCGTGATTTTTTACTATCGTATCAAATTAGTTGTATTATGTTTTCAACACACTATCTAACTAGCATATATCCTGAAAAATATCATATATTTTTCTAATTTAGTTTACTGCAGTAGATCATATACTTTTAGGCATTATAAAACTTGCGTTATTTGCGTTTAGGTCCTGTAATCCTCTTAAGGTGAGCGTCCACTGGTCCGTGCCCGCCGGCCGCAACGCACGCACGGCACGCAACGTATTGAACGGATATGCCCACTATGTCGGGATTTTTTTATTTAGTCTTAGTGTTTTTGTTGTTGTTAGTAGACGTCGTCCGTCATGGAGATTGACGAAGATATCAGTTGCTTGTTGGCAGAAGGGGAAAAACGTTAAACTAAATGTAGAATGTGGGTTCATGAAATACACTTGCTACCAATTTTCAGAGAACATCATTCATTATTTGTTACTGATTTACTTCATGATGAACAAAGATTTTTTTATTACATTCACCTGTCAAAATCCATGAATTTGCTTGATATACTCAAACCTTGTTTGAAGAAACAAACACTACATTTAGAAAGGGGATGACACTGACAACTCACTCCACGCTGACAGTTTCCACAGTGACGCGGTGAATTAAAACGTTGCGTCGCGTTGCGTGACGCATGCCTCGCCTTATTTGTTCATATATGCCGCCGGTGCTCAGTGCGGTTGGTACAGATAGTAGACGCAGTGCTATATAAATTCATACAGAGCAAACCAAAATCCGTTGCGTGCCGTGCGTGCGTTTCGGCCAGCTCGGACCGCTGGACGCTCACCTTTAACG
Source organism: Dicycla oo (assembly GCA_948252095.1). Taxonomy (NCBI): domain Eukaryota; kingdom Metazoa; phylum Arthropoda; class Insecta; order Lepidoptera; family Noctuidae; genus Dicycla; species Dicycla oo. Next base: position 20,261,179 of record OX411733.1, read on the forward strand.
TGATTTCCGGACTACGGAGGGGTCTCGACTTGTGTTTGCTATTCCGTGGGTCTCGATATGTAATGGATGGTCACGTATCCACGAACTGACCGCGGCAAGTGTAGCTTTACTTTCGGTCAATCCATGCGGCTTTTATTATTTAGCCACGAGTCCCCACACATACCTAACTATGAAAAATCATGGTTGAACTCTCATTGAAAATTATGACAGATATAAATCCACAACCAGAGGATAAATTCCCGGATTTAAAAAGTTTATAAAAAAAATACTTTATAAAATTAAAAACCGACTTCAAAAACCTAAAACGAACAAATTAACTTTCATAATAAAACTTATCAGCTTCTGAAGTCGGTGTCAAGCTAAGGTGAATTGAAGAATTGAAGACACCGACTTCAGAAGCTGTTAAGTTTTATTATGAAAGTTATTTTATTCGTTTTAGGTTTTGAAGTCGGTTTTTACTTTTTAAAGTAAATTTATTTTTCCATTTTTAGTTGAATATGCCTATACAATTACATAAGCTCCAGACTCTAGACGAACGAAACGAAGAATAATCAAAATCTCTTAGAAATGCCAGTAATACAGGATATTTATGCATATAACTTTGTACATAGGAATACTTACCTAATGCATTATATACTAAAACCTTCCTAAAAGTATGTAGATTACGTTATTGAACGAATCATCAAAATTGGTTCATTAGTTTTTGAGAAAATCGTAGACATACAAACATACAAACAAACAAACATATATACATACATACATACGAGTCGGATAGAGAACCTCGTTTTTTTTTAAATTGGTAAAAAACCCAGTCGCTATCTCATCTGGCAAAAACTTATCAAAAATGTAAGTTAATTCGATGTATTGTCGCCAGATTGAGACAGAGATAAGAACGCCAACGTTCTAAAAATACGGGAATTATTTATTTATTTACTAAGGCACAAAGTCCCAATATAAAAATCACAAATACATAAAATTAATATCATTCAATACATCATTAAAATAAAATACATTAACACTGAACAGTCATTAAAATTAAAATCCCTCTGATCAAAGAAATGTTTGGACTTTTAGAAAGACCACATAGTTTATTCTCTCGCACTCATCTAATTTTAACTAAGTATTTGACATGAAAAAGTGTAACTTAGATATAACCAACAAAATTAACAGGATCACAATTATGGAGGGTTTTGAGAGATTATTATGTTGTCTGTAAAAGATAGATTAGCGATAAGTGCGCCAATATGTCACCGTATGTAAAAATTTCTTCTTTAACATCTTGAATCCATATGGTGCACATAATAAAAAAGAGTATTCAATTCTATTTTATTAATTAAAAATATATTACTTTATTACTATAGGTAATTATAGTTAGTATAAAAACGAATATTTTGCAAACCAATTACTTTTGGCAATAAAAAATACTACAAGTAATTGGTTTGCAAAATATTCGTTATTATACACACATTATATTATTAACACAGTTGTGTTGCCAAACTAATATTTTATACATTTGTAATATAAATTGGAATCCACATTTACGTTTTCAGATCCATTTGATTACATTTTCATGGCTAAATAATAACAACCGCAGGCTACGCTCGCCGCAGCCAGTTCGTGGTTGGGTGACCATCTACTACATATAGAGACCTCACCGTGCCTCGGAAAGGAGGTTATGCTGTTGGTCCAGGCTGTCATTTTGACAGACATTTTGTAGACCTTTGACAGGTGTTAGGTAGTCAGACACCCAATAGTCTGACAACCAGCCTCAGAAATGGGTATCATGTTACCCAGTAACCGGGATGTGTCTAAAATAAAAAACTCTGCTGCATCCAGTTAGACTGGAAACCAACTCCAATATAGTTGACAAAAAGCTAGACAGAATGATTGTTTACATTTGTAAAAGACTTCAAAAAAAAAAGGTTATCAATTCGACACGTATGTATGTAATATTATTGGAACTGCAATATATTCACATATGATAATCTATTACGGCTTCCAAACAAATTTACAAAATTTTATAGATGTATGTTTGTATGTTTGTCCACGCATTTCTCCGAAACTATTAATCGAATCGTGATCATTTTATTTTTATTGGCTTCCATTTATTTCAACTTAGGGAACAGTGCAAGATTCTACAAAATCGGTTCAGTAGTTTTCAAGATAATTGACTAATACGTGTAAGTGTGACGGCCTGGCTTATTGATACGAGCTACGGGTCAAAGGTAAAACATCTCAAAACCTTGGTCACATTCTAGTGCAATATTTATAACAAAACTATTAACTACATATTACAAACAAATATTACAGTTTTTACTAAAAACTAAAAATTACGAAATAAAAATATAATCGACTTCAAAAAGAAGTTAACTCAAAATTATGAAATTAAATTTGGAAGTCGGTGGCAAAAAACTAAAATACAGATCCCTAGATACCGACTTCCGAAATTAAAGTTATTTCATAATTTTGAGTAAATTTATTTTTGAAGTAGTCGATTTAATATTTTTAATTTTTATTTATCACATACTTTTGGAACAGACTACATATTAAGACACAAACGAACTACAGCAGGTTTCTATTACAGGGCTGCCGGGATTACTGGCTCGTTGCAGAACGTTTTGCAATATACCGGTTTGTCGACTGTATTGGTATTTACTTTTCTATGTTAAGTGGAATTAAAGGAATTTGTGTTACGTGTTGTTCGGAGTTTTATGGATAAAGAATAATAATAATAATAATAAATAATTTATTATCAAGCTACAATGGCCCATAGATACATACCTTACAAACTAACATATACATATAATATATGTATGTGTAAAGTATAAAACAAAACTTGTGTTAATAAATATAGCTTAAAACTAATAGGTTGGGGAAAAAGTTTCTTCGCATTTTTTAAGAAAATTCAAAATATTTTTTAATATAGTCTATTTACATTTAACTAAAGTATGTAGGAACCATTTTGTTCGATAACTTTTTGCCATCTTGTAGGTAGGGACATGATCCCATTGCTATAGAAATTTTGGGACTTCTGGTCAAAATACCGCGACAAGTGGTTTTGGCAGTCCTCTCGTGATGTTAACCTGACACTGCCTAAAGAATTCTGAAGAGACCGAAACAGTGGAAATCTGAAGGTGCAAGGTCAGAACTATACGGCGGATGCATTAACACCTCCCAGCCAAACTCTCCTTAATTTTTGCTGAGTGGCTAAAGATGTGTGAGGTCTAGCGTTATCATGATGAAAAACCACACCCCTTCTGTTGATTAATTCCGGCCGTTTTCTCTCAACTTCTTGCTTTAATCTCATCAGTTGTTCGCAGTAGAGTTCAGAATCGATGGTCCTGCCTGGTGGTAACAGCTCATAACGAATAATGCTCTTCCAATCTCACCACACACACAGCATCACCTTGTTGCGAGTTAACCCGGGTTTCGCCACAGTCTGTGAAGCCTGACCGGCCTTTGACCACGACCTTTTTCGCACGTTCTTGTCATACGTGATCCACTCTTCATCACCAGTTATCAGTTTCTTCAAAAATGGTTCGGTTTCATTACGTCGTAATAAAGAATCACAAATGAGTACACGGTTCATTAGGTTTCTTTCAGTGAGCTCGTGAGGTACCCAAATGTCGAGTTTTTTTTGTACCCAGTTTTTTTCAAATGCGCCAAAACTGTTTTGTGGTCAATTTCCAGTTCTTCAGCTACGTCGTAACTACTGATATTGCTCCACTTTTTCAAAAATGGCATCCTTTTTATCCGTAATAGGGCGACCAGAGCGACGTGCATCTTTGACATCAAAATTTCCGGATTGAAAACGCTTAAACCAAATTTGTGCTACTCTCACAGACACTACACTAGGTCCATAAACATCGCAAATTTTTTTCGCGGCTTGCGTTGCATTTTTACCTTTTTTGTAGTAAAATTTTAAAATGTATCGAATTTTTTCATTAGATTCACTCATCTTGACGGTACGAAAAACAAATGAAAATCACACAAAATCAGACTTTTTCTCCAACCTAATTATGTTAGTAGCACTTCACTTCACTAGCTTGTTCTTGAGCTGTCATGTGGCACTTGTCCGCGGAAGCGACGGAACACCACGTCCTGCGGCCAGAAGTCTTCTTCCATGACGAGGGGCAGGTAACAATGCGGTACTCGCACCACGAACGCCTTGAAATTGACGTTGCGGCGCGACTCCAGTAACTGCACCCGCGGCATGTACCTTGTCTTTTGGCGCACGTACTCCACGATGTCCTCCGCCTTAGTGCTGTAGTACAGGCGGGAGATGTACACCGGTGTGTTCGGCTTAGCGGTACGCGGCTCACTTCTGGCTTCGTAGGAGCTTTGCCGCAGCGGTTCTTGTTGGTTCGCGACCGGCGCTTCCTCCTTTGCACAGTCACGAAACCCTCCTTATCAGCCCTATTCTATAATGTAGCAGTGAGTGTTCTGTTGGTCACGTGATTGGAATTGTGACTGCTGAGCCTTCCTGTCGATTTCCATGTGATGCGGTGTTGTTGGAGTAGCGAAATTGTTAATTAATATGTTTCTGGAGTGATGTATTTGAAGCAAAAAACATACCACACCACACTCCACGATCACACACACACACGTTCATACACACATGCTCACTCATGCATGATAGTAATTATTAAATTAATATATTGTAATACTTCAGTAATACTTACTTTTTCACTTGTAACGGCAGCTCGAATACGGTGCTGACGGAAGTAACTGGTGCTTATAGAACAGGAATCCTCCTAGTTTAAGCCCAGTTGCACAAGTTTTGTATCTTGACACTAATTTAGTTTAATTTTAGGTAAAATAAATACACATAAACCAGCCAACTTCATTTTATTTTAAAACAAAATATTTGACACAAATTTAGTACAGAACCGTAAAAATGTGATATGATTCTTCGAATTAATAATATAAATAATTCGTGATTTTTTTTTAATCCCGGGGTTATAACATCATTATCATTATTCCTGGATTTTAGTGGTGGTATTATCTACTCTATGTTACTAACTGCCTCGAAGTTCGATCTTCGGTTATTAATTAAATAGGTGTTTATTATAGTACATACAAAACGATACTGCATACCATTAAATAAATGAAAAATGCTATTCATTTGATACTCATCTCGAATAGAACCTATGAGCTTTCAATTACTTCAGCCTTCAGCCACGATTTATATAATTATAGCACAAAATAGGATATTATTATGCATAATTATTATGGATAACCATAAACATGATTCAAATAATAGCATAGCATAGGTGACTATACCTAACTACACTGTATTTATAAAATACTAGCCGTTGCCCGTAACATCGTCTGCGATCCAGGATAAATCGTAGACGAAGCCAATGTCCTTCTCAAGGTTCAAGTTACATTAAAAAAAAAAAACTCGTAACACACTACTAAAGTTTCCATAATAATATAATTCAATCATGATTCGAAAGACACGTGGCGCCATCTATTATCATAAGAACGTTATTGTTGTTTTCCTCGGGAACAGTACTTTATTTCGGGATGAAAGGTACCCTATGTCCGTTTCTGTACACCTGACAACGTATATGCAAAATTTCAAAATCATCGGTTCAGTGGTTTAGGCGTGAAAAGGTAACAAACAAACTTACTTTCGCATTTATAAAATTAAGTTAGGATTAGATAGGATGAAAAAGAAATTGGTCGTTGGAACCTGTCTTTTTTTTGCATTTATTGCCAAATGGGGTACCATACCACCAATTCCAAAGTTTCTCCACATGTTAAAGAAGACTAGGGTTTTAAATGTACTATCACCAACTCCAACCTCGATGTTTGCGTCATCAGCTCATGATTAGGACCACTGTTTGAATCTGCAACACAATTTAGAGGCTCCAAATCTGACATGAACCACAGACTTCTCAATAACTTAGATAAAAAAAAAAAAAAAAACATAAAATCATAATCAGCCTATATCGTTCCTACTGCTGGGACACAGGCACTCTCTGTGAGAAGGAGTGAACCACACGGGCCCAGTGCGTTCGTACTTTTGGTTGTAGGACAGTTTGTTACGATGTTTTCCTTTACCGTCATCATTATCGTCATAAATACTCAGCTATACTTAATTAACAACAAAACTCAATCAGACACCCTATTCTACTGTGGAAATATATTTCATAATAGAACAGGTAACGTATAGATTACTCGTAGACCGGAACGTTATTACAAATAGCGATTTTTACGTAACAAACTTGCATCTGGCACTTAGATTTTTTTAGGCATTTAGATTTAGAGGAGCTTGTGGCTAAGTAATAACAGCCGCACGGGTCAATCCATCAGGTTACGCTTGCCGGGGTTGGTCCGTAGATGGGTGACCATCTTTACATACCAAGACTCCTCCGTGCCTCGGAAAGCACGTTAAGCCGTTAGTCCCGGCTGTCATTCGCGGATCTTTGACAGTCGTTACGGGTCGTCAGAAGCCCGAGTCTGACAATCAGTCTTACCAAGGGGTATGGTATTCCCCAATAACTGGGTTGTGGAGGTCAGATAGGCAGTCGCTCTATGTAAAATACTGGTATTTTGCTGCATCCGGTTAGACTGGAAGCCGACCCCAACATAGTTGGAAAAAGGCTAGGCAGATTGATTAAGATTAAAAAAAAAATAATTAAACAAGATATTAGCTAACTGACACAAATAATAATATGTAAATGGTATATAAAAAAAAACGGCCAATTGCGTGTTGGACCACGCACAATGAAGGGTTTTATGTAGATGAAAGAATGTATTCCAAAACAAACTTAACATTATAGTTGAAAAACATGTTCTCCGATTCATTGATATACGTTACGGTATATTCTCCAATTGATAATTTAAGTTTTTTATCACAAAAAAAAAATGTTATGTGATAAAAAAACTACAAATTAATCATTTTCGGAGTTTTTTCTTTACTTGTGCTGTGAGACCTTACTTCTTGCCATATTTCATGAGGTACGGAACCCAAAAAAGGAGGGGAAAGAATATAGGGCATCAAAAATTCGTCCGCATCGCTGTCATCAGGAAAAGTGCCCAAAAGGCTGGCAGAATTGCCACATTGTATGGCGATACTGGTCAAATGAAGAGTCGATGACCCGCTTAGTGATGTCTTGAAAATCCAAAGGGCGCTCGGACCCCATGGCCCTAGTGTTTCAACACCGAATGGCTCGAGCATCTGGCATTTTGATGTAGAGATGCCAGCAGGTCATGATACCCGAAACTGTCAACTTTTTCCAATCAACCTTGAACCTAATGCTTTAGCGATAAAGTTGAAACTCTATTAAATAAATTTGACAGATTGTAGTAGCTTGAAGTGCTGGCGTCTGTACTTTTCCCCACAGGGATAAGGTTTGTACATGTTTAATCTGGCTGGAATTCTGTTAATTATGCTATTTAAAAAAAAAAAAAAAAACGTATGTGCTCATGTAAGTAACGGCAAAAAAGATTTAGGGAGGGTTAGGATTGATGATTAAAAACGCTGTGCTGGTGAAATTACATTTTATTTTGCTATATACAATTCAATTTTTTTTATAATTTTGACCTAGCATTTGCACTATCTCCTATACTTCACGAGGAACTGTTATATCTTTTTGTTCTTATATATTATATCCGGAATAGGCAGCACAGATTGTTCGCTGTGCCTGGGAGTAGAATTGCTGCTCGAGCCCAGTCTCCTGTCCCTCGCATACTGTTGAGCGCAGAGTGCTCAATGGTCTCGTGACGTGTGTTCGCGGACGTATGGAAGACGATCTTGTCAGTATGTCTGGATTATTGTGAGATGAGGTTATGTATGACTATAATGTAGTTGTACTTTCATACTATACTATTTCTCTTCAACTAATGTAATTGATCTTTGGCCGTATTAAGATAAATGTCTTGTCTTTAAAAGGCAGTACTTAATGACCGAAATAAGTCAAAATAGCAGGGATAGCCTTTTTTTTTTTTTTTGGGTGGGAAATCATCAAATAACTTCTCCCGCTCTGGGTGGAGCGGGAGGGCGTGGCAGACTTCTACTGACTATACACACCCATGTTCTTTTAGTTGCCTGTGCCATGGCCACGGTAACTCTTTCGAACAACCCGCAATACTGGCGGGCATCGGCCCTAGCGGACCCCTTCAGCTAGTGCTGAAATCTTTTTGAGACGCGCGTGAGCAGTGATAGCCAGTAGTGGTCTCGAGTTCGAACCCAAGACGCGTGTCTTGGGTTCGAACTCGACCTCTGACTTTTCGGATCCATGTGCGTATTTTATAAATCACATGCTTAAAAAACCAACCAAGTACGAGTCGGACTCGCGCACAAAGGGTTCCGTACCATTACCTATATAAACGGCAAAAAAATCACGTTTGTTGTATGGAGCCCCCTTAAATATTTATTTTATTCTGTTTTTTTTTTTACTATTTGTTGTTATAGGGGCAACAGAAATACATCATCTGTGAAAATTTCAACTGTCTAACTGTCACGGTTCATGAGATACAGCCTTAGCGGAGTCTTAGTAATAGGGTCCCGTTTTACCCTTTGGGTACGGAACCCTAAAAGTAAAAACGGTGAAGGAAAACTTTATGAGGAAACGGCATGCTTGAGAGATATTTCTCGACGGCATGTGAGGCCAAGTCAGAGGCCCATGGACGGCATAAAAACTCTGACACCAGGTTAGTCACTACCCATACAAAAAAGAAAAAAAAGAAAGTCAAAGTCATTTGAGGATGTCAAATTAAATAAATTTTATCCATGTTCACGCTGTCTAATCCTTTGGTCCAACATTACATATCATCTAATCTTTCATCACAGACAACGTGACAATTTCTCAACAAAAGGCGAGTAAATAAACAAAACATTTAGAATACACTGCGCTCGTTCTCCTATATTAAACTTGACCGAATATCTTACACGAGGCGGTTTGTAATCGCAACGCGATCTGCGCTTATTGTCTTTGTGATGCGGTCTAAGCGATAAGAAATTTATTGCTAAGCTTTTATGTACAAGATACTAGTTTCACAATACACCCAAAATAGTTTCTAATCACGCCTGTAATCTCTGAAAGGTTGGGCAGAGAGGTTTTTATAGTACCTGCACCCACATTTTGCCAATAATTAAGCCCCATGTGATACGAGGTGAGCCTATAGCCATCTACCGGGCTCAAATCCAGACTTCGGGCAGCTACTGACATATTCCTGATACAAAATCCGAAGCTTTTTAGTTATGAGTGAATAGATAAGTACCTATACCCACGTTTTGCCAGTAATGTTTAAGGTCCATGTGGCCTATAGCCAACTACCGGGCTCAAATCCAGACTTCGGGCAGCTACTGACAAATTCCTGATACAAAAATCTGAAGCTTTTTAGTTATGAGTGAATAGGTTAGTACCTACACCCACATTACGCCAGTAATGTTTAAGCCCCATGTGGCCAACAACTGGGCTCAAATCCTGACTTCGGGCAGCTACTGAGAAATTCCTGATACAAAATCCGAAGCTTTTTAGTTATGAGTGAATAGGTAAGTACCTATACCCACGTTTTGCCAGTAATGTTTAAGGTCCATGTGGCCTATAGCCAACTACCGGGCTCAAATCCTGACTTCGGGCAGCTACTGAGAAATTCCTGATACAAAAATCTGAAGCTTTTTAGTTATGAGTGAATAGGTTAGTACCTACACCCACATTTTGCCAGTAATGTTTAAGCCCCATGTGGCCTATAGCCATCTACCGGGCTCAAATCCAGACTTCGGGCAGCTACTGACAAATTCCTGATACAAAAATCCGAAGCTTTTTAGTTATGAGTGAATAGGTTACTACCTACACCCACATTTTGCCAGTAATGTTTAAGCCCCATGTGGCCTATAGCCATCTACCGGGCTCAAATCCAGACTTCGGGCAGCTACTGACAAATTCCTGATACAAAAATCCGAAGCTTTTTAGTTATGAGTGAATAGGTTAGTACCTACACCCACATTTTGCCAGTAATGTTTAAGCCCCATGTGGCCAACAACTGGGCTCAAATCCTGACTTCGGCAGCTACTGACAAATTCCTGATTCAAAAATTTATTAGGTTACTTCTACGCACAATGAGTGGTTGATCGGGAGACTATCAAATTAAAGAAGAGAAGAATTTTTTTGCAGAGTATCACTAAGCAAACTTTTTTAGAATGATTAGAAAGGTTTCTACTCAGTAGGTTCTCTTCAATAGTAAAACGTGTAATAATAAAAGCCATTTATTTCGGACAGAATCCATATACGTATTATAAGATGTATGGCAGTAGGTACCTATCCTACAAGAAAAAATGTTTTATTATTATAATTATTTTGATATTTCTCGGGACCCTGGGGTCCCGGAACTTTGGAAGGCGTACCAGGAGCCGAAGCCAACTCGCAGAGGCCCCTTAGATAATTTTAAATGATGAGGAGGCACCAACCGACGATTATCCCTGTATGCACTATGCAAGTGCACCCAAGGACAACCCCCGGTTGGTACAGGACTATTGTTGTACGTGGAAACAAAACATATTGGGCTATGGGTTTGGGTGGCTAAAGTGGATTGGGTAACTTGAACTATGGAAGAACTATGTCCCCTGCCTGACCAATGTTATATATTATACACGGATAAAATGGCAGGGGGTGACTTGCACACTCAATAATGGGCCCCCGGAGACGGCGGCTAGCACATAGTGACGTAGCGACAAGGGGGCAACACTTTCTGAGGTGCTTGAGGAGTGGAGAGGTATTCCACGGCTATCAGGACAATCCCGGAAGTACGGTCAAGATCCCTACCAGCACCTTACTGGAATACTTCCTTCCTTCGAGCACGTTTGCTCTTGCGAATCTCCACTCAGCCGGCCAATAAAGGCAAGAAAGAGGTGGGAGCTCTGTTCCTCGTCAGTGTTCACTCCAGCCGGCCAATAAAGGCAAGCCAGAGATGAGGACAAGATTTCTCCCGGGAGATAGGGTCCATGGGGTCGCTACTGCCCATCAGCTCGCCACATGCTGCCCTGCGGGTTTTTGTATCTCTCTTGGTCTGGCTCCTCATCCTAGACCCGTTCCGGTAAACTCTATCGGCACAGACCTAAAGTTTGGAGCATGCAAGCCCCACCACGCCGTCAACGTAGAGATACAGCGGTGGGAATTCTCTCCCGGTGTGCTTATATCACACTGGGTGGGAATATAATTAAAAAAATATTTGAATAATTAAAAAAAAAACTAAATTAAATGATCATTTGCAAAATCATGTAACGTGTTGGTGCTACCGCGCACGCGCAGTCGTTGGAATAGTGACAATAATAAACTGTGAAATTATTATAAAGTTAGCTGTGCCGCAGCTCCGCTCGCGTAGACTCACAGATTTACTAAAACATGTCTGGGAATAAAATAATCTTACCTAAATCTTATAACTTAGTGTTTGTCGAGTAAGTTCTAAACGCACGAACAGTCAGATAGCCTTTGATGATAATTTAATTTGTGTACAATAAAGCAACAATAATAAGAATTGTGTAATGAAAATAAAATCAGTGTCTTACCGCACGCCTTTCACTTGTGCCACACACGAAACGGCTCACATTTCCGCGAAGGTCGTGCGCGAAAGAGACGGAAAATTAGAAAGCGTTATTAGAGCGAGACGGCAACCACAAGACACTTTGCGGTTGGATTAATTGAATTATTGTATGTTTATTAATTAAGTCGCTTTCTTTATTGATTTTTCGTGGGAGATTTAAATTAAGAACCTTTGTGTATAGTATCTTGAGTGGTTATTTTGTTTATCGATCAGTTTTGGTTTTATTGAGAATACACGCCTTTACTTATGGTTTACCTATTTATTCAAAAATCTTAGTTACTGAGTTTGTTATTATCAGTACCTAACCTGTTTAATGAAGAATCTATTAAAATTCTTCACTTTGTGGGTACCACCGTCGCTATAATTAATTTTGGTACAATAAATGCGTCCTTCAGGCGTCTGTATTTTAAAACCTCTTACACTTTTGAATAAAGATCTTGGTCCAGCAATGGTGCAATACACGGAGTATTAAACCATTGCAAGATCTTTCTCATTGTCAACTTATACTCGTAGACTGCTTGAATACGAGGCTTTTGCCTGCTTTGCATGTTTGTACTTTATAGAGGTTTTATAGTATAGAGGTTTTTATAGTATATTTTGCCAGTAATATTTTTTTATCTATTTATGTATGTATTTACAAAAAAAAAAAATATAGTGTATGTAGTATATCAGTTAGGTACCTATCTGATTTCCATAGAACAAGCTCTGCTTAGTTTGGGATCAAATGACCATGTGTGAATAATGTCCCAGAATATAATCATTATTTTTTGGAGAACGATCTTTCTTCTCAGCTCTTTGGCTGGTTTTAGCTACATTTACGGACCGAAACCAAGTAAATGCAGCGTGTGTGTGTGTGTACAATTTTAAATGTTTATGTAATGTGATGAGGTCCTACTTCGTACTCTTCTATCTGCAAGAACTTCCTTACAATTCGGCATGTATTCAAAATCGCAGCTTTTTGTAATATAATGTAAAGCGTTTCTTCAAGGTCTATGGAGAAGGTAATTTAGAATAACGCCTGTGGTGGACAGGACTATAGAAACTACGAATACTTTATCTTGTCGCCATATTCTAATAACTTCATCTTTGAGCTCTGTGTATTTACTTATTTTTTCAGTGATTGTCTTTTGTATGTTATGCGTATTGAGGACGGCAATGTCTATCAGGTTAGTAACTTTATATATTTTATCCTGTAGGGTAATGTCCCGTCTGTTATAGTGGATTGTTCTGTCGGTAAGAATGGCGCGGTCGAAGTAAACCTTATGTGTGGTATTTTCTAGGATAGTTTGTGGTGTATAATTGTAGTAAGTAGTGTTGGTATTTTGAATTAGTATATATTATTATTATGTTTCTTACATATCTCGGGACCCTGGGGTTCAGACCTTTGGATACGAGGGGCGAAGCAAACTCGCAGAGGCCCCTTAGATAATTTTATATGATGAGGAGGTACCAAGTGACGATTATCCCTATATGCACTGTACAAGTGCACCCAAGGACAACCCCCGGTTGGTGAAACAAAACATATTGGGCTATGGGTCCGGGTGGCTAGTGGATTGGGTTACTTGAACTATGGAAGAACTATGTCCCCTGCCTACTCAATAATTATACATACTCAATAATGGGCCCCCGGAAACGGCCGCTAGCACATATTGACGTAGCGACAAGGTGACAAGGGGCGACACTTTAAGAGGTGCTTGAGGAGTGGACAGGTATTCCACGGGTATCAGGATAATCCCGGAAGTACGGTCAAGATCCCTACCAGCACCTTACTGGAATACTTCCTTCCTCCGAGCACGTTTGCTTTTGCGAATCTCCACTCAAGCCGGCCAATAAAGGCAAGAAAGAGGTGGGAGCTCTGTTCCTCGCCAGTGTTCACTCCAGCCGGCCAATACAGGCAAGCCAGAGATGGGGACAAGATTTCTCCCGGGAGATAGGGTAACCGTGGGGTCGCTACTGCCCAACAGCTTGCCACATGCTGTCCTGCAGATTTCTGTATCTCTCTTGGTCTGACTCCTCATCCTAGACCCGATCCTGGCAAAGTAAACTCTACCGGCAAAGACTTAAAGTTCGGAGCGCGCAATCCCCACCACGACGTCAACAAAGAGATACAGCGGTGTGGTATTATTATTATTATGTTTAGTTTTTTTTGTAATGTTACATTTTTTTGTTCTTTTTTAATTTTTTTTCAGCAGAGGTCCACGCTCCATGTTTGTCAGGGGGCTATGGAACGGAGTATTCTGGGTATTTAATTAACAGACCGGGTTTGAAATACGACCATCCGTTCCATCACAAAGATAACTGATGTCACTTGGAAAGCTGCCACGCTAAAATGGAACTGGGCTGAACACATCTGTCGCATGTCAGACGATCAATGGGCCAAACTTACGACTCAATGGGTCCCTCTTAACGGCAAGCAACATCGCGGCAGGCCCAGGCGGAGATGGCGGGATGAGCTGGAATCCTTCAACAAGAACTGGTCCTTAGTGGCTTTAGACAGAGAGAAGTGGAATGAGAGTAGGGAGTCATTTGCTCTGCAGCGGGATATAGGGCTTTTAATAATAATATATGTATATTTTTTTATATATTCTTCTACATATATTAAATCATTTCGGTTGTTACTATCCTATCGTAATTCTACAGGGCCAAGGGTAAGTTTAAATAACTACTTCGTGAGAATTGTTGATGGTCCTTGCGCCAAATTGTCAAAACAAACATTAACATGACAACGACACGTCAAAGTAACACACTCATGATGTGTACTTGATGTAAACCATTACATGTAAACTGCTTGAACCATTGCGACATGCGCAGTCGTATTTGAGCGGGATATTACACTATCATCATAAAAATATATATGGTCATAGAACTTAGGGAGCTCGTGGCTAAGTAATAACAGCCGCATGGGTCGATTCATCAGGTTAAGCTACGCTTGCCGCGGTTGGTCTGTGGATGGGTGACCATCTTTTCATACCGAGACTCCTCCTTGCCTCGGAAAGCACGTTAAGCCGTTGGTCCCGGCTGTCATTCGTGGATCTTTTACGGGTCGTCAGAAGCCCGTCGACAACCAGTCTTACCAAGGGGTATCGTATTACCCAGTTACCGGGTTGTGGAGGTTAGATAGGCAGTCGCTCCATGTAAAATACTGCTATTCAGCTGCATCCGGTTAGACTAGAAGCCGACCCCAACATAATTGGGAAAAGGCTAGGCAGATAGATTGAGGGTGTTTGGAAGCTGGGTGAAAAGCCTTACAGGGGTGATATTTGACACCTTTTAGAGCATTTTACGCCATACATGTCTTGGACGAAGAATACTTTTTTTTAATTTTTAACTGCAAACTATTAGTAAAAAATAATATATCAACTTTAACTGGGGCAAAAATTAAAAAAAAAAAAACATAAGTACTTCGTCTTAGACATGTATCACTCAAAATGCTCTAAATGGTGTCAACTATGACGCCCTCAAGGCTTTGCACCTAGCTTCCAAACACTCTGTATATCTCGTTTCCATCTTTTTTAAAGTTCACTTTTTAAGCAGTCGGGTTTTCTGATTTTAATTTTTTTTTCGATATCGGTCTAGCTCTTTAGATATTTGGCACAGAGCAGGGAGATACCTCTGCAGCCGTTACTAGAGGTGGCATTGTCACTTTTTAGTTTCAATAAAAACAAAGCATACCAGCGTTTACTTGCACTAAGACACAAGTTACGTATAATATAATAATATAATATAATATAAGTAGACAGTGGCGGCTTTGAAGGTGGTCCGTATTGCTGATTTTGCGCTGAAGGTGAAATTGGTTGACGCATTTCGGCTGCACGCAAAATCAATTTTTGTTCTCAAAAACTACTTTATTGCCTACTTATTTTTACTGCCTTATTCTTTTTAATTTAGTAAATTATGAGGATCAAACACGATTGACACAGTTTGCCTCGATACGAAAAAAAAAAACGCTAAATTTCCTCAAAAGTAGCATTTTTACGATTTCGTACCTCTAAAGGAAAAAACGGAACCCTTATAGGATCACTCGTGTGTCTGGCTGTCTGTCCGACTGTCGCAGCCAATTTGTTCCGAATCTAATGGACCGATTAAGTTGAAATTTGGTACACGTATGAATTTCTGTGACTCAAATACGGACGTGTAACGGAAATAAATGAATTTTGAATATTTTGTCAATTTTAGGGGTTGCAAAGAAGAAACTAAAAATAAAAAGTTTTCCAAACTGTACCGTGTGACATTTCAAATGAAATTACTGTCAGGGACTCAAATATATATTTTTTTATAATTTAAAAATAAATTGTTTTAAAGTTATTTATGATAATAGACAAAAATTGAACATTCCCTCCCTATATCTCCGAAACTACTAAGCCTAAAATTTTGAAATAAATAAAGAAAATAGTGCTATACTTATAGATTACAGGAAAACTTATAAAAAGTCTATGGTCTTAAAATAACATGGTAAATCTCTCAATATTGTGTGTACAAACTTACATTTGCAGTCGGAATGTATGGGAGAAAATTTTTTTCAAGAACAATGTTAAGTTTTTTCTTGGGATGAATTCATCCCAACTAGGGAACCCTTCATTGTGCGTAATCCGACACGCACTTTTCAGGTTTTTATGAGAAAAAACTGTTTTATTTTATTGTAATTAAAGCAATTTCAGAAAAATTTCGTATACACGTTTACCATTCAGGACATGAATTATGGATTTATTTTAATCTAACAGAGCATAAAGAATTTTAAAAAGAAATATTTTTAAAATTCTGGTTTGGCCATACCAATACTCCAATCCCCGTTACGATCCCATTTCGCCTGAACACAATTTCGATGCCACGAATTGCTCATTAAAAAAACCTAATAAGGCTGAGTAAAATCCCGTACCTATAAAAACTGTGCTTATTTAAGAGATTCAAATATGAAATCGAAAATAACGTTCATTCTTTGACAGCTCCTCGGAGGTTTTCGCTTTCAGACGTCAGGTTGTGATTGATTTATTAATACTTCCGAGCTTTTCCTCCTTTTTGACGCTTTTTCAATTTAATTTGTTGTTGATAAAAAAATATTTGATCGGTTGTTGATGTTAAATCACTTCAATGGGTAACTTGAGTTTTGAAAAAAAGACTTGTCTAAGTTGTTTGTTTGAGTTTTGTTCAGCCGGTCTATTCTGTAAAAATCTCACCGAGAAAACTTTGGTGAAGTGAACTTGAAGTGAGCTGTCATTCCACCTGATGCGAGGGATTGACACTGTTGACAGCTCACTCCACGCTCACTTCACCTATGTTTCACGGTGAGATTTGTACAGAATAGCACTGCAGGTTTTCAGAAGCTCGAATACAATAAGGACATAATTCGATCAAAGATCATTACATTGTTATTTTTAGCTATACGTTTTATTAAAAAAAATAAGTCAGGTATCAGTTCGTGAGTTTATTCACACACGAGTAGATAGCTGGTGCACCTCGACACCAGGATGCAGACAGTCCAAGGAAGCCATGCAGATGGACGGCTAGCTAGACGCTTATTACGCCTGGACAGTAACCGTCTGCGCCTGATCATGGGAAACATCACGGGATTTACACACAATAGGCATAACGGTCATTCCTCTGTGCAGATCGAGGAGCATGGAAGCTGAGGAAACCGTTACGCATGTGCTGTTTGAATGCACAGGCGTCACCTATATTAGAACAAAAACCCTCGGGTCACCCGGATCTTTTTCAGATATTCTCAACAGACCAGGAGACGTAATCAACTTCTGGGCCTCAAGTCTGCTATTACAATAGTGTCAGAATGGTCTGTCATTGATTTCATAATTGTTGATTTTGACAAGTTTTGTAATCTACTAATATAATGACGTCATTATGACTTTCCAATGGTCAACCACTGACACTCCATTGAAAGAAATGGCTTAAAATCTCTCTCTCTTACATAATGTTTAAAACAATGTTACTAACCATATATGAGTAGGCTCGAAATAAAGTTTATTCTATTCTATTCTATTCTATAATGACAAATGAAAGACTGACGTATGCAGTAATCTGCTAAAATTTTGACAGTTCCTTTGATCAGTACCACGATTCTTACGAGACCACTGACCTACCACTGATCGACCATTATGAATTTAGCAGATTACGAACATTTAGCAAAATGACAATGGGATCGTGTTGGAATGACGAATTTATAAAAAATAGCAGACTTGGGCCCTGGAGGGAGGTGAGCTGGCTGGAATAACACTGGCTGGTTGACGGCTGCTATGGCTCACGCACAATGGTCCACTTGAAGGACTAAGTGCGGAAACCAAACACCCCATAACATAACATAACATGACATATTTATCTAAGTATCTTGTATTTATAACACCCAAGTAATTTAAAAAAAATAAGTGTACTATGCTATGTAATAAAAAGAGACAAAAAGATTGTGACGTGGCAGCTCGTTATCTCTCTCTGTTGCATCTAGACTCTTGGACTGTTGACTTGCTCTTTATAAAATAAAACTAATTTTATATTTCATTACAAAAGTCATCAATCGTTTCATAATCATAACTTCTCATCAGGTACGTAACTTTTTTCTCCAAAAAGTTTGCAGCAAAAAGTTTTCAGTCAAAGATTTCCGGTCAAGTTCTTCTCATGGCTCAGTCGCACGGAAGATTGTATCCGCAGGCTTATTACGTATCTTGCAGAAGCCTAGCGACAGCAAAATTTGCGCTATAATTGCTTTTCAATTGCAAATCGGTATTATGTATCAGCGTATACTGATTTTGAAAAGCGATTGAAAAGCAATTACTGCGCAAATTTTGCTATCGCTAGGCTTCTGCAAGATACGCAATTAGCCTGCCGGTCAAGTAATAGCAATTGCTACCTGAATACATTTTTCATCAAAAGTCGAAAACTGTGCGGTCTAAAAACATAAAATATAACATGTTTGAGAATTATATTATGCAAACAGCGCTCTTTCGTATGATACCCCACATGCCCTAGTAGACCCACTTCGAAATCTTAAGACCACACTTTCAGTCCCTGTTGCAAAAAAAATATATACATTTTTATTTTTTTCTTATTTGCAAAATAGTTGGGCAAACGTCATCCAAAACTATTCAAAAATTCAAGTTGATAGCATTAGTGGTTCTTTAGATATCCAGCTGTGACAGACAGACAGACTAAGTCTTACCATAAGGGTTCCTTTTAACCATTTTGGTACAGAACCTTAATAAACAGAATAAAAGTAAACATTACTTAATTATAAGGGTTCTGATCACTAAAATAAAAATAATATCAGAAGAAATATGATATCAGAAGATCCAAACAGCCTATTATAGGTGTCAACTAAACGACGCAGCGGTGAGCGTACGTCTGAGTTGGTTCTACAAAAAGTAGTTGCAAGCAAGTGTCTCGAGCAGACTTTTTGACTATGTACGGTACGAGGGATCAGGTCAGGGAGGTGTCAGGGAGGGAACTAGTTCAAAAACTTACTTACTTTAGTGAAGTCTTTGCGTGTCGTATGAACCCCATAGGTTCAGACAAAACGACTTTTTAATGGTTTCTATAATCACGACGATGTGACGACTTGACGGTTAGCAGCGTCAGTCGCGTCCATTAGATCCTCAAAGGTGTGGACACTCGGGACATTCTAGCAAGTGGGTCGTGTTCTGGACAGCTCCGCATTAATTTATTCAAAAGGCTCGATGCTCTTGGGAATCCGTCGTTCAGCAATGGACCATCTTTTAGCTGATATGATGATGAAGCTTATTTTAGAACAAACCTTCTGTCACTCTCTTCTCTTCTTTATGAAACTAGAATATAGACTATCTATCATCTTATTGTATGTAATAATATAATCAAAATCTTATTGTTGTTTTATAAATTGAACTCTTATTTGACTACATTTTTGCCACCTTTTTAATAAACCTCCGCTGGCCGTCCGTCCGTCTGTCTGTCAGCGTGTATCTCATGAACGGTAATAGGTAGATAGTTTAAATTTCACAGATTGTGTATTTCTATTGCCGCTATAACAACAAATAATAAAAATAAAATAAACTGCAGTTTTTTTTATATAATATATGTAGTGTAAAATATTGTACGATGGAACCCTTGGTGTGCGAGTCCGACTCGCACTTGGCCGGTTTTTTTATATTTTTCATAATAATTTTCTCATTATCATTTTCCAACTTTTCCTCATCAGTATTAATCTCAAAACTTTGTATCTTCACATTCTCCACAGCTTTCCAGCTATCTTCCAAAATTTTTATTGGTCATCGGTCCTTAAAGCTTTCATAACAATATTCCCCGACCACCCCGTCCGGTTCGCTATGATCACCATAGCGATCTGCACAAAGTTTTTAATTCAGTTTTTTGCTAAAGAGCTTATCGGAGGAATGCTTAACACCGTTAAGTTTGGTCGTGTCTTAATCCTTGGGTTTGGGTAGGGTTGATATAACAGCGAAGATCTTTAGACAAGAATATTTAGCCATTCCTGATGGATTAAATCTTTAATAGTTATTTATGTAAGTGTTGTATAATGAAAGGTATTATAACACGCCTCGTATGATATTAGTTTCCCATGAGTGTTTTAATACCTAATTATGATATGTACAGTTGCATACAACACTTTATCTAAACCCATGATATGAATCCTCTATAAAAGGTTCTGAAACCATAGAGTGTTGTAAGATCTCTATGTAAATGAATGGAAAGTTTAATTGCTGAATAACTAATACAAACAAACTCTGTATAGACTTTTCTGGTAATAATTGGTTAGAAATGTCCTTTGCTGCATTAGAAATATCTGGTGGTGTGTTATCAAAGTTTGTATCACCCATTTTTGTAAACAACAAACTAATAAATTTTTGCAGTACTAATATTAAATAAAAATGGCGAGATAAGACCTTAATTCGAATAACCTATAAGTTTTTTCTTATTGATTACAGCGCTGCGTGTTAAATTCATAACTATACCACGAATTGAGAATATAATAAAATATTAATACGAGTATATATATTTTTTATAACATTTTTTAGAGAATGTGGCTGTTTTATGAGTAAGGAAGGGATCGAAAAATCAAAAGAGTTGCATAATAAAATTTTGTACAACATTATAACACTCGTTTGGATGATATTATTATTATGGTTACTATGACACTGGTGGTTTTAATGTTGACAATAAGTTAACAGTTTCAGAAACTTTTATAGAGAATTTTTATAGCATGGGTATATGGTGGCATATTCAGCTGCATCTGGTTAGACTGGAAGCCGACCCTAACATAGTAGGGAAAAATCTAGGCAGATTTAGATTGAAAGTCAGTCAAGGGAGAAGAATGTTCAAGCGGCGCTCTTTATCAGTGTTGCGTGTTCATCTTTAGTATTCATTCGAGTTCAGTGACTCTAAAACTAATTAAAACGTTTCTGCAATTATTTTTTTAACATTTCTTGAGTAAAGTTGACTAGTTCAAGTATTCAGTCAAAGATTAATCTATCCAAGAATCTTCCCTTAAAAGGAATGAAAATGCTATCGAATGTTACAGAAGCTAGTAATGAAATTCCAGGAAATCGCTAAGGAAACAAAAAAATCCTGGGAAACCTCATCCGCTAATACTGCCACCTCTTTCTAAGACCAAAAGTCCACGAACATAAGCCATTAGTTTAACGCTATCGCACAACTTGCAAAGGTATTAAATGTACAATGTAAATTAGACAAGGGTTCAAGGATTTTTCAAGCATTTTTTGGTATATGTGAGATGATACGTGCTTTGAATTATTAAGATTAGGGGAAATGGTTGGGGAATGGGTACTCGTAGGTGTTCTTTTCATCGCAGGTCTTGTTCCTTTTTGAGTTGGGAAGGAATGAGATGTTAATATTTTCTGTGTTGGGAAATGTATTTTTGCCGTGATTGTATTAGCTGCAAATGTAATTTTTGGTTGTGTTATTCCATGCACGAAAAAAGTTACCGTTTAATTGACCGAGCGAGCGAAGCGTCTCTGCTTCAAGTCTGGCAAAATTTGCTTTCGTCTGTACTTTTTTGCTCCTCCTCTACAGGTCGCATTTTACAACCGACCTTGAATGAAACTTGGTATACAGGTTTTACGACTTTATACGTATAATTTTTTTGTCCAACCAAAAATCGCCGTGTTTTGGTTGGAGGGGTACTTCCTCCAAAAAGCGGCAACAAGAGGTTACTGGAAATCTCGGCCTTTAAATTGGTCTCATAAAAATTTTATGATGATCTGATGAAAATAACTTTTTTATAAAAAAAAACCACCGATTTCCAAAAAAAAAAAAACACTACAAAACACTAAAAATAGTTTTAATTTCAGAAGTCGGTGTCTGTGGATCTGTATTTTAGTTTTTTGCCACCGACTTCTGAAATTACAGTTATTTTGCATTTTGTAGTGTTTTTATTGGAAGTCGGTGTTTTTTTTTTTTTTTTTTGTAAAATTATTCACTTTTTAGTGGGTCAGTTTGTAATTGGTCTAAGTTACAAATAGCCTAATGTTATATTGTATGCTTAGCAACCTTATTAAAGTACTTAATTGGTCGTGATCCAATGGCCATCTGAGGTCGTCATCATCAGTTCCACTTCCCCAAATTCCCCAAAAACACAAGTTACTATAAAAAATATCCAAATTGCTATAGGTGTACCTATAAAATTTGAGGGTTGCCCTCGATTGCCATGGGATCCCCATATCAGATTCTGACTTGGCCATAATAGGACTACCTCGAGAGCATATACTATTAAACAAAAAAAAAAAAAAAAATTAAATCGGTCCACAATTGACCGAGAAATCGGTGTACATACATAAAAAAAGGATATACGCGACGAATTGATAACCTCCCCCTTTTTTTGTTAAAAAAAAGAACAAAAGATAAAAGACATGGTAAATACCTATATAACTTTAGTGGTATATAATTGTTGCAAAAAAGTTTGTGCTCGCGAGGTCTACTGGTCGCAGAACTACTAGCATTATGTCAGGAAGATAGTTTAAAGAGAAGCTTGTTCTTTGTACTTTTTCTTCTTAGGGTTTCTTTGATAATCTATATTTTGTCAGAACTTAGCTATGAGTGAGTAGAGCATTGTCAGTAGCGACCAAGAGTTTTGATCACGACAAGCAGGCAAAACCTGGTTTAGCCTGACATAGGAGTGTGGGGATTGGCAAAAGAAAAAAGAGATGCTATTGCCCAGTAATCGGTGAAGTCGGACTGTGGACGATGATGACGATCAGCAATCCATTTGACAGAGGTACTTGTTAAATATTTTAATCACGATCATTCTTTAGTTTCATACGTTCATGGCTGGGTATGGGCTAAGAGAACAATATTCTAAACAGTCGTGGGAGCACAACGTGAGTTCCTCAGTCACCTTTTATGATACCTCGCATTGATTTATTCTTTACGGGGCTTTATGGCATGGTTAAACAGTGCATGGATATTTAAAAAAAATATTCAAAGACTGTCGTGGTGGCCCACGCCTCTCATACACTGTGGTTCAAGTTCGGGAAAGTATAAATGTGACATTTTCAATTGTTATGGATTTTCTGAGATTATCTTGGACATGACTGACATCGGTGAAGGAAACCTGGACTTTATGGTTAATATAAGTCTGAAATCGCCAACCCGTCTTGAGCAAGCACGATAGTGCTCGTGCCTTCTCTGTATCAGAAGAGCCTTTGCCATGCGGTGGGAAAAATAAAAGGTGGGAAAAATACTACTCAAAACGAAATAAGGGCCACTTGTTATTTGTACATTTCAGTGTAATTCAATCATTAACTAATTGCTGAGTAGCAAAATATTGATTACGATATCTAACCTCTTTGATGTTATGCTTGAGATCAACTACTAGACATAATTAAAAAAAAAATGAATTTTAAATTTTCTTATAATCTTGTTTCGATTTTTCTTTAAGTTTTGTTTCGATTAGCGGCATGGTATTCTGAAAATGATTATATTTTTGTTTAGTTATTTTTTTTAAAACAACATTTTGCATTAATATGCCACACACATAGTTACTGCAACCAGAGCCGTTACAAAGATCCAAGAAGGAAGTTCGCAGCGGTCTGCGGGTTTTTCTCGAAGATCTATTTAAAATGCTTGGAATCGCTTCCAAGAGACCAGCAGGAGACCGGGTTTGGGTAGAGTTCTCATTACAACTGTTCACGAGGATCGGTATATCCAGCTAACTGCCCGCCGAGAACGCACATTGACGGCTCGTAAGTTTCAAAATCGCCTACGGTTGACAATGACAACTGACTCGTGCCAGTGACCCAGTGACCAAACTATCCGGAATCGATTGCACGAAGACCAGCAAACTTCAAAACGACGAGTTGTTCGAATTCCTTTGTCCAGGGCTCAACTTGAGAATCGTTTAAGTTTTTCCCGTCAATACTTGGTCTGAGGCATAATAGTAATAGTCCATTTATTTGTAAGAATACTGTTACAGAGTTGTTAAATACTTTTAAAAGTTCATAATATTCAGCCACTTCCGGCGTACAAATACATTATCAGGATTGTGGTTAGTTTAATTAGTATATCATTCAACTTGCAAATTAGTCAAAATTAAATATTAATTGTGGAGATGTCAAAATGATTAAATTAAGTCAAAGAGATTGAAGAGAATAAAATTATTTACGTGAACTTTTCAATTATAAAATCTTTAGTCGATAAATCAGTGGGCATGGCACTTTTCACCGACGAAAGTAAAATATTAGGGTTCCGTACCAAAATGGTAAAAAGGAACCTTTATGGTGCGACTCAGTCTGTCTGTCTGTCCATCTGTCATAACTGGATATCTCAAGAACTGCTAATGCTATCAACTTGAATTTTGGAATAGTTTTAGATGACATTTGCCCAACTATTTTGCAAGTAAGAAAGAAGTAAAAAGTTATATATATTTTTTGCAACAGGGACTGAAAGGGGGTCTTAAAAATTCGAAGTGGGGCTATTAGGGCATGTGGAGTATCATATGAAAGAGCGCTGTTTGCATATTTACAAACATTTTTTTTATGCCGAATAGTTTTCGACTTTTGATGGAAAATGTAAAAAAAAAATACCGTTCCCCTTATCTCCAAAGTTTCCAGAGAGAAAAATCGGAAATTCTATGTGAAATAAGTTTATGGAAAGATTAGAGGAAAAATAAAACGATGTCTCTAAATAGCACCCTTTTTTGATGGTACGGAATCCTCAGTGCGCGAGTCCGACTCGCTCTTGGCCACTTTTTTAAATGACGGTCGACGCATTTGGATATGTAGACGACGCGGCGAGCGATTTTCGGAAGCCTGCATACATGACGTTGACAGTTTCGGTAGTCCCAACGTAATGATTTGGGGAGGAATTAGCTTACACGGCAAAACTAAGCTTGCTTTTTAAAATGAGGTTTCCGTAACTGCTCAGCGTTACATTGAGGAAGTCATCAGGCCTCATTTAATCTCATTTGCTGTGCAAATCGGTCTTGGGTTCGTCTTGATGGAGGCCAATGCCCGGGTACACACAGCTCAAGCGACGCAGTCTTTGCTGGAAGACTCTCACATTCAAGTTTTACCGTGGCTAGTAAACAGTCCAGACTTGAATCCATTCGAGCACATGCTGGACCAATTGAAACGAAGGGTTAGAGAAGGTGAGCAAGAGGTGTGCAACCAGCAGAAACTGATTGGCGCTTTCAAAATTACCTGGGAAGTGGTTCCAGCAGAAAACGTGAGGCATGCTCTCGATCAAATTCAAGAGCATGCATTCCAGGCTTCAGAAGTGCTTCAAGAGGATACGCCTTATTAATAAGCAGAAAAATAGATAAAAAGTGTTTTTTTTTTTTAGTTTTTAGTGACTTCTCGTTGTTTGTCCTTTTTATCTTAAGTGGTATTTTTTTTCTTAGTTACTAGCCTAAAAGTTAACCATTCAAGTTAAATAAACATGTTTATTGATCGTTTGCGACGGAGCTGGAACCCTCTGATGCCATGCTCAAGTACCGGCTAGTAAGCTAGAACAAAACCTAGAACGCGCGTAGGACTCCGTCCGTGCAGCGGCCGCCATCTTTTCTCAACCCCTTACTTCTACGAACGAAAGACGGGCGCGACGTGTTCTTTGTCACGCACAAATTTCTACACTTACAATTCTAAACTACTCTGAGTTTGTTTAATCATCACTAAAATTGATCATTTATTTAAACAGTTACCAGCCTTAACGGTAAACAATATTGTTTTATGATTACTAATTCTAAACAATTAATTAATTTACTAATTAGTATATTATTATTCCTGGCTAGTTGGCGTGGTTGGTTAAGATACCATCTGTCACGCCGCAGGTCGTGGGTTCGATTCCCATCCAGGACAAACATTTGTGTGCATGAACATGTCTGTTTGTCCTGAGTCTGGGTGTAATTATCTATATAAGTTTGTATTTACAAAGAAAAAGTAGTATATGTAGTATATCAGTTATCTGGTTTCCATAGTACAAGCTCTGCTTAGTTTGGGATCAGATGACCGTGTGTGAAAATGTCCCAAGATATTATATTATTATTCATAGATTCATAATCCTCAGTATCTACAGTCACAGATATACGAGGAATACAGAAACTCCGTCGATAACATCACTAAAACGTTTACTATTATATCAATAATATCTCCCATACATCCGTAATCATATCATTAATTAAACCAATTACCAGAATCACTTACACAGCGTGTTTACAAACGGATTCAATCAACTTGCTTTGATGACATTGTTTGTTTACGTGTTCGAGTTGATAATGTCATTACAATGCAATCAGTTTAAGTAAGTGGTGATTGGGTAAACAGTGGTGTGTTTTTGAATGAAAATTAACATATATACATAACTTCACGTCTGAAATCTAGAAAGGTTAGGCAGGGGTGTACCTCCGGCGCGGGCTTGCGGACTGCTAGCAATGGGTAGCTCCAGTGTTGTTATCGTAAAAAACTGAGCTGCCATATGTCACAGTCTGGTTTGCCGTATTTAAGGGGAAAAAATACTAAATTGCCGTATTACATTATTTATTTAAAAAATGTTTATATTATGATTACATTGTATACTCAATAAATAGGACTTCATTTTAGGTAAAAAAAACCATAGGGTCGCCAAAAAAACCATCGCTTTAGATTTTAAAATAATACGAGTTTTATTTTTTATTTTTTTATTTGCTTATTAAAAAAATATATAAAAAAACTAAGTCCTTTAAAGTCCTAAAACAACTTGTGTTATCTAGCCTGGTATATCCACTCATTCAACAGTCATTAGTTTACTATCAGTTCATAGAAATATTTTGTGTACAAGTCGTTGAATGGCCATATTGGACATGGTGCGAGGAATTTTGGGAAGTCCCCGTGGCGTGCATTGATTTTGTATTACAGGTGTCTTTTAGTGTTGCCTTGCTTAGAATATTATTAGTAAAAAAACGTTTCGTTTCACCCCTAGCCAATTGCCGTATTTTGTGATACGGCAATGAGAGGCCTGCCGTATACCGTATATTTAAAAAAAAATCGTGGAATGCCGTATAATACGGCAATTGCCGTATCAATAACAACGCTGGGTAGCTCGCCGTCCGGTAAGGTCCGGCGCGTTGCGTTTCACGCGCGCCTTAAAGAGATGTCAGCACTAACTGATGGTATCCGCTCGCTAGGGCCGATGCCTGCCAGGGTCGCGGGTTGTTTGAAAGAGTTACCGTGGTCCAGAGCGGGAGAAGTTAGTGTACCTATATACACCCACATTTCGCCAGTTATGTTTAAGTCCCATGTAATAGGGGGCGAGCCTATTCCCATCAACCAGGCTCGCATCCAGACTCCGGACTGCTATAGAGAAATTCAAAATGGAAAATCCCAATAACACTTTGCCCGACCCGGGAATCGAACCCAGGACCTCGTGCTCAGCAGTAGTGCTTGCGACCACTAGACCATTAACATAATACGCCTGAATTAAGGGGTAGGCAATAATGCATACTATCTGCATGGAACACGTCATATTTTCCAGATAGGTATGTTTTACGTCCCATATAAAAGTGGCGAACCTCATGCATCCGAGAATTTCTTTAGGAAAACTCAATAATATTTTTCACAAGCCGGAGATCGGGCCTTACGTCTACAAGACTAACGAAGCATTTCTTTATAATAATTACAATCCTACCGTCGTATCTCTACGTTAATATCGTGGTGGGGCTTGCGCGCTCCTGAACTTTAGGTTTGTGCCGGTGGAGTTCACTTTGCCGAAATAGGTCTAGGATGAGGAGCCAGACCAAGAGCATGTGGACAGTAGCGACCCCACGGACAATATCTCCCGGGAGAAGTCTTGTTTCTCACCTCTGGCTTGCCTTTATTGACTGGCTGGAGTGAACACTGACGAGGAACAGAGCTCCCACCTCTTTCTTGCCTTTATGGCTGGCTTGAGTGGAGATTTGCAAGAGCAAACGTGCTCGGAGGAAGCAAGTATTCCAGTAAGGTGCTGGTAGGGGTCTTGATCGTACTTCCGGGATGGTCCCGATAGCCGTCGAATACCTCTCCACTCCTCAAGCACCTCAGGAAGTGTTGCCCCTTGTCGCTACATCACTATGTAACAGCGTCCGTTTTAGAGGCAAATTATTGAGTGTGCAGGTGACCCCCTGCCATTTTATCCATGTATTACATATAACATTGATCAGGCAGGGGACATAGTCCTTCCATAGTTCTGGGTAACAAATCGACTATAGCTACCCAAACCTATAGCCCAATATGTTTCGTTTCTATGTCCTGCACTAACCGGGGATTGTCCTTGGGTGCACTTGCATAGTGCATTCAGGGATAATCGTCGGTTGGTGCCTCCTCATTATTTAAAATTGTCAAAGTGGCCTCCGCAAGTTGGCTTCGGCCCTTTGTACGCCTTCCAAAGGTCCGGGACCTCAATTAAACGTTAAGTGGCAGGTCCTGACAGACTCCCCGATGATGGTGACAAATCACTATACGTGCAGCCGTATCCAGCAAGCCAGCATCGTGCATTGGAGAATCCCACTGGTCCGCCAGCGCGCGCAGGTTGGTGTGGTGACTGTCGCGCGTGCGGCGCATGATAGAAGCGCATTGTTTACACATGATGGCTGCAAAGCCATCTGTGTTAGCCGCCACGAACATCGTGGAGGCGGTGCAATGGCGAGGCAGCCCCATCAGCACGAGGAACGCGTTATTGTATTGAACGCGCAGATCGCTGTTTGTCCGCTGTGTATAGTTAACCCACAGGCTGCAGGTGTAAAAGGACTGACAGTACGCTTTCAAAAGCACAACTTTGACAGTCCCCGTGCACAGTGAAAACCTGCGGACCAACATCTTCCATCGGACAGACAGCGCTCTGCGCTCCCTTTCAATATCCACACTGTCCTTAAGGTCCTGTTTTTAAGGTTATAAATTAAATTAAGAATTGACTGAGGCCTAGAAATATAAAGATATGACATTAAAATCAATACCTAGACTTCAGCTATATATAGTCCGAAATATAAATAGAAAAGGTTTTACATAGGTAGGTTTTGCATACTTTCTATCTCAAAAATAAAGCCACTCTCCGTACCTCACTGTGATTAGCAATCCAACCCTCCTCCTTAGAAAATAAGAGACATTGCACTATCAAACAAGTACGTATAAGAAGCAAGATTATGAAAATAGCTGAATGGTCTGTTCCAAAAGTATTTGATGAAAGTGTAAACAAGACCTGCTCCGATTAATTCTTATGCAATCACTAACTATAGGGTTTAGTAACATATTCATCTGTATTTAGGAGATTTCCGCTTTATATCTCACTACTTTTTCCAATAAAATATTGTTTGATAATAATAACAAATTGTAATTTAAAAACATTGACGAAAATTTATGTTATAAAATTAACCTCAATTGTCAAATAAAGACATCTATAAGGTAATTTAAAATTAGAATTTAGGTTACGAATATTCAAATAATTCAAAAGCACTCAATTTTGTAAGTGGCTCTACAAATTGGCATCCACAAGTAAATTTTCTGATTAATTTGTTTACATTTTAATCAGAGCCTTTTGGAACTGACTATAGAATTAGATGCACGTCACTGTGGAAAAGTTTAATTCGCAATTCAAACAAGTTTCTAAGTGAAGGAGAAATGTTATGACAGTATTTTTGTTTGAGAAGACGTTTCATAATTGTATGAATAATTTGGTTTTGAAGTTTCTAATGGATATTTAAATTCATATGGTGATGAGTGAGGTTTTGGATTCACAATGTATCCCTCTCCAACCTCTGGCGAACCGATTGATATAATTTGATATAATTTCTCCCTTATAAGAATACCTGTATTCTTATAAGGGAGAACTAACTTTATGCAAGGTTATGTAAATGTATTTAAATCTTATTTCTTTTTTTTTTTTGAGGAAACAGACTCGATTTAAAAAGCAAAAGTTAAAAACTGAAATGACTAATGAGTAGCTAGAATAGGGTCCCCGAAACGATCAATCACAATTTACCAATTGCCATCAATTTCTATTGTAGTTATATTGACAATCGCTTCAATTGGTAAGTTAAGTTCAAGTGGTAGACGATCAATTTGCGCGTCAATGCGTATTAATTACGTAAAAATTTACAATTGCATTTGATCGTTTCGGGGACCCTTCGCAGGAATTGTATTTCATTGGTAGTCCGTACACGATGTAAACAATCACAAACTAATAACATAACGGGTAAGTAAGTCGTACAGTTTTTTTTTTTATTTCACTCCGTGTTTCTTTACATCGTTGAACCAAAATCAATATACCTAGCATTTGCCAAAAAAAAAAAAAAAAACTATGTTGATAAATGATAAATGATTTTTATTTCTGTAAGTAGGTTTGTACAAACACTTTTACAAGTCAATCATGTTTTTTTTTTTTTTTTAAACTAGATGAGGTCGGCGTTTCCTATCCGACTACTCTAAGAAGAAAGGCCGAAACAAACTCAGAGGTCACAGTCTCTTATAAAGTCCAGACATAATCTTGGTCACTTCATGTGAAGACCATGTAGATTGGTGTCTGAAATGGTCTTTTGAGGAAAGAACCACACAGATTGAGAGGACCTGTCCAGTCAGTGCACGCATTTGTCAGTAATCGCGCAGCTCAACTCAGAACTTAAGGAGCTCAACGATTCGACGAATAGTACTAAAGAAAGGACATTGGGGTAGGCCGCATAAATTACTCAAACTGCCAGACGATGATTAAAAATAACTGAGAGCAAAATAAAACAAACAAAAAAGCAATGAATGACCTACATAGTCTTCACATTCACAATAAATTAAAATAATATAATACTGTTCAAAGTACTGTACATACTGTTGGGGTTGGCTTCCAGTCTAACTGGATGCAGCTGAATACCACTATTTTACATGAAACGACTGCCTATTTGACCTCCACAACCCAGTTACTGGGTAACACGATACTCGATACTTACCCCTTAGTAAAAGAGTTTGTCAGACTTTTGGGCTTCTGACTACCCGTAACGACTATCAAAGATCTACGAATGACAGCCGAGACCAAGGGCTTAACATACTTTCCGAGACACGGAAGGGTCTCGATATGTAAAGTACGATGATCCACGAATCGACCGCGGTAAGCATAGCTTAACCTTCAATCGACACGTATGGTTATTGGTTATTTGCTGTTAGACAAATGTTACTATACTTTAAAAGATTATCTCGATGATGTTATTTAATTTTAATTGTTCCCCTGATAAGTAAAATGTGTATATTTCTTAATTTGTATAATTTAATTCTAACTGAATTTATAATTTATGTCTCGTTATTTTAATTGTTGCCTTGACATGTAAAAATATTCGGTAATTCTAAAGTGCTGCATATTTAAATTGTTATTATTTTAATTTTCTATTTGATTGTGCTGTTAAAATGTTACCTACTTTAAAATTATTGTATGCCATTATGGCGGGTCATAGCTGTGTACAATTTCGGAAACATGTAACAACTTATTGCTTACCTATGTACCACAATAAAGAATATTTGAATTTGAATTTGAATTTATTATTTAGCTTTGAGCCCCATTGTTGAACAAAACTGTACTATCGAATCAAAACACTACAGTCGATTATGTAAACCAAATTAATCGATTGCGTTAATCGAAACAGCTTCAATTGGAGAAATGTGAGGTTATCCTGCACTGTGTTTACAAAGTGTCAAACAGTAGAGTCATCCAATCGGCTTGATTCGATGACATTGTTCACTTATTGAAACTGTTAATACAGTGGGGAATTTAATGCGAGTAGCGATCGATACCATGACGCCGCGTCCTAATAGAAGACGACTACGCGACCATCGCAAGTTCGCGCGAACGTTCTTCGTACGAACTGGCGATCAAACGTACCGGAGTTGAACTGGTGTCCTAATATTCACGCGGTGTATTCGCGCGAACTTAGTTCGTTAGATTGCGCTATCAAACATACTGACACCAAACAGGTGGCCTAACATTAATTTTGATGTGACTTATTGACGCGAATATGCGATGCGACCATCCATCTTCGACGATCGCTTATTAGTGTGCGATGATCGAGTATTTGCGCGACATTCGCTTTAATTATGACGCAGGCTTAAACGTCAAATAGTTAAAATGGAATAAAGCTCTGGTCAAACTGAGACGCGTGGGTTTCAGGAAAAAATCAGCTCGCGCCCATTGTTTTTTAATTAACTTATGTATGGAGGTGTTCAAACTGGCGCTAAGTTGCGAAAACGCGGTGCCTTAGTGTCGTGTGCGATTTGCTTCGCGTCTCGCACATGTTTGACGGAGACTTTACGATTTCAGATTTATATTAACTATTATATAAGGATGTTTTCCTTCAAAATAAAAAAAAATTAAAATCATTTATTCAAACTAGGCTGAGAATCAGCACTTTTTGAACGTCAAAATTACATAAGACAGTCCCCGTACACGCCCGCCCTTCACCACTTCCTAGTGCTTTAGCTGGGGAGAAGAAGTGGCGCAACAAACTCCTCAGCAGCACAGTTGTCTGTTCAATAAAAATAAAAAAAATACTATACAATAGTACGCAAAATAATATAGGTACATTACATGACAAATAATTTATTAAATCAAATTATTTGCCATAAGTGTGCTAGCTGACTAGCTAGCATACGCCAATATACCAACAACAAAAAAAAATTTGAATAGTATAGGTACTCAAGCATTTAATAAAAATACAAAACTAAAAACGTCAAATAAAAGAACTTTATTTATACCTAAATAAAAGCCTCCAGGCATAAAGGGCGTGCCCACATACATATATAAAAATTATACATATAAGTAGCTGTAACTCGAAGTCACAAATGATAAACTAGGACCATCGAAGTAAAATAAATAAAGAGTTAATTACTAATAACAATAACAAAACCAAGGTCATCAAGTCACCGATGTCCAAGATTAACAGACTAAGAAAGTAGACATATAAATTGAAAGTGTTACATTGGTACTTCCCCAGAAATCCTAATCTTTATTGGACCTCGCAAAACAGTAAGCCAAAATAAGAGGAAATGGAAAAATAAATTAGGTTTTCTTTACGAAATGGGAGACAAAATACAGTTACTTAGATATGTTGGCTTTTAGTCAGTATTCGTCACAAGGAGAAGCTTAGCTTGATAATTCTTGTATTAAAATCCGCATTACACAAGATACTGTTCTTGACATGTGAGAAAGTGGTTGTATCTAGATTACGAGTATTAGACGATAGTCTTACGTCCAATTTTTCGAAGAGATCTTGGAGAGTAGCGATTTGGGTATTATTTTATAGCACCATTTGGTGAAGTGGGGCTGATTTAATTTATTTATTTGGTAAACACATGCACTAAATTACAGACTTAGATCTAGGTTATTTAAGGGAGCAATAACAATAAGAAATAATATACACAGATAACTAGTAAAACTAACAAATAACACTTAAATAATATTGGCACACAAAAAGTAATTAAAAAAACTAAAAAACCCGACTGTGGTAAAACTGAAAAGCTAAAAACAAGCCCATTTTAAATTAAATAAAAGATGAAAGCAGGCGGGACCCATTTGAGTTTGGAAATATGAAATGGAATGGGTCCCGCCTGCTTTCCCACTTTTATATAATTTAAAATGGGCTTGTTTTTAGCTTTTCAGTTTTACCACAGTCGGGTTTTTTAGTTTTTTCAATGACTTTTTTATTTCCAGCTTTTTTAGGAGTTACGAGGGAACAAAGAAACGGAAATTCATACATATACATACAGGTCAAACACATAACCCTCCTTTTGGACTTCGCCACAGTCGGGTAAAAATACCTATCTTTCTTCCATCATCTCACAGAACTCAAACATGCAACACATACGTCTATCCATGTCGTGCGAAACAAATCATACTCCTGTGTCGATGCCAATAGAGCATTCATCATAGCGAGCGCGCGAACCAAGGGGAGTTAGAATGCGAAACTGTGCGTGCTGACGGAACGGCCAACAATCCGTGTCGTCGCGGTCTAAGTTGGTATTGGGGTACAGGAGGAACAAAGAGTCTCACAAGCTGAGCTACTAGTTCCGGGCAATCAGATTCTCCAGGAAGGCGAACATGAGTAAAAAGTGAAAAATAAAAACTAAAAAAAAAAAATATAACAGACTTAAAAAAAAAACACTATAAAGTGAAAAATAACTTTAATGTCGGATCGGTGGTAAAAAACTAAAATACAAATCAACAAACAGTTTTTTGCCGAATCAATTTGACACGTGGTTAGTTCGAGATTTGAAGCACGGTTGACAAACTGTTTACAAATTTTCAAAAGCGATGGCCCAAAAACAACCCGGGCCCGGCGCAAAAGTTTTGTATCTCAGATTTTAGAGAATATTTAAAAATAATATTTAAAACTATCACTATCTCTCTAAAGGGTGGCTAACATTCTTTTCTCTTTTGCTCGAAATGTTTTGTAGGCGTTCTTATTAAAAACTCATATACCGACCAAAATATTTATTATGCTATAGTTCGTTAATTGTTTACAAACAAGCATACTGATACAAAACCTATAATAAGCATAGGTACAGGTTATTATTATAATCTAACTCTTTAGTCATAGTACTCGTATAGTACATAACGTACAGTCTTAACCGATGAAGCGTCGGTAACTTGACACGAACAGAATCCGCGCGGTATTTAATTTTCGTAACGTCATTTTTTACTTTTTGTTCAAGTTTGTTTTCTTTTCAGCCACCAATTATTATTACAGTCGCATGTCGTCAGGGTATATAATATATGTTCTGTGTCGCAATCATTCGCTAACGTTTGATGTATACTTTGCTGTGTATTACAATTTCATCTAATTGATTTTGAGCTATTTTGATCAATTTAATACTTATATTAATTTCTTTATGTATGCCTACCCCTGTGGTTTTGAGATAATCTTGAATGCGATTGCGATTACACAATAATTATACATATTTTGGTCCACACAAACGAGATTTTAATAGGAACGCCTACAAAACTTCTCGATCAAAAAAAATAATGTTAGCCACCCGATACAGGGATAGTGATATTATGGAATATTATTTTTAAATATCCTCTAAAATCTAAAACACAAAACTTTTGCGCCGGGCCTGGGTATTTTTTGTATGGGGCTTGGGCCAGCTCCTTTCGCTCCGAGAAACCTAAAGTACACGGTTTGTTATTACATTAGATAATTTTCGGTCCAGAAACTCGGCGTTAGTAACTTTTCCTCTCACTCACCCTTCAATATTTACCAATGCACCATAATTTTGTAAGAAAGGTTATTCCAAATCCTGGACAGAAACCTTTATAAACAAAAATCACGTAAATCAGATAAGCGTATGGTTCTTGAGTTCAAGAACGTTAACGGACAGACAAAGATGCATTTTTTTAAGGCTAATCTTTATCTAGTTCTCTCAATTATAATAAAATGTCACAAGTTGTTACTTTATATACACATAAACTCACGCTATCTTCTCAGGCAGAAATTACAGAACGCCGTCTGCTACGATCCTTGCTATACTCCTTTTGCTTCGTTTACATTCATCCCTTGATCTACAGTAGTTAATGTGGCTACCGAGCTGCTTAAACCGCACATTTATTTTTTGTTAAATATTTGTGATGGGTTTGCTCTTGTCTCTAGTCTAGGTCAGAGGTGACAGAGACAAAGTCGACGAAAGAGTGATCTTACACAGAAGAAGCCTGTTCACTCTTACTTTGAAGAGATTAGGGTTGTATGCGTTCGGAAACACAGACGCAGGTAGTGACTTCCACTCCTTTGCTGTGCGCATTATAATAGACATTTGAAAGCGCTTAGTGCGAATTGGAGGAATAGCTACAATGTAGGGATGGTAACTGGCAGTGCGTCTAGATGTCCGATGGTGGAAGGGGGCCGGTGGAATGAGGTCGTGGAGTTCTGTAGAAAACCGACAAGCAGGCAGCCTTGCGGCGATGAGCCAAGCTATGAAGCCTGGCATCCACCATTTTTACGTCGCCAATGAGCCTCTTATTTCTTTCTTTTTATTTGAAACCGTTACTAAACGAAAGGTTCAAGAACATTTCGCTTAGTAAAAAAAAAAATTAAGAAAATATTAAAATACATGACTACAAACTTAAAAATAAGTCAATAATTTAACAAATAATCTCGGAAATATCTCTTATGACTTCATCACTTTTTTTATTTAAAGGTAAATAATAATACAACATCATCAGCTGCCTAGCCTTTTCCCAACTATGTTGGGGTCAGCTTCCAGTCTAACCGGATGCACCTGAATACCACTATTTTACATGGAGCGACTGCCTATCTGACCTCCACAACCCAGTTACTGGGTAATACGATACCCCTTGGTAAGACTAGTTGTCAGACTTTCGGGCTTCTGACGACCCGTAACGACTGTCAAAGATCCACGAATGACAGCCGGGACTAACGGCTTAACGTGCTTTCCGAGGCACGAAGGAGTCTCGGTATGTAAAGATGGTCACCTATCCACAGACCAACCCCGGCAAGCGTAGCTTAACCTAATGAATTGACCCGTGCGGCTGTTATTACTTAGCCACGAGCTCCTGTAACATTTAGTTTTTTTGTTTAGTAACGGTTTCGAAATAAAAGTGCGAAACAGTGTTGGATGATAACACAGAAAATTATATAACATTATTTTTCCTCTTGGGATGAAAGAAAATTGGGTTAATAAAATAAAAAAGTTCAAGGAACGATTAAAATGTATCCCTATCCAGTCATTAAGAAATTGTTTAAAATATAAAAGATTTTAGCTTTGGACGAGTTTCATTCTTAGCTGTACCCACTGGAACTCAAATATAGAACAAAAGTTTATGATGTCGATGATTTTGGTGCACGGTAAAACTCTAATGAGTTTATGTTAGCACCAACCTAAATGTGTATGTGTGACCTATTGAACGAATAAAAAAAAAATAAAAAAAATAAATAATTAAGACAACCAAACTTTGTTATACTTTACTACTATATTTGCACTTTACTAGCTTTTGCCCGCGGCTTCGCTCGCGTTAATTTAGAATAGCGGTTTAGGGCGTGAAAACGTATCAAGCAAACGTACATTCGCATCTATAATATTATAGTTAGGAGGATAAAAAACCTGTCTATCGACACTCTACGACTTACAAAATGTATTAGGTATTTTATTGTTGTTTTCCTCGGGAACAGTACTTTTCTTCGAGATGAAAGGTACCCTATGTCCGTTTCTGTACACCTGACAACGTATATGCAAAATTTCAGGATGAGCGGTTCAATGGTTTAGGCGTGAAAAGGTAACAAACAAACAAACTTACTTTCGCATTTATAATATACAGTTAGGATTATATTTAAACAACATCATCATCAGCCAATCGCTCGCCACTCGATCCCAACCTTCTTCAACCAGCTGCTACCAGCCACCACCCTGTAAAGATTGTCGCTCCACTTAGTTTGAGGGTACATTTGGCGATTCACGGTCTCCACCCAGAAACACATCTACCTACCCTAAAGGTCATCGATTCTATGAAGTTCATACGGCACGCAAAGACTTAAAGTCTTTGCGTGTCGTATGAACCTCATAGGTTCAGACGATGGCTTTTTAATGGGTAGTATTTAAACGCAAATAAAAAAAAAAACTTTTTGCAGCAAAAAACTCAAAATATATCTGAATGAGCAACAATTTATATTTGTGGCGCACCGTTATTTATCTTAAAGCTTTTTTATTAATGCGTAGCTAATAATTAAACGCACATTAAACCTATTACCTTTTACCATTCTTGAGAAAAACAAATTATTGTAACTTACCCTTCGTGCGCTGCGCTCGCTCTGTCATCCTATGTTGACGGAGCCCCGCTTTGCGGGGCTCCTGTTTCTGTGTAAAGGGTTCAAAGTAACCTAAACAAACCTAACCTCGGGGTTAATATTAGTCGCCATGTCATTTTGCTATGAGTGTGAGTATTACGTATGTATCTACGCTCTGGTTAATTTGCTCTGCAGTCAGTATTTTTGATGCAAAAAAGTAAATAAATGATGGAAATAAATTGATAGGTGATTATTTATTTGATGTGCAATTAATAATATACCCTTTTCAATTATTTCTGTAATTATGACATGCAGCGGGTTAATGTGACCAGCCCATTGGGACTTCAGTAACTTATTCTGTTGGATATATGAACTGCTCTACGTAAAATAGTATACAATTTAAGACACTTCGGCCAAAACACATTTTTATCAGAACGTAAATATAGGGAACAACTGATTTTATTTTCGCGATTTCAGGTTTGGTCTCATAGTAAAATATGTTCATAATGATGAGTAGAATTAAAATTTAGAGTTATATATTATATATATTAAATTAGAGTTAGAATTTCGTTCTGCTTCGATAAAGAAACTTAAGGATTCCGATGTATAGTTATTTGAACAGTCTTGTAGTCTTACTCTCATAGATTGTTCATTAGTAAGGTTATATGAATTGTATATGCTGTGGATAACGTTGTGAGTTTCACATTTATATAATATCTTTGTTTATATTACTTGCGCAGATATAATGTGTTACTGTTTGTTTGTCCCAAATAAATAAATAAATAAATTAGGTTGTACGTTATTTAAGTTACACCTTGTATAATTAAAAAGGCGGTATTTATTCATTTTCTAACATATACAAGATGCTTATCAAAATCTGAAGGTGGGATCAAATCGGGCATTCTGTCATACTTCATTATCAAAAATATTCTTCCATTGGTTTCCTTGGCAATAAAATAATTTGCACATTATTTAGCTTTGTAACCCTTTGGAACATAAGAAGCAAATAACCAATATTTCTTTTTTAATTTGCCGAAGAAAAGTCTTTGAAATTAATCGACTCAATTTTTTGTATCATGATGTTATTATGGTAATGATCTTTTTTATGTTTTTTTTTTATTTTATTTAATTGAATGATTTCCAATACAATGTAAAATGTTTATGAATACCTTGAATTGAACTGAATAAAACACTATATTTTAATCTGAATCCCGTGTTGAAGTCTTTATTTGTTTCACTTCCTGCTGCTAAAAAAACTCGAATTGTGGACCAATAAAGTGAAGATTGATTTCCCTCAGGTCACATTTTATTGGACGAACTGAAAGTGGGGTCAAACGGTTTGTGTTAAATTTCTAATTGCACCTCCAGGATCGGTTTTTTTTGGTAATCTGAATTTCTGAAATGTTTGAAGAGTTTGTTGTCAAATTCTTGGCTGCTATTTTTTCTAGAAGATGCTTTTGAGACCATCTCTTTAAGGTAGATGAAGTAATACTGGAATTAGTGTTGCCTATCGATAGTCGACTATCGCTAAACTATCGATAGTTGACGTCATATCAATAGTATCGATAGTCTATCGATAGTATCGATATTATCGATAGTATCGATACTATCGATAGTATGATACAGGGCAGGTATTGATATACAAAAATAGTATCGATACTATCGAAGACCAGCATATGTTTAGGAGCAATACTATCGATAGTATTGATAGTATCGATAGCTCACACTATCGATAGTTTTATAAACGGCGATAGTATTAGCTTCCAATAGTTTTAATTATTTCATACAACGCTACTATCGATAATATCGATAGTATTACTTTAAAAAAATTGATACTATCGATACTATTGCTTCCAATCAATAGTATTAGTTAATATTGTTACTAGTTTTCGAGGTCATCTATCGATAGTGAAACTATCGATAGTTGGGCAACTCTAACTGGAATGAAGCAAGCAACCATATCACGGGGTGGGATACCTTATTATTTGCCACTCAATCTAATGAATAAAATAAAAAATCACAATGGGTTCCGTTATTGGGATGAATTTATCCCAAGAAAAATCTTAACATTAGGCCGTTTAAAAATATTGCGGGTCTGTGAAAACTATTTTTCGATTCAGGGTTCCGTTTGCGTAATAAAACGCTTTAAAGTACACATTTTTATTAAAGTCCACATTTGCAATTGGAAAGTATGGGAGAACATGTTTTTCAACTACAACTTAATATAAATTCATCCCAACTACGGACCCCTTCATTGTGTGTAGTCTGACACGCACTTGGCTTAACTTCTTCTGGGTAAGCTCACTCCATCGTCGACTCTGTCTCTGTCGCGTCCGACCTAGGCTAGAGTCAAGAGCAAACCCATCATAAATATATAATTAAAAAAACCCCTAACTAATAATTTTACATTCTACATTTAAAAGCAAGTCTGCAGTTTATATTAACCCCCTATTCAACCTTCACCTATCCTGTAAACTGCTATCACCAATACGTATCTCCAAGATTATCCCACCATCTTTCGAGTCTTCGAAGCGAAAATATAAAAGTCACCAAGCCAAAACGTCTAGATCCTAATCAGCCTCACGAAGTATTAAAAACTTTCCTAACACCACCTTCAAAGGATTTTCAACTCATTCTCATTTCATCCAGAGTTTAAATAAGTTTTTTTTATCGACCCTCTAATAAAAGTTTCGACAGACCAGGGTCTTTCGATTTATATGCAAATTTATTCTTGCCAGCTACTTTTGGAGCGTTATAGTGTGTTTTTGCGAAGACAGGTAAATGTGAGAAGCCGATTTTAATATTTTGGCTATGAAACTGTTGTCAAATGTGTTATTAGATCTGGGAAATAACAAGACAAGTATGATGATGATCTAAGAATAAAAGAATGAAAATTACAACAGGCGCTTCGTTTGTAACTGATTGCAGTCGAACGATGACGACTGCGTCGCCTCAAAATATTTAATGACGTCATCGATCGTCTTTTGTCTCGTATCACACGTTTTTATGGCAATTCCCGACGTTTTTTTTTTTTTTTGAGTGGATTTTTGTCACTGTAATCATCATTTACAGGAATCATTCAACTGACATCGATGGAAAATAATATAATAAATCATTTTGTTTCAGACAACAATGAGATCCATAAATTGTTAGTTAGGATTGCACTTAAAACACTATTGTTAGTAACTTTAGCTGAAGACGAATTAATAAGAAGACCACCCAAGAAATGGAAAGTACGGTATAAGTCTTCTCACAAATTGCCTTATTACGGCGGAAGACGTGTCTGTCGCCACAGCCTTCAGGATGCTATTGTGACTACCTCTTATTCATCTCAGGAGTGAGGCCATTTTTTTGCGGATGATGGTATGGACCCATCGGTGCGTTTTCCCGCGAACATCTCTGAGGCACTGCAGCAACAAGGCAGTCGCAACAGAATCTTAAAAACATTATTCTATTGGACGCGCGACCATCCATCGCATCCAGCGACCTTTTCGTGTAGTTGACCCAAAGTCTCCCGGTGTAAAAAGTCTGACAAATACAAATACAAATATTTTATTAGAACAAAAACAGGTTTACAATTTTTAGTGTTCGTTAACAGCTACATTAGTTTTAAAAACTGTGTTGCAGCCATTAGCGCCGACCTCCGAGAGGGGAGACGTTGGCGTTCCAACATTTATTATAAATAAACAAAATTATTATACTAAAGCAATAAATAAGTAGGTGTATCAACTATTTAACTAAAATATTATTGATTCTTAATTAAATACATTGAATTCCTAATATTTTTAATTATTTAAATATTTAAAATAAATTAGGTTAAGATGTTCCAGTTCTCTAATGTGGTACCTATGTGTGTGTGTGTATGTATGTATGTGTGCAGTGTGTATATGTATGTGTCTGTGTTTGATTGTATACTTAGGAAGGTTATTACGAGAGGAATATGAATTTCAGGATATATTTAACTCATAGGTAAGTGTGTGTCACCAGATTTTCTAACTCCTCATACGTCAAGCTTTGGAGCCATTTGTCCGTGAGCGCTCTACACTCCCGTGAGGTAAGTGGATAGATATTTAAAATCCTATTTACTCTATTGTACAAAACAGGGCCAAAGAAGTGATACTGACGTTTCACCAAAACAACATTGGCCGGCTCAGTCTGGCACACTATGTCCGCCCTTCGTTTTTTTGAACCGTGATTAGGGTCAAAAGTAAGTTCCGAGTGTTTGCGTAGTATAGTGCTTAGGAAAAATGCGTGCCTCACTCTAGGCACTTTACAGAGGGTATAGAGTTCGATGGTAGGGAAACGAATAGGTTTGTGTGCCATAACTTTAAGAACTGCTCTCTGTGCCCGTTCCAGTCTAAAATAAGCTTAATAAGCTTAATTAGCTTAATAGGCAATAAGCTTTAAAAAGCGTTATCTTAACTTGGTCAGTACACTGCGCAAATCTTCGCGTCAACATATTACCCCTGACCGCCAGAGCCCTACGCTCCCTCTCAATGTCACCTAGGTTCTCAATGTGCTAGGATTCAGTCAATCTCTAGAGATGATTTAGTGTCTCTTTGATAGTGTAACGCTTACGGTTTGTTCCCTAGTTCAAGCATATTATTATAAACAACAATAGTTTTTGTACGTCGCCGCATATCATACACATCCTTTATTCTATTACTTTTGCCTCAATCGTTTCCATCAATACTGACATAACAAAAGCCAAAAAACAAAAGCGGGCCGTTACGAAATGAAGCGTACATAGAAAAATAAAAACAAAAAAGAAAGTTTATCAAAAGAGTTCCAATAATTGGCGTTTTTCCTTTACAACCTATTAGACGGTTGAACGGGCAAATTAACCAATTGCCCATATTGACAAACGAAAAACCTTGTACACAATAAAGACATTTTCTCTAACTTTGAACTCGTTTTACTCATCTTTTTCATAAAGGATTCTCGGCTTTATTGCGAATACCTTAGGGAATCGTTTCCTGTAAATAATTAATTCCGAAAGGGAATCTTGATGGATTTCCCTCGAGTCAAGAATTTGTTTTGTAAGGATTTCTTTGTGTTTTTCTATGAGGAATTAACTTTTAAATACTAGAGCTGTTTAGGAAGGTAACTTTATCGGAGAGATAGTTATTTTTTTTTTATATTTTAATATTTTACTAGTTTTCCTGTCTTTTAATTAGATGAGTCCAAGTCAAAATTCTCACTGAAAGCAGTTTATTAAAGTAAAAATATATAAGGTCTATCTTTTCATACACGAAATTTCTTAATAGGTCATTGTACTCATCATTACGAACAACTTTTACTATGGGACCACACCAGAAATCGTGAAAAAAATCAGCTGATCCCTACATTTATGTTCGCTCGTCAAAACGTAGGGGACAGCAGATTTTTTTTCACGATTTCAGGTTTGGTCCCGTAATAAAAGTTGTTCATAATGATGAATACAACGACCCCTTAAGAGTGTATATCTAGAGATATATCTTACATAAGCTTTAATAGAAATGCAGTTGCCGCAGCAGCTGCATGGTACGGTACACATGAATGTATAACTACTGGAAGGAACAGCAGTTTTTTTCGCGATGTCAGTGCTAGTCCCTTACTAAAACTTATTTATAATGATAGCTACAATGAAAACACCCCTTAAGAAGTTTTAAGTTATTTCAATTACACCTACGTATAATAAAATATATACTATTATATTTCCTAAAACCCTGAAGGGCTCGTGGCTAAATAATAACGCTTGCCGCGGTCGGGTTACCATTAATTAAATATCGATACCCCTCCGTTTCCGAGGCATGTTGGTGCCGCCTGTTATTTGTTGATCTTTGACAGTCGTTACGAGTAGTCAGAAGCCCAAAAGTCTGACAACTAGTCTTACCAAGGGATGTCGTGTAACTCAGTACAGAGTTACAGGGCTAGGGGCCGATCCATGTAAAATACTGGTATTCAGCTGCATCCGTTTAGACTGGAAGCCAACTCTAACAGTTGAGAAAGGCCTAGGCAGATTGTCTTATTTTTATAAGCAATCTGCTTACATAAAAAAAAATACAGGTTTTCGGTACAGCCGAGTCTGTATAGACTTGAGGGTTGGGTATTGGTAAGTATTGATCAAACCACATAATAGAAAAAGGTAAATCTGTTTTAATGACCTTTATCTATTATTATAAGTGAGTGCATAAGATAACGTGGGAATCTTATACCTGTACTGATCGGTAGCGACCCGTACAGACTCGCCTGTACCGGAAACCTGTTCTTGTATGTGAGCACCCACATTTCCCAAAAATACTTTAAAAAATAAGTACTTACTCGTAACTTAATCTCAGGTGAGCATTTAAATCCATCATCATAAAACTTCCTGAAAATTATAAGAGCTTTTAAAAGCTGATTAAAACTTTTAAGCGCTTCACCAAAGGCACTTCAGTTGCAAGTTAATAAATACGTCATGAGGTCGTTAGTACAGTTGAAACGAACATGTTTTGTGACATGATCGTGGTCTAAGTTAAAGACTTTTCAAA
The DNA here is from genome assembly GCA_948252095.1 of Dicycla oo. Lineage (NCBI taxonomy): Eukaryota > Metazoa > Arthropoda > Insecta > Lepidoptera > Noctuidae > Dicycla > Dicycla oo. The sequence continues at coordinate 20,305,465 of OX411733.1, forward strand.
GATTTTTCATACAATAATAATAGTTTGCCCCTTACATATACAGTCTATTATTGGCCCCGCTGCAGACAGTGGGGCCAATAACAGGCTACACCTGGGTATACAGGGGTAGCAGGAACATCGATGTCAACCTGTTACCATGGATTCAGTACATTATTCTGAAAACAAGGAAGAAAAAAAAATATTTGGGACACGCAGAGGAAATACAAACATTATATAAGGAGCACATAAAACTAACAAAATTAACATTAAAAACAAAACAAAAAAAAAAACGAAATTAACAAATCAATTCAAAAAAGACCGGTGCGAGGTCAAAAAGGCTCCTATCTCAGCATAAAGCTGCGATATTTAAAAAAAAAAAAACCGCAGCGCTGGTATTCTGATAGCGTAGATAGAGAATGAACTATAGATTCGCTATCAGCGTGCACCGACATGAGATGGCTATAGTCTCATGACATTAAATGGAGGTTGCCAACTGAATAATTTTACCCATATTTATGGGTAGTCGACCTTTTACCCATGATCATATAAAACGATCTGTATGTATATTGAAAAAAAAATGCCTTTTATGCTTTGACGCAATTGCGTAAAAATAAAATAAGACAGTTGAAAGAAAAAACGTTTATTCAAAATACATAGTTACTGACCTTTAAATAAAACTAATTTGGTATAAAAAATTCGGACCTTGACATCCTCTTCACACATTTCTTTTGTTGCGAAATGCATCCTAACTTTCAAGTATTTCACGCAGATTGCTTTAATTAGAAGTGGAAACTGGCTGTAGCATTCGCACCACGCCGAAATACCGTGATGACTTTCTGCTACACTGGGGAAGACCTGGGTGAGGAGGTCTGACGTGTTTCAGGATAAAATAAGATGTTCACTTGATCTAGGTAGCCAACAGTCACGATATATGCAAAGTACGTACCTCAGACTGCAAACTGACACTCGTTGAACTTCCACCTTTCGAATGTCCATGAGCTGGCGATGGGGTCAGGGTTCATACATATAGATTAGAGGAGATGATGATCACACGCGGAGTCGGTTATAATTTGAATGCCTGGTCGCGGAGTCGCGCGTGTGCTCCGATCGGCGTCCGTTATGAACTGTCATTCGGCTCTGAGCTCTGACGTTTGCGTACAATGCATGACAACCAAAAAGTTGGTGTCTCGTTACTGCTGGTGAAGCCCAGAGACAAATGTGAACATCGTATGGTTTTGAGAATAATTTTGATGGAAACGAAACATCCCGCCCACCAAAATACCTATGGTATTTTCTGGTTAAAATATAGAAGATATAATTAGAAACGATAATGATTAAAGTTACGATTTAGATTGTTAGAAGCAACGATTAGATTAAGATTATCTTATACTACGGTTTGCTTAATTAAGATTTAATAAACTATAATTTGGTGCGATTGAAACTAGTCTTCTGTTGGCAAAGGACATAGTTTCACTAGAGGTCGATTGATGATTTGATTGTTTGCATTTTTTACTAATGCACTCCGAGCTACTCCATCAACTCCAACCTGGAGTTCTACGACTCTCGCGAGATTCCAATGTAATGGGCTACGATTGTCGTCCTTGACTAACACCATCGAACCTATCGACAACGGTTTTGAATGTTTATTCCATTTCGCGCGTTGCGTTAGCGAGTTTAAGTATTCAGTTTTCCACCGAGACCAGAAGTTCTGTTGAAACGCTTGCATCATCTGCCACCGATGAAGCCGATTTGGATTAAGATACGATAGATCCTCATCAGGGACAGCTGTTAGAGGCTCTAAGGTTAGAAAATGACCAGGTGTCAAACATGAAAGATCGTTGGGGTCAGAGCTGATCGGGTAAAGCGGTCTCGAGTTTAAAATGGATTCAATTTGAACGAAAAGAGTCGTCAACTCCTCGAACGTTAGGACTTGATCTCCCACAACTCGATATAGATGTGATTTTGCTGCTTTGATTTGTATTTCCCAGACTCCACCGAAATGTGGAGCGCTGGGTGGATTGAATTTAAATTCGATTTTCTGCTCGCTAGAAGCCTGTTGCACTAAAGACGAAAGTTGATTGTTAGCGCCTACAAAATTGGTACCACAGTCCGCATGAATAGTGTTACAGCGACCGCGACGACCTACAAAGCGCCGTAGCGCAGCTATAAACCCATCGGTTGAAAGCGTCGACACAACCTTCAAGTGGACTGCTTTGGTTGCAAGACAGATGAACAAGCATAGATATGCCTTGTCCGTCTTAGCGCCACGATGGGAACCAAGTTTGATGCGAAATGGTCCACCTAGATCGACACCTACCACCGAAAACGGTTTAACTTGATTGACTCGGTAAGATGGGAGATCGCTCATGAAGGGTTGAAGCGGCTGTGGGTTTGTTCGAAAACACTGAACGCATTTGGAAAGGCAACGGCGAATAGTACGCTTTGCAGCGATGATCCAAAATTGTTGAAGTAGCAAAAAGTGTGTGGTGTTTATGCCTGGATGCAAGTGGGTACGATGAGTGAAGTTGATGATTAAAAGCGTTAAAGGATGATCAGATGGTAAGAAGGCAGGATGCCTGTGTTCGTACTCTAATCCGGATCGAGAAATCCTGCCGCCCACCCTGAGCACTCCCTGATCATCTAGAAACGGGTTCAGTTTTCGAAAAGGTTTCGATAACACCTTTTTTGATTTTAAGTTGGAGATTTCCTTCGAGAAAGATCGACCCTGTACGTGTTTGACGATTTGCATGAGAGCGTGATGACGTTCCACATTGTTTAAGAACTCCTTACGATTTGATTGATTTGACATGCGAGAATTGTTAATAAAGCGATATATGTAAGCGAGAACATTAACAAGTTTCGATAACGATGAAAAACGATTCAGTAAAGTTTCGATAATTGGAGGGTCATTCGTCGCGGTCTCATCGGTCACTAAGATAACCACTTTGCGTTCTTCAGCCTTTATAGTAACGTCGTCCTCGTGAAGTATGCTGCCTGAACTCGAAGGCCATGACTCATGATTTTGTGAAAGCCAACATGGCCCCGCCCACCATAGCGAATTGTGAAGAAGTTCACTAGGAAATTGTCCACGTGAACAAACATCAGCAGGATTATCACCCGAGGAGATGTGATGCCAACATTCAGGAGGTGTAAGGTCTTGGATTTGACACACCCGGTTAGCAACGAATGTGGTCCAACGAGATGAATGTGAGCGTAACCAGGAGAGGACAACCGTTGAGTCTGACCATAAGTAGACAGCATCGAATTGGATACGAGCTAGATAAGTGTCGCGAACGAGTGTATATAGATTGGAGAGGAGAACTGCCGCGCAGAGTTCCAATCTAGGCAACGATGTGCGTTTCAGCGGTGCTACACGAGCTTTTGAACAGACCAAGAAGACATGGGCTGCACCGTCCTTATCAGTGACGCGTAAATAAATAACAGCACCATACGCTGTCTCGGAGCTGTCACAAAAGCCGTGAAGCTCGCACGATTTTGCTTCAGGGCATGTTATTTTACGAGGGATTCGAAGTTGGGACAACTGTGGTAATTGATCCATATATTTAGTCCATGTATGAATGATCTCATCAGGCGGCGTTTGGTCCCATCCAATACCGAGAATCCAAAGCTTTTGGATATATGATTTGATTTGAATTGTGATGGGGGATAAGAAGCCTAATGGATCGAATACTCTAGCCAGTTCGCTGAGAATGGAACGTTTGGTACATGGACGCTCGGATGGTTTAATTTCGAAAAAGAATGCATCCAGGGACGGATTCCATTGCAGACCTAGAACCTTTAAAGTTGAGGATTCGGAATTATCGAGAGATACGGAGCCAGTTAGACAATCCTGGCTGGGAAGATCCAACAAAAGCTGCGCCTTGTTACTAACCCATTTTCTAAGATGAAAACCACCGAGTTTGAATAGAGCGATAAGTTGATTTTTTGCTAGTTCAGCGGTTTCCAGCGAGTCACATCCGGTTGCTACGTCATCTATATAAACATCCGACAGGATGATCCGCTTTGCAACGGGATACGAGTCTCCTTCGTCTTCAGCAAGCTGTTTCAAGGTACGGCATGCAAGAAAAGGGGATGAAGAAACACCATACGTAACGGTGTTCAGACGGTACTCTTTGAGATTATCGTGAGCAGAGGCTCTCCAAAAGATACGCTGATAGTCACGATGGTCCTGCCAGATCAAAATTTGACGGTACATCTGTCGGGCGTCAGCCATGAAGACAACGTTATGTTCCCTAAACCGCAAAAGAATATCTATAATATTTGGTTGTAACTTAGGACCGGTAAGTTGAGAGTCGTTTAAGGAACGTGAGTTAGCGTCTTTGGCAGAGGCGTCGAACACAACACGGAGACGGGTAGTAGTGGAATCGGGACGAAGAACACAGTGATGTGGTATATAGTATTTTCCCATGTTGAGTTCCTTTACTGGTACCAATGTCATGTGTCCGGTTTCGATGTAGTCTGACATGAAGTCCACGTATTGGCCTTTTAATTCGGGGTCACGAGACAACCGGCGTTCGATAGCGTGGAATCGTCGCAATGCAACCTCACGAGAGCCTGCGAATAGGGGTTCCGAATCATCTTTAAAGGGCAAACGTACAACATATCGTCCAGAGGAATCACGAGAATGACTAGATACAAACTTCTGTTCACAGAGCGTTTCATCTGGAGTCAAGACTGACGCTTTCGGTATAGAATCCAGTTCCCAAAAATGTTGAACCAGAGAATTCAACTCGTTATCTATGTTTAATGATGTCTGTACGAGGGTGCTAGAAGCTAAACGAGTTTTGCCTAACAGGAGCCACCCAAAGACGGAGTTGAAAGCGGTGGGTTGGTTAACATTTCCTTTGATTTGTTGGTTGAGAAGTGAATCGGTGAAGACGTCGGCGGCGAGTAATAGATCGATAGATCCTGGAATATCGAATCCGGGGTCTGCGAGTGGTAAGGATTGAATATGTGACCATCCAGAAGTATTTAATTTTGCGATAGGTTGATCGCCACATATTTTTGAAATGACATGCATGTCCAAATCAAAGAATATTGTATCTTTAGTACCTACTGCACACTTCACGTCACCGAGAATAGACGCTGGTGCCTCGCCGAGTCCACATACGGTTGTGTTAATTGGGGTCGGATGTAAGTTTAAACGTGAGATGGCCGATTCAGTAATAAAGTTACTTTGACTTCCGGTGTCAAATAAGGCACGGAACGATTGCATTGTACCGAGAGCATCTTTGACGTGCACTATTGCAGTCGCCAGCAAAACAGTTGTATTCATAGGTGACCTTGACACCAACGACGATGTGGTTGGGTGGGATTCTATAGGATTATCGCGATGGAGTAAGGTGTGATGTTTCCGTTTGCATGTGCGACATGAAAATATCGATCTACAATCCTTCAACTGATGGGATGACTTCAAGCAGTTGAAGCACCAGTTCCTCTCATTAGCAATCTGCATTCGTTCATCGTATGATTTTTTGATAAATTCTGAGCATGCCGCAATGGAATGAGCATCACTACAGAAAGAACATTTACTGGTATACGTAACGGAAGGACTTTCGGTTTGCTTTTGACCGGTAGCAGCTACCAGTGTGTGTGCCGGGGTGGACCGTTTTGGTTGCGAATGTGAAGTCGAACTTTTCTGCGTAAGTTCGTCTGACTTGATTGTCTTAACGAAATGAGTATCGCGTAATGACGCCTCGCACTTAGAATGTAGGAAAGCTTTTAATTGTACGTAGGTAGGCAGTTCGACATCCGAATGCTTTTCTTCAAATTCACGTCTTAATTTCGAGTCAAGTTTTGATAAAATATGATATACTAGAATAAAATCCCATTGACCAACCGGCAGATTAACTGTTTTTAAAATACTTAAATTCTCTTCAAACAAATCAAGGGATTTTCTGAACTCGTGACCGTCGTTGAATTTAAAATTGACATTTATGATGTCTCGCCAACACGTAAAAGCTAGGTCGCGTTTATTAGTGAAGCGCGCGGTGAGTGCTTGGTACGCGTTGTGATAGTGTTCGTGAGTCATCGGGAACGGTTTAATTACCGTCAACGCATCGCCGCTAAGAGATGATAACAGATAGTGAAACTTCTCCGTGTCAGTCAAAGAAGTTGATTTGTGTATCAAAGCGTTGAAAGTATCGAAGTATTCCGGCCACTTCTTGACGTCACCGCTAAAAGTCGGAAGTGTTATTTTGGGTAACCGAATGTTCGAAGAAGCATTGCCAATACCGTGAGAATTATTTGAATCACCTTTAGAAAAGGTGCGATTTATTGACAACACTTTGTAATACATTTCGTCGAAAAGCTCCTGAATTTCGTCATCTTCATTTTCAGGATTGTCAAGAATCTCCTGAATTGTAAAATGCGCATCCTCAAAATTAGCCGCAATATTCTTTACTTCCTGATGATATGATAAAAACAAGTCTCGCTGAGAATGGTCATTAACTGCTAACATTCCAACCTCTAAAGCCTTAGTCAAACGCTTATATGCGATGGTTCGTTTTCTACGCAAGGATGGTAAATCCTCAATAGTATAATGGATGTCGATTGATTTTGACTTAGACTTCTTCAAAGCACCTGATCTATTTTTCTTTAGAAGTGACATTGTAGGCACTATGTAGGTTTATACGTAAAACAGCAAAATATGTAGATATATAAGTTCCGATTACGCCTTTAGTTACTTAAGTACCCAAATAGTAGCGGATGGATGAGTATTGTCGGTCTTTAAACAATAACAAAACAATTTTGTTCAACGTAAACAAGTAGATATGTTACGTGTAGTTCCGGCACAATCTCAATGCACTGCAAACTATATTTTGTTCCGATATTGTGATTGAAACTGCTCCGTAAGCGAATACAATAGAAGTTAGATAACAATTAACAGATATAACTACCTACCGAGTAGGTAAGTTGAAGTAAACAAGTTTTTATGATACGTAAAATGTTCTCGATACTGTGCGGTACTCGTACCAGCCAATCTGTTCATTCAATTGGTAACGGAAATATTCAGTGCCTACGTTGAGCCGTTCGACCGTTGAGCGAGATTTCGACCTACCCTCAGCATTTGACAAAGTGAAAAGAAAAGATTCAATGGAATATTTTACGATTTGCGTATTGTAAAACACGATTTATAAAACAAGATTATGTTGCGATTGCGATGTATGATGGGTGCAAATAACCAAATATCGAGTTACGAATTGATTAATTGTGAGCGAAATAAATGTGCACCGATAAAAATGTGATTGCACAATATAACCTGATCTCACAATTAATTACGGTGAATATGAATACTTGACATTTAATTATTCTACACTACGATTTTGTAAAATTCTAGTTCGATGGTGATAGCTCATGAACGTTATGTAAACTGATAGATTCGATAGTAGGTAATTCTATGGTAATTGTGGACTAGCTTAGACTGCGATGTGTGCCTGTAGTTTTTAGTTAAAACAAAAGATCGATTAAGATATTCTAAGCTACGCTTTTAACCAGAAATACCACAAGTAAAGATGGCGATTTACGATTCAAAATGGAAGTTCCCTGGTTTCGGCACCAAAAAATGTAGCATTCGCACCACGCCGAAATACCGTGATGACTTTCTGCTACACTGGGGAAGACCTGGGTGAGGAGGTCTGACGTGTTTCAGGATAAAATAAGATGTTCACTTGATCTAGGTAGCCAACAGTCACGATATATGCAAAGTACGTACCTCAGACTGCAAACTGACACTCGTTGAACTTCCACCTTTCGAATGTCCATGAGCTGGCGATGGGGTCAGGGTTCATACATATAGATTAGAGGAGATGATGATCACACGCGGAGTCGGTTATAATTTGAATGCCTGGTCGCGGAGTCGCGCGTGTGCTCCGATCGGCGTCCGTTATGAACTGTCATTCGGCTCTGAGCTCTGACGTTTGCGTACAATGCATGACAACCAAAAAGTTGGTGTCTCGTTACTGCTGGTGAAGCCCAGAGACAAATGTGAACATCGTATGGTTTTGAGAATAATTTTGATGGAAACGAAACACTGGCAATCCAGGAAAGATTGATTTTGGAAACGTTGGGCAATTTGACAAAATAATCTGACGGACAAGCAATTCTTCAGACATTTTTGCAAAATATTGTGAAAAATGTTATTCTCGCTAAATCTTTTGTTTTGACGGAATATTTTTTCACATATTTCGCAAATCGTTACAACATCTTTGCTGGGATAGTGCAAGCCCCTTATCTTTTTTATTGTAAGCTCGTGTACAGACGCCAACAGGTCAAGCTACCCGAAACTGTCAAATTTTCCCAATCAACATTGAACCTAATGCTTTAGCGATAAAGTTGAAAATCTATTGAAGAAATTTGACAAATTGTAGTAGCTTGATGTGCTGGCGTCTGTACATTTCTTCTGAAATTAAGGCAGACAAACATTCTTGGCATTTTAAATCTTTTTCGAGTTTTTGGACAACAAAACCGCCAATATAGAAAAACTCAGTTTAGAAAACTCAGTGAGTCTTCTTGGATCTGCCAAATAATCATGATCCTTCATAATTTTTATTAAATCGATTTCTCCGCTGTGGTATTGCACAAATTTATCATCGAAATCCTGAATTAATATATTCCGATCGACTGTTTTATTGATTGCCACTTCAGGTTTGGTATAGGTTAAAATATTTATTTCCTGTAAAGGAATACAATTTCCTGTCGTAATATGCTTAAGCTCCCCATGTACTAGCATCCTTTTGAAGGCAGAGCTAAATTGCCTCGCCGTGGGGTTGTTATTAAAACCGCCCTTAGCTCGTATGGCACTAAAAAATATTCCAGATGATCCTGTCTGAATTTGTAAGTACAGAGAAAGGTAAGAGAGTTACTTCTAACATATTATAGTTCTCATACAAATACAAAACCCTTTTTATACATATTAGGAAACGCAAAAATCCAGTTTTCCAGCATCTAGGATATTTCTTCCATTTATTTTCAGTTCAGTTAAATATTTAACCATGTTTAGTATAAAAAAATGATGTCTGGAAAAATTTCCAATAAATAAGAGTTTTTTGTAGATATAGGCATTCATATTACGTGTATTCAAAACATCAAATAAATTATTTATTTTCGGAATGAAATCAATAGTTGCATCAGAATTTCGAAAGCTAACAACGGGTTACGGGATTTCCATACGATATCAATCGAACCATTTCAAATTTCAAAAAGCCAGTCCCAGTTTAACAGTGCTCAATCCCATAGCAGACAATGAAACGTAGTAAACCCATTTTAAATGCGTCAATTTTAAATGGTTCAGTAGGTTGATATCCTACGGGATTTCTATATGATATCAATCAAACCATTTCAAATTTCAAAAAGCCAGTCCCAGTTTAGGCCCTTTTTTGATGAAATGAAGGCAGGCAAGCACATAATAAATGACAAGCTATTTAAAACTATTCCAAATTTGAAGTAGGTAGTACAGCAGCATTATTAGCTGCTGAAATAAGCACATGACTGTATATAATATTATATGTATGTATATGTTAATTACAGGAATAAAAAGTGTTGGAATTGAATCCGGGTTCAAGTAAGTCAAATTGTTTTTTGTCTTGTGAAAGCAAGAAGATTCAAAATGTTTGGAACATATCCGAGCACTTTGGTTTGGCTGCCAATTTTTTCGTCCAGTAAGAAGAATCCACAGATTTCGTATTCTTGGTTTTTTTGGGAAACTGGTAAAAAAGAAACAGCGTTATTATAATAAAAATATGATAGGAATATGGATTTATGGGTAAACTTGCCGAGCACTGGTATCCCTTAAACTGGTATCCCTCAAACAGTACAAGAATATTACTACAAACAAATGAAATAAAACAGTTAAAAACACGTTTAATTTTTCATTACTTCTGATAATTACGTGTTAATACAATGAATGACAAATTCTATAAACGTTTTAAATCGTAAATACTACTATTTTATTAGAAAAACTAACTCATTTACCGATGAAAGGTTATGTCTGCATTTTTTTGTTCTGGTCGATTTGTACAACATAATACACTGCAGCGCCCCATATTAAAAGTAATTTAAATTATGTTCTGCAATTACACATTCACACAAATAAAAAGAAAGCGTCGAAAACACAGTTTTCCAAAGAATTTTTATCACGATGGCACTGACAGTTGACAGCTGTTGTTTGTTGGGAGTCAAACTAAACTGGCTCCAAACAAAAAAAGGTTAGTCGCAAAAAGGGATAGAAAAACCCTATATCTGTCTTACTTACTCTTACTACTGGTTTAATAAATGTGTCCCGCTCTTATGTATTATTGTTATTTTAGAGACCAATCTATAGTTCATTCTCTATCTACGTCTGATAGGGTCCATGACAGTGACACACCCGCACATAAATTAAAAAATAAAATCCTGTAAATCTTTACATGTTTCTGGACACTCCTGCTTTAAAATCTTCCGTCGATTATTAAAAAAAAAAAATTGCTGTTTCATGCATTTTGACCGCATATTGCAAACAGGGAACGTCCAGAAACGTACAGAGTCTGTGGTTATAGGCTGTGCGTCGATGACCCTGTCACCCTGTATTATACAAGGTGTAATTAGAATAACGAAAAACATCTTAAGAGGAGAAACTCTGAAGAAGTTTTGGACGTGTGTACGAAAAGACGCCTTGCTCTGGCAGGCAAAGGCGTTTTTTGTTTTTGCACAGAGAAGGCACACCCCGCTTGCTCAGCTAGTGCGTGTTGGTAAGTTTAAGTGGTGAAAAATATCATGCGGTAACGTGACATTACAAAAAAGAATAATGTAATGTCACGTTTCTTCACGATATTTTATGTCACCGTAAGTCAGTAACGTTTAAGATATCTAAATTCATAATAAAATTTTAAAATACACAATGGTGTCAATTCTGTTGTGCACAAACTTAACTTAATTTAGGCTATTGCTAACTTTTTCTCTCTAATACAATAAAAATGAGACGGACGTAAATTAGAGGTCTCAAAAGTTGAACTAACATTTCCATACATTTTTAGACGACACGTCAAAACACGTTGAAGCGCAAGGCGTAAACTAGTTTGACATCTCTAACTTAGTTCATAGCTATAGCCGTCCTTTTCTTGCACTGCCTGTTAGTAAAAGATAGATCTAATTTTATTTTACTTATTGAACAAGAGAATCGGCGCCAATATTACTTGTCATTCCCTTTTACTTCAGAAACTGTACTCTTTTACATCAGAAACCTGAACGTAAACATTAGAAACCGAGTCCTTTACCTCCAGGCCGGTTCGACTTTTACAGAAACCTGTTCACTGCTTTATAGATCTCTTAATGACTACTAACTGTCTTCCATCCTGCTCTCACTCACACCATACACCAGGGCTAGAGGAAGACAAGTGATAAGCCAGACATTTGGGCCGCTACTTTTTTTAAACCAATGCAACTTACTACTTGTATGTACTCATAACATACACTAATTACCACAATCTTCCATTCCGCTCCCACTTACACTTTACACCATTTCTAGAGCGAGACAAGAGATAAGCCAGCTTCCGTTTCCCGTTTCCTTCTCTGGGCCCTACGCGTTGATATGTTGCTTGTTGAAAATGACACCAGTGTTGTTTATCTTGGTTGACAATAATGGCGTGTGGTTTTTATTTTGTCCGATTTTATGAAGAAGCGATGTATAATATTATGTTGTATTTCTTGTGTTTTGGTTAGAACGTGGCTAAATAAAAACAGCTGTACTGGCCAATCGAAAGTTAAACTACGCTTGCCGCGGTCGGAACGTGGATGAGTGACCATCGATTAAATGTAGATACCCCTCCGTGCCTCGGAAAGCACGTGAAGTCGTTGGTCCTTGCTGTTATTCGTATATCTTTGACAGTCGTTGCGGGTAGTCAGAATCCCAAAAATCTGACAACTTGTCTTACCGAGGGTGTCTTATCGTGTTACCAAGTAGTGGAAGTCGATAAAAAACTTTTTAGCAAAAAATAAAACCGACATCTAAAACAAAACACTACAAAGTGAAAAATAACTTTAATTTCGGAAGTCGGTGTCTTTGGTTTTGTATTTTCGTTTTTTGCCACCGACTTCCGAAATTAAAGTTATTTTTCACTTTGTAGTGTTTTGTTTTAGAAGTCGGTTTTATTTTTTGCTAAAAAGTTTTTATTTTTCACTTTTTAGTTGTGGAACCTACCCCACACAAATTCGAATACATAATTGAGCACAATAATTGTAGATATAGCCATGTAAATAACAGTGATAGGAAGTTATTAAAACATCCTCACATCATCCATATAAAATAAGTGGGTATTATATACGCATTATTGAAGCTAACTCAAAAACTCCCCAAGCAACGTTAATAAAATTTATATGGGACCATCTCGGAAGTATACCCTTTCAAACAAAAAAAGAATTTTCCAAATCGGTCCATCCGTCTTTGAGTAATCGCGTAACAAACATACAAAAAAAAAATACAGACGAATTGAGAACCTCCTCCTTTTGGAAGTCGGTTAAAAATACAGCCCATGTTACTCGCTGATACGAGTAATGTAGCTTTGTACAGGTGAAAGCATTTTTGAAATCGGTTAAGTATTTTTTGAGTTTATCCTTTAGAAACAAACGTACTAAAAATCTTTTTTCTTTATAATATTAATTTAGATATAATAATTGAGCTGCATCTGGTTAGACTGGAAGCCGACCCCAACTCGTTGGGAAAACGCAAGGCAGATTGATTATAGATTTCGCATTTTCGCATTTCGGATGTTTGTTTCATTTTGATGGGTCTTTACGTGTACAACCCTACAAGGTTCTTTGATGCGTGGCCAAAATCTGTACTAAAGCCGCCGCATCTTTTTTTTACAAACAGTAAAAAAGGAGCATATGACACTAACAAGATTAACATTAAAAACAAAAAATAAAAAAAAAAACAAAATTAACACATAAAGAAAAAGACCGGTGCGAGGCCAAAAAAGCTCATATTTAAGCATAAAGCTGCGATATTTAAAAAAAAATTATTACCGCAGCGCTGGTATTCTGATAGGGCTCAATTCAATTTCTATGACTATTTCACAAATGTTCACCCCCATTCAATGTCATTCAGGCGCCTAAAGATTATCTTAGCACTCTAGTTGTATCAATTTTGTAAAGCGAGATTTACATTAATATTAATATGTGTGATTGCATGCATTCTAAAATTAATTTCACAAAACTAGTTTCAAAACAGTGCAACTTGTTTCGTATAATAAATTAGTGTTGTGAAATCTTCAGTATCAATGACATCATGGCTCCGTCAGCATCAAAGCTTTATTTTGCAATGTACAGACGCCAGCGGGTCAACCTACCCGAAACTGTCAGATTTTCCCAATCAATCTTGAACCTAATGCCTTTGCAATAAAGTCGAAAATCTATTAAAGAAATCTGACAGATTGTAGTAGCTTGATGTGCCTGTACAATATTATCATACAAATGTACTTTCGCGACACTAGTTTCACGTCGCATTTGATAGTGAAATTAGTTGCGTGACTTTATCATTTTACATTTTATCAAAAACCGCGCTTTTCACGTGTTTGGATTTCATGAAATTAATTCATGCATCGTGACATTAGAAGTTTACAAGTGAAATTGTTAACGAAGTTAATGTCAAGAAAATAGTTTTATGTCACTTATTTCATAATGTAAATCCGGTTTAATGGTCTGACGAAAATTTTCATAGACCAATACCGTTGCGCTGTGAATGGTAGTTTATCTACAACTATCCTACTACCCTACTAATAATAATAATATTATAAATGCGAAAGTTTGTGAGGATGGATGGATGTTTGTTACACTTTCTCGCAAAAACTACTGAACGAATTTTGATGAAATTTGGCACACAGATAGGTTATAACCTGGATTAAGTAACACATAGGATACTTTTTATCCCCATATGCTGACGGGTTCAAGACTTACGTGGATGATACCGCGGGGCGCTGCTAGTTTTATATAAAATTATAATGTCTTTTATAATGCGCACAGCAAAAGAGTAACTCACTACCTGCGTCTGTGAACCCTAATCTCTTCAAAGTAAGAGTGAACAGGCTTCCTCTGAGTAAGCTCACTCCATCGTCGACTTTGTCTCTGTCACCTCTGACCTAGACTAGAGTCAGGAGAAAACCCATCTCATATAAAAAAAAATAAAAAGATAAAGGTTCGGATACCTTTTTGCACATAACTACTTGCAGTTTCGTGAAAAAACAAAATGTGTCGCCCTTGTTTGTATGAGCCTTCATACAAACAAGGGCGACACGAGACGCGAATCGCAAATCGATACTTTTTATATCGAGAAAAAAATACACATACATACATAAACTCACGCCATCTTTCCACGGGGGTAGGCAGACACTAAAGTACGCCACCTGCTACGATCCTTACATACTCCTTTGCTTCGGTTACGTTCATATATCTGGTCATAACTGCGCGCCGGTTGCTAGTCTAGCTCGTCCCCCTATCGCCGTTTAAAAATTGTAGATAAGAAACCTCATTGGTTCTTTATTGTCTTGTATTTGTTAGTGTTCCCGTTTACTTTGTATTATGGCTAATAAGGAAATGTTTTCCAATCCTAATTGAGTTAGACGCTATCCATGATAACAAAGCCAAATAAAATTCTTTTAAGGCACCTGTCCCACCGTCCGACGAGGAAGCGACTAGCTATCGACGATTTTCTCGCTCAAGAAACGTACAAAAGATCGTAGGTCCCGTGTACAGAAAAGAGATACATAAATAAATTAATAGTTGATCGTTGACTGTTCACACCACCGACGCGTACTCGTTTGTCAAAAAGAGCTGTACTCAGCAACGCTCGCTTGGCGGGCAGAACACTCGCTGAGAAACTCACGCTTGGTACATACACAGATCAGCAAGTATTAGCTTGTCGCCATCGCACACTCACTGTTCGTTGCTCGCCAACTCGGGTTTTGGGGTTCCGTATCTCAAAAGGAAAAAACGGAAACCTTATAGAACCACTCGGATGTGTCTGTATGTCTGTCTGTCCGTCTGTTACAGCCAATTTGCTCCCGATCTAATGGACCGGTTAGTTGCAATATATGAATTTATGTTACTCAAACAAGGACGTGTAACGTAAACAAATGAATTTTGAATATGGGAGTCACTTTTGGGGGCAAATAAAAACATTTACAAAGAAAAGTTCGGCCAACTGTATCGTGTGACATAAATCTAATTAATTTGTGTAAAATTTATAAGAAGTTTGTTCTTAAAATATCTCTCAATATTTTGCTTACAAACTTACATTTGCAGTTGGAATGTGTGGAAGAACATGTTTTCAACTACAATGTTAAGTTTGTTCATGATTGTGGTATAAATTTATCCCAACTACGGAACCCTTTGCACCCTTTGCATGGTCCGACACGCACTTGGCCGGTTTTTTAGTTGCCAGCTCTGCTCGCTTCTCGGCGGTGCTGGTGGGACAGGTGCCTTAGTAACAGCGGATTTCAAAAACCTTGAAGTACAGGGATAAATAAATTAACTTGGGTAACTGATTGCTGTTGCTACAATAAATTGAAAAATATGTAAAAGCAAAGTAACTCATATCAGAATAATGATTGAGGGGCTCGTGGCTAAGTAATAACAGCAGCACGGGTCGTCAAACAGGTTAAGCTACGCTTGCCACGGTTGGTCCGTGGATGGGTGACCATCTTTACATACCGATACCCCTCCGTGCCTCGGAACGTTGTTCCAGGCTGTCATTTGTGGATCTTTGACAATCGTTACGTCGTCAGAAGCCCGAACGTCGAGACAATCAGTCTTTTTATTTATTTATTTATTTATTTATTGGATCGCCAACAGAGGCTCCACAATTCATGTTAACATAAACTGGGACAAATAAAAGTGTGCGCTTCCAATTATAGGTGACCACATCATTCACATCATAGCTAGGTATGTACAACAAGTTTGAAAAAGACGAAAAAATTAAAATAAATCAAAATACAATACAAGAAAATCATAAAGGAAAACAAAATGAAAAGCAAAACAGTAGGGTACAAAAAATAAAAATAGTACAAATTAATTATAAATAAATTCAAATAAAATAATATAGTAATTAGAGAATAACCGCAGAAACCAATATGTAAAAATAAGTAACAAAATATTATGACTTTGACACTAAAGAGTCTTACCAAGAGTGCGCGTTGCGCGTTAATATTGTACACGCGCTTGTCTCGCTCTCTCTTGTACGCTCGCGTCAAACGCTCTCGTTACGCAAACGTGGCGAGTACTTTCACAAATCGCTTCGCTGGAAACGCTCGCAAATTGTCAGTGTGATATAGGCTTTATTGTGTGACCTTTCACCTTTGGCCTTTCTTAGCTAACCAATCCATTTCATAAATAAACCATAATTATTAATTGCAACTTTCTCTTTTTCTCTCTCCCTGTGGTTCTATTAGCAACGCTGAACATTATGAAACAAGACTACGTATCATTATTACAAATAGCCTGTTAAATACAGGTGAATTTTTCAAGTGGGAGTGGATGGCCAAATCCAAAACTATGAGGAATAGCGAAAAGTACTCTAAGGAATCATTGGATTTTTGAAAAATCGATATCAAGGTTTAATAGGTAGGTAACATAAGAAAAAAAAAAAATAGTTAAAAATTTGCTCTTTTATTTAGTTTGCCGAATGTCATTACTTCCCAGAATTCGATCCTTATTAGCGACACTATCGAATGGTGTAATAATACAGTGTGTGTGTTTTTTTTTTCTCCAAAATAAACGGGTTCTATTTCTGGCTAGATATATTGATTTTTCCAAAATTCAATGATGCTGTTTTAGTTTTCATCAAAATCATGCCCGAGACTCCTTTGAGTACTTTTCGCTATTCCTCATACTTTCAAATTTGGCCATCCACGCCCACTTGAAAAAATCACCCTATATTATACAGGCTCTCTGGTAATTAATGGATAACCTTGAAATAGCATATTATAATAGACCTTATCGCCATTAAAAAAATCGAATTAGTACCATACAATTAAAAAAATACTGTGCAATTTATAGTCACACAATTTACTGCCTCTGTGTCGGTATAGTCAACGTGCTATATTATAACAACAAATAACTAATGGAATTCATTCATTTCTGGTCGTGGTGAAGAAGAATGTAAACAATGGTAAAAAAAAACCTTAGTATTTTTTTCTTAAAAATATTAGGTACCTACTACTTGGGATATACTTATTTTTGTATTTTTTTTTAGAACGGGCATATGGTCTATTATATATGCTATTTCAAGTGTATCCATTCGTGTACCCTGTTTATGTAAATAGCTTTAACTAATAACAGTCAGTACGATATAGGAATCCAATATAACCCAACCATACTCAGTCCTATATCTAAGTTTATATAGACTCAAACTAAAGCGATCCAAGAATAACGTGTTGAATACTAAAACATCTAGATAAGACTCTTTACTTCCAGTCGGGATCAAGATGGTGTTTGCACGTTACGTAGGATTTCCGGTACGATGGGGTGGGGGCACCGGTTGTCGGTAGAGATTGTGGAAAGAATTTTCAAGAAATGTTATTTTCGTTATGCAGTTTTTGCCACTTGTGTTTTTATTGCTATACAAAGGTTTGGTTATTCCTAAGATTAGGGGAGTTATATATTTTCTTTCTTACATACATGAACTCACGCCTTCTACGTGGGGCATACTGAAAGTTTCTGGAACTGACCACTTAAAATAAAAAAAATAATAAAAAAGAAATTACGAAATTCGAAAATGGAACTCTATGGAAATGTTACTTTTTAATTTGCAAGACTGTCATTTTATTTTTCATTGTAGCGTCCTTTAGAAAATTGTGTGTCGCTATTACAATGAATTTAGCTCGTGAATTTTTTAGTTTAAGTCAACAAGAGAGTGGCCAGAGACTTCAATTGGCTTGGTGATGAAGCATTAAAATAGTTAAGCGGTTATGACGAAGCAAATTTAAATAAATGGTTCTTATGAAAATGTTACCATCGAACTGATCTGATCATGAAACCATGAAGGTAGGCACTGGAAACAATGGATCATAGCCGTGTAAGGGCTTACTGTAATTGTCATGAGATACACTCTGGTTATTAATAATTTTAATGATGATATGCCGCTTCAAATTGAGATACCTACGTGTTTGCGTTATGTGTGGCCTTGATTGTAAAGGGACAGATTTCGTAGCCTCGTTATCTCCGTCAACGATCTCCAAATCTGATAAAACTACATGTTCCAAAGACTTAGCGCGACATAAATATTTGCCTTTTGGAAAGTTTTTATTTGAAAGGGTATACTGCTGAGGTAGTTCTGATGAGTGGTTATTGAGTTAGCTTCAATAATACGTTTTTTTCCACTTAGTGTATTTTGATGATGTTATAAGAGGTAACATTTGTTTGTTTGTAAGTTTTTTATGTAGTGGGTAATATTCGGAAATACTCGTCGGAAAATTCTTTCACTATTGGGAAGCTAGAGTATTGCCGAGTGTTATAGGACATAATTAATCTACCTAGCCTTTTCCCAACTATGTTGGGGTCGGCTTCCAGTCTAACCGGATGCAGCTGAATACCAGTATGTTACATGGAGCGACTGCTTATCTGACCTCCACAACCCAGTTACAGGGTAATACGATACCCCTTGGTAAGACTGGATGTCAGACTTTCGGGCTTCTGAAGACCCGTAACGACTGTCAAAGATCCTCGAATGACAGCCGGGACCAACGGCTTAACGTGCTTTCCGAGGCACGGAGGAGTCTCGATATGAACAGATGGTCACCCATTCACAGACCAACCCCGGAAAGCGTAGCTTAACCTGATGGATCGACCCGTGCGGCTGTTTTTACTTAGCCACGAGCTCCTTAGGACATAATATGATAATATGTTAAAACAAGAAATATCACGCGGACGAAGTCCCGGGCAGAAGTTCTAATAAGTATCTATATAAATATGTAAGTATTTTGTGCCCGTTTGATATCACCATGAGACTTAAACATAACTGGTAAAATGTGGGTGTACCATAGGTTCAACTCTGCCTAACCCTTAAGGCAAAGGAGGCGTTTTACTATGTAAATAATAATATTTCATCATTTACTTCTCAATCAATAAAGATAGAATAAATTTATAAAAAGACGTATTAAATTATTAATACATCAAGTATACAAAAAAAAAAAAACGACGTCAAAACGAAATTAACTCAAAATTATGGAATAACTTTAATTTCGGAAGTCTTGTGATCTGAATTTTAGTTTTTTGCCACCGACTTCGTCTTCGACATCGTTTTCATGACAGCCATCACTACAGATAATCAAGTGAACTCACTGTGTCATTGCGTGTCAGAGGTGACAAAACGAAACAGAAATACGACTATCTTTTAAATCGGTGGGGCGAATCTAATGATTTAAATCTTTGCCGCTGTCATCATTTTCATGACAGCCATCACTATAGCTCTCTTCTAGGAAACCGTAGCATTAGTGAGCCGAGTATAACATGCGATATGGAACTTCGTTCCAAAAGCCAATAACAAAACAATTGTAATACAAACTCCAAAGTAATTTATATATGTCTGTACCTTAACAGGACAACGTATCGTAGAATCAATTACAATCAAAGATTAAATAAATAATAATTGGTCTAGTAATCGAATTGAAACAAGCAAGACTTAATCAGTGGGATTCGGTACAATGGAATTTAACTTTATTTTTAATTAAAACCTTTGGACTTACTAATCAAAAGTATTTTAATTACATTATTTCAAAGCACCCTATGGTAAATCGAAATTTTCATTCAATTCTCAGGATAATTTAAGTTTTGTAGTGCTAGTAGCAGATTAGCGTATGGATTAGTTTCGTTTGTGGTTAGTAAAAGATTTTTTTTTTTGTATTTTTACAACATACCACAATATAACTTCACGACTGGTTTCCTCTATGACTTAGGCAGAGGTGCACCTATATAGGGCGTTAGTGTAAACAGTGTCAACCTTTTAAGGAGTCATATGGGGCTGACATATCTTTGATAAAAGCCCCTAAATAAATATAGATTAAAAAAAAAAAAAAAAACGTTAAGTTTGTTCGTGGGATAAATTCACCCCAACTACGAAATCCTTCATTGTGCGTAGTCCGACCCGCACTTGGCATCATTATGAACAACTTTTACTATGGGACCAAACCTAAAATCGCGAAAAAAAAAATCAGATGTTCAGTACATTATTTATGTTCGCATAATTCGTCAAAATGTACTGAACAGCTAATTTTTTTTGTTTCGAAATTTCAGGTATGGTCCACAGTAAAAGTTTTTCATAATGATGAGTACAATGATCCCTTAAAAGGTTGCCAATGTTTACACTTTCACCCTGTAGTACCGTAGAGGTTTCATTTCAACCCCTGACTGGCAGTATCTTTGACTTTCGAACGGCCAATTTTGATAAAAGGCGTTTTGTAGCTTTTGTTCTAGGGTGACGTCAGAGACACGGGCCCCGGGCCAAGATAGGCGCGTTGGTTTAAATAGAATATTATTATAAAGTCTTATAAAATATGTCGGACTACAATGCGAGTTTGTTTATTTTTTATCAATCTAGATCCCGAGAACAGTAAAGGTCACTCCGAGGCTTTTACAGTGCACCCACATTTCATCAGTGTTAGTCCCCTGTAATAGGGGGTGAGCCTATTGCCATCAACCGTAGACAAGAAAAGGTAAAAGGCAATGTAAAAATAATGTAAAAACCCATACCATATTTAAATAACTGTAGCTATAAAAAAACAGTATTTAAAAACATAATAAATGACAAGCTTTTTTCGTATGAAACCATGAAACCAGATAGCGTTTTTCGATATGTATAAATTCAAATTGAAACACAGTCAGCAGCACAACTGGCCGATAAAAGTGGATATGATGACAATAAATTCAAATTGAAACACAGTCAGCAGCACAACTGGTCGACAAAAGTGGATATGATGACAATAAATTCAAATTTAAACACAGTCAGCAGCACAACTGGCCAACAAAAGTGGATATGATGACAATAAATTCAAATTGAAACACAGTCAGCAGCACAACTGGCCAACAAAAGTGGATATGATGACAATAAATTCAAATTGAAACACAGTCAGCAGCACAACTGGCCGACAAAAGTGGATATGATGACAATAAATTCAAATTGAAACACAGTCAGCAGCACAACTGGCCGACAAAAGTGGATATGATGACAATAAATTCAAATTTAAACACAGTCAGCAGCACAACTGGCCAACAAAAGTGGATATGATGACAATAAATTCAAATTGAAACACAGTCAGCAGCACAACTGGCCAACAAAAGTGGATATGATGACAATAAATTCAAATTGAAACACAGTCAGCAGCACAACTGGCCAACAAAAGTGGATATGATGACAATAAATTCAAATTGAAACACAGTCAGCAGCACAACTGGCCAACAAAAGTGGATATGATGACAATAAATTCAAATTGAAACACAGTCAGCAGCATAACTGGCCGACAAAAGTGGATATGATGACAATAAATTCAAATTGAAACACAGTCAGCAGCACAACTGGCCGACAAAAGTGGATATGGTGACAACACTTCCCGGGTAATCTCCTTCATTATAAAATAATAATAATATATTACGCGCTACTAATGTATACGCATTAAATGATTTCCTAATCCGACCGAATTTATTTTTCGGTCTTCGGCAATTTTCCCTAAAAATCCATTTTCGTCTGTTTTAGTTGTGTGCACAATATTGAGACATGTTATTTGAAGACTTCTTAAGAATTTTCCTATAATCTCGTATAAGTATCTGAATTTTTTGTTTTCAAAATTTAAGGCTCAGTACTATCAGAGATAAGACGGAATGGTAAATTTTCGTCTATTTTCTTAAATAACTAAAAAAAATATTTTAAAATACAAAAAAAAAAAAAAAAAAAATTATTGGAGACCTTCAGAGTAAGCCCTTTCATTTGATACATCACATGGTACAGTTTGCAATTTTTTTTTTTCTTATTGATCCCCATAAGTAACCCCCTTATTCAAAATGCATTTATTTAAGTTAGACGTTCGTGTCTGGGTCACAAAAATTGATTGGTGTACCAAGTTTCAACTTAATCGGTCTATTAGATACGGAGCAAATTGGTTGTGACAGACGGACAGACAGACATATGAGTGATCCTGTAAGTTCTTTTTTTTCCTTTCGAGGTGGAAAAATATAAGGTACCTACCATTAAATCAATACTAACAATTCATTTATTTAGAGACTATCCTTAATCACAACAACTAAGAGCACAACCGCTGTGAACATACAAAAAAAAAAAATGCTTTTTCTCACATAATTTTTTGTACCTGGGCGACAAAGCTCTGCTCTGATGAAAATAGAAAAACGAATTTTCCCAGATAAGAGACCTATCTAGATCGATTTTTCGCCCCCGGAAGCCCCTATATTACAACTTTTATCGAAATCCATAGACCCGTTTTCGAGAACGTGATTACAAATAATTATACAAATATTATAAATATACAAATATTAAAATAATATGTTTATGTTAATAGCAAATAGTTTTAATATATAAATATAATATGAACGAAACATACGAAACATTAAAAAAAAAAAACAGTTTATAGTTTTCGGTCGTAAATGCTGGTCAGGCTAAATTTCGCTTTCGGTTTCAGCAAAAACAAAAAACTGTTTTCGGTCGGATTTTAATTTCTAGTAACTGAAAAAGAATGGAACTTCTACTATATTATTACAAAGAATTCTATGTCCATAACAGGAACATTCATATTATACTCACTGGTTCATGCAAATGGCGTACCCGGAACAGTGAATTATTGTGATTCCGGATATTCAGCATCTTTTATTGACCGGAAACGTTCCGCTGAATTTACTTATGGAATCTGTATATGGAGTGTTTGTTGTGTATAAGAATTTTATTATGCTATCATTTTACTGTGATTGTCTCGTGGCTAAGTAATAACGGGGTCGATCCATCAGGTTAAGCTACGCTTGCCGGGGTTAGTCTATGGATGGGTGACCATCTTTATATGCCGAGACGCTTCCGTGCCTCGGAAATAATGTTAGAAGCCGTTGGTCCCGGCTGTCATTCGTGGACCTTTGACATTCGTTACGGGTCGTCAGAAGCCCGAAAGTATGATTACCAGTTTTCGCAGTTAGAGCGCGCAGGGTTCGCGCGAAGAAGAGAGCCTTTAATTCTGCCGCCAAGTTCTGCAAGCGGGTTTTGCGTAGGGCACTTTTTGACCATGTCGGACATATCGGGGCCAGGCTGGCTTCGCACCCTCCGGGTAGTAAACAGTTCTGGTCCCTGTCTAAAGCGGTTGAAACGAATTTCTGTCGTCCCACTTTACCTCCTATGATGAAACCTGATGGGTCGCTGGCTCACTCTGCAACTGAGAAGGCAAATTTATTTGCATCTCTCTTCGCAAGCAATTCACGTCTGGACGCTGGCTCAAAGCAACCACCTACTGTACCTCATTGTGACTCCTCGATGCCGGAGATCGCAGTACACATTAAAGAGGTCCGAAGAGTATTGTGCAGTCTAGACGTGAACAAGGCCAGCGGGCCTGACGGCATTCCAGCGAGAGTGTTGAGGCAGTGTGCGCCTGAACTGTCTCCTGTATTGACACGTTTGTTCCGCCTCTCTCTTGAAAAAAGAACGGTGCCGAAATCCTGGAAGCTTGCAAATGTACTACCAGTGCCCAAAAAAGGCGACCGTGCAGACCCTGCCCATTACCGTCCGATCGCCATTACCTCCATTCTGTGCAAAGTTTTGGAAAGGGTACTGAACAATAAGTTGCTGAACTACCTTGAAGACAATGATCTCCTCAGTGACCGTCAATATGGCTTTCGCCGGGGACGGTCAACTGGCCGATCTTCTTGTGTATGTCACGCACTGCTGTGGCGAAGCCATCGAGAAACACGGCGAAGCACTGGCTGTATCGCTTGACATCTCGAAGGCCTTTGACAGGGTCTGGCACGCTGCTCTGCTCAGCAAGCTTCCTGCTTATGGCATCCCAGCTGATTTTTGTAGCTGGATATCAGATTTCCTTAGTGAACGGTCGATTAGAGTAGTTGTTGATGGCTGCTCTTCTGACCTTATGGCTATTGATGCCGGAGTTCCTCAGGGGTCTGTTCTCTCTGCAACTCTTTTCCTGCTGCACATCAATGACCTGCTTCGGCCTGGTATTGTTGGGTACGCAGATGACAGTACAGTTTCAGAGAGATACTTGTCCAGCACAAAAACCAGCGGGGCCGAAGTTCGTTCCTTGAGAGAGGCCATGGTAGAGCGGAGAGATTTGACCTTAAGCTTTGTCTCCCAGTGGGGTGATGATAATTTGGTCTCTTTTAACGCCACCAAAACGCAGGCGTGTCTTTTTACCGCTAAAAAGAGTCGTTTCGCCCAAACTCCTACTTTTCGGGGTACATCTGTTCCTGTAACTGATCGACTTGAGCTCCTAGGCATGGAGTTGACATCTGGTCTCAACTTCGGCGCCACCATCGAGTACAAGGCCCAAACTGCGGCCAAGAAACTGGGCATCCTAAATAGGGTGAAGCGATACTTTACGCCTGGACAGCTTTTAACCCTTTACAAAGCGCAAGTCCGATCCTGCATGGAGTATTGCAGTCACCTTTGGGATGGATCAGCTAAGTACCAACTAGCCGCGCTTGACTCGGTGGAACGCAGAGCTAAGAGGCTCATTGGCGACGTAAAACTGGTGGATGCCAAGCTTCATAGCTTGGCTCATCGCCGCAAGGTTGCCTGCTTGTCGGTCTTCTACAGATTGTACTTCGGAGAGTGTGCCCGAGAACTCCACGACCTCATTCCACCGGCCCCCTTCTACCACCGGACATCTAGACGCACTGCCAGTTACCATCCCTACCTGGTTGCTATTCCACCAATTCGCACTAAGCGCTTCCAAATGTCTTTTATAATGCGCACAGCAAAAGAGTGGAACTCACTACCTGCGTCTGTGTTTCCGAACGTATACAACCCTAATCTCTAAGTGAGAGTGAACAGGCTTCTTCTGGGTAAGCTCACTCCATCGTCGACTTTGTCTCTGTCACCTCTGACCTAGACTAGAGTCAAGAGCAAACCCATCACAAATAAAAAAAATAAAAAAAACCAAGGGGTATCGTACTACCCAGTAACTGGGTTGTGGAGGTCACATAGGCAGTCGTTCCATGTAAAGTACTGCTATTCAGCCATATCCGGTTAGATTAGAAGCTGACCCCATGACGTTCTATTGTACCACACCCTTAAATGTGACCACACTATTCTGATACATGCTGTAGATATTTAGCATGAAATCTGTAATTGTCATTCTATGTTGAATCGTCTTATTAATGATCCAGAGCAAATACAAGTCTAAAACTAAACATAACGGAAAACTTCAAACCTTCGGCTAAAGAATCAGCATTACCTTTACCATACAACGTGGCAATGATGCCTTGTGGGCTCTTTTGCTGTTGACAGCGTTGCGGACGAATTTTTCCCGTCCTGTTTTAAGAGTATAACCATGTACAGTAAGCGGTCATAAGTGCAGTAGTACGCTAAGGATCGTATTGATGTGAAGACGCGGCCGCACCTACGTCTCTGTGTATAAGTGATGTATCAACACAGAATTCACACACTGGCGTCCGAACGATACAAAAATGAATTTAACGAAACAAAATACGCCGTCGCTTTTTCACACACGCAGAGTACGTACCTTACGTACGTACGGACCTTGGTCGGTTCATAGAATTGCTAAAATTTAAAACTTAACATCAAGTTTTGGTAGCTGGTAGCGCATCGTATTAGATTAGATTGGGAAACACGCACGTCTGGGTCCCAATCTCGAGACCAGTCTTTTATTTTTCTTTTCAACAATAATCTTCGTTCTGTTCTTTTATTATTCGATAAATTAATAAACGAAATTAATAATGTAATAATTATTTTTGTTATTGTATTGTTATTGAAATAAGGGGTTAAGAATAAAAATGTTTTAAAGTGATTACAAAATATTTATTCGTTATAATTTTATAAAGGGTATAAATAAATAAACTTCTCTTTAAAACAGTTTATCACGTACAATGGTCTACTTGAAGGACTTTGTGCGGAAACCAAACCCATAGAAACATAGAACAGTTTTATCTCTCTAATAAAATAATTTATTGAAGTAAATATCATATCGACTTTGTTTCTGTCACCTCTGGCCTAGACTAGGGTCAAGAGCAAACCCATAACATATAAAAAAAAAATCTGTGAACTACGAAAATCAGGCTTAAAATTTAGTAATAGAATAATATTGTGATTTAATTACTAAAGTGGCATAAAGTTACATAAAGTTTTACGAGTTAAGCGAACATGACGAACATAACAAGGAACAGTCAGTAGCGTGATTATTCGAGTAATTATAAAAACATTTAAAAAATTATCATACCAGAGATCCGAACCCAAGATGGGCTATGCATGAAAGCACTTACCCAAATAAGACAACCACTGAGTTATTATGCCATATACCCTATTGGTTGAATTATGGAATACAATCAGTTGCAAGTAAAAGTGAGTGTGTCTGTCTATACTATAGAAATTACTTATTAAAAGAAGTATGTAGACCCGCAGTGTCAATCTATTGCTTTGTGAGACTGCTACTCCACTTGTGACCGCTACTGCACATAATTATATTATTACAATTATTTTAAGATAATATATAATATTATATAATTATTATGTAAGCATTTCTTTTCTTCTTCAAATAAATAATTCAAACAACGTATACAAATATACAATATAAAAATTTAAATAGCCCCAAATAAAGTCACGTGACGCAACTGACTGTCCAATAAAGTCGACACGCGAGCATTGAAATCTGAAACGAGAATCCATTTCTTTCGAGAAATTTCCAATTTCATTATATTGCATTCTTGTTATCACATATTGACAGCATTCTTTAACTATTTTGTGAAATGTGGTTTCAATGGAATATAGAATCAAGAACAATGCATTTGTTTAGTAGAAACCAGAATATAATTCATTGAATTTTACCGAACTTGCGTCTTCGGACTTTGGAAATAACAATGTTACAATTTCTGATACAAAATAAAATTAGCATTGTAACAGTTTCATAATAAACTAGCTTTTTCCAGCGGCTTCGCCCGCGTGGAGGTCGGAAATTAACCCACGGAAACGTACTATTAATAAAAAGTATTCTATGTGTTCTATCCATGTTATAAACTCCTATTAAAAGCATAATAAGTAATACTAATGCTTCAATTATTATCGTTCATACATGCAAGCCTAGTAGGTACTTTTTGTTAGGTTTACTGCTCAGAAATTTTGCACAACGTATATGCGTAACGATATACCTACTTGAATTCATGCAATCCTAGTACTTTCTGTAAGGTTACAGAGGTATTTATTTCCGACGCGTCTGATCCGCGTATACCTTACTCATATAAATCTTTAATATTTTAAAAATAAAGTATAGCCTATGTTACTTCCTGATAATTCAACTTTCTATTGGTGAAAAAATTGTTAAAATCGGTCCAGTAGTTTCGGAGCTTATTCGTTACAAATAAACAAAAAATCTTTCCTCTGTATAATATTACTAAAATTAAAATAAAGTATTGTAGGCGACACCCCCTCCGTCTACCCTACAACGCCTATAAATAGCGTGGACAACACGGTTGCCGCCATTTGCTTCTCGGCGGTCGAGACGATTACTTCTAAGGTCATGCGAGCCATCTATTTTTAGTTAAAGAAATCAGTTAATTAGCTTCGTCATTTACTTTAATAATTGCCTTAATTATTTGCCATGTTGATCGTTATTTTGTTTTCCTAATGTTAGTTGTGATTTTGTTGTGAAATATTTTTCAAGTTAAAAGCCGTTACTTTAAATCATTTAGTTTGTTTTTTTTTAAGTCGTTTCCACTCCTGATTATTACATCAGAAGTGGGATAGTGAACACTTAGCCCAATACTTAAGGAAAACCAGATAACACGGTTAATCATACCCACAAAAAAAAAAAAAAAAAAAAAGTTACGTTTCGTTTGTGTCAAGTTTTGCCGTTGTGATTTGTGCTCGTTTACGCTTTGAGGTGAGTGAACTGTTTTCTTTTTGTGTTTGATAAAGTTTTAAGTATGGTACGCTCAAGATCGCGTAGCCGAAGCCAGCAACGTACTCGAGGTGGGTCGCACTCACGTAATCGCCGCAGGTCGAAAAATAGCGGAGGTTATTCTTGCCATAGGTCGAACAATCCTAACCGTAGTCATAGTAACTCGCGACGCAACTCGAGTGGTCGGCAACGGCATAGAAGAGATGGCTCGCGTGTCCTAAACCAACGTAGTCCGAAACCTGTTCGCGTCGATAGAAACTCGCGCAGTAGACTTAGGCGTCGCTCTCGTAGTGCTCATCGCGGCCGATCTTGTGACCGTCTTGACAGTCTCACACGCAATCGGACGCGCTCTCGATCATCAAATACCGGCCGCAATAGACGGACGCAACGCGCGAGCACGCCTAGGGCACTCAGTCCCCCTATTTCGCGTACGCCGCCCCTGCTAAACCGTACAAAGGAGTCGTCAACTCCGTGCTCTGAGGCGTCCACCCTAGCGCACGCTTTAATACAAGCCCTCAAAACAATTCAACCTACAAAATCACATTCTCAACATTATTTCATTTCGAACTTTGATCCGTCAATAAATAATTTCGAAACATGGTGTGAAGAGGTGGACCGCGCCAGAGACACAAATAGCTGGAGCGATCATGAGTGTTTGTCGCGCGTGGCCTCTGGTCTTAAGGGTGATGCCCAAGTGTGGTTAAGCGAATGGGTAACCAATGACAGGACATGGACGAATTTCAAACGAGAATTTAGAGCACTATGCCCCGCTAAGTTGGACTACGCGAATATATTATTTGACGTTATGAACGCGACGTCTCACAAATACCCAACTTATGCGGAATACGCGCGCCGCACGCTTTTACGTCTACGGGTAGTTCAAGGTCTTAGCGACGACTTACGAACGCTTATTGTTATTCGCGGAATAGACGAGCCCCAGATTCGTGCAGCAGCTGCAAACGCAGAGCTAACCCCCGACAGTCTGGTCTCCTTCTTGTCGATCTATACAAAGCCCACCCAAGATAAAAATAACAGTTCTACCGCCAATAATAAGAAGCACCCAATCGTAGGACCTAACTTGCGCGGTGACATAAAATGCTTCAACTGTGGTCAACGTGGTCACATAGGACGTGATTGTAAAAAACCAAAAACGGATACCGTTCCTAAGACGCAATCAAATCCTAGCAAGTCGTGTACGTTTTGCAAGAAACAGGGACACTCCGAGGAAGTCTGTTTTGCCAAAATTCGGTCAGAATCTCGAAATCAACACAGTGTTAATCTTTGTTCTTACCGACCAGATTCCTCGCAAAATAACGACATCATTACAGCTGTAGTTGAGGGCATCCCTGTAGACGTACTTATCGACACCGGCGCCCTCGATGTGTCCCTCGTTTCTTCGGAAGTTGTCAAACATATGTCGTGTCAGCCGAGGCCTAAGCGTTGCGTACTAAAGGGCATAAGCGAAAAAGAAATAGTCTCCACGTCTTATATCACAGCTACGGTTGAGTTCAATGACATATCTATCGAAGTCGACTTAGTAGTCGTCCCGTCGGCTTTTATGACTACCCCTATGATAATAGGTACTGACGTCCTAAACCGCGACGGGATAACGTATGTACGGACTAAAGATAGACAATATCTTACGCGCTCCGAGGAGACCTGTCTTTATGTCAACACCGTGCAACCGGACCCGCCTAAAGTCAATACACCACTTCAAGGTGACCATTTACAAAGCCTCATGTCAGTCATAGAGGAATTTTCTGATTTTTTAATAACTGGTACCGCTGCGACCACTGTTAAAACCGGCGAGATGGACATAAAACTGACAAGTCTCACGCCAGTAGTATACAGACCGTATAAACTTTCCTACCAGGAAAAACTTAAAGTTAGAGACATAACGACAGATCTCCTTCAGAAAGGCGTGATTAGACGATCGAAGTCAGAGTATGCGAGCCCGATAATACTCGTGAAGAAACGCGACGGTACCGATCGACTTTGCGTGGACTATAGAGCCCTAAATCGCGTCACGGTTAAAGATCGGTACCCTCTTCCTCTAATTGATGACCACATCGATCGATTGGGGAGCTATAAATACTTTTCAAGTCTCGATATGGCCACGGGGTTCCATCAAATACCCCTCAAAGAGGAGTGCATCCATTTAACCGGTTTCGTAACCCCAGAAGATCACTTCGAATATATTAAAATGCCGTACGGGCTAGCGAACTCACCCATTGTTTACCAACGTATTATAAACGACACCCTACGTGACTTAATAAATGAGGGTAACGTTCTAGTTTACGTGGATGACGTGCTCCTTCTGAGCAACACCATACGCGAAGGTATACAACTGCTGCGCCGAGTATTACACACTCTTACTGAGGCCGGGTTCTCAATAAACCTACGAAAATGCTCATTCCTTGTGACCGAAGTTGAGTACCTAGGTAGGGTGGTAAGTGATGGTCAGGTGAGGCCGAGCCCACGTAAAGTGGAAGCCCTAGTCAACACAGTTCCACCGGAGAACGTGAAACAAGTCCGCCAACTACTTGGCCTCGCGGGGTATTTCCGGCGGTATATAAAGGATTACGCAACGGTGACGGCCCCTATTGCCCACTTAACCAGGAAAGGCGTTGAGTTTGCCTGGACATCCGAAAACGAGTCCATTCGTAAAGACCTTATAAACCGGCTCACAAGCGAACCAGTCCTCACTATCTTCGACCCAAGCCTCCCCACCGAAGTCCATACCGACGCAAGTAGCGCAGGTTATGGAGCAGTCCTCTTACAGCTTCACTCGGACAGCAACAAACGGGTCATAGCTTATTACAGCAGAGTAACGCAGGGTGCTGAGCGTAATTACCACTCTTACGAGCTCGAGACTTTGGCAGTAGTCAAGGCGCTCCAACATTTTAGGCACTATCTAGTGGGTCTAAAGTTCAAAGTCGTTACCGATTGTAACGCTTTAAAATCTACTGAGCGCAAGAAGGACTTACTGCCCCGAGTGGCTCGTTGGTGGATCTACCTCCAGGACTTCGACTTTTCTATCGAATATCGGAAGGGAGTGATGATGCCCCATGCGGATTATCTCAGCCGCAACCCGACCGTTCTCGTTAACCAAATCTCTAGACCGCGTAACTGGGCACAAATAGCGCAAACGGCCGATAATGAGACGCAGGGTCTAATTCAAAAGCTTCGTGATGGCGAGCTTGATCCTAGTCGGTACATACTGCGGAGCGACCTCTTGTACTACAGGTACGTACCTGTAGGCCAAGAGCCAAGACTACTGTGTTATGTACCGAGGGGACATCGGCTCAGCTTACTCAGGGTCTTCCACGACGAACACGATCACATCGGAGCTGAGAAGACGTTGGATCTCATCCTTAGACATTTTTGGTTCCCCGGTCTGAAGCAGTTTGTGACCAAATACATAGGGCACTGCCTCATTTGTATTTCCAAGAAGCGAGTCCCAAGAGCCCCGTTGCAAAACATCACTTCATGGGAAAAACCAGGTGTTCCTTTCCACACCCTGCACATGGATACTTTGGGTCCTCTCCCGATTAGCAATGGCTACAAGTTTGTCCTCATCATAGTAGACGCGTTTACTAAATTTTCGCTCTTATACGCAATGTACCGACAGGACGCGTCCGAGCTTAAACGAGTTGTTTCTCAGGCGGTATCCCTTTTCGGAACACCCAACTTGATTATAGCCGATAAAGGTCGCATGTTCGAGTCGAACGAGTTCGTAACCTGGGTCAACGAATTGGGTTGCGATCTCCACCACATTACTCCGGAGATGCACCACGCGAATGGGCAGGTTGAGCGATACGTGAGAACGGTTCTCAATATGCTTCGTATAGAAGTCAACCACAAGAATGCATCTTGGCCCGATACTTTGTGGAAGCTTCAGCTCGTACTGAACACCACGAAGCAGAAGACTACACAGACCTCTCCAATGAACTTGCTCATCGGCACTGAGGCAACCACCCCCGTCATTAAGGCGTTGGTGCGCGACGTGGCCATCGAAGGGACAGCGCCAAATCGAGAGGCTCTACGGGAAGTCGCTCGGAGTAGATCTCGTCAGTTACTAAAGGAAAATCAAGCCAAGCAGGACGAGCGTGTAAACCAGCAGAGACACCCACCACGTAAATTTAACATTAATGACAACGTTTTTGTTATAAAGTTCTCGCAGATCACAGGGAAACTTGACCCTGGTATGCACGGGCCGTACCGAGTAATCAAGGCTCTGCCAAGTGAGCGCTATGAGCTGCGCTTGCTGAGTGGTGCCTACGGCAAGACCACGCAGGCCGCAGCGCAGTACATGGTGCCTTGGCGAGGCGAGTGGTGTCCGGAGACATGTGCGGCGTTTTTCGAAAGTAAGTGTCGCTGCATATAGTTGGGTGTTGTCAAGTTAGTCTTCCACCCTTTATCACAGCGTTTGAACTGGGCGTTGTTAAGTTAGTCTTCCGCCTGTAGTACTTACGTTTGCCTTGGGTGTTGTAAAGTTAGTCTTCCACCCATGGTACTAACGTTCAACCAGGGCGTTGTTAAGTTAGTCTTCCGCCTATGGTACTTACGCATACTTTCGGGTGTTGTAAAGTTTGTCTTCCACCCATGGTACTGGTGCGTATCCCAGGTGTTGTTAAGTTAGTCTTCCGCCTGTGGTACTCACGCCTACCTCTGGACGTTGTTAAGTTAGTCTTCCGTCCGCAACTCGTCCGTTTAATCAAGGCGTCGTTAAGTTAGTCTTCCGCCTATGACACTAAGAGTTGCTCTTGGGCGTAGTCAAGTTAGTCTTCCGCCCACAGTGCTAACGATAAATCAAGTCTCAAAAATTAGTAAAGTTCTGAGTTCGGTACTGGATAATTATGTCTCTAAAACATCTCTATAACGTACTACTGATGTGTGTACGTGCATACGTACTGGGACGACTGTGAGGGTCATAGTCCGTATTCAGAACTTTCGATAGAACTAAGCAACAAACTAGCGCAGGAAAATAAACGAGTAAGTTTATTTGCCTATTCCGCTATAAACTTTCCTTCACAGATAACGACACCGATGAAGACGATTCTTTAGCATCGGGCGCCGCTAGTTCTAGCGCTGCCGGACTATCTATGCAGTCGCAGGATGCCAACGAGGAGGATTCCGCGGCATCAGGTGTCGCTGGTCCCAGCGCTGCCGGACTATCCATGCCACTGCTGGATACCGATGAAGGGGATTCTCCAGCAGCAGGTGTCGCAGGTCCCAGTGCTGCCGGACTATCCATGCCGCTGCTGGATACCGTTGAAGAGGATTCTCCAGCAGCAGGTGTTGCAGGTCCCAGTGGTACTTCTCGAAGCGATGGTGTCGAGGACGACACACCGTCAGGAGAGGCCGTGTAGGCGACACCCCCTCCGTCTACCCTACAACGCCTATAAATAGCGTGGACAACACGGTTGCCGCCATTTGCTTCTCGGCGGTCGAGACGATTACTTCTAAGGTCATGCGAGCCATCTATTTTTAGTTAAAGAAATCAGTTAATTAGCTTCGTCATTTACTTTAATAATTGCCTTAATTATTTGCCATGTTGATCGTTATTTTGTTTTCCTAATGTTAGTTGTGATTTTGTTGTGAAATATTTTTCAAGTTAAAAGCCGTTACTTTAAATCATTTAGTTTGTTTTTTTTTAAGTCGTTTCCACTCCTGATTATTACAGTATAATAATCATTGCGCCAGATAGTATTTTCTTAGTTAACCCCTTTAGGGGATGAATTTTCAAAAACCTTTCCTCAGTTCTTCTTTACGCTTTTCTTTCTTTATTTATGAAATTCTTGTGCAAAATTTCATGCTTCTAGATTCAGGGGTTTCGGCAGTGCCTTTTCTGTCAGTGAATACATTTAAGATTTTTTAGATACCTTATTTTCACAGAGACAGAGACAGATACGAAATGTCTTATGTACCTATAATTTCACCAGCGGCCTCCGTACTATTCGAAACCGAAACCAAGCAACGTTGCTCAGTTGCTTGGGCAGAAAAGGACTGTTACTGACTGATGGTGTTTGAGAACATTGTAGAAAAACTTGGCAGTTAAAATAGATAGAGCAAGCTACTCGAATGAAAAAGCCTCCAAATGTAGATAACCTTAGAAGTTGTACTGATCAGTTAGATGCGTTTCGTTTTTTTTTCGTTTAAGAGCAGTGAAAAGTGGCAAGTGTTTCCACTGAAGTGGAGTGGTGTGGAGCAGAGCGGAGTGGAGATTTCGAACACTGTGATTGGTCGGACCGCCCAGCTCGACTCCGTTCTGTCCGGTTCGGGGACGCGTGTTCATTTATTTTATTTGAAGTCCGCTTCGCTCCGCTTATATTGTTTCCACTGACGCGGAGTGGAGATTTCGAGCACTATTGGTCAATTCATTGTCCGCTCCTCTCCACTCCGCCCAGCTCCGCGTCAACGCACCCCCTTGCTTACAGACTTCTGTTGTGACATAAAAAAAAAAAAAACTCATGCCTATACGAGCCGATAAATAAAACCACATAATAATAATATACGACACCTCAGATTTATCGAAAAATTACAAGCGACACATCAGTTCCAAAAACTCGATTTTGTTTTCGATCTTTATGCAACAAAACATGTTTTTACTTCAGATACAAAAATCCAACTGATCATTTTATTATATCTAAAAGAAAGCTTTGCATTTATGAAAGAAGAATAGCTGGGTTTACCAACAGCCAGAGGCATGTGGAATAAAATATTTTGCTCAACAATAATCTCTGCAAATATTTTCCCGAAAAATCAGTGCAAAAATCATACACATTTCGGTAAAGGAATCTAACCCTTTATTAAGCTCGTCCTATTGACCCAATTAAGCCATATTTACTAAGGGTTTGTGTAATAAATTATGGATGGCCTAAATAAATATTAAATTATTGGATTATAACAATGGGAATCAATTGGTCATGAATTTATGAAGGATTCAAGTGACCGCTTTGGGGTATGTTAGTACTCGTAAGAATTTAACTGTAAGTAGGCTGGAACAATATAAATAGACCGTTTGAGTCATCCATCATCCAGTATTACAATGTGTCCGGTCTTTTTTATTTGGTTCAAAAAAAGAAAGCGCAGTCTTCTGTGCAAAGTTTGGACCGGCCATAATTCATCGGCCGTATTGTATCTAGTGGTATCGTGGTACCCAGTTATATGATAGAAGAATTGTGGAGTTCAGATAGGTAGTGGTGCAGATTCTCTTATTCAATAGCTAAACTAAAATTAGAGAATCGGCTATCTTTTACTAACAGGCAGTGCGAGAAAAGGACGGCTATAGCTATGAACTAAGTAAGAGATGTCAAACTAGTTTACGCCTTGCGCTTCACTGTGTTTTTACTCGTAGTCGAAATGTGTTTACGTGTCGTCTAAATTTGTATGAAAATATTTATTCAACTAAATTTGACAGCTCTAATTTACGTCTGTCTCTTTCTTGTTTCATTAGAGAGAAAAAGTTAACAATAGCCTAAATTAAGTTTCGTTTATGCACAACAGAATCGGCGCCAGTCACTCCATGTAAAATACTGGTATTCAGCTGCATCCGGTCAGACTAGAAGGCGACCCCAGTATAGTTGGGAAATGGCTTAGTATATACTTAATGATGAACATGGAACTAGAAAATTATGATGATCATGGAAACAGAAGAGAACTTCGAGTCGGCTTTTCAGGCAAGTCCCCTTAGTGTGTCGTGTAGTTTTTAGATTTGTTTGGGCCATAATTCAGCTACGTAAATACCGTTCCCTGACGCAACCATTAGGTTCTCACCTGTGCAGATGACACGGTGAGCCAATCTGTGAAGAGATGCCGCATGCACACCGGAGATCATTATATATATATATATATATTTTATACAGGGTTATTGGTAAAACACCAACATCAACTCATCATTATGAACAACTTTTACTATGGGACCAAACCTGAAATCGCAAAAAATATCAGCTGTTCAGTACCTACATTTTGACCAAATAAGCGAACATAAATGTACTGAACAGCTGATTTTTTTTCGCGATTTCAGGTTTGCTCCCATAGTAAAAGTTGTTAATAATGATGAGTACAATGACGCCTGAAGAGGTTGTTGGTGTTTTACCAATAACCAATCTACTGTATATAAAATATGGTACAAAAAGTAGTACCACATTTTTGCTTAGGTACTGTTTACAGCATGCAAAAAAACACCTTAAAATAAAATTATAAACAAAAATATTTACTATTACTACTGAGATCATGTAATCAAAAAATATTTTAAAAATAAATTACTAGTGAGGATAGTGAGATCATGTGCATTGGTGTTAATTTAAATGCCTTAGGCACAGATCTTATAATTTAGGAATTCACTTTTATAGTGTAGAACACATTTTTATAGAGCCAAGTCTTAAGTTTTGTTTTGAAATAATTTAATGAGCTCTCTGAACTGTTTTGGTGTTTGGTTATAGATTTTGACAGACATATTATAATATAACAATTTTTCTAAAATATTGTGCTTCTACCATAGATATAGTATATATTCTACATCTTGTGAAAGCTAGTCGGGTTGGATCTCTTGAAAGGATTTTTTATTTTATTTTCATTGGTTTTAGTATATTTACTACACTCAGAGTGCTTTTTAGGGTTCCGTACCTCAAAAGGAAAAAAAACGGAAACCTTATAGGATCACTCGTATCACCCGTATCCCTATAGATTACAGGAAAACTTATAAGAAGTCTATGGTCTTAAAACAACATGGTAAATCTCTCAATAATGTGCGTACAAACTTACATTGGCAGTTGGAATGTATGGGAGAACATGTTTTCAACTACAGTGTTAAGTTTGTTCTTGGGATTCATCCCAACTACGGAACCTTTCATTGTGCGTAGTACGACACGCACTTGGCTGGTTTTTTTAAATAAATATTTCTACTTTTAATATGTACAGACTCGGTAGAATTAGTAATCCTAATTTCTTATATAAAGATCTACAAGATTCAAACGCTCCGACCCCACAAATTGCTCTGATACATTTTTTTTGTGTAATAAAGACTTTTTTGCCTTAGAAGAATTACCCCATATAAAAAGCCCGTATCTACACGTCGACAGATGCGTCTGCCGACGTGTAGACGGGGACGTTTGCTCGTCTGCGGTAAGTATTTAACGTCGCCAGATGCGTCTGCCACCAATCCGTTTGTTGTCGGTTTTTGTGGCACGCAACAAAGGGATCCAGCGCGAGCGCCCCGCGTCTGTCCACACGTCCGACGACGCATCAGTATATCGGAGTTGCGAATGAGTGCACGCGTGCTTCTTGCAGTTTTTTTTTTCTAGTTAATGTCGTTCGCTGAAATGGCTAACATGTAATTTTTATTTTTACTCGTGCGTGCGTGTTGCGTCTGTCGAGAGACAGACATAGACTGAACGACCTACAGACGTGTAGTCGGCTCGTGGTGATCCCGCTGCTGATGCATCTGTCGACGTCCGCGGTCACGTCTGTCGACGTGTAGCTGGCTAAGTACTGACCCGACTTAGCCGTTGTACACAGCCATAGCCATAGCAGTTTTTTGACAGTTTTCTGAGCCGTCCATGAACTCCCGCTTGGAAAATTATAAGATAAGCCTCACTAAAAACCTATAAAATCTATAAACAAACATCTAGTTGTTCTCAACGTAGTTTTTTATAACATTATACTAAACATGCAAAGTAGGTAGGCAGGTATAGTACATCTTCATTTCGGCAATTTGGTTTTATGTCCCACTAGCTGTAAAACTGCTGACTTCGCAGACGGAGTCAGCCGACTTCGTCTACGGTCCAGGATGATAAGTATCTTCGTAGCTACCTTCTCCAGGTCCCAGACTGCCTATTTGTCAAACTTTTTTAATGATCTGTTCAGTGGTTTAGGCGTGAAAAGATAACAGACAAACACACCAAGTTACTTTCGCACTTATAATAATAGAATGGATGTAAAGAGGATCGAGACTATTGCCACCAATCAGGCACAAATCCAGCAATCTTATTTGTGCTTAGCTGTTACTAAGCATGCCTGTTGAAACTGTATATTTCTAGTGTAAATGCAAGGTTTCTTATTAAACCAACATAGAATTTACACAACAAAATTCAACCCTCGATTTTGCCAATTTCAATATTTCTCTCATAATTTCAAAAACCAAGATCTTTAAGCCCATAAACGCCCATGGCGATGTCTTAAAAACCGCTTCTGAATCCTTTATAACGTTAATGAAAGCTATTCTGATCCAGCGTCCTATTAACCTAATTACGTTATATTTACTTATAGGATAATAAGATTGTTGTGACTTCATTTCAATTCTTATGTAATAGAATGTAATTGGGCCGTCATGTTGCCAGTGTTGTTTAAGTTTCGAAAGTATTCCCTCAAACGATTTTCATAACTGCAGTACGGAAAACAAAGATATAAATATGTCTAGATAGACAGTTAAAGCTGTGAACTCTTCGCAAAAATTGCGTCCAACGGTTGGCCGCATTTTGCACACACACACGCGAGTGTAAGACGTAGCTGTCACGTACACAACAAAGTTGGCTTATTCGTTTTAGTTATTTTGCAGTGCGACACACTATCTAGACATATAAATAATCAAACACCGAAACAGTATTAATAATTCGTCTGTTTTTGAAGTGGGTACTTAATAATAATAATAATACTCGTATCCTGGGACATTCCACACACGGTCATCTGATCCCAAACTAAGCATAGCATGTACTATGGAAACCAGACAACTGATATACTACATACACTACTTTTTTTTTGTAAATATAGATAATTACACCCAGACTCAGGACAAACAGACATGTTCATGCACACAAATGTTTGTCCTTGATGGGAATCGAACCCACGACCTACAACATTAGGCGGTATCTTAACCAACCACGCCAGCTGGCCTGCCAATAATGGTCGAAAATCAAAACAAATTGAAAAAAAAAAAAAACACCGAAATTAGCTCACGAAACCATTATCTCACTTAATGGTAAGCAGTGAGGCTCCGTTCACGGCCTCGAGCAATGCAACTTGCGACACGACTTCCATCACTTGACTCGTGGCATACACTAACCAACTTCTTTCACTTCTTTTCTCCGCAGACGCTGTCAGAAGACGCGTGTTGTTTGGCGTGTAGCTACAGGTGCTGGGTGATCCATCGTAGCCCGCATCAGTCAGCAGTCTTCACAGGAGTCTTCAAGACAAGAGTGAACAGGCTATCGGGTGTTCATTAAAGTCAACCCTTCACAATTTCTACGTTTGTTCGAAGGCTTTTCCAAAAATCGCCCATTATTTGATGATTCGCCCATGATCTGCAATCACCAATTTGTTAACCTTTGGCAGTAGTTACGGATAGTCAGATGCCCGAAAGTCTGACAACCATTCATACCAAGAGGTATCGAATCACCCAGAAGAATTGTTGAGATTGTTGGAGGGTTGTGAAGATTAGATAGACAGCCACTCCATGTAAAATACTAGTATCCAGCTGCATTCGGTTAGTCAGACTGAAAGCCGACCCCAACATAGTTGGGAAAAGGCTAGGTACATGAGAGTCGTCCTTATAAAAAACCGTCAAGAAATCATAACTATGTATTTGCAAGCATAAATATAAATTACTAGCTTTTGCTCGTGTCTTCGCCCGCGTGGTGGTCGGAAATTACCCTTCGGGAGCGTGCTACCGGAATAAAAAAGTATCCTATATCCTAAACTAGGTCCTGGCCTATTCATATGCCTTTCATTCAAATTGATGGATGAAAGGCATACGCAATTATAGTTTTATCCAGTTAAGTCAGACGATTACTTACGATTCCTTGCATTTTTGCTTTCTTCGCACTTCGCAAGCGTCCCTGTCTTGAAGCCCTTGCTGAGTAACTAAAGCGGTCAATCAATCTGCCTAGCCTTTTCCCAACTATGTTGGGGTCGGCTTCCAGTCTAACCAGATGCAGCTGAATACCAGTATTTCACATGGAGCGACTGCCTATCTGACCTCCACAACCCAGTTACTGGGTAATACGATACCCCTTGGTAAGACTGGTTGTCAGAATTTCGGGCTTCTGACGTCTAACGACTGTCAAAGATCCTCGAATGACAGCCGGGACCAACGGCTTAACATGCTTTCCGAGGCACGGAGGAGTATGAAAAGATGGTCACCCATCCACAGACCAACCCCGGCAAGCGTAGCTTAACCTGATGGATCGATCCGTGCGGCTGTTATTACTTAGCCACGAGCTGAGTAACTAAAGCGGTCATAGTCATAATTATGTAATAGTAGGTACCTAACATGAGAGGAGTGCATCCGCAAGCCGAAAGAACATTAAAATCATACATCCAATTTTTATGAACATCAAAACACATAATTCCTGTTCTTTTAATGGAGTAAGAGAATACTTACAAAGTAAACAACACGGGCTCCGTGGTAAACACACTTCTAATACGTGCAATATTTGGAAGGTACATAAGGTTAATGGAAATTATTAGGCGAAACTTTAACAGTCAACGATACTGCACAACTTTCCCAGCGAAACCTGAATATTCTGAAGAAAAAAAATAGGTACCTATTCATACATTGGCCGATCAGCTGTTAAGGTGGATCCGCAAAGGTAGCTCGCGAAATTCAAACTTTCTTACTTTTTTCCAATTTCCAGGTCAGTGTCAGGTATCTAACACACATACACGTACACACACACACACACACACGTACACACACACACACACACACACACACACACACATTCACATACACACACACACATATATAAATATATATATATATATATATATATATATATATATATATATATATATATTTGTAATAGTCGCGAATCATATTTTGATCAAGATGCAACCTGACCCTTTTTTTTTTTTTTTGTGGATGGGAAATCATCAAATAACTTCTCCCGCTCTGGGTGGAGCGGAAGAGCGTGTCAGACTTTTACTGACTAAAACCCACCCGTGTTCCTTCAGTTGCCTATGCCAGGGCCACGGTATCTTTGTCAAACAACCCGCGACCCTAGCGGCATCGGCCCTATTGGACCCCATCTTCTGCTGACATCTCTTTGAGGCGCGCGTGGAACACAACGCGCCGTCGACCTGGGCCTGGTCCTCACCGGACGGCGAGCTACCCACTACTCACCGTCCGCAAGCCCGCGCCTACGGTGGCCGGGAATCGGCTATCGATTCT
Organism: Dicycla oo; assembly: GCA_948252095.1. Lineage (NCBI taxonomy): Eukaryota > Metazoa > Arthropoda > Insecta > Lepidoptera > Noctuidae > Dicycla > Dicycla oo. Next base: position 20,346,730 of record OX411733.1, read on the forward strand.
CGCTGCCCAGGGCGTCTCCTGCGGCGACTGAGGGCGTGAGGCTGCCTCTCCCTCACGCGTTCCGCCTCCTCCTTCGCGAGCATTACCGCTTCGCAGAAGGAGGTGACGGCCTCCCATGCACTCTCGCTCCGCACCATGGCCTGGACCAGGCTCGGACGCGAGAGATCGCCGCCGCCGATCGCCTCCGTGAGAACACGGCGGTGCTCTGCCCAAGCCGGGCAGACCTCCACTGTATGCTCCACCGTGTTCTCTGGGCGATCCACACAATGGTGACACCCGGGCGTTTCCTCCCGCCTTATGCGAAACAGGAACCTCCCGAAACAACCGTGTCCGGTGAGAACCTGCGTCAGGCGGAAGGTGAGGACGCCGTGGCGCCTCTCTAACCACTCCTCAAAGAGGGGACTTATCGATGCAACCTGACCCTGACCTGCAAATTGCAAAAAAAACGTAAGAAAATTAGAACTTCGTGGGCTACTTTTGCGGATCCACCTTAAGGGTCAATATATGGGTAGGTGAATTTTTATTTTATTCCTCGACCTATGTTCCCTTGAGAAAGTTGTGCAGTATCATCAGTGGCGTGCACAGAGATTTCAGACAGGGTATGCACAGCTAAAAAAAAAAACTTACCAGTTTCAGCTTGTTGCTGTCGGTGGCCCAACGACTAGGACTACCTACCCTACCTGAGTTTTACCACAGGAGCCTTTGGCTTCGCATGATGTTTGTTTGCGACTGTCCAAATGATTCTAAGATGTTGTGCGCGTACCTATCAATGTAAGCGTGTATACCTATCTATATCTAATGAGATGTTAATACAGTCCACACGTTAGAAAGAATTGATTTTTTTAGTGTCAATATACAGAGCGTGCAAAAAAGACGTTGTTTCTGTTAATTATCAATCCCTCAAACGAAAAACAACCTAAACTACCTAAACATATGGTCCATAACGAACCGGATTGTGTCACCTACGATCGAGCATCGCCGCGTGTCGCGAGAACAAAAGACCGCATTCCTTAGATAAGGATTCGTCGGGTGATCGACAGCTTACACAATTATTGAGACATTTTTTTTGTAACTAAAGAACGAGTTATATACTGTTACGGTGAATTGGGTGAATAAATGTGAGAACTGTTAGTTATTTACGAGTGTGTTTTTTTTAACAACGAGACAGTACATAAGTGATTTAAAGACTTGAACAATTAGTGTTATCCGAGACTAAATAACGTAATAGTGAGTGTGTTGGGATTAAAACAGTTACGCGTCTTATTATACAAATACGATGGAGAAGTTAGTTACATTACAAGAACAGTTGATGACCAATTTGAAGACAGCCGAACGAAATTATAAGAAAACGCCGAAAGAAAGGTTAAAACGACCTTATTTAGAAACAAGATTGGAGGTACTTGAGCTACAATATAAAGAATTCAAAGAGGGTCATAAGGTCATAATTTCTGCAGCTTCGAAAGATAAAAAGGAAGCATATTTCACCGAGGGCTATTACGAACAGTTTGAGGAACTGTACGTGCAATATAAAACTAGCTTACGTGAAGCGTTGGAGCCATTTTTGACACCGCCATTGTCTCAATCGCCAATTGCGTCAGTCGCTAGTAATAATGAGAACAGCTATAGTGATGTTAAGCTACCGCGTATCACGCTCCCTACATTTGGAGGTAAATATGAAGAATGGCAAACGTTTTATGATATGTTTTCATCACTAATTCACAACAACAAAGCCATAACGTCAGTTCAAAAATTACATTATTTGAAAAGTAATTTGTCGGGTGAAGCTATGAATCTTTTACGAAATTTTGCAACTACTGAAGCAAATTATGAGGAGGCGTGGAAACAACTCGTAAAAAGGTATAATAACAAGCGTTACAACTGCAATGCTATTATGAGTAATCTGATTGGACTTAAGAAAATACATACTGAGTCGGCTAATTCAATAAAATATTTACTAGACACCACCTCAACTTGTTTGAAGTCACTGCAGTGTATAGGCGTGACAACAGATAACTGGGATGAAATTATTGTTTATCTAACTGTCGCAAAGTTAGACGCGGAGTCAATAAAACAGTGGGAACAGTATCTTAATACCTTGTCTACTGATGGACTGCCCACTTGGTCGCAACTGACAGACTATTTAGAGTACAGATTTAGATCCTTGGAAATTATTGATTCCACAACTCAACGTTCAACACAGACAGGGAAGCCTACACAGAAGCCTACACAGAAACCAAAAACGTTCCACACGTCAGTTGAAAGTAAACCAAAGTCTAACGATGTTGAGTGTACAATGTGTCAGGAGAATCATTATATTTACCATTGCAAACGTTTCGGACTTATGACGCCGAAGGAAAGACAAGAGTTCGTGCAAAATAAGGGATTGTGTTTCAACTGTCTGTCACCTACACATTCCGTTATTAAGTGTCGTCAATCAATGAGCTGCAAGAAATGTGGTAGAAGACACCACACGTTGCTACATTTCGAGAGAGAGAAAGCCGAGATCACCAAGCAAGCTAGTGAGGTAAATTTATCACCGAGTGAACAACACGAGAAAACGAGCACATCACGAGGTGATACCCACATTACTACTACATTTACTAGAGAGGAGCTGCAGCCTGCCAGGGTACTCCTTGCAACAGCTAGAGTTAAGGTATTTAATTCACAAGGTTGTAAACAATGTATTCGAGCTTTATTAGATCAAGGGTCCCAAGCCTCGTTAGTTACCGAGGCTACTGTTCAGTTACTTGGGTTAAAACGTACACCAGTAAATGGTTTTGTGTCAGGGCTGGGAGATGGTCATTCGAGAATAAAACACAGAGTTTCACTTAAAGTGGAATCACGCCATAATCCAGCAAATTGTATTCAAGTTAACGCTTATGTAATGCATTCTTTGACGTCTATGCTTCCCACAGCCAATCTTAAGACTCATGAGTGGGTTGAAATTAATAGTCTACCTTTAGCAGACCCCACCTATGCAACACCAGGTAAAATTGATATACTGCTAGGTGCGGAAGTGTATGGAGATATATTGCTTGACGGTATTGTGAGGGTAGTCTAATTCTCAGGGTAGTTTAATTGCACAAAACACACTTTTAGGGTGGATTATTTCAGGTAAAGTGTCAAGAGAACCCTGTTCGTCGGTAGGAAGTAATCTGACTAGCATGCATGTGCATATAGAAGAGATGGATTTACTTAAGCAATTCTGGGAAATGGAGAATGAACCTAACATAATACAAAAGGAGATGACTGCAAACGAGAAGGTATGTGAAAACTTATTTGATTTAACCACAGTTAGAGATGATAGTGGAAGATTTATAGTAAGGTTACCCTTTGCGACTGAGGATCCTAAGTGTCAGTACGGTCAGTCGAAACAGAAAGCTATCAAAATGTTAGAGAATTTAGAGAGAAGGTTATCACGTGATCCCCAGTTGTTTAAAGAGTATAATAAAGTATTTGAGGAATATTTAAGTTTAAACCACATGACGGAAGTAAATGAGAAAAATATAGAGAATCCACGCGCTGTCTATCTTCCTCATCATGCAGTGGTGAGAGAAGATAAGGATACTACAAAAGTGAGAGTTGTTTTCAACGCGTCAAGCAAGGGAAACAATAACGTATCATTGAATGATGATCTTCTTGTCGGACCTAAGTTACAACAAGATCTTAGGCATATTTTAATGAGATGGAGAAATCACAAGATAGGTCTAGTAGCAGATATTACAAAATTCTATAGAATGGTCCAAGTGGCTGATGAAGATACTGATTTTCAGAGAATTGTATGGAGATTTAATCCATCTCAAGCTATACGACATTTTAAGCTTGTGAGGCTAACGTTTGGTACAGCATGCGCGCCATACTTAGCGGTTAAGTCTTTACAAAGACTAGCAGAGTTAGAGGAACATAAATACCCGTTAGCAGCAAAAATAACTAAGCTAGACTATTATATGGATGATTTAATGTCAGATGTGGAAACAATAACTGAAGCATTACAAATACATTATGAGATGAACGAGCTTATGAAATTGGGTGGATTTGAACTGCAAAAGTAGAACAGTAACAGTGAAACTTTTCTAAATCACATAGGTAAGAGTAGCAAACAATATAGTGACCAAAATACACCAATGAAGGTAAATAATTCAATTAAGGTACTAGGAGTAACTTGGTGTCGGAAATCAGACCAGTTTGAATATGTGCTCAACTTACCTGACGCCAAAGAGGAGCCGGTCACTAAACGACAAATACTGTCTGTTATAGCACGATTATATGATCCGTTAGGCTGGATTGCGCCCGTGGTAGTTGTTGCCAAAATATTTATACAGAGACTTTGGAAATCAGGCCTTGAGTGGGATGACTGCTTAACGGAGGATCTGCTAAGGCAGTGGTTAACATATAAAAATCATTTAATTGATTTAAAACAGCTAACAATACCAAGATGGTTAAACGTAACGCGAGCCTCTAAAACGGAATTACATGTGTTTTCAGATGCATCACAAGCAGCCTACGCAGCTGCAGTTTACCTAAGAATCACTGATAAGTCAAATAATGTGCATGCACATTTAGTCACTGCAAAAACCAAAGTTGCGCCAATAGATAAGGAAGTTTCGATTCCACGATTAGAGTTGTGTGGGTCAACTTTGGCTGCTAAACTGATTTTTGAAGTGTCACAGGTAATGAGATACCCAAAAAAGATTTATACGGATGGACAGACTCCACAGTTGTCCTAGCTTGGCTCAAAGGAGGTTCAAGTCGATGGGCGACGTTTGTTAGTAATAGGGTGTCCACGATTCTAAATATTTTAGATTATGAACAGTGGGGGCATGTCTCTACTGATGCGAACCCCGCCGATTGTGCGTCACGAGGCTTACAACCACGAGAACTGAAAAACCATCCATTGTGGTGGAAAGGACCTCAATGGCTGGCAGAGCAAAATATACAAAAGGGCAACACAGATGTCATAGATACACACGAAGAGGAGAAAGTCAAGTCTTTAATTGTTTCATCTAATAATATTAACGAGCTATGTGTTTGGTTGAGATTTTCTTCATTATCGAGATTATTAAAAGTTATATCATACTGTAGGAGAATATTGACTTTGAAGTTACCTAAAAGTGATCGACCGAATTCACCTAAATTTATTACCGCAAACGAATTAAATGATACTTTAATGGCATTGATTAAACTAATTCAAGAACGAGCGTTTTTGGTTGAGATGAAACAGTTAAAGACGCGAGGATGTGTATCTAAAACAAGCTCTTTACGAACTTTTGTCCGTTTTTAGATCAAAAAGGGATATTAAGAGTAAGTGGCCGCATAACACATGCAGATGCGTGCAATGATACAAAACATCCGATAATTATGCCTGCTAAACATCATGTTACCATGCTCATAATTATGGATGCTCATCTCAAGACATTGCACGTAGGTCCACAGGTTATGTTGAATCTCTTGAGAACAAAATATTGGATACTACGAGCAAAAGGAACGTGTCAAGAAGTGTTTTAGAGAATGCATCGTTTGTTTAAGGTACACCACGAAGAAGTCGGTACCATTAATGGGTTCACTTCCAGAGGCAAGAGTACAACCCAGTAAACCATTTAAGTCTACTGGCGTAGATTATTGTGGTCCGGTGAATATTAGATTCTCACCCGGTAGAGGCTCTAAGTCATACAAGGGCTATATATGCCTTTTTGTCTGTATGGCAACACGAGCGGTACATCTAGAAGCTGTTTCTGATTTGACTGCTAAGGGCTTTATCGCGGCTTTCAAGCGTTTTACTGCGAGAAGAGGTCACTGTAAAGATATATATATGTATAGCGATAACGGCACTAATTTTGTTGGCGCTGACAAACAAATGAGAGAAATGTTCAACAGTGCCAAGTCGGCCCTTCCAAAAGAAATAGCGGAGTTACTTACGTTAGAACGAACAACGTGGCACTTTATACCACCACACGCTCCAAATTTTGGTGGGTTATGGGAAGCTGGCGTTCGTAGTACCAAAACACATCTACGTAAGGTAGTCGGTAATTCTACACTTACCTTTGAGGAAATGGCGACAGTTCTAGCACAAGTGGAAGCGTGCTTAAATTCACGGCCTATGACTTTACTCAGTGACAATCTCAATGACCCACTACCCTTGACACCAGGTCATTTTTTGGTAGGTGAGCCGTTAATTAATATAGCTGATGAGGATTATTCTAAATCCAATGTGGTAGGTTTAGACAGATGGAGACTTACTCAAAAAATTGTAAACGACTTTTGGAATAGATGGTCAAAAGAATATCTAGTAAGTCTTAGCCAAAGGTATAAGTGGAATTCTAAAGGTAGAGAACCTGAAATTGGTGATATTGTCATCTTAAAAGAGGATAACATTCCTCCAGCTAAGTGGATTCTTGGTAAAATTATACAAAAACATACGGGGCATGACAACATAACCCGTGTCGTGACAGTTAAATGTAAGACAGGAGAATATAAGCGTCCATTTAGTAAGATTTGCGTTATAACTAAATAAAATATTTACTTGTATTACTTTAAGTCATTTTACACTTTTCTTTATTTTACATTTTTTTTACCATGGGGAATTTACCTATAATGCAAACTGTCTATGTTTCACGAAACTTTAACGATTGTGTTCCATTTAGTGAAATTCTTGTGACCAAGTCAAGGTGGGCGGGTCAAACTTATTAAGTATAATACTATTAATTATGGGGTTTGTTGATAGGTAGGACTTATTATTCATAAATTTTGTACTAGGATCTAATGATTAGGTATGTTTTTCTGGCTAACGTGCATTAGGTATTAATTATTACTTACCTACACTTTTAGTTCATAGGTGCAAAGAATGTTTTGAGTTGGGCACTTGCATCTACTATTTTGTTGTTATTAGAATTTAGTTTTTTTTTTTGTTGAACTCACCATTTAGACATTGTGTTGTATAGATTATATGTAATAGTGACCTAGGTCGTGTTATGTAATAATCTAGATTATAATAGTGATTAAAGAACGATGTTCTTTGGTGGGCGGAATGTCCAAATGATTCTAAGATGTTGTGCGCGTACCTATCAATGTAAGCGTGTATACCTATCTATATCTAATGAGATGTTAATACAGTCCACACGTTAGAAGGAATTGATTTTTTTAGTGTCAATATACAGAGCGTGCAAAAAAGACGTTGTTTCTGTTAATTACCAATCCCTCAAACGAAAAACAACCTAAACTACCTAAACAGCGACCACTATGAATATCTAAATAAGTGACACTTATATGATATGCAAAGTGGTATTTAAAAAGGCCGTGAGATGTTTATTTTGTTTTCTTTGCGCAAATGAATTTAAATTCAAAATAAATTACTACTTTAATATTAACTAATTACTTTCTACAAGTTAATGTTTATAAATCAAATCGACGCGCCTATCTTTTTTTCAGATAGTTTTGGAAAACGTCGTCGTAAAAACTGCTACATCGTTTTACTAAAAGTTCTTTTCCAATTGCAATCATAGACAAATCTGTGAGTCTGTTTTGGCCCTGTGTGTTTCGTAAATATGTAGGAATTCGTTTTAGACTAGAAAATGATCGTTCGGTCGAAGCGCTACTGAATTTTTATTTAATTACCGACGCAACACTAGAAATTAAATCATTTTGGGTCCTATTCGATAACCTCGTGAATGAGCTACCCGATGTTGATTGTAAGTGGGTTTCCGAATTTCCATCATATTTAGCTAACAAATCTACAATTTCTAGAAAATTGCCTTTATTAAAAGACAAGCTAGATTCGTCATGACCACGGAATGCTAATTCTTGTTTACCAAGAAAACAAACTACATCAATTAACCGTTTAAAAATATTTTTATTTCTCTCAACTTTCGCGTTGTGCCTTTCAATATCTAACTTAAACTGGCTATTCAAACTAGTCTCTATTCTACCTTTACCAAAAGTTTGGAACTTCAAGCAGGATTCCAGATGTTTTTCTGAAGAATCGTGTTTAGCGCTTTGTGAAAATTATTTAGATGTGATTATCCGTTATAGGTTCAAACATTCTTTATATCTTGATTTGTAAACAAAATGCAAGGGAAACAGTACAATATGTTCGTGAGTACATACACAACCTGTTATAACTATCATAAAACTTTTCATGAATAATAATAATAATAACCTGGGACATTATTCCCACACGGTCATCTGATCCCAAAGTAAGCAGAGCTTGTACTATGGAAACCAGATAACTGATATACTACATATACTACTTTTTTTTGTAAATACATACTTATATAGATAATTACACCCAGACTCGGAACAAACAGACATGTTCATGCACAAAAATGTTTGTCCTGGATGGGAATCAAACCCACGACCTGCGGCATGACAGGTGGTATCTTAACCAACTACGCCAACTGGCCTGTCACGAATAGCTGCATTACCTTTTTTGAGTTAAATTCAATCCGGGTACACACCTTCCCTTTGCAATCAATTTAAATTTTTCCTCGAAAGATAACGTCGAAAGCGTGGCAGATTTTAATTTATTTAAACACACTTCGCCAGCACAGGACTCACAGGTATAATTTTCCATTTTCTACAATAAATTTACTAAATAATTACTTAGACAATCAATCACTTGCGCCAAGAATAGCAAACAATATGGCGAGTGGCGACAAACTTTGCAATTAGGTTCCGAACTAATACGAACGAATGAATTAGTCGGTCATTTGGCCAATCCGACTAAAAAAAGTCGACCCTCTGCAATCAACAATTAGGCGAACCTTTTACGGCTTCTCAATTTGGACGGTTTGCAATATAAGCAGTGCTTCTAAAACTCGAACACACGCACACAGACACACTTTTGCTGTGTACTACACGAGTCGCGACATCATGCGTTGTATAATATGAATGAAAAATAACTATAATTTCGGTACTCGGTGTCTTTGGTTTTGTATTTTCGTTTTTTGCCACCGACTTCCGAAATTAAAGTTATTTTTCACTTTGTAGTGTTTTGTTTCGGAAGTCGGTTTTATTTTTTGCTAAAAAATTTTTATTTTTCACTTTTTAATTGTGGAACCTACCCCACACAAATTCGAATACATAATTGAGCACAATAATTGTAGATATAGCCATGTAAATAACAGTGATAGGAAGTTATTAAAACATCATCACATCATCCACATATAATAAGTGGGATATATACACATTATTGAAGCTAACTCAAAAACTCCCCCAGCAAAGTTAATAAAATTTATATGGGACCACCTCGAATGTATACCCTTTCAAACAAAAAAATAATTTTCCAGATCGGTCCATCCGTCTTTGAGTAATCGCGTAACAAACATACAAAAAAAAAATCATACAGACGAATTGAAAACTTCCTCCTTTTGGAAGTCGGTTAAAAATAAGCACGGCGTAGTAATGCTTTTGCCCGCTGCATCTGGATTAGCTGGCGCTTAAATCGCGCTGTAAAAACGGGAAGCGAATGTGTGTTCGTATGAATGGCGAATAAGTTAGATTAATATATATTTTTTTTAACTATAGTTATTTATCATTTAAAATTAAGAGGGGCATGTATGTATGGCACTACAGGGTATGCAGTGCTTATTTGCATATATGAAGTGCACGCCACTGAGTATCATTGACTTGCTACACTGTCAAAGTTTCGCGTTATTTATCTATTATTTATGTGAGGTGTCGGGATCAGGATTATTTGACTTAAATTTTGCCATGAGACATATCCACAAGTTCCTCAACCATTTCTAGACAACTCGGCTAATTGCTCGTACAACTTTTCAAGTTTATTAATCAAAGGAATAAGATTTTTCACAATTATAAACTGTATCCGTTCTTTTCACCCCCACAGGTGTGGAATTTTTCAAACTCATTTGGGAAGTTTCCATAACTTTACTCAAAGATTATTTATACCATTTCTTTAGTTAGTAAAGCCACGCAGTAAAATCTTCCCCTTAAAAATTAAATTACCCCTTTGTGCCCCTTCAGGGGTCGACTTTCCTTCGGGATTAACATTCGAAAAATCCAAAAACTTATTATTGTTTATTTTCTGTCTATAAATAATGAGTTTCGAACTATTCGTTACCGCGCTTTAAAATTCTTCCATACAAACTTTACCCCCTTTAAGGTGTAGTTTTGAAAAACTAATAATGACAAACTTAGTTATTAGTTACTTAGGCAACTATTTGTGCCTAGTTTCAAGTTAATTAACCAAATGAATAAGATTTTTCATATAAACTGTATTCCAAATCCAAACGATTTTTTAAAATTCCAGCCCTGTGGAATCACACCCACCAAACCCCTCCAATCCCCCTTAGTTTAGGAAAACTAAAAATGTCAAACTTTATAATCTACTTAGTTAAGGATTCGTGTCAAGTCTAGTAACTCAAGGAATAAGATTTTTCATGCAAACTTTTTTCTCCTGTTTTACCCCCTCAGCGGTTTAGGCTGTGGCGGTGTGTGCGGGTGTGTGGGATTGAGTATGCGGTATGTGTATGTGTGCGACAGGCGGCAGTAGAGGCTTAGTTAGAGTATTATTTTTACTTGAATACAAAATTTTGTGAAGGAGCAAGTTAAATACAAAATCTCATCCCCCTTTTCACCCTCTAAAGGGTTGAAATTCCAACAACACCGATATATACGTTGCGTTAGATTCAAACCATAATAATAAATTTTGTGATTTTTACTTTGTAAATAAAAGAGTTCCCTTGCACAAATTCATACCCCTTTTCACTCCTTCGGGGGTGGAATTATCAAAAACGCTGAGATACGTATACATTAATTTTCAATCGTCAGCCTAAACACAAAACTTGAAGATCCTAACTTCAAAACTGACGGACTTTCACACAAACTTACATCCCCTTTTTCCCCCGTTAGGGGTAGAATTTCCGGGGTGCGTGGACAGGAAACCTCCCCGAGTGCCCGGGGGCTGGAGTTCCCTTACGGATACGTCCGGGGGGAAGGCCAGTCTCCGGGACGGTGCACCCTGGGGTGCGGGCAATGGTTCCCCTTAGGCACGTGTGCCTAAGGGGTTTTGTTGCCGGTATGCCAATATCCTGTCGGAGGTACGCTCCAACGTGTGTCCCTCTGTTCTAAGCAGAGACGCACAGCGGCGGAGTAAGAGCGGGCTCGGTGTGCACTAACCCTGCCGCCGGGCAGGCAGGAGGAAGTCATTTCCTTCTGCCACCGTTAGTATCGTAGCCCCGAAGATTGTTCAAGGTCATGTCTCTGACTTTTGACGGGGGTCGAGGGTCTTGGCTTAACCGCCCGGACCGCGAGGAAGAAAACCTCTATAAAAAATTACCCCAAACCTTCAAGCGGCGGCGCACCGTGAGGGAGGTTGGTAGCTTGATTAATGGGTAGCTAAATTAATCGCTAGTGCGAACCACAGTTTTGAGCCAGTTATAAAGTTTTTTACTCGTGGGAACAAATATGGGACCAAAAATAACTAGACGAGAAGAGGAGAGGGAGAGGAGTGATGCGGGGTCGGAGTCCGACGCCGCATCGGGAGTGAAGGGCGCGAAGGGCACTTTTAAGAGCCCGGAGTGCGTAGTGGTGGGGGCCGCTGAAAGGAAAAATGCTTTCCTGAAGCGGAACCTAAATCCGGGAGATGCCCAGGAGTCTTCCTCGGACGGCGGACTTAAATCGGCTCCGAAATATGCTTGCCGGGGCCTAGCCCGGAAGAGCAAGAGCCGGGTAAACGCCGCACAGGAGGACGGCTCAGCCGGGTCGGCCGAGGGGAGCGCCGTGGAGGCGTCTGGCGATGAGTCGGACGCCGCTGGTGGCTCCAATTCGGAGCGGGCCAGGTTTGAGGAGGTCGTGGCCGCTGCATTCAAGGGTGTGGCCCTGAAGAAGAAGCAGTCTTCTAAAGACAAGGCCATACCCGCAGCCAAGGCCTCCATTATGGCGGCAGCGGAGGCTCTACTTCAAGGGCCTCCGTCGGACGGAATGTCCGAAATGCGGGCGGAGGTCGCCCGCTTGACAGCCGCCATGGAGCTTCTCCGAAAGGAGAATGAGGAGCTCCGAGCAGACCTGGCCAGGCTCCGCGGAGCCGGCGCTCAGGAGGGGGTGCAGGAGGGGGTGCAGCAGGGGCAAGGCGGCCTCGGGCCTGCAGAGGACCGAGTTCTGGCCTTGGTGCGGAAGGAGTTGGCTTCCCTTAGCAACCGGTTCTCGGTCCTTGAGGGAATCGTCCTGCGGCCCCCGCTAGGCCGAGCGGCGGCCTCGGGCCAGCCAAAGGCGGCTTCGTATGCCGCCATGGCTGCCACGGCCAAACCAGGGTCGGCAGGGCAGGCTAAGGGCGGGGCCGAGGCTGCGAAGGCGCCTGCGAAGGCGCCCACGAAGGCGGCCGCGAAGGCGCCTGAGAGGGCCCCAGCTGTGGCGGTGACGAAGCGGCTGCCCCCGCCTCCCAAATCTCCTCCGGCTGACGCCGAATGGCAGGTAGCTGGGGAGAAGAGGAAGGAGGGCAAGGCGGCAAGGTCGGCCAAGCGGAGGGAGAGGCGGCAGCGGCGCAAAGAGCGAAGCGTCGCGGCGAGGTTACGTGCCCCAAAGTCCGCAGCTGTAGTGATCACACTACAGCCGGAAGCGGAGAAGAAGGGCGTGTCCTACCGCGACGTGCTCGCCAAGGCGAGGGCGGCGGTGAACCTGGAGGAGATCGGTATTACCGAGGGCATGCGGGTAAGGGTCACTGCGACTGGGGCTCGGATGCTCGAGATCCCCGGTGCGGCCAGTGGCCCGACCGCTGACGCTCTGGCCGAAAGGCTCAGGGCGTCCTTAAATGCGGACGAGGCCCGAGTGTCCAGACCCGCCAAGTGCGTTGACTTGCGCATCCTGGGTCTGGACGACTCCGTGACGGAGCGAGAGGTGGTGGCCGCCGTGGTCAAGACTGGGGGGTGTGCCTTCGAACAGGTGAAGGTAGGCACCATCCGTCCTGACCTCACGGGGATGCGAGCCGTTACGGTGAGCTGCCCCGTATCGGCGGCCCACAAAATAGTTGGGGAGGGCCGAAGGTTCCAGGTGGGCTGGGATTCCACGCGGGTGAAACTGCTGGAACCCAGACCTCTGAGGTGCTTCCGTTGCCAAGTGGGCAACCACGTGGGGGCAAAATGCACCTCGGAGGTGGATCGCAGCAGTCACTGCTTCCGTTGTGGTCAGCCCGGTCACAAGGCCGGCTCGTGCAATGCCACGCCGCACTGCTATCTATGTGCGGCAGCTGGCAAGCCGGCCGATCACCGGGCTGGAAGCAAGGGCTGTAGTCCACCCACCAAAGCCCGGGGCAGGGGCAAGCCCTCCGCCTCCGCTACCGCCGTCACGGCCGCAGCCGCCGCCACGGCCGCCGTCGCTGCCGCCTCCACTGCCGTCGCCGCCGTACTCACTGCGGCAGAGCCCTCACAGGAGGCTCAGGGGGGGGCTAATATGGAGTGCCAGTAATGGCCCCATTACGCCTCCTCCAGGCGAACATCAACCACTGCGTCGCCGCTCAGGATCTGTTGCTCCAGAGCATGGCGCAGTGGTCGATTAACATCGCCGTGGTCGCTGAGCCGTACTTTGTCCCGCCCAGTGATTACTGGGTGGAGGACCTGAGCGGCTCAGTGACCCTCATTTCATCGGCCGCCGCCGGTACCCTGTCCCTCGAAGCCGTCAAGAGGGGACAGGGTTGCGTTGCAGCACGGTTCGGGGGGATTATCGTGGTAGGGGTATACTTCTCCCCGAACCGAACTCTCGCCGAGTTCCACAACTCCCTTGCGGAGTTGAAAAACGTCGTCGTCGGGTTTCGTTCCCTTCCCGTGCTCGTCCTCGGGGACTTCAACGCCAAGAATGTGGCTTGGGGTTCCCGGTATACGGACACACGGGGCAGGATGGTGGAGGACTGGGCTCTGGAGACAGGCCTGGTCATCCTAAACCGGGGTTCTGTCCCCACGTGTGTGCGGATGCGGGGCGAATCAGTGGTGGACATTTCGTTTGCCAGCCCCGCTCTGTTGCCACATGTTGTTGACTGGCGCGTCATAGAGGGGGTGGAGACCTACTCCGACCACCGGTACATCCGGTTTGATGTCTCCGCCCAGACCTCGAGCGCGCCGGTCCGACAGGCCCCGAGTGGTCCGCGGTGGGCGCTGAAGAAGCTGGACCGGGAGCTCCTCCTGGAAGCCTCGATCGTGCAGGCCTGGGTGTCACCACCGGACAGGCCTGCCGACATCAACGACGAGGCGGAGTGGTTCCGGGAGGCCATGTCCGAAATATGTGACGTGGCAATGCCCCGGGTCCAGCCCGGTCGCGCCTGGCGCCAGGTGTATTGGTGGTCGCCGGAGCTGGCGGCTCTGCGCGAGGCGTGCGTTGCTGCGCGGCACCGGTACACCAGGCACCGCAGGCTCCGTATCCGCCCTCCGGATACGGAAGCCATTCAGGCGGAGCTGTACGAGGGGTACAGAGCGGCGAAGACCGCCCTCCGAGCGGAGATCTTGCGGGCCAGGGATCTGGCTCGCGAGGAGTCGCTGGAGACTCTAAACAGGGACCCATGGGGACGCCCTTATAAAATGGTGCGGAATAAACTCCGCCCATGGGCGCCCCCGCTGACGCAGAGTCTCCGGCCCCAGCTCGTGGAGGACGTGGTGAGCGCTCTGTTCCCTTCGCGAGGGGAACATACTCCCCCGCCCATGGCTCCGCTTCCTGCGGTGCCTATTGCGGACCACATCACCGACGACGACGACGATGCTCCGGAAGTGACCGAGGTAGAGTTGAGAGCGGCGGTACGTAGGCTGAGTGCCAAAAATGCCGCCCCAGGACCCGACGGCTTACCTGGAAGAGCGTGGGTTCTGGCCTTTGGGGCTCTCGGGCCTCGACTAGGGGGGCTCCTAAGCGCATGCTTGGAGAGGGGCCAGTTCCCACTTCGTTGGAAGACGGGGAAACTGGTCCTCATTAAGAAGCCGGGGCGCCCTGCGGACTCTCCGTCCGCTTACCGACCCATCGTGCTGCTCGACGAGGTGGGCAAGCTCTTTGAAAGAGTTATTGCAGACCGCCTCGTCGGGTGGCTGGTGCAGGAGGGGCCGGATTTGGCGGAGAGCCAGTTTGGTTTCCGCAGGGGGCGCTCTACGGTGGACGCCATCATGCGCGTGCGAGCCCTCACGACGGGGGATGCTGTGGCCCGGGGTGGGGTCGTCTTGGCGGTGTCTCTAGACATCGCCAACGCCTTCAATACCCTGCCCTGGAGTTGCATCAGGGAGGCACTCCGGTATCACCGGATGCCGACCTACCTCTGTCGAGTGGTTGAGGCCTATTTGACGGATAGGGCCGTCATCTACCCCGGTCATCAGGGAGAGTGGAACCGGCGAGAGATGTCGTGCGGTGTCCCACAGGGATCGGTCCTGGGGCCGCATTTGTGGGACATCGGGTACGACTGGGTGCTGCGCGCCGACCTCCCTAGCGGCGTCAGCGTAATATGTTACGCTGACGACACGCTGGTCCTGGCGCAGGGGAGGTCGCACCAGGCGGCGGCTGAATTAGCGACACGCGGGGTTGCGATAGTCGTTGAGAGGATCCGGCAGTTGGGACTCGAGGTGGCCCTGCACAAGTCCGAGGCCATGTGTTTTCATGGTCCTCGGAATGCGCCACCGTCGGGTTCCCAAATAACGGTAGGAGGGGTTCGCATCGGAGTCGAGTCGACGATGAAGTACCTGGGACTCGTCCTCGACAGCCGGTGGAACTTCGTGGAGCATTTCCGACGTTTGGCTCCCAGACTGGAGCGGGCTGGGGCTGCCTTGAAGCGGCTCCTGCCCAATCTAGGTGGTCCAAACGCCTCCTGCCGGAGGCTTTACGCGGGGGTCGTGCGGTCCATGGCCCTTTACGGGGCACCGGTGTGGGCGCGTTCCCTGAGGCTGCGGCCAGTCCGCCGGTTGAACGCGTCCCAGAGGGTCATGGCCATTCGGCTAGTCCGGGGTTACCGCACGGTCTCCGGTGAGGCGGCGAGCCTCCTTGCCGGATTGCCGCCGTGGGATCTGGAGGCGAAAGTCCTCGCGCACGTGTGGGAGTGGCGCGAGGAGGCAAAACGCCGGGGCGTAACTCCGCTGCCGCGAGAAATCACGGTACAGCGGACAGAACTCCGGCGGGATCTCATGGCGACATGGAGAGTGCGACTGTCGCAGCCCAGCGCTGGGCACGCCACAATTGCGGCGATAAGTCCCCTCTTTGAGGAGTGGTTAGAGAGGCGCCACGGCGTCCTCACCTTCCGCCTGACGCAGGTCCTCACCGGACACGGTTGTTTCGGGAGGTTCCTGTTTCGCATAAGGCGGGAGGAAACGCCCGGGTGTCACCATTGTGTGGATCGCCCAGAGGACACGGTGGAGCATACAGTGGAGGTCTGCCCGGCTTGGGCAGAGCACCGCCGTGTTCTCACGGAGGCGATCGGCGGCGGCGATCTCTCGCGTCCGAGCCTGGTCCAGGCCATGGTGCGGAGCGAGAGTGCATGGGAGGCCGTCACCTCCTTCTGCGAAGCGGTAATGCTCGCGAAGGAGGAGGCGGAACGCGTGAGGGAGAGGCAGCCTCACGCCCTCAGTCGCCGCAGGAGACGCCCTGGGCGGCGGGAATTGATAGCCGATTCCCGGCCACCGTAGGCGCGGGCTTGCGGACGGTGAGTAGTGGGTAGCTCGCCGTCCGGTGAGGACCAGGCCCGGGTCGACGGCGCGTTGTGTTCCACGCGCGCCTCAAAGAGATGTCAGCAAAAGATGGGGTCCAATAGGGCCAATGCCGCTGGGGTCGCGGGTTGTTTGAAAAAGATACCGTGGCCCTGGCATAGGCAACTGAAGGAACACGGGTGGGTTTTAGTCAGTAAAAGTCTGACACGCCCTTCCGCTCCACCCAGAGCGGGAGAAGTTATTTGATGATTTCCCATCCACAAAAAAAAAAAAAAAAAAAAAAAAGGGGTAGAATTTCCAAAAATCATTCCTTAGTGGATGCCTACACTGTATAAGGTACTTATGTACAAAATTTCAAGTCTCTAGGTCCAGCGCTTTTGGCTGTGCGTGTATGTTTCATCCAAACAGTCAGTCAGTCAGTCACTCATTCATTCAGTCAGTTTACCATTTTATATATAGATAATAACAAAAACTTCACACATGGCAATGCAAATAAAACACCAAATTAATATAAAAACTAAATATTGGTGTTCGCACCGATATATTTTTAAATCCTCTCTGTGTTTGAACGAGAAATAATCAATCAATTTTATTTACTGTGAGCTGAAAGCTTCAATTTTTATTTCGATCCCACTATTTGTTTGAATAGCCTATAGTATATTTCTGAAAGCGACTTTGTTAACAACATATTTGTTAGTATTTTATTATTATGTAAAGTTGTTAGGGAAACATCGCCTTCTTATTGCCTTTTACGGACGGTAGGACGCAAACTTCGCTTCACGAATCCCCTCAAGCGTCTGAAAAACCCCATACATTTAATATAAGTCATGTATTGTACCTATGGACGCTCTTACGTTTGGACTTTGATTATAATAACAAAAACTGGCAGTACTAAAAATATAATATTGCAACACTGTGGTGGCATTTTTATTTTCTAGCAACACCAGTGAGTGGCATGACGCTATCGGTGTTGTATGCAGTGTGAGGCCATTTTGGAGATAGTCTGAAATGTCCATAGGTACAATACATTACCTACGCTAATATACCTATTATGTAAAGATTAAAAAAAAAAAATCTTGGGCACACTCACACTTGGGGTGCGTCAGTTGTTTGAGGGGTTAAAGCAAAACTGTACATTTATCAACTTTACTAGTATATTTACATAATTTAAAAGCTAATAGTCTTAAAATAATAATATGTCCAAGTATATAAAAAAGGAGGGGAAATAATCATAGGGCATCAAAAAAGTCAACAGGAATAGTGCCCAAAAGGCTGGCCGCATTGCCACGTTGTATGGCAATGCTTATTCTTTGGCCAAAAATTGGCCAGACCAGCTAACCGCTTGGCGATGTCTCGAAAAACTAACAGGGCATTCGGACCCCATGGCGCCAGTGTTTCAACTACAAACGTCTCGAACATATTCACGAATTTTAACACATTGCTATGTGTCTACATCTATGAGATTGTAAGCTTCGCATGAACTAGCAAACATCTTTTTGATAAGTACAGAAGTAAGCGGCATAGTGATAAAATTAGTTGCAAATCAAACAAGATGGCCTTATATGCCAGAAGAATTTTCAGTATGGCACTGCTTATATACATTCACTTACCAAAGTCTATAATAGAAACTCCATCCATCGATGAATTCAAAAATAAATTAAAAAGTTTCTTGCAATTTAAATGTTATTATAGTATTCAGGATTGTTTAATAGAGAATGTAAGGACATATTGTTTTTGGAAATATTGATGTTGCTGTGACATGTGTTTAATGCACTAATTAATTATCTATTATTTTTACTTTAACATGTATTTACAAATATATCTTGCCATTCTCATTTAATACATGACATTTTAAATTTTAATTATTCTAGTGACTTTATTATTTGCTAATGTTTAATTTACTATTTCTCTCGGTGAAATTAACAGAATTGTTGCAAGTAAATAGTTGTGTAATAATGTTGTTAATGCTTGAGTTTGCATGCCTCAAGGCGTAATATGGTTGATCTATGCTTAATTTTTAACAACTTTATGTAATTACCCATATTAGCAAATAAATGACTTTGAATTTGAATTTGTTTTGGAAGGTAAGGTAAGGTGCATAGTCTAAATTAAAATTATCTTTCGAATTATGATGGCGCACACAATCACAACAAAGAGTTTTGTAACAGAAAGACAATTCCCGTATTTTTAAGAATTTTCACATTCTAATCTCAGTCTTAATCTGTCAAAACTAAACTCTAATTTACCTACACTTTCTACATATTCTAGACATCGTATGTATCATCAATATCATCCATTCATCGTTTGCACATGCCAATCCTCGTACTTCTGAAGGCGCATTCTGAAAGTTAGCGACGTCGCAAATCATCACCAAATATTTCGTAGTTCTGATTAATTTATCAATATTACTACTTATGTACTATTCAATTATGAATATAAATAATCTTTAAACAGAGATCAAAAACAATTCAGCCTATTTTTATAAGCAATAGGGATGATGCCTGGGTAAAAAAAAAGAAATTCTATTTAGTCCGTCAGTCAGATAATAAAAAAAATAGACACATATTTTTTGCTATAACATATTAATAAAAAAAAAAAAACTAAAGTTAGGGAGTGGGGACTCCCTATGTCACAACTATAACAAACTACGTATAGAATCTAGCAAGGTGTGTGATCATCATCTCGTATTTCAATGTATCGCCGTAATCTTGTAGTCCAGAAGGCTTTTGATTACGTAAAAAGAAAAAAATACAAGTCCAATACTTTTTAATAATCTACATGACGGACAAAAAAATTATTATCCCTATTAATCAATTTTACTGCATACCAACATTATTCCAAATTTCACATTTTCACCTACTAAAATTATTACACGAACGGAATGCCCCAGTAGAATATTTACACGCTTAAAACAAGGAGATTCAAAGCAGCACCAATTTACACTCAATTAAGTTACCCCAACACTCAAATTAAGGGATTCAAAACAATAATATTGTGCTGGTTCAGAATTGGGCGAAAGAGAGGTGGTATCTTCCGTCTCTTTTTGGCGGTACACAGATGAAAGAGAGTAAAATCATGAATCAGTTATTGTTACTCTTTTACCAATGTGTTTTTCTTAAAACATATGGTTTTTAAAGATTTAAATAAATGTCAGTTTTAATTTAATTTTGATATTTTTCTCAAAAACTAGTAGTCTGTGTAGTGTGAAATTTTGCGTAAGCGATTTACACGAAGACGTGATAAACTCTCTGAATAATAGTGTTCTCTGGAGGTAAAATGTCAATTTTATTGTGTAACTAGCTTTTGCCCGCGGCTTCGCCCGCGTCGTTGTCGGTAATTATCCCGCGGGAACGTACAACCGGGCTCAAAAGTATCCTATGTCCTAATCCAGGTCATAGTCTACCCATGTGCCAAATTTCATCCAAATCTGTTCAGCAGTTTTAGCTGAAAGCGTAATAATTCAATCATGATTCGAAAGACACGTGGCGCCATCTATTATCATAAATAACGTTATTGTTATTTTCCTCGGGAACAGTACTTTTTTTTCGGGATGAAAGGTACCCTATGTCCGTTTCTGTACACGTGACAACGTATATGCAAAATTTCAGGAGGATCGGTTCAGTGGCTTAGGCGTGAAAAGGTAACAAACAAACAAACAAATTTACTTTCGCATGTATATTATTAGTAAGGAAATAAGGATTCATTCTGAATTTTATGAAACTTTAGGATTTTTTTTTTAATCCAGAGCAGGCTTTGCCTGGTTATGAAAGTTGGTTCGTAGCTAGTATTTAGTAAGGATAGATTAGTCGAAAATAAATAGTCAACCAAGACCTTACACCTCTCGTTTTGCGTGTCCATACCCCACAGTTGTTGGTGAGCATTGGCGTCGGCCCCGATTATGACCTAAAACCTACATCTCGCGCAATGACTCATGAGGTGGGCGAGGCCGTGGGGAGGCGACGCCTCCGCCTCTGGCATGTAGACCGAGGCGAAAACGATCTTCATCTCCGTTGCGTCAACACGCTGTATTAGCAGCTTTGCTACAGAGACATCTCTGCAACATAAATCACTTAAGAGATGTATTTTAAGGTTACATGTGACAAAGAAACACGATCTGCGGTGATCGTGATCTGTGGTGACCTGGAATCTCAAAGAAATATAATATAATAATATGTATATATCCTTGGACATTTTCAAACACGGTCATCTGGTCCCAAACTAAGCAGAGCTTGTACTATGGAAACCAGATAACTGATATACTACATATACTACTTTTGTTTTGTAAATACATACTTATATAGATAATTACACCCAGACTCAGGACAAACAGACATGTTCATGCACACAAATGTTTGTCCTGGATACGAATCGAACCCACGACCTGCGGCGTGATAGGTGGTATCTTTACCAACCACGCCAACTGGCCTGTCAAAAAATTAAACGACTATACATAGTCTATTTATTTCTGTGAAGTTTTAATGTAGTAAATTGTTGTCAAAAATGATATGGTAAATAATTACGAGGTCGCCATTCCCGAGCGTTTCAATCCTAACAGCCATCCGCTCTCCACCCACTACCAAAATAACATTCTATATATAAAAAATGGCAAAAAAAGTAACATTCAGTATGTAAAAATAAATGGAGCAGCTCAATCCCAAGTCTTTTTTTCCTCAAAATTATCTTTAAGAGTATAAAAGGCTTTCACACGTTAAATGAATGATTTGAATTTATTAAGACTTAGATCTTGAACGTAATTAGGAAGTTTATTATAAAAGCGTTTACATTGATTGAGCCTTGTTGCAGGTAAAACAAATTTATGTTTTTAACAAACTAGTCATAAAAGCCCTGAGGAGCTGGGTAATAATATTATACTGAATTTCATATTATTTCTGTTTCTATTTCTATAACCTGCTGGTCAATAATGTGATTTGAATTTTGACCTCAATTAAAAAATAATTTGAAATTCGAATTGCTTTTTTATTTTCTCGCAGAAGAAGTGAAGTGAGCTTGAATACCTCGCTACGCTCAGGATTCTAGTCTTAACTCTGAAATTCTTCCCGATCAATGTAACGCCCGTGACAAAAGACACTGCTTTATCCCCTCATTGATTAATCTTCTATAACCAGCAACAGTTGTCATGAAACTAGAACACAACAAAACTCACCGAAAGCCGAGCTTCTTCAAAAAGAGCTGAACTACTACTCAAGCCATCCCTTATCACAAGTTTCCCTCAAGATGAAACCCGCTTAAGATATTACATTAATATCTCAGCCGAAATAATTACCTCAGGCTTAGCTGATCGGCAAACATGTAAAAATTCGCCTAACGATCGGGAAATAATCAATTACGTTTTATTATTACGTTGCTTAGTAACAGCTAATACATATTTCTTTATTACTTGCTTTTTTTTTTTTTGTTAGTACATTTTGATTATTTTTTACTTTTGTTTGAGAAGAGTTTGCTTTTGACTTTAGTCTAGGTCAGAGCTGATAGAGACAAAATCTACGATGGAGTGAGCTTGCCCAGAAGAAGCCTGTTCACTCTCACTTTGAAGAGATTCGGGTTGTATGCGTTCGGGAACATAGACGCAGGTAGTAAGGTCCACTCTTTTGCCGTGCGCATTATGAAGAATGTTTGGAAGCTCTTAGTACGAATTGGTGGAATGGCAACTAGGTATGGATGGTAACTTGCAGTGCGTCTAGATGTCCGATGGTAGAAGGGGGGCGGTGGAATGAGGTTGTGGAGTTCCTGAGCACACTCACCGAAGTACAATCTGTAGAAGACCAACAAGCAGGCAACCTTGCGGCGATGAGCCAAGCTGTGAAGCTTGGCATCCACCAGTTTTACGTCGCCAATGAGCCTCTTAGCTCTGCGTTCAACTGAGTCAAGCGCAGCAAAAAAAAGCTTAGCTGAGCCATCCTAAAGGTGGCAGCAATAATCCATGCAGGATCGGACTTGCGCTTTTGATTTTGTAAGTGACTTTGTTATTTATGTGATTGTTAAGAAATAAGATCAAGAAAGTCACATAGACAGTCACTGCATGTAAAATACTGGTGTTCAGCTGCATCCAGTTAGACTGGAAGCCGACCCCGATATAGTTAGAAAAAGCTACCTAGACAATGATGATGATGAAACACTAAATGATATGATTACTGAAGAATTTATAAAAATAATAAAATGCATGAAACAATGCTTTAGTGTCAATAATAAGCAAATCAGACAACACATGAATAGTTAGAAAAATAAATAAAGATACTCTAATAAACGGAGGAGTAAGAAAAACATGAATACATTATATGGAAGATGATATGGCGAGAAATAAAATAACGTTGAGTTTACAGTTTAAGAGCGTTTAACCCGCGCGGGCTTTTCTACATCGTCGCATTTTTACAGGGTTTTCGTGATTATTTTATACATTTAAATCACATTACTATTCTTTTTAATAGACTATCTAGATCGTTGGTATTTATAAGTATGTGTACTTATGTATGCTATTTTTACAGTTATTTTAGTATTTACTCATAAAAAATAGCATACATACTCGTATTTATAAATACCAGCGATCTAGATAGTCTATTAAAAATGTGTAATTTTATTTGATTGTATTAAAATAATCACGAAAAACCTGTAGAAATACGACGTTGCCAGCTCGCGCGGGATAAGCGCTCTTAAAGATGAAATGAAAATATAGCAATTTTTCGCTTTGTTGGAAGTCGGCTGTTTTTTTATATTTCTTTTTTCACATTTTAGATATGGCACCTACCCCAAACAAATGGGTTATTCAGATCTGTCACCCTACTTTGACCCCTTAGAGAAACAGATCGGAAAAAAAAATGATCTGTCCCCCTGTTAGCAACGGGAGGACAGTTCAAACTTTATTCACTCCTATCTGGGACAGATAGGAGTGAATAAAGTTGGTAACAGTGGGACAGATCAAACTTATTTTCTGATCTGTTCCTCTAAGGGGTCAAAGCAGGGTGACAGATCGGAATATACCAAACAAATTCGAATACCACAAAATAAATTAGAGCATCATCTACATAGACTAAGTGAGAAAATACACGAACGCGTCGACTTGAGAACCTCTTCCTTTTTTTTCGTCGGTTAACAATATCTATATTGAAGCTAACTCAAAAATTACCCAAGTAAAGTTAATAAATACATGAGACCAACTTCGAGGTATACCCTCCGAATAAAACAAGAATCATTCAAATCGGACTTACTTTGTAAAAATACATAAAAATAAAACACATATATGCGCGTCGACTTGAGAACCTCTTCCTTTTTATCGTCGATCTAACTCTTTGACTGTAAGATTATTTTTTAAATCTTTACATAATAGGTATATAAACGTATATCTTAAATATATTACGTAAACGTAAAAAAAAAAAAACATCCTATGGCGATCGCGGGCTTACAGTAGTTTTGAACCTATGGGGTTCGGCTGACATTCGACATGAATTCGACATAATGTATGGGGATTTTCAGAAGCTTGAGGAGATTCGTGAAGCGAAGTTTGCGGTGAGTACCTAATCTTATCCTTAAATTATAAGTCAATACCCATAAATGCTTAACGCCTTGTTCAATATCAAGAGAGTCTTGAGAGACATGAACTAAACCAAGATTATCCTAGAACCCTCACTTCATTTCATGCAATAAACAATTATCCAAAATCCACTTGATCCTTCAAACAACTAAACAGACCCTTAATCTTTTGTAGTATTAGACAAATCCTAAGATTAATGCCTAAGATCCAAATAATTGCTCATAATGTCTTTGTGACAAGCATTTCGGATTGTTTGGTCACAACATAGACTGGTGCAGAAGGCTGGCTTTGAACACGGTAGCGACAAGCAAGAAGAGCAACAAGCGAATAAAGGTGCACGAGACCCGTATTTTGAACTGTTAGCCTCGTAAGGCCCAATACTTTCAACGAGTATCCGGCCCGGCCGGATACTCGTTGAAAGGGTTTTTGATGGGTTTTTTTTAGCGCTTCAAAAAAAACCCTATGATACATGTTACACCTTCGAACTGGTGTAGTTAACCCGTTACGAACGGGTTACCCTTTCAACACCCTGTAACACTGTAACAGGGTAAGCCATTCCAACTCAAGACATTGTATGTAATATGCACTGTTTACAATCGATATTAGTTTGAAAATTGCATAACCACGACCGTACGTGACATCGCCAATCTTGCGTGTACCGACTTGCCGAGCGACTTGTAAACGGGTGTGTAATGTATGATATAATAACAAATGCTCTAATTTCACTTGAAATAACGTTCATATAATATAATTTTCATATGCTATAAAATCATATAACCTAATTTCATATGACCTAATGTTTCATATGATATAATTTTCATTTAATATAAAACATTTAGTATAACGTTCATTTTATATAATTTTCAATAATATTCTTTTTCTATAACATTCATTTGACCTAATGTTCTTTTGACCTAATTTTCATGTTTAATGGTCACAGTTCTAACCTAACTCAAATGACACCTAACCAAATCTTAAAATATTCAATGCATGGTCGAGGGTGGGCTTGGTCGACGGAGCCCCGCTTCGCGGGGCTCCTACTTCTGGATGGTTTATAAAAAAATAACCACGAAGGGGATGGCGGGGTCTATTCGCTCGCTTCGCTCGCTCACACGACCCCGCCATCCCCTTCTAACCTAACCTGTCCGAGTCGGGGTGCCCTAAAGTCCAGATTGCATCCAATTTCTACTGGTTACAATAGTTGAGGGTGGTAGGTGTATAGGGTATAAAGCGAAGAAAAAAAAAACAGTACAATATTTTTTTAATCATAACATAGCATCACATAAATATTACATCTTATTTCAGTTTTAAGTTAGAGGCCAAAGCCCGAAGGAATTCAATTTCAGTGTATTCCTTTTTGTTTTTAAGAATATTATCGATTCGTTCCTTTTTCTTTAAACAAATATCGAGATTGCAATAGCCACACAATGAATAATTTCGCTGTAACTGTATGACAGTAAGAAAAATAATAAATTCGTGTATAGTCTACCCACCTCACGCATAAAAGCAAACTTTTGTAGCAATTAATGCTTATGCGATGCATTTTTGCTAGCACCATACTAGCAGGCGTTTAAAATCGTATCAGATTTTCTAAATTATATTAAAAGTTATTAGAGATTATGAATATTATAGTAAATGAATAATATACTACATGAATATTATGTCAAATGTGCATTATAGGAAATGTTTATTATATCATAAGAAATTAGATAAAATGAAATTATATCAAGAATTCATTATCTCAACTGATCGTTATATTAAACAAAAGTATATTAACTGAAATTAGGTCAAGTGAACGTTAGATTTTTTGTTATTATATCAACCGTTACACACCCCTTGTAAACATGGTAAAATAACTATTGTCTATATAATCTTATAGTTCAATTTTGCTCGTCACACATGCTAAACGTTGTAATAAAATTTATTTTTTCGTGTCTATACTTGTTTATTTTCATCATTCGTCATTTGATTCGGAACTCTGACGAAACTACTCAAGGTACTGCTAGCAACTACTAGTTCAAGTTTATTAGGTAATCCAGGCTAACACGAAAAAAAGCTTTTCGAGCAGGTAACCTCTTCAAAGGCTTAAGTCATTGAAGGGGTTTAACCCCTTCACGTGGTTACCTTAATAAAGGGGTTAACCATTTCGCTGGGTTTCGAGGATGTAACTCGAACAAAAGGTAACACTGCGATATGAGTTACCCCATGTACGGGCTACCCTGTCCAAAGGCTTAACTCTTAAGCGGGGTTGTCCGGACCCTGGGCCCTGTGTACAGTGTATTGATCCAAGTGATAATCAATATTATTTAAAAATACGTATATATGTTTAATTACTTTCTATATTTATAACTAGCAGCGCCCCACGGTTTCACCCGCATAAGTCTCGAACCCATAGGAATATGGGGATAAACAGTTAAATAAATTCTATGTGGTAATCCAGGTTATAAACTCTCTGTGTGCCAAATTTCATCAAAATCCGTTCAGTAGTTTTTGCGTGAAAGAGTAACAAACATCCATCCATCCTCACAAACTTTCGCATTTATAATATTGTACAAACGTTGTCCTGTCAAAATTTCAATAATTCATACAAAATTCCCATAGAAAATGCACTTTCAGTTTTCCCGAATTTTCCAATTTTCCCGGCAACTTTTCAAACATTTTCTTTCATACAAACCTTGTCCTGACAATTACAAACACAACAAAAAATGATTTAGCCAAATAGGTGCAACCGTTCTGAAGTGATGCGCGTAAATACATTGGATAATTGATTTTTATTTATACATATGTATAGATAGATTAAGTAGGAAGTAAGATAGTAGGATTAAAATAAGTATATATTTATATATTTAAAGAAACTAAGATTATTTAAGTAAAGTATAGCTCATTTTGCTAAATTTAGCTTGGGCCTTACGGGGTTAAAGCCGTGATGGTTGTGTTGCGGAAAAAGAGATAGTGCTATCCAACCTATATAGCTCCATATCTCTCACACACACACTTTTTTTTTTGTGGATGGGAAATCATCAAATAACTTCTCCCGCTCTGGGTGGAGCGGAAGGGCGTGTCAGACTTTTACTGACTAAAACCCACCAGTGTTCCTTCAGTTGCCTATGCCAGGGCCACGGTATTTTTTCCAAACAACCCGCGACCCCAGCGGCATCGGCCCTATTGGACCCCATCTTTTGCTGACATCTCTTTGAGGCGCGCGTGGAACACAACGCGCCGTCGACCCGGGCCTGGTCCTCACCGGACGGCGAGCTACCCACTACTCACCGTCCGCTCACACACACACTGGAACAACCATGATCCTAAAAAGTCAGCCTTTGAAACTAAGTCAAACGAATTCCAGTTGCATGTGCGCTTACACTCGCTGTACATAGACGCTTGTCTAATATGTCATCACCATCTGCTGAGCCTTTTCCCAGCTACGGTGGGGTCGGTTTCCAGTCTAACTGGATGCAGCGGAATACCAGTATTTTACATGGAGTGACAATCACAACCCAGTAACTATGACACGATATCCCTTAGCAGTGTCAGTCTTTTGGGCTTTTGCTTATACCTGCCGGCACGAATCTTGAGCGCTCGGTGGAGTGGTGGGGGTCGTTTGCGTATTGTCTCAGGAGTAAGATCTAAAATCGTTAAAAATAATTCAAGGTCAGCATTCAAGTTTTGTGCCCGCAACTATACCCGTAACGATTGTCAAAGATCTCAGTATGCGTCTATTTGAGCGTGTGTTTTCACTTGTTGTATGAAGACCTTCTGCACCTATCTATTTGTTGGTATGGAAGCCATCTTGCTAATCGTTGGTCCAATGACATTTGTAAGGGCGTAGTGTGAGGATTAAAATAATTAGGGTAGTCTTTTGTTTTTGTTGTGGGATTTATTGTTATGAGAGTGAGCATGATTATAATAATAATGATGGTGTAGTTAGTGTCAACGGTCAATCAACTCGAGTTAAATCGGATGCGGCTGAAGAAAAACCGGGTGTTATGATGTTATTTGGACGTATGACCCTACATATGTTCAATTGGAGTGTTTTTCAACTCGCGTCAACCAGCATGCGGAAGGCGGAGAAACGAGTATTGTGGCGCAATTTGGGAGAGATCCGTATCCAGGAGTAGACTGCCATGGGTAGCGTTAATTTATTGTGTGAAGTAGGAAGCAAATTTGAAGGAAAAATTAAACGTTTCTACGAATCTGATGACATCGAAACATCAAAATCAAATGTAATTATCTCAATGTTCTTCTACTCGTTAGTTTCTAGTCTCTAGTCACTACATAAATCCTTTGAATGAATTAGGTAGTGGCAAAAGTTCCATCTATTCACAATCATAGTTTCATACAATTCATTTTTCAGCATCTACATATTCAAATAACTGAACCGTGTACTTCTTAATTGTCAAGGTTCTAAAGGTCAGAAAAGCAATCAAAACAAATTGTGTTCATTAAGAGTCAGTTACAAACTCATAATCTTGGCATCTGCTAGACCTCCCAAAAACGATTTCATGTTCCACCGACAGAATTGCACCCTAAAATGTATGATCTCGCATTTTTCAGACCTTTAAAATCCTTTACTTGCTCTGTAAGTATTTTAACTGGCAGAGTAATCCCATTTAATGGTAGAACTTCGCTCGTTAATGTCAAATAGCTACGATTGTTATGTGGGGACTCCACCCTACGCAGCCCCCACCTCGGGTGATGGGGTAAATGTATGGGAGAAGCGGTAGCTGAAATATTGAGTTCTGGATTTTGAAGGCTAATGTCTAAATTCAAATAGGTCCCAGCGGTGGGGTGAGAAAGCCTGTAAATGATGGACGACTATGGTGGATTGAACTCTACTGAGCCAAATTAAACTAGTAGTTCTGCGAACATAACTAAAAACTAACTAAAGTAAAACCTAACCTTTGTTCGAAGGAATACTATTCTATCAACGACAGTAGTCGTTAAACGATAAGAATAGTTGGTCGCTGTGATTAACTCAAGACAATGTTTATGTTCTTTCTCCAGAATTAGCTTATCTTCTGACAGGTTATATGTGTTCATATAATTACTTAGTTTCTTTGACTGTAAAAGTCAATTTATTTTAATTTTATTTTTATTTATCATTGACATAATCCCCTCATTACAATGTTTTTTATGAGTGGTATTGCCATATGTGGTTAGCTAGTGAGCTCGACAATTGATTTTGCCTGAGCAACCGGCAGCAAGTTCGTCATGCTCCCTTAGATGTCACTGCTTGCGGTAGCGTCCGGGGTCGGGTTGCCTCCTTCCCTCAAATATGGCGAGAGAGGTGATGGCTGAACTCTGCGTTATGCTCGTGAACGGCTGCCGCTTGTGGTGACTGGTCGTCTTGCTGTCCTTGCTTTTGTTTTGTTATTAGTAATTAACTTTGTTTATATTACTTCGATGGCCCTAGTTTATCATTTGTGACTTCGAGTTTCAGCTTCATATACAATCTTCATATATGTAAGTGGGCACATCCTTTATTACTGGAGGCCTTTATTTAGGTATAAAGTTCTGCTTACGTTTTTAGTTTTGTATTTTTATTTTTGCTTGAGTATACTTGTAGTTTTCGATATTTTTTTTTTTTTGGTATATTGGTGTGTGCTAGCTTACTTATAGCAAATAATTTAATTTAATGTTTTGTGCTGCGTAATGTACCTAAATTATTATGCGCTGTGTTGTATAGATTCAATTTTTTTTTTTGTAACTGAACAGACAGATGTGTTGCTGGAGAGTTTGTTGCGCCACTTCTTCTCCCCAGCTAAAGCACTAGGAAGTGGTGAATGGCGGGCATTTTGGGGGACTGTCTTATGTAATTTTGACGTTCGAAAAGTGGTGATTCTCAGCCTAGTTTGAATAAATTACTTTTGTTTCTTTTATTTTTTTGATTTTGAACAGTATCTAGACCTCGCGAGCACAAACTTTTTTGCAAAAAATAATATACCAGTCGTCTAGTGGTGTAAAGGAGCGCTATCTAGTGAACTTATTGTAAAACTAACACGTTTTAGAGAATTCTGAGAATTGTCTAGTTTTGTGATGAGACGGTTGTCCCAGGTGCTCCATCAATTCCTGCCTAGTAGTTAAAGGGCCGGTCCCACTGGTAGAAATTTAAAAGAGCAATTTACTGCATTAAGAGATCCTCATCAGATCTTTACCAAATTTTTATGAAACCAACTTAAAGTTACTACCTTCCAAATAAAAATAACCATCGAATTTGGATCTCATAAGGCGGAGATATCCAGTAGTCCCCTTATTCCCATTTTTAGGGTTCCGTACCTCAAAAAGAAAAACCGGAACAACCCTTTATAGGATCACTCGTGTGTCTATTTATCTGTCTGTCTGTCTGAAAAAAATTCTGTTCTGTGGTCACAGCCAATCCGCTCCGAATCTAATAGACCAATTAAGTTGATATTTGGTACACATATGAATCTTTGTGACCCGAACACGGACGTGTAACGTAAATAAACGAATTTTGAATATGGGGGTCAATTTTGGGGGCAAATAAGAAAATAAAAAAAAATAAGTTTTTCAACCGTGTGACATGTCAAATGAAAGGACTTATTGTGAGTGTCCCAATGTTACCATTTTAAAGTAAATTGTTTTAAAGTTATTTAATAAAATAGATGAAAATTTACAATTCCCCCTCCTCACCTAAAACAAAAAATACAAAAAATAGTTCTATACTTATAGATTACCGGAAAACTTATAAAAAGCCTATGGTCTTAAAATAACATGGTAAACCTCTAAATATTGTGCGTACAAACTAACATTTGCAGTTGGAATGTATGGGGAGAATATGTTTTTCAACTACAATGCAAATTTTTTTCTTAGGATAAATTTTATTCATCCCAACCACGAAACACTTCATTCTGCGTGGTCCAACACGCACTGGGCCGGTTTTTTTGGAGGAAGTAAACCAATCAAAAATCTCCGACGATAAATAAATTCTATAAAGTCGTAAAACCTGTACACCATGTTTCGTCCAGACCAGTCGTAAAATACGACCTGTAGAGAAGTACCAACAAACTGATAGACGAAAGCCAATTTTGCCAGACATGAAGCAGAGGCGCTACGCTCGCTTCGCTCGGTCAATTAGCTAGCGAACCTCCACAGACGTGATGGGTATCGCGATATCTTATCATGATAAAACAAAAAAGATACACGTAAAGATGATGTTTATTTTTGGTTCATCAACCGCCCGGTAGTTAAAATATCAGTTTAAAAATCAGTTTTTTTTTCTTTTTTGTGTAAACTTCACAGACGTTATGGGTATCGATATCTAAACACGCTTTAAAACTGATTTTATCAACTCACGCTTCAAGTAATAACACTTACAGCGGTCATTGACCCGAAAAATCATCAAATAATACTCATCACGTCACGTGGAGGGGTATGGTGCGTGGTGGTTTCGCTAGGTAATTTAATTTAACCTTGTATATTAAAACGATTAATGGCGATGGTCATCACGAGTAAAGCAAGTAAAAACTATTTAACGTGGAAATCCATAAAAGAGCAGGTCTAACGTTTAGCAGTGGGAAAAGGCATACTATAATATGGTATCAGTCTCTTCCCACTGAGTCTTTCTGAGTCTTTTTTTGTTAGCTCTTCCCTGGTCAAGGAAGAATCATTAATGAATAGGTACTTACTTTAGATTATACATTCATAAACACGAAGTAAATAATCATGAGCTAGTGTTCATCATTCAGGAGAAGACTAAAAGTGGACAGAACTACGGTGTCAATGAATGATTGTAGATACAAAAACTATGAGCAGGTAACTGCAATGCTAGTCTGAGACCCCGAATGAATGGAATTATGTGAAACATATAAATACCAGCAAATTAAATTATTTATTTATTTACTATTTTTCCACTTACATTTAGTCAAAGTCAGAGATTTATTTGCAGATAAATATGGTTACAAAAGTTCTTACAATAGTATCTAGTATAATAGTCGCTTAACATATTCAATCATAACATAGTGACATGTAAATTTTTGGTATACAATAGGATCATTTTTTAAACTGAAATAATTATTTTACTGTATAGAAGGAATTCTCAATTAACCACCTGCAAGTGTGACCCAATACAAAGATGTAGTCAAGAAACTAGGCATCCTAAATAGGGTGAAGCGATACTTTATGCATGGACAGATTTTATCCCTTTACAAAGCGCAAGTCCGATCCTGCATGGAGTATTGCAGTCACCTTTGGGATGGATCAGCTAAGTAACAACTAGCCACGCTTGACTCTGAGGAACGCAGAGCAAGGAGGCTCATTGGCAACGTAAAACTGGTGAATCCCAAGCTTCACAACTTGGCTCAACGCCGCAAGGTTGCCTGCTTGTCGGTCTTCTACAGATTGTACTTTGGAGAGTGTACCCGAGAACTCCACGACCTCATTCCACCGGCCTCCTTCTACCATCGGACATCTAGACGCACTCCTAGTTACCATCCCTACCTGGTTGCTACTCCACCAATTCGCACTAAGCGCTTCCAAACGTATTTTATAATGCGCACAGCAAAGGAGTGGAACTCACTACCTGCGTCTGTGTTTCCGAACGCATACAACCCTAATCTCTTCAAAGTGAGAGTGAACAGGCTTCTTCTGGGTAAGCTCACTCCATCGTCGACTCTGTCTCTGTCACCTCTGTCCTAGACTAGAGTCAAGAGCAAACCCATTTCCAATAATTACAGCAGTTCATTTTTATTGGTGGTGGTGTCCGATTGGTTTTTTGGGTCTCCGAGTTATTATTATTATTAATATTTTTATTTATGATGGGTTTGCTCTTAACTCTAGCTCAGAGGTGACAGAGACAAAGTCGACGATGGAGTGAGCTTACACTCAAAAATGAACTGCTGTAATTACTTTGACTGACAGGGTCAAAATTTATATCTGTCAATGAACGCGGATGATAACTAACAAATCAGTCATACAGAGGACAATAATAATTATGTTAAGTGTCACTGCCTGGGATTCCGCCAAAGAGCAAGTAAAGATATCCAAATCAAATCATTTCTCTCATAAGTGAATATTGTAATGTTCATTGGAGTGTAAGGTCCCCTCTATATTATTTTAATCTGTGTCATTATAGACACCTTACATACCATGTTATTACTTGTAATAAAGCCATTATATTCTCACCAGTCATTGGTTTCATTTACTGTCTCTGCCTACCGTACATGGCGAAATAAATTCTTACAACCGAAATCGCTTTTTTCTCCACCTTAGACCACACACACACACAGCAAACTAAACTGAAACCAACGAATTCGTGAGATTAAAACTCGTAGTTTTGGAAATAGTTATCTGTATCGGCTTTCCAAGGTAAAGTACTCGAATTAATGTCTTTATTATAATTATGTAAACTTGCTGAGTTTATACTTTATGAAATTATTGTTTTGTCTTCTGTGTGAGTTTATTAATCCTCCTTGATTAATTCGGTTGTCTTGTTGACTTTACTGTTGGCCTGAATTAACTCCAATGGTTATTTGCTTTAAAATATTCTCTACAAAATTGGCGATAGTTAAATACAACAAAAAATCACATAAACCTACATGTGCACTTATAAAACGTCAGATGCTAGGTGCACGGTTCCAATTGATCGTTTCCTATGGAGAAGAGCCGGAAAGAAACTCCACCTAGCTTTTGCGCTCGGCTTCATCCACGTGTATTTTGAAAATTATCCCACGGGAGCGTTTTACCGAGATAAAATGGTTCCTATGTTAGGATATGCTCCAGGCCATAGTCTACCTGTGTGTTATTTTCATCGAAATCGATTCAGCCGTTAAGGCGTGAGACAAACAAACGGAGTTATTTTCGCATTTTTATCAAAGAAAGTGTTTAAAAGATTTAAAAACGGTAGTTGTTTTTAAAAACTTCATGTAGTTTCGGGGCACGGCTTCATTTCAAAATAAATGGGTTCGGAATAGCTGGCTAGCCTTAGGGTAGAAACCTGGACTGTTTGAACAACTATAATCCAATGCAGCAGTTATAACGGGTGCTGGGGACTCTGCACTCCTGCTGCGACATCACGAGCCACACATCGCGCCACGGCCGGAACAGTTCGGATTTCGGACGGAGCACAGCACGACGCTTCAGCTGTCGAGGGTACTGCACCACCTTTCGGCCGCGATGAACAAAAAGGAATACTCGGTAGCAGTATTCCTCGACATGGAGAAGGCCTTCGACCGCGTGTGGCACGACGGCCTCGTTTACAAGCTGGCCAGCTTGTAAACGAGACCAGCTTGTAAACCTCAGACGCGCCCCGTCGCGTTGTTATGGTGGTCTCTAACTTTCTCTCCAACAGAACTTTCAGGGTGGTGGTCGACGGAGCGCTGTCAAGCGCCCGCCCGGTGCTCGCCGGTGTGCCGCAGGGCAGCTGCGTATCGCCGGCGTGTTACTCACGTTACACCGACGACATCCCCACCACTCCGGACGCGATGCTCACGCTGTACGCCGACGACGCAGCGTACAATAGCCACCTCGCTTAATGCGAAGTACGCGGCGGTCAAGATGCAGGGCGCGCTCAACCTGCTTCCCGAGTGGCTGTTCAAGTGGCGGCTGTCGGTCAACGTGGGTAAGACGCAGGCGATGGTGACCGGGTCTGCGCCTCTCCCACCACCCTTGAAGCTGCAGGGAGCTGACGTCGAGTGGTCGCCCCGGGTCAAGTACCTGGGCGTCACCATCGACCGTCGGCTCACAATGGGGTCACACGTCCGCAATGTTGTCGCACAAGGTAGGGTCGCCCGCGACCTCCTCCGACCAGTGCTCTCGTCCCGCGTCCCGGCGTGCGTTCAGCTGGGCGTGTACAAGCTGTACGTACGCCCAATATTGACGTACGCCGCCCCTGCATGGTTCGCCCTCACGAGCGAGACGAACCGGAAGCTCCTCCGCACGCAGCAGAACTTAGCGTTGCGGACCATAGTGGACGCGCCTCGCTTCGTGAGGAACGACATCATCCAGAGGGACTCTGGGTTGAGAGCCTGGACGAGTTTGTGCGGCGCCTCGCGAAGGTGTTGTTCGCGCGTGCCGACGCATCCGCTTGGCCTCACGTCAAGCAGATAGCGCCCTGGCATACGCGCCCCCCAGACGCGAGGAGACCCTTGCCCCGCGACCTAGTTGCGGACGACTGACCCCATCACCGGACTGGACTTCCGAGTGAGTCGCCCTCAGTCTATACTCACTTGTGACAATGACACTACTCAAATACATGCATCTGTTGCGTGGCGCGTACTAGGTTAATATAGGCGTGTCACGTAGCAAACATCAGACATTCACCTCTCTACAGGCGCCTCAACACTAACGCGAACGTGCAGCGCGGGCCCGCGACTCGCGTATACACCGGGCGGTGTTACACAATACAATACCGCCCTCACACCCATTACACGGTCCCTTCTTCCCGTCCGGGCTCGGCTCGACTCGAAAACGGAGAGGGGAGGGGGGCCACACATCGAGTCCGTAACTCTGTCACTGGACGCCATCTGCTGGGCTTCTCTCCTGTAGGTGGTGTCTAACCCGGTAGTGGCTGTCCGTCGAGTTGCGGTGAAACAAGTGGCGTTGAGCATCAACGTCGTGGCGTGCCTACAGACACAAATTACAGAAATCTCCTACATGGGCGTGTATGCCGCACGCCCAACCATCCACTCGCCAGTGGCGACCACAACGAGGGCCCGTGGTTACGGGCCACCGTGTTGCTTCTGCGGTCGGGGGGCTATGCCCCGACACCGCACGCCACGTCCCCTTACGGGGGCGTAGCAACATCCCGCAGTTAACAAATCAGTCTTGGCTTTAGCGTGGGACGGTGCACAAGTTGTACTTAGCTGATCTTTGACTATAGATAATTAATTTGAGGATTCGAATTAATTATCACTTCAATTACCAAATCGTCATCGTATGATTTATGATCAATTAATGATGATTATTTGTAATTAAAAAATAAGATAGTGCAATTGGTAATTGCCACAATTAGTGACTTAGCTATAAAAATTGTAACTATTGTAATAATAAAAGGAATAGTTCAATCTATCTTCAGCCTATCATTGAATTGAATCTGACCCCTTCTGCCTACATAGACGTATCTGTATGTATGTAGGATTAACTTTTCATAATAGTACCTTCTAAATCATCTCCAAACTTTGCCCTTATATAACATTTCCGTAAGCAAATGACCATAGTTTTCATGTGACGGAAAAGCAGATTTAAGTTTTTCGACCCATTTGTCCCATGAAAGCAATACTGTTGACTGTCCTTCGTACCACTTTTTTGCAGTACCAACTAACTTTGGAAGAGCATAGTGAGCGGTCTGTTGACTATCCCAGCCATAGATCTCAGAGCATTCGTTGACTTTATTTAACCAAGTAACAATTGTTTGGTTTTTCGATTTAGGATCTACCTCTGGAACTACATTATTATTAGCAAACCTTTCTTTACTCTGTGGATTTATGGCTAAGATGGATTGTAAGGACTCTTTGATACATCTAAGTAATTCATTATTAACATCAATAGATGGAGACTGCGGCGTAACAGATTCAATTCTCTCATTAATATCAGAGCGGACTGGACTTCGCGATCTATTAACGCTTTCTCTACGATAAGTTTGCAATCTGTGACGCCTCTGCCTACTACAACTACGATCTATAAAATTATTTGTCGGTTCATGTATCTGCGTGTCCGTGGATGGCGTACGTAATGTGCGACGTTGCCATGGAGATCTTACGTCTGACCTGCTTCGACTTCTCTCCTGCATCTCAACACTTAGAGGCGATCTTCTGGACCTGCGCCGCTCGAAGCTACGACTATCAACGCGGGGTGCTGCTGATGACCGACACTTTTGCCTCAATTCTCCAGAACGTGTCCGAGATCGGCGGCGTCTTGAGGGCCCTCCTAGCACAATGCTGTGATGACTCCCTGTCGACTTCTCTGACACACACTGGACATCTACACTCAATTGTAAAGTCCAATAGTCTTACTGTGGACTTATGATCACACCAGGGCAGTAGCAATAGCTACACCAGAATTCCCTGGTGTTATCCCTGCTTCTGAATTGTTGAACACTTCTATTTTAAAATTGATTAAACACTGTACTTTGTATAAAATAACTTTATTGCACACAATTTGGACTACAATATCAAGCGTCTTACTTCGTAGTTCGAAGATCACTGCCTGCACTCCGTTTTACAATTTTTAATATCTTTTGCCCCACCCAGAAAGAACGATGATATCATACCCGCCATTTTTAAGTGTTTCTAAAGTAAAAAATAACACATTCAATTGCAATAACGAAAATACATTTAAAAGCTTGTTACAATAATCATTTGTACTTTGACAATATTATAATTCGGTATTAAAATAATACATTTTAAAATTAAATCCAAACTTCCGTAATAATCTATAAGTTTTAGTAGAATAGGGATGATGCCTGGGTAAAAAAAAAGAAATTCTATTTAGTCCGTCAGTCAGATAATAAAAAAATATTAGATACGTATTTTTTGCTTTATCATATTAATAAAAAATGACTTAGATAGCTCGCATTAAAGTTCGGGAGTGGGGGCTCGCTACGTCACTTCTACGTATAAAATCTACAAAGACGTGACGTCATGCCACATTTTAACTCAATGTATCGCCGTAATCTTTCGATTACGTAGAAAAAGAAAAAATACGTGTCCAATATATTTTAATAATCTACATGACGGACAAAAAAACATTTTTTAGTCATCATCCCTATTCACAACTTATTTTCAATGAATAAGGCAAATGTGTCTAGCAAATGCACACTATTTATTTTGAATTAAGACATGAAATTGAAACAAGCTAACAGCTGGAAGAGTTTTCTTTAGAAATAAGCTTCACCTTTGTACGTAATTTTCAGTTCCTTTATTCTTGTCTGTTCATTTGTGTGTACATAAACGGTTAAATAAATAAATAAACAAAATACCATTTTCCGTTTTTAACAACTAATTTAGTGTCTCTATTGTACTTAGTATTAAAAGGATTTTCTAATTTCGTATAAAATTATTTTGCTTTATCGATAACAGATTTGGTCATAGGATTTGGTGCATCATTAGTTCTGTTTGCCAAATAATAGAAGAAAAAAGAGATAGCGATAAAATTACTTTCAGAAGAAAGGTACGCAAACACGAAAGACATCAACGAGAGTCCTTGCACCTTTGGTTCACCTACGAGCATGACCAGTATAAGATGAACTCCGATAAATAATATCAGAAAATATATCTAATTATGATTATGCTTACTTCTAACTAATAACTATGAAATGTTCTGCCATCTTTCCGGAAACTCGATGTCTGGCTGTTGTTACCACACCAACGTATTGTGCAGGTCCATTCAAATATTTACTTTCACCAATTTTTATTGACTAACGCGGAAGTATTTACGGTTCTCAGAAGTGGTCAAAACTGAATCGAAATTGTTGAGTGGCGACTTATGTCTACTTACATTAAACCATGTCGATTAAGGATGTAAAAATAAATACTTTTAAATATTTTGGATAAAAATAGGTATAAAGATTTCTGTGGAAAAATATTAAATTGTATTTCCATGAAATTCTTACAATACATTGGAAAGCACACTTTACTGCATTCTAAAAAGTCGTGATATTAATTATACAGCATTATGAAAGTTGATATTACGCATTCGTTAATTCAGAAACATGAGTTATTTATCATAAGTTTAAATCCATGATTATGTGTACTTTTTTTTAAATTTAACATAACACCCTAGAGGTCGCCAAAGTAAAGCCATTCAGAGAACAAGTAAACAAGTCAATTTTATCTGCTACCCTGCTGAGCGTGCACAACTTGCGCGTCAGCGGTGCGCGCTGAAGCAGGTTGGTGCACGTGGTCGACACCGCCAGCAGTCGCGCCCGCCGTAGCCCCCTCAGTACTCAGCTGGTACGCACAGCCGAATTGCCTGTAGTATATAGCAAAATTTGAGATTTTACCCCTCATTACATGGAACAAGTATGTGGCTAGTACCAGTTCCCGCTTAAAGGCCTATTCAAACCTAAGCGGTAATCGCTACCGTCTGCGGTAGAGAAAACCGAGTGGGTATGCGGTAATATTACTGTTCATTCATCTGTACCGCTCTTGCCGCAAAACAAAACTAAATACCTAAGCGAAACCCGCGCGGTATGTACCTCTACACATAGCGGCAGCGAATACCGCTTAGGTTTGAATAGGCCTTAATTTCTAATTTAGAATATCCAACCATTCCCAAAATAAATAAGGTTGGATACAGTAATGGGTATCCCAGATACATAAACCGAATATATTTGTTTTGAATCCGCTCTAGAAGTATTTGGCTTCACTACGACTCCAAATAGACGCGTTGTATTTTAAGTGGCTCTTTATAAGTGCTTCGTACAAAGCTCTTAAAGCTCTCATGTTAGTGAATTGATTTGCCTGTCGCAAAAAAAAAAACCCTGGATTGCGGTATGCCTTTTTGCAAACCTCTACGACATGTTTGCGGAAGTGCAAATCCGTGGTGAATTGAATGCCCAGATCTTTGACCTCCATGACACGTCGCAGCGGTTTACCTTCTACGTACAAGTTAATTTTAAACATCGTTCTGTCTCGGTCATCTTCGAACGACGCCTTAAGTTCGTTTAGCGCTAAAAAAATTGATTTGTGGTGGAAGTGAACGAAATGTATTACTTGATGTTTTGTATGATGATGGTGACCTTCAATTAATTATTCATTCGTACATGTCATGTTGTATATACTTATCAAGGCCCGCCGGTCGACTATCATCAGGCTCACGAGTAACTCTCTCGTGCACCTTGATATCATGATCCCTATGCTTTGCTGATAATGACAGACGATTTAATTTATTTACATAAAATTCATACCACAATTCTCGATTACTCTTCACAACAAATAAATAAATGTTCAGTAGTAATGGGTTTAAAATATACATTAATATCTGTAGAAAATTAATTTTCATTTCCTCGTTTATTCGCATCTCATCCAAAAAATCTTTATATTTAACATTTATTTTCATTATAAATAAATCAAATTCTGTGTCAGCTTCTTTTTGTGTGTTTTTGTGATTAATAAACGACATAACATGAAAAGACAGAAATAGGAAGTCGCTCAGTATAAATATTAAAGTGGCGATGTACAAGCGACGCCATTTGCTGATAGCTGTAGGTACGCTCGTGTTCGAATTCCGAAAAAGTGAATATACAATTATAATGTAAAGTGAACAATTTACTGCCATAGTTACAATAAAAATAAGAAATCCCACATCGCTTGGATTGACATTAAAATTAAAAAGCCAACCAGAAGTAGCAAAAAAATGAATAAGCGTTATTAATAAAGACACACCCCAACCAAATAGGGTACTTTTCAAATATTTCCATCGTCGCACATTGAAAACTTGTACAGTGTCTACGTAGAACATGTGGCAAACAACTAGCAGCCAGTGATGCCTGACTGTTGCTAAGTACACTAATAGATATATAGTGATAATGGCAAACCAACATCCTTGTCGTAGGTCAAGTGAGGATTTTCGACTGATATAATTTGTGATCTGCATCATTGAAGAGATGAAGAAGTTTGCTAATATTGCGTTGAGGCACACATAGTTTCTGTAGTTACGGAACTTCTTAATCACGCACCATGACGTCACTCCGTATATCAACGTAGCCAGGGTCAGCACAAATATTATGTAGTATGTAGAAAATTCTAGATTTTCGTATAATATACGAGCATAAGACATATCTACTATCCAAGATACAGTTCCAAATGTCGTATACGTATCATGTTCACTTATGGCACACTTAAAAGTATTTTTTGTTGTATTTCCTATTTCAAGTCCCCAATTCTTTGCAAGTGTTACCATTTCTTAATAATTATTAGTTTTGGTATCACTTCTGAAACTGACGATGGAATAATAGTTGAAACGAAACGCTACTAAACAAATTAATTACAATTAGTTATTACACAGTATTTAGAAATTAAAACGTATTAGTAATTTTTGTTTCTGTTGGTTATTATGTTACCTTAGGTCGTCAACCGCATGTCCACGGTAACAATAGGAATGATGTTTTCCCAGAAGGTCAATACGTGACCTGTGCAGCGTACACTGTAAGCCTTAGCTTGCCTAGCCTTTTTCCAACT
Organism: Dicycla oo; assembly: GCA_948252095.1. Taxonomy (NCBI): domain Eukaryota; kingdom Metazoa; phylum Arthropoda; class Insecta; order Lepidoptera; family Noctuidae; genus Dicycla; species Dicycla oo. The sequence goes on from OX411733.1 coordinate 20,388,024, forward strand.
ATGTTGGGGTCGGCTTCCAGTCTAACCGGATGCAACTGAATACCAGTATTTTACATGGAGCGAGTGCCTATCTGCCCCTGACCTCCACAACCCAGTTACTGGGTAACTCGATACCCCTTGGTAAGACTGGTTAACAGAATTTCGGGCTTCTATCCGTAATTGTAAACGTCGTCATCGCAGACGTCATGTGGAGTGTAGTGAACTGGAGAGTAACCAATAGTTCCTCAGTGTCTTCAGTCTCTGTAGACGTGTAGTGAACTGGAGAGTAACCAATAGTTCCTCAGTGTATTCACTCTCTGTAGAAGTGTAGTGAACTGGAGAGTAACCAATAATTCCTCAGTGTCTTCACTCTCTGTAGAAGTGTAGTGAACTGGAGAGTAACCAATAGTTCCTCAGTGTCGTCACTCTCTGTAGAAGTGTAGTGAACTGGAGAGTAACCAATAGTTCCTAAGTGTCTTCACTCTCTGTAGAAGTGTAGTGAACTGGAGAGTAACCAATATTTCCTCAGTGTCTTCACTCTCTGTAGAAGTGTAGTGATCTGGAGAGTAACCAATAGTTCCTCAGTGTCTTCACTCTCTGTAAAAGTGTAGTGAACTGGAGAGTAACCAATAGTTCCTCAGTGTCGTCACTCTCTGTAGAAGTGTAGTGAACTGGAGAGTAACCAATAGTTCCTCAGTGTCGTCACTCTCTGTAGAAGTGTAATGAACTGGAGTGTAACCAATAGTTCCTCAGTGTCGTCACTCTCTGTAGAAGTGTAGTGAACTGGAGAGTAACCAATAGTTCCTCAGTGTCGTCACTCTCTGTAGAAGTGTAGTGAACTGGAGAGTAACCAATAGTTCCGCAGTGTCTTCACTCTCTGTAGAAGCAAGCACTGTGGTGCTGTTGTCAGGCACGGTGAACGTCACTTGCACAGATTCAATCAATTCACTTTATGATTACAAAATATTATTTGTGAACACTTCACTTAAAGCACAGCTAGGTCCGATGATGCGCGTGGCCCCACGGCTCTCGCAACAATAGATAGTTAATTGTATCTCACTAGTCAACGTTAGGACAGGTGTGGCTTCCAATACTGTCGATGGACCAATAGTTATTTTATTCAAACGCTGCAAAATTGATAAAATAATAATCTAACTAAATCTACACACATTATAAATTAAAGTCGTGAAGTAAAACTCGTTCTTAGTGAGTTTTCGATACAGCTATACATTCCCAGTATAAGCTGATCTCGCATTGTGTAGGATTCCCGAAAAATGAGAGATCAGCTGACACTGGATGTTTAGCTTGATATGTAGCCGTGTGTATATTTAGGATTTTTAAAGTTCAGGGTAAGAATGCAATAAAACTAGTTAATCAAGTATGTTTCCGACTTTATTTATTTATTAGAAATGCCAAATTATTCTCGTACGCCGATGATACGTCTATTGTGTTCTCTGGTTCATCTTGGCACGAAATTAAACTGAGTGCAGAGGCAGGGATGGCTCGGGTAGCTGAATGGCTAAAGGGTAGCTTACTTTCCCTGAACACTATTAAAACCAACTACATATGCTTTGGTATCAGTAACCGAACACTGCCCGTTGAAGCGCTGGATTTAAAGGTACACATATGTGGAGAATGCCTACTATAAGCTGTAGCTGCCCATCCATTGAGAGGGTCACTGAAACTAAATATCTTGGAGTTGTGGTGGATCAGGCACTGTCCTGTTTCCCTCAACATGAGCGAGTTTCTGGGAGAATTAGGAAACTCAGTTGGATAAATAAAACCCTAAGACATTATATGGTGAGCTTGGGACAGTGCGAACGTGATTCGACCCCCTTTTCTGAGGGATAGGTATGATTCTGTCTAACTCGAAGATATCGTTGCTCACAAGCGGAATCTTTATCTCTATAATAAGATAGCCTTCATACAGCCTGGCAGACGCCTTCATAATCCTGTACAGCTCGGATAGGTTTGATTTGTAAAGAGAACTTGGGCATTATTTTTTTTTTATTTATTTCTAAAACACTTAGCCTAATACATATTTTTGGTTTCAGCCACACAACGCAAACCTCTCAGGGTTTATCTGTGTGCTGGCGAGCCGTTAATTTTTTTTGTTTACAATGTTATATTAGAATGGTGATAATAATTCATACATAATAAACAATGCATAATTTAGGAGAAATTTTGCGTAAAGAAACGTTTTGATTTGTACTTATAACTTTTCGAACTCGTTTTGTATAACGTTTGCAAGTCTTCTGGAAGTTTATTAAGAAAAAAAGGTACTAAATATTCTGCAACCCTCACCCCGTACACATTATTGAATTTTGGTAGGATGTATTTATTTTTAAGTGGTATCGTTCTCAGAAAATCAGGTCTTGTTTTTTCGGTTAGCAGTTCAGGTCTATTGACTTCCGCAAGAGTAGGAAATTCAACTTTATTGAATACATTCATAACTTTGCAATATTTAAAGATGTCGTCGTCACTGTTTTTGAATTTTTTGTTTATATTTTTTGGCGTAATTACTTTTAATATTCTTAGTTGTAATTTATAAATATCTGCCAGGTATGTATGATAAGTTCTCCCATAGCTACTGACTACTATTATATCGGTGATTTAGAATTTCCCAAGCTGTGTCGTAATTGTCAGACGAAATGTGAAGATGTTGAATAAGGCATAACCTACATAATGTGATGACATGTGCGGGTTCACCGTACAGACATATTGTTCCTACTAAAATAGAGAGCTATAAGAACCGTCCCAGAAACCTCCTAAATGAAATATATGTAGCACTGGCCCAGTCTGTAATATTATATTCTATCCCAATTTGGGGCGATGCAGCAAACACAAAATTTATAGGCACAGAACGAGCTCAGCGTGCATTAATAAAAATAATGTATTTTAAAAATAAAAGATTCTCTACTTCAAGCTTATACCATATAAGTGATTTACTTTCCGTAAGGAAATTGTATGTAACCCAGACCATACTAAAAAAACATAAAACCCTACCATATAATGTTAACGAAAAATCTAAACGGAGAAAAGATTTAGTCGTCCAAGTTACCCAAACCAAAACAAGACGCTCTACTCAGCTCTATAACAAAATTAATAAATATGTTTATGTATATAATAAAGGTTACCACGACTGTAAAAAAAGTATAATAGACTGGATAAAACCACTTACCTATGAGTAAACCGAGGCGCTCCTGGAATGCTGAGTAGCCGAAATATTTCACAGATATATAACTTAAAACACCACACACCCACCCATACCACACCACACACCTCATCATACACAGCACACCACAACACACCACACCAAGCCATACACCTTACCCCACACCACGCACCATGCCAAACATCACACTACATTGCGCGCCTTATCACATACCACACATAACACCGTACTACTTACCACAGCATACTATACCTATGTCACATGCACTGGGAATAAGTTTATTTTTTTTAAGTATCTTAAGTTTTATTATTAAAGATAATAATTTAAATTGCAACTATACTTATAGATTTGTATTATTAGTTTCTTGAGATTACTAGTAGGTAAATAAATACAGAAAAATGTACTTGCATTGCTTGTTTACTTTTAAGGTCACAGTACACTCTATTAACTCCTGCTAGTACGACTATGATGAGAAAGAGCGGAGCCTTCTAATACAGGCATTGTTTGCTTAAAGGGAGGCTCCAAACACGTTTGAATGTAATATAAGTTCCTATGTGTCACAATAAACTAATTTGTATTTTGTATTTGTTATATATTATCATATTTCAGAATTTTTATTTATTTATTTATTTAATATATATTTGGGAACCTAGATATTCTGTAATCCTATCGGAATAAATACACACTACCTTTAGAATATGTTTGATTTACAATTTATTTTGGTATTTTGTTTGTATGAACTACGCGTGCTCCGAGGGCGTCTTAATAATTCACTACTCTCGTCGGTAAAAGTAATAAAATAAAATAAGACTCAAGTGATTTGTCCAGTAAGTATTTATTTATAATACTATAGTACTTACAAATACATAACTAAAAGAAACTTACATGTAAGATAATTTATTATTTGGTTTTGCTTAAATGAAACAAGAGCAGATAAAATTAAAATTATACAATCATAGACTCCGTAAAATCAACATTCAAATTTAAATTATTTCTTCTTTTTCTTTGTTCAATAGGTATTTATTGATAATACCTACTACAATACTTATAGGTACTGAACTAAAGTACTTAATAAATTAAAAGAAAATTAATATGAAACAATCATAGACTCATCATAAAATCAACGTTAAAATCCTAATAACAATAATTAATGTTGCTCGATCGAACAGAAAGACGCTTAGCGTGTACGTTATTTTTGAAAATGTATTTCATTTATCGGTACTAAGGTTACATTATTAATTATCACCGATAAATGTGATTAATTTCTTACTTTTACCTTGACTTTCGGTAATTATTAATGATGTTAGACAATTATTAATAATTTTAAAATAATAAGCACCAGAAAGGTACGCCCTAGAAGGACAGTGACCTTATTGGTGATGTTTTTCAGAAAGGTCAGGTGCGTAGTACTTACTATCGGCGTGCGTGTATGATCACTGATCAGGGGGCCGATTCTACTAATTTGCAACGTTCCACGTTCAATTGTTGTTCAACAACAGTTCAGTTTCAATCGCCGTTCGATAGTTACCAAAAAAGTCATTCTACTATTCTATAAGCAAAATGGAAACTAAACTTAAACCGAATCGTAACGGGAACGTAACAGCTGGTAACCTGTGTGACCAACATTCCAAATAGTATGTTTTAATAATACCACAGAAAAAAAAAGTTGAATCTAATAATATTACTAAATGCGAATAAGTGCTACTAAAAGTATTTTTAATACAAAAACATATCTAGACCATATTTATATTTTTAGCCTGTATATTTTGTTGTAACATTTCAACTTTATTAATAATAAAAACTCAGAAGAACGTTTCGTTTTCGGCCCCAGCTTGCGAAATCTGTGAAACGAAACGTTTCAATATGTCAAAAAGATAATGATGCGACTAAACGTCACGCTCATGTTCGGTTTTGTTAGCAGAATAGCTTTTGAGATTGTTTCGATCGATCGGTGTCTGAGCTGAAACGTAACCGCAGTTGGATCGTTGTTACATTAGTGGAATGCGAAAACGCTCAAAAGCCGTGGTTCAGCTGCCATTCAATTGCGATGTTTTAACAATTTTGTTAGTAGAATCGGCCCCCAGATGTATGAACGTGAGCGAAGCAAAAGAAGTGTGGTAGGATCGTAGCAGGTGGCGTTCTGTAGTTTCTGCCCACCCCCATGGGTAGACGATATATGTAATATTATGACCATGCGTTTTTGTAGGAATGTTACTAAAATCGACTTGTTATGGACATTATTATTAAATTACAAATGAACAGACGCCAGCGCGCAGATCAAGCTACTATAATCTGTCCAATTTCTTTAATAGATTTTCAACTTTATTGCTAAATTATTAGGTTCAAAGTCGATTGGGAAAATTTGACATTTTCAAGGTAGCTTGACCTGCTGGCGTCTGTACATTCATTTAATTTTTATTTATTTTATTAATTTGACATTGAAATATTTTACTTGGATTTATTTTGTAAATGTTTTTCTATTTTTAATTTTAAAAAGTTGACATTTAATAATATTGTATTTGATGTGAGTTAATGTTAATTACTGTTAATGTTTAAATAATTTTAAGTGTATTTGTGAGTGTTTTTTTTTTTTATTTTAATTTTTACTTTGTAGAATTATTTCAAACACAATATAAATTGTTATTTAATAAATTGAATTGAATTGAATAGAAGGCATGAGTATGTATATATACAGGGTTATTAGTAAAATACCAGCAACCTCTTAAGGGGTCATTGTACTCATCATTATGAACAACTTTTACTATGGGACCAAACCTGAAATCGCGAAAAAAAGTCAGCTGTCCCGTACATTTTGACGAGTTACGCGAACATAAATGTAGGGAACAGCTGATTTTTTTTCGCGATTTCAGGTTTGGTCCCAAAGTAAAAGTTGTTTATAATGATGAGTACAATGACCCCTTAAGAGGTTGCTGGTGTTTTACCAATAATTAATAATTACCTCATAATTAGTTAAACGTAAATATAAAATTGAAATTCGACGCTTTTGGCAGCTGTTCTTAAGACACCCCCGAAGCATGCGTAGTTCATACAAACGAACGATCATTAAAACTGATAACATTTCCGGGACTATATATATTAGAAACTGCACTTTTTGTAAAAAGAAACCCGCATTTATTTATTAAACTATCATCAGTCAAGACAACTCAATTGCGTACTCAGTACAAAAATCAATTATGTAACATAAAATGTAAAACTGCTTTGATGTACAAAAGCTTTTTCGGAATTTATTGCTCCTAGAATATATAATAAAATTCCTAATTCCATAAAAATAATGCCACTGTCAAAATTTAAAATAGCATTGCAGAAACTTCTCCTTGACAAATGCTACTATACATTAGACGAGTTTTTAAACGATGTAGAGTTATAGGTTATAATTATTAATGAGGCATATAAAATTTTGACATCTGTAATTTATTTTGATTTTTTGACTATTAGAATGTTTGTTTTGTACTAATTATTATTATTATTAAATTTTTTATAGCATATTTACTTTGCATGTCTAATATTTGTATGTCTTAAGACAAAACATAGCGTTCTATTTTATATATAAGTATGATCTATTGAATAACTATGTTTAACAAATAAACTTTATGATTATGATTATGATGATATGAACTACCAAAATAATTTGTAAATCAAATATATTCTTAAGGTAGTGTGTATTTATTCCGATTCGATTACAGACTATTTATGTTCCCAAACACATATTTTGAAAGGACACTGATGTGAAGACGAGATATGAGGAATTTAAAATTTCTATAGAATTTTTTTTTTTTTTTATATTTTGTAGTTAAATCAATGTTCTTATTTAATCTTCCTCTAATCTTGGCTATATTTTTATTGTGTAGTTGTGTTTTTATTTTTGCACCCATGTATGCCTCACTGTTACATACTAACATTTTTTTAAGATTGTACTGATTACTAACACGCTATGGGCCGTCGACGCCTGAAAATAAACGATTTTTATTTTTTTATTTATTTATTTAATACTTTAAGCACACAAAATGTACAGAGGCGGACTTAATGCCATAGGCATTTTCTACCAGTCGACCTTTGGGTGATGCAGAGACAAACAGTGGTAGGTGCAACAGCGAGAAATGAGGAATAAATATTTATTTAAATATAAAGATATACTTACATATAAATATAATATATATACCTAATTATATATAAATATAAACACAAATAAATAGACGTACGAGTATCTGTATGTATGTCGAATTAACTTTTCATAATAGTACCCTTCTAAATCATCTCCAAACATTGCCCTTATAGTTAACATTTCCGTAAGCAAATGACCATAGTTTTCATGAGACGGAAAAGCAGATTTAAGTTTTTCGACCCATTCGTCCCATGAAAGCAATACCTACTGTTGACTGTCCTTCGTACCACTTTTTTGCAGTACCAACTAACTTTGGAAGAGCATAGTGAGCGGTCTGTTGACTATCCCAGCCATAGATCTCAGAGCATTCGTTGACTTTATTTAACCAAGTAACAATTGTTTGGTTTTTCGATTTAGGATCTACGTCTGGAACTACATTATTATTAGCAAACCTTTCTTTACTCTGTGGATTTATGGCTAAGATGGATTGTAAGGACTCTTTGATACATCTAAGAAATTCATTATTAACATCAATAGATGGAGACTGCGGCGTAACAGATTCAATTCTCTCATTAATATCAGAGCGGACTGGACTTCGCGATCTATTAACGCTTTCTCTACGAAAAGTTTGCAATCTGTGACGCCTCTGCCTACTACAACTACGATCTATAAAATTATTTGTCGGTTCATGTATCTGCGTGTCCGTGGATGGCGTACGTAATGTGCGACGTTGCCATGGAGATCTTACGACTGACCTGCTTCGACTTCTCTCCTGCATCTCAACACTTAGAGGCGATCTTCTGGACCTGCGCCGCTCGAAGCTACGACTATCAACGCGGGGTGCTGCTGATGACCGACATTTTTGCCTCAATTCTCCAGAACGTGTCCGAGATCGGCGGCGTCTTGAGGGCCCTCCTAGCACAATGCTGTGATGACTCCCTGTCGACTTCTCTGACACTTCACTGGACATCTACACTCAATTGTAAAGTCCAATAGTCTTACTGAGGACTTATGATCACACCAGGGCAGTAGCAATAGCTACACCAGAATTCCCTGGTGTTATCCCTGCTTCTGAATTGTTGAACACTTCTATTTTAAAATTGATTAAACACTGTACTTTGTATAAAATAACTTTATTGCACACAATTTGCACTACAATATCAAGCGTCTTACTTCGTAGTTCGATGATCACTGCCTGCACTCCATTTTACAATTTTTAATATCTTTTGCCCCACCCAGAAAGAACGATGATATCATACCCGCCATTTTTAAGTGTTTCTAAAGTAAAAAATAACACATTCAATTGCAATAACGAAAATACATTTAAAAGCTTGTTACAATAATCATTTGTACTTTGACAATATTATAATTCGGTATTAAAATAATACATTTTAAAATTAAATCCAAACTTCCGTAATAATCTATAAGTTTTAGTAGAATTCACAACTTATTTTCAATGAATAAGGCAAATGTGTCTAGCAAATGCACACTATTTATTTTGAATTAAGACATGAATTTGAAACAAGCTAACAGCTGGAAGAGTTTTCTTTAGAAATAAGCATCACCTTTGTACGTAATTTTCAGTTCCTTTATTCTTGTCTGTTCATTTGTGTGTACATAAACGATTAAATAAATAAATAAACAAAATACCATAATACATTCTTTCCGTTTTTAACAACTAATTTAGTGTCTCTATTGTACTTAGTATTAAAAGGATTTTCTAATTTCGTATAAAATTATTTTGCTTTATCGATAACAGATTTGGTCATAGGATTTGGTGCATCATTAGTTATGTTTGCCAAATAATAGAAGAAAAAAGAGATAGCGATAAAATTACTTTCAGAAGAAAGGTACGCAAACACGAAAGACATCAACGAGAGTCCTTGCACCTTTGGTTCACCTACGAGCATGACCAGTATAAGATGAACTCCGATAAATAATATCAGAAAATATATCTAATTATGATTATGCTTACTTCTAACTAATAACTATGAAATGTTCTGCCATCTTTCCGGAAACTCGATGTCTGGCTGTTGTTACCACACCAACGTATTGTGCAGGTCCATTCAAATATTTACTTTCACCAATTTTTATTGACTAACGCGGAAGTATTTACGGTTCTCAGAAGTGGTCAAAACTGAATCGAAATTGTTGAGTGGCGACTTATGTCTACTTACATTAAACCATGTCGATTAAGGATGTAAAAATAAATACTTTTAAATATTTTGGATAAAAATAGGTATAAAGATTTCTGTGGAAAAATATTAAATTGTATTTCCATGAAATTCTTACAATACATTGGAAAGCACACTTTACTGCATTCTAAAAAGTCGTGATATTAATTATACAGCATTATGAAAGTTGATATTACGCATTCGTTAATTCCGAAACATGAGTTATTTATCATAAGTTTAAATCCATGATTATGTGTACTTTTTTTTTAATTTAACATAACACCCTAGAGGTCGCCAAAGTAAAGCCATTCAGAGAACAAGTAAACAAGTCAATTTTATCTGCTACCCTGCTGAGCGTGCACAACGTGCGCGTCAGCGGTACGCGCTGAAGCAGGTTGGTGCACGTGGTCGACACCGCCAGCAGTCGCGCCCGCCGTAGCCCCCTCAGTACTCAGCTGGTACGCACAGCCGAATTGCCTGTAGTATATAGCAAAATTTGAGATTTTACCCCTCATTACATGGAACAAGTATGTGGCTAGTACCAGTTCCCGCTTAAAGGCCTATTCAAACCTAAGCGGTAATCGCTACCGTCTGCGGTAGAGAAAACCGAGTGGGTATGCGGTAATATTACTGTTCATTCATCTGTACCGCTCTTGCCGCAAAACATAAAACTAAATACCTAAGCGAAACCCGCGCGGTATGTACCTCTACACATAGCGGCAGCGAATACCGCTTAGGTTTGAATAGGCCTTAATTTCTAATTTAGAATATCCAACCATTCCCAAAATAAATAAGGTTGGATACAGTAATGGGTATCCCAGATACATAAACCGAATATATTTGTTTTGAATCCGCTCTAGAAGTATTTGGCTTCACTACGACTCCAAATAGACGCGTTGTATTTTAAGTGGCTCTTTATAAGTGCTTCGTACAAAGCTCTTAAAGCTCTCATGTTAGAGAATTGATTTGCCTGTCGCAAAAAAAAAAAAACCCTGGATTGCGGTATGCCTTTTTGCAAACCTCTACGACATGTTTGCGGAAGTGCAAATCCGTGGTGAATTGAATGCCCAGATCTTTGACCTCCATGACACTTCGCAGCGGTTTACCTTCTACGTACAAGTTAATTTTAAACATCGTTCTGTCTCGGTCATCTTCGAACGACGCTTTAAGTTCGTTTAGCGCTAAACGTATTTATTGATTTGTGGTGGAAGTGAACGAAATGTATTACTTGATGTTTTGTATGATGATGGTGATCTTCAATTAATTATTCATTCGTACATGTCATGTTGTATATACTTATCAAGGCCCGCCGGTCGACTATCATCAGGCTCACGAGTAACTCTCTCGTGCACCTTGATATCATGATCCCTATGCTTTGCTGATAATGACAGACGATTTAATTTATTTACATAAAATTCATACCACAATTCTCGATTACTCTTCACAACAAATAAATAAATGTTCAGTAGTAATGGGTTTAAAATATACATTAATATCTGTAGAAAATTAATTTTCATTTCCTCGTTTATTCGCATCTCATCCAAAAAATCTTTATATTTAACATTTATTTTCATTATAAATAAATCAAATTCTGTGTCAGCTTCTTTTTGTGTGTTTTTGTGATTAATAAACGACATAACATGAAAAGACAGAAATAAGAAGTCGCTCAGTATAAATATTAAAGTGGCGATGTACAAGCGACGCCATTTGCTGATAGCTGTAGGTACGCTCGTGTTCGAATTCCGAAAAAGTGAATATACAATTATAATGTAAAGTGAACAATTTACTGCCATAGTTACAATAAAAATAAGAAATCCCACATCGCTTGGATTGACATTAAAATTAAAAAGCCAACCAGAAGTAGCAAAAAAATGAATAAGCGTTATTAATAAAGACACACCCCAACCAAATAGGGTACTTTTCAAATATTTCCATCGTCGCACATTGAAAACTTGTACAGTGTCTACGTAGAACATGTGACATACAACTAGCAGCCAGTGATGCCTGACTGTTGCTAAGTACACTAATAGATATATAGTGATAATGGCAAACCAACATCCTTGTCGTAGGTCAAGTGAGGATTTTCGACTGATATAATTTGTGATCTGCATCATTGAAGAGATGAAGAAGTTTGCTAATATTGCGTTGAGGCACACATAGTTTCTGTAGTTACGGAACTTCTTAATCACGCACCATGACGTCACTCCGTATATCAACGTAGCCAGGGTCAGCACAAATATTATGTAGTATGTAGAAAATTCTAGATTTTCGTATAATATACGAGCATAAGACATATCTACTATCCAAGACACAGTTCCAAATGTCGTATACGTATCATGTTCACTTATGGCACACTTAAAAGTATTTTTTGTTGTATTTCCTATTTCAAGTCCCCAATTCTTTGCAAGTGCTACCATTTCTTAATAATTATTAGTTTTGGTGTCACTTCAGAAACTGACGATGGAATAATAGTTGAAACGAAACGCTACTAAACAAATTAATTACAATTAGTTATTACACAGTATTTAGAAATTAAAATGTATTAGTAATTTTTGTTTCTGTTGGTTATTATGTTACCTTAGGTCGTCAACCGCGTGTCCACGGTAACAATAGGAATGATGTTTTCCCAGAAGGTCAATACGTGACCTGCGCAGCGTACACTGTAAGCCTTAGCTTGCTTAGCCTTTTTCCAACTATGTTGGGGTCGGCTTCCAGTCTAACCGGATGCAACTGAATACCAGTATTTTACATGGAGCGAGTGCCTATCTGCCCCTGACCTCCACAACCCAGTTACTGGGTAACTCGATAGCCCTTGGTAAGACTGGTTAACAGAATTTCGGGCTTCTATCCGTAATTGTAAACGTCGTCATCGCAGACGTCATGTGGAGTGTAGTGAACTGGAGAGTAACCAATAGTTCCTCAGTGTCTTCACTCTCTGTAGAAGTGTAGTGAACTGGAGAGTAACCAATAGTTCCTCAGTGTCGTCACTCTCTATAGAAGTGTAGTGAACTGGAGAGTAACCAATAATTCCTCAGTGTCTTCACTCTCTGTAGAAGTGTAGTGAACTGGAGAGTAACCAATAGTTCCTCAGTGTCTTCACTCTCTGTAGAAGTGTAGTGAACTGGAGAGTAACCAATAGTTCCTCAGTGTCTTCACTCTCTGTAGAAGTGTAGTGATCTGGAGAGTAACCAATAGTTCCTCAGTGTCTTCACTCTCTGTAGAAGTGTAGTGATCTGGAGAGTAACCAATAGTTACTCAGTGTCTTCACTCTCTGTAAAAGTGTAGTGAACTGGAGAGTAACCAATAGTTCCTCAGTGTCGTCACTCTCTGTAGAAGTGTAGTGAACTGGAGAGTAACCAATAGTTCCTCAGTGTCGTCACTCTCTGTAGAAGTGTAGTGAACTGGAGAGTAACCAATAGTTCCTCAGTGTCGTCACTCTCTGTAGAAGTGTAGTGAACTGGAGAGTAACCAATAGTTCCTCAGTGTCGTCACTCTCTGTAGAAGTGTAATGAACTGGAGAGTAACCAATAGTTCCTCAGTGTCGTCACTCTCTGTAGAAGTGTAGTGAACTGGAGAGTAACCAATAGTTCCGCAGTGTCTTCACTCTCTGTAGAAGCAAGCACTGTGGTGCTGTTGTCAGGCACGGTGAACGTCACTTGCACAGATTCAATCAATTCACTTTATGATTACAAAATATTATTTGTGAACACTTCACTTAAAGCACAGCTAGGTCCGTTGATGCGCGTGGCCCCACGGCTCTCGCAACAATAGATAGTTAATTGTATCTCACTAGTCAACGTTAGGACAGGTGTGGCTTCCAATACTGTCGATGGACCAATAGTTATTTTATTCAAACGCTGCAAAATTGATAAAATAATAATCTAACTAAATCTACACACATTATAAATTAAAGTCGTGATGTAAAACTCGTTCTTAGTGAGTTTTCGATACAGCTATACATTCCCAGTATAAGCTGATCTCGCATTGTGTAGGATTCCCGAAAAATGAGAGATCAGCTGACACTGGATGTTTAGCTTGATATGTAGCCGTGTGTATATTTAGGATTTTTAAAGTTCAGGGTAAGAATGCAATAAAACTAGTTAATCAAGTATGTTTCCGACTTTATTTATTTATTAGAAATGCCAAATTATTCTCGTACGCCGATGATACGTCTATTGTGTTCTCTGGTTCATCTTGGCACGAAATTAAACTGAGTGCAGAGGCAGGGATGGCTCGGGTAGCTGAATGGCTAAAGGGTAGCTTACTTTCCCTGAACACTATTAAAACCAACTACATATGCTTTGGTATCAGTAACCGAACACTGCCCGTTGAAGCGCTGGATTTAAAGGTACACATATGTGGAGAATGCCTACTATAAGCTGTAGCTGCCCATCCATTGAGAGGGTCACTGAAACTAAATATCTTGGAGTTGTGGTGGATCAGGCACTGTCCTGTTTCCCTCAACATGAGCGAGTTTCTGGGAGAATTAGGAAACTCAGTTGGATAAATAAAACCCTAAGACATTATATGGTGAGCTTGGGACAGTGCGAACGTGATTCGACCCCCTTTTCTGAGGGATAGGTATGATTCTGTCTAACTCGAAGATATCGTTGCTCACAAGCGGAATCTTTATCTCTATAATAAGATAGCCTTCATACAGCCTGGCAGACGCCTTCATAATCCTGTACAGCTCGGATAGGTTTGATTTGTAAAGAGAACTTGGGCATTATTTTTTTTTTTTTTTAATTTCTAAAACACTTAGCCTAATACATATTTTTGGTTTCAGCCATACAACGCAAACCTCTCAGGGTTTATCTGTGTGCTGGCGAGCCGTTAATTTTTTTTGTTTACAATGTTATATTAGAATGGTGATAATAATTCATACATAATAAACAATGCATAATTTAGGAGAAATTTTGCGTAAAGAAACGTTTTGATTTGTACTTATAACTTTTCGAACTCGTTTTGTATAACGTTTGCAAGTCTTCTGGAAGTTTATTAAGAAAAAAAGGTACTAAATATTCTGCAACCCTCATCCCGTACACGTTATTGAATTTTGGTAGGATGTATTTATTTTTAAGTGGTATCGTTCTCAGAAAATCAGGTCTTGTTTTTTCGTTTAGCAATTCAGGTCTATTGACTTCCGCAAGAGTAGGAAATTCAACTTTATTGAACACATTCATAACTTTGCAATATTTAAAGATGTCGTCGTCACTGTTTTTGAATTTTTTGTTTATATTTTTTGGCGTAATTACTTTTAATATTCTTAGTTGTAATTTATAAATATCTGCCAGGTATGTATGATAAGTTCTCCCATAGCTACTGACTACTATTATATCGGTGATTTAGAATTTCCCAAGCTGTGTCGTAATTGTCAGACGAAATGTGAAGATGTTGAATAAGGCATAACCTACATAATGTGATGACATGTGCGGGTTCACCGTACAGACATATTGTTCCTACTAAAATAGAGAGCTATAAGAACCGTCCCAGAAACCTCCTAAATGAAATATATGTAGCACTGGCCCAGTCTGTAATATTATATTCTATCCCAATTTGGGGCGATGCAGCAAACACAAAATTTATAGGCGCAGAACGAGCTCAGCGTGCATTAATAAAAATAATGTATTTTAAAAATAAAAGATTCTCTACTTCAAGCTTATACCAAATAAGTGATTTACTTTCCGTAAGGAAATTGTATGTAACCCAAACCATACTAAAAAAACATAAAACCCTACCATATAATGTTAACGAAAAATCTAAACGGAGAAAAGATTTAGTCGTCCAAGTTACCCAAACCAAAACAAGACGCTCTACTCAGCTCTATAACAAAATTAATAAATATGTTTATGTATATAATAAAGGTTACCACGACTGTAAAAAAAGTATAATAGACTGGATAAAACCACTTACCTATGAGGAAACCGAGGCGCTCCTGGAATGCTGAGTAGCCGAAATATTTCACAGATATATATATAACTTAAAACACCACACACCCACCCATACCACACCACACACCTTATCATACACAGCACACCACAACACACCACACCAAGCCATACACATTACCCCACACCACGCACCATGCCAAACATCACACTACATTGCGCGCCTCATCACATACCACACATAACACCGTACTACTTACCACAGCATACTATACCTATGTCACATGCACTGGGAATAAGTTTATTTTTTTTAAGTATCTTAAGTTTTATTATTAAAGATAATAATTTAAATTGCAACTATACTTATAGATTTGTATTATTAGTTTCTTGAGATTACTAGTAGGTAAATAAATACAGAAAAATGTACTTGCATTGAATGTTTACTTTTAAGGTCACAGTACACTCTATTAACTCCTGCTAGTACGACTATGATGAGAAAGAGCGGAGCCTTCTAATACAGGCATTGTTTGCTTAAAGGGAGGCTCCAAACACGTTTGTATGTAATATAAGTTCCTATGTGTCACTATAAACTATTTTGTATTTTGTATTTGTTTTATATTATCATATTTCAGAATTTTTATTTATTTAATATACATTTGGGAACCTAGATATTCTGTAATCCAATCGGAATAAATACATACTACCTTTAGAATATGTTTGATTTACAAATTATTTTGGTATTTCGTTTGTATGAACTACGCGTGCTCCGAGGGCGTCTTAATAATTCACTACTCTCGTCGGTAAAAGTAATAAAATAAAATAAGACTCGAGTGATTTGTCCAGTAAGTATTTATTTATAATACCATAGTACTTACAAATACATAACTAAAAGAAACTTACATGTAAGATAATTTATTATTTGGTTTTGCTTAAATGAAACAAGAGCAGATAAAATTAAAATTATACAATCATAGACTCCGTAAAATCAACATTCAAATTTAAATTATTTCTTCTTTTTCTTTGTTCAATAGGTATTTATTGATAATACCTACTACAATACTTATAGGTACTGAACTAAAGTACTTAATAAATTAAAAGAAAATTAATATGAAACAATCATAGACTCATCATAAATTCAACGTTAAAATCCTAATAACAATAATTAATGTTGCTCGATCGAACAGAAAGACGCTTAGCGTGTACGTTATTTTTGAAAATGTATTTCATTTATCGGTACTAAGGTTACATTATTAATTATCACCGATAAATGTGATTAATTTCTTACTTTTACCTTGACTTTCGGTAATTATTAATGATGTTAGACAATTATTAATAATTTTAAAATAATAAGCACCAGAAAGGTACGCCCTAGAAGGATAGTGACCTTATTGGTGATGTTTTTCAGAAAGGTCAGGTGCGTAGTACTTACTATCGGCGTGCGTGTATGATCACTGATCAGGGGGCCGATTCTACTAATTTGCAACGTTCCACGTTCAATTGTTGTTCAACAACAGTTCAGTTTCAATCGCCGTTCGATAGTTACCAAAAAAGTCATTCTACTATTCTATAAGCAAAATGGAAACTAAACTTAAACCGAATCGTAACGGGAACGTAACAGCTGGTAACCTGTGTGACCAACATTCCAAATAGTATGTTTTAATAATACCACAGAAAAAAAAAGTTGAATCTAATAATATTACTAAATGCGAATAAGTGCTACTAAAAGTATTTTTAATACAAAAACATATCTAGACCATATTTATATTTTTAGCCTGTATATTTTGTTGTAACATTTCAACTTTATTAATAATAAAAACTCAGAAGAACGTTTCGTTTTCGGCCCCAGCTTGCGAAATCTGTGAAACGAAACGTTTCAATATGTCAAAAAGATAATGATGCGACTAAACGTCACGCTCATGTTCGGTTTTGTTAGCAGAATAGCTTTTGAGATTGTTTCGATCGATCGGTGACTGAGCTGAAACGTAACCGCAGTTGGATCGTTGTTACATTAGTGGAATGCGAAAACGCTCAAAAGCCGTGGTTCAGCTGCCATTCAATTGCGATGTTTTAACAATTTTGTTAGTAGAATCGGCCCCCAGATGTATGAACGTGAGCGAAGCAAAAGAAGTGTGGTAGGATCGTAGCAGGTGGCGTTCTGTAGTTTCTGCCCACCCCCATGGGTAGACGATATATGTAATATTATGACCATGCGTTTTTGTAGGAATGTTACTAAAATCGACTTGTTATGGACATTATTATTAAATTACAAATGAACAGACGCCAGCGCGCAGATCAAGCTACTATAATCTGTCCAATTTCTTTAATAGATTTTCAACTTTATTGCTAAATTTTTAGGTTCAAAGTCGATTGGGAAAATTTGACATTTTCAAGGTAGCTTGACCTGCTGGCGTCTGTACATTCATTTAATTTTTATTTATTTTATTAATTTGACATTGAAATATTTTACTTGGATTTATTTTGTAAATGTTTTTCTATTTTTAATTTTAAAAAGTTGACATTTAATAATATTGTATTTGATGTGAGTTAATGTTAATTACTGTTAATGTTTAAATAATTTTAAGTGTATTTGTGAGTGTTTTTTTTTTTATTTTAATTTTTACTTTGTAGAATTATTTCAAACACAATATAAATTGTTATTTAATAAATTGAATTGAATTGAATAGAAGGCATGAGTATGTATATATACAGGGTTATTAGTAAAATACCAGCAACCTCTTAAGGGGTCATTGTACTCATCATTATGAACAACTTTTACTATGGGACCAAACCTGAAATCGCGAAAAAAAGTCAGCTGTCCCGTACATTTTGACGAGTTACGCGAACATAAATGTAGGGAACAGCTGATTTTTTTTCGCGATTTCAGGTTTGGTCCCAAAGTAAAAGTTGTTTATAATGATGAGTACAATGACCCCTTAAGAGGTTGCTGGTGTTTTACCAATAATTAATAATTACCTCATAATTAGTTAAACGTAAATATAAAATTGAAATTCGACGCTTTTGGCAGCTGTTCTTAAGACGCCCCCGAAGCATGCGTAGTTCATACAAACGAACGATCATTAAAACTGATAACATTTCCGGGACTATATATATTAGAAACTGCACTTTTTGTAAAAAGAAACCCGCATTTATTTATTAAACTATCATCAGTCAAGACAACTCAATTGCGTACTCAGTACAAAAATCAATTATGTAACATAAAATGTAAAACTGCTTTGATGTACAAAAGCTTTTTCGGAATTTATTGCTCCTAGAATATATAATAAAATTCCTAATTCCATAAAAATAATGCAACTGTCAAAATTTAAAATAGCATTGCAGAAACTTCTCCTTGACAAATGCTACTATACATTAGACGAGTTTTTAAACGATGTAGAGTTATAGGTTATAATTATTAATGAGGCATATAAAATTTTGACATCTGTAATTTATTTTGATTTTTTGACTATTAGAATGTTTGTTTTGTACTAATTATTATTATTATTAAATTTTTTATAGCATATTAATTACTTTGCATATCTAATATTTGTATGTCTTAAGACAAAACATAGCGTTCTATTTTATATATAAGTATATATTGTATACCTATGTTTAACAAATAAACTTTATGATTATGATTATGATGATATGAACTACCAAAATAATTTGTAAATCAAATATATTCTTAAGGTAGTGTGTATTTATTCCGATTCGATTACAGACTATTTATGTTCCCAAACACATATTTTGAAAGGACACTGATGTGAAGACGAGATATGAGGAATTTAAAATTTCTATAGAATTTTTTTTTTTTTTAATATTTTGTAGTTAAATCAATGTTCTTATTTAATCTTCCTCTAATCTTGGCTATATTTTTATTGTGTAGTTGTGTTTTTATTTTTGCACCCATGTATGCCTCACTGTTACATACTAACATTTTTTTTTTAAGATTGTACTGATTACTAACACGCTATGGGCCGTCGACGCCTGAAAATAAACGATTTTTTTTTTTTTTTTTTTTTATTTATTTAATACTTTACTTTAAGCACACAAAATGTACAGAGGCGGACTTAATGCCATAGGCATTTTCTACCAGTCGACCTTTGGGTGATGCATTGACAAACAGTGGTAGGTGCAACAGCGAGAAATGAGGAATAAATATTTATTTAAATATAAAGATATACTTACATATAAATATAATATATACACCTAATTATATAAACACAAATAAATAGATGATGGCGGTGTCGTCGTGCGTCATTTCTCTAAGCTGTAAACAACACGTGCACCGAACACACCATCGACAAGTACGTCACTCGACCACTCCTACCACCCCACTACTCGACTTGTTTTGATACAAGTATAAAGGAGCGCGTAGCGGGGAAACAAATCACTCCCGACCGATCACCATGTTCGGCAAGCCGATCCCTTGGGAGACGCGAGCCAAATACCTCGGTGTGACCCTCGACCACCACCTCTCCTTCGCTGAGCACATAAAGCAGGTGCGTTCGCGCGCCGCTTTCGCTCTCGGTAGGCTCCACTCCGTTCTGAATGCACGTAGCAAATTGTCACTTAGGTGCAAATTGCGCATTTATACAGCGTGCATTCGCCCCATCATGACCTATGCGGGTTCAGTGTTTGCGCACGCAAAACCTCACCTCATACATAGGATGCAGGCCCTCCAAAACCGTTTCCTCCGAAAGGCAACGGGAGCCCCTTGGTTCGTTCGGAACGAAATCCTCCATGTCGATCTCGACATTCCCACCATCTCCCAGTTCTTGAAACGCAATTCCAAGCGTTTCTTCGACTCAGCCACCAACCATCGCAACCCTCTGGTTGTCGAGGCGGCTAGCTATGTCCCCTCTCTTATTAGTAAGGTCCGCCGCCCCAGGCTTGTCCTCTCAGATCCCGACGACCCCATAACTCTTCTCCAGGAGAGCAGTAGGGACCGTAGGAACAAAAACAAATCGACATTCCGACCTCGCCGCCGAGGTCCCTCGCGACGACCCCGTAATAATGGTCCTCCCCCCCGTCCCTTGCTCGGGTATGATGTGCCAGCTGGTGGCGTAGCTGAGCCTGTAGCTTTAAACTCCCCTGATAATAATAATTCAAATCTGATCCAGCCTGTCCCATCTTGCTGTCCTCCCCCCAGCGACGCCCTAAGCCGAGGCCCGTTCCCCACAGGGGGAGCCCTTAGCGTGTAGTCGCTTAGTCTGTAAGTTTTTGCCCCTGGCTGGAGGCTTTGAGTTTTTCTTAAGGCAGCCACAGGATAGTCCGGTTAAGTAGTCTCGACCTCTCTAGGTCAACTACGAGATGCCATTCATAAAAAAAAAAAAAAAAAAAAAAAAAAAGGAAACAAATCACCTCCCCGCCGTCCCTTGCTCGGGTATGAAGTGCCAGCTGGTGGCGTAGCTGAGCCAGTAAACTTTAAACTCCCCTGACAATAATAATCATTTAAATCTGATCCAGCCTGTCCCATCTTGCTGTCCTCCCCCCAGCGACGCCCTAAGCCGAGGCCCGTTCCCCACAGGGGGAGCCCTTAGCGTGTAGTCGCTTAGTCTGTAAGTTTTATGCCCCTGGCTGGAGGCTTTGAGTTCTCTCAAGGCAGCCACAAGATAGTCCGGTTAAGTAGTCACGGCCTCTCTAGGTCAACTACGAGATGCCATACAAAAAAAAAAAAAGAAACTAATCAGTCTTGGCTCTGGCGTGGGCCGGTACACAAGTTGTACTTAGCTGATCCTTGACTATATATAATTAACCCGGCGAGGATGTGGTGAAAATAGTTACGTGGAGGTTGTGGAGGGTATATTTGACCCTGGAATTGTATTGCATTTTTAAAGCCTAGATTATTATTAATCAATTATTAATCCTATTATTTATCAAACTATTGAATAACATTACATTAGTTGGATATTATTTGATGGATTTTGATTAAAAAAAGAACAAGTTACAGTACAAAATGTTTTATTTTTTTTTAATTTTAGCTAAGGCCTAAAAACAATCAACTTTGGCAAAGGCTTTCGTTCCAAACATGAAAAAAACTAAAAATAATTAAAACTTCTCTTAAGAATTACGATAATTTGGTATAAATATATATTTAGAGATCAATCAGTATCAAAAATAAGTCAGTCTTATAAACTACACAATATTATTATCTGTTGGTGCACTCATATGATCTTCACATTCGCTACCGTCGGACAACAAGTCGTCTTCACTGTCTGGTTGTAACAAAGCATGACGTATGAGCTCATCCTGATGCACCCGGTAATTCATTGCGTCCAAAAATACCTGAAAACACAGTAATAATAAATAAAAAATACTTATGAAATATTACACAAAAGTGCTACGTCGCGGTTGTAGCAGGGTCATATTTACCCTTTTTGACTTCGCGCACGTGTAGTTCCCGTCGCAGGTGGCGGCCGACTGATTAGCAGTGTGCGGCGTGCGGGCGGGTCCCTTAGTAACAGCTACTGACATGTTCAAGCTACTACAGCCGCGGAAAAAAAAACTACACTCGATTAAAAATTGACAGGGTCATATAGACCCCTCCACATCCTCACCGGGTTAATTTGAGGATTCGAATTAATTATCACTTCAATTACCAAATCGTCATCGTTTGATTTATGATCAATTAATGATGATTATTTGTAATTACAAAATAAGATAGTGCAATTGGTAATTGCCATAATTAGTGACTTAGCTATAAAAATTGTAACTATTGTAATAATAAAAGGAATATCAATATAAAAGGAATAAGGAATAAAATCTATCTTCACCCTATCATTGAATTGAATCTGACCCCTTCTGCCTACATCAGAAGTGGGATCGGATCCACTCCCACCTCTTAACCAAACAAATGCCACCATGACCCAACATATGTCTCTTTTCTTCAAATGGCATGGAAGAAAGAATATGAGACACCATGAACTCTCACGAAGCCCCTACATCTACATCCACAACATTAATATCTTTTGACCCAGATGAAACCGCGTCTGATATCACCGAATGGTGTGCCATAGGTGAAGTACTCATTCTGCAAATGAGAAAGCAAATTTATTTGCATCTCACTTTGCGAGCAATTCACGTCTGGTCGCTGTCTCCAAGCAACCACCTACTGTACCTCATTGTGTCTCCTCGATGCCGGAGATCGCAGTTCACATTAAAGAGGTCACAAGAGTAGAGTTGTGCAGTCTAGACGTGAACAAGGCCAGTGGGCCTGACGGCATTCCAGCGGCAGTGTACGCCTGAACTGTCTCCTGTATTGACACGTTTGTTCCGCCTCTCTCTTGAAAAAATAACGGTGCCGAAATCCTGGAGGCTTGCAAATGTACAACCAGTGCCCAAAAAGGGTTACCGTGCAGACCCTGCCCATTACCGTCCGATCGCCATTACCATGGAGGTCTGTGCAAGGTTATGGAAAGGGTACTGAACAATAAGTTGCTGACCTACCTTGAAGACAATGGTCTCCTCAGTGACCGTCAATATGGCTTTCGCCGGAGATGGTCAACTGGCGATCTTCTTGTGTATGTCACGCACTGCTGTGGCGAAGCCATCGAGAAATACGGCGAAGCACTTGCTGTGTCGCTTGACATCTCGAAGGCCTTTGACAGGGTCTGGCACGCTGATTTGCTCAGCAAGCTTCCTGCTTATGGCATCCGAGCTGATTTTTGTAGCTAGATATCAGATTTCCTTAGTGAACGGTCGATCAGAGTAGTCGTTGATGGCTGCTCATCTGACTTTATGACTATTGATGCCGGAGTTCCTCAGGGGTCTGTTCTCTATGCAACTCTTTTCCTGCTGCACATCAATGACCTGCTTCAGGCTGGTATTGTTGGGTACGCGGATGACAGTACAGTATCAGAGAGATACTTGTCCAGCGCAAGAACCAGCGGGGCCGAAGTTCGTTCATTGAAAGAGGCCATGGTAGAGCGGACAGATTTGACCTTAAGCCTTGTCTCCCAGTGGGGTGATAATAATCTGGTTTCTTTTAACGCCACCAAAACACAGGCGTCTTTTTACTGCTAAAAGGAGTCGTTTCGCTCAAACTCCTACTTTTCGGGGTACATCTGTTCCTGTAACTGATCGGCTTGAGCTCCTAGGCATTGAGTTGACGTCTGGTCTCAACTTTGGCGCCACCATTGAGTACAAAGCCCATACTGCGGCCAAGAAACTGGGCATCCTAAATGGGGTGAAGCAATACTTTACGCCTGGACAGCTTTTAACTCTTTACAAAGTGCAATTCCGATCCTGCATGGAGTATTGCAGCCAGCTTTGGGATGGATCGGCAAATTACCAACTAGCCACGCTTGACTCGGTGGAACGCAGAGATAAGAGGCTTATTGGTGACGTAAATCTGGTGGATGCCAAGCTTCATAGCTTGGCTCATCGCCGCAAGGTTGCCTGCTTGTCGGTTTTCTACAGATTATACTTCGGAGAGTGTGCTCAAGCACTCTACGACCTCATTCCACCAGCCCCCTTCTACTATCGGACACCTAGACGCACTGCCAGTTACCATCCCTACCTAGTTGCTATTCCACCAATTTGCACTAAGCGCTTTCAAATGTCTTTTATAATGCGCAGAGCAAAAGAGTGGAACTCACTACCTGCGTCTGTGTTTCCGAGAGCATACAACCATAGTCTCTTCAAAGTGAGAGTCAACAGGTTTCTTCTGGGTAAGCTCATTCCATCGTCGACTCTGTTGCCTCCAACCTAGACTAGAGTCAAGAGCAAAAGGGTTGACCGTTTAATCGCGCTGACTTACGCACTTTGTGATGATAAAATTCGTCGTGAATTAAATTCAGTTGTCATTAATTCTACTTCATTGTCATTGCTTCATCATTCAGGCCAGTTGGCGTGGTTGGTTAAGATACCACCTGCCATGCCGCTGGTCGTGAGTTAGATTCCCATCAAGGACAAACATTTGTGTGCATGAACATGTCTGTTTGTCCTGAGTCTGGGTGTAATTATCTATATAAGTATGTATTTACAAAAAAAAAGTAGTGTATGTAGTATATCAGTTATCTGGTTTCCATAGTACAAGCTCTGCTTAGTTTGGGATCAGATGACCGTGTGTGAACAATGTCCCAGGATATTATTATTATTATCTTTTATTTATTTTTTAAACTTATTTTATTACATTTTTAAATATTTTTATAAAAACATAAAAAAAAAAAAAAATATAAAAAATAGTGATCCGCCGGTAGCGGGTGCAGGGTCCAAGCTACCGGTGGTTAGGGCCCCAGAGACAGGAACCTCCTCACAATACGCGCCGTATCAAGGAGAACTGCCTTCTGAATCAGGCCCTTCACCCAGCCACCCAACGAGAGCCTCTTGAGATGTTGGTCGAGGCTCTTAGCGATAAGGCCATTGACCGTAACGACTATCGGCACAATGATTGCCGAGTCCACATTCCACATAGCGACAACCTCGTGGGCTAAGTCGAGATACTTCAATTGTTTCTCCTTCTCAGCCTTCACGAGGTTCTCGTCATGCGGGATAGTGACATCGATTATCATTGTGCGGCGCACTGATCGATCTATTACCACTATATCAGGCTTATTGGCTACAATAGTCCTGTCAGTGATAATAGATCGATCCCAGTATAACGTGACATGGTCATTCTCGAGAACTGGGTCGGGCACATACCTGTAATACGGTACCTCAGAGTCCACAAGGCCGTATTTCAGAGCAAGTTGCTGATGGATAATCCTGGCTACTTGATTATGCCTGTGCAAATACTCGCCGTTAGCTAAACGAGAACACCCAGAAGTAATATGTCTGATAGACTCACCGGGACAATGGCATGCCCGACATATGTCGATCGTCCCGTCTTTAATTATATACTTCCGGTAGTTATTCGTTAGCATAACTTCATCCATAATCGCACAGACTGAACCTTCGGTTTCCCCAAAGAGGTCACCGAAGCGTAGCCAGGCCACGGACGCTAAGAAATCTACGTCGGGCCCATGAAGGGCCCGGAAAAAGCGTCCGTGAAGCTCCTTGCTTTGCCATACATCCTTGCGGTCGTTGGTACTAAGCACCACAGATATGCGCCAGTTCTCTTTAGCCAAGGACAACGGGGTGAGTCCCTTGTCCACGCAACTACATCTCGGTGCATACCCACGTCAGCCTTGAGAAAATATTCTCTGAGACTGCACACCTCGCGGTTGTGGAGGGTCTTAGCATTTAAAAAACCTCGACCCCCACACTTCCGCGGAATGTACAGCCTCATGACAGACGAACGTGGGTGATGCATCCGGTTTGCAGTCAGCAGTGACCGGACTCTCCTATCCAGGGCGTCTAGTTCCGTCTGGGTCCACTTTAGTATGCCAAAGGAGTACATCAGGACCGGCATGACCCAACCGTTAAAGGCGCGCACCTTGTTGCCGCCGGACAAAGAACTATTAAGTACCTTTTTCAGGCGACCGAAGAAGCGCTCCTGCAACGATTTTTTCATGTCAGGTCCGTTAATGCCTAACCCCTCTGACATACCCAGGTAATTGTAGGTATCAGTTGCGGAGAGTGATCTCAGGTTTATAGAATCTGAGAGTTGTAGTCCCTCAGATTCCACAATCCCGCCCCGCTTTAAAATTCCATCCTGATGGAATCACTAAAAGTTTTAGTTACTTTTAGTGACTCCAGCAGTTGCAATTTGTTGGTGGCAAACAGTTTCAAATCATCCATATAAAGCAGGTGGGATATTACCTGACCCCCTCTCCGCAAAGGACAGCCCAGCCCTGTACCCTCCAGCAGAGTGCTAAGAGGGTTCAAGGCTAAACAAAACCACAGTGGACTCAGACTGTCGCCCTGGAATATTCCCCGCTTAATCCTAATAGGTTTGTTGCTCCCCTGAATTTGTCGGCATCCTGGATAGCGAAGAACCGTCCTCCACTGCCCCATACACGTCGTTAGGAAGGTGCTCAGAGTTGTATCAATTTTGTACAACTCTAACACCCTCAAGAGCCATGTATGCGGCACCGAATCAAAGGCCTTCTTATAGTCTATCCAACATGTCGACAAATCCTTTCGGGATCGACGGACCTGTTGGCTTATGGCCATGTCAATGAGGAGTAGCTCCTTGGTGCCGCGGGACCCATTCCTACATCCATTTTGAGAGACAGACATAACAGAATTCTTTTCTAAATGAGAATTAATTTTCTCTCTCAAAATGGATGTAAGAAGTTTATAGACCGTCGGCAAACAAGTGATCGGCCTATAATTTTTGGGTTCCGTGGCATCACCTGACTTATGGAGCAGGTGAGTAACTCCTGTTGTAAAGAGCTGTGGCAGTGACCCAGACTCTAAGGCCGACTGGAATTGCGATGCTAAGCACGCGTGTGAACTTTGCAGCCATTTAAGCCAAAAATTGTGCAGTCCGTCCGGTCCCGGAGATTTCCAGTTCGGTATCGGGCGGGCTGCACTGGCTACATCGGAGGAAGTAATTATTACTTCCTCCATCTCTGGTATGGCGTCACACACGCGCTCAACATCCCGCATCCATTCAGCCTCAGTATGGCAAACGGGCACCGACCAGATGTTACGCCAGAATATGCTAGTGGCATCATCATCCGGGCGGCATACGTCTGCCACATTTTGCTCAGGTTGCTCCCATGCTCTATACACCCACCTTTGATCACGCTGGAATATGCGATTCTGGGTATACCGCTCAACCCGTCGCTTATACCTACGGATACGGCTTGCCCATGCACAGACCTTCTGCTTCAGGAAGTCAATGCGCTCTGTGACACGGGACATATATTCTTGAGGACTGGTTCCAGTCCCCGAGAACGCCCGCCTCACAAAGCGCATCACTCTAGGGCGAGTATTGCCCTCCCTGAAGCAGTATAGTTTGCCGATGAGCACCCTGGTCCCCTCGATACGCTGCTCGATCCTGCACTGCCAGGCTGGAACAGCGGGTTTTGGTCGTGTAGCTATGTCACAATTTGGAAATTTGACATTGGCTACACGACACGCCGCAATAGCCGCGCAATACAAGATCGAGTGCGTATCTACGAGATCTTCGCTGCTTTCAAAATAAAAACCAAGCAGCGAATCCAAGGCACACACCATCGCCCTATTCGTTCTGTGCATAGGCAAGCGAGGTAAATGTGGTCTAAGTTGGACAGGGGCAGTTCTAAACTCCCGAATCGCATCCTCCAGCGCGCTCCTCAATCGTTCGTTACACTGGCTACTTACCGTAACAATCTCCTCGCCCCCCTCCTCATCATTAACATAAGACCGGGGTTGGGTTATGTCACTGACTAGAGGTTGCACCGCGGTCTGTGACGGGACAGGGACGATACGATTGCTCAGTACCTCTGAGCGCAGCCTATCAAGCGCGGCGTCGTCCAATCTGTGATTCCGTTGGATAACCCGCACCTGATCCGAAAGTCGTTGGCCCGAGACGTTGATGGCTGGTTGAAGCGCCTGGAACAGAGACAGCATCCTATCGCGGTACGCAGTGAGGTTAGTTCCCCCCTCTGTAGCCCCGTAATATGCGCGCATGACGTTCTCATTCATTTGTTGAGTCCATTTCATGCGCTGCACACAACCACCGGCAGCGGGAACCCGGCTCGGGGCTGGATGGCCCCTAAGTCCCAAGCTTCTCGGTGGCCGGCCTCTCCCCTGCCGACGTACAGGTGTTGGCGACGTCGGCGGGGAAAAATACTCGTCGCTCGAGCTCGACGCAACTACCGCGGCCGGTGTCGTCACAGCGCTCACGGTGGGGCTGGGTACCGGCGGCAGCGAGGCGGAGCCGAGCGAAGAATCCGGAGGTGGTAGGCGTGCTCGTCTTGCAGCTGCTCTCGTCAACATTTTTTTATTTTCATTTGGGTTTGTATTGTTTTATCGGAGGTGACATGACAAATGTCACCTTCGATTTGGCAGTTTTTTATGTATTTTGTACATTTTGGTAATTGCTGTATTTAAATTATCTTGATTATTTTTTCTTGCAGTGGCGTGTGGGTTTTTCTCAGGAAATAAAATAAAAAAAACTGCGACTAATATTAAACTGAAAATAATATAAAACTGAAAATATATGAAAATAAATTTTGACGTGTTGACGTTGGTGTTGCAAGCTTATTATTATTATTATATCAGTTATCGGGTTTCCATAATACAAGCTCTGCTTAGTTTGGGATCAGATGACCGTGTGTGAATAATGTCCTAGGTTATTATTATTATTGCTTCAACTGATCCGAACACAGAGGTTTTACACTGAAACGATGCAATGACGATCCTATGACCTCCGAAATAGAACAAAAGAATTCCCGTCCTTCTTCAACCCTTAGAAGGACATGCCACTCGTGTGGGAAAAATTCGATAACATTATTTCCTCCTTATAAATATTAATGTTCCATCTGTTTCCAAAATTCGCCTCTAGCCGTCATTTTCTACGAATTATTACTAGGTATTTCTACGTATTACGTAGGACGATTGTTTAAGCGAAGAAGTTCTATTAGGTTCTGATATATTACAACAGTTAAAGTTTAACTTTTTCAAAATCCATGGTTAATAATTTCTGTTCAAAGCATAACAATGATTGAAATTTACAGTTTATTGATACTGAGCTAACAGGGCTTGATAAAAAAAGGCTGCAACTATTTATATAAGTATTGCAAAAAAAAAATATCAATAAGTTAGCGACTACACAAGCCGTGACGGCGAGCTAAAAATAACATTGATTGACTTCTTTATTTTATTAAACCCCTTCCGGCTTGATGTGCAGTTCACATCAGATGTTTGTTATAGGAGGCTCGTCAATCCTTTTTGCCAGGTTTTGGTTGACGAGGTTTAAACAGGACAACGTAGTATTGGTGGATGCACTTTGGCACAATTTAATGGTTAATTTATCTGACACTTAGCGTGGTGTCTGGCTTGCGCGAATCGTATGTCCTGAGTTAAGCCTACTTTTGCGAAGGTATGACCTCATATTGTGAGATTTATTCCTGGCGTTAGGTAATTATTCTCATAAGCATTAGGAAGGTTTAGCCTGAGTACTCGAATGTCAAGTTGTAAATAAAGGTATTATTTAGAAATAGGACTCCGTTAAAACCTGTTATTCAAATGGGGCGTAGCTTATGTAAAGGTTCCATGTATTAGACTTTAACATTATGTTGTACTGGCTGACATTCAATTGCTTGCGCCAGTGTAAAGCTATTTCTTTTTAAATATTTAAAAAAAGATCGTTCGGAAGTTTTTTCCTGACGGAAGAGGAGCCCCGTGGTCCGCCTGCATTTTTTAGAAATGATTAAAAACTGTGATAACTGTGAAAAAAAGGCGGCGAATCAGGCTATTAAATAGATCAGGTTATTATATAGTTAAATTGCAAAAATCATTGTAGGGTTAAACTGGCAAAAATAAGATAAAAGTTCTGAAGGACTTATAGCCGGACAAGAACTTGTTAATCTGAAGGGCTTATGTAGCCGGACCAGAACTTGTTAATCAGAATGGTTATTGAAGACCGATCCAGAACTAATTTTTGCCAGCCTGTAGGGTTTTGATAAACCTGTCCAGATTGTAAAGTAAGACTTTTGGTCAGGATAATTGAACGGTTTATGTTTATTACAGATATCTGAATTGTAAGCGCACGAGGACGTTCGCAAGTCAGTATGGCCGTGACGGCGGTGTGGTCGTGCGTCATTTCTCTAAGCTGTAAACAACACGTGCACCGAACACGCCATCGACAAGTACGTCACTCGACCACTCCTACCACTCCACTACTCGACTTGTTTTGATACAAATATATAGGAGCGCGCAGCGGGGAAACAAATCAGTCTTGGCTCTGGCCTGGGACGGTGCACAAGTTGTACTTAGCTGATCCTTGACTATAGATAATTAATTTGAGGATTCGAATTAATTATCACTTCAATTACCAAATCGTCATCGTATGATTTATGATCAATTAATGATGATTATTTGTAATTAGAAAATAAGATAGTGCAATTGGTAATTGCCACAATTAGTGACTTAGCTATAAAAATTGTAACTATTGTAATAATAAAAGGAATAGTTCTATCTATCTTCAGCCTATCATTGAATTGAATCTGACCCCTTCTGCCTACATAGACGTATCTGTATGTATGTAGGATTAACTTTTAATAATAGTACCCTTCTAAATCATCTCCAAACTTTGCCCTTATAGTTAACATTTCCGTAAGCAAATGACCATAGTTTTCATGTGACGGAAAAGCAGATTTAAGTTTTTCGACCCATTCGTCCCATGAAAGCAATACTGTTGACTGTCCTTCGTACCACTTTTTTGCAGTACCAACTAACTTTGGAAGAGCACAGTGAGCAGTCTGTTGACTATCCCAGCCATAGATCTCAGAGCATTCGTTGACTTTATTTAACCAAGTAACAATTGTTTGGTTTTTCGATTTAGGATCTACCTCTGGAACTACATTATTATTAGCAAACCTTTCTTTACTCTGTGGATTTATGGCTAAGATTGTAAGGACTCTTTGATACATCTAAGTAATTCATTATTAACATCAATAGATGGAGACTCCGGCGTAACAGATTCAATTCTCTCATTAATATCAGAGCGGACTGGACTTCGCGATCTATTAACGCTTTCTCTACGAAAAGTTTGCAATCTGTGACGCCTCTGCCTACTACAACTACGATCTATAAAATTATTTGTCGGTTCATGTATCTGCGTGTCCGTGGATGGCGTACGTAATGTGCGACGTTTCCATGGAGATCTTACGACTGACCTGCTTCGACTTCTCTCCTGCATCTCAACACTTAGAGGCGATCTTCTGGATCTGCGCAGCTCGAAGCTACGACTATCAACGCGGGGTGCTGCTAATGACCGACACTTTTGCCTCAATTCTCCAGAACGTGTCCGAGATCGGCGGCGTCTTGTGGGCCCTCCTAGCACAATGCTGTGATGACTCCCGGTCGACTTCTCTGACACTTCACTGGACATCTACACTCAATTGTAAAGTCCAATAGTCTTACTGTGGACTTATGATCACACCAGGGCAGTAGCAATAGCTACACCAGAATTCCCTGGTGTTATCCCTGCTTCTGAATTGTTGAACACTTCTATTTTAAAATTGATTAAACACTGTACTTTGTATAAAATAACTTTATTGCACACAATTTGGACTACAATATCAAGCGTCTTACTTCGTAGTTCGATGATCACTGCCTGCACTCCGTTTTACAATTTTTAATATCTTTTGCCCCACCCAGAAAGAACGATGATATCATACCCGCTATTTTTAAGTGTTACTAAAGTAAAAAATAACACATTCAATTGCAATAACGAAAATACATTTAAAAGCTTGTTACAATAATCATTTGTACTTTGACAATATTATAATTCGGTATTAAAATAATACATTTTAAAATTAAATCCAAACTTCCGTAATAATCTATAAGTTTTAGTAGAATTCACAACTTATTTTCAATGAATAAGGCAAATGTGTCTAGCAAATGCACACTATTTATTCTGAATTAAGACATGAAATTGAAACAAGCTAACAGCTGGAAGAGTTTTCTTTAGAAATAAGCATCACCTTTGTACGTAATTTTCAGTTCCTTTATTCTTGTCTGTTCATTTGTGTGTACATAAACGATTAAATAAATAAATAAACAAAATACCATAATACATTCTTTCCGTTTTTAACAACTAATTTAGTGTCTCTATTGTACTTAGTATTAAAAGGATTTTCTAATTTCGTATAAAATTATTTTGCTTTATCGATAACAGATTTGGTCATAGGATTTGGTGCATCATTAGTTATGTTTGCCAAATAATAGAAGAAAAAAGAGATAGCGATAAAATTACTTTCAGAAGAAAGGTACGCAAACACGAAAGACATCAACGAGAGTCCTTGCACCTTTGGTTCACCTACGAGCATGACCAGTATAAGATGAACTCCGATAAATAATATCAGAAAATATATTATCTAATTATGATTATGCTTACTTCTAACTAATAACTATGAAATGTTCTGCCATCTTTCCGGAAACTCGATGTCTGGCTGTTGTTACCACACCAACGTATTGTGCAGGTCCATTCAAATATTTACTTTCACCATTTTTTATTGACTAACGCGGAAGTATTTACGGTTCTCAGAAGTGGTCAAAACTGAATCGAAATTGTTGAGTGGCGACTTATGTCTACTTACATTAAACCATGTCGATTAAGGATGTAAAAATAAATACTTTTAAATATTTTGGATAAAAATAGGTATATAGATTTCTGTGGAAAAATATTAAATTGTATTTCCATGAAATTCTTACAATACATTGGAAAGCACACTTTACTGCATTCTAAAAAGTCGTGATATTAATTATACAGCATTATGAAAGTTGATATTACGCATTCGTTAATTCAGAAACATGAGTTATTTATCATAAGTTTAAATCCATGATTATGTGTACTTTTTTTAAATTTAACATAACACCCTAGAGGTCGCCAAAGTAAAGCCATTCAGAGAACAAGTAAACAATCCAATTTTATCCGCTACCCTGCTGAGCGTGCACAACGTGCGCGTCAGCGGTGCGCGCTGAAGCAGGTTGGTGCACGTGGTCGACACCGCCAGCAGTCGCGCCCGCCGTAGCCCCCTCAGTACTCAGCTGGTACGCACAGCCGAATTGCCTGTAGTATATAGCAAAATTTGAGATTTTACCCCTCATTACATGGAACAAGTATGTGGCTAGTACCAGTTCCCGCTTAAAGGCCTATTCAAACCTAAGCGGTAATCGCTACCGTCTGCGGTAGAGAAAACCGAATGGGTATGCGGTAATATTACTGTTCATTCATCTGTACCGCTCTTGCCGCGAAACATAATACTAAATACCTAAGCGAAACCCGCGCGGTATTACCTCTACCCGTAGCGGCAGCGAATACCGCTTAGGTTTGAATAGGCCTTAATTTCTAATTTAGAATATCCAACCATTCCCAAAATAAATAAGGTTGGATACAGTAATGGGTATCCCAGATACATAAACCGAATATATTTGTTTTGAATCCGCTCTAGAAGTATTTGGCTTCACTACGACTCCAAATAGACGCGTTATATTTTAAGTAGCTCTTTATAAGTGCTTCGTACAAAGCTCTTAAAGCTCTCATGTTAGTGAATTGATTTGCCTGTCGCAAAAAAAAAACCCTGGATTGCGGTATGCCTTTTTGCAAACCTCTACGACATGTTTGCGGAAGTGCAAATCCGTGGTGAATTGAATGCCCAGATCTTTGACCTCCATGACACGTCGCAGCGGTTTACCTTCTACGTACAAGTTAATTTTAAACATCGTTCTGTCTCGGTCATCTTCGAACGACGCTTTAAGTTCGTTTAGCGCTAAACGTATTTATTGATTTGTGGTGGAAGTGAACGAAATGTATTACTTGATGTTTTGTATGAAGATGGTGATCTTCAATTAATTATTCATTCGTACATGTCATGTTGTATATACTTATCAAGGCCCGCCGGTCGACTATCATCAGGCTCACGAGTAACTCTCTCGTGCACCTTGATATCATGATCCCTATGCTTTGCTGATAATGACAGACGATTTAATTTATTTACATAAAATTCATACCACAATTCTCGATTACTCTTCACAACAAATAAATAAATATTCAGTAGTAATGGGTTTAAAATATACATTAATATCTGTAGAAAATTAATTTTCATTTTCTCGTTTATTCGCATCGTATCCAAAAAATCTTTATATTTAACATTTATTTTCATTATATAATCAAATTTTGTGTCAGCTTTTTTTGGTGTGTTTTTGTGATAAATAAACGACATAACATGAAAAGACAGAAATAAGAAGTCGCTCAGTATAAATATTAAAGTGGCGATGTAAAAGCGACGCCATTTGCTGATAGCTGTAGGTACGCTCGTGTTCGAATTCCGAAAAAGTGAATATACAATTATAATGTAAAGTGAACAATTTACTGCCATAGTTACAATAAAAATAATAAATCCCACATCGCTTGGATTGACATTAAAATTAAAAAACCAACCAGAAGTAGCAAAAAAATGAATAAGCGTTATTAATAAAGACACACCCCAACCAAATAGGGTACTTTTCAAATATTTCCATCGTCGCACATTGAAAACTTGTACAGTGTCTACGTAGAACATGTGGCATACAACTAGCAGCCAGTGATGCCTGACTGTTGCTAAGTACACTAATAGATATATAGTGATAATGGCAAACCAACATCCTTGTCGTAGGTCGAGTGAGGATTTTCGACTGATATAATTTGTGATCTGCATCATTGAAGAGATGAAGAAGTTTGCTAATATTGCGTTGAGGCACACATAGTTTCTGTAGTTACGGAACTTCTTAATCACACACCATGACGTCACTCCGTATATCAACGTAGCCAGGGTCAGCACAAATATCATGTAGTATGTAGAAAATTCTAGATTTTCGTATAATATACGAGCATAAGACATATCTACTATCCAATACGCAGTTCCTAATGTCGTATACTTATAATGTTCACTTATGGCACACTTAAAAGTATTTTTTGTTGTATTTCCTATTTCAAGTCCCCAATTCTTTGCAATTGCTACCATTATTTAATAATTATTAGTTTTGGTGTCACTTCTGAAACTGACGATGGAATAATAGTTGAAACGAAACGCTACTAAACAAATTAATTACAATTAGTTATTACACAGTATTTAGAAATTAAAACGTATTAGTAATTTTTGTTTCTGTTGGTTATTATGTTACCTTAGGTCGTCAACTGCATGTCCACGGTAACAATAGGAATGATGTTTTCCCAGAAGGTCAATACGTGACCTGTGCAGCGTACACTGTAAGCCTTAGCTTGCCTAGCCTTTTTCCAACTATGTTGGGGTCGGCTTCCAGTCTAACCGGATGCAACTGAATACCAGTATTTTACATGGAGCGAGTGCCTATCTGCCCCTGACCTCCACAACCCAGTTACTGGGTAACTCGATAGCCCTTGGTAAGACTGGTTAACAGAATTTCGGGCTTCTATCCGTAATTGTAAACGTCGTCATCGCAGACGTCATGTGGAGTGTAGTGAACTGGAGAGTAACCAATAGTTCCTCAGTGTCTTCAGTCTCTGTAGACGTGTAGTGAACTGGAGAGTAACCAATAGTTCCTCAGTGTATTCACTCTCTGTAGAAGTGTAGTGAACTGGAGAGTAACCAATAATTCCTCAGTGTCTTCACTCTCTGTAAAAGTGTAGTGAACTGGAGAGTAACCAATAGTTCCTCAGTGTCGTCACTCTCTGTAGAAGTGTAGTGAACTGGAGAGTAACCAATAGTTCCTAAGTGTCTTCACTCTCTGTAGAAGTGTAGTGAACTGGAGAGTAACCAATATTTCCTCAGTGTCTTCACTCTCTGTAGAAGTGTAGTGATCTGGAGAGTAACCAATAGTTCCTCAGTGTCTTCACTCTCTGTAGAAGTGTAGTGAACTGGAGAGTAACCAATAGTTCCTCAGTGTCTTCACTCTCTGTAGAAGTGTAGTGATCTGGAGAGTAACCAATAGTTCCTCAGTGTCTTCACTCTCTGTAAAAGTGTAGTGAACTGGAGAGTAACCAATAGTTCCTCAGTGTCGTCACTCTCTGTAGAAGTGTAGTGATCTGGAGAGTAACCAATAGTTCTTCAGTGTCTTCACTCTCTGTAGAAGTGTATTGAACTGGAGAGTAACCAATAGTTCCTCAGTGTCGTCACTCTCTGTAGAAGTGTAGTGAACTGGAGAGTAACCAATAGTTCCTCAGTGTCGTCACTCTCTGTAGAAGTGTAATGAACTGGAGAGTAACCAATAGTTCCGCAGTGTCTTCACTCTCTGTAGAAGCAAGCACTGTGGTGCTGTTGTCAGGCACGGTGAACGTCACTTGCACAGATTCAATCAATTCACTTTATGATTACAAAATATTATTTGTGAACACTTCACTTAAAGCACAGCTAGGTCCGTTGATGCGCGTGGCCCCACGGCTCTCGCAACAATAGATAGTTAATTGTATCTCACTAGTCAACGTTAGGACAGGTGTGGCTTCCAATACTGTCGATGGACCAATAGTTATTTTATTCAAACGCTGCAAAATTGATAAAATAATAATCTAACTAAATCTACACACATTATAAATTAAAGTCGTGAAGTAAAACTCGTTCTTAGTGAGTTTTCGATACAGCTATACATTCCCAGTATAAGCTGATCTCGCATTGTGTAGGATTCCCGAAAAATGAGAGATCAGCTGACACTAGATGTTTAGCTTGATATGTAGCCGTGTGTATATTTAGGATTTTTAAAGTTCAGGGTAAGAATGCAATAAAACTAGTTAATCAAGTATGTTTCCGACTTTATTTATTTATTAGAAATGCCAAATTATTATTTTTGGTTTCAGCCATACAACGCAAACCTCTCAGGGTTTATCTGTGTGCTGGCGAGCCGTTAATTTTTTTTGTTTACAATGTTATATTAGAATGGTGATAATAATTCATACATAATAAACAATGCATAATTTAGGAGAAATTTTGCGTAAAGAAACGTTTTGATTTGTACTTATAACTTTTCGAACTCGTTTTGTATAACGTTTGCAAGTCTTCTGGAAGTTTATTAAGAAAAAAAGGTACTAAATATTCTGCAACCCTCACCCCGTACACATTATTGAATTTTGGTAGGATGTATTTATTTTTAAGTGGTATCGTTCTCAGAAAATCAGGTCTTGTTTTTTCGGTTAGCAGTTCAGGTCTATTGACTTCCGCAAGAATAGAAAATTCAACTTTATTGAATACATTCATAACTTTGCAATATTTAAAGATGTCGTCGTCACTGTTTTTGAATTTTTTGTTTATATTTTTTGGCGTAATTACTTTTAATATACTTAGTTGTAATTTATAAATATCTGCCAGGTATGTATGATAAGTTCTCCCATAGCTACTGACTACTATTATATCGGTGATTTAGAATTTCCCAAGCTGTGTCGTAATTGTCAGACGAAATGTGAAGATGTTGAATAAGGCATAACCTACATAATGTGATGACATGTGCGGGTTCACCGTACAGACATATTGTTCCTACTAAAATAGAGAGCTATAAGAACCGTCCCAGAAACCTCCTAAATGAAATATATGTAGCACTGGCCCAGTCTGTAATATTATATTCTATCCCAATTTGGGGCGATGCAGCAAACACAAAATTTATAGGCGCAGAACGAGCTCAGCGTGCATTAATAAAAATAATGTATTTTAAAAATAAAAGATTCTCTACTTCAAGCTTATACCAAATAAGTGATTTACTTTCCGTAAGGAAATTGTATGTAACCCAAACCATACTAAAAAAACATAAAACCCTACCATATAATGTTAACGAAAAATCTAAACGGAGAAAAGATTTAGTCGTCCAAGTTACCCAAACCAAAACAAGACGCTCTACTCAGCTCTATAACAAAATTAATAAATATGTTTATGTATATAATAAAGGTTACCACGACTGTAAAAAAAGTATAATAGGCTGGATAAAACCACTTACCTATGAGGAAACCGAGGCGCTCCTGGAATGCTGAGTAGCCGAAATATTTCACAGATATACAATATAACTTAAAACACCACACACCCACCCATACCACACCACACACCTCATCATACACAGCACACCACAACACACCACACCAAGCCATACACCTTACCCCACACCACGCACCATGCCAAACATCACACTACATTGCGCGCCTCATCACATACCACACATAACACCGTACTACTTACCACAGCATACTATACCTATGTCACATGCACTGGGAATAAGTTTATTTTTTTTAAGTATCTTAAGTTTTATTATAAAAGATAATAATTTAAATTGCAACTATACTTATAGATTTGTATTATTAGTTTCTTGAGATTACTAGTATGTAAATAAATACAGAAAAATGTACTTGCATTGCTTGTTTACTTTTAAGGTCACAGTACACTCTATTAACTCCTGCTAGTACGACTATGATGAGAAAGAGCGGAGCCTTCTAATACAGGCATTGTTTGCTTAAAGGGAGGCTCCAAACACATTTGTATGTAATATAAGTTCCTATGTGTCACAATAAACTATTTTGTATTTTGTATTTGTTATATATTATCATATTTCAGAATTTTTATTTATTTATTTATTTAATATATATTTGGGAACCTAGATATTCTATAATCCAATCGGAATAAATACACACTACCTTTAGAATATGTTTGATTTACAATTTATTTTGGTATTTCGTTTGTATGAACTACGCGTGCTCCGAGGGCGTCTTAATAATTCACTACTCTCGTCGGTAAAAGTAATAAAATAAAATAAGACTCAAGTGATTTGTCCAGTAAGTATTTATTTATAATACCATAGTACTT
Source organism: Dicycla oo (assembly GCA_948252095.1). Lineage (NCBI taxonomy): Eukaryota > Metazoa > Arthropoda > Insecta > Lepidoptera > Noctuidae > Dicycla > Dicycla oo. The sequence continues at coordinate 20,426,696 of OX411733.1, forward strand.
ACAAATACATAACTAAAAGAAACTTACATGTAAGATAATTTATTATTTGGTTTTGCTTAAATCAAACAAGAGCAGATAAAATTAAAATTATACAATCATAGACTCCGTAAAATCAACATTCAAATTTAAATTATTTCTTCTTTTTCTTTGTTCAATAGGTATTTATTGATAATACCTACTACAATACTTATAGGTACTAAACTAAAATACTTAATAAATTAAAAGAAAATTAATATGAAACAATCATAGACTCATCATAAAATCAACGTTAAAATCCTAATAAAAATAATTAATGTTGCTCGATCGAACAGAAAGACGCTTAGCGTGTACGTTATTTTTGAAAATGTATTTCATTTATCGGTACTAAGGTTACATTATTAATTATCACCGATAAATGTGATTAATTTCTTACTTTTACCTTGACTTTTGGTAATTATTAATGATGATAGATAATTATTAATAATTTTCAAATAATCACACTTACAGTAATATAAACACCAGAAAGGTATGCCCTAGAAGGATAGTGACCTTATTGGTGATGTTTTTCAGAAAGGTCTGGTGCGTAGTACTTACTATCGGCGTGCGTGTATGATCGCTGATCATACACGCACGCCGATAGTAAGTACACTGCGTGTATGAACGTGAGCGAAGCAAAAGAAGTGTGGTAAAAACTATGTAATATTATGACCATGCGTTTTTGTACGAATGTTACTAAAATCGACTTGTTATGGACATTATTATTAAATTACAAATGAACAGACGCCAGCACGCAGATCAAGCTACTATAATCTGTCCAATTTCTTTAATAGATTTTCAACTTTATTGCTAAATTATTAGGTTCAAAGTCGATTGGGAAAATTGGACTCATTCATTTAATTTTTATTTATTTTATTAATTTGACATTGAAATATTTTACTTGGATTTATTGTGTAAATGTTTTTCTATTTTTAATTTTAAAAAGTTGACATCTAATAATATTGTATTTGATGTGAGTTAATGTTAATTAATTTTAATGTTTAAATAATTTTAAGTGTATATGTGAGTGTTTTTTTAAATTTTAATTTTTACTTTGTAGAATTATTTCAAACATAATATAAATTGTTATTTAATAAATTGAATTGAATTGAATAGAAGGCATGAGTATGTATATATACAGGGTTGTTAGTAAAATACCAGCAACCTCTTAAGGGGTCATTGTACTCATCATTATGAACAACTTTTACTATGGGACCAAACCTGAAATCGCGAAAAAAAGTCAGCTGTCCCGTACATTTTGACGAGTTATGCGAACATAAATGTAGGGAACAGCTGATTTTTTTTCGCGATTTCAGGTTTGGTCCCAAAGTAAATAAAAGTTGTTTATAATGATGAGTACAATGACCCCTTAAGAGGTTGCTGGTATTTTACCAATAACCCTGTATAATATGTACTTGTATGTGTACTTAGACTAATTTCTATGCGAGTTCCTAGACAATTTAAGCATTGATTGAGATTCAGGCTTCGTTCTAATATAAGCAATCGTCACGCAAATATGCGATCTTCGGATTGATTTTGTTCGGCAAATGCGAACGCAACGTCGCGACAAAGCGCCTTCCAATTTTCTGAACAAATGAGAGACAAATGTTAGAACAAGGCCAGAGAGCTTTATTCTCTCGTTGCTTTTCAGGTAGGCCCCCACTGTAGATTCTAGCCTGCAGGATTACACTGGTATAAAACAGTAGAGCATGAACCAAAAAAAGTTTAATCAAATGAACGTATGATAAAAAAGGCAGCATCGCATCATCATCTCTTTGCCTTTTCCATTTCAATAAGTCTATATCATTTTAAATCGAGCAAACCTCAAATAAAATGTTTACTTTATGTAATCAATTTTCAATTGTACAAAGCAACTTCAATAAAATGTTCTACAATCAGTAGAAAATGTTGGAACGACAGCATAATATTTGTTCGGTAAAAGAAATTCAGTGAAACGTGGCTTTAAGTCGTATGGTATTTATTTTTATTTATTTGTTTTATTGGCTTGTATTCTGCGATGTGGAACAATAAAATGGATCTTTCAAACCCAGGGTGAATTTTCAAATAGTGCGTGATTGGTCAAGTACCAAAGCCGATTTCGATGGAGACTAAAACTGCATCATTAGAATATCGAAAATTAAGAGCAATTTATTAAAAAAAAAAAAAAAAAAAACCACATCATCATCTGCCTAGGCTTTTCCCAACTATGTTGGGGTCGGATTCCAGTCTAACCAGATGCAGCTGAATACCAGTATTTTACATGGAGCGACTACCTCCACAACCCAGTAACTGGGTGGGTAATACGATACCCCTTGGTAAGACTGGTTGTCAGACTTTCGGGCTTCTTATAACCCGTAACAACAGTCAAAGATCCACGAATGCCAGCTGGGACCAACGGCTTAACGTGCTTTCCGAGGGGGTCTTGGTATGTAAAGATGGTCACTCATCCACGGACTAACCGCGGCAAGCGTAGCTTAACCTGATCGATCGACCCGTGCGGCTGTTACTACTTAGCTACATGCCCCTCAAAAAACCCACACAATTATTAAATTTACCGACTTTGATCACAGGGGCAATTCGTCATTATTATGGTATTTTGTATTTTTATTTTTATCCGCGTGTAGTCTTCGAATTTCACTTGAGTTATTTTCACATCTATCAATACAAAGTGCATTTTTAAAGTGTTTGTGGATGGCAAAAATTATAAATAACTAGCGGCTCTTCGCGGTTTCACCCACGTAAGTCTCGTACCCGTAAGAATATCGGGATGAAAAGTTCCTATGTGTTAAACCAGGTTGTAAACTATCTATGTGCCAAATTTCATCAAAAACTGTTTAGTAGTTTTTGCGTGAAAGAGTAACAAACATCCATCCATCCTCACAAACTTTCACATTTATATTAATACTAGCTTTTTCCAGCGGCTTCGCCCGCGTGTATGTCTGAAATTATCCTACGGGAACGTTCTACCTGGATAAAATGTATCCTATGTCTTAATCCAGGTTATAAACTATCTGTATACCAAATTTCATGCAAATCGGTCCAGCTGTTTAGCCGTTGTAATATACACTAGTACTCAGAGGTTGATATTAGGAAAGAACAAGTAACCAGATTACACAGATATCGTCCACGTCCACGTCTTCTCTCCACGGCGGTCAATAGGCCAGTTCTCCTGCCCCGCGATTCCGCGTGTGCGCTGCTCGAGACGACAGAGTTATATACAACTATAAATGTTCAGCAGCAACACTACAGCCGTGAAAGCGTAACAAATAAACAAAATCACATTTTATTAGTTAGGATGGGCTATAAAGGTTTGTTTTAAAATATTGTAAAGGTAAAGGAGACGCTTAGAGCTTCAATTCTTTCACTTAATAAAATGAAATCATATCCGCGAAAAATATAAAATTCCGGAGTAAATTAAGTAGAAGTAATCCAAAAGTTCCACAGTGGCAGTTAAATCTGGTCATTCTTCCCCCTGTTCCGTTAAAATGATCCATATTTCTCGAGTTTTTAGAATAAGAGGGCGACTCACACTGCCGTCTGATCCTGCTCAACCTGAGATTTTTAACAGTTTCAAATTAAAATCAGAAAAAAAGTCGGGTAGACACGCGGTTGGAATAATAATAATAATAATAATAATAATGTAGACTCAGCGATCATTGTGCCGATAGTCGTATCAGCCAATGGCTTAATTGCCAAGAGCCTCGACCAACACCTGAGGAGGCTCTCGTTGGGCAGCTGGATCAAGGGTTTGATTCAGAGAGCGGTACTTCTGGACACGGCTCGCATTGTTAGAAGGTTCCTCTCTTTGGAGCCCTGACCGCCGGTAGCTTGGACCCTGTTCCCGATACCGGTGGGCTACTATATATTTTTATATTTTTAAATGTTTTTATATTTTTTTATTCTAATATTTAAAAATATAATTTATATATGTATTAACTATTGAATAAAGGAAATAATGATAATATTTATTCAAAAATTACAAGGCATAAAAATTGTACAGTTTTGCTTAAATGTTAATTATAATCCTAAGACTTACGTGCCTGAACTAGGTAATCCTGTGTTTCAGGCGAAAAGAGCTCATAAAGTGTTATAAAATTAATAAATAATCAAAGACGAAGAAAGTTGACAAAAGACAAATTAATTATATGTTGAGTAGCTTACCTCTTAGTTTCTAAATTTGATAAATACTTATCGTAGATGAGTATAAATCTATTTACTTTAACACAGTTAATAAATTTTCTGTATCTTCGTAAGACATACCTTGGAGAACCTGCTTGACAATTCTTTTACAATTTGTGTAGTTCAGGGAGTAAATGTTTGCTTTCGAGTTTAGTCTATTATAGAGGAGAGGACCGAGGTACAGGTAAAATCTGGATATAAAAGCATGTTTTGTTGAATGGAATGAAGTTCCTTTCGCTGTATATTATGTAGGTATTATACTAGATAGCTCTGTATTAAAAAAAAAAAAAAAAACAAAACTTCTGCCACTTAAAACTGACTCTTTTGGCCATAACTCTTTTTCGTTACGTAACGATTTCTACCAGTTTGCTCCTACCGCAAGCCGCTTTAAAAACTTCGCTCCAAAAGGTTTGCTTTTCATATGTCTTAGGTACAGACTATTATTGACTTGCATCATTCGTACCTGTAACTTGCACAAAAACAGGAAGAAGCTTGCATGCCATTGTGACATCAATTAACTCAGCTGATCGCAGTTCGCCTTTCCTAGGCTGCGCCGCAACACCTTGTCTTCCGCCTTCCGCATCCAGTCTGCCCCAGCCACCTTTTTAAGGTCATCGGTCTATGAAGCTAGGGGGCATACACACTACGCATGCCGATACGTGGTCTCTAATCCAGGACTCATCGGCTCCACCGGCCATCAGTCCTTCAACAAACTTGGCCAGCCTCAGTGCCACTTCGGCTTGCTTAACCTGATTTTATCCTTCAAAGAAACTCCATTGTGCCATACCAACTTCTAATTTATGAATATCACAATGGCATACAAGCTACGACTTCTTGCGTAATTCGGTGCGAGTTAAGGAGGGTACACACGTAACTGCAAGCATGACAAGGCTGCTTGAACAATCATTTTGTGTAAGAGTGCTTGAGCGTCTGTATGATGACTTTGTGCAAGCATCTTGCTTGTGCAAGTGGCATCAAATTTGATAGAATTTTCATTATGCGGCTTGAATAAGCCACGCTTGTGCCAGCATGACTGAACGTGCGTACGCACGTGCAGCTAAAGCAAGGGCATCGTCGTCGACCACAGCACAAGCAAAAACTGATCCTGCTCCAGTTTGTTTGTCCAGTGTGTAGCCTATAGGGAAGTTGTACACGCTTGCACAAAATGATTGTTCATGCAGGCTTGTCATGTTTGCAGTCACGTGTGTACTTTATAGTCAGTTGTATAACGTGCTTTATTTAGCTTAACTTAGTATTATAGACCCATTTATTTCTATAAATAGCTGTTTATTTACTCCAATTTAAGAAAGCTTCCGTTTTCTAAGAAAGAAGGCTCTGGATTTGTTTATTTTTATTTTATAATAAATATATTTTAAATTTTCTGGGAATTTAGCAAGAATATTTATACAAATGCGGATCAGTGAAATTTGATAGCTCAAGTCAAACATAAAAAAGTAACTTAAAATATTGTACTCTCTTTCTTCTTTCCTCTTGCCAAAAAATATATAGGCCCTTTGTATAAAATAGAATACCGTCTCGTCTGAGACGGCTCAAATCATCGCGAGCAAAATTGCCAAAGTTTGAATGAAGGTCTATTCTTCAAGATTGTTGCGTAGAACGGTCAGGGTAGCTCCAGGATCATTGTACAGAATAGAGGCAAAAGTTTCACTTTGAAAGAGTTTATCGCAAACAATGAAAAACAGCCACCGTCTAATTAAAAAAATAGTTCTAAATTGAGTCCCAGGTACAACTTAGTCCGTTTTTGTATTTCGAACATTATTCCGACTAAAGTAGGGCAATAGGCTCACCCCCTAATACATGGGAATTAAACATAACTTTCAAAATATAGGTACACCTCCGCATAACCCTTCGGGGTTTACAGGCGTGCTGTTATATTATGGTATGTGTAGTGTTCTTAATATAAAAACACACTTTAAAACCGAGTCTAATTTGTCAATTTTGTGTTAAAAACTTTGCTGGCGTTCGAAATACGAAAGTTAGAACTTTTTTTTAATAAAGCGGAAAATAATTTAAATATCACGTTAAACGTGCCATGTTCCGGGTTTGAACATTAGTAATATTTTTTTAATTTCGTATTATGGCATCGTAAGTTTATCTTATAGAAGAAAGTAGTTGTGAGGAAACCAGAATAAACACGATATGAACAAGTGTAGGTACATCAAGATTCCTCTAAGTCCTTCGGGCCACGAAAGGAAAAACATCGAAACGGTACGTTCTGCAACAGCACTGTAATATGGTAAGGGTTTGGTCGTTGCGGGTTTCACATTAAACTGGTGCGGATGAAGCTTTATTACAGAATTGCAATGCAATAAACATAGCGCATTGGTTTGCGTTCTAATTTATCGTAACTTTCTAATCGTTGTGGTATCCGCACCAAAATGGCGTGGGTGGGCCTTCTCTACTTATTGTTTAATGGTGACGTAGGCTTTTAGCTCCGCAAACAGATTTCGACAAAGTTATATTGTTTAATAGTTTTTGAATATCGAATTACTGCTTCGATTTTATTGGCTTTCATTACGATATTGTATTCGATAATGGGAACTCAGTTTTGTTGTTATTTTTGAGCAATTTCGGGGAATAGATTTATTAACTTAAGAAATTTTTAGCTAACAGTAAAATATATACATTTTGTACAAGTACTCGTATATAATAGAAAACAAAAATATAAACGGGAAACGCTCATTGGTCATCACAAAATTCGTCCGCATTGCTGTCAGCGGGAAAAGTGCCCAAAAAGCTGGCAGCATTGCCACATTGGATGGCAATGCTGATTCTTTGGGTTAAGGCGATATGTAAAAAGCTAACTGAGCGGTAATAAGAAAGTGACAGAGTCAATTACATCCACATGCAAAAAAAGAGAGCGCAACAATGCGCTGGAACCAAAAATAAAAGCGCCAAACCAAATAAAAATTAATTAAAAATAAGTTAAGCTACCTATCAAAAATATGTTCAGCCAGAGTTTTCAATTACCTAATACGCAGATTTTGAATGTAATTTTGCAATGAAATTACTTAGGATTTTAGAATTACAGAAAAAAATATAAAAAAGAAGAGCTATTTTCGGAATTAAATTATATCAAGGAAATTTAACCCAATCGTGTTTACCTTCAGTCAGAGTATTGATCAAATAGTTAATAAACATACTCGTATATCCAAAAATGAAATCCATACATTCTGTAATAGTGAAATAAATGGTTATAAAAATGCCCCCAACTTATTTTGGTATCGCCTTAAGCCAGCCCTCTGGTCCGGTGAAGAAGCAACCAACCGCTTGGCGATTTCAATAAAGAATAAATAACACTTCAATTTGCTGTTTTATGGTATGGAATATGCACAATTGCACATTGCGTATTAGAGATTTGAAACGAATACCTAAGGGTGAGATCTATGAACGTTACTTAAGTTCTCTAATTTATATTGCCGCGGAACGGAATGCAAGCGAATTTTTGGAACGAAATTGTGCAAAGCATAATGAACTTTATGTCAATTGTGTAACGTACAAATTAAATTAAGCCTCAGCTTGTGCTTTGGCTAAGACATGTTCCCGTCTCTATCTTACAGTTTGACAGCTGTGCAAAAGTGACGGCAATAACGCTTGGTCAAAGTACGTGCTAACTAACGTGCTAGCTAACGATTGTAGACCTCAGCTTAAGTCTAGTTTTCATCACTACATTATTGGCTAGAGAAATTTCTCTAGCCAAAAATATTATGTAAAGAAAGAAAGAAAGAAGACATGTTTATTCGGCACAAAAAAGTATGATCAAAATATTATGTATCTACTTAGATACATAATATTTTGACATTGAAAAACATGCTTTATTACAGAGCTTGTGGCTAAGTAATAACAGCCGCACGGGTCGATCCATCAGGTTAAGCTACGCTTGCCGGGGTTGGTCCATAGATGGGTGACCATCTTTACATACCGAGACTCCTCCGTGCCTCGGAAAGCACGGTAAGCCGTTGGTCCCGGCTGTCATTCGTGGATCTTTGACAGTCGTTACGAGTCGTCAGAAGCCCGAAAGTCTGACAATCAGTCTTACCAAGGGGTATCGTATTACCCAATAACTGGGTTGTGGAGGTCAGATAGGTAGTCGCTTCATGTAAAATACTGGTATTCAGCTGCATCCGGTTAGACTGGAAGCCAACCCCAACATAGTTGGGAAAAGGCTAGGCAGATTGATTGATTGAAAAACATGAATCACATGAAGCAGATTAAAGTATTGGAAAAAAAGAAAATCCAAATTCACCACTTAAAAATAAAGTAACACGGATTATAAAAAGGTAATGAACATATAAAATTATAAAAAAAAAAAAACAAACCCGGATTTTCTTTGTTAGCCGAATGACATGGAGATAATTTTGGTATTTGTAACGGTGACCGGATAAACTTATGCTTAAATGTGGAAGAAAGACAGCACCTCGGCTGTGAAATATCAAAACCCAGTATCTGCATAAAACTAAATTTTACAGGAGAGGCGAAAAACGATTTCATATCTTTGACAGCGTGCCGTTTCAATAATATTAGTCGTACCTTCTTGGGAGTGACTGCAAAATTTGAGGTACTTATCAGGCTTTATAAAAAAGTAGTTTTAATGCGTCTATCACAAAATATGTACGTAGAGAAGCAGTTACTAATAAAAAAATTGTTTCCTTAGACCAAACTTTTTGAGTGTGACCATTTCAAAACCTAGTAAGATCACTTGCTTTGTTTTCATCTAGTTCTAAAATATATTGAGTGGGGACTAAACGCAAATTAATAGACCTAGTAAGTTCACGTACTTTGTTTTCATTTAGGTCTGAATTTACTGAGTAGGAACTAAATGCAATTTTATAAACCTAGTAAGAAACAACAGAATAAAACAACATAAATATGGCCAGTAATAAGCAGTTTTAATGAAAAAGATTAAAAAAAAACAGATAATCGGAAACCAAACACTATTTGTTCACAGTAAAAAATCAAAAAACAATCACTCAAAATATTTAAAAAACAGTCAAATAAAAATAAATTATTCGCTTATTAATAATTGTCCACCAGAAACTAAATCAACTGAATTATTATTAATCGGTAAACTTTTCCAAAACTCCCTTCTGTTCATTGGCATAAGCTGTAATAAAGTTTTTACTATGCCTTCCTTTTTACTTTCTTTAATGCCTCTTGGAATATTTTTTAAGGTTGGCATGGTCAAGGGATTGTGTTTTTTAATAAGAAAATCCAATTCGGAATACGGAGATTCAAAATCATTCTTATAAAATATATTGCGGCACCCATTTACAAATTTTACTTCAACCAAAGAACTAAGCAAAAAATTGTTCATGGGATCAAGGTCATCATTGCGTCGCGGTATGCGTTTCTTTTTTACCCACTCATACGATTTTTGAACTTCGATAACTTCAATATTCGATCTGCAACCCAAAATTACATTCTTATAGTCTTCAAAATCATACACAGCATCTTTTTTTTTAATCTGCCTCTCTATATTGCCATGAACTCCATCAGCTGACATATGAGTGTGACCTTTAGTTAGGTATTTCAAAGTCAAACTTTCTAAATTGCAAAACCCAGAGTTTATTAAAGTAACAAGTGATGTAAAGAGGATCCAATTTTTATTTTGAGCTGTGCAATTATCACACCACAATATCAAATGATTAAGATCTCTTTCTTTTTCGATCATTGCTGCAATTGCATTAACAATGTCATTAGCATCTCGTCCAGTATAGGCTTCATGCCATAGAACACAAATACTATTAACATTAGTTTTCTTTCTGATCGGTGCAAATGTCAAGTTGAAAGTTATCATTCTACTCAAGAAAAAGGATTCTTTGACTTTAGGCATGTCGGGTAACAACATAACTTTTTGTAAATCCATCGAATAGTATCTCACAGAGGAAGTATTTTCTAGGGTGGCATTTTCTTGATACTTTTGTATTGCTTTACTTGCTTTAGCTTTGTGATCCTCGTATGCAGTTTTAACGTCCTCTGGAATATCTGCACCTTCATTTACTTTAAGTCTTTCTTCATACAGCCCACAATCTACACATTTATCGCCTTTTGGATATTTGAATGATATATTCATAGTCTTCAATGTCTGTCTATATATTTCTTTACACAATTTGAAATTAGGATATTTGGTTTTAAAGTCGCTAAACATTTTATCAACAGTCAATGTCCTAGGGAGATATCTTATGTTAGGTGCATTGCTTCGTCGGTAGTGGCTGACTGAGGGATTGTAGCTAAGAATATGAGCTTCAACATCGTTTCTGGCAATTTTAGGCTTCTTACCCCCCCTGTTTTCCTTTACATTTTGATATAGTGGTTTACGTTTAATTGCTTTGCTTAATTCTGTAATAACCGAATCATTTTTATATCCTAAAGTGTTCAATAAAAACTTTCGGCATACCTGGATATCGGTATTATTTTTTTGTAGAAAGAAGGATCTGGTTTCATTTTTCCTAAAATTAGAGTCTGGGTTGTCGTTATTTATTGTTCTCCTTTGTATGTTTTTGATTGCAATACATTTATTTAAAAACTGTCTTCGTAAAGCATAATTCATGTTCCAATAATTATTCCATATGACTTTTCTTTCATTCGCAGTAAATAAATTACAATCCCTTTTACATTTTTCGCCACAACCATTTTGTATGAAAGAGTATTTAGCTTTATTACGGGTTATTCTTTTTTTTTCAATATTTGCACGAGCAGGACTTACGGACGCTTCTTGTTGATCGTTTCCATCGCTATCATTATTTATAACTCTCGAGTTGTTGTTATTGCAATTTAAAGCTGTGTTTATATAAATGGGTTCTGGATAATTAGCAATAAAATTGACTGTTTTTGTGTACGTCGCTTGTATATGCGATGCAGCACATTCCTGATTAGTAAATATAAGTGAATTCGGGTAAGTTGCTATGAAAACTGAACGTTGCGGTACGTTACATGGAAGAGCCGGAATGTTATTCGAAATTGAAGGGTTGCAATTAGTATCATCATCAGATTCACTAGTTTCTTCTATGTAGCATGGGTATTTTTTAATATTTAGATACTTTTGAATTGAGAAACTTGGATCCGCTACCGAATCATCACTGTCCAAAAAATTAGAAATATCCGAAATATTTTCAATAAACTCTTCCATGCTTTCGTCACTTTGCCGAGAAGAACATGGTATCGGATTGTCGTAGATGTTGAATGGAGGATCTTCAGTTACCAAAGGAGTGTTACCAGTTGAGTTAGTAAGCGAAAGGCTGTTGCAAGGTATATCAGTGAGTGAAAAATTGCTATGCAATGCATTTGAAGATGGTGTTGTTAGGGTCTGAGGGTTGTAAGCATCATTTTTTTCTTGTATTTGATTACTGCTAACTGATGAAGACAAACTTGAGGTGTTTTCATTTAATCTGAAATAAAATGTTTTATAAAGCCAAGCCATGCCATCACCAAAACGTTGCTAGTGTGTAGGAAACAAAAAGTAAAGAAAATAGAGATAACTTTACAGAACGTTCATTGTAGCACTAGGTATCCACAGGGTGTCTTAGAAGTGCGTGGTCATATTTAAGGGTTTTAGTGGTATTTTTTTTAAATTTAAAACTAGAATATTTAGAAAAAGTCAATATTATTTCTCTAATCAGCTACCCAACACAACCCTTAAATTTAACCACGCACTTCTGAATCAACCTGTATAATACCAGAATAAAGAGGAAATCACAATAGTGACCATCCCTTCGGGGATAATGGTCGTGAGCGCATAATAATATGTTAAAATGTATCGTAGTAGGTTGCAGTAGAAACTGTGATTTAATCATTACCCTCGTGCTGCAAAAACGTATGAAACCGTAGTAGGTAGCAGAAGGTACATAACATAGCTATAAATGTTTTGTGCAAAATGAATTGAAATAAAGTATATTTGTGCATAAGCAAGATGTAATACCCAGTTTCTAAACATTCAATATTGTATTTGAATGTATAACGTTATTTTTCTTGTCGGTATCTTTAATCTTTAGTTATAGAAAAAAATCAAACTTGCAAATACCATGCAATCACATATTCATTAAAACAAAACAAGACACAAAACAAAACAAGACACAAACCAAAATCTCGCCAGTTACCAACAAATCTTACATGCTTGTGTAATTATTTTGAGGTTAGGCCTTTTATTCATAATAAACCTTGGAAAACAAAAAACCTTGACAATATTATACACTGAAGCGTACTTACATTTCACCATGTTGTACTTTTAAAGCACTCAAGATCAATTTCGACCTATAAAACTGATTTTTACTCATTTTTATAGACAAAAACACGCACATGCAACGACTTCTTCTCACTTACTAAAGTTGCGCGGGAGGTTTGACGTTTATTTCAACCATTTCATTGACTTAGTATCTACATGAACCATTTTATATCCAAGTAACTACAAGCACTTACTAGGTTTTTAAAATGGTTGATGTTAGATACTATGTTTTAATCTTGTAATTTTTGCATTTTGAAAACGTTTACTGTAGATACTAGGTTTCCGACTTTGTGCAACTTCGTTTTTGACAAATTTTTGGGAGTTTTTGCTATCCTAGTACGTGGAGAGTGGTCTATAAGGTCGAAAAATGCAAAAACACGCTTTTTTTAAAATTTGTCAGATACTAGGTTTTGAAATTGGACAGCCGACCTATTATGGATCTAAGCGTCCTATCCTACAGAAATTCGAATTCTCTCAGAATAGTCGTTTAGACCAATTGGATACGCAACGTTATCCAGCAAATTCGCGACTCAGGTTAAAAATCATTTAAGCATATCTTATGAAGGATCACCTACGTGAAAAATAGTTGCTGATGGTATGAATACAAAAGAATAAAACGATCATCAAGTAATTAATCTACGTGGTATTAATAAAAAAAAAAAAAAAATATTTCAAATCCGCGGCCGTAGAACCACACGTGGCGAAGTAAAGTAGGGTAAAGTCTGGCCTGCTGCATGAATCTCCGCGGCGGAGCCCGAGTAGGTGGTAGGATGCTGCTGTCTTGTAGCTGGGCGATAAGCCTCCACCCGGGAAAGCCAGAATTCTGGCTTGATATTTCCGAGTCACCGGAGACGAAACGTTTCCTTGCAGGAGCTCCCTGAGCTGTAGGTACAGACTCGGGTTCGAAGAAACAAGCAAACACGGCGATGCACTTCGTAAGTAACGTTCGAATTTTGGCGTTTACTTGCATTAAACGATATACTAAAACAATCAAATATAATATTCCAGATAGGAAATCCAGGGTTGAATGACAAAAAATCAAACGTCAGAAGTCGAGAAAAAATTTACTATTCCGAATTCAAAGTTAATAAAAAGAGAATAAGGCAAACTATGCAGGTCCTACATCTGATTCAGTTAAAAAGTATTGAATATGAAAAAAAATCTTTGAACTGACTTTGTACAATGAATAATTCTACATGGTCCTTTAACCATAGTCGCAAAAAAAAAACTTATTTTCAAAAAAAACAAAAACAACTGACATCCAAAAAAACACCAGAAAGTGAAAAATAGCTTTAATTTCGGAAGTCGGTGTCTTTGGATCTTTATTTTAGTTTTTTTTTTCAATTAAAGTTATTTTTCAATTTGTAGTGGTTTTTTTTAAGTCGATTGTTTTTTTTTATTTTGATAAGAGTTTTTATTTATCACTTTTTAGTGGATCAGTATGTAATTTAGGTACTCTAATATCAACTAGTCATCACCTTTTTACAAAATATTGCTTTTCCTGATGCAGAGACGTTAATTGTTGAGGAGTTCTCCTGGTAAGTACCAGGAGAACTGGAACTTATGGTGAAGTCACCATCAGCTCCACTTCACCATATGTATTGTGACGAGCATAAATTGCTTAGCAACCATTATTAAAGTACCTAATCGAATCGCAACCCGTGAAATACTTATTATTGAGTAATTCCGGTGGCCATCTGTGATCTTGATTATCAATTCCACTTCACTAAATAGTAAATGCAAGAGCAAATGCACGAGTTACTATAAAAAATACCCAAATAGCTATAGATATGCCTATAATCGACATCTCCAGGTTCCCATCATCAGATCCTGACCTGATGACAATGGGACCAACAAGAAAGTATACCCATTCAAACAAAAATATAATTTTACAAATCGGTTCCGCCATCTTCGAATAAACGGGGAACATGAATAAAAAAAAAAAAAAAAAAAGATTCCGACGAACTGAGAACTTCGTCCTTTTTTTGAAGTCGGTTAAAACCAACAATTATTTTTACCCGACTACGTTGAAGCCCAAAGGGAGGGTAATGTTTTATCTAACTAAAGCAGTGCAAAACCCGCACCAATTAAGGTACAAGTTATTTTCATATAAAAATAAAAAAAGAAAGAGAAGTACAAATACGGAGCTATTTGTATTTATAACTTTCTTTTTAACAAACAAAGGGTGAGAACTACCCTAACAAAGAACAAAATATGAACAAAAACTTTATCAAACAATTAGCTCTTTTTACCCTCGTGAAAGACAGAAATGGAGCTATACAAGTCCAATAAAGCTACCCCTTTCTCCCATTCTACCCATTTTAAATATTCAGCCTAAACAACCAACATGACATCTTAATTCTAATTTCAAATTACAAAATAAAAACCTATTTGTACGCAACAGATATTATGATGAAAATAAAATAAAATTAACAGGCTAAGTGCGAGTCGGACTCGCGGACTAAAAGTACCGTTCCACAATAACTATTTCGACCCTGTTTAATATTTATAAGATCCCTTACCGTTCTAGAGATATAATGAAAACAGAAATCGTTAATAAATAGATTTTTTCGAGCTTAGTATTGTATGGGATCTCCTTTGTTTAGGACTTTTCATTATAATTTGTATCAGCAATGATATCACAAAAAGTCACACGGATTCTTTTATAACTGTCTAACTCTTACGGCTCTAAAGATACAGCCCTGTAGCATACAGGTAAGAGAGCCCTAGCTTAATAAAAGTGTACGGCCCGAGTGAAAAAGCGTCCAGCGAGGCGTTCAGCTTTACGTGCAAGCGGCGAAGAGTGTTCACCGAGCGCCGCTCAGCCATCACTCAAGACACCAATATATACTCATATTAGTCTATGCAGCCGGTCTATTCTGTAAAAATCTCACCGTGAAAACTTAGGTGAAGTGAGCTTGAACAGAGCTGTCGTCCCACCTGATGCTAGGGATTGACACTATTGACAGCTCACTCCACGCTCACCTCACCTAAGTTTTCACGGTGAGATTTGTACAGAATAGCACCGCAGGACTCTCGCGATTGTTTGTTGAAGAACGTCGCACGCCCCACTCCGCCGGACGCTCGAGTCGAGCGTGCACTCAGGCCGTCCAGGGTACCGTTGGCACCCTTTGGGTACAGAACCTTAAAAAGAGAAATATGCGAATATGCTCGCTAAAAAATTCCATATTCAAATCACGGGCGTGAATTAACATAATACCGTAAATATTAACGGCGTTTTAAAACAAACAACTTTTCAGTTTTTATTTAAAGGCTAATGTCAAAATATTACGCGGAATTTGAATTGTGGGTTGGATTTACAGCTCAATTTCCGAGTGGCTGTTTAAATTGTATAATTTGGTAATGCGACGTTTGTGATTCTCTTGAAAAATAAAAGGAGTCCCCTGAGTGATGGTTTTCGCAGTTTTGTTCTTTTGTTTGTTTTTTTTTTTTTTTTTTGCTAATGTAGAAATGTATACATCATATTGTTCTAATAGACATACAACCTACCTTTAATAATCGATAGTTTTTGCGGAATTTGGGTACTTTTTAGGGTTCCGTAACTCAAAACGAAAAATGGAAACCTTATAGGATTACTCGTGTCTGTCTGTCCATCTGTCACAGCCAATTTGCACCAAATCTAATGGACCGATTAAGTTGAAATTTGGTACCCATATGCATTTTTCTGACCCAAAAATGGATGTGCAGCGTAATTAATGAATTTTGAATATGGGGGTCAAGTTTTGAGGGCAAATAAGAAAAAAAAAAGTTTAGCGAACTGTACCGTGTGGCATAATAATATAATATCCTGGGACATTTCACACACGGTCATCTGATCCCAAACTAAGCAGAGCTTGTACTATGGAAACTAGATAACTGATATACTACATACACTACTTTTTTTTTAACACCCAGACTCAGGACAAACAGACATGTTCATGCACACAAATGTTTGTCCTGGATGGGAATCGAACCCACGACCTGCGGCGTGATAGGGCAACCACGCCAGCCAGACATATCAAATGAAAGGGCTTACTTTGAGGGTCTCAAATATATTTTATTTTTTATAATTTTAAAATAAATTGTTTTAAATTTATTTAAGAAAATAGACGAAAATTGAACATTCCCCACCCCCTATCTCCGAAAGTACTGAGCCTAAAATTTTGAAAAAATACTTATAATAGTTCTATACCTATAAATTACAGGAAAACTTATAAGAAGTCTATGGTCTTAAAATAACATCTTGAATCTCTCAATATTGTTGGTCCAAACTTACATTTCCAGTTGGAATGTAAGGGAGAACATGTTTTTCAACGACAATGTTAAGTTTGTTCTTGAGATAAATTTATCCCAACTACGGAACCCTTCATTGTGCGTAGTCCGACACGCACTTGGCCGGTTTTTTAACCGACTTTTTGACTGATGACCTAGACGTGGGTGGAACGGAAACGCAGGGGGCTCGCGATTCGCTGTAATATGCTGGCTCGCAGATTGGCCAGGTGTTCAAAGGCAGACAAAAGAACATTGCTTAGGGCCTTCTGCCAATTATTTTATACCTGCAGCCTGTAGGCCAACTGCACGCAGCGGGTCGTGGGCGCTGTGAGAATTCATTATCATTAGTTCCTTCACGGTGTTGATGGGGCTACCTCGCTATTGCAGTGCGTCAGCGATGTTTGCAGAATTACTAGTGGATGGCTATTATGCCATAATTAGAAAAAATAAATAGCAGCATCGTTGATGCGCAAAGTGAGAGACAGTCCTAACGGCTACCCGAGGGTCATTGCGGAACATATTGCGAGTCCAATCTGGAGGCACTGGATTCACCTACTTAAAGGATAATATAATCGTTGGTTTTTTTATGAGTGTATTACTAACACTCTATGGACAACCTCGTCTGAAATAAATTATAAATAGATAAATAAATTAACCGATGGAAAAAAACGTTTTAGCAAAAAATAAAACCGACTTCTAAAACAAAACACTTCAAAGTGAAAAATAACTTTAATTGCGGTAGTCGGTGTCTTTGGTTTTGTATTTTCGTTTTATTGCCACCGACTTCCGAAATTAAAGTTTTTTTCACTTTGTAGTTTTGTTTACGAAGTTGGTTTTATTTTTTGCTAAAATGTTTTTATTTTTCACTTTTTAGTTATGGTACCTACCACACAGCACCACTACCTGCTATGTAAATAACGGTGATAGGAAGTTATTAAAACATCATCCACATAAACAAGTGGGAAAAATACGCATTATTGAAGCTAACTCAAAAACTACCAAAGCAAATATATTAAAATTTATATGGGACCACCTAGGAAGTATACCCTTTCAAACAAAAGAAACATTTTCCAAATCGGTCCATCCGTCTTTGAGTAATCGCGTAACAAATATAAAAAAAAAAAAACATACAGTCGAATTGGAACCTCCTTCTTTTTGATGTCGGTTAAAAAAGGAGGTGGTTCTCAACTCTGTTTTTTTTTTTAATGTATTACCACGCATACATTTTTACAGAGTAGTTCGATTTTAACTACCGGGTTACTTTGACTCTAGGGCATAACTTTTGCCCAAATCGAGACAACTGCCCGAAGTGTCGCAACCACATAACCGAACGTCATAAGTCCTTCGGTAACTAATAGATGGCGGTATAGACGGATACTTGCGGTACTCTGTTTAAATTTAATGACTAAGCATCTGTCTTAATTTGGGCCAAATTTATACCTTAGAGTCAAAGTAACCCGCCTTTACGTTATTCTTATTTTTGGTTTTATTGTAACAGCATCAACCACAATTATACATCCCTTAGTGTCAGATTCGACCAAACGGAGAAATCCTCATGGATGCTCGAACACTTTTTAAATTTCACTGAAAAAGTAACCGTATCAATATTGACTGTAAGTAAAAAATTCGACGCAGACAACAAACATTTATCAATCGCGATGTCTGCGTCGAATTTTACAGTCGTAGGGGGTAGGAGTGAAACGCCGATTAGGTATGCTGACTTATATTCGTACGACGATTATACAAGTACAGTATTTGAACAATTGATCGTTATAAGGAACTATGCTTGAGGTGGAAGAGTGGACTGCAGGTGGCTATCTCACTCGTAACCTCAACTGGTCACCAGAGTTAGCTACAGGTGGCTGCCGGACTCTGTGAACCCTCAACTTGATTAGATTACTGCAGGTGGCTATATGTCTAATCAGCCGGTCTATTCTGTAAAAATCACACCGTGAAAACGTAGGTGAAGTGAGCTTGTAGAGAGCTGTCATTCCATCTGTTGCTAGGGATTGACACACAAGTTTTCACGGTGAGATTTGTACAGAATAGCACTGCAGGTCGGTAAGCGAAGTGTTGTGATTTTTTTTTAATGGCATCTCGTAGTTGGTCTAGAGAGGCCGTGACTACTTAACCAGTCAATCCTGTGGCTGCCTTAAGCGAACTCAAAGCCTCCAGCTATAAAACTAAGCGACTACACGCCAAGGGCACCCCCTGTGAGGAACAAACCTCGTATTAGGGCGTCGCTGGAGGGAGAACAGCAAAATGGGACAGGCTGGATCAAATGAGGGTAATTATTATTATCAGGGGAATTTAAAGCTACTGGCTCAGCTACGCCACCAGCTGACAATTTATCACCGAGCATGGGACAGCTGGCCAAACATGGTGATCGGTCGGGGGGTTGTGATTATTCTACGGCCGCGGTCACGGCCAGTATGGTGTTGACTCGATGACGTACTGTTGAGAGGGCCAGACAGTGTGCGTGCAAACGAGAACGTGGGACAAGATGGATCGTATGATCGTCGTGTTACATACACAGTTACTTACTCAGTGAAATTTAAAAAGTGTTCGAGCATTCGCAAGGGTTTTTTTCTTTGGTGCAAACTGACCCATTTCTATGCTTAGGCCCATTGTACACAACGCGACTCTTACTAACGCGTCATTAAACTAGTTTGTGATTGGTTGCATCGTGTACGGACCGCCATTGAAATGCTAGTCCTAAGACATAGCCACTCGTTGGTGATTCGAGTTTGTGGCACTTTACTTTTGAGTAGCGTTGTGGACGATGGTCGTTATTCTCACTAGAAATGTCGAAATCCAAAAGGTTTCACTTCGTCCATCTCCGAAAATACTGGTCGAATATCGTTCATAGAGTTTAGTCAATTCTCGGAATAAAGAACCGACGAAAAATAGATCAATTTTCAGCAGATTTAAAACTGTAAAAGTTCGGTAACGATTCCAGGACTTTTGTCACATTTTGGTGCCAAATGCTGCGTTTCTTCGCAAAAAACCGATGCGAAGCATAAAATCTGAAAATCAAATAACGGTCTTTCTAGCTTCAGAGTATGGATTAGCTATAGACAGCGTAGAGGGCAAAGATAGAAGAAGTGTTTTGTAACTTTGAATTTTAATCTTCTCTGTGGTGATATCGTAGTTTTATTTTTATCAACTTTGCTTTCCATTATGAATTTATCGAATCTAAAATTAAAAAAAAAAACAGCTGTTCCCTACATTTCGCATAACTCGTCAAAATGTAGAGAACAGCTCATATTTTACACGATTTCAGATTTGGTGCAATAGTAAAAATTGTTCATAATGATTAGTACAATAACCACGTTAAGAGGATGACACCCAGTATACATTTAAATCTGAAACGAAATGTTATCGTATTAGTTAGTGAACGAGTAAAAAACTACCCAATTAAGCCTTTTTATTGCATTCTCTTTAATTTACTTTCTTCTCATTGAACTTCCAATGTTCCATACAAACCACACTCACTATTTCGTAACCAAAAGGCCTAAACAATCGCTTTCGAAGCGTTCCGTGTTTCTACAACGACTTTCAACAGTATTGACGTAAACTTTTCAGAAGCTAATGTCAATCCAAAACTTTTTTACAGTTCCACCATCGTAATCGCTAAGAGTAAGTCATTTTGTCTAACCCCTCTTGTCTCATTCATACTTTAACGTGCTACCCTTCGAACTGGCACCTGACAACCGATCTTTTTGCACCTCCGTCTGGACTACGGTCCCAAAATTGGAAAATCGGTCCGAAAATGCGAGTAGAACCTATCCGTCGATACTCTCGTCATCTGTTACATTTCAATGTTTCATGCTGATAGGAAAAGAAAATATACTGAATTCTTGGTGCAAGTAACGAGTCTGCTTTTAGTGACTTTTATGTTTGTTTATTTGCGTAAAATTCTAATTGCAAAGGTTGTGTTATTCATACATAAAGAGTAACTTGTAAAGACGTATTTCTTCCAGGGCGTGATATTGTGAATAATTTGCAACAATTAAGCATGCCATAAACCCTAGGTGAAAATTAATGGAATTAAAGAGAGCCCATTCTTAATGATTTTTAGAATTTTGTTGAGAATTCGTCGTTAAATAGCTAAACTCTCGAACTGAATCGCCTTCGTTGCTATTGACAAATTCGTCGCCATTATTAGGTTGGCACAAAAGTAATGAGACACTTTACAAAACTCATACATGTCATTTTTCAAGTTCATTGTTTTCGATAATATTCTAGAATGTTGCAGAACATTCTAGGTACTTGTGATGTGGCGGTACATAAAGCCGCCCTCGCGATCGGTTTGGTCAGTTTGAAGAAAAATGGAGGAGCGAAAAGTTCGAACACTATACTTATACGAGTACTTGTTAGGCCACAGTGCGCGGGCTGCGGCTGACAATATCAACACTGCATTGGGCGCTGGAAGTACGAGCCATGCGACGGTGTCCCGATGGTTTGACCGGGTTAAATCAGGAGACAGGAGCCTTGAAAGTCCACCCGCAGTGATTGATGACGATTTACGCCGCAAACTGCAGTCGAATCCGGATGCTACACTCGTGAATTAGCGGAAACACTTAACTGCAGTTACCACGCCGTGGAAAACAATCTGCATGAGCTTGGGTATCGAAATGTTTTGGCTCGGTGGGTACCGCACATTTTTACAGACGCCAGTCGTGCAGTCCGTGTCGTTATCTGTCAATCACTTTTGCTGCGACGCCGACGTAAAGAGTTTTTGTCTGATCTGCTTACTGGAGATGAATCATTAATTCATTACGAGAACGATACATGTCGTGCTTTTTGACTGCCTCCAGAAGAAACGCCACCAACTCAACCGAAGCTGAGTCAAAAGAACCGCTTAAAAGTTCTGCTTTGCTGTTTCTGGGACGCGCAAGGCATGCTGTTTTATGAAACTATAAACGCTGACAAATATTTCTCAGTAGGTATATGGTACATCGAAAACTTACATTAAACATTGTTTTACATATACTACCATTGCTGGTGTAGAAATATTAAATAATAAGCTAGACATGCAAGTCAGAACTAGGTGCATTATAAGAATATTATATAAAGTTATGAAATTTTGTATTAAGTTTATGAATTTATAATGTTTATGAATTCATCAAAAATTCATTACTTATAATATCAAAATATAAATCATAATGTCGAAATTATTAATCATAATGTCAAAATAAAAATTACAATATTCGAGAATTCATAATAATGTCAAAGTGCTAATGTCATTATTAAGATCTTAATCGTAGTTCCAGAGATTAGCGCGTTCAAACAAATAAATTAATAATATAAGTGCTCCTTGACGGGAGAGTCCTATTACTGGCTGGACGTAGGACGCTTTGTGTGAGCTCAGCACAGAACACGCAAGCTAACCACTCAATCACTCAAGGCCATTGGCATATATCTAGTCTAGTAGATTCGGAATATATTGCCTGTGACAGACAGACGATTGATTTCCGTTTTTTCATTTGGACTTACGGAACCCTAAAAACAGAAAACATTACAAACCTCATTTACAATAGTTCCACATTTAAAAAGAAATCCAGCTCGCGCTTGACAATACTCATTCCTGAAAAGGAAAGTTGAGCTAATTAAACTTTTCCGTTCTGCGTTTTGAAGGTCGCTAAAGCACTGTTTTCTTTACAATTGCAAGCTACTCTGGGTAATTAAGTCGTTCCCTTTCTTTTAACTCGCAAAACAAAATATATATATATATTAGAAAAATTTTTAGTCATAGAAATTCATGTGTGTATTAACTTAATCGGTTCAGTAGATTCGGAGCACAATGGCTGTGTCAAACGGACAGACAGACTCACGAGTCATATTATATGTGTTCCGTTTATTAATTCGGACGTACGGAACCCTAAACACAGTAACAGAACACAGTAAAAAAAACTCCTTTACGATCCTAGTTCTACATTTAAAAAAAGTCCAGCTCGAACTAGACAAGACTTTTTGCTGAGAAAAAAAAACTTGTTGAGATAATTAAACTTTCCCTTTGTACGTTTGGGAGGTCGCTGAAGCACTGTTTTCTTTACAAACGCAAGCTACTCCGTGTTAATTGAGTCGTTTCCTTTCTTTTAATTTGGGTTAAAAGAAATAGTGAATCGTTATTATACTGAACGAGTTTCCAAGAAGTTTCAATGTAGAGAGGAATTTTTATTGTTAAAAGGTAGAACAGGGGCTTAATTTGATTAATTTTTCAACTGTCAGATAACTTTTATTTACGGAACAAATATGACAGTTTGACAACCGCCATATTTATTCCATAAATAAAGTTATCTGACGATTGAAAAATTTGCCCTAAGTAATATACTTGAACTGCTTATTTGAGTAAACGTTTTATCGTGTGTAAGAGGAGCTCGTGGCTAAATAATAACAGCCGCACGGGGCGATCCATCAGGTTAAGCTACGCTTGCCGGGGTTGGTCTGTGGATGGGTGACCATCTTTTCATACCGAGACTCCTCCGTGCCTCGGAAAGCATGTTAAGCCGTTGGTCCCGGCTGTCATTCGTGAATCTTTGACAGTCGTTACGGGTCGTCAGAAGCCCGAAAGTTTGACAACCAGATACCAAAGGGTATCGTATTACCCAGTAACTGGGTTGTGGAGGTCAGATAGGCAGTCGCTCCATGTAAAATACTGGTATTCAGCTGCATCCGGTTAGACTGGAAGCCGACCCCAACATAGTTGGGAAAGGCTAGGCAGATTGATTGTTTTATCGTGTGTAATATGCAAGTTTCTGTGTCTGTCTAATTATTACGACACAGTAATTATTTTTATCTAACATTACTTTTCTATAAATAGTCTTTGTAGGTAGTAACATACCCAATGTTAAATTATAAAATATGTGTCTTCCTTCCTTCCATTGTTTTGCGCATTTGAGCGTAAATTGATTTCGATAACTGTAAGGAAATAAAAAAAATATTTATATTTACTTGAAAGAATGAGGTCATCGTGTGAGGTGCCAAATAAAAGTTTTTTAATTTTTTTTTTATTTAAGATGGGCTCTTGACTCTAGTCTAGGTCGGAGGCGACGGAAACAGAGTCGATGATGGAGTGAGCTTACCCAGAAAAAGCCTGTCCACTCTCACTTTGAAGAGATTAGGGTTGTATGCGCTCGGAAACACAGACGCAGATAGTGAGTTCCACTCTTTTGCTGTGCGCATTATAAAAGACATTAGGAAATGCTTAGTAAGAATTGGTGGAATAGCAATTAGGTAGGGATGGTAACTGGCAGTGCGTCTAGACGTCCGATGGTAGAAGGGGGCCGGTGGAATGAGGTCGTGGAGTTCTTGAGCACACTCAATGAAGTACAATCTGTAGAAGACCGACAAGCAGGTAACCTTGCGGTGATGAAGCTTGGCATCCACCAGTTTTACTTCGCCAATGAGCCTCTTAGTTCTGCGTTCCACCGAGTCAAGCACGGCTCGTTGGTACTTAGCTGCTCCATCCCAAAGGTGGCTAAAATACTGCATGCAGGGTCTGACTTGCGCTTTGTAAAGGGTTAAAAGCTGTCCAGGCGTAAAGTATCGCTTCACCCTATTTAGGATGTCCAGTTTCTAGGCCGCAGTTTGGGCTTTGTACTCGATGGTGGTTGAGACCAGATGTCAACTCCATGCCTAGGAGCTCAAGCCGATCAGTTACAGGAATAGATGTACCCCGAAAAGTAAGAGTTTGAGCGAAACGACTCCTTTTAGCGGTAAAAAGACACACCTGTGTTTTGGTGGCGTTAAAAGAGACCAGATTATCATCACCCCACTGAGAGATAAGGCTTTAGGTCCAATCTGTCCGCTCTACCATGGCCTTTCTCAAGGAACGAACTTTGGCCCCGCTGGTTTTCGCGCTGGACAAGTATCTTTCTGAAACTGTACTGTCGTCTGCGTACCGAACAATACCAGACTGAAGCAGGTCATTGATGTGCAGCAAGAAAAGAGTTGCAGAGAGAACAGACCCCTGAGGAACTCCGGCGTCAATAGCCGTAAGGTCAGAGGAGTAGCCGTCACCGACTACTCTGATCAAAGTCTATGTCAACTTCACAGCATTTTCAAAATCAAACACCAAAATCCGAACAACTATCTGTAGAGTCTCTTGCTTGAGTGTAGAGCTTCTGCCCGCGACTTCGTTCGCGTGGAAGTCGTAAGACATCACAATATGCTACAATAACAGCCACATTTTTATAAAACTTCCCTGTATACTTTTATACTGTATACTTTGTTCTCAGCAGCCAAAATATACAAAAAGTTAGGACTGGTGACGCGGGAGTAAGCAACGTACAGTTGCCCGTGTGAGAAGCAGCTTGTCCTGAGCTCGACACCCACATCCTTCAGTGTCTGCCCCTGAGACTTGTTGACAGTCATCGCGAAGCATACGGTCACAGGGAACTGCACGCGCCTAAACTGGAAGGGGTAAAAACACTGTCACGCCAACGCCAGAACATGTAACAATTTCCGTCTCGATGACGTTTCTCTGCAAAGACATGACTTTGAGCCGGGTTCCGTTAAACAGCTTCGATGGAGTTAAGTTCCGAAGGAGCATAATCGGGACACCAACCTTAAAGCTAGCCGGAAGTCTTATTGCCGTTAGCAAATTCAGAAATTCTACGGTGTAATGTGTGGCGTCATCTTGCTCCACAATAGTTTTAATGAAAGTGTATATCACTTCGCTCCCTTTCGGAAATCGGAAAAAAAATCGTAGAATTCTTGAGCACGTAAATTTCCGCCAAGCTGAACTCGCATGTTGACCATCTCAAGCGCAGGCTATGGACTCGCGACCATAGAATTGACCTTTTCAACGAAGCATTCACCTCGTCAGCCCTATTTCCTTGCGTTAGCACAGGTAGTATTTGCCGGAAATCGACATTAAACATAACTATGATACCACCCATCACGTCTTCGTACCTGTAGGGTTCTATTTAAAGCTTCCACTGCTTTCCTATTTGGCATAGTGCCTTCATCCTATACGATGAAAGCACAATCCCTAAG
The DNA here is from genome assembly GCA_948252095.1 of Dicycla oo. Classification (NCBI taxonomy): domain Eukaryota; kingdom Metazoa; phylum Arthropoda; class Insecta; order Lepidoptera; family Noctuidae; genus Dicycla; species Dicycla oo. Next base: position 20,452,407 of record OX411733.1, read on the forward strand.
TACGCGCCCCTTATAACTGCATGTCACCCCACAAAAAGGCGTTTCGTTGCTCTCTAATTCGATGGGAATCTTAAACATGGCGTGCGCTGTTTTGCCACCAGGAATCAGTGTGGCAGCTTTTCCGAAAGACACTACCGTGATTGAAATTTTGTCTTGTCTGCAGACCTCTGCAAGGATACCAGTGTAATTAATGTTTTTTTCTGTTCCACCAGGAGTATCCGAGAAAAACTGTATGTTCTGACTAAGCCCAACGCTTTGGAGAACGGTGGATAGAGATGTAGGTCATTTACGACAGTACTCATTGCGCCAGGATCGTAATTAGTTTCGGCAGCGTATTCCCGATTTCCGCGGTCTTGATGATCGAATGTTTGCGGAGCCGGTAACCTATACTCGACCAGTGGACTGCTACCGTTGAAAATGACCACGTCTTGAAGTGAATTAAGACAACTGTTTAGAACGCGTTCATAATTTTGTTCAAAATCACTTTTAGGCTCCTTTTCACCATTCATCACTAAACGCGTTTAACGCTGAACGATTTAAAACATCATTCTGTCTCTGTCATCTTCAAACGATTGAAAGAAACGGAGTGATATTTTAAACTCGTTTAGAGTTAAGCGCGTTTAGTGATGAGTGGTGAAAATGAGCCTAAGCCTCGTTTAGTGATGTGTGGTGAAAGTGAGGCTAAGTAGTATACCCCGCAATGCTCGTTTAAAGCTTTCGGATAGATGATGCCGATATTTCTCCTACAACAGAACTGGGTTTGGCAAACAAATATCGCAAACGACTGGGACTGTCGCTGATGCTGGCCTCCGCCAGAGTGTCATCCTAGTGTTGGTGTTGGTAAGGAAGGTGACGTGCCACACAGGCTGCGCGGGATGTCGGAAACTCTACATCATCAACTGTCTTCAGGAACGCATACGACTTTGGGCCCCGTGTGAAGTAATAACCGCAAATAATAGCACTCGCCATTATTAGGATGCATGATATAAACCTTTTCCAACGCAGTGTCCTTAAAGATTCCCAGAAACCCTTCCACAGCTCGTCCACGTCAACGTCAATTAAATAGGATCGGGTCATGGGTCATGTATTGTACCTATGGACATTTCAGACTATCTCCAAAATGGCCTCACACTGCACACAACACCGATAGCGTCACGCCACTCACTGGTGTTGCTAGAAAATAAAAATGCCACCAGTGTTGCAATATTATATTTTTAGTACTGCCAGTTTTTTTTAATTATAATCAATGTCCAAAGGTTAAAGCGTCCATAGGTACAATACATGACTCTACACCTGTTTGCTTATCGTACGTGTAGTACGACGGCACCTTGTCATACGTAAGCGACTTCGTAAACTGGTCCGTTTTAAAAATTCCAAAAGCGTAGTTTGGCTCGGATTCTCGAACCATTTTGTGACATTTTCAGGATGGAAAAAAATGCGGTGGCCGTTTTCTAAATGGACGTTCAAGTGCATACTCAACATTTATGTGCATTTGAAAAGTTCTTGAGAGTACAGGTGAGCATGGAACAACCCATCTGTTGTTGATCTGGACCGATTGTCTACGCACGTTTATATCAGCGCGATACCCAGCCTCCGCAAGAAATCGGCGGCGGTACGATGGGTATCCATCCTCACCCATAATAGTTTCGGTGGCAAAGCATTTTGGGAATCTTTTAGCACATCGTCCGTCTTTTATGCAAGGATAATTTAGATTGAGTCCACCAAAAGGACCGACACCATATGACCACCATATGACTTTTCACGATCTCACGCAGGACAGTGTAGACGTTGGGGTCCAGCAGCTCAGCACTTATGACATGATCAATGTCGTTGGGTATGATTTTTTCCTCCAACCACAGAAGCAGATGCGCGTGAGGTAAGCCGCGTTTTTGCCATTCGACTTTGGCATCAGACTGCACCAAGCCTTTATGAGGAGATCCATAAGCCACTTCAGCTTTGGATTAGAGACTCGAGAAATCAAGTCATGCCTGTCATAAGACGCCTATTGCTAGAAGCTCACAGGTTATTTTCGGCCACTTAGTGTTGGAACTTTCGCACGCAACAAAAAGCGTCCTGAGTTCGTTTGTGCATGTATCGGGGTACCTCTTATGTAATTATATCATAGGTATAGCATGATAATACTCGTAATCATTTAGAAACTTAAATCGGTAACTATCTGCAATATCCTAACCTTTTGGTGCGTCTTTTTCGTGTTTGAAATTATCCATTTTCTTGCTGACAGTACATTTTTCAAAATCTGTGAATGCATAATACCTATCAAAATATTTCAAAAAGTTAAGAACAGTTTCCTAAGACCGTTTTCTTGTAGCGACAACGATTACCCTTATTGCCCCATCTTAGAAATGATGGCTACTTTGTTCATAACGGTGACGATATCATTTATTTAGTAAACTATAGAAAAATACGAACATAAATCAATACTGCCCTTCCCTCATAGCAAATAGCGTAATTTTTTTACCAGCCAACTTATAGGGAATATCTATGTAAAATTTGAACAAAATCTATCACGTAGTTTTTGCGTGATGCTGGAACATACATTTAATGAAACCATACAAAAATTATAAAACTATATTTTCGGCATTAGAATCGTTCCCAGACCTCGCAAAAATTACAACAAAAAAAAAAAAATAATGTACAGTTTTAACTTCGCTACCATTTTATTCTAAGTATACGTAGATAAACATAAGTTCCGTGTGAAAATCAGAAATTCGTAGTTCAGAATAGGTAATTTACAAAATTACGTATTCATAACTACGGATTTGTTGAACATAATCATAACTAATATTATAAATGCGAAAGAGAGCTTGTTTATTTGTTACGCTATTACGCTAAAATGTCTTTTTAGCGTAATAGCTTAACAAATAAACAAACTCTCTTTCGCATTTATGGATTTGGATGAAATTTAACACAATTTTTTTTTGACAGCCTTGTAATCTTGGATCGCAAACGAAGTCGCGGGTAACAGCTGATATTATTATAAGAAAGAAAGAAAAATATGTTTATTTGTCACAGAAACACGTGCATACAAAAATATAATTAACTCGAGTTTTACAAAAAAGAAAAATAAAACACACAAATCACGAGCACAAAACAAAAGTCGGCAGCTGCTGGCACGCCATTACTGTGACAAGAAGGCTTCCACTCAGCATGATGCTGTGCTATGGGGGGCCCACAGCACAGCGCTGTTTTTCAGTGGTCACCCGAAAAAGACGTAGGTACGGAAACCAAGTCAGGTTAAATGATCTGTACATGAATTAGTAAATAAATAAATAAAATAAAACAAATAGTACCTAGAATATTATAACGCAATTATTATTACAAAGCTTAAACCAAACATATATAAATAAAAACAAATTATAGATAAACATAAAAAATGAATCTGCAGGCATTCACCGTGCGTACCTAAAGTTATTGCTACACATCTACACATTCAGTGCTTTGTCTCGCTCCCTCCCTAGCCATCGCGTCAGCGCGGTGCGGGGAGCGGCACGGGCACAGGGCCGCGGGGACCTGCGTGATCATGCCTGTCTGTCTGCAGCCTGTCTGTATAATTGTTTGATTTGAAATAGGTACGTTCACAACACATATGTAGCTCTGACACAATTTCTATACAACTCGTTAATGGCGACAGTATTATTTTACTTGGTTAGCAAAATAACTTTTCATCTCTAACAAAGTTCAAAACCAAGTCATGTTTGCGACCACAGTAAGCACATGATAACTTTACAAACTTGAACAACGTTTTCATAATAAAGCTCTTTTCCAAAGTCACTGAGTCAATAAAACACTTGTGATAAGTCACATTCAGCTCGTACGTTAGAAGGTGAGTTATAATATTTTTGAGGTATGGCAACGTACAGACCACAGAAAATTATTTTTTTATGTACCTACGGTCCTTAAAGCGATCGGTTCGTGGATGGGTGACCATTCATTACATGTCATATCGAGACATCTCCATGACTCGGAAAGCACGTTATGCCGTTGGTCCCAGCTGTCATTCATCGATCTTTGACAGTCGTTACGGGACTGACAAACAGTCTCACCAAGGGGTATCGTATTACCCAGTATCTGGGTTGTGGAGGTCAGATAGGCAGTCGCTCCATGTAAAATACTAGTATTCAGCTGCATCCAGTTAGACTAGAAGCCGATACCAACGACGACGACGACGATCGAAAAGGCTAGGTAGATTGATATGTACCTACGTAATAATAATGCCACCAATTTCATAATCATTGTAACATATTTTAATAAATAGGTAGTTCAGGCTGTTTATTTATTGACACGGTAAATAAATAAACCAAAAAAATACTAGCTATAAACCACCATATTTTTTGCAGTAAGTATATAAAAACTTTTTAGCAAAAAATAAAACCGACTTCTAAAACAAAACACTACAAAGTGAAAAATAACTTTAATTTCGGAAGTCGGTGTCTTTGGTTTTGTATTTTCGTTTTTTGCCACCGACTTCCGAAATTAAAGTTATTTTTCCCATTGTAGTGTTTTGTTTTAGAAGTCGGTTTTATTTTTTGCTAAAAAATTTTTATTTTTCACTTTTTAGTTGTGGAACATACCCCACACAAATTCGAATACATAATTGAGCACAATTATTGTAGATATAGCCATGTAAATAACAGTGATAGGAAGTTATTAAAACATCATCACATCATCCATATATTAGGTTGGGGAAAAAGTCTTTTCGCATTATAGTATGTATGAACTTGTAATAAAATCTCTTTGGCTATACTATTTGTATCTGGCTGGTTTTGGTATCATTGAAAGTTTAAATTTTAAAGAACATAATTCCAAATTCAAATTAGTAAAATGTGTGATTTTCATTTGTTTTTCGGACCGTCAAGATGAGTGAATCTAATGAAGAAATTCGATACATTTTAAAATTTTACTACAAAAAAGGTAAAAATGCAACGCAAGCCGCGAAAAAAAATTCCGATGTTTATGGACCTAGTGTAGTGTCTGTGAGAGTAGCACAAATTTGGTTTAAGCGTTTTCAATCCGGAAATTTTGATGTCAAAGATGCACGTCGCTCTGGTCGCCCTATTACGGATAAAATGGATGCCATTTTTGAAAAAGTGGAGCAAGATAGCATATCAGTAGTTACGACGTAGCTGAAGAACTGGAAATTGACCACAAAACAGTTTTGGCGCATTTGAAAAAAACTGGGTACACAAAAAAGCTCGACATTTGGGTACCTCACGAGCTCACTGAAAGAAACCTAATGAACCGTGTACTCATTTGTGATTCTTTATTACGACGTAATGAAACCGAACCATTTTTGAAGAAGCTGATAACTGGTGATGAAAAGTGGATCACGTATGACAAGAACGTGCGAAAAAGGTCGTGGTCAAAGGCCGGTCAGGCTTCACAGACTGTGGCGAAACCCGGGTTAACTCGCAACAAGGTAATGCTGTGTGTGTGGTGGGATTGGAAGGGCATTATTCATTATGAGCTGGTACCACCAGGCAGGACCATCGATTCTGAACTCTACTGCGAACAACTGATGAGATTAAAGCAAGAAGTTAAGAGAAAGCGGCCGGAATTAATCAACAGAAGGGGTGTGGTTTTTCATCATGATAACGCTAGACCTCACACATCTTTAGCCACTCAGCAAAAATTAAGAGAGTTTGGCTGGGAGGTGTTAATGCATCCGCCGTATAGTCCTGACCTTGCACCTTCAGATTTCCACCTGTTTCGGTCTCTTCAGAATTCTTTAGGCAGTGTCAGGTTAACATCACGAGAGGACTGCCAAAACCACTTGTCGCGGTATTTTGACCAGAAGTCCCAAAATTTCTATAGCAATGGGATCATGTCCCTACCTACAAGATGGCAAAAAGTTATCGAACAAAATGGTACCTACATACTTTAGTTAAATGTAAATAAACTATATTAAAAAATGTTTTGAATTTTCTTAAAAAATGCGAAGAAACTTTTTCCCCAACCTATTAAAATAAGTGGGAAATATACGCATTATTGAAGCTAACTCAAAAACTCCCCAAGCAAAGTTAATAAAATTTATATGGGACCACCTGGGAAGTATACCCTTTCAAACAAAAAAAGAATTTTCTAAATCGGTCCATCCGTTTTTTGAGTAATCGCGTAACAAACATACAAAAAAAAAAAAACAGAATTGAGAACCTCCTCCTTTTGGAAGTCGGTTAAAAATTACAAAGCTTTTTATAATCTACTTTTATAATTCAATGTTTTTTACGCGTTTCTAATTACAAATTCTCCACACAAAAACGGACTTACATAATTTACCAACGTCACTTCAAAAATATTACCAAAGATAATTTTCAACAAAAAATCGCCATTTAGTGGGTACTTATTTCTAAAATAAAAAATACATTCATTATCTCATACCCAACTCACTCTTGACTAACAAATGAGTTTTCAACGATGTAATTTCAAAGTTTTTTGCTACATGACTTTGAAATGTTTAATTACTTTCCTAAAGATAAACTTGAAGATATTATGGAAGATTAATTGCTGTTGTAATATAAGGTTCTGTTCCATATAAATGAAATGACTAGATAATAATGGGTAATAAAAAGGATCGGGTCTATAACTGCGAGAAAAATAAAACTTCTTATTGTAGTTTAGGCAGGATTTATCAATCACCACATGCTAACTAAACTATGTTCCTCTGGTGCGATTGTCCGTCAGTCTGTCTGTACGGATGTATCAACAAACAGATTATGAAGGGGTTGTCACTAGTAGGTAGATTGGTTCAATAAAAAAATACAATTATCAATATCATCGCAGATACATCCATACGGAGCATACAGTGGAGGTCTGCCCGGCTTGGGCAGAGCATCGCCGTGTTCTCACGGAGGCGATCGGCGGCGGCGATCTCTCGCGCCCGAGCCTGGTCCAGGCCATGGTGCGGAGCGAGAGTGCATGGGAGGCCGTCACCTCCTTCTGCGAAGCGGTAATGCTCGCGAAGGAGGAGGCGGAACGCGTGAGGGAGAGGCAGCCTCACGCCCTCAGTCGCCGTAGGAGACGCCCTGGGCGGCGGGAATCGATAGCCGATTCCCGGCCACCGTAGGCGCGGGCTTGCGGACGGTGAGTAGTGGGTAGCTCGCCGTCCGGTGAGGACCAGGCCCGGGTCGACGGCGCGTTGTGTTCCACGCGCGCCTCAAAGAGATGTCAGCAAAAGATGGGGTCCAATAGGGCCGATGCCGCTGGGGTCGCGGGTTGTTTGAAAAAGATACCGTGGCCCTGGCATAGGCAACTGAAGGAACACGGGTGGGTTTTAGTCAGTAAAAGTCTGACACGCCCTTCCGCTCCACCCAGAGCGGGAGAAGTTATTTGATGATTTCCCATACACAAAAAAAAAAAATACATCCATACGCCTAGATAAAAGTTCATAGCAATATCATTTGTTTGAAGTTTTTTATACCTATTGACGTAGGAGTTACACGATTTTATTTTTAGGATTGTAAAGATATGAAAAGTTCCTGAAAACTTTTTTTTATACGAAATGCTAATATTCAGCTATTCAGCATTACATATTGCTAGGTACTTATGTATATTAATTCAATCAATCTGCCTAGCCTTTTCCCAACTATGTTGGGGTCGGCTTCCAGTCTAACCGGATGCAGCTGAATACCAGTATTTTACATGGAGCGACTGCCTATCTGACCTCCACAACCCAGTTATTGGGTAATATGATACCCCCTGGTAAGACTGGTTGTCAGACTTTCGGGCTTCTGACGACCCGTAACGACTGTCAAAAATCCACGTATGACCGCCGGGACCAATGGCTTAACGTGCTTTCCGAGGCACGGAGGAGTCTCGGTATGTAAAGATGGTCACCCATCTACGGACCAACCCCGACAAGCGTAGCTTAACCTGAGAGATCGACCCGTGAGGCTGTTATTACTTAGCCACAAGCTCCTCCATCATTTTAATTATCAATTAGGTAAATTTTTAACTTTATATCAGTAATCAATGTCCTCCATAACTGAAACTACTAACCCTAAAATTTTTTAATTGTTCTCTAATTATAGATTACAGGAAAACCTATAATAAGTATATAGTCCTAAAATAACACGGTAATCTCCCAATGTTGAGCGTACAAACTTAGATTTGCATTTGAAATGGAAGTGAGAACATGTTTTTCAACTACAATATTAAGTTTGTTCTTGGGATAAGTTCATCGCAACAACGGAATCTTTCATTGCGTGAGGTCCGACACGCACTTGGCCGGATTTTTAATACTCGATATACTCATTAAGCTCCTGTTTTAGGTACTCGTAATTTAATTCATATACTCCATATCTATATATTTATTTGGATGCTACGACACGTATCGATACCATATTCCTAACTAAACCCAGCTCTAAATTCCAAAACGAGCATAACTTTTTTACGTATTTTCCACTTCGTCACGACTCACGAGTTGGTATCACACTGTTTGTTTTGTTGATGTTTCGTCTCGGTAAGTTTGTATGGCTGTTGAGAATTTTGTGTGTAGAATATACGATGTACGTATTTTTATCTGTGTACTCTGTCGAATAGCATTTCTACCGAGTTCATTTTTGAGCGGTTTTCAGTCCTTTGGATTAGAACAGGAGTGAAGTAATAGTTTTTTTTTTGGTGGGTAATCATCAAATAACTTCTCCTGCTCTCTGAGCGCGAGGGCGTGTCAGGCTTCTACAGGCTAAAACCCACCCGTGTTCCTTCAGTTGCCTGTGCCAAGGCCACGGTAACTATTTCAAACAACCCGCGATCAAACAGTTCGCTGTATATTTGTTCTTTGTATATTTTGTTCATTCAGTCAGTAAGTGACTTGAGTAAATACAGAACTGTTTTAAAAACCACTTTTTTACAGATTTGTAAATACCGGTTTGAGATCATATTCTCATTAGAATTAAAGTTCTCTTACATAAGAATATTTAGAGCTAGACATATCACAAAATTAAAAACTACATATTACAAAGGCCTTTTTTAAAATTGATTGACGGAACTTCACACACGTGATGGGTATCAGTAGCAAACAAAGAAAAACGATTTCCTTAAGGGTAAAGCTCCAGAGTAGCCCGCGAAATTTAACTTTTTTTGCATTTTTCAAGTCAGAATTCGCGCAGTCAGAAGTTTTGAATTTCGCGGGCTACCCTGGCGCTTTCGCCTTAGGTATTTTTTTTTTTAGTAAGTACCTGATCACGGTGTCTTCAGACTCGTGTTAACCGTAGCAATAATTCCAACCTATTAGTGTCTCACTGCAGGGCAAAGGCTTCTTCTCATACAGACAAGGCCACGCTTGCTGGAAGACACATCGGTAGGTACTTGGCCGAATTTGAACCTACAACCTGGTACATGAGAAGTGAGGCCTTGACCACTGGGGTATTACAACACCAAGCGATCATCAAAATGTATCTAGTTATTAAACATTGTACATATGTCAAGAATTTCATGCAAATACTACAAATGAACACAAACTTCAGCCAATCTCCTTACAATATTATTACTTTCAAAGTCATAAATCTTTTACCCCTTAGTTTATTTCCCTCTCTGTCGTGACATATGGTCTTACTTCCTTACCCTGATGTATGGCAATCGAATTATCTCCTTACAAAAAAGGTGTTATTTGTTTCTTGACTTTTTAGAGGAAAAAGTTTTGAATCTTACGGCCTATGGATGTGTGCGAGCAGTGTGTTACTGCATCATCTGTCTAGACTTTTCCTATATTGGGGTCGGCTTCCAGACTTACCGAATGCAGATGATCAGTATTTTACATGGAGCCACTGCCTTTCTGACCTCCACAAACCAGTTACTGGGTAACACGATGCCCCTTAGTAATACTGGTTGTCAAATTTTGATAGTTTTTACCACACACTGTCTTAATTACTGAACAGTTTTCAACAAAAGAGATGTTATTGGATATCGCTTGGTCCAGAATGTGTTCATTATTATGAAGACATAAGATATTCAAAATGGCGGATGCTATCCCAATCCTAACTAATATTATAAATGCGAAAGTAAGTTTGTTTGTTTGTTTGCTATCACCCTGAAATTTTGCATATACGTTGTCACGTGTATAGAAACGGACATAGGGTACCTTTCATCCCGAAAAAAAGTACTGTTCCCGAGGAAAACAACAATAACGTTTTTATGATAATTAGATGGTGCCACGTGTCTTTCGAATCATGATTGAATTATTACGCTTTAACGCTAAAACCGCTGAACGGATTTGGATGAAATTTGGCACATGGGTAGACTATGACCTGGATTAGTACATAAATAGTTTTGATCCTGGTAGTACGTTCCCATGGGATAATTTCCGACAAGCACGCGGGCGAAGCCGCGGGCCAAAGCTCATACTACGTACTACGTCATAATTTTAGATAATTTTCAGTAAGTTTTTCCGTAGTTGGTGTTCACTTTATAGTTCTTATAAGTCTTAATACATTTAATAACTTTGCGACTTTATAACGAAAGAGAAACCAGAGGCGGTATAAAAGTATACTCACTTTTCACCATTTTTAAATGCTATGTACACACTCAGCAACTTCGATCGACGGCGACTCGCTTGTTATATCAAAATCTCTCGTCCACACAGATTTTGACATCGCTGGCGGCAAATTGGCTGTCAAAATCCATGTATTGACGTGAGCCGTCGATCAAAGTCACTGCATGTGTTAGCATAAGACTCACGTATGTTTAGTTCGCGTCATGTAAATTTGTCGCTCTGAAACCAGTCTTTCGGATGCTCATGGCATGCCGCACTGCTGTTTTACGACTACTGCGCAGCCATTTATAGCCAACTTCAGAGCTTACATGACGCGAACTATTATTCAAACTTAAACTCAAACTCAAAGCATTAGTCTCAATTAAACCAATTACAGGCACTTTTGAACTGGTTAAGAGTCGGTCAGTTAGAAAGTGGAAGCTAGTTTCTCATTCCAAAACGTAGAACTCTATGGTGAAGAACGGGCAAGAAACGCCAAAGACACTCTTTTAAATCAAGACATTACAAAATCCTACATACATAATTCTTGTTACATCTTATAATTATGTGAGAACAATGTAAAAAAAGAAATACAAACAGGTAAAAATATAAGATTTAAAATAAGCCCTGACAGTCGCTTGTCCCTCCGCCAACGATGACCTAGAAGCGAGTAGAGCTAGAAACTAGAAACGAGTTGGCGAGCAACGAGCTGCGACAAACGAGTACTCGCACGTGGTGTGAACATTCAGCGATCGACTATTAATATATGCATCTCTTTTGTTTACACGGAATGTATACAGGGTGTATGGGACAGCCCTCCGCAGACTGTTATGGTGAATTCAGTATATCATACTAAGATGACCGGTACATGAAATTATTTCAGGAACGTTATGAGAATCCAATAAACCTAATTTGTTTGTGTTTTATGCATAAATCGGAGCATCAGTTACTGGTTCGGAGGGGTAGGTAATAGGTATGCGGTGAGTTCGGTGAACTCTGTAGCTACGCAGAAAGTGAACAGCTGATTTCACGCGTCGTTCGTAAGAGTAGTTCAACATCCACTGCTGTTTTTTTTTTATTGTAGCTGTTTTATTTACATAAATGGAGTACTGCGTACAGATAATGTAATTTTACATTGAAATAAAGGATTAGTAACTGAAAAACAATTTTCCAGTGGAATATGATTCAAAATAAGAAGCTGAAGGCACTCTGGTAGTTTGTGGAGGGCTGTCCCTTACACCCTGTATCTATTGTACGTTTCTTGAGCGAGAAAATAGCCGATAGTTAGTCGCTTCCTCGCCGGCGGTGGGACAACTGCCTAAAGAGATGACCAGTCTAGTAGGGAGTGACTTACCTCTTGCCATTAACAGGGTCTTATTACATCCGAGTCTCCTGGAATTAAATTGTAATAAAAACTTTTTAGCAAAAAATAAAACCGACTTCCAAAACAAAACACTACAAAGTGAAAAATAACTTTAATTTCGGTAGTCGGTGTCTTGGGTTTTGTATTTTCGTTTTCTGCCACCGACTTCCGAAATTAAAATTATTTTTCACTTTGTAGTGTTTTGTTTTGGAAGTCGGTTTTATTTTTTGCTAAAAAGTTTTTATTTTTCACTTTTTAGTTGTGGAACCTACCCCACACTAATTCGAATACATAATTGAGCACAATAATTGTAGGTATAGCCATGTAAATAACAGTGATAGGAAGTTATTAAAACACCATCACATCATCCACATAAAATAAGTGGGAAATATACGCATTATTGAAGCTAACTCAAAAACTTCCCAAGCAAAGTTAATAAAATTTATATGGGACCACCTCGGAAGTATACCCTATCAAACAAAAAAAGAATTTTCTAAATCGGTCCATGCGTCTTTGAGTAATCGCGTAACAAACATACAAAAAAAAAAAAAACATACAGACGAATTGATAACCTCCTCCTTTTGGAAGTCGGTTAAAAAACTTGAACAATAAAACAGGAAATGTTCCGTTTCCATGTGTTCAAACGACAATATATCTTTGCAAAGCTCGTAAGTCAGAGGATCACAGCGAGCGAAGGTGCGAAACGTTCTAACGAGCAGAGGCAAGATGTTTTGAACTTGGATACGAGGACTTATGTTATTTTGAACGATTTAGTGTTTTGAAATGAGCTTTCGTCCGGAATACCTTGAGAGTAAAGGTCGCTAAGACTATGTTAATTGGCTTGTTTTTTATCACGGTAAATCACATTTGATTTCAGCTGGTTTTAAAGTTATACTTACTTATATAAATAGAGGATTCAATATTTTTTTTTATTTTTTTATTTGTGACGGGTTTGCTCTTGACTCTAGTCTAGGTCAGAGGTGACAGAGACAAAGTCGACGATAGAGTGAGCTTACCCAGAAGAAGCCTGTTCACTCTCACTTTGAAGAGATTAGGGTTGTATACGTTCGGAAACAATATTATTTGAAAATTCGTCATTTTGCTGATGAGAAATACCATTGGGCAGTGGGCTTTCGGCATTGGGCATTGAGCGTTGGCTTGTCCTATATAAATAAGCAGCGAAGTTTGCAGGATCAAATCTGAGGTATGTCGAAGAAGGAATGAGCAATGTCTCCCAAACCCATATTACGTATCTTCGTACATACGTAATCGCAAATCGGCACTATGTATCAGCGATACGTCATACTGATTTGCGATTGACAAGCGATTGAAAAGCAATTATTGCGCAAATTTTTCTATCGCTAGGCTTCTGCAAAATACGTAATAAGCCTGCCGGTCTTCACTCAAACTGTCCAGCTTAATAATTCTTTGAGGTTAGCGGGCCAAGCAAGAAAGGGAAGTAATCGTAACACCAATGCAAATGACTTTAAAATTGAAAATATGATTTTGCACATAATTGTCACTTACTTCGCTAGAAGATTTTATTCACAAAGGGTGAATTTTTGGAACTTTGGTTTCTTCAATAATACCATGAACTTTTGCTAATTATGTACTTTAATTTAGTATTTTTACAAAGATAGAAAATATTTAGACCGCGCGTGCGGGTGGCTAGAGGCGAAGTGATTCTATACCAAAGTTTTACACACACCGCGCACCGCTATACTATTTGCGCCTTACCGAAGTCTGTAGGCAATATACTTAAGAGGCATATACAGGGTGTTTGGTGCATCGTGTGCCAAATTGAAATGGTCGACTGGGGGGGTCACCTTCTATCCTTTCAGACCCCTAAACACTTCTCATGCCCTGTGGCTTTTTTTTCATCGACTTTTTATTTTTTTATAAAAAAAATACCCAAATTTTGCATTAAATTACAAAATAAAAAAAATGTGTAAGTCGTAGACTCTGAATTTTAATTTTATTTAGATGTGTATTGTATTACAGTACTTTTAAATTAAAAATTAGTGACATTAGCCATCTAGTTTTTTTTAAATTTACTCGCAAAGTTTCGGATTTCAATTAAAGCTGTCCATGTTACAGCTATTTACATGGCTATAAAAAAAAAACCAAAAGCGACCGGGATCTTCCAACTCTCTCAAAAATTCTCTAGTCTATCTTCTTGCTAGTGATGTGCCACGTGTCATAAAAATCTTTTTACAACTTTGTAAATTAGCTAGAATAATTGTGAATCGAGTCACAAAATATTAAATTCCAAATTCAAAAGAAAAAAGTCTTTTTGCGTAATTGTTACTTAAGTAACAGGTAAAATTTGTTTTCTCACTCTCGCGAAGTAAAATCTATCTTCTATCTCTATCTTTCTTGCATAGCGTACCTAAACTAGTTTGAACAAACGACGAACTGCCACCGACGTAGCGACGCCGTCAATCCGTCATTCGTCAGTCAGTCGAGACATCACTGCCTCTGCTACCTGACGTGTGTGTTAGTTCACCGTACTCCGCGATTTTTTCATTTTGTTACTTTGTTTTGTTGAGTTTTGTTGGTATTTGTTACGTTTTAACTTTTGGTGTTATTGTTAAACTTTGTTGATTTTTTGTTGTTGCAATGGCGACGTTCTCTAACGAGGAATATGCTGACATCATGATGGCTTATGGAGCCGCCAATGGTGTCGCTCGTGCAGCGCAACGAATTTACCAGGAACGTTTTCCTGGTAGACGACTACCTGGCCGCAGAGTCTTCCAAGACACATACCGACGCATACGCGAGACTGGCAGTGTCACTTTTCATGAACCAAGGGGCCATATTGTGCGACATAATGTTGAAGTGGACGAGAGAATACTGGCACTTTTTGAGGAAGACCCTACAAGAAGCATCAGAAATGTGGCAGCACATCTTGATATTTCAACATGGAAAGTGTGGAAAGTTCTTCAGCAAAACGAAAAACATCCATTCCACTACACTCCGGTGCAAGGTACGTAATTTTGAACTAACTTTAAACCCGTACACACTTTGTTTGACGATGCCTTTGTTTAGCAGGTAATGGGTATGACGTCACTACTTCCAGGTAGTGAACCAGCCCATACAAACGGTCCGACGCCGCCGGTCATTAAAAATCTCATTGTGCAATTATTTACTGCTCAACAGGAATTTAAAAGAGTTCTTTGTTTGTAGGTCTTGAGGGTGGCGACTTTGACAGACGAGTGGCATTCTGTCGGTTTATGTTACACACGGATGTGGATGATCCTAATTTCTTAAAAAGAATATTGTGGACGGATGAATCCAAATTTACCAAAGAAGGGATCCTCAATCTTCACAATCTGCATCACTGGACAAACAAAACGGAAAACCCACATGTTAAAAGGCAGAAATCTTTTCAAAGGAGGTTTAGTGTAAACGTTTGGGCAGGAGTGATTGGGAATCAGGTAGTTGGACCGCATTACCTGCACGATAACCTCAATGGCGATAACTATTTGGAGTTCCTTCAAAATGACCTGCCCGAATTAGTGTCCGAGGTGCCCGTATTTAATGAAAATGTTCCCAAAGTATTCCAGCATGACGGCTGTCCCGCGCATTGGCGTTTGACTGTGAGGGAATATCTTGACGATGTGTTCCCAAATGCGTGGATTGGTCGCGATGGCCCTATTGCATGGCCGGCACGTTCCCCAGACCTAACTCCGCTAGATTTTTATGTCTGGGGACGTGCCAAAGAGCTGGTATACGCCACGGAGGTTCCGACTAGGGAGGTACTACTTCAACGCATTGAAACGGCGTTTAATCAAATTAAGGAGGAAATACGACTTCGTACAACAACTGTGGAAATACGAAATAGATGTCGGGCCTGCATTCGCAATAGCGGCCAACAATTTGAGCAGAATATGTAAAAAATGATTAAATAAATGTTAAAAATGCAATTATTTTTTATTTCTAGTAACCGTCCCCCCCAAAAAAGAGAGATACGAGACAGATTTTACCTTACAAGAGTGAGATAACAGATTAAATGAGTTCTTGAGGTATAATTTAAGTAAAAATATTTTTTTAAATCATAATTTCAAATTTAGTATTTTGTGACTCGATTCACAATTCTAGCGAATTCACAAAGTTGTAAAAAGATTTTTATGGCATGTGGCACATTACTAGCAAGAGGATAGACTAGAGAGTTTTTGAGGGAGTTGGAAGATCCCGGTCGCTTTTGGTTTTTTTTTTATAGCCATGTAAATAGCTGTAACATGGACAGCTTTAATTGAAGTCCGAAACTTTGCGAGTAAATTAAAAAAAACTGGATGGCTAATGTCACTAATTTTGAATTTAAAAGTACTGTAATACAATACACGTCTAAATAAAATTAAAATTCAGAGTCTACGACTTACACTTTTTTTTTTATTTTGAAATTGAATGCAAAATTTGGGTATTTTTTTATAAAAAAATAAAAAGTCGATGAAAAAAAAGCCACAGGGCATGAGAAGTGTTTAGGGGTCTGAAAGGATAGAAGGTGACCCCCCCAGTCGACCATTTTAATTTGGCACACGATGCACCAAACACCCGTATATACTCTGCTAATATGAGCAGGGGAGCCTAAACATCCTCCCACACGTTGAAAGGCATGTCTTTCAACTGAAGATCTTCAGCTGTAGGTAGTGGATACAGCTTGACAATCGAAGTAGAACGCCTCTGGTGGTCTTCAAATCAGCCACTCTTGATACTCTATCCGGGCCAAGGAATAATCTAGTAACCCGTCCAAGATGCCAACACAATGGAGGTACTTACATAATCTTCATGGATTTTCGATTAAAAAGTCGTTCCAATTTATATTACGTTTTTTCCGCGCGTTCGTGCTAAGGCCTCTGAGTGTGATGGCGTGAAGATACGAGACATACCCCTACAGTAAAAAACACTGCCAAATCTAATAACAGAATACACTCAATTTTCCAATTTTCCTCCAAAATCCAATATAAATCAACCGCAGTCTTCAGGATCAAATTCAAGGTATGTCGAACTAGGAACGAGCAATTTCTCCTTGCGATCGTAACTCAAACTGCACTTTTATAATTTTATGATGGTTCTTGAGTCTAGTTTGCAGAAGACATAATTATACAATAAAAACACTAACAAACCATTCAAACAGAAAACACAGAAATTTTTCTCCAAAATGCAACATAAATCAGAATTGAATCCAAGGTATTTCGAACAAGGAACAAGCAATAATGTCTCCCGATCGTAACTCAAAGCGTTCAATTTTATATTTCTTTGATAGTTCGTGACTCTGGTTTATGAGGTCAGAGTGTGGTGTTATTACTAGTTACAGATACGTATTGTGTGGGGATTAAAGATGAAAGATTGCAGTTTGGAAGGACTTATTTACAGGGTAAGTGAAATGCAATGGTACTAAATTGCATGACACTTCACTTCTTCTTAGGGGAAGAGTGTCGTGCAATTTTCTCACTCGCATTTTTGTATTTTCCTAATTGACCTGCTGTATAAAACCGCGTCCTAACCAAAGCGATCGTCTCACGAACATCGACCGTCGTGTTCATGTTGTCCGTGAAACAATAGAAGGCGCCTTTCGGTTTGCCAAACGTATGAGTTACTATGAACGCGACGATCGTGTATTCGCGCCACCGATAGCTTTTGTTAGGACGCAGGGTAAACATGGAAATCTTCAGACATTACTCATGGTAGACCATGTACGTACAGGTTTACTTGTGTGCATTTTATTGGGGCTACCCGGCGGCCGGCACGTGCGAGACAAAGTAACATCGATCAGTATGTTTATTAATATTAAGAGCATTTATTCCGTGCGGCCTGGCAGCGTCGCATTTCTACCGGTTTTTCGCGATTATTTTAATAAATTTAAATCACTAAAGCATTGGTAAGTATTTATACTATTTTTTATAGTTAGTTTTGTGTTTACGCATAAAAATTAACATAATAGGGATGATGCCTGTCAGATAATAAAAAAATATTAGACACGTATTTTTTGCTTTATCATATTAATAAAAAATGACTTAGATAACTCGCATTAAAGTTCGGGAGTGGGGGCTCGTTACGTCACTTCTACGTATAAAATCTAAGACGTGACGTCATGCCACATTTTAACTCAATGTATCGCCGTAATCTTTTGATTACGTAGAAAAAGAAAAAATACGTGTCCAATATATTTTAATAATCTACATGACGGACAAAAAATCATTTTTTAGTCATCATCCCTATTGTGTATATTTCAATTTTCATCTGTAAATACCAAAATAACTGCAAATGATTAGCATATATACTTATAAATACCAACGCTGTGGTGCTTGGCTGAAAAAAATAGTAGTTCGACTTAAATTTATTAAAATAATCACGAACAACCTGTAGAAATGCGATGTTGCCAGCCCGCACGGGATAAGCGCTCTTAACCTAATTAACTATAGCTTCATAGACTTTGTCTGCAAACTCACGCGCTTGTTAAGTTTAACTAAGCTAGACTAAGCTACTACTCTGTAGTTGCCAAAATCTGTTTAATAACAAATTTATGAATCCCACTAATATTATAAATGTGAAAGTTTGTGTAAGCGCCAATCGTACAGGCAGCTTACACTTGCAGTTGTCGTTAGTGGAGCACAGAGAAAAAACCACTAATACCGTAAAACGTTATATTAACCAGTAACCGTATACAAGTTAAAGTTAGGTGATTCTTTCCCTTGATAAGTATGTCGTTCTACAACTTAGTTTGTACTCAAAATTAATTGTTTATTAGCAGCTACTTATAGGTTGTTAGAGTGACGCACGTATGCACGCACGGCAAGTAGGTTGCTGCGTCCGCAAAGTAAGTATGTTCGGTAGTCGAAACCGTACAGTTTGTATGTTTGGATGTTTGTTACTCAATCACGCAAAAACGGCTCAACGGATTTAGATGAAATTTGGTATACAGATAGTTTATAACCTGGATTAAGACATAGGATACTTTTCATCCCGGTAGAAGGTTACCGTTGGATAATTTCCGACATACACGTGGGCGAAGCCACTGGCAAAAGTTAGTTCAGCTATAAAAACCAAACAATGGAAACCACGACCTGTTTCACATCTTACGGATAACTTTTGATTAGTTTATCTTGCTTATTATGTCATAAAAATTCTATTCTTCTCTGGTAGACCCATCCACCAGGCACTGTAAAACAGACCCTCATTATCGTATAACAAGTAGAAATTAACATAATACCGCATAAAAAGCCTAACACACATAATAAGTTTTTCAGCAAAATCTCCATCTAATAATCCAGTCGCCAGGGTTCAGTAGGAAAGCGTAATTTGTCACTAGAAGCCATCAATGGCCCTGTCGGGAACAGCTACATCTTTTACTGAAATCACCACTTCACCTTTTTAAAAGATTTATTGAAAGCTATTCTGAATGGAATGCGCTTTTGAACTACGGATGTATAGAGTTTTGGAAAAAGAATTCGTAGGAAATGGTGGAGGAAAGTTGTGTATTTTTGCTGTTATATGTTATATGTATAACTTACTTACACACATACGAACATTGCAAGTTAAATAAACGCTTGTAAAAATAACATTTATTTATTTAGGACCTCCAAAAATATATACAAAAGACATGACTCATATTGGTCAACATTAGGTGTTATGTAGATGCACTCCTTCACTTAAAGGAGAGTTTAATTCGCTTACATTTTAAATGAAGTAAGAAAAATTTGTAAAAGTGATTGATATAACACGCCATGGATGGAGAGGGAGAGGAAGGCCGAAGAAAAGATGGATGGATTGTGTGAAGAATGATATGAAAAAGAAGGGAGTGAATGATAGCGTGACGGTTGACAGGTGAGAATGGAAGAAGAAAACGTGTTGCGCCGACCCCAAGTAACATGGGATAAGGGCAGGAAGATGATGATTGATATAACAGGCCAGATGGCGTGGTTGGTTAAGATACCGCCTATCACGCCGCATGTCGTGGGTTCGATTCCCATCCAGGACAAACATTTGTGTGCATGAACATGTGTGTTTGTCCTGAGTCTGGGTGTAATTATCTATATAAGTCTGTATTTACAAAAAAAAAGTAGTATATGTATGTAGTATATCAGTTATGTGGTTTCCACAGTACAAGCTCTGCTTAGTTTGGGATATTAAATTATTATATATTATATTATATATAACCATGTGACTATTTCTTGAGGCTAACGACCAGACTCTGTAAAATTCAATAAACTCAAAAATCACAAAGTACAATTATAGTCAGTTAGTATGTACGTATCTGTAAAGTAGCAAAAAGTATCAAATAACAAATTATGATTTGTTAAAACAATTTATCGACAGAACTTAAAAAGAGTTTAGAGGTTAAATTTTCAGGTATTTTTAACAGGTTATAAATAATTAATACTCTTTCTTGCTCATCCAATGAATACCTACCTAGTGACAATAGAGAAGGCACAGCAAGACAAATAATAGGTTGGGGAAAAAGTTTCTTCGCATTTTTTAAGAAAATTCAAAACATTTTTTAATATAGTTTATTTACATTTAACTAAAGTATGTAGAAACCATTTTGTTCGATAACTTTTTGCCATCTTGTAGGTAGGGTCATGATCCCATTGCTATAGAAATTTTGGGACTTCTGGTCAAAATACCGCGACAAGTGGTTTTGGCAGTCTTCTCGTGATGTTAACCTGACACTGGCTAAAGAATTCTGAAGAGACCGAATCAGGTGGAAATCAGAAGGTGCAAGGTCAGGACTATACGGCGGATGCATTAACACCTCCCAGCCAAACCCTCTTAATTTTTACTGAGTGGCTAAAGATGTGTGAGGTCTAGCGTTATCATGATGAAAAACCACACCCCTTCTGTTGATTAATTCCGGCCGCTTTCTCTCAACTTCTTGCTTTAATCTCATCAGTTGTTCGCAGTAGAGTTCAGAATCGATGGTCCTGCCTGGTGGTAACAGCTCATAACGAATAATGCCCTTCCAATCCCACCACACACACAGCATCACCTTGTTGCGAGTTAACCCGGGTTTCGCTACAGTCTGTGAAGCCTGACCGGCCTTTGACCACGACCTTTTTCGCACGTTCTTGTCATACGTGATCCACTTTTCATCACCAGTTATCAGCTTCTTCAAAAATGGTTCGGTTTCATTACGTCGTAATAAAGAATCACAAATGAGTACACGGTTCATTAGGTTTCTTTCAGTGAGCTCGTGAGGTACCCAAATGTCGAGCTTTTTTGTGTACCCAGTTTTTTTGAAATGCGCCAAAATTGTTTTGTGGTCAATTTCCAGTTCTTCAGCTACGTCGTAACTACTGATATGCCGATCTTGCTCGACTTTTTCAAAAATGGCATCCATTTTATCCGTAATAGGGCGACCAGAGCAAAGTGCATCTTTGACATCAAAATTTCCGGATTGAAAACGCTTAAACCAAATTTGTGCTACTCTCACAGACACTACACTAGGTACATAAACATCGCAAATTTTTTTCGCGGCTTGCGTTGTATTTGTACCTTTTTTGTAGTAAAGTTTTAAAATGTATCGAATTTCTTCATTAGATTCACTCATCTTGACGGTACGAAAAACAAATGAAAATCACACATTTTCCTAATTTTAATTTGGAATTATGTTCTTTAAAATTTAACCTTTCAATGATACCAAAACCAGCCAGATACAAATAGTATAGCCAAAGAGATTTTATTACAAGTTCATACATACTATAATGCGAAAAGACTTTTTCCCCAACCTAATATATCAGACAAGACTTATCAAGGTCATTCAATACATGTAAAAATAATACAGAAACCAAAGTCTCATTCTTCGGAATAAATGTGACAAACGTAACATTCTAAATCTTTACCGAGGTAAGCTCCTATAGAACATTTTCTACGCAACTTTTATTCGTATACATATTTAAATGGAGCGTGACTCACAAGTTACCGCAGAAGCTATTAAAGTCGACATGGGAGGGGTTTCAGTAATGGCGATTTGGTAACAATGTTGAGTTAAAAAAAAAAAAAACACACACCTTCCAGCATTAGATGGGAAAAGGGTGATGATGAAGAGGAAGATTTTGGCAAAACACTTGAAGAAATCACTTTTATTAATAATAATAATAATAATAATTCGTTTATTTGCCAGAAACACGGTACAAACAAAGATGTAATAAAGTAGTTAAGGATCATCATGTCTCGCCGACACAGCGGCATGCAAATAGAAATTTATTTTATTAAAATAAATTACAGATAAAATCAAATTAAATTAAATTACAAATAAAATCAAATCAAATTAAATTACAAATTAAATTAAAATACAAATTAAATTAACAACAAATATGTAATATTAAATGATTAACAACAAATGAGTCACAGTCTTAGTAATACATCTAAGATTATATTGAAAGCGAAAAGTAATACATATAATAATATGAAGCTTTGACGCATCTGCAAGTGGATATATTATTGAATACATTCTAGCAAATGTGCCTTGGAATTTCAAAATTAAAATAACATTTCCCTTCTCTATCTAATCATGCAACATCTAAATTATAATTGAGTTAATAAAAACAACATCACAAAATTACCAAAGCTTAACATATTATTTTTAGTAATAATACTACCGCCGTAAGGAAAAAAGACGTACCTATCTACAGAAATATTGAAATGGAGTAAAAAAAATATATATTTTGTCCTGTTTCAACTATAAGATACAAAGGCGTCTATTAATAGTAAGAATTATAAGGTTTTCGACAGGTTTACGCTAATTTAGAAATACTGGTAGATGCATCTTTTTTTGCTGATTCCGAATATGTAAATAACTCAATTTAAAAAAAAAATGTCAGAATCGTCTTCTTTCCTTATGACGGCAGAATAGTGAAGCATAAAGTTTGCGACATAGCTCCACATCCACACCCTGCTGGTGACGACCCCGTGGAAATGGCAAAGCTATGGGACACAAGATCTGAAATACAGTCGTGCCAGCGACACGAAGAAGAAGTAGAGTATTAAGACGCAGATATGTGCCAATTGCTTCGAGTGGTTCGCTTGAGTGTTTTGTACTGAGCTCACGCAACGCGTCGTATATCCATCCAGTAATAGGACGCGCCCATCAAGAAGCACTGTCCCAAATTAGACGCATTATTAAATTATCTTTAAAATGGTGCAATTTTCATAAAAATTTGCTTGATAGTTTTTGCGTAATTCTAAGCTTTTTATCAGCGTTAGACAACACTAATTAATTAAACATAATCAAAAATATTCACAGATGCAGATAATAAAAAATGCTCAAATTTTTTTTTTCGAACCATTAGCATTAAATACTCGTTTAAAAGTGATATTTAGTTTAAAGTAATTAAACGTCGGTTATCGTCGCCTTAATAGTTTAGAAACAATAGAACAAAAAACTAACGCTATCAGTAAGACCACTCCCTAATCCACGTTGAAATTAAAGTGATGACAATGACAAATTAACAGTTCAAGTGGTATCTAAAGTAGTTTGCGAAAACTAACAAGTTGCGTAATATAGTGAACTGTGTGGCAATTTTCTTCTACAACATTTTATTTGCCCTTAGACTTTTGCTGACCAGGTACAATATTTCTGAAATTGATGAAACTTTGAAAGAATTTAGATAAGTTAATCTTAGTTATCAAGTCTGTCTCTTTCATGGAATATCTATTATAATACCAGAACGTTCACTACCATTGCAATCAGGTCTAAATTATTACGTTATTACTTACATTTATAAGTAAGTAAGCCTTTGTTATTTCGATTGCCTTATTTAAACCATTAACTTAGTGTGTCTAATTATCGGGTCAGCGATTTTATACAGGTGTGTTGTGTTCCGTACTTATTAAGACCCCCGTAGCAAAAAGTCCTAAAAGCAAATGGTTCTTATAGCAAAACGACTCATTGTTTCACCATGAAAATTGAAGACTTTATTTCAAAAACGACCTTTGACAAAAGTTAGTTAAGCCATCTTGTAAAAGAATTCGTAAGCTTTCTGATTATATTTTATATTTCTTCAAAAACAAGTTTATTCATGAGATATTTGTTTTTATTCGTTGTACCGATGAATGTACAAAATATATAAATTTCCTTATCTTTTTAATTTTAAATATTTCCTGCAAGAACTTACAGTTTTCCTTTAAAAGTAAACTTTGTCGTGTCCTTCTCAAGTTTAGCTCAAGATTTATAAAGGATTTTATATATTTCAAAAAGTCCCAAACATGCAAAATGATAGCTATTATAGTGCAATTCATAATAAATAGCAAGTATAATATAAAAAGTTAAATATGAAAATATGAAAAAGTTTTTTTACTCTACTGTAAAAGTAACTAATTTGACTAAGGTGGTTTTTTAAATAATGTCTTCAATTATCTTTACCATAAGCATATCTGTCTTGTTATTGCTTTTCGATATTAGCTGAAAATGCAGACAATCTTGGCCATTAAAGCAGATGTTCCAAAATGTATGAACCTTGGGCTAGGTACGAGTACACTATACATAAGAATAGGGAAATATATTTAACAACTGTCCAATCACTTTAAAATGGCTTTGTTAACTGGTAAGCCATAATTATTTACACTTTGAATTGCAACACACAACAAAAACTTGTCATGGAGGTAAGCCATTTTGATTGATTAATGACGTTTGACATGTTTAATACTCAAGAAGAAGACTGCAGTGAAACTCTTGTGACAGCTGACAGTCCTCTTTCTATGATCAATGGTCAATCTATGGTTTACTGTCATTGTTTTTATGCACAAACTAACTAAGTCGGTGAGAAGCCATGTTGAAAGTCGATAAAAATAATTGATAAATATCAATTCCTTACAACAACAGTATACATGTAAATGTATTATCTGTATTTTTCCCGAATTCTACGGATTTTTTTGAATTTTTTTGAGGTATTGTACACAGACCATTTTGAAAAATCTCTTTTATTTCTTAACCACTGTTTAGGTGGATAATCAGAGGTCTACATTCAGCATCTGTCAAACCTTCTGCATAAATAAAATAGGGTATGGTCACAAAACCGCCACGCTAAAACTCACTCCAAACCCGAATCTACGTTGAAATTAAAGCGATGACAAAGACAAATTAGCAGTTCAAGATTACCTACCAACAGTTTACGAAGTGTTGGTGTCTGTAACCCACTGTGTGGCGACGTGGACGAAATATGTGGGTAGCTTGTGGTATGTATGGGGACAGGTCTGTGTTGAAAATTATACAGGGTGTCTGAGAAAGGGTGTCGCCAACTTAAGGGTGTGGAACAGCTCATGAAACTGAATAACTTTTTCCCGGTGGCCAACATTGTAATCGTGATGAAAAAATCAATCGTCCCATATATTTTTTCAAGTAAGTATTGAAGTTTTGTATGGGACGACGAATTTTTTTTTTTTTTTGACGATTACGATGTTGGTCCCCGCGAAAAAGATGTTTAGTTTGATGGTTAAGTTGGCTTAAGTTGGCGACACCCTGTATTAGAGAAGAAAAGTTTTCTAATGTCATTTTTAATTATCCATGGATCGAAATGGCGACCAATTTAAAAATCTCCATCGTCATCTCAGCGGAAAACGAGCACAGCTCAAAGCCTTTAAGAAGCATCGCCACATCGTCGGAATCATTTTGTACTTGGAGATGTTATATAAACGTCAACTCAGAAGTTAAACACTAGACCGGCTGTACCTTTGAGCGTTAATGGCGTGTCTGAACCAGAGGGGATAGCGGACATGTTTAGAGTGCATTTCTCTGTGACACCACGGTTGCAAGTCAATAAGCAGGAGGGGTGCGGTGAAGAGAGACTTGGGTTGTCTAGCCCGTTTTACATCTCGTCAAAGGAGATAGGGAAGGTTATAAAAACCATGACTAGGGGTAAGTCTCCTGGTCATGATAACCTTAGTATAGAACATTTCCAACATGCCGGTCCCCATCTTCCTAGGGTCCTATCTATGTTGTATAACTTTTGTATTAGGCACTCATACCTGCCTGCTGAGTTGATGAGGACGATTGTTGTACCTATAGTTAAAAATAAGACAGGCGACGTCTCAGATAAGGAGAACTATCGACCAATCTCATTGGCTACTATAACTGCAAAGGTACTTGACAGTGTGCTCGAGCGTAGGATGTCTGGACAGCTCAATTTACATGACGCACAGTTCGGTTTTAGAGCTGGGCTGTCTACAGAAACAGCTATTCTGGCGCTCAAGCACACGGTCAGGTACTACACCAGCAGGAATACACCTGTATATGCTGTATTTTTAGACCTTTCGAAGGCATTTGACCTGGTTAATTATAATGTCCTATGGACTAAGTTGCGTGACCGGGAACAACCTGAGGAGATAGTTGAACTTCTCAGATTTTGGTATAATCATCAGATTAACCAGGTCAGATGGTCGGGTGCTTTGTCGGAGACGTATGGTCTGGAATGTGGTGTGAGGCAGGGTGGTCTGACCTCCCCAGCGCTGTTCAGCCTATATGTCGATCAGTTGATCGGGGAGCTCAGCAGCACAGGGGTTGGATGTTCGGTAGATGGTAAAATTATAAATAGCATATCTTACGCGGACGACATGGTGCTGCTGAGTCCCTCGATTGAGGCACTCAGACGATTACTTGAGGTTTGTGAGAGGTACGCCTTGACTCACGGCCTCTTGTACAACGTGAAGAAGAGTGTGTTCATGGTGTTTGGGGTTACTGCCAAGGGTCACAGGGCAGTGCCGCCTGTGTACCTATATGGTGTGGCTTTAAACAGAGTGCCTAGTTTTAGATACCTTGGACACATACTAGTCGAGGATCTAAATGATGACCAGGACATAGAACGGGAACGGAGGGCGTTGTCGGTCCGATGCAATATGTTGGCCCGTAGGTTTGCAAGATGTACGAGACCGGTCAAAATCACCCTTTTCAAGGCTTATTGTCAGTCATTTTACACATGCAGCCTGTGGGTCAAGCATACGCAGAGGGCCTACAACGCTCTTCGTGTCCAGTACAACAACGCCTTCCGGGTGCTGTTGGGGCTGCCGCGATTCTGTAGCGCGTCAACCATGTTTGCTGAATCTACCACTGATAGTTTTCCAGCAATCATGAGGAAAAGAACGGCATCATTGTTGCGCAGGATTCGTGGGAGTGCCAATGGCATCCTGAAGGTGATTGGGGATAGGCTGGATGGCGTTTTCCTGGAGTATTGGACCCGTATGCATAGCTATGGGTCTGATACTGCAGGAAAATACATGAATTGAAAAATTGTAGGTTGTATTTTGTTATTTGGTTTTTATTTTAAATGTAAGGTACTAACATAGTTACGTAAGTTGTATCACTAACAAACTATGGAGCAAGTTTCCGAAATAAACGTTTTATTATTATTATTATTATTATAAATATAATAAATGTCTCCCTTTGTATGTATACACATCCTGTAGGATGTCCTAGAAATCGACTGACATATTTTATAGGTGGTGATAGGTTTGGTCAATCCATCCCAATATAACAATACATACTTTTCGCAAAATCATATAATTTTCGAGATATAATAAATTTTCAAAAAAAAATAAATATCAAAATAACCGCCATGCGCCATTCTTTTGTCTCTCATGTGTAAAGAAAATCTTTTTATTAATACCTTTTTACTTTAAAATATTAAATAGTTACTC
The DNA here is from genome assembly GCA_948252095.1 of Dicycla oo. NCBI lineage: Eukaryota > Metazoa > Arthropoda > Insecta > Lepidoptera > Noctuidae > Dicycla > Dicycla oo. The sequence continues at coordinate 20,479,886 of OX411733.1, forward strand.
TATCCGTAATTACCTTTGATTCTGCATAAAAACTGACAAGTTCAACATAAATTCACTATTATTTGATTTTCCACAAATATTTCTTTGTTAACAAATTTTTAACAGTGGTGACGAAAAAAAATTATGAGATTTTGCGGAACATTGTTTTGTTATTTTGGGAGGGCTTGACCAAACAAAGCTATCACCACCTACAGTATTAGGTCGATTTCTGGGACACTTTGTACACATAGTCCACCATATGGTTCCTGCCTACTTTTTTATATTTCATTATTTTCATCTCATCATTCACATTTATACACTTTACACATAAACATACGCGCAGTACGTACCTACTACGCATCTGAACTTATTGAACAACATCATTAGAAACATCCCAAGCATTGGCAGTCGTGTAACTAAGTAATGACTGTATTTCTTAGATGTGGTCTTTGCACTAGACAATTATTCAAAAAAAAAAAAAAAATTGGATTTTTTAACATTAATTTTATAAAAAAGTGTACACATACTTAAGGCTCTAACAAGACTGAAGATACAGAGACCAAAGTTTTTTCCGACTACAATGCCTCCCGGATGTACGGAGTAGTCGGTGGCGGGAAGTGGGGAACTTCCGCTGAGAGCTCGTTACAATATAGAATTTTTTAGGGTTCTGTATAAGTTGGAATACAGAAGCTCTCTTTCTGTTTTGTATTATTTTTTATTAATTGTGGCTCCCGCTAAATAGCAAACGACATCGGGGCAGGCCTAGATGGAGATGGCGGGATGAGCTGGACTCCTTTAATAAAGATTAGTCCTTAGCAGCTCTGGACAGAGAAAGGTGGAAAGAGAGTAGAAAGGCCTTTGGCCCAGCAGTGCGTCAATAAAGGTTAGTAAAAAAAATATTGAAGATTGTAATTCAATGGCAATGCATTTCATTTTTAACCGACTTCCAAAAGGAGGAGGTTCTCAATTCGTCTGTATTTTTTTTTTGTATGTTTGTTACGCGATTACTCAAAGACGGATTGACCGATTTGGAAAATTCTTTTTTTGTCTGAAGGGATATACTTCCGAGGTGGTCCCATATAAATTTTATTAACTTTGCTTGGGGAGTTTTTGAGTAAGCTTCAATAATGCGTATATTTCCCACTTATTTTATGTGGATGATGTGATGATGTTTTAATAACTTCCTATCACTGTTATTTACATGGCTATATCTACAATCATTGTGCTCAATTATGTATTCGAATTTGTGTGGGGTAGGTTCCATAACTAAAAAGTGAAAAATAAAAACTTTTTCGGTGTCTTTGGTTTTTTTTATTTTCGTTTTTGCCACATACTTCCGAAATTAAAGTTATTTTTCACTTTGTAGTGTTTTGTTTTGGAAGACGGTTTTATTTTTTGCTAAAAAATTTTTTGATAATTAAAAACGCAGCAGACGAATTTTCAAACAATTCATAAATGTTTGAAAATTTTTTCTGCTCAACAACGTAAGTAATGGATTTGCAATTTCCATCAAAATCCTACGGATCCTGATTGAAAGTGTGTTACGCAATTAGGTTACTTCTCTCTGTCCCCCATCGTCGTTTCCTTTTATGAATCGTCGTGTCTGGCCAGCAATTCAGTTTTTTGTCCATTGCTGCTATGCTTCTTTCTTAACCAGAGACTGTGAGCGACGCGACTCGCATAAATACTTTTTGTTTTAAACTTTTTTGTAAAAGGTCGAATACTTTTGTTTTCTTTTAGCCGTCAAATTGATGTTCACTTTTTATGTGGTCTGTCATCTACGATAAAAACGATTGTCTATTTTCTCCTTAGATAAATGATTGGTCTCGCTGTTATCTAAGATTTTCTCTTTTATTTTTCTAAATTAAAGTTGTTTAAATTCGGTTACATCGTAAATCCAATGATATCAAACAGAAAACTTGACCCGTAACTCAACACGTTTCACGTGGAAATGAGCTACTGATTTCTTTGTTTTGTGTGTGGCAAAGAAGCATCACAGGAGTAGTATCACAGGAGCGTCTCCTTTTAGAAGACAAACTTGAAATGTCGTACTGTCTTTAACTATCGGCACCTATATGTGTATAATCTTCAAACTGAAAACAGCGATGCTGTTGCAGAAATAGCGAAGGTGATGGTACATATCCTTTTTCAAAATACCAACTTCTGCAGCAACAATCTCAGATAGAATCCTACTAATATTATAAACGCGAAAGTTTGTGACAGATTGAAATTTCTTACTCTTTCACGTAAAAACAACTGAACGGTTATTTAATGAAATTTGTTACACAGATAGTTTATAAACAGGATTGACACAGGATTCTTTTTATCCCGATATTCCTACAGGTTCAAGACTTACGCGAGTGGAACTGCGAGGCACTGCTAGTATTTTAATATGTACACAAACAGGCCGCAAGGCTGATAGGGAACCCGTACATTTCAAATTAAAAAACACTCCACCCAGATTTTTTGTTGAAAACTTTGATGACGCTCAACGAGTCTTTGCAGAATTTTCAGGCAGACTTAAGATGAATATTCTTTATGTTATACGAGATTGTTGTAGCTTCATAGAATATTAATGTAGTCAGTCTAATGTGATGTTAATTTATGAGAGAATAAATGAAGACTAATAAAATTACTTATAATTTATTTTCATTGAATTTTTTATCTGTTAAATTAGTAATGAAAATATTGTGACAGCGGAAGGTTGCGGCTTCGGTTGGGTTAACCCAATGAGGAAACAAGGCTTGATGTTATGTTATTTATTTATTTTAAATAGAACGGCAGTACTCAATTACAAGTTAAACATATAATTAATTTAACACAGTCATGCATTCTTCTCACTTCAAACATTTTGACAGTATCATCTTCCGTTCATTCGGAAACATATCAAGATGTGTGTTTGAGTCCAGGAGAGAGTTAATAGCGGCTAATATCCGAGGAATAGATGACTTGGAGTGTGCAACAGTACGGCAAGTTGGAACAGCCAGTAAGCGGTGTTTTCTGCTACGACAGTAATTGTCTGGGACAAATAGATTGCAGATTTCAATATCCGCTGTGCTAACCCGCGCGCGGGGAAATCCGTTGAGCGCCCCCACCCGCGGACGCCCGCATTAATCTTGTAAACAAAACCGTTTTGCATCGTAGCTTCTTGGAATTTTGTGACCGTTGAATGTTTCTTAGAATGCTAGTGAGTGGGGCTTTCTAGTAATAGTTTCGTTTGAAAGTATGACTTGTTTTCATTTTCAAAATTGGTTGTAAAAAATAACAAAACAATTTTTAGTTACACTTTCAAAGAAATGGCTCTAGTAAAAAAAAACAAGCGATGACCTATATGTTTTATGGTTTAAAATGCATGGTGTGTTTATTTTTCGCACGAAACATAAATAAAACCACTTACCTTAATACAATTTTCATTAATTACAAGCATTCCAATTTGAACAAAAACCTTTTGTTTACAAAAAGATTTGCAACTACAGACTAAAAATAATCTTTCCATAGATGATTGACTAGTCGCATAGAGGGTTGGCGTACCTCAAATTCCTCGGAAATAGATAGTGCATCAAACTAAATGTATGGAATTAGAAAGGACTCCTTAATAGTAGTGGAACAAGGTTCAAACCAAAAGCAGATTTGCGTGGGATGACTTTACTCCCACGAACAACTACTTAAATAAAAAAATGGGATGAATTTCATCCCATGTGTAATTAGCGGTTAAGTAATTTCTTTATGTAAGTGCTACACTAAACTTTGTTTTGTGTACTGTAAAAGCATCGAAGGAGCTTCACTTATTTGGGACCAACAACTAATTGAATGATAAACTCGCGTTGTACTCTCAAAATTATGAAATAACTTTAATTTCGGAAGTCGATGGAAAAAACTAAAATACAGATCCCAAGACGCCGACTTCCGAAATTAAAGTTATTTTATAATTTTAAGTTAATTTCTTGTTGAATTCGATTTAATTTTTTTAAATTATTTTTTGTAATTTCTGTCATGCCTACTTCATAAAAAAAAAAAAAACTCAAAAACGACTGAATTTCTGTAGAACATTTGGTGGCTTAATTCGTTGCAGTTTAACCCTACTATGACGTCCTGCAAGGAATACGTCGAATTACCAGTAACCATGTATATAACAATATTTCTCATAATAACATCGCTAAACAAACGTCTGCGCGAATAGCTACCTACCAATGTATGGCGATGAACGCCGAAGTGCAAACCACAGTTCCGTATAGTTTCAAATTCACGAACTTGAACCTAGGTCTTCGAAGTACGTGCTTGAGGAGATAAAGTTAGGCTGGAAGCGACGGTTATGAAGAGCTTGGAATAAGAGGAATAACATTTTAACACTTGTCCATGGACTTTTTTATCTGGGTAAATGATAAGGTATCTGCGGCCAATCACAATTAACAGAAATGTCTTGTAGGTTACTTCTGAGGCCTATTTAATATAAATTGTCAATGTGACATAATTGTGTAAAATGTAGGGTTTAGTAGTTGGGATGAATTTATCCCAAGAACAAACTTAACATTGTTGTTGAAAAACATGTTCTCCCATACATTCCAACTGCAAATGTAAGTTTGTGCGCACAATATTGGGTGATTAACCATATTTTTTTTAAACCATACATAAGTTTAGAACTATTCTCTGTACTTATTTCGTAAATAAGACAGCAATAGTCAATTTTCATCGATTTTCTTATTTCCTATGTAACTTTAAAACTATTTATTTTCAAATTATAAAAAGAATGTAAGTACTTGAAACTCTCACAGTAAGTCCTTTCATTTGATATGTCGCACGGTACAGTGTATTATACATTTTTATATTTGTCTCCCAAAAGTGACCCTCATATTCAAAATTTATTTATTTACGTAACATATCCATGTTTAGGTTACAGAAATTTATATGTAAACCAAATTTTAACTTAATCGGCCCATTAGATTCGGAGCAAATTGGCTGTGACTGAAGGACAGACAGACAGACACAAGAGTGATCCTATAAGGGTTCCGCTTTTTATTAGGATATACAGAACGTCAAAATCGTCACTAATTCACGAGAGTTGCTGTTTAATACAGCACTAAAACTATGAAAAAACCTTGTAAAATTGTCGGATTGTTGCCTGTCAGCTATTGGTTTTTATCAAATACAACACAAATTGGAAGCATTGCATCAAGCAATTAGTAAGTCAGGGAAATTACCTTATGCTGGGAATATTTATCTAAACAAACCCTTCATTTAAAAGGGCTTGTATTTAATAAAACCTCATATAATTCCTTTCGCTTAATAATTCCTTTTGCTTTCCTAAAAATATTATTGAAGACTTTTTTACTATATTTTTTAACGTTTCATTTTTGGTTACTGCGTCCAACTTTAAGTAAAGGCTAGAAATAGCAAATTGTGCATCATTAGAAGCCCAAAAAGTTTTTTTAGGTAAATTAATTAAAAAAAGTAAAGGTTGTGTTGGTGCTTACTGCGATGTTATGCTTTATGTTTTGCTGAACTGTGACATTGTGAGCATATATCAACATTAAATCCCCCTACCCTTAATTAGCTGCTCCTTTCATGATATTATTTACTAAAAATTAAACAAAATATCTTGAATAAGCAGATGGATGCCAAGCTTCAAAGCTTGGCTCATCGCCGCAAGGTTGCCTGCTTGTCGGTCTTCTACAGATTGTACTTCGGAGAGTGTGCCCGAGAACTCCACGACCTCATTCCACCGGCCCCCTTCTACCATCGGGCATCTAGACGCACTGTTAGTTACCATCCCTACCTGGTTGCTATTCCACCAATTCGCACTAAGCGCTTCCAAATGTCTTTTATAATGCGCACAGCAAAGGAGTGGAACTCACTACCTGCGTCTGTGTTTCCGAACGCATACAACCCTAATCTTTTCAAAGTGAGAGTGAACAGGCTTCTTCTAGGTAAGCTCACTCCATCGTTGACTTTGTCTCTGTCACCTCTGACCTAGACTAGAGTCAAGAGCAAATCCATCACAAAAAAAAAAAATGATTCCTAAAACAATCTTTAGCCACTTTCCTGAATACACTTCCAGCTTTTTTAATTCCTGGTACCGCATCCACAGTTGCCACAACTTCGCCGGTTGCATTTTAATGCCCTGCTAAATAACACCACGACTTTGTATTCTTGAGGTTTCTCACTAATAAATCAATTTATCTGCACATCACTTTAATTTGAATCCGAAGTTGTGCAGTTTGCAGATGCTCCATTTATTCTCGAGGTTTGCGTTTGAGGATAGTTTCATCTGAGTTAAGTGTCGTGAGAGTGTATTTAGATACTCATTTATATGTTTATGACTACAAGTTGAAGTCTCCTATTTACACGATGCAAGTTTTTTGCCTGTGGCATGCAATAAAATTGAAGCAACAAATGATTGGGTCTAAACACTGTTTAGTAGACGACACAACTTTTATTCTTTCTTCAACCTATATTATGCCACAGGTAATTAAAGCGCACCGTGAGAGACTTAAGCAAAACATTAAAAAAAAAAACACACACTTAAGTTACTCACTATCTCAAAAATTTTCTAAAAAGCAATGGCTAATCGTGTGAATATTTTTTTAGAAAAATATGATATTAGATAAAAATCAATTCGGTTTTAGGAAAAATTCTCAACTACTTTAGCGGTCTACAACTACGTATAGGAAATTGACAGTTGCATTCACGAACGAAAGTACGCCTTTGGACTATTCCTAGACATGACGAAGGCGTATGACAAGGTGTCATATCAAATATTATTACAAAAATCTCTACGGATCGTGTATAGAGGGCAAGCTTTTAATTGGTTTACATAATACTAGCTATTGCCCGCGACTTCGTCTACGATCCAGGATGAATAGTAGCCTGTGTATTTCTCCAGGTCATGGTCTACCTAAGTGCCAAATTTCATCCAAATCCGTTCAGCCGTTTTACTACACTACTAAAGTTTTTATAATAATATAATTAAATCTTGATTTGAAAAATGCGTGGCGCCATATATTATCACAAGAACGTTATTGTTGTTTTCCTCGGGAACAGTACTTTTTTTGGGATGAAAGGTACCCTATGTCCGTGTCACCGTGTACACCTGACGACGTATATGCAAAATTTCAGGATGATCCATTTAGTGGTATAGGCGGGAAAGATAACAAATAAACTTACTTTCGCATTTGTAATATTAGTTGGGAAGTTAGGATTTACAAAACAGAGTACAATTCGTAGAAGTAGAATATTTCGATACCGTTCACCAGGAAATATACAGCATAGTATTAGACCTGGCTACAATTGATACTTCAATACCCCAAGTAAGTGTTTTAGGACGTACTTAAAAACTTTCACAGAAACTGATCAATGGTTAAACTTAGATATAAACATAACTAAAACTAAGTTTTGCCAATTCAGAACTTACCAAAGAACCCCACTAAACCTAAATATATTAACGCAACAAATTAAATAAGAAAAAAATAACGAATTTACACTTTTACGCGTAACATTAGACTCAAACCTAAATTGGAAGAAACACATAGAAAGTACAAGAGCAAAATTGTTCAAATTTATTCATACGCTAAGCATATTGAAATGCAACATAAACTATAAAAACCGCCTTATCTGCCTATTACGCGTAAACCTAGTTTTAGCTAAATTATGGTATCATTCTCTGGAGAGAAAGTACTGAATTTTTTTACCCTTTCGTTCTGCAAAACAATGTATGTAATAAATAATATTAATGAACATAGACCAACGAGAGAGTTGTAGGCCACACTTTATTAAACAACAAAATCTCACACCATCACCAATATATATACTGCAAAGTTATATATTCGTTAGGAAAAATAGGCACCGCTTCAAATGTAATATCGAGCTAAATGAAAACTATAACCGACGGAACAAGAATAGACTAATATACTACCCATCACAAATTTAAAATTTATCGGGAAAGAACCATCTTCAAGACTGGCTTATTTAATAAGCTATCGGTAAGTTTAAAATCCCTAACAAATGACTCAATTAACTCGAAACACTATGACATTTTTGTTAATAAAGAAAGGCTACTATACCGTTGAGGAATTTGAAACTGAAAAATTGTGAAACCATTGACTTATGCTAGAGCTATATTATGCTTACCTACCAGGGGAGCTGAAAAGTTTGGAGCCTAAGTACCTTCAAGTGTCATTATTGTCTCGCGCCGTATATTACTAAGTAGCGAATTTAGTCTTTAGTCTATACACAGAGTTTCATCTCATTAGCATCATTACGCTTTAAGTAATTAATCTGTTCAGTCATCCGCAGTCCATCCGTAGCCTCACAATTTTTGATTTTAAAGGGAGTCGAGAAATTCTTCGGAAAATACTCCATAAAATTAGATTTCGTTACAAGAAAACAAAATCGAACAGAAAAAAAATTAATGGAGCGTAATGATATTTTTTATTTTATTCAAGATGGGTTTGCTCTTGACTCTAGTCTACGTCGGATGCGACACAGACAACACAGACGCAAGTAGAGAGTTCCACTCTTTTGCTGTGCGCATTAGAAAAGTCATTTGGAAGCGCTTAGTGCGAATCGGTGGAAAAGCAACTAGATAGGGATGGTAACTGGCAGTGCGTCTAGATGTCCGGTGGTAGAAGGGGGCCGGTGGAATGAGGTGGTGGAGTTCTTGAGCACACTCACCGAAGTACAATCTGTAGAAGACCGACAAGCAGTCAACCTTGCGGCGATGAGCCAAGCTATGAAGCTTGAGCCTCTTAGCTCTGCGTTCCACCGAGTCAAGCGCGACTAGTTGGTACTTAGCTGATTCATCCCAAAGGTGGCTGCAATACTCCATCATTATTATTTGTTCTCCATTTCAGCATGGAGAACAAATTATCTACAAAAATTTAAAGAGAATCAACGAGGTGAACAAAACCATTCATATTTTTGGACGAAACATATTCACGCATCTCACACAGCTGGATAGTCTAAACAGTTTAAACAAAATGAGCCATCAAAACCAGGAGAGCAGAACCCGATTTCGATGAGCCGGAAAACGTCCATTACAGAAACTAGGACTCCCATTAGACGGGACACGAATTACGATGGTAGATGAGTCTGTCTGGGTCCAAAATCTATTCCAACCAAACCTAGAATCTAAATTCTGTTCTAGTCTGTTGATTTTTTTTTTTTGTTATTTGGCTAGTCACCAAAGCATCTTTTAAGCAATCGTGCGTGCATCTGAAATAAAAAGACATATAAAATGGCAAGTTTCTGATTTTATGTTGGTTTTCTGGAGCACGATTTCCATGATCTAAAAACTAGCTTTTGTTGGGATACTTGCTTCTCGATAAAATTGTCATAATTATGTCTTGTATCTTATTGGGTGGAAAATTGTCATAGTCTACCTAAAGTATTATTTCTGAACTAGCTGTTGCCCGCGACTGCGTTTGCGATCCAGGATAAATAGTAGCCTATGTCCTTCTCCAGGTCATAGTCTACCCAAGTGCCGAATTACATCCAAATCTGTTCAGCCGTTTTCAACAAACAAACAAACACACTTTCGCAGTTATAATATTAGTTAGGATGGTTTGGAGGATGAAAAACCGGTCTATCGACACTCTAGACTCACAATATGTATTAGGTACTTAAATTAAATAAAATAGACTCTTAACACACAACTAAAAATTCTATAATAATATAATTCAATTTTGATTCGAAAGACAAGTGGCGCCATCTATTGTCATAAGAACGTTATTGTTGTTTTCCTCGGGAACAGTACGTTTTTTGGAGATGAAAGGTACCCTAACGTATATGCAAAATTTCAGGATGATCGGTTTAGTGGTTTGGGCGCGAAAAGGTAACAAACAAACTTACTTTCGCATTTATAATATTAGTTAGGAAGTTAGGATGCCAACTCCTGGACATATCAAAAGTATCCTGGGACATTTTTTCACACACGGTCATCTGATCCCAAACTAAGCAGAGCTTGTACTATGGAAACCAGATAACTGATATACTACATACTCGTATACTACTTTTTTTTTTGTAAATACATACTTATATAGATAATTACACCCAGACTCAGGATAAACAGACATGTTCATGCACACAAATGTTTGTCCTGGATGGGAATCGAACCCACGACCTGCGACGTGATAGGTGGTATCTTAACCAACCACGCCAACTGGCCCGTCGAAGTAACTGTTAGGGAGACCCTACACCTACAATAAATTTGCGCAATATGATTGAATCAGCCCTTGCACTCAAACAATCCATTTTATACGTATTATACCAATTCCTATCCTACACGGTGCAATTAAAATATGGTGCAATAAAAATAAAACTCGCTCAAATTTTTGTTCAATCACTGTAATATTGTGCAATATCGCCTTAATCGTATAATTAAAATAAAAATAATTCGATTAAATTAAATTTGAGTTTGAGTTGTGTTTGAAACTACCAAAACCAATACCCTCATTTCTTGTATTCCAGCTAAGCTATTAGTGTTAAGTTCACTTCAATAGTGGGCACCTCTCCGTGACAGAGAGTGGGTCGTAATTCACTAAGCGGACCCAGTGCGGTTGGTAGATGTGAAGATCAATATCTTCTGTTCTATTTAGAATTCCAAATTCAAATTAATTTAATAATAACCGCTGTGCTGAACCGCTGTGCTAACCTGCGCGCGGTTGAGCGCCCCATCCGCGGACGCCCGCGGTAATCTTGTAAACAAAACCGATTTGCATCGTAGTTTCTTGGAATTTTGTGACCGTTGAATGTTTCTTAGAATGCTAGTGAATAGGGCTTTATAGTAATCGTTTCGTTTGAAAGTATGACTTGTTTTCATTTTCAAAATTGGTTGTAAAAAATAACAAAACAATTTTTAGTTACACTTTCAAAGAAATGACTCTAGTAAAAAAAAAAAACGAGCGATGACCTAAATAAAACCACATACCTTAATACACCCCCCCGGGGGGTTCCCGCATTGTCGAGGCGGGGGGGCTCAGTAGCCGTGGCTTGGTCACCCACGGTGAAGCGAAGAGGAACCCGAGGAGGGGCCGCTCGTCAGGGCTTTTTCCAGGAAGTCGACGACGTAGCGGCCAACAGGTAGGTTGCGGTGCCGCTTGGGCGACATCGCAACTGAGGCGGGCCGCGATGTCGTATGGGAGGCATCGCGGCTGAGGGTTGGAGGCCGCGGCGGGAGAGGAGTGCCGGTATTGCGGTACGCCGCTCTCCCTACCTTCCGCGGCCTTGACGGGGTCGCTACCATCTGATGGCGGACGCGGTGGGGCCGCAGGGGAGGAGGAGTGTCCGTATTTCGTTGGCCGCTCTCCCTATCCTCTGCGGCCGAAAAGTGGTAGGCGGCCGGGCCACTGACCTGAACGGTCGCAGGGGGACCAAGGGTGACTAGACACGGGGTCGTCTGGCGCCCATGTGCTGGTTTGGTCCATGGGGTGGTCACGATGCACAATGTGTTCTTGTGCGCCGGTGATGGGGGGTGCTCCCCAGAGGAGGGTCCGGTGACGGACAGCCGCGGCGGGTTCGCGGTGAGTGCTAACGCGTGCCCGTGTTCCCGCCACAAGCGGCAGAGGAGGACACCGTGGAGCTTTAGTGGGTTGGAGTCCCACATAACTGCACTATCTCCCCGTGGTAGTGCAGTATGCATGAGCATTTCTCCACGAAAAAAAAAAAAAAATACCTTAATACAATTTTCATTAATTACAACCATTCCAATTTGAACAAAAACCTTTTGTTTACAAAAAGTTTTGCAAGTACAGACTAAAAATAATCTTTCCATAGATTGACTAGTCGCATAGACTAGGCGTACCTCAAATTCCTCGGAAATAGGTGGTGCATCAAACTAAATGTGTGGAATTAGAAAGGACTCCTTAATAGTGGTGGAACAAGGTTCAAACCAAAAGCAGATTTGCGTGGGATGACTTTACTCCCACGAACCACTACTTAAATAAAAAATGGGATGAATTTCATCGCATGTGTAATTAGCGGTTATAGCATGACATTAAAAAAAACAGTTGTTTATTTGTTTTCTCGCCGTTCGATTTTTCTTTGATATCGATGTTTCTGTAACCATGGATAAATCGAAAATGCGCGCTTTTTAGAATACGAGTTCCGTCATGGTACCGACGCAACACAGAGAGCACGCAATATTAACGACGTGTATGGACAAGGTACCACAAGTGAACGCACTGTGCGTTTTTGGTTTGATCGCTTCCGTTCTGGAAATTCTGATCTCAACAATGATTCCCGGGAAAAAATTTCAAATCCAACGAGGCGGTGAAAAACGTCTTTAAAGAATTTATCGATTCCCGTTCCCAGGATATCTACGTATATAGCAGAGGCATCAACGAACTTTCATTTAAACAAAAATGGCAAGTGTTTGATTTTTTTCTACGTAAATCGCCAATTTAATAGGTGAAACCTATGAAATTGCCGATTCCGACATAATGTGTTTCCGAACGCATACAACCCTAATCTCTTCAAAGTTAGAGTGAACAGGCTTCTTCTGGGTAAGCTCACTCCATCGTCGACTTTGTCTCTGTCACCTCTGACCTATACTAGAGTCAAGAGCAAACCCATCACATATAAAAAAAAGTAAAATAATGTCTTCGAATTTTCGGTTCTAGGAAATGACGTCATTAGTTCTATAAGCTTAAATTCAATCTGTTATTCACTCTCATTATAAAAAAACCAACCATACAAATCCAACGTTTCAATTATAGATATTTCCACTAATTAGTACAGTCATTGATCCAGCAAACGCGAGCGATAACCCAAATAGCCAGTCAAACAGTAAAACGACAACTTGAATAACAAACTGATTCTCCGTAAATTAATGAATTATCTTTTCGCTCTCAAATGCCTATAACGTCAATCATCTCTCTTATCAATTTTCCTTTTACGTTTACTGATAGACAGCTACAATTTGCTTATCTTTCATTCACAGATGTTCGCGCAACATCCTTACTGATATAATTAATGTGAAAGTAACTATCTGTCTGTCTGTTCCGTTTTCACGCCTTAATGGCTAAACGGATTTGGATGAAATTGAGCATACGTATAGACCATGACCTGGGTTTATGTTTAGGATTCCGTATCTCAAAAGGAAAAACGGAACCCTTATAGGATCACTCATGTGTCTGTCTGTCTGTCCGTCTATCACAGACAATTTGCTCCGAATCTAATGGGCCGATTAAGTTGAAATTTGGTACACGTATGTATTTCTGTGACCCAAACATGGACGTATCAGGTTAATTAACGAATTTTAGATATAGGCGTTAATTTTGCGGGCAAATAAGAAAATTTAAAAAGAAAATATTTGCAAACTGTACCGTGCGATATATCAAATGACTCTTTCATTTGATATAAATCGGTACACGGTACAGTTTACTGTGAGGGTCTCAAATAATTTTTTGATCATTTTAAAATAAACTGTTTTAAAGTTTTTTAAGAAAATAGACGTAAATTGACCATTCACCCCCTTATCTCCGAAGCTAAAGAGCTTAAAATTTTGAGAAAAATACAGAAAATAATTCTATAGCTATGAATTACAGGAAATAAGAAGTCTATGGTCTTAAAATGACATGGCAAATCTCTCAATAATGTGCGTACAAACTTAACTTTTTTGTAATTAGAATGTATGGAAGAACATGTCTTTCAACTAAATGTTAAGTTTGTTCTTGGGATAAATTCATCCCAACTACGGAAGCCTTCATTGTGCGTGGTCCGACACGCACTGGAACGGTTGTTAATGTTTACATTTAGTAAGAGATTTTTATCAACAGTTGTATGCCAGCCTCATCATAACAAACTAAACCGGGTTTGGACATAGCATACTTTTTTGTACACAAACCTTCATGGACACTACTTATGAAACGTCAGATGCTAGGTGGACGGTTCCAATTGGTAGTTTTCTATGGAAAAGAGCCAAAAAGAAAGTAAGTAAAATTTATAAAATAACTGGCTGTTAGAATGTTTCAAATTTCAATTTCAAAATGCAGAGTCATCAACCATGACCACTCTGACAAGAGTGAACGACTAAGGAGGGACGTATGGGAGGACAACAAATCCAACAAATCGAAACATCTATGAGTCTACGGGCGAAGCCACGGGCAGAAGCCGGTTCTTTAATATTTTCAACTACAAATTGGAATGAAACATCTGAAGCAATGGTTAGCTGACCCAAATAAGATTTCTAAGAATCAATCAACTAAAAACATCCATTCCATCGGTTTTGATCTGCCTTTTGGATTTCTGTTTGTCTGTTGGAGATATTAATTTTATATATTATTGTCGAGTTCCATTTCATTTCGTCGTTATTAAACATCAATATAATTCTCAGCCTTGATTGTTATCACAATGAAATCATGTCTGCTTGTTTATTTAAAAATTCGTGTGACGTATACCGTCTGTTCTGTTAAGCAAATACTTCATTCATGTATTCTTCTTGTTTTTTTATTTTTTTTGTTTTGAACCATATGGCAATATGTGATCCATTATTTGAATTTATGCTGCCCCAAAATATCCCCTAAAACAAATCACAAAAACTTTCCATTACCGAACAAACCCGGGAACTACTTTTAGCAATCAATACTGATGTTTTTTCCCAATCAAAATTTCATTCGGTAATAGTGAGCGTAGGTTGTCCGGGCCACTCTCCAAATTGAATTCTGGATGGATTCTGGGTAGGCTCTGGTAGGCTGAATCAATTACGATTTAACCCTGCTGGGTAAAATGAGATCGCAATGATATATTTCAGAAATGAAGTATTCCCAGAAAAACAAAATGTCAGAAAATAAGTTAGGAGATTTTCGAGTTTGGGTCTTTATGAAATTGAATTTTGTTGAAACTGTTGTTCTGTTTTGTATGAATTTTCTTGGAAAACATTAAACGCCCCCGATTCTTTTCGTGGAAAACACAATTGGTGCGTTTAGCTTTATATTATTCCTTTTGTTAAAATCCACTCACTTCTTTTTAAAAGTTTTCATGTAAAGGTCATTTTCATGTTAGGCTTATATTTTAGCAGCAAATTCGATCCATTAATAGTTTACTGTTAAATCAACAATGTATTAGGTTAAACATGCCTCGTAAAGCACGTCAAGCTGTTGGTCCCGGCTGTCATTCGTGGATCCTTGACAGTCGTTACGGGTCGTCAGAAGCCCGAAAGTCTGACAACCAGTCTTACCAAGGGGTATCGTATTACCCAGTAAATGGGTTGTGGAGGTCAGATTGGCAGTCGCTCCATGTAAAAATACTGGTATTCAGCTGCATTCGGTTAGACTGGAAGCCGACCCCAACATACTTGGGAAAAGGCTAGGCAGATTGAGGTAACCGATTAAGGTACCTGTCCCACCGCAGACAAGGAATTGATTAGCTATCAACAATTTTCTCGCTAAAGAAACGCAAAAAAGATTGTAGGTACCATCGACAAAAGACAAAAACGTTTTCAATTTTGAAGCAATTTTGCTTGCAAATGTTTTGTGCCGATCCGATCTATGGTTTTAAGACCATAGTGGCAGGATTTCTTCAATGAATCAGTGTATATGTTACGGGTAACGTTACATGATAGTGTAAACCTAGGTTTACCCAAGCATTTTGGGGAAAGTCCGAATAATATTTTTTTAATTTTTTTTTTTAGGTAAACTTAGGTGTAGGCTGAAAGGTAGGTTAGGTTAAGTTAGAATTGTGACCACACAACGCATGAGATTATACGGGCTTTACCCTAAGTGCTTGGGTAAACCTAGGTTTACTCAATTTTCTAGCATTACCCGTAACATATATAAAAAGCAACTTTAAGGTGTAAAGGTGTTCGTTTTGTTGATAATACCTATTGTGTAAGTAAAAGAGAAACATAATATATTAATAAATAGCTTCTGCCCTCGACTTTTCTTGAAACGAAATTTCTTGTTGCATCGCATCGCAGTTGTTGTTGCATCGCATCGCAGTTGTTGTTGCATCGCATCGCAGTTGTTGTTGCATCGCATCGCAGTTGTTGTTGCATCGCATCGCAGTTGTTGTTGCATCGCATCGCCAGCCCGCACTTTTGCTTCGTTTTTGCCCAGCGTCCTTTCTGATTTTTTTTTCTATTTGCTCGGCACTGAAAGGTTCTAGCGTGATATTAATAGCCTATAGCCTTCCTCAAGAATTAGGCTATCAAATGCAAACAAGATTATTTTTTAATCCGACTGGCAGTTCCAGAGATAAGCGCATTCAAACATACAAACAAACAGTAATCAAAGAGCAGCTGTATTATTAGTATAATAAATAATAATAATATCCTGGGACATTTCACACACGGTCATCTCATCCCAAACTAAGCAGAGCTTGTACTATGGAAACCAGATAACTGATATACTACATACACTACTTTTTTTTGTAAATACATACTTATATAGATAATTACACCCAGACTCAGGACAAACAGACATGTTCATGCACACAAATGTTTGTCCTGGATGGGAATCGAACCCACGACCAGCGGCATGGCAGGTGGTATCTTAACCAACCACGCCATCTGGCCTGTCAAGTATAGATATAGATATGATAAAGTTTTGGACGCAAATTCAAGCTGCGATGAGATGCTGAAGTAGCAATGGGTGAATATTCAGCGTTTTAACCGCCGTCATTACCTTCCGCCAAAAGTTGATGAAGGAGAATATCGTTAATGAAATATTTCATCAATTCCCAGAATCTGCTTAAGGACCAGAATCAGGAATTGCTGAAATATTTCATTAAATATATTCTCTTTCATCAACTTTTGGCGGAAGGTAATGACGGCGGTTAAAACGCTCGAATATTCACCCCAATACATAAATTTTCTATGGCGGCGTGTCCACCCGTCACCCAAGCGCTGGGATCCCGGCCCCCGAATTATCGAGTATTTCGGCGCGACAACTAGAACTCGGCCTGAGTTTGTGCGGCGCAATACAAAACACGTTTGGTCTTGTCCAAGCACTCTGTCGTCACACCAGCGCCGTTCGCCCTGGGGCTGCAGTCTCGACATGGATAGTGATCGCTTTACGACCGAATTCGGTCGCAAAGTCCTAATGGGGTCCCTAGACGCTCAAAATTGTTTGACGAGCACGAAAAAATCACGTGCTTTTCATGCAATTTTGACCGTCTAGGGACTCTTTTAAGACGTTGCGACCGAATTCAGTCGTAAAGCGATCACTATTTATGTCGAGACTACAGCAACTGCTTTTGTTTTGTCTATCATAACATACTGAACCGCCGAGTTCGGTCGCAGTGGACAAACGATCGCCCTCACAGATATAGATGCTGCCGGGAAAAATTCCGAATCATTCCCGTCGAATACTTCGGAAGTATTCCGAAATATTCCGAAACTTTGGGAATATTTCAACGTTTATTCCCATTGAATTATTCGGGCGAAATATTCGGTGGAAACATTCGATTGCGGGGTACGAATGTTTCTCGCGGGGGGGAAAACTTCTCCGGGGAGCATCTCCCCTCTTACCGCACCCCGCACCGCCATCGCCTGCACGCACGACTCGTGGCAGTCGGGCGTGCGCGGCGCGGCGGCAACGGCTGGCGCACAGAGGGGCAGCGGCTGGCGCACAGAGGGGCAGCGGCGGCGGCGATCGACGATCGATGCAAAATACGATTTTTCAGCAAAAAGAATAAAAATCTTAATTAAATTCATTTTGAATAATTCTGATTTAAAGAAACTTTCCCAGAAGTATTCCGGAATTATTCAGAATTTTTCGGAAGTTTTGCAACTATACTCACAGAGACGTTACGTTCGGTTCGAATAATCTCGTTTCTCGTTGACGGCCTGTTGACGAGGCGGTGAACAAACGGCCTTAAGGTTACTGGCGTAAGGTTCCCAGGAATAACTTACAGTTTAATGTATTTCCCACTAAATAGTATAACAACATGAATTTGCTTGTGTAGGATTCAGTTTGGTTACAAACAAAACTTCTACAATAAATCCTATATGTTAATCCGCTAGGAAAACTAAAGCTAACTATACTTGTGCTAAATTTTGTAGGTATTTGTTTAATTTTGCCAAATATACGTATACAGTGTGATTCAAAATACCCCTGTTATACCGAAAACAGTGTATTGTTTAATACACTATTAGTTATTCTGGAAGGTCGCCATGGTCATATCTCAACTTTAAATAATTTCGGTTTTTTCTTACAAAATACAAATAATATTTTAATTTTGCTATGTCGTAGCAACCCTAGATAGGCGGAGCCAAATAAATCAATGACCGCAGGCCGTAGGTATGTAGGTATTGTGGCGTCCTTTGACCTGGCCAGCTGTTGCCTCATCGCGCGAGTGAAATGATCAGTACGGTAATTATTAAGTTTGTACATACCATTTTCCTTTTCAAATCCTGCGCAGCTTTACACACGTAGGTACACGTAAGTACACTCATAGTTTTAGCACATGAACATATTATTCACAATAAGGACAACAAACACAAAAGGTACACAGAACTTAGACAGTTGTCTTGCTGCTGCAAGATTACCGTCAGTCGCACCTACACACATTATCATGTCATAATATTCATTGTTCGCATTTTCGGTCATGATTCCTCGCAAAATTCACTGCAATCCAACGCGATACTAGACGACATGCATCCAACTCGAAAGAATGAAGTGAACTAGCGAAATAAATGCCTAATTACTTAACTAGCCTACAAAAATAAAAATGTACACAATTTTAGGGATCAATAAGATATTAAGTGAATTCCGATAATAAATAGGTACTATTTTTAAAATAAAATATTGTACCTAGTGATAGCAGTGCACCTACATTTTGCTTACGGTATTTCTGTCCCATGATGTGATAAGCGGCCAGTTAAAATTGTATTATCGAGGTTGACTAGTATTTGTAGCATTAATTACAAATCTTAGTGGTTTACCTATTTTCTGTATTTTTTAAATGATAAAGAAATAAAATACATTGCCATAATTATGAAACAAATCTAATTCCAAAATAATCGAATACAGTATCCAAAAACCCCAAAAAGATTGCCCGGTCTTAGAATAGAATCGCGTTATTATTACACATGTACGGAATCTTTTAGTGATTTCCTTTCTAAGGTGGCGGCAAGCTCAAAGGACGCGCGCGGCGAAAAATCTTTTGGCGTGCCGCCGCGGCGGCACGTCAAAAGATTTTTGTAAGCTGAAATGATTTTGAATCTTATTTTTATGATTAAATAACATTCAAAATCATTTCAGTTTAAAAAATCTTTCGGATTTGAAGCATTCTTCAACCGATGCCGATATCCAATAAGAAAGCCGGAAGCAATGGGCGTGCAGTATAGTGTAGGAAATTGCAAGATATTGGTGGCATTTCTACCAATCGGAGGATTAAAACTGCAATTAATTCTTATAAAAATGTATTTCACCAAAGAGTAACGAAAACAGTTAGGTCGTTCGATATCTTACTTTTGAGGATAGATACCTGTTAAACAAATGGAATTAATTTTCATAGGGAGCTAATATTTATTTTATTAAACTTTTTACTAGGTATTTGTATTTTATAAAAACCTTGTAGTTGGGTTTAAACTGCAGTTTTATGCAGATGTATGTAGCTACGTCTACTTCTACTCTGCGTAGGTATTTCGCATATCATACTGGTATTCAAGACTTAATTCAATCTTGACAAAAAAAATCAACTTGCCTCTCTGATGCAAGAAAATTATAGGCTTTTTACTATTATGTGTTAAGTGTCTTATCTGACGCATTCATCCCTATATCAAAGAAGAGAGAATAGAGGTCAACCAAATTTAGGGTTGACTCCATCAAAAATATGAAGAAAACTTTGACATGTCGAAAGCATTCAAAAACTTTAATGAACATTGTTGGGGACTTCATCTAATGATTAATAATGCACAACAGAATATGGGGCCGCTGGATCAAAAGAGGTCTTCTGAGTCACCCTGTATAGATAGTATAAGAGCTATTTGTGGAAAGTTTCGAAGCGATTTGTTTGCTTGGTATATTTTTCTTGTTTCATATGTACCAATCACGATCTATGCATTTTGTTAAGGAAAGTGACGGCCAGAATTCAACAGGGTTATTGGTAAAACACCAACAACCTCTTAAGGGGTCATTGTACTCATCATTGCGAACAACTTTTACTATGGGACCAAACCTGAAATGGCGAAAAAAAAGCTGTTCAGTACATTTTGACGAATTATGCGTACATAAATGTACTGAACAGTGGATATTTTTCGCGATTTCAGGTTGGTTCCCATAGTAAAAGTTGTTCATAATGATGAGTACAATGATCCCTTAAGAGGTTGTTAGTGTTTAACCAATAACCCTGTACAATTAAATCAATCTGCCTTGCCTTTTCCCAACTATGTTTGGGTCGGCTTCCAGTTTAACCGGATGCAGCTGATTACCAGTATTTCACATGGAGCGACTGCCTATCTGACGTCCACAACCCAGTTACTTGGTAATACGATACCCCTTGATAAGTCTGGTTGTCAGACTTTCGGGCTTCTGACGACCCGTAACGACTGTCAAAGATCCACGAATGACAGCAGGGACCAATGGCTTAACGCGCTTTCCGAGGCACGGAGGAATCTCGATATGAAAAGATGGTCACCCATCCACAGACCAACCCCGGCAAGCGTAGCTTAACCTGATGGTTCGACCCGTGCTGCTGTTATTACTTAGCCACGAGCTCCTGTGTAATTAAATACAGGGTGTAAAAAGAACCATCACGAAGCCGTCAACTACGCATTCTTTACATCAAATTAAATCGGTAGTGCGCCATGTTACGCATCAGTCGTACTAAGCGCTTCTCCCAAACTTTTATTATGCGCACAGCCAAAGTGTGGAACACTCTGCCAGCGTCTTTGTCCCTTCCACAGACTATAATAATCTGTCTGCCTTCAAAGCAAGAGTGGACAGGCATCTCCTGGATACGCTCGTTCCATCGTAGTCCTCATCCATCGCTTTCCATCAGGCGTGATCGAGGTCAAGAGCAGGCCTATTAAGCAATAAAAAAAACCAGCGAAGAGCTCTTCGCTGGTTGGACTCGCGACCGAAGGTTCTGTACCATCAAAAAAAGTGTGCTATTTAGAGACATCGTTTTATATTTCCTGTAATTTTTACATAAACTTATGACACATAAAATAATTTCAGATTTTTCTCTATGCCAACTTCAGAGTTAAGGGGGAGAACTTTTTTTTTATTAACTTATTTTTTTTCGTCAAAAGTCGAAAACTTTTTTTTTTGTACAGAATTTTGTTACGGAACCCTAAAAGGTAGTTGGAACTTTGACCTTCAGTCTCTTCACTACCAGAAGTTTCCCAGGTTTATAATAGTCCAGTACATGAAAAGAATAATACTAATTATGGGAACAAGGGACTCTTGACATCGTTGAGGGTATTTTTACCACTCGTTATTTACAATACCTATTGTCCAATAATGTTTACTGCAAAACTACCTTTATTAGGGTTCCGTACCAAAATGGTAAAATGGAACCCTTACGGTGCGTCTGTGTCTGTCTGACTGTCTGTCACATCTGGATATCTCAAGAACTACTAATGTTATCAACTTGAATTTCGGAATAGTTTTAGATGACGTTTGCCCATAAGAAATGATTTTGCAAATAAGAAAGAAATAAATATATATATATATATATTTTATTTTTTTTGTAACAGTGACTGAAAGTCTTAAAACGTAAACGTAAACAAATGATCCCTAATATCCTACGGCTGAAGAGTGAAAGTGTCTTCTAATAGAATAGAACACCCTAATTTCTTCTACGAGTCCCTAGGTACAAGAAATTAGGATGCCCCAATTCGAAAAATCCCAAAGTCCTACTCGTACTTATGATAAGTCCAAAACTTTATTTTTTCAATTATAGGTGTTAAAATAATTTTATGGGTTTTGTTGTTTATACTTAAGGAGAAGGAGCTTGTGGCTAAGTAATAACAGCCGCACGGGTCGCTACGCTTGCTGGGGTTAGTCCCTAGATGAGTGACCATCTTTACATACCGAGACTCCTCCGTGCCTCGGAAAGCACGTTAAGCCGTTGGTCCCGGCTGTCATTCGTGGATCTTTGACAGTCGTTACGGGTCGTCAGAAGCCCGAAAGTCTGACAATCAGTCTTACCAAGGGGTATCCAATAACTGGGTTGTGGAGGTCAGATAGGCAGTTGCTCCGTGTAAAATACTGGTATTCAGTTGCATCCGGTTAGTCTGGAAGCCGACCCCAACATAGTTGGGAAAAGGCTAGGCAGATTTTTTTTTGTTTATACTTAAATAAAGAGTATATACATTTTACTATAACTTGATGGTATTTTCATTTTTATACGAAAATAAAGTGCTTTACTCCTCAAAGTGAAAAAGTGGACTTTTTGATTTTTCGAATTGGAACACACACCCAATATACACTAACGAAATAGATAATGTTTTTATTACATAGTGATTAGTTCATTTATTTAACCATTTATTAAATAAAGAGACAAGAATAAAGGAACAGAAAAATACGTACAAAAGTGATGCTTATTTCTAAATAAATCTCTTCCAGCATACCTGCGATAGGACAGAGGATAAAAAGAGATGTAGACATCGTGTGTAAGAGTAGAAGAGAAAATAATATACATAAAATCTAAAAAAAAACAACTCACTTAGAATAAATATCACTAAAATAACAAACAACTAAAGATAGCGTTCTTTTACTCAAATAAAGCAACAGTTGGGCAGTCTCTAATGTCGGGTGAAAGTGTAGTTATCTTAGTAAGGGTCATAAAAAATAAAAAAGCGTCTTAAAATCTATTTGAAAACAATCCACTCAAAACTACAAAACTCAGCTATCTTTCTTAATCCTGTTATCAATTCCATAATCCATCTAGACACGGACTAGAACTTCTATCAGATCTCACTGCTCAAACTTCTTGAAGATGTTGCAGATAATAATGGAAAACAGTTTTTGAGCTAAAATCCTAGGATTTTTGCAAATGACCGGATTATTGGAAACTAAAAAAGATTTTCGTAATAAGTCCTTTTTAGGACGATTAGTAACTTGGTTATTGACTGGCTAATCTAAGATTCAATATATTTATTTATTAAAGAACATCAACAGCATATTCATTCACATTGGTTAACAAAATTATTTAGGAAATGTATTATTATCTCCTTATTTTAATTTTCTATACATATCATTTATATTTTTAAATATTAGAATTAAAAAAATATATTAAAACATTTAAAAATATAAAAAGTAGTAGCCCGATATCGGTTATCGGGAACAGGGTTCAAGCTACCGGCGGTCAGGGCTCCAGACAGAGGAACCTCCTAACAATGCGAGCTGTGTCTAGAAGTACCGATTTATGAATCAAGTCCTTAATCCAGCTGCCCTACGAGAGCCTCCTTAGGTGTTGCTCGAGGCTCTTGGCAATTATGCTATTGGCTGATACGACTATCGGCACAATGATCGCTGAGTCCACATCCCACATGTCGACAACCTCACGAGCCAAGTCAAGACATTTGATTTATCTTTCTCGGCTTTTACGAGGTTCCCGTTATGCAGGACTGTTATGTCAAAAATCATTGCACGGCGCTCTTTTCTATTCACCAGTATATCAGGCTTATTGGCAACAATAGTCCTGTCAGTGATGATGGACCGATCCCAGTCTAATCTGATATTTCCATTTTCGAGAACTGGGTCGGGCACATACCTGTAGTACGGCACTTCCGATTCTATAAGGCTGTATTTCAGAGCAAGTTGCTAATGGATAATCCCGGCTACAACGATGTGTCTATGCAAGTACTCTTCGTTAGGTAGACGAGAACACGCGGAGATAATATGTCGGATTGATTCTCCCGACAGATGTCAACCGTTCCATCCTTCTCAATAAATAGCCGGTAATTGTTCGTCATGATAACTTCCTCCATAATTGCACAGACAAAACCTTCGGTGTCACCAAAGAGGTCACCAGAATGCAACTAGGTTACGGACGCTAGCAGATCTACATCGGGTCCATGCAAGTCCCGGAAAAAGCGTCCGTGAAGCTCCTTACTCTGCCATACCTCCCTGCGATCGTTAGTGTCAAGCACTACAGACTTGCACCAGTTCTCTTTAGCCAAGGATGCATCGAGATGTCGTTGCGGTGAATAAGGGCCTCACTTTGTTCACCGCAACGACATCTCGATGCATCCCCACGTCGGCTTCTAGGAGCAAATATTATTATTAATTTATAACATATTTAATCTGGTTGATCAGAACATGGCTTGAATGTAGCTGTTAATGCTTTCAAGGACACTAATGAGATACAATAGAAGTCTTGTTATTATGACGTATATAGCTGTTTAGTGTCCTTGAAAGCGTTAACCAATTAAGCGCATCCGTCAGTGCATAACATTCGTATCAGCCAATCAGCGTTCTTAGTTATCGTTGTTGTTCACGATTTACCTAAGATAAGCTGGTTTTTTGCTATAATGCCTGATATTAGCTACTGCCTCGCTACTGCCTCGTTAGTCTAGTGGTCGCAATCTTTACTTTTGAGCATGAGGTCCTGGGTTCGATTTTCGGGTGGGGCATATTGTTATTGGGTTTTTTCATCTGGAACATCTTTGTAGCAGCTCGGAGTCTGAATTCGGGCCCGATTGATAGCAATTTTATTTATTTAAGATAACGTACGCAACTTAATAGATTTAAATAAATCTAAGCCTTGTACAGCAAAATAAAAAAAATAAAAAACCAAACACAATAAAAAATAAACACGAGAAATTAACAAAATTTACAAAATAAGAAACAATGTAGTTGTATTTGTATTTAAAATGCAATCAATAGAAAAGTACGACATTTTACGTATCTTTCCTTCATTCATCTTTTCACTGAATCTTAAACATTCACGACACACATCCATCACGACATCCATCTCCCGGCAAACAAGCCACACTCCGGTTTTGATGTCAAACGAGTTAGCTCGTGATAATATACACCTCTCCCTAACCCTTTGGGAATACAGCTGTGTGTGTTAGGTTATTACAAAAATATTTGAAGGTATAAAATGAGTCGGTCCGGCAAAAATCCGCGGAGGATAGGAGTTTCGCAAAAAAACGATTTTCGCAATTATCCTGCGTCATAGATATCCAGCAGTTTAAAAGTAATTGAAACTTTAATTATAGCATCTACGACCAGGTTTATCTGTACTCGACAAACTTTGACAAGCACATCAATCACTGAAGTTGTACGGCGGGCGGTATGAAAGTGGGTTTACCTTGATGACATGATAGTTGGTGACTAAAGCTTCATATACAGGGTGACTTTGAAAACATGCGACAAAATTTAAGGGGGTGTTCTACCCATCAATATGAATAAATTTTACTATGGGACCAACTAAGAATTCGCAAAAAAATTCGACCTTCCCATGTAAAAGTACATACCCGATTGGACCATTTTGAATCACAACGGCAAATTTTTTTTGCGAATTCCAAGTTGGTCCAATAGTAAAAGTTATTGATATTGATGGGCACAACACCCCCTTAAGTTTTGTCGCATATTTTCAAAGTCACCCTGTATACGGCGCAAGTTTATTTTTACCTACCATACAATTTAAGGGCAAATATCTGGCACCGTCTAAACAATAATTTGACTGGCCTGTTGGTCTAGTGGTTAGTGGCCCTGACTGCTATGCCAGAGGTTGTGGGTTCGATTCCCACCCAGGACAAATGTTTGTGTGATGAGCATGATCATTTGTTCTGTGTCTGGGTGTAATTTATCTATATATGTATGTATTTAGAAATATATAAGTATGTTTATCAGTTGTCTAGTACTCATAACACAAGCTCTGCTTAGCTTGAGGCTAGACGGCGTTGTGTGATAGTTGTGGAATATTATTATTATTATTATTATTAATGTTGCACGAGTTAGTTGCCTTTCAAAACTGGTATAAGTGTAAACAGCACATACACAAACAGCAATAAACTCGCACGTACACATAAAACATAAAGTCGCATTCAATTCTGGCATCAAAATTGTATATCATTGTCATCAAACATGATCGAACAAAACAAGACATTTCATTCATTCTGCCTAGCCTTTTCCCAACTATGTTGGGGTCGGCTTCCAGTCTAACCGGATGCAGCTGAATACCAGTATTTTACATGGAGCGACTGCCTATCTGACCTCCACAACCCAGTTACTGGGTAATACGATACCCCTTGGTAAGACTGGTTGTCAGACTTTCGGGCTTCTGACGACCCGTAACGACTGTCAAAGATCCTCGAATGACAGCCGGGACCAACGGCTTAACGTGCTTTCCGAGGCACGGAGGAGTCTCGGTATGTAAAGATGGTCACCCATCCACAGACCAACCCCGGCAAGCGTGGCTGAACCTGATGGATCGACCCGTGCGGCTGTTATTACTTAGCCACGAGCTCCTCTAAGACGTTCAATAAAATTTAATTTAATATTTGGCAGCGCAAATACGTGTAGTACTTGAACCAATTGTAAGGACGTATAACGCTGTGTTTAGACGAGGCAAAACTTGCATGCAATAATCGCCTTGCGATTTTATTGCATCGGAGTAAGTCGCATGTGATTTTATTGAATGGCAATAAAATTTAATGTGCTATATGGCATGCGATTATTGCTCTTGCAAGTTCCAGAAACTTGCACAATGTAAACGGTGCTTTAGAACTCTAATTTGCCAATTAGGGGAGCGATCTGTTATCTAGACTACTTTTAGGTGAGGAAGTTATTTGATGTGTATTTGGAATTGATGGAATATTATTATGAAATGATTACGAATGGCCTTTGGTTTCCGAAACAGTGTTGTTTTGTTATTTTACCATAATAGATAGAAATACGTAGTAAAGAAGGTAAAAATAGATATTCAAAGTGAAGTGTAGAAAGACAGTCACTCCATGTAAAATACTTACATGAAGAGACTGCCTATCTGACTTCCACAATACAGTTACTGGGTAATATGATACCCGTAAGACTGGTTGGCATACTTCGGGCTTCTGACGACCCGTAACGACTAACGACATAAGGGAGCAACGGCTTGACGTGCTTCCCGAGGCACGGATGGGTCTCGGTATGCAGAGATGGTCACCCATCCACGGACCAACCGCGGCAAGTGTAACTTAACCCGATCAATCGACCCGTGCTGTTATTACTTAGCCACAAGCCCCTCAATAGAAACAAATTTTAATAATTTCCTGTAATAGGTACCAGGAGTACATAGGCACTGCATAGTTCCATGTAACGAACTTCCAACCAACATTCATGCAAACAGGGTTTCATTCAAGTGGTACGCAACACTAATTGTAACTCATTTCCTTGTTAGGAATCATTAGCATCATTCGAATGTACTTACGTTTCTAAATGAGCATGAGTTCATTAACGCAGAAGTATTGTTTAATTAATTCGTTTTCTGATAATTTACTGGAACCTATTTCAGTGATATTGTAAAATTGCCTAGCACAGTATCAATACGAGTATTATTATAATTATGAGCTAGCGTTACAAAGGTCTATTATTAATTTAAATAAAGTTTATTTATGGATAATCAGCAAAATAGGCTAGAAGTTATGGTAAAGAATCTTAGAATATTATCATTGATTTTTAGGGTTCCGTACCTCAAAAGGAAAAAAGGGAACCCTTATAGGGTCACTCGTGTCTGTCTGTCTGCCTGTCTGTCTGTGCGTCTGTTACAGCCACTTTGCTGGAGCAAATTAGCAAATGGATTTGGAGCAAATTAGCTGTAACAGACGGACAGATTAATTTGAAATTTGGTACATCTGTGAATTTCTGTGACCCAAACACGGACGTGTAACGGAAATAGATGAATTTTGAATATGTGAGTCAATTTTGGGGGGAATATAAGAAAATTAAAAAAAAAAAGTTTCAAACTGTAAAGCAAACTCAAATCAAAGGGCTGACTGTAAGAGTCTCAACATAATAATAATATAATAGGTTGGGGAAAAAGTTTCTTCGCATTTTTGAAGAAAATTCAAAACATTTTTTATATAGTTTATTTACATTTAACTAAAGTATGTAGGTACCATTTTGCTCGATAACTTTTTGCCATCTTGTAGGTAGGGACATGATCCCATTGCTATAGAAATTTTGGGACTTCTGGTCAAAATACCGCGACAAGTGGTTTTGGCAGTCCTCTCGTGATGTTAACCTGACACTGCCTAAAGAATTCTGAAGAGACCGAAACAGGTGGAAATCTGAAGGTGCAAGGTCAGGACTATACGGCGGATGCATTAACACCTCCCAGCCAAACTCTCTTAATTTTTGCTGAGTGGCTAAAGATGTGTGAGGTCTAGCGTTATCATGATGAAAAACCACACCCCTTCTGTTGATTAATTCCGGCCGCTTTCTCTCAACTTCTTGCTTTAATCTCATCAGTTGTTCACAGTAGAGTTCAGAATCGATGGTCCTGCCTGGTGGTAACAGCTCATAATGAATAATGCCCTTCCAATCCCACCACACACACAGCATCACCGTGTTGCGAGTTAACCCAGGTTTCGCCACAGTCTGTGAAGCCTGACCGGCCTTTGACCACGACCTTTTTCGCACGTTCTTGTCATACGTGAACCACTTTTCATCACCAGTTATCAGCTTCTTCAAAAATGGTTCGGTTTCATTACGTCGTAATAAAGAATCACAAATGAGTACACGGTTCATTAGGTTTCTTTCAGTGAGCTCGTGAGGTACCCAAATGTCGAGCTTTTTTGTGTACCCAGTTTTTTTCAAATGCGCCAAAACTGTTTTGTGGTCAATTTCCAGTTCTTCAGCTACGTCGTAACTACTGATATGCCGATCTTGCTCCACTTTTTCAAAAATGGCATCCATTTTATCCGTAATAGGGCGACCAGAGCGACGTGCATCTTTGACATCAAAATTTCCGGATTAAAAACGCTTAAACCAAATTTGTGCTACTCTCACAGACACTACACTAGGTCCATAAACATCGCAAATTTTTTTCGCGACTTGCGTTGCATTTTTACCTTTTTTGTAGTAAAATTTTAAAATGTATCGAATTTCTTCATTAGAAACAAAAAACAAATGAAAATCACAAATTTTCCTAATTTGAATTTGGAATTATGTTCTTTAAAATTTAAACTTTCAATGATACCAAAACCAGCCAGATACAAATAGTATAGCCAAAGAGATTTTATTACAAGTTCATACATACTATAATGCGAAAAGACTTTTTCCCCAACCTAATTTTAAAATAAATTGTTTTACATTTATTTTCCCCGCTTATCTCCGAAACCACTGAGCTTAAAATTTTGAAAAAAAGTACAGAAAATATTTATATAAATACAGATTACAGGAAAACTTATAATAAGTCTATGGTCTTAAAATAACAAGGTAAATCTCTCAATATTTTGCGTACAAACTAACATTTGCAGTTGTAAAGTATGGGAGAACATAATGTTAAGTTTGTTCTTGGGATAAATTCATCCCAACCACGGAACCATTCATTGTGCGTGGTCCGACACGCACCTGTCCGTTTTTTTTATTATTAAAGACATTATCACTACTTTTTAGCAAGCGTACTTAATGATTCTGGCAACATCCATTACAGTGTACGAGTATCATTAAAAAGTCTATGAAGATAGATAATTTAAAATTCAAAAAAAAATCTGTCCTGGATAAAATAAAACGAAAATAAGCTTTCGACTTTTGTAATCAACACGAAAAGCGAACTGCCAAAAGTCGTCTTCAAAATCTTAAATTCTAATTTCATATTTCTCATCTTCTACAATAAGACACTAAAATCTTCTAGATTTAACCTTACAAATTCACCGGAATTTTCTATTTGTTGTTGTAGTAGACAACACAAATGAAAAAGTTATAGCTACCAAGAAAACTTAAAATATGAGGGTCGAAAGTTATGACAGGCTGGGTTGGAGGATCACGGCATAGCGTAGTAGAACAGAAGGCTGGCTCCATACAACGAGCGAAAACAGGCGCACGATCATGTGATCGTTCAGCTCAATCATTTTGAAATGATTGAGCTGAATAGTTCTAATAAATGCTTCAGGTTCCTTGACGGGCACTGTCATAGGGACTGGTCATCTCTTAACTGCCACGGCTTATTTTAATTGAATTTAATTTTTGAATAGCTTTTTTTAACTTTTTATTACGGACGCTTTTAATGTTCTGCATGGTTCTCACATGTAGGTAATTTCAACATGAATGACGTAACCATATTTTGATTTATCCGTTTTTATAAGAATATCTGTGGAGGTATTTGCCTGTTCTTCTCCATAGGTACCTATTACGCTTTGGAATGGGCAACTATATAGCTTAATCGTTCGGATTGACTAACACCTTGAAAATTAAAAAAAAAAATGGTTTATTTAAAATAAATGCTTCGCTGTACGTGAAGCGTACTATGTGCGTGCGTTTTAGCTCATTGTATGGAGCCGACCTTCTGTATCTATTTATTTTATGGTCGTAGTAAGGTAAAAAGATTTTATACTGATGTTCAAGAAAGTATTATTATTTAGCGGTGAGAGTGAAGTATTGCAATTTGTTGGCTGTTTAGAAAAGTTGGGCGAAGAAATTATGTTAATGGCTTCAGGTTGAATAACGAGTGCTGAGGGGAGAAATAATTTACATGGATATTAGTTGATTGTCCTGTGTAACGGTTAAAAGTTTTCAAGACATTTTAACATTGAAAATGTTTTTTCGATCGCTTCAGTATAGCCTCCATTTTCGCTCAGAGTGTGACATCACCTTGGTGTCGTGAGTTTTAGGGCTACATAGATGGTTGAGATCTCAAGAGACGCGTATTAACAAGGGCTACAATATGCTAAAAAAAATAATGAAAAAGTCAAAAACTTTTCTTGAAAATCGCAAACATGGGAAAAATTCGATCAATTCTTTTAGGGTCTTTGTCATAAAATCAACTATATCTCAAAAACTTAATGCGATATCGAAAAAATGACAAAAAATCCTCGGGGTATTAAAAAAAAACGGAATTCTGTATCACTAATAGTCTAGGCAGGAAGGTGCCCTTTGTGTGGCGTAATTTCGGGGAGTGCGCTCCTTAGATGCGCGTCGCGTCGCTGAGTGGTGTTATGGGAGTGTTTAAGAGTTTGATCGTGAAATGTTAATTGTATTTATTTGTAAATACGTATTTTTATTTAATTTTATAATGATGATATATTTTTTTTATTAATTTTGTTTTGCGATACTTTGAAAATACTTCAAATTACTAATTAGAACTTTATATTTGAGACTAAAATTATTATTTCTAAGGTCATAACTATTTTGTATCGCTTCGTTGTTGTTGTATTAAACAAAAAATGATATGCTTTCAAAAATAGACTTAAGAATATTTCATCAAAGTTCAAAATTGCATGGAGTAATTTTTACCTGACGGATTTTTCTTCGTGCATTTGAGCTATATTACTTCAAAGACGATACAAAATCTATTAGGTCTAAATCTATTACATTAGGCATCGTAGAAATTCGAAAAACCTGCCTTAGTGCATTTTCAATGTACCCGAAGGTCGTATAGAGCACGAGATCTGTGATTTTTTCTTGAGTGTACTTCTTCCTGACTTAGTTTACCTAATTTTTGTTACTTTAAATCTTACTACGCTGTTGATAGCCTGCTCTATTTCATTAACTGTAGTAAACTCATGCTGAAAAATAATACTAAAAACTATGCTCCTAGTAACACTACCACTTTTCACGGAAACTAAACGAAAATTCTAATATAAAACTCTCCAAAAACTAAAGTTCCAAACCCGACCTCCTAAACCCGATAACATGTGAGCCTCATCTGTTCATTTTAACGTATCGTCGATACAAAGTTATCTGCAGCCCATAACACATGTTCCTATTCTTTATTGTATTATCTACCTACCCCTTTTGTTTTTGTGAGCCGGCTTCAGATTACGTCCCTGTTTGTTTTACAAGGAAGGTTTCATTTAGAACTGGATTTGGGTGAGTATGTATAAATAAAGTTATAAAGCCACAAATACACATGACACTAACTCGCGCAAAAGTGAACAAATTTTGATTGGTCTTCTTTTTTCGAGTAGGTGGTATTTTTTAGATGAGTTGGGCCCACTTACTGGGCCCAACTCATCTAAAAAATACTATTGATTCGTGCAAGAGTATGGGCACTTGGGACACTCCAGTAATTGGGTCATGTTCTGGACATGGACACCGTACTCGCATTTAGATTGCTAATAACATAAGTTGGGTATGCTATGCAGGATACTTAAATACTTTTGCGAAAGTTAAGTAGGTAGTTACACTCGCGGAATAGAAAAAAAAAGTGGAAGTACCCACGCAGCTATCCGGCATGTGTCACTATTATGCGGAACTAAAGTAAAATAAGAACCACCTTTAGTGAGTCTTAATTTTGTATGAACAACAAATAAGCTTTACATCAAAGTTGAATTTGTTTTTCATAAAAAATTAAAACCTATTACAACTGGTGAAGGTTGTTATTATTTTATATATTTTTCCGCATAATTGTGACACGCGCCAGATAGCTGGGTGGGCACTTCCACTTGCTTTTCTATTCCGTGGTAGTGAATTGTCGTGATGCACGGCACATCACAGCCTATTCGAGTCGTATATTTTTTTTGTAGAATTGTGCTCACTATTCTCACGTGATGCGCCATCAGAGTAGTGTTAATCTGCTTTTACTGGCCATGTGTATTCCTGGTTTATACATAATAGGTGGGCTAAAAAAGAAAACAAGAAGTTGTGATGTTGGTTGCGGATGAAAGGAAAACAAATTTTAATCGTGTCTCTCCATACCATTTTTAATTAACTTTGGTGTTACTTACAAATTATTCTGCTCGCAATTTGAATCTCTAAATTCTCGGCTAGCCCTTTTGTCTTTATTTTTAGTCTGCGCTTCAATTTTGTCGTGAAATATTTCGTCGTTCAAGTTCTCGGAAAAGTTAATAAAACCTAAGTGACCTTAAACGTTGTCTAGACAACGTTCATATCTACATCCATAAGTCTTCTCTATTTCAACGAAATAGACTGAAAAGTTTTGTCATTTTCCGAATCCTTTTGCCCTTTCACAGAATTTATTAGTACTAGCTTTCTATCATTTCCCCTTTAAATTCTTCCACGTTTAGATCATTGCCTTCTGATTCAAATTTTATTACATTAATATATACAGGGTGATTTTTAAAACATGCGACAAAATTTAAGGGGGTGTTCTACCCATCAATATGAACAACTTTTACTATGGGACCAACTCGGAATTCGCAAAAAAATTTCGACCTTTTTATACAAAATGGTCCAATCGGGTATGTGCTTTTACATGGGAAGGTAATTTTTTTTTTTTGCGAATTCTTAGTTGGTCCCATAGTAAAAGTTGTTCATATTGATGGGTAGAACACCCCCTTAAATTTTGTCGCATGTTTTAAAAATCTCCCTGTATAAAAGTTAGTTTTATCGTATCATAAAATTCGATTATTTGCTAGCCACGCATTCGTGCGTAGCGTGACCGTGGGTCGCAGTAGACTATCCCGCCTACATTTCAATACAGGCCGGTATCACACTTCCGCCACGAAACCATAGCAGTGAAATTGCAGTAGTTTCGCCATAACATGTTCGTTTTACGACAAGCGAAACTGCCTGTTTTAACGCACAGATTTGATTATTATTATATCTCTTTCCCGCGTGATTTCGCCGATTATTGACTTAGATTAGACAAAACACAATTGGAATAAAATTATCAGAATACCTAACCGAAGCATACCATGCATGCTGCAAACTAAGAGCGCCACAAACCAAGATCTAGAGAAATCCCTAAGGGAGATCCTATCAACCGATCAGGACCAAACTCTCGGCACGCTGAAAAACCCCGATAATTCATACACACTAACCAACCAACAAACCAGTAAGGTCCTTCTCGAGACTCACTTCTGAGACTGAAAACTTCTGGAGGCCAGGACGTAGGGGGCTGAACCAAAATGAACCCCATCGGATAAAAACTAGTCCAGAGCCCAAAATATAGTAACAAAATACTGGATAAAGTGGGCCATCAATACTTTACCTCATCCAAGTCCGCAGGGCTGGATGGCATCTTCCCAGCCTTATTACAGTGGGGTGTAGACCATCAGATACTATTGCTGGTGGAGATCACTCTGATACATACCTCTTGCATGGCGCGAAGTGAAAGTCTTTTTCAGACCCAAACCTGGCACAACACAACCCAAGGTTTATAGGCCTATAAACTTCACATTATTTCTACTGAAAACACTCGAGAGACTGTGATAGACACATCCGAAACGGACCTCTTCGGGTAAAACCACTTCACAAACAACAGCATGCGTACTCTACTGGCAGATCAGCGGAATCCGCACTGCACAGCGTAGTTTCCACAATTGAATGCACAGTGGACCACAAATGCTCATCACTGGCCGCCGTCATTGACATCGAGGACGTATTTGACAAAACCATGGCTGGATCACCAACATGTTCAAACTAAGAGCTGTACAAGTGACAGTGAACGACACTACAAGGGCCATCGTGGCAAAGAAGTTATTTGATGATTTCTCATCCACAAAAAAAAAAAGGTAAAACGTGTGAGCGTTCTTCGGAGTCCAGTGTGAAAGCAAGAATCGTTCCAAGTAGGCAGGGTCAAATTCCGTAAAAAACAAAGCAGTGATCGCTGAAAATGAAAAATAATCGGGAAAACGTATCAGAAAACACGAAACAAGTGAACAAGCAAGAGCAGTCGGCAACTGTCTAGTGTCAAGATGTCAGTCAGCTGTAATGCCAATGACATATACTAAACTTATTATTTAAATAAGAATGGGTATATCCTCCAGGTGGTATGAGGACTAATACCGGTAACTTGATAATAGTGGTCTGTATTCTAGGATTTTACAAGGAAAACCATCGGGACACTAGATTTAAATCGATCGATCAGTATCGTGGACGGTGACGCAGTGCAGTGAAATCCAGTGCGCGCCCGCATCTCGAGCGCCCCCTCCACTACCGCAGCTCCCGTCCGCTGTCGCCCTGTGTGGCTGATATTCTCGATATTTATGTAAGACTGTGTTCGATATGATATGGTTAATCATTATATTGGTTTTTCAGTAATTAATTGATATTTTTTATAAATATGACTGTAATTTAATGCACTATGTTGTATATAAGTATATATACCTATAATGCATTTAATTATTTTGTGTTAATGACCTATAGTGTTACCTAGTGTGAACTTTTCTATTTGTATTTTTGTAATCGATTACTCAATTAATCGATAATCTCACAAAAACTATCTTTCTACTATTTCTCCACTTCCAGATTGGGAATTGAGCAAATTTTTGATATTCAAAGTAAAAAATACGACTAATTTGTTAGAACATATTGCAAATTATTACATTTGGTTACAAAATTACAAGTTACAAAGGAGATGGAAAACAGTGGGGCCGTTTTGCATATCCTTTGTAACTTGTAATTTTGATTAAACAGAAACTCGTAGAATTGTAGCATCTACAATCAAAAAAATTACAATATGTATTTTTTTTAAATAGGCTTTCGTATCTTCGCTTCCATAACCTGTCCAATAATTAAAAACACCGTGGCAGTGAAATTGTTAGTGGAGGAAGCTGTGCCTGGCTTCTTCCGATCCCAAGACTTTGTCGCAGGGCTAACCCAAACCTAAACCCAAAACTAAAACTAAACTCAAACCTGAACCTAAACCTAAACGAACACCTAAAACTAATAAACACGACTAAAGTAAATGCAATTAAAAAATCAACCTACACTACAGCAGTTCTTTTACAAAACTCACTCACGCCATTACTCACGCACACACACACAAGCGCACACAACATAACCTACTCTCATACATCACACAAGTGCGCTCCTTCCTTCTTATTTTTATTTCCTTTTTGCTTTATTTTTCTGTTTTATTTAAATTAGATTATTTTTATTTTATTTTTCTTATTCTTGGATCAGTTCATCAATTGCATACCTGTTATTTATGATAGTGGAAGAGCGGAGTTCACCTAACACAAGCATCTTCTTGCTTAAAAGGTGATCTCCAACTCATTGTGTTATAATTTGTATGTAATCGCAATAAACATTTTTATTTTTATTTATTTTTATTTTTAAATAGGGCTCTGATTGGAAGCCGGTGACACCTCTGCACTCAGGCCCGCCATTTTGTTGCCGTGCCGCGTTTGTTTCGGACGTATCTGTGGCAGTCGGCAAGATTATAAAGCGAAACTTTCTTTTTGTTGTAAAATGGATGTTGTTGGTTTGACGGAAAAACTAATCCAAGAGGTCCGAATTAAAGCAAAATGTCGTCACTTTCGACTTCGTAAATACAGTATAATTTACGAAGTCGAAAGTGACGACATTTTGCTCCAATTGCTACAATTTCAACTAACTCGCATGATGTTCCCCTACTCGAATCACGACTAAACTATTGTTACACGGCGGATTCGCAACATTATTTTCGCTTTGGAGGTGTGCTAAGGCCCACAAAGCGAAGTAGTAGCACACGACTAAGTTACACCCGTATAACTTACCGCTGTGTGCCTTTACTCACGACTATTCTACAAGTTGTAAACTTTGCCTTAGCAAGTCTGCTTATGGTATAAAAATGAAATTTCCAACAAGCAACGTTCCTTGGAAAAGTAGTTGTTCTTTACCGGCTTCTTTTTAATTAGTTTGTAAATAAACTGGCATTTCTTGTTGCTATTACAATTACAATACAGATTGTTAGTACCTCGTTGGCTGTTTTTTCCTTTATTGTTTCATGCAATTAGGTTTTATTTGACTTGAGAAGTTTTGACTCTTTTTTTATTTTATTTGTGATGGGTTTGCTCTTGACTCTAGTCTAGGTCAGAGGTGACAGAGACAAAGTCGACGATGGAGTGAGCTTACCCAGAAGAAGCATGTTCACTCTCACTTTGAAGAGATTAGGGTTGTATACGTTCGGAAACACAGACGCAGGTAGTGAGTTCCACTCTTTTGCTGTCCGCATTATAAAAGACATTTGGAAGCGCTTAGTGCGAATTGGTGGAATAGCAACCAGGTAGGGATGGTAACTGGCAATGCGCCTAGATGTCCGATGGTAGAAGGGGGCCGGTGGAATGAGGTCGTGGAGTTCTCGGGCACACTCTCCGAAGAAGACCGACAAGCAGGCAACCTTGCGGCGATGAGCCAAGCTATGAAGCTTGGAATCCACCAGTTTTACGTCGCCAATGAGCCTCTTACCTCTGCGTTCCTCCGAGTCAAGCGCGGCTAGTTGGTACTTAGCTGAACCATCCCAAAGGTGACTGCAATACTCCATGCAGGATCGGACTTGCGCTTTGTAAAGGGATAAAAGCTGTCCAGGCGTAAAGTATCGCTTCACCCTATTTAGGATGCCAATTCTATAAAATGTTAGCCTCTGCCCGCGACTTCGTCTGCTTAGACGTCCATTTTACCATATAACATATAATACGGCACTCCGCAATAGTGTCAGTAAAAGATTTTGTAATCGCATCAGTACTTTCAGAGATTACCTCATACAATCAAACATCCTATTATGCCTACGTTGTTAGGTTAGGTGTATGATTACTCAAACATACATACATACATGCGTAAACTCACGCCTTCATCCCATGGGGGTAATCAGAAACTATAGAACGCTACCTACTACGAAAAAGTCTGATGACCCGTAACGAGTGTATAGATCCATGAATAACAGCCGGAACCAACGGCTTAACGCGCTTTCTTAGTCACGAAAGAGTAAATATGGTCACCCATCTACTGACCAACCTTAGCAAGCGAAGCTTAACCTGTTATTACTTAGCTACGAGCTCATCCTTAGTGGTTGTTCACGTAAAGCATGTGGGGCGACGGCGACGGGTGCGGTGGTCTTGGCGAGTTCGTGTTCACATTGGCTGGCAGGCGTTTGCGCGGGTGTGCAAGTTCAAACTGGTTGATCTTACCTGAGTCAGCGCGTCGACTGCGCGTGCAGTCGCTAGTTCGACGTGAACACACAAACAACTTCACACGCGCCAGCCACTAGCTTGCCCGCTACTTCTACCGCACCTGCGTTTTGTACATGAACAAGCACTTGGATACCTACGAGTATTTACTCCATACGTCTACGAGTAAGTACTACGTGGATAGTGTAAAGTTCAGCTTCAGACTTATACCTACCATAAGATTATTATCTAGTTACTAACATCAGTTTTAAGTTTCCTTTACTAACACATTATGTAAAGTACAGTAGGTCTGTATGGATTCATTGTGGTCTGATAACAAACGTTTTATTATTTTATTTGCATAGGACTGAGAAGAAAACCCTGCAACAATAGATATAGAGTCTGCCTGCCTAGCCCTTTCCCAACTATGTTGGGGTCGGCTTCCAGTCTAATCGGATGCAGCTGAATACCAGTATTTAACATGGAGCGACTGCCTATCTGACCTCCAAAACCCAGTTATTGGGTAATACGATACCCCTTGGTAAGACTGATTGTCAGACTTTCGGGCTTCTGACGACCCATACCGACTGTCAAAGATCCTCGAATGACAGCCGGGATCAACAGCTTAACGTGATTTCCGAGGCACGGAGGAGTCTTGGTATGTAAAGATGGTCACTCATCTACGGACCAACCCCGGCAAGCGTAGCTTAACCTGATGGATCGACCCGTGCGGCTGTTATTACTTAGCCACGAGCTCCACAACAATAGATATAGAGTAACCGACCGTAAATAACATATGATTTTTTTTAAATGTTGGGCTTTGTAGAGAGTCGTCTTCGTCAATGGTAATTGTGTGTAGGTATTTGTTTCATGCTCATTTGCTTTTCAATTCATGTGCAATATTTACGGCCAGTAACTGTAATTTAATTATGATAGAAAGTAAACCAAGTAGTCTCCTCAGTTCTTAAAAAAAAAAAAAACTTATAAAATTGTGAACACGGTGGTCAGTGTGGCGAAGAGAACAGAAAGCTAAATTAGCTTCAAATTAGGTACAAACGACACAATTGCATGTGTCGTGTCGACCTATTTAGTCTTACGGTAGACTCTTACCATTACAATTTACATTTAAATAGGACCCGACAATTCTCTCTCTGTATCATTAAAAGCAAAAAATAAGTGCTTAAAGTGTAGGAAGCTTCCAGGTAATTATAAAAATATTCAAAGTGCTTGCCAACGTAGAATAAGGGGTGACAAAAACTGTTTTGCTATGTGAATTTAGCTGCTTTTGTAGAAATATTAATTCATTTCTAATGATAATTGGTATGACTTAGTGTATATGATGACTGGTAATTAGTGACCGATACTTAAACACAAAGAAACGATGGATGGACTGTGTGAAAGATGATATGGCTAGAAAAGGGGTGACTACTGAGATGACGACTAATAGAGAAGTATAGAAGAAAGGGACGCGCCTCGCCGACGCCGATAAATTGGGATAAGAGCAGGATAATGATAGCATAAACACATGATTATACTCAGCTCGGTTAGTCTATTATATTTATTTTCATAGCGTTATGTCCTACGGCATTCTGCTTTGGGGCAAAGTCGCTGACATTCAAAATATAATTGTTCTTCAAAAACGAGCTGTTCGAGCAATTTACCAGCTCGGTGCCAAAGTTTCTCTGAGAGATTTTTTTAAACATATTGGCATTCTCACGGTGGCATCACAATTCATTTATTTATTTATTGACACACCAACGACTTATTCACTAAATCATTACATTAAATATATTCTATTTTAACAGCTTTGTGGTGAATTCGTCACTTATAGGTGTGTACAGCACTTGTATAATCAATTATAAAAATTAAAATGGAAATATATGATAATATTGATGATAACAAAATAAAAATTTAAAAAAATTACATTGAATTTAAAATGTCAGGTAGTTAAATTAAATTACAGTATATTCGAAAATTTAAAAACCATCAATTAAATAGGAATAGAAAAACAATTATGAATTAAAACTATAAAAATAACAAATAAATTAGGACATAAATATTACATTAATTAAATTAAATTAAATTGTACAGTATTAAATACATTGAATCATTCATCTTTGCCAACATCTTATATATTAGACTAAATATACATTTATACACTAAAAACAGTGATATTCACAATGTTACCACCAGAAATAAGGACAAATTACGTGCTCCAGTTTAAGTTTAGTTTAGTTTATAAGGTTCATAACTCATTTGTTGGGCACGATATATACTTTTATAACAAGCTACCCTCTTTTTTGCTAGATTTGCCCTTCAATGCCTTTAAAGCTTAAGTAAAATCTAACCTTTGTTCAAAGGCATACTATTCTATCAACGACTACTTAAACGATAAGAATAGTTGTCGCTGTATTTAACTTAAAACAATGTTTATGTTCTTTCTCCAGAATTAGCTTACCTTCTGACAGGTTATATGAGTTCATATAATTATTTATTTTCTTTGACTGTAAAGGTCAATTTATTTAAATTTTATTTTTATTTATCATTGACATAAGCTAGTGACCTCGACAATTGATCATAGTATTATTACCTGAGCAACCGGCAGCAAGCTCGTCATGCTCCCTTAGATGTCACTGCTAGCGGTAGCGTCGGGGGTCGGGTTGCCTCCTTCCCTAAAATATGGCGAGGGAGGTAATGGCTGATCTTTGCGTTATGCTCGTGAACGGGTGCTGCTTTTGGTGACTGGTCGTCTTGCTGTCCTTGGTTTTGTTTTTGTTTTTTTATTAGTAATGCGCTGTTTTTTTTTTTACTTCAATGGGCATATTTTATCATTTGTGACTTCGAGTTACGGCTACATATACGGCTACATGTAAGTGGGCACGCCCTTTATTACTGGAGGCTTTTATTTAAGTATAAAGTTCTGCTTACGTTTTTACTTTTGTATTTTTATTTCTGCTTGAGTAAAGTTTTCGTTTTTTTTTTGGCATATTGGCGTGTGCCAGCTGACTTATAGCAAAGTTTTGTGTTGCGTAATTACTTATATTGCGCAGTATTGTATAGAATCTTTTTTTTTTTAACTGAACAGACAGCTGTGCTGCTGGGGAATCGGTTGCGCCACTTCCTTCCTCTCCTCAGCTAAGGAAGTGTCCTTAGCCTTTTGTCTCGTAGCTGAAGCACTAGGATGTGGTGAAAGGCGGGCGTTTTGGCGGACAGTCTCATGTAATTTTGACGTTCGAGAAGTGCTGATTCTCAGCTTAGTTAGAATAAATGACTTTTGAATTTGATTTTGACTCATTATAACAAACTGAATGTATTGAACAGCAGATTTTTTTTTGCGATTTCAGGTTTGGTCCCATAATAAAAGTTGTTTGTTATCATGAGTACAATCATGTGTTTAAGTATCGGTCACTAATTACCAGTCACCCTATATATAATTATTTCTTTTAACCGCTAATTGCACATGGGATGAAAGTCATCCCACTTTTTTATCAAGTGTTTTTATTATTTTTATAACGATGTTTACTAGTTTTAATAGATATGAATCG
This sequence comes from Dicycla oo, assembly GCA_948252095.1. Taxonomy (NCBI): domain Eukaryota; kingdom Metazoa; phylum Arthropoda; class Insecta; order Lepidoptera; family Noctuidae; genus Dicycla; species Dicycla oo. The sequence continues at coordinate 20,521,277 of OX411733.1, forward strand.
ATTAACGACGGATAGTAATACTTACGGTGAAAAATATTGAACACAATCTTTTGAAAAGCTTCAAAATCTACCTCTGTAGGTATTTTATAACTTCTTCAGTTGGGTTCCAGTCTAAACAGATACTGAATATCAATAATACATAGACCAACTACCATCTGACCTCTATAACCCTATTACAGTACAACACCGATGTTCTCATATTATTGCTGAGCAAAATTCATGTTACTTTCGACCTTAATACCATCCCTAGTGTAGATAATATGATGCTTTTTCTCTGCAACAATATCATGACACGAAACGGCTTCCTCGGTAGCATCATTCACCTCGCTACTCCCAAATAAAGTATTTTTCTTTCTTTCTTTCTTTCTTTCTTTACTCATAACTTGATACAACTTAAACTTGCCAACTTTTATAACAGCTCACCTCCTATACATTATTCATGTATTCCACTATCTTCTACACAAAACAGATAGGCACAGAAGGTCAGCTCAATACAACAAGTAAAAACGCACGCACACAAAGACACGCTTCAAGTACAGTGACTGCAAGCGCACTCGCGACCTGCATTTATTTGAGATCGCTGCGTCTATGTGTGCGTGTACGTCTGCTTTCACTCGCTGACCTTCTGTTAATATTTTATTGTGTGTCCTGTTCCTCTATTAGATCACAGAAAACCTGTGCCTTCATAAATGTGATACGTTTAAATTCGAATCCGTTGAAAATATTTTTTATAAAACAAAAATGTGTTCAAGAATATTTTTTGCTTTATTCGAAGTTATATGAAAACTATTAAACCGATTCTGTTAGTTTTTTCATGGCAGGGGAATTTTCCCGAATATTTTCGTTTTGGTTTTCCTTTAGGCTACGGCCATATTGTTTTTTTTTTTTAATAATCCGTACCATCACCGTGTGTGCGTACAAATATTCAGAGAATTGACTGCAGACTTTTATTAAAACAGACAACAGACTGGAATTTTTTTTAACAACTATTTCTTAAAAATATTTGAAATAGTTACAACGATAGGTCGCCAAAAACCGTAAGCAGATGCAAACCTAATGATCAGTTGATAATAATGAACTGCTTACCTTTATGGTAGGGGAGCCCAGTAGGGGATTTTGGGATTTACTCGAGTGTCGTGAGGACCTATTGGATTTTGAAGATTAGATGGTAGAAAGCAATAAAGGTTATATGATGCACTATACCCTTCACCAGTGGGGGGAGCGCCGACAGGTTTTCAAAAATGCAAAAAAAACTGTCACATGGATTTACTCGAGCGCGTCAGATATTGATAGTGTATTTGCCCCACGTGTTTCTTATAACGGAGGAATATTAATCTGCCAGTTTGCATTGTGAGGGTGGCCGTACGAAGGGGTTGAGAATGTGAAAAAAAAAGAAATTTATTCGAGCGCTTCAGATATTCAGAAAGGATGTTAAGTAAACCCTAAAAGGAGCTCCTATTCAAAAGACTGAAGATTTGGACGCGGCCAAAACTCACGGTCCATTTTTGAAAATGCAAAAAATTAATCCAGACATTGAAATACTCCAGCGCAAAGGATTAATACAGAAGGCTCAGCTTGATGTCCTTGTCGTGCTGACCCATAATCTGACAGTTATGTGGAAGAGTTTCCTTAATATGACGTCAGATTAAGGAAATTCCTGATTCTAAGTTTCAGATTAAGAGTCAGTACGACAAGGACATCAAGGTGAACCGTCTGTATATTAAACCGTCGAGATCGAGTGTCACGATTTTTTTTCCTTTAGGGTTTGCTTAACAACCCTTCTGAGTATCTTACGCGCTCGAGTAAATTTCTTTTTTTCCCATTTTCAACCCTTTTGTACAGTCGAGTTCACTAATATATTGGCAGTGACAATGTTTCAAAATATTGTTAGCGTTAAAATGATCATATAGTTCAATACAAACTTGGACATCAATAAAATGTTATCATATAAACTGTTCATAAGTATGTTACGGTAGTGCAGACAAAAATATCTGACTACTCTTCGGAACATAAATATCTAAATACTCTAGATTTCAATATATTTGGTGCAACCTATGATTCGTAAATATCTATGTGCTTTGAATATTCAACTAAATAGCCTTTATCATTAAATTTAGTTTTCCTTGTCGGAACACCAGTACGATGCAATGTTGCCGTTCGTAATAGGACTGTATCAGTCTGACAACGTTGGGTAGTAGCTATATTATTTGATTAATTCAATTTTAGGAAATTTTAGGGTCAACGTAGACTATACCTACGTATTTGTTTAAAACTTTTCAGTCGCAATAAAAATAACTATTAAATAATATTGATTTTTTATTTATTATTCTTAAATTCTTATTTTGTTTTTCTGAAAACCTAACATTTAAAGGTGTTCGATCGCGAGTTTTCCCCTAAGCTCGATGGATGGCGTTGTACAATTTAGCCATAATTCTGAATCGCGGTGTCGAGATTCTCCGCTCAGATTCCATAGTGATTGAATAAAATAAATTTTTGGTACTTGCTTTGGAAAAAGATTGTTTTATTTAATATCATTCCTCGGGAAGTTGTCGAGTGCCGAACATTTTGGTCCTATCGAGTCGGATCGCGAAAAGTGAAATCGCGTCGACAAGTGAAGTGACATTTTTGTAACGTCTGGTGAGGCATAGAAACCAGTGGTGGATCGCCCTGAAGTGCCCGTAAAATCCCCGGTGTGTGGTGATCAGCGGTGTTCAGCAGCGCAGCAACGAGGCTTGCAGCCGGCTCCGCCAGGGGGCGCCACCAGTATCAACGCTCACTTCATACGGCAACGGCGACAACACTGCCCATAGAGCGACGAGACATCAGCAACGTCATCAAGAGTGACGTCACAGACCGTGACGACACACTCGCAGCAGTACCAGCAGTGACGACGACGAACTCGCAGCAGCGACGTGTTTGGAGAGGTTTGGCAGACAAAACTGTGAGTTACAATCCCAGTGTTTATTATTCGGTAGACTTGAACATTTCTCAGTGAATTTTAAAGTTCAACTTAGTGCAAATTCCAAGTGTTTAAGAATTAGTAGTAATTTAGACTTAGAATAATTAGAGATAAAGTGTTGTGACGGGAAATCTATGCCTGATTCTGTCTAAAGTCAAACATGTTCTAAACACTTGTAAAAATTTACCGATTTTTTGTTTTTGTTTATTGACTTTGATTTTTCGTCTGTTGCATTCAATTGATTTCATTATTTAAAAAACTGTAGCTTTATAGGTATACAATGAAGTCCTTAGGCAAATTGCAATTAAATAACAAATTAATAATAGAAAAAGCTAGAATTAACTTTAAAAAATCACCTAAGGATCGGCTTACACAAAGTTACATTGAAACGAGAGTAGAATCATTAGAGGTACAGTGGAAACAATTTGTTGAAACGCATAGGCGCATCATAGAAAAAGCAACCGACGAAGAATTAAAAAGGAATGTTTATTTTACGGCAGAAACTTATGAGGTTACTGAAGAGTTGTACATCACCTATAAGTCTGAATTAAAAGAACACTTACTTCAAAGTAGTCCGCGCAAAAGTGCTAGTTCTAGTGAAAATAAACATTCTAATAGTTCAAATGTGAAATTGCCGCAAATTAGTTTACCTACGTTCGCGGGGCTCTATTCGGAATGGGTAACGTTCCGCGATTTATTTACGTCACTGATTCATAAAAATGAAACACTGGATGAAGTTCAAAAACTTCATTATTTAAAAAGTCATCTCTCAGGCGAAGCAGAACAGTTGCTTCGACATATTCCTGTGACTGCGTCTAATTATAATGAGTGTTGGTCAATTCTAAACAAACGATTTGATAATAAAAGGTTTTTAGCTAACTGTATGCTTAAACGGCTTGTCTATCAATCGTCAATTACAAAGGAATCATCGGCAAATGTTAAAACTCTGTTAGACACGACGGTTGATTGTTTACATGGTTTACGCAGTCTAGGTATTGATGTCAGCTCATGGGATGCAATTGTTGTATACTTAGGCTCCGAAAAATTAGATACCGAGTCCCGTAAATTGTGGGAACTAAGGATTAGTTCAAATACTAATGATGACTTACCTACGTTTGATGAGTTCAAAACTTTTATGGAGTCTAGGTTTAGAGCCTTAGAATATTTAGATCCTAAAGCAAATAAACAAAATAGTGCTCGTGACAACAATGCTAAATCGTTTCATGTCGCTTCGCAAGGTTGTGTATTATGTTCTGGAGATCATAAATTGTGTCACTGTAAAACATTTGCTAAGAAGAATTGTGACGAGCGTCGGGAGTTTGCACGAGCCAGTAAGCTTTGTTACAACTGCCTAGGAACAAGCCATTCCGTCTATACTTGTCGTCAGCATACAAAATGTCACCTTTGTAAGAAGAGGCATCACACACTACTTCACCCAAAATCAACTGCCAATTCGGCGGAAATCGTTGATGGTTCAGCAGAAACGAAAGTGGCGGCTGCTAACACAGCAACCTCTTCCAGTCAAAGCGATGCCAACCCTGTTTGTTGTTTTGCGGATGTTCACAACCACGGTCTGTTAGCTACAGCCTTGGTCAACGTTGAGTCAAGAACTGGCACTGCCGTTGTTTTAAGAGCTCTGATGGATCAGGGCTCTCAAGTCTCTTTCATCACAGAGGCTGCAGTACAGTTGCTCGGACTAAGGAAATCACCTGCTCGCACCGACATATTCCGACTAGGCGATGATAAGGGAAGCTCAATGCCCTCTAAGTGGATAGTTCGATTCAAATTGCAATCACGTCTAGATCCTACCTTTATTTTATTTGTCGATGCTTATGTATTGAATAGGCTCACATCCCATCTTCCTGAGAAGAAAATCTTTCAAGTATCGGCTTCGTTCTCATCCTTAAAATTAGCTGATCCGACTTTTGATACGCCAGGGAAAATTGATTTACTGTTGAGTACACGCGTGGTCGGAGAAATTTTATTGGATGGTTTACTCAAGGGACCGCCAGGATCTCCAGTCGCTCAGAAGACTAAGTTGGGCTGGATCTTGTCTGGCGAAATCCCATCGTCGTCGATTTCTAGGCCAGTATGTTACCATACTGTAGTACAGTCAGCGGATGTCAATGACCTATTGCGTAGTTTTTGGGAGGTGGAGTCGGAGCCCTCAGGTCGTGGTGTGATCTTAACTGAAGAAGAACAAAAATGCGAGGAGTTCTACTCTAAAACCACCAAACGCGATGCGACCGGGAGGTATGTTGTCAAACTACCATTTAAAACCGATTCGCCCAGTTGCACGTTTGGAGGATCAGAGGTCATTGCCCGCAGGCGCTTCATCAGCCTAGAGAAGAGATTGTTGAAGGAACCGGAATTTAGGACGCAGTATAGTGCAGTCGTAAATGAATATATACAACTAGGACATGCTGTAGTTGTCCCTCAAACAGAATTAGGTAAGAATGCGCTCTACTTACCACATCACGCGGTGGTGCGTGAGGATAAAAGCACGACCAAGGTTAGGGTCGTCTTCGACGCTTCTTGTTCAGGCCACAATGGTATAGCATTAAATACAGAATTAATGGTTGGCCCAACCCTACAACCTGATCTGCGTCAAACTATTATGCGGTGGCGCTGTCACCCCATAAGTTTGGTTGCAGACATCGTGAAAATGTACCGTCAGGTCAAGGTTGCAGATGAGGACGCTGATTATCAGCGCATTTTGTGGCGTGACAATCCAAACGATGAACTGAGTCATATTCGGTTATTGCGCGTCACTTTTGGAACGTCCTCTGCGCCATACCTAGCGGTCCGGTCTCTACAGCAATTAGCTCGAGACGAAGGAATTGACTTTCCTCTAGTGGCAGACAGAGTCCTTACATCGTTCTACGTGGACGATCTGTTGACCGGTTGTCAATCTGTTGCTGAAGGGGAACTTGTTTATCATCAGCTGAATCAATTGTTAGATCGTGGGGGTTTCAAACTTCAAAAGTGGTCCAGCAGTAATGACGAATTGTTTACCAAAATAAACGACGGTACTGCTGGGCAGGACGATATGGAGCTTAAGATAGATACGCTCACAAAAATTTTAGGATTAACGTATCCGAGAAAGTTGGATGAATTTAGATACACGGTGCAACTTTCTCCGCCCGAAACACCCATAACCAAGCGAAAGGTTATCTCTGATATCGCTCGCTTGTTTGACCCTCTTGGCTGGCTTGCGCCGGTGATAGTAACAGCTAAAGTGTTTATTCAACGCTTATGGCTAGCAGGATCTGAATGGGACGATGCACTTCCAGATCACCTGATAAAGGAATGGCTTAATTATAGAAATAACCTTTACCATCTTAGGGACTTCCGTCTGCCACGGTGGATACACGCGAGTCAACTCGACGTCTTGCTAGAGTTGCACGGATTCTCTGACGCATCCAATGTTGCTTACGCAGCCGCTGTCTATGTTCGGTGTATTGATGTTAGTGGTCGAGTTCATGTTAGTCTAGTTGCGGCTAAGACCAAGGTGGCTCCTGTCAAACAAGTGTCCATACCTCGTTTGGAGTTATGTGGCGCCTTGTTGCTCTCAAAACTTCTGCGTGAAGTTTCCGACACCTTGGGTATCTGTAAAGAAAAAATACATGCCTGGACTGACTCGACAGTGGTGCTCGCCTGGTTGAGCAGCCACCCTAGCCGCTGGAAGACATTCGTAGGTAACAGAGTGTCCGAAATACTTACCGTTATGGAAAACAACCAGTGGTCGCACGTCCAGTCCAGTGATAATCCTGCAGATTGCGCGTCGCGCGGCGTGAATCCTTCCGAGTGCGCCGGCCTAGAATTGTGGATACAGGGACCTAATTGGCTGAAAAATAAAGAAATTAATTATAGTAGAAGGGAAATTAAGGAAACTAACTTAGAGGAAAGAAAATCAGTAGTAGCATGCAACACAGTAGTAAAAGAAACAAGTGAGGATTCTATAATTTCAAAATATTCATCTCTTAGAAAACTGACCAGAGTAATAGCTTATTGTAAAAGGTTCTTAAAGTTTAAAAATAAAAATTATATTACTAAATTCGATAATTATCTAACTCATACTGAAATTCAAGGGGCATTACTTACCTGCATTAAACTATGTCAAAGGGAAAATTTTGAATCGGAGATAGATAGTTTAAAAACAAAGGGAGAAATAAATAAAAAAGGGGTACTTACCTCGCTCAATCCTTACTTGGATCAAGAACAGATTTTGAGAGTTGGTGGTAGGTTACACAGGGCGAACCTTCACGAAGACTCGAAGCATCCAATAATTCTTCCTCGAAAGTCGGGTTTAACCCACCTCGTGGTAGCTGACGCTCATGAGAGCACGTTGCACGGTGGGCCTCAGTTAGTTCTTAATTATATAAGATCCAAATATTGGATAATAAATGCGAAGAGTGTAGTCAGGCAATACGTCCGCAAATGCGTAATTTGCATCCGTCATTCCGTTCGGTCTGTGCATCCTTTAATGGGGTCATTGCCCTCTGCTAGGGTCAATGCTGGCCGACCTTTCTTTAGAAGTGGCGTGGACTATGCAGGTCCTATTAGCATCCGTCCTACTAAGGGTCGCGGTTATCGCTCCACCAAAGGTTACATATGTTTGTTCGTGTGTATGGCCACTCGGGCTATACATTTAGAAGTCGTCAGTGATATGACATCCCAAGCCTTTATAGCTGCCTTTAAGCGCCTTATAGCGAGGAGAGGCCATTGCGGTGAGATGTGGAGCGATAATGGCACTACTTTTGTCGGAGCTAACAAAGAATTGAAGGCGTTGTTCAACCACGAAAGGTCCGGTGTAGCTACTGACATTGCCGATTGGTTGGCGACCAACGGAACAACTTGGAGCTTCATTCCACCTCACTCCCCAAACTTCGGAGGGCTTTGGGAGGCTGGAGTGAAGTCAACCAAACACCATCTCAAAAGAGTGGTTGGTACAAGCACTCTCACTTTTGAGGAATTGACAACAGTGCTTGCCCAGATAGAAGCCTGTCTAAACTCTAGGCCTATTTCCACTATCAGTACAAATCCAGAAGATCCATGCCCATTAACGCCGGGTCATTTCTTAGTAGGCGAGCCTTTGCTTCTCGTGCCCGAAATTACTTTTGAAAATTCTAATATTAGTACATTGAGAAGATGGCAGTTGACTCAACGCATGGTGCAGGACTTCTGGCGTAGGTGGTCGCGAGAATATCTGGTTCAGTTTCACCAAAGGAACAAATGGGCACATCAAACCGTAGAACCGAACTTGGGTGACGTAGTGTTGGTTATGGAAGATGATCTTCCACCTGCAAGATGGCTTTACGGTCTTATTACCGAAAAGCATACTGGCTCGGATAAAATCACAAGAGTGGTTACATTGCGCTGTAAAGGTTCTATGATTAAAAGACCTGTGTCGAAATTAATTATACTTCCTATCACCTCATAGATACGTAGTACTTTCATGTTTTTATATTTTTATTAATGTTAAGGATAATTAATTGTTGCTTAAGTTACAATTTAAGTTTAACATTAAGATTTGTTTAGTTATTATTTGTTGTTTATATACAGTCCATTATTGTTTTCACTTCCCACCAAATTATGTGTATTTTGTGGTGGGCGGTCAATTAGTTTTTTGTTATATTTAACCCTAGTTCTGGACACGCTGTCCATGGTGGGCGGGATGTTCGATCGCGAGTTTTCCCCTAAGCTCGATGGATGGCGTTGTACAATTTAGCCATAATTCTGAATCGCGGTGTCGAGATTCTCCGCTCAGATTCCATAGTGATTGAATAAAATAAACTTTTGGTACTTGCTTTGGAAAAAGATTGTTTTATTTAATATCATTCCTCGGGAAGTTGTCGAGTGCCGAACAAAAGGAAAAAAAAATACAATACGATATAGTTGTCAAGATGATAAATTGTCAAGATATTTTCATAGAAAAATTGCATACATATTTATGAACCTAACTTTGCGCTAAATAATATGAACAATTTGCTTGCGCACAATTTTTAGAGTATTTGTCTGTAGCAATATTATTGATACAATGCAGTCACATATTTATGATATCACAGATTGTTTACAATTTATTGTAAGGCAAAGCTGTTTAGAGTTTTATGTAACTTACCATTGCCTATATATTTTTGATTCATGAACATGCTCAGATATTAAAGAACTCAACTGTACGGCCACCGCACAATGAAACCGGCAGATTAATATTCCTTCGTTATAAGAAACACGTGGGGCATATAATACACTATCATTATCTGACGCACTCGAGTAAATCCATGTGACAGATTTTTGCATTTTTGAAAACTTGTAGGCGCTCCTCCCGCCGGTGAAGGGCCAATCGTGAAACCTTTTTGATTTCTACCATCTAATCTTCAAAATCCAATAGGTCCCCACGACGCTCGAGTAAATCCCAAAATCCCCTACTGGGCTCCTCTACTATTAAGGGGAATACAGGCGTGAAATTTATTTATGCTAAACTAAGTAATTGAATAAATTCACGTCTGGGACACAAATTCTATTGATCCATAATAAATTACATCTTATTTGGGTCTTATATCTTACTTGCAAGTAAGATACATAAATAATTATAGATAATTATTTTTTAAATTAATAACATACTAGCTTATGGCGAAAGTTCCAGGGCAGTCCGCGAAATTCACATTTTTTCCTTACGTTTTTTTTTTGTTTTTGCTATTTTCAAGTCAGTATCAAATTGTATGTTGATAAAAATATGATGCGCGACCGTCACAAATCTGTATTTATAGAATTATATTCATTACAATCACCAATACAACTCTCTAATTTTATGTTACCCTAGTGAATACTATTTCATGAAATCTGTGTTGTCTTACTGATTGTAATGATTGTAATAGGGATGATGCCTGGGTAAAAAAAAGAAATTCTATTTAGTCCGTCAGTCAGATAATAAAAAATATTAGATACGTATTTTTTGCTTTGTCATATTAATAAAAAATGACTTAGATAACTCGCATTAAAGTTCGGGAGTGGGGGCTTGCTACGTCACTTCTACGTATAAAATCTACGAAGACGTGACGTCATGCCACATTTTAACTCAATGTATCGCCATAATCTTTTGATTACGTAGAAAAAGAAAAAATACGTGTCCAATATATTTTAATAATCTACATGACGGACAAAAAAACATTTTTAGTCATCATCCCTATTCTGCAAATACATACTCGTATTTGTGACGGTCGCAAATCATATTAGGTTGGGGAAAAAGTCTTTTTGCATTATATGAACTTGTAATAAAATCTCTTTGGCTATACTATTTGTATCTGGCTGGTTTTGGTATCATTGCAAGTTTAAATTTTAAAGAACATAATTCCAAATTCGAATTAGGAAAATGTGTGATTTTCATTTGTTTTTCGTACCGTCAAGATGAGTGAATCTAATGAAGAAATTCGATACATTTTAAAATTTTACTACAAAAAAGGTAAAAATGCAACGCAAGCCGCGAAAAAAATTTGCGATGTTTATGGACCTAGTGTAGTGTCTGTGAGAGTAAAACAAATTTGGTTTAAGCGTTTTCAATCCGGAAATTTTGATGTCAAAGATGCACGTCGCTCTGGTCGCCCTATTACGGATTAAATGGATGCCATTTTTGAAAAAGTGGAGCAAGATCGGCAAATCAGTAGTTACGACGTAGCTGAAGAACTGGAAATTGACCACAAAACAGTTTTGGCGCATTTGAAAAAAACTGGGTACACAAAAAAGCTCGACATTTGGGTACCTCACGAGCTCAGTGAAAGAAACCTAATGAACCGTGTACTCATTTGTGATTCTTTATTACGACGTAATGAAACCGAACCATTTTTGAAGAAGCTGATAACTGGTGATGAAAAGTGGATCACGTATGACAAGAACGTGTGAAAAAGGTCGTGGTCAAAGGCCGGTCAGGCTTCACAGACTGTGGCGAAACCCGGGTTAACTCGCAACAAGGTGATGCTGTGTGTGTGGTGGGATTGGAAGGGCATTATTCATTATGAGCTGTTACCACCAGGCAGGACCATCGATTCTGAACTCTACTGCGAACAACTGATGAGATTAAAGCAAGAAGTTGAGAGAAAGCGGCCGGAATTAATCAACAGAAGGGGTGTGGTTTTTCATCATGATAACGCTAGACCTCACACATCTTTAGCCACTCAGCAAAAATTAAGAGAGTTTGGCTGGGAGGTGTTAATGCATCCGCCGTATAGTCCTGACCTTGCACCTTCAGATTTCCACCTGTTTCAGTCTCTTCAGAATTCTTTAGGCAGTGTCAGGTTAACATCACGAGAGGACTGCCAAAACCACTTGTCGCGGTATTTTGACCAGAAGTCCCAAAATTTCTATAGCAATGGGATCATGTCCCTACCTACAAGATGGCAAAAAGTTATCGAACAAAATGGTACCTACATACTTTAGTTAAATGTAAATAAACTATATTAAAAAATGTTTTGAATTTTCTTAAAAAATGCGAAGAATCTTTTTCCCCAACCTATTACTTTAAATATACACTGAGCTGCGACTTGCAATGATTGTAAGAAATCTTAGCGCTTCCTCTTTAATTATGGAGTTTAAAAAACCAGTCAGTAATCCTTTAGCCCACAACGTCATACAAAACACAATAACACAAAAACTTAGGTCAAATCATAAAAACTCACAATTCCAAGCATCATCATAAAAACCACTATTACAACCCTAACGTGACCCAATTCAGAGAGAAATCCGGACATTCAAGAAAGTAATAAAAAAATAATGACGTCTTAAGGAGTTTACTATTTTAAATTAACGGAATACAGATGAAATAGCCGGGTTTTTTTTTGTTTAAAAAAGAAGTTTCGGGTTAAAGTTGGTGCTTGTAAAGTTCACAAGTAGGAAATGGCGGTGTCCGTAGTAAGTTGAGTATGAAATTTGAAGATGTAGGATATATCTACTATAATAATGTTTTAAATAAATAAATAAATCAATAATTTAGTAAGAATTAAAATTTAATGTACATTAATAACTACTTATCCCTCTCAAAAATTATTAAAAAGAATATTTTATTATCCTAATTTAACAATTACTATTATAAAACTAAAATATGGCATCGAAAGATTTATACGCATCGCTGTGGACTGGTATAATGTACCTAAGATACTGGAGCCAATGACACGTTTTATCGCAATCAATTTTACCTTTGGCCAAGGTAAAATCGAGACCTTGGGTCACTGGAAATGTCAACTAGGATATATTATAAAAAAATGAAATTGAATAGAATAAACATATTTTGAAAATACGCGTGAATAAGCAAAATATTAATGAAACTATTTAGTACAGTATATCTATGAATCTATCGTAAACTAATCAGCACGCCAATAAACAAAGCTGGTCAAAGCCTACTAAAAAGTTGATTCATTAGCTATTTATTAGCCTGTATTGTCCCACTCTACTCTACACGCAAAGGCCTCTCTACTCTCTTTCCACCTCTCTGTCTAGAGCTGCCAAGGACCAATCTTTATTAACGGAGTCCAGCTCATCCCACCATCTCCGTCTGGGCCTGCCACGATGTCGATCGCCATTAAGTAGGACCCACTGGGTCGCAAGTTTGACCCATTGATCATCTGACATGCGGCAGATGTGTTGAGCCCAATTCCATTTAAGCATGGCAAATTTCCAAGTGACATCAGTTATTTTAGTGATGGAACGGATTGTTGTATTCTTAACCCTGTCCACAAATTTGATACCCAGAATATTCCGCTCCAAAGCTCTCTGGCAAACTCCAAGCGTTTCCCTCTGCTGAATAGTCAACTTTTCCAAACAAATATCACGAAAGACTTTATAATGATTCCACCAGAATATCAGTAGATATCACAGTAGTCAATATAAATAATAATAAATGCAAAATCATACTTATTTCTTTTTCAATTCATAAAATGTAAATATGGATTTTGTGTGATAATCTCCCCAGTTTATTCATTCAACTGTCTGGCTGTCTATTGATAAATATTTGAGTAAAGCTTTGATATTTCACAATTTTCATCAGTGCGCTTTGCACACGTTGATAATTCTGTTCTTAATGTCAAAACGACAATAAACTTAAAAATAAAAATCATTTAGATTGGATTTCATTTTTATGTGTCCAACACATGAGCATGTAAAATATTGATTTTCTCTTTCTATTTACTACTATAATTCAACGACAGTAACCACTTAAGAATTGAATGAAAACTAAGATGTTTTTCAAAGTTAGTCTAAAAGGCTTCGGAAATAACCAAACATTATTACTTTTAATTTCTGGTCCTTCCTCTTTAAAGCATAACCACCCTACATCTGCGCAACATGTCCACGGCAAACTTTCGGAGAGAACGATCGCGGAAGAATTTAGCTCACGCCAAGCCCATATTGTAATTATGGGAAAACATTGGGGTGCCAGTGCATTATCTTAATAATTATTGTTTGAGATGGATCCATGAGTTTGGTTGGATGGGTTTGGTAAATGGGAAGCAAATACATACAGTTTCCTCCTTCATTTCCACTTAACGTGGTAAGCTATGTATCGAAAGAGATATTTATGATTTATCTAAACTTTATCTATATCATCATTTCAGACGAAAGATGTCCACTGCTGGACACAAGACTCCCCTAAGAACAGGATATACGAATATATCTATATAAAACGAGATGAAATTTGATTCATGGGCATCCTTTTAAGGGGTCATTGTACTCATTATTATGAATAACTTTCATTAAGGGACCAAACCAGAAATCGCGAAAAAAAAATGCTGTCCCATAAATGTAGGGAACAGAAGATTCTTTTTTTCGCGATTTCAGGTTTGGCCCCTCAGTGAAAGTTGTTCATAATGATGAGTACAATGACCCCTTAAAAGGATGCCTATGAATTCAATTTCCCCCTGTATAAATGAAAATGAAATGCTGTTCGTTGGTAAGTGCATCACTTGAGAATGGCCGGACCAATTTGGCAATTTTTTTTATTTTAAATGTTCGTATAGTCCGTATGAAATTTTAGAAAAGAAATTTTTTAATAGTTTCGCGAAAATGGGGTTCTTTTCCGGAAGCTTCGCCGCAAGAGAGCGCTGTGAGTTCGTTACATAAAATTAATGTTTTCTGACATGACGTTCACTAGGTGGTAGCACTGAGACGTCAGGTCCGGGCTCAAAAGCCCAATCGGCCTAACGCGCGAGTAAACGTTACATAAAATTAGGGTTTTCTGAAATGACGTTCACTAGGTGACAGCACTGAGACATCAGATCCGGGCACCTGTCAAAAGTGACAAAGCGCCTTTAGTTTCATAAGCCATGACTGAATCATGAACGAATGAATGAAACAAACGATGAACGTAATCCTATATTTTATATTCATTGTTGAAATAGAAGACCTCTTGTCAAAGTGGTGCTAACTGGTGGCGTGAATTTTTATGAAAACCCTCATTTAAAGTAAAAAGAAAGAAAGAAAATAAAGTTTATTTGCCACAGAAACACATGCATACAAATGAATAATTAACACGAAATTTACAAAAACAAAAATAATACAAAATAGATCACGAGCACAAAACAAAAGTCGGCAGCTGCTGGCACGCCATGACTGTGAAGTACTCGTTTCGTACATAATATTTATTCAGTTGTAGGACTTAATTCACATATATAAAATAATTGTTTTATTTTCGATTCAAAATCATTCAAACTTCGTTCCGTTTACTACGAGCGGTTGTGCTAGGCCCTCCCTAACAAAAATCAGAATCCACAAAGTGGGTCAAGCTCCTAAAAATTACTACATTCGAATGAAATTCTCGTAAGTTTTACACTGTTTGTCCATCGCACAACGTCAACGAGACGTCAACGAGAAACGAGATTAGTCGAACCGAACCTCAGCGAAAATCTGAAGTATCGGCCGAATGTGCGGCCGTTTCATTCTATTTCGGTGGCATCCGAACCGACCGAACTTTATTTTGACGTTTGTTCAACGAACTTCATTTTGACGTTCGATCGGATGCGAACTGACCAAACGAAATAGAAAAAAGTGTATTATGAAACGTCAGAACATTCGGCGGATACTTTGGATTTTTGCTTCGGAGTAGGCCTCCTGACGTCATAGTGAATCGTGACGGCGTGAGGCGGCGGCGTGTGGTGGACACGCCGTCATAGTAAATGTATATATCGCTACTTCAGCGCCGTCATCTCATCCCCGTTGGCATTCCGTTGACGTGGCGGTAGACTAACGGTCTTAAGCGAACAGTTACACAGTAGTCCAAAAGCCGACCGGCATTCTTAGGAAACAATTGCGGTGTAACTTCACATTACTTTGATAGTTATTATAATGTTGGTGATTGTAAGCCATCGTTTACAGTAGGTTCAAATGTAAGCAGTGAGACAACGGCTTTAATACTCGGTATTATGGTGGAGGGAAGAATTAATATTGATGGGGTTTTGTAATGTAAATATCAGGTTGGCGGAAAAATCTTGCACCAAAATATAAGACTTAATGAATTTATTGGTAACTTTGTTATTTACAATAATTAATCAGTAATGTAATCCCCAAATAACTCTATTATTCTGGCCCATCTAGTTGGTAGATTGTTGATGCCCTGCGCCCAGAATTCCGGAGGCTGTGCAGAAAAGAAATTGTCCACGGCCATTTTGAGGTCTTCGCAGTTTTGAAAATTTTTCTCACGCAAATAAAGCTTTAGTAGTCGGAACAAGTGACAGTCGGATGGTACGAGATCCGTGAGTACGGTGGGTGGGCAACCGGGTGCCATCCAAGCTCTACGACTTTTTGTCGAGTCACCGAAGCGACATGAGTATCATGGAGTAAGTGAACATTTACACGTCTCGGTCGTTTTTCTCTTATTGCGTCAGCCAGTTTCTGAAGCTGTTCAGTATAAATGGAAGTCGTAATCGTCCTTCTCTCAGGGACAAGCTCGTAATAGAGTGGGCCCTTCGCATCCCACCAAATGGAGAGAAGATGCTTGCGTGAGTGACAGTTCGGCTTCGGCTGCGTTGGTGGCTCTGCGTCGTAAGGAAGCCAGACGGCGTGTCGTTACCAGATCTTCAAAAAACTCTTTCCGATGTGGCTGAAAAAGTTAGTTTAGTCCGTCAGTCAGATAATAAAAAAATATTAGACACGTATTTTTTGCTTTATCATATTAATAAAATATGACTTAAATAACACGCATTAAATTTCGGGAGTGGGGGCTCGCTACGTCACTTTTACGGTTAAAAAAAATTTTTGAAAATTAAATCGACTTCAAAAAGAAATTAACTCAAAATTATGAAATAACTTTAATTTCGGAAGTCGGTGTCTTGGGATCTGTATTTTAGTTTCTTGCCACCAACTTCAGAAATTAAAGTTATTTCATAAATTTGAGTTAATTTCTTTTTGAAGTAGTTTTAATTTTTTTTAATTATTTTTTATTTCGTAATTTTTAGTATTTTAGTAAAAACTGGAATATATGTTTGAAATAAGTAGTAAATAGTTTTGTTATAAATATTGCACTACAATTTGACCAAGGTTTTGAGATGTTTTCTCTTTGACACCACACCCGTAACCCGTATCAATAAGCCAAGCCGTCACACTTACACGTATTAGACCATTATCTTAAAAACTACAGAACCGATTTTGATGAAACTTTCACTGTGCCCTAAGTTGAAGTAAATGTAAGCCAACAAAAAAAATGGTCACGATCCGATTAATAGTTTCGGAGAAATGCGTGGACAAACATACATACATACATACAAACAAACATACAAAAATCTATTCAATTTTGTATTTTTGTTTGGAAGCCTTAATAGATTATATCGTCTCAAAATCAATCTGCCTAGCCTTTTCCCAACTATCTTGGGGTCGGCTTCTAGTCTAACCGGATGCAGCTGAATACCAGTATTTTACATGGAGCGACTGCCTATCTGACCTCCACAACCCAGTTACTGGGTAATACGATACCCCTTAGTAAGACTGGTTGTCAGACTTTCGGGCTTCTGACGACCCGTAACGACTGTCAAAGATCCAAGAAAGACAGCCGGGACCAACGGCTTAACGTGCTTTCCGAGGCACGGAGGAGTCTCGGTATGAAAAGATGGTCACCCATCCACAGACCAACCCCGGCAAGCGTAGCTTAACCTGATGGATTGACCCGTGCGGCTGTTATTACTTAGCCATGAGTTCCTCTTATCGTATGTGAATATATTGCAGTTCCACTAATATTACATACATACGTGTCGAATTGAACTCCTTTTTTTGAAGTCGTTAAAAATATACCAAGGCGTGACGTCATCCCACATATTAACTCAAAGTGTAAGCTTTTGATTACGTAAAAAAAAGAAAAAATATGTGTCCAACATATTTTAATAATCTACATGGCGGACAAAAAAATGAAATTAGTGATCTTCCCTATTTAAGTACAAATGATTAATAACAAGTATATTATTAGAAGCTTTCCACGAACTCTAGTAATGATCACGTTATTAAATTATAACGTTATGTGAAGATATAATTTGACGGAGATTAATTATTAATTACTACACAGTAAGGTACCAACGTACGAGTATGTGTTGTTAGCGGGCTTAGGGGAAATATTCGTTATTTACTTTGTCGCGCGTAATCTTGGTTTTGTTGTGATATTGTTCTAAGTCTTATAAATTATGAACATTTATCTTATAACTAGCTGAGCCCCGCGACTTCGTTTGCCTGGAAGTCGTAAGATACACGATATGCTAATAAAATAAGCGCCATTTTAAATTAAAATAAAACTCCCTCGTCTCCCGACCCGCCACATATCATCACCCGGCCCTGCTACTTTTTTATTTGAGATGGGTTAGCTCTTGACTCTAATCTATGAAAGAGGTGACAGAGACAAAGTCGACGATGGAGTGAGCTTACCCAGAAGAAGCCTGTTCACTCTCACTTTGAACAGATTCCGGTTGTATGCGCTCGGAAACACAGATGCAGGTAGTGAGTTCCACTCTTTTGCTGTGCGCATTACGAATTAGTGCGAATTAAATATTTATTTAGAAATATTTGTTCAAAATTTCATGGGATTTATTTTTATTGCGCAGAACCTTAATTCTTTTTTAAAATTAAAAGTAGCCTAAGTTGCCCCTTATAACATCAGCTATTTTCCAGTGAAAGTCCCGTCAAAATCGATCCATCGTTTCGGAGATTAGCCGGAACAAATGGACAGACAGACCGACAGACAGACAAAAATGTAAATAATAGTTTTTTTTTGTTATATAAGTAACGTATATACTTACATATTCATTTAGTAAAAAGCTGTTATTACAAACAGACGCTTCAATTTTATTTATTTGTATTGTTATAAGATAATACGTTCAGAATTTCCAGGAATTATAAATAGGGAATTTATATTTATAATATTCTCATTATAAACAGGGAATTTAGTGAAATCAGCTTCAGTACATTCTAACCCGGCGAGAGGCCCTTATGGCCCTGCCAACGCTCGGTTAAGCAGTCAATGCTCCCGGAGCAAACTGCGATAGGCCCTTATTAAAAAAAAAATAAAAATAAAGTACTGCCTCTATGGTGTAGTGGCTTCAAGCGCTTCTACTGAACATGCGATACTGGGTTCGATTCCCAATTTATTTATTCGTTCTATAGTTCACACACATTATTTACATTTAAATTGGTGCCATCATAAACTCATTAGAGTTTTACCGTGCACCAAAATCATCGACTACATCATTTATATAAATTAAGAAGGTACTTGGTTAACAACTAAAATTGCAAAGAGGGTGTAAGCTAAATAGTAACAGTTATCCAATACCATTAGCGAGCGAACACGGGTGACCAATCTGACCGCCCGTCTTTAAAACAAAAGTGGCGGAGGAATGTTTTTGAACAGATACAGGTTGTTCCTCAAAGTAGTATGTTTTTAGTAATATAGTTAATTTTTCCCAATTATTTTTTTATATTATTTTATTAGGGTTAGGTTTTTTGCTTCTCATAATATTAGGTTGGGGAAAAAGTCTTTTCGCATTATAGTATGTATGAACTTGTAATAAAATCTCTTTGGCTATACTATTTGTATCTGGCTGGTTTTGGTATCATTGAAAGTTTAAATTTTAAAGAACATAATTCCAAATTCAAATTAGGAAAATGTGTGATTTTCATTTGTTTTTCGTACCGTCAAGATGAGTGAATCTAATGAAGAAATTCGATACATTTTAAAATTTTACTACAAAAAAGGTAAAAATGCAACGCAAGCCGCGAAAAAAATTTGCGATGTTTATGGACCTAGTGTAGTGTCTGTGAGAGTAGCACAAATTTGGTTTAAGCGTTTTCAATCCGGAAATTTTGATGTCAAAGATGCACGTCGCTCTGATCGCCCTATTACGGATAATATGGATGCCATTTTTGAATAAGTGAAGCAAGATCGGCATATCAGTAGTTACGACGTAGCTGAAGAACTGGAAATTGACCACAAAACAGTTTTGGCGCATTTGAAAAAAACTGGGTACACAAAAAAGCTCGACATTTGGGTACCTCACGAGCTCACTGAAAGAAACCTAATGAACCGTGTACTCATTTGTGATTCTTTATTACGACGTAATGAAACCGAACCATTTTTGAAGAAGCTAATAACTGGTGATGAAAAGTGGATCACGTATGAAAAGAACGTGCGAAAAAGGTCGAGGTCAAAGGCCGGTCAGGCTTCACAGACTGTGGCGAAACCCGGGTTAACTCGCAACAAGGTGATGCTGTGTGTGTGGTGGGATTGGAAGGGCATTATTCATTATGAGCTGTTACCACCAGGCAGGACCATCGATCCTGAACTCTACTGCGAACAACTGATGAGATTAAAGCAAGAAGTTGAGAGAAAGCGGCCGGAATTAATCAACAGAAGGGGTGTGGTTTTTCATCATGATAACGCTAGACTTCACACATCTTTAGCCACTCAGCAAAAATTAAGAGAGTTTGGCTGGGAGGTGATAATGCATCCGCCGTATAGTCCTGACCTTGCACCTTCAGATTTCCACCTGTTTCGGTCTCTTCAGAATTCTTTAGGCAGTGTCAGGTTAACATCACGAGAGGACTGCCAAAACCACTTGTGGCGGTATTTTGACCAGAAGTCCCAAAATTTCTATAGCAATGGGATCATGTCCCTACCTACAAGATGGCAAAAAGTTATCGAACAAAATGATACCTACATACTTTAGTTAAATGTAAATAAACTATATTAAAAAATGTTTTAAATTTTCTTAAAAAATGCGAAGAAACTTTTTCCCCAACCTATTATATTATTAGGTATTAATATTTTGCACGAAATATTGCTTTAATTTGTTTTTTATGTTTTTCTGAGTTAGTTCGTCCCTCAATGGTATAGGTAGTTGATTAATAAGGTAAGGTATTATATACTTTAACGACCTTTTGCCGTGCAAATTCGTGTATTTTGGAAGTAATAGCTTAGCATTGATGGTGCTACGAGTCCTAATTTCATTATTATTTTCGGCAAATTGTTATTGGATTTTTCTATCACGAATTTATCAGTAGCAACCTGGAGTCTGGATTTGTGCCTGGTTGACAGAAATAGGCTCGCCCTTTTTTACATGGGACTTAAACATAACTGGCGAACTTTGGGTGTACTATAGGTTCACCTCTGCCTAATCCATTTTGGATTACAGGCGTGATCTTAATATGTTTATGTACCTATATTTGATAGTTATCACGGAGATATCAGTTCCACACTTAACTATGAAAACTATGGCACCCATAAATTGAAAATAAATTTACGTCCTGATCTAGGCCCCACACGAAGGGCTTTTTTGGGAAATCATCAAATAACTTCTCCCGCTCTGGGTGGAGCGGGAGGGCGTGTCAGATTTCTACTGACTAAAACCCACCCGTGTTCCTTCAGCTGCCTGTGCCAGGGCCACGGTAACTCTTTCGAACAACCTGCAACCCTGGCAGGCATAAGAAGGGCCTGTGGTTAAGTAATAACAACCGCATGGGTCGATCGATCAAGTTAAGCTACGCTTGCCGCGATTGTTCCGTGGATGGGTGACCATCTTTACATACAAAGACCCCTCCGTGCCTCGGAAAGCACGTTAAGCTGTTGGTCGCGGCTGTGAATCGTGGATCTATGACGGGGTCGTCAGAAGCCCTAAAGTCTGACAACCAGTCTTTCCAAGGGGTATCGTTTTATCAACTAACTGGGTTGTGGAGGTCAGATAAGTAGTTGCTCCATGTAAAATATTGGTATTCAGATGCATCCTGTTAGACTGGAAGCCGACCCCAATATAGTTGGGAAAACGCTAGGCAGATGATGATCTAGGCCCTACAAATATGTTGGGGTCGCATAACTGGCGAATTGTGGGTGTAGGTACTTATAGATACACCTCTGTCTAACCCTTTGGGGATTACAAGCGTGACGTTTTAATTAGACGATAAGTAATTTGAGTCTGCACTGACTGGACAGGTCTCAATCTGTGTGGTTCTTTCCTTAAAAGACCATTTCAGACACCAATCTACATGGTCTGACCAAGATTATGTCTGGACTTTATAAGAGACTGTGACTTCTGAGTTTGTTTCGGCCTTTCTTCTCAGAGTAGTCAGATAGGAAACACCGACCTAAAAAAACAGGATTGACGTGAAAAAGTGTTTGTACAAACCTACTTACAGAAATAAAATCATTTATCATTTATCATCGCCTAGGACTTAGAGGACGCGTAAAAGTTTAATTGACAGGCCAGATGGCGTGGTTGGTTGAGATACCACCAATCACGCCGCAGGTCGTGGGTTCGTTTCCCATCCAGGACAAGCATCTGTGTGCATGGACTTGTCTGTTTGTCCTGAGTCTGGGTGTAATTATCTATATAAGAATGTATTTACTTTTTTTATTTGAGATGGGTTTGCTCTTGACTATAGTCTAGGTCAGAGGTGACAGAGGCAAAGTCTACGATGGTATGAGCTTACCCAGAAGAAGCCTGTTCACTCTAACTCAGGTTGTATGCGTTGGGGAGCAAATTTACAAAAAAAAAAAAATGTATGTATTGTAAATCAGATATCAGTTATCTGGTTTCCATAGTACAAGCTCTGCTTAGTTTGGGATCAGATGACCGTGTGTGAATAATGTCCCAGAATATTATTATTATTATACAGCATGTAAGTGTAAACAGTGTCAACCTTTTAAGGGGTCATTGTAGTCATGATTATGAACAACTTTTATTCTGGGATCACCCTCAAATCGCGAAAAAAAAATCAGCTGTTCAGTATCTACTGAACATAAATCATTATGAGTACAATGACCTCTCTTCATATCTCGGAACCACTGGGTCCTGGAAACGGTTCACAAGGGTTCTGTTTTTTTCTTTTATAGGTTCGGAACCCTAAAAAAACACGACTCAAAAACTAAACCTGTGAATAAATTAAACGAAGTTTAAGCAAGGACTTCTTTAAAAGCATATTTATCTTATTGTGTTCCCACAGCAGGGTTTCAGGTCTCCTCTTTTTGAGAGGCCACCGTTACATGTCTTAATTTTTTTTGTTCTTGGTCATGAAAGTTTCCTCACGATGTTTTCATTCACAGTTTTGAAAGCAGTTGTGATGAAATAAATTACACAAAGTACAGTTCTTGAGTTCACTATCCACTTCATTTTCCTTAAGGCAAAACAGACTCTTAACTGTCTGGAAACTAGTTAGGAAATAAAACTTCCTAACTCAGTTTTACGGTAGTTCTTTATAACACAGAGTAAGAGGATAATGAATAAAGGCATGCAGTCTTCCAAAGAGTAAGCCTGCTTTGCCTTAATCTCTGAAAAGTTTCTCACATACTGTGATCCCGGGAAAAAGCCGATGTAATTACCCCCGCAGGCCAACTTTCTTATAATCTTTTATGAACAAATTTAATTATTCCACAGCTATTGGTAGTACACTTAAAGTATGGATGAGACAAGCTTGCGAAAGGTTAACCGCAGTCAAAAATAAAGCATGCTTGTCAAGAAGAGAATTATTTATATAACAAGGCTCAAGAAAATAGGTGGGTCATTCAGGTGTCAATGTATACGCTTTTATAATAAACTTCCAAGCCACGTTCAAGATCTGAGCCTTAATAAATTCAAATCATTCATTAAACGCGAATTGTGTCAGAAAGCTTTTTATACCGTTAAAGATTATATTGAGGACAAAAAGGCTTGGGTTTGAACTGCTCCAAATTTTATTTTATATTATTTTTATTTTTGCATACTGAATGTTGACATGAATATTTACTTTGTAAGTATTATATTATTTTACTTTATTGTGAATGTGTAGACTATGTAGGTCATTGCTTTTTTTTTTTGTTTGTTTTATTTTGCTCTCAGTTATTTTTAATCATGGTCTGGCAGTTTGAGTAATCTATGCGGCCTACCCCAATGTCCTTTCTTTGGTATTGTTCGTCGAATCGTTGAGCTCCTTAAGTTCTGAGTTGAGCTGCGCGATTACTGACAAATGCGTGCACTGACTGGACAGGTCCTCTCAATCTGTGTGGTTCTTTCCTCAAAAGACCATTTCAGACACCAATCTACATGGTCTTCACATGAAGTGACCAAGATTATGTCTGGACTTTATAGGAGACTGTGACCTCTGAGTTTGTTTCGGCCTTTCTTCTCAGAGTAGTCAGATAGGAAACGCCGACCTCATCTAGTTTAAAAAAAAAAAAAAAAAATTGACTTGTAAGTGTTTGTACAAACCTACTTACAGAAATAAAAATCATTTATCATTTATCATTTATTACCTTGTCATTCAAATTAGAGCATTAAATCGTGTGTTGTATAATATATTTCATAATGTCAATATGAAAAAGCCAACGGCGGGAAGTCAGCGCGGTTGCCGCTACCATACAACTCGACTCGCAGAACAACGAAACAACGTCGTTTATAATCGATCGTCGTCAATTGTTGCTAGTTCGCACAATGTATGACATTATGAAAACGTGCAAGTCCTATGCGTTTTTTTTTCAATCACAAATGTCATATAATAATTGTGTTCGTGGTGACAGCAAGCTTGCACCTCGCAGCTAGCGACCGGATTGCGAGCTTTCATCTCGGGGCCAGCGAGCGAACTGCGAGCTTGCACCTCGCGGACGACCCGTTGTTAGCGTGTAGCTAGCCGTAGCCTAAATTCGAGGCAACGCTGTGCTGCAGCTGTGCAGTAACGGCGCCGGTATAGTGTGCCATGACCTTAATTGCGTAACATAAATAATAATGACAATCCCAATGTTCCTCAATTTCACAGTTCTACCACGTTCATTGCGTTATTTACGTTGTTGAGTACACGAATTTTTCAAACCTATTAAGCAATGGATATTCTATAACCCACTGATCGTAATTGAAAGCGTGTTATGCAATAGGGTACAGGATATCTTTATTTAAACTGTAGGTATTTGTATAAAAAAAACCCTTGTCTCTATTCATACTCTGTGTGAGTATTTCTGCATCGTGTACCGAACGATAAAGTTTTTAGTCATATATTCGATGTAATTTGAATAAGTCCAAAGAACAAAATTTTGATTTCCGCTTGAAAGGATTTTTTCCGTAAGTTTATAGTGTTCCGTGGTTTATCAAAGAGTTTGTATGAATATTGACTAAAGTGTTGTATAGTTAGGGAAACTGACGTGGAATGTCAATTTGCTTAAGAACTACGTCAGTTATCCTTGTAGCAGCCATATCAGGCTGCGTCCACATCTGGCGAATGCGCCACGAATGCGCTGCTCGCGACCCGTTTACAAGCTGCACGTGCGCTGCACGCGAGCAGTTACTGCAATTGTTTGGTTCGCCTCTTTAGCGCAACTCACGTAAGGTTTGCGCATTCGCTTTCATATGGTATTCAGCCTCCGGCAGTCAGAAACGAACTTAGCGGGCGGGCGAAATTAAGTGCAGCGCCCGCGGCGCCCGCGCGCGGCTCTTGTGCAGTTCGCGCAAGAATGACGCGCCAACTTGAAATTCACGCACGCAGCTCACGAGCGGGTCGCTAGCGGCGCATTCCTGGCGCATTCGCCAGATGTGGACACACCCTCACAAAAGTGTCAAAGTATATTAAGAAAAAGAAATCAGTTGAAAACAATTTCCTTCACTTTACAAAGAGTATATATAAGTAATAATAATAATATCCTAGGACATTGTTTACACACGGTCATCTGATCCCAAACTAAGCAGAGCTTGTACTATGGAAACCAGAAAACTGATATACTACATACACTACTTTTTTTTTTTTTTGTAAATACATACTTATATAGATAATTACACCCAGACTCAGGACAAACAGACATGTTCATGCACACAAATGTTTGTCCTGGATGGGAATCGAACCCACGACCAGCGGCATGGCAGGTAGTATCTTAACCAACCACGCCATCTGGCCTGTCAGTGAAGTGAAGTGGATTCTAAGAATTTTCAACATTATTTGTTTCAATAGGAATAAAATCAAGTTATAACTTATTACCAAGTTACTTACCATCAAGTTATAATAGGTATTATGCTTTTTACTTCTCACCGAACTTGAAAACAAATTCCAAGATCAGTTGAGGTTGCTAAGTTACAATTTTATGTAACTAATAGCAACCCGCCCCAGCTTTGCACGGGTACAATTTAAATTTAGGTAACCAACATAGCTCGAAGAGTTGCCAAACTTAGGTGGTACCAATCTACATGGTCTTCACATGAAGTGACCAAGATTATGTCTGGACTTTATAAGAGACTGTGACCTCTGAGTTTATTTCGGCCTTTCTTCTCAGAGTAGTCAAATAGGAAACGCCGACCTCATCTAGTTTAAAAAAAAAAAAAACATGGTTGACTTGTAAAAGTGTTTGTACAAACCTACTTACAGAAATAAAAATCATTTATCATTTATCAATGAGCTTGGCACATTGCTCGCAGAACAGAGGTAGCCTTTCACAAGGTGGACCGATGGCCTTGTGAAGGCCGCTGCTACTCCGTGCTTGGAGATGGCCTATATTCAGCAGTGGACGTCTGTCGTCTGAAATGATTATGATGATGACATACAGACACGAAAAACGACATTGTTTTATACTATGCATAGATATATAGATATATACTGTGGATTTATTCCATGCGTCTCCTGACCTATACGTATTTAGCTCAAGTATCGCTCGGAAGACACGTGTCGATAATTACGACGAAATTAATGCCCTACGAATGCGTGTCGTACAGCCTGGGGCTTAAGCGGCATCTAATAGTGTTGTCACTATAACACAGATTAATACAGATAGCACACTTCGCAAAATCATTTAAATAAAAAGCGACTCTTGCTACGACACAATAAAGTGCAAGTCAGGTCGCACAACGCTTATTACCTACAGTTATATTCACCTACTAGTTGCCTCTCTTTCTAACGCGTAACTCTTATAACTTCTGACCGCGGCAGTCCTACTGAATTGGCCCAGTGAGATAGGCCCGCCGCGTACTCGTAGCTTCATACCTAAACTGCGGAGTGTCCCATCTGTACTAATCTGTGACTATAAGCTAATCTATTAGTACCGTGATTAATAAATTAAAGCATTGAATTAATTATATTTTCTTGAAAATTGGTCTTATATTTATTTATTTTATCTTAAGAAAGTTCACAGTCTAATGACAGCTTAAGTAACATGCATAGGTACTGGAGATGACCGGTCTACTATGGTTTTGGTCCACTAGCTGACTGACTGAGAAGTCGGTTGCAAAAAAATGGACTAGCCAGCCAAGCCGATCATTGCTTTCCATGGTGTTTGAGTTCGGCGATCGGTGGGTAGGTACTGTAAAAGGTGCCAAATAAACAAATTAAATTATTTTATTTCACATAAACCCACAAGGGTACTTATAAGTCGTCAGAAGTTAGGTGCACGTTTCTAATTGGTCGTTTCCTATGGAGAAGAGCCAGCAAGAAACTCCACGGTTACTCTTTTGGTTCTCTGTGTCTTAATGTTTTCAAATTGCAGTTTTAAGAGGGTACCGAGCGCGCACTGGCGCCTTCATCGTTTGCTTGGTTATTTCTTTTAATTTAGAATGAAAATGCAGAAAATAAGCACGTTACTTTGTGCTCCACAGGACTATTATTATGACAAACAGTAGTTTTATAGTTTTTTTTATTGTAATGTTGTTGATTGTTGTTTATTGTTATCCTTAAAATGGAAAATAGTGGCCACTAAGCTCCGGTTTAAGAATTACAATAAAATTTAACTATGTTAAACTACTGTTTGTAAAATATAAATAACGTATAGTTTTGTGGAGCTCAACTTAACGTGCTTATTTTCTGCATTTTCATTCTAAAATAAAAGAAATAATCAAACAAACGATGAGGGCGTCACTGCGCGCTCAGTACCCTCTTAATGGATAGGTGTGGGAGGTTAGTGTAGGCCTGTCATCAACTGCGGAAAGGGAGAGGGAGATTGAAACCACTCTCCCGACCCGCAGCAGGCGGCGGCGGGCGGACAACGCCCTCTTCAAGCCCCCGTAAATAGGTCCGGAGGGACGGCGGACTCGGGGACGTCCACCACCCCTCATCCAGCAGGACCCGAGGCGGTGGCGCGTAGTGTTCCACGCGCACCCCTAATAGACGTCGCGGGGAGAGTCTCACATCTTACTCCCCCCGCGGACCTGAGGTGGCCCGCAAAGGCGGGCTGGCACTAGCCGGGGATCGTAGAGGCGCACAAGTTCCCATGAGGATTCAAGTGTGGGAAGGGAACACCGGGTTGGTTTTTAGTCAGTAAGAGTCTGACAGACCCCTCCAGGGGACAGGAGGGGAGGGGACATCCATGAGGATTTTCCACCCCGGAACAAAAAAGAAAAGGCCTGTCATCAAGCACCAAGTACTTAACAAAATAGAAAATGGTCAACAAATCGAGTCATCTGCGAGAATACAAGGCCCACAACGTTCACACATTCAGAAAATAGAAAATCCTACATCCTACTAATATTATAAATGCGAAAGTTTTTGAGGATGAATAGATGTTTGTTACTCTTTCACGCAAAAACTACCGAACGGATTTTGATGAAATTTAGCACACAGATAGTCTATAACCTGGATTAACATATAGAATACTTTTTATTCCCATATTATTACGGGCTCGAGACTTACGCGGGTGAAACCGCGGGGCGCTGCTAGTAATCTATATATAAGATAAATAAAATAATAAAAATAAAATCTTATGTAATCGAAAAAGCTGTATGTTTACCTACAATTGTGTTGTATATTAAAGTAGTTATAGTTTAAAAGTAATAGTTTTTGTTTGAATGATTAACAGTAGTAAGATAGAGGAAGACAGGAGGAATCGGCCATTTTGCAATTGCAACATTTGAATTTTATCTGACCTACAAACTAACGAATTTTGTATAGTTATTTAGAGCCCACTCTTGACTTGCATCGCTTCGCAAAACAAGAGTAAACTGTTTTGGAACTTGGACCCGGTCCAGATCACGTTCTGCGGTCGTATTATAAAGTATTCAGGATATTTATGACTGCTTAGCTGTCTGTTGGGAACTGAGTAGGGAGAAAATAATAATAAGTGACAAGGAAAAATATTATTTTGGCAAGACTTGTCAGGTAGAGCCTGTGTGAATAGAACGATATGAGATTCCTTGTTTCTCATATATGAATAACAGATGTATTCACTTATATTACTTACTAAATAAGTGAAACGAGTGCACGTGGAAAAGTTATAAATGTGAAATCCTCTGCTACTTCCAGTATATTTTGTAATAGGTGCTTAGCAAACAGAACAAAACCAACCAAATTTTATGATAAAAATTCAGATGATTGCAAAAACTGACACCCATCTACGAGCTAACTGAGATAAGCGTAGCTTAATTCCATCGTTATTTTTTTTATTTTTATTTGTGATGGGTTTGCTCTTGACTCTAGTCTAAGTCAGAGGTGACAGAGACAAAGTCGACGATGGAGTGAGCTTACCCAGAAGAAGCCTGTTCACTCTCACTTTGAAGAGATTAGGGTTGTATACGTTCGGAAACACAGACGCAGGTAGTGAGTTCCACTCTTTTGCTGTGCGCATTATAAAAGACATTTGGAAGCGCTTAGTGCGAATTGGTGGAATAGCAACCAGGTAGGGATGGTAACTGGCAGTGCGTCTAGATGTCCGGTGGTAGAAGGGGGCCGGTGGAATGAGGTCGACCGCGGCTAGATCCAAATGATTTTCATTCACTAACTGATTGTTGTAAGCGTAGGTAACCTTATTTAGTCAAGGATAACATAATGTTATCTAGAGCGAATGGTCAGACTTAGTGACAAGAATAACGTAACCGCATCGTTGACCTAATCTGGTCAGCTGTTGGGTGATCTTCTAAAGATGCCGCGACCCCTGACGTATACAGGGTTATTGGTAAAACACCAACAACCTCTTAAGGGGTCATTGTACTCATGATTATGAACAACTTTTACTATGGGACCAATCCTGAAATCGGAAAAAAAATCAGCTGTTCAGTACATTTTGACGAATTATGCGAACATAAACATACTGATTGACTGATTACTGATTACAGCTGATTTTTTTTCGCGATTTCAGGTTTGGTCCCATAGTAAAAGTTGTTTGTAATGATAAGTACAATGACCCCTTAAGAGGTTGTTGGTGTTTTACCAATAACCCTGTATATTGATCGTAATTGTATTCATAAACTGTATATAAACTGCTCTAACTTGCGCAAAGTCTATGGGAAAGAACAAAGATGGCATAACGTTACATGTCAAGTCACTAAAACACACCAACAACGATAATAGAATTTTCTAATGTCGCCTCTTAGTTTTATTTTAATTAAGAATGTTTAACACAATGCATAATATTCCATTACGCCTGGGCCTGCAGTCTCGAGATAAGTAGCGATCGTTTTACGACCGAAGTCGGTCAAAATTGCTTGACAAGCACGAAAAAATCATGTAATTGTCAAGCAATTTTGACCGTCTAGGGACTACATTAGGACTTTGCGACCGAAGTCAGTCGTACAGCGATCGCTATCTATTATAAGTCGAGACTGCAAGAGAAGCCGCCCCTGTGTGGCATCAGTAACTCAAGAACAAGCCAAGTCAAAAATATTGTTCGCAAATGGCTGCTAGCTCAATCACACAGTCAAACCGAATCTCTTTTAAAGGTAATTTCATAACACACCAACACCTGCGTTCCTACTCAATACTCACACACACACTCGCACCCTCACACCCTAACACATAATCACACACACACACACCCGCTCTCTCTCTCACACATACTCACTTACCTACAGACAGTGCACATTGTGCTCTAAATATTCCTGTAACTTTATTATTTTATTTCACTGTTTTAATTTTTGTCAATATTTCATTGTTTTGATTACCTTCTTTAATTTAATAACACTTTTTCATGTGCTTCTACGGTAACAATCCGCCAGTATTAATGTAATGCGCATTTTCGCTATTTGGTAATATCACCCATGGACTCCACGAGACAGGCTCGACCTAGTGTGGAGTCCATAAGCAAAATGCTTCCTTTGCGTCTTCTGTTTTTGAATGTAAATCTAGCTATTAAGGTAGACTACAATAAGGAAATGTAAAGCACTGCTTTTGGGAAATAAATAAATAAATAAATAAAAATTTCCCCGGTGATTGGAGCAGAGGTGTACCATAGTACACTCACATTTCACCAGTTATGTTAAGTCCTATGTAATGTGACTAAATAAATACTATCAAATTAAGAATAAAACTACCACCCACCTAAACTTCATACAGACTAAACGTAAAAATAAAGCATGCTACGCAAACAGTCAGAAACAATAAAGAGCGAAGTTCTCACATTTTCTCAAACAATTTTCATTTCTCACAGAGTGTCGCAGAATGCAATATTGGACATTTCCAAGTTGTCGGCTATTGAAACTTATTGCGACATGACTCGACAGGTCTCGCAAAATTATACTTTTCACTGCAATTGTCTGCCACAGTCTGCTTAAGGCAACGTTCACGGCCTCAAGCTCGACTTGCAACGAGACTGCAACGCGACTTGCGTCAAGCGACACGCGCGTTATTCACCTGTTTCCGTCCGCCACGTCACAGTAACTCGTGGCACGCTCTAAACAACTTCTATTATTTATTTTATCCGCAGTCGCTATCATGACATGCGTATCGCTTGAGCGTGTATTTGCTTAAGGCAACGTTCACGGCTTCAAGCTCGACTTGCGAGGTGACTGCAACGCGACTTGCGTCAAGTGACACGCGCGTTATTCACCTGTTTCCGTCCGCCACGTCACAGTAACTCGTGGCACGCTATAAACAACTTCTTTCATTTATTTTATCCGCAGTGGCTGTCATAAGACGCGTGTCGCTTGAGCGTGTACCTGCTTAAGGCAACGTTCACGGCCTCAAAAGCTCGACTTGCGACGAGACTGCAAAGCGACTTGCATCAAGCGACACGCGCGTTGTTCACCTGTTTCCGTCCGCCACGTCACAGTAACTCGTGGCACGCTATAAACAACTTCTTTCATTTATTTTATCCGCAGTGGCTGTCATAAGACGCGTGTCGCTTGAGCGTGTACCTGCTTAAGGCAAAGTTCACGGCCTCAAAAGCTCGACTTGCGACGAGACTGCAAAGCGACTTGCATCAAGCGACACGCGCGTTGTTCACCTGTTTCCGTCCGCCACGTCACAGTAACTCGTGGCACGCTCTAAACAACTTCTTTCATTTGTTTTCTCCGCAGTCACTATCATACGACACGTATCGCTTGAGCGTGTACCTCGTGGCCATGGGGTAAGGGTTGAGGCGCGAGCAGCCAATAAAGGCTTTAGGTGGTCCGTGTTTCTGTCTGGAGGATCTGAGAGGATTTGATCTGGACTAAGTTTAATTAATTTAATTGAGGGTTTTGAAGATGAATGGTCCTCGGTTACAATTAATTGAATTACAAACTAAGGCTGACATTATTGTTACATTGTATGTAATATTAAAAATATTGCATAAAAGAAACAATGCGAACCGATTGGCGCAATATAAGCAAGAATGATTACTTATGTCATCTCACTCATCATATTTCACGGAATAGAAAAAACGTGTCCCAATTATGCGGAAAAAATGTAAAATAAAAACAACCTTCGTCAGTTGTAATAAGTATTAATTTTTTATGAACAACAAATTCAACTTTGACGAAAAGATTATTTGTTGTTCATACAAAATTAAAACTTATTACAACTGATGAGGGTTGTTATTATTTTACATTTTTTCCGCTTAATTGTGACACACGTCGGATAGCTGCGTGGGCACTTTCACTTTTTTTTTCTATTCCGTGTCATATTTATACATCTATACTTATAATTGAGGACCTTGCAGCAAAAGGGAAACACATCCTAATTTATGCCGTTGCTGTTTTTTCACCTACAATTTGAACAATAATTAGGGCTATCGTTTGATGCTTGAACGAGGCAGATCCGACGAAAAACAAGCATGCGAAAAAAATTGAATGAAATTAATCATAATGAAATTCATCACAATAAAAAATAATAATAAATAATAATAATAAAATAATTATTATTGTTATTAATTTAATTAGTAATTTTTGTTAAACACTCGTTCAATTTTGTTTTTCTTCTGATTGTTTAATGTTTCACGTGCTGATAGTGGTTGAAATGAAAAAAAAAATACTCATATTAGTGTGCTTTATTATATAAAGTACAAATTGGGTAGTATTTTTCTTTAATGTTGGTCCAAAACGAAGGCAGATCCAAACATAAAAAAATCGTACTAATTCAAAAACGTATTTCTTTACCTTAAAAACTTTCGTAAAATATTATATATTTATATTATATTATACCACACAACTCTTAGATATTACTGCAACCAATCATTTTTAAAAACGCTTTTTCTTAATACCTGACATTTTTTAAACTTGGACTTGCCACCCTTTTGCTGCAAGGTCTTTGATTATAAATACGTACATATAATAAAACAAAGTCGCTTTTCGTGATACACTGTAACCGCGTTGATCTTATACTCTACGCAACGGATGTATATGCAGTTTTCACCATCATTATTCCGAAAAGAAAATGTGCACCGAGCATAGAAATCTTGATCTTCTTCTTTTTGAGTCCATGCCAAAGGCAAAACTATTGTATAAATATTATTGTAAATAATAACATTACTGTATAAATATTGTAGAAATCTTGATCTTTAAAATATTTTAAAGAAATATATATTTTTTATTTTTTAAATATTTTTTTTATATATTTTTTTTATATGTTCCTTTTATCTCAATCTGCCTAGCCTTTTCCCAACTATGTTGGGGTCGGCTTCCAGTCTAACCGGATGCAGCTGAATACCAGTATTTTACATGGAGCGACTGCCTATCTGACCTCCACAACCCAGTTACTGGGTGTAATACGATACCCCTTGGTAAGACTGGTTGTCAGACTTTCGGGCTTCTGACGACCCGTAACGACTGTCAAAGATCCACGAATGACAGCCGGGACCAACGGCTTAACGTGCTTCTCCGAGGCACGGAGGAGTCTCGGTATGTAAAGATAGTCACCCATCCACGGACCAACCCCGGCAAGCGTAGCTTAACCTATGGATCGACCCGTGCGGCTGTTATTACTTAGCCACAAGCTCCTCCTTTTATCTCAAATAAACGTATTATATTTTCTTTCTTCTTCTCTTCTTTCTTTCTTTCATTTTTATTTTTTGTACAACCTTATTGAGATCACCATTATAAAAGTCGCCTTACTTTTAATGTGTGAGAAGTTTTGGTAAATCTTATTGTTTTATCAGCTGCTGGTAAAGCTTTTAGATATATTAATTTATCTTAAAACAGCTGGGTATCATTATAATTAGATGAAATTTGACGAATCTTGAAGCAACATGAGACTTACCTACTAAATCGAAAGCTTTACGATCTTGTTATGGAATTTAAACATAATTTATACATATTCCCAGTGTGATTAAGGTCTCGCCTCTCATGCTCGAGGTTAAGGGTTCAAATCCGGGCAAGTAACAATGAGACTTTTTCAATTCATTAGGTATTTTCTAAGTTTCTTAAGGAAGATTTATAAAACAATGGTTAGACCTGCTGTCTTGTAAGGATCAGAATGTTGAGCCACAAAAAAAAAAATGAATGAAAGGCAATTGCATACAGCAGAGATGAGAATGCTAAGAGGGATGTGAGGTGTTACGCGAATAGATAGAATAAGCAATAAGTATACAAGGTTATTGGTAAAACACCAACAAACTCTTAAGGGGTCATTGTACTCATCATTATGAACAACTTTTACTATGGGACCAAACCTGAAATCGCGAAAAAAAATCAGCTCTACAGTACATTTTGACGAATTATGCGAACATAAATGTACTGAACAGCTGATTTTTTTCGCGATTTCAGGTTTGGTCTCATAGTAAAAGTTGTTCATAATGATGAGTACAATGACCCCTTAAGAGGTTGTTGGTGTTTTACAAATAACCGTTTATAAAGAAGGAAAGAAGTTTAAAAGGAACAAAATACAAATAAACATGAACAATGAATCCGTAAGCAATACGATAACTTTTGGGTATTCTTTTATAGGGGCGAACTTTAAATTGAAATAAAACAATGAAAAATGTTTTTAACATCCATGAAATTGGCTTTTTTGGATAGATAATTTTATGGCATTAATGTTCGAACATGGTTCCAGGCATGTGGCCGCTGCGGCTGCCACCAACACCTAATTTACTGAAAACGAATTATTTTTATTCGCTTAATTTACTAAAGGAATCATTTGACAAACGACTAATTTCACGAAATCTGGCCACCTCGTACGTGCGATTTGAAGCCATTACTTTATTTTTTCTGAGGATATCTGAAGTCGCATGTCTACTTCGAAAAACCAGTAACAATTGAGCACTTGTATGCCAACATTCGATGCATTATTGCCGAAACACAGCCTGATTAACTGCGAAGAGTGTGTGAAAATTTACATCCAGATTACACTAAGTACCTAAGCGTCAGCCGCGCCGGCCTAATGCCCTAAATCTTTTTCACATATTAATGCCACTAAATTATCATTCAAGTTCTCCCCTCTAAAAAGAACATCCGATATATCCAAGACTACTCTACAGTTCTACACATAATTCTCTTTAGTCCCAACTTCATCCGAACTGACAAGTTTTCTCGTAAACTGTTTACAACTGAAACCTGACGCGTGTGCAATATCACTGTATCAGAATCACTTAAGTTTATACCTGCTTGAAGTTTACATAAAGGCTTGAAAACGGACTTTAAAGTTTCTCGATGATTGTGGATTAAAATTCTTAGAATCGTGAAGTACGGTGTTTTAATACATTAAATTGCTTGGTTCATATTTTACAGAAAACGTATGCGGAGCTTAGGACGATTTAATTTAATTTAATAGAAATTAAACGCTTTTTATCTTAACCATCTTTTGCTCCTTCTTGTCTTTAAATATCAATCATAATTTGGAAAATCACCTTGTTGTCTGTAGTCGAATAAATAATTTTCTATTTCGAAGACATTATTTTCGTGCCGGAAGACATTTCACCTTCACTCCAAACGTCAACCAAATCCGATTACACCTACACCGTAACTGAGTTACAAACACTCTCACTCTTAACTTTGACATTTATTATATTACTAAGATCACCTCCCTACATTATAAACAATACATTATTTATGCAGAAGCAGGCCCCACGTACGTGCCGACTTTTAATTATTAGTTAGGGGTGAGAACTATCTCTTACAGAGTAAAAAGAGTGTAGGTGTTTTAAACTTGCTTGGAAGCAGGAACTTGCTTAGTTAAGAGACCAAAATAATTTTAGTGGGCCCAGTGTTTATGAAATGCTAATCAGAGTGGTATAAAAAATGCTGTTGCTTATGTAATCTTTAGATCTTAAATGGCTTTTAGATCTTACATTATTTGTCATCCTTATATAAAGTACTAGCTTTTACCCGCGGCTTCGCTCGCGTGTTTGTCGGAAATTATCACACGGGAACGCACTATCGGGATTAGAAGAATTATATGTCCTTATCCAGGTCATAGTCTACCCATGTTCCAAATTTCATCCAAATCCGTTCAGCGGTATTAGCGCGGAAGCGTAACAAACAAACAAACTCACCTGATGAATCGATCCGTGCGGCAGTTATTACTTAGCCACGAGCTCCTCAAAATGTATTAGATACTTAAATAAAAAAAAGCCTTAACACACTACTAAAGTTTCTATAATAGATAATATAATTCAATCTTGATTCAAATCACACGTGGCGCCATCTACTATCACAAGAACGTTATTGTTGTTTTCCTCAGGAACAGTACTTTCTTTCGGGATGAAAGGCAACTTATGACCGTTTCTGTACATGTGACAATGTATACGTATAAGTAAAATTTCAGGATGATCGGTTCATTGGTTTAGGCGTAAAAAGGTAATAAACAAACTTACTTTCGCATTTATAATATTAGTTAGGATTAGGAAATTAGGATTAGGATAGTTAGGATATAAAACGTGCATTAAATGCACTATATCGTTGTTGTCAAAGTAAAATCTTCTATGTGCAGAAAAGTATACTTTGAAATATTGAAAAAAAAAAAAAATTAAAAAATTAAAAATTTTGAATTTAAAAAAAAAAAATTGCTATGTGCAAAAAAGTATACTTTTGAAATATTGAAAAAAAAAATTAAAAAATGTTGCTGTTGCACATAGCATATTCTATAAAAGGTCGTAGATCGACGTACAGTGCACTTAGCAGTGACTACTTTGAAAAGTTTTTGATGAAGCAGGTACAGGAAACTATTGAATAGATTTTTAAAGTCAAAAACGTAAGATTCACAGGGAGCGATAAGCACACTCCCCAGAGTTTACTTTAGTGGACTGTCTGTTAGCGAACCTAAAAATTTAATGTAAATGATTCAGCCTTGAAAACACATTAAACACAGAACAAATTCACACAATTATTTCAAATGGACTCCCCGTGTCAACTCACGTGCACCAGGCTGTTTCATCCATACAATTTATTTAAGCCACGTTCCACTTTCAAAGATAAGATTAATTGAAAAGTTAGCGGAGACGAGAAACACTTTGTAACGTTGAAGGCTGACTCACAAATGCGGGGATCTAATGTTTTAAACCAGAAAGAATATAAATACGAAACTATGTTGAGTCCTTTACATATTTTAATTAGGCGCATGGTATTATAACTAATATTATAAATTCCAAAGTGAGTTTGTTTGTTTGTTACGCTTTCAATTCAAACAGCTGAACAGATTTGCATGAAATTTGACAGATAGGTAGCCTGGAACCTGGAAAAGGACAATGGCTATTTTGCATCGCGGATCGCAGACAAAGTCACCGGCACCGGCTAAAGCAGCATAATTAATTATGTTGGTCCCATAGAGGAAGCTGGTCAGTTAACTATTCAGTTACGGTGAAAAACAAGAAAAAAGAACATAAAAAAATCAACCTAATTTTCTCAAATCATTAGTCATTTCTTCCCTCTGTGTCATCATTCTCCTGCCATGTCTTCTTCTTCCATACTTCTCTGTTAGTCGTCATCTCGGTAGTCACTCCCTTTCTGGCCATATCATCTTTCACACTTCCATCCATCGTTTCTTTAGTCTTCCCTTACTCGTATAGCCCTCCACGTTCATACTCAACATTTTCCTGACGACATTTTCCTCATTCCTCCGCATCACATGCCCATACCATGACAACCGATTTCCACACAACTTTTCAGTCACCGGTGTCACTTTCAGACTTCCTCTTACATAGTCATTTCTTATTCTATCCATTCGCGTAATACCACACATCCCTCTTAGCTGTGTAGGAAAAATAAACGCTTCATCATCATCAGCCCCACCTTTTCCCAACTAAATAGGGGTTGGTTTCCAATCTAACCGGATGCAACTGAATACCAGTATTTCACGCGGAACGATTGTCTATCAGACCTCTACAACCCAGCTGCTTTTTAAATTGTTAACACACACTGAGGAAATATTCAGTGATCATTCCTTCTCTTTAAGTATGAAAAACAAACACAAAAGCTAAAAGGACCAAAAATTTCACCTCACAAAAAAAAGACGAAACATATTCAAAACTCCAATTTATATGATTATCCTGTACTGTGTGAGTCAGAACAACCAAAGACGTGAATAATAAGCGGCAGATTATTGCTATGCGTAGCGTGGAACGGGAATATTAATCCAATCGTCTGGAGTTGGTACTTATAGACTGAGTTAACCCTCTCTGTGGAGGTAGTTATGAGCAGGTGAACTATTAATGAGTTTTTATCTTGTTTGGAATTGAAACGAACTATCGTACCTAAGAGGGTTATTGCGTAAACTTGGTTGGCAGCATTTCCTTTCCTGTGACCACGGTTAACCAAGCGATGGTGGATGCCAAGCTTCATAGCTTGGCTCATCGCCGCAAGGTTGCCTGGTTGCGACCTCATTCCACCGGCCCCCTTCTTTCATCGGACATCTAGACGCACTGCCAGTTACCATCCCTACCTAGTTGCTATTGCACCAATTCGCACTAAGCGTTTCCGAATGTCTTTTATAATGCGCACAGCAAAAGAGTGGAACTCACTACCTGCGTCTGTGTTTCCGAGCGCATACAACCCTTATCTCTTCAAAGTGAGAGTCAACAGGCTTTTTCTGGGTAAGGTCACTCCATCGTCGACTCTGTCTCTGTCGCCTCCGACCTAGACTAGAGTCAAGAGCAAACCCATCTTAAAAAAAAAAAAAATAGCAAAGCTAAGGTGGAAACCTAGCAGCCACAAAACCGCAAACCAAGAACCAAATAGCACCATTATGATGTCACCAAATGTATACGCGATTGGATTTTTATTGCAATGTAGGATACTGTCCAAAGCCTTGACAAAATCCCTGACAAAGGCGATCCACGAAAATATCACGAAAAATATTTCTGCATCCAAATACATACATTTCCATTTCAACAAACGAGTTCAACGTGCAACAATAACATGCATATACAGCGTCCTTCCGCAAAGTACGGTATATAAACAAATTTCCTTACCTCCTTATTGCGTAGAATAGATAGAGACAGAAGGTCGGCTCCATACAACGAGCGAAAACGCACGTACACATAGACACGCTTCCCGTACAGCGAATGCAAGCGCACTCGCGACCGCCATTTGTTTGAGATCACCCCACTTACGCATCTATGTGTGCGTGAGTCAGTTTTTCCCGCTGTATGGAGCCGACCTTCTGTTCCTACCTATTTCATATCCCTTTTGCGTGAGAGGGAGACAATTTTATCTTAATACGAGTTGGCGAACTCCACACGAACGGTGTTTATCTAAGATCGCTGATAGAAAGTTCTGGAAGTAATATGAGATTGCATTAATGTAATAAAAGCTTATAGGTACTTCTTTGTTGACCTCGAGGTAGTTGGTTATTGGATCAGTAGTGACGTAATAATGTTTTCAACGTCAACAAGAAACCCTACTGCAATAAAAAAACCTTACTGTAAAGAGAATAATAAGCAAATACTTTTATATGCTTGTATTTCAGGCCGAGACAAACCAATAACCTGAAATATGGTGTAACTTTGATTGTCCCCGCCTGCGATACCAAATTTCGTTCCATATTAAATATCATAGAGTTACATACGAATTTATAATTCAATTCAATTCAAAACATTTATTTCAGACTTTTGAGCAGCTTGTGGCTAAGTAATAACAGCCGCACGGGTCGATCCATCAGGTTAAGCTACGCTTGCCGGGCTTGGTCTGTGGATGGGTGACCATCTTTTCATACCGAGACTCCTCCGTGCCTCGGAATGCACGTTAAGCCGTTGGTCCCGGCTGTCATTCGTGGATCTTTGACAGTCGTTACGGGTTGTCAAAGCCCGAAAGTCTGACAACCAGTCTTACCAAGGGGTATCGTATTAGCCAGTAACTACTGGGTTGTGGAGGTCAGATAGGCAGTCGCTCCATGTAAAATACTGGTATTCAAGTGCATCCGGTTAGACTGCAAGCCGACCCCAACATAGTTGGGAAAAGGCTAAGCTGATTGATTTATTTCAGACTTTTCGGTTCACAGAGTGTTAGTCAAGATGACTTAAAGCTATGTTAGTAACTCACAAAAACAAAGACGCCCATCAGCCTATAATAAGTGCACCTCAATTCAATGCCTCCAAATAGGACTATGGATGTAGTCTGCAATTACATCCATAATATTAGTATGGATATAGCCTATGTCATTCCCACAATTAAGACGAGAATCTAACGACACCGCATAAATATGTTAAAATCCATCAAGCCGTTGAGGCTACATAGCGTGCTAAAGAAAAAGAGATACATACATACTCTCAAAAAACATCACCCTTCTTTTGAGGCAGTCGGGTAACATAGAGATCCTTGCTAATTTAATTGCTTGCTATTTTAATTTATGTTACTTATACACGTGGATGAATCAATCAGCTTTGTACGTTAAGATCAGTCGGTAGGTTTTATCGGTGAATTTAAGGCTTGCTGGAGCAAAAATCTTTGAAGGAGGATGACTGGTAGTATCTGGATGAGATTAGCTGGTGTGCGAGTAAAATGGCTTACGATTGAAGAGCGGAATGGCGTGCCGGACACATTATGCAGCCGTGGATTTCTAGGCTGATAGTGATGACTTTGCTCAGTAAGCTCAAGGAACAAGAACAGTCCATTTTCAGAATCATATTAACATCATCAAATACATATATATAGATATTTTTTAATTTATAAAACATCCTGTGCCGATTTCGGCTGGAGTGACTATTTCGGTTACATACGACTATAATGTAATCTATTTTAGCAGTGAATGTATATGCACACTGTGCGGACACGTTAGAAGAGCATTGTAGTTATGCTATTGTATAATATAATTATATTATGATGATATGCTGCCACAGTAATATACAGGTATATCAGAAAGAAACATCGTAATCGAGAAAAAATAATCAGCCGTCCCATACATTTGGGTCGAGTAGGCATTGAAGTTTTGTATAGGACAGCTGATATTTTTTATCGATTAAATTTATTTATTTCAAAAAAGTGTGGTAAGTACAGTTTGTTACATAAATATAATTTTGCAATTCACGGATACATCTTAAAGAGGTTAATAGAGATAAATCTGGCGTCCTAGCTAGGTTACATGGTAACCTGTATTAAGGTTCGCCAGCCCAGGTTCCCATAGGAGGAATACAACATTTTTGAGACTGCTTAGGATTATAAGGTGCAAACTTATGTTAACTTATACTAAGTATGTGAGTGTGTGAAGTGTTAGTATGTTTTGGGTGTGTTTTGTGATGGAGGTGTGGTGTGAGTGTGTATTATGATGTAGTGTGGTGTGTGCATGTAAACGGAAGGGAAAGAGGTTGAGTTTAGATAGGGAGTGTTAGAGACGTCTCTACGATAGTGAAGTAAGCAGATATTCAGTGTCGTCGTAGTTTAAACTGGTTATAAAGAGTGTTATCTGTTTTTTACACATTTCGTAAGAAGATTGATGTACAGGGATATATATAGAAATAGCCTAGAATAGATGTGTTATATAGAAATAGCCCAAGGTAGTAAAATAAACGTTAAGTAAAAGCAAAACGTGTGAAGGGTACCTTGCAAACTCCGTTCTTTCGTCTAAGTGAGGATTGAGTTTGTATGAAAGGATTTAGATGTTGGTCTTCCTCTATCCCTCAAGAGAAGACTCATCGACATGTGTATTCTTCCCATCCATGGCTCTCAAACATAGTCTTTGACAATTCAGCAGAGGTCCACGCTCGGAGTTTGCCAGAGAGCTCTGGAATGGAGTATTCTGGGTATCAAACTTATGGACCGGGTTAAGAATACCACAATCCGTTCCATCACTAAAATAACTGATATCACTCGGAAAGCTGCCACACTTAAATGGAATTGGGCTGGACACGTCTGCCGCATAACACAACTTCAACGGGCCAAACTTACGACCCAGTGGGTCCTGCTTAATGTCAAACGACATCGCGGCAGGCCCAGACGGAAATAGCAGGATGAGCTGGACTCCTTTAATAAATATTGGTCCTTGGCAGCTATAGACAGGGAGAAGTGAAAAGAGAGAAGGGCGGCCATTGCCCAGCAGTGTAGCAATAAAGGCTGATAATAAACAAAAAAAAAAACTGGCCGGCTTGAGTGGAGATTGGCAAGAGCAAACGTCCTCGAAGGAAGGAAGTATTCCAGTAAGTTGCTGGTAGGGATCTTGACCGTACTTCTGGGATTGTCCTGATAGCCCTGGAATACATCTCCACTCCTCAAGCACCTCAGGAAGTGTTGCCCCCTTGTCGCTATGCCACTATGTGCTAGCCACCGTTTCCGGGGGCCCAATTGAGTGTGCAAATCACCCCCTGCCATATTATCCGTGTATAATTTTATAACATTGGTCAGGCAGGGGACAAAGTTCTTCCATAGTTCAAGTTACCCAATTCACTTTATAGTTCGTTCGCGTTAAGAATGCAGTGAGTCATCAGTGCAACTGCAAGATCCGACCAACCGCTGCGTTGGAAGCAATGCCTTTAACTGTCATAGTGAACTTGACTTTGTAATTTGAAAAGATTTGATTGGTTAGGGGTCTGGGCTAGGCCGACGGATAATGATGACTCACTGTATTCTTAAAGCGAATGTACTTTAGCCACCCAAAACCATAGCCGAATGTGTTTTGTTTCCACGTTCTGAAATAGTCCTGCACCAACTGGGGGTTGTCCTTGGGTGATTTGCATAGTGCATAGAGGGTTAATCGTCGGTTGGTGCCTCCTCATCATTTAAAATTGTCTAAGGGCCTCTGCAAGTTGGCTTCGGCCCCTCGTACTCCTTCCAAAGGTCCGGGACCGCAGGGTAAAGATACATGTCAACAACAAAAAAAAAAAAACGATGTTGGTCCCATGGAGAATGCTGTTAAGTTTGATGGCCTTTACCACACCCTTTATGTTTGTAGACACAGCCAGATTAATCAAATGCGTGGGTCTCAAAGTGCGAATTACTTTTTAAATGGATGGCGAAATCCTTTCGTGCGTCTTTTTCTAGATTACCCTGCGACTGTGAACAAAAGACAGACATAATTTCAGTTAAATTTGTAGATACCCAAAATTCACACACACATTCTATTTCTTCGTGTCTAACATGTAAAAGTCTTTGTACTAGAAGTAACCTTTGTCAATAGAATACGAGGGACAATAACGTGTCGGATTTAAGCACATATTCTATATATTGTGTAACTTAAAGAATGTTACTAACACTACGATATTGGCTGTGGTGTCCTACATTTTTGTATGACAATCACACTAATATTATAAAGGTGAAAGTTTGTATGTTTGTTACTCTTTCACGCGCAAACTACTAAATGTCTACTTTTGTCCCTATATTCCTACGGGTTCGAGACTTACGCGGGTGAAACCGCGGGGACGATCTTAGGTGAATGTCTTGTTGGTCTAGTGTTAGAGCTAAGCATGAGGTACCGAGTTCGATTCCCAGGTCAGGCAAAGTGTTAATTGATTTTTCCATCAGTTGCAGCCCGGAGTCTGGATTTAAGCCCGTTTGATGGCAACAGGCTCGCCCCCGTTACATCGGACTTAAACATAACTGGTGAGTGTACTATATAGATACACATCTGCCTAACCCTTGAAAGCCATACAAACCTAGCCTGATAAATTTGGTGAAGGTGTAGGGTTTACAACCCCACGAAGCATCAGGCGATCATCATTGGCAGTCCTCGTAGTGGTACGAGTATAATCCTATCACCAGTTCTATTCAATGGTACTATTATTCCGTTTAGCACTGACGTGAAGGACCTAGGCTTGCACATTGATAGTACCCTGAACTGGCGTACTAAGCCACCAGGTTACTGGAACGCTGCAGGCTGTGTACCGATTGAAAAATTGATTACCATCGAATACGAAGACAGTTATTTGTACAGTCCATAATTTTCTCTATCATCGATTGTGGTGACCTGAATACAGATCTCACTGACAAACATAACCGTCTTCTCAATAACTGCATTCGATTCGTTTTCAATCTACGTAAATATAATCATGTCTTTGCGCATCGATCGCTTCTAAAGTGGTTACTTATACGCCAGAGCAGAGAGCAAAGGGCGTTGACCACCTTGTTTTCATTGTTTGACTCTCCCACTTCCCCTAGTTATCTAGACCCCCATTTTAAATTGCGCAACATTTGCGCCAACCACAATAGAAATCTAAGTTCATCTCGAAATTGTTTTCTTCAATGTCCCACTCGCCACACAGACTTCATTCTCTCTTTCTTCTTCATTCAGTCTATCTCTCTGTGGAATGCGCTCCCCCAGGAAATAAAAATAAAGAATATCAGGATATCAACCAAACGATTATCCTGTAAAGT
Organism: Dicycla oo; assembly: GCA_948252095.1. Taxonomy (NCBI): domain Eukaryota; kingdom Metazoa; phylum Arthropoda; class Insecta; order Lepidoptera; family Noctuidae; genus Dicycla; species Dicycla oo. The sequence goes on from OX411733.1 coordinate 20,565,539, forward strand.
TAAACTTCGCGAGCAAATTCGCAAGAAGCTGGCTGTGTCATCACAACGGTAATGTTTTCCCGTTGTTTCTTATTTGTTTTAGTATATTTATCTGTATTTATTTGTGTTTCTATTTATATATAATTCGGTGTATATAATAGGTCTTTACCTATGAAATTGCCGATTTTTATATCGGCTAGTTGAAGATATCTTTCATTATAATATTTAGAAATACAAATTCAAATTAATTTAATAATATAGCATGACATTTACAATAAAAAAAAAAACAGTTGTCCATTTGTTTTCCCGCCGTTAGATATTTCTTTGATATCGATGCGCGCTATTTTCAAAGACGAGTTCCGTCTTGGCACCAACGCAATACAGACAGCACGCAATATTAACGACGTGTATGGACAAGGTACCGAAAGCGTACGCACCACGGTGCGTTTTTGGTTTGATCGCTTCCGTTCTGGAAATTTTGATCTCAACAATGAGCCCCGGAGAAAAATTTCTAATCCAACGAGGCGGTGAAAAATGCCTTTATAGATCAATTCTCTTTCCCAGGATATCTATAGCAGAGGCATCAATGAACTTTCATTAAAATGGCAATAAAGCATCGACAATATTTCTTTAAAAAAATCTGTTAGATTTTTAAAAATGTTATATTTTTTGTAAATCGGCCATTTCATAGGCCTAATATTATATTTATTTATTTATTTGCTAACATGTAAAACACTGGTTAGTAGGCATGCATTAAAATTTCATGACACAGTATTAATACATGCACCCTGTAAGGGCACTGCAAAGGTTTCACTAAACATTTATCAATAATTTACTACATTTTATTTAAAATAAATAATTATCAAATCAATTTGTTAATTCAATATATAGGTAAGTATAATATAGTATAACATTTTAGTCATATTATTTCACGTTTACGTCAAGCAAGCATTTATTACAAGGTCAATCGATTCACAATTTGTCAGATTTAAATTCCTCAACGGTATAGTAGCCTTTCTTTATTAACAGAGATTTCAACTGTTTCCTGAAAATTGAGTCATTTGGTAGGGATTTTAAACTTTCCAGTAGCTTATTAAATATATTAGCTAGTCCCGAATATGGGCTTTTCCCGATAAACTTTAAATTTGTGATGGGTAGTATTAGTCTATTCTTGTTCCGTCTGTTATAGTTTTCATTTAGCTAGATATTAGACTTGAAGAGGTGCCTGTTTTTCCTAACGAATATACAACTTTGCAGTATATATATTGCTGGTAGTGTGAGAATTTTTTGTTTAATAAAGTGTGGCCTACAACTCTCTCGTTGGTCTATATTCATTAATATTCTGATACATTTCTTTTGCTGAATGAAAAGGTCCAAAAAGTCAGTACTTTCTCCCTACAATATGATACCATAATTTAGCCAAGAGTAAGCGTACGCATAATAGGCAGATAAGGCGGATTTATAGTCTGTGTTGCATTTCAATATGCTTAGCGCATAAATAAATTTGGACAATTTTGCTCTTGTAGTTTCTATGTGTTTCTTCCAGTTTAGGTTTGAGTCTAGTGTTAGGCCTTTTTTTTTTTTTTTTTGTGGATGGGAAATCATCAAATAACTTCTCCCGCTCTGGGTGGAGCGGAAGGGCGTGTCAGACTTTTACTGACTAAAACCCACCCGTGTTCCTTCAGTTGCCTATGCCAGGGCCACGGTATCTTTTTCAAACAACCCGCGACCCCAGCGGCATCGGCCCTATTGGACCCCATCTTTTGCTGACATCTCTTTGAGGCGCGCGTGGAACACAACGCGCCGTCGACCCGGGCCTGGTCCTCACCGGACGGCGAGCTACCCACTACTCACCGTCCGCAAGCCCGCGCCTACGGTGGCCGGGAATCGGCTATCGATTCCCGCCGCCCAGGGCGTCTCCTGCGGCGACTGAGGGCGTGAGGCTGCCTCTCCCTCACGCGTTCCGCCTCCTCCTTCGGGAGCATTACCGCTTCGCAGAAGGAGGTGACGGCCTCCCATGCACTCTCGCTCCGCACCATGGTCTGGACCAGGCTCGGACGCGAGAGATCGCCGCCGCCGATCGCCTCCGTGAGAACACGGCGGTGCTCTGCCCAAGCCGGGCAGACCTCCACTGTATGCTCCACCGTGTCCTCTGGGCGATCCACACAATGGTGACACCCGGGCGTTTCCTCCCGCCTTATGCGAAACAGGAACCTCCCGAAACAACCGTGTCCGGTGAGGACCTGCGTCAGGCGGAAGGTGAGGACGCCGTGGCGCCTCTCTAACCACTCCTCAAAGAGGGGACTTATCGCCGCAATTGTGGCGTGCCCAGCGCTGGGCTGCGACAGTCGCACTCTCCATGTCGCCATGAGATCCCGCCGGAGCTCTTAGGCCTAAAAGTGTAAATTCGTTAATTTCTTCTAATTGTATTTGTTGCGTTAATATGTTTAGGTTTAGTGGGGTTTTTTGGTAAGTTCTGAATTGGCATATTTTAGTTTTAGATAAGTTTATTTCTAAGTTATGTTCATTTAACCATTGCTCAGTTTCTGTGAAAGTTTTTTTAATAGCTAAATGGTCAACAATTGCGGGCGTTTTAAATAATAAAGAAACATCGTCAGCGAACAAAATATACGACGAACTTATCTTTTTTGGCAAGTCATTTACGTATATTATAAATAAGGTACATCCCAAAACACTTCCTTGGGGTATTGAAGTATTAATGGTAGCCATGTCTGATCCTATGCTGTATATTTCCTGGTGAACGGTATCGAAATGTTCTACTTCTACGAATTGTACTCTGTCTTGTAAATATGATTTAAACCAATTAAAAGCTTGCCCTCCAATACCCGATCCGTAAAGTTTTTGTAACAAAATTTTATGTGACACCTTGTCATACGCCTTCGTCATGTCTAGGAATAGTCCAATAGCGTACTTTCGTTCGTTAATGCAACTGTAAATTTCCTGTACGTAGTTGTAGACCGCTAAAGTAGTTGAGCATTTTTTTCTAAAACCGAATTGATTTTTATCTAAAATATCACATTTTTCTAAAAAAATATTGACACGATTAGCGACTGCTTTTTCGAAAATTTTTGAAATAGTGGGTAACAGTGCAATAGGCCTATAATTACTTAGATTTTCTGAATTTCCTCCTTTTTTCGCAATTGGGCGTACTTTCGCAATTTGAAGTTTTTCTGGGAATCGTCCCTCGTCGAAAGAAATATTTATTAGTTTAGTGAGGGGCGATGTTATCTCATTTACGCATTTTTTTACTAATAGCGGCGGTATGTCGTCCACTCCAAAGCTACGTTTATTTTGCATGCCGCGTATAATATTAAAAACTTCTTGCTCGGTTACCGGTTCAAAATAGTTATACATGTATATATTTGTATTTAAATAAATATTTATTCCTCATTTCTAGCTATTACCATTACCACTGTTTTTCATTGCATAACCCAATAGTTGACTGGTAGAAAATGCCTATGGCATTAAGTCTGCCTCTGTACAGGTTGTGTGCTAAAAGTGTTAAATAAATTAATAAATACAACACTTCGATGAATATTGAATAAATGTTGTTCTAGGTACAGACGCCAGCAGGTCAACCTAACCGAAACTGTCAGATTTTCCCAATCAACCTTGGACCTAATGTTTTAGCAATAAAGTCGAAAATCTATTAAAGAAATCTGACAGACTGTAGTAGCTTGATGTGCTGGCGTCTGTACAATTACCTAGAAGTAAAAGCGGCACTTCAATGTTTTCAGGAAAATAAAACACTTGATTTCCTGCGGAAAACGAATCGATATTAAAACTATGAAATAAAGTTCTTACACAGTTTTGACCGTCGTCGTAGCAGAAAACAAAGAAGATGGAAGGTCGAGACATACAAAACAAATATACTGCCACTTCACCCAAACCTTTCGGGGATTACAGGCGTAGCTTGATATAGTTCCGCAGTAACTCAAAACACCACAAGCAAAACCACAAAGCCTCCATAGTGTAGACTACCCAAAAAGACAGCGAGATTTTCCACGATAACTTAGTATTCCACAAGAGTTCCCGTCTTTCTCGAGTTCGCAACATGCCGCGAGTCGCGAACTTACGCATCGTTTGAGCTATCAAATATTTTGTTTTGTATGTGTTGCTATACTGTATGAGCGATGCGCGATCTAGGTTAACAATGTGGTGGAGAATTTTGGCATCGGTTTACAGTGTTGTTTTCTTTGGTCGTTTTGTCCGAAATGTTGAAATGACGTACTACCGAATACTAATCCCTATTGTATCAAGAATCAATCTGCCTAGCCTTTTCCCAACTATGTTGGAGTCGGCTTCTACTCTAACCGGATGAAGATGAATACCAAAATATTACATGGTGCGACTGCCTATCTGACCTCCACAACCCAGTTATTGGGTAGTACGATACCCCTTGGTAAGACTGGTTGTCAGACTTTTGGGCTTCTGAGGACCCGTAACGACTGCCAAAGATCCACGAATGACAAAATCAAAATTAAAAGTCATTTATTCAAACTAGGCTGAGAATCAGCACTTTTTGAACGTTAAAATTACATAAGACAGTCCCCCAAAACGCCCGCCCTTCACCACTTCCTAGTGCTTTAGCTGGGGAGAAGAAGTGGCGCAACAAACTCCCCAGTAGCACAGCTGTCTGTTCAGTTAAAAAAAAAATTGCATCTATACAACACTGCGTATAATAATTTAAGTACATTACGCAACACAAAACATTAAATTAAATTATTTGAATTAAGTAAGCTAGCACACGCCAATATACAAAAAAAAAAAAAATCGAAAACTATACTCAAGCAGAAATAAAAATACAAAACTAAAATCGTAAGCAGAACTTTATACCTAAATAAAGGCCTCCAGTAATAAAGGATGTGCGCACTTACATATAAGAAGATTGTATATGAAGCCGAAACTCGAACTCACAAATGATAAACCAGGACCATCGAAGTAAAATAAACAAAGTTAATTACTAATAACAAAATAAAACCAAGGACAGCAAGACGACCAGTCACCACAAGCAGCACCCGTTCACGAGCATAACACAGAGTTCAGCCATCACCCCCCTCGCCATATTTGAGGGAAGGAGGCAACCCGACCCCCGACGCTACCGCAAGCAGTGACATCTAAGGGAGCATGACGATCTTGCTGCCGGTTGCTCAGGCAAGAATAATATGATCAATTGTCGAGGTCACTAGCTAACCACATATTGCAATACCACTCATATAAAAACATTGTAATGAGTAGATTATGTCAATGATAAATAAAAATAAAATTAATAAAATTGGCTTTTTCAGTCAAAGAAAATAAATAATTATATGAACTCATATAACCTGTCAGAAGATAAGCTAATTCTGGAGAAAGAACATAAACATTGTCTTGAGTTAATCACAGCGACCAACTATTCTTATCGTTTAAGTAGTCGTTGATAGAATAGTATGCCTTCGAACAGAGGTTAGATTTATTTTAGCTTTAAACGCATTGAAGGGCACATCTAGCAAAGAAGAGGGCAACTTGTTATAAAAGGATATACCAAGCCCAACAAATGAGTTATGAACCTTATGAAGCCGGTGAAACGGAGCACGTAATTTGTCCTTATTTCTGGTGTTAACATTGTGGATATCACTGTCAAACATGTCGGTACGCTAAGAAAATGTTTTGAAACCGCTTAAATATGTAGTATTTAAACGCAAATAAAAAATAAAATAAAACTTTTTGTGTCCAAAAATAATTCGAATTCCAATCAAAATGACAGATTGCACAGCAAAATACTCAACTCAAGATATAACTAAATAAGCAACAATTTATATTCGTGGCACACCGCTATTTATCTTAAAGTTAAGCTTTTTTATTAATGCATAGCTAATAATGACTAAACCCTATTTACCATTCATGAAAAAAAAACAAATTATTGTGTGACCTACGCTGGCTCTTTTATCCTATGTCGACGGAGCCCCGCTTGGCGGGGCTCCTATTTCTATATTAAGGGGTTTAAAGTTACCTAACCAAACCTAACCTCGGGGTTAATATTAGTCGCCATGTTATTTTGCTGTGCAGTAAAAAAGTTTATAAATGATGGAAATAAACTGATAGGTGATTATTTATTTGATGTGCAATTAATAATATCCCATTAGCACACGTATGCCGATTTTCACTATCATTAAGCAAAACCTAAATAAAAACCTAAATAAAAGTGCGCTGTTAGATTTGCAACTTTAGACGCTGAGCCGAGCGTAGAAAATCCAACAGCGCGATTTACGTGCAAAACAGGCATTAGTCTTCAAACCTTCTCTATGATTTTATAACGCTGATAGCCATAAACATAATTTAATTCAACAAACCTACTTTTAAACAAAAACAGCAAACGGGAAAGGTGACGTAATTTTCAAACAATTCCACAAACTTGAATAAAAGTCCAGAGGAAAAAAACGACAGTTGCTCTGCGAGTTTTTTCAAGATAAAGGTTTAACTTTTAACCTAATAGAGTGGGTAGCCATAGCTACTTTAAAAGGATAAAGTAAATTATAGGGCACTTACAAAGTTGTATTAAAGTAGTATATACTTTAGAGAAGCTCTTGGCTAAGTAAAAACAGCTGCACGGGTCGATCCATCAGGTTAAGCTAAGCTTGGCGGGGTTGGTCTGTGGATGAGTGACCATCTTTCATACCGAGACTCCTCCGTGCCTCGGAAAGCACGTTAAGCCGTTGGTCCCGGCTGTCATACGTGGATCTTTGACAGTCGTTACGGGTCGTCAGAAGCCCGAAAGTCTGACAACTAGTCTTACTAAGGGCTACCGTATTATCTAGTAACTGGGTTGTGGAGGTCAGATGGAGCCTTCCATGTAAAATACTGGTCTTCAGCTGCATCCTGCATCTAGACAGATTGATACTTTTGAGAGCAACATAATTTTTCTCCTATACTATTAAATGAGTAATATTTATATAATTACGTATATACCTCATTATTTATTTATTAAAACTTTATGCACAAGTAAAAACAAATACCGTACAAAGGCGGACTTAATGCCTGAGGCATTTTCAACCAGTCAACCTTAGGGGGATGCAGAGAAAACATGGCAGGTGCAATATAAAGGATAGATAACACGAAAATAACTATAAAATAAAAGAATAAATACAACAATATATACATATATACATACATATAATCAGAATAAACTTTGTCAGGAGAAATAACGATCGGTAGAGGAGAAATAACAATCAGTAGAGGAGAAAAAGAATCCAACAAATCAGCGCAGAGATGTTTCTGCCAACTTCTTACGTATATGCTCACGTATCTTCACTTTAAAAGACAACCGATTGGTTGCCGTCCTGATGTTCAGAGGGAGCGCATTCCAAAGAAAGACCGCTTGGACAAAGAAAGAATAGTGAATGAAACCAGCGCGGTGAGAAGGACATCGTAGAAGACGATTATCTGCATAGCCTTTCCCAACCATGTTGGGGTCAGCTTCCAGTCTAACCAGATGCAGCGGAATACCAGTATTTTACCTGGAGCGACTGCCTATTTGACCTTCACAATCCAGTTACTGGGTATTACGATACCTGCATGTATACCTATATATACTGGTTTAATTACCACTGACCGCACGGCCGTACCGTAGGTACAAATTAAATACGTCATCACGTCTGAATTCCCAGAAGAGTTAGGCAGAAGTGTAACGACAGTACCCACATTTCACCAGTTATGTTTAAGTTAAATAGTAACTCCATTTTAAAAGCATAACCATCATTGCATGGTTCACTTCAAATCGGCATTTCTGATTATCATTACCCCGATTTCCTCACGATGTTATCGTTCACTCAGTCTTTGAGCCTTGTCGAACCTCAAATAATTCCTATTTTGATTTCCTAAAAATATTATTGAACACTCTAATATAATGATTGCGCCTCTTTTCTGTGAAATACTAATAGTATCTACGACCAACTTCAATGTAGGTTGATCACAACTCTATCTAGCCTAACCTAACCTGTTTGATCGGGGTATCCTAGTTTAGTTGTATTGCGATCACTGTGAGAAAAGGCAAGCAATTTAAAAAGAGGCAACATTATAAAAAAAGTGTGCATTATCAGAAGCCCAAAAAGGTTTTACGGGTTCATTCTTTTAAAAAGTATACATCTTTATACGGTCAATAAGATTTTAGATGTTCAGTTAAATGTTTCCTAAATAATATTGACCCAAATACATTATTATCTCCCAACAAAGTTCATAATAGCCCTTATTACCAAAGGTGTCCTCTATACCCCAGAAGGCCGTGTTTAATATGAATTCCTCTGTAAAATGTTCGACCCGACTTTGTAACCTTTTTAACGGTTATAATTAATTATTTTCTCTTCAAAGCTTCCTACTTATCGTTAGCGAAAAAGCTTGGTAGAAAGCTGTGTTTATATCTGCGATTTTTTTGTACTACATTTATAAAAGTTGTATTTTTCTTGTATTTTACTGTAGAATTATCCATTCTACAAAATTATATTTAAAGATTTTTTGCATTAAAACTCTTTCGTTTTGGTGAAATATACAAACTTATAATTATGTTCAGTCTTTTTCTCACATTTTTCCTCTCGATTTTAAATTCGAAAGTCAGATATGGTTATGCCATATTTTTTTTAAATGTCATATCGAAATTTTCATTAAAATCGGGAGAGTTGATATATTTTTCCACAGAACAATTTGTTGTAATTTTTGGCATTACAATATAGCGAAGCTTCCGTTTTATTTATATTGAATAACTGATTATCTTTTGGGAATTCATCTCGTATTTTGACCTTATTATTGTTTCGTTTCCCATAATGATCATAATTTTATAAATATCACCTACGCTGTGACTGTCATAATCATTATTGTCGCCGATACCAGAGATCAGAATAAGTAGAGCATAAATTAAGAATTATTTATTATACATATTTAATTTATTACGAATGTATTCAAAGTGAAACAAATAATTCGCAATTTCTTATCTCCCGGAATTCCCGGGATTTACAAATTACGAATTATTCATTATTTTATTAAAAATATTTAATTTGTTACGAATGTACTCATAGTACAATAAATAATTCATAATTTCTTAAAACCCGAGATTTAATCTTCATGTTTATCACTCCGGGATTTTATAGGAGGTATATTATACATCCTTGTTACTTCTTTCCTCGAAGTTTTGGTATTTATGCTCTACCTATTTCGATCTCTGCTGGTAACTAAAGGAAGTAGTTCCGTCTCCGAGGAGGTTCATATTTCTCTTTTTATTTTTTGTCTCATTATAGAATCTTGGGTATGACTTCGTAATTATCCATCGTTTTCATTTAGGAATATATCAAGCCAACTTTTTGGCATCCCCGCTGGTCTAACGGAGACTACAGTTGAGGCGATCAGAAACAAACTACTCCGCCTACCGCTACTTTGTCTGATTGGGTGATCCTGGTTTCCATATCTGCACTCTACGCTCCAGGACCATCAGATAACCCATTTTAATCTTTAACCCCAAAATTATAATTGTTTTTTATTATCATAACCACTCACTGTTCAATACCATTTAATTTTTCTGCGTTCGGTTATAAATGTATAGCCATATTCGCATTAAATATATATATTTACTTGTTTAAATGAAATGAATGAATGCTTGGGGGATTGTAATCCTACAGGCTAGGTTGTTGCAACTGAGTTAGTTTAAGCAAGATGTGCGGCTAAAATTTTAACTGACCGATTCCTTTTCTTGCAAAAATACTTCGGTAAATTTGTTTCATATTTATTGTAAAAAAAAATGTAAAATTGAATTTTAGGAATCGTCGGGAATTTTGGTATTAGGTAAATCTTGTTATGCTTTTTTGTAACTTTTATATAAATATTTTTTGAATTTTTGTTTACACAAAACATTATACGTAATTATGAAGTGGCGAAATACATTTTTTTTATTTCATTACGTTACATTATATACATAGTAAAGCAAATCTACGTTACGTGTCTGTCTATGTGAGCCCGTACTTCTCCTAAACTTCACGATTAATTTTGATGCGGTTTTCACCATCATTTAGTTCATTTATTCCGGTAAGTTTATGTGTATTACGTATTTAACTTAGATATAGCAGAGAAATCAAGTTCTCTCTAAATACAACTTTACGAGAAAGGCTTCGTTTTATACTAGGTATGTTTAAAAAAAGTTCTTATCCTAATCCAGTTTGATGGTTCCAATGAATAGTGGTGTCATTAATTCAAGTTATATCTAAAACTATCCCATAAAACGATAACAGACGACTCATTCATTTTCATAAAGCAATTAAACCAAGCAATTTTTGATTTTATTACATTCACTAGGTTGACTGTGTAGTTCAAGTCTTAAGCCTTGTCCTAATATAAAAGATCGTCGCGTACATTCGGGATCGCCGTGTTCATTTTGTTCGGCGAACCCGAACAAATCGTCCCGCGAACCGAGGATACGTTCCGGTTTCATTTTATTTTATTTATTAAGGGATATTAAACAACTACAACGTATCACAAATTCATTAGTAATGTTGCATCCACTGCATTATCCGCAAATAAAACATATTTAACTATCAATGGTAGCCACTAGACGAGAAAATTAACAAATATTTTGAAATAAATAAATAAAATTGCTATAAAGCTAGCTATAGCTACAAAACCAAATCACATCAGAAACAATTTAATTTACTTAAATTATGCAACAAATAATTAATAATAATAAGATTACAATTAAGATAAAAATTTTATAATATTAGATTTAAATTTATTTTTCGAGCATGCAAATATATCAATATCAATGAAATTTGAATTATAAGATTCCAACATACTATGAATAGGGCAGCGTAATCTAGAGTTTGTACGACAAGAATTAAGCGCGAACAGAGTACGTGCACGAACCTGACGCACATGAACTGTTCGGTGGACAGAATAACACAGCTTACTCGTCAGATCAATAGCATCAAAATGATAATGAACGATATCGTAAAGAACGTCAGCCTCCAGGTTCATATATTTGCAAGACGATGGCTTATAATATGTTAGTACATGGTTTTAGTATGCCTAGGGTCAGACAAATCGAATCTCGTTTCATCGTAACGAACTCGCAAGAAACTAACTTACAAAACGCAACTCTACAAACAAACCTAAATCTGATTTTCCACAGATCCTTTGTTAAGCCGTGTTTGTAACAAAGCTTTTAAGGTATTAACGAAAGAGAGCGGCCACTGAAAATAATGATAAAAATGCCAAACTGCGCAATGTTATCTGAAATATTTGATTTGATAATATCTCAAGTCGTTAAGGGTAGAGAAAAAATGTGTGAGGATCATTTCAGCGCTAGAACCGTTAGGATATTGTGTTCCTGCATCAGGCGACTTGCCGGTGTCATTGGACTTAAACATTGGACCTAATGAACCTGACAGATTGCTTGGTCTTGGATGGTATGTCAGTGCTGATGAGTTAGGGTTTCCTATAAGTAATTGAGTCCTCGACTAGGCACACTAAACGTGATTTGCTATCCGTGATTGCGCGAATTTTCGACCCCTTAGGCCTGTTGGGTCCTATTGTTATCACCATGAAGGTATTGTTACAGAAAGTGTGGTTTGACAAATTATCATGGGATCAATCATTACCTAATGAGATTCGGAAATATATTCGGATATTATATTTAAGTCTTTACCTCTTTTACATAATTTCCGTATTCCGTGAATTTTAGTCTGCGAGTTATATACGGAGTTAGACTTCATATTTTCACCGATGCGTCTGAGTCCGCATATGGTGCTTGCGTCTACATTCACAGTGTTAATGATGAGGGTGAGCATTTGGTTTATTTATTGATGGCCAAGAGTCGAGTGGCTCCCATAAAGCCTACAACAATCCCGCGGCTGGAGTTGAGAAGAGCGAAAGTTTGACAACCACTCTTACCAAGACATATCGTGTTAACCAGTAACTGGGATGTGGAGGTCAGTCGCACCATGTAAAATACTGGTACTCATCTGCATCTGTTTGGACTGAAAGCGCACCCGAACAAAATTTGGGAAAAGGCCAGACAGGCATCGATTATTTGCCGGTCGCGAGTGTGTAATCTGCCTAAAATACTGACTGGCTGGTTGACATTGCTTACTTAGCTGGTTAAGGGATAATGTTTTACATTAATATTGGGATGAACATTCTTCGAACTTGATAAATATGAGCTGAATAATTAAGATTGAATGATTATTCACATCCTTTCATAATTTTACTCCACTTTTGATATTGCGAATAAATTTCATTGTAAATAAAGGTTGGCTAACAATGTTGGAGAAGGGTGTAACAACCAGATGTATTTCAGTATTACATCAAAATCTCACTTGAATACATCTACGTTGACAACATTTGTTTATTTATTTAATACTTCAAGCACAGAAGTACAGAGGCGGACTTAATGCCATAGGCATTTTCTACCAGTCAACAATTGAGTGATGTAGAGACCAACAGTGGTAGGTACAATTACAAATATTTGAGGAATAAATATTTATTTAATTAAAAAGATACACATATACCTTACACATATATAAATATACGAATATACTAAAACAAGACAAACAATTGGAAAACTTTAACGTTGTGATGATACTGCCAGCTTCTTACGGAATTTGCTGGTAAACTTTTACTTTAAAATATAATCGGTCGGTTGCCATCCTGGTTTTCTTGGGGAGCGCATTCCATAGATATAGACTGAACGAAGCAAGAAGAGTGAATGAAGTCTGTGCGGTGAGTGGGACATTGAAGAAGACGATTAAGTGATGAACGTGGTTCACTATCCATTTGCATTGAAAAAAAATCCTGGTTTTTTTTTTGGAGAGCGCATTCCCCAGAAATAGACTGAACGAAGAAAGAACAGCGAATGAAGTCTATGCGGTGAGTGGAACATTGATGAAGACTATTAAGTGGTGAACGTGTTTCACTATCCATTTGCATAAAATTTTAAGCCATAATATAACATGGCATACTTTTGTTTGTCCTAATTATATTTACGCATAACAGCTTGCGCATATTTATTTAAAGTAAAAAGGAACCTAACCAAACCCAACTTCGGTGTGCCCCTGACGTCGACCGTCTCGGGTTAGGAATTTCGGGTCAGGTAAATTAGCCTACAAGATAATTATGTCAACATAAATAAACTGTATGCTATGCTGTAAGCTACGTATTACTCGTATTATGCCAAAATATACCAAAATAGTTATGCTAAAGAATATCAGGAAAAAACATTACGCGAAAAAACTTTTTAGCAAAAAATAAAACCCACTTCCAAAACAAAACACTACAAAGTGAACAATAACTTTAATTTCGGTAGTCGGTGTCTTGGGTTTTGTATTTTCGTTTTTTGCCACCGACTTCCGAAATTAAAGTTATTTTTCACTTTGTAGTGTTTAGTTTTGGAAGTCGGTTTTATTTTTTGCTAAAAAGTTTTTATTTTTCACTTTTTAGTTGTGGAACCTACCCCACACAAATTCGAATACATAATTGAGCACAATAATTGTAGATATAGCCATGTAAATAACAGTGATAGGAAGTTATTAAAACACCATCACATCATCCACATAAAATAAGTGGGAAATATACGCATTATTGAAGCTAACTCAAAAACTCCCTAAGCTAAGTTAATAAAATTTATATGGGACCACCTCGGAAGTATACCCTATCAAACAAAAAATTTTCTAAATCGGCCCATCCGTCTTTGAGTAATCGCGTAACAAACATACAAAAAAAAAAAAAAAAAATACAGACGAATTGAGAACCTCCTCCTTTTGGAAGTTGGTTAAAAAGAAAGGGTGCCGATGAACTTATATACGTAATATTAAATTGTGGTTGGCGCAAATGTAATGAATGTGAAGAGGTAGAAAACTAGGGCAAGAGGGAGCGTCAAGAAATGAATACAAGGTGGTCAGCATCCTTTGCTCTCTGCGCTGACGTATGAGCAACCACTTTAGAAGCGACCGATGCGCAGAGACATGATCATATTTACGCAGATTGAAAATGAATCGAATGCGTTATTGAGAAGATGGCCAAGTGTGTCGAGGAGATCTGAATTTAGGTCATAGTAGCACACATCACCATAATCTATGAAAAGGAAAATTAAGGAATGTACAAGCATTGCCTTGGTACTAGATGGTTATAAATTTTACAAATAGCGCAACGTTCCAGTTACCTTCTGACTGACCCAAGTGACATGTGTACGTCAGTTTAGGGTACAATCGATGTGCAAGCCTAGGTTCTTCATGCTAGTGTTAAATGAAATGATCATACTATTAAAGAGAACCGGTGGCAATGTTGATCCTTCCATCTGATCAATACTACGAAGACTCCCAACGATGATCGCCTGACACTTATTAGGGTTTACTGCAACACCAAATCTATCAGATCAGGTTTTTATGGCTTTCAAGTTCCTATTAAACTTGCCGATAGCGTCAGGTGGTTTATCAACCTTCCCTTGATAGTACAACTGCAATCATCTGCATACACATGATACGAACACTGAAGCTCGGAAGTTATAAGATTAACAAAAATAGAAAACAAAAGAGTAGAAAGAATACCGCCCTGAGGAATGCCTGTTTCCAAATGACAATCAGCCATATATATATAAAAAACCGGTCAAGTGCGTGTTAGACCGCGCACAATGAAGAGTTCCGTAGTTGGGATGAATTTATCCCAAGAAAAAACTTAACATTGTAGTTGAAAAACATGTTCTCCCATACATTCCAACTACAAAATGTCCATAGTTAAACGAAAAAGATCTAACCTAGATTACACCTAATGTGGGTTGGATCTTTTTCGTTTAACTATGGAGAAATGTAAGTTTGTACGCACAATATTGAGAGATTTACCATGATATTTTAAGACCATAGACTTCTTATAGGTTTTCCTGTAATCTATAGCTATAGACTTACTTTCTGTATTTTTTTTCAAAATTTTAAGCTCAGTAGTTTCGGAGATAAAGGGGGAAATGGTCAATTTTCGTCTATTTTCTTAAATAACTTTAAAACATTTTATTTAAAAATGATCAAAAAATATATTCGAGACCCTCATAGTAAGCTCTTTCATTTGATATATCGCACGGTACAGTTTGCAAATATATATATTTTTAATTTTCTTATTTGCCTCCAAAATTGACCCCCATATTCTAAATTCATTAATTTATATTCCACGTCCGTGTTTGGGTCACAGAAATACATATGTGGACCAAATTTCAACTTAGTCGGTCTATTAGATTCGGATCAAATTGGCTGTGACAGACGGACAGACAGACAGACACATGAGTGATCCTATAAGGGTTCCGTTAAAGTTATTTTTTACTTTGTTGTGTTTTCTGGAAGTCGGTTGTTT
Organism: Dicycla oo; assembly: GCA_948252095.1. Lineage (NCBI taxonomy): Eukaryota > Metazoa > Arthropoda > Insecta > Lepidoptera > Noctuidae > Dicycla > Dicycla oo. The sequence continues at coordinate 20,580,884 of OX411733.1, forward strand.
TTTATTCTCTTTTATAAGTATCTTACGAATGATATGAAAATAGCTCAAAACGAGTTAGAAATATTAGTCAGAAAGACGTTAGCTGCGCTAACGAAGTTCATCAAAGATCTTCGTTCAATTTCATATAAAAATTATTATTTAAGCTCAATTTAAGTGATTCGTGACGATAATAGTATTTCAAATGAGCTTCGAAATCTTCCGTTATTACGTTTCCTTTATTAGTAATAATTTAATTAAAAGAAAAGAAAGAAATAAATCCCTGGTCTGAAAAAAAAAAACGTTATAAATCACTATTAGCCCTCTTCAATCGGCGGCCTTATGTATATGTCCAAAAATCAAATTTTTCAGGGCATTTTTTTAAAGTTCTTCTACAAAACCGAGTATCGACATTTTGGGTATGTTTGATAATTCATTTATAATAATATATCACGTATATTTTGAGAAATACTAGAGAAAGTGTACGAGTATACAATATTGTACATTCCCCAATTTTAAGTGACTTATAAAAAAATCATGTTGCACATGATAGATGTCCAGTTGAACGTGGCTGCATGTTAGAGATAATCAAGTTGAGCTTACGTTTTACTAAGAAAAAAGTACCTTCAGTAAAATTCATATTTTTATGATTTGATTATTTTGTTATTATAATGTATTAATTTGCATTAATAATTAGGAGGTCACTTGATAAACTGGTATTGCATGATGTGTTTTAATGTTCTATCATATTTTTTAAGTAAAATAACTTCCATTTCGATGTTTTAATGTGTGTTATGTTAGGTTTGATGTCATAGTAAAACCGAGTATAATTTTGGGTATGTATTGAGCTGCATGCGGTTAGACTGGAAGCCGGCCCCAACGAAGTTGGGAAAAGGCTAGGCAGATTGATTTTAGGTATGTTTGTTATTGAATTTATAATAATATCTTATTATAAATTCAATAACACACATACCCAAAATGTCGATACTCGGTTTTACAGGTCTCAATCTTTAAAAAAGCTGCCCTGAAAAAATTGATTTGTAGAAACGTCAACTTAAGGCCGCCGACCAGAGAATTAATAATTATTGACTGTTTGAGTTCTATTATGACAAATCGATCTATTCATATTTTTCACTCTACCAAAGGAAACAAACTGATCAGTCAACTTGTCAATGTAAACTTAAAAAATAAGAGATATTAAGTTAGGTTTTCTCGGAATTACTCCTAAATGGTAGTAGATCATCTGAAAGTATGGGTTGTCCCGAGCGCAAGGAATGTGCAAACTCAGTTTCGCGATATCTCTAGTTATCAACATATGGCCGCCGACCAGGGAAATATATCTTTGTAATCTTTAAAGTCTCATGTAGTTGAATACAATGTAATAAGATTCATTTTACTCACAACGTGGTCAGAAAATAAACTGAGCCTCGTATTAGTTTATTAATCGCCTTTCGTGCTGTCTGTCTGTGTGACCGCGTTGTTCTTCTAAACTTTGCAATGCATTTTCGATGCGGTTTTTATCACCATTTATAATTTCTGGAAGGCTATCCGGTAGCTCCGGTAACCCGGCCTCCACCAAATTTGGAGTTGGGTACCTATACTAAATGAGAGATGGTATCGCAGTAAAGGAATTTGTAATATTAAGTTGAAACGAGAAAATATTCGGAAAAACCGCGAACTTCTTTAATCTACACTACCTATCGTCTAGCTCAGACGAAAACAAAAACACGAAGTACCTTTTTTATTTATTTAAAAGGCAGTTCCATACTTGCTTGAGTGGTAGAATGTCAGCCAGTAATATAATATAAGGTTTACATGAAACCTTTGTATTTACATTATTATTTAATCTACTGGAACATTGTGGCTTCATAACAGTACTTAGTCGAGAAACTACAAAATTACTAAATGTCTTATCACATCACTAAAGCGCACGCGAATCACTACACGTGTCGCACTAATCAAGAATTTCAACTGCTACTATATATAGCAATACAAGTTGAGGCTTGTCTAAACCCTTATGCATTACACCTTGCGCCATAAATGTATGTGTTCTACGTCCAGGCTGACGGCAGGACTTCTTCCCATTGCATGCTGCTCCAAACTGCATGCTACTCAGAACTGCACGTGTAGCTGAACCGCGTGCCCCTTGCCCTACAGCCAGCTATTACCACACGCTGCCTGCGGTCCTAAGAAGGCCAGTCTATCCACTTGCTGAGCCTGTGCTGACAGTCCTACACGTATGCCACGTGCTGCCTAGGACGGTACCCTTCTTACATATCCGACTGTGTGCAAGTGCTCAGAACAGTGAGACCCTTACCTACGACCTCGTTGTGAGTAACCTACTAGAAATACAGGGTAGCAGGGTCATCGGCGCGTAATCTGTTACCTTGGATTCAGTACATGATTCTGGAGCCCCTGCGTTTGAAGTTATTCGTTGGTTATTAAAAAACAATTAGCTATTGTACCACAAAAACCTGACAAAAGCCTCATTGAAAGAGAATATTTAGAAAACTTTTATGTCTGTTTTAAAATCTGCTGGTTCTTAAGAAATTATTATTATTATCATATTTTTAAATATAAGAATAAAAATATATAAAAACATTTGAAAATATAAAAATTAGTAGCCCACCGGTATCGGGAACAGAGTCCAAGCTACCGGAGTCAGGGCTCCAGAGAGGAACCTCCTAACAATGCGAGCCGTGTCCAGAAGTACCACTTTCTGAATCAAGGCCTTAATCCAGCTGCCCGACGAGAGCCTCCTCAGGTGTTGGTCGAGACTCTTCGCTATTACCTATGCCATTGGCTGTCACAACTATCGGCACAATGACTGTTGTATCTACATCCCACATGTCGACAACCTCGCGAGCCAAGTCAAGATACTTGATTTTTTTATCTTTCTCGGCTTTCACGAGGTTCCCGTCACGCGGGACCGTTATGTCAATAATCATTGCGCTCTATTCGATCACTATATCAGGCTTATTGGCAACAATATTCCTGTCAGTGACGATGGATCGATCCCAATACAATGTAATATTTCCATTTTCGAGAACTGGGTCGGGCACATACCTGTAGTACTGTAGGTACTTCCGATCCTACAAGGCTACAGCCTTCGCGTGTCCGCGAAGTCCGTGCGAAGTCGCGTGACCGATCGAACCGAAGATCTCGTAGTAGGGAAAGCTCTGTAAAACAGGCATTGCAAACGATTGTCTCGCGTTTGAATGCAATCACAGCACGCCTCAAGATGTCAGTGTACCCTCAACGACACAAACATTAACAGAGATACTAAACATGTTAAATCCTGCAAAGTCACATGGTTATTACATATCCAATTTTGATCCCGCTATCCATGACATTGAGGTGTGGTGTGAAGTGATGGAACGCGATAAGTTATCGAATCGTTGGAATGATTACGAATGTCTTTCGCTAGTGTCTAACTGTCTTAAAGGCGACGCGAAAACTTGGCTTAGTGAGTGGAATACCAATGACCGTACCTGGTCTAATTTTAGCAAAAATAATACTAATAATAATATATAATACAATACATTGTATTATATATTATTATTAGTATTATTTTTGTAGGAAACCGCTGAATTTTTGTCTAATATCCAAGGAAAAGTTTCAAAGCAGGGCGTTCAGAATTACGTACTGAATCCATAGTAATAGGATGTGGGCCGATGTTTCTGCTACCTTGTTTAAGTATGAAGGTAACTTGCTAGTTTTCTTTACCTCGATTCTCAAACCTAATCGTAAATGGCGTGCGCAGTCTACCTGCAAAGTCCTAACCGTTACACTACATATAATAAAGAAATCTGATTGTATTATATATTAAGCATTATATATATTAAGCATTATATTTAATTAATGATTTGAATTTATTAAACGCAAGTTGTGTCAGAAAGCTTATTATACCGTTAAAGATTATATTGAGGACAAAAAGGCTTGGGAATGAACTGCTCCAAATTTTATTTTATTCTTTTATTTTTGCATACTGAATGTTGACATGACTATTTACTTTGTACAGTACTCGTATTATATTATTTTAATTTATTGTGAATGTGAAGTGACTATGTAGGTCATTGCTTTTTTTGTTTGTTTTATTTTTTCTCTCAGTTATTTTTAATCATCGTCTGGCGGTTTGAGTAATTTATGCGGCCTACCCCAATGTCCTTTCTTTGGTATTGTTCGTCGAATCGTTGAGCTCCTTAAGTTCTGAGTTGAGCTGCGTGATTACTGACAAATGCGTGCACTGACTGGACCTCTCAATCTGTGTGGTTCTTTCCTCAAAAGACAATTTCAGACACCAATCTACATGGTCTTGACATGAAGTGACCAAGATTATGTCTGGACTTTATAAGAGACTGTGACCTCTGAGTTTGTTTCGGCCTTTCTTCTCAGAGTAGTCAGATAGGAAACGCCGACCTCATCTAGTTAAAAAAAAAAACATGATTGACTTGTAAAAGTGTTTGTACAAACCTACTTACAGAAATAAAAATCATTTATCATTTATCATTTATATATATTAAGCAGTAAACATCATGCAAAGCAGGGTCGGGTCGCTAGTCAAGGTATAAAAAACAGATTTTATTTACTTTCAACTCAACAAACGATATTATCAACAGACCGTTATCAAAGAATCCACTTCAAAACATCCCAAAAATTGATATCTTTTCAACAATAATCCTTTCTTGTCCTTACAATAAAGTAGGTACCTAAGCTCCGGAATCCGACACTTGGGCCATTTGTCCACTCTATGATGGATGATGACGTATAGACGTAAAAGGACCAGCCTATGTAGTCTGAAACTCTTTTCATGAGGTCCTGTAAATAGGTATTCGAAGCTTTCAGGGAGTTAGTAAATAAAAGTATCAATTTTACGTGGATTAATTTTTTGGTCCTTTGAGTCGTAGGATGAATAAAGTCCGATGTAATTTTATACATAACTGCTATAATATCTACATGGTGTATCAGAAAGGTGTAGCCAAATTTAAGGATGTGGTACAGACCATGTTTCATGGGACCAACGTCTTAATCGAGAAAAAATTATCAGCCGTCCCATACATTTGGGTCGAGTAGGTATTGAAACTTTGTAGGACAGCTTATAATTTATCCTGCGTTCGCAATTAAATTTCAAAATATGTAAACAAGTATGTGTTTTTGGAAAAGTATCTTTAAGACCCACAGATAAAGTTTAGTTTCCGCTGCAACTTCATTATTTGACTTTTTCAATAGGACGACTCATTCTGAAATTAATGTACACTATTATAAATTTATATTTGTTTAAGTGGAAATAACATCAATCAAAAACAAGGATTTGAATAGTGTTCATCATGAAAAGTCGACGTTAAAATAAAGATCTAACACATAGTTACAAGAACTTGTTGCTACCGGATCGTATCCTTGTCTAGCAAATTTACATGTACTTATCTCTTCTTATTTTCCAAGTTTTATAGTATCTTCGTCTTTCATACTAAAATAATAATAATAATTATTTACTGATGGCAACTGGGCCCAAATTATTAGTAACAGTGTTCTTAAAAACTATGTTAGTAGCAATACTCAAAAAGAAGTTTTTTTTTTTTTTAAATAGAAGATAGACCAACAAGAACAACCTAAAGCCTAGGGTTTTTTGACTAACACCGCCATAGCGTGAGACAACCAGTGTGCGTCATACTTGTGTACCACCATACTTAGGATGCCATTCGAACTAGCCCGCGCCGTTGACAAAATTGAATATGTCTTCTTTCGAATTATCGCTTAAAAGTCATCGGTACGCGCAGATGCGAACATACCGGACGCACTACAGCAACGCGGCAGATCCAACAACATCCTGAAGCAGTTATTATACTAAAAGCCAAGGGCAGATTTTTATTTAATTTTGGACGGAAATTTACTTCTCGGCTCTATTAGAAATATCGGAAATATTTCATGTAACTTTTGTATCACAAAAGTTAATTGGAACCAAATAAGTTTCGGTATTTTTTGTTAATTTGTTTTTATTTTAAACCTTATCATACATAAAAACCTAATAAAAAAACGTAACATATTCGGTTGGAATTTACTTTTTATACAGAAAAAAAACAAGAAACTATATTACGGCTAAGTGTTTTACGATATAAATACTTATGATTATTTATGATTATTTTCTACTCATATTGTTATTGTTCGTCATAAAACGGAGCAAAGGAATTTAATATAGTCCCCAAAACCATTTAACTTTTACCCAAATCTGAGACACAGTTAACAGCCACTAGAAAACAATAAACACCACCTAAAATGAGAGCAAAGCCCATCAAAATTACGTATATGCGTTGTTATACTATTTCAGAAAGTACACATCTACGCATAGTTTTATACAGCAATAGTTTTGGACATCAAGCACTTAAAATTCACCAAGAGTTTCCACGACATAAAGTTTATGACCAGAATTATTTTGGGCAAGGATAATTTACATTAAAACATACCTCGGTCACAGATTTTAGTCGCTGGCCAAGTTCCAAAGGATCACTGCGGACAGAAGGACCAACAATCACATTTTGACAAGGATTTTTAAACCTTAGGGCTTAAAAGCTTAGGGTACAATTTTGGGCGAAGTCGAGTGCCAGTTTGAGATTCAGCAATTAAAAGTCAAGCTCTAAACCATTCATATATTTTCAAGGTGCGTGCATTAAAAATGTAGTAATTTTCGAGTTTTGTTAGCTAAATGACTGGTTTAAGCGTTCTCGGTAAAAATGATTTGCACGTAGCTTAGTGTTTAAATTTCGTTTATGTACTTTTTCATAATTTAGTGGGCACGATTACTTTGGTAATTTAGTCGCAAATAATTTAAGAGATTCTTACGCTGCGATAAATTGCTTGGCTCAGGCCTGTCCAACATACGGCCCGCGGGCTACAAAGTGGCCAAGGAACACCATCAATCCGGCCCGCGAACTCAATTGTTTTCATACACACTTACTATAATATGTACGTATATAGGGTGGCTGGTAATTAGTGACCGATACTTAAACACGTGATTGTATTTACTCATCATTATTAACAACTTTTACTATAGGACCAAACCTGAAAACGCGAAAAAAAAAATCAGCTGTTCCCAACAATTATGTTCGCTTAAAACTCTTCAAAATGTAGGCAATAGCTGATTTTTTTCGCGATTGCAGGTTTGGTCCCATAGTAAAAATTTATTGTTATTATGAGTACAATCATGTGTTTAAGTATCAGTCACTAATTACCAGTCACACATATATTACTCTATCATTCAATGTCAAACCCAATGACTATATTGGTTTAATTCTATTTGGTCAAACCACACGTACTCCGTAAGGAACTTAGTGCATTCACTATGCTCACTCATTCTTTAACAAGGTTTCCTTTTTGGTTTTCTGTTCTTCTGCACAAAAAAAAGTATTTTTATTAGTCTGCCTGCGCGCAGTTTGCCCTCTCCTTGTCTATGCACCTCCCGCGCATGCTTCCCCTCTCTACGAAAACAAGATCTTCATTGACAGACGAACACCGAAACGGCCTTCTCCACATTGCCACATCTCAAATATCACCTGATATAAACACACTCCGCAAACAAAGAGTGGAACTCACTACTTGCGTCTGTGTTTCCGAGCGCTTACAACCCTAATCTCTTCAAAGTGAGAGTGAACAGGCTTCTTTTGGATAAGCTTTCTCCATCGTCGACTTTGTCTCTATCACCTCTGACCTAGACTAGAGTCAAGAGCAAACCCAAATAAAAAAAAAACTCTGGAAACAAATGTCAACTATCCCATTAATCGTATAAAAGCAACCTATGATTTCAATATATTTCATAGTACTCTCTAACAAAATTTGTGTTTTATTTACATCTGCTTTCCTGCATTTCTCAAAGACAAAATATCTGTTTCACAATATTAAAAATTTCTAATCTGGCCCGCCATACAATTATGTTGGACACCGCTGTCTTAGCTACTCTTAAATTACACTTTTGATTGCTTCAGCGGATTTAAAGCATTCCCACATAATAAATTATGATATTTAGCTACTGCAGACTAAAACTCCTGTGAACTAAAGTATAACCGTCAATGACTACACTGGACATCATCATCTGCCTAGCCTTTTCCCAACTATGTTGGGGTTGGCTTCTAGTCTAACCGAATGCAGCTGAATACTAGTATTTTATAAGGAGCGACTGCCTATCTGACCTATACAATCCAGACACTGGATAATACGATACCCCTTGGTAAGACTGATTGTCTGACTTTAAGGCTTCTGAAGACCTGTAACGACTGTCAAAGATCCATGAATGGCAGCTGGGACCAACGGCTTAACGTGCTTTCCGAGGCATGAAAGGAGTCTTGATATGTAAAAATGGTCACCCATCCACGGACCAACCGCGGCAAGCGAAGCTTAACCTGATCGATCGACCTGTGCGGCTGTATATTACTAAGCCACAATATTTCCTACTAAATCCTTACAAATACAAAGTCAAACGACTGTGGCGGCATCTACATCGCCACATGCAAACTACGCATCACACTGACGTCACGCAAACTCCTACATCGCGCAATCAGAGTTTACCGCGCGACTTGCATATATACAACGTCCCGACATCAATCGTCGGGCAGTAGCCCACCAGACTCAACACCCGTCTGGTCAGAGCATCCTCCCTTTTCTATGGAGGATGAGTGAACTTTACACCCTGTTCCTCATACATTGCACTTTCGGCCGGTCAATAAGCAGATCCCTTCAACCCTCTCCTGGTCGCCGCCAGCAGTCAGCCTCAACCCGGCGCTGTACAACATCCAACTCACTGGAGCACAACGCAGCGCCACCCCGACTCACTGGAGAATCACTGCAGATAGTTCCGACTCACCGTGAACTCTGCGGCACCCGGTACCGACTCAATGGAACCTCAACTGGCCCTGGCAAGCATCGCAAGATACACGGCTCAGCCCACTATCGACCTCCGGTCTCCGGAGGGGAGTGATGTGGCGACATCTACATCGCCGCATGCAAACGACTAAAATCCTGCATTGCGCAATCAGAGTTTACCGCGCCACTATCAAAAAACAACGTCCCGAAATCAATCGTCGGGCAGTAGCTCTCCAGACACAACACCCGTCTGGTCGGAGGATCCTCTCTTTTCTATGGAGGTCTAAACGACAATACCTGGACTCTGATAATATCTATTTCCTAGTATTTGAAAGTTCATTTGGTTTAATTAACCCTTCGAATGCCGGAACGCAGGTCTGCGCACCATTTTTTTATGCGAGTGCGCCACTCGAAAAAACACCTAATTACATTAATGTAATTAGGTGTTTTTTCGAGTACAGCTAAAATCGCGCAGACCTACGTTCCCGGCATATGAAAGGTTAATGACAATTTTAGTTAACACTAGGGCTTGGTAGTGTGCTGTTGGATTTTCAGGTCGGTTCAGTGCCGAGAATTATATGCGGCGAACTTCGTACTGCCTTAGCAGCGCCACCTACCGGGTCCAATTGTGTTTTCAAACCATCCAGGTACTCATTGAAATATACACACAAGATTTCATCCAAATCGGTCCAGCCGTTTAGAAGGAGTTAGGTGACAAACACATACAGAAGAATTATATAAATAAGGTTATATACATAAATTAAACAAATCTAATAATTTATAATAATATTGAATTACTTGAATTGCTACTTAGCCCTCTTTCTCTCTGCTAATATTGCTGTGCCTGAGAGGGTCCATATTTACTTTGTCATACCATCTGTATAATATATAATATGAAATACAATAAAGAATTAAGAATTGAAAAATTATTTCGGAAGGTTTAAGTTATAATACATTTAAAATTAATATGTATATTAAAGAAATCTCGATGTTTTGTTAAATCGTAAAAACCGTGCGAAGCAAGGACGGGTCGCTAGTTATATTATATATATTACTAGTCCTACTAAACACTTTTTTAGGTCTTTGAGCTTTTGTAACCTAATTATGATCTAGAATATTCTGGGAATGGACCAAGATAACGTTGATAAGTACGTTGTTAAGATTGTGATAATTAGGTGTCAGAATTTCATTTTGTAGTAAGTGCTTTGGTCTTTGGATCCGAATTAAATTCGCTTTTCGTGAAAGTAATAATTAGCCAACGTTTTGGAATTATTGCTGATTACATCTAAAAATAGGTTTATTATTGAATCAAAGTAAGTGCCTATTAGTTAATTATGTCTCAATGTCAGTAATCTTTAGGTAAGTCGTTTTAATTAAAATTTTATAATTATCTCCAGACTTTAGACATTCTATACCAATAATGTTTTTTGTAATAACTTGAATGGTTGAGAACTTAGGAAAAGGCGTATCGTGCTACCCAGTAACATAGTTGTGGAGGTCAGATAGCCAGTCACTGTATAACAGTTTGCCGATGATACCTGCATCGTGGTAGCTGATAAAGACACTGAAGTGGCCGAGTGTCTTCTTCAAACTAACTTTGACTTACTATGTAAGTGGTCGCATGATGTTGGTCTCGTCATAAATGCTGACAAAACCAAAGCCATGCACATACATTCTTCACATAATCAAGCCACTTACACACCATCCATCAAAGCGCATAACCACGCCTGTCTACACGCAGTATGTACCGATAGTTGTAGCTGTGATACAATAGAATTCGTCAAAGAACACAAATACATTGGTCTCATAATCGACTACAAATTTAATTGGGTACCACACATTAACTATCTGTGTGATAGACTAAGATCTATCCTGGGTAGAATAATCATACTTAAACATAAAATGCCATATAAAACTTTACGACTACTATATCTAGCCCTAGCTGACTCCATAATTAGTTATGGTCTCAGTAGCTATGGGAGAACATACAAAACTAATTTAGATAAAATTTACAAACTACAACAACGAATCCTCAAAAATATTGTACCACCTAAAATTAAAACTAAATACCAAAATGATTACTCTGAACTATTTCATTATTACAACATATTGCCAATACAAAACATGACAAGACTTTCAATACTAAAAGATGAATATGTCAATATAAATAATTTAAATAGAAGAACACGTCATCCTAAATTAAGAACTTTAGCTAACATAAAAACTTTTACCTTGCCCAGATGTAACAATACATATGGTATGAGAACATACACCTACATACTACCAAAAATAATAAATGAACTTCCTGCGGACATACAAAGTGAATACCTCTGTTACCCTAAGAAAGCAAAAAGCTTATTAAAAAATCATTTTCTGCAAATTACAAACTATGAGTATAATACTTTACTTTGATATACTTACTACCATTTTAATTGTGCTATTATTATATTATATAATAAGTTATATATAAGTAGTATAATAAGTAAGACTATTTTGATTTTTTGAAAGTAAAACTTAAAAACACATAGAATTGTGTAAAAACCCGGTGTTTATAAGGTAGACTGCAGCTGTGGAAGGTCATATATTGGCCAGACAAAGCGTACTGTGGCGTGTAGAATATCGGAACATATAAGGGCGGTGAGAAACAACGATACACAGAAATCGGCCATAGCTCAAAATCTTATAGAATCCGGATCGAACCACTGGATTGAGTTACATAACCCTCCACCCGCCCTCCACCCAAACATCCACCCGCAATAACTTCAGTTTATCCGTGATCATGGCACTTGCAACAGTGCCGAAATATAGGAAACTCAAATCAATTAATATACATGGTTAATATCCCGTTTTAATAGACTGCTGACATAATTATTACCAACAACCCTGTATATCATCTGACAGTAATGTTGTGTGCGGAAACATACAGCGATTCCTATAGAGAATTATTTTTAATAATGTGCCAAATTTCATCCAAATCAAATTAAATTTGATTTTGATTTGGATTAATTTTGGCGTGCAAGCGTAACAAACAGACTTACTTTTGCATTTATAGTACATACATATTACTAGCTGTTGCCCGCGACTTAGTCTGCGGATCAGTATGAATAGTAAGTAGCCTATGTCCTTCTCCAGGTTATCTACCCATGTGCCAAATCACATCCAAATCCGTTTAGCCGTTTTAGCGTGAAAGCGTAATCAACAAACACACTTTTGGATTTATAATATTAGGTAGGATAGGAGGAGGATGAAAAACCGGTCTATCGACACTCTAGAAATCTAGACTCACAAAGTGTATTAGGTACCCACTTAAATAAATAAAAAAAAAAACTCTTAACGCTCTACTGAAGTTTCTATAATACTATAATTCAACCATGATTCGAAAGACACGTGGCGCCATCTATGATCATTAAGAAGGTTATTGTGGTTTTCCTCACAGTACTTTTTTTCGGGATGAGAGGTAGCCTATGTCTGTTTCTGTACACCAGAAAACGTATATGCAAAATTTAAATTAATATTTAAAATTATATATAATATATAAAATTTAAAATTATGCAAAAAGTTTAGGCGTAAAAAGGTAACAAACAAACAAACAAACTTACTTTCGCATTTATAATATTAGTTAGGATGAAAAGCCGGTCTATTGCCACTCTAGACTCAGAAAATGTATTAGGTACTTATATTAAAAAAAAAAAAAAACTTCACACATTACTAAAGTTTCTATAATAATATACCTAATTCAATCATGATTCGAAAGACACGTGGCGCCATCTATTATCATAAGAACGTTATTCTTGTTTTCCTCAGGAATAGTACTTTTTTCGGGTTGAAAGGTACCCTATCTCCGTTTCTGTACACGTGACATGACAACGTATATGCGCAATTTCAGGATGACAGGTTCAGTGGTTTAGGCGTGAAAAGGTAACAAACAAACTTACTTTCGCATTTATAATATTAGTTAGGATTAGGATAGTCTGAAACAGGTTCTTACGGAAAGAAAAATTGGAAAATTTTTCAAAAAATCTTCATTTTCGGGAAAACTGAACGTCTTTTTTGTATGAATTATTGAAACAGGACAACGTCAGTCGAGTCAGTTCTTGATAAAAAAAAAAACTAGTGACCTTGGGGCAGTCAGAACAGAAACAGTTGGTATTGGCTTATGGCACCCGTCCCACCACGGACGAGGAAGCAACTGAATATTAACGATTTTTATACTCAAGAAACATACAAAAGATTTTAGGTCCCATGTCAATTTTTTTTTTAATAAATAAAATGTCTATTTGTACACTGAGAATAACATAATGTAACGTTGCACCTTGCAAGTTACAATTTAAAAGAGTCTAGAATAAAAAAAAAAACACTTAATAATAATAACCTATGTACACTTTAAGTTTACTATAATATTTACACAAAAGTGTTAAAAATAGCCTAGTATAATATTATTTCTAAGTAAACCTAACACTGAAATACAGCATTAAAATGAAATAATATTATACGGAACCTTCGAGCATTGATTAAACTTAAAGGGTCTTCATTCTATGCGCCCGCGCATCTCTAAAACGATCACTGCCGAGCGTAGCGGAGTGTCGATTCAGTTGGGCTCGGGAAAGACTATGACTAGTCAAATTGTGAGCGCTTGAGGTGACGGCTGTGTCGCTCGCTCCTGACCGCACCTAAATAATTTTGCCAAATACTCGTACGTCGCGAAATCCCTCTAGGGTAAGTTTCCATGTATTTTATTAGAAGTGCTATCTGTAAGGTGTTTCTAGAACTTCATAAAACTAGCTTTCTGCTGTATTCTTCCTATCTGGGACACTGTGACCTTTGGACCTTCGAAACGTGGTTCCGACAGCTTGCTTACGCTTCCGTTTCTGTCTGGATTTCCAGGATTCTAGTCTACCCTACAACCTTTCGCCACGTCGTGGTTCCAACGTCAAATAGGACGTTTGGTGAAGACCCTCTGCTGCGGAGTGACTCACGTTTACCCTACTCTGAAGTTGCTTACCTACACTAAATCTGGAACTGGAGCTGACAGTTGCGGGCAGTCGGAGACGGGACCATCGTCGCCTTGGAGACGGTTCAGGCCAGTGTTCCCTACCCTTTGCTATCCTCTGCAATCAAGATTTGATACGGCCACGGAAGTTAGGCAATAAATAATTAGTGTAAATTATCTTGGAGCTCTTGTTATTTATAAACCCCCTACATACCTACCTGCTGACAACCCCCTAAAGGGCCAGTGTCGCAATACATAAGTCCACAAGGATTAAAGAAGGTTGTACAATAGCGTCACATTAAAGGGTGAACTGATGCCTCCTAAACTAGGCCAAAAGCCTGTGTTTTAGGAGCCAATGTTCCTCCCGATATATGCATACAAGTTTTGAGTGACATGCAAGTACTTACTGAAATAACAACATAAAATTAAACAATGACTTAATTTAAATATGCACAGTATTAGTTCCATTAAGAGACAATTGTAATAAGATGCTCGGGGGAAGCGTCAGGGTAGCCCGCGAAATTAACATTTTCTTAGTTTTTTTGTGATTTGCAAGTCAGTATTAAGTTGTATGTTAAATATAGAAAATATTTATTTACAGAATAATAATCATTAGAATCAGTAATACACACAATAAACACTTAACTTTAGGACATTTAAATGCAAATTATTCAATTATCTCTTAGGTAAATGCTACTACTCGACTAATGATTTTATGAATGAAAAGTTGACGTAAATATTAGGAAATAATTATATTCTCTTCTACCTCTTTGACTTAATTTAATCTTTTTGACATCTACACAATTTATATTTAATTTTGACTAATTTGCAATTTGAATGATATACTAATTCATTTAATTCAATGTTATATCTGCTTATTACACTAACCACAACCCTGATAATGTATTTGTTCACCGGAAACGGCAGAATATTATTAACTTTTAAAAGTATTTAACAACTCTGTAACAGTATTCTTACAAATAAATGGACTATTACTATTAAGTTAGTATAATCCTGAAATGTCAAGATTTCATGAAATAGTAGGATTACCTGGTCTTAATTGGACGTAGTTATGCTATAACGTTCCAATCCACAAGGTGGTCAAAATTGAGTTTTTGAGCCCAAGCTAGGTATTTTGACAAGTATATAATAAAATAATGTTTATTTATTTAGTTGAAGTGATACATACTACTTAGTTGTACTCGCTACAAAAAAAAAGCGTACCACAAAATTAAAAAAACGCGATTTACTCAGTTCGACCTGCGTGTGGATTGGAACGTTATAGCATAACTACGTCCAATTGGTATTGATCACTTTAATGATTCTAATTATGTATATAGATACTGCTTATGGCCGCAAATTCTATCAACGTACGAGTATGATCAACGTACAGTCTAATACCGACTGCAAAAAACGTAAGAAAATTTGATTCTCGCGAGCTACCTTCACGCTTTCGCCTTAACTTTCGCAAGCAATTAGTCAGTTTGATTTTAACTTCGTGTTTACTCAGAGGGTATATCGGTAAAAGTTTATTTATTATATTATACTCGTACAGTCGCGAGCTAGTTGACGGCTGGCAAACTTGGAAGGGTATTGTTCTATATCGCGCACGGGAAAGCATTTGCGTCTTTTCAGCTTATCAAGATCTAGGTGTAATGTAGAGTGTTTCCGCAGTACAACGCGGAGCACAAAAAGCGGTCTTAAGGAAGTTTTACACCGGCGAGGCGAGGCCTGGGTCGGATGGGCTAGAATTGAAATCACGCTTACCCTTTTACACCGAAAGATGTCCATCGTTATACTGCACTGCCTCGCGATTTCATGCGCCGCTCGGCCAGCCGTGTCTCGCACGCCTACTGGGAGCTGGAGAGTATAGTATACGAGTATATAGTACGCAGTGATGTCTGGCGATAATCGGAGCGAGCCGGCGCGTGCCAGCGTGTGCCAGCGAGAGAGACCGCGCGGGTCCTCGATGGCAGGTACAAGATTTGTATATCCGTTTTACAAAGTAAATAAATACTCTATTCTTAGAGCTATAAAGTTCAATATTGTACTAAGAAATATTTCAATTCTCGCCTCAAATATCTTCGCCAAAAGGTCTAGCCTTTTACACCAAAGATGGGCAGTGCGTGAATAGAAATTTTGCCATAAGAATTTCAATTCTCACCCATCGATGGGATCGCCCATCCCATCCACGCCTCGCCGGTGTCCACCTTCACAGTCAATACTTCGGCTTCTGCGTACAGTTGATTGGTCGAAAAGTCCCTGCGCTTAAAGTGCATGTCTTTCAAGATCGCCCTTTGAGCTCTTTCAACTTTAAGTAAGGAGGTTTTGTAGGTTCCTCCCCAAACCAGAATACAATATAAAATGATTGTCTGCTAAAGGCTTTTATAAACTAGCAAAGCTAAATCGGGATCAGCAGAGTGTCTAATTTCCTTAAATATATAAATTAATTTTCTGATATATTTAAGGAACTTAGGCACTCTGCTGATCCCGATTTAGCTTTGCTAGTAGTAAGTAAAATAGATACATACATTAATAGGTGATCGGTATCTCTTCACACCGCTGGAGAGTACCTACTCGTTGGTCGCAGCAACAAGAGCTATCAAAGACAGCACTCGCTTGGTGGCCAGAACACTCACTGAGAGACTCACGCTTGGTCCACGGGCAATCCAACCAGTAATCACTTGTCGCCGTCGCGCTCTCGATGCTCGTTGCTTGCTGACTCGTTTCTAGTTGCTCGCTCTACTTGCTTCTCGTTAATCGCCAGGTGGTGGGACAGGTGCCTACAGGAGGACGCTACTACCTACTTGTTTTCTCTCACACAAAATATGAAGTAATTTACTTTAATTGTCGTGATGGCTCAGTAAGGCCTCGCCTCTCGTGCACGAGACTGTGCACGAATGCTTCAAATTCGGGCTAGTACCAATTTTATTTTTTGCATTTCATTTCAGTTGATCGAACGGGAGCTGGCGATAACAATAGAAATTTAATTGTTATCAATAAAATTACAGTTGAGCTCATAAAAATTACAGCACAGAATAAAATATAAAACTCTTTATTTTGTACATTCTAAGTTTTTCTTAGACATCACTGATGTCAGTGAAGGAAAAAAAGGTGAGGAAATGTGGACTTATAATCATTATGTCTGAATTCGTTAATCCATCTTCGGCAAGCGTGGTGATTAATACGTGCCTTCTCTGTATGAGAAGAGTCCTTTGCATGTGTATCCTACCCACCCTCATCTACGGAGTGCAAGGGTGAATATTCGAGCGTTTTAACCGCCGTCATTACCTTCCGCCAAATGTTGATGAAAGAGAATATATTTAATGAAATATTTCAGCAATTCCTGATTCTGGTCCTTAAGCAGATTCTGGGAATTGATGAAATATTTCATTAACTATATTCTCTTTCATCAACATTTGGCGGAAGGTAATGACGGCGGTTAAAACGCTCGAATATTCACCCGCAAACGTGGTCGTTAACGAAACGACAAAGTCCGCACTCGGGGTGTACCAGCGAGCAATGGAACGAAGTATTCTTGGAGTCAAAGTCACAGACCGTATTCGGAACAGTATACTTTGTTCCAAAACACAAATCCCAGACGTGGGCAACACAGCCGCCAAACTAAAGTGGAATTGGGCAGGCCACATCTGCCGCATATCGCAACAGAATTGGACAAAAGTAGCCACTGATTCGATCTCGAATAAAACAGGAATCGGCGACGCAGTAGGCCCAGAAAGAGATGGCGTGACGAACTGGACGCCTATCTAAAGGATTGGCCAGATGTAGCAAGAGACAGGAAACAATGTAAAGACTTAAGGGAGGCCTTAGCCCGCAGTGGGATACTCAAACATAAGCAAAGCATATTCTAACATATATACGTCTACCGGAATATTAAATTCCCGATACATAAATAAAAAAAAAAAAACTCAATATGGTACTAGGCACGCTACTATAGCATGTGGTGGTACAATCCAGTCGTATTTTATGTCAGCCTGTCAGATATCGTAAACATTCATGCCCGTTGTAAGCAGTAAAGAGGAGAAAACATTGGTATCGATGACCTGGAGACGGTATTGAAACGTTTTGAAAGAGAATTTTATTTTGAGTAATTTTAAGCTGGACGTATATAAATAGAGAGACAGAAAAAAACACCGGTTTTTTGATGTTTATTAAACTGCCCAAATAAAAAACCGGACAATTGCGTGTCGTACCACACACAATGAACGGTTGAATTTATATTCCGTAGTTGGGTTGGATTTATCCCAAGAACAATCTTAACTCTGTAGTTGAAAAATGTTCTCCCATACATCGAGTCACGGTCAATTCTCCAACTACACCATCAACTAAGTTCGTAATCGCAAAAAAGGGTGTCATAAAAAAGTACTATAATTATCTAAGTTATATAATTATCCAACAAAACAAACAGCTAAAATATTTTTGACAGCTGCGCCGCTGTGCGCGCGCGGCACAGATAATGCATCCGTCCACAGCGCCGGCGTAGGAGATGGTGGGTGCTAGCGCTGACGGAACGCCGCAATGCTCTCAACTTTAATATTATATTTATATAAACTTTAAAAATATTCGATTTATTTTTATTTATTTATTTATTTAACCATTTATGTACACACAAATAAACAGACAAAAATAAAGGAACAGAAAATTACGTACAAAGGTGATGCTTATTTCTAAAGAAATCTCTTCCAGCATACCTGCGATAGGACAGAGGATAAAAAGAGATGTAGGCACCGTGTGTAAGAATAAGAGAGAAAATAAAAATACATAAAATCTAAAAAAAACAATTCATTAAGCTAAAAAAACATATAATAAATACTTAAATACATACATACTTCTAGAATAAATATCACTGAAAATAACTATGACGAAATGGAAAGATAGTGTTCTTTCACTCTTCTTTTAAATACTGCAACAGTTTGGCAGTCCCTAATGTCAGGTGGAAGTGAATTCCACAACCGAACCGCGTGCACAGTGAAGGAGTAGGAGTAGAAGTCAATGGAATGGGAAGGAAATTTTAGGAGGTTTCTAAGATACGACCTGCAAAGCACATCAAAAGGACGGGCATAAGAAAAGCGTTCGCGCAAATAGGATGGTGTATTAGGGTTGTGAAGGATGTTAAATAGCAGACACAATATGCGAGAGTTCCTGCGAAGTCGAATAGGGAGCCACTTGAGAGTCTTGCGAAAGTTAGAAATGTGATCATACTTTTTAAGGTTAAAAACAAAACGAATACAGATATTTTGTAAACGCTCAAGTTTATTCAAAAGCTCCTCGGTGGCATCCAAATAACAGGCATCTGCGTAGTCAATAGTAGGCTGAATGAGAGTTTGAGCAAGGGAGATTTTGGTGTTCAGGGGCAAGAAGCACTGGAGGCTTTTCAAAGAATGAAAAGTGTCGTGCACTTTACGACTGACTTGAGCAACGTGGTCAGTCCACGATAAATAGGAGTCCAAGGTCACCCCCAGCTTTCAATATTGTTATTTATCTCATTTTAATTGTCTTTTGTACTTTCACTACATGCTGCACCGGTCGACGTCATTACGTCAACGCCGGCTGTCGCTGAAAACCAGCGCTGGGGCTCTGTCTCGTATGGGGTCGCGGCATTATGCTGAGCGACGGCCGTTTTGCGTGAATGTGACGCATATTTTCCCCAAACTGGTTCTTTGATTATTTTATTTCTTTGCGTCATGTTTATCACAAATAAACGTATTTTCTTTCTTTCTTTTCTTTCTTACTAATTAACGATTTTCGGACTATTTCCCATACTTTTGCTTTGAAAACTTGCTTCTTGCCAAATTTCATGACAATGGAAAGTACTCGTACGTCCCACGAATAAGGTTAGGTTATGATTTATTTGCAAGTATCAAAATATGTAGTATAAAAGGCCGTATTTTTTTATTGTTGTGACTTAGAAGCTTGATTTTTTTAGAGCTCCATGAGACTGTAAACATACGTATTTCATATCAATTTCAATTTGTTTACTTCACGAGGTCCTGAGAAAAATGGTCTTGACAGAAAGACAGACGGACGAACGAATGGATGGACGGACAACGAAGTGCTCCTATAAGGGTTCCGCTTTTCCTTTTGAGGCACGAAACCCTAAAAACTGTTGATTATTTTCATTAAAATTAAGTTTCTACCGTTATTTTTATATTAAAATGATACTATTATGGTTTATCATTTTCATTTGGCATTAATAAAAAGCAATACACTCGGCTAATGTCTCAAGGAAATAATGACATAACGTTTGCAAGTACAGTATAAGTCTTGTTTTTGTTCCATCGCACATTGTGAAACATGTCGTATCTAGCGTCACTTTATTCAATACGACATATTTATTTTTATATCTTGTGGCATAGTTAATATATTAAACTGAAACTTTTTGTGGATATATTGAAGGGTGTCAGCTAAGCAATTGTTTTGCGAACGGCGAGCAATGTGTAACTCGCCGTTCAGTAAGAACCAGGCCCGGGTCGACAGCACGTTGTGTTCCACGCGCGCCTCAAAGAGATGTCAGCACCAATTGATGGGGTCCGCTAGGGCCGATGCCTGTCAGGGTTGCGGGTTGTTTGAAAGAGTTACCGTGGCCCTGGCACAGGCATCTGAAGGAACAAGAGTGGGTTTTAGTCAGTAGAAGTCTGACACGCCCGCCCGCTCCACCCAGAGTGGGAAAATTTAATTGATAATTACCCACTCAAAAAAAAAACACTAAGCACTTGTATATAAAAAATAAATAAAATAAAAGCTCGTAAAAACGTAAAATATTACAGACATTAAAAGACAAGCATCAAAATATCGTCAGTCTGAATACCGCACAACTCTTTTACAGGTATTTAATAGCCGTACGTACAGCATTGAAACAAGTAAAAGAAAACATTGAAGTCTTTGCATTGATTTTATTTCTTTTTGAAAGTTCCGTGTTTTTTTTTTCCGTGATTTTGTGGAGTATACCTTATCTTTACAAATGTAAAGTGCAAATAAAGTCCTTTTAAAAGCCGCATGGGTCGATCGATCAGGTTAAGCTACGCTTGTCGCGGTCAGTCTGTGGATAGGTGTTCTTTATACTGGGTATTTTTTTTTACCGTGAAAAAAATAGAGTATAATAGTTGAATGAAGTAGAAACCTATGGCGTACCTAGTTTCTTTTTCTTGAAAAAGAAAAAAATATATATATCGAAATTCAATGCGTAGTGCGTATGATTTGAATTTCGATATTTTTTTACAATCTATAAAGTTTTTTGAAAAATATCTGTTTTTATTGTTCTAGTTTACTTCAAATGTGTAGTGTTTATTGATAGAGCAATTTCTGTCTAAGCTAATGAAAAAACAAAACAAAACTAGGTATGCCATAGTCTTCTACTCCGTTCACCTATTGTACCCTATTTTTTTTCAAGACGGTAAAAAATATCATCCAGTATGCTGAGACCCCTCCGTACCTCAGAAAGCACGTTAATTCGTTGATCCTGGCCGTCACTCGTGAATCTTTGACAGTCGTTAGAAGCCTGAAAGTCTGATAACCAGTCTTACCTAGTGGTATCGTATTACCCAGTAACTGGGTTGTGAAGCCTGAGCTCAACTATCTTGAGGTCGGCTTCCAGTCGAATCGGATGTAGCTACATCCGATTCGACTGGAAGCCGACCTCAAGATAGTTGGGAAAAGGTTAGTTAGATGATGAGTTTAGCGATACTTGATCGAAGAGTATTATTGCCACCATTTTAATTACCGATCAGAACAGCTGGCCGATGGGGCCGAAAGGTTCTGGAGTGGCGACCGCGTACGGAAAGACGTAACGTTGGAAGACCTCGGGAACAAGGTGAAATGATGACCTTGTGAAGACCACAGGAATCCGCTAGATGCGGGAAGCAAAGTCACCGATCGAAGAGATGATGCTTGGAGGAAGTCTATGACCAGCAATAGACTTCTTTAGTCTGAAATGATGCTCGTGATCTTAATAGCGTCGTGGGCACGCGTAATCAGCATAACTGGTAACGGGGCTTTGCTGACTGAATAATCATATAAAAAAACCGGTCAAGAGCGAGATGGTCTCGCGCACCGAGGATTCCGTACCATCATTTATATATACAAAACTGATCAAGTGCGTGTCGGACCACGCTCAATGAAGGGTTCCGTAGTTGGTATGAATTTATCCCAAGAACAAACTTAACATTGTAGTTGAAAAACGTGTTCTCCCATATATTCCAACTGCAAACGTAAGTTTGTACGCACAATATTGAGAGATATACCATGTTATTTTAAGACCATAGACTTCTTATAGGTTTTCCTGTAATCTATAGGTATAGAAATATATTCTGCATTTTTTCAAAATTTTAGGCTCAGTATTTTCGGAGATAAAGGGGGAAATTTTCAATTTTCGTGTATTTTCTTAAATAACTTTAAAATGATTTATTCAAAAATATATTTATATATTTGAGGCCCTCACAGTAAGCCCATTCATTTGATATATCGCACGGTACAGTTTGCACTTTTTTTTTTAATTTTCTTATTTGCCCTGTAAAATTGACCCCTATATTCAAAATTCATTCATTTACATTACTCGTCCATATCTGGGTCACAGAAATACATAAGTGTACCAAATTTCAATTTAATCGATCCATTATATTCGGCGTAAATTTGCTGTGACAGACGGACAGACATGAGTGATCCTATAAGGGTTCCGTTTTCCCTTTTGATGTACGTAACCCTAAAAACCACCTAAATTATAAGCAACACAAGATATAAAGAAGTACAGCAGATACAGCTCCAAACACGCACCTATTTACAAGTTCCTTAAACACATTTCCAGAGCAAATAAAATTCTTCATTCAGTAATAAAATGTATCCACGTCGACACGGAATATGTGTAAGGGAAACATCGGAGCTTCGTCAAGTGTCTTATTTGTGTCAAAGTTAAACGAGTTTCGTTCCCTTTTTTGTTATTTGTTACAATATATTGAATCTTTAGGATTCCATTGATCAGTTCCGCGTGAAAAGATTTTTTTTCATCAGCAGTCGCCATACTGTAATGTATTGAAATCCTATTTAATATTATAAATAGAGGAGCTCGTGGCTAAGTAATAACAGCCGCACGGATCGATCCATCAGGTTAAGCTACGCTTGCCGGGGTTGGTCTGTGGATGGGTGACCATCTTTTCATACCGAGACTCCTCCGTGCCTCGGAAAGCACGTTAAGCCGTTGGTCCCGGCTGTCATTCGAGGATCTTTGACAGTCGTTAGACGTCAGAAGCCCGAAAGTCTGACAACCAGTCTTACCAAGGGGTATCGTATTACCCAGTAACTGGGTTGTGGAGGTCAGATAGGCAGTCGCTCCATGTGAAATACTGGTATTCAGCTGCATCTGGTTAGACTGGAAGCCGACCCCAACATAGTTGGGAAAAGGCTAGGCAGATTGATTGATTGATTTAATATTATAAATGTGAAAGTTTGTGAAGATGTTAGTTACTCAATCACGCTAGAACGGCTGAACGGATCTGGATGAAATTCAGCACAGAAATATTTAGTTTGGAATAGCACAAATGATACTTTTTATCCTGTATAAATGTACGGTTCCCGTGGGATAATTTCCAACGTCTAGTGTAAAATACTGTGCAGTATAAAGAAGTTTTACAAATCGCAGTTAACAATTAAACTCGTGAAATGCACTGCAACGTAGGAAAAGAAAGAAAGAAAAAGTATTTATTGAGACTCGTGCAGGAAGATCACAAATTAAACAAAATCCACTTAAAAAAAAAAAAAGTGAAATTAAAATAATAAAAAAAAACAGTCCCGTACGAGGTCATAAGGCTCCGATATAAAAACTTTTTAGCAAAAAATAAAACCGACTTCCAAAACAAAACACTACAAAGTGAAAAATAACTTTAATTTCGGTAGTCGGTGTCTTTGGTTTTGTATTTTCGTTTTTTTCGCCTTCGACTTCCGTAATTAAAGTTATTGTTCAATTTGTAGTGTTTTGTTTTGGAAGTCGGTTTTATTTTTTGCTAAAACATTTTTAATTTTCATTTTTTAGTTGTGGAACCTACGCCTCACCAATTCGAATACATAATTGAGCACAATAATTGTAGATATAGTCATGAAAATAACAGTGATAGGAAGTTATTAAAACATCATCACATCATCCACATAAAATAAGTGGGAAATATACGCATTATTGAAGCTAACTCAAAAACTCCCGAAGCAAAGTTAATAAAATTTATATGGTACTACCTCGAAAGTATACCCTTTCAAACAAAAAAAGAATTTTCTAAATCGGTCCATCCGTCTTTGAGTAATCGCGTAACAAACATACAAAAAAAAACATACAGACGAAACCTCCTCCTTTTGGAAGTCGGTTAAAAACATGATGCTGCAACATTTAAAAGTAAGTGTCGCAGCGCTGGTATTCTGACAGGGCCCTATGTGATGTCGCGCACAATTACAGAAATAAATAAAATCAAATAAAAAAGTATATTATGTGTGAAGCGCGAAAGCTCCAGGTAGCCCGCGAAATTTAAATTTTCCCACGTTCCCTGCAGCTTGCAGGTCAGTGTCAGGTTGTATGTTGATCTGAATATGATTCAGAAATGCAGTGCAACGTCTTTAAATGCAATACAGCGTTGTAAAATGCAATGCAATGATGCTTAACCCTTCGAATGCCGGAACGCAGGTCAGCGCACCATTTTTTTATGCGAGTGCGCCACTCGAAAAAACACTTAATTACATTAATGTAATTAGGTGTTTTTTCGAGTACAGCTAAAATCGCGCAGACCTACGTTCCCGGCATATGAAAGGTTAATGCAATGCAATACAGTGGTATAAAACGCTATACATGGTGAAAGTGTAAACAGTGTCAACCTTGTAAGGGGTCATCGTACTTATTAACAACTTTTACTATAGGACCAAACCTACATTTTAACGAGTTATGCGAACATGAATGTCTGGGACAGCAGATTTTTTTTTTCGCGAATTCCGGTTTGGTCCCATAGTAAAAGTTGTTTATTATCATTTTTTTTTATTTATTTATTTATTCACAAGGCAAATACAACAGGTAACAATCACAGTATAACACTAAATTTCACATAATAGGTTTCGACCTGATTATCACCCCAAGCGTACTCGCACAACATGACTAGCAACAACGAAAAAAAAATGATGACAGCATTACATCATACAATGTACAGACTCCAGCAGGTCAACCTACCCGAAACTGTCAGATTTTCCCAATCAACATTGAACCTAATGCTTTAGCAATAAAGTCGAAAATCTATTAAAGAAATCTGACAGATTGTAGTAGCTTGATGTGCTGGCGTCTGTACGTGCGTCTGCCCTCCGACACACCTAACCAGGCAGGGAATGTATAGGATACCAAACACACCAGGTAAAGTACATAATAGACACAAAGTTACATTATTAAAAGGAAAGAGTACATACATGTCTTTTACAAAGCAATAACAGGTTTTTTGTTACATATTGTATAATGCAGCACAACGCCTTTGTCGCGACGCAAAAGCATAAGTTTATGCAGAAAGGTCTTGATAGTATTTAAAATATCAATTTCTATTTCTTGAAGGGACTTTAAAATATTATAAACAGAGAAGCATCAAAAACTGAGGTAAAATTCTAATTAACAATTTCCAGCGAAATACTTTATCTCTTACCGATAAAATAATAAATGATGACAGTTTTCAATGAGCTAAAAAGCTATTTTCTAAAAGAGATAGTTAGCAATTTACGCCAGAAATCGAGTTTTATTGTAGTTGCGAGATCTTGAGAGGAAATTATTGACTGGATTTGATAAGCAATTAATGGGAAATGAAGATTTTTTTATTTGTTTTAATCGTTACCCGTACTGCGAAAATCACACTTACTGCTACAACATAAAGGCGCTGTCAATGTCAAATTGTTACTACCCCCTCAACTGTCTAAAAATACCCCATACATTATGTCAAGGTCATGTCAATGTGTGCTCGAATGTCATCCGAACCCCATAGGTTCACAACTACTGTAAGCCTGCGGTCGCCATAGAATAATGTTTTTTTTTTACGTTTATATATTGAAGATATACGTTTATATACCTATTATTTAAAGATTTCAATTTTTTTCTTACGCACACATGGTGTGCGCTAGACGTTTAAGGGCTAATGTGCGCTTGACTGCACCAATATAATTTCTTGTATATTGGATTCCTAGGGGAAGCACCACTACTATTACAAACGTGTTCACAGCTACGCCGTAGCACGTCGTAGCAAATATGCTACGGCGTAGCAGTTTTACATTACGTAGCCTATCTACAAAGATCTGCTATGCAAGGCTACTGTTAGCATTTTCGTTTTAATACGCTACAAAGATGATTAAATAACTAGCTTTTTCCCGCGGTTTTGCCCGCTTGTTTGTCGGAAATTATCCCACGGGAACGCACTCAATCTGCCGAGCCTTTTCCCAACTATGTTGGGGTCGGCTTCCAGTCTCACCGGATGCAGCTGAATACCAGTATTTTACATGGACCGACTGCCTATCTGACTACCACAATCCAGTAACTGGGTAATACGATACCCCTTGGTAAGACTGGTTGTCAGACTTTCGGATTTCGGACGACCCGTAACGAGTGTCAAAGATCCACGAAAGACAGCCGGAACCAACGGCTTAACGTGCTTTCCGAGGCACGTACGAGTCTCGGTATGTAAAGATGGTCACCCATCCACAGACCAACCCCGGCAAGCATAGCTTAACCTGATGGATCAACCCGTGCGGCTGTTATTACTAAGCCACTGCCGGGATCAAAAGTATTCTACGTCCTAATCCAGGTCTACCCATGTGCCATCATTTGGATGGCACATGGGTAGACCTGGATTTTTAGCGTGAAAGCGTAACAAACAAACTCACTTTTGCATTTATAGTATTATATGAAAAACCGGTCTAATGACACTCTACACTCACAAAGTGTATTAGGTACAGACGACAGCAGGTCAAGATACCCGAAACTAAAACTTTCCCAATCAACCTTGAACCTAATGCTCTAGCGATAAATTTGAAAATCTATTAAAGAAAATTGATATTTTGGTAGCTTCATGTGTTGGCGTCTGTACTTAAATTAAAATAAAACCTTTACACACTTCGAAATTTTCTATAATTCAATCATGATTCGAAAGACACGTGGCGCCATCTATTATCATAAGAACGTTATTGTTGTTTTTCTTCGGAAACGGTCCTTTTTTCGGGATGAAAGGTACCCTATGTACGTGTCTGTACACCTGACAACGTATATGCAAAATTTCAGGATGATCGGTTCAGTGGTTTAGGCGCGAAAAGGTAACAAACAAACAAACAAACTTACTTACGCATTTATAATATTAATAATAAGATAGGATGTTTACAACTAGGCTTTACAGAGGAGCTATTAAATGATTCCTATGCTTGTAGGCTTTTGTTTTAATCTGCAACGAACATAATCTTCATAAACCAAACAAATATTGCCTACTTATAGAAACATTTTTATTTACGAAGATAAACTTTCGATACAAACAGGTGACAACACGAAACAGCTTACCGCTTAAACCTCTCAGACGGCGATAAAAATAAGGTTAAATCGATAAATCAAACGCCTAATTCCAACTTGGAAATTTTGAAGAAATAATTTGAAAGATTTACGAGATAAAATCTTTTTCTCACACTTTCTACTGTCGTGACAAATCCCACCTTTTTCTCGGGATTGTCATGGATTAGGTGTGACTTTCATCTGAGTCCCTTCAGAGAAGCCTGTTTAGGGAAAATAAATTCAGATTTTGAAATGGTTTCGGATGAAAGTTATTGCTGGGTTGCTTTTGGTAGTAAAGTAGTTTAGTAAGTTCTGTTTCGCGTTAAATGCAATTTAAATATGATTAATTTATTTATAAAATACTGATCTTCTAATTATTGTGCATCATGTTAGTATAATTAACTAACAATGTTGGTATTCTAACTCATTCATTCATTTCAACAATCATTCAATCTGTCTGGCCTGTTCCCATCTGTTCGCGACGATGCGTCACCAAAAAGTGTTAATAGTTTAGTGTTTTTGTTTATAATTTAGACTCAGGAACAATAGTGTTTTATATTTAGAATGTGATAGTGTTTCTTAAAGAAAACGTAAGTACAACCCTTATAAACTTCAATTTAGTGGGCTACATAGCCGTGATTTATAGTTTGTTGGTGCGTCCAGGTACCCTAGATAAAGACCTAGCCCTGGACGTACTATTAGTCGTTTAGTCTTACTGAAAAGCCTACTTAATTGGGTTTATAAGGGTCGTAAATGTTAGTTTGTTGTTTTTTGTTAATTTGTTTTATCAATCTTGGGTTTCAGGGCGTGTTCCGTCCTGAAAAACAAGACTGGGATTTTGTAAATATCATATTATGTTAGGTCATTGGACCAGCTTGAGATACCTGTTTAGTTCACTGAAATAGCTTCATGGGTTTTCAAATAAATCAACTTGAAAAATAATATTTAGTTAAAATAATTATGTTTTGCGTGTTTACGAGTAAAAGTATGTTCGGTATTCGAAACCGTACAATGATTATTTTTATATTTAGGCTATTTATAAGCAGTTTTGTAACATTTGAATACTAAAAATATAGTTAAAAATAAAGTTCAAATCAGGAGACAATTTGCGGTCCTCGTTACGGTAAAGTAGCGAGCGACTTAAGCGCGCGCGAAAATACATAGCTTTGTAGCCATCGGCATGGTACCACAAATTACTGAAGAATTATGCAAGCTGTCTCCTGAAAACTCCTGAAGACTTATCGAGCAGTTGTTATTATTTCATCAACAAGAAACCCTTCCCCGTCAAGACTTCAACTCATAGCCGCCGGCCATCAGTCTGCAGACAGTCCGAACCTATAGGTGCAGGACGTCAGCGCCGTTTGGGCTAGGAGGCCTAGACTAGGTATAGGGATACGCCTGGAATAGGGATACACCCTCCTTTCACCCTACAGTGCCCATCGATCACGCCCGTCCGGCACACCATCTATGTTGGGGTGGGCTTCCAGTCTAACCGAATGCAGCTGAATACAGGATTTTACATCGACAGCGACTGCCTATCTAACCTGAGGAGCTCGTGGGTAATAAAAGCCGCACGAGTCGATCCATCAGGTTAAGCTGCATGCCGGGGTTGGTCCGTAGATGAGTGACCATCTTTACATACCGAGACTCCTCCGAGCCTCGTAAAGCACATTAAGCTTGGTCCCAGCTGTCATTCGTGGATCTTTGGCAGTCGTTACGGGTCGTCAGAAACCCGAAAGCCTGACAACCAGTCTTACCAAGGGGTATCGTATTACCCAATGACTGGGTTGTGGAGGTCAGTTGGGCAGTCGCTCCATGTAAAATACTGGTATTCTGCTACATCCGGTTAGACTGGAAGCCGACCCCAACATAGTTGGGAAAAGGCTAGGCCGATTGATTGGTACGGAACCCTCGGTACGCGAGTCCGACTTGCTCTTGACTGCTTTTTTTAAATTTGTTATTGTTGCATAATTTTGTTTTAGTATGATTCATTAGTTCGACGACGTACCCAATGAAAACTGAACTTCCCTACTTATTTTTCTGACCTTGGATTTCGATAAAACATACAATTCATGTGTTTCACACACAAAAATTGTATGATTTATAGTGTTAAATTGGTTTCTGCCACCGTCGTTATTGTCTCTAACTTTCCATACACAAAAAAACCACTACTGACGAGAAGGGAATATCTCCCGAACCCACTTAGCCTACAAGTAACTTAAGGGCATATCGGCCCGGATAGTAAGGAGTGACATCTGGTAGCCGCCATCTATCGGCTGGTGTCACAAACTTATAATCTATGACTAATTGATTCGAAACTTTTGGACTAAGGATCTTGGATCTCAAATATTTAAGGTGACCCTAACATACATATTTGAAGGGCTGAGATCAGGAAGTTTATTAATTTTGTATTATGGACGACATAGTTTCGACAGTTACGTGTGACAAGGATATCTCTTTTGTCTCTGTAAATTTTTAGATGCTGTCATAAAGTTAACATGATAAAAAACAGGCAGTAAGACATAGGCCATGCACGTAAAACTGTGCAAAAATAGCAAAAATAAAAATCAAAAGTCATTTATTCAAACTAAGCTGTGAATCAGCACTTTATGAACGTCAAAATTACATAAGACAGTCCCCCAAAACGCCCGCCCTTCACCACTTCCTAGTGCTTTAGCTGAGGAGAAGAAGTGGCGCAACCAACTCCCCAGCAGCACAGCTGTCTGTTCAGTTAAAAAAAAAGAGAATCTATAAAACACACGCCAATATACCTACCAAAAAAAAAAAAAATCGAAAACTATACTCAAGCAGAAACAAAATACAAAACTAAAAACGTAAGCAGAACTTTATACTTAAATAAAAGCCTCCAGTAATAAAGGGCGTGCCCACTTACATATAGCCGTACATGTAGTCGTAACTCGAAGTCACAAATGATAAACTAGGACCATCGAAGTAAAATAAACAACGAGTTAAATTACTAATAACAAAACAAAACCAAGGTCAGCAAGACGACCAGTCACCACAAGCAGCACCCGTTCACAAGCATAATGCATAGCATGACGTATGTCGGTGACAGGGAACAAGTCAGCTGGGCTGCCATAGTCGCCTAGACGTTTCTTATAAACATAACCTAAGTTATTCCTCGAAGGGTTAGAGAGAGGTGTATCTGTAAAGTACAGTCGACCAGAACAGTTTTGTCTTGCGTAATGTAAATTATTCTGCGTATTTTTTTTTTGAGCTGGGTTTGCTCTTGACTTTAGTCTATTGTATAGAATCAAGTTCTTGTAACTGAACAGAAAGCTGTGCTGCTGGGGAGTTTGTTACGCCACTACTTCTCCCCAGCTAAAGCACTAGGAAGTGGTGAAGGGCGGGCGTTTTGTGGGACTGCCTTATGTGTGTGTGTGTGTGCGTGGTTTTTTTTTACGAATGTGGGTAATAACACTCCGATCGTATGCTGGCCTAGCGTAGTACGGATATTTAATAGAATAAGAATTCAGTTAATACTGGTTTTGTTACCACTGACCACCAATGACGTGTACCTACCCATATTTTTCTCCAGTTAGAAGGCGTACGCCTGCCCGCAAAAATAACAAACCTTTCACCCTTATTTAACCCCTTTAGAAGGTGAATTTTCAATAATTCTTCCATAGTGCTCACTTTCGATGTATAAAGAACTCTTGCGCAAAATTTTATACGTCTACGCCCAGCGGCTTAGGCAGTCCGTTGTATGTCAGTGAATGATCGAATTTAAGATTTTTATGAAGTTGACGTTTAATTGCCTAAAGGTTTCCACGCAAAGTGTTCCGTAACCTTAAGTCCAATATAACATAAGCAATAGATAAATAATAATAATAACCCCACCGCTGTATCTCTACGTTGACGTCGTCGTGCTCCGAACTTTAGGTCTGTGCCGGTAGAATTTACTTTGCCGGAACGGGTCTAGGATGAGGAGCCAAACCAAGAGAGATACAGAACCCGCAGGGCAGCATGTGGCGAGCTGTTGGGCAGTAGCGACCCCACGGACCCCATCTCCCGAGAGAAATTTTGTACTCATCTCTGGCTTGCCTTTATTAGCCGGCTGGAGTGAACACTGACGAGGAACAGAGCGCCCACCACTTTCTTGCCTTTATTGGCCGGCTTGAGTGGAGATTCGCAAGTGCAAACGTGCTCGGAGGAAGGAAGTATTCCAGTAAGGTGCTGGTAGGGATCTTGATCGAACTTTCGGGATTGTCCTGATAGCCTCTCTACTCCTCAAGCATCTCAGGAAGTGTTGCCCCCTTGTCGCTACGTCACTACGTGCTAGCGGCCGTTTCTGGGGGCCCATTATTGAGTGTGCAAGTCACCCCCAGCCATTTTATCTGTGTATAATATATAACATTGGTCAGGCAGGTGACATAGTTCTTCCATAGTTCAAGTACCCCAATCCACTTTAGCCACCCAGACCCATAGCCCAATATAATAATAATAATAATATCCTGGGACATTTTCATACACGGTCATCTGATCCCAAACTAAGCAGAGCTTGGACTATGGAAACCAAAAAACTGATATACTACATATAGGTACTACTTTTTTTTTTTGTAAATACATACTTATATAGATAATAACACCCAGACTCAGGACAAACCCACGACCTGTGGCGTGATATCTTAACCAACCACGCCAACTGGCCTGTCTAAATATTATATTCTAGATATTCTAAACAAAACACTGGCAGTACACGTACGCTATAGAACTAGTAAGCAACCTGTTGCTATCAAAGTGTGATAGTAAACTTCGAGAAAGAAACATTATATACACTAGAGATTCGCAGAGTACAGATGTGTCCGTTAGCAATATTTAATTATTTCTTTAATAATAGTGACCTCCTTTAGTGCATTACTAACGTAATGCAACTGTAATTTTGCTTAGTGTGTAGTTTCAGTAATAATGGACTCGAAATAGTGAACTCGTCAAAATACAAAATGGATAGAAGCCCCTTTAATCCAAGGAGGCCAGTGCACCCCTCCGCCTCGCCGTCAAAGACGATAACGCAAATCCCAGCCCTGGAATCGGTCACAACACCCGAAATTCAAAAATGGATGTCAGCCATCGAAGAGCACTTAAATGAAGTTTGCTCTATAAAAGTATATAAAGTAGGATCTGGAACATCACAAATGGCAGTCCTTTATCAGTCGCTCAAGCAGAAAGCAATTCACGCGTATAACACGGTTGATGCCCTTCAAGAAAAGCGTGACCTGACGGAACATATTTCGGAGCTCAAGGAGACGATTAAGGACTCTGGTTCTGCGGGAAATGTTTCGTTTTCCGATATGGTGAAGAAGGGAGCAAATGATTTCATTCGACCGCAAAATTTAAGCTCTGCAGCTATTTATCCCAACGATAAATTAAAGTCGAGTGACGAAACAAAAGACCTCGTGAAAAAAATCATTCGCCCGGATCAAATGAAGCTGCAAGTACGTGGTGTCCGCAAGACCAAAAATGGAGGCGTTATTATTAGTACCGAGACGAAACATGACGCTGATAAACTGAAGCACGCAGTCCAGCTCTCTACATCCGGACTTACCGCCGATGAATCCAACAAGCGCAAACCTCGGATCGTGATTGTAGGTGTGCCGACTACTTTGGCTGAAACTGAAGTCTTCAGGTGCATTTACGAACAAAATGTAGCCGACAAGTTTCCAGCAATGCCTATGGAGTCCTTTTTGAGCTTAATTAAATTAAGCCACAAATCGGGAGATGCATCGACCTGTAACTACGTCATTGAAGTTACAGCCAATATACGTAAAGCCCTATTATCCCAATCGAGACTTTTTATAAATTGGACGTCCTGCCCTGTCAGGGACTTCACCCTGGTTACCAGATGCTACAAATGCCAACAATATGGTCATGCAGCAAAAACATGCAGAGAGCTGAAATCTACGTGTGGTCATTGCGGTGAAGAAGGACACTCGATGTCAGAGTGCGCGAAGAAAGCTGATACACCGAAATGTGCAACTTGCTCGCGCTTTAAGAAGCCCAATAACCACAAAACGGGAGATGCCGAGTGCCCTGCTAGGAAAATAGCGGAATACAGGTATATCAACTCTATCGACTACGAGGGCGCCTAGAGCGTCATAAGGCCAGACTTCCGTGTTGAATGCCTGCTGCCGACTCAACAAAACACTGCACTGGCCTACAAACCCTCGATTTTGTTGATGTCTAAACACAATCATTATCACCCGCTACAAAAATCGATTAATTTTGTGCAACATGGACTTTACTCCACTTACTAATTCTGCTGACGCAATGTCATAATTATGGAATGTGTTTAACAAGGTTATAAAGTGCAAGAAACTATTTTAAGAAATTACGTATATTAGACTTTTTGTTATTTTTATCTTTAAGGTAAATAGTATATAAGTAAACTAGGTATAAAATTATGAATTAATTCAATTTTGTCATTATTTCAAGACTTCGAATGTTTAATATTGTTAAGAATTTTATATTCCTCTAATTACCATAAAAATATATGCTCATGCCGCCTGTGATACAGGTTTATCCTAGTACAGGCACCTAACATTATACTACCTTTGTAAATTATTTCTAAGATTTTATGATAACATTTTACCAATTTTTAAAACTGAATAAATATTTATTATTATTATTTATTATTATTATCAAGTACTAAAAAGGATGTTCCCTTGTTTTGCAGCGAGAAATTTCATAGAATTTCGTTTCGCAGCAAATGTTTCATATAATATTTGGTTCTTGAAATTTTATTCGAATATTATTGTTTCAACGATTATTTAGTTGAATGAAACATTGTTTCACAGAAACACAATTCAATTAATTATATAATCACATTTTATTTTAACAAACTTATCAAAGAGTAAAATTATTTTTAATGAATATAGTTTGTTCGGTGTATTTTGTCATGGTAGTTTCTTTTTTCAACGAAAATTTAAAAATAGACGTTATGCTATTAATATTTTTTAAATAAAAAAAAATAAAAAAACAAACCAAACATGCATTATGCCTGCTTCTGTATGCATTGTGCTTGGGGCAACCTGACTCGCGGACAGGTTAGGTTAGAAGGGGATGGCGGGGTCCAGAGAGCTAGCGAAACGAGTTAGTGTACCCCCACGTCATGGTTAAAATAGGTCGAATCTGTTTCAAAACCGATTCGGGGCACCCGACTCCACGTAGACTTTTGGCTGCTAACCCTAGAGTGTCTATAAAGATCCGGAGGCACGAAGGGAGGGCAGCCGCCACCCGCTGTAACAAAGCATGGGTGACTATGCTTTGTTACGTAAGGCGAAGGGGTTGCACTTCCCGCAGCGCCGGAGATATTGCAGAAGCAATTTTAATGTTTTGAGGTTAGGTGATATATGCGTGCATAACATTATATGCTCCAAACAAATATACAAAATTTTATAGATGTATGTATGTTTGTTTGTATGTATGCATGTTTGTCCACGCATTTCTCCGAAACTGTTAATCGGATCGTGACCATTCTTTTATTGTTGGCTTATATTTACTTCAACTTAGGGCACAATGAGAGTTTCATCAAAATCGGTTCAGTAGTTTTCAAGATAATGGACTAATACGTGTAAGTGTGACGGCCTGGCTTATTGATACGAGCTACGGGTGTGGTGTCAACGGAAAAACATCTCCGAACCTTGGTCAAATTCTAGTGCAATATTTATAATAAAACTATTAACTACTTATTACAAACAAATATTACCTAAAACTAAAAATTAAGAAATAAAAAATAATTTAAAAAGGTAAATCGACTTCAAAAAGAAAGTAACTCAAAATTATGAAATAACTTTAATTTCGGAAGTAGATGGCAAAAAACTAAAATACAGATCCCAAGACTCCGACTTCCGAAATTAAAGTTATTTCATAATTTTGAGTAAATTTTTTTTTTTAAGTCGATTTAATTTTTTTTTAAATTATTAATTATTATTCGATATTTTAAGTACCCATGGTTTTGTTTCTAGGTTAAGTAATTATGGTATCTTATAGAAGAGCGGAGTCTCCTAGCACAGGCATTGTTTGCTTAAAAGGAAGCTCCAAACACTAAACCCTTTTTTGTAAACTGAAAGTAAAAATAAATCTAAACTTTATTTATTTATTATGAAAATCTATACACATATCCACTTTCCTGTCTGTTTGTTCTATACCGCGTTGCACTTCTGAATACGCAACGGATTTTGATCGGAAGATTTATGAATATTTAATATAGATATCACGTAAGAAATCCCTATGTTTTAACATGTCGCCATTGTTCCCAAGCGAAGCAGTGGCTGCTCGCTAGTTATAATAGTACCTTAGAATTCTTAGAGACTTAGCTCATAATAAACTACGTAATGAGGCAGTTTTAATATTAACGAACTTTAATTATTCATGAAAGAGTTCTTCATTTTAGGTTCCTGAATAATGAAACACGTCCCGACAAATTTTGGAAGGGTTTGAAACAACTCCGAAGAAGTTGTGAAGTTCAGTCATTTGTAGAATTAGTGTATTTCAGTATTTTCGAAATAGATAAAGTTACCTCTAGGTAGGTTGAAGGTTTATACATTTCCTACGTAAAATTTCTTGAAATAAAATAAAATGAAATTAATTTTTTATTTCAGTAAGTAGATCAGTTTTATGACACTTTTACGCGTCAATATTTTAAAACTAGATGGCGCCAGCGTTGCCTAGCTGACTGATCCCTGAGAAAAAATGCCGAAGCAAGCTCAGAGGTCATGGTCTCTTTTAAAGTCCAAATTTTATATTTTTAGGATTTTATGTGAGTCTAACAACGCAGGGCCATGTCTGGAAGGGCCTTTTGTAGAAAGAGGCATTGCAGCTTTTAGTTGACCTGCCCTACCAGACGGCATGCAATCGTCAGTCAGCTCATCCCTGTTTTAGGGAGCTCAACGGCCCCACACACGATGTCACTAGCCTGTCTATTATATAAAAATCTCACCGTGAAGACTCGTGTTTTTGCAAAAACCCTATATTTTACCAGTAAGATTGAGAAATGTTTTCACAATTGTCTAATTATCCGGGTTTTCGCAAAAATTCGAATTATCAAATCATCCTACAACATATTATTGATTATATTGAATAGAACTTTAATAAAAACTTAACAGCTTCTGTAGTCGGTGCCAAGCTAACGTTCACTGAAGAATTGAACACTGACTTCAGAAGCTGTTAAGTTTTTTATGAAAGTGGTTTTATTCGTTTTAGGTTTTTGTGTCGGTTTTTACTTTTTAAAAGTAAATTTATTTTTCCATTTAAGGTTGAATGTAAATTACTGCCTAAGACGCACAAAAAGAAGAATCATCAAAATATAAAGATACAGGGTCCGGACCAGTGCTTCACCTAGATTCTCCACCTGGGTAAAGCACGGGTACCATAAGGTCCCGTGCTCCAACTGATGACGTTATTGTATACTGAAGCAGTAAATTGTTTTCCCTATACATATACAGTATATTTATAAATATAACTTCGTACATAAAAATAATTACCTAATGTATTACGCATATATACTAAAACCGGCCAGAAAAATATGAAGATTACGCTAGAGAAATAATCATCAACATTGGTTCATTATTTTTGAGAAAATCGTGGACATACAAAAATACATACATCATCTGCCTAGCCTTTTCCCAACTATGTTGGGGTTGGCCTCCAGTCTAACCGGATGCAGCTGAATACCAGTATTTTACATGGAGTGACTGCCTATCGGACCTCCATAACCCAGTTTCTGGGTAATACGATACCCTTTGGTAAGGCTGGTTGTCAGACTTTCGGGCTTCTGACAACCCATCACGACTGTCAAAGATCCACGAATGACAGCCAGGACCAACGGCTTAACGTGCTTTCCGAGGCACGGAGGAGTCTCGGTATGAAAAGATGGTCACCCATCCACAGGCCAACCCCGGCAAGCGTAGCTTAACCTGATGGATCGACCCGTGCGGCTGTTATTACTTAGCCACGAGCTCCTGCAGACAAACATACATACATACGGGTCGAATAACCTCCTTTTTTGAAGTCAGTTAATAAAATACTCTAAACCGCCAGACACTTATAAAGTCATGTATTCAATGTCGCTCAAGTACTTGGGTACACAAAGTACTTATGCGACATTTAAATGTCAGAGGTATTTATGGAATACATATTTTCTTAAAAAAATAATTTGTTAAATGTAGGGAACAGCTGCTTCTCCTCGTGATTTCAAGGTATGTACCATGGTTAAAATTGTTGTGAGTACAATGACATTTTTCAGGTATTAATTTGTTTCAATTGAACCTTATTTAATTATAATAGGTTGGGGAAAAAGTTTCTTCGCATTTTTTAAGAAAGTTCAAAACATTTTTTAATATAGTTTATTTACATTTAACTAAAGTATGTAGGTACCATTTTGTTTGATAACTTTTTGCCATCTTGTAGGTAGGGACATAATCCCATTGCTATAGAAATTTCGGGACTTCTGGTCAAAATACCGCGACAAGTGGTTTTGGCAGTCCTCTCGTGATGTTAACCTGACACTGCCTAAAGAATTCTGGAGAGACCGAAACAGGTGGAAATCTGAAGGTGCAAGGTCAGGACTATACGGCGGATGCATTAACACCTTCCAGCCAAACTCTCTTAATTTTTGCTGAGTGGCTAAAGATGTGTGAGGTCTAGCGTTATCATGATGAAAAACCACACCCCTTCTGTTGATTAATTCCGGCCGCTTTCTCTCAACTTCTTG
The DNA here is from genome assembly GCA_948252095.1 of Dicycla oo. Classification (NCBI taxonomy): domain Eukaryota; kingdom Metazoa; phylum Arthropoda; class Insecta; order Lepidoptera; family Noctuidae; genus Dicycla; species Dicycla oo. The sequence continues at coordinate 20,618,978 of OX411733.1, forward strand.
CTTTAATCTCATCAGTTGTTCGCAGTAGAGTTCAGAATCGATGGTCCTGCCTGGTGGTAACAGCTCATAATGAATAATGCCCTTCCAATCCCACCACACACACAGCATCACCTTGTTGCGAGTTAACCCGGGTTTCGCCACAGTCTGTGAAGCCTGATCGGCCTTTGACCACGACCTTCTTCGCACGTTCTTGTCATACGTGATCCACTTTTCATCACCAGTTATCAGCTTTTTCAAAAATGGTTCGGTTTCATTACGTCGTAATAAAGAATCACAAATGAGTACACGGTTCATTAGGTCGTAACTACTGATATGCCGATCTTGCTCCACTTTTTCAAAAATGGCATCCATTTTATCCGTAATAGGGCGACCAGAGCGACGTGCATCTTTGACATCAAAATTTCCGGTTTGAAAACGCTTAAACCAAATTTGTGCTACTCTCACAGACACTACACTAGGTCCATAAACATCGCAATTTTTTTTCGCGGCTTGCGTTGCATTTTTACCTTTTTTGTAGTAAAATTTTAAAATGTATCGAATTTCTTCATTAGATTCACTCATCTTGACGGTACGAACAACAAATGAAAATCACACATTTTCCTAATTTGAATTTGGAATTATGTTCTTTAAAATTTAAACTTTCAATGATACCAAAACCAGCCAGATACAAATAGTATAGCCAAAGAGATTTTATTACAAGTTCATACATACTATAATGCGATAAGACTTATTCCCCAACCTAATAGTTTCACCTACCAGAGGTGTTTATTATGAAAATACGTGTAATTTTTTACGTACATTAGAAAGCCAATATTCGATAGTACAAACATTTATTCCAAAACGCGCAAACCAATATTACACTTCCAAACTTTTTCCTCAACGTCGAACCGAAATAAACGGAACTAATAAAACAGTAACTCCAATAAAAACCGGACAGCAGCCGGGTAAAAAATAACCGCGAAAAACCCGACTACACAAAATACAACCCGGATGTTTTGCCCGGTCCAAAAGGTATCTTAACCGGTTCAACGCTTGTCGATATCCGGATTATCCGAATTTAAGGGTTGACACTAACAAGGGTTAGATTTTCTACGCCGTCAAGGGTGGAAATGGCTTAGGGTTAATTGGACACATTCACTCAATATTCCAGACGTAGCATCGGACGGTTAATGGAGTTTCAAGTCTCGATAACCGTACGATATATCCGGATTTTTGGACCGTGTTAAGGCTGGTTTTGGGGAAAGAATTTGGCGGGTAAAGGGGAGCATTAATAAGAAGGAGATTAATGAGGAGCTGAGTACTGTCTAATGAAGCCTACTACCGGCCTTGGGTTATATTTCAAGATTTGCATAGTGACATCTTTTTCAAGTCAAAGAAATAAATAGGTTGTATTATGCCTGATATCTAAAGATAAATGAGGAGTAACAGAAGAAAGTATATAAACTGCATCAATATAACTTTTGAGATAAATGCATAATCTATTATATTTTAAATGAAAGGGCACAAACAAACAACGGGATTTAATACTTTTTGTAACGTTAGGTACAGACGCCAGCAGGTCAAGCTACCCGAAACTGTCAAATTTTCCCAATCAACCTTGAAGTAGCTCGATGTGCTGGCGTCTGTACATTTGGTTCTTTTTTAGTATAAAAATTAATACGGTTTGATACGTCATATTTTGACATAAATAAGAAGGTGTTAAAAATTAAAAATTTGAAGAAAAAAAAAGAGTTAATACGCTTTTATCTGCTACTGTTATATGATAAGGATTAAACAGTAAATCAAGTCGAAAGAAAGTTTTCTCCGGACACAGAGGCCATAGCACGAACGAGCAATATAGGTAAACGTAACGTAATTGAAACGATTTTCGAATCAAAAATACAACTATCACTATAAAGCATTAAATGATAAATGATTTATTTCTGTAAGTAGGTTTGTATAAACCCTTTTACAAGTCACTTTTTTTTTTTTAAATTAGATGAGGTCGCCGTTTCCTATCTGACTACTCTGAGAAGAAAGGCCGAAACAAACTCAGAGGTTTCAGTCTCTTATAAAGTCCAGACATAATCTTGGACAGTTCATGTGAACACCATGTGGATTGGTGTCTGAAATGGTCTTTTGAGGAAAGAAACACAGATTGAGAGGACCTGTCCAGTCAGTGCACGTATTTATCAGTAATCGCGCAGCTCAACTCAGAACTTAAGGAGCTCAACGATTCGACGAACAATACCAAAGAAAGGACATTTGGGTAGGCCGCATAAATTACTCAAACTGCCAGACCATGATTAAAAATGACAGAGAAAAAATAAAACAAACAAAAAAGCAATAACCTACATAGTCTTCACATTCACAATAATTAAAATAAAATAATTAAAACAAAGTAAATATTCATGTCAACATTCAGTACGCAAAAATAAAAAAGAGAAAATTTGGAGTTGCTCAATCCCAAGCCTTTTTGTCTTCAATATAATGTTTAACGGTACAAAAAGCTTTCTGACACAACTTGCGTTTAATGAATGATTTGAATTTATTAAGGCTTAGATCTTGAACGTGGCTTGTAAGTTTATTATAAAAGCGTATACATTGACACCTGAATGAGCCACCTATTTTCTTGAGCCTTGTTGGAGGTACAACAAATTTATGTTTGTTCCTAGTATTTATATTGTGGATATCACTGTATTTTTTGAACAATTTAATATTTTTATGGGCATATAAAAGATTTTCAAAAATGTACTGAGAAGGCACAGTCATTATATTAATCGCCTTAAACTTTCTGAGATATTGTCTCGGACTTAATTTATAAATGGATTGAACAGCTCTTTTCTGCAAAACAAAGATAGTCTGAATGTCGGCTGAATTTCCCCACAACAGAATACACATTACACTATGAAAATAGCTAAAGTACACTAAACGGGCTGTCTCTATGTTAGTTAAATTACGAATTTTCCTAACAGCGTATGCTGCGGAGCTTAGCTTTTTTGACAATATATCTATATGTGGGCCCCACTGAAGCTTAGCATCCAAAGTTAAGCTCAAGAATACTGTGCTATCTTCAGGATTCTCATTTCAGTCTCATTTCAGCAGTGTGATGCGTAGTCCGCATGTGATGTTGTAAATCAATCTGCGTAGCCTTTTCCCAACTATATTGGGGTCGGCTTCCAGTCTAACCGGATGCAGCTGAATATCAGTATTTTACATGGAGCGACTGCCTATCTGACCTCCACAACCCAGTTACTTGGTAATACGATACCTCGTGGTAAGACTGGTTGTCAGACTTTCGGGCTTCTGACGACTATCAAAGATCTACGAATGACAGCCAGGACCAACGGCTTAACGTGGAGGACAACACGGAGGAGTCTCAGTATGTAAAAACGATCACCCTTTCACGGACCAACCACGGCAAGCGTAGCTTAACCTGATGGATCGACCCGTGCGGCTGTTTTTACTTAGCCATGCGCTCCTCATGTGGCGTTGTAAAAGCCATCACAACATGAATAAAGTCTTAAAACTAATAAATAGGCAATTCTAAAATTCGTTCGAATTTACGTTAAATGTTTACATGAAACCATAAAAAAGGTGGAAGATTTATTCTATTTAGGAACAGACGCGACATTTGCCTAACTTACCATTGTAATGTTTTGGGGAAGGACTGAGAACAATACATGTGTCATTACTAATGTATGTACCTACTATTGACAGCTTAGTGGACGAGACCGGAATACTGTAGTAGATGGTAAAATACTTCTGGTTTGTCTTGTAGATGACTTGAAAGTGCTAGTAGGTTCACATATTCATTTATGTAACCATAGATTATACTATTACCATAGCCACACATACCATAGCCACACATACCATAGACAGACGGCCTTTTCAACTGCAATGGTACGCCAACTGCACACCGACTGCAATTTCCTATTCCGAGACCGATTCTTCTTTTCGTTCATCTTGGGTTCATTAACCGACTTCAAAAAGGAGGTTCTGTATTCGACTCGTATGTAATCCAACCCTGCAGCCCGATTGCAGTGGGTGTGCAGTTGGCGTGCAGTTGCAGTTGAAATGCAATCCTTCTGTCTAGAGCCATAATGAATGTGCGTTTCTATTTTGAGACATGGCAATAACGTGGTTTTTTTTAATAGAAATTGTACTCAAACAAGCCGGCAGAAAGATTCAATTGGGTTAGTAGCGTTTGGGAAAACTTTGTAGAAATTGGTTGGTTTTACCAATTCTACTTCAGTCGGGAATTGAACCCGGTATCTAATACGTATTAGACACGTGTGAAGCGTAACGGAAGGAGGAGAGAATGAGTAAAGATGATAGACAAAATGAAGAGTATTATTGACTAGTATTTCACTATATTATTTAAAATTAATTTACATAGCAATAGGTATTAAACAAAGCAATAACAAAGCGCTTTTTTTATATATGGCATCTCGTAGTTGACCTAGAGAGGTCGTGACTACTTAACCGGACTATCCTGTGGCTGCCTTAAGATGACTCAAAGCCTCCAGCCAGGGGCATAAAACTTACAGACTAAGCGACTACACGCTAAGGGCTCCCCCTGTGGGGAACGGGCCTCGGCTTAGGGCGTCGCTAAGGGGAGGACAGCAGGATGGGACAGGCTGGATCAGATTAGAATTATTATTGTCAGGGGAGTTTAAAGCTACTGGCTCAGCTACGCCACCAGCTGGCACTTCATACCCGAGCAAGGGACGGGGGGGAGGACGATCATTAAGGGGTCGTCGCGAGGGACCTCGGCGGCGAGGTCGGAATGTCGATTTGTGTTTGTTCCTACGGTCCCTACTGCTCTCCTGGAGAAGAGTTATGGGCTCGTCGGGATCTGAGAGGACAAGCCTAGGGCGGCGGACCTTACTAATACGAGAGGGGACATAGCTAGCCGCCTCGACAACCAGAGGGTTGCGATGGTTGGTGGCTGAGTCGAAGAAACGCTTGGAATTGCGTTTCAAGAACTGGGAGATGGTGGGAATGTCGAGATCTACGTGGAGATAACAAAGCGCGGCGCGGCCCGTCTATTATGGAAACTAGTCGAGTGTGTACTGATGCGCGTAGCTCGGCGCGCGCGCAGGTAGCCTCGTGTGCACGCCGCCAGTTCGGAGCTCAAGGCCGTTGTTATCTCGGCTGGAACAAATCTTACGCACCCGGTGAGTGCAAGTGGCGCGTGTAACTGTACGGTCGTCGACCCCTCGGAGAACAATAGATCACCTGATCTCCGTGCTTGGCGCAATCTCATAGGCGGAAGCGGATTTCTCGCAATTGTAATTTGGTCTAAGTGACCGTCGCTTCCGCCACAACTTCGTCAAGTCTTCTCGTCGCCTATTCCGCAATTTTTCAAGACTAAGGTCTTCAATCAGCCCCAACTGTCAGTGTGCACGGTTCAGCACCGTATGTCATAGCGTTTCGGTTATAATATACGGTGCTGAATTGTGCATACTGACAGTCGGGCTGATCTAAAAATGCAAGGTCACTCAGCGCGCTATAGAGCGGGCTCTTTCAAACTCCAAGCATAGGAGTTTCTTTAAAAAATAATAATAATAAGAATAATAAAGTTTATTCATCAAAAAGTAACAATACAATGTGACATTTTCGGCGAGCCACAAACTAAGCGTCGCTTGTATCTTGTGGCACGGGAGTGCGATTTTACAAGGATATAAAGGTTACATTGAGTTAGAGAATGTTAGGTCATTACATATTTTTCATAAACAAAGGATAAAAGTGAAAATTAAATAAAACATTCCTGTGATTCTGAACACAGAATAAAAATATCAGTCTTTAACGTTGGGCTTATGCTGTGGTGAGTGAGGGTGCGTGTGAGTGTGTGTGTGTATGTGTGTCTATATCAATGCTTCGGTGTCGTCGTATGATAGTTTTAAAAGAGCTCAAGTTAGGGTTTTCTTTCTTACAGGTCGTGGTGGAGCAGCCTTTTAGATCGCAGAATTTGCTAATTTTAGAGAAGACGATAAAATCAAACATGAAATTCTCCGGAAAAGGACCGGAGCTACCGACATAGCTTGCACAGTAAGCAAGCTAAAGTGACAGTGGACTAATCATATTTGTTGAAGGACCGATAGCCTGTGGAGCAAACGAAATCTCGAATGGAGATTACGTAACGGCAAGCGTAGTGTGGGACCCCCTCCAGCTGGATGGACCTACGACCTTAAGAAGGTGGCTGGGACAGACTTAGTGCGGAAGCTGTTGTGGCTCAGTCTGGGAGAGGCCAGCAGTGGATTGCGATATGCTGAGTTGTTTTCGAATAAGCTCTTTACTGGAAAGTACGATATACAGGGAGTCCCAAAAATCGACCGACATACTGTAGTTGGTGATAGCTTTTGTAAAGCCCTCCCAAAATAACAAAACATATGTTACGCAAAATCTTATAGTTTTCGAGTTATACCACATTTTCAAAAAAATATCAAAATTTCCGCCATGCGTCATTCTTTTGACTCGCATAATTATGTAAATAAAATCTTTTAATTTATAACTTTTTCCATCAAAATATTATTTAATAGTTTCTCTATCCGTAATTCTCCATAAAAACTTACCAATTCAACATAAATTCACTATTATTAGATTTTTTTTTCTCAAATATATTTATGTTAATAAATTTTAAACAGTGGTGACTAAAAAGAATGTATGTGGCACTTTTGGCAAACATATTTAAAAACTTGCTTGTTTAATGCCAATGTTGGTGTTTTTCTATTAAATAAATTACTATAGACATTACCTACGATCTTATCATGCTTACTGAATCCTGGCTATCTAAAAATTCGACCATTCCAGAAATGGAAAACTACACATCGTATTATACCAAAAACCACTTAAACCAAAATGATGGTATCGTATTATATCTAAAAGATGGTATACGTGCCAATGTCTATGAACCGAGTACTTGTGAAGTTAATTGCCTGGTGATGACCATAAGTAGTGACCTGGCTATTATATCAGTGTACAGACCACCGGCTTTCAGAAACTTAGATCTTTTTTTAGATTCGCTTGATAAAATTCTGTCTAGCCTCAAGCAATACAAAAATATTGTCATGATGGGTGACCTAAATATAAATATTCAACTAGAACATCCTACCCCCAAAGCATCAGAATACATGAACCTGCTTGCGGCCAACGGCTTCCTTACCACACATACATTACCCACAAGAGAATCAAATTGCCTTGATCACTGTTTTGTTAAAACAAAACTGAAAACTTCGACTATAGTTTGTCACTCTACTTTGACTGATCATTCATGTGTAATGATATCGCTGCCTTTGTTTGCAAATAACAGACACAAAAAAAACGCCACTCTCACGAAAACCGACTATGACGCCGCTATCAGAGACCTTAAGCAAATTAATTGGGAAGAAATGTTTTCTAGGGAGGATGATCCGAACGCCATGACAAACATGTTTTTATCTACTATCAGGGATATACTAACGCTACACACACTGTCTTACAAGAAGCCAAGAAGCCAGGTTACTATTAAGCCATGGATAACGCCGGGTTTATGTAGATGTATAAGAAACCGTGATCACCTTCACCAAAAATTGCGAAAAGACCCAAAAAACGCAATTCTAATTATAACATATAAACGTTACCGCAACACATGTAATAATTTGTTAAAATCTCTTAGGAATAGTTATTTCAAAGCAGAGTTTGCTAGGGCTAAAAATAATATAAAGAATCAATGGGGATTAGTTAAAGAAATGTGTAATCTGAATTACTGCCCCAAAGTGCCATCAGAGTTATTGAGTATAAACTCAAATACTCATAACTCTCTAGATACAATTAATAAGTATTTTGTGAATGTTGGCAGTGATTTGGCAACCACTATTTTGTCTAGAACTCACTCAAATGAGATAGATTTATGTAAGCGATGTAAACCAAATCCAAATGTTGAACCCCTAAACTCCTTCATGTTTTTCCCTACTGACGAGTCCGAGATAAAAAGAGTTATAAGTGGGCTAAAATCTAAGAACTCCTCAGGATGGGACGGGATCTCTACTAAGTTTGTTAAGAGGGCAGTAGTTATCCTTGCACAACCACTAGCACTTATATTTAATAGTTGCTTATCGAATGGAGTATTTCCTGAAGGGTTTAAAAAGGCGGTCACTGTTCCCATTTATAAAACAGGAGACAGAGGTGCGGTGTCAAATTATAGACCTATCTCCCTTCTCCCTACTTTTTCTAAAATTCTTGAGAAGTTAATAAATAAGCGACTGAAACATTACCTAGAAACTCACAAACTTCTCTCCGGTAATCAGTTTGGGTTTAGGGAAAAAATATCTACCAGTGACGCATTACATAAATTAACAACTTATGTTGTGGAAAGCCTGGATAAAGGTCAAAAAACTCTAGGAATATTCCTAGATCTAGCGAAGGCCTTCGACACCGTCTCTATTCCCATACTCCTACGCAAACTTGAAAACTTAGGCATTCGTGGAACTCCACTGCAACTCTTTCGGGATTACTTATCCAATCGGAAACAAGTCGTAAAAATTAATGACAGCCTAAGCAATGAGGAATACGTCTCCTTCGGTGTACCCCAAGGTAGTGTGATGGGTCCTACTCTGTTCCTCATTTATATTAATGACCTTTGCAATTTGCACTTAACGAAAGGACAAATAATAACATTTGCGGATGATACGGTTCTACTTTTTAACTCTAACACATGGAAAGACGTGAGTGAAGCAGCAAATGAAGGTTTTGTTTTGGTAACTTCATGGCTAGACAATCATTTATTAACGCTCAATATAGACAAAACAAAATTTATCACATTTACTATAAACGCTAAAACTCAACCTGCCCCAAATTCCATTAAAATCCAAACTCACACTTGTGACAATATAATTACATGCCATTGCAGTTCAATCACCAGAGTAAGCAGCATCAAGTATCTTGGTGTAATTGTGGACCAAAATTTAAACTGGAAAGAACACATTGTTAACATAAGTAATCGTGCCAGAAAATTAATTTATATATTCAAAATACTTAGGAATTCATGCGATGTTAAGACACTACTGAATGTGTATTTTGCTCTATGCCAATCTACGCTAACATATGGGCTGAATATTTGGGGTGGTACTTCTAAAAACAGTATGATATTGGTGGAAAGAGCTCAACGCATGATCCTTAAAGTACTGTCGCGTAAAAAATATACTTACCCCACAAAACAACTATATTCAGAACTGGATGTCCTTACAGTACGCAAACTATATATTAAATTACAGATACTCTCACAACATAAAGTCAAGCCACACTTTACATCAAGACGACGAACAGATATAGTTTATAAAACACCCAAATATAACACATTTTTTTGCACAAAGATTTCACAATTATCTCGGTCCTAGTATATATAACAAAGTGAGCAAAAAGTTAAAGTTAATAGATCTCAATAAACAATCATGCAAATTAGCTGTAGATAAATTCCTAAAATCATTAGACTACAATAATACCGAAGACCTTCTGAAAGTAGGCACATAAATAAATAACATAAATAACTACAAAAAATCACGTAAATAGTTACACACACACAGAAACCCGTACTCACCTGCTCACAACAACCGCACTCATACAAATACATCAGTATATGTCAAACACAAACGTAATAACAAAACACAACAACCACCACAGTTCGTTGAATCTTTTAAAAAGAATCAAAGGCAGTGCACCGATTTCAATTAAACCATTTGCAGGATCTTTTGAATAAATGTTTGTACATCGCACTATTCACACCTCGAGTGAGGACTTGTAAGTATTGTGCTGTTCTGAGGACGAGGAACACTAACCGCTCGTGATACAGTTTTTACTAGTACGAGAGGTTAGGGCTAATCAGTCTAATGATAGCCGAGGCCTACAATACATCTCATACCTATATGTTGACTTTGTTATAAAGTGCCCATAAGATGTACCTAATACCGATCTCATCTAATTAATATCAAAGATTGTAGATTTTAATTGTAATTCTTGTATGGCTGTCACTTGATTATGCAATAAATATTATTATTATTATTATTATTATTATTATTATATTAAATAATATTTTTATGGAAAAGTTATAAATGAAAAGATTTTATTTACATATGAGAGTCAAAAGAATGACGCATGGCGGTAATTTTTTTTTTTTTTTTGAAATCTGGTATAACTCGAAAATTATAAGATATTGCGGAACATATGTTTGATTATTTTGGGAGGGCTTGACCAAAGCTATCACCACCTACAGTATGTCGGTCGATTTCTGGGACACCCTGTAGAGTACAGCAAGGTAATAATTAACATTGATCACCCAGACAGCGGACTTGTTGATCAAAGTGCAACAAACATAATTTAGTCTGACCTAACAGATAGTAGTTTGTATAAGTATGTTGTTAGTCTAGAACGCATCAACGATAAACGAGAATCTAAGTATCTATGTGGCAACATTGTTCCAGAAGAAATACGGAAAATTTAAAAGTGATTTTGCTTCAAGTATGCAGTAGAGTCTGTACGAATTATTTAACACTGGAGTTGGAAACTCGCGACTTATCTTTCCACCACTTTATGAGGTGTTCAGTTTCATAAGTACCTACGCATAGTCAAAACAAGAAACAAAATACAACTATCCAAACAAATTCAAAACAAATAAAAGTTGTAACGACAAAATTTACTGAGCCCGATATAACCGCTTTTATCTGACGCAAACTAGTTCCACCTGGTATGTTTGCGTAATATTCGTAACGGAGTTAGTGAAAACTTTTCCGGTTACCAACGGGTTATTGGTATTGAATAAAGGTAGTTAGTGTTTGATATCCGACCCAGTAGATTAGTCGTACGATGAGCAATTGTTTTTTTTTTTGGCTTATTGTTAGAGGTATTTGGGAGGATACAATCTAATTTTGGTTTTTGATTTATCAATGTTCGTTGGGTGAGGGTAGATTAACACATTCTCTGCTGAATTCTTTATGCAAACGCTTCTTTATGCTACACCCTTACCAACCCTTTTTTTACGATGTTTTCGAAACAATAGAGATGCACAACGAACGCACATGTGCGCCGCGCCGCACTCGAAGAAAGTTATGAAAACGCGCATGTGTGTCTGCCGCACTTAATGTGTTAAGGATGCGTTTCCACTGACGCGGAGTTGGGAGGAGCGGAGCAGAGAATAGCAGTGAAAAGTGGCAAGTGTTTTCACTGAAGCATAGCGGAGCGGAGTGAAGATTTCGAGCACTGTGTTTGGTCAATTCAAGGTCCACTCCTCTCCACTCCACCAAGCGCCACGTCCGTGGAAACGCACCCTGATAGTCAAATAAATTCTATTGAGTAGGTTTTCGTTAGTCTACACATTATCTGCTTAATTATTAGCGAAATTTGTGCAAACGCTACTTTATGCTACACTAATCCTGTGTGGCAAAGACTCGGGCGCGTGAAAAAATAACTTGTGTGTAGATTAATTGTTACGATGATTTCAAAACAATAGAGATGCACAAGGAACGCAGAAAGTTAATAAGAAAATTATATGGACGCGCATACGCGCCGCAAGCACATGGTGAACGTCCAAAACGCGCATGCGCGTCGGCCGCACCTAATGAATTAATGTAGTCTTTTGAAGTGAGTTTTAATAATAATAATGATCCCAAACTAAGCAGAGCTCGTACTATGGAAACCAGATAACTGATATACTACATACACTACTTTTTGTTTGTAAATACATACTTATATAGATAATTACACCCAGACTCAGGACAAACAGACATGTTCATGCACACAAATGTTTGTCCTGGATGGGAATCGAACCCACGACCAGCGGCATGGCAGGTGGTATCTTAACCAACCACGCCATCTGGCCAGTTTAGATTCAATCTGTCTGTATGTATGTAAATGTTCATTAACTCAACAGCAATGTGTTTTTCAGTGCTCTGACAACGGATGCATGTACAAAACCGCTGAAGGACGAGTCGGACTCGCGCACCGAGGGTTCCGTACTATCATATATAAAAAGTGTGCTATTTAGAGACATCATTTTATTTTTCCTGTAATTTTTACATAAACTTCTATCACACAGAATAATTTCAGATTTTTCTCTATGCAAACTTCGAAGATAGGGGGTGGGGGGGACGGTATTTTTAATCAAAAGTCGAAAACTACACGGCCTTAAAAAAAAATGTTTGAGAATGTGCAAACAGCGTTCTCTGATATGATATGATATGATATGACATGTCCTAGTAGCTTCACTTTGAATTTTAAGACCCCTTTCAGTCCCTGTTGCAAAAAAAATATATATATATATTTTATTTCTTATTTGCAAAATAGTTGCAAATATATCTAAAACTATTCCAAAATTCAAGTTGATATCATTAGTAGTTCTTGAGATATCTAGCTGTGACAGACGGACAGATAGACAGACAGACTGAGTCACACCATAAGGGTTCCTTTTTACCATTTTGGTTCGGAACCCCAAAAACCGACAATTATCTGTACAATATGTGATGTGCATGAGAGCAATTAAATAAATAGTATTCACTAAAGCCGAATTTGTTGTAGCAGTGTGACCAGAATTTATTCCGAATATTATGTTAAAATTAATATAATTCTTCGAATGCATTAACGGTGTGTTATTTTACAATGATTACGGTTTACCAAAATTATTTGAATGGTTGATTCATTTTATACTGTTTTATTTAATTGAGTTATTATTATTATAGTAATATAATATTGAAGTTTGATCAATGCTCCAGGGATTTGTAAATAAATATAAATATTAGGATGCAATAAAATTTTTGGTGGTGAGTCCTATTTGTAAACTTAATGATTCAAATTTACGTATATAACTGAATGAAAAGTCTCTTATAATACGAGAAACAAATTATTCTCTGGGAAACAGTTGTTTCGCGACTCGTGTCTCTAGAGACATCGCCAAACGTACAAAGTTTATGTGCTTCAATAGAAAAATTAATGCTGCCACATTGAATTTAAAGCAATATAATAACTAGACTTATGTGTTGTAGAGCTTGGGTTTGACCCTGGGCAGACATACCTACACTACCTTTGTGCAATTTACTTCATAATATTGGGTTGGCTAATAAGTAATGAGCGACATACAACTATTTTATTTGTATTTATTTATTAAATGAATAATTGTTAATCATTAATAATATATACACCGTCGTTTTCTTCTACCATTCGCCATCGATCTGGCAAAGAGCAAATGGCGTCCGCATAGAACGTCGTTGGTTTTGAATTGAAGAACTCATCTATGTATTGTTTCAAGTGTGGTTCATCGTCAAAGCTTTTTTCCCGTAAATTATTACTAAGTGATCAAAACAAGCTGAAATCAGTTGGTGCTAAGTCCGGCGAATATAGAGGGTGGGGTATTATTTCCCAATTAAGCTCCAATAGTTTTAGCCTGGTACTCTTAGCAATATGCGGCCGGGCATTGTTGTGCAGGAAAAATATTTTGTCGTGTTGTGGACGTTTGCGATGGATGTCAAGCTTCAGTTTTTCGAGTTGATCACAATATGCTGTTGCTGTAATCGTAGTATTAGTAGGAAGGAATTCCCAGCTTATTACTCCATGTATATCCCACCAGACAGAAAGCATTACCTTGCGAGGATGAAGATCACCTTTTGACGTTGGTTTTCCCTGCTCTTTATACCCCAGCCACTGGCGCTTGCGTGTGTGATTAACATAGAGAACCCACTTTACATCTCCAGTGACAAGATGATCTAACCAATTAAATGTGCGGCGGAAAGATAAAAGTTGTACACAAATCTCAGCTCGGTAGGTCAGCTGATCTTTACTTAATTGATGGGGTACCCAAACACTATAAGTGTTTTTGTAAGTCTTTCCCAAACCATGTAAATGATTTTCTATGGTGCCATGAGAGCACTCGAGCTGAACAGCCAAATCGCGTGTATTTCTTCGAGGATCTTCTTCGATTAATAGCTTTAATTTATCGATATCTATTTCCACGGGGCGCCCAGACCTTGGTTGATCGGTTAAGAAAAAATCGTTATTGCGGAACCGTTGGAACCAGCGCTTTGCTGTTGCTTCGGAGACTGCATCGTGAGCTATCCTTTGACATATATTACGTGTAGCTTCTGCAGCAGAATGCCTAGATTGAAACTCATATAATAAACAATGTCGTACGTGGGTTTTAATATCACTCATTTCTTTGTGAACTTTAACGCACTAACAGCCAAACTATCAATAACGCGCATGAGCGCGACTCGCTCTTTATATACCCTTTGCTACAGAACGTTTTCGAACCTTTCCGAAAATTCTAGAAATTATAAACTAAAACGCTCATTACTTATTAGCCAACCCGATAAAACCTGAGGAAATCGGCATCTCCTCGAGCCAAAAATTTAAAGACATGTGACATGCGTCTACACACACTAGGCACGCGTGATGGATTAAAGCCCACTCCTTCCAACATCTCTGTGGAGGCCTGTGTCCCAGCAGTGGATACAAACATTCAATCTGCCTCAATCTGCCTAGCCTTTTCCCAACTATACTGGGGTCGGCTTCCAGTCTAACCGGATGCAGCTGAATACCAGTATTTTACATGGAGCGACTGCCTATCTGACCTCCACAACCCAGTTACCAGGTAATACGATACTCCTTGGTAAGACTGGTTGTCAGACTTTCGGGCTTCTGACGACCCGTAACGACTGTCAAAGATCCACAAATTACAGTCGGGACCAACAGCTTAACGTGCTTCCTGAGGCACGGAGGAGTCTCGGTATGAAAGGATGGTCACCCATCCACAGACCAACCCTGGCAAGCGTAGCTTAACGTAATGGATCGATCCATGCGGCTGTTATTACGTAGCCACAAGCTCCTCACACAAACATTATAGACTGACTGATTATGCTATGTTGAAAATAGAGGGGCTTGTGGCTAAGTACTAACAGTCACACGGATCGATCGATCAAGCTACGCTTGCTGCGGTTGGTCTGTGGATGAGTGACCATCTTTACATACCAAGGCCCATCCGTGCCTCGGAAAGCACGTTAAGCAGTTAGTCCTAGCTGCCACTCGTAGATTTTTGACAGTCGTTACGGGTCGTCAGAAGCCCGAAATTCTGACAACCAGTCTTACCAAGGGGTATCGTATAACCCAGCTCCACGTAAAATACTGGTATTCAGTTGTATTCCAGCTGAATACAACTGAATACCAGTATTTTACGTGGAGTCGTTAGACTAGAAGCCGACCCCAACATCGTTGGGAAAAGGCTAAGCAGATGATGATGATAAGCTACAAGTACATTGAATGTCTTCTCTATACTTAGTGCGCTCGAATAAACTCACTGCATTAAATCAAAACATGACTCTATGTTACACTAAATACTCCTAGAATCATGTTAGTACTTGATCCCCTTATCGTCTTGTCAAGCCACGACATTAGGATTAAATCATTGTACGGACAACAACGCCTAACTGAGTTCTAATGACGTGAAACTGCCAATCAGCTTGCGATCATCAGTCTAGGTGTCACCTACGTATAGTGACTATTACATTATCTCTGAGCCACGGTATTGATCCGTATCCCGACATCGAGTGGCATAGTATAGTCATCGCTATCGTGTTGCCTTCGAGAGGAGACAGGGTAAACTTTAAAATATAGGTATTATAAAGCGTGTCTATTTTAGAGATGGGGAAATTTAAATTGAAATAAAACACAGAAAAAAGTTTTTTATATCCATGAATTTGGCTTTATTGAATTGGCTTTCGATAGTGTGGCCGCTGCACGTATATGGCGTAATCTGGAGGTAAAATTTTCACACACTCTTCGCAGTAAATCAGGCTGTGTTTCGTCAGTAATGCGTCGAATTTTGGCTTCCAAATGCTCAATTGTTACTGGTTTATCGGCAAAGACATGCGGCTTTACATATTCTTAGAGAAAATAATGTAATGACGTCAAATTACACGAACGAGGTAGCCAGATATCGTAAAATTAATCGTTCGTCAAATGTTTCCTTCAGTAAATTAAGCCCATAAAAAATTTTCATTTTCAGTAAATTACGCCTTCGCGTCAGTCACGGAGGCCACATGCCTGAAATCATATTCAAATATTAATTTCATAAGATTATCTGTTATATAAAGTTAAATTCATGGATATTAAAAACATTTTTCTGTATTTTATTTCAATTTAAAGTTCTCCGCCTCTAAAATAAACACCCGATACTAACAAACCACCCCTTATATTGTTTCGCACAGATTTTTGACTTGACTAAACATCGAGATTTCATTATTATTAAGTATGTAAGTTTAATATTAATGTATTACAAAAATAAACCTTCAAAATAAATTCTCTAAATTATGACGAAAACTGCATCAAAATACCCGGTCACAAAGACAGACACAATTAGTGACTTTATAGAATTAGTAATGAACACAGACATATAAGCAATAGCAGACCAAACATTCGCTAAAAATTGCGTAGCCATTAGACAGTCTTGTCAATACGGGGCCGGACTAGGGCCGGATATCTATCGATACTATAACAGAATTATCTAACGATATTGAAACAACCGATAAACTTGCGGAAAATCCGCGAATATCGATATTCTCTGGGTATGAGAAGTCTTAACGAATATAACTACCCATCTATTCCTCTGGTTATTGTAAAAGGTGACTAAAAAAAAATCGTCTTTGTTGCCAAATCCGTCCCTGACTAATTAATGTTGCTTATCAATATGGCGGCGCGAGAAACCCAAGCCACACGTCAAATTTTGTCTATGTATGAGTCTATGACAACAAGCGACCAAACAAGACGTTATTTATGATTTGTCGCTTAGTAAAAAAAAATGATAAAGAAACATGTCCATCTATATAACTATAACTATGGATTATATAACTATAACTATGGATTATTATTTGGTCTGCTACTCTTTATATGTCTATGTTAATGATAAAGATAAAGTTAGAGAAGACGAAGATGTTCTGTAAAGTTTACTTTGAACCTTACTCAAGAAACAAACAAAAGCGAATTCATTTGTTTTAAAAGTTAATTACGGCGGATTCTCAACTCAAAACTCGTTCGAATTTCAAAGTGATGTTTAGAAAATAATGCCTAAAGGTCTATCCACATAATGTCA
Organism: Dicycla oo; assembly: GCA_948252095.1. Lineage (NCBI taxonomy): Eukaryota > Metazoa > Arthropoda > Insecta > Lepidoptera > Noctuidae > Dicycla > Dicycla oo. Next base: position 20,636,064 of record OX411733.1, read on the forward strand.
GGCCCGTGCCCGCGACGTGATAGCGCCGTTGCACATACAAAGCAGGCACTGAAGCCCCGTAGCCGGGCCGGACATAGACGTGAGTGAATGAGTTCAAAAGGTACATACAGATATTTGGAACGAAGTTCTTTAAAGCAGCTGAGTTGATTGGTAGAAATCGTCACGCTCGTTCATACTTTGAAAGCGTTCACACTTCAGTTTAGTCTCGATAACCTGAACCTCCTTAAATTGTAATCCTCAGCAAGTCGAAAAAATTGCTGTATGTACGCGGTACATCGAATTATGTAGACTTTTGTAAGTTTTAGTGAACATTACAACGCTAAGCTCGTGGCTAAGTAATAACAGCCGCACGGGTCGATCCATCAGGTTAAGCTACGCTTGCCGCGGTTGGTCTGTGGATGGGTGACCATCTTTTCATACCGAGATTTCTCCGTGCCTCGGAAAGCACGTTAAGCCGTTGGTCCCGGCTGTCATTCGTGGATCTTTGACAGTCGTTACGGGTCGTCAGAAGCCCGAATCTGACAACCAGGCTTACCAAAGGGGTATCGTATTACCCAGTAACTGGGTTGTGGAGATCAGATAGGCAGTCGCTCCATGTAAAATACTGGTATTCAGCTGCATCCGGTTAGACTGGAAGCTGAACCCAACAAAGTTGGGAAAAGGCTACGCTAAAACATCCTATATATGAATTTGGTAAGATTACTCCACAGTAATCTTACTAAATTCATATATAGGATGTTAACATAAAATGAAGAATCGAACAACTTGAATTCTGTAACCGTCTGTAATTCGTAAATTTTCCATGGTGTTTAGAACCATATTAGATACAGCTTTTCATCTGAACATTGATTTCACTAAAACTGCAGATTTGTACGTTTGTCGTGGATGTGACGAAACTGCTCCCTCCGTAAGTCGCAGTTAGTCAAATATAAACAGAGCCTAATGGCTCTGTATTAAAAAAAAAAACCGATCAAGTGGGTGTTGGACCACGCACAATGAAGGGTTCCGTAGTTGCGATGAATTTATCCTAAGAACAAACTTAACATTGTAGTGGAAATCATGTTCTCCCATACATTCCAACTACAAATGTCCATAGTCAAACGAAAAAGATCCAACCCATATTAGGTGTAATGTGGCTTGGATCCTTTTCGTTTAACTATGGAGAATGTAAGTCTGTTCGTACAATATTGAGAGATTTACCATGGTATTTTAAGACCAAAGACTTCTTATAGGTTTTCCTGTAATCTATAGCTATAGAATTATTTTCTGTATTTTTTCAAAATTAAGCTCAGTAGTTTCGGAGATAAAGTGGAGAATGGTAAATTTTCGTCTATTTTCTTAAATAACTTTAAAATAGTTTATTTTAAAATTATAAAACAATATATATATTTGAGACCCTCACAATAAGCCCTTTCATCAACAAGGTACAGATTACAATATTTTTTTTAATTTTCTAATTTGCCCCCCAAAAGTGACCCCCATATTCAAAATTCATTAATTTACGTTACACGTCCGTGTCAACTTAATCAGTCTATAAGATTCGGAGCAAATTGGCTGTGACAGACGGACAGACAGACATGCAGACACATGAGTGATCATTTAAGGGTTCCGTTTTTTCCTTTTGAGGTACGGAATCCTAAAAAAGAAATACTTTTGAAATTTCAAACTGGAGGAACATACTAGATGGCTCTGTATTAATAATACATAATATACAATGAAAGTAACTTGTTCCAACCGAAGTCCCACCTCCCGAAGAATTTTTTTTGAAACCCGGACGGAGCACGATCCTTCTACGTCCCGGACACGACCCTCATTATATAGGTGGATAGACCTTGAAACAGTCCATTGAACGCACGCTCCGTGACTCGTACAGTCGACCGCACGACTGTTGGAACTCTTTTACATTGAGCTGGCCTAGTGTAGTAAAGAGTTTCAATACAATAAGAAGCCAGCTTATGCTGTTTCTGTTACCACTAACGTGCGGCCTACTGTACGCGTCTTTATTGTGATTAACATTTGCAGACAGCAAATTTTGAGAAAATTTAATTTAATTAGAAAATTTTGAAAGGAAACCGTTTCACTTGGTATGGGCATATGATGAGAAGGGACTAAATGCATGTGAGTAAATGAGTGATAAATATACATGTTCATGGATGGAGAGGGAGAGGAAGGCCGAAGAAAAGATGGATGGATTGTGTGAGGAATGATATGAAAGAGAAAGGAGGGAATGATAGCGTGACGGTTGACAGGGGAGAATGGAAGAAGAAAACGTGTTACGCCGACCCCAAGTAACATGGGATAAGGGCAGGAAGATGATGATTTGCAGACAGCAAATTTCCGGAGAAGGTTTGAACTTCTAACGCTGAAAGTACGTGACCTTAAACCGTGACTGATATTACTAATAGTTTACAGGTGTAAAGTTTCTGGACAACAGCCTCAGTAGGCCGTGCTTCATGGCTAAAGAAATACTATCGCAAAGGTCGATCGAACGCTTGTCGATGGCGGTCCGTGGATGAGTGACCCTCCATTACATATAGACACCTTGCCGCGCCTCGGAAAAAATTTGAAACCATTATGCCAACCAGAGGGTATCGTATTACAGTCAGTCGCTCTATGTGTAATAATGGTATTCAGCTGCTTCTTAGACTGGAAGCTGACCCTAATATAGTTGGGAAATAGCCCAACGGTAATGACGTGAGCAGGAGCTTGAGAGGACGTGACTTCGACCCCAACCCACTGCAATGACCATGGACCCACTCCATTCTTCTTTTCAAGTCGATGATAAACTGCCGGTTTACACTGAAAACCAGCGCCGTTGATGCGTGTCTTCGTGCACGGGCCGCGGCATTATGCTGAGCGTTTAGCCGTTTCGCGCGGTAGTGACGTACATTTAATTTTATTTCTGTTTTTTTTTTTTGTTTTGTAAGTTTTGTTGTATTTTATTATTTTGTGTTTTGCTTTTTCATGTGTATTTTGTGTGCGTCACTTCCACGTGAATAAACAGTTTTTCTTTCTTAATAAGTACATTATTATGTTAAATGAGTTGCGCTGCATCAGTGGCGTATTTTAGGTCTTCGGAAGAGCAGGTGTATGGAAATTTTGGACACTCCAACATATTTATGATTTACTAGCTTTTGCCTGCGGCTTCGCCCTCGTGGTTATCAGAAATTATCCCACGGGAACGCACTACCGGGATCAAAAGTATCCTATGTCCTAATACAGTTCATAGCCTAACCATGTGCCAAATTTCTTTCAAATCCATTCAGCGGTTTTAGCGTGAAAGCATAATAAACAAACAAACTTTCGCATTTATAGTACGTATATTATGAAAAACCGGCCTATCGATACAAGTTTCTATAATACTATAATAATTCAATCATGATTTGATGAAAGACACGTGGCGCCATCTATTATCATGAAAACGTTATTGTTGTTTTCCTCGGAAACTACTTTTTTTTCGGGATGAAATTTACCCTATATCCGTTTCTGTACACGTGACAACGTATATGCAAAATTTCAGGATGATCGGTTTTGTGGTTTAGGCGTGAAAAAGTAACAAACAAACAAACTCTTAACTCCCACATCCCCAGAATTTGCAGGCTTTTTAATAATTGCGATGAATCAATAGATATTTTTTCCACAATACTTAAAAAATTCAAGCACCAAGTCGATCAAAAGTAACCACCATATTGACTTTTCTCTTTTCTTTTCTGTCATTTTTGTATTTACTGTATTTCTAAAGCCACCCAACCCTAACCTAACCGTAATCTCTTCAAAGTGAGAGTGAACAGGCTTCTTCTGGGTAAGCTATCTCCATCTTCGACTTGATCTCTGTCACCTCTGACCTAGACTAGAGTCAAGACCACACCCATCTCAAATAAAAAAAAAAACAAACTTAGTTTCGCATTTATAATATTAGTTTTGATTATGATGGTTTGGTCAGAAGAAGCACCGCATTTGCACTGGGTGAGATCTATAATCCCCCATTTCGCTAAAATGTGCTTGCAGCGGCCCACTTGGGTCCGCAGTAGATGGATTACTTTCCATGGTAACAAAACGTATAGCCCGGGGCTATTAGTAACAATGGTCTCGAACCTACCGAAAAATCGGTAGGTTCGAGACTAAAAAAATATCCCAAAAATTATCCCATATCGTTCTACCGATATGGGATAATTTTTGGGATATTTTTTTACCTACCTACCTGTTTTGTTTGCAAATATACCGATATTTGTGGGCAACTCTACCGATTTGGCCTTGTGACGTTCGAGACCACTGTTAGTAAGGCACAAAATAAAAATTATTTAATAAAAAATACAAAGGTACAGTAAAAAAACATAAAGTTAGTAGATGGCAGGAACCAGGTCTGCAGCGCGTGTCGCGCGCAGTACCAGGATCAGCAATGCAGGAACGAGGTCAGGATACAGGCCTGCAGCGCAAAGAGTTCTCGTGGATCGCGGGTGGCGGGCGGACGCGTTACCAAGTAGCACATTCTAAATAAATTAAATAATAGTAGAGGAAGACAATATACGAAGGAGCAAGTGAGCACTTCGTTTGCGATAAGACAGCTTGGGTGCAAGCAGTGATGGGACTGCGAACCGCGCACGCGGCTGCATGTCACCATCATAAATTACACTGAGCAGCCCGCGTTGTTAACTTACGGATGCCAGCCAACTAAACCATCGTGGAGCTCCACACATCCCCTAAAAGTAGGCAACATTATACACGTCGCGACTGTGACCCATGAGATAAAAACGTCAGTACGTGGGTCAGTCAACCCAAGACATCATAATCACAGAAAACCCCATAACACTTTACCCGACCTGGGAATTGACCCAGGACCTCATGCTCAGCAGTAGCGCTTGCGACCACTATAATGAACTGGCGAAATCTGGGTCTACCTTGGTTAACCCTATATGGGTGATTTTATATATATATGTCGTAGACGGTCATTAGTATGGATACTAAACGAAACGCAAGCGCGCCCTCTGGTGGCGTTATCGTGCAACTTCATTTTGGCGCGCTTCGGCAGTCGTGTCGTTACGAGCGGCTCCGACACAGCTCACTTTGGATCGAGTCGTCGAGCAGCAAGAACGTTGTCACGGAACTGGCCCCCGTTTCGCGTAGTGCTTAGTTTTTACCTAGTACCTGCGTAATTGTTAATTGTAATTCGGTTCTGTGCTACAATAAAACTGCGGACTAAATTATAGTGTGTTCTCATTGCACGATCCCTTATTTTTGCCCACATGATGTCTGATGGCCGGTGTCTAGATCCTGACGATCCTACATATATATATATATTTTGTAAATGTATTACAATGTCTTCACCTCGACATAAACGATTCTCTTATAAGGTATATGCTAACAAAATATTGGTTCAGACTTGGTTAGCGATAAAAACTAATAAGTTTATGTTAATTACCTCAAAAGTTGTTAATTATGTATTAAATGTTATTAATAACACAATGAAAAGTTAATTAATTGAAAAAACTTAAATAGTTTAGTAAACAGGCTTGATATACAAATATTGTGGTTTTGGTCCAAGTAATAAGAGCGGGTTTAATGAAAATATCTACAGCCTCTCTAGTGTGATGTGATGGAGCCCATTTGAATATACAGAGTGCTCGGAAATTCGACCTATTCCTTAAAAGGGGTTATAAATATCCTATAAACAAAAACGAATCGTTTTTCTTACCAATTTTGTATTGCCAAACTGGGAATATAAATGATTCGTAAGGTACGTTTGCAAAGCTAAATGGTATTTGCTTCATTGTTGGCAAAGGAGTATAAGAGTCTTAATTTTAAGCAATAACGGTCCGTAGTTTATAGGACTCGGCCATAAATGGGTTAGGTTAGCTTTGTGATGTGATGGAGCCCATTTGAATATACAGAGTGCTCGGAAATTCGACCTATTCCTTAAAAGGGGTTATACCAAAGGTAATTTCCAACAAATTAAGGCTATCAACTAGGGGCGATTTTTTTTTTTAAGTAAAACACGTCTTAATTTCAAAAAATATAAAATAAACAAGGTTTTCTTTCCATTTAGCACCTTTTATTTCTGAAATTGAACCTAGTTATGCAGAAAGCAGCCATATGGCACTTCTTCCAAAAATGAGTTAAAAACACATACTAATTTCGACATTCAAGATTTTTTGCAAAAGCAACTGTAGCATCTGGCTACGTTAGGTATTACAGCTATACGTGCTACGAGGTATTTATAAATAAAAGACGTGTCCTACATAGTGAACGGCTTAAGATGAACTATCTTTTCATTGAGTACCATACATCTACTTATATATCGTTCTCCGCGCATGCGCGAGGGCGTGCGCGGCGCTTCGAGAAAACGCGGAGTAGCTGGTCTTCTATCTAGAACATTCAGCGGCGCGTGGCGTTCGCGCGGCGTCCTTCGAGAAGCTGTGGCGACACGGCGCGTTCGGTGGCGTCGTTCCAGAACAGTCTTGCTGGCCGGCGCGGCGCGCGCGCACTCAGCGTGCGGCGGTAGGTATTGTGAGACGCGCTGTATGTAGGTATGTCGCTACACAACCATGGCGATATCTCTATTTGTCACGGAGATATGAGCCGTCAAATGCAGCCATGTACATACATCCTTATTGCGACCATCGACAGAAAAATGCTTATAACTCTGTTTGTACTTTTTCCAACATTGCTGCTTTCTGCATAACACGGTCCAATTACGGAAATTTAGAGAATGTGTTTTTTTTATTTATAAACTCATTTATTTTCAGTCAGAAAAATCACAAATAAGTGTTGAGAGTGAATTAGTTATTTTTAAATTATTTGCTTTTGATGACCAGTCTGAAAATTTCAACAGTAATCTATAAACTTTCGTAACTCGAAAACCATTAATTTTCGACCCTTAGTTGGTAGGACTTAGTTTGTTGGAAATGACCTCTAGTATAATCCCTTTCAAGGAATAGATCGAATTTCCGAGCATCCTGTATGGTGGGAGCTATCAAGAATGCTGAAAAGTGCGAGTGATTTGCGTTCCCCTAGGCTGGGGAAAAAAAAGGCAAGAGGAGGTAGTTGAAGGAACACTCATCATAAGAGATCGGAATAGCTAAACTTCGAGGAAAGAAGTAACGTTCGTCGAATTGTTGAGCTCCTTAAGTTCTAAGTTGAGCAGCGCGATTACTGACAAATACGTGCACTGACTGGACAGGTCCTCTCAATCTGTATGGTTCTTTCCTCAAAAGACCATTTCAGACACTAATCTACATGGTCTTCACATGAACTGACCAAAATTATGTCTGGACTTTATAAGATACTGTGACCTCTGAGTATGTTACGGTCTTTCTTCTCGGAGTAGTCAGATAGGAAACGCCGACCTCATCAAGTTTAAAAAAAAAAAACATGATTGACTTGTAAAAGTGTTTGTACAAACCTACTTACAGAAATAAAATAATTTATCATTTATGATAAACATGACGATTAAATCTCGGGATTTAAGAAATTGCGTATTATTTCTTATTTACTAAAAATATTTCATTTGTTACGAACGTATTTAAGTAAAATAAATAATTCGCAGTTTCTTATTTCCCAGGAAATTCCCTCGTAATATAATTATATAACAAATTAATATAAATAATAATAATATAACAAAATAATTATAAATATTTAAGTTGTTACGAATGTATTCAAAGTAAAATAAATATATCACAAAGTTTATCATTCCGGGATTTTAGAGGAGGTACGAGTATTATCCACTCACGTTACTTCTTTCCTCGAAGTTTAGGTATCTACCTGTTCCGATCTCTGCTCATCATGGTCTTGCCTTTATACCAAATTATTTGGAGTAGGCGCAACATGTCTTCTTCATCCATACTTATCTATTAGTTGCCATCTTTGTATTCACAGACAGAATCAGTGACCTGAGAGTCGGGTTCCGCGTTTGAGAAATCAATGAGCTCTTCCACTCGTAAGAATACTTCCTTGGGCTTCATTAAAAGGTTAACAAGTTTGCAGCATTGCAACATTGAATTAACAAACATATCCAATTCAAGTTTGATATTGACAATTGAAACGCTCTGTCCCCTCCCTTAACCCTTCCTAATGAAACTTTTAATTGCGTTTACAGAATCAGTGTTGACAATACGGATTATAACAGTCGCCACCCGATGAAGGGCTTCAGTCCTCATGAATTATGTATCAGCGGGAATATTCTATAGGCGATAATTTGTTTTATTTATCCTTGGCGTCTGAGGGTATATTTAACTTGATCAGCTGTTACGATATTGAACAGAATACGGACTTGTAATCACGTAATTTTTAAGTACAGACGCCAGCAGGTCAACTTACCCGAAACTGTCAGATTTTCCCAATCAACCTTGAACCTAATGCTTTGGCAATAAAGTCGAAAATCTATTAAAGAAATCTGACAGATTGTAGTAGCTTGATGTGCTTGCGTCTGTACATATATTTTAATAGTAAAATATAATATGTACTTAAAAATTACGTGATTAACTGTAGGTACTATGGAAACCAGATAACTGATATACTACCTTTTTTTGTAAATACATACTTACATATATAATTACACCCAGACTCAGGACAAACAGACATGTTCATGCACACAAATGTTTGTCCTGGATGGGAATCGAACCCACGAGCTGCGGCGTGATAGGCGGTATCTTAACCAACCACGCCAGCTGGCCTGTCACCAATGACCATGTATAACAAATTATTATTGCATCTAATGTTAAATAAATAAATAAAAATAATTTGGGACAGCGCTCCTTGATGGGCGAGTCCTTTTACTGGGTGGACGTACAGCGCGTTGCGTGAGCTCAGCACAGAACACGCAAGCTGACCACTCAAGGCCGATGGCATATATCTGCTTCATAATCGAAAGATTTATTAAGACACGCAGTAGCATCTTTTTGCTGGCTGTGACTACATACACGTATTCTAACGGGTTTTGAAGACAAAAAGAATCTTCGTTTTTAAATAGGGCTCGTAGCTAAATAAATAACAGCCGCACGAGTCGATTGAAATTTAATATACGCTTGCCGCGATTGGTTCGTGGATGGGTGACCATCCATTACGTATCGAGACCTCTCCGTGCCTGAGAAAGCAAGTTAACAGGCATAATATTACATTTGGACCGTGATATTTGGGAAAACTGGCCAATTTCGGCTTTCTTATTCTGAGAAATTCTAAGACGTTTACAAATTCGACTTATTGAGTGATTGAGAATAGTTATTAGTATATACTTAGTTTGTAGTTATCCCCACTTTTAGCAATATTTTATTATTTTTAATGCGTGACTGCATATTTTCGAGCTCGTTGATCGACTACTGTATAAAAGCAAATGTAATGAAAAATATAGTAATATCCCTTAAATAGTGTTTTAGTCCATGACGGCCTCAGAATTTTGAAATAGGTATGGAATAGCTATAAAAAATCCCATTCAAAACCATAAAACTACAAAAAACGCCCATAATTGATTGTAAATCCCTCCTTACTACATTAATATTATTCCGTAAAATTTATACCAGATTTAACGTTACTACATAAGAAATTAAATTTCACACTTAAAAAAAAATAAGACTAATAAGACTCAAAATAAACGTAATTACAACTGTCAAATTGCTACATAATACTTTGCGTTGCCACGCTTCAACACATCTACGAGTATCTGTCAAAACGCAATTTTGTGATGGGGCTCAAAGCGTTGGTCCCGGCTGTCATTCGTAGATCTTTGACAGTCGTTACGAGTAGTCAGAAGCCCAACGATAACGAGTCTTACCAAGGGGTATTTATTTATTTATTTTAGGATCTCCAACAAATGTTATACACTAAACATTGCATAAAGTTAATGGACGACAAAGTATTTGGTATGTGTACTCCTTCACTTACAGGAGACAACAGCATGCACGATAAAATGAAAAATTAAGCTAACAAATTAAATACCAAATACATAATTTAAAAAAAATCCGTGGAACAGGAAAACACAACAAATTCTGTAAAATATTAGAATATAGAATAATAAAATACCTATAATTAACATAAAGAAAAAAACAAAAATTAACATTTACAATTACAATAATTTTTTAAGACATTTCTTAATTTTTCGACAGATTGGCTGATATCTAAATCTGTAGTATCTAGAATGAATGAATGAACGAATGAATGATACCATTATTTGCTAGAATATAGGATGAACATACATTAGATGTTATACAGTTTGTTTGTTACACTTTATTCAACCTTTCGGTTTTGCAAATGTTAAGTCAAAATTAAAATTAAATATTATGGAACATTGACAATTTAAATTTAAAATACAACTTGAAGCAAAATTGTAGATGTTTAAATAAATTAAGAATACATAATTTAAAATTTCTATGCAGTTCGTACATTAAAATAGAAAAATAGTTTTTTATTTTACCTTAGTCAGCGAATTATTGCCCATAATCAATGTTTAAATTGCATAAATTCATCAATTGAATACACTGTTACCAAGTTGTGGAGGCTGACTTCCACAACTTGGAAACACCTTGTTACCTATCTGAATAGGCAGTCGCTCCATGTAAAATACTGGTATTCTGCTGCATCTGGTTAGACTGGAAGCCGACCCCACCTTAGTTGGGAAAGGGCTAGGCAGATTGATATAAGTATCTTCGTTTCTTAATTTCTTTGCCAAAACCATCTGAAATACAACTCAGAATTGTGTTATTCCCTTACCATTAACCCGAATAGCAACAGAGCAATCGATTCGAAACATTAATTTTAGGCTTGAAATATTTAAATTTAAATCCACTCGAAGTTTAATCATTTCTTATCAGGAAAGCAATTTAAACTTCGGAGCAGTCTTGGGTAACGATCGGTGCCTTCTGATAAAAGCGTGTATGCTTTTCGCTTATAAATTATTTGGGGTATGCAGAGATATGTTGTGCTTTGAATTTTCTGATGTAGTTTATTTTAAAGTTGGTTGGTATTTTCTTTGTCGTCTGTTACAGTATTTTTATCTCACAAAGCGACGCGCGCTTTACTTGTGTTAACCAAGCGTGCAAACGCTGTGAACGTGTGCGTGAAGACGAGTAGCGTCAGCACATAACACACACACACACACACACACAAACACACACACACACACTTCCGACTTCGCCATTGTATCTGAGGGTACCGAGAGATTCTGCGTTTGCACATACATTCACAGCGTGTTTGTTTGTTTATGATAACTACAAGTAAAGCGCGCGTCGCTTCATGAGATAAAAATACTATACTTGATGTATTCCAAGAAGAATGCCAAGTATGGCGATTATGACAATATCCCATCGGTCGTGGGTTCGATTCCCATCCTGGGTCTGGGTGTAATTATCTATATAATCTGTATTTACAAAAAAAGTAGTACATGTAGTATATCAGTTATCTGGTTTCCATAGTACAAGTTCTGCTTAGTTTGGGATCAGATGACCGTGTGTGAAAAATATCCTAGGTTAGATATTATTATTATTATTTATTCTTACACATTTCTCGGGACTCTGGGGTCCCGGAACCTTTGGAAGGCGTACGAGAAGCCGAAGCCAACTCGCAGAGGCCGCTTAGATAATTTTAAATGATGAGGGGGCACCAACCGACGATTATCTCTGTATGCACTATGAAAGTGCACACAAGGACAACCCCCGCTTTGTACAGGACTATTGTTGTACGTGGAAACAAAACATATTGGTCTATGGGTCTGGGTGGCTAATGTGGATTGGGTAACTTGAACTTTGGAAGAACTGTGTCCCCTGCCTGACTAATGTTATATATTATACACGGATAAAATGGCCGGGGGTGACTTGCACACTCAATAATGAGCGCCCGGAAACGGCCGCTAGCACATAGTGACGTAGCGACAAGGGAACAACACTTCCTGAGGTGCTTGAGGAGTGGATAGGTATTCCACGGCTATCAGGACAATCCTGGAAGTACGGTCAAGGTCCCTATCAGCATCTTACTAGAATACTTCCATCCTCTTGCTCCGTTTCCGTTGTTGCTCTTGTGAATCTCCACTCAAGCCGGCCAATAAAGGCAAGAAAGAGGTGGGAGCTCTGTTCCTCGTCAGTATTCACTCCAACCGGCCAATAAATGCAAGCCAGAGATGAGGACAAGGTTTCTCCCGGGAGTTACTGTTATTATTATTTTTTTACATTTCTCGGGACTCTGGGGTCCCGGATCTTTGGAAGGCGTACAAGGAGCCGAAACCAACTCGCAGAGGCCCCTTAAATAATTTTAAATGATAAGGAGGCACCAACCGACGATTATCCCTGCATGCACTATGCAAGTGCACCCAAGGACAACCCCCGGTTGATGCAGGACTATTGTTGTGTGTGGAAACAAAACATATTGGGCTATGGGTCTGGGTGGCTAAAGTGGATTGGGTTACTTGAACTATGGAAGAACTATGTCCCCTGCCTGACCAATGTTATATATTATACACGGATAAAATGGCAGGGGGTGACTTGCACACTCAATAATGGGCCCCCGGAAACGGCCGCTAGCACATAGTGACGTAGCGACAAGGGGCAACACTTGCTGAGATGCTTGAGGAGTGGAGAGGTATTCCACGGCTATCAGGACAATCCCGGAAGTACGGTCAAGATCCCTACCAGCACTTTACTGAAATACTTCTTTCCTCCGAGCACGTTTGCTCTTGCGAATCTCCACTCAATCCGGCCAATAAATGCAAGAAAGAGGTGGGAGCTCTGTTCCTCGTCAGTGTTCACTCCAGCCGGCCAATAAAGGCAAGCCAGAGATGAGGACAAGATTTCTCTCGGAAGATAGGGGGTCCATGGGGTCGCTACTGCCCAACAGCTCGCCAGAATCTGACTGCTTCGTCAGAATTTTTTAAATTCGGGTTTCTGTATCTCTCTTGGTCTGGCTCCTCATCCTTGACCCGTTCCGGCAAAGTAAATTCTACCGGCACAGACCTAAAGTTTGGAGCGCGCAACCCCCACCATGACGTCAGTGTAGAGATACAGCGGTGGGGAGAGATACAGCGGTGGGGTTATTATTATTATTATTATAATTATGGTGTCATTCTATGCACTTAACAACCTGAGAGACTGAAACATCTGCCTATTGCTTCAGGAAATGCAGGTGTGATATTAGTTTTGTAGTCTGATCTGTCTATCAAACAAACCCCTGGACAGCTTGTTCCGTCCAGAACAAAAATGATAAATGGCTTATCTTTTACAACACTGTACTACCTCGTAGCCGAGAAAAACAAAATCACAAAAGGAATGCCAGTTTTTTAAAAATAACGGAAACCAAACAATTCCTTTCTGCACACAATACATCAAACTGCAAACTCCAAGCAGTTTAAGTACCTCATTAATGTTTCCAAGTCTTTCTCCTCAACAAATACATTGACTTAAGACTTCGTAATCCACGATACTGCATTCAAAACTAAGTTTATCGGAGATAATCCTTCGGTATTGGAAAACTCAATGGAATATGAACGATCTAACGATGAGTCGCGGAAGAATTTTATTACAAAAGATTCTTTTTTGCGTAAAAATCGGAAGCGCTGAATTGTGGTTTGGATTGGTTGAGTTCTTTTTATTTCTTGTTTGGGTATTATCAATCTGATATTCTAATTTTAAATTCTAACCTAATATCTTATGCAGCTATCCTATCCTCCTATCATATCTACTATCCTATCGTACTATCCCACTCTACTATCCTATCCTATCCTATAGCTTACTTCATTTTCATAAAATTGTGAAAGTATTCTCCTTTTTCACACAGTAACACAGCAACAGATCATCACGTTTTGCATAAAGGTTTATGGACCAGAGTGACGTAGTCTATTTTTTCATCATCATCTTCTTGCCCTTGTCCCATGCTACTTGGGGTCAGCGCAGCTAATTCTCTACCTCCATTCTTCCCTATCAACCGTTAAGCCCTTCCTTCACACTCCCTTCCTCTGACATCCCTCTCTTCTCTTCTCTCTTTTTCTTCTTTTCTTCTTCTTCTCTTTTGTTTTCTTTGTCACTCTCTTCTGTTCCATTTAATGCTTCACACAATCCATCCATATTTTCTTTGGCCTTCCTCTCTCTCCATCCATCAACATTTATATTCATCAATCTTTTAGTCGCATATGTTTCCTCAATCCTCATCACATGTCCATACCGAGCCAAACGATTTCCTTTCAACTTTCTGTCACTGGCGCCACGGGAATCTCGTTTCCTAATTTTATTGATTTTTCGCTACACAAACGACACACCACAGTACAAAATGTGAATACTGCTATGAGGCACGGGCATACACAGTACACAAACATCGTATCGTGCGTAACAACAGTAATTTCGAACTAATAACAATAATCCTAAGTCCCTGTACAAGTTTGTTGTTCAAGCCATATTAACGGGGCTAAGCCTAATCAGAGTTGGAACGGGAGTTACTCGTACGTCGCGGAAAAAAACGTTTATTTCTCCTGTATTTGTAACTTTTCACGCGGTATGTTGAACGCATACGAAATTAGTAAAAGCTGGCCTCGCATTCCGCATAGTACGTTAGATCAATGTGTTACACATGTGCCTACCCTCTTTTAGGAGAAACTCCTTGTTCGCCATGGTAGTGATGACTACCACAATACTAAAGACCCTTTGTACACAAATTTTTCTTGCGGTGAAAAACTGCGGTTTATTCGCCGTATGGGCACGGTTGTCAGTTTTGTATGGCTCACTATGGAAGCTTGCTTGGGGAGTTTTTGAGTTAGCTTCAATAATGAGTATATTTCCCACTTATTTTATGTGGATGATGTGATGGTGTTTTAATAACTTCCTATCACTGTTATTTACATGGCTATATCAACACAACTAAAAGGTGAAAAATAAAAACTTTTTAGCCAAAAAATAAAACTGACTTCCAAAACAAAACACTACAAAGTGAAAAATAACTTTAATTTCGGAAGTCGGTGGCAAAAAAACGAAAATACAAAACCCAAGACACCGACTACCGAAATTAAAGTTATTTTTCACTTTGTAGTGTTTTGTTTTGGAAGTCGGTTTTATTTTTTGGCTAATTTTACGGCGCCGTTTATTCGCCGTATGGGCACGGTTGTCAGTTTTGTAGGGCTCACTATGGAAGTTTGTTGACAGACACGTTTTTTCTACGGCGCCGTTTATTCGCCGTATGGGTACGGTTGTCGGTATTGTATGGATCACTATGGAATCTTGTTGACAGACACGTTTTTTCTACGGCGTGGTTTATTCGCCGTATAGG
Source organism: Dicycla oo (assembly GCA_948252095.1). Classification (NCBI taxonomy): domain Eukaryota; kingdom Metazoa; phylum Arthropoda; class Insecta; order Lepidoptera; family Noctuidae; genus Dicycla; species Dicycla oo. The sequence goes on from OX411733.1 coordinate 20,651,292, forward strand.
CATGGTTGTCAGTGTTGTATGGATTACGATGGAAGCTTGTTGGCAGATACATTTTTTCCTCGGCGCGGCTTATACGCCGTGCCGTGTACAAAGTACCTAAGGCTATACTTATTTCTGCAGCCAAATAGCAATTCTATGTTCCAATTTCAAAGATGAATATAATATAACATCAAGCTTTGTTTCCTCTAAGAATAAGACAGACGTGTACTTATAGTACACACGCATTTTTCAGATATGCAGTTATAAGTGCCCCATGTACTAAAGGGCGAGCTTCTTGCCATCAACCCGACTCAAATCCAGACTCCAGGAAGCGGTAATGCTCGCGAAGGAGGAGGCGGAACGCGTGAGGGAGAGGCAGCCTCACGCCCTCAGTCGCCGCAGGAGACGCCCTGGGCGGCGGGAATCGATAGCCGATTCCCGGCCACCGTAGGCGCGGGCTTGCGGACGGTGAGTAGTGGGTAGCTCGCCGTCCGATGAGGACCAGGCCCGGGTCGACGGCGCGTTGTGTTCCACGCGCGCCTCAAAGAGATGTCAGCAAAAGATGTGGTCCAATAGGGCCGATGCCGCTGGGGTCGCGGGTTGTTTGAAAAAGATACCGTGGCCCTGGCATAGGCAACTGAAGGAACACGGGTGGGTTTTAGTCAGTAAAAGTCTGACACGCCCTTCCGCTCCACCCAGAGCGGGAGAAGTTATTTGATGATTTCCCTTCCACAAAAAAAAAGGCTGTTCCTGAAATTCCTAATAGAAAAACCGAATAACACTGACCTGGGAATCGAACCCAGGTCCTCATGCTCAGCCGTAGTGTTTGCTACCACGAAACTTAACTTAAAAGATGGACTTACTGTACGTACTCTGAGCAATAATAATAATAATAATATTCCACAACTATCACACAACGCCGTCTAGCCTCAAGCTAAGCAGAGCTTGTGTTATGAGTACTAGACAACTGATAAACATACTTATATATTTCTAAATACATACATATATAGATAAATTACACCCAGACACAGAACAAATGATCATGCTCATCACACAAACATTTGTCCTGGGTGGGAATCGAACCCACGACCTCCGGCATAGCAGTCAGGGCCACTAACCACTAGACCAACAGGCCAGGCAATGTTTATTTTAAGATTAAATTACTTTCAGCTTTAAACTACATTCTACGAACTCATCTCATTCACTTAACTATAGTTATTTCTAATATACACAAACCAAAGTTTAATTCTCAACAAACTTCATTTAAGTGGGAATCGCTAGAACAGCCCGATAAATTCAATTTTTCTTACGATTTTTTGCAATTTGCAGCTCAGTGTCTGGGTGTATGTTGATTCAAATATGATTAGCGACCGTAACCAATATGTGTTTATAGAATTATAGTAATTAAAATCAGTAATATAACTTTTTACGTTAGTATAACCCTCAAATAAAATCAAGATTCTCATGAAATCTTAACATTTGACAATTAAGATGCGGAGAATTTCATTAAAGACTAAGATTTTATTTCTATAAAAGAATTTGTTACGGTCGCAAATCATATTCAAATCAACATACAGCCTAATTATGACCTGCAAATTGGAAGAAAAATTAAGAAAATTTGAATTTCGCGGGCTACCCTGCCTACGCTTTCGCCTTAAGCCAAGCATAAATCGTGCACGCAACGTCAGTTCAGCTACAAAATAGATAGTAAAGAAGGCCAGCTCCGTACAAACAGTGGAAACAGGCGCACGCACACAGACCATAGATAAAAAGTGATTGTTGGCCGAGTGGACTGCCCCATCCAAAGACACTGGGTAAATAAGTATAGGTTTAAGTTAAACTGTACTACTAAGTACTAATATCACTAAACTCGCCACAAAATAATAGGTCCGTTTTGACAGCCCAAATCGATTCATATGCTAAAGAGAGACAAACATAGCGGGACAAAGAGGGACACCCTCATGTCGAAACGGACCTATTATTTTGTGGCGAGTTTAACATAGCATATAAACACAATATGTTAATAATCACTAACAACTTTTATTTATTATAACTAAAATTGATTTATAGACGCGTATGGTATGTTCCAAAAGTATCTGATCAAAATGTAAACAAACGAAAACATACCTGTGTGCGGATGCCAATTTATGTGGGCCACTTACAAATTGAATGCTTTAATTAGAATTAGTTGAATATTTAAGCCTCAAATCCAAATTTTAATTTCACCAGATGTTTTTCGTTCAAGAATTAAGAGAGATTAATTTTATTACCTCAATTTTCCTCGACGATTTGTCAGTAACACTTAAATAATGTTATTCAAACAACATTTAAAGTTGAAACCTTCTAAATACAGATGAATACGTTACTAATTTCCTTTTGTAAGTGATTGCGTAAGAATGTAATGGCGCCTCTTCACAATCGGCGATCATAAACTTTCATCCCCTTTATCACCCCCTTTAGGATTATTTTTGAAACAAAAAGTAGCCTATGTCCTTCCTCAAGATGCCATCTATCTACGTGCCAAATTTTATCTAAATCCGTTGAGTGGTTTAGTATAGTTTTTCAGCTATACGTCTATGATCGCCGATTGTGAAGAGGCGCCATAAGAATTTAACCTGAGCAGGAGTTGTTTTATGTACAAAATGACAGGAATATTTACTTTCAAAAGTATTATATTATTTTAATTATTTTGGATTACAGGACTTTGCGGGTAATTTTTTCTTTCTCAGATAGTTTTTTTTTCATTTTGAGTACTTTATGTGGCCTACCCAAATGGTATTGGTCGTCGAGTCTTTGAGCACCTTAAGTCCTGAATTGAGCTACATGATTACTGATATTAATGCTTGCACTCACTGGACTCCACTGAAAGTGTAGTTCATTTCAGACACGGATCTTCATGGTCCTTACATGATTTGACCAATATTATGTCTGGACCTTAAAAGAGACTTTGACCCCTGAGTTTATTTCGCCATTTCTTCTCAGGGGTAGTCAGATCCGCCAGGGTTGCGGGTTGTTCGAAAGAGTTACCGTGGCCCTGGCACAGGCAACTGAAGGAACACGGGTGAGTTTTAGTCAGTAGAAGTCTGACACGCCCTCCCGCTCCACCCAGAGCGGGAGAAGTTATTTGATGATTGCCCATCCAAAAAAAAAGGGGGTAGTCAGATAATGGAATAATGAATAATTGGAGAATGTCGACTCCATCTAGCTTATTTTTAGGGTTCCATACCCCAAAAGGAAAAACGGAACTCTTATAGGATTATTCGTGTGTCTATCTGTCTGTCTGTCCGTCTGTCACAGCCAATTTACTCGGAATCTAATGGACCGATTAAATTGAAATTTGGTACACGTATGTATTTCTGTGACTCAAACACGAACATGTAACATAAATAAATGAATTTTGAATATAGAGGTTTATTTTGAGGGGCAAATAAGAAAATTAAAAAAAAATATTTGCAACTTGTACCGTGCCACATCAAATAGAAGGACTTATTGTGACGGTCTTAAATATATATTTTTTTTTACAATTTTAAAATAAACTGTTTTAAAGTTATAGATAAGAAAATATACGAAAATTGACTTTATCTTCGAAACTACTGACCTTAAAATTTTGAAAGAAAGAAAGAAAAGAAAGAAAATACGTTTATTTGCGATAAACATGGCGCAAAGAAATAAAAAACAAAATAAAACAAAGAACAAGTTTGGGGAAAATATGCGTCACATTCACGCAAAAACGGCCGTCGTTTGAAAAAAATTACAGAAAATAATTCTATAGCTATATTACAGGAAAACCTATAAGAAGTCTATGGTCTTAAAATAATATGGTAAATCTCTCAATACGCGTACAAACTTACATTGTCCATAGGTAAACGAAAAGTACATTTGTAGTTGGAATGTATGGGAGAACATGTTTTCAACTACAATGTTAAGTTTGTTCTTGAGATAAATTCATCCAACTACGGAACCCTTCATTGTGCGTGGTCCGACACGCACTTGACCGGTTCTTTTATATGACGTGTAAAAGTGATTCCGATATTATATTTACAAAATAAACAATTACATTTCATTTCATTCCATTTTACACTTTCATCAGATTGGTACTTTTGGAACACACGTTACGTAAGACGATCTCAAACAAATGCCGATCGCGAGTGCGCTTGCATTCACTGTAAGTGAAGGTGTGTCTATGTGTGCGTGCGTTTTCGCTCGTTGAATGGAATCTACCTTCTGTCTCTATTTTGTTGTTCAACTTCATGGAACAGCCCCTTAGCAGCCTCTATAATTCAATTAAGGCTAAACTTTGGAAACTGTAATTCATTTAGAAATAAATGAAGCAATTAAATAATTATTTAAGCATAAAATTACTCACCTTGCAATAATACCTTTGGTCTGGTTGGGTTAATTTTGTGTATTTATAAGCTTTACTGAAATGAAATTACTTAAATTAAATGTTTCTAACTTACATTAAAATGTGAAAGGGTTTTGAGTAAGTATTTTTTTATTATTTATTTATTTTAGTAGTAAAAGATCGCAATATGAACGTTGATAGCGCCTGTCAAAGTTGAGTCACCGATATTACTTTGCATTAGATTTCATGCATAGGTACCTACCTACTTACGTATTTTGTTTTGTGATAAGTAAGTACCTACAACTCGACGCAAAAGGAGTAGATTATTATATTATAAAAGCCTGTGATCTCCCACTGCAGTGCTATGCCTCCCTACTCTCTTTACACTTCTCTCTGTCTAGAGCTACTAAGGACCAGTTCTTGTTTAATGAGGAGGAGTCCAGCTCCGCCTGAGCCTGCCGCGATGTCGCTTGCCATTAAGAGGGAGCCATTGGGTCGTCTAACATGCGGCAGATGTGTCCAGCCCAATTCCACTCTAGCGTGGCAGCTTTCCAAATTACATGAGTTATCTTTGTGATGTAACGGATGGTCGTATTTCTAACCTGATCTGTTAATTTCTTACCCAGAATACTCCGTTCCATAGCCCTCTGGCAAACCTCGAGCGTGGACCTCTGCTGATTGTTCAGACCATGTTTGAGAACCTATTTGCGAGGATGGGAAGTATGCACATGTCAATGAGTCTTCACTTAAGCGCCAATGGAAGATCACCCTGCATTAGATCTTTCATGGCCTAATAGCTCTTCTAGGCATTTCAGTGCGTCTTGCAACTTCTTTGTTTTGTCTTGCCTGGAAAGAGGCTATTTGACCAAGATAGAGATACTCATCAACAGAGAGATCACAAGGTGGTGTTAAAAAATACAATGTCAAAAACGACTTTTACACGAAGTAAATTACTCTCGTCTGTATTATGCCTTAGAGGCCATCTGCAGCGTAATGGTCAGTCTCCACCAAACGAAGAAACCCTCGCGGAAGCTCAAGCACTCACTAAATAAGTAAGTGTATCAATATTGTCTTAAGTATAAAATTGGGCGCAGACATCAAGCGTGACTTTTTGAATTTCACTAAATAAGTAAAACTATATCAATATAATATTGACTTCAAGTATAAAATTCGACGCAGACATGAAGCGTTTATCAAACATGATGTCTGCTTCGACTTAAAGTCAATATTGATACGGTTACTTATTTATTTATTTTAATACATGGAGGACTTACAGCTAGTAAAAACAAATACATAAAGGATTCCATAGATACCCGAAACGTCCTCATGTATAGACTTATAATAACAATTTATGGTGTGAGCACAAAAAACACATCGCCTAAATTGAAGTAATACACTTAAAATACTTAATGCGCGATTATTTGACTAATATAATAGAGAAAATAATAAAATAACAAAATCAAACAATATTACCTACCGCTACTTGAATTTGAGGCTTAAACATCTTCTGGCCGAATTCACACTAATTGTAAATGGATCAAAATCATGTTCCTTGCATATATCATTGAAATTTTTGCTTGCGCGCACAATGTAGCTATTCTGTCTATAATTTGAAAATGTATGAGGTAAACGAAGTGGCAAATTAAACAATTTTTTTTCAATTTTGTTATTGAAAATTTTCAACAAGAATAAACAATCTGCAATATTACGTCGATCTACCAGTGGTAGTAGATGATACTTCTTTACAAAGGCCAAGATAATCGGTTGAATGATATGGAATCATTTGGTGAAAGCAAAGATATTTTATGAACCGTCTTTGGATGTTTTCTATGCGGTCAATGTATTTATGATAACGAGGATTCCATATCTGAGACGCATACTCTAGCTGACTTCTTACAAAAGTGCAATACAATATGTTTAGTGTTTTAGCATCAGTAAAACACTTAGAGAGACGTATTTATTTATTTTATTTATTTGTGATGGGTTTGCTCTTGACTCTAGTCTAGGTCAGAGGTGACAGAGACAAAGTCGACGATGGAGTGAGCTTACCCAGAAGAAGCCTGTTCACTCTCACTTTGAAGAGATTAGGGTTGTATACGTTCGGAAACACAGACGCAGGTAGTGAGTTCCACTCTTTTGCTGTGCGCATTATAAAAGACATTTGGAAGCGCTTAGTGCGAATTGGTGGAATAGCAACCAGGTAGGGATGGTAACTGGCAGTGCGTCTAGATGTCCGGTGGTAGAAGGGGGCCGGTGGAATGAGGTCGTGGAGTTCTCGGGCACACTCTCCGAAGTACAATCTGTAGAAGACCGACAAGCAGGCAACCTTGCGGCGATGAGCCAAGCTATGAAGCTTGGCATCCACCAGTTTTACGTCGCCAATGAGCCTCTTAGCTCTGCGTTCCACCGAGTCAAGCGCGGCGAGTTGGTACTTAGCTGATCCATCCCAAAGGTGACTGCAATACTCCATGCAGGATCGGACTTGCGCTTTGTAAAGGGTTAAAAGCTGTCCAGGCGTAAAGTATCGCTTCACCCTATTTAGGATGCCCAGTTTCTTGGCCGCAGTTTGGGCCTTGTACTCGATGGTGGCGCCGAAGTTGAGACCAGATGTCAACTCCATGCCTAGGAACTCAAGTCGATCAGTTACAGGAACATATGTACCCCGAAAAGTAGGAGTTGGGGTGAAACGACTCTTTTTAGCGGTATTATAAACCCAAGCAGTTTAGAAGCTTTTTTAACAATTGCGTCAATGTGTGTGTCATAAAGTAACTTACTGTCTTGATGGACGCCCAAATCACGAATAGTATCGCACCTTGGCAAGATCTGGCCCGCCAAAGTATAAGTACGAGTAGTGGCTAGGACTGCACACTTTCTAGTGTAAGTGATCACCGAATTATTTAGTGAAATTTAAAAAGTGCTCGAGCATCAGCAACGATTTTTCCGTTCGGTGGAAACTGACCCTAAAGGACTCTTTTCATCTGTAAAGGAATGAGAATTGATCACATAGCTTACCCATTGGGTGTTGGCGATTTGTCCAAGTTTAAAATGCCCACGATGTTTCACCATCCCATAATTTTAATTTAATCGTCCCAATCCATCGAAGTGATTGGTGATTTTTGTTTAATTGAATTGGAATTAAAGATGAAAGCAGCTGACGGGGCTTATAAAATAATTTCAATACAAATTTTAATATTTCAGCAGAAATTCTGATTTTCATTTTAATGGTTTGGCATAAAAATTGTTAGCAAATTGTTACTGATTAAAATATTATGGGTTCTTTGATTTTGATGCTTAGTAATTTAGTTTTTAATGGATCTATTTTTTTTATTTTTTTATTTTACCTATTTGGGGGAATACCTACTCTGTCATCTTAGGTGATGGAAAACAATTACTGCTAGTCTATCAATAGTATAAGCTATGCTGATGACATGGTGCTGCTGTGTCTCTCGATTGATGCGCTCAGACAGTTACTTGGAGTGTGTGAACGATACGCAACGGCTCATAGTCTCCTGTATAATGTCAGGAAAAGTGAGGTCATGGTGTTTCGTATGGGGTCCAGAAAATTGACGACAGTTCCTCCTGTTCACCTGTATGGGGTGGCACTTAAAAGAGTGTCTCGTTTTAAGTACCTTGGGCACATTTTAACTGAGAACCTTTTTGACGACGAGAATGTAGACAGAGAGCGAAGGGCGTGGTCGGTTCGATGTAATGTGCTGGCCCGCAGGTTTGCTAGGTATAGACGTGAAAATTACGCTGTTTAAGGCATACTGCCAGACGTTTTACACCTGCAGCCTGTGGGTCAGGTATACGCAGAGAGCTTACAACGCTGCGTGTGCAGTATAATAATGCTTTTCGGGTGTTGCTGGGGCTTCCGCGGTTCTGAAGTGCGTCGGGCATGTTTGCCGAGGCAGGCATAGATAGTTTCGAAACTATCATGCGCAAAAGAACGGCATCCCTAATGCGTAGGATACGTGGAAGCTCAAATAGCATCCTGAAGATTATTGTGGAGAGGCCAGACCGCCGTTTTCTGATGCACTGGTCCCGTAGACATTGCTGTGGGCCCGGTGCTGAGGAAAGATATTTAAATTGATTTATGGTCATGTTATTAGTTTAATTTAAATTTAATTTTTATTTTGTTTTCATTGATTGAATTTTGATTTGATTTTAATTTTGATTTTAATTGAATATTTATTTTAAGTGAATTTTGATTTTAATTTTGACAAATTTTTGTTTTTAATTTAAATTTGATTGAATTTTACTGTGGTTCTGATTCAAATTTTAATTTTATTTGTAATTCTAATGTTGATTTTGATTTTAACACTAACATAGCTTGCAAGTTCTATTACTAATACAATATAGATGATTTCCGAAATAAAAATGATTGTTTGATTGATTTATCAGTCTGCGACAACAAGCAGTTTATTGATGCTTTTCCACCCTATAGGGTCAAAATCATGAACCTATATGTTCATCTTCACCCATTAGGGCTGAGCTAAGTGTCGCAGGTTCCCATTCCTATACGGTACTAATACTTGGATGATCTACAGAATCAGATAGTTAAAGATTTGTGTATGTGAGTTTTGCGTTTATATTAGGTTGGGGAAAATGTCTTTTCGCATTATAGTATGTATGAACTTGTAATAAAATCTCTTTGGCTATACTATTTGTATCTGGCTGGTTTTGGTATTATTGAAAGTTTAAATTTTAAAAAACATAATTCCAAATTCAAATTAAGAAAATGTGTGATTTTCATTTGTTTTTCGTACCGTCAAGATGAGTGAATCTAATGAAGAAATTCGATACATTTTAAAATTTACTACAAAAAAGGTAAAAATGGAACGCAAGCCGCGAAAAAAATTTGCGATGTTTATGGACCTAGTGTAGTGTCTGTGAGAGTAGCACAAATTTGGTTTAAGCGTTTTCAATCCGGAAATTTTGATGTCAAAGATGCACGTCGCTCTGGTCGCCCTATTACGGATAAAATGGATGCCATTTTTGAAAAAGTGGAGCAAGATCGGCATATCAGTAGTTACGACGTAGCTGAAGAACTGGAAATTGACCACAAAACAGTTTTGGCGCATTTGAAAAAAACTGGGAACACAAAAAAGCTCGACATTTGGGTACCTCACGAGCTCACTGAAAGAAACCTAATGAACCGTGTACTCATTTGTGATTCTTTATTACGACGTAATGAAACCGAACCATTTTTGAAGAAGCTGATAACTGGTGATGAAAAGTGGATCACGTATGACAAGAACGTGCGAAAAAGGTCGTGGTCAAAGGCCGGTCAGGCTTCACAGACTGTGGCGAAATCCGGGTTAACTCGCAACAAGGTGATGCTGTGTGTGTGGTGGGATTGGAAGGGCATTATTCATTATGAGCTGTTACCACCGGGCAGGACCATCGATTCTGACCTCCACTGCGAACAACTGATGAGATTAAAGCAAGAAGTTGAGAGAAAGCGGCCGGAATTAATCAACAGAAGGGGTGTGGTTTTTCATCATGATAACGCTAGACCTCACACATCTTTAGCCACTCAGCAAAAATTAAAAGAGTTTGGCTGGGAGGTGTTAATGCATCCGCCGTATAGTCCTGACCTTGCACCTTCAGATTTCCACCTGTTTCGGTCTCTTCAGAATTCTTTAGGCAGTGTCAGGTTAACATCACGAGAGGACTACCAAAACCACTTATCGCGGTATTTTGACCAGAAGTCCCAAAATTTCTATAGCAATGGGATCATGTCCCTACCTACAAGATGGCAAAAAGTTATCGAACAAAATGGTACCTACATACTTTAGTTAAATGTAAATAAACTATATTAAAAAATGTTTTGAATTTTCTTAAAAAATGCGAAGAAACTTTTTCCCCAACCTATTATACATGGTAGCAGGGACATCGATGCATAACCTGTTACCAAGGATTCAGTATATGATTCAGATTGTACTTCGGAGAGTGTGCCCGAGAACTCCATGACCTCATTCCACCGGCCCCCTTCTACCACCGGACATCTAGACGCACTGCCAGTTACCATCCCTACCTGGTTGCTATTCCACCAATTCGCACTAAGCGCTTCCAAATGTCTTTTATAATGCGCACAGCAAAAGAGTGGAACTCACTACCTGCGTCTGTGTTTCCGAACGTATACAACCCTAATCTCTTCAAAGTGAGAGTGAACAGGCTTCTTCTGGGTAAGCTCACTCCATCGTCGACTTTGTCTCTGTCACCTCTGACCTAGACTAGAGTCAAGAGCAAACCCATCACAAATAAAAAAAATAAAAAAATGATTCTGAACTAAAAAAAAAGTCTGCTGTTTCCTACAAAAGTGCAATACCTACGCGGTCAAAGTTTATGGAACAGCTATTGTGCTGTATGTAATGAATCCATGGTAAAATGTTGCACAGGAGAAACAAACACAGATACAGAATAAATTCTTGTGTGGTTTTGACGCAGTAGGGTATAAAGGTCTCCTTTCCATCACGTTTCAATATCGTGGTGTGTATTTATGTTATTGACGTGAAAACGTCTTTTCGTTCGGTGTACTGGTGGTAAGTTTTTTTTTTTTTTTAATTTAATATGGCTAGTCTAGGTCGGAGGCAACAGAGACAGAGTGGACGATGGAGTGAGCTTACACAGAAGAAGCCTGTTCACTCTCACTATAAAGAGATTAGGGTTGTATGCGCTCGAAAACACAGACGCAGGTGGTGAGTTCCACTCTTTTGCTGTGCGCATTATAAAATATATTTGGAAACGCTCAGTGCGAATTGGTGGAATAGCAACTAGGTAGGGATGGTAACTGGCAGTGAGTTAAATATTTCTGACCGACAAAAACATGTCAAATTTCAATCGTTAATAACTACAAGATTTTTAATGCTTGAGAAATGGTTGAGCATTTAAAGATAGTTCATATTTGTAACAATTTTAAAGGAGGATTCTATTTGCCTAAGATGTCACATCGCGAGTGCAGGCGCAAGCGCGTGATCCTCTATTTTTCGCTATGTGTCGAAATTCCAATTCGTGTAGCGCAAAAACGCGTTTAGCTAGAATGTTGATTTTAAAGAGAAACCACATAAATATTGACCAAAATAGGGCCAAAAATGCAAATAAAGTTGAAAATAGCAAAATAATTTGAGATATCTTCCAATATCGGCTTTAAATCTGGTCAGAAGTTTAAAATAATCCAGTCAAGGAAAGCTTGGATTTTTTTTTATTGGCACAGAAACACGTGCATACAAAAATATAATTAATTCAAGTTTTAAAAGAAAAATACAATAATCACGAGCACAAAACAAAAGTCGGCAGCTGCTGACACGCCATGACTGTGACAAGAAGGCTTCCACTCATTATGATGCTGTGCTATGGGGGGCTCAACTTCTATACCTATTATATTTACATAAACTTTGAAAATATTCAATAATCTTATTTATCTAATTTTAATTGGCATTTTTACTTCCACTGCATGATGCACCGGTCGACGTCATTACGTCAACGCCGGCTGTCGCTGAAAACCAGCGCTGAGGCTCTGTCTCGTATGGGGTCGCGGCATTATGCTGAGCGACGGTCGTTTTGCGTGAATGTGGCGCATATTTTCCCCAAACTTGTTCTTTAATTGTTTTATTTTGTTATGTTATTTCTTTGCGCCATGTTTATCGCAAATAAACGTATTTTCTTTCTTTCTTTTCTTTCACAGCACAGCCATTTTTTTCAGTGGTCACCCATTCATAAGGAATGCAATAAGCCTAAAAGGTCCAGTGCTCAGCAAATACCACTCACTAGGTTAGGTTATAGCTATGACCCAACGTTTTCGGACGGACTCAAGCTGCGCCTACTTATTTTTTTTTTTATCTTGTCCTACTTGCTGACCATAGACCTTGCTATCTGCCAATTACAACATTACGTAACAGAAAATCAATGGCCCGACACGTGACACATCCCGCCCTTGACCCTCTAACTCTGGCAGTCCTCCAGAATAACTAGGAACTGGAAAAATAATAGTAATTGTTATCTATTCTTATCTTGTTAGCTAGAGGAATTAGGAGGACAGTTTGTCACGTCTATTGATCGTATCCGCTGATATTTGGTAGCTTTGTGTTATAGAGATTGAAGTGTGTGTCTGTCTGTGAGTCACCTTGAACTGCATAGTTGAATTCTACAGTCAGGTTTTTAACCAAGGTACATCTATCTTGCAATCACAAAACATAGCTCATGATAAAAAAAAAAGATATTAAAGTTATGTTATTACGGAACAAATTTAATATTCAGCTTGAAGAAAAAGCATGAGACGTGTTTTTCACATTTTTTAATTTCTTGGATTTTTTGCGACCTAAGACATTATTATCCTGGAGATTTAGCCATGTGTATAATAAACTTTTAGTATCTAGTTTCATCGTCATCAAATTATTTTGGAGATTTAGCGATGTGTATAATGAAGTTTTAGTATCTAGTTTCATCGTCATCAAATTATTTTGGAGATTTAGCGATGTGTATAATGAAGTTTTAGTATCTAGTTTCATCGTCATCAAATTATTTTGGAGATTTAGCGATGTGTATAATGAAGTTTTAGTATCTAGTTTCATCGTCATCAAATTATTTTGGAGATTTAGCGATGTGTATAATGAAGTTTTAGTATCTAGTTTCATCGTCATCAAATTATTTTGGAGATTTAGCGATACGTATAATGAAGTTTTAGTATCTAGTTTCATCGTCATCAAATTATTTTGGAGATTTAGCGATACGTATAATGAAGTTTTAGTATCTAGTTTCATCGTCATCAAATTATTTTGGAGATTTAGCGATGTGTATAATGAAGTTTTAGTATCTAGTTTCATCGTCATCAAATTATTTTGGAGATTTAGCGATGTGTATAATGAAGTTTTAGTATCTAGTTTCATCGTCATCAAATTATTTTTGAGATTTAGCGATGTGTATAATGAAGTTTTAGTATCTAGTTTCATCGTCATCAAATTATTTTGGAGATTTAGCGATGTGTATAATGAAGTTTTAGTATCTAGTTTCATCGTCATCAAATTATTTTGGAGATTTAGCGATGTGTATAATGAAGTTTTAGTATCTAGTTTCATCGTCATCAAATTATTTTGGAGATTTAGCGATGTGTATAATGAAGTTTTAGTATCTAGTTTCATCATCATCAAATTATTTTTTGTCGTGTACATACGACACACTGTATAGATAAAATCTCAATATTTTAGCAAGCGAACCCGTCTTCCCATCCTAGTTATAATATAAACGGCAGCTGAGACCCCATTTGCTAGTCGCCCATCACATTTCTGCTGTATCATCGTACCATACAAGTTAGAGAACGGATAGCGGGTTCTACCAAAGAATAAGACATTTATAGGCATAGAAACGAAACGCCTGTGTGCTTTTCTTTGTGCAAGCATCGATGCCACTTAACTAATCACAAATCATTCCCCAAAACACGTGCTTGCCCAAGACTAATTAATGATTGTCAATATGTATTGTCAATTTAGTTTTGACTGCGTAAAGTTATAACTAGACTGATTAGGGTCGATCAGCTTCAAAATATAATCGACTGTTCATTACGATCGTTGAATGACCTGTTATTGATCTAAATATAGAGAGCGAGATAGTTATTACTGTCTTATGTAATTTTGACGTTCAAAAAGTGCTGATTCTCAGCCTAGTTTGAATAAATGACTTTTAATTTTGATTTTGATTTTTTAAATTTTAGTTAAAACCTCTGCCCCGCCCGCAGGCAGCTAGATCAATGTCGTCGCCTGAGGCTCATTTGTACCACACATCACTAAACGCTAAACGAATTTAAAAAAAGTCATTCTATCTCGGTCATCTTCAAACGAATGAAAGAAACGGAGTGACGTTTTAAACTCGTTTAACATCAAACGCGTTTAGTAATGAGCCTGAGTCGTTGCCGACGGAATGGAATGTAGCCATTTCAAATTATTATAATAATAATAATAATAATAATATTCCACAACTATCACACAACGCCGTCTAGCCTCAAGCTAAGCAGAGCTTGTGTTATGAGTACTAGACAACTGATAAACATACTTATATATTTCTAAATACATACATATATAGATAAATTACACCCAGACACAGAACAAATGATCATGCTCATCACACAAACATTTGTCCTGGGTGGGAATCGAACCCACGACCTCCGGCATAGCAGTCAGGGCCACTAACCACTAGACCAACAGGCCAGTCAGTTATATTTATATTGTATTTATATATACGTTTAGAACTTTAAATATTGTTTTTTTTTTTATCTCATTATATGCTGCATGGGTTGAGGTTTTCACGTCAATGCCAGCTGTCGCTCAAAATCAGCGCTGGGGTTCTGTCTCGCATAGGGTTGCAGCATTATGATGCGATGGCCGTTTTGCGTGGATGTGAGCATATTTTCTTTTCCCAACTTGTTCTTTTTGTATTTGTGTTCTTTTTTGCGTCATATTTGCCGCAAGTAAACGTATTTTCTTTCTTTTCTTTGAATATACACTAATCTAGATCAACCTGAACGGTCGATTCCACCGATTTACGTCATTCCATAGCAATCTTAAAAAAAAAAGCTAGTGGCACCTAATGTGCTTTTCTATCATTTCTAACGTGATGATATTATCATGGACGTCCACGTCACGGTATCACGATAACACAGGGAAGTAAAATATAAGAAAATACTATATTTGCCCGCGGCTGCGCCCGCGTGGAAGTTGGAAATTAACCCACGGGAACGTACTACCGAGATAAAAAGTATTCTATACCCTAATACAGGTCATGGTCTACTCATGTGCCAAACTTCATCTAAATCCGTTCAGCAGTTTTAGCGTGAAAGCGTAACAAATAAACTCAGTTTCGCATTTATAATATTAAGTTAGGAAGTTAGGATATGAAGACGCCATTAAATATCCGTCCATGATAACGTTATCAATACAATAATTGTAAGTATGAGCGTCACTTTCACGTGAATAAATAGTTTTTTTCTCTCTATAACGTGCACATAATATGTCCATACATTTTATGGATAATATCGTCACATATGTAATTATGTAAGCGCCAATTCATGCGCTGCAAGTGATGATACAATTTTTTAACCGACTTCCAAAAGGAGGAGGTTCTCAATTCGTCTGTATTTTTTTTTTTGTTTTTTTTTTTTTGTATGTTTGTTACGCGATTACTCAAAGACGGATGGACCGATTTGGAAAATTCTTTTTTTGTTTGAAAGGGTATACCTCCGAGGTGGTCCCATATAAATTTTATTAACTTTGCTTGGGGAGTTTTTGAGTTAGCTTCAATAATGCGTATATTTCCCACTTATATTATATGGATGATGTGATGATGTTTTAATAACTCCCTATCACTGTTATTTACATGGCTATATCTACAATTATTGTGCTCAATTATGTATTCGAATTTGTGTGGGGTAGGTTCCACAACTAAAAAGTGAAAAATAAAAACTTTTTAGCAAAAAATAAAACCGACTTCTAAAACAAAACACTACAAAGTGAAAAATAACTTTAATTTCGGAAGTCGGTGGCAAAAAACGAAAATACAAAACGAAAGACACCGACTTCCAAAATTAAAGTTATTTTTCACTTTGTAGTGTTTTGTTTTAGAAGGTTTTATTTTTTGCTAAAAAGTTTTTTTTCTCTCTATAACGTGCACATATATCCATACATTTTATGGATAATATCGTCACATATGTAATTATGTAAGCGCCAATTCATGCGCTACAAGTGATGATAAAATTTTTACTGTGTTAAACATTTCTTTCGCCCAGAAACTCTAAGCCGATAGCGTGATTTAGAATGCTTTTCAAGGAGGACGGTCACTTCTAAAGTTTCCTAGTCTATGGTTCTACCCAAATATGTTATCCTCCATGAGTTACGGATGGGTTCTATAAGGTCATCTTGCATAACATTCGAGTAAGTGGGATTGAGTTTAGCTCTGACATTTTCGATTTTGAAATATTTGTTTACATTATAATAATAAATAATTATAACATGTTTTGGGTTAATTTATGTTAAGCCATTTCAAAATACCCATCAAGACATTTACTTGTGTCTCCGCTTTTGTGTAAGTGTAGAAAAGTAAAGGCGAGAGTTTATAATGTTACACAAAAAGGAAGGTAGAGGCGCAAACGCAAAGCAAGAACAACAAGAACCATTCAGCACAGCCTTTCCCGCCTACCTTGGTTTGTAGGCACAGATATGGATCGAAATAAGATTGTGACTGCTTTCAGACTATACATATTCCGTTGAACAGCTTAGCCTTTTAGAGGAGAAAGAGTGATTCGCCTTATTGTTCTGAGCGGAATGTTCATTTCGCTCACACGCACGAATGCGCTCGAACACTAGTATCTGTATTCATAAGCTAAAAAAAGTTAACTTGATTGAATCTGTCAACCGTCAATAGTAATACCGATGTAATATAATAATTTGGATTTTATTATTATTTGATTTCTAATTTAGTTTTGAAGAAGAAAATGGTTTTATCAAATTGAAAAATCAATGACGAAAATTGAAGTTATAAAGTTCAAGGAAGACAGACACACAAGTGATCCTATAAGGGTTCCATTTCCCCTTTTGAGGTACGGAACCCTAATAACAGGCAAGAGACTCCACGGACACTCTTCTATGTATATATCAAAATATTGGTTACATCTGACAACCAGTCTTCCCAAGGGGTATCGTATTACCCAGTAACTGGGTTGTGGAGGTCAGATAGGCAATCGCTCCATGTAAAATAGCAGTATTCAGCTGCATCCGGTTAGACTGGAAGCCGACCCCAACGTAGTTGGGAAAGGGCTAGGCAAAGCAAGCAAGCATCAAAATATTGGTTACGTCATTCATGTTGAAAGTTATACATCTGATAACGATATAGAAAGACGCGCACGTTAAAATCGTCCGAAGTGGAAAAATTAAAAACACACAATTCAATAATATTAGGTTGGGAAAAAAGTCTTTTCGCATTATAGTATGTATGAACTTGTAATAAAATCTCTTTGGCTATACTATTTGTATCTGGCTCGTTTTGGTATCATTGAAAGTTTAAATTTTAAAGAACATAATTCTAAATTCAAATTAGGAAAATGTGTGATTTTCATTTGTTTTTCGTACCGTCAAGATGAGTGAATCTAATGAAGAAATTCGAGACATTTTAAAATTTTACTACAAAAAAGGTAAAAATGCAACGCAAGTCGCGAAAAAAAATTGCGATGTTTGGACCTAGTGTAGTGTCTGTGAGAGTAGCACAAATTTGGTTTAAGCGTTTTCAATCCGGAAATTTTGATGTCAAAGATGCACGTCGCTCTGGTCGCCCTATTACGGATAAAATTTTGAAAAAGTGGAGCAAGATCGGCATATCAGTAGTTACGACGTAGCTGAAGAACTGGAAATTGACCACAAAACAGTTTTGGCGCATTTAAAAAAAACTGGGTACACAAAAAAGCTCGACATTTGGGTACCTCACGAGCTCACTGAAAGAAACCTAATGAACCGTGTACTCATTTGTGATTCTTTATTACGACGTAATGAAACCGAACCATTTTTGAAGAAGCTGATAACTGGTGATGAAAAGTGGATCACGCATGACAAGAACGTGCGAAAAAGGTCGTGGTCAAAGGCCGGTCAGGCTTCATAGACTGTGGCGAAACCCGGGTTAACTCGCAACAAGGTGATGCTGTGTGTGTGGTGGGATTGGAAGGGCATTATTCATTATGAGCTGTTACCACCAGGCAGGACCATCGATTCTGAACTCTACTGCGAACAACTGATGAGATTAAAGCAAGAAGTTGAGAGAAAGCGGCCGGAATTAATCAACAGAAGGGGTGTGGTTTTTCATCATGATAACGCTAGACCTCACACATCTTTACCCACTCAGCAAAAATTAGGAGAGTTTGGCTGGGAGGTGTTAATGTATCCGCCGTATAGTCCTGGCCTTGCACCTTCAGATTTCCACCTGTTTCGGTCTCTTCAGAATTCTTTGGGCAGTGTCAGGTTAACATCACGAGAGGACTGCCAAAACCACTTGTCGCGGTATTTTGACCAGAAGTCCCAAAATTTCTATAGCAATGGGATCATGTCCCTACCTACAAGATGGCAAAAAGTTATCGAACAAAATGGTACCTACATACTTTAGTTAAATGTAAATAAACTATATTAAAAAATGTTTTGAATTTTCATAAAAAATGCGAAGAAACTTTTTCCCCAACCTATTATTATAAAACCCAGTGATAAAACCACGGAGACGCGACGCCAGAGCTGCAGCCAAGGCAACGATTGCGACGGCTACGTCCTGCGTGCGCGGCGCCCCAGGCCCAGAGTGCGACTGCGCCGCCTCCGTCAACAAAATCATGACAGTGCCATTTTGTAAATATAGAAAAATTGTATAATTTAGTTTATTTATCGCTCTGCTTCAATGAAAACACGTGCCACTTTTCGCTGCTCCGCCCAACCAGTAACAGAAGCTTTGATCTGTGCACAAAAACAAACAAATCAGAATTATTGGATTCCCATAGCGTTTCTGAAACAAATTCCGGTGTACCGGTCATCTTAGTATGATATATTGAATTCACCCTATCAGCCTGCGGAAGGCTGTTCATTACATCCTGTATACTATGTGGGAAAAATACGTATTATATTATAGAAGTTAACTCAAACACTACCCAAGCATTTTACATCGGATCAATTTAGAGGTGGAACCTACCGAATAAAACAACAATCGTTCAAATCGGACTACAATTGTAAAAAGTTATGCGTATTTGAGAACCTCTTTCTTTTTTCGTCGGTTAAAAATTACCTTAAAGCAATAAAAAAATTCCTATTGCTACGGTTTTGGCACAAATTCAGGCTGCTACTGAGAATTTCCTAAACACAATAGGCTGGCTCCTTATTACATAAACTTAAACACAATAGGCTCGCTCCTTATTACATGAACTTAAACACAATAAGCTCGCTCCTTATTACTTGAACTTAAACACTATAGGCTTTCTCCTTATTACATGAACTTAAACACAATAGGCTCGCTCCTTATTACATGAACTTAAACACTATAGGCTTTCTCCTTATTACATGAACTTAAACACAATAGGCTCGCTCCTTATTACATGAACTTTAACCAATCAATCATTTATTGCATTCCACAATGTATATGTTTAGGTGGTAGGTAACATTTATTGTAACAATCATGGACCCTGTTTGGCACAGCAATAGAAAATTTAACTGAAGAGGACTCATTTATGCATGCAAACCAACGAATAACAAGTTATTATAAGTATAATTTATGATAACATTTTATTAATTATTAATTTAATCTAAGATTGTTTGTC
Source organism: Dicycla oo (assembly GCA_948252095.1). Taxonomy (NCBI): domain Eukaryota; kingdom Metazoa; phylum Arthropoda; class Insecta; order Lepidoptera; family Noctuidae; genus Dicycla; species Dicycla oo. Next base: position 20,670,941 of record OX411733.1, read on the forward strand.
AATTTATATTATTAAGTCAGTTCTATAGATTTGTCATTCAAATACTACAACACACACAAACACTTAAACACAATAGGCTTGCTCCTTATTACATGAACTTAAACATAATAGGCTTGCTCCTTATTACATGAACTTAAACATAATAGGCTTGCTCCTTATTACATGAACTTAAACATAATAGGCTTGCTCCTTATTACATGAGCTTAAACATAATAGGCTTGCTCCTTATTACATTAACTTAAACATAATAGGCTTGCTCCTTATTACATGAACTTAAACATAATAGGCTTGCTCCTTATTACATTAACTTAAACATAATAGGCTTGCTCCTTATTACATGAACTTAAACATAATAGGCTTGCTCCTTATTACATTAACTTAAACATAATAGGCTTGCTCCTTATTACATGAACTTAAACATAATAGGCTTGCTCCTTATTACATGAACTTAAACATAATAGGCTTGCTCCTTATTACATGAACTTAAACATAATAGGCTTGCTCCTTATTACATGAACTTAAACATAATAGGCTTGCTCCTTATTACATGAACTTAAACATAATAGGCTTGCTCCTTATTACATGAACTTAAACATAATAGGCTTGCTCCTTATTACATTAACTTAAACATAATAGGCTTGCTCCTTATTACATTAACTTAAACATAATAGGCTTGCTCCTTATTACATGAACTTAAACATAATAGGCTTGCTCCTTATTACATTAACTTAAACATAATAGGCTTGCTCCTTATTACATGAACTTAAACATAATAGGCTTGCTCCTTATTACATTAACTTAAACATAATAGGCTTGCTCCTTATTACATGAACTTAAACATAATAGGCTTGCTCCTTATTACATTAACTTAAACATAATAGGCTTGCTCCTTATTACATGAACTTAAACATAATAGGCTTGCTCCTTATTACATTAACTTAAACATAATAGGCTTGCTCCTTATTACATGAACTTAAACATAATAGGCTTGCTCCTTATTACATTAACTTAAACATAATAGGCTTGCTCCTTATTACATTAACTTAAACATAATAGGCTTGCTCCTTATTACATGACCTTAAACAATATATGCTTGCTCCTTATTACATGAACGTAAACCCAATAGGCTCGGTCCTTATTACATAAACTTAAAAACAATAGGCTCGCTCCTTATTACATGAACTTAAAAACAATAAGCTCGCTCTTTATTACATGAACTTAAACACAATAGTCTCGCTCCTTATTACATGAACTTAAAAACAATAAGCTCGCTCCTTATTACATGAACTTAAACACAGTAAGCTCGCTCCTTATCACATGAACTTAAACACTATAGGCTTTCTCCTTATTACATGAACTTAAACACAATAGGCTCGCTCCTTATTATATGTACTTAAACATATCATCAGGAGAGCAGTGGTGGCCCAGTGGTAACGGCCCGATATACGGGTTGGAGGTTCGAACCCAGGTAAGCCCTTTACTTGTGTAAATAATTTCATCACACTACTCTCGAAACGGTGAAGAACAACATCGTAAGGAAACCAACAAGTCCTAGAATCAAAAATTTGAAGACATGTGACATCGTGGATTGCAGCCCACTCCCTCTAGAAGAGAGGAGGCCTGTTTCTGAGCAGGGGGAACATTATACGCTGATTATACTAAACATATCTGGCGATATAAGGGCGTCCTGCCACTACCTGCCCCTACCACACTCATTGTATTCTCTTGTTTTTTACATCATAATTTTCTAAAAACTTATCACATATGAGAAGGTTCCTCAGAATGCCCCAAATACTTATTTATTTATTTAAATAAATAAATACTTGTGATGGGATCGTTCCATTATTTTTTCTCCGACATACAATTTCCCAAGGGATGGAAAGCGATAAGGACAATTACGTAACACCTGCTATGGAACCCGTATAAAATGTATTAAGATGTGTTTGGCAAAATGTTCTTGTGTTGTAATCATTTTCACAACTTAGTAGGACATTGACACGAATAGAAAATTATTACACTTACGGGCTAACGCACTGATTTGAAACTGACACAGCACTTAGTCAACATTATTACTCACATGTTTCTGCAACTGCATACGAGTTATTATTTTTTATTTTATAGTGTTGAATTTTCTATAAATCCTTCTTTTCCCGAACGCTTTTAAGGGTTATGTACCCGAACGGTGCCAAACGGAACCCTTAACTAAGCCTCCGCTGTCCGTCCATCTGTCTGTCAGCGGGCTGTATCTCATGAATCGTAATAGGCAGACAGTTGAAATTTTTTACAGATTATGTATTTCTATTGCCAGAGGAGCTTGTGGCTAAGTAATAACAGTCGCACGGGTCGATCTATCAGGTTAAGCTACGCTTTCTGGGGTTGGTCCGTAGATGGGTGACCATCTTTGCATACTGAAACTCCTCCGTACCTCGGAAAGCACGTTAAGCCGTTGGTCCCGGCTGTCATTCGTGGATCTTTGACAGTCGTTACGGGTCGTCAGAAGCCCGAAAGTCTGACAATCAGTCTTACCAAGGGGTATCGTATTACCCAATAACTGGGTTGTGGAGGTCAGATAGGCAGTCGTTCCATGTTAAATACTGGTATTCAGCTGCATCCGGTTAGACTGGAAGCCGACCCCAACATACTCGTAGTTGGCAAAAGGCTAGTCAGATTGATTGATGTATTTCTATTGCCGCTATACCAAAAAATAATTACCTTTTACAATAAACTTTTGGTTTTGAGATATTTACTTCTAACCCTGGCATGTCTAGAACTCATCAAGAAGAGTATAAATAAATTTTTTTTTTTCTTCAAAAATTAAGAAATAGGTGGCCGCAAAAGTTGATAGTTTTAGATCACTTTTTTACGAGCTACTCGTATATTGCAACAACTAAACGAGTTGGGAATTTGAAACTTCTGTATATCACGTACCATATACTGTATTTAATCAACAGATACTAAAAATGAGGGTATTTTGTTTAAATATTGATGATTTCCTGCAACTGCAAATAATAACATTGTAATTCACATTATCATTATGAAACAAAAAGTTATCTTTGCGATTGTTAAAATATTCTTCGTTTAATATTTTTATACAAGACACGTGTTTTTTTTTTAAACTGAAGTATTTTTTTATATGTAGAGTTATGGTACGGAACCCTTCGTGTTTTAAATAGGTTTGCGCCACCGCGTGAACTTAGCAAACAGGCCGAACGACAGACGTACTTTCGCGACTTCCAGTTCCATTTTAGGATCTGTACTTGCCTAGGAGAATAGGATAGAATACACTTTATCATGTACACCATAGTGATATGCATATTATACTCCAAATTCGATAGATCAAAGTCCTATAATTCCTGGAAATATTCTATGTGTTTTTTACCCACAGACCCATTTAGAAATTAGGCGTGATTGGGGTGGAATGGGTGAGTGGATAAAAAATTGGTAGGTAAAAATGGGAAAGGAAGGGATGAAATGGAATGTAAATGGACCTAGTTATGCAGAAAGCAGCCATATGCCACTTTTTCAAAAATGAGTTTAAACTATATACCAATTTCGACATAAAAGAATTTTTGCAAAAACAGCCATGTTATTTATCACGGAGATATGAGTCGTCAAATGCAGCCTTGTCCATACATCCATAATGCAACCATCGACAGAAAAATGCTTATGACTCTGTTTGTACTTTTCCTGACATGGCTGCTTTCTGCATAACACGGTCCAAATGCAAACCGAATTCTGGGTATTTTATTTACAAGGTGTAATTTAGAAGTTGCCCTGTTCAGTATGATTAATAGTTCTGATTTAGTAAAATAAAATTAAGAATAATATGTACAGTCACGAACTGGGATAGTTGAGCCACTAGCTTATCATCTTAACTTGGTTGTAAATGCCGCCCGTTTTTAACCGACTTCCAAAAGGAGGAGGTTCTCAATTCGTCTGTATTTTTTTTTTTGTATGTTTGTTACGCGATTACTCAAAGACGGATGGATCGATTTAGAAAATTCTTTTTTTTTGATAGGGTATACTTCCGAGGTGGTCCCATATAAATTTTATTAACTTTGCTTGGCGAGTTTTTGAGTTAGCTTCAATAATGCGTATATTTCCCACTTATTTTATGTGGATGATGTAATGGTGTTTTAATAACTTCCTATCACTGTTATTTACATGGCTTTATCTATAATTATTGTGCTCAATTATGTATTCGAATTAGTGTGGGGTAGGTTCCACAACTAAAAAGTGAAAAATAAAAACTTTTTAGCAAAAAATAAAACCGACTTCCAAAACAAAACACTACAAAGTGAAAAATAACTTTAATTTCGGAAGTCGGTCGCAAAAAACGAAAATACAAAACCCAAGACACCGACTACCGAAATTAAAGTTATTTTTCACTTTGTAGTGTTTTGTTTTGGAAGTCGGTTTTATTTTTTGCTAAAAAGTTTTTATTCGTTATTGAAATGTCACATGTCAAATATCACGGGTGGCATTCGTGTAACACAACCAAGTTAAGATGATAAGCTAGTTGCTCAACTATCCCGGTTCGTGACTGTACAAGTTATAATTTTGTTTTTATTTATACAATATATTTTTGATAAAACTATATTTGATTGTGAGATAGTCCAGAATATTTGTGTAACTGGCAACCCTGCGACAGACGTGAAAATTATAATGTAGTTTGGTATATTTATTTTTTATTTTTTACCCAAAGTAAAAAAGGGTATTAATATGTATTTACCCAAAGTTCGAGTTTTTACCGGGTAGAGACCCATCTCTAAGCGTGATTGAGTCAACCATACTTTTTAATAATATTCATAAAATTGGGAGTAAAGATTGGTTGCCTCATAACCATATTCATTCTTTACAAAACTAGAGACATCACCGCACTCCACACACATCCATAATAATAGACTCATACAGAGTAACGGCATCCATTTTACAGGAGGATCGCACTCCATTACATAAATGACTTGATTACAGCACTCATCTTACGTGTTGCTATGGGAATACTGATGATTACTTGAGTAGAATATAGGTGGCGTACTCGTCAGATATGAAATTTATTGCACCATTTTTAAATACATTGTATAAATCAGGGATCACCAAATAATTGGACTAGCAACCAAGATTAAAAATATAACGAAAAGGAACATATTTTATTAGATAATAAATCAATTAGTATGATGTAATGAACAAAAATAACAAAGTAAATAATATATAATTAATATTTTAATGTGAAAAATGTAATTTTTTACTTTGAACAGTTTGAAGTCTAGAGTAAAGGTGGTGCAAGCTGAAACTCATTTTTTAAATTTAATTCTGTATATAATATATACTGGGTTATTGGTAAAACACCAACAACCTCTTAAGGGGTCATTGTACTCATCATTATGAACTCTTTTTACTATGGGACCAAACCTGAAATCGCGAAAAAAATAATCAGGTGTTCAGTACATTTTGACGAATTATGCTAATATAAATGTAGGTACTGAATAGCTGATTTTTTTTTTCACGATTTCAGCTTTGGTCGCATAGTAAAAGTAGTTCATAACGATGAATACAATGACCCCTTAAGAGGTTGTTGGTGCTTTACCAATAACCCTGTATATAAGATTAAGCGCGCGGCGGTTCGTGTCCTGACCGCGGTCCGTTTTGTGTAGACGACTTTACACACACACACACATACACACACACACACACACACACACACACACACACACAGCGAATTTTGGAAAAAGTTTCGCTTTGTAGAGCGTCAACCCTACTCATACCTTTGTGATAGTCTATTTACAAACTCGGTGTGTCATTTTTAAGACCAGCGGGGCAATTGCGTAACGCACAATCAATCCGAATCTGTTTCATTTTGACAGTTCAACAAGATTTATTGCGTTATTTAAGATGTTGAGAAGACAAATTCTTTAAACATATTAAGCAATGGATTAGCAATTTTCTTCAAAATTATTCTGATTCCGCTTGATAGTGTGTTACGCAGTTAGGGTGCAGGGCCCTAATTCACTACGACCACTTAACAATTCCTTACTTTGAAACCACATCAACTGCTTGAGTTAATCACGAGATCTGCTAATAACGTATTCTCTATGACAAAATTAACGAAATTGCCTATATACCGGGTATCTGACAAAGGCCGTCGCCAACTTTAGGGAACAGACCATCAAACTGAACAACTTTTTCCCGGGAACCAACATCGCAATCGTGAAAAAAAAAAATCAGTCTTCCCATAAAAACTTCAATACCTACTTGACCAAATGTATGAGACGACTGATTTTTTTTTCACGATTACGATGTTGGTCTCAGGGAAAAAGTTATTCAGTTTGGTGGTCTGTACCACACTCTTAATTTGGCTACACCCTTTCTCAGACATCCTGTATAAAAAGTACTTTGGAATGGGTCTTTACAAGACACGATATTAATATAGTTTACACGTGGTGAGATATAAGCGGGGAATCATACAGAATTGGAGCCCAGGGACTGAAGTACAGAACTTGATATATCTATTGGTATTGAAAGAATGAAAAATAAGTTTGTCACAGAAACACGTGCATACAAAAAGATAATTAAATCGAATAACACAAACAGAAAAATAAAAGATAATAAATCTACATAATTATAATCACGAGCACAAGACAGAAATAGTCAGCAGCTGCCAGCACTTCATGACTGATACAAGAAGGCTTTCACTCAGCATGATACTGTGCTATGGGACTCACTGCACAGCGCTGATTTTCAGTGGTCATCCGAACCGATAGCAAGAACCTTTTGTTTTGACGTATTATGAACATTAGCGAATTTTTAAGCAGCTTGCTCTGATTATACTGGGTGTAATTTTAATTACCGTTATCCTCTTAAACGGGTCATTGTACTCGTGTATATTAATAATTCGTGTAAGATTATTCGCGAAACAAGACATACAGGATGTACTTTAATCACCGTTATCTTCTAAAGGGGGTTATTGTACTCATCATTATGAACAACTTTTGCTATGGGACCAAACCTGAAATCGCGAAAAAAAGATCTGCTGTTCCCTACATTTTGACGAATTATGCGAACATACTGAAACACATAATAATAATAATAAATAAAACAACAAAACTTAAAGAAAAATAACCCAAATATAATTTTAAAATACCGTAATGAACCATACTACAGAATTTATTCAAAAACTGCCGGATAGGAGGTGACATGACAGATGTCACCTCCTATCAAACAACAATCAACAACAAGAAGAAAATAGCAAAGAGATGAGAAGATGTTAACAAGGTCAGCAGCTCGTCGCGCACACCTTCCACCTCCGGACTCGTCGCTCAGCTCCACCCCGCCGCCGCTGGTACCTAGCCCCATCGAGAGTGCTGTGACACCGGCCATGGCAGTTGCGTCGAGCTCGAGCGACGAGTACTTCTCTCCACCGACGTCGCCACCACCTGCACGTCGGCCAGGAAGAGGCCGGCCACCGAACGGCATGGGACCTAGGGGCCAACCGGCCCCGAGCCGGGTCCCCGCTGCCGGTGGTTGTGTGCAGCGCATGAAATGGACTCAACAAATGAATGAGAACGTCATGCGCGCATATTACGGGGCAACAGAGGGGGGAACTAACCTCACTGCGTACCGCGATAGGATGCTGTCTCTGTTCCAGGCGCTTCAACCAGCCATCAACGTCTCGGCCCAACGGCTGTCGGATCAGGCGCGGGTTATCCAACGGAATCACAGATTGGACGACGCTGCGCTTGATAGGCTGCGCTTAGAGGTACTGAGCAACCGTATCGTCCCTGTCCCGTCACAGACCGCGGTGCAACCTCCAGTAAGTGGTATAATCCAACTGCGGTCTTATGTTAATGATGTGGAGGGGGGCGATGAGGTTGTTACGGTAAGTAACCAGTGTAACGACCTGTAGTGTGTGGGTTGCGGGAAGACAATTAAAATGCGAGTGTACGCTACGAGTGCTTTATTACGACTACTGACTTATATCTAATACATCAATGCTTAGGTTAAACATAGGTACTTATACACTACACCACAGGGGTACAAGAAGAAAAAAAAAAAAAAAAGAAAAAAAATTTTTTTTTTTTTTTTACAAATACAAATAGTGATTATGAATTAGTGATATATTTAAAATTTTATTTTGTAATATATTATATTTAAACAGTTATTTTTTAAACAATTTTGTGCGGTTTTTGTGTACAATTTCTGGTTTATTGTTTCTAATAATTTTTACATTGGGTTCCTTATCTTCAATAACAATAAATGGACCATTATACAAAGTATCCAGTTTATTTGCAGTTTCATTTTTTAACAATATTAAATCACCTTTTTCATATCGCACTTGGTTTACGGTTTTATCATACATAGTTTTTCGCATCTGTTTACTTTTTAATAGGTTATTTCGCGCATCTCTGTGTGCTACTTGTAAACGATATCTTAATTCTAAACTATAATTATCTGGGTTATATAAAGGTTCTATACTACTACTTATTCTACTCGGAATCTCACTGGGTTTTCCAAAAACTAATTCATACGGTGCATATTTTGTAGAAGAATGTATAGTGTTATTAAAAGTAAAACACCAGAAAACACCGGCAGCCAATGGCTCCACGTTTCAGGGAAATTATCGCATTGTATTCTTAAGAATGAGGCCAAATGTTTATGCGTATTTTCTAGTGAACCTATTGATTCGTGGTGATATGAAGTTGAGTTTAATTTTTCAATTCCTAAAAGTGTACAGACTTCTGTCATAGTAGATGACATAAACTCTGTGCCTTTATCTGTTGCTATTGTTTTTGGGATTCCGAACCTTAAAATAAATTGATTAACAAATGCCTTTGCAACGGTGACCGTTTCCTTATTTTGAAGAGGATAAGCCTCAACAAATTTACTTAATTCACACTGCAACGTGAGTATATAATTATTACCGTCTATATCCTTATCTAAGGGTCCTACTAGATCTAAAAATACTTTCTCGAAAGCATATGAAGCTGTGGTTGTTATTACCATCGGCTCCTTGGTTTTTCGCGAATACTTCGATTTTTGACATTTTTCGCATTTATTTACAAAGTCTTTGACGTCTGTTTCCATGCCTGGCCAGAAATATTTCCTCTTAATGTTGTTCATCATTCTTCGCACACCTGCGTGACCGCTGGTTGGTAATAAGTGATAGTCGTTTATAATAAATCTTTTATCTTTTTCATTATCTATTTTTTCTACTCCTCGTAAAATACATATCCGTGGGCCGGTCCACTTTTCTTTAGTTTTAATTTCTTCGATTAGTTCTTTTATGAATAACGCGTTATTATTTTCTTTTATTATACATATTTCGTCGACGTTTATATTTTTACTAAATTTACTTAATTTCTCCACAAAAACGACTCGCGTGTATTGTGCCGTGAAATCAAGATTTATGTATAACATTTTCTTGTTATGGGAAAATGCAAAACACTCGGTTTCTACATCTATATCCATTTGTTTTCTAATCTTATTTAACTCTTCTCCCTTTATTAAAATCATTTCTACTGCACTACTCGGCATCCGCAATAATTCTACGATTCTCGGTTGATCAGGCCGATAGTCTGTGTCATTATTGGTGATCGGAGTGGCGTTATTGTCTTTTGTCTCTTCTAATTGTCTTTTCTGCGCTCTAGTCATTACATTGATTATTTTCTCATTAATACGTTTTAATTCTTCGGAATTTATTGTAATTCTAGACAATGCGTCTGCTATGACGTTTTCTTTTCCTTTTATGTATATAATGTTATAATCGTATTCTTCTAATATTAACCGAAACTTTAATAATCTGCTTGATGGGTCTTTCATTCCAAATAAATACAGCAGTGGTTTGTGGTCTGTCATGATTGTAAATTTCTTGCCTAGAAGATATGGCCTAAAATATTTTATTCCCCATACTATCGCAAGTAACTCCTTTTGTATAGTTGGATAATTTTTTTCAGCTTTATTTAGTGGTCGGCTCGCATAAGCGACTGGACGCATGTCTTTATTACAAAGCACTGCTCCTACAGCAATACCTGAAGCATCAGTTTGTAGTATGAACTCGTTTTCATCTGAAAAGTCTGGGTATTGTAAAACGGGTGGTGATATTAACGCTTTTTTCATTAATTTAAACGATTTTTCGCACTGGTCAGACCATATAAAAGGAACATCTTTACGACATAAGGAATTTAAGGGAATACTTATTTCTGCGAATTGTTTTATAAACTTTCTGTAATAATTGCAAAATGCGACAAAGCGTTTTACTTCTTCTGTACTTTTTGGTGTTGGGTAATTTTCAACTACTTTTATTTTTGCTTTATCTGGACTTATTCCTTCTGCTGACACTGTGTGTCCTAAATATAAAAGCTCCTTTTTTAAAAAAATTACATTTATTGGGGTTTAACTTTAGATTAACTTGTCTAAGTCTCTCGAAAACATCTATCAAGTTTTTATTGTGTCCTTCTAAATTACGTCCAAAAATTACAAGGTCATCAAGGTATATGAAACACTTTTCATACGTTAAACCTGACATTGCAACAGTCATTACTCTTGAAAAAGAACTCGGACTGGTTTTAAGACCCATTGGCATCCGTTTCATCTGGTATTGGCCAGTATCAGTTGTAAAGGCAGTTAGTTTTCGTGACTCTGGGTTCAAGGTCACTTGGTAATATGACTGACTAAGGTCTAAATGGGTAAAATAAATTGCACCTGACAGTGACTCTAAAATATCAGTGATATTTGGTAAGGGGAATTTGTCATCCTGTATAACTTCATTTAATTTACGGTAATCTATTACTAATCTCCATTTTTTGCTATCGTCATTTGATTTCTTGGGCACAAGTAAAATAGGGCTAGACCACTCGCTTTGAGCTTCCTCTATAATATCATCCTGTAACATTTGTTTAATTTGCTTATTTATTTCTGGTTTTTGACTGTTTGGCAACCTATACGGTTTTGTATAAACGGGACCAGTATTCGGCTTTAAATAAATATTATGTTCGTATGATTTAGTAGTAGTAAGCTTATCACCTGGTAGATAAAAGATGTCATTGTACTTAGTACAAATTGCTTCAATCGTTCCACGCTCAGCTGGATGTAAGTGATCTAGTTTTAGTAATCCTAACAAGGTGTTAGCTCTTTCTGCGTTTGACTTAATTTTATTAAACTGACATATTTGGTAATCGTTTAATGAATGTATTTCAGGTTGAAAAATTGGTATAGTAATTGATTCTTCTTTAGTATTTAATATTTTAATGGGAATAACGTTATTTACTGGCTTTACTATTATCGCTGCTAAAAATAAATCATCTTGTAATTGTTTTGGTAATACAACGCATTCTTCATTTAATTTATTATTTAGTGGTATGTAATGAATGGACTCACTTCTTGCAGGAATAGTCAAGTAACTATGTGAAATAGTTGGTGATGCATAAAGTGGTATAATATTTTCGTATTCGTTATATAGGGTTAATGTATCATTTTCTAAATTAATATGAGAATTATATTTTGATAAAAAGTCTAATCCGAGAATTCCATCAGACTTGAACGGTAAGTTATTGAACAAATAAAATGTGTGATTAAAAGTACCATTTTGAGTACATAATGTAAGATTGACATAACCTTGCGAATAGGTTTTACCACCGAAACCATTTATTACAATTCTATCCTCATGCAAAGGAATGTGTTCCGATAACACGTTCTTAGAAACAACGGAAATGGACGCGCCGGTGTCAAGTAACCATGCGCTCCTGGTATTGTTTATGTTAAAATGAACGTACCTAACATTTTTGTTACACGTTAAAATGTTATATGATTTAGGAACGAAAAAACTGATTTTTGTTCTCTGTTTTTCCGTTTTCTGTTTGGGGGTCCTCATTCACTTGGGCTGGAAACATTCTTTGTTGACTATTTCTATCTCGAGTACCCCTACTTAGATAATATTTAGAAGGGTTACGGTTAGTTCCATAGTTTGAATAATTAGTACCTCTTCCGCGTGTATATCTACCACGGGGGTTACCATTAAACCTTTGATGGTAATTATTGTTATTATATCTTCGACCCGTACTATAATTTCCGCGGTACTGAAAATCTTGATTATAATAATTATGCCGACTTCCTCTGTTGAAATTATTATTAAACCTGTTGTTTGACTTACCCCTTGCGCTGAAAATACCGTTGGATGTTGAGGGCTGTCCCAGCTCCTCGTCCTCTGCTGCACGCACCGCATCTTTCAACTCTGAGTAGTTCCGTGCTGAAATGATAGTGCTTAAGCGTTTATATCTTAATCCATCTGAAAATCTTTTAATCGCGAGTTTCTCATTTATAGGTCTCAGTATCTCGCTTGCCTTTTCGTTACCGTCAGCTTGGGCAATGGTGAGGTCTATAAACAATTCTGATAATTTATTTCCATATTCACTGATGGACATATTATTTTGACTCAGATTGTTTAATTGGCAAAGTATAGAATTGGCGGATTTTTTCGTTAGTAGATAAGTTTTTATATCATGTATGAGGCTCGCAATGTTGTCATATTCGCATTGTAATTTTAATTTGGCTGATTTAGTTAGTCTTGTTTTCAAAACAAAAGAAATTAACAATTTTGTTTGTTCAGGGTCCTTGAGACAGCTGTTATATAATTCTACCGCGTCAATGATTTTTTCAGTTGTACCTTCTGAACCATCCATTTCGGGTATTAATGATGTTGCCGTTTTTATATCAAACTTCTCCATGTTTAAGAGATTTGTTTCTACTCCACCTTGAATATTATATGATAAAATCTTATTGTAAACGTTATCTATTTTCTCCTTCAACACTTCGTAAATGTACTCTGCTAATTCTAACGTGCTTTTTTGCTCTGTAAATATACTTATAATAGTTTTATACAATGAATATAACTCTTTTGCTTTTATTATTTTTTCTTCAACCTTGTCTTTATATTGGTACCGTCTACTTGGGCCTAACTTCCTCAAAGTAATTTGAATATCAGTTAATTCACTTAAAATTCTTTCTAAATCTGTTTCCATAGATTAAAAAAAAATCAAAACATACCTACCTCCTTTGGATTATATATTACTATAAAAAAAATTATAAAATGAATATACCTTGTATCTTGGTCCTTAGCCGAGTAGTTTATGGTTTATGTCCTATATTTATCCCATGTGACATTCCGATAGAATCAGGCTGTAAGTTGCTGTAAGATATTTATAAAGTTACACTAAATTATAACAAAGGTAATAATTATAGGGCCTTATTATTATACTTAATTGTCCATTTAAGGTTCTTCTTAGTTTAAACGACACCGCGAAAGTTTTATAATATCCATATACTGGATGTTCTTGACGGTTGGTTTACTCACTAAATACACTTAAAACACACTTTTCACTGCGCACTGATAATTAATATTATTTTTACACATTTTCATTTCCTTCTTCACGTTCTCGCCTTCCCGACAACCGCAAACGCATTTTTCTTATCAACTCTGATTCGACATGCTTTCTGATCCATTTCTTCTGCTTTTCCTTCAGCTTTTTCCAAATAATTAGGATTGCTGCAATAGCGGTAATTGTCAAGGCCGCCGCCAACAATATAGTATTTATCTGCATGTGTGATTCGACCACAGTATTACTTCCTCCCGATGCATTTTGTGCAATTATCACCTCCTTATCTCCAGTTTTCGAATATGATTTTCCCATATTTCGACCGTAGTACGCGACCAGTTGCGCTGATTGTTCTCGTAGTTTTTTTAATTTTTATATCGAGCATATTCAAACCGCTCTAATTCAGTGCACCGAGGCACACAGGAATTCGCTAACTCGCAAAATTCGCCCGCTACGCGATACGCGGCAAGGAACCCGGCGCCGCGTCGCTCGCGCATGGCAGGGTCGCCATGTAGTGTGTGGGTTGCGGGAATACAATTAAAATGCGAGTGTACGCTACGAGTGCTTTATTACGACTACTGACTTATATCTAATACATCAATGCTTAGGTTAAACATAGGTACTTATACACTACAGACCGATTGAGGAGCGCGCTGGAGGATGCGATTCGGGAGTTTAGAACTGCCCCCGTCCAACTTAGACCTCGTTTACCTCGCTTACCTATGCACAAAACGAATAGGTCGTTGGTGTGTGCCTTGGATTCGCTGCTTGGTTCTTATTTTGAAAGCAGCGAAGACCTCTTAGATACGCACTCGATCTTGTATTGCGCGGCTATTGCGGCGTGTCGTGTAGCCAATGTTACATTTCCAAATTGTGACATAGCTACACGACCAAAACCCGCCGTTCCAGCCTGGCAGTGCAGGATCGAGCAGCGTATCGAGGGGACCAGGGTGCTCATCGGCAAACTATACTGCTTCAGGGAGGGCAATACTCGCCCTAGAGTGATGCGCTTTGTGAGGCGGGCGTTTTCCGGGACTGGAATCAGGCCTCAAGAATATATGTCCCGTGTCACAGAGCGCATTGACTTCCTGAAGCAGAAGGTCTGTGCATGGGCAAGCCGTATCCGTAGGTATAAGCGACGGGTTGAACAGTATACCCAGAATAGCATATTCCAGCGTGATCAAAGGTGGGTGTATAGAGCATGGGAGCGACCTGAGCAAAATGTGGCAGACGTATGCCGCCCGGATGATGATGCCACTAGCACATTCTGGCGCAACATCTGGTCGGTGCCCGTCTGCCATAATGAGGCTGAATGGATGCGCGATGTTGAGCGCATGTGTGACGCCATACCGCAGATGGAGGAAGTAATAATTACTTCCTCCGATGTAGCCAGTGCAGCCCGTCCGATACCGAACTGGAAATCGCCGGGACCGGACGGACTGCACAATTTTTGGCTTAAATGGCTGCAAAGTTCACACGCGTGCTTAGCATCGCAATTCCAGTCGGCCTTAGAGTCTGGGTCGCTGCCACAGCTCTTTACAACGGGAGTTACCCACTTGCTCCATAAGTCAGGTGATGCCACGGAACCCAAAAATTATAGGCCGATCACTTGTTTGCCGACGGTCTATAAACTTCTTACATCCATTTTGAGAGTGAAAATTAATTCTCATTTAGAAAAGAATTCTATCATGTCTGCCTCTCAAAATGGATGTAGGAATGGGTCCCGCGGCACCAAGGAGCTACTCCTCATTGACTTGGCCATAAGCCAACAGGTCCGTCGATCCCGAAAGGATTTGTCGACATGTTGGATAGACTATAAGAAGGCCTTTGATTCGGTGCCCCATACATGGCTCTTGAGGGTGTTAGAGTTGTACAAAATTGATACAACTCTGAGCACCTTCCTAACGACGTGTATGGGGCAGTGGAGGACGGTTCTTCGCTATCCAGGATGCCGACAAATTCAGGGGAGCAACGAACCTATTAGGATTAAGCGGGGAACATTCCAGGGCGACAGTCTGAGTCCACTGTGGTTTTGTTTAGCCTTGAACCCTCTTAGCACTCTGCTGGAGGGTACAGGGCTGGGCTGTTCTTTGCGGAGAGGGGGTCAGGTAATATCCCACCTGCTTTATATGGATGATTTGAAACTGTTTGCCACCAACAAATTGCAACTGCTGGAGTCACTAAAAGTAACTAAAACTTTTACTGATTCCATCAGGATGGAATTTGGTGTTGATAAATGTGCAGTCATGCATGTAAGGCGGGGCGGGATTGTGGAATCTGAGGAACTACAACTCTCAGATTCTATAAACCTGAGATCACTCTCCGCAACTGATACCTACAAATACCTGGGTATGTCAGAGGGGTTAGGCATTAACGGGGCTGACATGAAACAATCGTTGCAGGAGCGCTTCTTCGGTCGCCTGAAAAAGGTACTTAATAGTTCTTTTTCAGGCGGCAACAAGGTGCGCGCCTTTAACGGTTGGGTCATGCAGGTCCTGATGTACTCCTTTGGCATACTAAAGTGGACCCAGACGGAACTAGATGCCCTGGATAGGAGAGTCCGGTCACTGCTGACTGCAAACCGGATGCATCACCCACGTTCGTCTGTCATGAGGCTGTACATCCCGCGGAAGTGTGGGGGTCGAGGCTTTTTAAATGCTAAGACCCTCCACAACCGCGAGGTGTGCAGTCTCAGAGAATACTTTCTCAAGGCTAACGTGGGTATGCACCGAGATGTGGTTGCAGTGGACAAGGGACTCACCCCGTTATCCTTGGCTAAAGAGAACTGGCGCAAACCTGTGGTGCTTAGTACCAACGACCGCAAGGAAGTATGGCAAAGCAAGGAGCTTCACGGACGCTTTTTCCGGGCCCTTCATGGGCCCGACGTAGATTTCTTAGCGTCCGTGGCCTGGCAACGCTTCGGTGACCTCTTTGGGGAAACCGAAGGTTCAGTCTGTGCGATTATGGATGAAGTTATGCTAACGAATAACTACCGGAAGTATATAATGAAAGACGGGACGATCGACATATGTCGGGCATGCCATTGTCCCGGTGAGTCTATCAGACATATTACTTCTGGGTGTTCTCGTTTAGCTAACGGCGAGTATTTGCACAGGCATAACCAAGTGGCCAGGATTATCCATCAGCAACTTGCTCTGAAATACGGCCTTGTGGACTCTGAGGTACCGTATTACAGGTATGTGCCCGACCCAGTTCTCGAGAATGACCATGTCACGTTATACTGGGATCGATCTATTATCACTGACAGGACTATTGTAGCCAATAAGCCTGATATAGTGGTAATAGATCGATCAGTGCGCCGCACAATGATAATCGATGTCACTATCCCACATGACGAGAACCTCGTGAAGGCTGAGAAGGAGAAACAATTGAAGTATCTCGACTTAGCCCACGAGGTTGTCGCTATGTGGAATGTGGACTCGGCAATCATTGTGCCGATAGTCGTTACGGTCAATGGCCTTATCGCTAAGAGCCTCGACCAACATCTCAAGAGGCTCTCGTTGGGTGGCTGGGTGAAGGGCCTGATTCAGAAGGCAGTCCTCCTTGATACGGCGCGTATTGTGAGGAGGTTCCTGTCTCTGGGGCCCTAACCACCGGTAGCTTGGACCCTGCACCCGCTACCGGCGGATCACTATTTTTATATTTTTAAATGTTTTTTTTAATGTTTTTATAAAAATATTTAAAAATGTAATAAAATAAGTTTAAAAAATAAATAAAGGAGATAATAAATAATAATATCCTAGGACATTTTCACACACGGTCATCTGGTCCCAAACTAAGCAGAGCTTGTACTATGGAAACCAGATAACTGATATACTACATATACTACTTTTTTTTTTTGTAAATACATACTTATATAGATAATTACACCCAGACTCAGGACAAACAGACATGTTCATGCACACAAATGTTTGTCCTGGATGGGAATCGAACCCACGACCTGCGGCGTGATAGGTGGTATCTTAACCAACCACGCCAACTGGCCTGATATGAACGTACAACGTACTGAACTGATTTCAGGTTTGGTCCCATAGTAAAAGTTGTTCATAATGATGAGTACAATAACCCCCTTTAGAAGATAACGGTGATTAAAGTACACCCTGTATGTCTTGTTTCGCGAATAATCTTACTCGAATTATTATGAATATGACATGAATTATTTTTATTATGGGAAGAGCTGATGCCATGGAAAAGATAACAGAAACTGTTAGCACGGTGAGAGCAGGATTGTTGCCTAGAGTAGGTAGTAAATGTCTATCCGTCTCGAGAAATAACCATAAAATACTATTCGAACGAATTATGTAACCAAAAAGTATTTAAGGCCATCTAAAGATTTTTGTTTTCTTAACGAGAAACAAAAAACTGAATAAAAAATATTACTACTCCCAAACGGATTATTAGAAAAACTTGATGAAAACAAGGTAAAAGTTAAATTTAAAACCCCCGAGACAATGTTACCCAAGAAATTGTTTTGCTACTCCATCATCAGACCCTGATTGCCTAACCTTAAAACCTTTAAACATTGAGACCATTCCAATGAAACTAAACACCATACTGTTGTAAGTTGGTGAGGCAGTTGGATATACTGCAAATTCCAGGTAATGCTGCAGTATCAGTTCAAGGTTATTATGTTATTCTGATATCATTGAAGTAACAGAATACCAAATTTAGACTCGATCAGACCTGTGGAAGATGCTCACATTCATTCATTAACTAATCCCAGAAATCGAATTCGAGATCAAAAATGTAAACAAAAAAAATGTCATTGTCAAAGTGACAGTTCAGGGGTAGTCAACATTTCCCTAGTAATTCAAATTAAGATTTTTATTTCTATATATAAAATATTAGATAGATTTATATTTAAAATCTGTTGCCGCATGTAATATTAGAGTGTTGCAAGCGTCGTCGTATAATCATCACTTGAGAACAGTTCGATCGATTTGGCCGATTTCTTTTTTGTTCTATTCATAATTGTCAGGATAAGGTTTGTGTGAATGAAGATTCTTATTTATTTCATTAGTAAAAAGCACCCATGCGAAGCGAAACGCCTTGCGTTTCGCTTGTTGAAAACACTAAATGAAGTTCAAATGTTTAAGACCACTGCCTTATTGGCAGTAGCATAAAGAATATATTTTATTCTTTCAAACAGTTATATTTTATTCTTGAATCGTAGTCTACGTCATTTTAAAGTTGGAAACTGTGTGCAATATTATATTTTAACTGTTTATGATATGTCTACAATTTTAGCACTATGTTATAGTACTTTTCGGCAAACTGCACAATCGAGGTTATTATTTAAAATTAGCAACACCTTTGTTTACATTTTTGATCTCGAATTCGATTTTCAGATATAGAAAAGATTTGATAATCTTCAAACAGCTGAAAAGATTTTCTTGAATCACAGCTAAGAACACTCTCGACCTAGTCACATTTCAATGAAACAAAAAAAAATCTAAATCGGTTCAGTCGTTTTGGAGCTACGATGCCACAGACAAAGAAACGTTAAACCTTTATCACTCCTCTATTTCCCTCGGGGGTTAACAAGGATTGACTAAGCTTTGACTAGAAAAAGTACTAAGATCGTGACCTAATTACCTTTTTAGTACAACTTTCGCCTTAACTAATAGATCCATCAACATTAGTCCTTGCAAAAAAAGTCAATTACAATCAGACGAAAAAGTTATTCAAGTATGCCATTAAGACGGCTTTTGCACAAGTTTAAAAAGTCAGGCACCCTAATAACATAAATAAAATAGCCATGAAACAGCTATAAATGTCGCTTCTTGTATCTCTTACCGAATGTCAGTAGACAAAATGATAGCAGAAAAATAATGAGATAATAATAATATTATAGTCCAACATCCCAGAGCCGCCAGACGTTACTTATTTTCTGATTAATAAAATGTATAGGATAGAGTAGTCTTAGTATGTATTTTTATCGTACGCATACCTGCTAGCTTGGACCGCCGCGCCGGACAATTTTCAGGTCAGATACCAAAGTTACGTAAAAATATTACTCACTTTTCTTAAAGACTGACTGCTGATTTTTATGTACATATGTTTTACATAATATTTTTATTAATTAATAATCAATAATGCCAATAATTTCCCGACGGCGATATTTTCGCCAGACGCTTTAAAACTCACAAAACACGATGTCGTAACATCTTACTTATAGTTTGAGTCTTAATTTTTATATAATGATACCCGGTGAACTATATCAATAGTATTTGTAAGCAGTCAGGCCAATAGTAGCTGCCAAACATTCTCCAGATTCAATATTAAAAGGCCGCTGTTAGTTTGAGCGCGAGCGTGATAATTAGATGGATTGCATCTGGGAGATGTTTGATATCTAAACATAATATAAACAAAAAAAAAAAAAAAGATAATTTTTTTGTAAGGTTGAACTGGAAATATTACTTAAAAAAAAAATAGTTTCTTGTTTAAACTTCACAGTCATGAATGGTTTCGATGTCTAAACATGATTAAACAAAAGAAAACAGATTTTCTAGTACTTCTACTTCTTCTTCTTTTTCATACTTCAAGTAACAAAACTACTTCGTATTTTTTATTTTATCGCGGTCCGATATCGATACCGATCAAGTTTGCAGAGTTTCGCTAGCTAATTTACCTTGATCCTGTATGCTCAAACGATTTTAACCGACTTTTAATAAAGGGAAGTTCTCAATTCGTCGCGTATATTATATAAATAATAAATATATTTTATGTATGTACCGTTTTGTCCGTCAATTGTAGACTGATTTCAAAAATTCTTTTTTTTGCTTTCTAGGTGGTTCCATTATCACCTAGTCAGAATCTGATAGGCACACTCATAGCAATTTGGATATATTTTTTATAGTTACTCGTGCATTTACTCTCGGAAGTCACCATTTGGTGAAGTGAAACTGATGATGAAGATCATAGACGGGCATCGGAATTACTCAATAATAAGTATTTCACGGGTTGCGATTCGATTAGGTGCTTTAATATGGTGGCTAAGCAATTTATGGTTGTCACACTGCATATGGTGAAGTGGAGCTAATGTTGACTTCACCATCAGCTCCAGTTCTCCTGGTTCTTAGTAGGAGAACTCCTCAACAATTAATGTCCCTACATCGGGAAAACAAATATTTTGTAAAAGGTAATGCGCAGTTGAGATTACCTGCGCTGTTATAAAACAAACTTGCCCACTAAAAAGTGAAAAATAAAAACTTTAACAAAAATCTTTAACTAAAAATGAATAAAAAGGAGTAATTTTACGCTAATAAACTATTAAAAAAATTTACAAAAAGAAATACCGCCAACTTCCAAAAAAAAGCACTACAAAGAAAAAAAAATTAACTTTAATTTCAGAAGTCGGTGGCAAAAAACTAAAATACACATCCAAAGGCACCGATTTCTGAAATTAAAGTTATTTTTTACTTTGTAGTGTTTTTTTGGAAGTTGGCGGTTTTTTCTTTTTGTATTTTTTTTAAATAGTTTATTAGCGTAAAATGACTCCTTTTTATTCATTTTTAGTACAGTAAATATCGGTAAAGTAAAGCTTCATCGAATTAAACATTCTCCTACATAACATCGCTCAATAGAGGTTTACCGTTTCGCACCGGTCCGGTAACCGCAATTCGGAATCCCGATAACGTGTGGTTTGCGGCATGAATTCTCCCTGTGCACCACGCTTAAGTGTAAAGCCGAAATTGAGGCAATGCCTGCTGTTATTGGGGTTTAAGTGCCATTTGGCTCATCATGTCCATGAAAGGGTGTTACAACTGCATGTGTATATTTCAGGTCTTGTTGTAAAGTAAATCAGTTTCAAGGCCCTAATTAACTATGAGACTGCAGTTAGTAACGTGGCTACGCCACATTTATTATTCACGTTTCATTCAGCTGCCAGTTCTTAGCCACTTTTTTGGCGAGAACAGTAAAGATTTTATTTCCTTACCTGTAACAATATTTACGTAGGTCCTGTAAAAGTCTGAAGGACCTTTACATTCTTCGGGATCTTGACTAATAAATAATAAACTATTCACGCAAGACTCTTATATAGTTTATGGTACTTTTCACTATATATCTTAAACTAAGCAGCCCTTTGATCGAAGGCCGACGCTCTGACATCCCTGGGACAAAAGGTAGAAACGCCTTTAATAAGAAGTGACCGTTCGAATGTCAAAGATATTGCCAGCCTGGTGTAGGCTGGGGCTTGAATGAAATCTTTACAGTATCAACATAAAAGTTTTATGCATAAGCACTGCGTACAATGTTCCCAATGCTCTGACACCTCTCTGTGAGAAGGAGTGGGATGTAATGCACCACGCGGGCCCCGTGCGGGTTGGTAAGTAAGCTAAGTTATATGATTCATCATTCTCCTGTC
Organism: Dicycla oo; assembly: GCA_948252095.1. Lineage (NCBI taxonomy): Eukaryota > Metazoa > Arthropoda > Insecta > Lepidoptera > Noctuidae > Dicycla > Dicycla oo. The sequence goes on from OX411733.1 coordinate 20,692,697, forward strand.
GTACTCCTAATTTATTTGGGGTCGCCGCAACATGTCTTTTTCTGCCAGACTTCTCTATTACTCGTCATCTCGGTAGTCACTCCCTTTCTCACCAAATTATCTTTTACGCAGTCCATCCATCGTTTCTTTGGTCTTCCCTTACTCTTATAGCCATCCACATTCATACTCAAAACTTCCTGACGACATTTTCTTTTCCTCATGCCTCCGCATTGATGACAACCGATTTCCACACAAGCTAAGTTAGACGATTATTTTATAAAACTAATTCTGTTCGTGGCTGTCTAGCTAAGCTTCACCTGCATCGGATTACAGTCAGTGTGGTTGAAACATCGATACAATGTTTTGAACTTAAGTAAAAATTGGTCGTGAAACATTAGTCATCTCATCTACCCAGCCTTTTCACAACTATGTTGAGGTCGGCTACCAGTCTAATCGAATGCATCTGAATACCAGTATTTTACATGGAGTGACTGTCTACCTGAACTCCACAACCCAGTTACTGGGTAATTAGATACCCCTTGGTAAGGCTGGTTGTCAGACTTTCGGGCTTCTGACGACCGTAACGACTGTCAAAGATCCAAGAATGACAGCCGGGACCAACGGCTCCGAGGCACGGAGTTCTCGATATGTTAAGATGGTCACCCATCCACGGACCGACCACGGCAAGCGTAGCTTAACCTGATCGATCGACCCATGCGGCTATTATTACTTAGCCTTGAGCCCCTCGAAAACAACACTGCATGTACCTATTATTTTTTAATAAAAAATATTAAAAGTGTTATGTGAATGTATTTTACGCAGAATAACTAAGTGCAACTTCTGCATTTCCCTTTTGACATGTCAGCCAGTCGCAATAGAAAACGGGTCACGCGCTACCGTAATGACTTTCTCATTAAAAGGTCTTAAGGACGCAATCATTTGTCCGTACCTGCCGCTAATATATAGTAATTGTACCCCGAGGGGACGGCGCGCCTTTTTGTATACCACTCCTGTTTGGGACGGCTGAGATTTGTTGATAGATACCCTTTTTAAACATAGTTCATATTATGATTTGCACCGTTTTTATGTTGATTTGTGAAGGAGCTCGAGTGGCGATACTTTAAAGGCACGTCCAGCGCAGCCTGGGCTTTGACCTTCCAAATCTTCCTATCCCTAAGGGAAGTCAATGCTGCCATAGAAGTCATCGTATGCATATACTTTTGATACCTGTGGCTCTCAGTTTCATAATAACAAATACGTGTTTTGCGAATTTTGTCCTTATTACTACTAGAAATTGTCCAACTGATAGGTCAGGAACGTATTCTCTTGACGGCCGGACTGTAAAGTTGTATTGTAGTACAGTGAACTCCACTCAGCAATTGGCATTTTGTTTTTTGGATCCCTCCGTCTGGGGAGAACGTTGAGAACGTCGGACTCCTACCGACTAAAACCCCACTGTTTCTTCTACTAGCAAAGGTCGGGGCCCTGGAGATACTTGTACATTCGTCCAACCCTAACAAGAAGCAAAAGACAATATTGTTATATTTTTTAATTTGTCTTATTTTCGAATACGTGGCTCTTGAGTACTTACGAATAGTCTATGTTCTGTTTATTCTGTAATATTTGATGGGCGTCTTACCTATTTTTGCAGAAATCCAATGCTATTTATCTCTCATTCTTTTATTTCCGTAGTTCTATTCAAAAACCTGTATTCGTCTGTTACGTCTTGATTTGATAGATGAAGACTAAAATGGACTAGATAAGTAGACCTGCCAATCCTAATAAGTAAAAAAACCGACCAGATGCGTGTCAGACCACGCAAAATGAAGGGTTCCGTAGTTGGAATGAATTTATCCTAAAAACAAACTTAACATTCTTGTAAATTTTCAATGGAATTTGTACAAAATTTTTACTTTTCTAAGTAACATTTTATAACTTGGTCGACTATTACTCGTAGAATTGTAAAGCCTACTTACCTGTGATAGTTTTGATTTTAATTTCGATATATATACTAATGCTGTCAGTTTTTTCACATATCCAAAAGCAACCATTTAGCGGGGGGAAGCGGGCACTTGACTCTAACAAAAATGTGCAATTTAAAGCTTAATTTTACGCAAACGGATCCCTGAATCAATAAATGATTTCCACAGACCCGTAATATCTTTGAATGGCCTATCCAACGATACCCCACACCATAGGATAGACGAGAGAAAAGAACATCCACCACATTACGTGTACAGGAGGTACCCTATTTTTTTTTCATGATTTTATTTTATCACTATGTCGGTGTGATTAATATGTATATACATGCCAAATTATAGCTTTCTAGTACTAAGAGTCTCTAAGCTAAGCTGTGGACGGACGGACAGACGGACATGGTGAAACTTATAGTTTGTATTCCTTGTTGACTACGGAACCCTAAAAACAAAGAAGAAAGTCATATTAAAATAGCACATCCAATGGTCTATATCAGGAAAACATGCAAGGGAAATATCCTTTTCATATAACTAAATAAAACTGATATAGGTACGAATATATTTTACATGCTGATAAAACTGACAACTCTAATTTTCCAGTTGAAGTAAACTTCTAAACTGGTTTAAGTGACGGCGACGTCTCTGAATATACCGCTTAAGCGCGCTGAAGTTTTACATCCAAACAGTTGGAAACTGTAAATCTCCTCTTGCAGGGGCTGCAGTCTAGACATATATAGCGATCGCTTTACAACCAAATTCGGTCGCCAAGCTCTAAAGGGGTCCCTAGACAGTGAAAATTGCTTGTCAAGCTCGTGATTTTTTCGTGCTTGTCAAGCAATTTTTATTTATTTATTGATTCATTTACTATTTCCACTTGCATTTGTTTTTACAGGTTTGAATACAACAACGTAGTCACAACTTAATAATAATAAAGACGTCACCCATAAAAAGAATGGGACACCATCACCAATAAAAATGAACTGCTGTCTACTTTGACTGACAGGGGCCAAATTTATATCTATCGATTAACGCGGATGATAACTAACAAGTCCCAAGTAACGACTCTGAGTAGCGGCACCAGTCATGAGGACAATATCTTAAGTTTTTTTTTATAGGTCTAGGGACCCCATTAGGACTTAGCGAGCGAATTCGGTCGTAAAGTGATCGCTATCTATGTCGAGACTGCAGCCCCGGATCTTTTTATTATAAACACATTATTTTCCTACTCAACTTCACTCTAGAGTTTTCTTCTTGAAAGTACACTACATACTCAAAAGTTCTGTGAACTTATCTGGTGGAAAATGCGTAGCTAGATATAGTGATACAGACTCTAAAACTTTTAAAACACCCAAGACGTGTCTCTTTTGTTGCTTGTAGAAAATGTATCACTATTATTTTTTCCTTTATGATTCAGTATCCTGAGTGCCAATACATCAAAGACGCAGTCAAAAACCGAAAAGCATATGGCAATCCTATATGTATATCCTTCTTATCATCCTAAAAACGCACAAGAGATACCATATGATACTAAAATACTGATAAAAAGAAATAAACACTGCATAGTAAACTTTCCCAGAACTAGAACAGAATTTGATAGTAGACAATTATAAAAAAAATGCTCAGCCTTTTTATATAATAAAATTAATAAACTAGTAAATATTTATGATAAAAAAAAAATATGAATGTAAAAATAAGTTGATATTATGGCTTCACAGTTCGAATTATAATAATACAGAGTTACTTTTGCAACGTGTAACTTAATAATGAATATAATTTGTGTTGTTATTCGCTTATTTAGTCCCTCATGAACACTCAAAATCACTCTCATACAAACACACACAAAGACTCACGACCACACACACAAACTCTCACGCACACACACACTCGTACAATTAATCGTATTTTTAACCGACTTCCAAAAGGAGGAGGTTCTATATAAATCAAAATGAAAACAAATTTAATCATAACTCCCGCTATAAAATTAAGTTATTATCTACAAAAGAAATAATTCCATTAAAAAATTCCGTATAATGATAACGGCTAATATGTAATTAAGGACTGAAAAATCTATGTAGGGTGTCACAATTAACACTAAGGTAGAAAATGATAATACGATCGTATTATTTAATTGTAATGAATAGGGATGTGACACTACTGATTGCTTTATCGATAAAAATTGAGAAAAATGTTATCTAAAAAAGTTACTGTCAGTTTTGCAAAACTCAAACTTAAATAATTTATTTATAACTAGCTGTTCCTGCCCGGCGTCGCCCGGGTGAATTTCATGTCTCTTAAGTGGTTTAGGCGATGTGTTGTCTGTTTTCATACAAAAATACCACCAAAATTCCCGAATTCTCCAAAATAAATCTATCGTACAAATCTTGTCCTAATACTTACAAACACAACAAAAAATAATTAGCGAAATAGGTGCAATTGTTCTGCAGTGATGAGCATACATTTAGCAATAATTGATTTTTATTTATATAGATATAAGCTACTTGTATTTGCAAGTGCCTCGGAAAGCACGTTAAGCCGTTGGTCCCGGCTGTCGTTTGTAGATCTGTTAAAGATCTACAAATGGTACGGGTTATGGGTAGTTAGTAGCCCGAAAATCTGATAATCTTGTCAAGGAGTAATAATATTACACAGTAACTATGTGGAGGTCAGATAGTCAATAGCTCCATGTAAAATACTGGTATTCAGCTGCATCTGGTTAGACTGGAAGCCGAACCCAACAAAATTGGGACAAGGCTAGGCAGATGATGACCTGCATTTGAAATTTTCTAAAGTTCCTGTAAATTGATATTTTCCAAAGCGCAAAAAAAAAAACAAAATAAAGAAAAAAATGTGATCAGGCTTTCACAATTATTCATAGATTTTAAAGTAGCTAGTCAAAAAGACAATATAAAATATTTTTAACCAAACAAGAGCCCTTGTTCTCTGTGACTAAAACCTTGTATTAAAAGTATTTTAACAAAAAAAAAACCCTGAAATATTTTAATTAGGGGCGAAAAAGTAAGGATTTATTGCTCAAGTAATAAATTATACTCAGATTTATCTGGCGATAAAGGAAACTAGGTATTTTTAGGTGTAATATAAAAATTACATTGTTGAAGACTGTATCCATCATCTGGGTTTGTCTTGATAATTAAGTTGTAAGCAGGAAATCTTAGGCTGGGATTGATAAACGTTAAGTTAAGTGGCTCGTAATTTGGCTTAGATTTATTCCCGTTTCTATCTTGCCCTTGCAGTTTGACAAGTGTGCGACAGTGACAGAAATAATGCCCAGATAAAATTGCCAATTGGTTTGGTTTGTTTGTTTTTATTCTATTCTAGGTGGGAGGCAACAGAGACAGTTATAGTCTTACAAAAAATAAGAACTGGAACATTATTAGGTACGTAACGAAATAATCCCACTTTTTGTTCAATCATTTTGTCAAATAAGCATAAAGTTGTGATAAGCATGTCTTGCGCTCGTAAAACTTTTTTTGAATCGAAAATATACCAGCAATTCTTTTTTCCGCAGAAATGTTCTTATTTAGATAATATTTTCGCGTGAATATTTCAAGCATACCTACAAAAACATCTTCCATTTTACGCCAACGCGAATGGGATTATAAAAACTTGAAAGTTTCTCCTAAGTTCTAAACTTTCCTAAGATCTCGGTAAAATATTCATCTCAGGAATACTGTTTTATCACGATTTCGGTGAATTAGTATTATAAAACTGTCATGTCAAAAACTTTTGACACAATTGTTTAGCTGATAATATCATGTGCGAACAAAATAATGTTTATTTCACAAGGAAATATCGCTTATTTACAAAGCTGACAGGATGAGGGAATGTCGGAAATTTATCGTGTTACTTAATTAAAATTGGTATTTTTGTATCAAAAATGTAACTGCGATACACTGAGTTGATTTATTAAGCGCTCAAATTAATAAAACATTTTCATTCTTTTTATCTTTAATTTTTTACGAACCAGTTATGTGCAAATGCGTAGGTGTCTGACTGGTTATATTGAACGAGCTTTTATTATTAAATAGATTCGTTAGTCTCGCAGTCTGCTTTAATAATTCTGATTCGAGAATTATAGAAGTTTTTACGATAATCGGATTAAAGTTTTAAAATGAGTTCAGCAAAAAATCTCGGTATTCAAAGCCGCACCTTATGTCCCATCCCTATTTCTTAAAATTACATAATTATCTTCGTCTTTGGAATCATGTAATAAGGGATCGCACCATTATTCCAATCTGCTTCATCAAGTCGATCTGATAAGATGTTAAAAAATATTTTCCAGAAATTGGAAAACCCGAAAAGGCCATTACTAGGGCCAAATGTAAAAGCATTACAATTTTGGGGATTACTGCTCCCCAAAAATATTTTCATGAAATATTTTTACTTGATCATGCATATTCTTGTGACCATTTTCACTGCCACCGAGTATATCGATGTCTGGTTCGTGAAAACCGATTTGAATTTGCTCCTAAACAATTTGAAGATTACAATGCTGGCCACAATAAGCGTGATAAAAGTGACAACTTTTTTAAGCTGGCAAAAGTATTGGATCAGCATCATCGAATACGTCACAAAGGCGGACTTAAACCAGAGAATAACCACCGACAAGAAAAAGTTAGATCTACTGTCCAGATTTACGAAATACTGTAGAAAGATAACTTATCTGTATTGGTCGTTGATGTATACTACCGTTATCATAGTGATGGTCCAGCCGATCTTTAAATATATATCCTCAGAGACGTATAGGGTGAACGTAAAAAATGGAACGGATACCTACTTGCAAGTTGTCAGTTCTTGGGTACCTTGGGATAAGAACGCTATGGTCTGATATTTAGCAGCTTCTGTATATCAGAGTTATGCGGCTATATATGGTGGAGGCTGGATCACTTCATTCGATACTAATTCCATGGTAATCATGGTGTTCTTTAGAGCGGAACTGGAGTTGTTGAGAATTGATTCGATGAATATTTTTGGATCGGAATCGGTACAGGTCGAGCATGGTGCCGCTGTGAAGAGGTTGAAAGATTGTCATAGGAGGCACGTTGAGTTAGTCAAGTAAGTTACAGTTACTTTATTGTTTTTTAAAGATTATTTTGTATGTTAAATTGTTACTTAGATGGTTTAGTCATGTTGAGAGAATTAATGAAAGGCGACTGGAAGCAAGGGGTGAGTGAAAACGTCGGGAGGGCCTTAAGAAGACATATAGTGTCCTTATTGATGATGTTCTTCAGAAAGATCAGGTGCGTAGTACTCGCGTGTATGATCAGATGTATGAACGTAAACGAGGCAAAAGGAGTATGTAAGGATCGTATCATGTGGCTTTCTATAGTTTCTGCCTACCCCCATGGGAAGACGGCGTGAGTTTGTGTATGTACGTATGTATTAAATCAATTGGAAATACTTTATTAAATCTGTAAAGTTATTTCGCAATTTCGCGTCGACATGTTATGAATTCAATTCGCCAAATAATACCAGTTTTCAAGATACTTTTCAGAGTTGTTATCTAATATTTAATTCATTTATACAATAACGATTTTCACATCGTGTCTGAATATCTGTAACTAAATATATAAGTAACATCATGCAGGTCATTAAATCATTCAATTTAGTATTATTTTAGTCATCAAATCATTAAAATTATCCAAATTACATTAAAATCACAATAGTAATAAGAATTATACGAAATAAAAGAATAAGAAATATTAAAATTAATGTCACAAGTCAATTCATAAAATTCAATAAAAAGTTCATTTCATGTCAATAAATTTAGGTTACTCGACTTACATTGTATTAATTTTATAATTCATCAATAGAATAAAGACACTTATCTAACAAGAACCGTTTTAGATTATTCTGAAACCCACTTGTATACACTAGACTTTTTATTTCTGTCGGCCGTTTATTGAACATTTTTAATGAATTGTGGTAGGCGCTCTGCTTTCGATATATCGAAATAATATCGAAAGATCCATTCATCAGGTATGCCTATGCCAGGTGTGTGTAAATGCCTTCACTGCATTTATTTAATTCAGGTTCGCCATGAGATAATTGGAACTAGTTATGCAGAAAGCAGCCATGTTGCACTTTTTCCAAAAATGAGTTATAAACACAGTCATACTAATTTCGACATACAAGATTTTTTGCAAAAACAACCATGTCGATATCTCTACTTATCACGGAGATACGAGTATGAGCCGTCAAATGCAGCCTTGTCCATACATCCATGATGCTCTACCATTACCATAACACGGTTCAATTGGGCCGTGTTATGCAGAAAGCAGCCATGTCGGGAAAAAACAGAGACAAAAACACAAACAGAATCATAAACATTTTTCTGTCGATGGCTGCATTGTGGATGTATGGACAAGGCTGCATTTGACGGCTCATATCTTCGTGATAAATAGAGATATCGACATGGCTGTTTTTGAAAAAAATCTTGTATGTCAAAATTAGTATTTCTGTGTTTTATAACAGTTTTTGGATATGGTGCCATATGGCTGCTTTCTGCATAACTAGGTCCAATTTAGCATTGTCACTTTTTTACTCTTTCAAATTCACCACGATGGATTTCATACTCGCAATCGCTCTCAAAGCGTTTCGTCTACGAATATCAATAGGATGTCTCTGATAGAATATAATTTTTTGCCTTTCTTTGGGCCCTCAGGCAGTGACAGCAGTTGTCGTCAGTGAGATTCGATTAGGACGCAACGTTTAAAACTAATGTTAACATATTAAAGAATTGGTGTTTAAGCAATTTTATTATAACCACAGATTAATACAGATGGGACACTCCGCAAAATCATTTAAATAAAAAGCGACTCTTGCTACGACACAATATAGTACAATTCAGGTCGCACAACGCTTATTAGCTACAGTTATATTCACCTACAAGTTGCCTCTCTTTCTAACGCGTAGCTCTTACAACTTCTGACCGCGGCAGTCCTACTGCATTGGCCCATTGAGATAGGCCTGCCGCGTACTTGTAGTTTTATATATGTATATACTGCGCAGTTTTCCATCGGTATTAATTTGTGTTATAACTAAAAAGAGGTAGATAGGTTACCTACCCAACATTCGATCTTCAAACACGGCTCAATGTCACACTTCTAGATGACACGTGGAAGTAGGACTGCATTTCGTAATTGTCGGGAGTGAAAAAGAGACAAGACAATTTGAAGCTTGGCTAATGACTAACTAGCCAAGTTTTGACGTGCCTCTTGTGGAGCGCGTATAAACTATTTACAGTATTCCCCAATATTTTTGACCGGGCCGAAGTGAGCGCGATCGCCATCTAGCGCCATCTTGTCTTCTGGATACTTTATTTTGACAAAAAAGTTGAAGACTACTGTAACTACCTCTTTTTACTTATAAAATCATTGTTTATAAGGCTGTGGATGACATACGAAAAGGTTTGAAGACCACCACACCAGATCAGTAAACAGGAAACCTAAACTCTTCGAAGATAAAATGGCCCCTCCGCATTGTTTAAAGCGAGCTCAAAATCCAAATTAACCTTAGCGAAGTTAATCTAACTTGTACAGTTAAATGTGAACGATAAATTCTTGTAACTTTGTTTACTGGTTTACGCGTTAACATGGGGAGTGAAGATTACTTAGAATATGTGGGTATTCGAAGTATGAAGGAGATTAGGAACCTGTTTTTGATTTTGTATTGATAATAAGGACATTACGTTTGTGTTTGAGAGGTAGGTAAAAGTGTACTCTTATTATTTAGTTTGATGACTATTTATTATATATTAAAACTTTAAGCACAAGTAAAAAAAAAACTAATCACTCATCTCCTCGAGATTGCCAAGGCTCATCGCCGCAAGGTTGCTTGCTTGTCGGTCTTCTACAGATTGTACTTCGGTATGTGTGCCCAAGAACTCCACGACCTCATCCTACCGGCCCCCTTTTACCATCGGACATATAGACGTACTGCCAGTTACCATCACTACCTAGTTGCTATTCCACCAATTCGCACTCAGCGTTTCCAAATGTCTTTTATAATGCGCACAGCAAAAAAGTGGAACTCACTACCTGCGTCTGTGTTTCCGAGCGCATACAACCCTAATCTCTTCAAAGTGAGAGTGAACAGGCTTCTTCTGGGTAAGTTCACTCCGTCGTGGACTTTGTCTGTGTCACCTCTGACCTAGAATAGAGTAAAGAGCAAACCCATCTCAAATAAAAAAATGAAGAAAATGTACCTGAGAAAGTGTACCTGAAGCATTTTCTACCAGTCAACCTTAGGGTGAAGCAGAGAAAAAACATGGCAAGTGCAATACAGAGGACAGATAACACGAAAATAACTATGAAAATTATTTAATAACCAAAGTTTTGTAATAGGGATGATGACTAAAAAATGATATTTTGTCCGTCATGTAGATTATTAAAATATATTGGACACGTATTTTTTCTTTTTCTACGTAATCAAAAGATTACGGCGATACATTGAGTTAAAATGTGGCATGACGTCACGTCTTCAAAGATTTTATACGTAGAAGTGACGTAGCAAGCCCCCACTCCCGAACTTTAATGTGAGTTATCTAAGTCATTTATTATTAATATGATAAAGCAAAAAATACGTGTCTAATATTTTTTTATTATCTGGCTGACGGACTAAATAGAATTTCTTTTTTTTTACCCAGGCATCATCCCTATTGACAAGAAATGGCTCCCGAGTTTTCTTTCACATGACAGACATTGTAGTAGTGTCACAGGATTACATACATACATAGTTTGATTTTAAAAAATCGAACCCAATCTCAAACCTTTCATATAGAAGTTATAAGACTCGACTACAATGCAACTTCCACAATGCAGTTTCCATACGTTAGACTGATTGGCCGACTTTCGGGATTCAAACTACATTTGTAATTTTTAAGATAAACAATTCGGACCGTTTCAAAATAATGGCGAAAAAATCGTGAATTCAGGTATGAAGAGAGACACATGTCAGGGTTTCGGGTTGTTTGAAAGAGTTACCGTGGCCCTGGCTCAGGCAACTGAAGAAACACGGGTGGGTTTTAGTCAGTAGAAGTCTGACACGCCCTCCCGCTCCACCCAGAGCGGGAGAAGTTATTTGATAATTTCCCACCAATTTATGCGGCCTACCCAAATGTCCTTTCTTTGAGTTGAGCTGCGTGATTACTGACAAATGCGTGCACTGACTGGACAGGTCCTCTCAATCTGTGTGGTTCTTTTATCAAAAGACCATTTCAGACACCAATCTACATGGTCTTCACATGAACTGATCAAGCTTATGTCTGGACTTTATGTCCGGACTGTGACCTCTGAGTTTGCTTCGGCCTTTCTTCTCAGAGTAGTCAGATAAGAAACGCCGACCTCATCAAGTTTAAAAAAAAACATGATTGACTTGTAAAAGTGTTTGTACAAACCTACTTACACAAATAAAATCATTTATCATTTTATCATTTATCAAAAAAAAGCGATGAAGACATATTGACATATACACAGACATATCTGGTACCCTTAACACAAGTTTAATCTTAATTTGGGTACCAGAGTTCAACAAAACTAGCATTTAAATAGTCTGCTGTGTAATGCTTGTGTTTTTATGTGTGTATTTGAATGCAATAAATAAATATTATTATTATTATTTTATTTTTAGAATTATTATTATTATTATTATTATCTCCTTTATTTATTTTTTAAACTTATTTTTTTACATTTTTAAATATTTTTATAAAAACATTAAAAAAAAACATTTAAAAATATAAAAAATAGTGATCCGCCGGTAGCGGGTGCAGGGTCCAAGCTACCGGTGGTTAGGGCCCCAGAGACAGGAACCTCCTCACAATACGCGCTGTATCAAGGAGGACTGCCTTCTGAATCAGGCCCTTCACCCAGCCACCCAACGAGAGCCTCTTGAGATGTTGGTCGAGGCTCTTAGCGATAAGACCATTGACCGTAACGACTATCGGCACAATGATTGCCGAGTCCACATTCCACATAGCGACAACCTCGTGGGCTAAGTCGAGATACTTCAATTGTTTCTCCTTCTCAGCCTTCACGAGGTTCTCGTCATGTGGGATAGTGACATCGATTATCATTGTGCGGCGCACTGATCGATCTATTACCACTATATCAGGCTTATTGGCTACAATAGTCCTGTCAGTGATAATAGATCGATCCCAGTATAACGTGACATGGTCATTCTCGAGAACTGGGTCGGGCACATACCTGTAATACGGTACCTCAGAGTCCACAAGGCCGTATTTCAGAGCAAGTTGCTGATGGATAATCCTGGCCACTTGGTTATGCCTGTGCAAATACTCGCCGTTAGCTAAACGAGAACACCCAGAAGTAATATGTCTGATAGACTCACTGGGACAATGGCATGCCCGACATATGTCGATCGTCCCGTCTTTCATTATATACTTCCGGTAGTTATTCGTTAGCATAACTTCATCCATAATCGCACAGACTGAACCTTCGGTTTCCCCAAAGAGGTCACCGAAGCGTAGCCAGGCCACGGACGCTAAAAAATCTACGTCGGGCCCATGAAGGGCCCGGAAAAAGCGTCCGTGAAGCTCCTTGCTTTGCCATACTTCCTTGCGGTCGTTGGTACTAAGCACCACAGGTTTGCGCTAGTTCTCTTTCGCCAAGGATAACGGGGTGAGTCCCTTGTCCACTGCAACCACATCTCGGTGCATACCCACGTTAGCCTTGAGAAAGTATTCTCTGAGACTGCACACCTCGCGGTTGTGGAGGGTCTTAGCATTTAAAAAGCCTCGACCCCCACACTTCCGCGGGATGTACAGCCTCATGACAGACGAACGTGGGTGATGCATCCGGTTTGCAGTCAGCAGTGACCGGACTCTCCTATCCAGGGCATCTAGTTCCGTCTGGGTCCACTTTAGTATGCCAAAGGAGTACATCAGGACCGGCATGACCCAACCGTTAAAGGCGCGCACCTTTTTGCCGCCTGACAAAGAACTATTAAGTACCTTTTTCAGGCGACCGAAGAAGCGCTCCTGCAACGATTGTTTCATGTCAGCCCCGTTAATGCCTAACCCCTCTGACATACCCAGGTATTTGTAGGTATCAGTTGCGGAGAGTGATCTCAGGTTTATAGAATCTGAGAGTTGTAGTTCCTCAGATTCCACAATCCCGCCCCGCCTTACATGCATGACTGCACATTTATCAACACCAAATTCCATCCTGATGGAATCACTAAAAGTTTTAGTTACTTTTAGTGACTCCAGCAGTTGCAATTTGTTGGTGGCAAACAGTTTCAAATCATCCATATAAAGCAGGTGGGATATTACCTGACCCCCTCTCCGCAAAGAACAGCCCAGCCCTGTACCCTCCAGCAGAGTGCTAAGAGGGTTCAAGGCTAAACAAAACCACAGTGAACTCAGACTGTCGCGCTGGAATATTCCCCGCTTAATCCTAATAGGTTCGTCGCTCCCCCGAATTTGTCGACATCCTGGATAGCGAAGGACCGTCCTCCACTGCCCCATACATGTCGTTAGGAAGGTGCTCAGAGTTGTATCAATTTTGTACAACTCTAACACCCTCAAGAGCCATGTATGGGGCACCGAATCAAAGGCCTTCTTATAGTCTATCCAACATGTCGACAAATCCTTTCGGGATCGACGGACCTGTTGGCTTATGGCCATGTCAATGAGGAGTAGCTCCTTGGTGCCGCGGGACCCATTCCTACATCCATTTTGAGAGGCAGACATGATAGAATTCTTTTCTAAATGAGAATTAATTTTCACTCTCAAAATGGATGTAAGAAGTTTATAGACCGTCGGCAAACAAGTGATCGGCCTATAATTTTTGGGTTCCGTGGCATCACCTGACTTATGGAGCAAGTGGGTAACTCCCGTTGTAAAGAGCTGTGGCAGCGACCCAGACTCTAAGGCCGACTGGAATTGCGATGCTAAGCACGCGTGTGAACTTTGCAGCCATTTAAGCCAAAAATTGTGCAGTCCGTCCGGTCCCGGCGATTTCCAGTTCGGTATCGGACGGGCTGCACTGGCTACATCGGAGGAAGTAATTATTACTTCCTCCATCTGCGGTATGGCGTCACACACGCGCTCAACATCGCGCATCCATTCAGCCTCATTATGGCAGACGGGCACCGACCAGATGTTGCGCCAGAATGTGCTAGTGGCATCATCATCCGGGCGGCATACGTCTGCCACATTTTGCTCAGGTCGCTCCCATGCTCTATACACCCACCTTTGATCACGCTGGAATATGCTATTCTGGGTATACCGTTCAACCCGTCGCTTATACCTACGGATACGGCTTGCCCATGCACAGACCTTCTGCTTCAGGAAGTCAATGCGCTCTGTGACACGGGACATATATTCTTGAGGCCTGATTCCAGTCCCGGAAAACGCCCGCCTCACAAAGCGCATCACTCTAGGGCGAGTATTGCCCTCCCTGAAGCAGTATAGTTTGCCGATGAGCACCCTGGTCCCCTCGATACGCTGCTCGATCCTGCACTGCCAGGCTGGAACGGCGGGTTTTGGTCGTGTAGCTATGTCACAATTTGGAAATGTAACATTGGCTACACGACACGCCGCAATAGCCGCGCAATACAAGATCGAGTGCGTATCTAAGAGGTCTTCGCTGCTTTCAAAATAAGAACCAAGCAGCGAATCCAAGGCACACACCAACGACCTATTCGTTTTGTGCATAGGCAAGCGAGGTAAACGAGGTCTAAGTTGGACGGGGGCAGTTCTAAACTCCCGAATCGCATCCTCCAGCGCGCTCCTCAATCGGTCGTTACACTGGTTACTTACCGTAACAACCTCATCGCCCCCCTCCACATCATTAATATAAGACCGCAGTTGGATTATACCACTTACTGGAGGTTGCACCGCGGTCTGTGACGGGACAGGGACGATACGGTTGCTCAGTACCTCTAAGCGCAGCCTATCAAGCGCAGCGTCGTCCAATCTGTGATTCCGTTGGATAACCCGCGCCTGATCCGACAGCCGTTGGGCCGAGACGTTGATGGCTGGTTGAAGCGCCTGGAACAGAGACAGCATCCTATCGCGGTACGCAGTGAGGTTAGTTCCCCCCTCTGTTGCCCCGTAATATGCGCGCATGACGTTCTCATTCATTTGTTGGGTCCATTTCATGCGCTGCACACAACCACCGGCAGCGGGGACCCGGCTCGGGGCCGGTTGGCCCCTAGGTCCCATGCCGTTCGGTGGCCGGCCTCTTCCTGGCCGACGTGCAGGTGGTGGCGACGTCGGTGGAGAGAAGTACTCGTCGCTCGAGCTCGACGCAACTGCCATGGCCGGTGTCACAGCACTCTCGATGGGGCTAGGTACCAGCGGCGGCGGGGTGGAGCTGAGCGACGAGTCCGGAGGTGGAAGGTGTGCGCGACGAGCTGCTGACCTTGTTAACATCTTCTCATCTCTTTGCTATTTTCTTCTTGTTGTTGATTGTTGTTTGATAGGAGGTGACATCTGTCATGTCACCTCCTATCCGGCAGTTTTTGAATAAATTCTGTAGTATGGTTCATTACGGTATTTTAAAATTATATTTGGGTTATTTTTCTTTAAGTTTTGTTGTATGGTTTATCAAAAAGTTAAAAAAACTGCGACTAATTATTATTATTATTACTATTATTATTATTATTATTATTATATATTTTTTTACCACATTATTATATTTTTTTGCCATATTATTGAGATATTTGTAAAGAATTATCATAGGTCTGTCAACCACTTTTGTATTGATGCACCTTAAGGCACCCATGGTCACGTAATTTTGAACACGGATCACTGTCGAGATCATCCGTGTAATTAAAATGCTAAGCACCAGCCTAACATTTTGGCCAATCAATGTAGTTCTTTTTGCCACAAGCCCCATCAATTATTTCTGAAGTTAGAAACTTCTTAAACTTTACTTTCTTTCCAGGTTCGCCCGTCTGTTCGACTCATGCCTATCGCCAATAATGTTACTATACATATTCGTCTGCTCAGTAATGCTGTGTGTCACTGCTTATCAAATCACTGTGAGTATTTTAACAGCGGTCGACTTATGTAAAACTTGAGACTTAGCATGTCATGAATGTGGAATATGGTCATGCATGAAATTCAGAAGCTTAACAGAGTACCATGTATGTACTGGTACAGAATTTTGCCATACCACATGTAATTTCAAAGAATATGTAAGTATGGTAAGTTTGGGGGAGATGGCCGTACGGGGGAGATGGCCGTACGGGGGAGATGGCCGTACGGGGGAGATGGCCGTACGGGGGAAATGGCCGTACAGGGGAGATGGCCGTACGGGGGAGATGGCCGTGCGGGGGCGATGGCCGTACGGGGGAGATGGCCGTACAGGGGAGATGGCCTTACGGGGGAAATGGCCGTACAGGGGAGATAGCCGTACGGTGGAGATGGCCGTACGGGAGAGATGACCAGTTGAAAGTATTGCGAGTAAGAAACAACAGATAGCGTTAATTATTTTTTTTTACAGAAAATGTCAGTAAATTCCACATTGTATTTAATACAGGTGCATGATCTAAGATAAAAGGTTGACATATTATAAGGTCACAAAAGGTTTCCTTCAATTTCGCTTGTTTTTTTTATGTTTTATTGTGAAGTCAATAACGTTTTTCGTGTTCTATCCTAAAAATGGTAGTTGGAGATTGCATCATACTTTTTGTTTATATGGCCATCTCTGCAGCCCCGGGACCATCACTCTCGGATACTCGGGGTGAAATGGCCAGTCGTATATTTTTTTTTAACCTAAAATATTTCTATGTGACGTTGATTCAAAGACTGTGTTCAATTAAGTTTTGATAAGAAATATAAATATTGTTTTGTTTGTGATTAAAAGGTTTTCTTATAGTGCAAAACATACATTAAGAATGCGTGTTGACCAATCCACGTTCCATGTCTGAAAGAGCAGTGATTTTTGGCCTGCTGTGGGGCATTTATACATTGGTTGATCATGAGATACGCACCTTAGTACAAAAAAATAATAATGCTGTAACATTATTTCACTGTAACACAGATTGGTCATTCTCTGGCGTGTATTCGAACAATGCGGACGTGTGTTGATAAAGTTCACAAATATAAAGTCCCATTCAGTAATTGGAACATTAAAAGATTTTAACTTTTTAGAAATTTATACTAAATAATTTTGTACCTGATATTCAATTTCAGATTGAAACCAGTCCAATGCAAAGATTCTTGACGACGGAATATTTGGTATTTGGAGTTGCACAGCTTTTCATATACTGCTGGCATAGCAATGACGTTTTGTTTTCAGTAAGTAGAAAACTTAATCTTTTTTCATGTACGAGGATAACCCATCATTGGTCGGCTTTAACTCTAACCAGATGCAACTAATACCCATATTTACATGGAGCATCTGCCTTTCTGACCTCCACAATCCAGTACTAGTACTGTTACTGGGTAACACGATACCCCTGTGTAAGACTGGTTGTCAGACTTTCGGGCTTTTCGGTTCTTCATCTCTCATGTACGAGATAAACTTCTGCTGTTAAATTTTATCGTAATCCAACGTCGAAGTCGAAACTAAAAAAAATAAGGTGCTATCCCACATGCCTTGGTAAAAATAAATATTATCCAGTCCGTAGGTTGGTAGCGAGACTTATTGCCTTCAGAGTAACGGAGAAACACTTACCTACAGTACGACAACGTTCATATCTCCGGAAATACCGAAATATAGCGAATAAAATGTGACTATCGACCAATAGAAATTGATTTATATTCCCACATAAGTTATTATTTCTCTGCTAATCTGTACTAACCTACAGTATACCTATATGGGTAGTCACTACAAAACCCTATATCTTATGCTGGAAAGATCGCAGCGGGCAGTCTTGAAAGTGATCCATCATAAGCTTCGATTGTATCCAACCACCAAACTTTTTGCTGAATGCCGCGTAATTACCGTGAGACAGCTATACATACAAAAATCGGCCAAGGGCGTGTCGGACTACGCACAATGAAGGGTTCCGTAGTTGGGATGAATTTATTCCAAGAACAAACTTCACTTTGTAGTTGAAAAACATGTTCTCCCATACATTCCAACTGCAAATGTAATTTTGTACGCACAATAATAAGAGATTTACCTTGTTATTTTAAGAACATAGACTTCTTATAGGTTTTTCTGTAATCTATAGTATAGAACTATTTTCAGTATTTTTTTTTAATTTTTAGGCTCAATTTTCGTCTATTTCTTAAATGACTTTAAAACAGTTTATTTTAAAATTATATAAAAAGTTTATTTGAGACTTTCACAGTAAGCCCTTTCATTTGGTATGTCACACGGTACAGTTTGCAAAACTTATTTTAAAATTTTCTTTTTTTCCCCCTAAATTGACCCCCATATTCAAAATTCATTTATTTACGTTACACGTCCATGTTTGGGTCATAGAAATACATACGTGTATTAAATTTCAACTTAATCGGTCCATTAGATTTGGAGCAAATTGGCTGTGACAGACGGACAGACAGACAGACACACAAGTGATCCTATAAGTATAAGGGTTCCGTTTTTCCTTTTGAAGTACGGAACCCTAAAAACGATTCTCAGAAGACACTCCCAGCTACCTCTAAATGAAATAACTAATAATAAAAAGCGCACAGGTGCAGTTGTATGTCTCGGCGTTAGCTGCAGAACATCTTTTGCAATCCGCCAATATGAGGTCGCTAGCTCAAGATTGTATAATGAGGTCAATAAAAGATATAACTTTATTTCAAACAGAAACTAGATTATATGTACAAGCTAAAACTAAAAGATATATATGTATATTATGTACAAGTATATAAAAATCATAAAAATAAAAAGGTGACAAGCTCACAGGGCATCAAAAAATTCGTCCGCATCGCTGTCAATGGTAAAAGTGCCCAAAAGGCTGGCAGCATTGCCACGTTGGATGGCAATGCTGATTCTTTGGGCTAAAAATAGGCCAGCCGTCTGGTCCCATGAAGAGTCGACCAACCGCTTGGCGATGTCCCGAAATACTCGATGAGCACTCGGACCCCAAGGCCCTAGAGTTTCAACCCCAAACGGCTCAATAAAATACTGGCAATATATAATTTAACCAAACGTGAGGTAAAGCAAAAGTTGAACAATTGGTTATTAACTTTGACTTATGATCAGACAGAATTACTTTTAATAGTTATAAAGTAATTAGGTATAATTAGGTGTAGTATTGTTTGTATACGTAAGTGATAGATATTTATTGATATCATATTATCATACCACCTTACGGTAGGCTTATGTTATTTTTTGTTTGTTTTTTTTTTTTAAGCAATAACTGTTTTATGTTTTTACAGTTATATAAATTCAAGGTTGTGTCTAAGTCAACAGCTCACTTACTCCTATAATACGAGCTTGACTTAGTTAAGGGGTAAGAGAATTCCATAATTCTATGTGACAGCTTACAATCTCTAAACTATGATTTAAATTGTTATTAGGTTAAGAAATTGTTGTACCTACCTTGCTGAAATAAATATTTATTTATTATTTACTAGCTGACTCGACATAAGTTGTCCTGTCAAAATTTAAATCAATCAAAATCAATCTGCCTAGCCTTTTCCCAACTATGTTGGGGTCGGCTTCCAGTCTAACCGGATGCAGCTGAATACCAGTATTTTACATGGAGCGACTGCCTATCTGACCTCCATAACCCAGTTACTGGGTAATACGATACCCCTTGGTAAGACTGGTTGTCAGACTTTCGGGCTTCTGACGACCCGTAACGACTGTCAAAGATCCACGATTGACAGCCGGGGCTTTCCGAGGCACGGAGGAGTCTCTGTATGTAAAGATGGCCACTCATCTACGGACCAACCCCGGCAAGCGTAGCTTAACCTGATGGATCGACCCGTGCGGCAGTTAATACTTAGCCACGAGCTCCCCATCGAGTAGTCAATACAATAAAGATCAAAAAATACTTTGTCTCTCTGCACTGTGTTTCATATACCAAGTGCAAATATTTCTGAATATAATAGGTTGGGGAAAAAGTTTCTTCGTATTTTTTAAGAAAATTCAAAACATTTTTTAATATAGTTTATTTACATTTAACTAAAGTATGTAGGTATCATTTTGTTTGATAACTTTTTGCCATCTTGTAGGTAGGGACATGATCCCATTGCTATAGAAATTTTGGGACTTCTGGTCAAAATACCGCGACAAGTGGTTTTGGCAGTCCTCTCGTGATGTTAACCTGACTCTGCCTAAAGAATTCTGAAGAGACCGAAACAGGTGGAAATCTGAAGGTGCAAGGTCAGGACTATACGGCGGATGCATTAACACCTCCCAGCCAAACTCTCTTAATTTTTTCTGAGTGGCTAAAGATGTGTGAGGTCTAGCGTTATCATGATGAAAAACCACATCCCTTCTGTTGATTAATTCCGGCCGCTTTCTCTCAACTTCTTGCTTTAATCTCATCAGTTGTTCGCAGTAGAGTTCAGAATCGATGGTCCTGCCTGGTGGTAACAGCTCATAATGAATAATGCCCTTCCAATCCCACCACACACACAGCATCACCTTGTTGCGAGTTAACCCGGGTTTCGCCACAGTCTGTGAAGCCTGACCGGCCTTTGACCACGACCTTTTTCGCACGTTCTTGTCATACGTGTCATCCACTTATAATCACCAGTTATCAGCTTCTTCAAAAATGGTTCGGTTTCATTACGTCGTAAGTCGTCGCACGAAAAGACTTTTTCCCCAACCTAATATATCAAGCACCAATTCTCGTTTACATCAAAACGGGATATTTTTAAAGAGGTGCCGTATAACGTCACTTACGTGAAACAGTTCGCAGTTATATATTTTTCTCTTTGAAGTTAGTCAAGTAAAATAATGACCATTTTCGTTCAAGTTACCAGACTACAACATCACTAAAATGAAAGAAACGAATTCCGTTCACTAGATTTTTTTGTAGTAAGTATTATACAATGTACTCGTATCTGTTGCCGGGAAAATTCTAACTGTTCTTGGCTATACATGAGTAATCGCTTGTCGCCGTCGTTCACTCCTTGCTCGTTGCTCGCCAACTGGTTTCTAGTTTTTAGCTCTACTCGCTTCTCGCTCATCGTTGGCGGTGGGATAAGTGCCTAAGGATGTAATTTTTTTTTAAATTATTAATTAAGGGGGAAGCGTCAGGATAGCCCGTGAAATTAAAATTTTCTTAAGTGTTTTGCTATTTGCAAGTCAGTATTAAGTTGTATGTTAAATAAAGTATGATTTGCGGCCGTAACAAATATGTATTTACATAATTATAATCATAAGAATCAGTAGTACAACTCCTCAAGTTAGTATAATCTTGAAATATCAAGATTTCATGTAATAGTCATTCATTAGGATTACCTGGACTTAAAGAGTTGTATTGATCACTTTGATGATTCTAATTATATAAATAGATACTTGTTACGGCCGCAAATTATAATTTGATCAACGTACAATCTAATACCGACTTGTAAATTGCAAAAAAAACGTAAGAAAATTTGAATTTCGCGGGCTACCTTGACGCTTTCGCCTTAAGCACTAAACTCTTTGGTTTGAAGCTATTACACACGTCACAGAAAATTCAAAATGGCGGACGCTATGACGTCAAAATAATAATTACTGTTGTATTTGTAGTTTTTTATTGAAATTAATTTTTTCGCCCTATTTAAAAACAAATTAAAATAATAAACACTGATATTATACCTACTACTTTTCATTGTTTTCATAAAGAGTAAATAAGTAATTATTTTCTCTTGCACTAAATACAATTTTATTACGATTAAATGTTAAATCACGCGATCATTTTATTTTTTTACAGAGTGCAGATCTAATGCGAGGACCTTATGAAAGCATTTGGTGGACCAAGAGTGTGAAGTATCGCAAAGACCTGTACCTATTGGCGGCACAGTTCAATAAAATTGTCGTGTTCTCAGCCGGGCCTTTTACTAAGCTCACTGTAACTACGTTTATAAATGTAAGTTTTAATCTCTCAATACCTGGTTCTTATTAGGGTTCCGTACCCAAAGGGTAAAACGGGACCCTATTACTAAGACTCCTCTGTCCGTCTGTCATCAGGCTGTATCTCATGAGCCGTGATAGTTAGACAGTTGAAATTTTCGCAGATGATGTATTTCTGTTGCCGCTATAACAACAAATATCTACTAAAAAAAAAACAGAATAAAATAAATATTTAAGAGGCTCCCATACACCAAACATGATTTTTTTGCCGTTTTTATAGATAATCCTGTCCCCTGACACCTGTAACCTGTCATGATCATCTAAGACTGTTCAACCATGAATGGGCCTTAGTCTGGTCGAGTGTCTTCACCATTCTCCTGCCCTTGTCCCAATTTATTTGGGGTCGGCGCAACATGTCTTTTTCTTCCATACTTCTCTATTTTGCGCATGCGCTATGCGATCCCACGTGTGGTTGTAGACATCGCCTAGACGTTGCCAGCGAGCTTTTGGGTGCTTTCAACTGAGGTTTTAGAGGGTCCGGAAAATTTCGTAAGTATAAGGTAAAGTCTACTTTATGAAAATGACGTAAAGTCAGCTAAAACTTTGAATTGCATTGTCATTGTCATATGGCTCGAGCCGGTTGACAACAAACAGGAAAAACAATGATAATACACCTACAAAATGTGGGTTACTATAAATAGTAAATACACACTATTTTTGTTATAATTGTTGTTTAGGTACGTATCTTTCCATTATCAAACCGCCAATAATAAGTCTGATGTAATGCGATTAACTTCTTTTTCTTCCATACTTCTCTATTAGTCGTCATCTCGGTACTCACTCCCTTTCTGGCCATATCATATTTCACACAGTATACCCATCCACATTCATACTCAACACTTTCCTGACGACATTTTCCTCATTCCTCCGCATCACATGCTCATACCATGATAACCCATTTCCACACAACTTTTCAGTCACCGGTGTCACTTTCAGACTTCCTCTTACATACTCATTTCTTATTCTATCCATTGGCGTAACACCACACATCCCTCTTAGCATTCTCATCTCAGCTGCATGCAATTGCCTTTCATTCATTCTTTTTGTGGTCCAACATTCTGATCCATACAAGACAGCAGGTCTAACCCTATCCTGGTCGAGTATATTTTGCCATCGTAATCTATTTCCGACTTTTTCTCTCCAATTTCTCACTCCAACCCTTCCTAAATCTTACGATGGTCGACGCTATCCAACCAAAGCTTGGACCGAACTTGGCTTCTTCAACCATCCGGTTTACTATTGGATGCTTTGGTCTCGTCCATTCTTACGAGCTGTCCTGGCCATCAAAGACGTACTATTTTTTTGGTCTTTAAAATATGCTAATATTTTGAAGACCAAAAAAATATTACGTCTCATCGTGCATACCATTCTGGCCTGTAGCATATGTTTTTTTTTGTTCTGTGTATCGTTGCGATGGGTATAAGGACCATTATGATAATAAATTAAACGTAGTTTGGAAGCAAGACAACCGCTTAGCACCCGTTCATCATTTGAGCCACAGAATAAATAATAGTATGAACGTACAGAAGATACACTGCTTTGATCTTGAAGGAAGTCGTTTTTATAATAGCCTACAAAATAACTTTCCCCCACGCGCAAGCTAAATTACACTTTAACGCCGCGCTTGAGAGTTGTTATTACTTTGTGTCCTTTCTCGTCCGTAATATACCTACGCCGCTTGCCCGAGTAATAGGGCTGTCCGGAAAGAAAAATAAAATACGGTAGAAGCCTTTTTATACTTTTATTGTATTTATCTGGAATTGTTTCACTTAAATGTCTTATTTTTTTCCCTTCTCTGAAGGTACATATTATTAAATGGTAACGTTGAAGAAAAATTAAATTTTAGATTATTATACCTCCTAATTTATTTTACTCATGTCACACTCACAACCTCCCTCCTCACATCACATTACATACAGTACATAATAAACAATCGTAACTAATTATTGAATGAAATAAACTTCCGTTTCACAATCGCTTGGTAACTTAAAAAAAGATAACTTTGAGTTATTCTGTTTATTATCACATGCGTCCTCACAACAACTGGACCTAGTTATGCAGAAAGCAGCCATATGGCACTTTTCCAAATATGAGTCAACACAGTCATACTAATTTCGACATACAAGATTTTTGTTTTTGTCGATATCTCTATTTATCACGGAGATATGAGCCGTCAAATGCAGCCATGTCCATGCATCCATAATGCAACCATCGACAGAAAAATGCTTATAACTTTGTTTGTACTTTTCCCGACACGGTCCAACTGTAAGTGTTACGATTTAATTTTGATGCCATAACGAAGGGTGCACAAAATCAGAAATAAAATAAAAACAACGGGTTCAGTTGGCGGCGGCGCGGGTGGCGGCAAAGCGTCGTGTGATCGCGTCGTACCTACGTGTGTTGCTGAGCGCGTATAGACCCTGACTGACTAACAACTGCCAGTTGTCGCTAGGTGTAGGTACTTATCGCGAGCGGTATGTACCAGTGCAAGTGGACTGTTTGAGCCAATTATCCTGCAAGGTTGAACGTATCACCAACTGCTTTAGACTGCGGCGAAGCCCAAAAGGAGGGTTATGTGTTTGACAAAACGAATGAACGGATTTGAATAAATTATACGTCTTTAGATTTGTCTTAGTAGCGCGAGTGTCACTGGCTACTTAAAAAAAAAAAAAAAAACAAAGTAAAATGGCGGATTTGGGGTGCCATTTTGTGGAGTTAGAATTTTTTTTTCTTCTAATACCATCGAGTGGGGTATCAAAATGAAGGGTTTTAAAAGGTGATTACAAAAATATATGCAACTTATATGGTTAAGAGTAATTCGAAGTGACAAACCGTAAAAAAGCTTTTAAATAACCCTCACGACCAAAACTCCTTGCAAGAAACTAAATCATCTGCAAGAAACTAAATCATCTGCGAAATCTTTTACATTTGTAAACTAAAAAGCTGGAAATAAAACCAAGTAATTAAAAAAAACTAAAAAAACCGGCTGCGGTAAAACCAAAAAGCTAAAAGCAAGCCCATTTTAAATTAAATAAAATTTGGAAGCAGGCGGGACCCATTCCATTTTTATATTTTCAAACTTAAATTGGTCCCGCCTGCTTCCAACTTTTATTTAATTTAAAATGGGCTTCTTTTTAGCATTTCAGTTTAACTCAGCTGGGTTTTTTAGTTTCTTTAATTACTTTTTTGACCTCTATTTGATGTATCTACAGAGTTGTAACTAAGAGACAAAAAATTATAAATTTCTTAATCTTCATGAAGAAGGGATCCAGAAAATACTTAAGAGGATTGTGAAGCTGTAAATTTTCATACAAAAAGAGATAACATTTTTCTCCCCGTAAATATAATCTAATTTTCATAATTTTTGGAAATATTGTAGGTATAATGAAAAACTAGGTCCGTACGTTTTTATTATAAAGAAATATTGCATACGATATAAGTTATTAGCATCTAAATATCTATATTTTTGACATAAAAACATCCTTGAGCATTTTTATTTTTTTTAATTAAATTAAATTGAATTACTAAAAACAAAAAACGCACAGACCTAGATTACAGTATACTAAATGTAATGAGATCAAAGTTGTCTCGTTTCGTAAAGGTTTAGGGGAGTAAAAACGTTATCGCCCGAAACAATATTTATGTAAATAATTGTATGAAATGTAGGTAATTGCCTCCAAAAATTGCGCCGCGTATTTATAATAGCTAAACAGTAATATATTTACTCTTCGAATACAGACATAAACATTATAGTGATATACTGTCGTCATAAGGAAAAAAGACTTATCTGAGATTTTTTTCAAAATAGAGTTATATACATATTCGGAATAAACAAAAAAACGACCATCTACCAGTATTTTTATATTGGCGTAAACTTAACGAAAACCTAATAATTCTTACTATTAAAAGACGCAACTGTCTTTCTATCTTGCTATTTTTGAAGATACGTCCTTTTTCCTTACGGCGACAGTATAGTGGAATAAATCCCAGGCAAGAATAAAAGAAATTGCCAGAAATTCTAATAATAACATCTACCATATAACATTTTTGGTACAGACGTAATAACACCTTGGTTATTATGTTCTCATTTTTATTTTCTATCTTATAATATTTATTTTTTCAGATCCTGAAAGGTGCCTACAGTTATTATACACTTCTCAGCCAGTCGCAGATGAAACAAGGAATAGAATAAATATGGCAATTTATTTTTAATACTTTTATTATATTATAGAATGTTCTATACAGGTTGTTTCAATATTCGTATAATTTTCTGTTACGATTGTAGACTGGTTCTATTTTTATTTATATTTTAAATCTCCTTCCTGCGTTGACTTACTCTTGATGAACTTTAAGTTATTTAAATTAAAAAAATATTGTTTAGAAAGAAAAGAAAGAAGAAAGAAAAATATGTTTATTTATATGTTTATTTGTCACAGACACTTTCAGTGAGTCAGTTAGTAAAATAGTTGGCCAAACGTCATCTAAAACTATTCCAAAAATCAAGTTGATAGCATTCTTGAGATATCCAGCTGTGACAGACAGACAGACAGACTGCACCATAAGGGTTCCTTTTTACCATTTTGGTACGGAACCCTAATAATACACTTGTTTTAAAGATGAAGTAAATGTGTAATTAAAAATGTATCACATTTTATGTTCCTTGAAATGGATAATATTTCTGATAATATATATCCTGCCTTCACTGCAACACGTGTTATCCATTTCTTTTATCCTTCGGTTTTTTGAGTGGTAATGGAACTAGTCGGTTATCTCTATTCGGACCTCTAGTCGGGCACCTGTCCGACCGCCGGCGATTAACGAGAAGCGAGTATAGCTAGCAACTAAAAACAAGTTGGCAAGCAACTAGTGCGCGACGGCGACGAGCGATTTCTCGCTGGTATGCGTATGTACTAAGCGCGAGTCTCTAAGCAAGTTTTCTACCTGCCAAGCGATCGCCGCTGAGCGAGTACTTACTCTCTTTTATAGCTTTTGTTGCTGCTACGAACGAGTGCTCACCGGCGTTGTGAGCAGTCATTTCAATCTGCCTAGCCTTTTCCCAACTATGTTGGGGTCGGCTTCCAGTCTAACCGGATGCAGCTGAATACCAGTATTGTACATGGAGCGACTGCCTATTTGACCTCCACAACCCAGTTACTGGGTAATACGATACCCCTTGGTAAGACTGGTTGTCAGACATTCGGGCTTTTGACGACCCGTAACGACTATCAAAGATCCACGAATGACAGCCGGGATCAACGGCTTAACGTGCTTTCCGAGGCACGGAGGAGTCTGGGTATGAAAAGATGGTCAACCACCCACGGACCAACCCCGGCAAGCGTAGCTTAACCTGATGGATCGACCCGTGCGGCTGTAATTACTTAGCCACGAGCTCCTCGCAGTCGTTGTGAGTAGTCAGTGATCAATTATTAATATTATGTACCTCTTTTATTAATATTAAGTACCTCTTTTATTAATTTTTTTTATTGCTTACTGTGCCTGCTTTTGACTTTTATTTACATGGGACCTCCAATAAATGGATGATATAGTAGCTTGCTCATCGGCGGCGGTGGGAGGTGTCTTAGACCAAACAGTTTGGTTATGACAAAACATTTTTATTTTTATTTTGGCATGACCAAACTGTTTGGTTGTTGCATCACTCGATTATTGTACTCATAGGCTAAAAAATTATTCTGTCTATAGACACTCAGACAGCCTAAAGTTTTTATAAAACATCCAACTCACATATATTTTCATAAACTTTAACATAACAGTCACACAGATCGATCGATCAGGTTAAGCTACGCTTGCTACGGTTGGTCCATGGATGGGTGACCATCTTTAAATACCGAGACTCCTCCATGCCACGGAGAGCACGTTAAGCCGTTGGTCCCGGCTGTTATTAATGGATCTTTGTCAGTCTTTACGCGTCGTCAGAAGTTTGAAATTCTGACAACCAGTCTTACCAAGGGGTATCGTAGTACCTAGTAACTGCGTTGTGGAGGTCAGATAGACAGTCGCTCCATGTAAAATACTGGTGTTCAGCTGCATCTGGTTAGACTGGAAGCCGACCCCAACATAATAATAATAATAAAACTTTAACTTGCGCGCTCCAAACTTTAGTCTGTGCCGGTAGAGTTTACTTTGCCGGAACGGGTCTAGGATGAGGAGCCAGACCAAGAGAGATACAGAAACCCGCAGGGCAGCATGTGGCGAGCTGTTGGGCAGTAGCGACCCCACGGACCCTACCTCCCGAGAGAAATCTTGTCCTCATCTCTGGCTTGCCTTTATTGGCCGCCTGGAGTGAACACTGACGAGGAACAGAGCTCGCACCTCTTTCTTGCCTTTATTGGCCGGCTTGAGTGGAGTTTCGCAAGAGCAAACGTGCTCGGAAGAAGGAAATATTCCAGTAAGGTGCTGGTAGGGATCTTGATCGAACTTCCGGGATTGTCCTGATAGCCGTGGAATACCTCTCCACTCCTCAAGCATCTCAGGAAGTGTTGCCCCCTTGTCGCTACGTCACTATATGCTAGCGGCCGTTTCCGGGGGCCCATTATTAAGTGTGCAAGTCACCCCCTGCCATTTTATCCGTGTATAACATTGGTCAGGCAGGGGACATAGTTCTTCCATAGATCAAGTAACCCAATCCACATTAGCCACCCAGACCCATAGCCCAATATGTTTCGTTTCCACGCACAACAATAGTCCTGCACCAACCGGGGGTTGTCTTTGAATGCACTTGCATAGTGCATACAGGGATAATCGTCGGTTGGTGCCTCCTCATCATTTAAAATTATCTAAGGGGCCTCTGCGAGTTGGCTTTGGCTCCTCGTACGCCTTCTAAAGTTCCGGGACCCCAGGGTCCCGAGAAATATCAAAAAATCAAATAATAATAATAATATTTATTAACAAAAAACTTTGAGTATAGGTTAACTTAAATACTACATCACGAGTGACAGATATAAATATTACAGTGGATAGCGGAGCAAAATCCCAGTTCCGTACTAGGAATTAACCTGTGTTACAGATACTAGGGCCGCTTCATCGTCTCACGAGAAATATTACCTCAAACGTACGCAGTAAAAAAATATTGAGTTACTGGATTCCCAAATTAGGCATGCCTGTATATAGGGAATCCATATACAGGTACTAAAATACAAAAGTATGGATGTGTCACTATCACGACTTGCAAGAGTGTGTGTTTGTATGTACTACTTTGTTTGTATTTACTTTGTAAAGTATTATATTATTTTAATTTATTGTGAATGTGAAGACTATGTAGGTCATTGCTTTTTTTGTTTGTTTTATTTTTTCTCTCAGTTATTTTTAATCATCGTCTGGCAGTTTGAGTAATTTATGCGGCCTACCCCAATGTCCTTTCTTTGGTATTGTTCGCCGAATCGTTGAGCTCCTTCAGTTCTAAGTTGAGCTGCGCGATTACTGACAAATGCGTGCACTGACTGGACCGGTCCTCTCAATCTGTGTGGTTCTTTCCTCAAAAGACCATTTCAGACACCAATCTACATGGTCTTCACATGGAGTGACCAAGATTATGTCTGGACTTTATAAGAGACTGTGACCTCTGAGTTTGTTTCGGCCTTTCTTCTCAGAGTAGTCAGATAGGAAACGCCGACCTCATCTAGTTTAAAAAAAAACATGATTGACTTGTAAAAGTGTTTGTACAAACCTACTTACAGAAATAAAAATCATTTATCATTTATCACTAAGTGTGAGAGAGTGAGTGCTGGTGAGGGTGTGCTGTTATGAGTGTGTTTGTGTTATGTTATGACTGATGACGATTAATTAAATTAGGCTATTGTTTAACACGTTAAGTGCGGCCAACGCGCATGCGCGATTTTCGAACGTTCACCATGTGCCGGCGGCGCTTATGCGCGTCCATACAATTTCCTTCGAGTGCGGCGCGCCGCACCTGTGGGTTTTTTGTGCATCTCTATTGTTCTTGGCGTAATTGTTTTATGACTCATAAAACTCGAAAATTTTCAAACACACATAAGCGTCTCGCCGCACTTGGGACAAGTTTGTATCATAAAGCAGCATTTGGAAAAAATTCGCCAAATAATTCAGCAGTTAATGTGTTAAGGTAAACGGCAACGGGCGCGTTTTTATTTTATTATTTAATTATACTTATTAATATTTTATTAAGCTTTCAAAGCGATTGAGTTCATAAAATTTTATTCGTCGTATAACATAACTAATATATGTAGTTGGGATAAGGCTGGGCAGATTATGTTCTGGCCATGTTGGACAGACAATACTATTTCGACCCTGAATAAAGTTCAACAGAGAAAAAAAAACAAATCAATTAAATAAAATATTTTCTTTTTTACCAATCTGAAATATATTACAGCAACACGAATACATAATATTAACCTCTGTCGGGTAGGGGGTTCGATTCCGAGCATCAAGTTATGTAAATATAAGGTTCGGTCGTAAAGTTTTCCGATATTGTTTATTGTTTTGGCATTTTTCAGGTGTGATAGTATTTTCAGGATTGTGAAAACGGAAATAAGCGGTTGTGTTTGTATTTTTGGTTGAATAATATTGTAGGGATTGCTTAAAGAATTGCAAAATAAACTCAAAACACCTCTTTTTCTAGATGAGGTTTCCAGACCTGTAAAGTAAGATATGCATTTGAGAAAATTCAGGTAATGCCTTTGGTATTGCATGTCCTTAAACAGTAGTGACCTTTAGATTGTTGGTCCACGGCACCGGGAACGGGGCGTCAACGAGAAACAAGACCAAATAACGTCCGGCGTCTTCGTTTGTGTATATAGTTCGTTCGCGTTAAGAATGCAGTGAGTTATCAGTGCAATTGCAAGATCCGACCAACCGTTGCGTTCGAAGCAATGTCTTCAACTGTCATTGTGCACTTGACTTTGTAATTTGAAAAGATTTGATTGGTTATGGGGCGGGGCTAGGCCGACGGACAATGATGACTACATCTAGCAAGGGGCTTGAGGCTAAGTAATTACAGCCGCACGGGTCGATCGATCAGGTTAAGCTACTATCCGCGGATAGTCCGTGGATAGGTGACCATTTTTACATACCAAGACCCCTCCGTGCCTCGGAAAACACGTTAAGCCGTTGGTCCCGGCTGTCACTCGTGGATCTTTGACAGTCGTTACGGGTCGTCAGAAGCCCGAAAGTCTGATGACCAATCTTAGAACCAGTAATTGAGTTGTGGAGGTCAGAAAGGCAGTCGCTCCATGTAAAATACTGGTATAGTATCCGGTTAGACTAGAAGCAGACCCCAACATAGTTGGGAAAAGGATAGGCAGATAATAGCGGCAGACGTGTGAAGTCCACCCACATTTTGATTTAAGGCCATGTAAAGGGGCTTGTCTTTTCCAATTAACTGGGCACATATCCAAAATCTGAGCAGCAGTGCTATTTTGTACCAATCTCACTGTGAAACCTTAGGTGAACTGAGCGTGGAGTGAGCTGTCAATAGTATCAATCCCTAGCATCAGATGGAATGACAGCTCATTTCAAGCTCACTTCACCTAAGTTTTCACGGTGAGATTTTTACAGAATAGACCGGCTGATGTGTCCGCGCAGATGAATGGAAGAGGACATGTTGCATTGGCCACTAATAAATTTTGATAAGGTCAAAATGATGACAATCAAGAAGGAAAAGTATTTGGATGCTCTATTCAAAAAAATCCCCAAGTCCTACTTACATTATGATAAGGCCAACACTTTATTTTCGTCAATTATATGAGTAGGTGTTAAAATAACTTTATGGGTTTTGTTTTTTATACCTAAATAAAGAGTATACTTTTTACTATACTTAATTATGACATTGATTTTAAAGTAACGAACACTTAATTTATAATAATATTAATTCAAATTGGACTTACTGTAAAACACAAATCTTAAAATTTACTGTAATTATATTTGTCACATTATTTATTGACACATTTGAATATTTGTACACCCTATATTGTGGTAGAATGTATATAACTTAAAAAATATTAACACCATACTATCTAAAACTACATTCTTACAAATAAAATTAATTCTAATTCTAATTCTATAACTTGATGGTATTTTTATTTTTAAACGCCATGTGAGTACTTTTCAAACATTTTTTTTTTGCTTTACTCCTCAAAGTGAAAAACTGGACTTAGGGATTTTTTGAATTGCAGCATCAAATGCAGCAAAAAATTAATCAGTAAAGTAATACTGATTATTTTTTTTCACAAAATAATAATTATTGTCATTATTGCCATGATTGCCATGATTGATGTCTATTAAAATTTTCTCAAAGCGTAGCTGTTACTCGCTACAACGCTGTATCTGGCGTAGCGTTGCCGTCTACGCGTTAGCTACGCCGTAGCAATCTCGTAGCCCAATAAAAATAGGACGTCATATTTTTATTTTCGCTGCTTTTTCGAATAAAATAACATCTGAATATTTTATTTATGTTATCACTAAATCAATAAATTAAATGGTGTAACGTATAGTGCATGTTTATCAACACCCTTCACAATTTCAATTACTACTTTATATTCCCCATTAAGGACCATAATCGCATACGAGTATTTACGTTGTCATGTACGACCAACGAATATTAAAACATATTAATGACTCTGAAATCCTTCATTTTTATTATAATAACTGTTTGTTGGTCATAAAAATTCATATTGGCAAAGGGAGGGAGGGATTAATCCGTTTTAAGTATTCACATCAGGGACAATGCACGATTATATGAATATGGTATTCGGTTTTTATTACACCACCAAAGTTTAATTTGGATTATTTTGATACAGAAATAAATAAAAACAGTATTAAAAAGAAAAAGTATATTTAATTCTCAGACAACCAAAGCACATAGTGTTAGTTACAAAAAATTAAAAAAAAAAAACTTAAAAAGTATGTTAGTAGGTACAGATATAAAAACCGGTCAAGTGCATGTCGGACCACGCACAATGAAGAGTTCCATAGTTGGGATGAATCTATCCCAAGAACAAACTTAACATTGTAATTGAAAAAAGTTGAAAAACATGTTCTCCCATACATTCCTACTACAAATGTACATAGTTAAACGAAAAAGATCCAACCCTCATTACACCTAATGTGGGTTGGATCTTTTCGTTTAACTATAGACAAATGTAAGTTTGTACGCACAATATTGAGAGATTTACCATTTTATTTTAAAACCATAGACTTCTTATAGGTTTCCCTGTATTCTATAGCTATAGAATTATTTTCTGTATTTTGTTCTAAATTTTAAGGTCAGTAGTTTCGAAAATAGGGGGAGGGGGGAATGATTAATTTACTTCTATTTTCTTAAATATTTATATTAAATATATATTATTAAATATATATTATTTAAATATTTAATGTTTATATTTTCTTAAATAATTTTAAAATAGTTTATTTTAAAATTATAAAAAAAATATTTGAGATCCTCACTCTTTCATTTTATATAGGTATCGTATGGTACAGTTTTCAAATATGTTTTTTAAATATTTTTTTTGCCGCCCAAAATTGCTCCCCATATTCAAAATTAATTAACTACGAGTAACATTACACGTCCGTGTTTGGGTCACAGAAATACATATGTGTACCAAATTTAAAATTTATCGGTCCATTAGATTCGGAGCAAATTGGCTGTGACAGACGGACAGACAAACAGACAGACACAAGAGTGATCCTATAAGGGTTCCATTTTTTCCTCTTGAGGTACGGAACCCTAAAAAGTGGAAAATAATGTCGATTCATCAACTCGCACCTCTCACACATACAGATTGATGAATCAGTTGAACACAGCCGCGTCCTATCTAACTGCTATCACATTCATGATGCAGTTGTTACTCCCCCATACAGTTCTCAAAGACTGACGCGGTTTTCTTCCGCATAATTGCATATGTACAAACCCTGTATAAATCATTACGTGCGCGTCCGCAAACATGGTCACCCATCCACGGATTATCCGAGGCAAGCGTAGCTTAACCTGATCGATCGACCCGTGCGGCTGTAATTACTGAGCCACAAGCCCCTTGCTAGATGGCCCGATATAAGGTTTCCTGTACATGACGCTGGAGCCGGTTCGCATGCACGTAGCTTTACTATTTACCTCGGTATCAATGCGTTGTATACGCGGCTCCGGTGCGGCTTGCGCGATATTCATTCGTATACTATAGTACATTCGCGTTAAGAATGCAGTGAGTTATCATTGTCCGTCGGCCTAGCCCCGCCCCCTAACCAATCAAATCTTTTCAAATTACAAAGTCAAGTTCACAATGACAGTTGGAGGCATTGCTTCGAACGCAACGCTTGGTCGGATCTTGCAGTTGCACAGATGACTCACTGCATTCTTAACGCGAACGAACTATATACACAAACATGCGGTTTAGCACCGGTGCAGGTCCGGCGCCATCTACATGAAGTCTGTGGATGGCGCCGGACGTTATTTGTTCTTGTTTCTCGTTGACGCCCCGTTCCCGGTGCCGTGGACAAACAATCTAAAGGTCGCTAGTGTTTAAGGACATGCAATACCAAAGGTATTACCTGAATTTTCTCATATGCCTGTTATTACACCGGCACTTATTTATTTAAGGAAACATTTACATTTTTAAAATGTTTTGTTTCCACATACAACAATAGTCCTGCACCAACCGGGGGTTGTCCTTGGATGCAATGGCATAGTGCATTCAGGGATAATCGTCGGTTGGTGCCTCCTTATCATTTAAAATTATTTAAGAGGCCTCTGCGAGTTGGCTTCGGCTCCTCGTACGCCTTCCAAAGGTCCGGGACCTCAGAGTCCCGAGAAATGTAAAAAAAAAAACAATAATAAAGTAAATTTGTGCGCGTACATTATTGGATATTACGTTATTATAAATGTATAGCTTGCTGATCCTTTAGGGTTGCTTGGATTTGCTTCTTAAATGCATTTTTACAAATTCGAACTGAAATCCAGCAACACTGCTTGGTGACAGAAATAGGTATTGAAACTTCCCCAGGCAAGTTTTTAGAACCATACTCCTATCAAGCGGCTACTTAATTTATTATTATGTTATATTCATTAAAAAAAATTTCACAAAAACAAAACAACCGACTCAAAAAAAAAACACTACAAAGTGAAAACTAACTTTCATTTCGGAAGTCGGTGTCTTTGGTTCCGTATTTTAGTTTTTTGCCAACAACTTCCGAAGTTAAAGTTATTTTTTACATTGTAGTGTTTTTTTTTTTTTAAGTCAGTTGTTTTTTTTTTTTTTTGTTAATAAGATTTTCTGCTTCACTCAAAAGAAAAAAACGGAACCCTTAATAGGATCACTCATGTATCTGTCTGTCTGTCTATCCGTCTGTCACAGCCAATTTGCTCCGAATCTAATGGACTGAAGTTGAAATTTGGTACACATATGTATTTTTATGACCTAAACTCGGACATGTAATGTAAATTAATGAATTTTGAATATGGCGGTCAATTTTGGGGGGCAAATAAGAAAATTAAAAAAATTATTTGCAAACTGTACCGTGCGATATATTAAACGAAAGGGCTTACTGTGAGAGTCTCAAATATATTTTTTTATAATTTTAAAATAAACTATTTTAAAGTTAGAAAATAGACGAAAATTGGCCATTCCCTTTATCTCTGAAACTACTGACCTTAAAATTTTGAAAAAAAAAAACAGAAAATAATTTTATAGCTATAGATTACAGGAAAACCTATAAGAAGTCTATGATCTTAAAATAACATAGTAAATCTCTCAATATTGTGCGTACAAACTTACATTTGCCCATAGTTAAACGAAAAAGATCCAACCCACATTAGGTGTTATGTGGGTTGGATCCTTTTCCTTTAACTATGGATATTTTTGGTTGGAATGTATGGGAGAACATGTTTTTCAACTTCAATGTTAAGTTTGTTCTTGAGATAGATTCATCCCA
Source organism: Dicycla oo (assembly GCA_948252095.1). NCBI lineage: Eukaryota > Metazoa > Arthropoda > Insecta > Lepidoptera > Noctuidae > Dicycla > Dicycla oo. Next base: position 20,728,587 of record OX411733.1, read on the forward strand.
ACTATGGAACCCTTTATTGTGCGTGGTCCGACACGCACATGACCGGTTTTTTAGTTATGTTACCTACTCCACATAAATTCGTATACCGCTACTTGCTATTTAAACAACAGTGACATTAGGATGACATCGTCAAGTTATACAAAGTGGATTAAATATTATCGAAGCTTACTCAAAAACTACCCAAGAAAAGTTAATAAAATTTCTCGGTTAGTTTTTAAATCACTCTCTTCATGTTTTGTTCCCAAAATCTGGAAGTCTGCCTTTATAACTCCGGTGTATAAAAAGGGCCACAAAAATAAAATAATTACTAATAATAATAAACTTTAACTTTATTACTAATAATAAAAATCATAATTTAGTTATTTACAGACCTATTTCCATACACAAAAAAAAACACAATTAGAAAACTTTTTTTCCAAATTACATATTAGCTAAAGTTTTTGAGAAGGTAGTCTGATACAAAGTTTACGCAGCGTTGAATCAGTCATTTAGCAATTCTCAGCACGGATTTTTTAAAGGCTGTTCAACAGTAACTAATCTGGCTTTGCTCAATGACCTTCTAATGGATAGAATTGATAATGGGGCACAGGTTGACGTCGTTTACACGGATTAAAGTAAAGAAACCGAGTAAGGCTTTTGATAGAATTGACTACTATGTTCTTAAATCAAAGCTTTTTAACAACGGTATTAAAGGAGATCTAATTCTTTGATTTACTTCATACCTTGAAAACAGATCTCAAACTATCGTTATCAGTAACTTCATGTCGAGCTGGATTACAGCTCCTAGTGGTATTCCTCAAGGTTCATGATGAGTCCATTACTTTTTTACATTTATGTCAGCGACATCGGCTCGTGTTTCCACAATCCAAATTTACTTTGTTTTGCTGATGATATGAAATTATTTCCTGCATATATCATCACATGATGACATGGATGCTCTCCAATCGGCCCTGGCGCAATTGGATGATATTATTGCTTGAAACTAGACTGTAAATCAAAATAAATGTGCAGTAATCTCTTTTAGCAGGAGCAGGAAACGCACCAGGGACCAGCATCACAAATTCTGGTCGGACTTAAGTTAATGTAGACAGGCTATGAAAGCACTCTACACAATCGATAGCAGCCTCACGAAATAGGTTCTCCAACTAACTAAACAACAGCTACGTACAGTTACAGCAGCTATATCTGGCCATGGGTCATTTAACCAGTACCTCTTTGTTATAAGTGTCACAGACAGTCCGCTGTGCAGGGCCTGCATGGAGAATGATGAGACAACAGCTCATGTGCTTCTTAACTGGCCGGTGGTCGCCGCATATAGGGCAAAATACTTCAGAAACCCAGGTACCCTCCGTGAGATTGTCAGTATCTCCAAGCCGCAGCTGGCCTTTTTTGAGGAGTGCGGTGGATCGAATAATCGATTTTCCTACCCGTACGCAAAATACGCACACTGACGTGGAGTTGCGGATACCAGCCCGTTTTACCTATCTCCTTTATCAGAAAAAGGTTCCCTCTCCCTACAACTTATAAACTTAAAGGGCAGCTATAGCAGAGGTGCGACGGTGTTCGCGACCTAGGTGTATTTTATGATTCCAACCTTTTATTTAACGTGCACATTGAGCAAATAGGGGCTAAAGCTTCGAAGTCACTGTGTTTTATTATGAGACCCGCAGGGTGTTTCAGAAGGACAAAACCCTTAAGATTCTTTATTGCTCTTTTGTGAGAAGTCACCTTGAATATGCGTCACAAATTTGGAACACTTGTTATGGAAAATACGTTGATCGTATTGAGATTATACAAAAAATATTGTTGTCTATATTTTCGGCTACGTACACCATACCATTCTAATATAATAATTAAAAAAATCTTTGCAAGAAATTTTCTTGCAGCCACTTATAAATCGTCATCGACTAGCAGATTGCAATTTTCTTTTAAAACCTGTATCTAACGAGATTTACTGTCTAGATCTCATGCATAAACTGCGTTTCAATGTCTCTTAGAGATCTGTTAGATTTAATCCACCTGTCTCCATTCCTATTTCCTCTTCGAACTACTCATACATAATCCGAGCGAGTAAGGACTTCAATATTCTTTGTCCACCAAAACCGATGCAGATGCAGGAAAATGCTAAGCCGATGATGATTCATAAAATTGACAAAAAATTCAATTGACTACTACTAAATCAATGTTTCCATTCTTTAAACCTTCGGCCATGGACACACCCACACGTTCCCATAAGAATATTTATGGTCCCATAAACTTTTATGCTTTATTTTTTCATACGCTGAATGTTATGACTTGTGATTCGGATGTTTTAATTTGAACGGTGTTTCCTGGGTTTGTATATTATTTATTTTGTGAAAGAGAAAATTGAATATGAGTGCTATAATGATACACTTTTTTATTGTTATGTACTGTTGGTTTAAAGCAGGTGTTGGGTTGATCTGTGGTTCTACCCAAACAAATGAACCGCGGAGCTGACGTGGCAAACCCTGGCGGGCCGACGCCCGCCAGGGTTGCGCTTTGTTCGAAAGAGTTACCGTGGCCCTGGCACAGGCAATTGAAGGAACACGAGTAGGTTTTAGTCAGTAGAAATCTGACACGCCCTCCCGCTCCACCCAGTACGGGAAAAGTTATTTGATGATTTCCCATCCACAAAAAAAAGGCTTCTACTGCGTTCACTTATTGTACCCTATTTTTTTTTTTCAAGACGGTAAAAAAACCATCCAGTATACAGAAAGTCTCGATATGTAAAAGATGGACACCCCTCCACGATGAACTGCCCGTGGCAAGCGTAGCCATTATTTAGCCACGAGCCCCCACATCGTTGAATCTCGTACAAAATGATGATGAGTTTATGACAAAATTTAACATAAATTATGTAGAAGAGCTTTATGTTAATAATATTGTAACTGTTTAGGCTTTTGATGAATAAACATTTTGTTTCGAGTTTGATATTTTGTGGGTTTTATGATGCTATGTTTACTGTACTGATGCTGATTTTACTGAGCACAGAAATAAACCGTATTTTATCCTTTTCTTGAGGTACCGGTCACTGAAAACTTGTGTGGAAATCGCTTGTCAAAGTATTGGCTTGTGGAGCAGAGGAATGAGGATAACGCGACTGTAATTTAAGTAGTTTTCATAATTTTTAGGGTTCCGTGCCTCAAAAGGAAACAACGGAACCCTTATAGGATCACTCGTGTGTCTGTCTGTCCGTCTGTCACAGACAATTTGCTCCGAAACAAATGGACCAATTCTGTTGAAATTTGGTACACGTATGTATTTCTGTGACACAAACACGGACGTGTATTGTAAATAAATGAATTTTGAATATGGTGGTCAATTTTGGGGGCAAATAAGAAAATTAAAAAAAAAGTTTTGCAAACTGTACCGTGTAACATATTAAATGAAAGAGCTTACTTTGGGGGTCACAAATATATATATTTTTTTTATAATTTTAAAATAAATAAGCTTAAAGTCGCCTCATATTAGGAACTGCCAAACTGTATTTAAAAGAAAAATTAAAGAACACTATCTTTCCATTTCGTCGTAGTTGTTAGTTATTTTAATGATATTTATTGTATTTCATTAGTACCTATGTATGTGTTTAATTAAGTATCTAATATACGTATATATGCTGTATTTGCTACGTGAACTGTTTTTCTTTTAAATTTTAGAAAAAAAAAGAAAAAAAGGAATGAAAATACTTGTCATTTTATGTATTTTATTTTCTCTTCTACTTTTACATACGGTGTCTACATCTCTTTTTATCCTCTGCCCTATCACAGGTATGCTGAAAGAGATTTCTTTAGAAGTAAGCATCACCATCGAATCGTTGAACTCCTTAAGTTCTGAGTTGAGCTGCGCGATTACTGACAAATGCGTGCACTGACTGGACAGGTCCTCTCAATCTGTGTGGTTCTTTCCTCAAAAGACCATTTCAGACACCAATCTACATGGTCTTCACATGAACTGACCAAAATTATGTCTGGACTTTATAAGAGACTGTAACCTCTGAGTTTGTTTCGGCCTTTCTTCTCGAGTAGTCAGATAGGAAACGCCGACCTCATCTAGTTTAAAAAAAACCGGCCAAGAGCGTGTCGGGCCACGCTCAGTGTAGGGTTCCGTAGTTTCCCGTCCGTAAAAATATAATAAAATATGTAAACGAAGTTAAAAAAAATGCTGAAATGATTATACTACAAACATAGTCCAGAAATTATTTTGTACAACTTTTTGTCTTTTTTTGTACAAAAACTGTTGTTTCCATCAAGTTCAAAATAATTTTCCTAGAAAGTCCTTATAAAGTTCTACTTTTCAGATTTTTTTCATATTTTCTAAACTTATGGTTCGAAAGTTAGAGGGGGGGAGGGGGGGGACACATTGTTTTTTACTTTTGTAGCGATTATTTCCGAAATTATTGACATTATCAAAAATGATTTTAGCAAACCCCTTTTCATTTTTAAACACCTTTCCAACTTTTCCTTATCACCCGTTAGGGTTGAAATTAAAAAAAAATCACTTCCCACTTTACATATAGGGGGGCTACCCTAATAAAACATTGTTTCCAATTTTTATTTTACCACTTTGTCGGCGTAATTGATATACATATTGGTACCAAATTTCAGCTTTCTAGTGCTAACGGTCACAGAGATTAAGCGAGGACGGACAGACGGACGGACAGACAGACATGGCGAAACTATAAGGTTTCCTAGTTAACTACGGAACCCTAAAAAAAATGATTGACTTGTAAAAGTGTTTGTACAAACCTACTTACAAAAATAAAATCATTTATCACCTTTGCACGTATGTTTCTATTCCTTTCTTCTCCTTTCTTTATTTGTGTATACATTAATGGTTAAATTAAATAAATAAACAAATAAAATATGATTTTAGTATATTTTGCAGAAACTGTAGGTACTGAACTAATTGAAATACACTTGTCACTTTTGTTTCTACGAAATTGGTTCTTAAGCCTTGAAATAATCACCTTGAATAATAACAACCTTGAATAAAACCAGTCTTTGATTATGAATTCATGTTTAGTTGATTATCGTGGAAGCCAAATAAGTGTAATTAATTCTGAGCCCTTTTGTAATTATCTATTGATGTTGATTGCAAATGGATAGCAATTTATAGTATAGGATAGAAGCGTGTTATGCCGCTTTCCCAAGCATTTCACGGATCATACTATACTCGTACATTCAATCGGACAGGCAAAGACAGGCCACCGCAGGCCGTCTGTTCCCACGGCCTCTCGGCCTGACCTGGCGCGGTCTAGCCTGTGAGAAAGCGGGCCTTGGGACCGCGGCATTATATGTTCTGTATTTCCTTTTAAGAAGTATAAAGTTTATGTTTGTAAAAGTAGAAAGATGGGTGACTATCTATTAACTACTGAGTTCCCTCCGTGCCTCGGAAAGCACGTTAAGCCGTCGTCGTACCCGGCTGCCATTCATAGATCTATCAAGACAGTCGTTACGGGCTGTCAGAAATCCGAAAGTCTGACAGCCAATCTTGCCAAGGGGTTTCGTATTACCTAGTAACTGAATAGCTACTCGCCCCATGAAAATACTAGTATTCAATTGCATCCGTTTAGACTGGACGCCATTATGTTAAGTTTGTTTTTGGGATATTTTTTTTTCAACTACGGAAGTCTTCATTGTGCGTGGTCCGAAACGCACTTGGCTGGTTTTTTTTTTACTTGTAACTAAACATAGTCGGAACAAGGCTAGGCAGATGATAATCTACAGTCCGGACTCATTTTAGTTTTTCAATATTGCACCTAAGTATATAACGACACTAAAATACAGTAAATAATAAAACCAACTTTATAAAACTAGGTGAGAGTACTAATCAACTTGACTAACAGGCGTCGCCAACAGCTTTTTTTTTCTTTCTTTGCGACGGTAACTCGGCCGGGTGCCAACGTCCGACTTCCAACTATCGTCAGCAAGTTAAAAAAAAAAAATAACAGCGGAACTATTACTTACTTACATTATTTACTTTATTATTACCTACTTTTGCATCGCACCACACAGTGGTGACGGAAGTAACTGGTGCTTATAGCACAGGAATCATCCTAGTCTAAGCCCAGTTGCACAAGTTTGGTATCTTGCCACTAACTTAGTTTAACTTAAGGTGCAATAATAGTAAACAGGTTTAAGTCCTGAACAATTTTTTTTTTTACATATCTCGGGGCCCTGGGGGTCCCGAGATATGTCACAGACATTTGGAAGGCGTACAAGGGGCCGAATCTAACTCGCCCCTTAGACAATTTTAAATGATGAGGAGGCACCAACCGACGATTATGCCTATATGCACTATGCAAGTGCACCCAAGGACAACCCCCGGTTGGTGCAGGACTATTGCTGTACGTGGAAACCAAACATATAGGGCTATGGGTTTATTTGGAACCCTATGGGTTTGGATGGCTAAAGAGGTTTGGGTAACTTGAACTATGGAAAATCTAGGTCCTCTGCCTGACCAAAACTTGAACTATGGAAGAACTATATCCCCCCTTTTTTTTTTTATGGATGGGAAATCATCAAATAACTTCTCCCGCTCTGGGTGGAGCGGAAGGGCGTGTCAGACTTTTACTGACTAAGACCCACCCGTGTTCCTTCAGTTGCCTATGCCAGGGCCACGGTATCTTTTTCAAACAACCCGCGACCCCAGCGGCAAGAACTATATCCCCTGCTTGACATTATTGCTTCGCCCTAGTTCAGGTGGCACATACACTTATGAAGCACACAAGTAACACATCTGGTGTGTTTGTGGTCAAACCTCATGTTGGCAGATTGATTTTTCTTTTTCAACTAATCCAGCAGCTAACACATATAAGGCACCTGTCCCACGTATGTCCAGCGCCGCCGACGAGGAAGCGATAAGATATCAACGTTTTTCTCGTTCAAGATACGTATAAATGATTATAGGTCCCGTGTAAGTAAAACAGGTCCAGCAGTGCTATTCTGTAAAAATCTCACCGTCAAAACTTAGGTGAAGTAAGCGTGGAGTGAGCTGTCAATAGTATCAACAACTAGCACGAGGTGGAATAACAGCCGGTCTATTCTGTAAAAATCTCACCGTCAAAACTTAGGTGAAGTGAGCGTGGAGTGAGCTGTCAATAGTATCAACAACTAGCACGAGGTGGAATAACAGCCGGTCTATTCTGCAAAAATGTAACAGTGAAAACTTAGGTGAAGTGAGCGTGGAGTGAGCTGTCAATAGTGTGAACACCTAGCACGAGGTGGAATACTCGTAACAGCCGGTCTATTCTGTAAAAATCTCACCGTGAAAACTTAGGTGAAGTGAGCGTGGAGTGAGCTGTCAATTGTGTGAACACCTAGCACGAGGTGGAATAACAGCCGGTCTATTCTGTAAAAATCTCACCGTCAAAACTTAGGTGAAGTGAGCGTGGAGTGAGCTGTCAATAGTATCAACAACTAGCACGAGGTGGAATAACAGCCGGTCTATTCTGCAAAAATGTAACAGTGAAAACTTAGGTGAAGTGAGCGTGGAGTGAGCTGTCAATAGTGTGAACACCTAGCACGAGGTGGAATACTCGTAACAGCCGGTCTATTCTGTAAAAATCTCACCGTGAAAACTTAGGTGAAGTGAGCGTGGAGTGAGCTGTCAATTGTGTGAACACCTAGCACGAGGTGGAATAACAGCCGGTCTATTCTGTAAAAATCTCACCGTCAAAACTTAGGTGAAGTGAGCGTGGAGTGAGCTGTCAATAGTGTCAACACCTAGCACGAGGTGGAATAACAGCCGGTCTATTCTGTAAAAATATCTCACCGTGAAAACTTAGGTGAAGTAAGCGTGGAGTGCTCACTCCACGCTCACTTCACCTAAGTTTTCACGGTGAGATTTTTACAGAATAGACCAGCCAGGGTGTCCGGTAATGAATTAATAATCTTGAAAAAGCATAATATGATAGACCTTATGGCCGTTCTAAAAAAAAAACCAAAAAAAAAAAACATATTTAGGGTGATTGGTAATTAGTGACCGATTCCTCAACACATGGTTGTACTCATGATAACGAACCACTTTTGTTGGGACCAAACCCGAAATCGCGAAAAATAATCAGCTGTATGGGATAGCACATTTTTTTCATAAACAGCTGATTATGTTCGCATAACTCGTCAACATGTAGGGAGCAGCTGATTTTTTTTTTCGTGGTTTCAGGTTTCATCCTCTAGTAAAAGTTGTTTGTTATCATGAGTACAATCATGTGTTTAAAAGTATCGGTCACTAATTACCAGTCACCCTATATACTTATCCTAAGACTTTTTAGAAATACTAACATTTTTACATTTTTCTTCACCACGACCACAAATTAATGAATACCATCGGTTATTTGTTGTTATAATATTGTACGTTGACTGTACCGACAGAGAGGCATTAAATAGTGTGACTAAAAATTGCATAGTATTTTTTTTGTTAAAAATCTTATCCTAAATCGTACTTGGCATATTTTTTATTTTATTTTTGTTATTTTTTGGAACGGCCATAAAGTCTATTAATTATGTTTTTTTCAAGGTTATCCATTCTTTAGCGAGCACGCTGTATATAAATAATCGATTACTGACTATTCACACCGCCGCGCCGTCTAGTATTCGTTTGTCGCAACGACAAGTGCTATCAAAGAGAGTACTCGCTCAGCTCGTTTGGTGGGCAGATTACTCGCTTGGTAAATAAGCAATACGCATATCAGCGAGTAATTACTCGTCGCCGTCGCGTACTCGCTGCTCGTTGCTCGCCAGCTCGATTTTAGGATTCCGTACCAAAATGGTAAAAAGGAACCCTTACGGTGCGACTCAGCGACTGTCTGTCTGTCTGTCTGTCCGTATGTCACAGCTGGATATCTCAAGAATTACTAACTAATAATGCTATCAACTTGAATTTTGGAATAGTTTTAGATGACATTTGCCCAACTATTATGCAAATAAGAAAGAATGAAAAAAAAAAATTGCAACAGGGACTGAAAGAGGGTTTTAAAAAATTGAAGTGGGGCTACTTAAGGACATGTGGGGTATCATATGAAAGAACGCTGTTTGCACATTTTTAAACATTTTTTCTTTTTTTTAGGCCGAATACTTTTCGATTTTTGATGAAAAATGTAAAAAAAAATACCGTTCCCCAACTTATCTCCGAAGTTTGGATAGAAAAAAAATCTGAAATTATTCTAAGTGATAGAAGTTTATGTAAAGATTACAGGAAAAATAAAACGATGTCTCTAAATAGCACACTTTTCTATGATACGGAACCCTCGGTGCGCGAGTCCGACTCGCTCTTGATGCGCATACCAGCGACTAATCGCTCTTCGCCGTCATGCACTCGCTGCTCGTTGCTCGCCAACTCGTTTCTAGTTGCTAGCCGGCGTTGGGACAGGTGCCTTAGTTGCTGTATTGGATACAGCCATAGGGTAAGTACGAGTACCCTATGGCTGTATCCAATACAGCAACTACTCGTATACATATATGCAAGTGTATAAAGTAGCGGATTTTCCGGTACAAATCGCTGCAGGTTGATCTATGGTAAGAAACGGTTACAATATTTTACCTATTCCTTTATATGTGAGCGTATAATTTAACACGGGGCTATTTTTCCCTCAGCGATCGGTACCGGCTTGTATTTACCGGGTCATTATTCAAGCACCCATAGTATTTTCTGCTACTGCAAACCCATGGTTTACACAGTAGCAAGAAATACACTGTATGGATTTATTCGGTAGGATTCCGACCTTTTCTCCACAGAAAGGTTCATGACAATTTTCCCACGAAATGTGGTAAAATAATAGGTATGTTAAACATTTCTAAGATTATATTAACTAGGTGTAAAGTAAAATTCTTACAACCCTATACAAAGTATTCTATTCTAATAATGAACTTTTGGTTGTGTCGTGGGGTGACTCCTCCGTGCCTCGGAAATCACGTTAAGCTGTTGGTCCCGGCTGTCATTCGTGGATCTTTGACAGTCGTTACGGGTCGTCAGAAGCCCGAAAGTCTGACAACCAGTCTTACCAAGGGGTATCGTATTACCCAGTAACTGGGTTGTGGAGGTCAGGTAGGCAGTCGCTCCATGTAAAATATTGGTAATCAGCTGCATGTGGTTAGACAGGAAGCCGACCCCAACATAGTTGGGAAAAGGCTAGGCAGATTGGCAGATTGATTGATTGTTTATAATGTATATTGTATGTTTGTGTGTATTAGTGTAGGACGTATAAATCTATTATGTACAATTGTGAATATAATGTGAGACAGCTGTCTATTTGGTAAGTTATATAAGGTAACAACGTTCAGCCGAGTCAATCGACAAAATGAAATGAAATGAAATAAATTGTTTATTTTGTAACGACTAATATTTCAATCGTCAGTTATCATTTATTTATAGAATAAATATGGCGTTTTTTTTTTTTTTTGTATATCTTTTATAATGCGCACAGCAAAAGAGTGGAACTCACTACCTGCGTCTGTGTTTCCGAGCGCATACAACCCTAATCTCTTCAAAGTGAGAGTGAACAGGCTTCTGACCAATATTATGTCTGGACTTTATAATAGACTGTGACCTCTGAGTTTGTTTCGGCCTTTCTTCTCAGAGTAGTCAGATAGGAAACGCCGCCCTCATCTAGTTTAAAAAAAAACATGATTGACTTGTAAAAGTGTTTGTATAAACCTAATTACAGAAATAAAAATCATTTATCATTTCTTCTGGGTAAGCTCACTCCATCATCGAATTTTTCTCTGTCACCTCTGACCTAGACTAAAGTCTAGAACAAACACACCTCAAATAAAAAAAATTTAAAAAATATGTCAAACTGTCATATTTATTCTTCAGATAAAAGTTATTTTACTATTGAAATATCAGGCCTAAAATAGAATATCGGAATTACATTTACATTTCATATTAAAAAAAAAAAAAAAAAAAAAACAAGGAAAGCTCTATCATTTCCTATCCAATCCTAAAGAAAAAATTGCGAAACAAATTCAGAGGTCACAGTCTCTTTTAAAGTCCAGACATAATGCACCTTTAATAATTAAGTGAAACAATTACAAAATTACGATTGTTGGGAAATCGCGTTTATAGTTTTGGAAATACGACGCAGCCGTCATTTTTAAAAGAGACGGCAAGTCCTCTATTTCGCTTGCGGTTATCCGAATCAAGCGCCTGTTAGACTGTACCTACTCTTTACGCGGACTTAGTTCGTTTTTACGGTTCCGTACCACTAAAAGAAAAACGGAACCATTATAGGATCACTCATGAGTCTGTCTGTCTGTCCGTCTGTCACATCCAGTTTGCTAAATCCGAATCTAATAGACCGATTAAGTTGAAATTCGGTACACTTATATATTTCAGTGACCCAAACACGGACATGTAATGTAAATTAATTAATTTTGAATATGGGGGTCAATTTTGGGGTGCAAAATATTAAGATAGCTAAAATATTTTTGTTCTGTATGGGAATGTTAAGGAGTTAACTGGTACTTTGTTTGCTTATTTAAAATATGCCTAGATAGTGGACATTGTAAATTGATTTTAAATATTTTTATTGTTAATATTGGAAATAAAATGAAATTATTAGGTAAGTATTAGTGACATGTATTTACTTTTTCCTTCGTTGACATTGTTTTACATTTTGAACTTTTATGATGAGATTGTGTTCAACAAATTTTTATTTTTACTTATTTGAGTAGGGATCTTTGAAAAATATTCAGTCACAAAGTGAATTGTTATTGAAAAAATGAAATGAAATGAAAATGAAATGGTCAGAGTAGTCGTTGACGGCTGCTCCTCTGACCTTTTGACTATTGATGCCGGAGTTCCTCAGGGGTCTGTTATGTAGATTAGTGTCTGGAATGCTCTTTTGAGGAAATAACCACACAGATAGATTAGACCTGTGCAGTCAGTGCATGCATTTGTCGTAGTAATCGTAGCTCAATTCAATTAACGCTATAAAGGACAAAAATGAGATACAATAGAAGTTTTTTTTGTTATTAATGCTATGGCCTCATAGTGTCCTTCAAAGCGTTAAGTTCTCAAACTGCCATACTATAATTAAAACTAACTGAGAAATAAAGAAAAGACCCACATAGTCCTCACAATCACAATAATTAAATTAGTAAGTATTATACTTTACAAACTAAATATTTAAGTCTCTTTGTGTACATAAATATATATCCAAATCGAGCAAATTATTCATTTATAATGAACAGTTAATCACTACACTCGAACTACTTAAGAGACAGATATATTATGCCAATAGGCTTGAATGGTCAGCTTGCGTGTTCTGTGCCGAGCTCACACGTGTCGTAAGTCCAGCCGGTAATAGGACTCGCCCATCAAGGAGCATTGTCCTAAGTAAGACGCATTATTAATTAATTATATAAAAAACAAAAGGTAAATATGTAAATATATAATATATTAAAACAAGTATACTAAAAGAAATAATTAAATTATTTTTAAAATACGCTTGATAGTTTTTGCGTTATTTTGTTTTTTATCCGCGTTAACTTTAGAAATTAATTACACTATGTATTAGAAACATAATCTTAAATATTCACAATTTAAAATATTAGGAAAATGCTCATCATTAGCATATAAATCAAAATCAAAATCAAAAGTCGTTTATTCAAACTAGGCTGAGAATCAGCACTTTTTGAACGTCAAAATTACATAAGACAGTCCCCCAAAACGCCCGCCCTTCACCACTTCCTAGTGCTTTAGCTGGGGAGAAGAAGTGGCGCAACAAACTCCCCAGCAGCACAGCTGTCTGTTCAGTTAAAAAAAAAAAAAAAATGCGCATAATAATTTAGGTACATTACGCAATACAAAACATTAAATTAAATTATTTGCTATAAGTAAGCTAGCACACGCTAATATACCAAAAAAAAAAAAAAATCGAAAACTATACTCAAGCAGAAACAAAATACAAAACTAAAAACGTAAGCAGAATTTTATACCCAAATAAAAGCCTCCAGTAATAAAGGGCGTGCCCACTTACATATAGCCGTACATGTAGTCGTAACTCACAGTCACAGATGATAAACTAGGACCATCGAAGTAATATAGTTATTCCAAGTCATTAACAATACTACTTTAGACGTGATCTTTAGTTTAAAATTAATTAAAAGTCGGTTATCGTCGCCTTAATTCAGTAGCACATGAAATGGCATTTAAAATTAATAGTATAATACTTTAAAATTTAGGATCCTAATAAGTCATTTGCTAATTGAAGAAGAACGAATTGCCACGTGAATAGACAGACTAATAAATTATAAGAAGTAATCTATTTGCTTTGATTAATATTATTATCTAGACTACAGCTTAATTTGAATTTTGTTTAAATAATTAATGCAGAAGGTCCACTTTATAAAAACTGTTATAGTTGTTGAAAGTTAAGGCATCTTTTTATAAAGAAAACTTAATAAAAAGTATTCTTCTTCAACGTATGCCAGAGAAAAGAGTACCTTAAATCAGATCCTCCAGGTTTGTTTTTTTAATAGCCGGCCAGAGTTAACAAAATTCCAACCATGATAAACTATCTCATTAGCGACGTCTCATAATAAACTCAATCCAGCAATCCATTCCTGTGGCCTCTGATTGTCATCCTTGTGACCATCTCACAATCATAGTTATTAAACTTTAGCATGCCAGATATGATTCCTCTTTGCATGGGAAGCCGTCACCTCCTTTTGGGAAGCAGTAATGCTCGGAAAGGAGGAGGCGGAACGCGTAAGGAAGAGGCAATCTTTGCGCCCTTAGGCCCCTAGTCGCCGCAGGAGACGCCCTGGGCGTCGGGAATCGATAGCCGATTCCCGGCCACCGTTGGCGCGGGCTTGTGGATGGCGAGCAATGGGTAGCTCGCCGTCCGGTAAGGACCAGCCGATCTATTCTGTTATAATATTACTGTGAAAACTAGGCTGAAGTGAGCTTCTGGTGAGCTGTCATTCCACCTGATTCTAAGGATTGACACTATTGACAGCTCACTTCATCTAAGTTTTCACGGTGAGATTTTTACAGAATAGACCGGCAGGCCCGGGTCGAAGTGATGTCAGCACAAACTCATGGGGGTCCGCTAGGGCCGATACCTACCAGGGTCGCGGGTTGTTTGAAAGAATTACTGTGGCCCTGGCACAGGCAATTAAAGGAACACGGGTGGGTTTTAGTCAGTAAAAGTCTGACATCGCCCTCCCGCTCCGCCCAGAGCGGGAGAAGTTATTTAATGATTTTCCACCAAAACAAAAAGAAAGATACTCGTATGATCCCTCTTAATGGCAATTTACATCGCGACAGACCCAGATGGAGACGTTGGAATAAGCTAGATTCCTTTAAAAAGAACTGGAACAGCTTTGAATAGAGAGAAGTGGAAACAAAGTAAAGAAAGAAAGAACAGTTTATTTGTAAGAATATAGTACAATTAGGTGTTGCGATTGTCATGGTTTCATACATTCTACCATTTCTGGTGTACAAATATATTCTTATAGCTAAAAAACAATATTTTGTCATTCTTTGTCAGTCAGGAACTCGTTTGTTGAGTAATAGCATTTACTCAGTAATAAATCAAAAAGCTTGCTCTTAAACGTGCTTAAATTAAGGCATTTTAAGCCATTAAATTTGGTAATTTATTGTAAATTCGAATAGCCATACAGTACGAATTTATACTATACATTTTGGTGCGTTGGAATGGGATATGTAATGTATCAGGAAATCTACTAATTCTATTAATGACAGTTGTATTTTTTTTTTTTTTTGAAGAGAGTTGGGTGTTGGTATACAAATAAACAACATTCATAAATGTAAGGAGTACTTTGTGGTGAAGTGGAACATCACAGGCTTTTAATAATACTCTAGGAAATGTGTACCTTTGGTGGTTGTTTACCGTTTACTTTAAGTCAAAAGGAGCTAAAGTAAATTATAGAGTATATTTTATTATTATTTGGCATTAAATATTTCAATGCCTAATGTCAGTAAGATTACAATAATTTATTTTCATGTGAAGAATTTGATCACACTGACACTTATATTAGTAATCAATCAATCTGCCTAGCCTTTTCCCAACTATGTTGGGGTCGGCTTCCAGTAGTCTAACCGGATGCAGCTGAATACCAGTATTTTACATGGAGCGACCTCCACAACCCAGTTACTGGGTAATACGATATCCCTTGGTAAGACTGGTTGTCAGACTTTCGGGCTTCTGTCGACCCGTAACGACTGTCGAAGATCCACGAATGACAACCGGGACCAACGGCTTAACGTGCTTTCCGAGGCATGGAGGAGTCTCGGTATGAAAAGATGGTCACCCATCCACAGACCTACCCCGGCAAGCGTAGCTTAACCTGATGGATCGACCCGTGCGGCTGTTGTTACTTAGCCACGAGCTCGTCCTTATATTAGTACTATCTTATTAAATACAACCCAAGTCGTGCCTCTGGGCCACTCCTGAAAATAGAGATGATGACTAAAATTTTTTTTGTCTGTCATGTATATTATTAAAATATATTGGACACGTATTTTTTTCTTTTTCTACGTAATCAAAAGTTAACGGCAATACATTGAGTTAAAATGTGGCATGACGTCACGCCTAGGTTTTATACGTAGAAGTGACGTAGCGAGCCCCCACTCCCGAAATGATAATATGATATAGCAAAAAATAAGTGTCTCATATTTTTTCATTATCTGACTGACGGATTAAATAGAATTTCTTTTTTTACCCAAGCATCATCCCTGTTGTCTAGCAAAAAACTCGATAATATACAGGTTTATTGGTAATATGTCGGCAATACGTTAAGGGGCTTAAGGACAGGTAATTTCCAACCAAATGCCCCCTTATGACTCCTAGGCAAACTAGGCAAATGTCAACCATTTTTTATTTTTTTGCAGAAATCGACCATTTAAGTAAGTCAAAAAACCTGCTCAAAATAAAAATTGTAACGATTTAGCTCAGATTTAAAAACTGTTCTCTTCATTTTGACGAATTATGCGAACATAAATGTACTATACAGCTGATGTTTTTCGCGATTTCAAGTTAAGTCCCATAGTAAAAGTTGTTCATAATAATGATTACAATGACCCTTTAAAAGGTGGCCACTGTTTATTATAAAAAATCACATACTTGCCAAATACCTGCTTACATTCTTTCGCACTCAAATACAAAACCAACGTAGACCATACAAAGATAAACACCGGGGAAATTGAAGAGAAAAAAAAACAGTTTTTCCTAAAAAAGTACCTTTACGTAACAGATACTTATATTAAAGCAACAGTTTACTTTTCATTTCTTTGTTTGTTTGTTTCCCGAACGGTGCGCAAAGAGGCTTTCAAAATAATTGTTGTTTTCCTCTCAGGTATGTGTGATGCTGATGAAGTTTTTTTTTTTATGTGAGGAGCTATTAAGTACTGTTGGTGAAAGAGATTTGTGTGCACAGCCGTTT
Organism: Dicycla oo; assembly: GCA_948252095.1. Classification (NCBI taxonomy): domain Eukaryota; kingdom Metazoa; phylum Arthropoda; class Insecta; order Lepidoptera; family Noctuidae; genus Dicycla; species Dicycla oo. The sequence continues at coordinate 20,745,017 of OX411733.1, forward strand.
ATGTACAAAAAAGTACTATTTGCCGGAGTTGTAGAGAATATACATTACGAATATTCGAGCCCTACGGATTAGAAGCTCGTGGCTGTAATAACAGCCGCACGCGTCGATCCATCAGGTTAAGCTACGCTTGCTATGGTTATTCCGAAGCTGGGTAACCATCTTTACACACCGAAACTCCTCCGTGCCTCGGAAAGCACATTAAGCTGTTGGTCCCGGCTGTTATTCGTGGATCTTTGACAGTCGTTACAGGTCGTCAGAAGCCCGAAAGTCTGACAACCACTCTTCCCAGTAACTGGGTTGTGGAGGTCAGATACGCAGTCGCTCCACGTAAAATACTGGTAGCTGCATCCGGTTATATTGGAAGCCGACCCCAACATAGTTGGGAAAAGGCTTGGCAGATTGATTGACAGATCCATTAGAAGATTTATTTTACATCTAATGCTAGGGATCTGTTTATGATTCTATGTTATTAGTGGAAGATCAATATTGCTTAAAATACTGTATCTCATCAAAACTTTTTAATAACGAAAGCAGATTGGTCAAGTCTTTAATATCGTTCTTTATAGCATAATCTTTTCTTTGAAAAGTATTAAGAATGCTCTTAGTGTACCGGTTTGGAACAATCACTTTATTCTAACTTGCATACCAAACTCTTTAGCTGTGTGTACATGGTAATAGTTACAAGGCCCCTTGTTGTCAACAAGGGAATAACTTCTAGACTTCCAGACGATTACTTTTTTCTTACCGGTGAAAATAGATTGTTTGATTGAAAATAAAGTCCTACTTAAAAAGATTCCCTTCAGAAGAGTACAGGGAAAAAAGGTCAATTAAAGGTTAAGCTGCGCTTGCCGCAGTCAGTTCGTGGATGGGGGACCATCCATTACTTATCCTTTACATTATTATTATCCTTTGTTTTGAACATAATTCTATCATAATATTCAATGCGCCATATTATTAAATTATTGAGAATCCAATAATTATGTTAAAATTCAAACAGATTTCTGACCATTTCTGACAGCTCCGCGCACAGATAACACATCCGGTGGCGTGTGAGTCGGTGCCGAATGGTGCCGGCCGACGGAATGGTAGTGGCCATTTTTAACCGACTTCAAAAAGGAGGAGGTTCTCAATTCGTCGGAACCTTTTTTTTTATGTATGTTCTTCGATTACTCGAAGATGGCTGGACCGATTTGATTTTTTTTTATTTGTTTGAAAGGGTATACTTTCCAGGTGGTCCCATGATCATCAAGTCAGGATCTGATGATGGGATCCTGGAGAAATAGAGGGAACTCTTCAAATTTTATAGGCACACTTGAAGCGATTTGGGTAGTTTTTCTCGAAGTGGTCCCATTTCAATTTGGTCAAGATCTGATGAAGAACTTCGGAGATAGGTAACGGAACTCCTCAATAAATGATAGCAAATGGCCCGGGATTGCTGAAATCTCATGTCTGTCTATTGTTTCCACCAGTTCGTAACATAACATCACGCTGGTACGCTATGAAGGGGTAAGCACATGTGAATCACTAAAAAGTGAAAAATAAAAACTTTTTTACTTTTTGTTAAAAAGTGTTTTAAGTTTTTTTTTTACCTATGAAATTGCCAATTTACATACACAAAAATCAAACAATTTTTCAAAAGGAAATATTGTCGATGCACTTTTGCCATTTTAATGAAAGTTCTATGATACCTCTGCTATTATTATTATTATTTGACATTTCTCGAGACTATGGGGTCCCGGACCTTTGGAAGGCGTACGAGGAGCCGAAGCCAACTCGCAGAGGCCCCTTAGATAATTTTAAATGATGAGGAGGCACCAACCGTACGATTATCTCTGTATGCACTATGCAAGTACACCCAAAGACAACCCCCGGTTGGTGCAGGACTATGGTTGTACGTGGAAACAAAACCTATTCGGCTATTGGTCTGGGTGGATTGGGTTACTTGAACTATGGAAGAACTATGTCCCCTGCCTGACCAATGTTATGTATTATACACGGATAAAATGGCAGGGGGTGACTTGCACACTCAATAATAGGCCCGCAGAAACGGCCGCTAGCACATAGTGTTATTATTATTATTATAGATATCCTGGAACAGGAATCGATAAATTTATTTAAAGGTGTTTTTTCCCCGGGGCTCATTGTTGAGATCAAAATTTCCAGAACGGAAGCGATCTAACCAGAAACGCACCGTACGTTCACTTGCGGTACTCTGCCCATACACGTCATTAATATTGCGTGCTGTCTGTGTTGCGTTCGTGCCACGATGGAACTCGTATTCGAAAATAGCGCGCAATTTCGATTTTTCCATGGTTAAAGAAACATCGATAAAAAAGAAAAATCGAACGGCTGGAAAACAAATGAACAACTGATTTTTTTTTATGTAATGTTATATTATAAAATTAATAATAATAATATCCTGGGACATTTCATACACCGTCATTCGATTCCAAATTAAGCAGAGCTTGTACTATGGAAACCAGATAACTGATATACTACGAGAACATAATTATACTTCCTTTTTTTTTGTAAATACATACTTATATATAGGTAGATAATTACATCTAGACTCAGGACAAACAGACATGTTCATGCACACAAATGTATGTCCTGGATGGGATTAATTTTAATTTGGAATTGTTAATAGATTGAAAGATCTTCAAACTAGCCGGTATCACAAATCGGCAATTTCATAGGTTTATAGGTATTTATATAAACATTTAGATTTATTTATTGTGTATTTATTTTCTTTTTATTTCTTATTTATATTTCACTGCATGCTTTACGGGTTGACGTCATCAGTCAACGCGGCAACGCCGGCTGCCGCTGAAAACCAAGGCTGGGGCTCTGTCTCGCATAGGGTCCCAGCGTTACGCTGAGCGATTGCCGTTTTGCGTGAATGTGACGTGTATTTTCTTCAATTTGTATTTTTTTTTGCGTTAGTGTTATTTCTTTGCGTCATGTTCACGTCAAAACAACGTATTTTCTTTCTTTTTCTTTCAGATAATCTACTGTAAAGTTCTATAATATACATAAAGATAAATAAATTGTTTATTTGGTGTACACAAAATACATAGCACGGAGGAAGAAGGAAAACGTCGTGAGGAAAGTGTTGAGTATGAATGTCGACGGCTATAAGAGTAGGGGCAGACCAAAGAAACGATGGATGGACTGTGCCAAACATGATATGGATAGAAAGGGGGTGACTACCGTGATGACGATAATGGAGAAGTATGGAAAGAAGGAACATGTTGCGCCGACCCCAAATAAATTGGGATGAGGGCAGGAGTATGATGACACAAAAGGCATAGCACAACATACAAACGCACGATTAACTAATAACTAATTACATGAATATTAGGAAATAGCTATAAGGTCCCCTACGTAGTAGCTATTCTACCAATTCGCACTAATTGTTTCCAATTGTCTTTTATAATGCGCACAGCAAAAGAGTGGAACTCACTACCTGAATTTGTGTTTCCAAGCGCATACAATCCTAATCTCTTCAAAGTGAGAGTGAACAGGCTTCTTCTGGGTAAGCTCACTCCATCGTCGACTTTGTCTCTGTCGCCTCAAAAAATAAAAAAATAAAATAAAAAAAGGTACAATATACAAAAAAAAAAAGACTAAAAAGCAGAAAAGATGTCAATCATGTTGAATGTCGCTGCAGAAAAATAAAACGCTTTGATAGCGATTGTCTCTTGTCTAGGTCTTCATGTTTCATTGTTAAATACACGCCTCTTTAAGGTTATAGCACACATATCATCTCGAAAAGGGATCGTAACCGTATCAACCGTTTAGTATTCTTTGTATGAAACTCCTTACTGACAAGCACACTAACAGCAATCGTAATGTAAACGATTCCCCTCGCGACAAGCTCACGAACCGCGTACAATACACGCTCCTCAAAAGGCACGTCAAAATCTGGTCAACCAGCGGTCCCCGCGCTTACGGCTCTTCGTCTACGCACTTACGCCTCTCCGTCGCCGCGCTTGCGTCACTTTGTCCACCCTTGCCCCTTTCTCCCCTTTATTTTCCTTTTCCTTATCGTCCAGTGCTATGGCTATAATAGCCATCTCGCGTATTGTGAACCGGGGCATAACCTTTCGCTACACTTCACGTTCGGATTCAAACTGATCTGGTGCCAGCCAGGTCAACCAGCGATGGGCAGCCAAAAGCGCGGCGTCGCCTAGCTGTAGCCGAGTCAACGGTATCAGAGCTGCTGGTCAGCTTTGGTTACGCGTTACGTTAGGTTGACGCCTCTTTGACGGCGAGGCGAAAGGCGATACGGGGACAATGCCTTTCCGAATTGATATGCGAGTTTTAATTCGTATCAATTAAAGAAACCGACCAAACTACATTTCACGTTACCCGATTCCAAACTCTCCCTCTACATTCAAGATAAATACGAAAAGTTTATAATCAAGTGTTTGTACCGTTTCTCAATCCAATAAAAAAAATATAATTTATGTCTGTAGTCGCAGCTGTTTCAGAAACGGCGCAAAAACTAGATACAAAGTGAATTTTAAGTAGCTTTTCATTGTGTGTGTGTGTGTGCTAAGTTAGATTTACGCTGTAAACGTATGACAACAATGTTATAAGTAAAAAGCGGTAGATAGGTTTTACACGCTCCTCAAAAGGCACGTCAGAATCTGGCTAATACAAGTCTGGCTAAGTCGTTTTCACTCCCGATAATAATGACATGCCGTCCTATTTCCACGTGTCATCTAAAAGTCCGACATTGGCACCGATTCCCTTGTTAAATACGCATTATTGAAGCTAGCTCAAAAACTACCCAATCTAAGTTAATAAAATTTATATGGGACCACCAAGTATCCCTTTCAAACAAAAAAAGAGTTTTCCAAATGAGTTCATCCGACTGAGTAATCGCGAATCGAACATACTACAAAAAAAAAAAAAACATACAGACGAATTAAGAACCTCCTCCTTTTTGAAGTCGGTTAAAAATAAACCTTATATTTATATTTTGTCTGCATTACTCTGATATAGCGCGCCTAGATTAATTGATACTTGAGTGACTTGATCTTTAAGTAGCTAAATGAAAATTCGATTTCTATTTAACTTTAACGTTGAGTGTGACTAAAAGGTAATAATGTATTTGTTGTAGCATTTTCATTAGAGCAAATGTACCAGAAATTAGGTATAATGAAATTTTGTCTTTACAGGAAGCAGCTGAACGTGCATTCCAAGCTATTACCGAGAAGGATTGGAAGAATTCATGCCAGCACGTAATAAAATAGAAAAGGAGAACTCTGAGAGGGAACTAACTCTGTACGAGGAAATAGAGTGATTAGTCCCAAATCTTGAAGATGATAGCAGCAGCACATTTGAATCTAAGCACGACTCAAATGAGTTTGCGGTCAGCTCTAGCCAATACATGGATGTGGTGGGGGTAGAATATTTAGAGATCGATTTATTGGAATAAAATAGAATAATGTTATATAATGTAAAGTCTTTTAATAATTCTTAAAAAATGTAAACAAAGGAGTACTTACCTAAATATTTATTTTAAGGTAGGTACTTAGTAATCAGTTGCATAACGAGAACACGTCCTTGTTCAATTAAACAATACATGATTTGTATAAATTATACATAAATAAAGTAGATATAAATTTATGTCTAACAAAAATACAGCTAATTATCAAGACCACGTTGATACGCTAATCGGTTGCAGCGGGTTGCCATACGAACAGCACTGTGGCGCCTCCATTATTTTCTACTCTTTCTTGCCGAGCTGTAATCATTGACAGTTTCACATGTAAATACATAATTATTTATACGTGAAATCAATGGACAACTAAGATTGCGCCACTTTACATTTACATTACGACACAGTTTGCACTAGTTACGCAATGCAAATTCGGCTTTATTGTTAGAAACATACAGCTCTGAAAGGGATAGCAGATAGACGGGGGCTGACCGACAGACGGAAGGCTTATTCCTATAACGGTAAAAATACATACATGAATGTTACATTTAATGATATATACAGAAGACGCTTCACCCCATGGTCATGAGCTACACGCTCAAGTTAGTTGCGTTTTGCGACAGCGATTGCGGAGAAAAAAAAAACTTTTTTACAAAAAAAAAACAAAAACACCGACTTCCAAAAAATACAAAGTGAAAAATATTTTTAATATCATAAGTCGTTGGATCTGCATTTTAGTTTTTTGTATTTTATCATTTTTTGCCACCGACTTCTGAAATTAAAGTTATTTTACACTTTTTAGTGTTTTTCTTTTTGGAAGTCGGTGGTATTTTTTTGTATTTTTTTTTTATTTTCAGTTTTTAGTGGGTCACTTTTTAATTTATGTAAGTTACAATAGATTAATGTCGACTGCTCATCACCTTTTGCAAAATATTGCTTTTCTGGAGACACCAGGAGAACTGGAGCTGATGGTGAAGTAACTATTAGCTCCACCATATGCAGTGTGATGAGCATAAATTGCTGAGCAACGATATAAGTAACCAAAGTTAGTTCTTAATTGTAACGCAACCCGTGAAATACTTATTAATGAGTAGTTCCGAAGGCCGTCTGCGGTTCCACTTCACCAAATGTTGCTTTCCGATAGTAAATGCACGAGTTAAGTACTATAAAAAAATATCCAAATTGCTATAGGTGTGCTTATAAAATTTGAAGGTTGCCCTCGATTTCCATGGGATCCCCATATCAGATTCTGACTTGGTGACAATGGGACTACCATGAGAGCATATCCTCTCAAACAAAAAAGGAATTTTTGAAATCGGTCTACAATTGACAGAGAAATCGGTGTACATACATACTATACAGCGTTATTGGTAAAACACCAACAACCTCTTAAGGGGTCATTGTACTCATCGTTATGAACAACTTTTACTATGGGACCAAACCTGAAATCGCGAAAAAAAAAATCAGCTGTTCAATACATTTATGTTCGCTTATTTGGTCAAAATGTACTGAACAGCTGATTTTTTTTGCGATTTCAGGTTTTGTACCATAGTAAAAGTTGTTCATAATGATGAGTACAATGACCCCTTAAGTGTTGGTTGGTGTTTTACCAATAACTCTGTATATATACGCGACGAATTGAGAACCTCCTCCTATTTAGTCAGTTAACAAATGACAGAAGTTGCTTAGAGCGTGCCACGAGTCAAGGCGACGTGACTTCCGGAGCAACGGACGGAAAGACGACGCGTGCGCGTGTCGCTTGAAGCAAGTCGCATGGCTCCAGCTAATACTAATAGGTCCCCGCATACCCTCAGTAAACCCTAAAAAACAGTCCACTACCCTCTCCAGCTTACCACACTCTGCCAAACACATGCATCTAAACTGTAGCTGCAGACAAAATCTCTGGAATTGGATTCGGTCCAGGACTTTAATTAATTCCACACTAGACTTGTGATGAGCTGTGAATGAAAACTTTAATTGGAGGAGCGTTCGTAATTTGTTGCGAATGAAGTGGATAGCCGTTGTGTGGTAGGTACTGAAAAAATGTTGAAGGTGTCGGGGAAAATGAGTTTCGTTTTTGTGGGTAACGGCAAATATGGTGATGAATTTGTTATTTTTGTCATTTTTGTATTGGCGAAACCATAACCCTGCTTCTGGATCAGTTGAGTAAATACACCCCTCAAATACATTTTATCCAGTGGATGGGTCTATTTTGTTATTTACTTCACATCTTTTACATCTAGTTAAATTTTAAATATAAAAAAAACTAATTATAAAAAAGGATTTAGATAAAATTTGGCACATTGCTGTGGGAATATGTGCCAAATTTTATCTAAATCCTTTCAGCCGTTTTAGCGTGAAAGTGTAACAAACAAACAAACTCGCTTTAGCATTTATATTGCACACACACACACACACACACACACACACACACATACACACACACACACACACACACACACACACACACACACACACACACGTGCACGGGCGATTACTTCTAAATTGTAACATTATTAGAGAATGCTGGTACCCATAACACAAGTTAAATCTTTTACTTGAGTACCAGAGTTCATACAAACACTTGTGTTAAATTGACATTAATAGTCTTATGTTGAATGTCTAATGTGTATTTTTTCATGTTCCATTATTTCTTTTTTTATAAATGTTTGTCTGTATATGCCCTTTAAGTTCAATAAAATATATTATTATTATCTCCTTTATTTATTTATAAAACGTATTTTATTACATTTTTAAATATTTTTATAAAAAACAAGAAAAAACAATAAAAAATATAAAATTATTATCTCCTTTATTAAATTTTTTTACATATAAGTTATATTTTTAAATATAAGAATTAAAAAAAAAACATTTCAAAATATAAAAAATAGAAATCCACCGGCATGGGGAACAGGGTCCAAGCTACCGGTGGTTAGGACCCCAGAGACAGGAACCTCCTCACAATACGCGCCGTATCAAGGAGGACTGCCTTCTGAATCAGGCCCTTCACCCAGCCACCCAACGAGAGCCTCTTGAGATATTGGTTAAATTATTATTATTATTATTGTACCTAGCTTTTGTCCGCGGCTTCGCTCGCGTTCATTTTAAATAGCGGTTTGGGTCGTGAAAACATAAGAAGCAAGCAAACTTTCGCATCTATAATATTATATTATATTATAGTCAGGAGGATGAAAAACCGGTCTACCGACACTCTACGACTCACAAAATGTATTGCTAAAATACTTACTTACTACTTGGTAGGTACAGTCACGACCAAAAGTCGATAAGCTAACTCACAAAGCAATAGCTTGGCGTTTAGTTTGACTTAAGACCTTCTATTTCCAAGAACATAAACATGCGTCGTCAACAACTGATTGTAGTTCATAATTTCAAAGTTATAACATGTGTAAAGATGACCTAGCGGTTAAGCGCGTGCAGATAGATGCGTGAATCAGTGAGCCGTGAGTTCAAATCTCACGCAGTATTTGACTTTTTGTAAGTTTTTACTTGATTGGAAGTAATGGGACAGAAATATAATATTCTTTATCTTGTTCGCTTGGTCACTCATTTCGTAAAGTTAGAAAGGTAGATCATAGAAAACTAAATAGGTATTGACAATTATGTATGTGTTATTAGAATATCATTTCTTTGTTATGTTATTATGAATTGACTAAGTGGGTAAACAACAAAAAATCCTATGAACGGTTAAAAAAAAAGTTCTTTTATCTAGTAGGAATGTAACGTCACAATTCTCTTAAGTTTGTTAATTTTATAAATAACTAAATAAAACGAATAAACATTTTTGTTACCATTCAGCACGACTTTTTTATTTAAACCTTCCAACACCGAAAAGATAAATTAAAAATCACAAAAATAGTTAAATAATAATACAATAACTAATATTTAACAAACATCTAACAAGTTTTTGCTTAAACTAGGAATATATTATTATGGTTCCAAAGAAACAAAAAACAGTCCAACATTGTGATTAAGATTCGAACTCAGACTTCATTGATCGTGAAACCATTGCTTAGCCCAAACAGCTACCAGCACATGTTATGTTTATGCGAATTTTAGCAATGCAATGGTAAGATCAAGTCGCCACTATGACGATTATTCTAAATTAAATAGAAATATAATGTTATTTCGCGTAGTACGACGACATGCGACAATTCATTAGTGTGTGTTATCTGCGGAATGTTGGCTTATACACGCACACGTACTGGTTCGTGCTCGCACAGTTCATAGCAATGTAATCCTTAGCATGCTTATGGACTTTTGAGCGTTTACTGTACTTTAATAAAAAAATAAACTCTTAACACACCAATAAAGTTTCTATAATAATATAATTCAATCACGATTTGAAAGACACGTGGCGCCAACTATTATCATAAGAAAGTTATTGTTATCTTCCTCGGGAACAGTACTTTTTTCGGAATGAAAGGTAGGTTATGTCCGTTTCTGTACACCAGGATATATGCAAAATTTCAGAATGATCGGTTCAGTAGTTCAGGCGTAAAAAGGTAACAAACAAACAAACAAACAAACTTACTTTCGCATTTATCATATTAGTTAGGATTAACATTATTCACCAACAACTACACAACTAGACTTTTTATTTGTTAAACTTTCGTGTTATGTTGATGACTAAATAACACTCATTAAAATTTTCATTGAGTTTCCAAACCAGTCATCATTCTCCTGCCCTTGTCCCAATTTATTTGGGGTCGGCGCAACATGTCTTTTGCTTCCATACGTCTAGTTTCCAAACCATTAAATAGTTTTAAACTACGCACCATACTAAACCCAACTAACTCCAAACTTACATTCAGCAATGCACTAAAAATCCCCAATTCAAATAAACCAACACTCGCACAAGAAATCATTACTCCTTCCAAAGCTTACTACAAACGTTTCTACGTCTTAATTTGCTAATTCCTCGCCTCAAGTTACTAATTCTTCGTGCTACGGCGACGACTTAAATGGCCAAGCGGATTTAGTTGTTCGAGATATTATCGTGTCTGAAGTTACTGTTTTTGTTCAGATTTGCGATATTATTTTCTTTTGTACCTTTGTTATGTGATCGTTGGAGACCTGGTAAATGAAATAAATTGGATTTAATTGTATTTGACTACTGTTGTTACCGTCCCACGATGGCCATTGTTTTTTTTTAACCGACTTAAAAAAGGACGAGGCTAACTTTTCATCTGTATGTATTTTAAGGGTTCCGTGCCTCAAAATGAAACGGAACCCTTATAGGATCATTCGTGTGTCTGTCTGTCCGTCCGTCACAGCTCCGAATCTATTGGACCGATTAACCTGAAATTTAGTACACATATGAATTTCTGTGACCCAAACACGGACGTGTATGATGTCTTTAAATAACATCTCTCAATATTGTGCGTACAAACTTATATTTGCAGTTGGAATGTATGGGAGAACATGTTTTTCAACTTCAATGTTAAGTTTGTTATTGGGATAAATTCGTCCCAACTATGCAACCGTTCCCTACATTGTGCGTAGTCAGACACGCACTTGGCTGGTTTTTTGATATTATTTTCATATATATTTTCGTCAATTATGGATTTTGAAAATTCCTTTTTCATTTGACAGAGGCGTAATTAACACTGGATGGATGTCATAGCAGCAAGTCACGGGAACAATCTGCGGCTCCAGCATTCCCCTTAGACCTTCTCTCTTGTATGGATCAGAATGTTGGGCCACAAAAGGGATGAATGAAAGGCAATTGCATGCAGCTGAGATAAGAATGCTAAGAGGGATGTGTGGCTGTACGCGAATGGAAAGAATAAGAAATGACTGCATAAGAGGAAGTAAGAAAGTGACCCCGGTGACTGAAAAGTTGTGTGGAAATCGGTTGTCATTGTATGGGCATATGATGCGGAGGAGTGAGAAAAATGACGTGAGTACAGTTTTGAGTATGAATCTCGATGGCTATAAGAGTAGGGGCAGACCAAAGAAACGACGGATGGACTGTGTGAAAGCCGATATGGCTAGAAAAGGGGTGACTACTGAGATGACGACTAATAGGATTAAAGGAGTATGATGATGCATTTCGTAGAGGAAACTTGCACGGTAAGTAAGTAATTTATTTCAAAACTTCAGCGTTCGCTATAGTATTCGTATACATATGGGCTTAGTCTAGATACAATTTTAAACTTCATTGTTACTATACTTTTAACATAAAATTGAAATAAAATAGGTTAAATAGGTTTGAAAAAAAAATGGCAAATACATAATGCACAAAGACAAAAAAAAATTCTATTAGAATGGGGGTAGCATGTGTGTGGTGATATGTGTGACGGATGTGTAAATGTAGGTGTGTGAGTGTTTCCTTATAAATTTTATTATCTTAATGCTTGGGTAGTTTTTGAGTTAGCTTCGATAATTCTTAGGTATATAATCCACTTTGTGAATCTTGATGATGGTATAATACTTCCTGTCACTGTTGTGCACAGCAAGTACTAAAATAAAATACTTTATTACAAAAAAAATAATAAAGAAACAGCTACTAACTGTTGCAGTATTTAAAAGAAGAGTGAAAGAACACTATGTTTCGATTTCGTCATAGTTATTTTAGTGATATTTATTCTATAAGTATGTATTATATGTATTTAAGTATTTATTATATGTTTTATTTGCTTAGTGAATTGTTTTTTTAGATTTTATATATTTTTATTTTCTCTTTTATTCTTACAGACGGTGTCTACAGCTCTTTTTATCCTCTGTCCTATCGCAGGTATGCTGGAAGAGATTTCTTTAGAAATAAGCATCATCTTTGTACGTAATTTTCAGTTCCTTTATTATTGTCTGTTTATTTGTGTGTACATAAACGGTTAAATAAGTATATAAATAAACAACCAAATTCCAAAAAAACCACTACAAAGTGAAATATAACGTTAATTGCGAAAGTCAAAGCAGAGTAAATTAAAGCAATTTTTCATTTTATAGAGGTTTTTTTGGAAGTCAGTTTATTTTTATTTTTTTATTTTTGCGAAAAAGTTAATATTTTTCGCTTTCACCTTGCCTCTTGTATCGGAATGATTATAGGCATAATAGCATGTTTTATTGTTCCATAGCAAGAAAAAACCTCAACTAGAAAAGACGATCATCTCAACTAGATTCCAAAAGTTATTGCGAAGTCCTAATATTTTCTATTTATTTTACAGAAACTAACAAACTCCCAAAAATATTTGCTTATAATTCCAAAAACACCTATATCTCAATACAACAATAACAGCCCAAGAACAAAATATAACAACCGCGATAGCAATTTATTCTAAAATCCTCTTTCATCCAATTATAAGTTTCGTTCAAACTCTCGACTCGGTCGTTAAACTGATTTGTCGGTCGGTCGGTCCTAGTTAAGGTTTCGTTCGGTTAAATGCGCAATAACAAGCAATAGTTGCACGGTGAGTTGTTAGGAGTAACAACGTCATATGGATATAAGGATCACCACTTTTGTAGTTTAGCTTAAAAATAATATAATATCGGCCAGTAGCTGTCCCAATCAATCAACCAACTCAGCTTTCAGCAATTTGAGACCGACTTATGGATAAAAGTGGACGAGGTACTTAACACCTAGTGTGTCACACTATGTCAATTTTTTGCACTCATATCCTGTAATTTAAAGAGATTATGTATTATATTCTATTCTTAAAAGTACACTGTTGTTTATGTCGCAGTAAGAAGGTTGTAGGCGTGATATAGTTATATGAAAGCGTTTCATAACTATCTTTCTAGGAATATAACTATGATACGTGCAAGATCTAGTGTATTAGGGCACTCCGACCAACTAGGTTAGGTTAGAACTGTGATCAACTACGCGCAAGCCGAGCGAGCGAAGCGAGCGGTGTTGCAACAGCGGCCGGCGAGCGCTACGTCGAAATTGATTGCAGTAACAATATTAGGGCACTCCGACAGTTTTCATATAACTATATTGCGGTATATAGCTATATCCCTAGGGTTATAATTATATCACGACTACAGCCATCGTACTGCGTCATGTGTGACTCAAATAGCAGCACAACAGCAGTTTACCTCATCCCGTCAGACCCAGCTGCCTTTTCAAGGTCGTTCGTCTTCTGATGGGCTGAAAAGAGTTCCAAGTTCCTACGTTAACCGATACCACTTATTCTGTTAACCAACTACTTAGTCAAGCAGACAATTAGCAAGCATAAGTCACTGCGTTTGATAACTGCATTTTGCCAATTTCAGACCAACATGAAGAAAAACATAGAAATAATGAAGTCATAGCTTTGGGGGCCACCTGAATCTCTCGGACATTACTGCACGCCTCACAACGCTTCAGCGTGTGAGAAAGCTCTTCTCCCGATATGTGACCTTGTCAAAATTTTCCAACATAAAAACGTTTCTATACTCTCAATATACATGGAATTAATATTAGCAGGGAAGTTTTAAAACTTGAAATTATAATATACTTATATTAATATATTTTAAGCTATATTCTTACTAATATTATAAATGCACCTTTATACTCCTAAATGTTACCTTATCACGCTTAAACCACTGAATCGATCATCCTGAAATTTTGCGTATACGTTGTCAGGTTTGCAGAAACGGACATAAGGTACCTTCCACCCTGAAAAAAAGTACTGTTCCCGAGGATACAACAATAACTTTCTTATGATAATAGATGGCGCCACGTGTCTTTCGAATAATGATTGAATTATATTATCTAAAATGTCATTTAGAATTTATTCATGGTGTTATAACAACTGGTCATTTTTTAGTTATATTAAGATAAAATTTTAAGGAACTAACACACTACTAAAAAGTTTCGTGTGTTTAGTAAGTGTGAATTGATTCTTAAATTCTAAAGTAAAGCGAGCGAAGGCGCGAGCAAAAGCTAGTGCCTAGATATAATAACAAAAAATATAATTAAAAAATTACGTGTAGTGCTTTCGGTTGGGAAGTTTGTCTGTTTGTCATCACGTCATCACACACATTGGATTAATCTACATCAGTTTTCTTTCATCTTGCAGATGAGACATATTTATAAGTCGATTATCAATATGTCTCATCTGAAGGTCATCGATTTTGAATGGTTATGTGTTTGATAACCAAACAAATTACTGTTCAAAATCGATGAGTAAAATTTTTCGTCAATAAATTCAATCTGCCTAGCCTTTTCCCAACTATGTTGGGGTCGGCTTCCCGTCTAACCGGATGCAGCTGAATACCAGTATTTTACATGGAGCGACTGCCTATCTGACTTCCACAACCCAGTTACTGGGTAATACGATACCCCTTGGTAACACTGGTTGTCAGACTTTTGGGCTTCTGACGACCCATAACGACTGTCAAAAATCCTCGAATGACAGCCGGGACCAACGGCTTAACGTGCTTTCCGAGGCACTACAAGTAAAATTTTTCGTCAATGTTGTATTAAATGAAAATGAAGAGTTTTTGTTTACTAAACGTAGTTTTATGTTATCATATACACGGGATGACCGATTGACATAGATTATATTTAGAAAGAAAAATAGAGATGTATTCATTACCGACTCATGTCAGTAAACTAGGATTCAATTTACTAATTTCAACGGTCAACATATTTCTATCAGTGAGGCGTGCACTTTTGAATTTTCCAAATTTTTGTAACTACGAAAGAACCCAATTTCCTGTTTTACAGTTAAAACGTTAGATCTTGAACCAGCAGAAGACTAATTGATGAGGATTTGAACGATAGGTAACATTTCCACTTTTTGGCTCGTTGCTTTTTGTTGCAGAATCGTACGTAAATCTACTGTTTTAATCACATTTTACTGATTTCTAAAAAAAGCAATAGTGGAAATGTTACCTTTTGTTCGAACACTTTCCAATTGACCGAGACTGTGTTCAATTACAGTTCCTTTTTCGTACAGTTCCAGTTTGTCCTTATTTAATTTCTCGTCTTATTGGCATTCCAATTTGATTGTAAAAGCAAGGATATAATGGAGTTGCGATTTCATTGCACATTTACGCAAACTTTGTGAACCATCTCATCATCATCCGCCTAGCCTTTTCCCAGCTATGTTGGAATCAGCTTCCAGTCTAACTGGATGCAGCTGAATACCACTATTTTACGTGGAGCGACTGCCTATCTAACCTCCACAACCCAGTTACTGGGTAATACGATACGCCTTGGTAAGACTGGTTGTCAGACTTTCAAGTTTCTGACGACCCGTAACGACAGCCGAGACCAACGGCTTAACGGGTTTTCCGAGGCACGGAGGAGTTTCGGTACATAAATAGGGTCACCCATCCACTGACCAACCCCGGCAAGCGTAGCTTAACCTGATGGATTGACTCGTGCGGCTGTCATTACTTAGCAACGATCTCCACTTTGTAAATATATCCTATCCTTTATTTTCAGTTGATTTCAAAAACAAAAAAAAACAATCCAGCAATCCAAACCAATTGTTCTATAAAATACCATCACAAAAAAAGTCCCTTTTCCATGGCATAACTAAATAAAAATTCATCAAAATACACAAATGAATTCGCGGCACAAAAACTAGTCATTCCCATCAATGGTTCAGTTTTTATCTCCTGAGCGCAGCGCCCATTCATTGCATTGTGACCAGTCGCGCTACTAATATAATAAGCCATTGGCCGTAATTGACTTTCACGATTCAGGGTGTATTGAGGTTTATCTTTTGAGTTCGGATTAATGGGATTATGTTATGGGATTATTTATGATTTTCTATGTAGCCGTTTCTTATTTGGTACGGCCTTGTCTAAAATCTTAACAGAATTATGCTGAATATCAGTAGACCGTCGACATAAAAGAAAGGTAATGTAAGTTTGTAGCTTTTGTTTGTCTTTGACGTCGTAGCTATGAAACGGATGAATTTTTTAACTTTTTGTACGTGGACTAACAGCCACCAGGATTCTATTTAAAAAAAACCGATATGTGACAGGTTACTTGTCATAGCGACCAACCAATGATCCTTAATTTTTCCAAGTTACTTTATTAAACAGCACAGTTCCTGGACAATTATTTAAAGGCGCTCCTTCACAGGAGCATTTACCTGTAATGTAGCAGTTCAAATACAAGCATTACATCAGCGAGTGAGCGGAACCGAGCATTTCATTACGCAACCTGTAATGATACAATTTGTTACATTACATTCACCGGGACCAGAGGAAGGGATGTCGCATGCACGCTGAAAAAAAAAAAGAAACAAGAATCCCGACATTCCCTCTACAACAACACGATCCAGTTAGGCTAAAAAATCGCAAGAGCTTCTTACGCTCCACGCAAGCAATCCAAGACAGGCCACTTACAGAGCGAAGGAAATGGAAGAAACGTATCCACCACCCCAAGACTTTGTAAAGCCTCAAGAACACCTGACTCCCGGTCGTGAACTGCAGTGGCCTATTTGGAAAGCACTGAATCGATTACGTGCCCAAGAAGACCGCTGCAAATATAATTTAGCGAAACGGAGCATCCAGTGCAAGTGCGGTGCTCCTGAACAGACTATGTCCCATCTGCTAGAGTGGCCGTCACCTGCACCCATAACGATCTGAACAACGCCTTAGATGCCACAATAAATGTGGCCCCCTACTTGGCCCCCAAACAATATAAGAAACCGTTATACCGTCGAAACGAAAATAAGAAGAAGAAGGGAGGCAGTAAACGTAATGCTCATAATCCAATCTTGGATTGTTACATAGGCGAATACTCCGATGAGCGAGCGCCTTTGGTTTGAACAATTGCTAGATTTTATTGATACAGGATGTCAAGGAACACCAAGACTCTTTGAAGCATAGATGATACTACAGTCAGTTAGAAAGAAAGGAGTTTTTTTTTTTAAATTTAGAATAGAATAAAAGTCATGGCACCATGTCAAGGTCTGAAATTAGGAATTGAAAATTAGACCGTTAGTGCTTACTTATACTGCTTAATCTCGCAGATCAATAAAATTGGTATACAAGATTTATTTTTAACATTTTATTTGTCTAGGCCCTTCCACCACTGGCCGCTAAGATGAATGATCGTACTTCTAACATTATTTTCTCACCCAACTTTCCAACTTTTACCACAGAGGGTCTATTATTAAGTGAAAACTATACAGATCACTCCCAAGTGACCTACCCTTGACCGGGCTCTATGGGAGATCATGTCTTACGGAATTACACAAACTTATACTAATGCCCGGTTTCACTAAAGTCAAGTTTAGCAACGTCTATTTAGTTACTGTCTTACGAAAGAGTATCTCTGAGCAACCATTCCCTATTCGACCATTCGTTTCTCAGTAAGCAACTCGTAGGCATCGAAGCTGCTGTTGAAACAACACTGCCGTCCACTAACTAAAAGGCAGCTAAGTGCAAAAAGTAGTTTTCGAGAAAACGCAAAAATAAGTGGGAATTGATGTCTCTTGAAAAGTATGCTACCTAGGAACAAGGTTGCAAGTTGTATACGTAGGCATAGTCTTTTTGCACAATATGTGATATATATCATTCACTTATATTAATCACATTTTATTTAAATTCATTTTCTAACTTTTAGCTAAGCAATTTTTTTCATTTTTACATAATATATTGCACTATAAGGCCGCTAACCATACCTTAACTGCTTTATAGTAAAGCAATTTCTTGTAGCCGCCACGTCTTGTACTTATAGTAAAAGTTATCAAAATATACTTAGTTATAAAGCAGTTAAAGGATTTTAACAGACTTATAGCCTAGTAACTAACACTTGGAAGACTAACTTTGCTTACTTAGAAAGCAGTTATGGGATTTTAAACGCTTTTAAGCTCGGTATTGTAAAACATATTTTTATACTGGTTCTCCTATTGCTTAACTAGAAGGCAGTTAAACACATCTCGCTCGCAATTAACTGCCTTTTAAATAAGCACTTGCGGCTAAAAAGTTGAGAAGTTAAAAACTATTTTATGAAAATCAGAACTTTATTTATTAATAAAAAAGAATAGACAATCAGTACGTCTAATTAAATTGTCTAGGAACTTAAGTTAACTTATTTAAACAAATAGCTTATTTAAACAATATAAAATAAAAAAAACCAAGTCTAATCAAACTTTTACAAATCTTATTCAGTAATGAGATCACAATTACATCTTTAATAATAATCAGTATTCGCGAAACCATAGGAAAAAATATGTTATAATTATTTTATAAAAATACCCAAAACATGTATCGTTTTTGAAAGCTTTATGGCACATGACACACATTGGTTCCAAATTCTTATGTACTTATGAAATAAACATATCACAATCAACAATTGCAAAGTTGAAATAATATAATTGTGCGTAACACATAACGTCATAATCAATTAAATATTAGACTTTATATAAAAAAAATATAAATTCGGCCACTTTTTATGCTAAAATACTAATTAAAAACTTTAACAAAATGAGTAAATCAGATTAGGTAAATAAGCAATTATACCTAGTAACACTCGTGTAGTATTATCAAAATTAACAAATAGCTATTTATTACAATAAATGAAATAATAATGTCAGCTTACCTTTGCCTATTTTGTGCTATTCTCGTAATTGTGGTGCCAAAAATCAAGAGACGCGCCGCACGTCCGTCCGACTGCACCCGAAGTTAAAAGGAAGGAATTATAATCCTGACAGACAGAGCTGGGGGCCGATTCTACTAATTTGCAACGTTACACGTTCAGTTGTGTTTCAACAACAGTTCAGTTTCGATTGCCGTTCGATAGTTACCAAAAAAGTCATTCTACTATTCTATAAGCAAAATGGAAACTAAACTTAAACCGAATCGTAACGGGACCGTAACAGCGGGTAACCTGTGTGACCAACATTCCAAATAGTATGTTTTAATAATACCACAGAAAAAAAAAGTTGAATCTAATAATATTACTAAATACGAATAAGTGCTACTAAAAGTATTTTTAATACAAAAACATATCTAGACCATACTTATACTTTTAGCCTGTATATTTTTTTGTAACATTTCAACTTTATAAATAATAAAAACTCAGAAGAACGTTTCGTTTTCGGCCCCAGCTTGCGAAATCTGTGAAACGAAACGTTTCAATTATGTCAAAAAGATAATGATGTGACTAAACGTCACGCTCGTGTTCGGTTTTGTTAGCAGAATAGCTTTTGAGATTGTTTCGATCGATCGGTGACTGAACTGAAACGTAACCGCAGTTGGATCGTTGTTACGTTAGTGGAATGCGAAAACGCTCAAAAGCCGTGGTTCAGCTGCGATTCAATTGCAATTTTTGAACAATGACAGGCCAGTTGGCGTGGTTGGTTAAGATACCACCTATCATGCCTCAGGTCGTGGGTTCGATTCCCATCCAGGACAAACATTTGTGTGCATGAACATGCCTGTTTGTCCTGAGTCTGGGTGTAATTATCTATATAAGTATGTATTTACAAAAAAAAAGTACTATATGTAGTATATCAGTTATCTGGTTTCCATAGTACAAGCTCTGCTTAGTTTGGGATCAGATGACCGTGTGTGAAAATGTCCCAGGATATTAATTTTGTTAGTAGAATCGGCCCCCTGGTCAAACGCACACGCAAATCACGAGCGTTTAACTGCTTTTTAGTCTAGTATTGTCGTTTAGCTGCTCTCTAGCGATTGATATTTAGCTAATACTAATTTCAATACATAACTTAAAAGCCGCTATTGGCGTATAACTGCTTTCTAGTGTAGTTTTTCTTTATAACTGCTTTATAGTTAAGGCACGATGTTCAGATGGTTATTTGTATGACACAGTACATGAAGGTAGTTAAAGACGCTTAGCTGCTTTTTAGTCAAGCATGACTAGATAACGTACTTTTAGTTAAGTAAATTTAAAAAAAGTGATACATTAATTTGCCGTTAAAGTATGTTAACGTCTTTCTAGAGAAGTATTGTGGCTTAGCCGCTTTTTAATTAAGGGAGTAACGAAATTTATGTGGTTTAACTGCTCAGCAATGTTCTGTATCTCTAAAACTATAAATCATAGAAAAATGATTCTTACACCAAAAGATAGAGCATCGAAAGTTGTATAAGACTACATTACAAAGTGAAAAACGACCAACTGTGGCTTAACGGCCTTTTAGTTAGTGGACGGCAGAACAGACAAGGTGTCTTATTGATGATCAGACGTAATCATCTGATCATCATCAGTCATCAAATTTAGATTTGATCGTTTTGTGACTGGTAAAATGTAGTCATTTTCAAGGTCATGAACACAAAATTTTACTTTGAAATAATGCAATTCAATTAAGTGAAATAAATTTAATTTTCTAAATCAACGAGATGGAATGACGTGCAAGATCTAACGGCTCGCGTATACCTAATCCGTGATCGCCCGAAGTCATTCTGCCTAGCCTTTTCCCAACTATGTTGGGGTCGGCTTCCAGTCGAATCAGATGCAGCTGAATACCAGTATTTTACATGGAGCGACTGCCTATCTGACCTCCGATACGAATACGATACGCCTTGGTAAGACTGGTTGTCAGACTTTCGGGCTTCTGATGACCCGTAACGACTGTCAAAGATCCTCGAATGACAGCCGGGACCAACGGTTTAACGTGCTTTCCGAGGCACGGAGGAGTCTCAGTATAAAAAGATGGTCACCCATCCACGGACCAACCCCGGCAAGCGTAGCTTAACCTGATGGATCGACCCGTGTGGCTGTTATTACTTAGCCACGAGCTCCTCACTTAGCCACAATCGCCCGAAGTATGTTAGTAAATCGTCGGACGATCGAATCAAATACAATTATGTACAAGAAAGTGATTGTGCACATATGCGTAGTTATCGGACGTCATCGGACGTCCTTTATATGCCATTTTAGGAGACCAGTTTTGAATATCACACACTCACTACACACCCACTCACCCACACCAACACACCCTACTTTGCTAGTTGCTTAGTTAATTATTTGTTTTTTCCTTGTCTTAAATTGTTTTAACTGCCATCCCAACATAATCATCTAATATATTTATATTACTGTGACTTGTCCGTGTAGTTTTGAGGCCTGGAGACCTGTAACACAGATATTCCTAGTACAGGCTCCAGTCTCCACAACATGAATGTATGTTTGTATACACAAATTATGTATTGTACAAATTTTTCATTATGTGGTGGAGAAAATAAACGATATTATTATTATTATTATCGGACCATGTCGGTTGAAGTAGCGTACGCACACACTTTCTTTTACATAAAGTTGGGTTCGAAGGTCAATATCGACCGACGACGTACGAGTATATGTAGTTTGGCCAATGACGAATTAGGTGCACGGTTTCCCGATACGGCTCTATTTTCTGTGAATATCCCACACACTATTGTGGCGGCATCTACATCGCCACATGCGAACTACGCAGCACACTGACATCACGCAAAATCGTGCAAAGCAGAGTTTACCGAGCGACTAGCATACCGTCGTTGTCAAACCAAAATCTGCTATGTGAACTTTTTTGAGAGTTCTAATTTTTGAGCTTTGCGTATAGTTCACTGCCCTAGCTACCGTATAAAAAACAAAAAAGTTTAATAGGCTTTCATTTGATATAGTTCTTAAAATACACCTTCATATAAAATTTTAAAGGAGAACTTTTTTTTTTTATCAATATTTCAAAAGTATTTTTGCACATAGCGAATTTGGTTTGACAACGACGATATATACACAACGTCCCAACATCAATCGTTGGGCAGTAGCCCACCAGGCACAACAGCCATCTGTTCGGAAGATCCTCCCTTTTCTATGGAAAATGAGTGAACTTTACACCCTGTTCCGCATACCTTTAAACTACCCATTCATTGCACTGTAAACTGTATACAACCGTCCGGTACATTGCGAATGAATAAAAAGCTAGTGTTTTATTTCCAACATGTTGAATTTAAATAGTAACGAAGCCAAAACGTTGTTTTTTTAGGTCCATTCTGTTTGTTACCTGCTGATAAATTTTGTTGGCGTTCTAGTGTTTTATTTGTATCTGGTTTATTTTGGTTATAATTGTCAATTGCTTTTTTATTGCTATATCTTTCGCACGTGGGTTGTGTAGATAGTCAGAAGCCCTAAAATCTGACAACCAGTCGAGAGGTATCGTGTTACCCAGTTACCAGGTCGTGGATGTCAGATAGGCAATTGGTCGATGTAAAATACTAGTATTCAACTGCATCCTGTTAGACTGGAAGCTGGCCTTAACATAGTTGAGAAAAGGCTAGACGTAACCTTCATCAGCTGATGATAGTGTTATTAGTACGTGTGTTTTACAATAGCCTGGGTGTCTTCAAGTCTCATGCAATGCTTCATGGTGGCTTCTAGTAAGCACGCATTATCAGGTTAGAAAGTGATTACATGCGAGCATGAAGCTAACCAACAGCATTCTGCAGTGTGTCGCGAGGAGACTGGACTGCTTGTGTGTGAATCGCTGCTGCAAGCTTTCCACATCGGTGTGGAGCTTGTAGCAGGGATTCTCATAGCTATAGGGCAGCGTTAGGTTAAGTGTGTAGGTTAAGTTTACTAACATAGTTGTTAAGAAATATTGTTACTATCATATCGAGTACATCATTTGATAATTCAATATAAATAATAAAAAAAATTGACCTAGTAATTATGTTCTTAGTAATAAGTATGCGGTACTTTTGGCAAATAACGAAATTAAAAGGAAAACTATCACAGCTAAGTAAGCTTTACAAGTTTACAAGTAATAGTCAACCATCTTATAAAATGTACTTGGAAAGTAAAAAATTTGTACAAATTCCGTTGAAAAATTACTTATATAACCGATGTTGTTGTAACCGATCAGTTAAAATGTCTGGAACATGTGTTTCAACTACAATGTTAAGCTTGTTCTTTGGATAAATTTATCCCAACTACGGAACCCTTCATTGTGCGTGGTCCGACACGCACTTGACCGGTTTTTTTTAATGACTTTTAAGGTGTTTTTTTTTACTGTAGGTATTGCCAATAAATGCATTTTTTCTTTCCAAATCTGTCGAATCTGTTCGATTCGAACTAAATGAGCGATGCTATGCTGAAAAGGTAAGCCAATCAACAGGTCTGGTAGCGAAACTGACTGTCCAAGAAACTTATTTATACAGGGTTATTTCAAATTGGCTAGCTACCTCCGCAGACGCGATTGGTATCGTATCGAAATACGATATAATAAAAATATTTTTGTCAACGACCCATGCCCTTAGTGTTGTGTTGTTACTCAAAGCATGAGTTGAGAAAAACTGTTTTCTTATGTTTTCTTGTGTTTAGATATCCAGACCCATCACGTCAGTAATGTTGAGACAAAAAACTGGCCAAGTGCGTGTCGGACTACGCACAATGAAGGGTTCCGTAGTTGGAATGAATTTATCCAAAAAACAAACATAACATTTGACAGGCCAGATGGCGTGTTGGATAAGATACCACCTGCCATGCCGCAGGTCGTGGGTTCGATTCCCATCCAGGACAAACATTTGTGTGCATGAACATGGCTGTTTGTTCTGAGTCTGGGTGTAATTATCTATATAAGTAAGTATTTACAAAAAAAAAAGTAGTGTATGTAGTATATCAGTTATCTGGTTTCCATAGTACAAGCTCTGCTTAGTTTGGGATCAGATGACTGTGTGTGAATAATGTCCCAGGTTATTATTATTTCCTTTATTCAATAGTTAATACATATATAAATTATATTTTTAAATATTAGAATAAAAACATTTAAAAATATAAAAATATATAGTAGCCCACCGGTATCGGGAACAGGGTCCAAGCTACCGGCGGTCAGGGCTCCAAAGAGAGGAACCTTCTAACAATGCGAGCCGTGTCCAGAAGTACCGCTCTCTGAATCAAACCCTTGATCCAGCTGCCCAACGAGAGCCTCCTCAGGTGTTGGTCGAGGCTCTTGGCAATTAAGCCATTGGCTGATACGACTATCGGCACAATGATCGCTGAGTCTACATCCCACATGTCGACAACCTCGCGAGCCAAGTCAAGATACTTGATTTGTTTATCTTTCTCGGCTTTCACGAGGTTCCCGTCATGCGGGACCGTTATGTGAACAATCATTGCGCGCCGCTCTATTCGATCCACCACCACTATGTCAGGCTTATTGGCAACAATAGTCCTATCAGTGATGATGGATCGATCCCAGTACAATGTGATATTTCCATTTTCGAGAACTGGGTCGGGCACATACCTGTAGTACTGCACTTCCGCTTCTACAAGGCTGTATTTCAGAGCAAGTTGCTGATGGATAATTCTGGCTACAAGGTTGTGTCTATGAAAATAATAATAATGTGTCGGATTGATTCTCCTGGACGGTGGCATGCCCGACAGATGTCAAGCGTTCCGTCCTTCACAATAAATCTCCGGTAATTGTTCGTCATGATAACTTCGTCCATAATTGCACAGACAAAACCTTCGGTTTCCCCAAAGAGGTCACCGGAACGCAACCAGGCTACGGACGCTAGTAGATCTACATCGGGTCCATGCAGGGCCCGGAAAAAGTGTCCGTGAAGCTCCTTACTCTGCCATACCTCCCTCCATACATCATTATTATTGTAGTTGAAAAACATGCTCTCCCATATATTCCAACTGCAAATGTAAGTTTGTACGCCCAATATTGAGAGATTTACCATGTTATTTTAAGACCATAGACTTCTTATAGGTTTTCCTGTAATCTGTAGGTATAGAACTATTTTCTGTATTTTTTTTATTATTTTTTTTTATTTTTGGCTCAGTTCTTTCGGAGATAATGGGGGAATGGTCAATTTTCGTCTATTTTCTTAAATAACTTTCAAATAATTTATTCTAAAATTATAAATAATATATATATATATATATGTTTGTGACCCGTAAGCCCTTTCATTTGATATGTCACGGTACAGTTTGCAAAACTTTTTTTTTCTTATTTGCCCCCCAAAATTTTAAATATGGGGGGCAACCACATATTTAAAATTTATTTATTTACGTTACACGTCCGTGTTTGGGTAATAAAAATTCATACGTGTACCTAATTTCAAGTTAATCGGTTCATTAGATTCGGAGCAAATGTACTGTGACAGAAGGACAGACAGACAGACACACGTGTGATCCTATAAGGGTACCGTTTTTTTCCTTTTAAGGTACGGTATTATAATAAAACTGATTTTCTAAACTGATATTTCAAGTGACTACAATTAATGCGCTCGATGACTGCACAAAAAAAAAATCAAATTAATTATTTTTTTGATTTATCATGTTAGATATCGTCTGCGGAGTTTAGCTAGCCAATTTAAGATAAACCTGTATGTAGGAAAGTAGTGTGTTATAGAAACTATAGGCACCATATTAAACAATGGCCTTAGTAATAATGTTTAGCCACAAAATCCCTCAGTGCAACTAATAATTCTTTCACCATACAAGTCCACAAAACCAACCTCCCATTACACCCAAAACAAAAGCAAAAACTGAAAGCAATCTCGCCCTCATATGTAATAACTACCTTCATAATATATAATTACATAACTATTTCTCTACTAAATATTATAAGATATAAGGAAACTAATTTTCTCTCGGTAAACGAAATATCTTAATACTGCCTACGTAGTGAAGTGAATTTCTTCGGAAGGCATTTGACATATAATAAAGATCATAGAAGGACAACTCTTTGTTCAAATGCTTTCTTTAATCTTATTCAAATAATATTATGATTCTAAAATTGATGTTATTACTACTTATAGAAATATCAACTGTATGCCTGATATAAATTCAGTTGATTTCAGAATAACTAGTAGGTACTAGTAGGTTTTTTACAAAAACACCTTAGTTTACATGTTTGTAAGCAAAATTACAAACGCAGGATAAATGTTGACAGTTTTTGGATGTTAGGAACATTGAATGCAATCGGGGTTTAATTACTAGCCAACATTCCATCATTGTGAGAGGAAGAGAGTCGTAACCCCCAGTGAAGGTTGGTACATGTCTTAATCTTTGAATTATTGGTTCGACAGCTTCCCAATTATTAAATTAGTGACGATGAAATAATTGTATCTATTAGGTTGGGGAAAAGTCTTTTCGCATTATAGTATGTATGAACTTGTAATAAAATCTCTTTGGCTATACTATTTGTATCTGGCTGGTTTTGGTATCAGTGAAAGTTTAAATTTTAAAGAACATAATTCCAAATTCAAATTAGGAAAATGTGTGATTTTCATTTGTTTTTCGTACCGTCAAGATGAGTGAATCTAATGAAGAAATTCGATACATTTTAAAATTTTACTACAAAAAAGGTAAAAATGCAAAGCAAGCCGCGAAAAAAATTTGCGATGTTTATGGACCTAGTGTAGTGTCTGTGAGAATAGCACAAATTTGGTTTAAGTGTTTTCAATCCGGAAATTTTGATGTCAAAGATGCACGTCGCTCTGGTCGCCCTATTACGGATAAAATGGATGCCATTTTTGAAAAAGTGGAGCAAGATCGGCATATCAGTAGTTACGACGTAGCTGAAGAACTGGAAATTGACCACAAAACAGTTTTGGCGCATTTGAAAAAAACTGGGTACCTACACAAAAAAGCTCGACATTTGGGTACCTCACGAGCTCACTGAAAGAAACCTAATGAACTGTGTACTCATTTGTGATTCTTTATTACGACGTAATGAAACCGAACCATTTTTGAAGAAGCTGATAACTGATAACTGGTGATGAAAAGTGGATCACGTATGACAAGAACGTGCGAAAAAGGTCGTGGTCAACGGCCGGTCAGGCTTCACAGACTGTGGCGAAACCCGGGTTAACTCGCAACAAGGTGATTCTGTGTGTGTGGTGGGATTGGAAGGGCATTATTCATTATGAGCTGTTACCACCAGGCAGGACCATCGATTCTGAACTCTACTGCGAACAACTGATGAGATTAAAGCAAGAAGTTGAGAGAAAGCGGCCGGAATTAATCAACAGAAGGGGTGTGGTTTTTCATCATGATAACGCTAGACCTCACACATATTTAGCCACTCAGCAAAAATTAAGAGAGTTTGGCTGGGAGGTGTTAATGCATCCGCCGTATAGTCCTGACCTTGCACCTTCAGATTTCCACCTGTTTCGGTCTCTTCAGAATTCTTAAGGCAGTGTCAGGTTAACATCACGAGAGGACTGCCAAAACCACTTGTCGCGGTATTTTGACCAGAAGTCCCAAAATTTCTATATCAATGGGATCATGTGTCCCTACCAACAAGATGGCAAAAAGTTATCGAACAAAATGGTACCTACATACTATAGTTAAATGTAAATAAACTATATTAAAAAATGTTTTGAATTTTCTTAAAAAAATCGAAGAAACTTTTTCCCCAACCTATTATAAAATAAAGCGCATGCCTGCTTATGTGAATCCAAGACACGACAACCACCGGCTACCTTTGCTCACCAAAATTGACAGCCATGTTTTGATATGGGCAATGGCGGTCGTTTTAGATAAAGTCTGGCTTTATCTACAGCTAGAAATCTCACGATACTGTACGTAGAGTGCTACAATTATCATTTGGTACTCGAATGACATTGACAGGGTGGCCCTGTTGGTAAACATGAGTGCGATTGTTTTGTGAAATATATTGAACACACGTCGCGGAGCGGGAACCGCTCTAGCATCGGCAGTTTTGAGCTCCACTGCGTCACCCGCTGCTGATATTGCACGCGTTGCAACATGCACCGCCGTCGCTGAGTCGATGCCGGTCGAGGTAGTGACTCGTGTAGGTTCGTTGATCCCTAAACGTGCCTACGCTACTATCGTCGCCACACACAAACGTGTATCGCAGGCCAAGAAGGGGGATAAGAAGAGCTGCTGTGAACATGCCGAAAGGGGTTCGAAACATCAAGGCCCAGCTACGGGCACGAGTGACAAGGATGGCTTCGTGAAGGTGGAGAGGAAGAAGGGGAAGAAGCCTCCTAGTCGGAACCAGTGCGGGACCGCGCTGGCAGGACCCAATATGCTGCGTCCGGCAACACCTACGACGCAGCTCTATGTGTCTCGGCTACATCACACCACGAAGGTTGAGGAGATCGTGGAGTATGTTCGAGCGAAGACCAGCTGGACCTTAAGGGTCGAGAAGTTGGCATCGCGTCACAATACGAATTTCAAGTCATTCGTGGTGCGAGTTCCGACTCAATTTATTGAGACCGTCCTTAAGGAAGAGTTTTGGCCGAAGGGTATCGTGTATCGGCGATTCCGCGGAAGATTACGCGACACTTCGTGTATAATAGTGTACTTATCAACATTTTTGTGGTATTTATAAATATGTATGATAGAGGTATACGTATATATGTTATGGGTCTTTGTTACCCGAAATAAATTATTATTATTATTATTGAAAAAGCAAGATGGCGACGGTAGTTCCAATTTTTACGGCGCGCCAAAAGAGATAAGAGATAAAGAGATAATAAAAATAATAACCTGGGACATTATTCACACACGGTCATCTGAACTCCAAACTAAGCAGAGCTTGTACTATGGAAACCAGATAACTGATATACTACATATACTACTTTTTTTGTAAATACGTACTTATATTGATAATTACACAGACATGACAAAAGAAACTTTTTAGCGTTGTTCAAAAGAAACGTGTAGTAACTGTCCGTTATTATAGTACATATACAGTATGTTAAATAACAGAGGGCGTTCCCTTAAACTCGTTAATCTATATCATTAATAGATTAAAATAAAAATATCAGCATAGAAAAATAAGCATAAAATAATCCGAAATAAAAAAAATAATTAATTGACAATAAATTCGAAACCTCCTGTACAGTAGCGCGGAATAGTACTAGCATTGCACAAAGCGGCAACGTCGCAATACGCCACGCGCCGCGCTGTATGGCGAGCGGCGAGTTAACGGCGCGCGTCGTCGTCTGGTTGTTATCAGTAAAATTAAACATTTGTGTAAGTATGTGTAGTTTTAACAATAACCTTTAACAACAAGTCTCAAATGTCCGGCTGACAAAGGAATGCGTCACTGAGGCACCTTGGACTTGGAAGGACCTATTCGCAAACATAGTAGGTAAATAAAAAAAACATAAATTAATGTACCTACCTACCTAAGCCACGTTTCAATAACATTAAAATTAAAATACATAGTATTAGACAGTTAGGCTAGGATTTAAATGATAATGACGTCATTAAACGTTAGCAAGTGATTTTTTTACTTTATGCAGTTGCCTTCGTAATACCTAAGTACTTGCGTTTATTCATAGCAATCGTGTAACGTCAGAGTAGTAACACGTTCGTTGAACGGGGTACTCCCCGAGTATAAAAGCAGTTTTAGGAAAGAGTGGGCCTTCTGAACTTATCAAGTTTGTAGCACAGTCGTTTAGTGTTATTTTTTATTTTAATGTTTTCGAAATGTTTTAGCTATTATGATACATTTAAATAATGTTAAAAACTTACCTAGATTTTGAACTGCTCAATATGCTGACCTCCTCTGTCTACACATTGTTGCAATCGCCGACGTTTATTTTGGTGCACTCGTCGCATTAAACACGAGAATTCCGCGGTTGATGTGCATTGGGGTACCTCTCAGCATACATCCTCAGAGCACGTGCACTCAGCATAAATTAGCACCATGTTCGCATACTCCTGAGCACTGAACTGATAACGCGGCATTTTCCACACAAGAATGACGCAAGATGTTGCAATTACTTGCAATGCGGAAACAATGCACGTCCGGTCAGCGCGTGATATTAGTTCCGACTAAAATTAGGTGGACATCCGGGGGCAGGGGGCGGGACTAGGCAGATCGCCGCACGCGCGACCCGTCATTCATAAATAGGTAAATTGCGATGTTGCCGTCCTTCAAGTACGCGTGTACAGAGTGTTTCTTTTACGTATCAATTTAACATTTTTAGTGAATATTTTAATATTAAAAAAAATAAAAACCATTTTGTTTTCGAATGGTAATATTTTTTTTAGCATGTATGGATGCTATACTATTGCGGGTTAACGGGAACGCCCTCTGTTGGTTAACATACTGTATATATAGCCGATAGTTAGTCGCTTCTATATATATATATAGAAGCGACTAACTATCGGCTACTTTCTCGTTCAAGAAACGTAAAATAGATACACATTTACGTGTAAACAAAAGAGATGCACATATTAATAGTTGAAACTACTGACTGTTCACACCACGCGCGAGTACTCGTTTGTCGCAGCGACAAGAGTTATTAAAGAGAGTACTCGCTCAACAACACTCGCTTGGCGGGCAGAGCGCTCGCTGAGAGACTCACGCTTGGTACATACACATATCACGGCAGATAGTAATAGCTTGTCGCTGTCATCCACTTGCTGCTCGCGACTCGCCAACTCGTTTTCGGTTGCTAGTTTTACTTGATACTCGTTCAACGCCAGCGGTGGGACAACTTCCTTAAGGGCGCCATTCACTTTTATGTGATAGTTTTATTGTATGAGTGTTTTTGTGAAAGGAAATTGGAGGTAGTAATCCTCTTTATCTACCTTGGCTTTTCCCGGTTATGGCGTAGTTGGCCTTCGTTTTAACCAGATGGGACTGAATTTCCGTATTTTTAACCGACTTCCAAAAGGAGGAGGTTCTCAATTCGTCTGTATGTTTTTTTTTTTTGTATGTTTGTTACGCGATTACTCAAAGACGGATGGGCTGATTTAAAAAATTCTTTTTTTGTTTGATAGGGTATACTTCCGAGGTGGTCCCATATAAATTTTATTAACTTTGCTCGAGGAGTTTTTGAGTTAGCTTCAATAATGCGTATATTTCCCACTTATTTTATGTGGATGATGTGATGGTGTTTTCAATAACTTCCTATCACTGTTATTTACATGGCTATATCTACAATTATTGTGCTCAATTATGTATTCGAATTAGTGTGGGGTAGGTTCGACAACTAAAAAGTGAAAAATAAAAACTTTTTAGCAAAAAATAAAACCGACTTCCAAAACAAAACACTACAAAGTGAAAAATAACTTTAATTTCGGAAGTCGGTGGCAAAAAACGAAAATACAAAACCCAAGACACCGACTACCGAAATTAAAGTTATTTTTCACTTTGTAGTGTTTTGTTTTGGAAGTCGGTTTTATTTTTTGCTAAAAAATTTTTTATATTGAATATAGTCAACTTTTAATGTGAGACCAAACAGTAGGCGATTTTCTATCGGCAATATTTAACTGAAACTCTAAAAACTTATTGATATTCTAGTAAGGATCGCCTTGATTTAGTATTTCTAGGTAAATTTGGAATTATTTAAGGCTCAGAAAAAGAGGCTCATTTATTTGCATTATTATTTTTAGAAAATCAAAATTAAATTAGGTATTTGGTGTTGAACAGAAAGATAATTACAAGAGCTCAGACAGTCAATGTTTTCTAGACCTATGTATGTGAAAAAATGTATGTTTGTTACTTAATAAGTTCTGAGTTGAACTGCGCGATTACTGACAAATGCGTGCACTGACTGGACAGGCCCTCTCAATCTGTGTGGTTCTTTCCTCAAAAGACCATTTCAGACACCAATCTACATGGTCTTCACATGAAGTAACCAAGATTATGTCTGGACTTTATAAGAGACTGTGACCTCTGAGTTTGTTTCGGCCTTTCTTCTCAGAGTAGTCAAATAGGAAACGCCGACCTCATCTAGTTTAAAAAAAAAAATATTGACTTGTAAAAGTGTTTGTACAAACCTACTTACAGAAATAAAAATCATTTATCATTTAATCAAACAAAACGGCTAGATGGATATCGATGAATTTTTGGTAGATAGTTTATAACCTGGATTAAGTACCACATTAGGCACTTTTTATCTCGATACTACATTCCGATAATTTTCGAACTCCACGTGGGCGAAGCCGTAGGCAAAAGCTAGAAGAACGTTTAATAAAATGTGGACGGTCTAAAAACATAATGACTAACTGAGCTCTTGTAAACAATATGAATCGATGAGTAACAGAGACATAAAATAACAATTGATGCTCTATAGTCTAGCTCGACAGACGTCTTTCAACACTTTAACAAAATTTTATAACAATAGGGAAACGTATTTCTATCTTGCTTTGCCCATTCTATTTAGTCATTATCTGCCTAGCCCTTTCCTAATTATGTTGGGGTCGACTACCAGTCTAACTGGATGCAGCTGAATACCAGTATTTTACATGGAGTGACTGCCTATCTGACCTCCATAACCAAGTTACTGTGTCATACGATACCCCTTGGTAAGACTGGTTGTCGGAGACTTTCGGGCTTCCGACGACCCGTCAAAGATCCAGAATCACAACGGCTTAACGTGATTTCCAAGGTATACGGGAGGACTCAGTGTGTATAATATGGTCACCTATCCACGGACGGATTTCAGCAAGCGTTGCTTAACCTGATAGATTGACCCGTGCGGCTGTTATTGCTTAGCCACGAACCCCTCACCATTCTAGATAGTAACCTAATATTAACCAATTAGGAAAGCCTAACAGTACATCTTGACTAATCTGAGCAATCACCAATTTGGCTTCCTAATCTGTTAGTAGAACTTAATTGCTACCAATCAAATCAAACAGAATTTGAAGGTAATTTGGTAAAGCCAAGTAAATTGGCCGATTGGATATGCCTATGTCTGGGAGTGGACTGCCAAGGCTGGTGTTGCTTCCAGTCAAATCTAATCAGTATTTGGGCTTTATTGGGTAAACTCAAGACTAAGTATACACTTTTGGAATAAGGCGACTGTCTGATTTGTCGCAATCGCTACTGCTGAGCATGAGGTCCTGGATTCGATTCCCGGGTCGGGCAATGTGTTGCTGTGTTTAAAATCTGGGATTTTTCATAGCAGCCCGGAGTCTTGATTTGTGCCCGGTTGTAGATAATATTCTCGCCCCCTATTACATAGGACTTAAACATATCTGGCGAAATGTAGGTGTGGGGGTACACCTCTGTCTAAGCCTTCGAGGAATGCAGGCGTGGTGTTATGTTATGATAGGGATTACTCAATAGCAGTCGGAGTCAGAAAACTCATTAATAATGTATAAAAATCCTAGCTATAATACAATATTATATAATATAATAATAATAATATAAATGCTAAAGTAAGTTTGTTTGTTTGTTTGTTTGTTACCTTTTCACGCTTAAACCCCTGAACCGATCATCTTGAAATTTTGCATATACGTTGTCAGATGTACAGAAACGAACATAAAGTACCAAAAACAACAATAACGATCTTATGATAATAGATGCCGCCACGTCATTCGAATCATGATTGAATTATATTATTATGAAACTTTAGCAGGTTAAGCGTTTTTTAAGTTTTTATTTTATTTTATTTAAGTACTTACCTTAGACATTTTGTCAGTCGTAGAGTATGGAAAGACCGGTTTTTATAGAAGCTAACTCAAAAACTACCGAAGCAAATTTATTAAATTTTACATTTTACCAATTTCAAGGTATTCCCTCCCGAATAAAACAAGAATCTTTCAAATCGGACTTTCCTTTTTCGTCGGTTAAAAACCAACTTCACAATATTTTTTATACTTAACTTAAATAAAATCATCTAGATAGATAAACAAAACAAAAATTTTTTTTTCATACTTTCATAGTTCTCTCTAACATAACTGTTACCTATGTGTATATCTTCAGTAACCTTTAATAAGTACCACTAACGGTTCCGCGACTTATAAAGGACTTGACCCATATTTTGGACCTTATAGACGTCAGTTGGTATTTTATGGACTCCTAGTGATGTAGGGTGACGTATTGTATGGTATAGGTTGCTTATAAAGTTTTGAAGGACTTTTTGATCTTTTCAATGTTGAAGAAGATGAGGGTTGCGTTCGAAGGAATGTGTTGTGTTTATTGTAAAGGTTAAATAAAGTAAGTCAAGACTTTTCGTCGTTGCAGAGCAGCAAAATATTCGGGCAGTTTTTCGTTGATAACTTGAAATTAACAAAATTACAACTAAAATAAGGTTAAAAAAATTGCATCAGGCATATTTTCACTTAAAACGTGACAGGAAAGAACATGCCTTCCCAGGGAGCCAAAGAACAATGTCAGATGTCCCTATTAACTTTGGCTCAATATTAATATGTCACGGACAGTGAAAATTCATACGTTTTATAGTGTAGATTAATGTCAAAAGCTTTTCTGTGATTTCCACTTTTACACTGAACTTCTAAAAAAGAAGTTATTCAGACATTTTAAATTGGAGGTTATGTATTTTTACAGAGAGTAAATTAAACAAAAAATATAAAGTTCAACAACACACATTCACCATTATTATTTATTATCATCAATTTTCTTTATCGATTTCAATTAAATCGTACTTTACCTCAGAAAGTGAAGTCTATTGCCGTAACAATGAACGGATATCGTCAGATTCAACTATATGCCGTTCCATCCGGAACACATTTATACCACAATTACCAAGTAGTTGATGAGACATTGTCAGAAAATGTGTGGCATGGACATAACACAATAATTCTATAACGCAAACGCAGAGGAATTCGAGAAAGAAACAAACGTACTCATAGAAAAACACCGACAACAACACATCATTACAAGATGTTTGACATCTTGTCATCGTCAAGTCACTGTCAGTTTAAGCCAATAAGCGCGCGCGATTTTGACAGAACTGCAGAAGACGTAACCTAACAGGGTTGCCATTACAAGGTGATTAAGTTATCAAACACAAATCAGGAAAATCGATTTCTTGATTTTCGTTTTTATATTCTTTAAAAAATACTAAATATATTTATAATAAACATGATGAACGTGTTATTTAGGTAAATAATAATAATAATAAAAGACAATTATGAGGTGGTAAATAAAAAGTAAAGAGTAAATCGTTTTAATTATTTAGGATAATCGATTACAGTGGCAGAACAGGATTTATTTAAAAAAAAAAAATTAAAATTATTTTCTTTTCGAAAAGGTCTCGAAAAGAACTAAATATTTATTAATAAGTTGGAATTTTATATATAAATTGTTGTAGGTAAAAACTTCGTGTCCATGTGAATTTAGTTTTAAAAGTTCTGTAGGCCGAAACCTGACATTGTTCTTTACTAATTTACAAACGTTGCAATTGTCTCTGCATTGAAGAATTCCACTATCCACTTCCTGGCTCCATCATCAAATCCTCACGACCAAGTGCAATCTATATGACTCATCAAAACGAATCATATGAGTCCAAACTCGAGCGGTTTATTACTAGCTACTGAAGAATTCCCCTATCCACCTCCTGGCTCCATCATCAGAATCTCGACTCTAAGTGCAATATATTGGACTCATCAAAACGAAGCATATGCCCCGAAACTAGAAGGGTTTACTAATAGCCTCTGCAGAGTTCCACTACCCACTTCCTGTCTCCATCATCAGATCTTCAGCACCAAGTGCAATCTATTGGACTCATCAAATTTAATAATATGAGCCCAAACTCGAGGGTTTTACTAGAAGCCACTGAAGATTTCCACTCTCTTGGCTCCATCATCAGACCCTCGATTATTGTTTGTATATTAGGTACTCAAAAATATATTTGTATTTAAAAAGCGTCGATAAAAATTTAAGACCTGTGTTCACCAACATTCACACCACCGGTTAGATATTTAAACAGTTGGTTTATGTCAAATTTCCTTCCAAATTTGAGATAAAACAACTGTTCAAATACCTAACCGGTGGTTTGAATGTTGGTGAACACAGGCCTAAGTAGACAAAAATAAATGTTAACCAATTTATGAACAGACAAACATGTTGTTT
Organism: Dicycla oo; assembly: GCA_948252095.1. Classification (NCBI taxonomy): domain Eukaryota; kingdom Metazoa; phylum Arthropoda; class Insecta; order Lepidoptera; family Noctuidae; genus Dicycla; species Dicycla oo. The sequence continues at coordinate 20,781,140 of OX411733.1, forward strand.
TTTTTTATTTCAAATAAAGAATACAATTATTACTACATACCTACAAAAAAATTAATGGCAATAGCCAATTATTTTTGGGTCATCAAAAACACCATGTTCGCGCTCGATTTCGACTTGGCTTCCACAATTCAATTTTACCCAAACAACTTTCATATGATATAAGTTTTATCACTGTTGAGGCTTAGGGCCAGATTCCATACAAATTTGCCGATGGTCCTTTGCCATAAACAATCTTTCAAAAAGTTATAATAGAAATACCATTGCAACGTTGTAAATTAATTGACTTAGGGTGAATTTTACCAATGAAACTGAACGCGTTCAGTACATCTTGACCACGTTCAAGAGCTGTCCGTGACAATTTTTTTGTGAAATATGGACACTGACAGCGCTTGAACGAGGTTTAGAAGTGCTGATTGCGTTCAGTTTCATTGGTGAAATCCACACTAAGGAATTTCACCAATAAAACTGAACATGATCACACCACATCTAAACCACGTTCAAGATCTGTCAGTGTCAATATTTCACACCAATATTGCCACTGACAGCTATTACGAGAGAAAACATCGGATATTCTCGTGTAATAATTATGTTTCAGGTAGGTTACTTGCATTACTTGCATACTTTATGTTATTTAATCATTGGTTGTATAGTTTCATTTTATTCTAAGTAATATTTATTTTATTTTGTTACATATTTATATATGTCGTGGCCAGATCTTAGAATTGATCATGAAAATTTCATGAAAGAAATAATGAAAATACATTTATTTAGCACAGACTAAAAGGCACACAAAAATAACACACAGCAGATAGCAACACTAATATTTTTTTTTTTTAAAAAAACAAACAAATAAAATGTTCGGTCATTTCATGAAATAATAATAATATATAATAATAACCTAGACATTATTCACATACGGTCATCAGATCCCAAACTAAGCAGAGCTTGTACTATGGAAACTAGATAACTGATATACTATTTTTTTTTTGTAAATACATACTTATATAGATAATTACACCCAGACTCAGGACAAACGCACATGTTCATGCACACAAATGTTTGTCCTGGATGGGAATCGAATCCACGACCTGCGGCATGATAGGTGGTATCTTAACCAACCACGCCACGCCGGTCTGTCAAAAAAATGAAATGGCCAGCTAAAATTAACCATATCGTTTAAACGTCAACGTTTAATGATATGTCAGTCGACGTTTGGCCATATCATTAATGTAGAGTATCTGTCGTGCTCCGATCGTAGAAATGGCCATATCAAGACGAAAGCAATTTATTTATCGACATTCCCATCTGACCACTGGGCAAATCGCAAAGTAGTTGCATTTCACGCCGCTAATGGCGCCCCGACCAAATGGGTTAGGTCAGGTTAGATCTGTGACCAACAGCGCGAGGGCCGAGCGAGCGAAGCGGTGAGCGCTACATCCAAGTTTGTTTAGTATTTTTAGGACTCATGTACAACAAAAACAAAGCGACAACTAACTACTTTACGATATGAACACTAGTTTGGCCACATCATGAACTAGTCGTGCGTTTAAATGTTCATATCGTCAAACGTTGAGTATTAAATGATCTGGTCAGACCACATCATGATATGACCTGCGGTCGATGTTCTATTGAATCTACATAAAGTGCAACGATTTCATGAAACGGTCGAACACTTCATGAAATGATCAATTTTAAGATCTGGCTACGACATATACATACACATCATTGAACCTGGCTTAGTTTTCGTACGTCTTGTTCTGGTGACCACTGAAAATCAGCGCTGTGCTGTAGGTCCCCGTGAGTGGAAGCCTTCTTGTCAAGACGTGCAGCTGCCGACTGTTTCTGTTTTGTACTTGTGATTATATTAGATCTATTTTGTTTTATTTTTCTGATTTCTCCATGTCTTTTTATCTGACTGCGGCGAAGCCAACAAAGGAGGGTTGTTTTTGACCTGTATGTATATGTCCGTTCCATTGTGACCTCCTGAAGGCCTAAATGGTTGGACCGATTTTGATGGATGATATGTCGTTAGATTCGTATTTATTGCGCGAGTGTCACTCGGTATATTAAAATCAAAATGGCGGATTTTGGCGCCAAAATGTATGTTTAAAAAATACTCCCAAACGTATCGAGTGGAGTAAATAAAATTAAGGGCTTTAAATGGTGATTACAAAATATGTTTAAATGTAATTTGGAATAAGAAATGATAAAAAAAAAACGTGTGTCGTCGGGTGATCCCGTCAGGGACGAAGTTCCTTCTTACGTATGTTTAAAAAAAAAATCGAGTGATAAACCCAAAATGTTATTGCTTTGAAAGATAACTATGATGACCGTCACATTTGGCGTTACTTAATACAGTGAGAGATAAATAATAAAACACAGGCCAGCTGGCATGGTTGGTTAAGATACCGCCTGTCATGTCGCAGGTCGTGGGTTCGATTCCATCCAGGACAAGCATTTGTGTACATGAACATGTCTGTTTGTCCTGAGTCTGGGTGTAATTATCTATATAAGTATGTATTTACAAAAAAAAAGTAGTATATGTAGTATATCAGTTATCTGGTTTCCATAGTACAAGCTCTGTTTAGTTTGGGATCAGATGACCGTGTGTAAAATGTCCTAGGATATTTTATTATTATAATTCTTCTCAACTAAAAAATGTAAAATATAATAGAAAATTTAAAAAATCAAAAAACCCGACTGCGCAAAAAGTGAACTTTAAAAAGATGGAAACAAGATGACCTATTTTGTCTCTAAACAATCTCATGCAGTCGGAGGCATCTTTTTAAATTTAACAAGACCTATTGCCTCTGACTGCATGAGGTGGTTTGGAGACAAAATATCATAGGTCATCTTGTTTCCATCTTTTTTAAAGTTCACTTTTTACACCGTCAAGTTTTTTGATTTCTTAAATTTACTTTTTTGTATGCACTTGTTTCTGTGACAAATAAACCTATATTTATTTCTCTTAAACGGGGTTTAGATGTACTGGTCGCATTCAGCGCGCGTGATCTTGACAGAACTGCAGAAGACGTAACCTAACAGGGTGGCCATTACAAGGCGATTAAGTTATCAAACACAAATCAGGAAAATCGATTTCTTGATTTTCGTTTTTATATTCTTTAAAAAATACTAAATATATTTATAATAAACATGATGAACGTGTTATTTAGGTAAATAATAATAATAATAAAAGACAATTATGAGGTGGTAAATAAAAAGTAAAGAGTAAATCGTTTTAATTATTTAGGATAATCGATTACAGTGGCAGAAAAGGATTTATTTAAAAAAAAAAATTAAATTATTTTCTTTTCGAAAAGGTCTCGAAAAGAACTAAATATTTATTAATAAGTTGGAATTTTATATATAAATTGTTGTAGGTAAAAACTTCGTGTCCATGTGAATTTAGTTTTAAAAGTTCTGTAGGCCGAAACCTGACATTGTTCTTTACTAATTTACAAACGTTGCAATTGTCTCTGCATTTAAGAATTCCACTATCCACTTCCTGGCTCCATCATCAAATACTCACGACCAAGTGCAATCTATATGACTCATCAAAACGAATCATATGAGTCCAAACTCGAGCGGTTTATTACTAGCTACTGAAGAATTCCCCTATCCACCTCCTGGCTCCATCATCAGAATCTCGACTCTAAGTGCAATATATTGGACTCATCAAAACGAAGCATATGCCCCGAAACTAGAAGGGTTTACTAATAGCCTCTGCAGAGTTCCACTACCCACTTCCTGTCTCCATCATCAGATCTTCAGCACCAAGTGCAATCTATTGGACTCATCAAATTTAATAATATGAGCCCAAACTCGAGGGTTTTACTAGAAGCCACTGAAGATTTCCACTCTCTTGGCTCCATCATCAGACCCTCGATTATTGTTTGTATATTAGGTACTCAAAAATATATTTGTATTTAAAAAGCGTCGATAAAAATTTAAGACCTGTGTTCACCAACATTCACACCACCGGTTAGATATTTAAACAGTTGGTTTATGTCAAACTTCCTTCCAAATTTGAGCTGACCTGTCTGGGCTGACCCTAACCTATGGATACTGGTTGTAGTGAGACTTCGTGTCACCGCCACAGTAACGATACCAACAGTTTGAAAACTCAGCCCCGAACTAGATTTATTTATTTACTAACTGTTCGCAATCAAACTCCAACCCGTAGTCGACAAGTTTATATTGAGGTGGAGTATTGAAAAATACTTTCTTGGTGTAACTTTGCACCCTCTTAGAAGCATATCTTCCAAACATTATTTTATCTTCAAGGGATTAGACGGTGCGTGTTGTAAGACATCATCTGCCTAGCCTTTTCCCAACTATGTTGAGGTCGGCTTCCAGTCTAACCGGATGCAGCTGAATACCAGTATTTTACATGGAGCGACTGCCTATCTGACCTCCACAACCCAGTTACTGGGTAATACGATACCCCTTGGTAAGACTGGTAGTCAGACTTTCGGGCTTCTGACGACCCGTAACGACTGTCAAAGATCCACGAATGACAGCCGGGACCAACGGCTTAACGTGCTTTCCGAGTCACGGAGGAGTCTCGGTATGAAAAGATGGTCACCCATCCACGGACCAACCCCGGCAAGCGTAGCTTAACCTGATGGATCGACCCGTGCGGCTGTTATAACTTAGCCACGAGCTCCTCAATTGTCCCCCAATATTATATTTAATAAAAATAATAACCTGGGACATTATTCACACACGGTCATCTGATCTTAAATTAAGCAGAGCTTGTACTATGGAAACCAGATAACTGATATACTACATACACTTTTTTTTTTGTAAATACATACTTATTGTAAAGATAATTACACCCAGACTCAGAACAAACAGACATGTTCATGCACACAAATGTTTGTCCTGGATGGGAATGGAACCCACAACCTGCGGCATGATAGGTGGTATCTTAACCAACCACGCCAACTGGCCTGTCATTTATTTTATTTATTTTGTTTTATAGAAAGCTTACAGACTAATAACAAAATTAGAAAGCATTCGTAGGTAGGAAAATTTGCTAATTACAAGGTTCCACATGTTCCTGGAGAATAAAATGATAACCACAAAAATGCAACTTTTCAGGAAAAATAAAAAACATGTTTTCGTTAATTGCTACTTAGGTAAATACTGGACATAGGCAGATGATAGTCAGCTTTTAAAAAAGTTGTTTTTGTTTGATCTAAATGTTTTTGTGAAATACGCCTAAGAATCAAAATATAAATATTATTTAAAAAATAGGAAGTTAGTCAAAATTAATCATCGTCTAATTTGTATAATGGCGTCGATTCCCTTGTTCACAAACTAAATTTAAGTTGAGTGCATCTTTTTCTTTCTATTTCATTAAGAAAAGGACAGAAGATAAATATTAGTTTAGTCCTGTAAAAATAGTCAACGCCTCACGTCAATTGACGTATTTTTAGTAAGCAATTTTTTATCGCGTCTAAACTTGTCTATGGAGTATATTAATTTGACAGAACTAAACTAATATTTATCTTCTGTCCTTTTCTTAATGAAATAGAAAGAAAAAGATGCACTCAACTTAAATTATGTTTAGTTTGTGAACAAAGGAATCGCCGCCATTGTCGATTATTATTATTTTGTAACTTTGTAAATAAGTATAAAAATTACAAAAAAAAAATTGAGCGGATGTATTAGCACCCTCAGATCCCAAAAACCGGCCAAGTGCGAGTCGGACTACGCACAATGAAGGGTTCCGTAGTTGGGATGAATCCCAAGAACAAACTTACCACTGTAGTTGAAAAACATATTCTCCCATACATTCCAACTGGAAATGTAAGTTTGTATCAGGGTTGTTGCGAACATCAGCATCAGCATCCGCAGAACTTCAGCATCATTTTCAACATCAGCATCAGGATCAGCATCCGCATTGTTCGATGCTGATTATTAATGCTGAAGTTCGAGTCGCGACATGACCGCAGAGGGGGTGGGGCTTATAACACGTGTTGTGTTTGCTTGCGAGTTTTGAGCAATCCAGAGGTCGACCGCAGTGATTGCGATTGTAAACAAACGCAAACTTGTCTCATTACGTAATAATACGTCATTGCTCGTGTGGAATAGAGGAGTGGACTGTAAGATTATGCTGGTTGTAGAAATAAATATAGGTAGTTCTGTACGAACGGAGTTCTCCGTCCTTCCCAATCCAGGAACAAATTCAACAGAGAGATGGCTGAATACGACTCACCTTTTCTCCTGCTGCGGCTGGCTCCCACTAGATCTGAACGGTCTTTTGAGTGTACCGTTGACCACGGAGATTGGCGCGAGTGACACCACACGGTAATGCACAATTTGTCCTTGTTTTACCAATTTTCACTCACGGAGTCAAAAATTAGATAGTTCATGGGTCAATGGCGGACGACAGACTGGTCGGCTCCGCTCGCACAACAAACTTTTAAAAGATGGCGCGCTTGTCACGTTGTCGCGAATATGTGCAGCAGCTCGTGGGTACGGAACAGCCAATCACATGCCGACTTAGCGAGCGCATCCAGACATTCACTATTAAATTCGTCCAATCATGGGATAAATACAGAACATACCCCCTACCGAAACCATAGTGATGGTTTCTAGAAAACTAAGATTACCTTAATACCTATATCATTAAAAAAAGCTCAGAAATAAACACTAATCTAGGTACCTATATCTAATAAAAACGTTTTGTTTGACTCTAGTTGGTATAAGGTAATAGGCAGAGTTTATTGGTTGGTCTTTGTATGGTACTTTTTTCGGTGCGCAGCGTCACACACCGGACTATTCCGTCGGGACCTGGATGTAATTTTTCTATTTTGCCGAGAGGCCATTTGCAGGAAGGAACATTTTCTGTTTTTATTATTACTAGATCTCCGACTTTTGGATTAGAGGAAGACGTAAACCATTTAGCTCTCTGCTGAAGAGTATTTAAATATTCGTGACTCCAACGTTTCCAGAAAAGTTGGGAACACCTCTGAATATATTGCCAACGTGACAATCGGTTACGTCTTGAACGTTATACTCGGGTATAGAGGTTAAGCTTCGACCAATGAGAAAGTGTCCGGCGGTTAAGACATTGAATTCGTTGGGATTATCGCTAGCAGGTAGTGGACACAAGGGACGCGAATTTAAAATGGCTTCTGCCTTGCAAAATATCGTGGAAAGTTCCTCAAACGTTAAGGACTTTTCTCCTACACTTCGCACTAAATGATACTTTGCTGACTTTATGCCCGCTTCCCAGAGGCCACCCATATGTGGAGCACTGGGGACATTAAATTTCCAATCAACCTGTCTTTTAGAGCAGCCATCCGAAATGTCATCTTGACTCTCACGCAGGAACCTCTGGATTTCAGACAGATGTTTGCTTGCACCAATAAAATTAGTGCCACAGTCAGAATAGAGAACAGCGCATAGACCTCTACGAGCTATGAATCTGTCTAGGCACGCAAGGAAACAGTCGGCGGAGAGAGAAGATAACACCTCCAGATGTACTGCTTTTGTTGAAAAGCAGACAAACAGTGCTAAATACGCCTTTGTCACTTTGGCATTACGACGTAAGCTTTCTTTAATAAGGAATGGACCTCCGAGGTCAACTCCGACGTTAGAAAATACCTTATTAGGTATCAACCGAGTTGGTGGCAACGGTGCCATTTCGGGTTGCAGTAAAGACGGTTTACATTTAAAACACGTTTTACACTTAGATAAAACCGATCTAATGACGCTACGAGCAGACAATATCCAAAAATTTTCATTAATTATACTTTGTAAGGTTCGCGGTCCTACATGTAAATATTTTTTATGAAAATAATTGATCAATAGTTTAGTAAATAAACTATGTTTCGGAAGAAGACGCGGATGTTTAGAATTATACGGGAGTTCGGAATGACCGATGCGACCCCCTACCCTGAGGAAGCCGTCGGAATCAATAAATGGGGATAATTTTCGTAAGGAAGAAACGTATTTCTTATCTTTAATCATTTTTAATTCCGCTTCAAAATAAGCATTTTGAACTAATTTTATCAACTTATCGCGAGCTTCGTTTAATTCGAAGATTGATAATACTCCCGATTTGTAAGAAGTGTTCATATCACCCCTTTTTCGTCTAAATCTTAAAATCCAAGCAAACGATCTTTGCAATTTGGAAAATGATGAAAACTTTTGACAAATTCTTTCACAAAATTCTGCTTTAGATTCATTGAAATTATCATTATTTTTATTTTCGACCAAGAAATTAACAGACGGTTTTAATTCCGGTACTTTATTATTACTCTCGTTAACAAACACCGTCAGGGGCCAATCGATATAATTTTGATACATCCAATTCATGCCCTGTAACCAACGTTGATTACAACTGACAAGTTGTTCCGGAGACGCTCCGCGAGAACAAATATCGGCTAAATTATGTTCGCTACTCACTCGTAAAACTTCAATAATTTTCGTAACCCGATGACTGACAAAGGTCTTTAGTTTATAAGGTTCCGTTTGAAGCCACGACAGTACGACTGTCGAGTCTGACGCGGCTGTTATTCTGTTAATTTTAACTCGACTAAATGTGTCAACTACGAACTTTATTAATTTACTCAACAAAACAGCACCCATTAACTCCAACCGAGGAATCGTGACGGGTTTTATTGGTGCAACTTTAGATTTCGCGGTCACTAGACGAACCTTTACGTTACCCTTTTGATCGCGACTAATAACATACACGCATGCTGCATAGCCACGCAACGAAGCATCACAAAATCCAACCAAGTCGCATTCCGTCTCCCTTGGTAATAGCATGTGACGTTCGATACGTAACTCCTTTAACAGAGGAAGTTCCAAAATAAAATTTTGCCACGATTTTTTTATATTATCTGGCAACTTTTCGTCCCAACCAATGCCTAGCTTCCACAGTTCTTGCATGATCTGCTTCGCGACAAAAGTGCAAGGTGCGATAAAACCCACGGGGTCGTAAATCGACGCTAGCAATTTTAGTACTGATCGTTTGGTTGACTCGTTGTCAGTTAAATTAACCGAAAAAAGAAAATTATCGGATTTTGGAATCCATTGAAGACCTAAAACTTTAATAGAACTATCGTTTTCATCTTTAACGAATGTTACTGAATTTTCCCTATTTTCGGAGGGGACGCGCTTTAGTAACTTCTCACTGTTACTCATCCACTTTTTTAAGGTAAAGTTGGCACTTTCAAAAATACCAATTAATTGGTCCTGTACTAAGCAAGCTTGCTCAAAAGTATTACATGAATATAGGACATCATCCATGTAAATTCCCTCACGGAGGACCTGAGCAGCGAATGGAAAACGTTTTCCTTCATCGTTAGCTAACTGAAGTAGCGTCCGAATTGCTAAGAACGGTGAACAACTAAGTCCGTACGTCACGGTTTTTAATTCGTATAATTTTATTGGATCGTTAGGCGATTCCCGATATAAAATGTGTTGATATAATCGATCTTCTTTTCGTAAGGAGATAGCACGATAAATTTTACAAACATCACCTACTAGGCAATATTCAAATAGTCGAAATTTCAAAATGATTGCCGCAATATCCGGATACAGCTTAGGGCCGACTAATAGAATATCATTTAAAGATACGTTATTGCTACTCTTCGCTGACGCGTCGAACACTACACGTAACGGAGTGGAGGTACTAGTAGGTCGCAAAATACTGTGATGTGGAATAATGTATTTACTAGGCTTGTCACCCTGATATAGTTCCATATGATCGAGGTCTTCATATTCCCGCATAAATTCCTTGTACTTATTTTTTAAATCATTAGTACGCGCGAGCTTGCGTTCCGTGTACAATAACCGGCGCTCAGCCACAGCGCGCGTAGCACCTAGCGGCGAGCGTTCGAGTGCAAAAGGCAGCGGAACTACGTATTGTCCGTTCGACTCTCGAGTATGTTCATTAGAGAATATCTCCTCGGCTAACTGATCCATTGGATTTATTGAAGGTGTGCACGGCACTTCCTCAATTTCCCAAAAACTGCGTAAAGTTTTCTCAATCGACTGTTCTTCGTCATATGAAACTGATAAACTAAGATTCTGCGAACTATTATTACTAAGTGGATATAATTTTCCGCTAATAACATAACCAAAAACGGTTTTAATAACACTCGGAATACCATTCTTAATCATTAATGGTTTATCTCTAATGATATCTGGCACTATGTCGTTACCTAACAAAATATCTATTCGCGAACGCTTAAAAAACAATGGATCCGCTAACTTGTAAGTGTTATATTCGTTAATGACATTATCTGTGAAAGAGATATTAGGCATATCAGCGGACACCCTCGAAATAACTACTAAATTAACACTAAATGTTGGACCCTTAGCATGTCTTGGTTTTAATGTACAAGTAACCATGCCTTGATTTTTAACTATGCCCCCACCTATACCGTGAATGGTAAAAGGACATTTTTTACGTTGTAATCCTAGTTTCTGAGCACATTCAGTAGTTATAAAAGAACTCTGAGCGCCAGAATCGATGACTGCACGGCAGTCTTGATATTGACCAACACAGTCAATAACGTGCGTAAGTGCAGTGCCTAACACTACTCCATAATCGCAGTTATTACTAATCAATGCTTGCTGTACGGGTGCGTGTGTTGTGTCACTTACGAAGTGAGACGACACTAGCGCTTGCTGCGTGTGCGACAGAGACGGCTGCGCTGACAGGGAGCTCGCCACGGACGATATTCCCGCGCTTTCCTTCTTCGCGTTATCTTTATGTAATAAATAATGATGCGATGATGCGCATACCCCGCAAGTCATTGTACTTTTACAAGCGTTAGATTGATGATCAGATTTAAGACAATTATGACAAAGTTTTAGCGAATGAACACGGCTCATTCTTTCATCGACAGACAATTTACGAAATTGATCACATCGATATATCATATGATTTTGTTTACAAATCACACAAGTCAAATTTGATTTATTATTATTACGGTTGTTATTATTTTGCGGAGCTTGTGCCGTATTAAGAACTGACTTAGACGAAGATTTAAGTTGGTTTTTATTTTGTGTCTTTTGTTTCGACGTATTATTCGAAGAGCTGTCTGTAAAAGTGTGTTCTAGAACTTTAATTTGTTTGTTGACAAAAGATATTAGTTCCGCAAACGTAGGTATCGACTTTTGATCACGACATTCCTCGAATAACTTTCGAGTATGAGGATCGAGTCGTTGTAATGCCAAATGACATAATAAAAAATCATCTAAGTTATTAATTTTCAATGCTTGAATCGCTTTAAGTGAATGATCAAAGGTTTCTATAAATGAAGTTAAGTTCGACGTAGTATCTTCAGTTAACGGTAAAAAGTTGAACATTTTATCGAAATACCTACATGCTAGTGTTCTGTGGTCGTGATATTTATCCACTAAACTTTGCCAAACTAATGAGTAATTAGCGGCAGTAATAGGTAGATTTTTAACGATATTTAAAGCTGGACCTTTAACGCATGAGAGTAAATAATGGAATTTATCGATATCTGAGAAATTTCTATTATGAACTAATGATGAGAACGTGTCATAAAAAGTTATCCAGTTTTCAACTTCTCCATCAAATTGAAATAATGTTATCTTTGGTAACGCGGGTACTACTAAATCCTTTTTACCTAACTCAGTACAGTATTCGGATTCTAATTTCGAATATTTACGAGCGATTAACTGACATGCATTATACATTTCGTCAAATGCTTCAAGTTCACTTATTGACATTTTTGCAGTAGGTTTTATTTGCACTTCAATTTCGTACAAATCAAATATGGCGGATTCAAATTTCGTACGAACACTTTCCATTTCCGACAATGATACCGTAAACAATTGCAATTTATCTGGATCATTTCCCAACTTTTTGGAATAGTCATAAAGCTTTTGTATCTTCGTAAATAAATATTCCTTTCTAACTAGTAAGATTTTACGTTTAATTTCTAAAACTTCCGCCATTTTGGAAGCGTGGTTTTAGCAAAATGAAATTTAGAAATAGGGCTCGAATGGCCAGAATGTGGAATAGAGGAGTGGACTGTAAGATTACGCTGGTTGTAGAAATAAATATAGGTAGTTCTGTACGAACGGAGTTCTCCGTCCTTCCCAATCCAGGAACAAATTCAACAGAGAGATGGCTGAATACGACTCACCTTTTCTCCTGCTGCGGCTGGCTCCCACTAGATCTGAACGGTCTTTTGAGTGTACCGTTGACCACGGAGATTGGCGCGAGTGACACCACACGGTAATGCACAATTTGTCCTTGTTTTACCAATTTTCACTCACGGAGTCAAAAATTAGATAGTTCATGGGTCAATGGCGGACGACAGACTGGTCGGCTCCGCTCGCACACCAAACTTTTAAAAGATGGCGCGCTTGTCACGTTGTCGCGAATATGTGCAGCAGCTCGTGGGTACGGAACAGCCAATCACATGCCGACTTAGCGAGCGCATCCAGACATTCACTATTAAATTCGTCCAATCATGGGATAAATACAGAACAGCTCGTGAAAGTTATTGTTCTATTTGTAACCAGTTGAGTGATAAAAATACCGCCCCCGTTGAAAAGTGAAACATGGTCCTATTTTAAATTAGTGAATCAAGAAACCGCAAACAGCAACTTATGTAACAAAGATTATTCACGCAAAGGGCGTACCAATACATCACTTAAAAATCACTTGAAGAGCAAACATCCTGATGAGTTCGAAATGTTTTTAACCAGTGAAAATGACAAACAACAAGCTTCGAGTTGACTGCAAAAGTAAGTAAATCGTAACTTCAAAAATAGGTATTTTTTAGATAATGCTTATAAGAAGACTTAGAAATGATTGAAACTGAAATACTAAGACAACTCAACATAGATACTGAAGAAACCGGCCCATGTTCTCCAAAAAGGTCACGAACTGCCCCTACACCAAATAATGTAAACGTGCGAGATTCAAATCAGCCCTCAACCAGCAGTGATTGCAGATTAAGTCTGTAACATTAACTGGAAAAAATGGTAGATTCAAGTGATGAAGAGAGTTCTTGACGCAAGTGGTGTCGCAATAAACATCGCTTGAGGCCGTGAAATATTACCAGCAGTCAATTTATAATATGGAAATATTACGTAAAACCCATAAAAATAATAAAGATTATTTCAGCCTATAAAGATAATGAAGCCCTCCAAAATGAAGATTTCAACTCCGACAAAAGGAAACAAAGAAGTTTAAATTTAAACAAGCAAAGTCTAGGCGCAAACATCAAGTAATTTAATAACTAGTTCGTCATATTCCTCATTGTCTCGTTAAGTTTGTACGCAATCTTTACAGACTAAGTTTAAGTTAAAGAGGCTTGAGTTCTGTCACTGTTTCTAGCAAACTTGGAGTTTGGTAAGTTTACCCGATGCATGATGGAAGGGACGATTGTGTTCATGACTTTAGAGTATGGCATTAGGGATAATAATTAGCCGCTGGGGTCGCGGGTTGTTTGAAAAGATACCGTGGCCCTGGCATAGGCAACTGAAGGAACACGGGTGGGTTTTAGTCAGTAAAAGTCTGACACGCCCTTCCGCTCCACCCAGAGCGGGAGAAGTTATTTGATGATTTCCCATCCACAAAAAAAAAAGGGATAATAATTACATGCCATGTGTAAACCTAAACATAGGTACAGTAAACGCTCAAAACGCTAAGGATTACATTGCCATGAACTCGATACAGCCAGTGCATGTGCGTATGCGTGTTGAGTGATGTCTCAACTCAACATTCCACAGTTAACACACACTAATGAATTGTCGTCACACTACGCGAAATAACATTATATTTCTGTTGCATTTAGAATACGCGTCATTGTGGCTGTTTTTACCATTCCATTGCTAAAATTCGCGTAAATCTAACATGTGCTGGTGGCTGTTTGGGCTAAGCAATGGGTTCACGATCAATGAGGTACAAGTTCGAATCTTATATAGAATGAGTAGCTTTTTTTTTGTTTCTTTGAAACCATAATAAAATTTGTATTTTAACCAAAACCTTATGTTATGTTTATTTATACAATGTGGATACCACAATATAACAATTAATTAAACTTCTTATATCTAATGACGTTCCCAGTGTGCATACAAAAATTCAATAAAATATATCCAATAGTTTAGTCACAGGACATTATTTTTCATTTTCAAGATTTTGAACATGATGTATCTTTTATTACAGTTTTAGGTAAGCCTGGCCTAAACAAAAATAAAGGCTATGTTGCCAGCTTGCTACTTCAGTAACTTTCGCCTGTGCTCTTTGCGTCCCGAAAGGAATTAATGCATGTTATATCTTATGCCTGAGGCAAAAAAGAGTCATAAAGCGTGTCATCAGAATTAGATATAGTTTGACCAAGACCGCTATACCGCGCCGTAGGCATGTGCGCGGCGAGACGGGGGGCAGTGCAGGCCGCTCATTCGTCAACGCTCATACGCCAGCGCTGCACCCCGCCTCGCCGCGCATTCCTAAGAGGCGGTACAGCGGTCTTGGTCAAACTATAAGAAAATAATGCATGCGGAAGTTATTACTACAATCATGTTACGCACTCCTGTCAATAGAAAATGTTGTATGTGAGAAAGGGATAAGTAGATCGTTTATTTCTACGTCGCTTTCTTGCCGAAACCTGAAAAAAATGGTCACAAATAATGGTGTGGTGCGTCAGGGGGCCGATTCTACTAATTTGCAACTTTACACGTTCAATTGTGTTTCAATAACAGTTCAGTTTCGATCACCGTTCGATAGTTACCAAAAAAGTCATTCTACTATTCTATAAGCAAAATGGAAACTAAACTTAACCGAATCGTAACGGGAACGTAACCTGTGTGACCAACATTCCAAATAGTATGTTTTAATAATACCACAGAAAAAAGGAAGTTGAATCTAATAATATTACTAAATACGAATAAGTGCTACTAAAAGTATTTTTAATACAAAAACATATCTAGACCATACTTATACTTTTAGCCTGTATATTTTTTTGTAACATTTCAACTTTATAAATAATAAAAACTCAGAAGAACGTTTGCGAAATCTGTGAAACGAAACTTTAAATTACGTCAAAAAGATAATGATGCGACTAAACGTCACGCTCATGATCGGTTTTGTTAGCAGAATAGCTTTTGAGATTGTTTCGATCGATCGGTGACTGAACTGAAACGTAACCGCAGTTGGATCGTTGTTACGTTAGTGGAATGCGAAAACGCTCAAAAGCCGTGGTTCAGCTGCGATTTAATTGCAATTTTTGAACAATTTTGTTAGTAGAATCGGCCCCCAGGTCAGTGTGCCCAGTCGCCAGCCGTGATTCTATGAATGACGTCGCGCATCTCCGAACCGCCCGCACCGCCCCCGTTCGAGTTTACGAAATTGTGATTATTTTAAGATAGTGTGAATTGTGCGAAATTGGACTAGTGACATGATACGTAACATAGAAATAAGTACCTACCTAGTTAAATTGTTAAATGAATTTTGCGAAATTAGACGCTTAGTACATAGTGTGTAATCGTTTTTTTTTTTTTGTAATAACAATGCCTCGTTTATCTGTATTTTATACCCTTTCATTTGATGCAAATTACGTGCTCCATTTCACCGGCTTCATAAGGTTCATAACTCATTTGTTGGGCTTGGTATATCCTTTAATAACAAGCTACCCTCTTCTTTGCTAGATTGCCCTTCAATGCGTTTAAAGCTAAAGTAAAATCTAACCTTTGTTCAAAGGCATACTATTCTATCAACGATTACTTAAACGATAAGAATAGTTGGTCGCTGTGTTTAACTTAAGACAATGTTTATGTTTTTTCTCCAGAATTAGCTTACCTACTGACAGGTTATATGAGTTCATATACCTATTATTTATTTTCTTTCTGTCAAGGTCAATTTATTTTAATTTTATTTATTATTGACATAATCTACTCATTTCAATGTTTATTTTTTTATGAGTGGTATTGCAATATGTGGTGAGCAACCGGCAGCAAGTTTGTCATGCTCCCTTAGATGTCACTGCTTGCGGTAGCGTCGGGGGTCGGGTTGTCTCCTTCCCTCAAATATGGCGAGGGGGGTAATGGCTGATCTTTGCGTTATGCTCGTGAACGGGTGCTGCTTGTGGTGACTGGTCGTCTTGCTGACCTTGGTTTTATTTTGTTATTAGTAATTTCACTCGTTGTTTATTTTACTTCGATGGTCCTAGTTTATCATCTGTGACTTCGAGTTACGACTACATGTACGGCATATGTACGAGTAAGTGGGCACGCCCTTTATAACTGGAGGCTTTTATTTAGGTATAAAGTTCTGCTTACGTTTTTAGTTTTGTATTTTGTTTCTACTTGAGTATAGTTTTCAATTTTCTTTTTGTTATATTGGCGTGTGCTAGTTTACTTAAGGCAAATAATTTAATTTAATGTTTTGTGTTGCGTAATGTACCTAAATTATTATGCGCAGTGTTGTATAGATTCAAATATTTTAACTGAACAGACAGCTGTGCTGCTGGTGAGTTTGTTGCGCCACATCTTCTCCCCAGCTAAAGCACTAGAAAGTGGTGAAGAGCGGGCGTTTTGGGGGACTGTCTTATGTAGTTTTTGACGTTCAAAAAGTGCTGATTCTCAGCCTAGTTTGAATAAATGACTTTTGGTTTTGAGTTTTTTATTCTGTATAAATGGTTGTAGTGCTTAACTCATTGTGTCAGTTATTTAACTTTTCATATGTGACAAAACTTATGACCAGACTACGTATATCGCATTAACGAAGAAGTATTAGCTTCTCCAATAGTTTTATTTTCTTGATTTAAATCATTATCTGCTTAGCCCTTTCCCCAATTATGTTGGGGTTGGCTTCCAATCTAACTGGATGCAGCTAAATACAAGTATTTTACAAGGGAGCGACTGCCTATCCGACTTCAACAACCCAGTTACTGGGTAATAAGATACCCCTTGGTAAGACTGGTTGTCAGACTGTCGGTAACACTCTCGGTATCAGCACCCACAAAAACAACGGAAACGACATGAGAAAATAATAAATTTTGAGTCAACGCCAAACAAACAAAAAGGTGTTGATTAAAATGGCAGCTGACCCTCCGGACGATTGCTCTGCAAAACAAAATCTTGATTTAAACAAAAACTTTTTTAGGAGAGTTTTTTTAGATTTGCAATCCATTCAAAATGAATAATCACTAATCCAATATTTTAACACAGCTGGAACAAAGCTCGAACCGTTAGGTATATAAATATTTTCGAAAAACCGTACATATGTATAATAAATCATCAAAAGATTTTCCAAAATTTATTCAGTAGCACTGTACCGGTTACCAGTTTAAACAAACGGTGAGTTGGATTTGCAAACAAAACTGTAGTTTTTTTAACTGACTTCCAAAAGGAGGAGGTTCTCAATTCGTCTGTATGTTTTTTTTTTGTATGTTTGTTACGCGATTAATCAAAGACAGATATACCGATTTAGAAAATTCTTTTTTTGTTTGATACGGTATACTTCCGAGGTGGTCCCATATAAATTTTATCAACTTAGCTTGGGGAGTTTTTGAGTTAGCTTCAATAATGCGTATATTTCCCACTTATTTTATGTGGATGATGTGATGGTGTTTTAATAACTTCCTATCACTGTTATTTACATGGCTATATCTACAATTATTGTGCTCAATTATGTATTCGAATTAGTGTGGGGTAGGTTCCACAACTAAAAAGTGAAAAAGAAAAACTTTTTAGCAAAAAATAAAACCGACTTCCAAAACAAAACACTACAAAGTGAAAAATAACTTTAATTTCGGAAGTCGGTGGCAAAAAAACGAAAATACAAACCCAAGACACCGACTACCGAAATTAAAGTTATTTTTCACTTTGTAGTGTTTTGTTTTGGAAGTCGGTTTTATTTTTTGCTAAAAAGTTTTTTTGTTTATGTACACAGCATGATTCAGAAAGTTATGGTTAAAAAGGGTGTGGTACTGATCATGAAACCGAACAACTTTCTCCATGGGAACAACATCGTAATTAAAAAAACTATCAACTATCCCGTAAGATTTTTAGTTTGTGTTGGTTTATCGTATATTATTTGTTTTCTAATTTTTCGGTGCATCCGCTTCTCAATACGTCAGCTGTCACCTTATATCCATGTCCATAACGAACACCGAGCACTGAAGAGGCGGCCATCCGGTAAAAGTGACAGTGAGTGTTGAGCCGTGGTGAAGTACGCACGCAGCCACGTGCTCGGTGGACGTTACGTCTTAATCCACTTTAATCTCAGTTATCCGTAATTAATATATGGAATTATTGATTGTACTATCGAGTGATTATTGCAGTAGTGACTTTATTGGAATACTGTCTCCCTACCCAATAATCCACGCCTACGCAAAGATGTCTAACCGTTCTGATGATAGTTGAAAGACTTCTAATTTATGTTACAGGTATTTTGTACCGACCTTTTCTAGGTATTTTGACCAGCTCGGTTTTTAATAGTATCATACGAGTGTTTGAATACCTACTTATGTCAGTTTCATCCACTTCTTTATGTACTCTCATGCACTAGGTAGTTACCCCAAAGTTAAGTAAAAAACACAATAACGACTCCGAAACCATAGTAGCGTGGATTACGTTACTATGGTTACGGAGCTATCATCGGTCTACCGCACATGCGACCTGGCGCGGTCTCCATGTACAATGATAAAAATCGAATGGAAAACTCCTTGGTCGATCCAAAGTGTACTTTATTAGAAAAAAGTTATTTTATAGCATAATGTTGTTAATAAATCTGTATTATAATAAAACTTTTTAATTTTGTTTGAGATGTAAGTACATATAATTATGTATAAATTCTGTCATTATGGTACTATTTTTGAATATATGTACAAGCTAAAACTAAAAGATATATATGTATATTATGTACAAGTATATAAAAATCATAAAAATAAAAAGATGAAAGCTCATAGGGCATCAAAAAATTCGTCCGCATCGCTGTCAATGGAAAAAGTGCCCAAAAGGCTGGCAGCATTGCCACGTTGGATAGCAATGCTGATTCTTTGGGCTAAAAATAGGCCAGCCCTCTGGTCCCGTGAAGAGTCGACCAACCGCTTGGCGATGTCCCGAAATACTCGATGAGCACGCGGACCCCAAGGCCCTAGAGTTTCAACCCCAAACGGCTCAAACATATAGGTTGCTATATTTGCGCCGTTTGAGGTTTTTGAATTCATGATCACAACTTTCGATATGAGTGTAGAGAAATGTATTTTCTTCCTTTCTTTCAAAATAATACTAAAGTAGTGTTTGACAAGTTGTCATCACCGAATTCTCAATACAGAAACCGGGTGTGAATGATCAAATTTTCACCCACTTACCACAAAACCCCACTGACACATTTCTTGAAGTTCCTAGAAACCATTGACCCGATACACGTTGCACTATTTCCCATTATTAAGACTACTTATACTTCATCGATCGCCTTCGAAGAATTGAAATAACAATGAAGCTTTGATTTTCTAAGTGAATGGCTGGTTTGCTTGTGGGTGATGCACGGCACGGTGGGTGTGGATGGTTGCTGTCTGTAGTTTGGTTAAGTTGATGGGATAGTTAGTATCTTAATTGAGGTAACTATGGCTGAGAGATTTGAATTTTGAGGTCAAATAATCAAAGCCGCACGGTTCGATCGAAGGTCAAGCTACGTTTGCCGCGGACTGTTTGTGGATGGGTGACCATCCATTACATTATTGAGACCCCTCCATGCCTCGTAAAGCGCATGAAGCTGTTGGTCCCTGCTGTCATTCATAGATATTTAAAAATCGTTACCGTAATTGTTTAGTCAGAAGCCCAAAGGTCTGACAACCAGTCTTACCGAGGAGTCTTTACATATTACCCTGTAAATATGTACTGGAGGTCAAGTAGGCAGTCGCTCTATGTAAAAAAAAAAATTCACAGATCTCGTGCTCTACACGACCTTCGGGTACATTGAAAATGCACTTAGGCAGGCTTTTCATTTTGTACGATGCCTAATCTAATAGATTTAGACCGAGACCCCGATTTTGTATCGTCTTTTAAGGAATAGAGCTCTTTAGCTCTTAGAGGAATAGAGCAAATTTTGAACTTTAATGAAATATTCTACAGACTATTTTTATTTTTATTTTAAAGACGCAATTTTTTGTTTTGTGTAAAATATATACCGTCAAGCCGGTCGTCAAATGAAGGAGAGAGGATTGCTGCCCATGGCCTTTTTAAAATACTCCCTTTGTCGCCTTTTACAATACCATCAACGACCACTAACCACGGGAAGAGATTGGTAAAGACTTTATTGATAAGTAATCTACACTTCTTATACCCAGAGAATATCGATTTTGGCGCATTTTCAGTAAGTATTTTGTTGTTTCAATATCGATTGATAATACCGGTAACCGGACCTAATCTGGCCCTATATTTACAGCACTCTCTATGCGTGTGCAATGGCTACGCAATTTTTAGCGTATGTTTGGTCTGCTATTTTTATATGCCTGTGACGGTCAGTTAGGCTTCCTTCAGATGATTTCGGTCAATCAAAATGTCATCATCATCAACCTATTGCCAGATCACTGCTGATTCAAGACCTTTCCCAAGTTCACACCTCTGTTTCTCTGCCTTCCGTATCCACTATTTTCCAATGTCGGTCCATTTTGCCTTTAGTAAAAAAACAATATTTTAAAAATAAATACAGGAGGACACCGCTCCCCCAAGGTGGGCTCAGTAGCCGTGGCTTAGTCACCCACGGTGAAGCGAAGAGTAACCCGAGGAGGGGCCGCTCGTCAGGGCTTTTTCCAGGAAGCCGACGACGTAGCAACCAACAAGTATGTTGCGGTGCCGCTTTGGCGACATCGCAACTGAGGCGGGCCGCGATGACGTATGGCCGCGGCGGGAGTGCGCTCCCTACCTTCCGCGGCCTTGACGGGGTTGCCACCGTCTGATGGCGGACGCGATGAGGCCGCAGGGGAAGAGGAGTGTCGATATTTCATTGGCCGCTCTCCCTATCATTTGCGGCTGAAAAGTGGTAGGCGGCCGGGCCACTGACCTGACCGGTCGCAAGGGGACCAAGGGTACCTAGACACTGGGTCGTCTAGCGCCCATGTGCTGGTTTGGTTGGTCTCACGGTGTGCAATGAGTTCTGGTGCGCCGGTGATGGGGGGTACTCCCCAGAGAAAAGTCCGGTGACGGACAGCCGCGGCGGGTTCGCGGTGAGTTCTAACGCGTGCCTGTGTTCCCGCCACAAGCGGCAGAGGAGGACACCGTGGAGTTATAGTGGGTTGGAGTCCCACATAAATGCACTATCTCTTCATGGTAGTGCAGTATGCATGAGCGGTATTAGCCTTTGTCTTTTCCGTGGAAAAATTTCCACGGAAAAGACAAAGGCTAATACCGCTCAATCTGAATTTATAAAAAATCATATTCCCTCTTAAACATAACTCCGTAAGCCGGATATATAATTTAATAGATACTAACATATATCCTACAGTCGAATCCTCATAAAATTTTATTTCTATAGGTTACCCTTTTATGGGGAAAATAAGGGTAAAAGTGCTTTACAATAATATTCGTAAATAAATATAAGATTTTAGTAGATAATATAGATTCGATAGTATTGCCGCGATGGGCAAAAAACAAGACAAAGACGGTTTATTTTTCATAAGTCTTTTTGTCCTTTTTCGTTGTTATATAAAAAGGAAAGTGATCATTATGGAGACTTTTCCAGTTTTCCATGGCCAAAGTGGCTAAAAGGAACGTGTTCTAAATAAATTTGGTGTTTTTTCGTCGATCTGCCTGTCACAGGCAATTTTCTCTGAAACTATTAAACACGTTTGAACCAGCACGTTCATACAGTTTTGAAAATTGGAGACAAGGTGTTGAAAAAGCAAAACCATTCAAGATTTGATTTATGATGTCATTCGATAGCGCGTGCCTAATAATGTTAGCTTAGTTGTTCTCTTTTGGCGAAAGCTACTAAGAAGTTTTGAAAGTGAAAACCATTCTTTGCTTATTTCACTGTTTTCTTTATTAATTCATTTATATAAATACTAACTGTTGCCTGAAATGTTACCTATTTCCTTTTTAGGACATAGTCTAACAATGTGCCAAATTTCATCCAAATCCGTTCAGTCGTTTTAGAGTGAAAGCGTAACAAAGAAACAAACGATGACCATGTGTGAAATGTCCTAAGATATTATTATTATTATTTCCTTTAAACAAACTCACTTTGGCATTTATAATACTAGCAGCTCCTCACGGTTTCACCTGCGTAAGTCTCGAACTCGTAAGAGTATAGGAATAAAAAGTATCTTATCTTATCCAGGTTATAAACTGTGTGCGAAATTTCATCAAAATCCGTTTATTGGCCGCAGTTTGGGCCTTGTATTCTATGGTGGCGCCGAAGTTGTGACCAGATGTCTACTCCATGCCTAGGAGCTCAAGTCGATCAGTTACAGGAACATATGTACCCCGAAAAGTAGGAGTTTGGGCGAAACGACTCTTTTTAGCGGTAAAAAGACACGCCTGTGTTTTGGTGGCATTAAAAAAGACCAGATTGTCATCACCCCACTGGGAGAGAAAGCTTAAGGTCAAATCTGTCCGCTCTACCATGGCCTTTCTCAAGGAACGAACTTCGGCCCCGCTGGTTTTTGCGTTGGACGAGTATCTCTCTGAAAATGTACTGTCATCTACGTACCCAACAATACCAGGCCGAAGCAGGTCATTGATGTGCAGCAGGAAAAGAGTTGCAGAGAGAACAGACTCCTTTTTTTTGTGGATGGGAAATCATCAAATAACTTCTCCCGCTCTGGGTGGAGCGGGAGGGCGTGTCAGACTTCTACTGACTAAAACCCACCCGTGTTCCTTCAGTTGTCTGTGCCAGGGCCACGGTAACTCTTTAGGACAACCCGCAAACCTGGCAGGCATTGGCCCTAGCGGACCCCTTCAGCTAGTGCTGACATCTCTTTGAGGCGCGCGTGGAACACAACGCGCCGTCGACCCGGGCCTGGTCCTTACCGGACGGCGAGCTACCCGTTGCTCACCATCCGAAAGCCTGCGCCTACGGTGGCCGGGAATCGGCTATCGATTCCCGACGCCCAGGGCGTCTCCTGCGGCGACTAGGGGCGTAAGGGCGCAAAGATTGACTTTCCCTCACGCGTTCAGGCTCCTCCTTCACGAGCATTACAGCTTCGCAGAAGGAGGTGACGGCTTCCCATGCACTCTCGCTCCGTACCATGGCCTGTACCAGGGCCGGACGCGAGAGATCGCCGCCGCCGATCGCCTCCGCGAGGACGCGGCAGTGCTCTGCCCAAGCCGGGCAGACCTCCACCGTATGCTCCACCGTGTCCTCCGGGCGATCGACACAGTGGTAACACCCGGGCGTTTCCTCCCGCCTTATCCAGAACAGGAACCTCCCGAAGCAACCGTATCCGGTGAGGACCTGCGTCAGGCGGAAGGTGAGGGTGCCATGACGCCTCTCCAACCACTCCTCAAAGAGGGGACTTATCGCCGCAATTGTGGCGTGCCCAGAGAACAGACCCCTGAGGAACTCCGGCATCAATAGCCATAAGATCAGAAGAGCAGCCGTCAACAACTACTCTGATCGACCGTTCACTAAGGAAATCTGATATCCAGCTACAAAAATCAGCTGGGATGCCATAAGCAGGAAGCTTGCTGAGCAGAGCAGCGTGCCAGACCCTGTCAAAGGCCTTCAAGATGTCAAGCGATACAGCCAGTGCTTCGCCGTGTTTCTCGATGGCTACGCCACAGCAGTGCGTCACATACACTAGAAGATCGCCAGTTGACCGTCCCCGGCGAAAACCATATTGACGGTCACTGAGGAGATCATTGTCTAAGTAAGAGGAGATCATTGTCTAAGTAAGAGGAGATCAGTGTTAAGTTTATTGTCAAATACCTTATGGATAGGCGAAAATTTTCACGTACTCTCAAAATATGACTTAAACAGTCAGTCTTGAAATCTATAAATCTATAGAATATAAAAACTTTTTAGCAAAAAATAAAAACCGACTTCTAAAACAAAACACTACAAAGTGAAAAATAACTTTAATTTCGGAAGTCGGTGTCTGGTTTTGTATTTTCGTTTTTTGCCACCGACTTCCGAAATTAAAGTTATTTTTCACTTTGTAGTGTTTTGTTTTAGAAGTCGGTTTTATTTTTTGCTAAAAAGTTTTTATTTTTCACTTTTTAGTTGTGGAACCTGCCCCACACAAATTCGAATACATAATTGAGCACAATAATTGTAGATATAGCCATGTAAATAACAGTGATAGGCAGTTATTAAAACACCATCACAACATCCATATAAAATAAGTGGGAAATATACGCATTATTGAAGCTAACTCAAAAACTTCTCGAGCAAAGTTAATAAAATGTATATGGGACCACCTCGGAAGCATACCCTTTCAAACAAAAAAAGAATTTTCCAAATCGGTCCATCCGTCTTTGAGTAATCGCGTAACAAACATACAAAAAAAAAAAAAAAAAACATACAGACGAATTGAGAACCTCCTCATTTTGGAAGTCGGTTAAAAATAGGTTGATGATAAAAAAAAAGCTAGAAATCTCTTTATATATGACATGTAATTTGACAATAAGCGATTTACTTATAAATAATTGGAATCCTTTTCAAATCTAATTGTTAATTTCATTGACTAAACAAAAATAAATTGTTAATATTATTATAATATAAAGGTTAGAATCTGAAAAATGGCGGACACCCAATGTGCACAGCATTACCGCAATTATATTCTATGGTCTGAATAAGAGTTCAATTGTGGTACATAAATCCGCAACAAGCTGACATGAGTAGTTCTTGTGTCAAACAAGTGAGCCACAGATCCATTTAAAGCTTAATAGTGGGTAACATTTACGCAAATATTGTAGCCAATGAACCGCTAAACTTTCTGTAGGAATTGGCTTTTAGGGATCTGTGGAAACAGATTCCGTCAGTTTTTCGATTACATTTCCACATTTCTAAATAAAATACCACAATATCGCAATGATGGCAGAGCGGCGTTTAACTAATAATACGTACGGGGCACTATAATTTCTTATTTAACAGCACATAGTAGATTAATTGCCCATGTTAGTACAAGTATTCAGCTCCAACCAGGATCAAAGGTGATCTAAATTACAACAGTTTGCTGTAATTTAGCATATATGAATTCAACCGTGGGCTAAATAAGATTGCGTGTGACAAGCTGATTAGCATTGTAAAAGTTCAGCTATGTTCAGCAAGACACATTATATCATTGTTAATTGAGGTCACAGAATAGCTGATTGCATTATAGCAGTTCACAAGTTCTTTTTTAAAATGCCAGAATTTTAGGGTTACGTTTGTGGCCTTCAATTCAGAATATAGCTACTTTCAGGTCCTCAAAATGCTATATTGCAGCTGGCAGTACTATTGATTGCTAAATGCTGATTAACACTGACCTGTACACCTATGCTAGCGCTCGCAAGATTACAATGTTATTTCCGTGGTTGTTAATACGGTCAATAAACAGGCGTAAGCGTAATTTTTAGCTTAAGCAGTTCGAGTGAACTCTAATAACTCTTCATAAAAGCTGCAGTTACCGATGTAGATCCTAGGTGACATCTTATAATGCAGTTCAGTGCTACTTGAGGGGTTACGCAATCATTGGCACATCAAAACCGTGGGTATTAGGATTAGGCCAATGAAACTAATTACGATCCGGGTGCATTGAGTACTTTCGTAAATGACTAAGTCTCTATGTTCACGTCAAAGCAAACAATATTTTTAATACCGTTCTCCAAAACAATGGGCTCAGTCAGGGTAAAATGTTTTTCGTGGGTGCTCTTGGTGGCACAGGAGAAACATCTATTACCACTGGCATTCTTGCAGGTGTCTGGAGACAAGGTAAAATTGCAATCGCGGTAGCGTCTTCCGCAATCGCTGCCACACTACTTTCTGGTGGCAAAACAGCGCACGCCATGTTTAAGATTCCTATCGATTTAGAGAGTAAGGTATGACCTGTTCATACGTTGTCACGCAACAGTGACAAGGGGCGCGTGCTAAGGGATAGCGCTTTCATCGTATAACCGAGACATGATGGGTGGTGTCACAGTTCTGGTTAGAGGTGATTTCAGGAAAATACTACCTATGGTGATGCGAGGAACTAGGACAGACGAGGCGAATGCTTCGTTGAAAACGTCGACTCTAGTAGTGACTATCAACATGCGAGCTCGGCTTGGCGGAAATGCACGTGCTCGAAAATTCTCCAATGTTCTTCTAAAAGTTGAGGAAGTAGCTCTACCAGAGGAGAGTGGCCAGGTGGACCTTATCAGAGACTTTTAGTAAAGTAGTTCCCACTTTAGATCCGTCTGGAGTACGGGGAAATCAGTCAAAAACGTTAACTAATACGTAATTCTTGGGTGTGTGAACAGATCATTTTAACGCCCAACAATGATCAAGCTGCAGCGATCAACCACAGTATTCTCTCGAAAATTAAAGGGAGCAAAGTGATATACATACACCTTCATAAAAACTGTTGTGTAGCAAGATGACTCTACTCATTACCCCGTCGAATTTCTGAATTCGCTAACAACAAGAGGACTTCCGAAGCATATCATCCAACTTAAGGTTGTTGTCTCGGTTATGCTCATTCAAAACTTAACTCCACCAACGCCTTATAACGGAACCCGGCTCAAAGTTGTGTCTTTGCAGAAAAACGTCATCGAGGCGGAAATTCTAAAAGGTTGTGGCGTTGGTGAGACAGGGTTTATACCGTGTATATTACTAATTCCCCAAAACTACCCCTTCCTGGTTAAGCGCGTGCAGTTCCCTGTGAGCGTGTACTTCGGGATGACTATCAACAAGTCACAGGGGCAGACACTAAAACCTAAGTACCAGGGGTTGTCGACCTAAGGACACGTTGCTTCTCATACGGACAACTGTACGTCGCTTGCAGCATTCTGAAAGCTTAACTTGCAGCTATCCATTGCAATGAAACTGCAAGCGTTTTACCACAACTTCAAGCAATAACATTAAAATGTGTAGGAGATAGGTTATCGTAACACCAATGAAAGAGTTCCGGACCTCAATCATTACTGAAACAATAACAAAATCAGCTGGCAACCACTATCGGGGCTCCAGTAACCAAAATCACCTGGCAACCACTATCTGGGTTCCAGTGACCAAAATCACCTGGCAACCACTATCTGGGTTCCAGTGACCAAAATCACCTGGCAACCACTATCTGGGTTCCGGTGACCAAAATCACCTGGCAACCACTATCTGGGTTCCAGTAACCAAAATCACCTGGCAACCACTATCGGGGCTGCAGTAACCAAAATCACCTGGCAACCACTATCTGGGCTCCAGTGACCAAAATCACCTGGCAACCACTATCTCGGTTCCAGGGACCAAAATCACCTGGCAACCACTACCTGGGTTCCAGTAACCACTGCCACTTGGCCATAAATAAAAAGCTGCCACAATGTTGCTTTTACTTACCACCACCGAGATGATCGAAGAATACTTCGCAAGCATCCGGGGTCCACTCACCACGCACCATATGTTCTACTGCGGTCTACGGCGGTCTGGGTTTTCTTGCCGTACGAGCCAGCAAACAGCTAGAGCTCGTACCACCTGCATATACCACTAATTCCCCAAAACTACCCCTTCCACAATCTTCCTTGTACAATCTTCATATATGTAAGTGGGCACATCCTTTATTACTGGAGGCCTTTATTTAGGTATAAAGTTCTGCTTACGTTTTTAGTTTTGTATTTTTATTTCTGCTTGAGTATAGTTATCGATTTTTTTTTTTGGTATATTGGCGTGTGCTAGCTTACGTATAGCAAATAATTTAATTTAATGTTTTGTGTTGCGTAATGTACCTAAATTATTATGCGCAGTGTTGTATAGATTCTTTTTTTTTTTTGTTTTTTAACTGATCAGACAGCTATGCTGCTGGGGAGTTTGTTGCGCCACTTCTTCTCCCCAGCTAAAGCATTAGGAAGTGGTGAAGGGCGGGCGTTTTGGGGGACTGTCTTATGTAATTTTGACGTTCAAAAATTGCTGATTCTTAGCCTAGTTTGAATAAATGACTTTTGATTTTGATTTTGATTTTCCTGTTTCAGTCAACAAGTCACTAAAACCTAAGGACCAGGGGGTGTTGACTTAAGGACAAGTCGCTTCTGACACGGACATCTGTACGTCGCTTGCAGCTGACTTTGTATATTTTGGGTGTTGAGAACAAAACAGGGAAGTTTTATACCATTGTTACTATTGTAGTAGATTGTGGTTGGAGTCTTACTACTTCCACGCGAACGAAATCGCGGGCAAAAGTTAGTAATGAATAATTGTTACATGTTCTTGCCCTGCCCTAACTAATGTAAACAAAGTTAAATATTTAGGAATCATTATTGACAATAATCTATCTTTTCGACCTCACATAGACATGGTTACTTCTAGGGTAAGAAAACTGATTTTCATTGTCAGAAATCTACGAAATGCAGCTGAACCAAAATTAGTTAAACAAGTATACCTAGCACTTGGTCAGTCTCTACTGCAGTATTGTATTTCTGTATGGGGAGGCACGTCAAAAACTATACTCAAACTGTTAGAAGTTGCACAAATAGCAATACTCAAAGCCACGTTCAAGATCTGAGCCTTAATAAATTCAAATCATTCATTAAACGCAAGTTGTGTCAGAAAGCTTTTTATACCGTTAAAGATTATATTGAGCACAAAAAGGCTTGGGATTGAACTGCTCCAAATTTTATTTTATTTTTATTTTTGCATACTGAATGTTGACATGAATATTTACTTTGTAAAGTATTATATTATTTTAATTTATTGTGAATGTGAAGACTATGTAGGTCATTGCTTTTTTTGTTTGTTTTATTTTTTCTCTCAGTTATTTTTAATTATGGTCTGGCAGTTTGAGTAATCTATGCGGCCTACCCCAATGTCCTTTCTTTGGTATTGTTCGTCGAATCGTTGAGCTCCTTAAGTTCTGAGTTGAGCTGCGCGATTACTGACAAATGCGTGCACTGACTGGACAGGTCCTCTCAATCTGTGTGGTTCTTTCCTCAAAAGAGCATTTCAGACACCAATCTACATGGTCTTCACATGAAGTGACCAAGATTATGTCTGGACTTTATAAGAGACTGTGACCTCTGAGTTTGTTTCGGCCTTTCTTCTCAGAGTAGTCAGATAGGAAACGCCGAACTCATGCAGTCAAAAAAAAAAAAATATTGTCTTGTAAAAGTGTTTGTAGTAAACCTACTTACAGAAATAAAAATCATTTATCATTTAAAGTCAGCACTTTCCAACCCTATCTGTTCCCTACATACCTGTTGTACCAGTCTTGTGAAGTCCTTACTGTCCGGCAGTTGTTTGTCCTTCACGCAGTCTTGAGACACCATCCTAATACAAACAATGACAAGTCCTCATATTTATCTCACCCTCCTATACACATCCACACATTTACACTCTACTGAGGCCATCACTGTACAACTAATCTAAAATTGTACTCCTTTTTATTGTTATCTCCTTATTATTACTATTCCTTTTTTTGTCTCGCTTTGATCGAATATGTTTGTTTGTAAATGTATAGAGGTCATGCTAAACTAATCTGTAAATGTCACTTACTGGGGAAGAGCACTGATGTCTGAAATACAGATATTTTATATCTAGTTCAGACACAGATGTTCAATATCGGATCATAGAATTTAAGATTTCCAGTGTGTCAACAAATTATTTAATTATCTGTATGCTTTCTGAAAAATAAATTATTATTATTATAATTTTAATTAGCGATTTAAATCTTCCAACATTATCCAGTTACAAAAATTTACTTATCATCAATAGGTCAAAATAACCGGCCAAGTGCATTTCGGATCATACACAATGAAGGGTTCTGTAGTTGGGATGAATTTATCCCAAAAACCAACATAACATTGTAGTTGAAAAACATGTTCTCTCATACATCGATATACGTCACGGTCAATTCTCCAACTGCAAAGGTAAGTTTGTAATTGCATTTTTTTATGTGACAAAACTATTTTTTTTTAATTTTTTGACTTTTTCCTTTACTTTTGCTGTGAGCTTGTTTCTTTCCAAATTTCATGATTCTAAGTCAACGGGAAGCACCCTATAGATTTTGATTTATTTGCGAGTATCAAAATATCTCGCATAAATGACTGTATTTTTGTTTAATCCGCTAACTTATAGACCTAGAAAATAGGTCTTTTTAGAGCTCCAAGGAACCGTAGACCTCCGTATTTGATATTAGTTCTAATTTGATATCTCAACGCGTTCCTGAGAAAAAGGGCCTTAACTGACTGACAAACAGAAACACAGACAGACGGACAACGAAGTGATCCTATAAGGGTTCCGTGATTCCTTATGCGGTACGGAACCCTAAAAATCCTCCAATGAAAGATATAACTCTGCTTTTACACCCCACATAAAAGTAAGAAATAGATAATATAAAATAGCCACATATGTACCCGTTGGTTCCCCTTTCTTTAGAGCTCATTTCCTAATGAAACTGTTCAAAGAAGTGCAGGTTTAAAAGATAGCACTTTCCTTTAGTGTTTCTAAGTTGCTGCAGTTATCACTAGATGGATGTATTTGCCTAAATATGTGTGTGTTGAAGTTTTTGTATACGTTTAACATGAATGAAAAATCTTCACACGGGTTGCAGAGAGGTTTAAAAATCTGTGTATTATTCCTTAACTTTAGAATAGTTGGTTCTTTAATTAATACCAATCTATATCTTCTATACACATAGAGAAGCTCGTGGCTAAGTAACAGCCGCATGGGTCGATCTATCAGGCTAAGCTACGCTTGCCGGGGTTAGTCCTGATGATGAGGTGTTCCACACGCTTCCATCATGTATATATTTCGTTAACTTATACAGAATGAAGAAATCTCGATGTTTGGTCAAGTCGTAATATTGTGCGAAGCAGGAGCAGCACCCTATTTAGGTTACACTAAGAGTCACAATCCAAGAGTTTTGAATGAATCCATTGCTTCATAGTTATCCTCAAAACTTAGAGTGTGTGTCAGACTTTTACTGACTAAAACCCACCCGTGTTCCTCAGTTGCATGTGCCAGGGCCACGTACTAAACTCTTTCTGTGACTGCATTCGAGAAGACTGTGGTACGCCAGAACCCCCTTGTAGAATCCCAGATAGAGCTTCCTGGAAGGCATTCTTCCTTTTCAATGGAGGAGTGGTATCTACACTTTCAGTGGTAGCGACACATTATTGTATTCCGATATGCACGCGAACGAAGTCGCGGACATAGCTAGTTAAGAACTGCAATTCAAGAAATTTATAATTATTCTGAATGATTAATAAGGCAGTACTCCTTGATACGGCGCGTATTGTGAGGAGGTTCCTGTCTCTGGGGCCCTAACCACCGGTAGCTTGGACCCTGTTCCCCATGCCGGTGGATTTCTATTTTTTATATTTTTAAATGTTTTTTTTTTAAATTCTACTATTTAAAAATATAACTTATATGTAAAAAAAATGAATAAAGGAGATAATAATAATAATCTTTATTTCAGACCACGTCATGATCCATATAGAATTACAATTTTAAAAAATAATAACACAAGACACCAAAAATAAAAAATAAAAATAAAATAACACAACAATGGAAATATTGGATCAGGACCGCACTGTATATACATGCAGTTCCGTCCAATGCTCCATTAGGGAGCACTCCATGTCCATTCTCCCTGCAATAAGCTG
Source organism: Dicycla oo (assembly GCA_948252095.1). NCBI lineage: Eukaryota > Metazoa > Arthropoda > Insecta > Lepidoptera > Noctuidae > Dicycla > Dicycla oo. Next base: position 20,812,868 of record OX411733.1, read on the forward strand.
CAGCAAGTTGTTGGGGCTGCCCCGTATGCGACGCATCAGAGACGCTGTTCTTTTGCGATGTATCGCTTGAAAGCCATCCACTTGAGCGTCCGCAAACATACCTGATGCGCTACGAAAGCGTGGCAACCCCATCAACATCCTGAATGCATTATTGTACTGGACACGCAGGGTATTGTGAGTCCTCTGCGTATGCTTCACCCATAGGCTGCACGTATAAAAAGACTGACAGTAAGCCTTGAATAACGTTATTTTTACCCGTGCAGTACAGCGTGCAAACCTACGGGCCAGCATATTAGCTCTGACTGACAATGCCCTGCGTTCCCTCTCAATATCTACATCCTCTGCGAGAGCCTCGGTGACCCAGTGGCCCAGGTACTTAAACTGCTCCACTCTTTTGAGAGCATTGCCGTCCAATGTGACCTGAGGTACGGTGTCATAGCTCTTCGTGCCGGACTTGAACACCATCACCTCACTCTTGGTCGTGTTATACCTGAGCCCATGGGCCCCCGCATAGCACTCGCATACCTTTATTAATCGCCTGAGGGCACTGATCGATGGGCTCAGCAGCACCATATCGTCGGCGTAACTTATATTGTTAACAAAAACTCCATCAATCGAGCAGCCTACCTGAGTGCTGCTGAGCTCACGGATCAGCCGATCCACGTACAGGTTAAAGAGCTTGGGTGAAGTCAAGCCACCTTGTCTCACGCCACACTCCAACCCGTACGCTTCCGATAGCGAACCCGCCCACCTGACATTGTTACGCTGGTTGCCGTACCAATATTTAAGGAGCAACGTGAACTCGTTTGGAAGTTCCGTCTCCCTCGACAACTTCTGCCACAGCTTATCGTACACCACCATATCGAACGCCTTTGATAGGTCTAAAAAACAGGCGTAAACTGGTGTATTTCTGCTGGTTTTATTAATGGTTGTGATCAATGAACGTTCTTGTTCTGTATGAGGGAAGATTGCGGGAATGCGCTGATGAAGGAAGTTCAGGACTGGTCCATACTTTGGATAGGCGTAGATCCAGGTGAAGAATTCTTTGGCTTTGCAGCCGGTTAGACCGGAAGCCGGCCGCAACCAAATTGGAAAAGGCTAGGCAGATTGACTCACGTAGGCTATTTTAAAGCACCCAAGTTTACTAGTGCTACAATTTTATTGTGGACTTTTTCAATTTATTATTTTGCTATATTTACATAATTTAAAAGCTAACTGTCATAAAATAATAATACTTTCAAGTATATAAAAACCGACCCAGTGCGTGCCAAACCACGCACAATGCAGGGTCCCAGAGTTGGGATGAATTTATCCCAAGAACAAACTTAACATTGTAGTTGAAAAACATGTTCTCCCATGCATTGCAACTGCAAATGTAGGTTTGTACGCACAATATTGAGAAATTTACCATGTTATTTTTAGAACAAATACTTATCATAAGTTTTCTTGTAATCTATATGTATAGAACTATTTTCTGTATTTTTTTCAAAATTTTAGGTTCAGTAATTTTGGAGATAAAGGGGAATGGCCAATTTACGTCTATTTTGATAGATAACTTTAAAACATTTCATTTTAAAATTATTAAAAAAAAAAACATATTTGAGACCCTCACAGTAGTTCTTTCATTTGATATGTGTGACATAAACAGTTTGCAAGATCTTTATTTTTTTAAATTTACTTTTTTGCCCCCAAAATTGACCCCCATATTCAAAAACATTTATTTAGGTTACATGTCCGTGTTTGGGTTACAGAAATTCATACGTGAACCAAATTATAATTTAATCGATCCATTACCTTGCGAGAAAATTGGCTGTGACAGACGGACAAACAGGCAGACACACGAGTGATCCTGTAAACGTCCGTTTTTACCTTTTGTGGCACGGAACCCTAAAAATGAGGGAAAATAATAATAAGGCATCAAAAAAGTCCGCATCGCTTTCAACAGAAACGTTTACTACTCTCAAACAATTGGTGCTTTCCATCCTGTAAATCACGTGCGACCCTCGTACGGGAAATTATTGTTCTGTCAAACAATTTGGCATGAACGCGTTGCAACTTGTATGGAGTGCTTGTTTAGATAAGTACCACTAATTAGTGTCCCGAAGTAAATGGTGTCTATTTGTAGTGCAGTTAGAGTATCTTTTGGAACAACAAAATAGATACTTATACAATTGTTAAAACGCTTGTGGTAAATAATATCGAACAACACAGCCTTTGATGCAATATATCGATGTCTAAAGATTATTTTGAGCTGTGGATTTTTATGCTACCCTTATTGCATGATCAATCGAAATTCAAATATTACGGCTGGTCGTGTCAGTGTTGTTTGCGCCATCTTGTTGAAAGGTTGAACTATCCCTTACTGTTTTGATTGAGATAAGTAGAAGTGTAATTGTATTGTCATGTTATCGGGTTTGGATTCCGCACTTAGTCCTTCAAGTGAACCATTGTACAAATATTGTACTGTCATAAAAGTGAAATAAAATAATCATCCGTGATAATATCGTTGGAAACACTGTACATTAACACCCGTCGATTTTATATAGTAGCAATTTACCCAATGGCTTGGCACGCGACGATGGCAAGAGACCGGACGGCATGTCTTTATTTCCATGGAAGGTGGGTAGGCTTTTAGTGTGGGACGCAACGTGTGTCGCTACTCTTACGCCTTCCCATCTTCCTGGCACAGCATGCTGTGCTGGCGCTGCTGCTGCGGCTGCGGAAAACCTCGAGCGGCGGAAGTATCTTATCGGTAACGATATTTTTGAGCCGTTTGGGGTTGAAACCCTCAGGCCGTGGGGTCCGTGTGCTCATGGTTTGTTCAAGGAAATCTCCAAACGTCTGGTTGACACTTCCTGTGACCCAAGGGCAGGCTTTTACCTTGGCCAGAGGCTAAGCATTGCCATACAACGTGGCAATGCCGCCAGTCTCTTGGGTACATTACCAGACGACAGCGATGCGAATGAATTTTTCGACGCGATACTTCAGTTTTTTTTATATAGTTTTAGTTGGATAGGATATTATTTTTGTAACTTTATTTTAGTGTTAGATTGTTTGTTAGAGAGTTTATTACTGTAATAAACTGTTTAGAAACCTATATATTAATATAAATAATATTAATAAAACTATAATATTAAAATAAATATAAAAATATTAATACAAATATTATAACTGTAGCATTTTTTTTTTGGGTTGAATAGATTTTGGCCCCACAAAAATGATTTTGCGCACTTTGAGGTTTTCAAAAATACACTAAAAATGGTATTTTCTACTCATAAAAATTGCAACTATGCAAAATCGACGGGTGATAATGTACAGTGGTACCAATTCTTTAATTCTTTGACAGACAATGCACAAACTAAGCAGATTCCAGAAGCATTAAAATTTGGAAAACAGTTCCTAAGGTAAGTAAGGATTTTTGTAAAATAATAAAAGAGAATGAAATATTGCATGGAAGTTCGTCATTTTGCTGACGGGAAATCCGATGAATCTGATTGATATTGCAATCCAAACATAATAAGCAATGTATAGTTCGCGTCAAATAACTTTGCCGCTCTGAAACCAGGCTTTCCGATGCGCATGGCATGGCCCGCTGCTGTTTTAGTATAGATATGGACTACTCTGCAGTCATTTGCGCGAACTTCAGAACGGCAACGTTATTTGACTCGAACTATAAATTTTTATAAAGCAATCTTAGCCTTTTTTCTAACCGACCCATCCACTACTTTGATGTAGCGCCCAGTAGAAACCACCAAACATCCACATTTTAATTAATTCATATTCAGAACACACTGCATTCATAAAAAAACAAAGCACTGGCGTTCTAAATTAGAATCCTACCAAGTACCCTCTCAGTTTCATACAAAGAGAGGGGTAATCTTTAAAAAGAAAAATTTCGCGTCCTAAAATGCAAAATAACCCGCAATTTTGCCACATTCTTGCTGTGTTGTCCAAAATTGTATTTGGCAGCAAAAATGCAACGCTCGCTTGGACGAATAGTAATGCCATGCAGTACCGGGATTCCGGGGTATAAATCCCGGGATCCGTCGACGGGTTTGACGTGACTCGAATGAGAGTGGGACTTGGGAGTCGTGATTAAGTTAAAGTGATCCTTATGGTGTAATGACTTAGTTTTTGCGGGGAAAATGGAACCTTTCTAGTTAAAAGATGTTAAGTGGTGATTGCAGGGACGTGTTACTTTAGGTTGAGGAGCTCTGAGAATTTAAGTTAGCTTCAGACACCGCAAACATTTTCTATAGACTGGATTGAAATGTAAATTGATACTGGAAGGAACTGCGAGTGAGTGAATGCTGAAGTTTTATTTTCACTTAAGAATTTGTTTTTGAGTTTTATTTACAGTGAAGATGGATTGGATGAGATTGATTGGTTTATAAAAGTTTAGGACCTTCTACATAGTCTGGTCATAAGTTTTGTCACATAGGTAAAATTTCGAATATAGAATGCAAGCCGAGGAAAATATTATGGGCATTCGAAATTTGAATATTTAAAGAAAATAAAAACAAAGGGTTTTTGGAATTTTGTTAATTTTCTAAAATGGAGTGGACGCGCAAAGCAGACAGAGTCGCAGTAATTACATTGCATCGTTGCGGTCACGCGCCAACTGAGATTTTCAAACTGCTGAAAAATTTGAAAAATCCACTGAGATTTATTTATCATTCTATCAAACAATTCAGGGAAGATTCAAGATTAGAAGATAAACAAAGGAGTGGTCGACCTCGTACACATATCATTATAACTTAAAGTCGAGTCTGTCTGTGTGGTCGCGTTGTTCTTCTAAACTAGGCAAGGAATTTAAGATGTGGATTTCACCATCATTTACAAAATATTCCGGAAGGCTTATGTGTAAACTTACAAATAATTATGTTATCAACATCGGTTGCTGCAGTGCTCAGAGTGGGCTGCATGACGTCACGTCCGTCTGTGACGGTCTCCACGTGGCGGACGGTCAAGAGTTTTTAAAAAGACATTTCACGAATGGATCGCCCCCAGTCGGAGTACAGTTCTCAGCGAGTCTACGACTAAATGGCTGGGCTTCAACCGGATGAATCCTGCAGGCCAATATTTAAAAAACTTGATTTGTTACCATTGCCGTCACTTTATATATTGGAAATTTGTATGTTTGTGTGGAGGCACAAAGAGTTGTTCACTAAAGCAATCGATCTTAATTCTCGAAGCCGTCGGGACCCCCACAGGCTCGTGTTAGATGTTTTACCTAGGCTTGCAAAATATAATAAAAGCTGCATGTTTATGTGTGTCCGGATATACAATAAGATACCAGAGGAATTTAAAATATTAAATAAAAGATTGTTCAAAAGTAAATTATATAAATGGTTATCTGCTAATAGTTTTTACAGTGTCAAGGAGTTTCTAGAGCATAAAATCGGACGATGACAGTGGTTGTATGTTGTTGTCATGTATGTAAATTTGCACGCTTAGTTTCATGAAGCAAAACATGTAGAACCTACCAGTGTATTCATATTACCATCTTGTATACCATGTTTTTTGCAAATAAATTATTATTATTATTATAAATTAATGGAAAATAGATGATGAAGATTGATGTATTTTCGTAACATTATATGTGCTTATATTAAATGAAGATTATACTAATCTATCTTTTTCTCACAAATACAAAAATCTCCACTCTAATGGCGTAACACACTTTGAATCACAATCAAGTTTGAAAAAGACTGCTAATCCATTCATAGGTTTGAAAAATTCATCTGCTCAACAACTTGAATAACGCAATGAACCTCGGTGAACTGTCTAAATGAAACCCATTGTCATTAATTGTCATTTTAAGGTAAAATTCGGATAGTTGCCCTAGAAAGAAAGAAAGAAAGAAAGAAAGAAAATACGTTTATTTGCGATAAACATGGCGCAAAGAAATAAAATAACAAAATAATTAAAGAACAAGTTTGGGGAAAATATGCGTCACATTCACGCAAAACGGCCGTCGCTCATCATAATGCCGCGACCCCATACGAGACAGAGCCTCAGCGCTGGTTTTCAACGACAGCCGGCGTTGACGTAATGACGTCGACCGGTGCATCATGCAGTGGAAGTACAAATGACAATTAAAATGAGATAAATAAGATTATTGAATGTTTTCAAAGTTTATGTAAATATAATAGGTATTGAAGTTGAGAACATTGCGTTCCGTCAGCGCTAGCACCCACCGACTCCCACGCCGGCGCTGCGGACAGATGCATTATCTGTGCCGCGCGCGCACAGCGGCGCAGCTGTCAGAAATATTTTAGCTGTTGTTGTTTGTTTTGTTGGATAATTATATAGCATGGCGCAGCACATTATATAATTTATCCTCGGAGGATAGAAGCCCGATAATTCAAATTGTGACTTGTGTAAAACCTCGTCATGTGTTCCGCCAAGCCAAGCCAACTCCAAGCCAACGCCAAGCCAATACCACATATGACAATTTGGAGCCGAAATTGTCAGTTAAGCCAGCGACTGACCGCTAGTGACGTCACACCCTACCGCCGAAGTGTATAAGTAGTCGGACGGCTCATTTGGCGGGAACATTTTGCTGCCGTACATGAGATAAGTCGAAACTCTGTTCAACTGTATAAAAATATCAATAAATAATTGTGATTATTCGTCAAGTGTGAAGTCTATTACTGCGTTCCCGGTTCACTTGTAAGCAAACTATCATCGCAGTTAAAAAGGGTGGGGCGTGTTTTTTGCTTATAAATATTAATATTAACTGCGATGATAGCACATTTACAACCAGTCGCAATTAGAATTATGGGGCCTATGGCATGGATGGCAAATCTGTATACATCTACGTGTCATTATCCAAAAAATAAAAAACAAATGAATGTGGCCATGACGTGTCATCAAACAATCTTAGAGACTACTGGAAAAAAAATGATAGAAGGTCTATCTATTTAAAAACTAAATATCTAATCTCTTCAGGAGTCATTGTACTCAACATTATGAACAACTTTAACTATGGGACCAAACTTGAAATCGCGAAAATATATGCAGTTCCGTATATTTTCACGAGTTATGCGAACATATATGTGTTTCTTTTGAGGGAACAGCTGATTCTTTTTTCGCCGTTTCAGGTTTGGTCCCACAGTAAAAGTCGTTCATAATCATGAGTACAATGACTCCTTTACCTTATATTCATAACTTCTTTATCTATATAAGTATGTATTTGCAAAAAAAAAAAAGTAGTATATGTATATATCAGTTATCTGGTTTCCATAGTACAAGCTCTGCTTAGTTTGGGACCAGATGACCGTGTGTGAACAATGTCCTAGGATATTATTATTATTATAACTATACCTAGTATAATTAACAATAATACCCAGTTTTATATTTATTTAAATGAAGGAACAAATAAGCGCGACTTCTGCTGCTGCAAACTAGATGAAAAGGTAGTAAGTACAACCCAACCCAAGTCTTATAGGCCTATAAGCCTCACATCCTTCTTACTGAAAACCCTCGAGAGACTATGTGATAGATACATCCGAGATGGACCTCTTAGGATAAAACCACTACACAAACAACAGCATGCGTACTCCACTGGCAGATCAACGGAATCTGCACTACAAACTGTGGTTTCCAAGATTGAGTGCGCAGTGGACCACAAATGCTCAGCACTGGCCGCCTTCATTGACATTGAGGGTGCCTTCGACAAGACCATGTTCAACAGTATTGGCATGGCCCTAAACAGACACGGCATAGACTCAACCCTGAGTGGCTGGATCACAAACATGCTCAAACTGAGAGCTGTACAAGTGACAGTGAACGACACTACAAGGGCCATGCCGCGCCAGGATTATATATTACGTGCCATGGGTTCGCCATCCGTGTCCTAGGGCAACTATCCCACTTTTACCCCATGTGTGTTACATAATTATTCAGCTGCATGTTTTGTCAAATTTTACAACCGTGCGAAGCAGGAGAGGGTCGCTAGTAGGTACAGTATTATATTATTTTAATTTATTGTGAATGTGAAGACTATGTAGGTCATTGCTTTTTTTGTTTGTTTTATTTTTTCTCTCATTTATTTTTAATCATCGTCTGGCAGTTTGAGTAATTTATGCGGCCTACCCTAATGTCCTTTCTTTGGCATTGTTTGTCGAATCGTTGAGCTCCTTAAGTTCTGGGTTGAGCTGCGCGATTACTGACAAATGCGTGCACTGACTGGACAGGTCCTCTCAATCTGTGTGGTTCTTTCCTCAAAAGACCATTTCAGACACCAATCTACATGGTCTTCACATGAAGTGACCAAGATTATGTCTGGACTTTATAAGATACTGTGACCTCTGAGTTTGTTTCGGCCTTTCTTCTCAGAGTAGTCAGAAGGAAACGCCGACCTCATCTAGTTTAAAAAAAAAAAAAACATGATTGACTTGTAAAAGTGTTTGTACAAACCTACTTACAGAAATAAAAATCATTTATCATTTAATGAATACAGGCAAACACATGCCAGGATCTGCGAAATTACTGAACTGAATGCACTTTTTACACGATATTTAAGAAAGAAAAATAGAGAACATTTATTGACAACAGGTCGTAAAACACCAAATACCAATTAAGAAAAAAAAAGTGAGGCTTGTGTGTGTCAATGAGTAATTTATTTTTACTTCTCTCGTCTTTCGTATCTGTGGCCAATAATTTATTCAATAAATTCCACAAATACCAGAAACAGCGCCATTTATATCATATATTTTAGCTTTAATTATTCCGACTGTTTCAATATTTCTTGCAAATTCACAGAAAAACTTCTGCTATAAACAAATAACTGCATAAAAATGGAGACAATACCGCGAAACTCATGTTTTGTTATACTTTTAATATGATGTCAAGATATTTAACAAAAGGACCCAGGACAAAAGTTAACCCGTAAATCTCTGCAGAACTGAAAGATAGCGCCAACTTTCAAACTATGGACATTTGCATCGGAAGGGTTAGGTCTTTCTGAAAGCTGTTTAAAAAAATATGCAGAACAAAAGATTATTTTTACATCATCAAACATTATTACTGCATCATCCGAACGTTTAGGTAAATATAATTCTTTCGTTTTTTCTTTTCTTTCCTTTTCGTAAGCAAAGATGTATAAACCACCCCAAGTTCACCAGATATTCTGTTAGACCCATGGCTTAATGGAATATGTTGATAGGATATTAATTCAGATTTGTTATAGTAGTAATGACAATTGTTCAATGTTACCTTTGAACAACACTTGGCCTGGCTCACGCGCGGCCCTGTTTAAAGAATGATTTGGTTGCACCTTACACGCATAGGACACATAGAATTTGTTTATTAATGTGTGTTAAGAAACAGGAGTATATCTTCAAGGAGTTCGTTGTGCGTGTACCGAACTGTTATCTGCCCCTCGTCATGGAAGAAGACTTTTGGCCCCAGGACGTGGTGTTCCGTCGCTTCCGCGGACAAGTTCCACAGGACAGCACAAAGTCAAGCTAGTGCAAAGTGAAGTGCTACTAACATAGTCTTAAGCCTTATTTATTAACACAAGATTTTGTTTATAAAAATATGTATGCTTAGGTTAAGGTATTTTTCTATGGGCCTATGTCGCCTGAAATAAATGGTATTATTATTATTATTATTTTACGCAGAACAGTGTGTAAATAAATCAGATTTGAATTTTATATTCTTGTCTCATTACCCTTTACTGTGGCCAAGACACCTTTAGCCATCTCTGATCAGTCTCGTGAGTCTGCGGGACTGGCAGTGAGTTAACCGTTCCGGAACCTGGTATTCCTGATATTCCATTTGGTTTAAATAGGTTTTATTTTTATTAATTTTATTCATCTTTTTTTATTGATTCTTTTATATTATATTATATTATATGAATGTGTGAACGTTGTGTAGATTTGTAGACTATTTTCTAGTTTGGTAAGTAGCTACCTGGTATTTGTTGATAGGCCTACACAGTCCTTCCATACCTATTAACACTGTAATTTGAAAACAAGCCAATTATTTTTAAAAGAGTAACCGAGGAATTTCTTGCCGGCTCTTCTCCATAGGAAACGACAAATTGGAGCCGTGCACCAAAAAGTTTCTGTCGTTTCATAAGTGACGATGCAGGTTTATATGAAATAAAATATTGTCATTTTGATTTCATCCTAATGGTCAAGCACTAATCCAGACTTCTAGTCTTCTGCTGCGAATTTCCTAATAGAAAAAAATTGAGCCGTCTCGCGACGCCTGGCAGATGTAAAACATCGAAAATATTTTGTGTGTATGTATGAGCACTTACGAGCGCGTGGCGACGCTGCTGGCGTGGCGACACGTCGCTCGCCACGCCAGCAGCGTCGCCAGCCGGTCGACAGCCGGTCTGACTCGCTGCATTAGATGCTTCACATCAAAACCAAATAGCAACCTACCTAGGGATGGAACCTAAGACTCCACACTCAACAGTCAGTGGGTATATTTTTTTATTTTTCATTTTAGTTAGTTAGGTTTAATGATGATCTGGCAGTTTAAGTACTTTATGCGGCCTACTCAAATGACCGTTATTTGGTATTGTGTGTTGAGTCGTTGAGCTCCTTAAGTTCTGAGTGAGTTAACTACACGATTACTGACAAATGCTTGCACTGACTGGACAGGTCCACTCAAATCTGTGTAGTTTTTCCTCAAAAGTCCATTTCAGACACTGAAAATGAAACATGTTTTATTCGGTAACAAAAGTAGGTTTAACAATATTGAGGTTGACTTCTCCTTTTAAGTGTGAATACACCTGTGCCAGGAGAGGCCGCACTAGGGAGTGCGGAGTGAATCAAATACTACTACTAAGGTACATAAATGTAATCAAGCTAAGGGTAGCTTGATTACATTTATGTACCTTAGTAGTAGTATTTGATTAAATTAATTACACGATTTAACCAAAAGAATGTATGCGCGCCTGCATGCGTGCGCCAGTGTGTGTGTATATGTGTGGGTGCTTGTGTGTATGTGTGTGTGTGCTTGTGTGTTTCTGTGTGTGTGTGCATGTGTTCCTGTGTGTGTGTGTGTGTGTTTGGATATTTAAAGAGATTTATTTATTTATTTATACGATACGATAAGACACTAATCTACATGATCCTCACATGATCTGATCAAGATTGTCTGGATTTTAAAAGACACTTTGTCCCCTGAGTATGTTTCACCATTTCTTCTCAGGGGTAGTCAGACAGGAAATGTCTAGTCCATCTAGCTTATATATATATATTTTTTAATATGACGTATATAGGTAAGTGATTCAGATTTCCTATTTTCAGAATAAAATATTTCATTTCATATCCCAACCATATTCATTCCATATTTCACACCCCTCTAAAAGAAAAAAGCCTCAATAATAAACAAAAGTCCGCGGTCACTACAACCGCACATCACTATTTGATATCATCACGTGTCCGGGATAAAGTGTCCGTTTTACATCACAACACTAGCGTATAACTTGTGCGGTGGACGACACACTTTATATTTACTGGCGTTTTAACATCTATTGTGAGTTGAATAGTAAGCGGGCGAATATTGGAATTTGTTCATGATTTGAGACTGTATCAGCACAGATTGTAATTTAGCACTTCCATTATTGAAATGCTGGATTGCTGATGTTGAAATACTGGCTACTTAGCCAATTGTCAATTCAGTCCAGATATACTTGTGATGTTATTTTTGAAATTTAATACGAGTAGCTACTACGCTTTGTTAAATGAGTAAAATGTCGTCAGGAAAGTGTTGAGTATGAACGTGGAGGGCTATTCGAGTAAGGGAAGAACAAAGAAACGATGGATGGATTGTGTGAAAGATGATATGGCCAGAAAGGGAGTGACTACCGAGATGACGACTAATAGACAAGTATGGAAGAAAAAGACATGTTGCACCGAACCCAAATAAATTGAGACAAGGGCAGGAGAATGATGATAGCTACTACGCTTTGAAGGACACTAACGAAACACAATATAAGTTTTGTTGTGACTGCTATGGACGTATATGTTTTTCTAAGCGTTAAGAGGGCTGTCGCATTTTATCACCTCTCTTGCTCACACGTTTACCAACTTTTAAAGAATGTCAAATGAAAAGATGCTTTCTTTGACAAATGTAATCAATTGGGGAACTAATATACAATATTAATTTAATAGGTGATTAATAAAAACAATTTTTTATGGTGACATTTATTTTACTCATCTCAAAAACGGATCATAATACATACTGATCTGATTTCATTAGACAACACAATAGAAAATTTCGTTTTTAATAATGACCTAATTATTTATTAGTTCGACAATAGATTATATTTTTCAAAAAGCATCTTTTCATTTAAAATTCTTGAAAATTTGGTCCCGTGTGAGCGAGAGAGATGACAAAATGCGACAGCCCTCTTAATAGCATCATTTTGAAATTACATAGGATTCCGAGTTCAAAGTAATGTATTGACAAGATCAATCATAAAAGGAGAATTGAAATCTATGTAATTTCATCATCTGCCTAGCCTTTTCCCAACTATGTTGGGGTCGGCTTCCAGTCTAACCGGATGCAGCTGAATACCAGTATTTTACATGGAGCGACTGCCTATCTGACCTCCACAACCCAGTTACTGGGTAATACGATACCCCTTGGTAAGACTGGTTGTCAGACTTTCGGGTTTCTGACGACCCGTAACGACTGTCAAAGATCGTCGAATGACAGCCGGGACCAACGGCTTAACGTGCTTTCCGAGGCACGGAGGAATCTCGGTATAAAAAGATGGTCACCCATCCACAGACCAACCCTGGCAAGCGTAGCTTAACCTGATGGATCGACCCGTGCGGCTGTTATTACTTAGCCACGAGCTCCTCGAAATCTATGTAATTTATAATACATATAATAAAACTGAAGAGTTTGTTTGGAACTATAAGATTGGAACGCTAATCTCTGGAACTATAAGTCGGATTTGAAAAGTTGTTTTTGCATTTGATAGTCCAATATTTGAGGAAGGCTGTAGGCTATTTAACAGCACGCTAGGTTCCTTAGGAACCGAGATAAAAGAAAAAAAAAGTCAGAAAGAACGCTAAGCAAGAATGAAGTAGTTAGGTCGGGAGAACATCCAATTTCACGCGGATGACGTCGCGGGCAGAAGCTAGTATCTCGATATATAAACTTCTTCTCTAGTGCCAGCAAGTGTTTTTTTACCCAACTGCGGCGAAGCCCTAAAGGAGGGTTATGTGGTTGACCTGTATGTATGTATGTATGTCCGTTTCTTTGTTCCCTCGTAACTCCTAAATGAATGAACGGATTTGGATAAATTATATGTCTTTAGATTTGTCTTGGTAGCGCGAGTGTCACTGGCTAATTTAAAATAAAAATAAAGTAAAATAGCGGATTTGGGGTGCCATTTTGTGGAGTTTGATTTTTTTTTTCTTCTAATACCATCAAAATGAAGCGTTTTAAAGGTGATTACAAAAATATATACAACTTATATGGTTAAGAGTAATTCGAAGTGACAAATCGTAAAAAAAGCTTTTAAATAACCCTCAGGACCAAAACTCCTTGCAAGAACTAAATCATCTGCGAAATCTTTCACATTTGTAAACTATAAGCTGGAAATAAAAAAGTAATTAAAAAAACTAAAAAACCCGACTGCGGTAAAACTGAAAAGCTAAAAACAAGCCCATTTTGACAGACCAGCTGCCGTGGTTGGTTAAGATACCGGCTATCATGTCGCAGGTCGTGGGTTCGATTCCCATCCAGGACAAACATTTGTGTGCATGAACATGTCTGTTTGTTCTGAGTCTGGGTGTAATTATGTATCAATCTGCTTAGCCTTTTCCCAACTATGTTGGGGTCGGCTTCCAGTCTAACCGGATGCAGCTGAATACCAGTATTTTACATGAAGCGACTGCCTATCTGACCTCCACAACCCAGTTACTGGGTAATACGATACCCCTTGGTAAGACTGGTTGTCAGACTTTCGGGCTTCTGACGACCCGTAACGACTGTCAAAGATCATCGAATGACAACCGGGACCAACGGCTTAACGTGCTTTCCGAGGCACGGAGGAGTCTCGGTATGAAAAGATGGTCACCCATCCACAGACCAACCCTGGCAAGCGTAGCTTAACCTGATGGATCGACCCGTGCGGCTGTTATTACTTAGCCACGAGCTCCTTATTATGTATATGAGTAAGTATTTACAAAAAAAAAAAAGTAGTGTATGTAGTATATCAATTATCTGGTTCCCATAGTACAAGCTCTGCTTAGTTTGGGATTAGATGACCGTGTGTGAAATGTCCCAGGATATTATTATTATTATTTTAAAGTTTTTAAGTAAATTACTTCTATTTAAAGCAGTTTAAAATGGGCTAGTTTTTAGCTTTGCAGTTTTACCGCAGCCGGGTTTTTTTAGTTTTTTTAATTACTTATATTTACAAGAATAACTCGACATTAAAACATCTGTTACCAAAAATTTTAACACAGCAACATCGTATCATAACATCGTTCGGTCTACCTACACGATATCCATTTAGCTTCAAGCCCCAATATATTTTAATCGCGTGTAAGCTTTGCGATAGTGTTGACTTTGCGGGACAACACTAGTGTAGGTATTTCAGCTAACGGTTGTCGGTACTACACTAGACTAGGGTGATATTTTATGAATTCAAACGTAGTGATGGGATCCGGAATTTGAAAATGTTCAGCATTTTTTTTTAATTTATTTTGATTTTGTTGAAGGTTTTTATTTTTTAAGTAAAACGTGAAAGGCTTTATGATTGTCGATTTCTTTTGATGGAGTGATGACTGTTGTATTTTTTTTTTCAGAAGTATTTTCTCAAAACATATTTAGCATTTTCAGAATGATAAATGTCGTTCTGGTAAGATCAATAATCAGTTCTAATACATCTGATGGACTTTTTACGTGAATCCACTACAAGCATAACCCTGCGTCCTAACCGAACGAGACGGTCGCGCAAATACGCAACTCTGCGATCGTTTACCTGAATAATGACGTTAATACGCGACCTGATTGATCGCGCGAGTATGTCATACTAGAAGTTCTGCGAACAGTACACCTCGCGTGCACAATATTTTTTGCAACTATTAATATACGAGTCGTGTTGCGGGTGCACAGTAGCGCCATCTAGTGACCTTATTGTAAAACTAGCATTAATATTAGTTTTAAAGCCTCGTTTAAGAGAGTTCTGATAATTTCTTTCAGAATTCTCTAGTTATGTGATAAGAAGGTGGTCCCACGTACTCCATCAATAGCAGTCCTACACCACGCAGTTAAAGAGCCAATTCCACTGGTAGAAATCTAAAAGTGAGCAATTTACTGCATTTTGAGGAGCTTTTGTGCTCATCACGCTGAAGATCTTCATCAGATCTTCACCAAATTTTTACGAGACCCATGTAAAATAGCTACCATTCAAATAAAAATATAACCATCGAAATCGGATCTCATTAGACGGAGATATCCAGTATCCCCTTTTTGCCCTTTTTTGGAAGGAGAACCCCTCCAATAAAAAATCCCCGACGGCAAAAAAATTCTATAAAGTTGGAAAACCTGTAGGTATAGCAAGTTTTGTCCTGATCGCTTATAAAATAGGCTAACAAACTGACAGACGAAAGCAAATTTTGCCTGAATTGAAGCGGAGACTCTTCGCTTGTTTAGTTAACTAGCAGGACGCTCTCGTATTCGCGCGACAGACGCTTTCGGTTAGAACGTGGCCTAAGAATTACATACTTAATTATGCTTAGTAATTACAAAAAAAAACAAGTATTTTTTTCACGTCGTATGGTGTAGACCATACACCATGTTGTTTATATAGCAAGTAGTGGTAAACGAATTGGTGTGGGTTAGTTACAGGCGTCAGCACATCAAGCTATTCGAAACTGTCAAATTTTCCCAATCAACCTTGAACCTAATGCTTTAGCGATAAAGCTAAAGGTCTATTAAAGAAATTTTACAGATTGTAGTAGCTTGATGTGCTGGCGTCTGTACCATAACTAAAAAGAGAAAAATAAAAAACTTTTCTTCAATTATCAAGATAATAATAATAATAATAAGCGCCGCACAATGATAATCGATGTCACTATCCCGCATGACGAGAACCTCGTGAAGGCTGAGAAGGAGAAACAATTGAAGTATCTCGACTTAGCCCACGAGGTTGTCGCTATGTGGGACGTGGACTCGGCAATCATTGTGCCGATAGTCGTTACGGTCAATGACCTTATCGCTAAGAGCCTCGACCAACATCTCAAGAGGCTCTCGTTGGGTGGCTGGGTGAAGGGCCTGATTCAGAAGGCAGTCCTCCTTGATACGGCGCGTATTGTGAGGAGGTTCCTGTCTCTGGGACCCTAACCACCGGTAGCTTGGACCCTGTTCCCCATGCCGGTGGATTTCTATTTTTTATATTTTTAAATGTTTTTTTTTTTAATTCTAATATTTAAAAATATAATTTATATGTAAAAAAATGAATAAAGGAGATAATAATAATAATAACCCCACCGCTGTATCTCTACGTTGACGTCGTGGTGGGGCTTGCGTGCTCCAAACTTTAGGTCTGTGCCGGTAGAGTTTGCCGGAACGGGTCTAGGATGAAGAGCCAGACCGAGAGAGATACAAAAACCCGCAGGGCAGCATGTGGCAAGCTGATGGGCAGTAGCGACCCCATGGACTCTATCTCCCGGGAGAAATCTTGTCCTCATCTCTGGCTTGCCATTATTGGCCAGCTGGAGTGAACACTGACGAGGAACAGAGCTCCCACCCCTTTCTTGCCTTTATTGGCCGGCTTGAGTGGAGATTCGCAAGAGCAAACGTGCTCGGAGGAAGGAAGTATTCCAGTAAGGTGCTGGTAGGGATCTTGACCGTACTTCCGGGATTGTCCTGATAGCCGTGGAATACCTCTCCACTCCTCAAGCACCTCAGGAAGTGTTGCCCCCTTGTCGCTACGTCACTATGTGCTAGCGGCTGTCTCCGGGGGCCCATTATTGAGTGTGCAAGTCACCCCCTGCCATTTTATCCGTGTATAATATATAATATTGGTCAGGCAGGGGACATAGTTCTTTCATAGTTTAACCAACCACGCCAACTGGCCTATCAGATAAAGACAAAGTAGAATAAATTTGAATGAAGCTAACTCAAAAACTATCCAATCTAAGTTAATAACATGTATATTGGGCACTCCGAATGCATCTTCTACTAAATGAAAAACGAATTTTTAAAATCGGTCCACATTTAAGGAAAATATCGATGAACATACATAGATAAAAAAAAAAAAGTTTTTGAAGTCGGTTAAAAAATGACTTGTTTTGGTTTGTGACTTGTGTGTGGTTTAGTATGTAGACATAGAAAATGCACAATCGTTCCATATAATATACTTATCTCACTTACAATTCTGAATTCTAACTCGTTTTCCAACTTTGTACGCACGCCGAATAATAACAAACAGCTCTATTTTCTATACCAAAAAAAATTGAGTCGTACACGCACAGATTACCAAAACTATTGTTGAAACAATATTAGGAAAGTATTATATATATCGAATAGATGACATCGTGCAAGGAAACGCTCGAGAGATATCTTAAATGATCATAAACTGCCTGAAAAAATCCCCTTTGGATAGGGAAAATGCTGTTACATCCTTATTAATCAACAATAAACTGAAGAACAAGTGAATTTCGACCTTATTGCTTTTAGATAAGAGAGAGGGATGATTTGGTGGAGTGTAAGTTCTAAGTTGGGTCTGTAGGATATAATCTTAAATCGATAGTAGTTTGTTGTTTATCTTAATATAAAAGATATTTTTTTGTCAAGCGCCGAAATGGATATTGTCAGTTAAGTTAGGAGTGACGTTTTCTTAATAGTTTTATGAAAAGGAAAAACAGTAAGAGTCGTTGACTTTAGTTAAAATAAAAAAATAAAACTTATGATCATTACAGCTGGGCAGCGTTCGGGAAGCTACGCACACGCAGCGGGCCTACAATGCTCTCAGAGTACAGTACAAAAACGCCTTTAGGGTTCTGTTGCGACTGCCTCGTTTTTGCAGTGCCTCGGGTATGTTTGCCGATGCGAGGGTGGATGACTTTTACGCTATAATGTGAAAACAGTCAGCCTCACTAATTCGCAGAATTCGAGGGAGTGGCAACGGAATCCTAAGGATGATTGCAGACAGAACAGTTTCGGCAGCTGTGAAAAGGCTTATCAGGCTGCATGTTACCTGATTACTGATGAACGTAATAATTTATTTCAATTTCAAGTTTATTTTAGTTTTAGCTTATTTTCTATTAATATCAATTTAATTTAATTTTATTTTAAATTATTTATTTCAATTTAATTTTAATTTATTTTCAAGAATACGTTACGTTTTTCAGTGTTAGTTATTAATTAATTGATAATTACCTCATTACTAACATAGTGGTAAGATAATGTTATACTAACAAAATATGGAATATATTAAATAGTCTGAAATAAACGGATTTTATTTTTATTTCTTTTTGTTTTTATTATGTTCTTGTCCAACATACCACACTATCTCAAGACAAAAGTCTTTGACCAGTGCGTGTTGCCAGTGATGGTCTACAGCACTGACATGAGGTCACTCATAATAGGCCTTATTAGATGGCTAAAATTCACTCCAAGGTGATCAAATCAGAAGAGAAGAGATCTGCCGGAGAACCAAGGTAACCGACATAGCCCGAAGAATTGCCAAACTTAAGTGCCAGTGGGCAGGACACATTGCTCACAGAACAGATGCCCGATGGCGCCGAAAGGTTCTGGCATGGCGAATGCGTACTGAAAGACGTAACGTGGGTAGGCCTCCCACAAAGTGGACCGATGACCTTGAGAAAGCCGCAGGAAGCACAGAACCGGTCGAAGTGGCGTACTTATGCCCAGCAGTGGACGTCTTTCTGTTAAATGATGATGATGATGATTGTCTTTTCGCCATGGAAAAACTATCAAAAGATTTTTTTTTAAACTTCGATTATGTGCATGTACGTATGTGTAACCCGTTTAGAATTCCCGAAAATAGAATAGTTCACTGAGGTAAATAGTCATCCATCCATTCATTCATATGCATACTAATTATAAAATAAAAACTTTTTAGCAAAAAATAAAAATGACTTCCAAAACCTAACACTACAAAGTGAATAATAACTTTAATTTAATTAAAGTTATTCACTTTTTAGTTGTCGTACCTACCCCACACAAATTCATTTATCACTATCTGCTATGTAAATAACAGTGATAGGAAGTTGGTTTTGTATTTTCATTTTTTGCCACTGACTTCCGAAATTAAAGTTATTATTCACTTTGTAGTGTTTTGTTTTGGAAGTCGGTTTTATTTTTGGCTAAAAAGTTTTTATTTTTCACTTTTTAGTTGTGGTACCCACCCCACACAAATTCGACTGTCACTATCTGCTATGTAAATAACAGTGATAGGAAGTTATTAAAACATCATCCGCATAGATTAAAACATCATCCACATATCCATACTAAGTGGGAAAAATACTCATTATTGAAGCTAACTCAAAAACTGTCCTAGCTAAGTCAATACAATTTATATGGGACCATCTAGGAAGAATACCCTTTCAAACAAAAAAAATACAGCCGAATTGAGAACCTCCTCCTTTTTGAAGTCGGTTAAAAATAAATGTGACACTAACTCTGCCTGTGTGTGTTTTCTTTGACTGCTGCCTAAATCCATAAACCGATCATTATGAAATTTGACAGATAGGTAGCCTGAGAACTGAATAAGGACATAGGCTACTTTTAATTCAGCATATTTGTATGAAAAAATGCTGAAACACAAAATATACACTGATGACGTTCGCAGGCAACAGCGATTTTAAATAATGTATTCATGTAAACTCGTAATAGCAGAAGATAGCAGCGATTTAGTTCAATCATTCAATTTAGTTCCAATAATGTCTACTTTCAAGAAAATCTATTAACTTTAACTATTTCGTAAGAAAACCTTGAGGGCTTAGTAATAGCTACAGATTGATTTTGTTCTATTTACCTTGGTATTGAAAATCGTGGAGAATAGTAACTTTCGGGAACCATGATTATGATTTTTTCTTTTTCTAGCTTATGCCTGCGGGTTCGCCCGCGTGGATGCCCAAAATCATTCCATAGGAACGTACTATTGGGAGAAAAATATCCATCTCAGGTCAGGTCATAATCCACCTGTGTGCCAAAAGCGATGGCCCAAAAATAACCCAGGCCCGGCGCAAAAGTTTTGTATCTCAGATTTTGGAGGATATTTAAAAATAATATTTAAAACTATCACTATCTCTCTAATCGGGTGGCTAACATTCTTTTTTTTTTTGCTCGATATGTTTTACAGGTGTTCTTATTAAAAACTCATTTATCGATCAAAATATTAAAAAAAAAAATATAAATAAATAATAAAATAAAATTTATAAAATTACAAATAAATACTTATATTACCTTATTTATGTCTGCCTACCCCCTTATTTATGTCTGGTTGCCGTCTGGGTGGCGATTGCACAATAATCACAAATAATAATAAATATTTTAGTCGACAAATGAGATTTTAATAGGAACACCTACAAAACTTCTCGAGCAAAAAAAAAATGTTAGCCACCCGATACAGAGATAGTGAAAGTATGGAATATTACTATTAAATATCCTCTAAAATCTGAGACACAAAACTTTTGCGCCGGGCCTGAGTTTTTTTTTTTTATGGGGCTTGGGCCAGCTCTTTTCATTGAAATTCAGCCTTTAAGGCATGAAAGGTACCAGACAAACTGACAGAATTACTTTTGCATTTATATTATTAGTAAGGATGTCTTTATGAGCAAACTGATAATAAACAGCATTGACTTAGTTCAATCATTCAATTGAGTTCCAATAAAATAAGTTTCTGGTGTCAAGAAAATCTATTATCTTTAACCACTTCGTTGGAAGACGTTGAGGGCTTAGTAATGACTTACAAATTGATTGCTTAACAATCAATTTGTAAGCAAATATCTTGTTCTATTTACCTAAGTTTGAAATTCTTGGAAACTAGGAAGCTGTAGAGACCCTGTTAATAGGGAAGTTTCAAGAGAAACCCTTTAATTTTCAAAGTTATTATTTCTAGATAGCTGGAGCTTAAAAAGGATTGTGAACGTTTGATCGGGTAAACCTTAAAGCAAATGAAAATTAAGAATTTTGGTCTGCCTTCATGCTTTCCTCTCACGTGTCGACAGAACACCATTGGATCTTAGAAAATAACTATGTATCTAAACATCAAATATCGTCATCCAATGCGGGCTTACAGTAGTTGTGAATCTATGGGGTTTAGTTGATATTCGGAGTACACATTGATAAACCTATGCGGTTGTAATATATGACGACGCTTGAAGGGTGAACTTATCGATAGGCATTTGTTATTTATTTTTTAGCCTTATTCGTAAACTGTAAACTGGAACCGCATTACAAATATTTTTTGTTAAGGCATGTTTTAGAGCTTGAAGAGCTCTTAATATCTCTGCCTAGCCTTTTCCCAACTCTATTGGGGTCAGTTTCCAGTCTAACCGGATACAGCTGAATACTAGATTTTAACATAGAAAATGTTTTTCGATCGCTTCAGTATGGCCCCCATTTTCGCTCAGAGTGTGACATCGCCTTGGTGTCGTGAGTTTTAGGGCTACATGAATGGTTGAGGTCTCAAAGACGCGTATCGACAAGGGCTACAATATGGTGGAAAAAAAAGTTAAAACTTTTCATGAAAATCGCAAAAATGTGAAAAATTCGATAATTTTTTTAGGGTCTTTTGTCATAAAATCAAATATACGAGTATCTCAAAAACTAAATAGGATATTGAAAAATTAAAAATACCCTCGGGGTATTGAGTGGGGATTCATTAAAAAAAAAACAAGTCCTCTATATAACTGTCGAGGCAGGAGGGTGCCCTTTGTGTGACGTAATTTCGGGGGGGAGCGCGCTCTTTACATACGCGTTGCGTCTCTGAGTTGCTATGGGGGTGTTTAAAAAGTTTAATCGTGAAATTGTTTTTGTATTTATTTGTAAATACGTATTTCAATTTAATTTATAATGATGTTAATTTAATTTCTTGTTAACTTAATACTTTAAATTACTAATTAAAACTTTATATTTGGGACTAAAATTATTATTTCTAAGTCCGTAACTATTTTATATCGCTTCTTTGTTGTTGTGTTAAACGAAAAACGTTTGTTGCCAAATCCGTCCCTGACTAATTAATGTTGCTTATCAATATGGCGGCGCGGGGATGAATCATGTCTTTCTATATAAATACAACTATGGATTAATGTTTGATCTGCTACTTTTTATATGTCTGTGGTGACCGTTCATACGTACGTAGGTACTGTGGAGGTTTATTTCAAGCCCCAGTGTATTTTTATCAGGCTGGCAGTACCCTTGACATTCGAACGGTCACTTTGATAGCTTTGGTCTAGGGAGACGTCAACGAGACAGGCCCCTCGGCCAATATAGGCGCGTTGGTTTTAAAAGATATAATATAGAAAATTATTTTAATAATAAATATAATACAGTCTAACGATTCAGATTATTATTTATCAGCTTAGACCCCGAAGAAGTACGGATCTTTTCGGAGATCGCTACAGTACTCTAAATTATGACAGACCAGCTGGCGTGGTTGGTTAAGATATCACCTATCTTGCCGCAGGCCGTGGGTTCGATTCCCATCCAGGAAAAACATTTGTGTGCATGAACATGTCCGTTTGTCTTGAGTCTGCGTGTAATTATCTATACAAGTAAGTATTTACAAAAAAAAAAAGTATATATCAGTTATTTGGTGTCCATAGTACAGGCTCTGCTTAGTTTGGAATCAGATGACCTTGTGTGAATAATGTCCCAGGATATTATTGGGTTGGCTAATAAGTAATGAGCGACATACAACTATTTTATTTATTTATTAAATGAATAATTGTTAATCATTAATAATATATTCACCGTCGTTTTCTACTACCATTCGCCATCGATCTGGCAAAGAGTGAATGGCGTCCGCATAGAACTTCGTTGGTTTTGAATTGAAAAGTCATCTATGTATTGTTTCAAGCGTGGTTCATCGTCAAAGCTTTTTTCCGTAAATTATTACTAAGTGATCGGAACAAGCTGAAATCAGTTGGATGGAGGGTGGGGTATTATTTCCCAATTAAGCTCCAATAGTTTTAGCCTGGTACTCTTAAAAATATGCGGCCGGGCATTGTCGTGCAGGAAGCATATTTTGTCGTGATGTGGACGTTTGCGATGGATGTCAAGCTTCAGTTTTTCGAGTTGATCACAATATATTGTTGCTGTAATTGTAGTATTAGTAGGAAGGAATTCCCAGCTTATTACTCCGTGTATATCCCACCAGACAGAAAGCATTACCTTGCGAGGATGAAGATCACCTTTTGACGTTGGTTTTCTCTGTTCTTTACATCCCAGCCACTGGCGCTTGCGTGTGTGATTAATATAGAGAAATGTGCGGCGGAAAGATAAAAGTTGTACACAAATAACAGCTCGGTAGGTCAGCTGATCTTTACTTTATTGATGGGGTACCCAAACACTATATTTGTAAGTCTTTCCCAAACCATGTAAATGATTTTCTATGGTGTCATGAGAGCTCTCGAGCTGAACAGCCAAATCGCGTGTAGTTCTTTGAAGATCTTCTTCGATTAATAGTTTTAATTCATCGATATCTATTTCCACGGGGCGCCCAGACCTTGGTTGATCGGTTAAGGAAAAATCGTTATTGCGATACCGTTGGAACCAGCGCTTTGCTGTTGCTTCGGAGTCTGCATCGTGAGCTATCATTTCACATATATTACGTGTACGTACGTCAAAGTAAATAAATAATGGAAACCAGTGTAAATGGAATAATAGAAAACAATTTAATAACAGATTTCCTTTGTACATCATTTTCAACGTTTAAATCCGAATACGGCTTTCGTCCACCTTTTCACGGCAACGCTATTGTAAAAAATGCGGTGTTCCATTTTCCTGGAAGACTTTTCAACTAGGTAACAATAAAATGATACGTGATACGTTTTATTTGTGGATCAGCGGATAAATAAAAAAATATATTTTATGGATTCCTCATATATCATAACATAAGATGTCAAAAAATTTACTTTACAAACTTTATGGAGTGCTTTAGACCATCGAACTGAATAACTTTTATACATGATACTTTTATCCGCTAATAACACATGGGATGAAATTCATCCCACTTTTTTTATTAAGTAGGTAGTGGTTAGTGGGAGTAAAGTCATCCCACGCAAATCTGCTTTTGGTTTGAACCTTGTTCCACCACTATTAAGGAGTCTTTTCTAATTCCATACATTTAGTTTGATGCACTATCTATTTCCGAGGAACTTGAGGTACGCCAACCCTCTATGCGACTAGTCAATCGTCTATGGAAAGATTATTTTTAGTCTGTAGTTGCAAATCTTTTTAAAAGGTTTTTGTTCAAACTGGAATGCTTGTAATTAATGAAAATTGTATTAAGGTAAGTGGTTTTATTTATCCTTCGTGCTAAAAATAAACACACCATGCATTTTAAATCATAAAACATATAGGTCATTGCTTGTTTTTTCTTACTAGAGTCATTTCTTTGAAAGTGTAATTAAAAATTGTTTTGTTATTTTTTACAACCAATTTTGAAAATGAAAAGAATTCATACTTTCAAATGAAACGTACATTACTGTAAATCCCTACTCACTAGCATTCTAAGAAACATTCAACGGTCACACAATTCTAAGAAGCTACGATGCAAATCGGTTTTGTTTACAAGATTACCGCGGGTGGGGCGCTTAACACTTTTCCCCGCGCGCGGGTGAGCACAGCGGTTCAGCTCAGCGGTTATGGAGCTAAGCTGCTATATTCAGGGTGGATTTTTGAGATGGAGCAATATGGGCAGGTACCTTATTCGTTGTCGCTACAATTAAGCGGTCTGTCCTTAACTTTTTGAAACAATTTAATCTGCATTCACACATTTTTAAAAATGTGCAGTCAGCAAGAAAATGGTCAATTT
Organism: Dicycla oo; assembly: GCA_948252095.1. Classification (NCBI taxonomy): domain Eukaryota; kingdom Metazoa; phylum Arthropoda; class Insecta; order Lepidoptera; family Noctuidae; genus Dicycla; species Dicycla oo. Next base: position 20,837,871 of record OX411733.1, read on the forward strand.
TCTCAAAAAAAAAAACTTTTTTGATGCCATATCCACTCACCCGCTTGCTCTCAATATTGTGCAGACGACGCGCGAATGGCGCGCGTACGATGAGTCATTGATTACGCAACCACAGAAAACTTCGTTCGTAATGCCGATAGAACCCTTCGGTTTTTGAGACAAATATGCTACATTAAACATGAAACGCAAGCGGTGCGCCAACACCCAAAATTACAAAAAAATAAAACAGGAACGCGCCGGTTTGACGAGACTCCATTTGGTCCGTTCGATCGCAAGTGAATTTGTAGTTGCCGGAACAAAAGCGGCATCCTGTTTCTTATAATAAAGATCAAAATAATTCTATCAAGCCAACTGGGGTGAAGTTTGAGTACTTAAAATATATGAAATCGCATAAAACTTCGCTGGACTGGGGGCTAAATATGGAACGAACATAGCAGATAGTTACAGATTTAACACTCCATTAACACCGCTTTCTGCTATTGTAGAACACGCATGCATTTCGTGGGATTTAAACGTGTATTATGGGTACCTAACGCACACACTCATAGGATTCATCTGTTACTAACTGGTGTTCCTTGTGGCGACCTGCGCCAATGCACTAATGAGAAATTTTGCGACAAAACTAAAATTCTACAATTGTAGAGCGCGCGAGTGTTGACATTTTTGTCCGAAGATTACCTAAGAAGAATTTTTGACCGAAGTTAAGAAGTTAGTACTGATGATGAAGATACAATAGCAGGTGACACTGAAGATGAGATTTATCCTCAATATCAGGTCCTTCAATGTCCTGAATATTGTAAAAAAAAAAACTCTGCAAAAAAAAGAAAACCGCCGACTTCCAAAAAACACTACAAAGTGAAAAATAACTTCAATTTCAGAAGTCGATGTCTTTGGATCTGTATTATATATATTTTTTATGTATGTTCACCGCTTTCTCTGTCAATGGTGGACCGATTTCGAAAATTCTTTTTTGTTTGAAAGGCCTTCGAGGTGGTCCCATTGTCACCAAGTTAGAATCTGATATGGGGATCCCATATAAATCGAGGTTAATCCTCAAACTTTATAGGCATACCTATAGCAATTTGGATATTTTTTATAGTAACTCGTGCATTTACTTTCGCAAAGCCCCATTTGGTGAAGTGCAACTGATAATGAAGACCACAGATGGCCATCGGAACTACTCAACAATAAGTATTTCACGGGTTGCGATTCGATTAGGTACCTACTTTAATATAGTTGCTAAGCAATTTATGCTCGTCACTCGTCGTGAATTAGAGCTAACGGTGACTTCCCCATCAGCTCCAGTTCTCCTGGTGCTTACTAGGAGAACTCCTCAACAATTAACGTCCCTACATCGGGAAAAGCAATATTTTGCAAAAGGTGATGAGCAGTTGACATTAGGCTATTGTAACTTAGATAAATTACAAAATGACCCACTGAAAAGTGATAAAAAAACTTTTTTACAAAAGGAAAACACTGACTTCAAAAAAAATAACACTACAAAGTGAAAAATAACTTTAATTTCAGAATTCGGTGGCAAAAAGAGAAATTAAAGTTATTAGTCACTTTGTAGTGTTTTTTTTGGAAGTCGATGTTTTTTTTTCCCAGTACAATGTGATATTTCCATTTTCGAGAACTGGGTCGGGCACATACCTGTAGTACTGCACTTCCGATTCTACGACGCTGTATTTCAGAGCAAGTTGCTGATGGATAATCCTAGCTACCGGGTTGTGTTATTATTATATTGCCATTGTGTTATTATTATTGTGTTGCCATTATTATTATTATCATTTGCAAGCTTAAGTTCGGTTTCCAACAGTTGATATATTTTGCGGCTTACGGTAAGGTAAACTGGTAGAAAACGTCACGTAACGAATAAGCGTTATGCCCCCTCCATGCAACTTTGTTTCTTTTTCTTCCTCTTTTGAAAGAGAAAGTGCGAATTTGGTCAAAACGAAAATCCAAGATGGCGGCTGCGACTTTTTCAAATTTTCACCAGTGTTCGGAGTGATTCATGAGGAAGGTTTAAGTGTATAATTAATTAAGGTTTTGTGTAAATTGGCTGAAATATGACGATGATTGTTGAAGATATCGGAAAAAAATCATGCCGAGTTAAGCTCCCTTAACTGGCATGCGCCGCGTAAACCTAGAGTAGTAAACCTAGTAACCTAGAGTAGTAGAGTTATATGAAAACAATGTATTATGGAATTAATACATTGTTTACCAGGATTAACAAATACGGTACATTCAATCCCGTTAGTACGTTCCCGTGGTATATACAGTATGTTAACCAACAGAGGGCGTTCCCGTTAACCCGCAATATTATAGCATCCATACATGCTAAAAAAAATATTACCATTAGAAAACAAAATGGTTTTTATTTTTTTTTAATATTAAAATATTCACTAAAATATTCAAAAAAATATAAAAATATTCACTAAAAATAAAAACTAAATTGCGATGTTTCCGTCCTTCAAGTACGCGTGTACAGAGTGTTTCTTTTACGTATCAATTCAACATTTTTAGTGAATATTTTAATATTAAAAAAAAAATAAAAACCATTTTGTTTTCGAATGGTAATATTTTTTTTAGCATGTATGGATGCTATACTATTGCGGGTTAACGGGAACGCCCTCTGTTGGTTAACATACTGTATATATATTCCAACATCCACACGGGCGAAGCATGCGTGCATCGATGGCGGCGCAACGGAATGTTGCCATTTTAAATAATTATTATCAATCAATCTACCTAGCCTTTTACCAACATGTTAGGGTCGGCTTCTATTCTAACTGGATGCAGCTGAATACCAGTATTTTACATGGAGCGACTGTCTATCTGACCTCCACAACCCCGTTCCTGGGTAACACGATACCCCTTAATAAGACTGGTTATCAGATTTTTGGGCTTCAGACTACCCGTAACGACTGTCAAAGATCTACAAAGACAGCCGGGATCAACGGCTTAACGTGCTTTTCAAGGCATAAAGGGGTATTTAAATTATGAAACTAATAGTCACCCATTCGAGAATCGATCACGGCAAGCGTTACTTAACCTTGAAGTTCGACCCGTGTATAACTAAGAAAATGTTCGTAATTAAAACCCTTATCCAAAATATCAATCGTCATAAAATCCAAATCGCGATTATATTGCAGTGTAACAAAACCAGGTTAATATCAGGATATATTTTTTCTCGAACACTAATTATTATAGTTAATTCCATAAAAAAAGTAAAAGCATGTTAGTGACCACATAGGAACTTATTAGCACAAAAAGCAAGAGTCATCAAATAGAATTCAAAATGACTTTTATAATGCAGTGCAATAAAAATAGGCTAATATATTTTAATCAACTCTTTGTTTTCCATAAGTCCCAGATTATTGCGGTCATTAATTATCACGACTACTACCATTGTAAATGAGGTGAAGATTTCTCCAAGATTTTCCTTGACCATTTGAGCCTTTGATAAATTGTATAGTAATTAATTTCTTCGTCGTTATTATTTTACGCCTCGTCTACTAATCTTCTTAATGTTGTGATTCAAGTGGTTGGTTGATTCGAATAATAATTTATTATTAAAATAATTGTCTTGTAATATTGTTTTTGTATTTTGTGGCTGGGTTAATTTAGTGTTAGATGTTTATTAATTGTATATTTTGTTTGTTTTGATTTTTTTTCGGATATCGATTGTGATCATTAAAAATAGAAAAGTGGCCTAAGTATCCTGATAGTAACAAGAACTATTTGATTTACTTATCTTCACAGTTGTATATATGGAAAAAGAAAAGGTGTTGCGACGACCCCACGTAACATGGGATAAGGGCAGGAAGATGAGGAGCTTCTCAATTGTAAATATGGAAGAAGAAAGGTGTTGCGACGACCCCACGTAACATGGGATAAAGGCAGGAAGATGATGATCTTCACAATTGTAAATATGGAAGAAGAAAAGGTGTCGCGACGACCCTACGTAACATGGGATAAGGGCAGGAAGATGATGATCTTCACAGTTGTATATATTATATGGAAGAAGAAAAGGTGTTGCGCCAACCCCAGGTAACATGGGATAATAGCATGAAGATGATGATCTTCACAGTTGTATATTTGGAAGGAGAAAAAGTGTTGCACCGATCCCACGTAACATGGGATAAGGGTAGGAAGATGATGATCTTCACAGTTGTATATATGGACAAAAGAAAAGGTGTTGCGCCGACCCCACGTAACATGGGATAAGGGCAGGAAGATGATGATCTTCACAGTTGTATATATGGAAGAAGAAAAGGTGTTGCGCCGAGCCCACATAACATGGGATAAGGGCAGGAAGATGATGATCTTCACAGTTGTATATATGGAAGAAGAAAAGGTGTTGCGACGACCCCACGTAACATGGGATAATAGCAGGAAGATGATGATCTTCACAGTTATATATATGGAAGAAGAAAAGGTATTGCGACGACCCCACGTAACATGGGATAAGGGCGGGAAGATGATGATCGTCACAGTTGTATATATGGAAGAAGAAAAGGTGTTGCGCCGAGCCCACGTAACATGGGATAAGGGTAGGAAGATGATGATCTTCACAGTTGTATATATGGACAAAAGAAAAGGTGTTGCGCCGACCCCACGTAACATGGGATAAGGGCAGGAAGATGATGATCTTCACAGTTGTATATATGGAAGAAGAAAAGGTCTTGCGCCGAGCCCACATAACATGGGATAAGGGCAGGAAGATGATGATCTTCACAGTTGTATATATGGAAGAAGAAAAGGTATTGCGACGACCCCACGTAACATGGGATAATAGCAGGAAGATGATGATCTTCACAGTTGTATATATAGAAGAAGAAAAAGTGTTGCGCCGAGCCCACGTAACATGGGATAAGGGTAGGAAGATAATGATCTTCACAATTGTATATATGGAAGAAGAAAAGGCGTTGCGCCGACCCCACGTAACATGGGATAAGGGTAGGAAGATGATGATCTTCACAGTTGTATATATGGACAAAAGAAAAGGTGTTGCGCCGACCCCACGTAACATGGGATAAGGGCAGGAAGATGATGGTCTTCACAGTTGTAGTTACTTGAAAGTTTCAAGAAAGAACTGAATCTCAAAGAGGATCAACGCTTGTGGGTGTACTAAGGCTAACACTTCGGAGAAAAGAGACGTGATGATATTATGTGTATACTTAGTATAATTATTACAATGTATCATTAGAGCATCTTGTTTAATACGAGTATCTTGTCAGGAAGACCACTATTCCTGTAAGTAATTTGATACACCTAAACCTTGCCCTGCTGTAGGTAGGTACTGTGAAAACTATGCTATAGTAACTCTACTACAGTAGAGTTTCACTAATCCGGCACTTCAATAGACCGATACGTCCAATAATCCGGCACCCTCCACCCGCGCCTCCCTCGCCCCTCTACGCCTATGCGCTCCGTCACCGCGTCGTTGTCTAGCAGTCTAACCTCAAAACTTATCACGTGCACGTGCGTTCGTATTTACCTAATGTTTGGAAGTGAGACAAATATGTACATACATACATTATATTCTCTTTATGAAATTTTTTATTTTATTTAATATAACTTTTTCTCTACAATCCAGTTATCCGAACATTCCAATAATTCGGCACCCTCTGGTTTTAATAGTGCCGGATTAGTGAGATCCTACTGTATTGCATAGGTACTTGTAGATGAGTTTTTCTCAAGGAAATATGCACGTCCTATCCTTACTATATTTCTTCAGCTTTTCTTCAGAATAAAGCTAAAGCTTCACATTTCAAAGTAGCTCGACACTTGACTGAATGGTCGAATGTAACTATAATATTTGCAGCTTGTACAAAAAGGTCGTCCTTTAAATGAAACCTTTACAGTACCTATTTCAAATTAAAAAGCTAACAAGCCATGACTTACGAGTTGTAGGTCGTAGGCGCTTCACTTTGTGTAAATTATTTCATCACCACCGTCTTCAAAACGGTAAAAGAAAACATCGTGAGGAAACCGGCATGTCCTAGAACTAAAAATTCAAAGACGTGTGATCTCTACCAACTCGCAAGGGGTCCTCGTGGTAGAAAAATAAAATAAAATATAATATACGTATAATAATAATAATAAAATTATTTAAGAGGCCTCTGCGAGTTGGCTTCGGATCCTCGTATGCCTTCCAAAGGTCCGGGACCCCAGGATCCCGAGAAATGTAAAATAATAAAAATAATAACTTATAATAATAATAACTCCAAACTTTAGGTCTGTGCCGGTAGAGTTTGCCGGAACGGGTCTAGGATGAGGAGCTAGACCAAGAGATACACTCCGACAGAGTGGGATCTCTGTTCCTCGTCACTCCAGCCGGCCAATAAAGGCAAGCCAGAGATGAGGACAAGATTTCTCCCGGGAGATAGGGTTCATAGGATCGCTACTGCCCAACAGCTCGCTACATGCTGCCCTGCGGGTTTCTGGGTCTCTCTTGGTCTGGCTCTTCATCCTAGACCCGTTCCGGCAAAGAAAATTCTACCGGCACAGACCTAAAGTTCGGAGCGCGCAAGCCCCACCACGACGTCAACGTAGAGATACAGCGGTGGGGAGCCCCACCACGGCGTCAACGTAGAGATACAGCGGTGGGGTTATTATTATTATTAATTCTTTTTTTTCTCTTTCTTGCCTTTATCCACTCAAGCCGGCCAGGCTTGAGTGGAGATTCGCAAGAACAAACGTGCTCGGAGGAAGGAACTATTCCAGTAACGTGCTGGTAGGGATCTTGACCGTACTTCCGGGATTGTTCTGATAGCCGTGGAATACCTCTCCACTTCTCAAGTACCTTAGGAAGTGTTGCCCCCTTGTTACTACGTCACTATGTACTAGCGGCCGTTTTCGGGGGCCCATTATTGAGTGTCAGTGTCAGGTCAGGCAGGGGACATAGTTCTGCCATAGTTCAAGTTACCCAATCCACTGTAGCCACCCAGACCCATAGTCCAATATGTTTTGTTTCCACGTACAAAAATAGCCCTAAACCAACCGGGGGTTGTCCTTGGGTTCACTTGCATAGTGCATACAGGGATAATCGTCGGTTGGTGCCTCCTCATCATTAAAAATTATTTAAGGGGCCGCTGCGAGTTAGCTTCGGCTCCTCGTACGCCTTCCAAAGGTCCGGGACCCCAGGGTCCCGAGAAAGTAAAAAAAAAAATGTATGTATATTATACATACGTATAATAAAACAAGCTTCTATCATAAAAGTTATAAAACTCAGACACCCACTAAACATTTCTAAATGTCAACAATTTCATTACACTGTAGGACAAATTAATTAGTCCACCAAACTTTTCGTGTAACACAATACAGACAAGTTCTACCTTGAACAATGAGCTGTAATGCTAGCTGTAGCCTTTTGTTTGTCTGACAGTGTACTGACAGTTGTTATAAAACCCAAATAGTTTATTTGCTGTCTTTTGTTTGGGATTCGATTTCAGACAGATCACTAATCATCGCTGCATCAATATACAGCGATGTTTAATGATTTTACTTTAAAACAGTGTGGTTTTTGTTGCCAATTTTAAATATTATCTAATAATTCCATTAAAATGATATGTTAGTTTCTTGTCGTTTTGTTTTATTTGATTATTTTATTTTTAAGTAGAATTTCAAGTTATTAGGGTCTACATACTTTTGAATAAATCTAAGGTCCAACTGTTTACGCATTTATTTTTTTTTGTTTATTCATAATTTACTGTATTTGCTTAGAGACGAAATACCAATGATCAATTCTTCCCTAGGCAAGAGGATTTTATTTACATTATCCTCAAACAACTTCATATTCATATGACAATACCATTCAAATTACCTGCAAATTTCAACACGAGTGCCCTCATTGGCTTAAATACCTGCTACGACACTGTCGGAGAAACTCATTAAACCGAAACATTCTAGTTTTAGTGTAGGTCGGCTAATACCTTTGTTTGCTCGCCAGTGTACGGCCACTGTTTTTCAAAGTTGTGGTTTCCGTTGTTTGGATTAATTATGGATATCATTTTATGACAAAAAATAATTTACAGTGTGTTTAATAACACTATTATTATAAAATTAGCTATTATTTTCGAAGTTTACTTGGTATAGAATTAGATCGATAATCTCCTCGTATAGATAAGTACGAGATTTAAACAATTTTATTTTATTTGTTTTTAGGGTTTCTTACCTTAAAAAGAAAGACGGAACCCTTATAAGATCACTCATGTGTATGTCTGTCTTCTGTCTGCCCGTCTGTCACAGCCAATTTGCTCCGAATCTAATAGACCGATTAAGTTGAAATTTGGTATTCGTACATGTATGAATTATGTATGTTGTTTGTATGTAATGTAAGTGTTGAACGGCCTGTCTGGTAATGTATTTTTTGCTATTTTTATTTATTTATGTTTTCTTCACTTCGTTGCTTTTTATTTTTATTTTTATTCAATTTAGATTCAAATGGTCAACATTTTATTTTAATTTTATTCATAACAACTAACAGCTACAATATAAAACTTAGAAACAAGGCCCTGGTGACCTGTAATACAGGTTTTTATATAAACCTACTTCAGGCGCCAGTCTCTCACAATGTTAGCTTATTGTTCGTGCGCTATTGTTAACTATTAGCACTATGTACAGACGCCAGCAGGTCAACCTACCCGAAACTGTCAGATTTTCCCAATCAACATTGAACCTAATGCTTTAGCAATAAAGTCGAAAATCTATTAAAGAAATCTGACAGATTGTAGTAGCTCTATGTGCTGTCGTCTGTACATAACTTGTGTCGAGAAAATAAACGTTTTATATTATTTTTATTATATAAATACACAAAACATAAAAACAATATTGCAGCCCACAACGCTGTTCACGACATTAATAATATTAATAGCACTACCGTTGGCTTTAACCAATGGGCTACTCCAGGTATTTATAAAAGTAGAGCGAGACTATGCGAATTATATGGTTTGAAAAAGCACAGGTTTAATACTCCTTTCCTAGAGTATGTCAAAAATTATTCAAAATTATTTAAAAGTATTTGTGTTTGTGCTAAATCTAAATTTTTAAGCAATACAATTAAAAATTCCAATAACAAAGTAAAAACCACTTGGAAAATTATTAACAATGAAACGGGTAAGTCGGTTAAACAAGACAAACAACTTGAAGTTATGGTCGACAACAAATTAGTTAATAAAGCAGCAGACGTTGCTGAGGCATTTAATGAGTTTTTTGCCAACATACCTATAACTACGACTCGCTCCTTAAATTCATCCCCGTCTAAAGCTGAAACCCTTTTGCATAGTAGTGTGCCTAAATGTGGTCGCTTATTTAGCTTCGAACATATAACACCTCGTGATGTAGTTAATGTATTTAACACACTTAAGTCTAAAAACACTGGTGATTACTGGGGCATCTCCATTAAACTGTTAAGTAATATAATAGACATAGTAGCCCCCTATCTAGCTGTTACTTTTAATAAATGTGTTGATGTAGGAACTTTTCCTGACCTCATGAAAAGTAGTAAAGTCATACCTTTATTTAAATCAGGTAATAAAAATGACGTTGGCAATTTTAGGCCTATTTCTATCTTACCTGCATTTAGCAAAATATTTGAAAAGTTAATACTCAAGCAGTTGCTAAGACATTTTAATTTAAATGGCCTCCTTCATGATGAACAATATGGCTTTACTGAAGGTCGTTCGACTACAGATGCGGGTGTTGCTCTGCTGAAACATATATTTAACGCATGGGAGAACTCGCAAAATGCTATTGGAATTTTCTGTGACCTTTCCAAAGCCTTTGATTGCGTGCACCATGACACGCTTTTGCGTAAACTACATCATTACGGTGTACAAAACGAAGCTCTTAAAGTAATAAATTCATATTTACATAATAGGTTTCAATGTGTAGATGTAAATGGTGTGAAATCTTCCGGGCTACCAGTTCAGTTAGGTGTACTTCAAGGTTCAATACTGGGTCCATTCTTGTTTTTAGTGTATATCAATGACTTACCATTCTATTTAAAGGGTATCTGTGACTTTGTACTGTTTGCAGATGACACCTCTCTTATTTTTAAAGTAGACAGGAATAGACAAGATTTTGACGACGTAAACAGTGCACTCTCAATGGTTACAGATTGGTTTACGACAAATAACTTAGTTCTCAATGCTAAGAAAACGAAATGTATAAAGTTTGCCTTATCGAATTTTAGAAATCTAGGACCCAACATCGTTTTAGATAAAGAGATGCTTAAAACTGTAGACTCGGCAGTTTCTCTGGGTATAACAGTAGATGCCAAACTTCAGTGGGGCCCACATATATCAAGCCTAGCGGGAAGGCTCAGTTCAGCCGCCTACGCCGTCAGGAAAGTAAGACAATACACTGACGTTGATACAGATCGTTTAGTCTATTTTAGTTATTTTCATAGCGTTATGTCATATGGTATTCTGCTCTGGGGCAAAGCCGCTGACATTCAAAATATATTTGTTCTTCAGAAACGAGCGGTTCGAGCAATTTACCAGCTCGGTGCCAGAGTTTCTTTGAGAGATTTTTTTAAACAGATTGGTATTCTCACGGTGGCATCACAATTCATCTTCGCCAACATCGTATATATTAGACAAAATATACATTTGTACACTAAAAACAGTGATATTCACAATGTTAACACCAGAAATAAGGACAAATTACGTGCTCCATTTCACCGGCTTCATAAGGTTCATAACTCATTTGTTGGGCTTGGTATATCTTTTTATAACAAGCTACCCTCTTCTTTGCTAGATTTGCCCTTTAATGCGTTCAAAGCTAAAGTAAAATCTAACCTTTGTTCAAAGGCATACTATTCTATCAACGATTACTTAAACGATAAGAATAGTTGGTCGATGTGTTTAACTTAAGACAATGTTTATGTTCTTTCTCCAGAATTAGCATACCTACTGACAGGTTATATGAGTTCATATAATTATTTATTTTTCTTTGACTCTCAAGGTCAATTTATTTTAATTTTATTTTTATTTATTATTGACATAATCTACTCATTTCAATGTTTATTTATTTTTATGAGTAGTATTGCAATATGTGGTTAGCTAGTGACCTCGACAATTGATCATAGTTTTTCTTGCCCGAGCAACCGGCAGCAAGTTCGTCATGCTCCCTTAGATGTCACTGCTTGCGGTAGCGTCGGGGGTCGGGTTGTCTCCTTCCCTCAAATATGGCGAGGGGGGTAATGGCTGATCTTTGCGTTATACTCGTGAACGGGTGCTGCTTGTGGTGACAGGTCGTCTTGCTGACCTAGGTTTTGTTTTCTTATTAGTAACTTAACTCGTTGTTGATTTTACTTCGATGGTCCTAGTTTATCATCTGTGACTTTGAGTTACGACTACATGTACGGCTATATGTAAGTGGGCACGCCCTTTATTACTGGAGGCTTTAATTTGGGTATAAAGTTCTGCTTACGTTTTTAGTTTTGTATTTTGTTTCTGCTTGAGTATAGTTTTCGATTTTTTTTTTTTTTTTTGTATATTGGCGTGTGCTAGCTTACTTATAGCAAATAATTTAATTTAATGTTTTGTATTGCGTAATGTACCTAAATTATAATGCGCAGTGTTATATAGAATCTTTTTTTTTTACTGAACAGACAGCTGTGCTGCTGGGGAGTTTGTTGCGCCACTTCTTCTCCCCAGCTAAAGCACTAGGAAGTGGTGAAGGGCGGGCGTTTTGGGGGACTGTCTTATGTAATTTTGACGTTCAAAAAGTGCTGATTCTCAGCCTAGTTTGAATAAATGACTTTTGATTTGATTTGAAATTATATTAGTATAACTTTTAAAATATTAAATAATTTTTTGTACGTTTCTATTGCATGATGTTGTCTCCTATAATTGAGGGAGCACGTTCTTGTCCTTTATAGCATGTACGGTGTATTTTTTGTTGGAAATCCTAATAAAATAAAATTTCTGTGACTCAGACAGAACGTGTAACGTAAATATGATAAATGAGTTTTGAATATACGGGTAAATTTTGGGGGGCAGATAAGAATATAAAAAAAGTTTTGCAAACTGTACCGTGTGACATATCAAATGGTCTCTCTATTTGCTGTGAGGGTCATCTCAAATATATTTTTTTACAATTTTAATATAAATTGTTTTAAAGTTATTAAAGAAAATAAACAAAAATTGACCATTCCTACCCTTATCTCCGAAACTACTGATTTCTATACCTATAGATTACAGAAAAACTTATAAGAATTCTATGGTCTTAAAATAACATGGTGCATCTCTCAATATTGTGCATACATACATATACATACTTTTGCAGTTGGAAGGTATAGGAGAACATGTTTTTCAACTACAATGTTAAGTTTGTTCTTGGGATAAATTCATCCCAACTACGGAACTTGGTAATTTTTTGTATTAATTTTTTCGATAACACATATTTACACTATCCAATACCCCAACACCTTTCAGTACTATACACATACAGAAAATCACGCGTAGAGACCCACACACACTTTTTTGAATTGTTTCATTTTTTTTTTAAGATCATTCATTGATTCATCGTTTTGCCCGTCTTTTGGGCTAAAATGTATTATTGTCTGTTTGGCGAGTTCTGGCGCTGTCAGATACAGGACTCGTCCTAATTCGGCTATACATGATCCCATGTTATAAACTCCTAAGTAGTACCCTATAGTGTAATCCGTTGTATTACTTTTGTGGGGAAGAGGAAGGCCAAAGAAAAGATGGATGGAATGTATGAGCATTGATATGAAAGAGAAGGGAGTGAATGATAGCGTGACTGTTGACAGGGGAGAATAGAAGAAGAAACCGTGGTGCGTCGTCGACCTTGTTGGGGTGTAATGGCAGCGAAAATGTTATGTGTTTATTATGTAAACTTGTTGAATATGATAAGTTATGTTATCTAAGAGAGTAGATGAACAAGTCCCTTGATGGATAATATTGATATGCATAAATGAGTGTGAATGTTATGTACAGTGTAGCTCGTACAGACCTCGTGGGTCAAGGGTGAGAGGGGATGGTGATATCTACCAGTCTTCAATAATTTTTGCTTCTTTCTGTTATGCTGTTAGCTTTAGGCATTTACGAGTACAAAGCCCAAACTGCGGCTAAGAAACTAGGCATCCTAAATAGGGTAAAGTGATACTTTACGCCTGGACAGCTTTTAACTCTTTACAGAGCGCAATTTCGATCCTGCATGGAGTATTGCAGCCACCTTTTTGATGGATCAGCTAAGTACCAACTAGCCGCGCTTGAATCGGTGGAACGCAGAGCTAAGAGGCTCATTGGCGACGTAAAACTGGTGCATGCCAAGCTTCATAGCTTGGTTCATCGCCGCAAGGTTGCCTGCTTGTCGGTCTTCTACAGATTGTACTTCGGAGAGTGAGCCCGAGAACTCCACGACCTGCTCCACCGGCCCCCTTCTACCATCGGACATCTAGACGCACTGCCAGTTACCATCCCTACCTTCTTTTTTTTTGTGGATGGGAAATCATCAAATAGTTTCTCCCGCTCTGGGTGGAGCGGGAGGGCGTGTCATACTTCTACTGGCTAAAACCCACACATGTTCCTTCAGTTGCCTGTGCCAGGGCCACGGTAACTCTTTCGAACAACTCGCAACCTGGCGGGCATCGGACCTAGCGGACCCCTTCAGCTAGTGCTGACATCTCTTTGAGGCGCGCGTGGAACACAACGCGCCGTCGACCCGGGCCTGGTCCTTACCGGACGGCGAGCTACCCGTTGTTCGCCATCCGCAAGCCCGCGCCTACGGTGGCCGGGAATCGGCTATCGATTCCCGACGGCCAGGGCGTCTCCTGCGGTGACTAGGGGCGTGAGGGCGCAAAGATTGCCTCTCCCTCACGCATTAAGCCTCCTCCTTCGCGAGCATTACAGCTTCGCAGAAGGAGGTGACGGCTTCCCATGCACTCTCGCTCCGTACCATGGTCTGTACCAGGGCCGGACGCGAGAGATCGCTGCCGCCGATCGCCTCCGCGAGGACGCGGCGGTGCTCTGCCCAAGCCGGGCAGACCTCCACCGTATGCTCCACCGTGTCCTCCGGGCGATCCACATAATGGTAACATCCGGGCGTTTCCTCCCGCCTTATCCGGAACAGGAACCTCCCAAAGCAACCGTGTCCGGTGAGGACCTGCGTCAGGCGGAAGGTGAGGGTGCCATGACACCTCCCCAACCACTCCTCAAAGAGGGGACTTATCGCCGCAATTGTGGCGTGCTACCTGGTTGCTATTCCACCAATTCGCACTAAGCGCTTCCAAATGTCTTTTATAATGCGCACAACCAAAGAGTGGAACTCACTAACTACGTCTGTGTTTCCGAGCGCATACAACCCTAATCTCTTCAAAGTGAGAGTGAGGCTTCTTCTGGGTAAGCTCAGTCCATCGTCAACTTGGTCTCTGTCACCTCTGACCTAGATTAGAGTCAAGAGCAAACCCATCTTAAATAATAAAATAAAAAAACACCTTCACTGCCAATATCAGCCAAAGAGAGAGGAATGAGGAACAGAGTGTAAAGGTCACTCATCCTCCATAGAGGCGGGAGGATCCTCCGACCAGACGGGTGTTGTGTCTGGTGGGCTACTGCCCGACGATTGAGGTCGGGACGTTGTATATAGGTATATGCAAATCGCGCGGTAAATTCTGATTGCGCGATGCAGGATTTTGCGTGACGTCAGTGTGATGCGTAGTTCGCATGTGGCGATGTATTTGCCGTCAAAGAGAAACGTACTACATAAAAATTTATTTAAAAATTTAGACATAGATAAACGGAAATCTATACAATGATATCCAAACATCTAAATACGGCTTAAAACCAACCGGCCATCATGAAAGCATTTATTGAAGGAAACAAGACAATAGCCGTGAATTTATTAAAATGAAGCAAACCTAGAACTTTCTCCGAAAACAGATTAATTCCTACAATTTACAGATGAACTCAAATACTGAGTAACTTAATACAAAAGTTTTGGGGCTCAAGCATTGTTCTGAATATTCAATGGTTTTCGCGTTTGAGTGAAAAGGTGATGACTAGATAAGAATGGAGAAGTATACTCTGTTCAAAATTAGATTTCGTTTGTTATAGAAAACTTACCTGTGGATCGCAAATTTTAGTGGCACGTACAAAGTGATTTGATCATTTGATCTCAAGAAATTACCGTAAAGACATTTTTCATTTGGCAATAATATAGTTATATTTGTAGCCACAATTTTCGTAGGCGATTTTTCTATTATAATATTTTAATAATAATCTTCTTCAAACAACAATCGACTAATACAGTCTATCTGAAAGTTTGTTTACAATTTCATTAAATTTTTATAGAATAGATTATTGAGCAATTTGCAAGCGTTCACACTATTCAATTATTTTTGAAATAACTTATATTTGGCATAGTTTAAAAAATAATAATAATAATAATATCTTGGAACATTATTCACACACGGTCATCTGATTCCAAACTAAGCAAAGCTTGTACTATGGAAACCAGATAACTGATATACTACATACACTACTTTTTTTTTGTAAATACATACTTATATAGATAATTACACCCAGACTCAGGACAAACAGACATGTTCATGCACACAAATGTTTATCCTGGATGGGAATCGAACCCACGGCCTGCGACATGATAGGCGGTATCTTAACCAACCACTCCAGCTGGCTTGAAAGAAAGAAAAATTATAAAAAACCGGCCAAGTGCGGGTCGGACTTCCACAAGTAGGGTTCCGTACCACCGTACGATATTAAACACTCTACATATTTAATAAAATACTTCAGTAAAAAAAAACAAGTTTCTTGTATGGGTTTTCCTATCATTTTTTTTAACTTTATTTTATTTTTATGAAAAGACTAAACGAAGAATATTTTTCATCTTAAAGGAGATGTTCCAAATGTAAATATCGCTATACAATAAAGTAACCGTTTTTCAATGTCAATATTCTATAATTTGACATCGTTTTAAAGTACATTAAAATTAATTCGGCCAAGGAGAGCGTAAAATAAATATGATGGATTAGCAACAAGCAATATGCGAAATGTTAAATGACAATGACATTTGATTCATGTGTCTTGTCTATGTAATATCTGCGAAAAAAAACATATAACACGAATTCCGAAAATACTTGGGTTTCGTTATAGTTATAATAATAAAACAGGACCACAGGTTATTCTACTCGATTGCGGCAGTACATCTTATATTACCTATTTAAACGATTAGTTATAGGTATCGGATCAAGAGGAGCAAGAAACGAAGGCTTGAACGTTATTTTGTTTATCAAACTGTCCTGGTGTTTTATTCTTGAATACCTATCAATATACCGTCGACTTCGATAATTCACAGGAGAGTAGTGAGCTGTGCAGTACCTGACAACCACAAGTTATTGTTAGAGTAGTTAACTATTCCTATTTATACACAAGGGAATCGAAATCACAGGCGAATCAGAAACCATATAACAAAGCCGAGGTAAACAGAGAAGCAATCAATCAATGTCCGTAGTAGTAAACTGTTGTCGCAAAGCAAAAACTCCGATACACATCCAATTTAACACGCGTAAATACAACGATTCAAAGACAAAATCAAACTGTCAAAGAAAGACGTCACGTCACGAAAATTAAAACTGTTAAATTCGTCAAACGTCATGTCAAACACAACTGTCATGGCTACCATAAAATAGGGTTAACTTTATACCGTTAAAGATTATATTGAGGACAAAAAGGCTTGGGATTGAACTGCTCCAATTTTATTTTATATTATTTTTATTTATGCATACTGAATGTTGACATTAATATTTACTTTGTAAGTATTATATTATTTTAATTTATTGTGAATGTGAAGACTATGTAGGTCATTGCTATATTTGTTTGTTTTATTTTTTGTCTCAGTTATTTTTAATCATGGTCTGGCAGTTTGAGTAATCTATGCGGCCTACCCCAATGTCCTTTTTTTGGTATTGTTCGTCGAATCGTTGAGCTCCTTAAGTTCTGAGTTGAGCTGCACGATTACTGACAAATGCGTGCACTGACTGGACAGGTCCTCTCAATCTGTGTGGTTCTTTCCTCAAAAGACCATTTCAGACACCAATCTACATGGTCTTCACATGAAGTGACCAAGATTATGTCTGGACTTTATAAGAGACTGTGACCTCTGAGTTTGTTTCGGCCTTTCTTCTCAGAGTAGTCAGATAGGAAACGCCGACCTCATCTAGTTTAAAAAAAAAAATATTGACTTGTAAAAGTGTTTGTACAAACCTACTTACAGAAATAAAAATCATTTATCATTTAACTTATTAAAAAACTTCCCAAATAATCATTTGTGTACGCCTGTACTTTTCTTCAAATTAATTTATTTATATTTTTTTATGAAAATGCCCTATTTTTTCCTATTTATCTATATAGTATACATGTAGCCCAAAATCAAACATCTCCCTTTTACAATAGCAAAGATCGTATTTCATAATGATACTGTGAATTACAAAATAATTTTTTGCAGTTGCAGAAAATCGCCCATATTTAAACAAAATGCCTTATGAAACAGGGTTTTTAGTATTTCTTTATTAAATACAGTTATTACATGATAAACATAAGTTTCAAAATTTTACCGGGTTAAGTTGTTGCGATAGAGCTCTTACAAAAATGCTCTAAAACTGACAAATTGCTGTCCATTATTTCTTCATTTTTGAAGATAATAGAAACTAAAAATTATATTTCTACTCAACTTGATAAGTTCTAGACAATGACAACCCATATGCCAGGGTAATAAAAAATATTTCCCATAAATAAAGTTAAAAATAAGAGACCCCTTAAATTTTTAACTTTAGTTATTTAAAAAAAAAAATCTTACCCTGGCATGTTCTTCCCTTAAAATTTTAACTTTATTTTATTTTTATTATTTTGTTGTTGCAGCAGCAATAGAAATACATAATCTGTGAAAAGGGTAATGCCCATCAGCCACACAAAAAAATGCTTGAAATGAACAACAATGAAATATACGCCAAATTGCTCTACAAATCATAGGGAACCCATTACAATTTCAATAATTATCAAAAACCTATGTAGAAGCCAGTTCCAAACATTAAAAAAAAAAAGTGGGTTAAATCAAAGTTAAGGACGCAACAATTAAACAACAAAAAAGCATTTACGTAAATGGTTTTTTAATCATCATTAAAGCCTACTATATATCAGCAAGAAACTGTGCAAGAGGACAGATATTGGATTGGTAAAGATAAGTACCATATTATTGACGTAGTATGGGCAAAGGTACAACTGTTCACCGCCATCCCACTAGGCAGTTACAATAACGATGCTGTATAGCAAGCTGGGTCGTCGTTAAGGCAGGTCCAAACTAAGTCCGTATTCAAAACGGGTAACGTGTGCAGAAGTAAAATCAAACACAGTCGTTGTTAGATATCCTAGGAAGCAATCTGTAACTCAAGTCGCAATCGCAAAACCATGAATCAATCAAGTAAACCATCGAAGAAATGAAATGCATTAATGTCAAACTGTCAGTAAGGCAAAGGACATGTGATTTATACAGCCTTCGATAAGTTTTCTATTTTGAAAATAATTTGTTTTTTTTTTTTAATATTGACATGCATATATTATTTTAATTAGATTTACGTTATATAAAAGTCGAATTATCGACAAGGATTACTGGATAATTTCTGTTTGGCTGAATGTCGATTACCCATGTCAAATAAACACTGACCTCCAATCAAAAAATAAAAATGAATAAGACGGATTTCAATTTTAATATTTGAATGATCGTTATATTTTCACCCTAGAAACACAAACTTGAGAATTATTTCATTATACATATTTTATTCTAAATATAGTTAAGGACTTTTAGTAGTTTCTGTCTGTTTCAGGCAATTTTTAGGCGTTCCCTTTTCAACTATCTACCTATGTTCATGAGATACAACACGCTGACAGGCAGACGGACGGACACCGAAGGCTTAATAATTTCCTTTTGGCACCCTTCGGGTACGGAACCATAAAATAGAATGTTAAAAACGAACGAAATAATCAAAAACTATATTAAAAAAAAAAATACTTTGAGCATGGGTTTCTGTTCCAGAAGAGGCGTAAATTTTGGTGAATACTATCTGCCAGATAAATTAAAAGTAAACATGTAACAATTTAAACATAACTTGTATGAAATTAACTGGAACATGAGGTGGTGAGACAGACTAAAATTTTTTGTTCACCCTTAAATATGCTAAGGTCACAAAATTTTGAATAAACAAACGATACAATAATTTGAATCGACCTCATTCCACCGGCCCCTTTCTACCATCGGACATCTAGATGTACTGCCAGTTACCATCCCTACCTAGTTGCTATTCCACCAATTCAGCATTCATTCAGCACACAGCAACAGAGTGGAACTCTACCTGCGTCTGTGTTTCCGAGCGCATACAACCCTAATCTTTTCAGAGTGAACAGGCTTCTTCTGGGTAAGCTTACTCCATCGTCGACTTTGTCTCTGTCACCTCCGACCTAGACTAAAGAGCAAACCCATCTCAAACAATAAAAATAAAAAATCGACTTCTTCACATTTTTAAATGTGAAGGTCAAAACAACAAAGAAAGCAATTCTTTTGAAGTATGAAATCCTAAAATATTGTTTGTTCTGTTACTTTTTATTCCCGCGCAAATACTCCAAAAGGTTATTGTGTCCGTACGCCTCTCCATTACATATTTAATATGTGATGGTAAAATAAAGAAGTCGTATTTTATATTATGTGTGTTTTAATAAAAATGTAGGGGATGAAAAGGTTTGTTTTTATGTTATTTTTAGGGCCTCTTCTAGAATACGAGTATCTTTTCAATGTTTAATGAAATGCGTGGTTCTGCATGATTTGAACCTACTTGGCGCACGCTTTATTTCAGTCCCAGCGTTAGTAATAAACCTACTCCAGCAAGGCTCTTTTACCTTTTTAGGGTTCTCCTCAAGAGGAAAATA
The DNA here is from genome assembly GCA_948252095.1 of Dicycla oo. Classification (NCBI taxonomy): domain Eukaryota; kingdom Metazoa; phylum Arthropoda; class Insecta; order Lepidoptera; family Noctuidae; genus Dicycla; species Dicycla oo. The sequence goes on from OX411733.1 coordinate 20,857,841, forward strand.
AAAACGACCAAGTACTTGTCGGTCTATGCACAATGAAGGGTTCCGTAGTTGGGATGAATTTATCCCAAGAACAAACTTAACATTGTAGTTGAAAAACATGTTATCCCATACTTTTCAACTGCAAATGTAAGTTAGTACGCACAATATTGAGAGATTTGCCATGTTATTTTAAGATCATAGATTTCGTATAAGTTTTCCTTTAATCTTTATCTCTAATCTTCACTACACACGAGTGATCCTATAAGGGTTCCTTTTTTCCTTTTGGGGTACGGAACTCTAAAAACGTAACCCTTATAGGATCACTTTTTTGTCTGTCTGTCTGTCCGTCTGTCACAGCCAATTTGCTCCGAATCTAATGCACTGATGAAGTTGAAATTTGGTACACGTATGAATTTCTGTGATCTAAACACGGACGTGTAACGTAAATAAATGAATTTTGAATATAAGATCAATTTTGGGGGCCAATTAAGAAATTAAAAAAAAATATTTTCAAACTGTACTGTGTATTTTATCAAACGAACGGACTGGTCACAAATGTATTTTTTGTTAATAATTTTAAAATAAATTGTTTTAAAGTTATTTAAGAAAGTCGACGAAAATTGACCATTTTCCCTTATATTGGAAACTTCTGAGACTTAAATTTTGAAAAAAAAAAAAAATACAGAAAATAGTTCTATACGTATCGATTACCGGAAAACTTATAAGAGTTCTATGGTCTTAAAATAACATGGTAAATCTCCCGAAATCATGCGTACTAACTTACATTTGCAGTTGGAAAGTATGGGAGAACATGTTTTCAAACTACAATTTTAAGTTTGTTCTTGGGATAACTTCAGCGTTGGTGTTTTATCGGTTTTGGGCGTTTTCATCATTCAATCGTATAAGCGGTTTTTTTTATATTTAAACCGTATTCTCAATCTCAAAGCTTATTAAATCAGCATTGCCATCCAACTTGGCCACGCTGCCAGCGTTTTGTTCACATTCCTACTGACACCGATGCGGACGAATTTATTTGATGCCCAATGAGTTCTCCCCTTTTTCCTTTTTATACTTGTAAATAATTATATATTTAAGTGTTAGATTGTTTAATGAATATAAGATATATTATTTAAGGTAACTCGACTGTGTTCGTAAACTGGGGTTACTTTGATATCGACTTTCGACTTATGAAAAACATATTTTTGTAATATCTACAACGCCTTATTAAAAAAGAAACTATCAGAAGTGCCAACTACTGATAGTAAGGCGTTGTAGATATTACAAAAATATGTTTTTCATAAGTCGAAAGTCGATATCAAAGTAACCCCGTAGTATCAAAGTAACCCCGGTTTACCGTATATAAAGTTTTTATTGTTTTACAAACGATTGTTTTATAAAGTAAGGCGTATTGCTTTACAAAATATTACTTTACCTTTAAATAAAGAAACAACATTCGAAGCTTTTAATTTCACGCCCCTAAGGCTACCCACTGACCGAATATCGTCCTTTAAATTCTTCAGGTATTTTATCTAACACAATAGTTTTTCATAACCTCATAATCACCATGACAACACACTGTAATGTCCGTTCACCTTCGTCAGTCAGTTATTCATTCCTACATTCATACAATCTATCTGTCATTCTCAATCACCTTACATGTATTTAAAATTTGTGTATAAAATAGATATCCTTCAAGCCTATTTATTTGTTGATTCTTAATGTTTTTACAGGATTTTTTTTTAATGTTTTACTTGGACATCATGAATGAAACAAAATATCGTGAAGAATGTTGAACCTGTTTTGATCTAAAATCATCAGTCCGCAAGGACAAAACATTTTAACTAAAAGGGTTATCGCGGTTTTACCCGCACTCTTGAGTAATTACTTCATGTATTCGTATAATAAGTATCCTATGTTTTATTCCATAATACAATCAATTTGTGTGCCCATTTTGTGGTAAATCGATTCATTTATTTATCAGTGATAGAGAAACAAACATCTTCATAAACTTTCACATTAAAAGTGTTGGTAGAGAAAGTGTACCTTGTATAAATAACATCCCTTTTCTCCAGTCTTCCATTCCTGCAAATCATACGACTCAGTTCCCACAGAATGTTTGTTTTTCATTACCTCGCTGAGCCTGAATGCACATTAAATGCAAAGGTATATAACCACGGAATAGAACAGAAGGTCTGCTCATACAACGAGCGAAAACGTACGCCCACATAGACACGCTTCACGGATAGCGAGTGCAAGTGCACTCGCGACTGGCATTTGTTTGAGATCGCCGCACGTATAGTTTCCCAAAATAAAAATAAAAAAATCTTCGGAAATACAAAGCGTGATGATGAGTTCTAATATAAAGCTGCTGGTACAACCATGGAAGTACTTGCCTATTTTTATCTTTTTACCTTATAGTGTTTTTATCTCACAAAGCGGCGCACGTTTTCCTTGTGGTAATTAATTGTACAAACACGCTGTGAATGTGTGTGTAAGATAGATAGATAAAAAATTATGTAGTACACACAAAAGACATAGCACAATTAGAAGATCATAAATTACGTAAATGTGACTTTTATTGATTAGTTTTAATAATTAAGTTATAAAAATGACATACTTAAATCAAATTAGTAAGACACTATGACATACTTAAATCAAATTAGTAAACGTTAGAGTTACTGACTCTCGGTACCGTCCGAGACAAGGGCGAAGTCGGAAGTATGTGTTCTGTGCTGACGCTATTCGTCTTCACGCACACATTCACAGCGTACACTCGGTTACCACAAGTAAGGCGCGCGTCGCTTCGTGAGGTTAAAATACTGCACCATATTTACAAAATTTTAGATTAACAGCTCAATGCAATTCCAAAAAACTTTTGAGTGATAAATGACGATCTGAGACCGAATTAGGTAACCCCATTGAGAGAAACCTTCATACAAACGCTCACTGATGGGTGCACTACTACAAAGCGCAGCAAGATCTCAAAGGAGCAATACCATGAGAAGATTTGTGGTGCCCATTTGCAATAATTATAATGGTCGAAGGTGTAGATTTTTTTGGTTCCAACAATTTTTAATAACCCACAAAAACCTTTTTTTTTTTTTAATAAAATATACAGGGCTATTTTTAAATCACTAGCTAAATTTTCACAGGGTGTTCTACCCATGAATATGAACAACTTTCACTATGGGACCAACTCTGAAATCACGAAAAAAAAATCAGCTGTTTCATACGAAAGTTCTATACTCGACCAAAATGTATGAAAAGGCAGATTTTTTTTTCGTGATTTCAGAGTTGGTCCCATAGTGAAAGTTGTTCATATTCATGGGTAGAACAGCCTGTGAAAATTTAGCTAGTGATTTAAAAATCGCTCTGTATAAGTACCTCCTTGATATGTTTCGTGAAGGCCATTTATTTTAATAGTTTAACATTTAGGTGAAAAAGTGTAAATTATGTAGGTAATCATTTTAATAAAGAAGGAGCTACGTTTGTCAACAAACTGTATTGCAGTTTGGCAGAGGTAATATGTGTTGACAAAAAACTTGTTCTGTGAATAAACACTTTTTTTTTTTCAACGGCAGTGCAAAACTTACTTGTAGAAGCATTGCCTCTGTGGGGGGTAATTCTATGGCGCGACGCCCGTGCTAACGAAAACACGAAGACAGTTGAAACGCGTACCTGATCCTGGTTTACATTTACGTGTCTATGTGCGCGTGTGTCTGTTTTAGCTCGTTGTAAAGAACCGGCCTTCTGTACCTATTCTGTGGTATTACTACGGATCGCATCCAACAAACTTGCAACCTACCAGCCATCATTACTGGAACTTTGATCGCCTAATTAAGCTGATAGTCTGTTACCGTGGATGTGAGAGGAAACTTTGGGTATGGAGTGTTTCATATTTGGATTGTTTGGTAATGCATTTTGAGACAAAGTTGTTTTAGATACCGGAGCTATTTTGTAAAACAGCTAGCGGTTATGGAAAACAGCGGATCCAGCAATCAATCTACAACATATAGCTTATACTTTGTGGTATTTTTTACCCAATGGCGCGTGCTGCCGGGTTATGAATATTTTCATGAGGTACTTTCGAATGTAGGTACTCTCGGCAAACCTTAAACATGTCCAGGTTAGAAAATATTTCTGTGGAAGCGCCGCTAGTGACAGACCACACCCTGGTTTCACCCAATTAGAGACAATATGCATTTGTGTGCCAACAAGGCATGTAATAAAAAATAACAATAAACCAAATCAAAAACAAACGTACATAATATTCATCAAAACGCATGTATTAAAAAAAATTGCAGTAAGGCCCAAAAAGTGTATCAGCCAAACAGCAAGCCTTGAATGTCAGTATGTTTACTGTTTATTTACTGTGTATGAAAGTACTATGAACATGGTTTGTAGGGAAAGGTTTTCATGAACAAAAGCACAGAAAGACAAGACTAGGCATTTATTATTTCAATCAGGCTTGTCAGTAGTTAATCAGAAAGCTAGTCGTTCGTTCGCAAAACTAGGTCTTCATGGAGAACGGTGGACAATAAACTCTATGAAAACAGTATTAAAGTATTACATTAACACATTATTTAAATTTCTTTAAAATTATCGTTATCTCAAAACAGTTAATTCTATCTCTTGGACAATAGTCCAAGAGAACCCAAAACAATAGCAAAATAATAACAATAGCTAGGAAAATGACATTAATATTCCATTATACAGTTTGACACATTAGCAATATTATCAATAATATAACTACAACAACAATATAGTCATAATAAGCAATAATTGAGATATAACATGAAATTACTTAACTTACGTGACACGAACACCCTTTTTTTCTCCTAACAACGTCACTTAACAGCAAACATCAACCGCCATTTTTAATTTTCATTTTATTTCATTATATTATTATATTTAATTTACAATTAATCATTATACATTTTGGCTTAATAACTTAAACAAATATTATGTAGTGAAACCGTTTTATAACATTTCAAGATAATTAAGCCATGTAATAAGATTTGGATCTTAATAAGATCTTGATTATTAACCGTCGATAGGCCACTTTTACGTAAAAAATATTGATACTTTTTACAATGTTCTTTTTTCCGAATAAAGTTCCAAACATGTCGCTTAATACAAATAGCCCGTGAACCCTCGATACTATAATATTTATAATAATATCAAAATGAATGATCTAACACTTGCATCGGGCGATCGAGCTGTGCTATGTAATTATCGCCTTAAAGGTGAACATACGGAAGTTTGGCCAATAGTACAGCATAATTGAAAACATTCCTTTAATAAACATCAAAACACGGATCCCGTCTAAACACTCCATCCAACACAAAACCTATTACACTACAAAAACAAGAACGAACAAATCAAACTTTCCAAGTGCATCATTCCTAATTCTCGCAAAATGTTGCACTCACTAACTGTTAAAACTTCTGCTTACAAACTAAACGAACCGCCACGCACCAGTTGCTGCAACCAATCTGCAGACGTAGAAACTCAAAGGGTGATTAGGTGCTTCTAAACGAGCCATTTATCCACTACAATAAGTGGCTGAAATATTATATGTCCCGAGCAACACGTTTATAGGTTTGCTGCGTTTAAACGGAAAATGTATGTATGGCTTATTACGTATCTAGCCTAGCGATAGCAAAATTGCTTTTCAATCGCAAATTGGTATTATGTATCAGCGATACGTCATACTGATTTGCGATTGACAAGCAATATACACATATGATGATATTCACAACAGTACGGTAAATGGGCATTGTTCATATTTTTTTATATTTTGTAATTAAAAAACCATTTCGAGGAATAGCGTTACTGATCATTATGGACTAATTAATCATGAAAAATATTCATATTTTATTAATATTTTCGATAAAATACGATTGACCTTGTTTGCCCTTCAAATTGTGTTAGCTTTGACCATACAGTTTTGTTTCGTTGTCTCAGAAAATAAAAAAGTAAGTGGCAAGTATTGTCTATAGTCTGTCGTGTCAATGTCAAAAATATAAACAAATTATTAACATTAAAGTCTTTTACAATATTTCAATATTCTTGCGACTTGCCTCATAATCTCGTATTATCTCAACACATATTGGAAAAGAGTTATGGAATACAGATAGTGCTTTATTCCAACTTACAGCAATAATAGTAATAATAGTGCAAACAAAATGTTTGTTCGTATTAGAGAAGACTCGTATTAAGAAGACGAGAAGACGAGAAAAGTGGTGTCGTGATGTAGGCGTGGAATATTACAAGGTTTATACAATGTACATATTATTGTTGCGAAGATTACATCTTCCAAAACCACTTTCCGTTTAAAACTTGCTACTGTTTCGGACGAAATTTCGAAAAATAAGATTGTATTTGTAAATAAGAAAACCCGTCAAGAGCGAGTCGGACTCGCGCACCGCGGGTTCCGTACAAAAAGAAAAAAAATATATAAAAAAATGTGCTATTTAGGGACATCGTTTTATTTTTCCTATAATCTTTACACTAACTTCTAGGGGGGACTTTGGGGGGGGGTCGGTATTTTTTTGTACGTTTTTCATCAAAACTCGAAAATTATGCGGCCTAAAAAATAAAGAAAAAAATGTTTGAGAATGTGCAAACGGCACTCTTTCATATGATACCCCGCATGCCCTAATAGCCCCACTTAGAATTCTTAAGACCCCCTTTCAGTCCCTGTTGCAAAAAAATATCTGTATTTTTCTTTCTTTCTTATTTTAAAATAGTTGGGCAAACGTCATCGACCGAGCCAAGGGAGGCACTTTTTAAGGTTCCGGTAACCCGTATAAACTTAGTAAAAGTTTGCAACGGTGATTCGGGCAGTAAAAATCCTTAATAGTGCTCTCGGCGTTTGGACATATTTTCATGCTCTTTGGCGGAATTCCATGAGATATGCAGATGTGACAAACTGAGTCGCACCATAAGGGTTCCTTTATCATTTTGGTACGGAACCCTAATAACATTGATTCGATTTTGTATGACGTCTATTGACACTTTGACAGATGTGATGATGTTGTATTGACAGATTTAAATTTTTAATTATGTACTAGTGAGACAACAGCACATACTTTTGTGCACCCTGATGACGTCACCTACCTTGAAAATAAATATTTTTTTTAAATAACTATTGAGGCAATCATCAAAATATTCAAATTAGTTTCTCAAAATGCTCTAACTTTTCAAAAAATAAAATAAAATGTAATGGTTAAAAATTTTAGACAATCCCCATTATCTTGCTATCTAAACGAGCGCTAATCATTGTAACAATGAATAGTGAAATCGGCATAAGTAAATGTAGGTAAATAATATGCTTAAAGTGAAACGGTAATAGTATCAGGGACGTTTTATAGCAGATGGTCACGTTGCAGCACAAAAATGCTGTATCAAAACAGTCAGTGACAAAAGTCGATCAACACACACTTTCATACAATCATCTAAATTGACACCAAATTATTGGATATTTTAGCATTTTATATTTTATTTCTGTACCAATTTTAATTTAAGAGTTAGCTCAATAAGTAATATTAATAAAAACTGAAGTGGTTATATCGACTTTTGTCGGTGACTGCACATTTGACTACAGTGGCCGAGCCTCGCCGATAATATTGACACTATTGCGTAGTATGACGTATCGCTGACACATAATACCGATTTGCGATTGAAAAGCAATTATTGCGCAAATTTTGCTGTCGCTAGGCTTCTGCAAGATACGTTATACAGGTACCAGTCATATTGGAAATATTGCTGTCAACGTATTGCAGCCACACATTGTAGTAAAAAGTAGCCCGTTTAGAAGCATCTCTAGAAAGCCGATTTAGAATTAATCGTAGATCGTAGAATTTTTATGATTAGCCAGTTCAATTCAGGCGAATGAAATTTTCTGTTGATTTCAATAGATTGAATCAGAGCTGAAATTCAAAGGATGATCGGAAAATCTGATTTGTATCAAAGAGTTTTGAGTTACTTAATAGAGTTTTGTTGAAAACTGTTTAAGCCAGTACTTACAAACGAATTAATGTAACGTTAGTATGTAAAGCTAGCTATCGATATGTAGACGATCACACATACAGTCCACTTTTAAACTTGTCAAGTTAGTTGAAATTAAATCTTTGCGACAAACACACGTCTATTTTTTCAAAAATCCTTTTAAACCAAACACAACCTTATTGCTCTAAACATATGGTCCTTCGAGCCGGATTCAAGTCATCGGCCGACCAAGGTGCGAACGAGCGCCGCGAGTGAGAACAATAGCATTCCTGAGCGATAAGGATTTTTCTGAAAAGTGGTTTAAAAACTAACTAGTGAATTCAATTAATAGACTTTATTACGTGTTACGAACTCAAAAAGCGCATAAATATAGTGAACTTACCTGCTTATAGTGATAATTTGTGTTTCTTGTGAAGCGGAACAAATATAACGATGGAGGATCTGATTATGTATCAGAATGAGCTGCTGGAAAAGTTAAAAAAGACCGAAAAAAACTATAAGAAATCGCCGAGAGACAGAATTAGACGACCTTATATAGAAACAAGGTTGGACTTATTAGAAGATCTGTGGAAGGAGTTCAAAGAGGGTCACAAGTGTATTATTATAAAAGCTGAAGCGGAAAGAGAAAACTCTTATTTTGAGCAAGATATCTATGAGGTATTTGAAGAAATATACGTTAACTATAAATCAACATTAAAAGAAGCTCTTCAGCCCTTTTTAGATGAATCTAAATTTCAGCCTGCTTTATCTCAATCTTCGTCAATTAACGACGTGCATGATTTTAAGAATCGAGGAATCAGGTTGCCCAATATACAGATACCTACATTCACGGGAAAGTACGAGGAGTGGCAACCATTCTACGACCTGTTCCGTACTCTAATTCACGACAATGAACATCTATCACGTGTACAGAAGCTGCATTACCTAAAAGGCAATTTATCTGGAGAACCTGAGGTACTATTACGTAACTTTTCTATAACAGATGCGAATTATGATGAGGCCTGGAACCAATTAATAAAACGTTACAATAATACGAGATTCAACAGCAACGCAATTATGAAGATTTTATTTACGCAAAAACCTGTGCAGACGGAATCGGCTAGTTTAATTAGACAATTATTAGACACAACTTCGACTTGTCTGAAGGCACTGAAGAACATGGGTGTACAGACTGATACCTGGGATATGGTAACCACCTACTTAGTTGTATCGAAGTTAGATTCCGAATCTATAAAGTTGTGGGAACAACAAATTAGTACAACATGTAATTCCGACATACCCACTTGGTCGGAATTAAGAGAGTTTTTAGAAGCAAGGTTCAGAGCTTTAGAAATGATAGAAAGTACTAAAGTTAAAACGGTGCAACCCAAACCGTTAGCTAAACCTAAGGTTTTCCATTCAAATGTTACCAGCGGCAATGGAAAAAGGCCCGAAACAAAATGTGCCTTATGTAGTGGTGACCACTACATCTATTCCTGCAAGAAGTTTGGAGATAAGTCTCCAAATGAAAGACAAGAATTTGTACAGACGAACAAGTTATGCTTCAATTGTTTGGCGCCTACACACCCCGTGGGCAAGTGTCGACAGTCGTCGTGTTGTAGAAAGTGTGGACGGCGGCATCACACCCTTCTGCATTTCGAGAGAGGCCAGCAGAACAAGAAACCGAAGGAAGGTGAAACTTCAACAACAGGTATAGCGAACGACAAATCTACAGGTACGCCTATTTCTATATCTAATGATGAGCATATTGTAACCAACTTTTCTAGTGAACATAAACAATCAAACAGTGTCCTATTAGCTACTGCTAATGTGTTAGTAGATAGTAGGAATGGTTGCAAATACGTGTTGAGAGCTTTGTTAGACCAAGGGTCACAAGCTTCGTTTGTTACAGAGGCAACAGTACAATTATTGAATCTTAATCGTACATCAGTGAGTGGTTGGGTGTCAGGTGTGGGAGAGAGGCAAACGAAAATTAAACACAAGGTTACACTTTGCGTCAAATCAAATCATAATCCCAATGCGTCAGTGCGTGTGGAGGCATATGTTTTGCGTTCATTAACAACAATGCTACCTACCACCAATCAAGGTATTTCTGAGTGGTCAGATTTAAAATACTTAGAGCTGGCTGACCCAGGATTTGCAACACCAGGGAGAATAGACATTCTCCTTGGAGCTGAAGTGTACAGCGACGTCTTGTTAGACGGCGTTATCAAACATCCTGTGAGTAATCTGTTAGCCCAAAACACAATTCTAGGTTGTGTTCTGTCAGGAAGGATGTCACGAGAATGCACTTCAGCAGAGAAGAACATCACCAGCCTGCATGTTCAGCTTAAAGAAGATGAGGTGCTTAAGTTATTTTGGGAGTTAGAAAACGAGCCAAACACCATACAAAAGAGATTGTCAAAAGAAGAAGAAAGATGTGAAGAGTATTACGAGGCTACAACGATCAGAGACAAGGAAGGAAGATATGTGGTAAGACTGCCATTCAAAAACATTAAACCAGAAGGTCAAACCGATGGATTGAGAGAAATAGCTACTAAAAGGTTTGTGTTCCTAGAGAAGAAATTCGCAAAAAATTGTGAATTTCAGGAAGAATACACCAAGGTTATGAAGGAATATATTAATCTTAATCACATGATTGAAGTGGAGTCTGCAGATATTAATAACCCTAAAGCAGTGTGACATTTTTCGGACATGTTTCCCGGCGTGATAATCAGTCCATAGAACGCCTTGTCGTCCAAGGGAAAGTAGAAGGCACTAGACCGCGCGGAAGGTCACCCACGCGTTGGACTGACCAGATTAAGTCTGCCATTGGGGGTTCAGTTAACGAATGCAGTAGGATGACCTCTAACAGGCAGCGGTGGCGAAATGTCGTGAAGTGCATCACGTCTGCCCCTTCCAATACTGCTACGAGTACTTAACGATCACGACCGCTCTGTCAAGAGCGTACCGGATAAGAAGAGAAAGCAGTGTATCTACCTCACCACGGCGTAGTAAGAGAAGATAAGGATACGACGAAACTTCGTGTGGTTTTTGACGCTTCATGTAAGGGCATTAATCATGTTTCTTTGAACGACAATTTACTTGTGGGTCCTAAGCTACAACAGGACTTACGTCACATACTAATGAGATGGAGGACACACAGAATTTGCATTACGGCAGATATTATAAAAATGTATAGAATGGTGCGTGTAGCAGAGGAAGACACAGACTATCAAAGGTTGTTATGGAGACCAACAACGACTGAGCCTATTAAACATTACAAACTGGTGAGATTGACCTTTGGTACCGCAAGTGCACCATATCTTGCAGTGAAATCATTACAGAGATTGGCGGATGATGAGAAATCAAAATTTCCAGCTACTGCTAAAATAACAAAAACTGATTTTTATGTAGACGATCTATTGTCAGGATGTGAGACAGAAGATGAAGCTGTTAGTATTTATGACGACATGAACAAACTACTGAACTTAGGAGGCTTCGAGTTACAAAAATGGAGTAGTAATAATGAGAATGTGTTAAAATATATGGGTACCAATCAAAGAGATTATCATGAACTACCTCTTAAGGTCAATAGTTTAGTTAAAGTACTAGGAGTTAATTGGAATCGAGATACAGACAGTTTTGTGTATTCCCTCAACTTATCAGAAACAAAGGAACCGATGACCAAACGACGTGTTCTTTCCGATGTTGCTAAATTGTATGATCCGCTAGGGTGGATAGCTCCTGTTGTTGTCAGAGCAAAAATGATGATACAGAAGTTATGGAAACTAGGACTTGGATGGGACGACACCATAAGTACAGAGCTGCTAGCGGAATGGTTACACTTCAGAGAGCAGTTAGCTCACATTAAAAAGGTTTCTATACCAAGGTGGTTACAATGTTCCCACACATCTACAATAGAGTTGCACGTCTTTGCAGACGCTTCGCAGGCAGCATATGGGGCAGCAGTGTATATTCGAGTAATTGAGGGAGACAGAGTCTACGTTAATCTAATATCAGCAAAAACTAAGGTTGCTCCTATTGAGAAACAATTATCTATTCCAAGGTTGGAACTCTGTGGTGCGACACTAGCAGCCAAACTGATTTTCGAGATAGCACAAGTAATGAACATATCTAAGGAAAGTTTACATGCATGGACAGACTCGACCATAGTTCTAGCTTGGTTAAAGGGTGGAGCGAGTCGATGGAACACATTCGTCAGCAATCGAGTATCTGAGATATTAAACATTCTAGATTATGAGCAATGGGGTCATGTAACTACAGACACAAACCCGGCTGATTGCGCCTCAAGAGGCTTACAGGCCTCAGAGTTAATAAATAACTTACTGTGGTGGAACGGACCGGCTTGGTTGTCGACACTAGAGCTAAACATGAGTTTAGTTGATGTCGAGGATACAGAAGAAGAAGAGAAAGTCAGAGTTTTCCATTCCTAGTGAGATAGCAGAGTTGTTATCTTTAGAACGTACTACATGGCATTTTATTCCTCCGCATGCGCCTAACTTTGGGGGCTTGTGGGAGGCTGGGGTACGCAGTACTAAAACACATCTTACAAAAGTAATTGGAAATAGTACACTCACCTACGAAGAACTTACCACTGTGTTAGCACAAATTGAATCTTGTTTAAATTCGCGACCTATTTCGGTTTTAAGTGATGACCCCAATGACCCTCTCCCCCTGACACCAGGTCACTTCTTGGTGGGCGAACCTTTGTTAAACCTATCAGATGAGAATTGTACACCTTGTGAACATATCACTAATCTCGAACGATGGAGATTAGTACAAAAAATGGTCAACGATTTCTGGAAAAGATGGTATAAAGAATATCTTGTTAATCTTAATAAAATATATAAATGGAACACAAAACAACTTGAGCCAGAAATCGATGACATAGTAATCCTAAAAGATGATAATATCCCACCTAGTAAGTGGATATTAGGAAGAGTAATTAAAAAACATGTTGGTCCCGATAATCTTACTCGAGTTGTATCAATTAAATGTAAGAACAGTGTTTTAAAACGTCCTGTAAATAAAATATGTATCTTAACCAAATAAACTTAGGATTAGAGATAACTACTTTTTTTAAACTTATAAAATTAAAACTTATAACTTACCGTGAAACTTGTGTCCATTACCTATACAATAATGTTTACAAAATGTTATGTAAATGAACTAGGCACTTATCTTTACTAATACCTTCTTGATCGACTAGTGTTAAACTTTTATCATAAATGACTTGCCAAAACAGCTGTGTAAAGTATAATTCCGGCCCTTTCGTAGATGTAACTGTATATAGTAACTACACCTTACCTTTGCAGTGATATTATTATGTTGTCTTTGTTGTAATCCTTAGGTACTAGTTAATTGCGTATTATTGTAAGACTCATCTTAAGGATGTCATAATTAGTTGTCACTTTAAAATTGTAGTTGTATTCTTACCTATCTATTATTTTGTAAACTCATACTAAAGAACTGTGTTCTTTGGGGGGCGGAATGTTTAAGCCAGTACTTACAAACGAATTAATGTAACGTTAGTATGTAAAGCTAGCTATCGATATGTAGACGATCACACATACAGTCCACTTTTAAACTTGTCAAGTTAGTTGAAATTAAATCTTTGCGACAAACACACGTCTATTTTTTCAAAAATCCTTTTAAACCAAACACAACCTTATTGCTCTAAACAAAAACCAATAGGTATATCCATACTGGTCAGAAGCACAGATCTTCAGTTATCATCCTATAAGCCAGTAAACGGCAGGGATAAAACCTCTTTTAAGAGGGCTGTCACATTTTGTCACCTCTCTCGCTCACACGGTACAATTTTTTTAAGATTGTTAAATGAAAAGTTGCTTTTTTGAAAAATATAATGCATTGGCGAACTAGTTAATAATAATAATTTATTAGGTAATTATTAAAAACACATTTATATTGTGTTATCTAATGAACTCAGCTCAAAAAGTATTATGATCTGTTTTTAAGATGAGTTAAATAAATACCACAACAAAAATGTGTTTTTAATAATTACCTATTATTAATATTATTTACTAGTTCGCTAAATGATCACATTTTTCAAAAAAGCATCTTTTTACTACTTTTATTTACTTTTCTTAAACATTTTATCACGTGTGAGCGATAGAGGTGACAAAATGCGAAAGCCCTCTTAAACATCTTCAAAAAGATTTCTCAATTCGATTGTATTTTGTTTCTGTAATCGCATCTTTCATAACAAATTCTACTGACGGGAGTGGGGCATAAGGCGCCGTCCAATTGCCATCGCTCGTACGATGATGCGTGCGTCCGACGAAAATGATCGTGCGATCGTGCGTTCCAACATACTGATATCTACTAAATGTCCTGTTGAAGATCGCGCGATCATAAAAACTCTGCATCTCTTTTATGAGCCATTTGGAGTGTGATCGCATCGCTTCAAAACAGGACACACAATTTCTTATCGCGCGAGCAGTTTCATCGCACGATGAAATCGCATCGTATCGTCGCACGAGGGATGACAATAGAACGGCGCTTAACACTTTCACTGTCCATGCATTACATGTAATGCACTGTAGCCGTAGCCCTACACGTCCTTGCATAATATGTAATGCATTTTTGAAAATGATACAGGATAAGTTTTTAAAAGCAGTGCGCATATTTTCACTGGGTGTTCTACCCATTAATATAAACAACTTTTACTATGGAACCAACACTGAAATCACGAAAAAAAAAAAAAATCAGCCGCTTCATACATTTTGGTCGTGTTGGTATGAAACAGCTGATTATTTTTCGTGATTTCAGAAATGGATTAATAGTAAAAGTTGTTCATATTCATGGGTTTCTTGTTTATTGTAATGGTTATCCGAGGGTGATAGACAAATTTTCGCTATCGTAGAATTAGTAAACCCAGACCCAGTTAGTAGTAATGACCTAATAAAACACCACAATGCTATATTATTATTGGATGTACGAGTATGGTGATAGGATTAACTTGAGACACTGAAAGTGTTAAGCTTCGGTTTTCTAGAGGCACTAGTAAAGATTTAAATTGTTAGATTCGACCTACCGCGTCAAAAGCGCGTTTAGGCTCCTACAGACCATCCCCTCGGTATACGAGGCGGAAGGCTCAGTAGCCGTGGCTTGGTCACCCAAGGTAAAGCGAAGAAGAACCTGAGGAGAGGCCGCTCGTCAGGGGTTTTCCCAGGAAGCCGACGACGTAGCGGCCAACAGGTAGGTTACGGTGCTGCTTGGGTGACATCGCAACTGAGGCGGGCCGCGATGTCGTATGGGAGGCACCGCGGCTGAAGGTTGGAGGCCGCGGAGGGAGTATTGCGGTGCGCCGTTCTCCCTACCGTCACCGTCTGATGGCGGACGCGGTGGGGCCGCAGGGGAGGCGGAGTGTCGGTATTTCGTTGGCCGCTCTCCCTATCCTCTGCGGCCGAAAAGTGGAAGGCGACCGGGCCACTGACCTGACCAGTCGCAGGGAGACCAAGGGTGCCTAGACACAGGGTCGTGTAGCGCCCACGTGCTGGTTTGATCACGCCCTGGGGTGGTCACGGCGTGCCATGTGTTCTGGTGCGCCGGTGAGGAAGGGTACTCCCCAGAGGAGGGTCCGGTGCCGGACAGCCGCTGCGGGTTTGCGGTGAGTGCTAACGTGTACCCGTGTTCTCGCCGCAAGCGGCAGAGGAGTATACCGTGGAGTTTTAGTGAGTTGGAGTCCCACATAACTGCACTGTCTCCTCTTGGTAGTGCAGTATGCATGAGCATTTCTCCACGGTAAAAAAAGGCTCCCACAGACAGGCGCGACGCGACTCTGGTGGAGCAATTTCTATGAAAACTGAATTAAAATTGTCTACTGGAGTCGCGTCGCACCTTAGGCGTCTTGTCGCGCCTTTCTGGGGGAGCCTTTTCTGTTTTGTTTTGATACCTTTGGCACAGTAACGCATTAAAGTCTAAGCTCACTCATATCACTATGGACACATTTTCGCGTGACTAAGTAAGGTGAGGGCAAATCTAACGACGATATAAATCTTTAGGCAGCGTGTTTTGGCTTTACGGTGTCAAAAACGTTATCTACGAAAACACACCAAATTACTTTCTTAAATGACGTTTTAGTGAAGTCATTCGACAGTATGTTTCGGACGGCGGCCACCGCAGTCTTAAAAAGCCCTAGCTTTACCGGATTCTATGTTGTCTTGCACAAGTAAATTGATTAAGCTGATGTCAGACGCTTCATTCGAGTAGATGTTTTTTGTTTCATTTGACGCTCATGAAAGCATTAAAATACCGGTACCAGCTCCATGTAAAATACCGGTTCCCCGGTCCAGTCCGGTACTGGTCATGTTCTATCGATGTACCTAATTTCATTCAAATCTGTTCAGCCGTTTTAGCGTGAAAGCGTAACAAACAAACTCACTTTCGCATTTATAATATATTATTAGTTAGGATGGGAAAGTGAGATTGTTTGTTTGTTACACTTTCACGCTAATAGGACCGAACGGATTTGAATGAAATTTGGCAAATAGGTAGACCATAACCTGGAGAAGGACATACGTTACTTTTCATCCTGGATCGCAGACGAAGTCGCGGACAACATCTAGTAATCAAATAAACAAAAACTTAAAAAAAAAAAAAAAACCTACATTGTTTAGACATTAAACAGTGGACTCAATTAAAAACCTTTTAATTTTGTTGAAAAGTTAATTATTTCTACGAGGTTACTTTGACATAGATACCCTAAATCCCTTTTGGAAACAGACCTTGGGTCTGGGATTTGGGTTTTGACCTTTATAATGTGGAAACAAGAGGAATCGTGATGTCGGTGTATGGCAAAACCAAAGTAGGGTTATGATTTTAACAGACTATGTATGTATGTATGTTCATCTGTTTTCGCAGAACTTCTAAACTACTGGTCGTATTTTGACAAACGAGGTATCGCTGGAAGCTTAATGGTGTTCCGCGGATATCGTCGTCACATACAATCCAAGATGGTGAATCAGAGCGGAAATAATGTGACTCTGAAGATTTTTTTTAATTCCATTGAATATTGAAATCCATGATGGCGGTTGCGAATATTTTCAAACTGAAAATCCAAGATGGCGGTTGCAAATATTTACAAACTTTTCGTCGTGGTTGTCGTTTTCATAGTTTTTGAGGGTGCTAAAGTCGATAGTGAGGTCAAATATGAATCCAAGATGGCGGCTGCAAAAATATTATTTTTGTTTTCAATCGTACGTGAGAAAGAACTTCGTTCCCACGGGGGTCCCCCGACCGCACAAGTTTTTATTATTTTTTGTTAGTTTACTAAGTACCTTAAGGACGCCTAAAGAAGCAAGATACTTTTTAATCACATTTTCAATCATCAATCAATCTTCGATTTGCGCGTATCGTTCGCCCCAAAGCAGTTATGACCTGTCTGATGCTTGAAGGTTTCAAAAGAACAGGGTACTTCATAATCATTTGATAATTTCTTTCAAATCTAAGAAATGATCAAACGGAACGAATGAAACGATGGATGGCTTCAAGTTACAGGGTGACTGGTAATTAGTGATTGTACTCATGATAACAAACAACTTTTACGAGTACTATGGGACCAAACCATAAATTGCTAAAAAATTAGTCGGCTGTTCTCTATATTTTGACGAGTTATGTGAACATAAATGTAGGGAATAGCAGACTTTTTTCGCGATTTCAGGTTTGGTCCGATAGTAAAAGTTGTTTATTATCATGAGTACAATCATGTGTTTAAGTATCGGTCACTAATTACTAGTCACTCTGTCTATGGCTAGAATGAGGGCGACTACTGAGGTGACGGTTACTAGATATACATGAATAATAATAAAAAAAATATGATAAGGGCACAATATATGTTTTTGATTCAAATCCATTAAGATTTAAGTGTTTTTCTATCCACTGAAATAGAAAACATTAAAATAAAATATAGACAGTAAGACATTACTATATAGCACGCTATTATTTAGTGAAGCAAACGTACAATATCCTTTTAGGAATCTATTGCGTAAGCAGTAAGTATACCTTTCTCTGGGGAACTGGACATACCCCTGAAATCGCCTTAGGAGCTTTGAGTAGTATGTCCGACCATAATGGTTATTGGTCAAAGATTAGGTAGTGGAATTACGCAGATAGGCCGGTTTTATTAGATTGGTTTCTGCCTATTCATACTTTGGAACACATACCATCACGCCTGTAATCCTGAAATGATTTGGCATAGGTGTATCAATAAAACATCCGTATTTCGCCAGTTATGACTAAGTCCCATGTAACTTGCAAAGCGATGAAGTTTAAATAAACTACATAGATAAGAAATGATAATGCTAACCTAACATTCTAATTCCAGACCATCATTACTTGCACCTGTAATAAAAAATATATATTTAAATTTTAGTTAGGTACTAGTGTATTGGATTATTTTTAAATTAACAACTGTTTACATAAATATACACTTTTTGTACACGTTTTTACTAAATAAATTATTATTATTTTCTTTATTTCATTAATATACTTACATATCATTTACATTTTTAAATATTTTTATAAAATTGTAAAATAAAAAAAACAAAAATTCGTAGTCCACCGGTATCGGGAAAAGGGTCCAGGCTACCGGTGGTCAGGGCTGTAGAGAGAGGAACCTCCTCACAATGCGTGCCGTATCCAGCAGTACTGCTTTTTGAATCAAGCCCTTGACCCAGCCGCGCAATAAGAGCCTCCTGAGGTGTTGTTCGAGGCTCTAGGCCATTAACCGCAACGATTATCGGTACAAAGATGGCAGAGTCCACGTCCCACATTTCGACAACCTCGTGTGCTAAGTCAAGATACTTGATTTATTATCTTTCTCAGCCTTCACGAGATACTCGTCATAAGGAACAGCGATATCAACCATCATTGCACGGTGCTCTCGCCTATCTATCACCACAATATCAGGCTTATTGGCTACAATAGTCCTGTCAGTGATGATAGATTTATCTCGGTACAATGTGGCGTGACCATTCTCGAGAACTGGGTCGGGCATATACCTGTAATATGGTACTTTGGATTCCACAAAGTTGTACTGCAAGGGAAGTTGCTGGTGAATAATCCTAGCCACTAGATTGTGTCTGTGCAAGTACTTGTTGTTAGCAAGACAAGAACAACCGAAAACACTATGTCGGATTGATTCACCGGTACGGTGGCATACCCGACAGATGTCAACCACCGTACTTAACAATGTATTTCTGATAATTATTCGTCATGGTACCTTCATCCATAATCTCACCGACAAAATCTTTATCAGTTTCCCCGAAGAGGTCGCCAAAACGCGGCCAGGATACTTACGCCAGAAAGTCTATATCAGGCTCATGGAGAGCCCGGAAAAAGCGTCCGTGAAGCGCTTTGCCTTGCCATACTTTCTTATGATCGTTAGTATCAAATACTGCAGGTTTGCACCAGTTCTCTTTAGCCAAGAACAGCGGGGTGAGGCCCTTGTTCACTGCGACCAAATCTCGGTGCATTCCTACGTCAGTTTGAAGGAAGTATTCCCAAAATATTATATAATTGTACGTATAATAAATAGGGGGTGAGCTCCCGGGCTATTAATTTTCTGATAGGAAACCCCAATAACAAGACAGACCACACAGAAAGACACAGACAAGGTGAGACCCACAAATAACATTCTAAATACCTACGCACAATAAAAGTCATAACAAAACAATTTTTAAATAAACATAAAATAAATAAACATGAAGGTTATTTTAAATAACGTTCAAAAAGATGTGGCCTTTCTTTATTGTTAGTCTATGAACATCCATTACTGAAATAAATATTTATAAATTCCTAATAAGTAACATGTTTTATGAAAGAAACATGATATTTATGTATTTTTAGGGTTCCGGACCAAAATGGTAAAAAGGAACCCTTATGGTGTGACTCAGTCTGTCTGTCTGTCACAGCTAGATATCAAAAGAACTACTAATGCTATAAACTTGAATTTTGGAGTAGTTTTAGATGACGCTTGCCTAACTATTTGGCAAATAAGAAAGAAATAAAAATGTATATATATTTTTTTGCAACAGGGACTGACTCCCTAGTCTTAAAAATTCGTAGTGGAGCTACTAGAGCATATTATTATGGGATATCATATGAAAGAGCGCTGTTTGCAAATTCTAAAAAAAAATCTTGTTTTTAGGCCGCATAGTTTTCGACTTTGATGAAAAATGTAATTAAAAATACCGTCCCCCCCCCCCCCCCTATCTCCGAAGTTTGCATTCAGAAAAATCTGAAATTAATCTGTGTGATAGAAGTTTATGTAAAGATTACACGAAAAATAAAGCAATTTCTGTAAATAGCACACTTTTTTTTATATATATGACTAGCAGCGCCCCGCGGATTCACCCGCGTTAGTCTCGAACCCGTAAGAATATCGGGATAAAAAGTATTATATGTGTTAATACACGTTATAAACTATCTGTGTGCCAAATTTCATGAATATTCATGTTCCGTTTAGAAGTTTTTGCGTGAAAGAGTAACAAACATCCATCCATCCTCACAAACTTTCGTATTTATAATATTATAGTAGGACAGTAGGATAGGAAGTAGGAAGTAGGATGGTACGGAACCCTCGATGCGCGAGTCCAACTCGCTCTTCACCGGTTTTATTATTTACTTTTATTTCAGTGTTTAATAAAACAATATTTTCCATCCTCTTCTTGATCTTGAAACCACTCAACATTAATTAATGGAACTTTTGATTGAACATCTTCTAGAATATTGTTTCTAGAATATTTCGCTTTGGTGGAAGATCATTAAACTAACGAGTGATTCATCTAGACAAAAGTAAAAAAAAAAACAAAACGAAAAAAACAATTAAAACAAAACAACAAAGGTAAAAAAAAAAAAACCAATTTTTTTGTATTATCTTTATTATCATACAAACATGACATTCATTTTTTAAACATTATTTCGTTCAAATGTTGGTCGTAACTGTGGTTAACGTAGTCCATTCTGAAGTTCCAATTTTCTAGACGCGTCGGTGCAATTCGAGTGGTATTCAGCGAATATTGCGAGTAATGTTGACTTCAAATTTCTCAATCGTACCCGATTTATCCATGTAAACTTTGGACTTAATATAGGCGCAAAGGCACACGATCTAGGCCGCCAATTCAACGATCCGAAGCGAGACATTAACTGCACCGAATTGTTCTCGCAATCGGAACTTCTGAATAGGCCATATTAACCGCAGTTACCATCAACGTTTTAAAAAAATAATCTTTAAAAAATAAATGTCATGAATGGTTCTTTTGTATGATCATAAAAATAACCCGATAAAATTAGTGTTCTCACTTTTTTTTTACATTTTAAAAAAGTACCTTTAAATGAATCATCCATTATAAGCTTACAAATAGGTAACTACTTGGTTATCGAAGGCCTAAAATATGCCTTTAGTGGCTTCTGTTGATAGGATATATTAATTTAGTTGTGTTACTGTTGTAATGGCAACCTATGTCGTTTGATTTAAATAGGTTTCATTTCAACTGACTTCAAAAAGGAGGAGGTCTCAATTCGTCTGTATGTTTTGTTTTTGTTTTTTGTATGTAATAAATACTCAAAGCCTCTACGCACGCAATTACTCAAAGACGGATGGACCGATTTAGAATTTTTTTTATGATTTCCAAGGTGGTCCCATATCAATTGTATTAACTTTGCGTCAGTAGGTAGTGTTTGAGTTAGCTTCAATAATGTGTATTTTTTCCACTTAGTTTATCTGGAGGATGTTTTAATAACTTTCTATCACTGTTATTTACATAACAGGTAGTGGTATTCGAATTTGTGTGTGGTAGGTACCACAACTAAAAAGTGAAAAATAAAAACTTTTTATCAAAAAAATAAAACCGACTTCCAAATCATAACACTACCAAGTGAAAAATAACTTTAAAAAAATACAAAGCCAAAGACACCGACTACCGAAATTAAAGTTAGTTTTCACTTTGTAGTGTTTTGTTTTAGAAGTCAGTTTTATTTTTTGCTAAAAAGTTTTTTTTTATCTTTTATATTTTGAGAATGTGAAAGCGTTGTAGGCCTAGTAGACTGTAGGTTTGTTGAACATTTTCTATTTTGTTAAGTACCTGGTATTTGTTTACAGGTCTACAGTGTATTCCCATACCTAGTAACACAACCTATTAATATTATGAAAACATTATAAAAGTCCATTATTTTTAAAAGAGTAACCGTGTAGTTTTTTGCCGTCTCTTGTCCATAGGAAACGGCCATTTGGAACCATACACTTAGCTTTTGACGTTACGTAAGTACCAATGTAGGTGTAGGTGAAATTAAATATTTTGATTTTGATTCTTTACTGACCTTATTGGTAATCCTCTTCAGAAGCTCAGGTTCGTAGCAGGTGACTTCTTAGTTTCTGCCTACTCCCAAGGGAAAAAGATGTGCGTTAAAGTATGCCTTTACGTAGTGTATTATTAGGAAATTTATTGAGAACCGGCTTTTTTTTTTAATTAACCTTCACGTTTAGAGTAAACGTGAAGGTTAATTTAAAAAAAAAAGCCGGCAAGTGCGTGTCGGACCACGCACAATGTAGGGTTCCGTAGTTGGGACGAATTTATCCCAAGAACAAACTTAACATTGTAGTTGTAAAACATGTTCTCCCATACATTCCAACTGCAAATGTAAGTTGTACGCACAATATTCAGAAATGTACCATGTTATTTTAAGACCATAGACTTCTTATAGATTTACCTGTAACTTATAGCTATAAATGTATTTTCTGTATTATTTCAAAATTTTAGGCTCAGTAGTTTCAGAGATAAGGGGGGATGGTCAATTTACGTCTATATTCTTAAATAACTTTAAAATAATTTATTTTAAAATTATAAAAAATAAAATCTATTTTACTCGTAGACCTACACAGTAAGCCCTTTCATATCTTATTTACACCCCAAAAGTAACCCTCATATTCAAAGTTCAATTATTTATGATACACGTCCGTGTTTGGGTCACAGAAATTAATATGTGTACCAAATTTCAGCTTAATTGGTCTAGTAGATTCGGAGGAAAACGGCTGTGACAGGCGGTCAGACAGACAAACGAGTGCTCCTATAAGGGTTCCGTTTTTTCTTTTGAGGTACGAAACCCTAAAAATAATACTCTTAGGAACACAAGTAATTGCTACAATATCCTCATAATAATTAAAACAGAAAACATAACAAATGTAATGTTTACTCAAGTCACCCAAATCGCTACAGACACCAATTCAAATTCAATCAGCACCAATATTTCATCATATAAAAGAAAAAGAAAAAACAACGGACTCCCGTCAAACGAGTTCTCTATCTAAATCTCACGATCATTTTCTCGTCTACGGCTTACGATGTACCAAACGTCACTTCAATGTCCCTCAATGTCCCACAATGTCCCGCTGTGTCCCGCTATATTCCGATATCATGTCATTTTCCACCCCGACGGTTAACCGACGACCCAACTGCGTGACGACGTGAAAAATAACCTACCTTATCTCTGTGATAAGTATTTCTTTACAATCGACTTGTTTTTTCGAAAATGATTAATAGATTGCTTTCTTTTTGCGGTGCTATACTAGCTATGTTCGTGATTTTGTCTGTTTGGCAGTTCCAAAATATTTATTAGCAAAATTGACTTGCATTCAAAGAGACCATGAGTGGTGTACTACACAAGAGACAATTCCTTTTAAAGCGTTTTGTAAGCTTTCCTGTTGCATTTTTTAGGGTTCCGTACTTCAAAAGGAAAAAAACGGAACCTTTATAGGATCATTTCGTCGTCCGTCTGTCAGTCTATCAAGACCCTTTTTCTCAGGAACGCGTGGAGGTATTAAGTTGAAATTAATATCAAATACGTAGGTCTGCGTTCCCTTGGAGCTTAAAAATAAATAAGTGAACGCGATAAAACAAGAAACCGTTCTATATATTTAAAAAAAATTGTGATATTTAGAGACATCATTTTATTTTTCCTGTAATCATTACATAAACTTTTATCACATAGAACAATTTCAGATTGTTCTCTATGCAAACTTCGGAGAAAAGGAGGAACGGTATTTATTTACCTTTTTAATCAAAAGTCGAAAACTATGCTGCCTAAAAGAAAAAAAAATGTTTGAGAATGTGCAAACAGCGCTCTTTCATATGATAGAAACACGAAATTTGCCAAGAAGCAAGGTAATTGTCCGAAAATCGTTAATTCGTACTTCTACACATATTTTTTTTGCGATTTCAAACTTTCATTTGCAGTTGGAGAATTGACCGTGTCGTATATGATATATGGGAGAACATGTTTTCAACAACAAAGTTTCTTTTATTGGGATAAATTCTTCCCACCTAAGGAACAGTTCATTGTTATCGCTGATAGGATGTTACTTTTTCACCTCTGGCAGTCAGCTCCATTACCAATCAGGTGACTGGCTTATCTCATACTACGAGGTAAGTTATTGAAGTAAAGCTCACGTCACCGACGCGAGAGCAGACGGAAGCTTTTGATGTCCCTACGAAATTACAGCCCTTGTTGCTGTTGTGGTATGTGGTCGATCGAAGGTTACGCTACGCTTGTCGCGGGCGGTTCGTGGATGGGTGACCATCCATAACTTATCGAGACTCTTCCGTGCAAGAGGCACGGAAGAGTCTCGGACACGGAAAAGTTACGCTTTTAGTAGTTAATCCGTAAACATCTACGTATGTCTTAGACATCCGCGGCCCATCCCTAGACAATAACTTTCAGCCCCCCGGTAGGCTAAGTTTAATAGCGTTCTTAAGAGTGTTACACCAGGTGTACCGGTGGTCTGAAAAGTTTTGAGTCCAGGGATGGGCCGCGGATGACTGAGACATGATGATGTTTACGGAAGAAAGTATTCGCAAATTAGTTATATGCAGCGCGAGACAATAATGACTCTTGGATGTACTTAGTCTTAAAACTTAATTCTTTATTGACATAATTATGTTACAGAAACTTGTTTGAAGCCGCTGACTCCTGAACTAGGCGTACCTGTATAAATAATAAATATTTTTTTTTATTAACAAATGTGGGTACAACATATGAGCGTTCTTGCCAGATTTTCAGGTAAAGCTACGACGTTTATGTCATGGTGTGCCATATCTAGGTAATTCTCATCATGAATTGAAAGAGTAATGAAAATATTTAATGTATTTCTTTTATAAATGAATAATCCAATCGAGGACATAAAACGATACCGATTCTCCAAACGCGCTAGACGTTGCTAATTGATGTACCTAATTTTTACATTCCTCCATTCCATATCCGAAGGACGAGGCTCATTAAAATTTTACGCACCTTTTCGATAAAAGAATTGTTAGAACAAAAGTTCCACTTTGTACAAGATGCAAATACAAGTCGTGGTCAAGTTAAGCCTACTCCGTCTTACTCCCAACGGCCTAACTCCATTTTAACTACGTCTCGCAATCGAGTGCCTAGTTCTTTAATTTTTTGAGGATCCTGTTCATTTTGTTCCGTCATTACATTTGTTGCCAGACAAAATAATATATACTAAAACTTTATAAGAAAATGTCTTGACCGTGTGGATAATGAGAGATTTCCTTATTTGATGCACTCGAATGTCGGTCGGCAACGAAATCTTGTCGTGGAGGTATAACAAAAGGCTTTTCATACAGTGTCGATGCTTTTGATACGTCCTTAGCCTGGGTCATTCCACAAATCCCTATTGACAATCCGCATCAATGGGGATTTGTGAAATTTTTGTCCGTAAATCTCCATCGGTTTAAAAATAAAATACAAACAATATATTATATAATAATCACGAAGTCTTTATTGCTTACAGACGTATAAAGTAATTTAAAAAAGATTTTTTGTATTTTTTTTGCTAAAATATTATACACTGAGGCTATTTATTTAGCCATCGCTATAATTGGTTTGATTTGGTATAAAAATAATGGATGAGTTCTTACCTCTAGAAGAAATAAAGACTTCGTGATTATTATACAATAATATGTTGTTCGAATTTTATTTTTGAACCGATGGAGATTTTGTGAACTTTTTGTCCACAAATCCCCATTGACGTCTCATAGAGGTCTTAATGAGGATTTGTGGAATGACCGCTTAACCTAGGCGGTGGGCAGTTGGCACAGCTATCAGTCTTACGGATTAGATTAAATTCCTCTGTCCCGATAGAATCAACACCCTGGTAGGAGTGATACTTCTGCCTCTTCCTTTCATATACCCATTTTTACAGGAATTAACATTTTTGCTATCGAAGTCACGTCTGGTTTGTGACGCCAGGTGGTATGCCCACATAATTGCATGGCTTTTTATATATTCCCATGTATTTCCTGTGAAGGTTCTGGGAAATTTGATAATGGGGTATTTGGTTATGTTATAGGAAGAGTTTTTGCTGTTCAGAGTTTTTAGAGCGGGCATTTTTCTGTCCTTGTCCTTGATGGTATTCAGTAGAATTTATAATTTGCTTGCAAATAAACTTTGTAGGAGATATGAAGAAGATTGTAAAATTGTAGATTAAGATAACAAGTCTATTGCTACAGTAAGACTGTTTATCCAACACTGGGAAAGTGACGTCAACGAGTCAGTCTCCTACGAACATTTTCCTGTAGCTACATAGGATAAAGTACATATCTACCCTTGAAACTCATGTAATTTTTTAAAGAATACTTTTCTCAAAATTGCCGATTTAGATATTGATACCCCTTTGCACAAGGGTATATATCAAAAGCGTATTCGCTATTGGTCCATTCCGTACAAAATCGACCAGTCTCCTTTTTTAACTTCTCAAATGTCGAATGAACCCGAAGGTTCAGACACAATGACTTTTTAATTGTTTATGTGATTACTACATTCGAAACGTTGAACAAAAGTTATTTATACCAATCAAGGTGAACACAAGCGATGGATTTTTTTTTTTTAAAATTCATTTCCTAAAAATGTAAAGTGGGATAAAAGTTCGTCATTTTAGCCGATCGGTAAACCCACCAGGCGTACGGCTTGTTATTTAAAAATCTGTTCGCAATAACACCAAAATCAACCAATCTGCCTAGTCTTTCCCCATGTTGGGGTCGGGTTCCAGTCTACCCGGATGCAGCTGAATAGGTACCAGTATTTTACATACGGAGCGACTGCCTATCTGATCTCCACAAGCTAGTAACTGGGTAATACGAAACCCCTTGGTAAGACTCTGTTGTGACTGATGACCCGTAACGACTGTCAACTGCTTCGTTGATCACAAATGACAGCCGGAACGAACGGCTTAAAGTGCTTTCCAAGGCACGGAGGAGTATGTACCTAAAATGGTCACCCATCCATGGACCAACCAAAACAAGAGTAGCTTAACCTGACAAATAATAATAATATCCTGGAACATTTCACATACGGTCATCTGATCCCAAACTAAGCAGAGCTTGTACTATGGAAACCAGATAACTGATGTACTACATACACTACTTTTTTTTTTGTAAATACATACTTATATAGATAATTACACCCAGACTCAGGAGAAACAGACATGTTCATGCACACAAATGTTTGTCCTGGATGGGAATCGAACCCACGACCTGCGACATGATAGGCGGTATCTTAACCAACCACGCCAGCTGGCCTGTCAAAAAAAAAAACCGGCTCGTGCAGCTGTTCTTACTTAGACACGAGCTCCTCCATCCTCCTCATCTCTCCTTCACAACAACACCAAATAATTCCTTATTAGTATCTACGAGTACCTCTCATAATTGATTCATATTTCGGAACTATTTGCTCACTTTAAGTTCAACAAGATCCACACATATGTATTTCCTATCCGATCTCGTATCGAAGGTGTCACAAAAAACGATTAACAGTATATCGATTTACGGCGAATTTCACCGTGAAACTGAACGTCAGCATAAGAGCTGCTGTCAATGTCATCATCGTTGTGACAGCTCTTGAACGCCGTTTAGATGTAAGGATGCGTTCAGTAATTTTTTTTTTATTATTATTTAAGATGGGTTTGCTCTTGTCAAATAATCTAGTCATTAATGACATTCGCCCATAAAAGCATATTGGTTAATCTGACAGTCGTTAAAATTTATACCACAGTATTAGTGGTAGTGCTATGGCGCATATTAGTGCCATATCTTGTTGATGACGACCCTGGAATAGCTACTTATGTAGTTTAAAAATAAAAACGAGCCAAGTGTGGGTCAGACCACGCACAGTGAAGAGTTCCGTAGATGGGGTGAATTTTATTTATCCCAAGAACAAACTTAACATTGTAGTTGAAAAACATTTTCTCCCATATATTCCAACTACAAATGTAAGTTTGTACGCACAAAACTGAGAGATTTACCATATTATTTTAAGACTATAGACTTCTTATTAATTTTCCTGTAATTTCTATATAAACAGCTATTTTCTGTATTTTGTTTTTTCAAAATTATAGACTCAGTAATTTCGATAAGGGGGAATTGCCAAATTTCGTCTATTGGCTTAAATAACTTCAAAAATAATAATAAAAATTTGAGACCCTCACAGTAAGCCCATTCATTTGATACATACCTCATACCGTACAGTTTGCCAATTTTCATATTTGGCCCCCATAAGTGACCCTCATACCTGTTCAAAATTCACGTTAATACGTCCGTGTTTAGGTCACAGAAATTCATATGTGTACCAAATTTCCACTTAATCTGTCCATTAGATTCGGAGAAAATTGACTGTAACAGACGTACAGACAGACAGACGGACAGACAGACAGACAACAGGCAGACGGATGGAAGTGATCCTATAAGGGTTCCGTTATTCTTTTTGAGGTACGGAACCCTATAAATATGAAGCTACGTGGTATCTTACTGCAGGTATCGATAAAAGTAACTACTTGGTTATGTAGATAAAAGATGAGCAGCTTCAGTGACATTCCTTTTTATCGGAATCTTTCGAATCGGTTTTAATCTAAACTTCGTAAATATCGTTTTCGTTCTTAGCCCTTTTTTTTTTCATTGGCATCCAGGACTTTGTTCTTTCAGATTCTACAATTTTTAAGCTGTTTACCGAATAGCTATCAGCTTCCAAGTTTCCATAATTTGGTATTATTTTTGTGTGTCTAAACTCTGAAACATAATATCAGGTTGGCGGAAAAATATTGCACAAGAAATTATAAATTACTAGAATTTTCCGGAATATTTAGTATTGATCTGGGATACGTAAGAATATTGTAGAAGGTTCTCAAAGCTATCACATCAGGGGTATGTAAAGGCGCGCTAGTGAGGATTTGGTAAGTTTGTGAAAATGATTAGTGAACGTCAACTTCCAACGATCATCTTTTATGAGTGGCGTCAGGGACACAACGTGAGTGTGGCTACCGCTAATATCAGCTAAGTGTTCGGTGAAGGTGTTGCATCGCGATGGAAGATAAGCCGCTGGTTTGCTCGCTTTGCATCGGGAGATATAACTCTTGAAGATCTGGGCGACCATCCACCTTCGACGATGAGGAATTACTCCGCTGTTTAAAGGCTAATCCAGAAATAAATACGCGTGATTTGGCAGAGACTCTTGGGTGTAATCATTCGACCGTCGAGGCTCATTTACACAAACTCGGCTATCGTAAAGTAATGGCACGATGGATTCCACATCAACTAACTGTAAGTCATCGTCAAGTCAGAGTTATTATTTGTGAATGGGCAGTGGACAATTTCTTTTCTGCACAGCCTCCGGAATTCTGGGCGCAGGGCATCAACAATCTACCAACTAGATGGGCCAGAGTAATAGAGTTATTTGGGGATTACATGACTGATTAATTATTGTAAATAACAAAGTTATCAATAAATTCATTAAGTCTTATATCTTGGTGCAAGACTTTTCCGCCAACCTGATAATTTCCGCTGTGTTAGAAATGTTAGTTACATTTCTTCTTCGCGAGCATCCTAACCAAGTATCCTATTTGCTTAAAAGGATTCTCCCGTTATAACTAGAATAATATATTTAGGTTGATGCAATAAACTTTTTTAAACATTTAATATTTTTTTTCGATCGCTTCAGTATAGCCCGTATTTTCGCTTAGAGTGTGACATCGCCTTGGTGTCCTGAGTTGGGCTACATGAATAGTTGAGGTCTCAAAAGATGTGTTTCAACTAGGGCGACCATATGGTAAAAAAAATTGAAAAAGTCAAAAAAAATTAATGAAAATCGCAAAAATGTGAAAAATTCGATCAATTTTTTAGGGCCTTTGTCATAAATTCGACTATATCTCAAAAACTAAATGCGATATCGAAAAAATGAAAAATTCCTTTAGGGTATTGAGTTGGTTTACAATTGAAAAAAACCGGACTTCTGTATCACGAATAGTCTAGGCAGGAGGGTGCCCTTTGTGTGGAGTTATCTCAGGGGGCGCGCTCCTTAGATGCGCGTCGCGTTGCTGAGATGTTACGGGAGTGTTTTAGAGTTTGATCGTGAAATATATTTGCATTTATTTGTAAATACGCATTTTAATTTATTTTTGATGTGAATTATTATTTCGTTTAATTAATTTTGTCTTGCGATACTTTGAAAATACTTCAAATTACTAATTAGAACTTTATATTTGAGACTTAAATTATTATTTATATGTTCATTACTATTTTGTATCACTTCGTTGTTATTGTGTTAAACAAAAAATGATTTTCTTTCAACATTAGTCTCAAGAATATTTCATTAAAGTTCAAAATTGCATGTAATTTTTGCCTTACGGATTTTTTCATAGATATCTGGAGATATGCCTTCATTGCGGAATAGTAAGGAGTCCTAGTGCCACCGCTTATCTCCCACCCAAATAATTACAACATTAACAAATAGTGTACTTACAACACACACTTAAAATTTGAACACGCACACTAAGAAGAAAGCAGCTACACTAAATCAATTTCTAATAGCACACATACATAGAATAGGCGGGGCATTCACTTGTAAACATTTGCTATTTGCAAACATTTAATGCACACGCATGCAATTAGGGAGTCGAAAGCGATAGTCGATAATTTTTATCGATATTTAATTTTAGCACATTCTTGTATTATAATAACTTTGTTTAATTTTCTTTAAATATATATATATATATTTTTTATATAAGTACCTATCCGAAAATGTATAGTTAATTTTTACTGAAATAAAATGGGAATATTTTTTGAATATTGTATTACCGGTTAAAGGGAACGCTTTGTGTTATATATCATGCTGTATATTTATATAATATATTACTTAATCTCAGATGTGGATCTTTCAGAAAACTGAAAATGAATTTGTAATTATACGGTGGGTATTACTATAGTATAATATTATTATTACTAAGGATATTATAATATAATACGTTATGTTATATGTGAGCTAAGTTACTACGTCTGAGGCTGGATTGGAGCCAAGAGCGTAATAATACAATGCTCACGCATATTTGTAAAGAAATAAAATAAAATGTGAAAGCCGCCGTATTAATGACAAAGATTTGACAAAATAGCGACGGACCGCAAATTTTCTAATTCAAACTTTGAACCTTGACGGCTGCTCGGCCTTATGATTGACTAAGGTGGGCTTGCGATTTAGTGATCAATACAATACATAATATTGCGCAAAATATTTTTATTTTTTATTTTCAACAACATTTAACCATCGCAATCTTCAATATTAATCTTACTCGGTCAATAATATTGCGCAATATTATTAATCTAGACCCACCCTACGAAATCGCCAAATAGCCAGATTTTTTAAAATAATAATTGAATATTTTTGCATATCGAACACAAATTATTGTAATTTTTTGACTAAAAATAAATAATTGGATGAAATATAATAATTATGTATTTATCATAATTATTACTTATCATATTGTACTATCAATTAAAAAGTTCATTTGTCAAAATCTTTAGGCATAATATTTATTTAAGTTTTTACACTTCACGTGTAACTGTATTGAAATAACAATGTCTTAATTTGGTTCAAACAACATTAAATTAATAACTAATTAAACTCTTTTACTATACATGTAATACGAGCATATACATTGAGTTCTGTAAAAAATATTCAACTGCAATAATACGCATATCGATAAAATCAGCCGTACGCACTCAATTGCACGTCTCTAAATCCAAAACGTTCGTAGCTTTCGGGAAGATTCGGGTTTCGGGGAGTAAAACGTTTAAAAATTGATTTAAAATATAAAACAGTGACTTAATTGTTTACTTACCGGTGGTAGGACATGCTATTTGTCTTCAGGTTGATGGTATTTGACCTATTTGTACATATAATTACTGCATAACTCGGCATTTTGGTTTTTTACGCATCAATAGTACACTGTACGCAGTTGCAAAGCAACTGAACGAAGCGTACAGCCGCCGTTCGAACATAAGACCAATTTTATAATATCGAGGCGCCACGTGCCACGCCCCCAAGGCATATCCCTCGATAACCGTGGATTTTTTACTTCGTTCAATTGAGCTCTATTACTAGACGATACAAAATCTATTAGATTAGGCATCTTACAAAATGAAAAACCTATCTTAGTGCATTTTCAATGTATCCGAAGGTCGTGTAGAGCACGAGATCTGTGATTTTTTTCTCTTAAAGTGCAGTTGATCTTTCGGATTTTAGTTGATGATAAATTATGATATTTATTTCTGTAAATTTGTTAAAAAAAACATTATTTTTTAAACTAGTGGATTTCGCGGTTTCCCTTCAGACTACTATGTGAGACTATAATCATGATCAGTTTAAATTGTAATAAAAATTGATACCAGAGATCTTACATTTTTCAGTGAAGAGTACAGCAATTCTCGAAACAACATTATTTTAATATAAGGAGACTTGAATAACAAAATCTTTAAGAGGCCGTATACGAAATTTTGCCGATTTCGCTGATATACGTAATTTTATAGTTAAAATACTGTATTTCTTGGTTTGATGCACAGCATGAAAGATAACTTCAATTATGATCTAATGAATGAGCTACTTTTTAATTTTATTTTTTAATTTTGTTTAATCATCCTAATTTACGCCGTCAGAGTAAGACAATCCACTGAAGTTGATACAGCTCGGTTAGTCTAATATATTTTAGTTATGTTCATAGCGTTATGTCCTATGGTATGCTCCGCTCTGGGGCAAAGACATTCAAAATATATTTGTACTTCAAAAACGAGCTGTTCGAACAATTTACCAGCTAGGCGCTAGAGATTCTGTGAGAGATTTTTTTTAAACATAATGGTATTCTCACGGTGGTATCACAATTCATCTTCGCCAATATCTTATATATTACACAAAATATACATTTACACACTAAAAACAGTGACATTCACAATGTTAACACCAGAAATACGTGCGACAAATTACGTGCTCCGTTTCACCGGCTTCATAAGGTTCATAACTCTTTTGTTGGGCTTAGTATATCCTTTTATAAAAAGTTACCCTCTTCTTTGCTAGATTTGCCCTTCAATGAGTTTAAAGCTAAAGGAAAATCTAACCATTGTTCATTCTATCAACGACCATTTAAACGATAAGAATAGTTGGTCGCTTTGAGTTAACTCAAGACAATGTTTATGTTCTTTCTCCAGAATCACCTTACCTTCTGACAGGTTATATGAGTTCATATAATTATTTATTTTCTTTGACTCTAAAAGTCAATGTTATTACAATGTCAATGTCATTAAATGTTTTTATGAGGAGTATTGCAATATGTGGTTATCTAGTGATCTCGACAATTGATCATATTATTCTTAACTGAGCAACCGGCAGCAAGTTCGTCTTGCTCCCTTAGATTTCACTGTTTGTGGTAGCATCGGGGGTCGGGTTGCCTCCTTCCCTCAAATATGAGTTAATGGCTGATCTTTGCGTTATGCTCGTGAACGGGTGCTGCTTGTGGTGACTGGTCGTCTTGCTGAAATCGGTTTTGTTTTGTTATTAGTAATTAACTCTTTGTTTATTTTACCTCGATGGTCCTAGTTTATCATTTGTGACTTCGAGTTATGGCTTCATATACGGATATATGTAAGTGGGCACGCCCTATATTACTGGAGGTTTTTATTAAGGTACCTATAAAGTACTGCTTACGTTTTTAGTTTTGTATTTTTATTTCTGTTTGCGATTTTATTTTATTTTATTTTTTTGTATATTGGCGTGTGCTAGCTTACTTATAGCAAATAATTTAATTTCATGTTTTGTGTTGCGTAATAATGTACCTAAATTGTTATGCGCAGTGTTGTATAGTTTCTATTTTTCTTAACTGAATAGACAGCTGTGCTGCTGGGGACTTTGTTGCGCCACTTCTGCTCCACAGCTAAAGCACTAATAAATGGTGAAGGGCGGGCGTTTTGGGACTGTCTTATGTAATTTGGACGTTCAAAAAGTGCTGATTTTCAGCCTTGTGTGACTAAACGACTTTTGATTTTGATTTAAAACCGGCGACTGTTTTGTGAATTTATTGCTGTGAGAAGTTTAGAATATCAAATATACGTATTTACAAATTGTTTTGACGTCCAAAGGGTATAAAAAATGAATATGTATTCTTATGAAATTTATTTGTAAAATCTATGCGTCTCTTTTTACCACTTTCATATAAAAATTTTTAGTAAAAAATATTTAACTTAGTCAAATTTTAGAGAAAATGGGCAAGGAATTGATTTTACTTTTGACTACTTAGAACTCTTGTTCATAAAATTAAATCAACAGAAAAGTTCAAATCAAAATCAATCCATTCAATCCAAAAAAATAAAAAGCAATGGCAATAAAAATTCTTTAAAAACAACCTAAATCTCGCATTATAAGACTTGTCACAAAATAAAAAAAAGTTGCTCTTTCATTAGATCATAATTGAAATGATATTTCATCTTGTCCATTAGAACGTATAGTATTTTAATTTTAAAAACACGTTTGTAAAATCACCTAAAATTTCGTATGATGACGGCCTCTTAAAATAGACTCTTGCAAACATTTGAATAGGTGCCCGAACTCCATATTTTCTCTTATTCGCCTCGTAAATCCATGTAGGATGATAAATATACCGCGAACCGGTTCAAACTCGATTGAGCCAGTTACCAATGTCTCGTTTGTCATTGGATTTGATTATGTTTGGATTTAGACAGCGTAGTTTTTGTGGGCTCTCTTGTATTACGAACTGTGTGAGAATAGATCAAGCGTTGGTAAAATGTTTGCAGTCTAGTCCAGTCCAATGAGGGAGTGATGGAATTAGTGCGGCAAATTTAGGGGGGAATATAAATCAATGTCTTAATTCAATTCATTTATTGCATCAAATACGTTAGGTACATCAAGTTCTTATCCTAATCCTAACGATCCTAATGATATTATAAATGCGAATGTAGGTTTGTTTGTTTGTTTGTTTGTTACATTTTCACGCCTTTTCACGCCTAAACCACTGAACCGATCCTCCTGAAATTTTGCATATACGTTGTCAGGTGTACAGAAACGGACATAGGGTATCTTTCATCCCGAAAAAAAAGTACTGTGCTCGAGGAAAACAAAAATAACCTTCTTATGATAATAGATGGCGCCACGTGTCTTTCGAATTATGATTGAATTATATTACTATAGAAACTTTAGAAGTGTGAGTGTTTGTGTGGGAGTTTTTTTTTAAGTACCTAATACATTTTGTGAGTCGTAGAGTGTCGATAGACCGGTTTTTCATCCTCCTTACTATAGTAATATATAGGGTGTCTCAATAAGAGTGCCCTATTTAAATTTCGTGTAATTTTTTTTTTCGTTCAATTCACAACTCTGAAATTTTACAGCTGTCACCAATGATTGTTCCGATTAACTATTGAATAAAATATTCGGCAAATGGGGGCAAATTTGCCGAATATTTTTAGTTTTCGAATTTTTGACAAAGATTTGGCTTATGTCACCGATAACAGGTTGGATCTCGGCCTTTAGCTCAAGAATTGTTCCTGATTTATTCGGATAAACTCGAGATTTCACAAAAATCCAAAAAAAGAAATCGCACGGCGTTAAATCGCATGATCTTGGTGTCCAGTTGACATAAGAATTTCGTGAGATGATTTGGTCTCGTTGGATTCATTCGTGGTGTGACAGGTGGCGCCGTCCTGCTGATACCACATGTCGTCCAGATCCATGCCGTCCAGTTGAGGCCACAAGAACTCCGTTATCATATTCCTGTAACGAGTGCGAGCGGTCTCAGGTTCCCCATTTTTGAAAGAGGTTTTCAAAATGATATCGCGTTTTTCTTCTCTGTTGCGCTTCATTTTTAATAATCGGAACAATTATAGGTGACAGCTGGAAATTTTTAGAGTTGCGACTTGCACGAAAAAAAAACTACACGAAATTTAAATAGTGCACTCTTATTCAGTAAAGTAGGTTTGTTTGCTTGATATTTTTCACGCCCTAAACCGCTATCGTAAATTAACGTGAGCGAAGCCGCGTGCAAAAGCTAGTATAAAATATTTAGTATATTATATATATGTCAAACCTTTGCCAAAGAAATAACTCGTCTGAGGACTGATTTATTATCTTTTAGTTTGACCAAGACCGCTATACCGCGCCGTAGGTATGTGCGCGGCGAGACGGGGGGCAGTGCAGGCCACTCATTCGTCAACGCTCACGGCGTCCCACCGCTCATTCGCCAGCGCTGCACCCCGCCTCGCCGCGCATTCCTAAGGCGCGGTACAGCAGTCTTGCTCAAACTATAACACACATTTGGCCAATATTTAGTATGCAATAGTACAAGTTTTTACACTTAAAATATTAATTACTAGGTAATTACATTTTGTAAATTTATGTATCATATCTGTGCTTTAATGAACAAAATTCACAGGGACCATTTTGAAAGAACTCATCTATTGAATAAAAACATTCTTGTAAAAACCACTTTCGCAAACATTTTTCCGCTTGCTTGTGGCTAAGTAATATTAGCGCATAGGTCGATCGATCAGATTAAGCTACGCTAGCCGTTGTCGGTCCGTGGATGGGTGACCCCTGACCATCCTGCTAGGGTTGTGGGTTGTTTGAAAGAGTTACCGTGGCCCTGGCACAGGTCGGTTTTAGTCAGTAGAAGTCTGACATGCCCTCCCGCTCCACCCAGAGCGGGAGAAGTTAATTGATAATTTCCCACCCAAAAAAAAAAAACCCCTGACCATGTGTCTCCGAAAGCACGTTAAGCCGTTGGTCCTGGCAGTCATTCGTGGATCTTTAATAGTCGTTTCGGGTCGTCTGAAGCCTAAAAGTCTGACAACCAGTCTTACCAAGGAGTATCGTATTTCCCAGTACCTAGGTTGTGGAAGTCAGATAGGCAGTCACTTCATGTAAAATCATAGGAGATGTATAGTATCACCCCTTTGCAATTCAACCATTTTCGAGTAATTTGAAATTACATATTTTATTTAAGATAATAATAATATCTTTTATACTACAGATATTATCTGCGGTTATACAACTTTGAAAATTTATTTAAAAAAAAACCAATGCATGATTATTTTTTTATTATAATTACCTTGTTAACACTTCAATACATAATAATCAACTATAAAATGCCCATTATCCATAAATAGTTTTTAAATCAGAGCTTGAAAGTATCATTACAATTTACACGATTTGGTTAAGGTTTTTTCACAAAAATGGTCGATTTCTGCAAAACAAAATGGTTAACTTTTGCATAGGAGTCATCTCATAAGGAGTAATTTGGTTGTAAATGTCTTCTCCCTAAATCGCCTTACGGCAAAAGCTTCAGGTAGCCCGCGAAATTAAAATTTCGGTCGGTCGCGAAATTAAAATTTTGGTATTAAAAGTCGTTTTACCACCGACTTCTGAAATTAAAGTAATTTTTCACTTTAAGGGGTAATTTTTCACTTTAAGGGGTTTTTTTGGAAGTCGGTTGACTTTTTTGGAAAAAAGTTTTTATTTTTCTCTTTTTAGTGGTTCAGTTTGTAATTTATCAATGTTACAATATCCTAATGTCAACTGCTCATCACCTTTTACAAAATATTTCTTTTCCCGATGCAGGGACATTAATTGTTGAGGAGTTCTCTTGGTAAGTACCAAGAGAACTTCACATCAGCATAAGCATTGTGACGAGCATAAATGACTTAGCAACCATTATTAAAGTAGGTACCTAATCGAATCGCAATCCTTGAAATGCTTATTATTGTGTAGTTCTGGTGTCCACCTGTGATCTTCATCATCACCACTTCACCATTTCCGTCTATTTCTCTAGGACCCCATCATCAGATCCTGACCTGATGACAATTAGAATAACTAGTAAGTATACCCTTTCAAACGAAAAAAAAGAATTTTCCAAATCGGTCTAGCCGTCTTCGAGTAATCGGGGTACATATAATATACAGGGCTATTTTTAAATCATTAACTAAACTTTCACAGGGTGTTCTACCCATGAATATGAACAACTTTTACTATGGGACCAAACCTGAAATCGCAAAAAAAATCAGCTGTTCAGTACATTTATGTTCGCTTATTTGGTCAAAATGTACTGAACAGCTGATTTTTTTTTTTGCGATTTCAGAGTTGGTCCCATAGTGAAAGTTGTTCATATTCATGGGTAGAACACCCTGTGAAAGTTTAGTTAATGATTTAAAAATAGCCCTGTATAAAAAAAAAAAGATTCCGACGAACTGAGAACCTCCTCCTTTTTTTGAAGTCGGTTGAAAAGACAAACATACATACGTACTACTCTATTCTGTAAAAATCTCACCTAAGTTGTATGTAAAAATGCAGCTGACACACTATTGATAACTCACAAGAATGGGTAAGAGTGAGCGTGAGTAGAGGACTCAAGCTCACTCTTACCCTCTTTTCACCGAAGTTTTAACGGTGAGATTTTTGATGATAGATCGGAAGGTTATCTGTAGAAGAATTAGCTTTCTTACACAAATAATTATATTTTGACAACATTTTCAAAATACAGTATAAGTTAAAGCCCCTTCCGACATACTTTTGTAACGAATATACTATTCAGTTTAGCATAAACCTTTCAATGAATAACAGCCTTTCACAACATTTAATCCGATAAACGAATCTTTCAAAAACTAAAAGTACGTTATAAAACGCTCACCAATAGTAGCACACTTTCTATCCGGGAGTCCATTTGGCATACCCTAGATATCGATACGTGATTTTCTTACCAAATATGTATGAATACACACCGATGCATTACTCTGTACGAAACGACGGAGATTCAGACATATTGTGTCACTAGTAAATAACGAAGAACTTGAGAAATTGGTTTTGGAAAAAAATATATATATAAAAATTGTGGTGTTTTCGTGAGTGTTAAAGTATTCGTCATGATAATAGGTTTACAGTCTCCAAAGATTTATCGCTTTAGGTATAGTAGACTGCAAATCAGTGCTAATAAAATCAATGTGAGCTGATCTCGTATTCTATTGAAACATGCGCTCAATATCAATCGACCAATAAGAAATGCATGTTGTGCTTACCTGTAAGAAATTGGTACACTAGTCCATAAGTCTACTCAATGTATCTCATATTTTTGTATCAGTGTATTCAATTGTTGGTGAGCCAGATAAATGAAAAAATAAATAAACTCCGTAACAAGTTCTACGCTAGGCTAGCAGTTCAAGGTTAAAGTGTTACCTCCGACGTGCAGTTGACTGCACTATTTTTTTATTCAACACCAGGCTTAAATTCTTTCCTTAAGGTGCTTCTCCGAACGAACCACCTTGAGCGTTCGGTCCTTCTCTGACCCGCCGCTCTGATCCACTCCCTCCGCAAACCCTTTTATGATAGAATTAAAACAGTTTTTGGAATTATTTTAATAAAAAAAAGAAAAGCAATCTTTTGAAATAAAATAAAATGTGAATTATTTAGTTCTTTTTTTATATTATCTATCCATTAGTGTAATCCTCAAATTAGCAATAATTTTAGTAATTTTATTACAAGGACATTTTAAATGTATAACTATAACTACATATTATAAAACAAAGTCCCCCGCCGCGTCTGTCTGTTTGTCTGTATATTCACGCTGATCTCAAAAATTACAGAACGGATTTTAATGTGGTTTTCATCAATAGATAGAGTGATTTAAGAGGAAGGTTTATATTTATAGTTGTCCGACATCCACGCAGGCGAAGCTGCAGGAAAAAGCTAGTTAGACACATAAAAACAAAAACGTGCGATGTAATGATAGGATATCGAACATTAATAATGTGCTTTTAGATGTAGTTTGTTACTCTTAATTGATGAGTTAATAGCCTCTGAATCCACTATCACAAGGTTTTGCTCAGGGTAACGCCTTGCCTGTTCCACAGGAAGATTCTGTTTCCTCTATATTCTGTGGCTTTTTTTTTTTTATAACTGCTTAAACTACCATTACAGGGTTTACCCTAATGCGACAGTTAAGACTTAAACTAATAACCTAAGCTAAGTTTATAGGTTCTTCCAATAACCAAATCATTAAAAGCACAAAACATAGTATAACATAATTACTTACGTCACATAGTTCAACATAAACACAAACATCCTTTACTTACATTATGAAAAAAAATAAGTATTATTTTGCTTGTAGCATAATATAAATAGTAATACCCTTGCGAAATCACTCACACAGCATGTAAGTGAGACTCGAGCGCTGCAATATCCCCGGGCTACTCTCAACTCCACTTATTCTGATTCTATGATTGGTTGGCTGTGCACGTCGATTGTTTTTATGTTTATGACGTCACGCAACTATTCGCATCAGTTTGAACACCTCCACACAAGCTACAAGCCGTCGAGAGAATGCATTTCCGACACATGTCAGTAAACCTTATTATAGAAATTGTAAGTTGGACAACTTAAAAGAAAGAAAGAAAAAAATGTTTATTCTGTACTAACAAAACGCACATTACAAAAAACAGTCCTTAATAAGTAATTACACACATGCAAAGCATTAAAAAAAACTTAAAATATAAGACAAAAAGAGTTGTATTCAAACAGTATATAAATAATTGTCTATTGTCTGATGTCAGGGCCAGCCAGTGACCAAAGACAAACCACAGACATATAGACAAACTACCTTTCCCCTGTGGTGCTATGTAGTCTCTGGCTGCTCCACTGGCAAATGACAACAAACAAAACAATAAGATAAAGCAGAACTGAAGAGTTGAACTTCTAGTTGTAATAAGGACCCACCAAAAACATTTCCATGTAAAATGTTCATCATGTTCTCAAGTACAGCCAAGTTTCTAATTCTACACGCCCTAACTCTAAAAGCCCTAACTTCACAAACTCTACACCTTAGTCAAAATATGAGGCTTGGCCGTTTTGTTATTACAAGAACTATTGTTTATTAGAAAAAAACATTTTTCACCTTACGCCCATGTGACTAAGGTGTAGAGTTTGTGAAGTAGAAACTTGGCTCTACATGAGATCTGATAACTTTTTGACAGTGCGAGCCATGTGGTCTCGTTTTGGCAACATTTTCAATCAAAATGTTTTTGGTGGGATTTCACTTCTATTAAAGTTTCATACAAACTTCCATTTTCTAGTTGAAGGGGTTGGGAGGTATAGGTAATAGTTCCAAATTGTTTATTTTTTTTTATTTTTGTACTAATACTAGCTTACATACCAAATTTCAGCTTTCTAGAACCTCAGTAAGTACCGTGCCCCCAGATAACTTACTACTTACTTTGTTACTTTACGCCTGGATAACTTTTAACCCTTTACAAAGCGCAAGTCCGATCCTGCATGGAGTATTGCAGCCACCTTTGGGATGGATCAGCTAAGTACCAACTAGCCGCAATTGAATCGGTGGAACGAAGAGCTAAGCGGCTCATTGGCAACGTAGAACTGGTGGATGCCAAGCTTCACAGCTTGGCTCATCGCCGCAAGGTTGCCTGCTTGTCGGTCTTCTACAGATTGTACTTCGGTGAGTGTGCCCAAGAACTCCACGACCTGATTCCACCGGCTCTCTTCTAACATCGGACATCTAGATGCACTGTCAGTTACCATCTCTACCTAGTTGCTATTCCACCAATTCGCACTAAGCGTTTCCAAATGTCTTTTATACTGCGCACAGCAAATGAGTGGAACTCACTACCTGCGTCTGTGTCCGAGCGCATACAACCCTAATCTCTTCAAAGTGAGAGTGAACAGGCTTCTTCTTGGTAAGCTCAGTCCATCGTCGACTTTGTCTCTGTCACCTCTGACCTAGATTAGAGTCAAGAGCAAGCCCATCACAAATAAAAAAATAAAAAAGATAAGTGACAGGTAACAAGAACGCATTCTCTCGACGGCCGGACTGTAGTTGACACAATATGCGTGATTGCATTACGTCCCGCATTACGTCACGGAATTCATCTCAGTTTGACCAGAGTTTTACACGGA
This sequence comes from Dicycla oo, assembly GCA_948252095.1. NCBI lineage: Eukaryota > Metazoa > Arthropoda > Insecta > Lepidoptera > Noctuidae > Dicycla > Dicycla oo. The sequence continues at coordinate 20,900,132 of OX411733.1, forward strand.
TAACAAATTCAGTTTTTAATAATTCAGTTTTATGCGACTTTAAATAATAAAAATTGTTTTGTTTACCACAAACTGTTTCGCCTCGGATTTCCACCTCATGATTTCAAACTACTTGTTTATTTAATAAAACACAGTAGTATCTACTTTCTAGGATTCAAGTTTATTCCATGTTTTCACCATAACATTTTCTATAAGTATCTTGTAATTTTCCATTTTCCATTCTATAAACACATTTTCGGATGAATTCATTTTATTTCTTTAAAATGTTTTTCGTAGTTTAATGACAAGTCAGCTTATACTTCAATTCAATTTAAATCGAATCTTTATTGCCTCATGTGTGTACAAGATCTTAATAATATTTATAAAGTTCGCATGGACGGTCGGGCACGACAATTTATCAATCTGCCTAGCCTTTTCCCAACTATGTTGGGGTCGGCTTCCAGTCTAACCGGATGCAGCAAAATACCAGTATTTTATATGGAGCGACTGCTTATCTGACCTCCACAACCCAGTTATTGGGTAATACGATACTCCTTGGTAAGACTGGTTGTCAGACTTTCGACCCGTAACGACTGTCAAAGATCCTCGAATGATATCCGGGACCAACGGCTTAACGTGCTTTCCGAGGCACGGAGGAGTCTCGGTATGAAAGATGGTCAGCCATTCACAGACCAACCAAAGCAAGAGAATATAACTCAGTTATCATTACAAAACTAATAAATTTAAATAAATAATATCACATTTAAGTGTTACACGTCATTACAAATTATAATATTGAAATTTCAATTAATTTGAAGTAAATACATAACATGGAAATACGTACTGGACATGTAAAGCTTGAATTGTCATCGTGTGTACGTCCTGAAAGCATTTCTGTAAATGTCCACGTATGAATATTATATTTGGTGTTTTCAGACCAGATTTCAGATGATGTCGAAATGTTTTAATATGTTCATAACATTGTACACATGGCCGATTTTAAACCGCAAGACCAAAATAATAACTATACTTGTACATTTAAAACTACAGTAAAATAAAGAAAAGTTTTTTTTTGGAAAAGTATTTGTTTACTCAAATTAAATGGTTATATGTTTTTGGTATTTACTTTAAATGACGTGAAGGAAACAGTGATAGGTTCTTTTGTGGTAAGGATGAATATTTAAGCACGCACAGTATTGAGTTTATCGTCAAAATAAGTTTGTAGTTTAATAGTAGTATTTCTCGAAAAAACTGGCCAAGTGCATGTCGGACCACGCACAATGAAGGGTTCCGTAGTTTGGATGAAATTGACAGGCCAGTTGGCGTGGTTGGTTAAGATACCGCCTATCATGTCGCTGGTCGTGGGTTCGATTCCCATCCAGGACAAACATTTGTGTGCATGAACATGTCTGTTTGTCCTGAGTCTGGGTGTAATTATCTACATAAGTATGTATTTACAAAAAAAAAAGTAGTATATGTAGTATATCAGTTATCTGGTTTCCATAGTACAAGCTCTGCTTAGTTTGGGACCAGATGACCGTGTGTGAAAATGTCCCAGGATATTATTATTATTATTATTTATCCTAAGAACAAACTTAACATTTTAATTGAAATACATGTTCTCCCGTACATTCCAACTGCAAATGTATTTTTGTACTCACAATATTGAGATTTACCACGTTACTCGTATTTTAAGACCATAGACTTCTTATAAGTTTTCCTGTAATCTATACGTAGGTATAGAACTACTTTCTGTACTTTTTCAAAATGTTAGGCTCAGTAGTTTCGGATATATTTTTTTGGGTCAAAAATATTATTTATTTTATTTATTTATTTAAAATTGATTATCTTCAAAGCTGCTGAGCCTAGACTTTAGAAAAAAAATACAGAAAATAGTTATTTACCAATAGATTACAGGAAAACATATAAGAAGTATATTTTCTTAAAATATCATGGTAAATCTCTCAATAATTTGCGTACTTACTAACATTTGCAGTTGGAATGTATGGGCGAACATGTTTTTAAACTACAATGTTAAGTTTTCCTTAGGATAAATTCATCCCAACTACGAAACCATTAATTGTGCGTGGTCCGACACGCACTTCACTAGTTTTTTGTTTAATAAAAAGTCACTGAGAAACATCATAATCTTTTGAATTAAGAGATCCAACGCCTATACAGGCTGACTTGTAATTTTACGAATTTCTTCCAGGACGTGACAGTGTGACCCCATTTGCAACAATTGAGCACCCCATAAAGCCTAGGTGAAAATTAATGAGTTAAGAGAGAACCCATTTTTTATGTATTCATGACAATTTCCCAGAATTTGTCACTAAACATCACTTTTCTCTAAACTATCAAATTGAACGGCCTGCATTGTTTATCGTTGTATATATACCTCCGTTCCAATTTTCATCTTTACAGGGCTATTTTTAAATCACTAGCTAAATTTTCACAGGGTATTCTACCCATGAATATGAACAACTTTCACTATGGGACCAACTCTGAAATCACGAAAAAAAAAACAGCTGTTTCATACGTAAGTTCTATACCTACTCGACCAAAATGTATGAAATAGCTGATTTTTTTTCGGGATTTCAGAGTTGGTCTCATAGTGAAAGTTGTTCATATTCATGGGTAGAAAACCTGTGAAAATTTTGCTAGTGATTTTAAAATAGCTCTGTATATACGAGTAGTGCCAATAGTCTCCGAGTAAAATAACCGAGTGTCATCCGAACTGACGGACATGACGAAATTATAAGGGTTACGATTTTTCCATTTGGCTACGGAACCCTAAAAAGGCAGTTTATAATAATAAAGACTGGTTAAGAAAAACAGGTGCGAGAAACAATTGTAATAGGATCAACAGATTTATTTTATCTTATTCAGGGTAGTTCAACTTCATATGTCTTACATTTTACTGTAGTCAAACATTGATTTGAATAGGTAATTTTGTCACTTATTAATTTTTTTCTTCTCATGGTTCGCAAATCCTCCGCGTCCTCTTGGTACTGCAGGTATACGCAGCAGCTACAAAATTAAAATCAGCCTGTTTAAAAACCCTTTTTTTCATAAACAGCCAACATTTCGATTTCTTAATAATTAAGATTATATACCAGATATTTTTTTCAAACCAAAATTCTGTTTGACTTTTCGATCCGCACTAAATAAAAAACAAAAAATCATAATAATTCAGGCAAGACAAACATTACATAAAATAAAATTAAATTTCACAATACTGCCAAAGAATCAGAATAAAATGTCAATACAAATAAAATATTAGGTCATTCGGATCAAACCCGCCCACACTAAAATTCAAATAAAACAAAAACTGTTTTGTTTCATTTTATATTTATAGCAACATAAGCTAGAGGTAATCGCCTTTAGAATTTATAACTGCTTGCCAGCGCTCAGGTAATTTTCTAACGGACTGGTATCTTCCATCTTCGTTGCCAGCCTTTATCTCCATGTCTAGGGCAACGTGTAAGGATCCAAGTTCAGAATAAACACGGCCGCCTATGTTGCGTTTTAACTGATGGAAGCACCCATAGTCACACGGACTGATCTCGCGAGAATAGGGCGGCTGAACCCAACGCTCAGTGTGGCGTGCAGTCATCCACTCGTCCACAGCGGAGTGACGGTGAGGCCGAACATTGTCATCCAACAGCCACACTGAGTGCTTACGGTTCGGAGCCCAACTATTCATCAAATTGTTTAAAAATTGAATATAGCGTTGGTGATTCATTTTTCGTTGTGACCCAATATTTCATAATAGCAGATGCCGTTGTAGTCCAACGCTAGCACCAACAGGAACTTAGGTCCAAACTTTTCTGCTCGTGCCTCTGTTGGTTGTGTTTCGCCCTGGTAAAGCCATTGCTTGGCTTGGTCCTTCTCAGGTTGTCGGTATAGGCTGATCCAGGTTTCGTCAATGGTCAATGTATGCTTTAAACGGCTTGGTTGCTGATTATATGCACGTAAATTAATTTTTGCGTAGTCCACACGCTGATCCATCTGGTCTTAAGTCAATTCGCGCGGTACCCACTTTGTGTTAATTTTGCGCATTTTGAGTATTTTCGTCATAATTTCATAACAAATTGACCAAGCTGTGGACTCCTGGAAAAAATTTTGGATTACCTTCAAGCGTTCCTTAGTTTCAGCTTCAGATTTACGGTCACCTCCACGATGTTCCGAAACATCATAGTTCCCAGCACTGAAGTGCCGGTACGACTCTTTTACTGTAGTTAGAGAGAGTGCATTAGACGTCATCACTCTGACCAATCTTCGATGGGCTTCGGCCGCTGTGAGTCCCTCCAGAAACATAAACTTCACAATTTGACGCTGCGCGACGATGTCGATGGAGTTTCTTCCTTCTGTATTTACGTTCGAAGCCATAACAACAGTGATCACTATAAAAACTTTTTAGCAAAAAATAAAACCGACTTCTAAAACAAAACACTACAAAGTGAAAAATAACTTTAATTTCGGAAGTCGGTGTCTTTGGTTTTGTATTTTCGTTTTTTGCCACCGACTTCCGAAATTAAAGTTATTTTTCACTTTGTAGTGTTTTGTTTTAGAAGTCGGTTTTATTTTTTGCTAAAAAGTTTTTATTTTTCACTTTTTAGTTGTGGAACCTACCCCACACAAATTCGAATACATAATTGAGCACAATAATTGTAGATATAGCCATGTAAATAACAGTGATAGGAAGTTATTAAAACACCATCACAACATCCATATAAAATAAGTGGGAAATATACGCATTATTGAAGCTAACTCAAAAACTCCTCGAGCGAAGTTAATAAAATTTATATGGGACCACCTCGAAAGTATACCCTTTCAAACAAAAAAAGAATTTTCCAAATCAGTCCATCCGTCTTTGAGTAATCGCGTAACAAACATACAAAAAAAAAAAAAAACATACAGACGAATTGATAACCTCCTCCTTTTTGAAGTCGGTTAACAAATTATGAACAACAAATGACCACGCTACTAGCCGGACAAATAATTATGATGAAATAATTACTAACAATTGCATAATTTTTTTTTTTTGAGCGTTTGACCCAAATGACATAATAAATGAATGAATACAATTTTTAAAGGTCACAGAATTAAATGACTAACTCTCTAGATAAGAATCAAGAGTAGCGTAATATTATTAATTAACCCATAAAATTGTAACAAGACAATTCCTTGGCCAAGTTTCCATGGTATTTTCAACATCCTATATATAATTGCTTTTCATGATAAACTGGGAATTATCAAAATTTATGGGGAGCAGATTTTTATCCTTCGCAAGATAAAACTGGGGCAAAATTATGGTGTATTCTGTTGGAAATATTCTGTTCGTTGATGAGAACGTTCACATTTAAATGTTACTATACTTAGATAATACGAAAACTTGTTTATCTGCAAGGAAACAAGGTCGTCTTAATTCTGAAGTCTGAAAGTGGCACCGGTGACTAAAAAGTAGTGCGAAAATCGGTTGTCATGGTATGGGCATGTGATGCGGAGGAATGAGGAAAATGTCGTGAGGAAAGTTTTGAGTATGAATATCGATGGTTATAAGAGTAGGGGAAGACCAAAGAAACGATGGATCGACTGTGTGAAAGATGATTTGACTAAAAAGGGGGTGTTTACCGAGATGACGACTAATAGAGAAGTATGGGAAAAGGGACGTATTGCACCGACCTCGATAATGGCTAGAGAATGATGATCTTCTGAATTCATCATCTGCCTAGACTTTTCCCATTGGGGCCGGCCTCCAGTCTGACCGGCTGCAGCTGAATACCATATTTTACATAGGGCGACTACCTATATCCTACTTCCTTTGTCCGTCTAGCTTATTTATTTTTTTTTAAATATGACGTGTAAAAGTGATTCCAATATCTTTTTCCAAAATAAACAATTTCATACATTTCATCTGACTTTTACGATCTTTTATTGGGTAATACGATTAATGCTTCATAAGGCCACATTGTTCAAGTCTTATCTAGCAAATCCCATATTTTTCCCAAATATGTAGGTACTTTAGCAACTAGGCAAGATAGGAATTAAAAGCGTGTAATAACCACCCAATTGCACTTTAGTCTCGAAATTTGCTGAAAATTCTTCCGCAATTATGAAATTTATACGACAATTTCGTTCAGGACTTCTTGGCAGAATCAAGATATTAATTCTGAAGTCAAAGGATGGCAAGTATTTTCAAAGCTTTGCAACTTATGCTATTTGTTGTGAAATTTAGGTACTTACTTCGAATTACTTAATGAAAATGCACAGTAAATGTCGTTTATTTTTCTTTTAAATAGTTTTGACTCAAAGGCTAAATAAATCATAGTAATTTGTACAGAAAATAACTGTTATTACTACGAAAGAAACTCATTCAAAGCGAAATTAAAAAGCATTGCAGTTTTTTTACGGCGTATTTAAACCGCGCCGTAGTAAAAAGGTGTCTGTCAGCAAGCTTCCATAGTGATCAATGCAACACTGAAGACCGAGCCTACACACGGCGAATAAACCGTAGTTTTTCACGATAAGGATAACGTGTGTGTACACAGCGCCTTATCCTTTTTTTCGACAAAGATATAAATATTTAAATAATTAGGACACAAATTAAAATTACAAAAATAAAATACCATCTCGAATTTTGTACTATGTTATTCGTTTATTATTATTATATATATCATATTATAATAATATTATATCACAATACCCACAAATTATATATTTCACTTGAAATTTAACAGGTTATTATTACCATTAGTGTGTATTAACACGTTAATATCCTAATTAAAACATGAATGCTGCTCGTCTTTGTTAAATCGCGCAATTATCCTTGGTTTAACATGTCCCTGAATGTCTTAAGAGTAGGTTAGCAGTTTCGACAAAAGACGAACCAGCACCCTAATTGCGTAACACATTATCAATCGGAATCTGAATCATTCTGAAGCAAATGCTAATCCGTTGCTTTAAAAATTTGTCTGCTCGACAACATAAATAACGCAATTAACTGTCAAAATTAAAACTCGTAAAAGTATTTATTATTTAAGAAAAGTTTACAAATTAGTCAAGCACATATATTTATCATTCATATCAATCTGCCTAGCCTTTTCCCAACTATGTTGGGGTCGGCTTCCAGTCTAACCGGATGCAACTGAATACCAGTATTTTACATGGAGCGACTGCCTATCTGACCTCCACAACCCAGTTACTGGGTAATACGATACCCCTTGGTAAGACTGGTTGTCAGACTTTCGGGCTTCTGACAACCCGTAACGACTGTCAAAGATCCAGGAATGACAGCCGGGACCAACGGCTTAACGTGCTTTCCGAGGCACGGAGGAGTCTCGGTATGAAAAGATGGTCACCCATCCACAGACCAACCCCGGCAAGCGTAGCTTAACCTGATGGATCGACCCGTGTGGCTGTTATTACTTAGCCACGAGCTCCTTCATATTTATCATTCATATAAAGGTACAATAAAACTAATACTTCATTGAACGCGTTATTAATTACTCTAGATTTAGATTTTGATCAATAAGCCCGCCATTTTACTAATTTCTTGCTTAGTTTGGAGTCGATCTGTGTAATTCTGCTAAGAATGTCGAGTGCAAATGAGGAATCAATTAATTTAACCCTAGAAAATATTATTCGAGAAGCACAAAATGCCAACAAGAGCCTCTTACCGGCTAAATCAAAAGAAATAGTGCAACAAGAGAGCAAAGTTGGTTTTTGAAGCGAGTGTTGATTTTGAACCCCGAGTAAGCGCAGGATTCTATAACTGAATCACGAGCGTAGCGAGTGATTCTAGGTTAAAATCCTGAGTGCAGCGAGAGATTCAAAGACACGAGATGCAAATAACGTTGGTCTCGTGTAACACATACAACTTTTCACCTCAGCAGCGAGAACATAATTAAATAAGTTTGGGATAGGTTTATTTATTTAATACTTTAAGCACACAAAAATGTACAGAGGCGGACTTAATGCCATAGGCATTTTCTACCAGTCGACCTTTGGGTGATGCAGAGACAAACAGTGGTAGGTGCAACAGCGAGAGATGAGGAATAGATATATATTTAAATATAAATATAAAGATATAGATACATATAAATATAATATATACACCTAACTATATATAAATATAAACACAATAAATATACATAAATATACTAAAACAAATAAGACAAACCATTGGGAAACATTACCGTTGTGATGATACTGCCAGCTTCTTGCGAATGTGGTCGCGAACTTTAACTTTAAAGGATAATCGGTCGGTTGCCATCCTGATTTCCTGGGGGAGTGCATTCCACAGAGAGATAGACTGAACGAAGAAGGAAGAGTGAATGAAGTCTGTGCGGTGCGTGGGACATTGAAGAATACGATTGTGAGATGAACGTAAATTTCTATTGTGGTTGGCGCAAATGTATTGAAAATGGGAAGCTAGGTAACTAGGGGAATAGGGAGAGTCAAGAAATGAAAACAAGGTGGTCAGCGCCCTTTGTTGTCGGCGCTGGCGTATGGGCAACCACTGTAGAAGCGACCGATGCGCGGAGACATGATCGTATTTACGCAGATTGAAAACGAATCGAATGCAGTTATTGAGAAGACGGTCAAGTTTGTTGAGGAGATCTGCATTCAGGTCATAATAGCACACATCACCATAATCGATGATAGGAAAAATTAAGGACTGTACAAGCATTGTCTTCGTACTCGATGGTAATAAATTTTTCAGCCGGTACAGAGCCCGCAGCGTTCCAGTAACCTTCTGGCTTACCCTAGCGACTTGAGTACGCCAATTCAGGGTACTATCAATGTGTAAGCCAAGGTCCTTCACGTCAGTGCTAAAAGGAACGATCGTTCCATTGAAGAGAACTGGTGGCAAGGTTATACCCACCACTTTGCTAATACCACGAGGACTGCCAATGATGATCGCCTGACACTTCGTGGGGTTTACAGCTACACCAAATCTATCAGCCCAGGATTTTATAGCTATCAAGTCCCTATTTAATTTGTCGATAACATCAGGTAATTCATCAACCTTTCCTTGACAGTACAACTGCAAGTCATCTGCATACAGATGATACGCACACTGAAGTTCGGAAGTTAGAAGATTAATAAAAATAGAGAACAGAAGAGGAGAAAGTATACCGCCCTGAGGAACGCCAGTTTCCAAATCACACCAGCATGAAGAAGAATCCCCAACACGAATAGACTGCTGACGTTCCTGAAGGTAAGAGGAGAACCATTCCAGTGCTTCGGGAGAGACCATAACATATGACAGAATGGCTAACAGGATGTCGTGACTGACGGTATTAAAGGCATTCGAGAAATCAACCAACACTAGAGCAGTAACCTTGGTGTCTTCCAGTCCTGCCCTTATATCGCCAGTCACTTTAAGGAGGGCGGAAACAGTGCTGTGCCCAGGCCTGAACCCAGACTGTAGAGGACTAATGAGTGAGTTGCGATGTACGAAGTTAGAGAATTGTTTGTGGACACAGGCCTCAAGCACTTTGGACAGGAACGGAAGGATAGAAATTGGACGAAAGTCGGTAGGAAGAGAGGGATTGGAAACCTTAGGTAGTGGACGAACATAGGCTTTGCGCCACAGGATAGGGAATACTCCGGTGTATAGGGAATAATTTATAATATAGGTAATCGCGGGCAGGAGATGATCCAGAATAGTAATGATCATATCACGGGTGATATTGTCACATCCCACCGCTTTTGATTTGATGGAGAGAATGAACTTTCTGATCTCTCCCGGTTCAACTGGAATGAAACTGAAAGGATTAATATGAGGACGCGTTAGACCAGAAATAAGAGACAGAGTTTGTAGCTTGGTTTGACGATCCATGGTTGAAACAGTGCAGAAATGCCGGTTGAGATCGTCTAAGTCAACTGAATTAGGAGGGTCTAAATGTCGCGATTTGCCGATACCCAGAGTTCCAAGAAATTTCCAAATATCGGCAGAGGAAGAAGAGCTTATAGTGTCCAGAATGTGACGGCGTTTAGCATTGCGTATCATCTGATTGCATCTATTCCGTGCAGCCTTGAATAATGTCCAGTTCTCGTCAGTTCGATCTCTTTTAAATTTACGGAACGCGCGGTCCCTACGTCGCATTGCCATTTGTATTCCTCTTGACATCCATGGTGCAGGGGGGCGTTTTAACTTAACTTTTTTGACGGGAGCATGGATGTTATAAAGATTGATTATAATATCATTGAAAATGGCAACCTTGTCGTCAACTGAAACGGCTTGCGTCATAGGCTCCCAATCGACCACAGATGCATCTTCCTTGAGCTTATCGACATTCATCCGAGCAAAACAGCGCCTGTACAGAACCTTGGGTTTAGGTTTGGGAGGTTTCAGGATATATGAAAGGAATATCAGGTCATGATGAGAAAAGCCAGGAGCGTCATGTTGACCATGGGAGGAAACGAGTGAAGGATTCGAAGTGAGGATCACGTCAAGCCAGGTGTCATCGCCGACAGTGTTATGATGAGTAGGTTTGAGCGGCAACACGTGCAGACTAGCCGACTCGATAAGATGGAGAAGCTTACGGGATCGAGGGGAGTTTTGGGCAAGGAGGTTTGTGTTGAAATCACCCATGATAATGTGATGTGCATACTCCGAACCCAAAGATTCAAGTACTGATTCGAATTCAGTGAAGTAATCAACATTGGGGGGACAGTAGACAACACCAATAATAGTTTTAGCTCCTTTGACACAGACTTCAAGGAAAATAAACTCAGCAGAAGCAGAATAATGTGAAGAGGAAGTAGAAAGTATTTTATAAGGAAAGTCACTGCGAAGATATATGGCCACACCACCCCCTCCTTTACCAATCCGATCGTTCCGTATAAGAACGAAACCAGTAAGTGGGTAAGTGGTGGACAGGAGATGCGGTTTGAGCACGTCATTTGTCTTTATTGTGGCTTTCAACATTGATTAATTACTCCACATTGTAGATGGTTGCCTCGTTTGTGATAGTTCTATAAGTGTTTGCATCCTTTGTAAGTCTCCATTGCTTAAAAATATCATAAGTTATTACATAATTTTCGCGAGACTTTTCTGGCAGGAAGCTTGATTCTGCATTTTTTACATGCTGATTCAATCTTCCGGTGTTAAATAGCAGACTTCGTCACCGGACTCAATCATATTTTTATAATAATTATTTTTATATATCGAACGTGTAGCTAGCGTAACCACTAAAGATACTACGTATAGCGTAACAGAAGAAGAAAACAATAAACATTTGAATCCCGCTATTTTTTAAAGATGCGTTCTGAAACTGCACCCGCGGTATTCTGTCACAATAATAAAGGTTGATAAAACTATAAATCATTATGTAGATATATGATAAACTTCGTATGTTTTCTTCAACATTGTTTATTTGAATATTTAAAAAAAAAACATAATTCAATTATATAAAAAATAATAATAATCACATTTCAAACCTTAATAGATGATTTGTAATTTTACGGTTATATGTGTATCCGAACATTTTATTGTTTGTTTCTTTTTGACGCCTTTGAGGTAGGAATGGAATTTGAAAATAGAACTTAAAATCGACTTGTTTCTATCTCGCGTTTTCGTATTGAAGTGAAAGTAACAGACCAAAGTGAAGTTCAAATCTTTCGAATTTTGTGAGTAGACCCAGCACTGTTCTCGGCATATAAAAAACAAAATTAAAAAGTTACTTTGTCTCACGCTCGCAGCAAAATTGAATTTTGCTCACTGCCTATAAACAGCAAAACCTGCTAGTTTGAGGTGCTGAGGTGAAAAATACTTTTTCAATATATATTTTTTATTTCACATAGTTAATGCACTATGGGGTAAGAAATCTGCCTCGCTACTCCGCAGGCTGCGTGGCAGTCCCTATACTATCCTGCAATCGATCGCTACCCGGGCAGATAGCCCGCTAGTGTGGGCGCTTGCAAATCGCATCCGATCTGTTTTAGTTATTAAGTACTAACATTGCCTAACCTATTTTGTTACTAACACGGTAGACCGCATTGTAGTCTGAATCAATAAAGATTATTATTATTACTTATAGTAAAACGTTGTATCATACAATGATATACGTACGTAAGATGATTTCCGACTCGTGTCGACTTATACACTCGCCTGCTTCACTCGCTCGTGAATAAAAATTACCCTCGTCGGAAATCACCTACTTTCCACACTTGTAACAACTCTGTAAAAATATTCTGACAAATAAATGGACTATTACTATTAATGCAAAACAGGAAACACAATTTACTCTGCAGAAACATTTTTCTCTGCAGAAAACAACAATCCGCATAATTATGCTAATAATCAAAAACTAAATCGTAAACGTGCACCATACCTTACTCTGTTCTATCTCGTATTCTTTGAGCGTGTATTGTAACGCGATACTTTTTAGGACAGTCTTGTGGCTAATGAACAGTTACTGCTGTCACATAGTGTCTCGCATTCCGTAAATATTTGGGACATTTCCTTCTAGTTTTCGATGTTTTTTGTTGGTATATTGGCGTATGCTAGCTGGCTTATGGCAAATCGATTAATTTAATGTTTTGTGTTGCGTAATGTAAATTAACTATAAAACTTTTTAACTGAACAAACAGCTGTGCTGCTGGGGAGTTTGTTGCGCTACTTCTGCTTCTTCCCAGCTAAAGCACTAAGAAGTGGTGAAGGGCAGGCGTTTTTTGGGGACTATGTTATGTAATTTTGACGTTCGAAAAGTGCTGATTCCCAGCCTACTTTGAAAAAATGACTTTTGATATTGATAATGTAAATTATTTTTTTAAGAAATATGGGATTGGCAAAGAACATCACAAAATGTACAGCCACCAGCAGGTCAAGCTACCCGAAACTGTCAAATTTTCCCAATCAACCTTGAACCTAATGCTTTAGCGATAAAGTTGAAAATCTATTAAATAAATTTGACAGATTGTAGTAGCAGATTGCAGGTTGTACATTCTGCAGTCTTATATTGAGATGAGAGAGATGAGATAGGAATATAAAAATAAAAATAGTGGCCCACAGGCATCAGGAACAGGTACAAGGTCTCGTAAAGGGAGAAATATCCAAACAATTAAAGCATAATTACGTTTTTGCTAAGCTTGAATTATTTTTATAGCAATTTTACATGTTACAACACATTTTTACACATTTATCAATACTTCACCAACCGTGTGAAAATAAACCATACCATCAAAAAAAATTTGCGATCAGATTGAAAAATCGAATTTTTTTTTTTTTTTGTTACGGTAGCCTATATCATAATTTCTTCTTCTTTTTGGGTTCTTTTCTTAAAAATATAGAATTAGAATATAAAACAATAAAACCAATATAATTGTTTTTCCATATAAAAAAAGAAATTCAATCCAAGCTTACGCTCATTCAGAAATCTGACTTTTTTTTTGAAGAAAGTTGTGATTGAAAAAATGCCAAGAGGATTATCAGAAGTTTTACGAGCAAGAATTGTAACATTGAGAGAAGATGGACATTCTAGGTGAGAAATAGCACGCAGAGTTTCTGTATCCCAATTCTGTTTCGTGGCCACGTTGCAGAGGTTTCACGGCATTGATAATTTAGCTGACCGGCCCCGCAGTGGTCGCCCAACTATTCTGACTGCTGCTCAGAAGCGATATACCTATCAGTTTGCTGGCAGGCCGTGACCCAACAATAACTCCACTACAATAAAAGCAGAAGAGTCCATTCGGAATTGCTTACACCAGGCTGGACTATAAGTACGGAGATCTTGGCGAGCACCTCTGAATTTACGGCAACGTCAGCGATGGAGATTACAGTGTGCTAGGCTTCTCCAAAGTGAAGAAGATGAAGAGGAAAACATTGTCGAAACTGTCTCTTCGTTGACGAATCGCGAATCGGTACTCATCCAGGGGACTGACGTGTCCGGAGAAGACCTGGAGACTCTGAAAGGCAAAGACAGTGGCAGTCCACTATAACCATTCAACAAGGCGGGAAATCTGTGTCCTTTTGAGGTGAAATTATGATTGGAGCTAGAACACCTTTGATCCCGTATCGAGGCTCCATGGCGACAGATAGATGCAAAACTGTCGCTATTGATGGAATCGTCAGACCATTGCGAGTAAACTATGGGCGCCAATTCGTACTGGTCGATGATAATGCGCCTGCCTAACGGCCCGCCTGACTTAAACCCAATAGAGCACACGTGGGTAGCTCTTAATCGATCTGTTTCGAACCGTGAGCCACCTCCCCAGACAGTGCCAGAGATTAGGGAAGCCGCTATTCAAAATAGGACAGGTTACTGCAAGGAATGCTGGATAACTTGATCCTCAGCATGCCCAAGAGGATCTCCGCATGTGTTCAAGCCAGGGGAGGAGACATGTAGTATTAAATAAAAACCTTCTATTAATAAATTGTTGTATAAGTTTGATTAAACAATCTTTTTCTTTCCATCAAATTTATGTTACAATTACATTAGGATTTAATTTATCATTTTTTGTTATTAAAAATAAAAATGAGTTTAATTTTTTTTTAATTTCAAGCAATGTATTTCTATTTAAAAAAAAAACATATGACGATAACACTTTTTTTTGATAAAGTTAAATTTAAAAAATATATCAGCTTTTGCTAGTGATTACAAACTTTTTTGACCTGTGTATTTACTGTATATTGGTAATATTGTTTACAAAACAAAAACTCGAATTAAGAACGCTACATTGGCGATTTCGAATTAAATATTTTGAATAACATGAGGACAAAAAGCGTCATCTCTTTACAATTTTCATAAATGTAATAAATATTTCATATACTTATTCAAAATCTGTTTCAGAGCTACATCTGTAATTAAAATCGTATTTGATGATTTTATTTTTACACTTATTCGCATACTGGAATAATTTTGCGAATACCTGTTGATGTTTTAAACAAAAAAAAAATTAAAACAGTATATTCAAAGAGAATCAGTTTATTTCTTTTATTTTATTTATAAGTGGGTGGTTGACCTCTCTTGTCTGATGAAAACTGATGGATGAGATTTAAGATGGAACGAAAATATTTCACACACATTCTTATTTTAACGGTAATAAATAGGAAACACACGTTAGAGATGGGCAGATTTTAGCGAGCTCTGAGTGTTAAGACCGTTTATCTCACGCGGGCTGACAACGTCGCATTTCTACAGGTTTTTCGTGATTATTTTAATAGATTTAAATCAAATTACAATTTTTTTTAACCTTGCTGCTTGCTTGATCGTTGGTATTTAAAAGTATATATGCTATTTTTTTACAGTTATTTTGGTATTTATTCATTTATATTGACATTGTAGAGAATAATGTAATATTTTTTTAGTAAATACCAAAATAAATTTAAAATAAAAACTTTTTAACAAAAAATAAAACCGACTTCCAAATCAAAACACTACAAAGTGAAAAATAACTTTAACTTCGGTAGTCGGTGTCTTTGGTTTTGTATTTTCGTTTTTTGCCACCGACTTCCGAAATTAAAGTTATTTTTCACTTTGTAGTATTTTGATTTGGAAGTCGGTTTTATTTTTTGTTAAAAAGTTTTTATTTTTCACTTTTTAGTGGTTCACATGTGCTTACCCCTTCATAGCGTACCGGCGTGATGTTATGTTACGAACTGGTGGAAACAATAGACAGACATGAGATTTCAGCAATCCCGGGCCATTTGCTATAATTTATTGAGGAGTTCCGTTACCTATCTCCGAAGTTCTTCATCAGATCTTCACCAAATTGAAATGGGACCACTTCGAGAAAGTACTTTTCCAAAAACTACCCAAATCGTTTCAAGTGTGCCTATAAAATTTGAAGATTTCCCTCTATTTCTCCAGGATCCCATCATCAGATTCTGACTTGATGATTATGGGACCACTTGGAAAGTATACCCTTTCAAACAAAACAAAAAAAAAATCAAATCGGTCCAGCCATCTTCGAGTAATCGGGGAACATACATAAAAAAAAAATAAAAAAAAGGTTCCGACGAATTGCGAACCTCCTCCTTTTTGAAGTCGGTTAAAAATAGCATACATATTTATAAATACCAACGATCTAATGCATGGCTGAGAAAAACAATAGTAATTCGATTTAAATTTATTAAAATTATCACGAAAAACCTGTAGAAATGCGACGTTGCCAGCCCGCGCGGAATGAACGCTATTCCTTAAACAAAGTCAAATTGAATTAACCGTGATGAAGATCAACATGTCAATGTTACACAAAAAACTGAATTGTTTTTTTTTTTTTGGTCCACGACCGTATGTACGTAGTTGCTTGAAATCTGAGTTTAAAAAGTTGTTCTTTTACCCTTTATTACTACCTTTTTTTTTGCGTGGAGAAATGCTCATGCATACTGCACTACAACGGGGTGATAGTGTAGTAATATGGGACTCCAACCCACTAAAACTCCAAGGTGTCCACCTCTGCCGCTTGTGGCGGGAACACGGGCACGCGTTAGCACTCACCGCGAACCCGCCGCGGCTGTCCGTCACCGGACCTTCCTCTTGGGAATACCCCCATCACCGGCACTCCAGAACACATTGCAAGCCGTGACCACTCCATGGATCAAACCAGTACATGGGCGCTAGACGACCCCGTGTCTAGGCACCCTTGGTCCCCCTGCGACCGGTCAGTTCATTGGCCCGGCCGCCTACCGCATTTCGGCCGCAGATGATAGGGAGAGCGACCAATGAAATACCGACTCTCCTCCCCTGCGACCTCACCACGTCCGCCATCAGACCGTGGCTACCCCGTCAAGGCCGCGGAAGATATGGAAAGCGGCCCACCGCACCTGCTGCGACCTCCAACCCTCAGCCGCGATGCCTTCCTTACGACATCGCGGCCCGCGTCAGTTGCGATGTCGCCCAAGCGGCACCACAACCTTGTTGGCTGCTACGTTGTCGGCTTCCTGGGAAAAACCCTGACGAGCGACCCCTACTCGCGTTTCTCTTCGCTTTACCGTGGGTGATCAAGCCACGGCTACTGAGGCGCCTCGATATTGCGGGATTCCACCGGGGGACCTTTTATTATTACCTAACTGTCTTAAGCTGTGTTCATTTACAGTACCGAAAACTTTCTTGCCATGTATGTCTGGGGAATGCAAATGCGGAAAAAATGCGGATATTGGGATTAATTTGATATAGGATGAATCCTAATATCCGCATTTCTCACAGTCACCCTACACCTATTAGCGGACACTTAAAGCTTCGGACTACGTAACAAAAGAAATTATCTCCTAATGAACGACAATGGGGACATCTTTATGGAATCAATTACTGCTTCTAGTGACATCATGGTTTGCCTTATTCGGAATATGGCACATTATTAGTGTTGGTATATTGGGTTGCAATTTGTTTCTTTCTATGTAATCATTTTGTTTGATTTCTCATACTCACAATCTTAAACATCTTATAATTTTGGAGCAAGGTTAGGCCTACCATAAGGTAAACTAATGACCTCGTGGAGGACGCAGGAATCTGCTGGATGCGGTAAGCGTAAGACCGGTCGTTATGGCGATGCAGTTGACTCCTTTTGCCTGAATGATGATGGTTTCTGTTCCGTTCCGTGTGGAAATCAGTTTTCATGATCCATACCATTCCTCATTCCTTCGCATCATTTCTATGCATGCGATGCAACTTTGACAGAACTTTGTAGAAAAGTGGGCCTTTCCTGTGGTAATACTTTTACGCAGCTAGAAAACATACGTTCAATAAGAAAATACATTTACAGCAAAGGCTTCGTTCTGGCAAAAAAATTACTCAATTTTCGAGCGATTTTCATGGGAAAAAGTTACACTAGCGAAAGTTGACCATGTATTACAAAAACTGGTCCAAGTTATAGAGATTCTTTGGAGGTATGAATCACTGGAATATTCTTAATAGTTTAAAAGTTAGAGAATTTTATTAACAAGGAGGTCGTATTTTTAAAATTTTCTAACTACGTGGCAAAATAAAATAAAACAATGAAATTAATATGTAAATGTATTATTAAATTGAAATTACAGTAGATGTTCAAAATTCCTTCCTCTTACTCTCAAACACAACTGGACTTTGGTTTGGACTCGGCAAACAAATTTTAATGCTCGCTCGCTCATTCTTATAGTGAAAACTGTCACGGCGAGCGAACATTCGTTTTCTCCTTTATGTTTTCTATTTTGAGTGAACATCGGCAAAACAGCAAACATTTGCGCTGAACAAATGTTCGCTCAACAGGGTAAAGTGAAAACAAATGTTTTCTGTTTTAAGCGAACCTCGGCAGAACAGCAAACATGTGCTCTGAACGTAGTGAAAACGCGACTTTAGTTTTTACGCGCTGTGTCTTGCGCAGTTGAGTGAAAATTCTGTGTCATTTTTATTTGTATTAAAAAAGGAATATTATTTTTTTCTTATAGAGAGTTATTGACCTTCTAATGATAATCGATTTTTAGGATAAATGAGCCTCTAATGTCTTTTAGGTCGTCTAGTGATTATTGTTTTTTTTTTTTTTTTTAATTAACGAGCCTCTTTTTAATTTTCTAGCCTTTTCAAAAGTTGGTCGCAGACTCGCAGTAACACACACCCGGACCAAATGGGTTAGGTTAGGGTAGAATTACTGTGACCAAACGCGACTACATTCAAGTTGGTCGCAGTTACTTGGTTTTTTAGTATTTTAGGTCACCAAAATCAGAATTGTTAAAGGATCACAAAAAGAGGAACATTTATTACAATAAAATATTTAGTAATGGACGCTTCCAGACACTTTCATTACTATTTTTATAAAGTAAGTATAGGAATAAATGGTTAAATAAATTATGTTAAAAATATTGATTTTCACACTTTAAAATATCCATTCTTTGAAATCCGTAAGTAAGTAACTTCTGAATCAAATATTTCTACCTCCGATATTGCGCATGTTTGATTGGCAGCTCACGAACGAGTTTTTAGGAAGTGATCATCTTGTAATAAATCTTTCTTTAGCCATAGCATTGCCCTTATCATTTTATAAAAAAAAAAGGAATTCTAAATCAGCCAACTGGTCGGATTATCTAGATATTTGAAAGAATTATTTGTGGATTACCACGAGGAACCTCAAGTATCTTATGATCAGTTCATTGATAAGTTTAATAAAGCTGCTAACAAATACATTTCAGCCATCAAGTTTTGTTTAGATCCTACAAACAAATTCAAGCCTAAACCGTACTGGAACACTGAGCTGCCCAGCTAGAAGAAGATTGGCATAGGGTAAATTTCAAAGTAATCCAAATATAATAAATATTAAATGAATGCAATTCGGAAGCTTATGCGATTATTATATTATTATTTATTATTAGCGATTTATGAGGGTAGCTTCAAATAAAAACGGGCTGCAAGTTTGTGATTCGTTGAGTAAGGTCTCTTCCTCTGCAGAAATATAGAGAACGATGAGGTGACTGCAGGGTTACACTTTTTTTTTTTTTTTTGAGATGGTTTGCTCTTGCCACAGAGACAATGTGGACGATGGAGTGAGTTTACCCAGAAGAAGCCTGTTCACTCTCACTTTGAAAAGATGAGGGTTGTATGCGCTCGGAAACACAGACGCAGGTGGAGAGTTCCATTCTTTTGATGTGCACATTTTAAATAAAATTTGGCAACGCTTAGTGCGAATTGGAGTGAGGAGCTTGTGGCTAAGTAATAACAGCCGCACGGGTCGATCCATCAGGTTAAGCTACGCTTGCCGAGGTTGGTCTGTGGATGGGTGACCATCTTTTCATAGCGAGACTCCTCCGTGCCTCGGAAAGCACGTTAAGCCATTGGTCCCGGCTGTCATTTGTGGATCTTTGACAGTCGTTACGGGTCGTCAGCCAGAAAGTCTGACAACCAGTTAAGACTACCCAGTTACCGGGTAATACGATACCCCTTGGTAAGCCAAGGGGTATCGTATTACCCGGTAACTGGGTTTTGGAGGTCAGATAGGCAGTCGCTCCATGTAAAATACTGGTATTCAGCTGCATCCGGTTAGACTGGAAGCCGACCCCAACATAGTTGGGAAAAGGCTAGGCAGATTTTTTTTTAGTGCGAATTGGTGGAATAGCAACGAGGTAGAGATTGTAACTTGCAGTGCGTCTAGATGTCCGATGGTAGACGGGGGCCGATGGATTGAGGCCGTGGAGTTCTTGACCTCACTCACCTAAGTACAATCTCTAGTAAACTGACAAGCAGGTAAGCTTGCGGCAATGAGCCAAGCTGTGATGCTTGTCATCCACCAATTTTACGTCACCAATGAGCTTCTTAGCTTTGCGTTCCACCGAGTCAAGCGCGGCAAGTTAGTATTTATCTGAGCCATCCCAAAGGTGACTGCAATACTCCATGCAGGATCGGACTTGCACTTTGTTAAAAGAATTTACAGATCCAGAAAGGCCATGTAGGTGAAGATAAATCCCAAAGATTACTTAATTACCTCTGTCCTGACATTGCACTTTTGGCCCATCCTGTTTTCACTACGAACAACTTAAAGTTATGGCTACATATCCTTATGCATGAGCTTGAGGTATATATAAAACCAAAAGACATTGCCCTAGGCCATGATGATATTTCATTTTCTATGATCAATGATCAAACACCTCCCTCCATCAGGAAAAAGCGTTCTACTATATTTATCTCTTTCTATATTTATAATTGTGTATTGTCCTCGGGCATTGTTCCTACTCAGTGGAGAGATATTAGCGTAGTCCCCATTCCCAAACCAAGCCGGGACCCCACTTTGATTTCTTCTCTTCGACCAATTTATTTAATTGCTTCTGTTTGTAAAATCCTACATTTAATCCTAAATAAAAGGTTCTTTGAGAGTAAGGTCCGGGTTGGGGAGTTCACCCTAAACATCTACGCTGAGTATAAATTGCAATTTTAATTAAGAAGTTGCTTAGACTACGGTAGTATTTTATTTGATAATAGCTGTCATTCTTAATAATATTAGCTGGACAAATTACTAAACCAAGATGTGCGCATTATCGGGGGTACGTAAAAAGCACCCCTATCTGCGTTACGGAAAGCGACCTGTACTTGCAGCCACTATATATATACCAGAATGTATTTAGCTGGGAAATTTTGGGTAAAATCCAAATTTCTGACTAATTATCCTACAATTTTAGTACTGAACGAACTAAGTTCCTTTGTAGATCAAAGATACTGGAGGCGTACAAGATTCCTACACTTATAACGATTCACAATGCGTTTAATGACATTGTAATTAATTCTACTGATTTGTTGGCTGACTAACTATAATATCGCAGACATACTAAAACGTAGAATAGACATTATCACCTGTCCAAAGAGATTTAGTGATACTATAACCTTGCGTTATTAATGCATAAATTTCCTTGAACGACACGATACTTTAAAATTTTCACCGACGAGTCTAAAGATGGCAATAATTTCATGGGAGCCCAAATTGACCTTCATGAAATTTAATAATTTTAACAATGTTTCGATCATGTATTTAGAACTTTTAGCAATTAGTGAAGCATTAGTGAAGCAATTAGGATGTACACAAATTGTATCATTTTAACAAAAGTTCAGTCCAACATTTAGCTCGATGTACCTGTGGCTTCAGACGAACACTGATAGCTGACAAAATTATAGACTCCGTTCCCACGTAGGAATAGTAGGTAACAAAAGGGTAGACCAATTAGCATTTTATACAGTTCGTTGAGATCTATTCACGAATATTGTTTATAAACAGGGAGACACTTTAATCAGAAGTCTGTGGAGAAGGGGGTGTGGTATAAAACAATACAAGGAGAACCATGGAAATTGCCATGGTTCCATTCAGTTTTTTTGCAGAACTGAAATTGTGTCGACTCTCAGTCTTCGTTTTCGACATATCCCCTAAAATAAGTTCGCATATTTAATGAAAAAAGTTCTTTCCCCCAACAGCACAGAATGTGGGCAAGTAGAAGATGTTCTTCATATCATGGTGCCCGGAGCGAAGATCTCAGAGCTGAGTTATAATACACTTTGGTTTTGATGTTAAAGAGGTGGGAAGATGCAATGACATTCTAGCATTCCCCATGTCAGAAACAGCGAGGCCATTGTATAAACTTGTGCGATGGGTATACGTAGAAGATAGTTACTCATGTATAAGAACTGTATTATACACACATCAAAAAAGTCTAAGCAACACGCATCATTTACAGAAACTGCATGTTTTAATAATTGATACTTTTTTTTAACAAAGTAGATTGTTATACAATCTTTTTGTTCTCGGAAACATATACAGGCAGATTTTAAAAATAGAAACAGTGATTGTGTTTTGTTTTCATTAAAATAAAAGCTAATTATTTTTTCCCGATTTCGTGTGCTTTCGTTGCTTGATAAATTTGGTATTTATCTCACTTTTATCATTTCGAGATATACAGTTTCTGAACAAATTGAGTGGTGAGTCATTTTTTATGTCATGGAGTGACGCCATAATTATGACTGCTGATGAAATGTAGAGAGCTGTATGAATGCTATAAGCGGGAGGAAATCAGTCCTAGTTATCTAGCCATTTTGGTGTCAATATCAGCGTGATTTGTCTTCTTTGGCAGTGTTACGTTAATACAGGGGATCCTGCTGAGCAGCACTCAAAACGTGGAAGGAGTACTGCAAGACGTCAGTCGATGTTAACCGCGCGGGAGATAGGTTTAAAGCTACAATTCACATGACCGTGAGAAATAGGCTGCATGAATATGGCCTACAATCACGACGCCCAATTAGGCGCCTACCTATACGCCATGGGAATCGCGCCCGTCGAAACGAATGGTTTAGGGAACACTTGACATGGACCCAGGAGTATTGGGATGAAATTTTATTTTGCGATGAGTCCTGGTTTGGATTTAGGCCTTGTACGAGAAGTGTAAGAGTGTATTGTCGTCCCGGAAATGCTGAACGGCTGAGATGCGTCCAGGAAGGAAGGAACGCTGAAAGTTACGTTGAAGATGTCCTCCGCTCTTCTGTTCACCCATTTGCATAAAGTCTTGGCTCAGATTTCACGCTGATGCATGACACTGCACGTTTGCACACAGCTTGAAGAACCAGAGAGTACTTGGCAATGGAAAAATCCGGGTATTGCCGTGGCCTGTACAATCGTCAGACCTCAATCCCATCGAGCACGCATGGGATATAGATGTGCTCTAGAGGACCTGGATGGAGTGTCGACAACTCAACAACTGTTGGACTTGTTAAAATTCCATTGGGAGCAATTGCCGCAGGATCAGATAAACAATCTTATAAATTCAATAAAAAATCGTTGCCGATAAGTTTTAAACAACTGAGGCGGTAACATTTTGTAATAACGACATTTTTTTTTAAATATTTGGTAATCATTTGATTACCAAATATTAAAAAAAAAATGTCGTTATTTAATTTTGTAAAAAATGAAAAGTTTCATTTCGTTTCAACTTTATTTTATACTACGTATGTTACAGTACACTTATTGGAAATTATTGTGATTAAATGAACAATTGATTCATTCAATTGTTCATTTAATCACAATAATTTCCAAGGATTTTATTGTTTTAGTCACTAATGCATCAAAAAATTCTTAGTAATTATTTCTAAAAGAAATATAAATATATTGCAATGGTAAAAATCTTTCAAACATTTAAAACCGTACATGTTGCATAGACTTTTTTGATGTATATATTTAAAAATTGGTATTAAATTGGTGTTATAAGAAAGCCTTACGGAGCGACTTAGTCTTGTTGACCAAGCTCCTCAAATAAAGACTAAAAAATGTATCACGCTTGACCGAATTTCATTGAGTATAATAGTGCTTACGGTACATTTCGTTCACGATATGAATGGGGCTCATTAGGTAACTGGTTAGAAAGAGACGGGACTATGTTGAAAAGAGACAGAATGTTCTAAAATGTTTAGCTGGATTAAATCGTTTTGAAATGTGATGATATGAAAATACTTAAGAGGGCTGTCGTCGTATTTTGTCACCTTGACCAAGTTTTTAAGATTGTAAAATGAAAAGATGCTTTTTTTGAAAAATTGGCGAAATTAATTTAATAGGTAATTATAAAAACACATTTCTATTGTTTTATATAATGAACTCAGCTCAAAAAGTATTATGATCTGTTTTTGAGAAGACTTAAATAAATGACACAATAAAAATATGTTTTGATTACATTTTTCAAAAAAGCATCTTTAAATTTAACATTCTTGAAAATTTGCTCACGTGTGAGCGAGAGAGGTGACAAAATGCGACAGCCCTCTTAATTTCTTTATGTGAAGTAAATATATACTGACAATGGTGATTTGTAATACCAAGTTTATTGAAACTGGCCATATTGATATTCACTCAATATAGAACCTTTTGTGGTGATAGCAATACAAACTATCATATAACATAAACAGCATTCTCTATAGGGCTAGAACCTTCCGTTTGATTGCAGTCATTATTAACTGTTGTCACTAATTGTTTTCTATACCTTCTGCCAGATAACTGCGCAATAAAAGTCATCAACCCACTATTAAAAAATGGTCACCAAACTTAAACTGCAAAAAAAAAAAAAAACATGCCACATGCACGCGTCACGGACGCCTCTTACCGCAATACCTTTATTTTTTTTTTTAATTGCCGACTGGGCTTGCTCTTGACCTCGATCACACCTGATGGAAAGCGACGGATAACGTCTACGGTTATATTGTACGTATGTGGAAGGGAACACCGACTCTGGCAGAGTTCCACACTTTGGCTGTGCGCAAAATAAAAGTTGAGGAAAAGCGCTGAGTACGACTGGTCGGGATATCAACCAATGATCGTGTTAGCGACGCCTTGACGTTGTTTCGTATCGTTTTGAAATATTGGAACAGATGGTAGAGGACGTCAATGACTTTTATTGCTGCACAATTATCTGGCGAAAGATATAGAGGCATATAAGGTGTAAGGGACATCGACGCGCAAACTGCTACCATGAATTCAGTACATAATTCTAGACCTACCAGAGTCGAAATGTTTCATCGGTAAAAAAAAAAAATCTGCTGCTCCATACAGCACCAAAAACCGCAGATTTTTATGACATGTCATACACCCTGTTTTATCATGTCATTCGTTGTCAATGATATTTTGGGATGATTACTAAAGCAATAAATTCCTAAGTGTGTTTGTACTGTGGAAGTTCTGGCTCTACTGGGGGAATAGCTAAATAAGAAAAAAAACCAGCCAAGAGCGAGTCGAACTCGCGCATCAAGGGTTCCATAATGATAAATGATTTTTATTTCTGTAAGTAGGTTTGTACAAACACTTTTACAAGTCAATCATGTTTTTTTTTAAACTAGATGAGGTCGGCGTTTCCTATCTGACTACTCTGAGAAGAAAGGCCGAAACAAACTCAGAGGTCACAGTCTCTTATAAAGTCCAGACATAATCTTGGTCACTTCATGTGAAGACCATGTAGATTGGTGTCTGAAATGGTATTTTGAGGAAAGAACCACACAGATTGAGAGGACCTGTCCAGTCAGTGCACGCATTTGTCAGTAATCGCGCAGCTCAACTCAGAACTTAAGGAGCTCAACGATTCGACGAACAATACCAAAGAAAGGACATTGGGGTAGGCCGCATAAATTACTCAAACTGCCAGACCATGATTAAAAATAACTAAGAGAAAAAATAAAACAAACAAAAAAGCAATGACCTACATAGTCTTCACATTGCCAATAAATTAAAATAATATAATACTTTACAAAGTAATCAGTATGCAAAAATAAAAAGAGAAAAAAGAAAATTTGGAGCAGTTCAATCCCAAGCCTTTTTGTCCTCAATATAATCTTTAACGGTATAAAAAGGTTTCTGACACAACTTGCGTTTAATGAATGATTTGAATTTATTAATGCTCAGATCTTGAACGTGGCTTGGAAGTTTATTATAAAAGCGTATACATTGACACCTGAATGAGCCACCTATTTTCTTGAGCCTTGTTGGAGGTAAAATAAATTTGTGTTTGTTCCTAGTATTTATATTGTGGATATCACTGTATTTTTTAAACAATTTAATGTTTTTATGGGCATATAAAAGATTTTCAAAAATGTACTGAGAAGGCAAAAGCACAAGACTGCGGCACGGTGGTATCACATATTGTCAATGAATGATCCGGTGTGGGTTGAATAGATGGTTGTTCACTATGTACACATTTGTTAGTTTGTGAGCTTACCAGCTCATTCATTTGGTTTTCAGAGGCTGTATATTTCATGGTCATAGAAGTAAGTTTCTCCTGTAGTAGATCTAGTTCATACCGCAAGTTATCTGTGTCAATTTGGTATTTCCTAATACTTTTTTCTAAGTTTAATGAATACATATCTAATTGTTTCAGGAGATGTAACCTTTCTCTGTTATGTTTTACATTTTTGGTGAATAATTTTTGTTTTTTGATCATTTTCCTAGTTTTAACTATGTATTTATTCATTTTTATGTATTTTTTAAGTTTATTTTTACTAGCAACTACCCTCACTGATTCATTTGATTTTGAATCATCTTGACTTATTAAATCTATTGTGTTAGAGGAGTTTATTGCAGAAACCATTGATGGGTCTATAGGCACCAATTCATTGAAAAGACTTTGATTCAACGAGACAGTGATGTTAAGATTTGTAGTCTCTAGTTGTTCAATCTGACTTTGAGCCTCATGTAGCTGCTGTTGTAATAAATCTTTGTGACTAAGAGCTTGTTCATACTCATTGCTACACTGGCTGAACCCGTCTACAACAACTTGGAGCCTGTCCCGGGCTGCTATTGCGTCAGTGCGTTGAATATACAACTGAGCCATTTCTGTTTTCAACTTACTATTCCTTCCGAGGACACCAAGGAATTCTATTTCACTTTCATCTCTTTCCTTAATCAGTTGGTCACATTGCTCCTTAGACGCCTTTAGTTCGCTCAAAGCCTGAGTGAGTTTGGTCTCCTCTAGGCGAGGCCGCGCGTTGCAAGTCATAATCATGATTAAAAAGAAAAGAGAAGATATTGGGAAAGAGTAACGGAGTGAGAAAGAAACAGATGATTAATTGAACGGAAAATGAAATTTAGTGAGTACAGAATGAAATTCTGTGACCAAACTAATCAAGGTTATGTTTAGGTTCTTAGGGTCATTGACATCAACTTGTAGCTGTAATAAGTGATCCATTGAATTTTAGGCAAAATATTAGAACAGAAAACAGTCCACTACCATGAAAAATATATAGTTTTGTACCTGATAACGAGTCGACTTGAGTCGGTAACTGTCAACGAATCACAATGATATTTTTACACATAATTTGCATCTAATGCATATATTCAAAACAGAAAACACTTATTTACATTATATACTAGTTAATTAATAAGAAATAGGCCGTATTAAAAAGAAAATCTATTATTTAAGATTAAAATTTTAAAGAAAAATTCAAATCATCTGTTAGCTGTAGTGTTGCCACAGGAGGAAAAAAAAGCATAAAAAAAAGCAAACAAAGCATACCATCAAAAAAAAAATGTGCTATTTAGAGACACCGTTATATTTTTCCTGTAATCTTTACATAAACTTCTATCACATAGAATACATTATTATATATTGTTATATAGATTCATTTTTTTTAACTAAACAGACAGCTGTGCTGCTGGGGAGTTTGTTGCGCCACTTCTTCTCCCCAGCAAAAGCACTAGGAAGTGGTGAAGGGCGCGCGTTTTGGGGGACTGTCTTATGTAATTTTGACGTTCAAAAAGTGCTGATTCTCAGCCTAGTTTGAATAAATGACTTTTGATTTGATTGATTTAATACTTTCATATTTTTCTCTATGCAAATTTCGGAGACCAGGGGGTTCAAGGGGGGGGACAAGTTTCTTTTTTATTTGCAAAATAGTTGGGCAAACGTCATCTAAAGCTGTTCCTAAATTCAAGTTGCTAGCATTAGTAGTTATTAAGATATCTAACTGTGACAGACAGACAGACAGACAGACTGCGTCGCACCATAAGGTTTCCTTTTTACCATTTTGGTACAGAACCCTAATAACAGACGGAGACGCAGTCACGTAATATTTAATTTATAAGTTGAAAAACTATAATTTATGGAGGAAATCACGCGCTTCTTAAACTACACCGCCTAACATCCTAGCTCAAGCCGAACTGTGGCCTGAAACAAAAATACGAACTACCTTTTATATTTATTTAAAAACGGGAGTTCACGGCATGAGTGATAAAATGTCAGCCAGTACAATATAAGGTTGCATTGCATGGAACCTTTACAGTACCTAGTCCAATGCAATTTCCTGTAATCTTTGCAGTAGTTATCTCAAATCTCTAGGTATCTTCCAGTGAGAATATTATAAAATTCCATAATTAACCCACTTTGGAATCCTGCCCAATGGTCAATAAACTACGTTAGCATATTTTGAAGTCACCGAAAACTGCACTCAGAAATGCGATAATAATTTTATTAGCAAGATGACCGGAGCTTCGAAGAATTCTTTGAAATTTTTGGTCTAGATTCCCAGATAACTAATAATGCTTGTGGGTCCCGAAGTTCAGAAATTAAGTGGGTTAATTAGTAGCTGATGACCTACTGAGATATTCTTCGTTTTACAAAACTGTGCTGTCTTTTATCATGTGATCACATGCTGGGTGGAATTTGCGAGAGTGGACCAGATAACGGAAATGGATGAGAAGTGCTTTTAATAATAATGAGGAAAGAAAGGAAGAAAGAAAAAGTATTTATTGGGATTCGCTAAGGAGGATCATAAATTGAACTAAATACACTCTAAACAAAAAAAAAAAAAACAAAAAACAAGCCAAGTGCGTGTCGCAACCCGCGCAAGGAAGGGTTCCGCAGTTGGGATGAATTTATTATTGGAGCACTCTGTGTAAACGAATACAATGTTGTCACTTGTAAGTCAATCTGTTAATGTGAAGGATGTCATTTTGAGTTTGATGTTTTGGTATTTTCTCTCCGAAAATGGCCGTCAACGTGAAACTATGTATCTCCGCTCTCTGAGATTTTTTTTTTCAAAATTTTAGGCTCAGTTGTTTCGGAAATAAGGGGGGAATGCTCAATTTTCGCCTACTTTTTCAATAACTTAAAAACAATTTATTTTAAAATTATAAAAAAAAAATGAGACCTTCACGCCAGCACATATTCTCTGCAAACTGGAAAAGAATAAAAAACCGGCCAAGTGCGAGTCGGACTAGCGCACGAAGGGTTCCGTACCATTTTCTATAAAATCGGCAAAAAACGTTACGTTTTTTGTATGGGAGCCCCCGTAAATATTTATTTTATTATATTTTTTAGTATTTATTGCACACAAATGTTTGTCCTGGATGGGATTAATCGAACCTACGACCTGCGACGTGATAGGTAGTATATTAACCAACCACGCCAACTGGCCTGTCGATAGATTTTGAAAATAACAACTCCTTACATAATACTCTGCAAGATTAAAACAAACCCAAGTTATACCATTAACTTTATAATTAATCTGAAACATGTTTGCAATTAACAAGGAGTTTTGTAAATAAATCTTAACTAACTCAAGTTTTGATAGCAAGCGGTTGCTGGAAATGTTAACATGTAAAGGAGATCCCCCAAACTCCATACAAAAAAACCCCACACCCGGCGCAAAAGAAATGTATCTCAGTTTTCAGAACAATAATAGTAGAAATGTTGTATAGTATCACTATTGCCAAATTCAGTGGCTAACATAGTTTTATTGCCTGGCGAAGTTTCATAGGCACTATATGTAAAAATTATACTTTTAAGGAAAATTTGCACCTTTTTGTGTATTGTGCATAACTAATATTGACAACTTATGTATTTTATATGTGGCATATGTGTACTTCTAATAAACGTTACCCTCTTAAGGAGTCTTTTTACTTATCATTATGGACAACTTTTGCTATGAGATCAAACCTGAAATCGCGAAAAAAAATCTGCTGCTCCCTACATTTTTACGAGTTATGCGAACATAATGTAGGGAATAGCAGGTGTCAACTACCACCCCCTTAAGGCTCTCCACCCAGCTTCCAAACACACTGTGCAGTAAAGGGGCATTTCTGGCAGATCTCCTTTGAGACATAAACGATAAGTGTCATGCTTGCGAGCTGCAAATTGCAGTTTTAGATACAGATAGGAAAATTGTGACTTGTAGTCGTTTTAGTTTGGTCCAATGTTGAAAGGAACTGTGAACTTACGAGTTGAAGGTCGTAGGTTTGAACCTAAAAAAGCGCTTTACTTTGAGCAATTACTTCATCACCACTGCTCTGAAAACGGTGAAGGAAAACATCGTGAGGGAACTGGCATGTCCTAGAATCAAAAATTCGAAGACATGTGACATCCACCAACCCGCACTGGTTCCGCGTGGTGGATTACGGCCCGCTCCCTCTCACAGAGAGGAGGCCGGTGTCGCAGCTGTAGGAACATTATAGGCTGATTATGCTAATACATCAAAACTGAAAAAGAAATTGGACAGCTTTAAGCATCATTATCCATAACTAGCCTTTGCCCGTAGCATCGACCGCATGGATGTCGGAAATTAAATAAATAAAAATGTTTATTTCAATTACAATGGGCATTTAGATACATAAATTATCCCACAGAAACGTACAAAAAAGTACGTACCATATGTTATTCGTGTTAATGATAATGTCCTTAAAGAAATTATAAAATTGTCTTATTCCACTTTGGTTCTAGACCATAATTCACTGCTGTAACACGACGATCATACGATGCATGTTGTTTCGCGTTCTCGCTCGCACACATACTATCTGGCCTGCTTAAAAGTACGTGTACGGCCTGAGTGTACGCTCCACTTGAGCGTCCGGCGAGGCGTTGCGTGCGACGTGTGTGTTAAACACATGCAAACACTCGCGAGTGTCCTGAGTGATGGCCGAGCGGCACTCGGTGAACGCCCTTCGCCGCTTGCACGCAACGCTGAACGCCCCGCTGGACGCTTTTTCACTCGGGCTGTATACTTCGTCATCGAGTCAACATCGTATGGAAGTGGAGAGGCTCGCTATATAAGACGCGGCCGTAGAATTTTTTTTTTTTTTATTTGTGATGGGTTTGCTCTTGACTCTAGTCTAGGTCAGAGGTGACAGAGACAAAGTCGACGATGGAGTGAGCTTACCCAGAAGAAGCCTGTTCACTCTCACTTTGAAGAGATTAGGGTTGTATACGTTCGGAAACACAGACGCAGGTAGTGAGTTCCACTCTTTTGCTGTGCGCATTATAAAAGACATTTGGAAACGCTTAGTGCGAATTGGTGGAATAGCAACCAGGTAGGGATGGTAACTGGCAGTGCGTCTAGATGTCCGGTGGTAGAAGGGGCCGGTGGAATGAGGTCGTGGAGTTCTCGGGCACACTCTCCGAAGTACAATCTGTAGAAGACCGACAAGCAGGCAACCTTGCGGCGATGAGCCGAGCTATGAAGCTTGGCATCCACCAGTTTTACGTCGCTAATGAGCCTCTTAGCTCTGCGTTCCACCGAGTCAAGCGCGGCTAGTTGGTACTTAGCTGATCCATCCCAAAGGTGACTGCAATACTCCATGCAGGATCGGACTTGCGCTTTGTAAAGGGTTAAAAGCTGTCCAGGCGTAAAGTATCGCTTCACCCCATTTAGTATGCCCAGTTTCTTGGCCGCAGTTTGGGCCTTGTACTCGATGGTGGCGCCGAAGTTGAGACCAGATGTCAACTCCATGCCTAGGAGCTCAAGTCGATCAGTTACAGGAACAGATGTACCCCGAAAAGTAGGAGTTTGGGCAAAACGACTCTTTTTAGCGGTAAAAAGACACGCCTGCGTTTTGGTGGCGTTAAAAGAGACCAGATTATCATCACCCCACTGGGAGACAAAGCTTAAGGTCAAATCTGTCCGCTCTACCATGGCCTCTCTCAAGGAACGAACTTCGGCCCCGCTGGTTTTTGCTCTGGACAAGTATCTCTCTGAAACTGTACTGTCATCTGCGTACCTAACAATACCAGGCCGAAGCAGGTCATTGATGTGCAGCAGGAAAAGAGTTGCAGAGAGAACAGACCCCTGAGGAACTCCGGCATCAATAGCCATAAGGTCAGAAGAGCAGCCATCAACAACTACTCTAATCGACCGTTCACTAAGGAAATCTGGTATCCAGCTACAAAAATAAGCTGGGATGCCATAAGCAGGAAGCTTGCTGAGCAGAGCAGCGTGCCAGACCCTGTCAAAGGCCTTCGAGATGTCAAGCGATACAGCCAGTGCTTCGCCGTGTTTCTCGATGGCTTCGCCACAGCAGTGCGTGACATACACAAGAAGATCGCCAGTTGACCGTCCCCGGCGAAAGCCATATTGACGGTCACTGAGGAGATCATTGTCTTCAAGGTAGTTCAGCAACTTATTGTTCAGTACCCTTTCCAAAACTTTGCACAGAATGGAGGTAATGGCGATCGGACGGTAATGGGCAGGGTCTGCACGGTCGCCTTTTTTGGGCACTGGTTGTACATTTGCAAGCTTCCAGGATTTCGGCACCGTTCTTTTTTCAAGAGAGAGGCGGAACAAACGTGTCAATACAGGAGACAGTTCAGGCGCACACTGCCTCAACACTCTCGCTGGAATGCCGTCAGGGCCGCTGGCCTTGTTCACGTCTAGACTGCACAATACTCTTCGGACCTCTTTAATGTGTACTGCGATCTCCGGCATCGAGGAGTCACAATGAGGTACAGTAGGTGGTTGCTTTGAACCAGCGTCCAGACGTGAATTGCTTGCGAAGAGAGATGCAAATAAATTTGCCTTCTCAGTTGCAGAGTGAGCCAGCGACCCATCAGGTTTCATCATAGGAGGTAAAGTGGGACGACAGAAATTCGTTTCAACCGCTTTAGACAGGGACCAGAACTGTTTACTACCCGGAGGGTGCGAAGCCAGCCTGGCCCCGATATGTCCGACATGGTCAAAACGTGCCCTACGCAAAACCCGCTTGCAGAACTTGGCGGCAGAATTAAAGGCTCTCTTCTTCGCGCGAACCCTGCGCGCTCTAACTTTGCGGTCGCGGGCCTTGATCCAGGCTTGGTAGGCAGTCTCTTTTCGGGCCTCAGCGTGGGCACATTCTGCATTATACCAAGGCCGGGATTTGTGACCGAGCGGGATGTCGGAGAATGGAATAAAATATTCCATCCCCTGCCGAATCACGTCCGCAACCGCGTCAGCACAGCGCGAGGGGTCACCCGAGGAAAAGCACACTTGCCGCCATGGATAAGACGCAAAAAAGTGCCGCATCTCATCCCAGTCTGCTGACCCGTATCGCCATACTCGCCTCGTGCCTCTAGGGCTCTCATCTGGAGGAGAGCAGGTTGATATGGATTTCACCAGACAGTGGTCAGACGTTCCCAGCGGGGCTGAGACCGATACTGAATGACTGTCCGGATCAGATGCCAGCAGAAGGTCCAAGCAATTGGGTGTATGGCCGTCAACATCCGGTACCCGCGTTGCCACATTCACCATCTGGGTCAGATCTAGCGTTAAAGCAAAATTGCGCGCCTCCAACCCAACTTAAAAAATACATAAAAATTAATAAATACATAGTTAAAACTAGGAAAATGATCAAAAATCAAAAATTATTCACCAGAAATGTAAAACATAACAGAGAAAGGTTACATCTCCTGAAACAATTAGATATGTATTCATTGAACTTAGAAGAAAGTACTAGGAAATACCAAATTGACACAGATAACTTGCGGTATGAACTAGATCTACTACAGGAGAAACTTACTTCTATGACCATAAAATATACAGCCTGTGAAAACCAAATGAGCGAATATGTATTGGCAATGAATGAGCTGGTAAGCTCACAAACAAACAAATGTGTACATAGTGAACAACCACCTATTCAACCCACACCGGATCATTCATTGGCAATATGTGATACCACCGTGCCGCAGTCTTGTGCCAGTTTGCCATTGTCAATTGCTAACTGCTTGCCTAAACAGAGTGTAAATAAAGAAATAGTGTTATTTTGTGATGAAATTGGAAAAGATCTAGGCCACTTGTTAACAAATAAATATCCAGGACACTCAATAATGAACTACTGTATGCCTGGTTGTTCTTTATTTGACATAATGAAAAAAGTTTTAAAATGCAATTTTAACCAGGATACTATTTTATTAATATTTGTTGGTAATAGGGGTAATGTGAACAAAGGAGAATTACTCCAATATTATAGATCATTGTGCAACATTAGTTTAAGAAAAATTGTTTTGTTTACATTCCCATACAGTCAAAGTTTGCCACAGGAAGAAAACAATTTTAGATATGAAATGAATATGACATTACATAACTTGACATATAATAATAATTTATTCCATTTAATTGACACTAACAATTATGTTGGTAATCATTTATATTTGACAAAAGATAGATTTTTTATGGATAGGTACTATCTTTCAAAGTATTGCAAAAGACAGTTAGCTGTGTCGCTATCATATTATTTTTCTATTACAGCCAAGAATTTGGCTAAACAAGTTGCTTCTATTGAGCAATGCCATGACATTTTATATCATTCATCCAATAACTTGGTATCCAAAATTGACATTGGTAGTAATTTAAATTAGAAAGTAAGACAATAGAGGCATCCTCTAGCAATAATGTACAGAAATGCAAGAATAAATCAAATAAAATTTCAAAATTGGTAAATAGTATTAACCTGGTGCATCAAAATATTCAAGGTTTTCTCAACAAAGATTTAGAAGTAGAATTATTTATGAATTTTAACAGTATTGATATTCTTTGTATAACAGAACATTGGCTTAAAAGCCACCAGTTTATGTTCAATATTAATAATCACCAGGTTGGTAGTTCGTTCAGCAGAGTAAATGCTATACATGGTGGCTCATTAATTTTAGTAAGTAACCAGCTGAAATTTAAAGACCGTAAGGATATTGTGAGCCTATCTGTTGAGCGGACAGTTGAAATAGCTTGTATAGAATTGGAGCAATTTATTGTATTAAGTGTGTACAGGCCCCCTTCAGGATTGTATGACTGCTTTGAAAAGGTAATGGATGAAGTGTTACACAAGATATGTAACTCAAATAAATCTATTATCATTTGTGGTGATTTTAATGTTAATTTATTAGAAAAGTCAGGTTCTTGTAGTAAAATAATAAGTCTTTTTCAGTCATACAATCTTGTAAACCTATTTTTGGAGCCCACAAGAATAACCCCTACTAGTGCCACATGCCTAGATAATATTTATACAGATGTTATTCCAAGCCATAAAGAAATTATAAATTTACTAGATTCTGATCATTGCGGGCAAAGGATTACTATCCAAAACCAAAACAAAAAAGTGGCTAAAAAGGATATCATTGTTAACCCCAAAACTACAAGTCGCTTGGAAGCTTTTAAAGTTAAACTCATTAATAAATTAACAGTTTTGGCTAATCATACTGATCCTAATGATCTGTATGATGATTTTTTTAATATGTACTGCCAACAATTTAATCTCATCTTTATTCCCAAGACTATCTCGGTTAATAGTAACGCGTCTTTCAGTGATTGGGCTACCATTGGTATTCATAAAAGTAGAACACGGCTTTATGAACTATACAATGAAAGGTCTTTTGTAAACACTGCTGAATTTAATTTATATGTTAGAAACTATTCAAAATTATTTAAAAAAGTTTGTTGTATGGCCAAGTCGCGTTATTTGAGTTCGAAGATT
Organism: Dicycla oo; assembly: GCA_948252095.1. NCBI lineage: Eukaryota > Metazoa > Arthropoda > Insecta > Lepidoptera > Noctuidae > Dicycla > Dicycla oo. The sequence continues at coordinate 20,935,739 of OX411733.1, forward strand.
AAAAACAGTAGTAATGTAATTAAAACGACTTGGAATATTATTAATAGTGAAACGGGAAGGTCTAATAACCGAAGTGCTGACTACAGCCTGTCTATTAATGACAATATAATAAAATCAGACTCACAAGTCGCCACGGCCTTTGAAAATTTCTTTTCAGATATTCCCGTTTCAACTACTAAATCCCTAAACTCATCAACTTCTGTTGCTGAGTCTTTGCTTAAGGAAAATGTTAATGCTTGCGATTCGGAATTTAATTTTGAACAAATTACCTGTAGAGACATAATTAAAACCTTTCACACTTTAAATGTAAAAAAGACAGCAGATCTGTGGGGTAATTCTGTAGAAGTTGCTAAGTCTATTATTGACATTGTAGCACCTACTTTAGCTCTTATCTTTAATAACTGTATCGACTGTGGGGAGTTTCCTGACCTCATGAAATATAGTAAAATAATACCTTTGTTTAAATCAGGTAGTACATCAGACCCCACAAATTATAGACCTATTTCAGTACTACCTACGTTTAGTAAAATTTTTGAGAAATTAATTTTAGACCAATTGCAAAGATTTTTTAATAAACATAAATTATTACATAACAAGCAGTTCGGTTTTACAAAGGGTCGTTCAACTACTGATGCCGGTGTTGAACTTTTAGGACATATTTATAATGCATGGGAAGACAAATGCGATGCCTTGGGCATCTTTTGTGATTTGTCCAAGGCATTCGATTGCGTTCTTCATGAAACGTTAATCAGGAAACTCCGCCATTACGGGATCCGGAACACCGCTCTGGATCTTCTTACTTCATACTTGAGTAATAGGATTCAGAGCGTTGACGTTAATGGAAAAAGATCGCCCGGATCTATAGTAACAATGGGGGTCCCACAGGGCTCGATTCTTGGTCCTTTCTTATTTCTTATTTATATTAACGATTTGCCCTACCTCATTAAGGATAATCATGATATAGTTTTGTTTGCGGATGATACTTCACTTTTGTTTAAACTTAACCCTTAAATGCATGATTTTATTTTTAGACCGAGAAAAAATATATTTTGGAGCCATGAATATGCTGATTCAGGGAAAAATAATAAAAAAAATCGTAAATATTTTTTCGAAACTCAAAACGAACTTCGAAAATCAAATAATTACACTGCAAAGCAAGTACACAATTTTCATCCGCTCCAAAATTACGATCGGCTTTGATTTGTCAATGTAAAGTTTAAATTTGACAGTCGTGAAGAAAAAAAGTGTGTTGCCACTCGATTAAATATATAACCATGATAGTGATAATCCTGCAACAGCATGCAATGAACTCATACTAATAATTTTATGGTCGTTTGAATGGTATGTTGCAGTTTTACAACTTTATGCATTTAAGGGTTAAACGTCAGCAGCTGGTTACTGACGATGTAAACAGAGCGATCTCAAAAGTAGTTCACTGGTTCAGTGTTAATAATTTACTCCTTAATGAAAAAAAAACCAAATGCATTAAGTTTACACTACCTCACGTTAGGCAGGTGAAAACTAACGTGTTGATAAAGGGCGAAGAGTTGAATCCTGAAGATAGCACAGTATTCTTGGGCTTAACTTTGGATGCTAAGCTTCAGTGGGGCCCACATATAGATAAATTGTCAAAAAAGCTAAGCTCCGCAGCATACGCTGTTAGGAAAATTCGTAATTTAACCAACATAGAGACAGCCCGTTTAGTGTACTTTAGCTATTTTCATAGTATAATGTCGTACGGTATTCTGTTGTGGGGAAATGCAGCCGACATTCAGACTATCTTTGTTTTGCAGAAAAGAGCTGTTCGATGCATTTATAAATTAAGTCCGAGACAATCTCTCAGAGAGAAATTTAAGGAGATTAATATACTGACTTTGCCTTCTCAGTACATTTTTGAAAATCTTTTATATGCCCATAAAAACATTAAATTGTTTAAAAAATACAGTGATATCCACAATATAAATACTAGGAACAAACACAAATTTGTTGTACCTCCAACAAGGCTCAAGAAAATAGGTGGGTCATTCAGGTGTCAATGTATACGCTTTTATAATAAACTTCCAAGCCACGTTCAAGATCTGAGTCTTAATAAATTCAAATCATTCATTAAACGCAAGTTGTGTCAGAAAGCTTTTTATACCGTTAAAGATTATATTGAGGACAAAAAGGCTTGGGATTGAACTGCTCCAATTTTATTTTATATTATTTTTATTTTTGCATACTGAATGTTGACATTAATATTTACTTTGTAAGTATTATATTATTTTACTTTATTGTGAATGTGAAGACTATGTAGGTCATTGCTTTTTTTTTGTTTGTTTTATTTTTTCTCTCAGTTATTTTTAATCATGGTCTGGCAGTTTGAGTAATCTATGCGACCTACCCCATGTCCTTTCTTTGGTATTGTTCGTCGAATCGTTGAGCTCCTTAAGTTCTGAGTTGAGCTGCGCGATTACTGACAAATGCGTGCACTGACTGGACAGGTCCTCTCAATCCTGTGTGGTTCTTTCCTCAAAAGACCATTTCAGACACCAATCTACATGGTCTTCACATGAAGTGACCAAGAGTATGTCTGGACTTTATAAGAGACTGTGACCTCTGAGTTTGTTTCGGCCTTTCTTCTCAGAGTAGTCAGATAGGAAACGCCGACCTCATCTAGTTTAAAAAAAAATATTGACTTGTAAAAGTGTTTGTACAAACCTACTTACAGAAATAAAAATCATTTATCATTTATCATTTATCAGCATGGTCAGTTTTCTGGTATGGGAACAACCATTCTTTATGATGGGCGTTGAAGTCCCCCAGAAAAATGAGCTTCGCCGTTGGGTACCGTTGCTGGGCTACGTCAGTCGACTCCACGAGGAAATTAAAGAGCGCTGTTGTCTCCTGGTCACCGCTATGCGATCGGTAGATGCCGATGTAGAGAGATTTCTCCACGCCAGTATCCACAAGTAGCCATATGGCAGAGAAACCCGATTTCTCAAAGCAACGGAGACGACGACAACAAATGTCATCGCGGACGTACACACAAACCCCAGCTTGCTTCTTGAACTTGTGTTCAAGAGAGTACCCCGGGTAGTTGAGGTACGCCACGTCCGACGGGGTTGTTATCTTCGTCTCCGTTAGGAAAAACAGGCGCGGCTTCAGAATAATCAAAAGTAAGTTCCATGCCCTTGCTAGATAGAGGCTTTGAGTTAGCTTAAGGCTTGACCGGATTGACAGGATTGACCAGCCTCTCTAGGCCAACGACGAGATGCCATATAAAAAATAAAATTAAAAAATTATCGAGACTAGGTAGTGCGCCGAGTCGGCTATTTTTGGTATTCGAGTAGGTACTGGCATGAGTATTCGAATATTCAGTGGACTCGAGTACCTACTTTTTGAATCGAACTTTGTAGTTTGCTTTTGATGACAAATCCTAAGATTGCATCACAAATCATGTATGAACGATAGGAAAGTATATGTAAATAATAACAGATTATTGTATAATCAGTCATTTAACCATCCTTTGGTAATTAGGGTATAGCATATTAAATATAGCAACTAATAATTATTAATTTAAATTTTTATCTTTATAATTATGTATACCAAAGAAGTTATATAGTTCTAGAAGCACGATTTACTCGCTTTGATAATAAGTAGTACCGTAAGTACTCGAAACCTGTATTCGAGTATTGTGGATTCGAATACAGTATTTTATACACTAGAGTAGGTGAGTACCTGCTAGGTATTCGAGTCACTACTCGAGTCAGTCTGATTCGGCACATCTCTAATCAAGACACTTAGCTTAGCGACCTGATTAGACAGATCTGCAGTCATCTAATCAAGTTGAGGGTTCACAGAGTCCGGCAGCCACCTGCAGCCAATTCTGATGACCAGTTCAGGTTACGAGTGAGATAGCCACCTGCAGTCCACTCCACTAGGCACAGGCATTTTTAGGAACTATGCTAGAGGTGAAAACCTCTAGCATAGTTCCTAAAAATGCCTGTTCCTAGGATCGAATTATACCGACGCAGTTGCGTATATATGGCGCCCCTTATTTATAATTCCATTCCAAATTTTATCAATGATCTTCCTTACAGAAAATTCTGCGTAGTACTAAAAAAGTGGCTCATTTCACATAGTTCAATTTATAAAAAAAACTTCTTGTCGGTCCTATCATTACAGGAATGCATTGTAGACTAGACTTAGGTTATTGAATACTATTGAATTGTGTGATTGTAGATATAATTTTGTTCTGTTATTTTTTTATGTTGTGCCAAATGTATATTTCATTTATTAGCTTTTTTTAACTGTTGGTATATATAATTGCTTATATAAATAAGCACCTTACCTACTGTTAATATTTGCATGCCAAAATATGGTGAAATGTGTCATCGTACAAGAATATTTTATTCATACCACCATTGTATTACCTACCACATTTAAAGCAAATAAATGACTTTGACTTATAACGACCAATTGTTCAAATACTGTACTTGTATTACCATCATATGAATATAAATCATCATACCTAATCAGCGTTTCACTCCTACCCCCTACACAACTAGAATTTTTACTATAATTTAAAGTAATTATCAGTATAAAACCTGTTACATAACGCTTTCACTTTAGTTATTATCCGTTTAAAGCGTAAATCTCGTTAGAGTCCGTCACGGACGCGTCTAGGAGAAGTACAGTTGGCAGCAAAAGTGTAATAATGTTTTTTACTTTTTTGTATGTTGGCTCGGTAGCAATAACCAGAAAGTCTGACAACGGGTATCATGTTACCCAGTAACTCAGTTGTGGAGGTCAAATAGGTAATCACTTCATGTAAAATACTGGTATTCGGCTGCATCCGGTTAGACTGGAAGCCGATCCCAACACAGTTGTGAAAAGACTAGGCAGATTTATTGGCTCGGTGGGATTTGAAGCTGTTTGTGTCACGTTTTTGTGGTAGGAGATATCAATCATATTATCAGTATTCTTTATAATTAAGTATAATAGTTCAACTCAACCTATCGCAGTGCACTGCTAGACATAGGCGTCTCCCAGGTTGTGCCACAATACCCTGTCCTTCGTATCCAGCCTACCGCAGCCACCTTCTTAACGTCGTCGATCTATCTAGCTGAAGGACATCCCACTCTACGCTTGCCGATATGCGGCCTCCACTCCAGGACTCGTCTGCTCCACCAGCCATCGGTCTTTCGACAAACGTGGCCAGCTCACTGCAACTTCAGTTTACTTACTCTGCAAGCTATGTCGGTTACTCTGGTACTTTTCCGGATAATTTAATTACTGATTTTATCCTGCAAAGACACCGAGTCTGGCCTGCCCCATAGTGCGCTGAGCAACCTTGAATTTGTGGACCAGCCCGACTGACTGTCAGTGTTCACGTTTCGGCACCGCATGTCGTGACGGACACGATGCACTCGGGATAATTTAATAAACACAAATTATTAAATAAGTATTAAGAGCTATAAAAATAAAACTATTGACTTTATAAGTAATTGATTGTCCAGTATTTTTAGTAAAAACTTAGCAATCCTTTTTAGGGTTCCGTACCCGAAGGGTCCAACGGAGCCCTTACGTGTCCATCCGTCACACAGGTTTTACAAAAAATGTTGATCTACCTCATTGAGTATTGGGGTATCGTTGTTTAAGGTCGTTTAAAAAAAAAAAAAATTGGAAAACAGAGGAATGAGAAGCCGCCAAAGTCAGCTTTTGTACAAAATGTTGTTCCGAAGAATTTTTAGCTTCCCATTGACCTATGGACTTGAAATTTTAGTGATAATGTTTCACTAAAAAATACCAAAATATTAATAAATCGGATTTTTTCTTTGTAATTCCCTCATTTTTCCTATTACAACCAACTTGATTTTGCGGTTATTCTACATTGCACTTGGCCGTTTTTTTAAACAATCGTATAAAAACGTCGATTTTATAACTTTAATTATAACTTCGACCTTTATTAAAAGCAATAGAACAAGAAAATTGTAAAACCTAAATTCAAAACCGTATCCATGATCAATCTCTATAAAAGAAGTATAAAGCAACACTACTTACAATCAGCTCAACGATTTTCCAACGCGAACAACAATACTTAGCATCACATTTCAAATTACTTACTAAAACGAAACCGACAGCGAATGAAAGAGAAACTACAGCAAAAAACAAAACACAATCTCTTTTGTGCTCGTCTGTCCTGCCACCGTGGAAATGACAAGGCATTTCACGCGATCATAAAATATAAGTCTCGGCTACACTGATGAATACCCGGCTTAGTGCGGACGGTGATAGATACAATGATGTGGACTAAGGGTTTAATTATTTTGTTTAAAGATTCCTTTTTTTTATTGATATATTTTTTATCATATGAATCGCCGTAAAATAGTTTAATAGACACTAACTGATTATTAAAATCACAGAATTTTATGAATAAGAGAATTTTAAAAGTCATCATCATCCATTCGTGTCGGCTTAGGATGTCTTCTTCTTCCATTACTTCTCTATTCGTCATCTCGGTAGTCACCCCATTTCTAGCCATATCATCTATCACACAGTCGATCCATAGCTTTGTTCTTCCCCTACTCTTACTCGTATAGCCTTCATACTCAAAACTTTTATCAATAACCATAAAATAGTTGTGGTATTTAATAGACCTAAGACGATAGTTACAAAACTTGCAGATGTTTTTAAATAAGAAAATTATAAAGACACGTGCTGATTGGCGCAACGCAATGGCTTGACGCGACTCTGGTAGAAAAATTTCTATGAAACTGTTGTGACTTCATTAAAACTGTTCTATCGTCTATGCATCTGTCTGCGGGAGCCTTAAAAGTAAAAGACCTATTCGATCAATCTGCCTAGCCTTTCCTCAACTATTTTAGGGTCAGCTTCCAGTACAACTGGATGCTGCTGTATTTTACATTGAGCGACTGCCTTACTGAGCTCCACAACCCAGTTACTGGGTAACACGATACCCCTTGGTACCTAACACAAATGTTGTCGGACTTTTAGGCTTCTGACTACCCGTAACGACTGTCAAAGGTCTACGTATGATACCCTGGACCATTGGCTTAACGTGCTTTCCTAGGTGCGGAGAGGTCTTGATATATAATGGATGGTCACCCATCCACGAACAGACCGCGGCACGCGTAGCTTAACCTTCTATCAACCCGTGCGGCTGTTGTCATTTAGCCACGGGCCCAATAAAAGACCAATCATTTATTCAGCTACAGATCACAAATCTTCTAATATTTTGTTGAACCTAACTATTACCTGTATGTAACTTCTCTGCGTTAGACTAAGGTGTTCGTCTAATCATTTGACTATACTAACTTCTGTATTATAAAACTTTTTTTTTATCCTTTATTATTAAGAACCAGGTTCTTAATAATTAATTACAATCTAGCCTACAAGACTAATAAGCAATTTTAATCTAACTTAATTTTTTACGCGATAATTATTTTAAAACTTAGAATAGTGTTGGTTGTACTTTACACAAGTCCGTTCCACTTTCTAAGAGTCTGATATCGACCCATCCTAAGAACATAGTTACTTGTAAAAATGTATCAATTTTTTTTGTTTATCGTATTTAATTTAGAATAACAAGAGCTATCTAATGGTGTATTTATTTTCTTTTTATGAAGCCTATTTTCGAAGTTATAATGTGCCAAGAACGTAATACGTAGTAGTATTTCGAAGAATAGCAATTCATTAATAGATAGATCGATGTACACGGGCCCCACCCCGCGCTACCGCTGCCCGCGCGCTGGTTACTTCGTCATTCGCGGTCGTGTCGGCGGGAGGTGTGTATGTGTTTGCTTGTGCATGGGTGATGGTTAAATTACGTGTTGTTTATTTATTTTTCTAATTGCATTTACATATTCCTTTGATATTTGAGTTTATTATTCAATATGAAACGTTCGAAGAAAATATTGTCTTTAATTTTGCCCGATGAAAGTATAGATAATACAAGTTCTAGTCAACAGCTACAACGAAACTTTATCCAAAAAGATAATGGTAAGTGTTTATTTTTATTAATTATGTAATGAAATTATGATTGTTTACTGTTTGTTAATAAAAATATCCGTAAAGAAGGTTAAACCGCAAAATTTTGTGTCCTCCGAACAAAATAGATACATATGCACGTGAAACAGTTTACTTTGAAAACTATACAATGTTTTAAAATGTTATGTTTTAATATGAAAAGTAATAGTTGTTGTCATGGTAAAAGTAATTACATTTAATTTTATATAAATTAGTATTTTTATATTTTTTTGTATTTCAAGTGAACATGTAACGTCATACTTCGGAAATATCATCATTATTATATACAATGAGTGCAGATGTAACTGTGTTCTTCGGAGATTCATTAGTAAAATAATGTACTATCCGCATATGTTACGTTGTTCGATGGAAGTCAATTCAAATGTATCTTTGTTCGAATAAAATCTTTTTATGTATTTAAATATTTACATTTTTTTATACTAGAATTGTTTAAGAGCATTATTATGGATTATTTACAAAATTACTATTTATTTATGTAAAATAAAATATGATTTTTCTACTATTGATCTGCGCTAGATCTGTTCACATTAGGAATCATAAACTATCTAAGTAGTAGGTAATAACAGTGCTCGGTGGACAGGTTGCATAAATTATTATGATACAGGAGACTTATTAGTCAATTTGTTTTAGATGATCGGGAGCTTTCATCACCTTTACCACACGGGGTCGAAGAAACTTACGTCCTTTTACGCGACGTTTTCAGTGATACGGACGAAGTTGTCGTTAATAACACAATCGAAGAAGATCAATTATTATTGAACATAGAAGATGAAAATGCTGTAAATGACACTGTTAACTCATTAAATACAGTCCCCGAAAATGTAAGCTCAAAACCAGCTCCGATGATAATATATTATGATAATATTTCCAGTGCCACTTTGATAGATCCATCTCCATTTAATATCGAAACCACAAAAAGTTTTGAAAATTCCCCGATGCCAGTAAATCATAATAGTATATTGGTAGACTGTTTGAATATCCCTACACCAATGCCATCTCCTCTAAACCATCACTCCAAGGCTAAATGTCAAGATGTATTTTGTACGGAACATGAATGTTGGTTAGATTCAGCTGATAACCCTTCAACTACGAATAGAAAATCTAGAAAACGTACCCGGAACGTGGAAAACTGGTATGATGTTAAATGGAAATGTCGCACTAATATGGGTAAATCATATATATCGAAAAGAGGAAAATTAGTAGATAAGAAGTTAATTAGGCCAGCATGTCAATGTCGTTATAAATGCAGTGACAAAATAACACCTGATCAACGCCTAGAGATTTTCAGGAAATTTTGGTCATTGGCTGATAAACAGAAACAGTGGGCTTACGTAATACAGTTTACACTAAAAATTAAAAAAAAAACGCTGTATTAATAGTGACGAGCCAAATAATCGTAAGTTTACTTATAAATATTTTCTTCCTGTTATAACGTCCGAACCTGTTTGCGCTAAAATAGATGTCTGTAAGACAATGTTTTTAAATACTCTTGGCATAAGTGGCAGAGTATTACAAACTGCTTGGTCAAAGTATGATGTCACAAGAGTCACAAAATAGTACTTGTCGATGAAATGATTCGTAGTGTTTGTGACCACGTCAAGTCTTTCCAACCTGTGGAATCCCATTATCTCAGGGAGAAAAGTAATAAATTATATCTGGACGGTAGTTTAAGTATAGCCCGCATGTTTACTTTATACAAGGAGTGGTTCAACGACGAACAGTACTCAATCAAAGCACGGACAGAAAAGCAATACCGTGATATTGTCAATAACTACTTTAACTTGGCATTTCTTGTTCCTAAAAAAGATCAATGTGACCAATGTCACATATTTAAAAATTTGAAAAATCCTTCTGAAGTGGAACAAGATACTTTTGCTAAACATCAGGATAGAAAAAAGATTGCAAGAGCTATGAAAACTGCAGATAAAGAGAGGGCCAAAAATTCTAATGGTGAGATAGTCTGTGTGGTGTTCGATTTTGAAAAGGTATTGACTTGTCCTCATGGACAAGTTAGTATTTTTTATTACAAAAGAAAAATAAGCTGCTTAAATTTTACAATTTTTGATATGGGTAATAAACATGGAACGTGTTATATGTGGGACGAAACGATAGCTAAGCGTGTAGCAAACGATGTAAGCAGTTGTTTGATTGATTTTATTGATTGTAACGTGCAAAAAGGAGTTCGCGAGTTCCTGTTTTGGTCTGATAACTGCGCCGGTCAAAATAGAAACCGTTTCGTGTACTCATCCTACATTTACGCTTCTAACAAGTACAAAGTGACCATCACACATCGCTTTATGGAGAAAGGTCACACGCAGAATGAAGGTGATAGCGTTCATGCATGTATTGAAAATGCCTCGCGTGCCAAAATAATCTATACACCTCAAGAGTGGCAATTATTAGTGAGATGGAGTAAAAATAATGATTATCCGTATGAAGTAAAAAATATGACTCAAGAGCATTTTTACGATTTTAAAAGTCGGGTTATTGATAAACTATGGAGTAAAAATTGTCGTGGTCAGAAAGTTAATTGGAACAATATTAAAGAAGTACACGTAGATTGCAATGATTCAAACAAACTATACTATAAATACGATTTAAGCGCTGAAATGTATGATGCTATAACTATCAGTAATACAACTAGAAACTCAAGAGGCAATCAAAATATGCAAATAAAAAAGGCCTATAATCAGCTTTTGCCTATTTCGCGGGATAAATACAAAGATCTTCTTAGTTTATGCAATACAAATATTATACCTGTTGAATATCATGATTATTTCAAAACATTGCCCAACGGTGATGCCAGCACAAGTGATGATGAAGAAAATTAGTAGGCACGATGATTACAGTAATTTTTTGATTATTTTCCCTTTTAATTTTAATATTTTTTTTTGATTATTTTTCCTTTTAAACTTATAATATTATGTTGTTTTTTAGAGTTTCTTTGTTGATTTCATGACATAATTACTTATAATTTTTTATTGGTTTCTAATTTGTTACTTGGAGTAAAAAGACTGATTATTAGAAATTTTATTTTCAAATTAAGTATTGAAATTTTTTATGTTTGTTTTAAGTTTTGTTTAGTTTATATAAAGTTTTTATATGAGAATTTAATTTCATTCAGAAGTTCATATTACATTCTTACCAAAAATTTGATTTTCAATACTTACCATTAGTACTGGTCAATATTAATGTTAATTAACTGTGATATAAAAGTACAAAGTTTTATGTAACTTTATTAATTAGATTTACTTTCTTGCCAACTACTTTTATAATTAACTATAGGTACCTAAATAGGTAAAATTATGCCTATCAGTCAATTATTACCTACACTGAAATAGTTTTAAAATAGTCTATGTTACAATAATTTTTATATTTTTCATAATAAAACTCATTAAGTCGATATTATTCCTCGTTTTAATTTTGCAAATGTTACATCTTGAATGTCACACATTACTGGAACTCCAAAGAAAAGTGAACTATATACAAATATATCACAAAATCTACACCCAATTCCCTAAAACACTGTTTTATGTTAACTTAGTTACATTGACTTCACGTGGAACAAAGTAACATGTGATTATAATACCCCTTATTTTAGAAAATAATAGCATAAATACAATAATTTTCTATTAAAATGTTGTCTAAACAAGTAATTAAAATATATGTGAATTTTCATCACTTTATTTCAATAATTAAAAAAGTTATTAGCATTTAAGTATGGGGTGAACTTTGAATGGCTCTCCTGAAAACCTAGTAAATTTCAAATGTAACATTGTTCTTCGGATGGGTCGATATGATAATATAAGCACTTTGTTCATGTGTTATATATTATATGGTACACTAATTCAAGATTTCTAGTTAGCAACTATAAAACATAGCATATTAAGCGTTATAAGGTCACACAGGGGAACGTCATTTCGTCAATCGAGGTAGTTGCTGAAAATCAGCGCCGTGGCGATAGGTTCGTCCGATGTCACGGCATTTTGCTAAGCAACGACCCGTTTTTGCACAGATGCGACGCGTCTTTTATACAATACAAATAATTAAAATTGTGTCCGTTTGTAATGTCCAAATAACAGCTTTTTAATAAATGCATATGAAAGTATGTACGATACTTATAACGAAAATGATTTTTTTTTTCAATTTTTGTCTATCTGGCTGTCTGTCTGTTTGTTCCAGCTAATCTCCGAAACGGCTGGACCGATTTGGATGAGACTTTCACTGGCAGATAGCTGATTTTATAAGGAGTAACATACACTACTTTTATTTACTACTTTATTTTTTTTTAGAGGTCTGCGCAAAAAATAATACCCATGAAATTGTGGACAAAACCCGATTCCAAATGGGAAATATTGACATCCAGGTGGGCAAAGCCGTAGGCAACAGCTAGTTTTATTATAAAAGTAGTTATTTCTCGACTCTGCAATTCGCCATTTGCTAATGGCGCAACACAGAAGCAATGTAAATTGTCTTTTGGCCCTGGCCCTAACATCAAGCAATGGACAAAACTGACAACTTATATTACTGACTGAATACGAGGCTTTTGCCTGCTTTGCATGTGTGCACTTTATGTCTTTTTTATGTAAGGTGTGTTTTGTTTGTGCAGAACAAACATTGTTTCCTTTCTTTACTTTCCTATGACACTCGACAAATAGTCTACCTTTTAATCAGTGAAAGATTTTTTAAGACACGTCAGTACTTCCAGACATTCCACTTACAAACAAACCATTTTGACTCTTAATAATAGTTTAGATTAACTTTTCCACTGAAATTATTCTTTGTTGATCTGAAAGCAGAAGTACTCAAAATCAAAATCAAAAGTACTTTATTCAAACTAGGCTGAAAATCAGCACTTTTCGAACGTCAAAATTACATAAGACAGTCCCCCAAAACGCCCGCCCTTCACCACTTCCTAGTGCTTTAGCTGGGGAGAAGAAGTGGCGCAACAAACTATCCAGCAGCACAGCTGTCTGTTCAGATAAAACATTTGAATCTATACAACACTGCGCATAATAATTTAGGTACATTATTACGCAACACAAAATATTAAATTAAATTATTTGCTACAAGTAAGCTAGCACATGCCGGATATACAAAAAAAAAAAAGAAATCTATACTCACGCAGAAATAAAAATACAAAACTAAAAACGTAAGCAGAACTTTATACCTAAATAAAAGCCTCCAGTAATAAAAGGCGGCCGTAACTCGTAGTCACAAATGATAAAAGGACCATCGAAGTAAAATAAACAAAGAGTTAAATTACTAATAACAAAACAAAACCAAGGTCAGCAAGACAACCAGTCACCACAAGCAGCACCCGTTCACGTACAACTTTTAAAATCATAACCGATAAACAATGTCATGATGGCAGTGAAATTACCATGTTTAAAAAATCCGTGGCGATATCGTTTAAATAATTCGTGGTAATTTACCGAAATGTCAGCGGAATAAGCCAGAAATATCCAACAAAAAACTGCTTATAATATGTAAAAGCAGACTTATGCCCATGATTTAAGCTCGCAGCATATCCTACCAACATGGTCCGAGTGACAAACTGCTCAATATATCATGTGGAGTTCCTTCTTTAACCTACAATAGGCGAGCCAAAGAGGGTCATGTGTTTCCTTTAAACGACGTTTGGATGTGGATGGTTATATCCTAACTAATATTATACATGCGTTTGTTTGTTTGTTAAGCTTTTACGCTAAAACTGCTGAACGGATTTGGATGAAATTTAGCACATATGTAGACCATGATCTAGAAGAGAGCATGGAATACTTTTTATCCCGGTTTTACGTTCCCGGCAAAAGCTAGTTCAAATATAATTCGAGCTATTTACTTGATATTTCAATAGAATACATGATGCATTTTTAGTTTTGACTTTTCCTTGTGACGGCAGAATATGCATCGTTGGTGTAATGGTTGCAAGCGTTACTGCTGGGCATGAGGTCCTGGGTTCGATTCCTGGGTCCGGCGACGTGTTACAGGGTTTTCAATCTGGAATTTCTCAGTCGCAGTGTTTTTTTTTTTTGGATGGGAAATCATCAAATAACTTCCGCTCTGGGATGGCGTGTCAGACTTTTACTGACTAAAAGAAAGAAAACATGTTTATTCGGCACATGCCATAAGTGCACGCAACAAACAAATAGGAAAAAAAACTAATAATAAAAAAATAAAAAAAAAAACAAAGAAAAAAAAATAACTTTATACAATAAAAAGCTTAAAACTAGACAGAAAAAAGTGACAATACTCGTAATGTGTGTCTCAACGGCTGTGCCAAATAGGCCCAGTTCAGCAAACTGCCGAGCAGCTAGTGCGAAAAAAAAAAAAACCAACTAAAATGTCCTGCGTAAGCACTATTTAGTTTTGTGTCCTTAGCGTAAGAACCTAGTTATGGCCGGCCAGTCTGGCATGCGCGCGCGCCGTGTTGTTGTTGTCGCTTGAGCGGCCATCGCGGCGTCTCGCTTGTGCTGGGTTTGTTGCGTGCGTGCGTTTAGCGTTGCTCATGCCAGCCTGGTGGGCAAGCAAGATGACCTGAGCCAATCCGTAGATATTTGAGGTTTAAGATCATTTATTCTCATAAGAATTACACTATTCACTTACATGAGAATATTAAAACTAAATACTTAAAAAGAACAAAAAGTTGGGGGTATTACAAAAATTAGACGTCGATTTTGTAAATGTTTTGAGGGTAGATTACAAATTATTATGGACAAAATGTTCGTTCGATACATGTAAACAAGTTTCCGTGTAACATAGATAATCGGTAACTGGATGTGGCTCGACACTATTGTAGGGAATGTGAATTTTTTAATACAAATTGTTTAAGTAGGTTTTTAAAAGTGGTTTTGGATTTCGATTCTTTAAGGTCTCTCGGTAATTTATTAAATATTTTAGATCCTTCGTAAACGATAGTTTTTCTTCCGTAGTTTGTGCGGGTTGGGTGTAGTTGTAAAAAGTCTCGTTCACGTCTCATTTTCATTTTGTGTTTTTTTTTTTTTTTATTGTGATAGATATTTAGATACCCTATTATATTATATTGTACCCTTTTATTTGTTTATTTTCTTTCTTTATTTTTGCTTCGACTTCTTATAAGTAGAAAATAAGTACTTGTATGTCACAAAACTGCATCCACGGGAACACTGCCGACAAACTGTACCGCAGTTTGGCAGAAAATATGTGATTTTTTTGTTTAGAATTTTACTTGAATGAATAAATAAATAAATAAAAAAACCCACCCGTGTTCCTTCAGTTGCCTGTGCCAGGGCCACGGTAACTCTTTTAAACAACCCGCAACCCTGGCAGGCGTCGGCCCTAGCGGACCCCATCAGTTAGTGCTGACAACTCTTTGAGGCGCGCGTGGAACACAACGCGCCATCGACCCGGGCCTGGTCCTTACCCGACGGCGAGCTACCTATTGCTCACCGTCCGCAACCTCGCGCCTACGGTGACCTCAGTACTGTAGCAGCCTGGAGTTCGGATTAGTGCCCGGTTGATGGCAATGGGCTCGCCCCCGATTACATAGGACAAACAAATAAGTTGGGGTCGGCTTCCAGTCTAACCGGATGCAGCTGAATACCAGTATTTTACATAGAGCGACTGCCTCCACAACCCACTTACTGGGTAATACGATACCCCTGGGTACGACTGGTTGTCAGACTTTCGGGCTTCTGACGACCCGTAACGACTGTCAAAGATCCACGAATGACAGCCGGGACCAACGGCTTAACGTGCTTTCCGAGGCACGGAGGAGTCTCGGTATGAAAAGATGGTCACCGATCCACAGACCAACCGCGGCAAGCGTAGTTTAACCTGATGGATCGACCCGTGCGGATGTTATTACTTAGCCACGAGCCACTGGACCCTGCGTGGAAGACAGGCCAGACACTATGTTATGTTTTGTAATTTAAGGACTCCGACAGACCCCAATCCAACCGTCCTAAAGTATTCAGATTCAAATATTCCCAAAGATATGCCTATTCTAAAATCCTATTAAATTCTAGTCCAAATAAACCGCTAAGCGCTTTCAGAGCTTCAAACGTAAGTTCTCTATTGAACCACTTAGCGCTGACTGTGGTATGGATTCAAGATCATTTGTCATTTCAGACCAGAAAACATATTTTTAACTGTACTGGTTTGGTAGAACTTAGTTCGAAAAACCCTTCAGAGATTTTAGTAGTGTAAGTTTTACCTATCAATAAAATTTAATTATTGGCATGTAAAAAATAAACCTATTTCTACTCAAAAAATGATTGCTTTTAGATTTTGTTTTACCAATAAGATGTAGATGTTTTTCTCCATAATTCTCTGTAATTTACCACAGCATTTTATCAACAAAAACATAAAAGGCGAGCTTCTAACTGAACTGAAATATATTCTCACGACGCATGCGTTCTGCTGAACGCATAGCCTTGCCGGGTGGGGGGTAGACCGGTCCGCGTTTCGTAAGGGGCTGCACGCCTTTTCAACGTGAATACATTTCGCGCGCAGTGTAAAAAATGCAGTGAAGTGACATTTGAATAAAAGTATAAATAAAAAAAGAATGTGTCTCCGTTAAAGTGAGTGTTGAAGAATTATCGAAAAAAATAATTGTTGTGAAGTTTAGTGATGTGCTTAATGTGTTTTTAGGTAAGTTTTTACTGTTTCTTTTTTTAAAATATAAATACCGCTATTTATAGGTTATTCTGATAACAAAATACTGTGTGATTTTAGGTGAAAATTTTTGTCAAAACAACCGAAGTTTTGAAGTTACATAATCATCAAGTGTGTAAAGTTTTGAAACTATTTGTTGTGTGTAGCGATATTACTAATTAACTATTAACAGGTTGATAAAATATTAGCTTTAAAATGGCTTGATTAGTATTATGTACAAGTACAAAATAATTATTTAACTTACATACATTAAAAAAAAATCATATAAATATCTTCTGAAACCTCGTGGCCGTTGCGTAATTTGAGCCAAAATTAAAATGATTGTGATTTAGTTATTGGTTACCAAAATCATCTTACATGATGCAAAATATAGGCTGATTATTTTTAAATAAACAATAAATAAAGGTTGAACATATTTCTTAATACAGTATTAATACCTAGAATAATTATAATAATTCTAGTAATCATTACTACGTAACTTTCCTTGCATTCTTTTTTCAAATAATAACTTACATGTATCTATTTATTGAAGAATAGATAATATTAATATAACAATAATTTTGATTATAATAGAGTAAGTAGTTTATTGAGCCATAGATTATGGGAAATCCAAATTAAAAACATGAGTATTTTTAACAAAAATTGGTATTGACTTACAACTTTTAACAAAAAAATCAAAGCTGAAAACATAATTTACTTATTTTACAGAGAAACAATCTTAGATTCCGTGAATCCAGAGGTCATGTTTTCTTTGAATAGCACAAAATAACATCACGCCTCTCCCCGCAGGGTTTGGCAGATGTGTATCTTTAGTGTGTTTCTTTGAACATAGTAAGATATTTCCAATACGTAGAGAGCAATCCTTACTTTCATCAATGATTGTCCATTTCGGAATAAGAAGAGGCCTTTTCTCGGTAGGCTAATATTATTCCATAGAAAAATATTGTAATTTTCGAATCAATCAAGCGTTCTGGAAACGGTAATAAAAATAGTAGTATACGAGTATCATAACGTTTAATGATTTGACCAAGATTATGTTTGGACTTAAAAATTACTGTGACCTCTAAGTTTATTTTTCGGTATTTCTCCTCAGAGTAGTTGTACAGGAAATACAGACCTTATCTTGTTTTAAAAATATTTTTTGACGTGTAAAAATTTTATTAAAACTAATTTACTATTTATGCCGCCAGTCTCTCTGGGTACATTACCAGTCGATAAATATGTGGAGGAATTTTTCGACGTCATATTTTAGTTTTTTAATAGTTTTAGTTAGTTTAGGTTATTATGTTTTAGCCTAAATATTATAAAGTTTTCTTAAATAAGTCTAAAACAATTTGTTTATAGAAATAAATCTGTAATCATTTTTCGATATATTTATAAATATCGAGGTCGGTTTAGTATTGTAATGCCAATTATAAATAGTATATTTTCAATAAAAATGGAAGTCAGATAGGCAGTCGCTACTTGTATTCAGCTGCATCCCGTTAGACTGGAAGCCGACTCCAATATAGTTGATATAAGCTAGGCAGATGATGATATTTTCGATAAAAAAATAATTAAGTGTTTTATTTTTGTTATTGTTTCACAACGTAATTACTTACTTGCTTTATAAGCAAGTAAGTTCCAGTATTATTTTATAATTATTAAGGAGATATTAGTATCATAATATATATCTAGGATCATATCTTTTATTCTATACGAAGTATAAGAAATGTGTATTAGATCGAAGCTCAGAAATGATTCATATGTCTATAACCCAAGTCTCTAATTCAGATAATTTATGTAAAAAAGAGCATAACAGATCAAAAAATATCTTTTATTTTTTTATATCTTTTTAATATTTCACAAAAAATTGCAGAAAAAAGTTTAGATTTTTTTTTAAGTAAGTAGGTACTGATTTTAGAAATAATAATTAGAAAATTATCATACAGTAATTATTTTTATGGTGTAAAAAAGTTATTAAAAAACGAGATTTTCTAGTATAAAATATTATGATACTGGTAACACTGCAGGGGTCCCAAACATTTTCATTTTCCTGTATAAGTAGAAGATGATTAATGTGCCAACTCGACCACATAAACACATATTCAGATGTTAGGCTACAGAAAATGGACACGTACGTGAAGACGGTTATCTGAATATGATTTTTATTTGACACAGGTTTATCTATAAAGAAAGGTTACAAGTAATAACTAGCAGACACATTTTATTCTGTTATAAATTGTTTACTGTATTTTCCCTGATTTCTATAAAATACATCACTTACCTTTAATTTTGGGTAATATTAATAAAATAGTGTTGTCATGGCTTAGAAAGTGTTAGAAAACATTACATGCCATGTATTTTTATACAGATAATTTGTATATCATAAAACCATCAAACCACAACCAGTCTAACCGCGTGGTATCCTGTCACCCAGTATCTGGGTTGTGGAGGTTTGATAAGCAGTCACTCCATTAAAAAAAAAACTGGTATTTTATTTATAAATCTCAGTTTTTTACATCAAAGCATCGGCATGGTTGCCAGCTTATCGGTCTTCTATAGACTGCACTTCGGTGAGTGTGCTCAGGAGCTCTACAACCTCATGGAAGGGGGCCGGCTTCTACCATCGAATATCTAGACGCATTGCAAGATACCATCCATACCAAGTTGCCATTCCACCAATTTGCACTAAGCGCTTCCAAATATCCTTCATAAAGCGCACGGCAAAAGAGCGGTACTCACTATCTGCGTCTGTGTTCTCGAACGCATACAACCCGAATCTCTTCAAAGTTACCCAGAAGAAGCCTAGTAGTGACCAGGCTTCTTCTGGGTAAGCTCACTCAATCGTAGACTTTGTCTCTGTCACCTCTGACCTAGACTATAGCCAAGAGCAAGCCCATCTCAAATAAAAAAAACCGGCCAAGTGCGTGTCGGACTACGCACAATAAAGGGTTCCGTAGTTGGGATGAATCCCAATAACAAACTTTACATTATAGTTGAAAAACAGGTTCTCCCGTACATTCCAACTGCTAATTTAAGTTTGTATGCACAAAATTGAGAGATTTACCATGTTTTTTTTTAAGATCATAGTCTTCTTATAAGTTCTCTTGTAATCTATAGGTATTGAACTATTTCCTGTATTTTTTTTTATTTTAGTCTCAGTAGTTTCGAAGATAAGGGGGGGAATGATTAATATTCGTCTATTTTCTAAAATAACTTAAAATTATTTATTATAAAAAAAATATACTTAAGACCTGAGGGTAGGGAGGGGAGTAAGCCCTTTCATTTGATATGTCACACAGTACAGTTTGCAAAACGTTTTATTTTTAAATTGGCTGTGACAGACGGACAGACAGGCACACGAGTGACCCTATAAGGGTTGCGTTTTTTTTTTTTTTTTTGAGGTACGGAACCTTAAAAAAGTAAAAAAAAAACTATCATTTATTATTCTGCTGCATTCGCTTAGACTGGAAGACGACACTAACATACTTAGCTGGAAAACCGACCCTAGTATAGGTACTTAACTGGCAAAAGACTGACTAGGCAGATGAAGTAGATAAATTAAAAAGCAACAATACTATAACGATTGTTAAAAACAAATGAACCGTCTCAGCTTAATTATAGGAACCGAGTACATTCAAACTAGTACATACCAGTACAACACTGTTAATATCAAATACAACATAATATAATGCAACGATGTACAGAGAGCGAATGTAATATGGAACGTGACTGACAAGTTTATAATAATTGGATTTGAAACGCGCTAGTCAAATCACACCCACTTAGCATTGCAATGCATTATAGATGTAGCTAGCTTCTCCCGCCAGGGTTGCGGGTTGTTCCACCCAGAGCGGGAGAAGTTATTTGATGATTTCCCCACCAACCCAAAAAAAAAAAAAAAAAAAAAAAAAAAAAAAAAAAAAAAAAAAAAAAAAAAAAAAAAAAAAAAGCTAGCTTCTGCCCGCAACTGCAACCGCGTAAAATTGCTTGTTCCCCCGGACGTCGGAACACATCGCCTGCCTGCGCTCCACTTTTGCTCGGCTCCTTAAGGTCCTAGCGTGATCTTAAATCTGTAGGTGAAAGCTAAAGGACCTTAAGTCACATTTTATAAATTATTCAGTAGAACTCATTAAAGATGTCTATAGGTACCCGAAATTAGATATTAAAATCGACCGTGTATAAAAAGTAAATAATGTATCGTTGTAGAAAAAAAATATGATTACGAAGGTTTATTAAGCTATTATATTGTGATATTTTTTTGACAAATATTGTTCCTTAAGGCTGTAAAAATAAAAATGGACTTAAGGTCCAAGGTTCAGTAGGTGAAAGCTAAAGGACTTAAGGTCCTTAAGCTTTCACCTACAGAAATAACCTATAGCCTCAAGAATTGGGCTATCAAATCAATCTGCCTGCCTTGTCCCAATTATGTTGGGGTCGGCTTCCAGTCTAACAGGATGCAGCTGAATACCAGTATTTTACATGGAGCGACTGCCTATCTGACCTCGACAACCCAGTTACTGGGTAATACGATACCCCTTGGTAAGACTGGTTGTCAGACTTTCGGGCTTCTGACGACCCGTAATCAGCACGCATTTGTCAGTAATCGCGCAGCTCAACTCTCAACGATTCAACGAACAATACCAAAGAAAGGACGTTTGGGTAGACCGCATAAATTACTCAAAATGTTTCAACTACATACAAATAAACTCTTCAGCTCTATTATTAGGATAGACTACATTACGAAATGCAAGAGGGGTAAAGCTTATAATTAAAATAGATAATATTATACCCGGGATATTATCATCAACGACCAGTCCTGCGATGCCCGCATTCATGGTATTTCCACGGCCTTCACTTGTTTCGTTCGGTTTTCAAAAATCAAATCATAAAGCCAACGTAGTTAAGAACGTTCAAAATGTAGTTTCAATCTCATCTTAGCGACAATCAATGTCATAAATGTAGGTTAATTAGCGGTATTTTTGACAAATTAAAGGCTCGAGTGGAACAATTTATATGAACATTTCATGGAAATTATTCTACCGGAGTTGCGTCACGCCTTTCTTAGAAATACTGGAATTGCCTCTATGGTTTCTAATTAGTAAATCTGCAGTAAAATCTTATGATAAGTGTCGTGATTGGTCAAAAACAAATTGATTGATTGACGAATTATTCAAACAATTTCGATTTCTAAACTGAGACCTGAATTGCAATGCATTTCTTTGCGTAAGAACTCATTGAAGTCAGTTTTGTTTCTGAACCTAGTGACGTGACAATGACACTAATCGAAACATAGTAGTTATTTTATCTCTCTATCATGTATTGTGGAAACCGTTCCGCCAATAACCCTGAAGACATCTGTAATCTGTTCTCAAGCTTTTTTAATTCGGTATACGAGCCATCCACTTCAGTTGATGATATTTCATCGCAGTGCGGAGATTATTTGGAAACCTGTTCTCTCCTGAGTAGCATTCAGTTTACTGCCGATGAAATATTAAGTGCGCTAAAAGCTTTAGATCCATCTAAAGGCCCGGGATCAGATGGTCTACCAGTTGTGTTCGTTAAAGAGACTGCCGTTAATCTGTGTGTGCCATTACAAATTATTTTTAATTTATCAATTTCACAAGGTGCCTTTCCCCAAGCATGGAAACTCGCAAATATAACTCCTGTTCACAAGTCGGGACCTAAACAGGATATCGAGAATTATCGTCCTATATCGATATTATCGGTTTTGTCAAAGCTTTTTGAGAGACTTGTTCATGATAAAGTTTATCCTCTACTACATAATAACATAATTCCACAACAACATGGATTTGTCAAAAAAAGATCAACTACCACGAACCTGATAACTTTTGTTGACTATTTATTTAACAATATGGACTCTCGTATTCAAGTTGACGCTATATACACGGATTTCCAAAAGGCTTTTGACAAAGTGGACCATCAATTGCTCTTGAGTAAAATTGCCTTTAATGGTATTCGTGGCGACCTATTGAGATGGTTCTCTTCTTACGTTTTTAACAGATCTCAGAGAGTTGTGATAAACGGTTTTAATTCTGCGACCCTAAATGTTACTTCCGGTGTTCCTCAGGGCTCTATACTGGGTCCTCTTTTGTTTATTATGTTTATTAATGATATAAGTACGTGTTTTCAAAATTCTAAACTATTACTTTACGCAGACGATCTAAAAATCTATAGGCCTATTATTAATTTACGTGACTGTTTACTTTTGCAGGAAGACTTAAACAGATTCAATGCATATTGTGTAAAAAGTAAACTTAAACTGAACATATCCAAATGCCATTGCATTAGTTTTACTAAAAATAAGAACGTAATAAAACATGCATATTCATTGAACAATATAAATCTAGCAAGAGAAACAGTGGTTCGTGATCTTGGTGTTTTGTTAGATGACAAACTCCATCTGGATGCTCATGTTGCTAAAATTGTAAACAATGCTTTCCGTATGTACGGTTTTGTGATGAGATCGGCTCAGGAATTTAAACGCCCTGGTACATATTTATACCTATATAAAACATTGGTCAGGTCTCAGTTGGAGTACGCAGTCCCGGTGTGGAATCCCTTCTATGAAAAATATTCTAATATGATAGAAAAAGTACAACGCAAATTTTTAAAGGCAATGCATTTCCGTTGCTTTCGTACGTATGTATCTTACAGCGACTTACTAATTAACTATAGACTTCAAAACCTTAAATCTAGGCGTATAATGTTAGAAACGACGTTTCTGTTTGATTTATGTAACAATTCATATGATTGTATAGACATAAGCAATAGAATTAGTTATGTAGTACCCAGAACAACTATATGTCGAGGTGTGCGAGCGCGACCTCTGTTTGCTGTAACCTCTTGTCGATCAAACGCAGGCTCGCGAGCACCCCTACGGCGTCTTACTGCTCAGTTTAATAAGATTTTCCGGGATATCGAGTTCTTTGCTGTTTCCACAGGAGAATTTAGAGGTATTGCTCGTAAAATTTTGGCAGAATTATGAACGTAATAGCCCTAAAACCATAATTTTTAATGTATATGTTCTCTTTTTTTTTTATTTTTACCTTATAAGTTTCCGTTTAGCTTTATTTTTATATTTAATCATATTCAATGTTATCGCACGCCGTTCGTTTTTGTTTAATTTTTTTTTTATATTATGTGGAAAATGTTGTAGGTTAAACATTTATAATCCCATTTTAGTTCTAAGTTCTTTATCATAACATTGTAATGTGTAACCGTTTATTTTCCCAAATAAAGTAAAATAAAGTAAAATAAAAATAAAATCTCTGACAGCAGCCATCCAACAGTAACCTTATTGTAACGATAATAAAGATCACTTTGATTTTGACAGACTTATCAGTGGTAGCAACTCAACATCGACCTTATTGTAATGACAATGAAGATCATTGTGATTTTGACAGCGATCAGAGGTAAAATAAACACAGGGTCAGTTTTAGTTACTACATGCCGTGCCGTTGGTGTAGTGGTCGCAAGCACTACTGCTGAGCATGAGGTCAATTCCTGGGTCCGACACACAGCAGCCTGGAGTCCGGATGATGGCAATAGGCCCCCTATTACATAGGACTTAAACATAAGTGACAGAGTGTGGGTGTATCTACTATAGGTACAACTCTGCCTTACCCTTCGGGGAAATAAAGCGTGATGATATGTTGTGACGCACGTTGAGAATAAAACCGTCACTTACACGAAAACAACAAAAGAAAAAAAAAATATCCTGCCAGTGAATTTTATATTTTTTTATTTTGTTGCAATAACTAAACGAAAAAACATATGTGTTCTTTTTTTATCACGTCAAAAACCAAAGTTATGATCACATATTATTTTCAAACTACCCACAAGTTGATTTTGAATTAATTATAAAATTTTAATGCAGCGTAGTGTTCAGTTTAAATATTCATTGTCAAAATGTCAAAAAGATTGTGTAAAGTAAATCCTGACGGTTTTTGTTACGTTTGTGGTGAATTCATTAATTATATCTAAGAAAGGACATTCCGTAGCGGATTCTCTCAAAGAATTACCGTCAGATAGTTACGAATTTATTACAGGTGACTATTTCTGGTCTATTATAGGAGACACATATACTAATGAATACCAGAATAAAAGCTAAGGCAATTCATTTTTGATTTTTAAAATATTTTCGTACATGTACCTTATGCAAACACTAATTATAGGCGAAATTCATACATTCTGAGAGCCAGTCGCTGTTTTAACGAAATTAGTTGCGAACCTTGACTTTTTCTGCACCAATGCAAGCACACTAAGGGAGCTCTTAGCAAAGCCATTTTTTTGTGCAAGAGGCACCTGCATGCGATTGTACCTTGTCCAGACTGGCTTAAAATTGAATCTTGTCCAGACTGGCTTAAAATTGAATCTTGTCCAGACTGGCTTAAAATTGAACCTTGTCCAATCTGGCTTAAAATTGAACCATGTCCAGACTGGCTTAAAATTGAACCTTGTCCAGACTGGCTTAAAATTTGACCGGACTAACTTTGAGAGAACACCAAAATGGAATAGAATAGATAAGATGTAACTTGGGCTATGAGGGAGTATTAATGTGTGTATTTAACTGTGGAGGCTTGTAATTAGCAATTTAATTATATATTATTGTTATTATAATGTTATTAGTCTGTAAGCCTTTCGAAAATAAAGAAAATAAAATAGTATGTATTTTTTTATTTAAATTAAAACAATAAATACTTTAGAAACGTGACGTGTTGGATTTTTTAAATTATTTTTTTAAGCTCAGTGTACAGACGCCAGCAGGTCAACCTACCCGAAACTGTCAGATTTTCCCAATCAACCTTGAACCTAATGCCTTAGCAATAAAGTCGAAAATCTATTAAAGAAATCTGACAGATTGTAGTAGCTTGATATGCTGGCGTCTGTATCTTAACTGTTAAGAAAAAATATTTTTTTTATTTCAAGTACAAGAACCATGTAAACTAGCGATAATTTTCAAAAATGTTGTTGTCAAAGATTACAGCACCAAATGACATCTACCAGTTCGGTTGTAATGTTTGCTGTTAGAGTTTTTGCGATATATTTTTCATGCTGCGTGTCACCTCTTAAAGCAGTATTATTTTAATCTTATTTGAGTGTGGGAAAGTGATGGAGCTAGACGTCCTGTATAGCTCCATCTCGTTCTCACAATGAAG
This sequence comes from Dicycla oo, assembly GCA_948252095.1. NCBI lineage: Eukaryota > Metazoa > Arthropoda > Insecta > Lepidoptera > Noctuidae > Dicycla > Dicycla oo. The sequence goes on from OX411733.1 coordinate 20,961,610, forward strand.
TAATATTAAAATAATACTGCTTCCAGAGGTGGTGGTTGGCCCCATTTGCCTAATTTTGTACAGTGAAGATTCTCAACGTGCGATGTATGGAACTTCTCATCGGCAAGAATGACGAAATTCCATACAAACTATGATGTCCTACTTAACCCATTTAGGGGATGAATTTCCAAAAATTTTTGTTTAGTGCTCTCTTTCGTAGTACAGACGCCAGCACAACAAACTACTACAATCTGTCAGATTTCTTTAATAGATTTTCGACTTTATTGCTAAGGCATTAGGTTCAAGATTGATTGGGAAAATCTGACAGTTTCGGGTAGGTTGACCTGCTGGCGTCTGTACCTTTACTGCCGACGTAAGAAAAAAGGATGTTTCTACAGAAATATTGAAATGGAGAAAAAAATATTTTGTCCTGCTTAAAATACAAAATATAAAAGCAGATGTGTTCTTTCAATAGTAAGAATATTATTAGGTTTTTGTTAAGTTTACGCCAATATAAAAATAATCGGTGACCCCGTTTCAAAACCTAGTAAGGGACAATTTTTACAAAAATCGTTTTATTGCATAATCTTGCAAACCTAGTCACTACCAAATACAAAAATGCAGCGTTAAAAACTCACAAATAAGCAGATATATTGAAGCATCGAAACCTAGTAAGCCCATCCGCAGCCCCGTGACCACTCTACGTTTTATACGTTTTTGCGCTCTTGTAAAATTTCGTTTTAAGTCCTTAGGGTCATGTATTGCCAGTTTTTTTTTATTATAATCAATGTCCAAAGGTAAGAGCGTCCATAGGTACAATACATGACTATACTAGGTTTTGAAATGGGGCAGCCGTACTGGTAACTTTTTTGCTGATTCCGAATATCGACCGTCCCTATTAACAATGTCGGATATACATTTTTACCAATATTCACTTTTTTACATAAATCGAATTACAATTTAAAAAAAATCTTCATTGTCAAAACAAACTTTGAACTGAGGGCAGTTCAAAGGTTGCCCTAACGATAAAAAATAATCATTATGATATTAACAATGTCAGTTCTGCGAAAAAGACCACTGTTCAGTAAGAACTAAACAGTAGTCTCCCTGCATAACCGATATTGTTAATAGGGACGGTCGATATGTAAATAAGTCTTTCACTGAGTTGCACAAAATCAACATACCGGACATAACGGAGACTTTAAATTCATATCATCCCTTACATTTTGCACGTATAAAAAAATGTGACAGCATCAATTTAAAGTATCCATAAAACTAATTTTGGTTTTGTGCAAAACACCATATTTCGAATAAATGTTATAAACGTTTTTTTAGGGTTCCGTACCAAAATGGTAAAAAGGAACTTTTATGGTGTGACCCAGTCTGTCTGTCTGTCTCTCACAGCTGGATATCTAAAGAACTAATAATGTTATCATCTTGAATTTTGAAATAGTTTTAGATGACGTTTGCTCAAATAAGAAAGAAATAAAAATATATATACCTATATATTTTTTGCAACCGGGGCTGAAAGGTAGTCTTAAAAATTCGAAGTGGGGCTACTAGGGCAAGTGGGGGGTATCATATGAAAGAGCGCCGTTTGCACATTCTCAAATATTTTTTTTTTAATTTTTTTTAGGACGCATCGTTTTCGAATTTTGTACAATAATGTACAGTACAAAAAATGCAAACTTCGGAGATAAGAGGTGGCTTTTATCTAAGAAGTTTGCATAGAGAAAAATCTGAAATTATTCTGTGTGATAGAAGTTTATGTAAATATTACAGGAAAAATAAAACGATGTCTCTAAATAGTACACTTTTTTTTATATATGATGATACGGAACCCTCGGTGCGCGAGTCCGACTCGCTCTTGACCGGTTTTTTCCTTATGACGGCAGTATAACAGAACTTGTGCAAATGTTCACACTCCTATAGACTGCGGTTTTGGCTGAGTATATTGTGTCAGTGAAATTATGAATATGGAACTCGTGGCTAAGTAATGACAGCCGCACGGGTCGATACATCAGAACCCTAAATGCATAACACACTATCGATCGAAATGTGATTCATTTTGAAGCTAATTGCTAATCCATTGCTTCATATGTTCGAAAAATTTGTGTTGTCAACACCGAAAATAACGCAATGAATGTTGATAAACTGTCAAAATGAAACCGATTCTGATTGATAGTGTTACGCAATTTAGGTAGGTTGACCATCTTTACATTTTTTTTTTTTTTTATTTGTGATGGGTTTGCTCTTGACTCTAGTCTAGGTCAGAGGTGACAGAGACAAAGTCGACGATGGAGTGAGCTTACCCAGAAGAAGCCTGTTCACTCTCACTTTGAAGAGATTAGGGTTATATACGTTCGGAAACACAGACGCAGGTAGTGAGTTCCACTCTTTTGCTGTGCGCATTATAAAAGACATTTGGAAGCGCTTAGTGCGAATTGGTGGAATAGCAACCAGGTAGGGATGGTAACTGGCAGTGCGTCTAGATGTCCGGTGGTAGAAGGGGGCCGGTGGAATGAGGTCGTGGAGTTCTCGGGCACACTCTCCGAAGTACAATCTGTAGAAGACCGACAAGCAGGCAACCTTGCGGCGATGAGCCAAGCAATGAAGCTTGGCATCCACCAGTTTTACGTCGCCAATGAGCCTCTTAGCTCTGCGTTCCACCGAGTCAAGCGCGGCTAGTTGGTACTTAGCTGATCCATCCCAAAGGTGACTGCAATACTCCATGCAGGATCGGACTTGCGCTTTGTAAAGGGTTAAAAGCTGTCCAGGCGTAAAGTATCGCTTTACCCTATTTAGGATGCCCAGTTTCTTGGCCGCAGTTTGGGCCTTGTACTCGATGGTGGCGCCGAAGTTGAGACCAGATGTCAACTCCATGCCTACGAGCTCAAGTCGATCAGTTACAGGAACAGATGTACCCCGAAAAGTAGGAGTTTGGGCGAAACGACTCTTTTTAGCGGTAAAAAGATACGCCTGCGTTTTGGTGGCGTTAAAAGAGACCAGATTATCATCACCCCACTGGGAGACAAAGCTTAAGGTCAAATCTGTCCGCTCTACCATGGCCTCTCTCAAGGAACGAACTTCAGCCCCGCTGGTTTTTGCGCTGGACAAGTATCTCTCTGAAACTGTACTGTCATCTGCGTACCCAACAATACCAGGCCGAAGCAGGTCATTGATGTGCAGCAGGAAAAGAGTTGCAGAGAGAACAGACCCCTGAGGAACTCCGGCATCAATAGCCATAAGGTCAGAAGAGCAGCCATCAACAACTACTCTAATCGACCGTTCACTAAGGAAATCTGATATCCAGCTACAAAAATCAGCTGGGATGCCATAAGCAGGAAGCTTGCTGAGCAGAGCAGCGTGCCAGACCCTGTCAAAGGCCTTCGAGATGTCAAGCGATACAGCCAGTGCTTCGCCATGTTTCTCGATGGCTTCGCCAAAGCAGTGCGTGACATACACAAGAAGATCGCCAGTTGACCGTCCCCGGCGAAAGCCATATTGACGGTCACTGAGGAGATCATTGTCTTCAAGGTAGTTCAGCAACTTATTGTTCAGTACCCTATCAAGACTTCTTCGTGCCTCGGAAAATACGTTGGTTGGTTGGTCCCGGCTGTCAAGTCAACAAAGATCTTTTACAGTCGTTACGGTTTGTCAGAAGCCCGAAATTCTGACAACCAGTCTTACCAAGGGGTATCGTAATACCCAAAAACTGGGTTGTGGAGGCCAGATAGGCAGTCGCTTCATGTAAAATACTGGTATTCTGCTGCATTCGGGCCAGTTGGCGTGGTTGGTTAAGATACCACCTATCATGCCGCTGGTCGTGGGTTCGATTCCCATCCAGGACAAACATTTGTGTGCATGAGCATATCTGTTTGTCCTGAGTCTTTTTTTTTTTTTGTAAATAAGTATGTATTTACAAAAAAAAAAAGTAGTGTATGTAGTATATCAGTTATCTGGTTTCCATAGTACAAGCTCTGCTTAGTTTGGGATCAGATGACCATGTGTGAAAAATGTCCCAGGATATTATTATTATTATTCAGTTAGACTGGAAGCCGACCCCAACATAGTCGGGAAAAGGTTAAGCGGATTGATAAGAGGAAGATAGTTTTGAACTTTTATAAAATTACTGTTATTATCTCTACGTATTATAAAACGCTTTTCACTGGAACATTCTTTAAGATTTTCATTACTTTTCGCTCATCATTTTCATCTTCAGAAAGAGATAAGATTTCAAATTAAATAAAATTAACAAACACTCGGACGGAGTTCCCGGATAAAGCGATTTAGAAATCCAAGACTTTATTACCATGAGAAATATTTTACTTTTTAGAGCGTATCTGCATGAATAAATTGTAAATTTGTAACACGTGGCTCAAGGTTAACGGTCGATCGATCAAGGTTAAGTTAAGCGTGCCGTAGTCGGTCCATGGATGGGTTATTGTGCCATTTATAAAGGAGACAGCTCTGTGCTTCGGAAACTACACTAATGGCCAATTGCTATTATTTACGGACCGTTATTGGTTAAAATTTACTCTTTTATCTTTTCCTATAATGAAGCAAAGACCTCGTAACTTTTTATAGTAGACCCTTCTATATGAAAGTAGCTATCACAGGTAAAATTACCGTATGAATCTATTTATTTATGCGTATGCTCTTAGACAAGTAAAAAAAAAGTACTAATCTAAAAACAGCAATATTAGCTTACCATGCGTATGTGGAATCCATATTACGTTATGGACTCATAATATGGGGTAACAGTACCGACCAGAATAGAACATTTGTTGCTCAAAAAAATGCATTAGGGCTCTATATGGACTTCATCCCGAGGAATCATGTCAAACTTGGCTTGCTACCGCTACCTTGTCTATATATTAATGAAATATGCATGTTTGTATGGAAACATAAGGAGTTATTTAAAATGGCAAACGATGTAAATCCTCGAAGCCGACGAGATCCTCACAGACTCGTACTTAACAGTGCTCCCAGGCTTGCAAAGTACAATAAAAGCTGCTTAACTATGTGTGTACGAATTTATAACAAATTACCTAGTAATCTGAAAACGTTAAACTCGAGATATGCTTTTAAAAATGAAAATAAATAAATTGTATGAATGGTTAATTGATAACAACTTCTATAATATAAAACAATTCATAGAAAAAAATATAGTTTTGTTGTAACATAATAATAATTTTGTTAAGGAAATTGTTATTGCAAATATTTGCATGCTATGTTTAATCGTGGCAAAACATGTCTGCTCTATTTTTGTAATATAAGACCTTTTTATACCATGTTTTACGCAAATAAATATATTATTATTATCTTTATTCAATTTTTTTACATATAAGTTATATTTTTAAATATTAGAATTTAAAAAAAAACATTTAAAAATATAAAAAATAGAAATCCACCGGCATGGGGAACAGGGTCCAAGCTACTGGTGGTTAGGGCCCCAGAGACAGGAACCTCCTCACAATACAATTATTATTATTATTATTATTCATATACCCAGTTTGGCAATAAAAAGTGCTACCATTGGTGAGTAAAACGATTCGTTTTTGTTTATAGGGACCGAACATAAGCCGTCTTCGGTCGGTTCTGCTATCATTCACAGACTTTTGACTGTGGCTAAAGTTGACAACAAAGAGGTAGGTATTTTGTTACCCAGTAACTGGGTTGTAGAGATAGGCAGTCGGTCGATGTAAAATACTGATATTCATCTGCATCTTGTTAGACTAGAAGACGACTTTAAAATAGTTTGGAATAGGCTAGCCAGGAGGCCTTCTGTGAAGCAAAAATCCGAACTATCTCCCGAATTTTCGGACTCTTCTTACCACACTTTTCTTTATTTCGTTCGGTCGGTTCAGATACGACCAACGTCAAAATGAAGTTCATTCAGATCCGAACCGACCGAATGAAATATGATATAATGAAGTGCAGTAAGAAACGTCCAAACATTCGACCGATACTTCGGATTTTCGCTTCGGAGTAAGCCTCCAGATGTTGATGGTTTTCGTCGATATTGATAAAGTATATTTTATTCATAATTGTTTTCTTCAGTTTAGAAGGAAAGTTTCATTGCTCCTTCCGCGACCCTTTCATTCTTAAGGAGCATTTTCAAGTAAAATTGCCTTTAGAAACTTTCGGAAGGTCAGCCCACCAATTAAGAACCTCAAGATAACTTATTTGATGTTCGGTTTTCGATTTTCTTAGAACCCTTTCGTTTCCTAAGTAATTTTTAGCGTTCCGTACCTCAAAAGTAAAAAAAAACTGAACCCTTGTAGGATCACTCGTGTGTCTGTCTGTCACATCCAATTTGCTCTGAATCTAATGGACCGATTAAGTTGAAATTTGGTAAATATGATATATAAAGCTAAATACGGACGTCTAACGTAAATAAATTAATTTAGAATAAGGCAATCAATTTTGGGGAGCAAATATAAAAATTAAAAAATAAGTTTTGCTAACTGTACCGTGTGACATATCAAACTTCCGAAATTAAAGTTATTTTTCACTTTTGGAAGTCGGTTTTATTTTTTGGTAAAAAGTGTTTATTTTTCACTTTTTAGTTGTGGTACCTACCCCGCACAAATTGGAATAACACTAACTGCTATGTAAATAACAGTAATAGAAGGTTATTAAAACGTCATCCGCATAGATTAAAACAGCATCCACATAAACTAAGTGGGAAAAATACGCATTATTGAAGCTAACTCAAAAACTACCCAAGCTAAGTTAATAAAATTTATATAGGACCACCTAGAAAGTATACCCTTTCAAAGAAAAAGAAAAAAAAAACGAATTTTCCAAATCGGTCCATCCGTCTTTGAGTAATCGCATAACAAACACGCAAAAAAAAAACTGTCGAATTGAGAACCTCCTCCTTTTTGAAGTCGGTTAAAAATGAAAACACGTCGAATGCATATTATACCCTCTTTTTTTAAGTAAGTGTAAAAGAATTTCGATTAACTTTAAGTTATCCGTCACAGCCTGAGATTAAAATCGTATACAATAATAAACTTACTTAAAAAAGTAGTTATTTATTTGCAAAGAAATATAATTTCAATAACATATTAATTAATTCCATTATTATTATAAATATTTTGATTTAAATGCAAATCAAAAGTCCTTCTGTTTTTAATCATTTTAATAATTTCATTCAGTTCTGCGAATGAAAAAGCAGACACGCTTTAAATAAATTAATAACTATTTAAACATACGAAACATGTTTTAAAATATAAATTGAATATTTGATTTCGCTGATGAAATGCTGCGATAAAGTCATAATTTTCACAACGTCGCGCGTCGGTAAATGAGTCAATAGTAGCTATATAAATAAAAATTAATTGCCACAGATTTTTTTTTCGAATGTATGTAAGCGCATCACTACAGAACGGTTGCACCTATTTGGCTAATTATTGTTTGTTGTTTTTGAAATTGTCAGGCCAAAGTTTGTATGACAGATTCTTTTTTAAATTTTCAGGTTTAGTTATAGTTTGGCAATTAATATGAATTTAATGTATTGTTTTAGCATACTCGCCTTTTGTCTTTCCATAGTACGCTAAGTATTAGTTGACGACACATTAATTTATCGGCTTTTTAATTTACACACGGTTAACTCTGGTTGAATTTAAAAGAAACAATCATTAAAGAAATTAAATAACGACATTATTTGTATTATCAACGTGAATATTTCATTAAAAAAGTTACTAATCTCATTTTTTTGTTTGAAACGCCTCTGCAGTGCTATTCTGTACAAACACCTTGAAAACTTAGGTGAGGTAAATCAATCAATCAATCTTTATTTGTGAACATAAGTATACATAAAAGGACTTAAATATACACACAATTGTAGTAGAGCTCTATGTTCTACCATAAAATTGGTGTACAAATAGTAATTTTAGTACTTATGTTATTGAGTACATCAAGTAAATTCGAGTTTAAATAATAATTAAAAAGTCAAAGTCCAAATGGACACTCGTTTAAAGGAAAAAAAAGTTAAATAAATGTCAATTAAATGAAGAAATGTGCATAAAGTGTGCTGTAAATATTGGCGACGTAAAACTGGTGGACGCCTAGCTTCAATGCTTGGCTCATCGCCGCAAGGTTGCCTGCTTGTCGGTCTTCTACAGGTTGTACTTCGGAGAACTCCACGACGCCCGAGAACTCCACGACCTCATTCCACCGGCCCCCTTCTACCATCGGACATCTAGACGCACTGCCAGTTACCATCCCTACCTGGTTGCTATTCCACCAATTCGCACTAAGCGCTTCCAAATGTCTTTTATAAAGCGCACAGCAAAGGAGTGGAACTCACTACCTGCGTCTGTGTTTCCGAACGCATACAACCCTAATCTTTTCAAAGTGAGAGTGAACAGGCTTCTTCTGGATAAGCTCACTCCATCGTCGACTTTGTCTCTGTCACCTCTGACCTAGACTAGAGTCAAGAGCAAACCCATCACAAATAAAAAAAAATAAAAAAAAATAGTGTCAATCCCTAGCATCAGGTGGAATGACAGCTCTCTTCAAGCTCACTTCACCTACGTTTTCACGGTGAGATTTTTACAGAATAAACCGGCTGATGTAAAATCAATTTCTTCAAGGTTCATTAGAAAACCAGCGTCAGACAGCATCTGTCTGGCATTAATGCTGAAATGAACCTTTTTGACGCAACCGTGAGGCACACACTGGTGATTAAACATTTTTTTATTTCTTATTTGTATTTTGTTTTTCAAGAACTGTGTCAAATAAATGTTATTCTTTCTTTCTTCTTCTCTTTCTTCAAGTTAGCTTCGTGTTCATTGCTGGTGTCGATTAATAACTATTATATTCTATTCTGTTTTACACAGCGAATAATTATTTAAACAAATATCAATCTGCCTAGCCTTTTCCCAACTATGTTGGGGTCGGCTTCCAGTCTAACCGGATGCAGCTGAATACCAGTATTTTACATGGAGCGACTGCCTATCTGACCTCCACAACCCAGTTACTGGGTAATACGATACCCCTTGGTAAGACTGGTTGTCAGACTTTCGGGCTTCTGACGACCCGTAACGACTGTCAAAGATCCACGAAAGACAGACGGGACCAACGGCTTAACGTGCTTTCCGAGGCACAGAGGAGTCTTGGTATGAAAAGATGGTCACCCATCCACAGACCAACCCTGGCAAGCGTAGCTTAACCTGATGGATCGACCCGTGAGGCTGTTATTACTTAGCCACGAAACAAATAATAGACTGATTTTAATGATATCTATCAATAACAATATCGTGATATCGTCCTTCAAAGGAAATAATATTTTCTGTAACATGTGAAAAATAGAACTTGTGGCTAAGTAATAACAGCCGCACGGGTTGGTCGTTCAAGTTAAGCTACGCTTGCCGCGGTTGATTCGTGGATGGGTGACCATGTTTACATACCAAGATCCCTCCGTGCATCGGATAGCAGATTAAGCCGTTGGTCCTGCCTGACATTTCTAGATCTTTGACAGTCGTTAGCCTGCATGTACACGACGCTGGAGCCGCACCGGCGCGGCGTGGGACGGCACGTTCGTGTTTATGTATACTTATCCGGCTGCCTTAAGCGAACTCAGAGCCTCCAGCCAGGGCATAAAATTTACAAGACTAAGCGACTACGCGCTAAGGGCTCCCCCTGTGGGGAACGAACCTCGGCTTAGGGCGTCGCTGGGGAGAGGACAGCAAGATGGGACAGGCTGGATCAAATCAGGGTAATTATTATTGTCAGGGGAATTTAAAGCTACTGGCTCAGCTACGCCAGCAGCTGGCACTTCAACTTTATTACCGAGCAAGGGACGGGGGGGGGGGGGGGAGCGCGTGTACGGAACATTGATTCCAAGTTAAATAGTAAAGCAAAGATCAAAGTTCACTTAGTAGGACCTCCCCTACTAACTGAACTGTGATCTTACTGATCGATTTTGCGATCAACTTTATATTTACCGAATAGATTTCATATTCAGTAGTTGTTTCATATTCAATAATCCTGAATGTGAGAGACAGCTGCTGAACCCAGGGAAGATTCCAAAGTGACAGCATGTCAAAGCAATTGTAAAAAATATATATACGCATATAAAAAACCAGCCAAGTACGTGTTGGACCACGCACAATGAAGGGTTCCGTAGTTGGGATGAAGTTATCCCAAGAAAAAACTCACCATCGTAGTTGAAAAACATGTTCTCCCGTTACGTACATTCCAACTGCAAATGTAAGTTTGTACGCAAAATATTGAGAGATTTACCATGTTATTTTAAGACCATAGACTTCTTATAGGTTTTCTTGTAATCTATAGGTATAGAAGTATTTTTTCAAAATTTTAAGCTCAGTAGTTACGGAGATAAAAGGGGGGGGGGGATGGTCAATTTTCGTCTATTCTCTTTATATCTACTTTAAAACAGTTTATTTTAAAATTATATTTTTTTTTTTGACCTCACAGTAACCCTTTCATTTGATATATCGCACGGTACAGTTTACAAAACTTTTTTTTAATTTTCTTATTTGCCCCCCAAAATTGAGCCCCATATTCAACATTTATTAGTCTACATTAGACGTCCGTGTTTGGGTTACAGAAATACATACGTGTACCAAATTTCAACTTAATAGGTCCATTATATTCGAAGCAAATTGGCTGTGACAGACGGACAGATAGACAGACAGACACATGAGTGATCCTGTTAGCGTTCCGTTTTTTTCTTCTGAGGTACGGAACCCTAAAAAGTAATTTCATACCGTGCCAAAACCTTGTAGTTTTTTTCTGTAAAAGTTATAATCATAAGATTAATTAATACTGAAATGAAAAGCAGATGTCTTTACAGTTTCCTTAGCAATCCTTTACTGAACTGTGATCATTGCTTTACTATTTAACTCGGCATCAATACGGTGTACACGGCTCCGGAGTGGTTCCAATGCGGTTTTGGTTCAGCGATGGTGCGGCGGTGGTGGTGGATTGGACGATATTCATTTGTATACTCAAACATGCGATCCAACGCCGATGATACTTTTAAATGTCACTAAATAACTTCACGGAATAATACAGCTTGGCTGATAAGAAACTGTTGAGTATTAGGAAGTAGGTAATAACGCGGCAGATTATCACTTTGTAGTTGCAAAGTTTATCTCATAATTTTACGTAGACTGCATGTTTGTGTATATGAATGGCGCCGATGCGGCTCCAGCCTCGAATAATACACTTGACGTGTGTATACTGTCGGGCTTCTGACGATGTCCAAAAGCCCGAAAGTCTGACAACCAATCTTACCAAGGGGTATCTCGTTCCATGTAAAATACTGGTATTCAGCTGCATGCGGTTAGACTGGAAACCGACCCCAACATAGTTGGAAAAAGGCTATGCAAATGATCTTGTGAAAAATCGGCAAATACTTTCATGGAAATTAATAAACACTACAAATACGAGTAGCAATCAACATGGCAAAGTAAATGAAAAATCTTTTCCTCTGAGTTGAGACTCTTTTAATTTAATGAAAGGTAAGTGGGTACCTATTAATCAAACAATTTTCATCTTTTTCTTATATTCCCCCTTTCCGTCTATTTACTATTTAAGGACTATCAGTAAAGTACTTGAATAATTTTAGATAATTAATTACAAACAGTTTTCGTTCCAGCAATTGAAAGTGTACGAAACACCCGATATCTTTCGAAACTAAAACAATAATACGATATTGGGGTGGAATTTCATCCCTTTAGGAGCTATAGTGAATCGGAAAATAACTTTGTTGTTGCTAAAGCGAATGGTTAATTTACTTTGTTGTCAAGTCCTTTGTCTAATTGGGTTCTAAAATTAATATTATTTTAATATTATGTCCTTAAATCAAACAACTTTTTTAAAGAAATATTGTCGATACACTTTTGCAATTTTAATGAAAGTTCGTTAATGCCTGATGGAATCGATAAATTCTGTAGTGTTTTTTACCGCCTCGTTGGATTTGAAATCCCTGGAGCTCGTTGTTGAGACCAAAATTCCCAGAACAGAAACGATCAAACCAAAAACGCACCGTGCGTTCACTTGCGGTACCTTGTCCGTACACGCCGTTAATATTGCGTGCTGTCTGTGTTGCGTTGGTGCCACGACGGAACTCGTATTCGAAATAGCGCGCATGGTTACAGAGACATCGTCAAAGAAAAATCGAACGGCGGGAAAACAAAAGAACATCTATTTTTTTTTTTAATGTCATGCTATATTATAAAATTAATTTGAATTTCGAATTCTAAATAGAATGAAAGATATTGATCTTCACACTGGCCGGTATCAAAGTGAAGACCTATTATAATATTACGATTGTATTTTTAGGAAAGTGTGGGTGGGCAAATATTCTCGTATAAAAAGTACTTTTTTAGTTTTTTTTTTGGCATATTGGTTACTGACTGAGCGATCGATACTCAGCTCCATCTCCGGGTCTGCGAAGTGTTATTGGCTCCTAGATTTGTTTAGTCTTTATTATGTACTATTAATTATTACTAACAACATAACTGGGGAAATGTACTGTGCTGGGGAGTTAGTTGAGCTACTTCTTCTGCTCAGCTAAAGCACTAGGAAATGGTGAAGGGCGAACGTTTTGGGGGACTGTCTTAAGTCATTTTGACATTAGAAAAGTACTGTTTCTCAGCCCAGTTTGAATAAATAACTTCGTTTGATGTGATTGATGTACTCCACACCTTTGACTGCACTTTCTGGTGCGATTTGAGGCGTGATATTGTAAGACTCCGCTGTCCATCATCAGACTGTACCTCATGAACCGTGATAATTAGACAGTTGAAATGTTCACAGAAAAACAACAAAATTCTAGACAGTTGTATTTCTAGTGCCGCTATAAGAACAAATACTAAAAAATAAACAGAATAAAATAAATACTTAAAGGGGCTCCCGTACAACAAACGTGATAATCCAATATCTTTGTTACCATATCCTGAAATAGTCCTACACCAACCGAAGGTTGTCCTTGGGTGCACTTGCGTAGTGCGAACAGGGATAATCGTCGGTTGGCAAAACATCTAACGAGCCTCTGCGAGTTTACTTCGGCCCCTCGTACGTCTTCTACAAATCCAGAACAAGATATATCAAAGAATTTTTTAATACACTATATTAGAACCCCATCGATCGATGTTTAGACTACGCTTACCGATGTCGTTAATCTGTGGATGGGTGAACATCCATTACATACGAGACCACGCCCGGCTATTATTCATTTATCTTTAACAGTCGTTCGGGATAGTCTAAAGCCCGAAAGTCTAATAACCAGTCTTACCAATGGGTATCGTGTCACCCAGTAACTGGATTGTGAAGGTCAGATTAGCAGTCGCTTCATGTGCAGTACTGGTATTCAGCTGACCAAGCTGAGGCAGTTGAACCTAAAATAGTTGGACGAAGTTAGGCAGATCATGATGGTTCCTACTTATGTGTTAAGTCTAAATCGTCACAATTATCAATTCTATTGTTTCATGATTCACGAAAGCCTCACGTCATAATATCTCCGTCTAGTTAAAGTGGTTCATATTCTTGGGTAGAACACCCAGTGAAAATTTGCGCACTGCTTAAAATTTTGCGTACTGCTTAAAAATTTACGTACTGCTTAAAAACTTGCGTACTGCTTAAAAAATTGCGTACTGCTTAAAATATTTTCCTGTGTATACGAGTACTCGTAAGGTATATTTGTGTTTAAAAATAAGTAATAATAATAATAAAACATTTATTCAATTAATCTGCCCAGCCTTTTCCCAACTATGTTGGGGTCGGCTACCAGTCTAACCGGATGCAGCTGAATACCAGTATTTTATATGGAGCGACTGCCTATCTGACCTACACAACCCAGTTACTAGATAAAACGATACCCCTTGGTGAGACTGGTTGTCAGACTTTCGGGCTTCTGACGACTCGTAACGACTGTCGAAGATCCTCGAATAACAGCAGGGACCAACGGCTTAACGTACTATCCGCGGCATGGAGGAGTCTCGGTATGAAAAGATGGTCACCCATCCACAGAACAATCCCGGCAAGCGCAGCTTAACCTGATGGATCGACCCATGCGGCTGTCATTACTTAGCCACGAGCTCCTCAAAACATTTATAAAATACAATAAAACATTTGTTATCATAACATAGTAACACATAAATTATAAAACAAAACTTGTGTTTATAATAAATATACGTAGTTTAAAACTATTTTAGTAGCACTTCACTTCACTCGCTTGTCCATGAGCTGTCCTGTGGCACTTGTCCGCGGAAGCGACGGAACACCACGTCCTGCGGCTAGAAGTCTTCTTCCATGACGAGGGGCAGGTAACAGTTCGGAACTCGCACCACGAACGCCTTGAAATTGACGTTGTGGCGCGACTCCTGTAACTGCACCCTCGGCATGTACCTTGTCTTTTGGCACACGTACTCAACGATGTCCTCCGCTTTAGTGCTGTAGTGCAGGCGGTAGATGTACAGACGCCAGCAGGTCAAGCTCCCCGAAACTGTCATATTTTCCCATTCAATCTTGAACCTAATGCTTTAGCGATAAAGTTGAAAATCTATTAAAGAAATTTGACAGATTGTAGTAGCTTGATGTGCTGGCGTCTGTACATCGGTGTGTTCAGCTTAGCGGTACGCGACTCACTTCAATCTCCGTAGGAGCTTTGCCGCAGCGGTTCTAGTTGATAATGAGTAATGAGGCGTAGTCTGCTCGTAGTTGAATGATACTTGTTCTTACTTTAATTACATATTGAAAATCATGTCCTCGACTATCTTAACATCAATAATCGTCTTTTCCATTATATTTACAAGTGAACGAAGATCGATCGCCTAATCTAGATGTAAATAGCGCTGAACTTAGTTGAACATGTCTGAGATAGGCTCAGACGGGCCTAAGTAGTCTTACAACCGATGAATACTAACTTCTTTAGCTAAATAATGTCGAATGTTTAGGAGTTTGGGAGACGACTTGGTGTTGCAATGTTTTTTTTTGTGTTTATTGATCGATATTAGTCTGTTTTGATGTGAGTTAACGAACAATGTTTTTGAATGAGAGACTATGTTTTTTTTGTCGTGGGTGCCTTACACCGGATTTTAAGTCAGATATTACCTGTTGACTCAAAATAGCCTTTTTAGGGATCCGTACCTCAAAAGGAAAAAACGGAATCCTTATTGGATCACTCGTGTGTCTGTCCGTCTATCACAGTTCAGTAAAGGATTGCTAAGGAAACTGTAAAGACATCTGCTTTTCATTTCAGTATTAATTAATCTTATGATTATAACTTTTACAGAAAAAAACTACAAGGTTTTGGCACGGTATGAAATTACTTTTTAGGGTTCCGTACCTCCGGCTGCCCCCGCCTCCCAAATCTCCTCCGGCTGACGCCGAATGGCAGGTAGCTGGGGAGAAGAGGAAGGAGGGCAAGGCGGCAAGGTCGGCCAAGCGGAGGGAGAGGTGGCGGCGGCGCAAAGAGCGAAGCGTCGCGGCGAGGTTACGTGCCCCAAAGTCCGCAGCTGTAGTGATCACACTACAGCCGGAGGCGGAGAAGAAGGGCGTGTCCTACCGCGACGTGCTCGCCAAGGCGAGGGCGGCGGTGAACCTGGAGGAGATCGGTGTTACCGAGGGCTTGCGGGTAAGGGTCACTGCGACTGGGGCTCGGATGCTCGAGATCCCCGGTGCGGCCAGTGGCCCGACCGCTGACGCTCTGGCCGAAAGGCTCAGGGCGTCCTTAAATGCGGACGAGGCCCGAGTGTCCAGACCCGCCAAGTGCGTTGACTTGCGCATCCTGGGTCTGGACGACTCCGTGACGGAGCGAGAGGTGGTGGCCGCCGTGGTCAAGACTGGGGGGTGTGCCTTCGAACAGGTGAAGGTAGGCACCATCCGTCCTGACCTCACGGGGATGCGAGCCGCTACGGTGAGCTGCCCCGTATCGGCGGCCCACAAAATAGTTGGGGAGGGCCGAAGGTTCCAGGTGGGCTGGGATTCCACGCGGGTGAAACTGCTGGAACCCAGACCTCTGAGGTGCTTCCGTTGCCAAGTGGGCAACCACGTGGGGGCAAAATGCACCTCGGAGGTGGATCGCAGCAGTCACTGCTTCCGTTGTGGTCAGCCCGGTCACAAGGCCGGCTCGTGCAATGCCACGCCGCACTGCTATCTATGTGCGGCAGCTGGCAAGCCGGCCGATCACCGGGCTGGAAGCAAGGGCTGTGGTCCACCCACCAAAGCCCGGGGCAGGGGCAAGCCCTCCGCCTCCGCTACCGCCGTCACGGCCGCAGCCGCCGCCACGGCCGCCGTCGCTGCCGCCTCCACTGCCGTCGCCGCCGTACTCACTGCGGCAGAGCCCTCACAGGAGGCTCAGGGGGGGGCTAATATGGAGTGCCAGTAATGGCCCCATTACGCCTCCTCCAGGCGAACATCAACCACTGCGTCGCCGCTCAGGATCTGTTGCTCCAGAGCATGGCGCAGTGGTCGATTAACATCGCCGTGGTCGCTGAGCCGTACTTTGTCCCGCCCAGTGATTACTGGGTGGAGGACCTGAGCGGCTCAGTGACCCTCATTTCGTCGGCCGCCGCTGGTACCCTGTCCCTCGAAGCCGTCAAGAGGGGACAGGGTTGCGTTGCAGCACGGTTCGGGGGGATTGTCGTGGTAGGGGTATACTTCTCCCCGAACCGAACTCTCGCCGAGTTCCACAACTCCCTTGCGGAGTTGAAAAACGTCGTCGTCGGGTTTCGTTCCCTTCCCGTGCTCGTCCTCGGGGACTTCAACGCCAAGAATGTGGCTTGGGGTTCCCGGTATACGGACACACGGGGCAGGATGGTGGAGGACTGGGCTCTGGAGACAGGCCTGGTCATCCTAAACCGGGGTTCTGTCCCCACGTGTGTGCGGATGCGGGGCGAATCAGTGGTGGACATTTCGTTCGCCAGCCCCGCTCTGTTGCCACATGTTGTTGACTGGCGCGTCATAGAGGGGGTGGAGACCTACTCCGACCACCGGTACATCCGGTTTGATGTCTCCGCCCAGACCTCGAGCGCGCCGGTCCGACAGGCCCCGAGTGGTCCGCGGTGGGCGCTGAAGAAGCTGGACCGGGAGCTCCTCCTGGAAGCCTCGATCGTGCAGGCCTGGGTGTCACCACCGGACAGGCCTGCCGACATCAACGACGAGGCGGAGTGGTTCCGGGAGGCCATGTCCGAAATATGTGACGTGGCAATGCCCCGGGTCCAGCCCGGTCGCGCCTGGCGCCAGGTGTATTGGTGGTCGCCGGAGCTGGCGGCTCTGCGCGAGGCGTGCGTTGCTGCGCGGCACCGGTACACCAGGCACCGCAGGCTCCGTATCCACCCTCCGGATACGGAAGCCATTCAGGCGGAGCTGTACGAGGGGTACAGAGCGGCGAAGACCGCCCTCCGAGCGGAGATCTTGCGGGCCAGGGATCTGGCTCGCGAGGAGTCGCTGGAGACTCTAAACAGGGACCCATGGGGACGCCCTTATAAAATGGTGCGGAATAAACTCCGCCCATGGGCGCCCCCGCTGACGCAGAGTCTCCGGCCCCAGCTCGTGGAGGACGTGGTGAGCGCTCTGTTCCCTTCGCGAGGGGAACATACTCCCCCGCCCATGGCTCCGCTTCCTGCGGTGCCCATTGCGGACCACATCACCGACGACGACGACGATGCTCCGGAAGTGACCGAGGTAGAATTGAGAGCGGCGGTACGTAGGCTGAGTGCCAAAAATGCCGCCCCAGGACCCGACGGCTTACCTGGAAGAGCCTGGGTTCTGGCCTTTGGGGCTCTCGGGCCTCGACTAGGGGGGCTCCTAAGCGCATGCTTGGAGAGGGGCCAGTTCCCACTTCGTTGGAAGACGGGGAAACTGGTCCTCATTAAGAAGCCGGGGCGCCCTGCGGACTCTCCGTCCGCTTACCGACCCATCGTGCTGCTCGACGAGGTGGGCAAGCTCTTTGAAAGAGTTATTGCAGACCGCCTCGTCGGGTGGCTGGTGCAGGAGGGGCCGGATTTGGCGGAGAGCCAGTTTGGTTTCCGCAGGGGGCGCTCTACGGTGGACGCCATCATGCGCGTGCGAGCCCTCACGACGGGGGATGCTGTGGCCCGGGGTGGGGTCGTCTTGGCGGTGTCTCTAGACATCGCCAACGCCTTCAATACCCTGCCCTGTAGTTGCATCAGGGAGGCACTCCGGTATCACCGGATGCCGACCTACCTCTGTCGAGTGGTTTAGGCCTATTTGACGGATAGGGCCGTCATCTACCCCGGTCATCAGGGAGAGTGGAACCGGCGAGAGATGTCGTGCGGTGTCCCACAGGGATCGGTCCTGGGGCCGCATTTGTGGGACATCGGGTACGACTGGGTGCTGCGCGTCGACCTCCCTAGCGGCGTCAGCGTAGTATGTTACGCTGACGACACGCTGGTCCTGGCGCAGGGGAGGTCGCACCAGGCGGCGGCTGAATTAGCGACACGCGGGGTTGCGATAGTCGTTGAGAGGATCCGGCAGTTGGGACTTGAGGTGGCCCTGCACAAGTCCGAGGCCATGTGTTTTCATGGTCCTCGGAATGCGCCACCGTCGGGTTCCCAAATAACGGTAGGAGGGGTTCGCATCGGAGTCGAGTCGACGATGAAGTACCTGGGACTCGTCCTCGACAGCCGGTGGAACTTCGTGGAGCATTTCCGACGTTTGGCTCCCAGACTGGAGCGGGCTGGGGCTGCCTTGAAGCGGCTCCTGCCCAATCTAGGTGGTCCAAACGCCTCCTGCCGGAGGCTTTACGCGGGGGTCGTGCGGTCCATGGCCCTTTACGGGGCACCGGTGTGGGCGCGTTCCCTGAGGCTGCGGCCAGTCCGCCGGTTGAACGCGTCCCAGAGGGTCATGGCCATTCGGCTAGTCCGGGGTTACCGCACGGTCTCCGGTGAGGCGGCGAGCCTCCTTGCCGGATTGCCGCCGTGGGATCTGGAGGCGAAAGTCCTCGCGCACGTGTGGGAGTGGCGCGAGGAGGCAAAACGCCGGGGCGTAACTCGGCTGCCGCGAGAAATCACGGTACAGCGGACAGAACTCCGGCGGGATCTCATGGCGACATGGAGAGTGCGACTGTCGCAGCCCAGCGCTGGGCACGCCACAATTGCGGCGATAAGTCCCCTCTTTGAGGAGTGGTTAGAGAGGCGCCACGGCGTCCTCACCTTCCGCCTGACGCAGGTCCTCACCGGACACGGTTGTTTCGGGAGGTTCCTGTTTCGCATAAGGCGGGAGGAAACGCCCGGGTGTCACCATTGTGTGGATCGCCCAGAGGACACGGTGGAGCATACAGTGGAGGTCTGCCCGGCTTGGGCAGAGCACCGCCGTGTTCTCACGGAGGCGATCGGCGGCGGCGATCTCTCGCGTCCGAGCCTGGTCCAGGCCATGGTGCGGAGCGAGAGTGCATGGGAGGCCGTCACCTCCTTCTGCGAAGCGGTAATGCTCGCAAAGGAGGAGGCGGAACGCGTGAGGGAGAGGCAGCTTCACGCCCTCAGTCGCCGCAGGAGACGCCCTGGGCGGCGGGAATTGATAGCCGATTCCCGGCCACCGTAGGCGCGGGCTTGCGGACGGTGAGTAGTGGGTAGCTCGCCGTCCGGTGAGGACCAGGCCCGGGTCGACGGCGCGTTGTGTTCCACGCGCGCCTCAAAGAGATGTCAGCAAAAGATGGGGTCCAATAGGGCCAATGCCGCTGGGGTCGCGGGTTGTTTGAAAAAGATACCGTGGCCCTGGCATAGGCAACTGAAGGAACACGGGTGGGTTTTAGTCAGTAAAAGTCTGACACGCCCTTCCGCTCCACCCAGAGCGGGAGAAGTTATTTGATGATTTCCCATCCACAAAAAAAAAAAAAAAAGGGTTCCGTACCTCAGAAGAAAAAAACGGAACGCTAACAGGATCACTCATGTGTCTATCTGTCCGTCTGTCACAGCCAATTTGCTCCAAATATAATGGACCGATTATGTTGAAATTTGGTACACATATGAATTTCTGTGACCCGAACACGAACGTGTAATGTAAATAAATGAATTTTGAATGTAGGGGTCAATTTTGGGGGGCAAATAAGAAAAATTAAAAAAAAAGTTTTGCAAATTGTACCGTGTTACATATCAAATCAAAGGACTTACTGCGAGGGTCTCAAATATATTTTTTTTATAATTTTAAAATAAATTATTTTGAAGTTATTTAAGAAAATAAATGAAAATTGACCACTCCCTCCTTATCTCCGAAACTGCTGAGCCCAATCCCTCCTTATCTCCGAAACTGCTGAGCCCAAAGTTATGAAAAAAATACAGAAAATAGTACTATACCTATAGATTACAGGAAAACTTATAAGAAGTCGATGGTTTTAAACTAACATGGTAAGTCTCTCAATATAGTGCGTGCAAACTTACATTTGCAGTTGGAATGTATGGGAGAACATGTTTTTCAACTACAATGTTAAGTTTGTTCTTGAGATAAATTCATCCCAACTACGGAACCCTTCATTGTGCGTAGTCCGACACGCATTTGGCCGGTTTTTAATTTAAGAACTCGGTTATGAGACAAGCTGTGGTTCAAAAATGGTGACTATGGCCAATTGCTGATGTGTTTAAAGAGAAAGATGAATGTGTTCATATTTTTTCTTCAAACCTAAATAAATTATTCTATCTGTCTATGGCAAAAGGACCACTACACAACTGAATTAATCAAACAAATCTCTGTACTATAGACTGCACAAACAAAGCACAATTAGTCTCTGAAGATTACTATACGAGAATAGTTTGAAAGCATAGTCAGACCACAAAATAGATAGATACAGAAGATCAGCTCCATTCAACGGGCGAAAATGCACGCAGACATAGACACGCTTCACGTACAGCGAGTGCAAGCGCACTCGCGACCGGCATTTGTTTGAGATCGCCGTACGTGCGTGCGTTTTCGTTCGTTGTATGAAGCCAGCTTTCTATACATATATAATTTGCGATCTTGTGCTCTTCTTACTGTTTTATTAGCACGTTCTGCTGCTCGTCTGTGAAGCATTTGATATTATTAAGATAAGTGGAAACTTGAAGCTGGTACTGTTTAATGGGAGAATATTTTGTAGCAGTAAAGATGTTTCCTAAGGAGATTGTTACTGCCGCTAAGTAGAGTTGTCGAGTTTTGTTTTGAAGGGTTCATGAGAGTTTAACCTGTGCGGGCTAGCAGCGTCGCATTTCTATAGGTTTTTCATGATTATATTAATACATTGAAATCAAATTACATTTTTTTTATTACACTCTAGATCTTTGGTATTTATAAGTATCTATGCTATTTTTTACAGTTATTTAGGTACTTACTCATAAAAATCGAAATTATAGAATATTATCAATTTTTTTGAGTAAATACCACAATAACTGTTGCTAGTTTAAGGGCGCCATTAAGTTAAAAGGCTAGGCTGTTCTATGTTATGGGGAATTGTTTTCCGCACTTAGTCCTTCGTGTGGACCATTGTGTAGGAGCCGTGGTCTAGGCTAGGCCGTTAACTGAAAGGCTAATTAATCTAGTTGGCTGCGACATGGACACTACACCGATGTGTTTTAAAACTTATTGGCAAAGTTACCTTTAAGTTTTAAAACGGCTTCATCCCAACTCGACCCTAGTTCCGACTCGCCCGGCCCGTATATATCTACCTACAAGGCGCAAAAGGACTTTGGTAATAAAAGTGATGGTATGATTTTTATTTATTTTTATTCCAGGGTGCAAAAGAGATAATCCGCGTTGGTTTTTTATAATTTAAAAATATCGCGAAGCTCCCCAACAAGATCCTTCCCTGATATGTTGCCGACACAGACTGATGTACATAAAATTTGTTGTTATCGGCAGCATTGTAAGGTCAACAGGAAGGGATGCTTCTTAACTCAGAAACCTTACAACCAATTTAACTTCATAATAAATAAATGAGAAAGAGAGAGCTCTGTGTAATTACCAAAACTCACATTACAAAAGGCTTGTCAAAGGATGCCGCCGACTATTGCCCATTATTGGTTTTACTGCGGTTATTGAATTTTATGACTCTTTGTTTGGACTTTGCTTATTATAAAATTTCTAGAAATGCAATAATTGGAAAGGAATGCATTAATAATTAATAACCGCTTATTTGCACAGAATCTAAGTAGGTCATTTTGTATTATATATATACAGTTGTAGTGTGTAATTTGACAGGCCAGTTGGCGTGGTTGGTTAAGATACCACCTGTCACGCCGCAGGTCGTGGATTCGATTCCCATCCAGGACAAACATTTGTGTGCATGAACATGTCTGTTTGTCCTGAGTCTGGGTGCAATTATCTATATAAGTATGTATTTACAAAAAAAAGTAGTGTATGTAGTATGTCAGTTATCTGGTTTCCATAGTACAAGCTCTGCTTAGTTTGGGTTCAGATAACCGTGTGTGGAAAATGTCCTAGGATATTATATATATAGAAAAAAAGATCAAGACTGCCATAGTTAAATTAATACTTGATAAGTATTTATTGTCTACATCGTAGCACTTTTAGACAAACTGTACGCTTGCAGCTGATAGGCATATAAAATAGCGGGCAAGTTGGATTTAGGGTCGAGTTGGGACAAAGCCTTTAAAACGATGGAGCCGACCTTCTGTAGGTACTTTTCTGTTCTGTGGCCAGAGGACATGTTTGAACTTGTCTAAGAATGGCTCAGACATATTATCTTTAAGTACCTAGGTAATTTTACGCAAATATACGTCCATTGAATTCTAATACCTTTTCTCAATAACGGTTCTAATAAGAGGTTTATTTGAAGAAGTGTGGTGTGGCTTAAGTAATAATTGGACGTAGTTATGCTATAACGTTCCAATCCACACGCAGGTCGAACTGAGTAAATCGCGTTTTTTTAATTTTGTGGTACGCTTTTTTTTTGGTAGCGAGTACAACTAAGTAGTATGTATCACTTCAACTAAATAAATAAACATTATTTTATTATATACTTGTCAAAATACCTAGCTTGGGCTCAAAAACTCAATTTTGACCACCTTGTGGATTTGAACGTTATAGCATAACTACGTCCAATTGAGTGTCATTATTAAGGGTTAGTTTGAGGGTGATTTGAGTATAATGCGTTCTGGATTTTGTCCTGTAAGCAGACATCTTGTTAACAGTCTGCCGACCCTATTGTTTTAGGAATGTGAAATAGTGGTCCCGAACGGTTAGATCATAGATAATATTATTTTCAAACTAGCGGACCATCCCTTTTTCGCACGGCTTTAACGACTTGACAAAACATCGAGATTTTTGTATTATATATATTTTTTTAATATATATCATCATCTGCCTAGCCTTTTCCCAACTATGTTGGGGTCGGCTTCCAGTCTAACCGGATGCAGCTAAATACCAGTATTTTACATGGAACGACTGCCTATCTGACCTCCACAACCCAGTTATTGGGTAATACGATACCCTTGGTAAGACTGGTTGTCAGACTTTCGGGCTTCTGACGACCCGTAACTTTTTTAATATATAAACGTACTCTAATGACTTATTTTTAATAACATATTACATAAAATAACTTATATGTCTATTAGTATTGTACTTAAAGATGTACACAGTTTAAACATAAATAGAAAATACATACAAACTACGAAAACTGTGATTTAAAATAAACCAACTTATTTTTTTTTTTTTTACATTGAAAGATAATTAAGAGCTACTTTAACATAGGAAGCTAATATTATAAAAAAAAACACAATATCAGATTTCTTTAATTAATTCCTAATAAATAATAGATTCTCTGTTTATTTTTGGTGTGATTATTATACGTATAACGACTGCAATAAACGTGATCAAATTACGGAAGTAGTAAAAAGTGTCAACACAGATGTCAATGTTCTCGGAAGCGACTTTGTTTTATACTATAGACTAGCTGTTCCTCGTGAGTCTATTCTGTGGTTCACGTACATACTTCAACATCCATTGCTCGGCGATGGCATAATCCTATAATGTACCCACTGCCTCCTCTGTGAGGACACAGGCTCTGTGAGAAGGATTCAGCCGTAATCCACCACGCAGCCCCAGTGCGAGATTGTAGTTGTCATACATATTCGAATTTTTGGTTCTGGGACATTCCGGTTTCTTCGGTGATGGAATTGATTAAAATTCTTTCATACAGTTTTCCACATGAGTTTTCCACACTATTATCAGTTAGGCTTTCCGTTGTTGAGTGATTTATTGTAAAGTGAAATCGAATACAAGCTTTTGACGCTCAGCTCTAGACGTAAACAATTAGAAGTAATGACATTGTATAATATTGATAATGGTTGTTGGCGCGACTTCTAACGCCATCTATCGACACACCGGGACATCACATTTTTTATCCACGAATGAGGGCTCGCCAACGTCGGCGACCAACCACAGCACGCGTTTGTTCTCATTCAATCCATTGTATAGGATCTGTTTATAAAATTTATTATTACCATATACACACTGCTTGTAAATAGACGAATTAAAAATACAACGAAATCAAATCAATAAATCAATCATTGAAGAGCACCTGCCTCCCGTTCCTGTACAATGGTAATTTTGACTGTATATATTTAAATAATATATTGTGCTATGCAGTTCCCAGAACTGTCCATAAACGGTGGGTGCGTGCAGGCAAACTCTTTGCACTAACACACACTGCAACACTGGTCGATATTCACCAGTTCAACGAATGATAGCAACCTACAATGAAGCATTCGAACACATAGACATATTTATATGCTCTTTGAAAAGGTTTCGTAGCCTTTGGTATGAGACACTTGAACTCTTAGACTAATTATTATATTTGTTGTTATTTCTAAAATACTAATTTATTTTTTATTGTTTTTTATAATATTAGTGTAACTGTCATGCATGAAACAGTTCTCCTCCACGTGACTTTAAAGTACCTATTGTTTATTTTTTAATTTGAGTTGGGTTTGCTCTTGACTCTAGTCTAGGTCAGAGGTGACAGAGACAAAGTCGACAATGAAGTGAGCTTATCCATAAGAATCCTGTGTAATGGTAATCTGTGACAAGAGCTGTGGGCTACATTATTACGTAGTTAACTTATTTATGTTTTTTTGTTTGTTATATTACATAATGCAGCTGTTTGTTTTCATAAAATAAAAACTTTTTAAGTCGGTTTTATTTTTTGTTAAAAAGTTTTTATTTTTCACTTTTTAGTAGTTTACATGTGCTTACCCCTTCATAGCGTACCGGCGTGATGTTATGCTACGAACAGGTGGAAACAATTGACAGACATGAGATTTCAGCAATCCCGGGCATCGATCACTAATAATCAACTCGGTCCAGCCATCTTCGAGTAATCGGGGAACATACATTAAAAAAAAGAAAAAAAAAAGGTTCCGACGAATTGAGAACCTCCTCCTTTTTGAAGTCTGTTAATAAAATATGCATAGGGGTCGTAAGTGTCATTTGGTTGCAAATTACCTCTCTTACATCATAGATTACCGACATATTAATAGTTCCCTGTATAAGCTTCTGGCATCAGACTTTAATATATTATAGTCGCCGGCACTAGTCGTGAGCACAAATTCAACTTTTAACCTTACAAATCTTTTTTCCTATTGCGACGATTCGTACACGGGCATGGGGCAATGAGGTTAATATAAAATCAACCTTATTTATGTACAGGTAGAAAACAGAATACAAGAGCCCGTAGACGATGGCAACAACATTTCATTTGGAATTTGTGCTCACGACTCGTGCCGCCAACTATATGAGCTTCTAGAAGAAATAATGTATGCCAACATGTATGTATGCAGATAGGAGGCTCCCGAACATAATCTACATTACTCCCGTAATATTGGATACATGTCACACTACTCTTAACATTGAATGCTATAACCATACTCAGGGGAGTTCTATGGAGGTTTCGAATCATATTGTTGATACTTTAATGGGAAAAACATGTTATGCATTAGGGGATATTGAGATTTTATTCGAATGGCAGAAAAAGGAACGAACTGGTGATCGAGAGTGATTCGAGAAGTCATGAGTT
This sequence comes from Dicycla oo, assembly GCA_948252095.1. Lineage (NCBI taxonomy): Eukaryota > Metazoa > Arthropoda > Insecta > Lepidoptera > Noctuidae > Dicycla > Dicycla oo. Next base: position 20,987,597 of record OX411733.1, read on the forward strand.
CAATTCACACCAGCACTACTGATGTGAACCTTTTCCTAGTATACAAAAAAAAAAAAAAATTAAAGATTATTTTACAAGAACAAAACGCACATTACAAAAAAACCGGTTAAGACCGAGTCGTACTTGCGCACCGAGGGTTCGTACCATAATATATAAACAATTAAGAAAAAAAGTGTGCTATTTAGAGATATCTTTTTATTCTTCCTGTAATCTTTACATAAACTTCTATCACACAGAATAATTTCAGATTTTTCTATAAACAAGCTTCGAAGATAAGGAGGAACGGAATTTTTATTTAAATAATTTTATCAAAAGTCTGCGGCCTAAAAAAAAAGAAAAATGTTTAAGAATGTGCAAACAGCGCTCTTTTATATGATACTCCTTTCAGCCCATGATGCAAAAAAAAAAAAATTTTTCTTTCTTTCTTATTTGCAAAATAGTTGGGCAAAACGTCATCTAAAACTATTCCAAAATTCAAGTTGATAGTATTAGGAGTTCTTGAGATCACATACACACAGAACTGTGACAAACGGACAGACAGACAGACAAAGTCGCACCATAAGGGTTCCTTTTTACCATTTTGGTACGGAACCCTAAAAAAAAAGACATAAAATACATACATGCAAAGTAGGCAAAAGCCTCGTATTCAAGTAGTCTATAAGTAGAAAATTTTGTCCATTGCTTGATGTCAGGGCCAGAGACCTAAGACAATTTACATTGCCTCTGTGTTGCCGTATACGCATATTTAGCTTTAAGGTTCCTACAAACAGGCGTGCGTGACACGCGACGGGAATCGCGAGCGGTGCTTTTGTGTCGCTCGAGATTCACGTCGCGTGACGCGCCTCTTTCTTGGAGCCTTTGGAAATTTAAGTTGTAAAGTGCAATTGACTCTGCTTATCTTATAAAATATATCTTAACATAACATTTAGCCTGGTAATGTCTGAAGTGTTAGGCCTACGTGCAACTACGGTAACACCCACATTTTGCTAATTATGTTTAAGTCCCATGTAATAGGGCTATCAACAAAATACATCTTGTCAGTCAGATATAATATTAATGTATGCGTTATATCGCTGCTTTGCATGAATGCAATGCAAAATAGCCCAATGCAAAATAGTCCTTATTTCATGGTCAGTAAGACTCACATTCATAACGGCATAATCGGCGGTTTTGCCGTTATGAATGTGAGTCTTACTGACCATGAAATAAGGACTATTTTGCATTGGGCTGTGTTATAAACCACTAATTTCAAAATTTTGGGTTGTGCGGGTATTCATGCAAAGCAGCGAATATGTGTTCGTGGCTAAGTAATAAAAGCCGCACGGGTCGATCTATCAGGTTAAGCTACGCTTGCCGGGGTTGTTCCGTGGATGGGTGACCATCTTTACATACCGAGACTCTTCCGTGCCTCGGAAAGCACGTTAAGCCTTTGGTCCCGGCTATCATTCGTGGATCTTTGACAGTCGTTACGGGTCATCAGAAGCCCGAAAGTCTGACAACCAGTCTTACCAAGGGGTATCGTATTACCCAGTAACTGGGTTGTGGAGGTTAGATAGGCAGTCGCTCCATGTAAAATACTGATATTCAGCTGCATCCGGTTAGACTAGAAGCCGACTGCAACATAGCTGAGAAAAGGCTAGGCAGATTGATTGTATGTGTTATATGTGTTGTTTTAATTTATAAATCGACCGATTTATGGGCAATAATGTTAAATTTAATATAATGAAGCTGTGGAACTTATTTTCTGACTTACCAACAGACTTCTTAATAGTTAGAACGTGCTTGTACCAGTAAATGGTCTCAATTGAGAGTCTAATTGAAATGAATGCTTGACTTTGAGGTTCTTTGAGGGTCTCGGACAAAGCGATACGTCTGCAAAGTCCTTACAAAACCTATTTACTTGCGTACTAAAATAGGATCAATCTCTTAGACTTTGCCTCACCATTCTCCTGCCCTTATCCCCGCTTAGCCCTCTGTGCAGGGCTTGCATGGAAGCCGAGGAAACCGTTGCGCATGTGCTCTTCGGAATCACAGGCGTTACCCAGATTAGAGTGGAAACCCTCGGGGCACCCAGATCTTTCACAGATGGACTGACAACAGACCAGAAGCCGTGATTAACTTCTGGTGCGAGGTGGGCTGGTAGGTATAACCACCGACGGCCGCCATGGCTCACTTACAATGATCCACTTGAAGGACTAAGAGCGGAAACCAGACCCAACAACATAGAACATCCCCCTTATCTCAATTCATTTGGCGTCGGCGCAACATGTCTTCTTCTTCCATACTTCTCTATTAGTCTCCTTAGTCAACCCCTTTCTATCCATATCATCCTGTCACACTGACCATCTATCGTTTCTTTAGTCTTCCTCTACTCTTATAGCCGTCCACTTTTCTATTTTGAATACTTCACTTTTCTCACAACATTTTGCTCATTCCTCCATACACCATGACAACCGATTTCCACACAACTTTTCAGTCACCATTCTTTGCCTGTAAAACTAAAAAACCGGCCAAGTGCGTGTTGGAAGTGTTCCATAGTTGGGATGAATTTATCCCAAAAACAAACTTTACATTGTAGTTGAAAAACATGTTCTCCCATAAACCGATATACGTCACGTCTCCAATTGCAAATATAACTTTGTAAACGCATTTTTTTTTTATATGTGATAAAACTACATATTATTTTTGTGAGTATCAAAATATGTCGCATAAATGGCCGTATTTTTTTATTGCGTTGACATAGAAGCTTTATTTTTTTAGGGCTTCAAGGGATCGTAGTCTTACGTTTTTGATAATAATTTCAACTTAATTACTCCACGCATTTCTGAGAAAAAGGGTCTTGACTGACTGACAGACAGACGGACTAAGAAGTGATCCTATAAGGGTTCCGTTTTTTCCTTTTCAAGAACGGTACGGAACTTTAATAAACCACACTAGAACCGCCTTAATGTATTCTAGCTTTAAAACATAATTTGCATTTGCTCCGTAACGTATGCAGTCTACATACAAGTATATGCATATTATGTGTCTGCCTGCGTAGCCTTTTCCCAACTATGTTGGGGTTGGCTTCCAGTCTAACCGGATGCAGCTGAATACCATTATTTTACATAGAGCGACTGCCTACCTGACCTCCAAAACCCAGTTACTGGGTAATACGATACCCCTTGGTAAGACTGGTTGTCAGACTTTCAAGCTTCTGACGACCCGTAACGACTGTCAAAGATCCTCGAATGACAGCCGGGACCAACGGCTTAACGTGCTTTCCGAGGCACGGAGGAGTCTCGGTATGTAAAGATGGTCACCCATCTACGGACCAACCCCGGCAAGCGTAGCTTAACCTGATGGATCGACCCGTGCGGCTGTTATTACTTAGCCACGAGCTCCTTATTTAACTAAGTCTCAAATGGTACTAAATACAGGTGTATTAAGTACCATTTGAGAGTTAGTTAACATGTCAATGGACATATCTTAAGGAGAAATGGGATTATATCCTGTTACAAACGTATAGAATAAACAGTGTCTGACCAGAAAGCGAAGTCAAATTTACAAACTTTGAGGAGTTCTCCTTGTAAGTACCAGGATAACTGGAGCTAATGGTGAAGTCACAACTAGCTCCACTTCACCTTAATTATGCATTATGACGAGCATAAAAGGTCTAGCAATCATAATATAGTAATCGAATCGCAACCCGTGAAAAATTTAAGGGTTTCCCTCGATTTCTATAGGATCCCCTCATCAAATTCTGTCTTGGTGACAATAGCTGGTCCAACTCTCATGAGCATACCCTTTCGAGAAAAAAAAAAATTAAAATCGGTCCACAATTGACGGAAAAAACCAATGGACAACAAACAACATTTTTCTTTTTTTATATCTGAATTTAGTGATTTTTCTTTTAACTTACCGTAATTATGACATTGGGGGCAGCCTTGGTAAGACTGGTTGTTAGACTTTCGGGCTTCTGACGTAACTACTGCCCAAGATCAACGAATGACAGCCAGGATCAACGGCTTAACGTGCTTTTCGAGGCACGGAGGAGTCTCGGTATGTAAAGATGGTACACCCGTCTCTACCACCCTGTATAAAAAAAATAGTGATGTGAAAAGCTCTGAGAATGTGTCCTTATCTGAACATAACCTAATCATAATAGGTCTATAACGTTCTCACTGCCGGGATACAGGCCTACTCTTTCTGAGAGGGAGTGGGCGTTAATCCACCAACCGGGCCCAGGGTTCGGGGTCTTCGAATTTTTGTTTCTAGGACATGCCGGTTTCCTCACGATGTTTTCCTTCACCGTTTTTCTTTTTATCCGAACATAATATGTTTCAATTATGCCATCATCAATCATTTTCTTTGCCGAGCCTGTTTTCACCTTTATATTTCTGTGAAAAAATTAAGTACGTACGGTTGGCAACGAAAGTGGGTTAATTGTTACTGCGTCTGGGCGATAATTTCACATATCGAGTGACTGTAGAATTTGAAACTGATATTATCCTCTCAACTGCCGATCGGCCTCTTAGAGGAAGGTAACAATAGAAATTTAATTGTGTCTCAATCATAACAGTTGAAGGTTTATTTGAGAGAGAGAGAGAGAGAGAGAGAGAGAGACTGGTAATTAGTTAATAAACTACTTAAACTTTTTGACAATTTGATGCTATATTATGTCGCGGTCCCACAGCCCGATTTCTGACAGGCCAGATCACACCAGGCCAGGCCGACAGGCCGTAGAAATCGTCGCCCGTCCGTTCGAATATATGGGATGATCCGTGGAATGATCGGCATGGGCCTCGACAGACACAGGCCGCAACGAGCCTCGACGGGCCGTGGGAACGCCGCATTAGCGGCCGCGTAGGTAGGTATTTTTGTATATTATTATTATTATCATCTAAATTGACATAAAAACAGTACTTCTTGTCTTCTTCTAAGCATTTGTTGTTGTAGTCGAGAGACTATGTAATTTTTTAAAATCTTTTTATATAGTACTAATAATGTTTTTTATAATAATATAATTCAATCATGATTTGAAAGACACGTAGCGCCATTTATTATCATAAGAACGTTATTGTTGTTTTCCTCGGGAACAGTACTTTTTCGGGATGAAACCCTATGTCCGTTTCTGTACACGTGACAACGTATATACAAAATTTCAGGATGATTGGTTCAATGGTTTAGGCGTGAAAAGGTAACAAACAAACAAACTTGCTTTCGCATTTTAATATTAGTTAGGATTACAGTTGGTGATACTTTATTTACATTACAATCAAGCTAACCTATTCGCTAAACTTGCCACAAAATAATAGGTCCTTTTTGATATAAGGGTGTCCCTCTTTGCCCCGCTATGTTTTTCTCTCGTTGGCATATGAAGCGATATGGGCTGTCAAAACGGACCTATTATTTTGTGGCGAGTTTACCAAGTAATTTTAATATAACATAAACCTGCTACTACCCCCAAAATTATGTAAGCAATAAAACAGAAATAAATACTAACCAACTTTTGTTGCCAACTGTACCTCCGAAAAATATACTTGGTTCAGATGGCGAAACAGCGCCCAAGGGAACCAAAAATTATGGCAAATTGCAACATTTAATCCCGACACAAACACAGATGTTTTCTTTATATGAGTTTATGTTATACATACGTATATGTATAATTTAAATTAATGTACGTACGTACCAGGTATTTTTGTATCTGCCAAAATGATGTAAGAAATAAAACAGAAAGAATTACTAACCAACTTTCGTTGTCAACTGTACCCCCAAAACACATACTTGGTTTAGTAGGCGAAACAGCGCCCAAGGGAACCACAAAGTATGGCAAATTGCAACATTTAAGCCCGACGCAAACACTTGTTTTTTGATAAACAAGTCTCTTTGATGTAGAAAAGATGACAAAAGAGAAAACCGCAGAAGAGTTTGTTTGACAAATAAGAATCTAAAAATGGCCGTATGTGTTAGAAAAAAAAACTGGCGTCCCCTTAAATACCTTTGTTCTATATTACATTTCTCTTTTGAATATATGCTTCTTTTTTGTGCAAATGAATGTACTATGAGTTTGTGATATCAGGCATTCTTTTTGCAAAAAATTCAGCCAGTGTTTATTTTTTTTTTTAATGGAATATCTGTTTTCAAATAGGATTCAAAAATAGAATGTCGCTTTAAAAAGCGTGTAGCGCGATGAATTAAAATTGAAAGTTCATGCTTTGGCGTAGACGAGTTCAGTTTTTCAGGTTTAAGTTTTAAATAAATGTTTTCATACTTATTCGAATGAAAGACTGGCTCTCTGAAACTTAATGTAAAATTATATTGCGGTTTTTAATGTAAAGTGGTTAACACTAACATTGAAAATTGATTAAAATGATGTATCTTCTACATTTATAATTTTTAGTTTTGCAGTTTTTAAAATTATAAAAAAAAAATTATTTAAAACAAGCTTTTATTATTAACGCAGATATCAGCTAGGACCAGAGTCCTTGTCAAGATGAATCAAACGAGCTCAAACTCAATAGGGTTGCGTCGTTTTATTACTGAGTTCCCATGGCTTCATCATCAGATCAGCTCCATTTCATAATAATAATGATAAATGAAACCCGCAGGGCAGCATGTGGCCAGCTGTTGGGCAGTAGCGACCCCACGGACCTCCTATCTCCTGAGAGAAATCTTGTCCTCATCTCTGGCTTGCCTTTATTGGCCGGCTGGAGTGAACACTGACGAGGAACAGAGCTCCCACCTCTTTCTTGCCTTTATAGGCCGGATTGAGTGGAGATTCGCAAGAGCAAATGTGCTCGGAGGAAGGAAGTATTCTAGTAAGGTGCTGGTAAAGATCTTGACCGTACTTCCGGAATTGTCCTGATAGCCGTGGAATACCTCTTCACTCCTCAAGCATCTCAGGAAGTATTGCCCCCTTGTCGCTACGTCACTATGTGCTAGCGGCCGTCTCCGGGGGCCCATTATTGAGTGTGCATGTCACCCCCTGCCATTTTATCCGTGTATAATATATAACATTGGTCAGGCAGGGGACATAGTTTGTCCATAGTTCAAGTAACCCAATCCACTAGCCACCCAGACCCATAGCCCAATATGTTTTGTTTCCACACACAATAATAGTCCTGCACCAACCGGGGGTTGTCCTTGGGTGCACTTGCATAGTGCATACAGGGATAATCGTCGGTTGGTGCCTCCTCATCATTTAAAATTATTAAAGCGGCCGCTGCGAGTTGGCTTCGGCTCCTCGTACGCCTTCCAAAGGTCCGGGACCCCAGGGTCCCGAGAAATGTAAAAAAAAAAAGATAAATGAATTTATTTCTGTAAGTAGGTTTGTACAAACACTTTTACACGTCAATCATGTTGTTTAAAAACTAGATGAGGTCGGCGTTTCCTATCTGACTACTCTGAGAAGAAAGGCCGAAACAAACTCTTATAAAGTCCAGACATAATCTTGGTCACTTCATGTGAAGATCATGTAGAATGGTGTCTGAAATGGTCTTTTGAGGAAAGAACCCCACAGGTTGAGAGGACCTGTCCAGTCAGTGAACGCATTTGTTAGTATTCGCACAGCTTAATCAAATATTGCATTGTCATCCGACTTACATATGCATGTAAAATTTCAGCTCAATCGAAAACCGTGAAGTGTGTTAAATTTAACTTGCAAGATTTGATTACAGACAGACAAACACTGGGATATGTAATACTAAATAAAAGCTTGTAATAATTTGTGCTTCTAGCTTAAAAGTTTATATGAACAACTTTTAAAGGATCACATCTTTGATGAATGACAATATTTTTTAAAAGCTGCTTTTCATTTCTGAAAAACGCATTTATCATTGGCACGAAACTTTGTAAAAAATATTTCTAAATCACATATTAGTGCTTTTACTCATACATACAGTACCATTCTGTGTGTGTGTGTGTGTATTTTTATGTGACTTAAACCACACAATTTTATTCATAACTAGATTTTTGCGCGCGTGGTAATCGGAATTTATCTCACGAGAACTTACTACCGGGATAAAAAGTATCCTAGGTCATGGTCTACTCATGTGCTAAATGTCATCCATATCCGTTCAGCTGTTTTAACGTGAAAGTATAATCAACAAACAAACAAACACACTTTCGCATTTATAATGTTAGTTAGGATAGTTAGGAGGTTGAAAAACCGGTCTATCGACACTAGACTCACGAAATGTATTAGGTACTTAAATAAAAAATAAAAAAACTATTAACACACTACTAAAGTTTCTATAGTAATATAATTCAATCATAATTCGAAAGACACGTGGCGCCATCTATTATCATAAGAACGTTATTGTTGTTTCCTCGGGTACAGTACTTTTACCGAGATGAAAGGTACCCTATGTCCATTTCTGTACACGTGAGAACGTACGTATATGCAAAATTTCAGGATGATTGGTTCAACATACTTTCGCATTTATAATATTAATTAGGAGGATGTAAAGAAAAATGCAAGAAAAAAGAAGACCAGTGGTTCCTTTTTCAAATCTTTTCAACGCAATTATCATTTGAAATGATGAGAACCTCGAGCGCACCTTATTTGCATAACAAGGAAAGAATTGCCAGCGTAGAAAAGTCGATGGACGGACGTTTTTTATCTTGTTTTAATTGATTAAGGTTGATTAATAAAAAGGTTATCGAGTTACCTCGAGAGGGGAAGCGGTTGTTGAACGAGATGATTGAAAGTACAATGTTTTCTTACATTCAGCTAGTCAAATCGAATAAAAGGATAATTATGTTTAGTAGGGACGAATTATTTCGCGAGAATTATATTATAGTTTATAATGAGATACAGGTTTCAGAATTTGCTAAACTAGTATATATGGTTATTTCAATTAAGACGGGTTTGTTAAATTTCATAAATTAATAACAACAAAATATCGCCAGAGATTACATTTAGACAAGTCTTGGCAAATCCAAAAAACTTTTTAGCAAAAAATAAAACCGACTTCCAAAACAAAACAATACAAAGTGAAAAATAACTTTAATTTCGGTAGTCAGTGTCTTGGGTTTTGTATTTTCGTTTTTTGCCACCTTTTTCACTTTTTAGTTGTGGAACCTACCCCACACTAATTCGAATACATAATTGAGCACAATAATTGTAGATATAGCCATGTAAATAACAGTGATAGGAAGTTATTAAAAAACTTTTTAGCAAAAAATAAAACCGACTTCCAAAACAAAACACTACAAAGTGAAAAATAACTTTAATTTCGGTAGTCGGTGTCTATGGTTTTGTAATTTCGTTTTTTGCCACCGACTTCCGAAATTAAAGTTATTTTTCACTTTGTAGTGTTTTGTTTTGGAAGTCGGTTTTATTTTTTGCTAAAAAGTTTTTATTTTTCACTTTTTAGTTGGGGAACCTACCCCACACTAATTCGAATACATAATTGAGCACAATAATTGTAGATATAGCCATGTAAATAACAGTGATAGGAAGTTATTAAGACACCATCACATCATCCACATAAAATAAGTGGGAAATATACGCATTATTGAAGCTAACTCAAAAACTCCCCAAGCAAAGTTAATAAAAAATTATATGGGACCACCTCGGAAGTATACCCTATCAAACAAAAAAAGAATTTTCTAAATCGGTCCATCCGTCTTTGAGTAATCGCGTAACAAACATACAAAAAAAAAAACGTACAGACGAATTGAGAACCTCCTCCTTTTGGAATTCGGTTAAAAACTTTCCCAAATATCAATATTTGGGAAACTTTTTGGACTTTCCAAGAGTTGGATAAATAGAGAGAGAATTACGAAGCCTATGCATGTATGTATGCCTATAATTTTACTGAATTTCATATCCTTTAAACTGTCATACAGGAATGGTCAGAGGCAGAAATTGACACTGGCTGTCATTTTCTTTCAAATATTTTCGCAATTAATAACTTTGAGAAAATCTGCTTCAATTTTCTAGGGATGATAATATTAAAATAATTTTAAACGTTTTCTCAGTAAAAATAAATAGCACTTCCTATTTTTAGAAACCACTCCGAATCCAGAAACCGTTACTTCATCAAGCCAGCATTAACAAGCCACTACCGCCCGGCACTTAAAGTACCAAACTTAGAGTCTGCTTGCTCAGCAAACTATTGCATAAACATGAGTCTATCTACAATGTTTGTATATTAACTAAAAGACTGGAACTTCGTACTGAAGTTTCTGATTGAATCTACTATCAATTTGTGTTTCGGTGTTTCTCGATTCGAAAATAATATTTTGATGTAAGTTTTGAAGTTTATTTATTTTGAAATGGAATGGGATATCCATTTTTACTTCATTCCGTAGTATAATATTATCACCACCATATTATATTCACTAGTAGCAGAGCTTCTTGCAATATAACCCCTATGTAACCCTTTTGATGACACCGAGTAGCGTTACTCCAGCAGCGTCAAAATTTTCACGTTTTTTTTTCAGTTTACAAATAAAGACTGTTATGTATTTATGTAGTTTTCTATTTCTTTGCGTACTTTCTATAATCAATCTGCCTAGCCTTTTCCCAACTATGTTGGGGTCGGCTTCCAGTCTAACCGGATGCAGCTGAATACCAGTATTTTACATGGAGCGACTGCCTATCTGACCTCCACAACCCAGTTACTGGGTAATACGATACCCCTTGGTAAGACTGGTTGTCAGACTTTTGGGCTTCTGACGACCCGTAACGACTGTCAAAGATCCACGGATGACAGCCGGGACCAACGGCTTAACGTGCTTTCCGAGGCACGGAGGAGTCTCGGTATGAAAAGATGGTCACTCATCTACAGACCAACCCGGGCAAGCGTAGCTTAATCTGATGGATCGACCCGTGCGGCTGTTATTATTTAGCCACGAGCGTACTTTTTAAAATATAAAATATAAATCTAAAAATTTACTGACATAATATAATAAAAATATAAAACAGCAAGAGGAACCCTCAAATCAAATACGTAATTATAATTATGAATTGTCAACTGATTCGTGGGCTTTACTGCATAGTAAAGCCCACAAATCAATAAATAAGATAACTGCAAAACGTATTTAAAACATCGCTCTGTTTCCGTCAATTTGTTGAAGATGAGAGTCGAGAGTTGGAGGTCAGATAGGCAGTCGCTCCATTTCAAATACTGGTATTCAGCTGCATCCGGTTAGACTGGAAGCCGACCCCAACATAGTTTGGAAAAGGTTAGGCATATAATGGTTATTGAAATGGCTGCGATTTAAGAGTTGTAAGGTCGTAGGTTCACCTAGACAGGCGCTTTACTTTTTATAAAATATTTAATCGCAACTGCTATCAAAACGTTGAAGGAAAACATCGTGAGGAAACCGGCATGTCGTAGAACATTCGAATACATAAAAGATAACATCTACTTACCCTCGGAAAGCACGTTAAGCTGTTGTCCCCGGCTGTCATTCGTGGACCTTTGACAGTCGTTAAGGGTCGTCAAGCTCGAAAGTGTGACAACCAGTCTTCCCAAGAGGTCATTGTATTATCCAGCAACTGGGTTGTGTAGGTCAGATTGGCAGTCGCTTCATATAAAATACTGGTATTCAGCTGCATCCACACACACACGCACACACACGCACACACACACACACACACACACACACACACACACGCACACACACACTCACACACACACACTGATTATGTGAGAGACAGAATTATTTTTTAAATTATGTTCAGCACTAAATGCGTTTAGTTGACAGGCCAGATGGCGTGGTTGGTTAAGTTAAGATACCACCTATCATGCCGCAGGTCGTGGGTTCCTGGATTCCCATCCAGGATTAAACATTTGTGTGCATGAACATGTCTGTTTGTCCTGAGTCTGGGTGTAATTATCTATATAAGTATGTATTTACAAAAAAAAAAAGTAGTATATGTAGTATATCAGTTATCTGGTTTCCATAGTACAAGCTCTGCTTAGTTTGGGATCAGATGACCGTGTGTGAATAATGTCCCAGGATAATTATTATTACACATATAGTTATTTGTGGTGCGGATGGGCCTAAGGAAGCATTATGATCAATTTTCAGTCCTTCACTGTTTGAAAAGATTTTGTTGCCGTACAATTTTTTAAGACATCATAACTAAAAATTGTTTCTCTACAAATAAACCAAAAATGTACACATAAAGCCCTAAACAGACCACCATAATCAACATCTATCGCAGCATAAAATATTAACGGACATTCTGAAAACACAGACACAATGAAATCCCTTTCCTTAGCAATCCTCGTAATGAACGCTGTGACAAACTGCATCGTAAACAATACTCAGACTTGCAAGTGTTTTCAGCACTTGACTGTATTAATTAATCTGGGGAAGATCTTCATACTTTTTGAGTTTGAAAAATAGGATTTTTCTATACATAAGAGAACAATCTGCCTAGCCTTTTCCCAACTATGTTGGGGTCGGCTTCCAGTCTAACTGGATGCAGCTGAATACCAGTATTTCACATGGAGCGACTGCCTATCTGACCTCCACAACCCAGTTACTGGGTAACGCGATACCCCTTGGTAAGACTGGTTGTCAGACTTTCGGGCTTCTGACTACCCGTAACGACTGTCAAAGATCCATGAATGACAGCCGGGACCAACGGCTTAACTTGCTTTCCGAGGCACGGAGGAATCTCGGAATGAAAAGATGGTCACCGATCCACAGACCAACCCCGGCAAGCGTAGCTTAACCTGATGGATCGACCCGTGCGGCTGTTATTACTTAGCCACGAGCTATACGAGTACATAAGAGAACGAGAGATATTATGTATGTAATCAGATCATGATTTTTTGCTATTTGTAGCAAAGGGTATGCATGCCACCTGCGTTAAGCTAGGTGTCACTAAAGGTGAATTAGATATTATATATAGGGTGACTGGTAATTAGTGACCTATACTTAAACACATGATTGTACTCATGATAACAAACAACTTTTACTATGGGACCAAAGCTGAAATCGCGAAAAAAAATCAGCTGCTTCCTACATTTTGACGAGTTATGCAAACATGAATGTATGGGACAGCTGATTTTTTTTCGCGATTACAGTTTTCGTCCCATAGTAAAAGTTGTTCATAATGATGAGTAAAATGACCCCTTAAAGTAAATCCTCGTTTAACCTAACACTCTGTATATACACAGTATTAAACAAAGTCTTGTAAGAATCGTGTTTTTATGTGACCGCTTAGGTCTTTTAACTACAAAACCAGATTTTGATGCAGTTTTTACCATCTTATAGGAAGTTTATTCCTGAATGTTTATGTCTATACAAAATGAATACGTCTTATTTAATTTAGATCAGAAATCTCGATGTTGTAACGTATCACCACATCAATAGACACATAGCACCCGTGCAAAGCAGAGGTTTTAAGACATTATCATCATTACCCATACATTGTTCTCTCATGAGAGGAAACTGTGAGTATAAACCTTACAAAACACTACAGTAAACAATTATTGCAGAATAAATATTGAATAACATTCTAAAAACGCAGACACAATGAAATCCCTTTCCTTAACAATCCTCGTAATTAACGGTGTGACAAAGTGCATCGTAAACAATAATTCCGTACAAGGCGTGAATAAGCTGATAATTCGACTTGCACGAAATTTTGAATTGTATAAAAATGGCATCTGGAATCGAATTGCACAACTGCAGTTTGCCGAGAATTATGAACTTATCGACTTACTCATTTTTATTCACCATATAAATTAGGCATTTCATGCCATTTTTATATAATTAAAAATTACTTGCAAGTCGACTTATCAACTTATTCACGCCTTGTACGGAATTATAAAGCCCGGTTTCCACCGCGAGCAGAGCCGACCCATTAAAGACTACGTTTCACTCGAAAGAGTAAATTGTATACTTGACGACTATTTCTTGGTGGAAATACAAGTATGCAGTTTACTCTTGCGAGTTAAACGGAGTCCTTAAGAGAATTGTGAAGCTGTAAATTTTCATAAAAAAGCGATAACGGTTTTCCCCCCGTAAACATAGTCTAATTTTCATATTTTTTGGAAATGTTGTAGGTATAATGAAAAACTAGGTCCGTACGTTTTTATTATAAAGAAATATTGCATACGGTATTAGTTATTAGCATCTAATTATCTATATTTTTGACATAAAAACTTCCTCGAGCGTTTTTTTTTTATTTTTTTATTATTAAATTGAATTTCTAAAAAAAAACGTACAGACTAGATTAAGGTGTACTGAATGTAATGAGACTAACATTGTCTCATTTTGTAAAGGTTTAGGGGGGTGAAAACGATATCGCCCGAAACAATATTTATGTAAATAATTGTATGAAATGTAGGTATTTGCCTCCAAGACTCGCGCCGCATGTCGGCACTTCACAATGAGTCTTCGTAATGAGTCCACTCCGCTCGTGGTGGTAACCGGGCTTCAGACTTGCAAACAATTTCAGCAGTTCACTGTATTAATTAATCAGAGGAAGATCTTCAAACTTTTTGAAACAGAATAGTAAGCGATAAAGCCGCCATATTTTGTATTGTTAAAACTTTTTGTTATATTTTCTGGTTTGGTTTGGTTATACAAGATCAAATTAAATTAGCTAGCAAAACTTCGGAGACGTGGTGGCTATCAACATTAAAACACGACAAAATAAAATTAAAATAGATGTGATGTTCTTTTTTTTGGGTCCACGGTCGCTCTTAGTAACTGATATTATAAGTGACTACACTATCAGCGGGTTACCTACAGACGTGGGTGTCTTTAAAGGTGAATAAGAATAGGTTTTTACCTTCATAAGGGTACCTGCACGGGAAAATGTGTCTTATATGGAGTATAATAAAGTGGTAAATAAATAAATAATATGAGAAGTAATACAAAGAAAAACGTCACTGAAAACTCGAAGATAAAGATAATTTATTTGTCATAACATGCGTTTACGCACAAATTAAAGTATGCAAGATCTTATAAAAAATTATGATGTCCGTACATGTTTTACCTGTCGAGGCGTACAAATTTATTTTTTTTTTGTTTTTACATAGCAATTAATCATAGTTTTTCACGTCCATACTTTCATCTTTATATTTTCATTAAAATTATTTTTTCCATGCATATTTTTTCAAACTAAGTTATTAAAGAATATGGAAATAACAATTTATAAGTAAAAAATAAACATGTCAAAAGGTATCCGCCAAGAAGTCTTGTACATTTTGATATGTAAAAAGTACAGCATCAAACCTAGTTTATTCAGAGATATTCAGTTTACTGTATTAATGACTGACAAACATTGAAGATTAAATAATATAAGCAGTTGGGCCCAGTGGTATCGGCCCCGACTTACGAATTGTAGGTCGTTGGTTCGAACCCGCAGGCTTATTACGTATCTTGCAGAAGCTTAGCGATAGCAAAATTGCTTTTCAATTGCGCAATAATTGCTTTTCAATCGCTGATACATAATATAGATTTGCGATTGAAAAGCAATTATTGCGCGTATTGACAAGCAATTTTGCTATCGCTAGGCTTCTGGTCAGATGCTTTACTTTGTATTAATAAATATTTTATTACCACTGCTCTCAGAACGGTAAACGAAAACATCGTGAGGAAACCAGCATGTCCTAGAACAACAAATAATAGAAGACATTTGACATGTACCTACGCAGTGGGTCCGCGTGTTGGATAACAGCCCACTTCTTCTTGAAGAGAGGAGGCCCGTGTCCCTGCAATTGGGGCCATTATAGGCTGATTATACTGTTAAGCTACAGTCACGAAGGAGGAGCTCGTGGCTAAGTAATAACAGCCGCACGGGTCGATCCATCAGGTTAAGCTACGCTTTCCGGGGTTGGTCCATAGATGGGCGACCATCTTTACATACCGAGACTCCTCCGTGCCTCCGAAAGCTCGGAAAGACGTTAAGCCGTTGGTCCCGGCTGTCATTCGTGGAACTTTGACAGTCGTTACGAGTCGTCAGAAGCACGAAAGTCTGACAACCAGTCTTGCCAAGTGGTATCGTATTACCCAGTAACTGGGTTGTGGAGGTCAGATAGGCAGTCGCTCTATGTAAAATACTGGTATTCAGCTGCATCTGGTTAGACTGGAAGCCGACTCCAACATAGTTGGGAAAAGGCTAGGCACATTATTTGATGTAGGTACAGTCACGAACCGGGATTGTTGAGCCACTAGCTTATCATCTTGACTTGGTTGTGTTACACGAATGCTGCCCGTGAAATTTGACATGTGACATTTCAATAACGAAAAACGGGCGGCATTCGTGTAACACAACCAAGTTAAAATGATAAGCTTGTGGCTCAACAATTCCGGTTCGTGACTGTCCCGTTCTGGTCAGATAGGCACTCGCTCCATACTGGTATTCAGATGCATCTGGTTAGACATGAAGTGAACCCCAACGTAGTTGGAAAAAGCCTAGGCAGATGAAAAGCAATCTGCCTAGCCTTTTCCCAAATATGTTCGAGTCGAGATTTCGCGAGATGTCAAGGTTAGTGGCAATTCAGTTATCTTGACCAGTCCAACGTCCATTGCTACGGCATCCTACAATTGCGTATTTTGTATTAAAGATAAATAAATAAATTGCACACGACTATATTTCCGACTGGGATAGTTAGAGAAACATGCAACATTATGTGAACCTGTTTCTCGTGAAATGTTATAACTGTCTTCCTGTAAGATATGTCTTAGATTGCTAATGATGGTGAGTGGTTCCTTGAATCTGCAGAATCGCGCTATTTTCTTCTTCGCAGACTTCCATGAGCACTTCCTGAGAAAAAAAATATGAGTGACTGCTTATCTAACCTTCACAATCCAGTTACTGGGTAATACGATACGATACCCGTTGGTAAGACCCATAACGACAGCCAAAGATCCACAAATGACAGCTGGGACCAACGGCTGAACGTGCTTTCCGAGGCACGGAGGAGTCTCAGTATGAAAAGATGGTCTCCCATCGACGGACCAACTCCGGCAAGCGTTGCTTAACCTGATGGATCGACCCGTGCGGCTGTTATTACTTAGCCACGACCTCCTCAGAAGATGCCGACATAATATGTATTGACTTAAAAAGCTGGTGTGTGCAATGATTAAAGCAATATCATTTCTGGCAATGAATTACCGGAATAATTATTGAGAGCCCATTTTCAACCGCATAGGAAGAGTTTAAGCCCTATAAGGCGCTGTTAATGACACTATTTTGCATACAAGCAAGTATCTATCTTCTTTATCTATCTTATTCCATTTCTGAGTCCCTTTTCCTTTCAAACATGTCCCGTATCGCAAAGATATCGATCTGATTGTACCCGATTTACTTAGAATTGAGAGCTTTACCTCACAGATGATCTTGTACAGAAAAATAGAGCAGCGATAGCTGAATACAAAGGTTTTAACGTAAAAATACAGGCAGCAGTTTTAGCTGGATTGCTGTGTATTGAATCGTGCTTTTGCAAACGTGTAGGTACGTTTCGATTTCTTTAACTGTCACATGGTTTATAGTATGTTAGAGTTTTTGATAGCTGTGTTAACATTAACTTGCTATCTAAACACTGGAGGTAATTGCGTAAAATACTTACAAACTCCATCGTAGACTTTGTCTCTCTCACCTCTGACCTAGACAATAGTCAAGAGGAAACCCGTCTCAAATAAAAAAAAAAAAGATCTCAGTCAATCTCATGCTTCGGAAAGCACGTTAAGCCGTTGGTCCCGGCTGTCATTCGTGGATCTTTGACTGTCATTACGGGTCATCAGAAGCCCGAAAGTCTGACAACCAGTCTTACTAAGGGGTATCGTATTACCCAGTAACTGGGTTGTGGAGGTCAGATAGGCAGTCGCTCCATGTAAAATACTGGTATTCAGCTGCATCCTGTTAGACTGGAAGCCGAACCCAACATAGTTGGGAAAAGTCTCGGCAGGTGATGATGATAACTTACAAATCACACTGATCCCAAGACTGCCTCGTTGGTCCAGTGGTCGCAAGCACTACTGCTGAGCATGAGGTCCTGGGTTCGGGTCAGGCAGTGTTATTGGGTTTTCCATCAGGTTTCCAATTCTCAGTAGCAGCCCGGAGTCTGGATTTGTGTCTGGATTTGTGTCCTATTACATGGGACTAACACATGTCTGGCGAAATGTGTGTGTTCTATATTTACACCTCTGCCCAATCCTTCGGGGATTACATTATTGACTATTCATCAATATTCATTGCGTTATGTACGATCGACAAAAGCTACGCCTTTCCAATTTTGAAACAATGTTGCTTGCAAGCTGCGACTGTACTTATGACAAAGTAAAACAAATGACCATAGGGGCGGGGTTTTTCAATGAATCAGTGTACACAAAAATCAACTTTAAGGTGTGAAGGCGTCCGTTTTGTCGATAGTACTTTACGTTCGATAGAGGTTGTATATTTACATACAACCTCTATCGAACGTAAAGTACTTTGTGTTTTAAGAATTTTTTTTTATTTGTGATGGGTTTGCTCTTGACTCTAGTCTAGGTCAGAGATGACAGAGAAAAAGTCGACGATGAAGTGAGCTTACCCAGAAGAAGCCTGTTCACTCTCACTTTGAAGAGATTAGGGTTGTATGCGTTCGGAAACACAGACGCAGGTAGTGAGTTCCAATCCTTTGCTGTGTGCATTATAAAAGACATTTGGAAGCGCTTAGTGCGAATTGGTGGAATAGCAACCAGATAGGGATGGTAACTGGCAGTGCGTCTAGATGTCCGATGGTAGGAGGCGGCCGGTGGAATGAGGTCGTGGAGTTCTCGGGCACACTCTCCGAAGTACAATCTGTAGAAGACCGACAAGAAGGCAAGCTTGCGGTGATGAGCCAAGCTATGAAGCTTGGCATCCACCAGTTTTACGATTCGAGTTAGTTTTAGCTAGTTTTAGGATTCGAGTAGAACTGTTTAATTTTAGAATCTATCACTACAAACTGTTCCGTCAAGGAGAAAAAGTCCTAATGTGTTTTAAATTGATTGCGGTATTAATACTCGTACATGTCTACCATCCAAAAAGCCTCTACGTTCTATTTTGTTGTGTTTGATTTCCGTAATTAGTCCTTCAAGTGGACCATTGTATGTGAGCCATGCCGGCCGTCGGTGGTTATTCCAACCAGCCCACCGGGTCCAGAAGTTGATCATGGCTTCTGGTTTGTTCAGAACATCTGTGTAAGATTTGGTTGTCCCGTGGATTTCTGTTTTAATCTGGGTAACGCCTGTGCATTCAAAGAGCACATGTGCGACGGTTTCTTCCATGTAAGTTCTGCACAGAGGGCTGTTTGTTATGGCCATTGTGTGAACGTGTTTGTTTAGTGAGCAGTGTCCTGTGATGGTCACCGTCACCAGGTGCAGGCCATTTCTATCCGGGCGTAAGAATCATCTGGTTAGTTTACCATTGGATGGCATAGCCTCCCTCCAAAAAGCCTCTTAATTACAATAACGTTGTTGAGCATAAGGGTTATGAAATTCATCTAAAATTCTTCTGAAGCATAAAAAATATGTATTAGGTATGTTGAAACTATGGGTACTTCCCGTCACTTGTCCTTTTTTATTTTTATTTGTGATGGATTTGCTCTTGACTCTAGTCTAGGTCAGAGGTGACAGAGACAAAGTCGACGATGGAGTGAGCTTACCCAGAATAAGCCCTAAAGGTTCATTAGAAAACCAGCTTTAATCTAATCAACTTTTTTAACGCAGCCTTGAGGCACACACTAATGTTTTATAAACATTTTTTTCACTTTTTTTTATGTGTAAACTTCTTTAAGTAAATTGAACGATTTTTCGTAGGGAAAAATATTATGAGTTCGCGTCACGTCACGTGACATGCTAATGTGACGTGTTGTGCTGTCAAGTTATTATTTCGGTGTATTTAATATAAATATATCGGGACTGGGGGCCGATTGGAGTTGGAATCTTCATCCTTATGCATTTTTAATGGGCGTAGATATGTTTTGCGGGCGAGATGAAATAGTCTGAAGTAGATTTTAGGTTAAGTAGGTATATTAGAACTTATTAAAATTAACAAAACGAAACGATAAACAGTTTCTAGGCACTTGTTATCCGCACGATGTCCGATGGTCAAGAGAGCTGCTCCGCGTCCCGCTGTAGCGCTCTCGTCGACTCGCACGAACGTCAGGCTAGACTCTGTCGAAGCGCGCCATCTTCACACTTGCGTTTCGTTGTCAATTGACATCCCGTACTCATGACCCTTCCGATATATATATATATATATATTTTTTAGTTATTAATTTTTTACGAATTAACTGTTTCCAAATAAACGTTATTCTTTGTTTTGAAATGGAGATGTTGGTCAGGTCATTGGTATAAACTGCTTGGTTGGTTTAGTTGAAGTAAGCGAGACTGACTTGACTAACAGACGGGGAGCTGAAAAGTTTTGAGTCTAGGTATGAGCCGCGGATGACTGAGACGGCATGATGTTTAAGTATTAATTAATTACTAAAAGTTTAAGAGTCCCACGAAGCATGCGTAGTTCATACAAACGAAATACAAAAATAATTTGTAAATCAAACATATTCTTAAGGTAATGTGTATTTATTCAGATTGGATTACAGAATATCTAGGTTCCTTTTGAAAAGACGCTGATTTGAAGACGAGATATGAGGAATTTAAAATTTCTATAGAAAACTTATTTTTCTCATATTTCCTGTTTAAATCAATGTTCTTATTTAATATATATTTGGGAACCTAGATATTCTATAATCCAATCGGTATAAATACACACTATCTTTAGAATATATTTGATTTACAAATTATTTTGGTATTTCGTTTGTATGAAATACGCATGCTTCGGGGGCGCCTTAATGATGCTAATGACATGAAACTTTGTATTTATACTAAAGAGGGTATTCGCAAATTAGTAATATGCAGCGCGAGACAATAATGACACTTGAAAGTACTAGGGCTAAAACTTTTCAGCACCCCTGGTACGACTCTGCTCACCCCTTAGGAAAACTGCATGTTGTTTTTAATATTATTTTAGGTTTGTTTAGTTTAATCATCGGATGTTTACGTTTTTGAAGGCTGCGTATTGGATAGCTGAACGCGTTATTTAATTAATTAGTCTTTTGTTAGCATTAATTCATGGGTAAACGGATGAATACAGGGCCGTTTAAGTGGAGCAATTTAATTGCTTCGCTTG
The DNA here is from genome assembly GCA_948252095.1 of Dicycla oo. Classification (NCBI taxonomy): domain Eukaryota; kingdom Metazoa; phylum Arthropoda; class Insecta; order Lepidoptera; family Noctuidae; genus Dicycla; species Dicycla oo. The sequence continues at coordinate 21,008,715 of OX411733.1, forward strand.
ATTTGACGCCTTAATTATTGTTATAGGGTGTGTATTGTTTAGATAGGACAGCGTTTGTTATTCAATCAGCCTCGCCTTTTCCCAACTATTTTGGGGTCGCCTTCCAGTCTAACCGGATGCAGCTGAATACCAGACTGCCTATCTGACCTCCACAACCCAGTTACTGGGAAATACGATACCCCTTGGTAAGACTGGTTGTCAGACTTTCGGGCTTCTGACAACCCGTAACGACTGTCACGAATGACAGCCGGGACCAACGGCGTAACGTGCTGCGTGCGAGGCACGGAGGAGATTCGGTATGAAAAGATGGTCACCCATCTACAGACCAAGCCCGGCAAGCGTAGCTTAACCTCATGGATCGACTCGTGCGGCTGTTATTACTTAGCCACGAGTACAGCGTTTGTTATAACTGATATTATATATAATAGGTTGGGGAAAAAGTTTCTTCGCATTTTTTAAGAAAATTCAAAACATTTTTTTATATAGTTTATTTACATTTAACTAAAGTATGTAGGTACCATTTTGTTCGATAACTTTTTGCCATCTTGTAGGTAGGGACATGATCCCATTGCTATAGAAATTTTGGGACTTCTGGCCAAAATACCGCGACAAGTGGTTTTGGCAGTCCTCTCGTGATGTTAACCTGACACTGCCTAAAGAATTCTGAAGAGACCGAAACAGGTGGAAATCTGAAGGTGCAAGGTCAGGACTATACGGCAGCTGCATTAACACCTCCCAGCCAAACTCTCTTAATTTTTGCTGAGTGGCTAAAGATGTGTGAGGTCTAGCGTTATCATGATGAAAAACCACACCCCTTCTGTTGATTAATTCCGGCCGTTTTCTCTCAACTTGTTGCTTTAATCTCATCAGTTGTTCGCAGTAGAGTTCAGAATCGATGGTCCTGCCTGGTGGTAACAGCTCGTAATGAATAATGCCCTTCCAATCCCACCACACACACAGTATCACCTTGTTGCGAGTTAACCCGGGTTTCGCCACAGTCTGTGAAACCTGACCGGCCTTTGACCACGACCTTTTTCGCACGTTCTTGTCATACGTGATCCACTTTTCATCACCAGTTATCAGCTTCTTCAAAAATGGTTCGGTTTCATTACGTCGTAATAAAGAATCACAAATGAGTACACGGTTCATTAGGTTTCGTTCAGTGAGCTCGTGGGGTACCCAAATGTCGAGCTTTTTTGTGTACCCAGTTTTTTTCAAATGCGCCAAAACTGTTTTGTGGTCAATTTCCAGTTCTTCGGCTACGTCGTAACTACTGATATGCAAATCTTGATCCACTTTTTCAAAAATGGCATCCATTTTATCCGTAATAGGGCGACCAGAGCGACGTGCATCTTTGACATCAAAATTTCCGGATTGAAAACGCTTAAACCAAATTTGTGCTACTCTCACAGACACTACACTAGATCCATAAACATCGCAAATTTTTTTCGCGGCTTGCGTTGCATTTTTACCTTTTTGTAGTAAAATTTTAAAATGTATCGAATTTCTTCATTAGATTCACTCATCTTGACGGTACGAAAAACAAATGAAAATCTTACATTTTGCTAATTTGAATTTGGAATTATGTTCTTTAAAATTTAAACTTTCAATGATACCAAGACCAGCCAGATACAAATAGTATAGCCAAAGAGATTTTATTACAAGTTCATACATACTATAATGCGAAAAGACTTTTTCCCCAACGTAATATATATATATATATATATATATATTTGTTTATTGTACAACGTCTACGAGAAAACAAATGACGGCGCCGAAGTAGTGACTGTACATTTCCAATGGCCGAATAATCTCATTTCTGTTGACGTCACATTCCTCGTGCAGTGGACAAAAACTCTTAATATAGACGATAAACAAATAATAAAGGGAATAATCCCTTCCTGATGACTGAACGAGACTCAATAGAAGTTTTATTGTTATAATGCCTAGATGGGCGTTTAGTGTCCCAAAAAGTGTTGCGAATTTTTTTTTGCTGAATTGACTTTAACCATTTTAGTTAGACTCAATCAATCAATCTGCCTAGCCTTTTCCCAACTATGTTGGGGTCGGCTTCCAGTCTAATCGGATGTAGCTGAATACCAGTATTTTACACGGAGCGACTGCCTATCTGACCTCCACAACCCAATTATTGGGTAATACGATACCCCTTGGTAAGACTGGTTGTCAGACTTTCGGGCTTCTGACGACCCGTAACGACTGCCAAAGATCAACGAATGACAGCCGGGACCAACGGCTTAACGTGCTTTCCGAGGCACGGAGGAGTCTCGGTATGAACAGATGGTCACGCATCTACGAACTAACCCCGGCAAGCGTAGCTTAAACTGATGGATCGACCCTTGCGGCTGTTATTTTTTAGCCACGACGTCCTATATTTTTTTACTTAGACTAACCGTGTCAAAATAGTACTTACATGACCAACTGGCGTGCGTGTATGACCAGCCAATCTATCATGTACATATCTCATCGTAAAAACTCAGGTGAAGTGAGTTGTCAGTACTGTCAATCCTTAGGCATCAGGTGGAATGATAGCTCACTTCACCTAGGTCACCACAGCACAGATCATTACAGATAGGACACTCCGCAAAATCATTTAAATAAAAAGTGACTCTTGCTACGACACAGTAAAGTGCAATTCAGGTCGCACAACGCTTATTCCCTACAGTTATATTCACCTACAAGTTGCCTATCATTTTATTTTATTTGAGATGGGTTTGTTTGCTATTGACTATAGTCTAGGTCAGAGGTGACAGAGACAAAGTCTAAGATAGAGTGAGCTTACCCAGAAGAAGCCTGTTCACTCTAACTTTGAAGAGATTCTGGTTGTATGCGTTCGGGAATACAGACGTAGGTAGTTAGTTCCACTCTTTTGCCGTGCGCATTATGAAGGATTTTCGGAAGCGCTTAGTGCGATTTGGTGGAATAGCAACTAGGTATGGATGGTAACTTGCAGTGTGTTTAGATCTAGATGTTCGATAGTAGTAGGGGGCCGGTGGAATGAGGTTGTGGTGTTCCTGAGTACACTCATCGAAGTACAGTCTATAGAAGACCGACAAGCACGTGATAGATTATTCAAAATATTTTGACTAAATATACAAAATAAATATAAGAATAAGTATGCTAAAATATGTGTGTGTCTATTTGTAAATGCCAATTTATGTCTACAATAATGCCAATAACAAACAGCTGTGAAATTGGTTTGATTTTTCATACTTTATTATTTTTACAGGTTAGATTTTAGGTTAAGTTTATTATAGCAATATAGAAAGCTACTAAGATCAATTATCGGGTTATCTCATGTTTAAATATAAAGATAAAAATAAATTATGATTTAACAAAATTATTAGCAAAAACTAGTAGCTCAAATATAATATTTTCTAAAACATGTGACCACCCCACTTGTTTACTCATTGGTATAAAAAGACTCGAGTCAAACGGATTGACACCAGGCTTGTCCTCTCAGATCCCGACGACCCCATAACTCTTCTCCAGGAGAGCAGTAGGGACCGTAGGAACAAAATCAAATCGACATTCCGACCTCGCCGCCGAGGTCCCTCGCGACGACCCCGTAATAATCGTCCTCCCCCCCGTCCCTTGCTCGGGTATGATGTGCCAGCTGGTGGCGTAGCTGAGCCTGTAGCTTTAAACTCCCCTGATAATAATAATTCAAATCTGATCCAGCCTGTCCCATCTTGCTGTCCTCCCCCCAGCGACGCCCTAAGCCGAGGCCCGTTCCCCACAGGGGGAGCCCTTAGCGTGTAGTCGCTTAGTCTGTAAGTTTTTTGCCCCTGGCTGGAGGCTTTGAGTTTTTCTTAAGGCAGCCACAGGATAGTCCGGTTAAGTAGTCTCGACCTCTCTAGGTCAACTACGAGATGCCATTCACAAAAAAAAAAAAAAAAAAACGGATTGACACACTGCTGGACCAACCGCCGAACCGGACGGAGCTCCTAGTTTGTGTTACCAGATAAAAAGCTAAGTAAATGTTAAATTGTTATTATTGTGTACCTATTAATTATGAATATAATATAATAATTAATTTATTCTTTTTATTTCTTTTCATTTACCCTAAAAAAATAATTTTAAGATATAAGGAATTATTTAATAACCTAATGCTTTATATACATATACTATTTGTGTGTATATATATGAATGTGAGTGAAGTATGATTATACACATATAATATGTCAGAGTGATGTCATACCTATTATGGTTTTAAGAAATCACATTGAATTAATGTTTTGTTTATCCATTTATGTAAATACATGGCGCCGAAGTAGTGACTGTACATTTCCAATGGCCGAATAATCTCATTTCTGTTGACGTCACATTCCTCGTGCAGTGGACAAAAACTCTTAATATAGACGATAAACAAATAATAAAGGGAATAATCCCTTCCTGATGACTGAACGAGACTCAATAGAAGTTTTATTGTTATAATGCCTAGATGGGCGTTTAGTGTCCCAAAAAGTGTTGCGAATTTTTTTTTGCTGAATTGACTTTAACCATTTTAGTTAGACTCAATCAATCAATCTGCCTAGCCTTTTCCCAACTATGTTGGGGTCGGCTTCCAGTCTAATCGGATGTAGCTGAATACCAGTATTTTACACGGAGCGACTGCCTATCTGACCTCCACAACCCAATTATTGGGTAATACGATACCCCTTGGTAAGACTGGTTGTCAGACTTTCGGGCTTCTGACGACCCGTAACGACTGCCAAAGATCAACGAATGACAGCCGGGACCAACGGCTTAACGTGCTTTCCGAGGCACGGAGGAGTCTCGGTATGAACAGATGGTCACGCATCTACGAACTAACCCCGGCAAGCGTAGCTTAAACTGATGGATCGACCCTTGCGGCTGTTATTTTTTAGCCACGACGTCCTATATTTTTTTACTTAGACTAACCGTGTCAAAATAGTACTTACATGACCAACTGGCGTGCGTGTATGACCAGCCAATCTATCATGTACATATCTCATCGTAAAAACTCAGGTGAAGTGAGTTGTCAGTACTGTCAATCCTTAGGCATCAGGTGGAATGATAGCTCACTTCACCTAGGTCACCACAGCACAGATCATTACAGATAGGACACTCCGCAAAATCATTTAAATAAAAAGTGACTCTTGCTACGACACAGTAAAGTGCAATTCAGGTCGCACAACGCTTATTCCCTACAGTTATATTCACCTACAAGTTGCCTATCATTTTATTTTATTTGAGATGGGTTTGTTTGCTATTGACTATAGTCTAGGTCAGAGGTGACAGAGACAAAGTCTAAGATAGAGTGAGCTTACCCAGAAGAAGCCTGTTCACTCTAACTTTGAAGAGATTCTGGTTGTATGCGTTCGGGAATACAGACGTAGGTAGTTAGTTCCACTCTTTTGCCGTGCGCATTATGAAGGATTTTCGGAAGCGCTTAGTGCGATTTGGTGGAATAGCAACTAGGTATGGATGGTAACTTGCAGTGTGTTTAGATCTAGATGTTCGATAGTAGTAGGGGGCCGGTGGAATGAGGTTGTGGTGTTCCTGAGTACACTCATCGAAGTACAGTCTATAGAAGACCGACAAGCACGTGATAGATTATTCAAAATATTTTGACTAAATATACAAAATAAATATAAGAATAAGTATGCTAAAATATGTGTGTGTCTATTTGTAAATGCCAATTTATGTCTACAATAATGCCAATAACAAACAGCTGTGAAATTGGTTTGATTTTTCATACTTTATTATTTTTACAGGTTAGATTTTAGGTTAAGTTTATTATAGCAATATAGAAAGCTACTAAGATCAATTATCGGGTTATCTCATGTTTAAATATAAAGATAAAAATAAATTATGATTTAACAAAATTATTAGCAAAAACTAGTAGCTCAAATATAATATTTTCTAAAACATGTGACCACCCCACTTGTTTACTCATTGGTATAAAAAGACTCGAGTCAAACGGATTGACACCAGGCTTGTCCTCTCAGATCCCGACGACCCCATAACTCTTCTCCAGGAGAGCAGTAGGGACCGTAGGAACAAAATCAAATCGACATTCCGACCTCGCCGCCGAGGTCCCTCGCGACGACCCCGTAATAATCGTCCTCCCCCCCGTCCCTTGCTCGGGTATGATGTGCCAGCTGGTGGCGTAGCTGAGCCTGTAGCTTTAAACTCCCCTGATAATAATAATTCAAATCTGATCCAGCCTGTCCCATCTTGCTGTCCTCCCCCCAGCGACGCCCTAAGCCGAGGCCCGTTCCCCACAGGGGGAGCCCTTAGCGTGTAGTCGCTTAGTCTGTAAGTTTTTTGCCCCTGGCTGGAGGCTTTGAGTTTTTCTTAAGGCAGCCACAGGATAGTCCGGTTAAGTAGTCTCGACCTCTCTAGGTCAACTACGAGATGCCATTCACAAAAAAAAAAAAAAAAAAACGGATTGACACACTGCTGGACCAACCGCCGAACCGGACGGAGCTCCTAGTTTGTGTTACCAGATAAAAAGCTAAGTAAATGTTAAATTGTTATTATTGTGTACCTATTAATTATGAATATAATATAATAATTAATTTATTCTTTTTATTTCTTTTCATTTACCCTAAAAAAATAATTTTAAGATATAAGGAATTATTTAATAACCTAATGCTTTATATACATATACTATTTGTGTGTATATATATGAATGTGAGTGAAGTATGATTATACACATATAATATGTCAGAGTGATGTCATACCTATTATGGTTTTAAGAAATCACATTGAATTAATGTTTTGTTTATCCATTTATGTAAATACATGGACATATACACATGAGCTTAAATATATAAAACATATATGTATATAATGAATATATACATGGATTAAAATATTACGTAGCTAAATAAACTATTCTCAGAAGTGGGATACAAACCCAAGACTAATGTGTTTTATATTTTCAGAAATTGTGAGCGTGGTTTCATAATGGATCCTACGGTTATTGAAAACTTACTGAAAACAATCCAAGCTGCATTGACGGATAAACGCCTAGGCGACGATATTATACTACCGCCATTTGATCCAGAGAAAAATGAAAATGGAGTTGATAGCTGGTGTCGCGCCATCCACTCTATCGCTGTGGATATGGGATGGAGTGACATTACAACAGTTGCTAAGGCAGGTAAGGCCCTGAAGGGTTCTGCATTATTGTGGTATGAGACTTGGGACCCTGAAGAGGGTAGAACATGGGAAATTTTCAAAACGACTTTGACTGATTTATACCCAGAAAAACGTAATCTTTCTGAAAAACTGTCCAGAGCAGTGTTGTTGACGTCTGAAAATACAGACTCTTACTGTGAATACGCTAGGGAAAAACTAAGATTATTTAAGCAAACGAAAATAGCATTTACCGAAGGTCAGTTAGTAGAACTTATCTGTGGAGGCATACATGATACCACAGTTAAAATGGCAGCACATAATAGTCGTGTTAATACTACTGCCGAACTAATATCACTATTTACGACATATGCCAAAATCCCCAAAAAGCGACCACTAGATCACAAAACTGATAAGACTGACTCCTTGAGTAATCCCAAACGATCTAGAATTGAAGACAAACGTTGTTTTCTTTGTAATAAAGCTGGTCACACCCGTGCTCAGTGTTTTTATAACCCAAATCGCGAACCCAATCAGTCAAAAGCTTCCACCTCATCGTCAACTTCTCGCCCCGTTCAATGTACATACTGTAAAAAGATAGGGCATACTGAAAATGTTTGTTTCTTTAAGCAACGAACTAACAATTCTAAAAATAATACAACCACAACAGATAATAAACATGATGTGAACTGTATTGCCAAAGTTGACAATCTCAAATTAACAAAGATTAACATTAAAGATGTTAGTTTAGACGCTCTTATCGACACTGGTGCTACATGTAGTGTCATCAAAGACTCCATAGCCAAACGACTGAACTGTAAACTAGATCCCCATTACACCACACTCTGTGGTGTTGGGTATGGCATCTTACATATTTTTGGTAAAATCACGGTGCCTGTAAAATTTAATGAAATCTGTACCGAAATAGAATTTAACGTAGCTAGAGATAATGAATTTAATTATGACTGTTTGATAGGTCGTAATATTGTACAATATTCAGATGTTTCAGTAGTTATGGATTCCATGGGGTGTAGGGTGACTCGCAGAATGATTCCATTATCGTCTGACGTTGTTAACGGTACGGACACGAGTACTGATGGGTTTGTATTACTGGATAACTTAATTAACCATTTAGATATTGGCCTTCAGACTAAAATAAAATCGGTTTTTAGTAAATTTCCATCCGTATTACCCTCTGAACACAATATTGGGACTGTCAAAACTGGTGCATTGCGTCTACGACTAAAACGAGATGAAGTTGTACATTATAGGCCATACAGACTAGCGCCCATTGAAAGAGAAAAAGTCAATGACATTTGCAAAGATCTTTTCAATAAAAATATAATCAGAGAAAGTGATTCCCCCTATGCTAGCCCAGTCTTACTTGTAAAAAAGAAAGACGGAACTGACCGTATGTGCGTCGATTTTAGAGCCCTTAATAAAATTATCGAAAAGGAACGATACCCCCTCCCTTTGATTGAGGACCAACTTGATAGATTGGGTAACTCGAAATATTATATCTCGATAGATATGAAAAGTGGATTTCACCACATTCCCGTTTTTGAAGACTCTATTAGATATACTGCTTTCGTTACTCCAGATAACCATTACGAATTTACAAAAATGCCTTTTGGTATATGTAATGGTCCATCTGTCTTTCAAAAAGCCATCAGCAAAGCTGTCCAGCACTTAAAATTTTTATTAGTATATATTGATGATCTGTTGATTCCGTTTAAGACTGAAATAGAAGGTTTACAATACTTAGAACTCACTTTAGATGCCCTTAGTGTAGCAGGATTTACTATAAATTTTAAAAAATGCAAATTTTTTGTAAATGAAATAGAGTATTTGGGCCGAAATGTCTCCGAAGAAGGAATAAGACCAAGTCAAAGTAAAATTACTGCCTTAACTGATTCTCCCACTCCTACATCTATCAAAGAGGTACGACAATTCATGGGATTAGCCAGTTATTTTCGTAGATTTATACCAGAGTTCGCTTCGAAAACCGCTGGTATCACCAAATTAACAAAGAAAAACCAAAAATGGGAATGGGGCGAAGACCAAGAGAAAGCTAAAGAATATGTTATAAAACATTTAATATCCTCTTTTAACTGTATTTGATCCAAAATTACCCACTGAGTTACATACAGACGCCAGTTCCATAGGTTACGGAGCCATTTTACTACAAAAAATAAATAATCAAAATAGAGTAGTAGCATATTTTAGCAAACGTACTACCCCTACTGAATCCAAATATTGTTCATACGATCTAGAAACATTAGCTATTTATAATGCCCTTAGACATTTCAGAGTATATTTGTTGGGAATAAATTTTACTATAGTAACAGACTGAAACTCTATCAAATCTACAATGACAAAAAAAGACTTGTCCCCTCGTGTAGCCAGATGGTGGACTTTTATGCAAGACTTCCAGTTCCAAATTTCATATAAAAAGGGAACATTTGTTCAACACGTTGATTACTTAAGTCGCAACCCAATAACTATAAAACCTTCGGTAAATATTATTGAAAACTCTAATTCTGATCCACCATCATGGTTAAAAGTTGCTCAGCAAAATGACCATGAATGTCAAGACCTATTGAACAAAGTCCGAATCGGTGACATTGATGCTAACCAATGTATTATTATTAACGACTTATTACATTATAAATCTGACTCTGACGAAGTACCAAAATTATTTGTTCCAAAGGGATATAGGCTAAGTATGCTACGACTTTATCATGACGAGAATTGCCATGTAGGTTACGATAAAACACTTAATAAACTTAAAGAATATTTTTGGTTCCCTAGCATGGCAGCTTTTACAAAAAAATATATCTCTCATTGCCTGATTTGCACTTTTCGGAAGGGTCATTCGGGACCAAAACAAGGTCTGCTCCATCCTCTAATAAAAACTATCCCATTTCATACTTTACATCTCGATTGTACCGGACCTTTTCGGCAGTCCGAGCATGGGTATAAGCACATATTGTTAATTGTCGACGGTTTTACAAAGTTTTGTATACTAAAAGCACTTAAGACTCTAGGAGGACAGGAATTAGTATTTGTTTTACGTGAGACTATAAGATTATTTGGCACCCCTTCCCAGATAATTACAGACCGAGGAACAAACTTTTCGTCAGATAATGTACAGTCCCTATTTAGAGAATTACAAATCCGACACCATATGATATCTACCGGTACACCTCGCGGTAACGGCCAAGTTGAACGTTACGTAGCAACAGTTATAAATATGCTAACTACAACAATTAATGATACTGCAGAATGGCCAAACGCTCTTTGGAATGTACAGCAATCCCTTAATACGACAATTCAAAAAACTACAGGATTTTCGCCCCTTAGACTGTTGATAGGTAGAGAAGGAAACATACCTCCCATACAAGCTTGCTTAGATGATGTGGCAGATGTGCCTAATCAGCCCCGAATTGACGTAAATACTGACCGTGACTTAGTACGACAAAGACTTAGTGAAAGCGCTACTAAATTTAAAGAACGTTTTGACAATACTAGACGAAATAATAAGACTTATTCTATGGGCGATACTGTTTACGTTAATCAAGACCATAGACGTCATGACAAACTTGCCCCTAAATTTAAAGGTCCGTATGAAATAATAGAAGTACTAGAAAATGACAGATTTAGGCTACGAGGTCAGAATAATATTAGGGCTATTACAGTAGCCAAGGAGAAATTACGAGCTTGGCCAGGCGAATGGCTAGAACAAAATATTGCTTTTGAAGAATCTTTGTAATTAGATCCGTGATAGATTATTATAAAGATATGATTGTTATTATTATAAGATATGATTATTATTATTTATGTATGAAATTATGTTGTATTACAAATATTTTTGTTAATTAATTCATAGATTATTATAGAGATATGATTGTTATTATTATAAGGATATGATTATTATTTCTGCATGAAATTGTTGTATTACAAATATTTTTGTTACTTTTACATTATAATAAAACATGTTCTTTTATCTACTTATGTTCTTTTTGTTCTACGAAAGACGTACACATATTTAATATTTTTCCGCTGGTCGATTTCTGATCAGATATTAACCTGAATATCATACTGCGGCGGGTGATAGGGTTAATATGTCATGGTTAGAAATCACAAAAAAAAAAAAAAATGATAACAATAATATATATTATACCGCTGGTCGATCTTTGACCTGATACTTCACTGAAATTCACACTGCAGCGCGTGATAGGTGCTTGTATGCCAAGGCCATAGATCAATAAAATATATACTGCTGGTTAACTAATCATTAATGCAGCAGGTACTAAACAAAACAGAAAATATTATATATACAGACTAATATAAGGGGTACTTCGAGAGCGAAGTACTGGTCAGTCTGGCCGTGATAGATTATTCAAAATATTTTGACTAAATATACAAAATAAATATAAGAATAAGTATGCTAAAATATGTGTGTGTCTATTTGTAAATGCCAATTTATGTCTACAATAATGCCAATAACAAACAGCTGTGAAATTGGTTTGATTTTACATACTTTATTATTTTTACAGGTTAGATTTTAGGTTAAGTTTATTATAGCAATATAGAAAGCTACTAAGATCAATTATCGGGTTATCTCATGTTTAAATATAAAGATAAAAATAAATTATGATTTAACAACATTATTAGCAAAAACTAGTAGCTCAAATATAATATTTTCTAAAACATGTGACCACCCCACTTGTTTACTCATTGGTATAAAAAGACTCGAGTCAAACGGATTGACACACTGCTGGACCAACCGCCGAACCGGACGGAGCTCCTAGTTTGTGTTACCAGATAAAAAGCTAAGTAAATGTTAAATTGTTATTATTGTGTACCTATTAATTATGAATATAATATAATAATTAATTTATTCTTTTTATTTCTTTTCATTTACCCTAAAAAAATAATTTTAAGATATAAGGAATTATTTAATAACCTAATGCTTTATATACATATACTATTTGTGTGTATATATATGAATGTGAGTGAAGTATGATTATACACATATAATATGTCAGAGTGATGTCATACCTATTATGGTTTTAAGAAATCACATTGAATTAATGTTTTGTTTATCCATTTATGTAAATACATGGACATATACACATGAGCCTAAATATATAAAACATATATGTATATAATGAATATATACATAGATTAAAATATTACGTAGCTAAATAAACTATTCCACGCAACCTTGCGGCGATGAGCCAGTACTGTCAATCTTTCTAACGCTAACTCTTATACCTGCTGATTACGACTGTCCTACTGAATTGGCCCAGTGAGATAGGCCCACTGCGTACTTGTAGTTTCATCCCTAAACTGCGGTGTCCCCTCTGTATTAATCTGTGACCACAGTGTCATTTTTATAGAACAGAAAATCAGGTTACCTTGTTATTTGTTAACCACACACAGACACACACTCTCGGGCAAGTGGGTCCTCGCGCCCAGTGCCCTTCGTGAGCACTGGGCGCGCGGACATATTGCACTCACAGACACAAATAGCACATCTCCTCTTTGTTTTGAATATGAATACTTTTCCTCTCAATACTTGGATCTTTTACAATATTGTAGTACGTACGTGCAATTTAATATTGTAATTTTAAGGGTGTGAGCCTTGGTATCTGTCATACAGGCGCCGACTCCTGTTACAAAGTTACGAAGTTACAGGCAGATTCAAACCTTTGTGAGAGACAAAGATTTGAATCTGCCTGTAACTTAGATATTATGTACCAAAATTGTACCTTTTTGAGAGAAAATAAATTACTAAAATTAGGTTTATGAACGTAAGCGAAGCAAACGGAGTATGTAAGTATTGTAGCAGGTGGCGTCCTGTAGTTTTTGCCTTCCGCCATGGGAAGAAGGCGTGTGTTTATGTATGTGTAACCACAGATTAATACAGATGGGACACTCCGCAGTTTAGATATGAAACTACAAGTATGCGGCGGGCCTGTCTTACTGGGCCAATTCTCTAGGACTGCTTCGGTCAGAAGGTAAAAGAGTTACGCGTTAGAAAGAGAGGCAACTTGTAGGTAAATATACTGTAGGTAATAAGCGTTGTGCGACCTGAATTGCACTTTATTATGTCGTAGCAACTGTCGCTTTTTATTTAAATGATTTTGCGGAGTCAGCCGTCGATGAACCGACGATCGGTCCGTATCCAAAAATCAGAACTGTTTATGAACCGACGTTCGGTTCCATAGTCTGACCATATTTAATAAGCGATTTATAGTCTGCGAACTGTACTTTACCCGCTCTAACTACTACAAAGTGTAGGAAAAAAAGACAAGGAAGGCATGACAGTCTTATGCTAAACATGTAACATTTGTTAAAGTATAAACTTAACCTATTTTTTGCCCGGCGCGCGGGTCGCCAAAATAAGGCGTGTTATTGTAAAGCTTGTGGGATGAAAAAAATGTATGGAGAGTTGTAAGTTTTCTTATTGTTTTATGTAAAACAGTTTATCTTTATGTAAATAAAATAAAAACTCTTTGAAATATTTATTTCATTTACTTAGAATACGTTTTTAACAACAAACTGGGAAAAATTCGCTCACTGTAGTATAATCAATAGAATATTAATTTGTAAGTCAGATACGAAGTAAAATCATTTTCTATTAAGCTTGGCTACAAAAAAATACAGCAGTTACCAATCAGTTTGCAACATTGTGGTTCGAACTACATGATAGGCCGCAAATTCGAAGCGTTGGCGCTCGCAGTATACAACATGGCGTTTCGTGGAACTGCTCACATATAGGCTCGTTTACCAGGGTCCATAAGAGTTTTTAGAACTACAGCGGACTTCCCTGTAGTTCTAAAAACTCTATGCCATACTCCCTTTATTTAATATTCGGCGACTGTGAAGCTGGAACGGATTTTATCGAAAAAAATGTTTTCCTAGCTACGTTCTATCAATCAATCTGCCTTTTCCCAACTATGTTGGGGTCGGCTTCCAGTCTAACCGGATGCAGCTGAATACCAGTATTTTACATGGAGCGACTGCCTATCTGACATCCACATTCTTTTCATGACCCAGTCACAACCCAGTAACTGCGTAATACGATAGCCCTTGGTAAGACTGGTTGTCAGACTTTCGGGCTTCTGACGACCCGCAACGACTGTCAAAGATCCACGAATGACAGCCGGGACCAACGGCTTAACGTGCTTTACGAGGCACGGAGGAATCTCGGTATGAAAATATGGTCACCCATCCACAGACCAACCCCGGCAAGCGTAGCTTAACCTGATGGATCGATCCGTGCGGCTGTTATTACTTAGCCACGAGCTCCTCATATCTATCATAAACTATAAATAATCGCTGAAGATACAATTATGGGAGTATTTCGGAAAGCCTTTGACAAGAGACTTCTAAAAATCGTTTTGGAACACAGTACGATTACTGTGTTCCAAAACGATTTTTAGAAGTCCTTTTAAAGTACGCCCCGTATAATTACTTGCTGCAAGTTGCAAGCCAGACAGCCCAGAAATAGAGGTCTTAGAAAAAAAATTGTAACAAAAGAAAGTATAATTGTGAACCTCGGAGACTTTTACTCGTGGAACTGAAAACACTATATATAAATAGGATCACTGAACTTTTAGCGCCGGTCTAGAAAACCTATAACAAAGTTTCTCAAAGGGGTGAAACACCTAAACACGTTTACACTTTCGAACAAGCTCCAAAAGCAGCTAAATAAAATTATCGACGCTACGAGAACAAGGGGCAAAAAATACTCCAGAAGGCTGGCTCGGCTCCATACAAATGAGCAAAAACAGGCGCACGCACACATAGACTCGTACGTAAGGCCATATTTGTTTTTTTTTTTATTTAAGGAAAAGTTTATTATGTTTTAAATATTTTTTTGAATTATATATTTCTTAATAATTTTTGTCCCTTAAAAATTTATAAATTATTTAAAATTTTTACCTATTATTAATATTTCAACTTTGCTAGCTTAGTTGTTAACTTTATTGTGAATGCTGTGGTCTCCTATAAGTGAGGGAGTACACCTACTTAATACATGATGTTGCCCTTTATTTGTGTGTCATGTATTCTGCACATCTTTTGATGAAAATCCTAAATCAATCTATCTGCCTGGCCTTTTCCCAACTATGTTGATGTCGGCTTCTAGTCCTACCGGATGCAGCTGAATGCCAGTATTTTACATAGAGCGACTGCCTATCTGACCTCCAAAATACGATAACCCTTGGTCTGATCTTGGTCTGAGACTGGTTGTCAGATTTTCGGGCTTCTGACGACCCGTAAGACTGTTAAAGCTCCACGAATGACATCCGAGACCAACGGCTTAACCTGCTTTCCGAGGCACGAGGAGTCTCGGTATGTAAAGATAGTCACCCATCCACGGACGAAACCCGGCAAGCGTAGCTTAACCTGATGCACCGACCAGTGCGGCTGTTATTACTTAGCCACGAGATCCTTAATAAATAAATAAAATAATTCAATAAATCTCAGAGAAACGCCAGTGGCGAGTGCGCTTGCATTCGCTGTTCGTGAAGCGTGTCTATATATATGTGCGTGTGTTTTTACTCGTTGTATGGAGCCGACCTTCTGTAACTATTGTGTGAATGGGCTTCTAAATAAATTCTTATGTTAACATGAGAACAGGTGTTACTCGTTGTTTCCACTAAAAAGGTTTGCAAACAAAATATTTTCAACGCTATCTCGGAATCCATTTGCGTCCTTTTTTCAGTTAAAGGGTAAGCTGTGTTTATGGAAGAGGGCTGAACTGTTTAGGGGCTATGTGTGAAAATGTCAGGGTCGAATATTACTTGGTTGAATTGTTATGTTATCATTTTCATGGGAGTTGGACATGTTGAGAGGATGAATGAAAGGCGACTAATAAAAAAAGTATTTACAAGGCAGATGTGAGTGGAAATTTGGGGAGGGGACGCCCTAAAATGATATATTATTATAGTGACCTTATTGGCGATGTTCTTCAGAAAGGTAAAGGGCGTAGTACTCGCAACAAAGTAGTAATAAATGATCAGATGTATGAACGTAAACATAGCAAAAGGAGTATTTAAAGATTGTAGCCCATAGCAGATACCCCCATGGAAAGAACGCGTAAGTTTATATATGTATGTGTTGGTCAAACTAACATTGAATAACACTGATTTTAATCAAATCATTTAATCAATGTTTTGATTTTACAAAAATATGCTTCAATTTATTTAATTCGACGGATAATTAAATTTCCGAATGAAAAGTTGTATTTCAGTAAACAAAAATAATTACGTCATCATTTAAACTTTATTTAGAAATCTCAATGAATTAATAAAAAAAAAACAATATAGCTTCTGCCCGCGACTTCGTCCGCATGAAATTTCTTGTTCCCCGACTTACCGCGTCGCATCGCATCGTTCACCCACGCTATTACTTCATTTTCGCTTAGCGTTCATTCGTTTTTAGGGGTACGTGCCAGAATGGTGAAAAGGAACGCTTATGGTGCGACTCAGTCTGTATGTCTATCCAACTATCACAGCTAGATATCTCAAGAATTACTAATGCTATCAACTTAAATTTTGGAATGGTTTTAGATGACGTTTGCCCAACTATTTTGCAAATAAGAAAGTTTTTTTTTTATTGCAACAGGGACTTAAATATTCGAAGTGAGGCTACTAGGGTATGTGGAGTATCATATGAAAGAGCGCTGTTTGCACATTCTCAAACATTTTTCTTTTTAGGGTACCTACCATACCTCAAAAGGAAACAAACGGAACCCTTATAGGATCACTCGTGTGTCTGTCTGGCTGTGCGTCTGTCACAGCCACTTTGCTGCAAACTTAATGGACGGATTAAGTTGAAATTTGGTACACTTATGAATTTTCGTGATCCAAACACGAACGTGTAACGAAAATAAACGAATTTTTAATATGGGGCTCAATTTCGGGGGGCAAATAAGAAAATTTAAAAAGTTTTGCATACTGTACCGTGTGACATATCAAATAAAAGGACTTACTGTAAGGGTCTCGAATATATATTTTTATAATTTTAAAATAAATTGTGCTAAAGTTATTTAAGAAATTAGATGTAAACTGACCATTCCCCCTCCTTATCTCCAAAACGGTTTAGCCAAAAATTTTGAAAAAAAAAAAACAGATAATACTTTTATAAAACCTATGAGAAGTCTATGGTCTTAAAATAACATGTTAAATCTCTCAATATTGCGCGTACAAACTTATATTTGCCGTTGGTATGTATGGAAGAACATGTTTTTCAACTACAAAGTTAAGGTTGTTCTTGGGATAAATTCATCTGAACTACGGAAGCCTTCATTGTGCGTGGTCCGACGCGCACTTGACCGGTTTTTTTTTAGGCCGAATAGTTTTCTGCTTTTGATGAAAAATGTAAAAAACAAAATACCGTTCCCCCTTATCTCCGAAGTTTGTATAGAGAAAAATCTGAAATTATTCTATGAGATAGAAGTCTATGTAAAGGTTACAGGAATAAAACGATGTCTCTAAATAGCTGTTTTTTATGGTATGGAACCCTCGGTGTGCGAGTCCGAGTCGCTCTTGGCCGATTTTGTCTTTTTGCTCGGCTTCTAAGGATCGTAGCGTGACAATTAGCCTGTAACCTGCCTCAAGATTTGGGATATCAAATGCAAAAAAAAAAAAATTAAATCCGACTGCTAGATCCAGAGATTAGCACGTTCAAATAAAAATAACAAACTCTTCAGCTTTACAATGTACAAGCGTCTGCTCGTGACTTCGTCCGCGTGAAATTTCCTCTCTCCGACCTACTCCGTCGTATCTCATCATCTGCCTGCATTATTACGTCGTTTCCTGACTTTTTTCTTTTTGCTCGGCTCCTAAGGGTCATAGCGTCATGTTAAATAGCCTATAGTTTTCCTCAAATGCAAAAAGACTATTTCTAATCTGACTGGTAAACCCAGAGATGAATAAACAAACAAACTCTTCAGCTTTATTATATATTATTAAGTAATAGCTTCTGCCTGCAGCTTCGCCCGCGTGGATATCGGAACGCTTTACATATAAACCTTTCTCTTGAACCACTCTATCGTGGTTAAATAGTTTTTGAGACCATCGCACATACAGACAGACGTGGCGGGGGATTTTGTTTTATAATATGTCGTTGCTAGTGTAGCGAGTAGACAAGTAAACTCGCGCACTAGAACGTAGCATAGAAATCACGCCACCTTTTAACACATTATCTGCGTTTGCATAAAGAATTCAGCAGAGAATGTGTTAAGCCCCGCCTCCGAGATAAGGATTTTAACTATGTGTGCATAGCGAAGCGCACACACGGACGACCGCCGCCTGCGATCCTTTTGTTTTGGACGATGACGCCCGCGTTGTGATCATACCTAACAGTGACGTTTTTGTGTGCCGGCTAGTATAAATACTGTGTTCCGATTGTCTTAAAGAACTCTCAGATCCCGACGACCCCATAACTCTTCTCCAGGAGAGCAGTAGGGACCGTAGGAACAAAAACAAATCGACATTCCGACCTCGCCGCCGGGGTCCCTCGCGACGACCCCGTAATAATCGTCCTCCCCCCCGTCCCTTGCTCGGGTATGAAGTGCCAGCTGGTGGCGTAGCTGAGCCTGTAGCTTTAAACTCCCCTGACAATAATAATTCTAATCTGATCCAGCCTGTCCCATCTTGCTGTCCTCCCCCCAGCGACGCCCTAAGCCGAGGCCCGTTCCCCACAGGGGGAGCCCTTAGCGTGTAGTCGCTTAGTCTGTAAGTTTTATGCCCTGGCGGAGGCTTTGAGTTCTCTTAAGGCAGCCACAGGATAGTCCGGTTAAGTAGTCTCGACCTCTCTAGGTCAACTACGAGATGCCATTTATATAAAAAAAAAAAGTCTTAAAGCTTTATTCTATTTTGTTCGCCTATTGTAGTAACTGAATATATATAGTACCTACTTGTTCTAAACTTATGGTTAGATCAGGTTTGAAATCCCAAAAAAGAGTCGCGACGTTATACTGATTAGAAATATAAGTAGGTATTTTAGACTAGAGACGTGTTGCTGGGGAGTTTGTTGCGCCACTTCTTCTCCCCAGTCCAAATACTAGGAAGTGGTGAAGGGTGGGGGCGCCTGCGTTTTAATTAAACTCATACGAGTCCTGACAAGTACGTAACCTACTCACCGGTCTGCTAGTATGTGCACAATAAGTAGACCAGGATAGTATTCTTCACACTCACTCGCATACCCACTTCACTAGCTTCGGCACGCGATTTCGTCCGCGAGAAATTTCTTGTTCGCCCGACCGACCCCGTCGCTTCGTTCTTGCTTAGCGTTCATTCTGACTTTTTTTTTTCGCTCGGCTCCCAAGGGTCGTAATGTGACGTTAAATAGCCTATAACCTTCCTCAAGAATTGAGCTATCAAATGCAAAAAGACTGGCAAAAATGGAAATACCATTTCCGAGGAGCTCGTGGCTAAGTAATAACAGCCGCACAGGTCGATCCATCAGGTTAAGCTACGCTTGCCGGGGTTGGTCTGTGGATGGGTGACCATCTTTTCATACCGAGATTCCTCCGTGCCTCGGAAAGCACGTTAAGCCGTTGGTCCCGGCTGTCATTCGTGGATCTTTGATAGTCGTTACGGGTCGTCAGAAGCCCGAAAGTCTGACAACCAGTCTTACCAAGGAGTATCGTATTACTCAGTAACTGGGTTGTGGAGGTCAGATAGGCAGTCGCTCCATGCGAAATACTGGTATTCAGCTGCATCCGGTTAGACTGTAAGCCGACCCCAACATAGTTGGGAAAAGGCTAGGCAGATTGATTGATTGAAACAATACCATTTCTCCCTACACGTACCCACACCATTAAAACATCAGAATGAAGATGTAGACTTACATTTTATCTCCAAAGTAATTCTCTTACTCGGGAGGCTGTAAAAATGGACTACATTCTTTAATCGACGTCCATTGCTCTCTTTTATTATAGCCTTTACGATGTTACCCTTATAATATCTTAATAAAGGAGGGTAGGGCCTAAAATATTAGGTCAAAAGCTAGCCTTTTGGAAGGATGACGAGTAATTTGAGTGGGTAGAATGTGATTTGATGGCTTTAATTTGAGTAAAGTACCCGGCTATAAATGCTCATCGATTTGCTTTTATTTTCATAATGACTTAATTAAATTGTGTCATTATTTCAAGACTTCTAATGTTAAATATTGTTAAGAATTCTATTGTCTTCTTATTCTTATTGCCTGTGGTAGGTACAGGCATTTAACATTATAAAAACATTTGTAAATGATTTCTAAGATTGCATGTTAAAATTTTACCAATTTTAATAGAGAACAAAGTATTTATTATTTATTTCATTTTTAGGATTCCGTAGTCAATAAGGAACCCTTATAGTTTTGTCATGTCCGTCTGTCCGACCGTCCGCAGCTTAGCTCAGAGATTTGGCATGGATATACATTATTAATCACGCTGACAAAGTGGTAAAATAAAATCAAGAAAAAACCATTTTTTAAGTACCCAGAATCGAACTGCCAGCTTTCATGCGATCATCCGAGAAAAAAACGCATCATTAGTAACCCGGGCCAGTAGCATCAGCGTCCTAAAAACAGTGACAGAGAGTTTATATTCTCCCATTTTGAGGCATCTTGTGGAGAAGATGGCCAGGTGAGAAACTTGTACCTTACTTGGTGATCTTTTGTGCAATACGCTTCAAACTCTAAAAATTACCTCAAACTCTAATAATAATACTATTTACTAATACTAGCTATAAGGTGTTACTATTATAGTTTTGTGTTGTACCAATAAAGAAATATTAATTGATGGATGATTGATTGATAGCATAATCGGCAATATATTACCACTGCTGGAAAGCAGGGCTCCTGTCTGAGAGACGGAGTGGTGGGCCGTTCCACCACGCGGGCCCAGTGCGGGTTGCTAGATGTCACATGTCTTCGAATTTTTGGTTCTAGAACATGCCGGTTTCCTCACGATGTTTTACTTCAACTTTTTGAGAGCAGTGGTGATGAAATTATTTACACAAAGTAAAGCACCGGGTTCGAACATACGATCTATATATTCTTCTTCTTCTTATCCGGTACGCTCTTGACAGAGCGGTCGTGATCGTTAAGTACTCGTAGCAGTATTGGAAGGGGCAGACGTGATGCACTTCACGACATTTCGCCACCGCTGCCTGTTAGAGGTCATCCTACTGCATTCGTTAACTGAACCCCCAATGGCAGACTTAATCTGGCCAGTCCAACGCGTGGGTGACCTTCCGCGCGGTCTAGTGCCTTCTACTTTCCCTTGGACGACAAGGCGTTCTATGGACTGATTATCACGCCGGGAAACATGTCCGAAAAATGTCAGGATGCGAGATTGTACTATCGAGAACAGACGCTGCCTGATACCGAGTTCTCGAAGTATCGAGACGTTCGTGCGAAACTCGGTCTACGAAACTCCAAGCATTCTTCTCCAGCACCACATTTCCAGAGCATCTATTTTCTGCCTTTCCACATCTCGCAAGGTCCAGGTTTCAGCTGCGTAAAGAAATATGGGGAATATAAGCGTCCTCACGAGCTTGGTCTTCGTGGCTTTAGTTATGTTTCTATTGCTCCATATTTTCCGCATCTTGTCCATCGCTGCTCTTGTGATGCCCATACGTCGTTTGATCTCATCGATGCACCCGCCATTGTTGGAAATTAGAGCCCCAAGATAGATATAAGATTGGACCACGTTGCAATTCGCGATTTGGGTCACTTCAGGCGAATTATTCCTGGCACGGTCAACAATCATCACCTGGGTCTTGCTGCGATTAATTTTTAGTCCAAACTCATGGCTCACTCGTTCCATCAATTCTACTTACTGGATGATTTTTTTTACCGTCTTGAACAATTTGGTACAATTGGAACGGAGTAGAAGCATACCTAGTTTTTTCAATAGCTTAGACTTAGAAATAAATACTACACATTTGAAGTAAACTAGAGCAATAAAAACAGAAAATTAGAAAAACTCTACAGATCGTTAAAAAATGTCAAAATTCAAATCATACGCAGGGTGCATAGTGCGTAATATTTGAATTTAGTCGAGGGCTCACGGGCTATTTGTATTAAGCGACATGTTTGGAACTTTACAGTAGAGCATTTCAGTTTCATTATTCGAAAAAATTACGTTGTAAAAAAGTATCAGTATTTTTTACGAAAAATTGGCCTATCGACGGTTAAGAATCAATAGTGTCTATCTCCGTTTTTTTATGTTTTCCACTTTTTAATTTAGATAGATATGATTATAACTCAATATCGGCCAGGATGTCGCTTAATACAAATAGCCCGTGAACCCTCGATAGTATTATTAAAAAAAAAAAAAAAAAAAACTAGGTATGCCATAGGCTTCTACTCCGTTCAACTATTATGCCCTATTTTTTTCAAGAAGGTAAAAAAAGTCACCCAGTACAACTCTTAAATCTCAGCCGTTATCACTGGGCCACCATAACTCACAATTTACGCCCGGTGTTCCCAATATAATTATACAATACAATTATATAATAATACAATATTTTTAATTGTACAATACTAAAATATAGTAAGGAAAAAATCCTGACTACAAAACCACATTACTGAAAAGAGAAAAACAAGCGTTACAATTACGTATAGAATTTAGGTATCGCATGCGGGGACAAACAAAAGTTACACCATATTTCAGGTTCTTGGTTTGTCCCCAGCTGCGATACCAAATTTCTATAGATGATAATGCTTGTTTTTCTCTTTTCAGTTATGTGTTTTTGCAGTCGGGTTTTCCGTTTTGTTTTTTCAATAATTTGCTTTGTTCCAAACTTTTTAGTTTGATAAATAATAATTATATATTTGGAATCGACTCAATATTAGCTTTTGTCTACCAATCAAAATCAATCTACCTAGCCTTTTCCCAACTTTGTTGGGGTCGGCTTCCAGTCTAACCGGATGCAGCTGAATACCAGTATTTTACATGGAGCGACTGCCTATCTGACTTCCACAACCCACTTACTGGGTAATACGATACCCCTTGGTAAGACTGGTTGTCAGACTTTCGGGCTTCTGACGACCCGTAACGACTGTCAAAGATCCACAAATGACAGCCGGGACCAACGGCTTAACGTGCTTTCCGAGGCACGGAGGAGTCTCGGTATGAAAAGATGGTCGCCCATCTACAGACCAACCGCGGCATGCGTAGCTTAACCTGATGGACCGACTCATGCGGCTGTTATTACTTAGCCACGAGCTCCTCCCACTATTAAAGTACCAATTAAAGTACCAATTTTGTCTACCAATATTAAAGTAATTTTTATTTTTGTTCTATTTCCAGATGAAAAATATAAATATCAATTATATAGACTTTGTCACTCGTACAATTATGACAAATCTAACGACACCTCTTATGTTAAAATCTATCAAGCCGTTTAGACTACAGAGCGTGACAAAGAAATTGCACATACAATACTCTCGAATAACATGACCCTCCTCGGGCAGTCTGGTAATGACTATAAAATTACGTTATAAAGTGTTGCAAACCACAGCGACTCAGGTAAATGTGAAAAGCGTAATAAATAAAGTTATATAAAAGATACGCTAACTTAAAGATTAGCTGCCCGAGGCAAAAATAATTATTTCTGTCTTACTAAGACATTAATCACAATCTCCTGGCTTCAATAATAATTGACTTAGGTGCCCTAGTTAAAGCGAACTTGTTGCTTCCAAGAACAAGTAGATTTTTTAAATCTTCATAATTCTTATAATGTTAGTAGTCTCTTGTTATCATATTCCTGTCGTCTATATCCCAATTTATTTGGGGTCGTGACAATAAGTATTTTTCTTATCAATTAATCAATCTGCCTAGCCTTTTTCTAAGTATGTTGGGGTCGGCTTCCAGTCTAACCGGATACAGCTGAATACCTGCATTTTATACGGAGCGACTGCCTATCTGACCTCCACAACCCAGTAACTGGGTAATACGGTAAACCTTGGTAAGACTGGTTGTCAGACTTTCGGGCTTCTGACGACCCGTAACGACTGTCAAAGATCCACGATTGACAGCCGGGACTTAACGTGCTTTCCGAGGCACGGAGGAGTCTCGGTATGTAAAGATGGTCACCGGTCCACGGAGCAACCCCGTCAAGCGTAGCTTAACCTGATGGATCGTGCGGCTTTTATTACTTAACCTAGAGCTCCTCCTGTGTCTGTGTATGCGTTTTTCTTATATACTTCTCTTTTAGTCGTCATCTCGGTAGTTACCCCCTTTCTAGCCATATCATCTAACACAGTCCCCCCACTCCCCCTACAGACTTCCTTTACTCTTATAGTCATCCAGATTCATACAAAAACCTTTCTCATGACATTTTCCTCACTCCTCCGTTAGTAGTCTTTTGTGAAAGGCAAAAAAAAAAACATTTAATTGAAGCTAAAAGAAGTCCAGCTTATCCATTTAAAAGATATAAAGAATAAATATAATGCTTGCTTTTCCATCCGATTACACGATTCTACATGAAAGATAACTATCTTTTACGTACCTACACCGTTTAATCATGATTTTCGTACAGTTTATCTTTTTTCTTTTATAGTTGATCATCTTTTGTAGACTTCCGTTCCTCAAAAGGAAAAAACGAAACCCTTATAGGATCACTCGTGTGTTTGTCTGTCCGTCTGTCACACCTAATTTGCTCCGAATCTAATGGACTGATTAAGTTGAAATTTGGTACACGTATGTATTTATATGACCCAAACACGGACGTGTAACGTAAATACATAAATAAATTTTGAATATAGAGGTAAATTTTGGGGGGCAAATAAGAAAATTAAAAAAAAGTTTTGCAATCTGTACCGTGTCAAATGTAAACGTATCAAATGAATGGGCTTACTGTGAGGGTCTCAAACAGATATTATAATCACATTTTGTATACTGTACAAAATTTACAGTGTAGTGTAGTGGTTATCCGTAAGATGCACTTTTAAGAAGTTATAAGTCAAAAACTGAAAGAAGTTCGAAAGTTTCTAGGTTTTTCGAGCACCACGCAGTTCTTGCAAGCTTGGTTTTACATTATTAGTATCTATTCAAACAACGTCACAATAAATCAGTACAGTGCAATTTTTTACGACCTACCGTGATTGGCCTAGAACACCTTTGTAAAATACCACTTAAAGTTGAAATAATAAATAAAAATGTTTATTTCAATTACAACGTCCATAACAAACAAGATTTGGAGATCACCTTTTAAGCAAGCTCTTCCAGTAGCTTTAACCAATTCAATCGCAACTGAGTGTAAAACTAAAAATCAGACAAAAACATTAAAATAACAGATTATATTCAAATAAAGAGAGGCGAACTACAAATTTCGTTAATTTATAGTTTGCCCCCTCCATTAACTACAAAGAAAAGGGCTAAAATGCGCGTGTTTGTGTGGTGTGTGCGAGTATGTGTGGGTGTGTAGAGTGTAAAGTGAAATACTTTTACGAAAACTATTTCAAAATTAGTGCGGTACTGGTTATATTTGCTGACTTAATTTTTCATACATGCTTGCCACCACATATGGACCTAGTTATGCAGAAAGCAGCCATATGTCACTTTTTCCAAAAATGAGTTATAAACACAGTCATACTAATTTCGACATACAAGATTTTTTGCAAAAACAGCCATGTCGATATCTCTATTTATCACGGAGATATGAGCCGTCAAATGCAGCCTTGTCCATACATCCATGATGCAACCATCGACAGAAAAATGCTTATAACTCTGTTTGTACTTTTCCCGACATGGCTGCTTTCTGCATAACACGGTCCATTTTCTATTTTATAGGAAGCGGTTTATTTTATTTACGAGTTTAATATTAACCGTACAGGCAAAGTGCTTCAGTATGATGGATAGAATCACCCCCTTGATGTTTACGGATAATAAAATTGGCAGCCCGTTTGTATGGCACTGTTGCGAAAACGATTGTCACGTAAACCAATTTACAATTTCGTGAAATCCGCTTCCGCCTATGAGATTGCGCCAGTCACGAAGATCTGGTGATCTATTGTTCTCCGAGGGGTCAACGACCGCGCACACACCGGGTGCGTGAGAGTTGTACCAGCCGAGGTGACGACGTCCTTGAGCTCCGAGCTGACGGCGTGCACACGAAGCTGCCTGCGCGCGCGCCGATTTACGAGCATCAGTCTACACTCGACTAGTTACCATACCAGACGGGCCGCGCCGCGCTTTGTTATCGCTTTTACACCTAATTGCTCTTTAAAATAATCTTAAATAATATAGTATAATAATCGTTAATAATATTCTTCATTCTGTCTCTCATCTCTACTCATCCTTCCGCTATGCTTCACTCAGATCTAATACAAACAACATACTGAGTTCAATTCCCGACTCAAATATAATTGGTCAAACCAACCAATTCCTACAGCACATCCGATGTTGAGCGATATCTTCTATCTAGCACATGTATGCATAATCAGCCTATATTGTTCCGACTGCCGAGACATAGGCCTCCTCTCTGTGAGAGGGAGTGGGCTGTAATCCACCACGCGGGCCCAGTGCGGGTTGGTAGATGTCACATGTCTTCGATTTTTGTATAATTTAGGACATGTGCACATTTTCCTCACAATGTTTTCTTCACCGTTTTGAGAGCTGTGGTGATGAAACAAATTACGTAAAGCGTCTGCTGGTGTTCGAACCCACGACCACGACACGTTAGTTGGGGCCGTTGTTACCACTGGTCCACTACAGCCCATAACCTCTACTTATTACAACACTAGGTACAGACGCCAGCACATCAAGGTACTACAATCTGTCAAATATCTTTAATAGATTTTCAACTCTATCACTAAAGCATTAGGTTTAATTTCGATTGGGAAAATTTGACAGTTTCGGGTAGCTTGACCTGCTGGCGTCTGTACATAATTATTTATATCTGAACTCTTAAACACGTACTTCTCTTCTCAATATATCAAAAGCCTCAATTTCCACCGACTTCCAAAGATTAATACTAGGACATCATCTGTCTAGCCTTTTCCTAACTATTTTTGGGGTCGGCTTTAATACTAATATAAACTACATGGAGCGACTGCCTATCTGATCTCCACAACCCAGGTACTGAATAAAACGATATCCCTTGGTAAGACTGGTTGTCAGATTTTCGGGCTTCTAAAGACCCGTAATGACAGCTAATATCCACGAATGACAACCAAGACCAATAGCTTAACGTACTTTCCGAGGCGAAGATTGATCTTGGTATGTAAAGATGGTCACCTATCCATGGACCAACCGCGGCAAGCGTAACTTAACCTGATCGATCGATCCGTGTGGCTGTTATTATTCAGCCATAGGCCCCCCTGATTCCTAGTAGGACAAAATTCTTATAGTAATGTAACTGAATTAGAACTAATGCTCTTGTTAATGAATTACTTTTATTTCCTTATCTGTTAGTGCAGGAAAACATCGAAAAAAGGTGAGTGTGAAAAAGCGACCACTTCAATACGAGAGCTGAAAAGTTTTGAGCCTAAGTACCTTCAAGTGTCATTATTGTCTCGCACATTATATTAATAATTAGCGAATACCCTCTTTAGTATAAATACAGAGTTTCATGTCATTAGCATCATTACGCTTTTAGTAATTAATCCGTAAACATCATCATGTCTCAGTCATCCGCTGCCCATCTTTAGGCTCAAACTTTTCAGCCCCCCGGTACACTGGATATAACATTCTTAAACGCGCTATTGTTGCTCAGATTTGCTATAGGGCTTAAAAAACTTAGCGTACCGGACGTAGCGGTAAAACTTCGGCCTCGACCTGGGTAATGGATAATAACCACTTTTCACGACGTACTTAATTTTGCTCTGTTTGTCAACCAATCACATAAAAATCAAGTTATTTTAGTTCTTCGAGGAAGTAATTCGTTGTCTTACAAATAAACTACTTTTTGTACTTTGTGTTACTTGTTTCATTCATGGAAGCATCTAAAGCTAGTTGCCTTTTAGAATGCGCACAGCAAAAGAGTGGAACTCACTACCTGCGTCTGTTTCCGAGCGCATACAACCAGAATCTGTTCAAAGTGAGAGTGAACAGGCTTCTTCTGGGTAAGCTCACTCCATGGTCGACTCTGTCTCTGTCGCCTCCGACCTAGACTAGAGTCAAGAGCAAAACCATCTTAAATTAAAAAAAAAAATAAAAAATACAAAATTTTTGATAAACACCTACCTACATACATTACGAGTCAACCGTCCACAACATTGCTACAATTACCCAGTGTCCGCACTTCCCCACTATCCTCTCAATGCTGTCCGACGTTTCTGTTATTTACTAAGCTGCAGACAATTGCTGTCGGAAAAGTTTACGAGAAAGCGCTCATAGAGCTGTAGTAGTCTTTTGTTTTCCTTTGTCATTATTCTGTTGTAGAAGGAATAAACATTTTGTCTGTTAAAGGCTTTTGGAAATATAGGGTTCAGTGGGGTTGAAGATCAAGTTAAGTGGTTGTAATTTGGTGGAATTCTGTCCAGTATTAGATGGCTATAAGTTACAGTAAGAAGAGCTCACGAGAACCAACATTTTTAAAACAATGATTATACAACTATACGTATACTGATCCATGTAACTGCAGAAAACTCGACCCCCGTCATACAGGATGCCCTAGTTCAGGGGTCGAGACCTCATTGATGTAACGAACGCTGAAGTTTTTGAAATAAAAATTACTTACTTACAACTAAAGCTATTTAAAACGGGATATTTAGCGTATTTTTTTATTCGATCTTCACCAAATATTTATGAGACTAACTTAAAGCACCTTTCAAATAAAAAATAACCTTCGAATTAGGATCTTATAAGACGGACATATCCAGTTGCTCCCTTTTTGCCCCTTTTTTGAGCCAATCAAAAATTCCCGACGGCAAAAAAATTCTATAAAGTTTTAAAACCTGTATACCAAGTTTCGTCCGGATCGGTTGTAAAATACGACCTGTAGAGGAGTACCAACAAACTGACAAAGAAAAGCAAATTTTGCCAGACTTGAAGCACAGACGCTTCGCTCGCTCGTTCAATTAAATACAACCACTGACTTTCGCTACAGAGGAAAGTCTTGAATTATTCTGGAAATTCCATCGAGCAGGGAGAAAGCGTATAAAATGCTTTTTCGTTTTCTAGGGTTCCGTATCTCAAAAGCAAAAAACAGAACCCTTAGGCGCCGTCCTATTGCCATCGCTCGTACGATGATATCTGCGTCCGACGAGAATGATCGTGCGACCGTGCGTTTAAACATACTGATATCTACGAAATTTCCTATTGAAGATCGCGCGATCAACAAAAACTGTGCATCTCTGATAACACCCCATTTCGAGTGTGATCGCATCGCTCCAAAACAGGACACACAATTTCTTTTCGCGCGAGCGGTTTCATCGCACGAGCGATGACGGCGCCTTATAGGATCACTTTTTTGTCCATCTGTCTGGCAAGATCATTTATCGTAGAAACACGTGGAGGTATCAAATTTTAATTAAAATCATATACTCAGGTTACAGGCCCTTGAAGCTGTGAAAAAAACAACCTTCTAAGTTAACGTGAAAAAAGATACAGTCGTTTATGCCGCAAAAAACCTATATTTCGACACTCTCAAGGGAATCAATATTTATAGGGTACTTCCCGTTGACCTAGAGTCATGAAATTTGCCAAAAAGGAAGGTCTTACGGCACAAGTAACGGAAGAAGTCCGAAAATCATTAATTTGTAATTTTATCACATTAAAAAAAAATGGGTTTACAAACTTAAAGCACATGTTTTTCAACTACCATGATAAGATTGTTCCTAGGATATATTCTTTTCAACTATTGAACCCTCCATTGTGCGTAGTCAGACACGCAAACAACCAGTTTTTTAATGAAAAAAACATTTGCACGGTAAAATGACAAGCTGATTTTATCATCATTTTAATTAATATCAATCGAACTCTATTGTTTTTTATTTCAATTTAGTTGACTACTTTCGGGTGGAGGAGCTCGTGGCTAAGTAATAACAGCCACACGGGTCGATCCATCAGGTTAAGCTACGCTTGCCGGGGTTGATCTGTGGATGGGTGACCATCTTTTCATACCGAGACTCCTTCGTGCCTCGGAAAGCACGTTAAGCCATTGGTCCCGGCTGTCATTCGTGGATCTTTGACGGTCGTTACGGGTCGTCAGAAGCCCGAAAGTCTGACAACCAGTCTTACCAAGGGGTATCTTATTACCCAGTAACTGGGTTGTGGAGGTCAGATAGGCAGTCGCTCTATGTAAAATAATGGTATTCAGCTGCATCCGGTTAGGCTGGAAGCCAACCCCAACATAGTTGGGAAAAGGCTAGGCAGATTGATTGAGTTGACTACTTTCGGGTCTGGTTTTGTGCCTGATTGATGGCAATAAAATTGGCCTCTCTTACATGGAACTTAAACATAACTGGCGAGATGTGGGTGTAGTATATACACATCTCTGCCTCACACATCGGGGGGAAGAGGCGTCATGTTATGTGTTGCTCTCGGAAAGTTAAGAAATTGTGGCATCATTTAATAAAGTCTTATGAAGGTGGGATATATTATTAATCATTTACTTTCTCTCAATGCTTTGAAAGCACTGCTTGCCAATAGCATTATCAATCAGCCTAGCCTTTTCCTAATTATGTTGGGGTCGGTTTCCAGTCTAACCGGATGCAGCTGAATACCAGTATTTTACATGGAGCGACTGCCTATCTGACCTCCACAACCCAGTTACTGGGTGATAAGATACCCCTTGGTATGACTGGTTGTCAGACTTTCAGGCTTCTTATGACCCGTAACGACTGTCAAAGGCGTCTCGGTATGTAAAGACGGTCACCCATCCACGAACCAACCCCGGCAAGTGTAGCTTAACCTGATGGATCAACTCGTGCGGCTGTTATTACTTAGCCACGAGCTCCTCCTATGCCAATAACATTATCTGATCTAGAAAAATATAATAGACAATAACGTATGATGGTGAACACGTAGCCAAAATAATTTATATACCCAAACCAGAGCCGAATATAAACATTACCATCTGCTAACCCAATGCGTATAGGCACACAGCACCTGTGTGACTCACGTACGTCATAACTTGCGGGTTATGGCGGAACGTGGTAACACTAGGCTGTCGGATTTGCATACGAGTGGAATTATTGTGAGAGAGGATTTAAAGGCTCATTTACATGAGGTGAATAACTCGCCTGGAATGGGCGATTGTTTAAAAGAGATAAAAAAAACAGCCATGTGCGTGTCGGACCACGCACAATGAGGGGTTTTGTAGTTGGAATGAAATTACCCATACATTCCAACTGCAAATGTAAGTTTGTACGAGCAATATGGAGAGATTTACCATGTTACTCTTCGTATAGGTTTTCCTATAATCTATAATTATAGGTAAGTATAACTAATTTCTGTATTTTTTCAAAATTTACATTTTTTGTCTATTTTCTTAAATAACTTTAAAATAAAATATTTTAAAATTATTAAAAAAATCTATTCGAGACTCTCACAGAAAGCCCTTCAATTTGATGTATCAGACGGTACAGTTTGCAAAACATATATATTATTTTTATGACTGTTTGTCCTAAATCTGGGTGTAATTATCTATATAAGTATGTATTTACAAAAAAAAAAGTAGTATATGTAGTATATCAGTTATCTGGTTTCCATAGTACAAGCTCTGCTTAGTTTGGGATCAGATGACCGTGTGTGACCGTGGGTTTTGCGTAGGGCACGTTTTGACCATGTCGGACATATCGGGGCCAGGCTGGCTTCGCACCCTCCGGGTAGTAAACAGTTCTGGTCCCTGTCTAAAGCGGTTGAAACGAATTTCTGTCGTCCCACTTTACCTCCTATGATGAAACCTGATGGGTCGCTGGCTCACTCTGCAACTGAGAAGGCAAATTTATTTGCATCTCTCTTCGCAAGCAATTCACGTCTGGACGCTGGCTCAAAGCAACCACCTACTGTACCTCATTGTGACTCCTCGATGCCGGAGATCGCAGTACACATTAAAGAGGTCCGAAGAGTATTGTGCAGTCTAGACGTGAACAAGGCCAGCGGGCCTGACGGCATTCCAGCGAGAGTGTTGAGGCAGTGTGCGCCTGAACTGTCTCCTGTATTGACACGTTTGTTCCGCCTCTCTCTTGAAAAAAGAACGGTGCCGAAATCCTGGAAGCTTGCAAATGTACAACCAGTGCCCAAAAAAGGCGACCATGCAGACCCTGCCCATTACCGTCCGATCGCCATTACCTCCATTCTGTGCAAAGTTTTGGAAAGGGTACTGAACAATAAGTTGCTGAACTACCTTGAAGACAATGATCTCCTCAGTGACCGTCAATATGGCTTTCGCCGGGGACGGTCAACTGGCGATCTTCTTGTGTATGTCACGCACTGCTTTGGCGAAGCCATCGAGAAACACGGCGAAGCACTGGCTGTATCGCTTGACATCTCGAAGGCCTTTGACAGGGTCTGGCACGCTGCTCTGCTCAGCAAGCTTCCTGCTTATGGAATCCCAGCTGATTTTTGTAGCTGGATATCAGATTTTCTTAGTGAACGGTCGATTAGAGTAGTTGTTGATGGCTGCTCTTCTGACCTTATGGCTATTGATGCTGGAGTTCCTCAGGGGTCTGTTCTCTCTGCAACTCTTTTCCTGCTGCACATCAATGACCTGCTTCGGCCTGGTATTGTTGGGTACGCAGATGACAGTACAGTTTCAGAGAGATACTTGTCCAGCGCAAAAACCAGCGGGGCTGAAGTTCGTTCCTTGAGAGAGGCCATGGTAGAGCGGACAGATTTGACCTTAAGCTTTGTCTCCCAGTGGGGTGATGATAATCTGGTCTCTTTTAACGCCACCAAAACGCAGGCGTGTCTTTTTACCGCTAAAAAGAGTCGTTTCGCCCAAACTCCTACTTTTCGGGGTACATCTGTTCCTGTAACTGATCGACTTGAGCTCCTAGGCATGGAGTTGACATCTGGTCTCAACTTCGGCGCCACCATCGAGTACAAGGCCCAAACTGCGGCCAAGAAACTGGGCATCCTAAATAGGGTGAAGCGATACTTTACGCCTGGACAGCTTTTAACCCTTTACAAAGCGCAAGTCCGATCCTGCATGGAGTATTGCAGTCACCTTTGGGATGGATCAGCTAAGTACCAACTAGCCGCGCTTGACTCGGTGGAACGCAGAGCTAAGAGGCTCATTGGCGACGTAAAACTGGTGGATGCCAAGCTTCATTGCTTGGCTCATCGCCGCAAGGTTGCCTGCTTGTCGGTCTTCTACAGATTGTACTTCGGAGAGTGTGCCCGAGAACTCCACGACCTCATTCCACCGGCCCCCTTCTACCACCGGACATCTAGACGCACTGCCAGTTACCATCCCTACCTGGTTGCTATTCCACCAATTCGCACTAAGCGCTTCCAAATGTCTTTTATAATGCGCACAGCAAAAGAGTGGAACTCACTACCTGCGTCTGTGTTTCCGAACGTATACAACCCTAATCTCTTCAAAGTGAGAGTGAACAGGCTTCTTCTGGGTAAGCTCACTCCATCGTCGACTTTGTCTCTGTCACCTCTGACCTAGACTAGAGTCAAGAGCAAACCCATCACAAATAAAAAAAAAAAAATAAATAAATATTATTATTATTATTATTATTCTTTTTTGCCCCAAAAAGTGACCTCCGTATTCTAAATTCCTTAAATTATGTTACCTACACGTCCGTGTTTGATCACAGAAATTCATATTGTGTCCATTAGATTCAGAGCAAATTGACAGACGGACAGACAGTCATACGAGTAGTCTTAAAAAGGGGGTTTTTCTAGACCAATCCCCTCGTAATCTCACAAAATCGGAGTATTCCAATTTGAGCACCCATTTGAGAATACTTTTGGTGCAAAATGCATAGTGCTCTTTAAATAGGTGCTCAAATGGGAATACTCCACAAAATCTTACACAAAGTAAGTGCGTGTGTTACCAGAAAAATCAATAAATTGTTTTGTTTTTTAAACACACCTATTGCAACGTAGCACTTTGTTCAAATTTTTCGTAAAAGTAATTATAATTATGTAAATCTTCCATACACAATCAGTCTGCCTAGCCTTTTCCCAACTATGTTGCGGTCGGCTTCCAGTCTAACCGGATGCAGATGAATACCAGTATTTTACATGGAGCGACTCATCATCGTGCTTTCCGAGGCACGGAGGAGTCTCAACCCCGGCAAGCGTAGCTCAACCTGATGGATCGACCCGTGCGGCTGTTATTGTTTAGCCACGAGCTCCTTAAAACTTCCATACAGAAACACATCAACCTTACACATTTAAACTACTTTTACTATACAATTGGCACGTGTAAACGAAAAGATTATTATTATTTTACACACATCTATAAATAGCCGACAACAATATGCCAAAAAGCATGCTTTTTAATACCATAATGTATGCATTTATACGTATAATAGCTTGTTCCCGTGATTTCGTCCGCGTGAAACTTCTTGTTCCCTTGCCTCATCCTGTCGCATCGCATCGTCTGCTCGCGCTATTACTTAATTTTCGTTTAGCGTTCTTTCTGAATTTTATTAATTTTTCCTGGCTCCTAAGGGTAGGACCCTTGATGTTAAATTGCCTAAAGCCTTCAGCCAGAATTGGGCTATCAAATGCAAAAAGAATTTTACAAATCTGACTGGTAGTTCCAGAGATTAGCGCGTTCAAACTAACTAACTTTTCAGCTTTATTATATACACTATACTAGTTTTTCCCGTGACTTCGTCCACGTGAAATTTCTTGTTCCCCCGACCTGCATCGCATCGCATCGCCTGCCCGAACTATAACTTCGTTTTCGCTTAGCGTTGTTCTGACTTTTTTTCTTTTTGCTCAGCTCCTCTGGGGTCGCAGCATGATGTTAAATAGCCTATAACTTTCCTCACGTTCAAGCAAACGAATAAACTCTTTAGCTTTATTATCATGATAGATAAACAGTATTTGTTTTCTGATAATAGGTAAATAACATTAAAGACATGAGATATAGAATAAAAGGCTCTCAAAAATCAAGTTAAAATTATAGATAAAGCTAGACAGTGGCCTGATGTTAGCGTCTGCGAATCACAACTGCAATACCCTGTAGGTCACGTCCACATAGAACGTGACTTGCGGTCATTGCATAACACCTGTCTCTCGTTCGCGAAGATTAGAAAGGACAATAGGGACTTGTTAAATATAGAGCAATCTTTTCAAGATCCATCAAAACACATATATTATTCCTATTCACGGTACGATGCGGTGTGTAGTTGATAAGATTAGTTGAATGAACAATATTATTTCAAAATGACTGGCCTGCATTAGCAGAGAAAGAAAATTTATTTATTTATTTATTGACCAACTTATACTAACAGTTTAAGAACTACACATATAAGTTATAGGTCTAATAAAAAATACATTTATACAAAACAAAAAATAACAGATAACAATGTGCTCATAGCTAACAACATGAATATAACTTGTTTAAATATGTTAAGACTAGCTGTTGCCCGCGACTTCTTCTGCGATCCAGGATGAATTGTAGCCTTTGTTCTTCTCCAGGTTATGGTCTGCCCATGTGCCAAATCCGTTCAGCCGTTTTAGCGTGAAAGCGTTATCAAAAACAAACAAACACTTTCGCATTTATAATATTAGTTAGGATAGTTAGAAAAATGAAAAACCGGTCTATCGACACTCTGAACTCACAAAATGTATTAGGTTCATAAATAAAAAAAATAAAAAAAAACTCTTAACACACTACTCAAGTTTCTATAAAAATATAATTCAGTCATGATTCGAAAGACACGTGGCGCCATCTATTATCATAAAGTACGCTATTATTGTTTTCCTCGGAAATTGTATTTTTTTCCGTGATGGAAGGTACCCTATGTCCGTATCTGTACACCTGACAACGTATGTGCAAAATTTCAGAATGATCGGTTCAGTGGTTTAAGCGTGAAAAGGTAACAAATAAACAAACAAACTTACTTTCGCAATTTATGAGTTAGGATTAGAACGTTACAAAACATACATCAAATTTATGACGTGATAGTGGTAGGAGTGGCAACAGACTCCAGGCAAGCATTAGTATTATTTGGGAAACTCAGTTCGGTGCCTGTAAAGGCATCAAGCGATTGATCACACTGTAATATTTTATTGATGAGGGTAAGGGCTAAGTGTAAGGGACTGATTTTTAAAGTTACAGAACCAGCTTGAGGAACTGAAAATACAGGACGCTGGCGAGGACAAAGCGTATTTCTGATAGACAAAGGAACGTTGATAGAGATGTATTCAAGTAAGGAAGAATTTATTAGAGAACCACGAATAAGGCGGATACAATATTTCACAAGCGTAAGGTTTCTCCTAACCTCTAAACTTTGAAATGTAACTATTCCTATCACGAATGGTGTTGAGTAAATGTTTGGGAGAGAGAGAATAAGGCCTTTGACCTGCAGTAGGACAATACATGGTAGGTAGTTACAAATAATGAGGAGACGACAACGGAAGACACCTTATTGGTGATGTTCTTCAGAAAGGTCAGGTGCGTAGTACTCGCAACCGGCGTGCGTGTGTGACCAGATGTATGAACGTAAAGGAGGCAAAAGGAGTATGTAAGGATCGTAGCAGGTGGCGTTCTGTAGTTTCTGCCTACCCCCCCCCCCCCCCTGGGAAGAAGGCTTGTGTTTGGTGTATAGTTTGACCAAGACCGCTATACCGCGCCTTAGGAATGCGCAGCGAGGCGGGGTGCAGCGCTGGCGAATGAGCGGTGGGACGCCGTGAGCGTTGACGAATGAGCGGCCTGCACGGCTCGCCGCGCACATACCTACGGCGCGGTATAGCGGTCTTGGTCAAACTATATCAAAGATTATGTTGTCGTGAGTTATGATTGTAGAACGAGAAGCTTTCAAAAATCTAGTTAAATCATAGATCACTTGGTGACTTCTGCCTCTAACTGTAAGTCACGTCCACGCATGGGACGTGCCTTTCCGTCATTGCATTAGGGCGTATTTATGTAGAACGCTGGTAACCGGCGCTGATATGCCAGCGCTTCTCGGCGCTAAAAAGCGCTGGTTGTCAACGCTGGTCGCCGTATAATCAGGTAGGAACTTGTCAGCGCTTATCGGCGTCGGTTCGCGCTGATTTGGCAAAAAGTATGAAAACTGAATACACCCTTACACCAGTCAGTCAGACGCAGCCACTTAGATAAGAAAAGACAAAAGGTGGTATGACCGTCGTTCATATACGTAGAGGACACATCTATGAACAAAAGATGTTATGACAGTCAAGGTCTAGGGCGTGCTAAAGACTAGTTCGGGTCGGTATGACTTACACGATTTGGCACAGCCAGGAAGATAAATATATATTCTATTAATAAAGTAAAATGAAATGCCTGATTCAAAACATTTTAAGATAAACATTTTTCCAATCGGTCCAGCCGTTCTATAGTTATGCGCTTACCAACGAAAATCATTTCATTTTTAATGTCCGTAGTCAACAAGGAACCCTTATAGTTTTCCATGTCCGTCTGTCCGTCCGTCCGCAGCTTAACTCAGAGACTCTTATTACTCTTATAGCTTTCTAGTACAGAAAGCTATAATTTGGCATGGATATACTCATTAATAGCGCCGACAAAGTTGTAAAATAAAATCATGAAAAAAAAAAATTTGGGTACCTCCTGTACACGTAAAGTGAGGATGTTTTTTTTTTTCTCGTCTATCCCATGGTGTGGGGTATCGTTGGATAGGCCATTCAAAAATATTACGGGTCTGTGAAAACCATTTTTCGATTCAGGGATTCGTTTGCGAAGAATTAAGCTTTAAATTGCTATTTTTTGTTAGAGTCAAGTGTCCCCCCTGCCAGCTAAATGATTGCTTTTGCATATGTGAAAAATATCACGGCAGAGTAGTCTAAATAAAGAAATTAAAAAGAAAACTATCGCAGCTAAGGTAAGCTTTACAAGTTTACGAGTAATAGTCGACCAACTTATAAAAAATACTTGGAAACGTAATTTTTTTTTACAAATTTTATTGAAAAACTACTTATTCAACTACAATATTAAGTTTGTTTTTGGGATAAATTCATCCCAACCATTGTGCATGGTCCGACACGCACTTGTTATTTCATAGATTTGGCCCTTTGAATACTGAATCCTTAAACCAAATCTAATTATTACCAATCCTTTTCTTTCACACGCCTTACCTTATATTAGTATAAAGTATTTGTTTTTTAACGTCTTACGATTAATTTATTACATTAAACCTTCTACATCTTTATTGGTGGAAGTTATGTAAGAAAAACAGATTTTTATCTGATTATCTTTACGACTCGTTCGAATCGAATGAGGATGAAAAAAACATTACGGTTTTTACTGGCGCGCTCGGGAAAATGTGATTTGTAGTTGTAGACGTTACGTTTGGAA
Source organism: Dicycla oo (assembly GCA_948252095.1). NCBI lineage: Eukaryota > Metazoa > Arthropoda > Insecta > Lepidoptera > Noctuidae > Dicycla > Dicycla oo. The sequence continues at coordinate 21,047,273 of OX411733.1, forward strand.
GTGTACATCCACCCTTAACAAACGTCACGTGACCGCAATACTGCCAAGGGTGTGATGGTACAGACGCCAGCAGATCAACCTACCCGAAACTGTCAGATTTTCCCAATCAACCTTGAACCTAATTCTTTAGCAATAGAGTCGAAATTCTATTAAAGAAATCTGACAGATTGTAGTAGTTTGATGTGCTGGCGTCTGTACATGAAAAGATATGATTAGTTAAAGGAACCTACAAGACCTACAAGCCTAACAGTCCCTACGACCCTAAGCCCTATAAGCCCTACAGCCCTAACCTATCATACACCTAGTATGTGATAAACAATATACAGGGTTATTGGTAAAACACCAACAACCTCTTAAGGGATCATTGTACTCATCATTATGAACAACTTTTACTATGGGACCAAACCTGAATTCGCGAAAAAAAAATCAGCTGTTCAGTACATTTATGTTCGCGTAATTCGTCAAAATGTACTAAACAGCTGATTTTTTTTCACGATTTCAGGTTTGGTCTCATAGTAAAAGTTGTTCATAATGATAAGTACAATGACCCCTTAAGAGGTTGTTGGTGTTTGACCAATAACCCTGTATAAATAAGTTCAGGATATCTGCACCATGCGACCTCAGGTTACAGACGGATAGTAGACAGGAATACCAGGTTCGGGAAGGATACACTCACTGCTAGTCCCGCAGACTCACGAGACTGATCAGAGATGGCTAAAGGTGGCTTGACCACAGTGAAGGGTAATGAGACAAGAATATAAAATTCAAATCTGATTTATTTACACAATATTCTGCTTATATACTACTGTTTCTTAACACACACTATTAAACAAATTCTATGTGTCCTATGCTTGTAAGATGAACTCTTTTAACTGGGCCGCGCGTGAGCCAGGCCGAGTGCTGAGTCAATCTCCAAAGGTAGCATTGAGCAGCCACCACCTTTTAAAACAGTAATTTTAAGGTTACTTCAGTGTGAGAAAGAGATAAAGCTATACAGGACGTCTAGCTTCATCTCTTTCCCACACTCAAGTAAGATTAAAATAATACTGCTTTAATAGGTCTAGCGGTAGGAAGGCAATTTGATTACGTACCAAAACTTTTTATTTATTTTATTTAACCATTATTATTATTTAACCATTTATGTACACACACAGGTGATGCTTATTTCTAAAGAAATCTGTTCCTGCATACCTGTTAATATCAATAAAAAATGATAAAAAAATGTCAAACTGTCAAAATTTCTATTACCGATTGAGAAATAAAACGATAGAAATGCCTACGTAATAGAAATTGAAAAGAGTATGGTTAGATGGTTTGGTCATGTTGAGAGGATGAACAAATGGTGACTAACAAAAGGTAACTAACAAGGCAGATGTGAGTGGAAACGCCGGCAGGGGACGCCCTAGGAAGACATATATAGACACCTTATTGGTGATGTTCTTCAGAAACGTCAGGTGCGTGGTACTCGCACCCGGCGTTCGTGTATGACCAGATGTATGAACGTAAACGTGGCAAAATGAGCTTTTTTTTTTTATTTGAGATGGGTTTGCTCTTGACGTTAGTCAAGGTCAGAGGTGACAGAGACAAAGTCTACAATGGAGTGAGCTTACCCAGAAGAAGCCTGTTCACTCTAACTTTGAAAAGATTCGGGTTGTATGCGTTCGGGAACACAGACGCAGGCAGTGAGGTCCACTCTTTTGCCGTGCGCATTATGAAGGATGTTTAGAAGCGCTTAGTGCGAATTGGTGGAATGGGAACTAGGTATGGATGGTAACTTGTAGTGCGTCTATATGTTCGATGGTAGGAGGGGGCCGGTGGAATGAGGTTGTGTAGTTCCTGAGTACACTCATCGAAGTACAGTTTATAGAAGACCAACAAGCTGTGAAGCTTGGCATCCACCAGTTTTACGTCGCCAATGAGCCTCTTAGCTCAATCTAAGGATCGTAGCAGGTGGCGTTCTATAGTTTCTGCCTACCTCCGTGGGAAGAAGACGTGAGTTTATGTATGTATGTGTTAATTTTATGGTTATCTATCTCATCTGTACATCGACCCCTTAAGACCTCGCTTAAGCTGCATCGGTTTTTTAAATGATTTAATAAAATTTCCCACTTTTCGTATTAACTCAAGATCTCAAGCATACATTCCGAATTTAATTTCCGACTACGGTATTGCATCAGACCGCTACGCAGCTACTACGAACAACTGCGTCGTAGCGAAGTGCTACGCACGTAGCGCTACGCCTACGCACGTAGCGTCACGCCTACACGTACGAAATTGCTTTGTGCATTGTGGATGACGAATGTAGGCCCGCATTCATTTACTCCCTCTATTAATTTGAATACTGATTAATATTATGATATTGTAAAAAATATGACACTAGAAATACATAATATGACATTATCAATACTTAAATAATTTGGTAATTAATGACCGATACTTAAACACATTATTGTATTCATGTTAACAAACAACTTTTACTATGGCACGAAACAAGAAATCGCGACAAAAAATCAGCTGCTCCCTACATTTTGATGAGTTATGCGAACATAAATGTAGGGAGCAGCTGATTTTTTTTTGACAGGCTGTTTTTTTTTTTGGGGTTTTTTTTTAATTTTATTTGGTTAGACAGTCTTGTAATATGTATATATTTTTTTTATAAATTCATCTAATATTCATTTAAGCTTTATAAATATAAATATTATAACCATAAATATTTAAACACAAACGAGGCAAACTGCAGTGCAGTTTGTCGGCAGCATTCTCGTGCTTGAATATTCTAAATGAAAAACTTTTTTATGTTTTTTTACTATGGCTTGAAGTTTTTTAAAAAGAAAGGAAATGGAGAGAAACTAAGATAGTTTATTCTGCACAAATAACGAGCATATTATAAAAATATACACGTATTACACTAAGACCAAAAGCCCAGTATTTGATAGAAAATGAATAAAAGATTTAAAATAAAATAGGTCACGTGGCACACGAGAGTAGGATCACATGTGATATACGATGATCAATGATAGTGCCGACAAACGAACCGCCCCCGCGCCGCCGCGCTGTCCACATGTGTCACTCAGGACCCTCCTCGATAAACTAATTAATAACCATAATGGCAAAGTGGCGCTAAAATTAATATTATTATTTGTATTCGACTTGTGTGAGTGGAGCTCGTGGCTAAGTAATAACAGCCGCACGGGTCGATCCATCAGGTTAAGCTACGCTTGCCGGGGTTGGTCTGTGGATGGGTGACCATCTTTTCATACCGAGACTCCTGCGTGCCTCGGAAAGCACGATAAGCCGTAGGTCCCGGCTGTCATTCGTGGATCTTTGACTGTCGTTACAAGTCGTCAGAAGCTCGAAAGTCTGACACCCAGTCTTACTAGGGGGTATCATATTACCCAGTACCTGGGTTTTGGAGGTCAGATAGGCAGTCACTCCATATAAAATACTAATGTTCAGCTGCATTCGGTTAGACTGGAAGCTGACTCCAACATGGGAAAACGCTAGGCAGATACAGATAAAGCCGGATGCAAAGTAATTTAAGTTAATTTATTATATTTGGAATAGATATTCCATCCTCTTAATTGGTTTAGTTTATCTTTTTTGAATCTGAATATTAAAAGATCAAGGTCGCGAAAAAAGATCTGCAGATCTCTACATGACGTCGAGATAATTTTGTAAACATAACGTGACGTCACTAACTCGCCAGAGATAAATATGATAATTATAATTACTTAAATGTAACCACTGTAACTCATTTTAAGTGAACTGTTATCTAAGTTCTTATGAGAAATAAAATTCTTTAAACCTAACATAAAATGTATGGATTAGCAATTTTTTTTCGCGGTTTCACGCTTTTCCCCCTTTTAAAATATAGCGTGTTCATAATGATGAGTACAATGACCCCTTAAGTTCTCAGTTAATTCGGTTACACCTTATTAAGTTGGAATTTACAGCATTTTTGCTAAACATCATTTCACCGAAAGACGTTCACGGCTTGATGTACTATCGGCAAAGCTTAAGCATGCTCAGTTTAGAAAATATTTCTGCGGAAGCGCAGCTAGTGACAGACCACCCAATTATAGACAATAAGCATTTGGGTGAGTAAAGGGCGTGTAACAAAATATAACAACACATATAATAATTTGACATATGACATATAATAATAATTTATTCCATTTAATTGACACTAACAATTATGTTGGTAATCATTTATATTTGACAAAAGATAGATTTTTTATGGATAGGTACTATCTTTCAAAGTATTGCAAAAGACAGTTAGCTGTGTCGCTATCATATTATTTTTCTATTACAGCCAAGAATTTGGCTAAACAAGTTGCTTCTATTGAGCAATGCCATGACATTTTATATCATTCATCCAATAATTTGGTATCCAAAATTGACATTGGTAGTAATTTAAATTAGAAATTAAGACAATAGAGGCATCCTCTAGCAATAATGTACAGAAATGCAAGAATAAATCAAATAAAATTTCAAAATTAGTAAATAGTATTAACCTGGTGCATCAAAATATTCAAGGTTTTCTCAACAAAGATTTAGAAGTAGAATTATTTATGAATTTTAACAGTATTGATATTCTTTGTATAACAGAACATTGGCTTAAAAGCCACCAGTTTATGTTCAATTTTAATAATCACCAGGTTGGTAGTTCGTTCAGCAGAGTAAATGCTATACATGGTGGCTCATTAATTTTAGTAAGTAACCAGCTGAAATTTAAAGACCGTAAGGATATTGTGAGCCTATCTGTTGAGCGGACAGTTGAAATAGCTTGTATAGAATTGGAGCAATTTATTGTATTAAGTGTGTACAGGCCCCCTTCAGGATTGTATGACTGCTTTGAAAAGGTAATGGATGAAGTGTTACACAAGATATGTAACTCAAATAAATCTATTATCATTTGTGGTGATTTTAATGTTAATTTATTAGAAAAGTCAGGTTCTTGTAGTAAAATAATAAGTCTTTTTCAGTCATACAATCTTGTAAACCTATTTTTGGAGCCCACAAGAATAACCCCTACTAGTGCCACATGCCTAGATAATATTTATACAGATGTTATTCCAAGCCATAAAGAAATTATAAATTTACTAGATTCTGATCATTGCGGGCAAAGGATTACTATCCAAAACCAAAACAAAAAAGTGGCTAAAAAGGATATCATTGTTAACCCCAAAACTACAAGTCGCTTGGAAGCTTTTAAAGTTAAACTCATTAATAAATTAACAGTTTTGGCTAATCATACTGATCCTAATGATCTGTATGATGATTTTTTTAATATGTACTGCCAACAATTTAATCTCATCTTTATTCCCAAGACTATCTCGGTTAATAGTAACGCGTCTTTCAGTGATTGGGCTACCATTGGTATTCATAAAAGTAGAACACGGCTTTATGAACTATATAATGAAAGGTCTTTTGTAAACACTGCTGAATTTAATTTATATGTTAGAAACTATTCAAAATTATTTAAAAAAGTTTGTTGTATGGCCAAGTCGCGTTATTTGAGTTCGAAGATTAAAAACAGTAGTAATGTAATTAAAACGACTTGGAATATTATTAATAGTGAAACGGGAAGGTCTAATAACCGAAGTGCTGACTACAGCCTGTCTATTAATGACAATATAATAAAATCAGACTCACAAGTCGCCGCGGCCTTTGAAAATTTCTTTTCAGATATTCCCGTTTCAACTACTAAATCCCTAAACTCATCAACTTCTGTTGCTGAGTCTTTGCTTAAGGAAAATGTTAATGCTTGCGATTCGGAATTTAATTTTGAACAAATTACCTGTAGAGACATAATTAAAACCTTTCACACTTTAAATGTAAAAAAGACAGCAGATCTGTGGGGTAATTCTGTAGAAGTTGCTAAGTCTATTATTGACATTGTAGCACCTACTTTAGCTCTTATCTTTAATAACTGTATCGACTGTGGGGAGTTTCCTGACCTCATGAAATATAGTAAAATAATACCTTTGTTTAAATCAGGTAGTACATCAGATCCCACAAATTATAGACCTATTTCAGTACTACCTACGTTTAGTAAAATTTTTGAGAAATTAATTTTAGACCAATTGCAAAGATTTTTTAATAAACATAAATTATTTCATAACAAGCAGTTCGGTTTTACAAAGGGTCGTTCAACTACTGATGCCGGTGTTGAACTTTTAGGACATATTTATAATGCATGGGAAGACAAATGCGATGCCTTGGGCATCTTTTGTGATTTGTCCAAGGCATTCGATTGCGTTCTTCATGAAACGTTAATCAGGAAACTCCGCCATTACGGGATCCGGAACACCGCTCTGGATCTTCTTACTTCATACTTGAGTAATAGGATTCAGAGCGTTGACGTTAATGGAAAAAGATCGCCCGGGTCTATAGTAACAATGGGGGTCCCACAGGGCTCGATTCTTGGTCCTTTCTTATTTCTTATTTATATTAACGATTTGCCCTACCTCATTAAGGATAATCATGATATAGTTTTGTTTGCGGATGATACTTCACTTTTGTTTAAACTTAAACGTCAGCAGCTGGTTACTGACGATGTAAACAGAGCGATCTCAAAAGTAGTTCACTGGTTCAGTGTTAATAATTTACTCCTTAATGAAAAAAAAACCAAATTCATTAAGTTTACACTACCTCACGTTAGGCAGGTGAAAACTAACGTGTTGATAAAGGGCGAAGAGTTGAATCCTGAAGATAGCACAGTATTCTTGGGCTTAACTTTGGATGCTAAGCTTCAGTGGGGCCCACATATAGATAAATTGTCAAAAAAGCTAAGCTCCGCAGCATACGCTGTTAGGAAAATTCGTAATTTAACCAACATAGAGACAGCCCGTTTAGTGTACTTTAGCTATTTTCATAGTATAATGTCGTACGGTATTCTGTTGTGGGGAAATGCAGCCGACATTCAGACTATCTTTGTTTTGCAGAAAAGAGCTGTTCGATGCATTTATAAATTAAGTCCGAGACAATCTCTCAGAGAGAAATTTAAGGAGATTAATATACTGACTTTGCCTTCTCAGTACATTTTTGAAAATCTTTTATATGCCCATAAAAACATTAAATTGTTTAAAAAATACAGTGATATCCACAATATAAATACTAGGAACAAACACAAATTTGTTGTACCTCCAACAAGGCTCAAGAAAATAGGTGGGTCATTCAGGTGTCAATGTATACGCTTTTATAATAAACTTCCAAGCCACGTTCAAGATCTGAGTCTTAATAAATTCAAATCATTCATTAAACGCAAGTTGTGTCAGAAAGCTTTTTATACCGTTAAAGATTATATTGAGGACAAAAAGGCTTGGGATTGAACTGCTCCAATTTTATTTTATATTATTTTTATTTTTGCATACTGAATGTTGACATTAATATTTACTTTGTAAGTATTATATTATTTTACTTGATTGTGAATGTGAAGACTATGTAGGTCATTGCTTTTTTTTTTGTTTGTTTTATTTTTTCTCTCAGTTATTTTTAATCATGGTCTGGCAGTTTGAGTAATCTATGCGGCCTACCCCAATGTCCTTTCTTTGGTATTGTTCGTCGAATCGTTGAGCTAGTTGAGCTGCGCGATTACTGACAAATGCGTGCACTGACTGGACAGGTCCTCTCAATCTGTGTGGTTCTTTCCTCAAAAGACCATTTCAGACACCAATCTACATGGTCTTCACATGAAGTGACCAAGATTATGTCTGGACTTTATAAGAGACCGTGACCTCTGAGTTTGTTTCGGCCTTTCTTCTCAGAGTAGTCAGATAGGAAACGCCGACCTCATCTAGTTTAAAAAAAAATATTGACTTGTAAAAGTGTTTGTACAAACCTACTTACAGAAATAAAAATCATTTATCATTTATCATTTATCATTTAACAAACATTAACAACAAATCAAATAAAAAACAAACATGAATCCTATTGGTCAAAGCGCATGCATCGTGATCATCATCATGATAGAGTAGTGAGCCGTATTATGCGACTATCACCTTAAAGGTGAATATGCGGAAGTTTGGCCCATAGTACATAATCCTCCCCCGACCACCGCCACTTCGGCCGTCTCTGTGCTTCTCGCAACCAGCGGATCCCTGCATCCTTCACAAAGTCATCGGTTAACCTTGTGGGAGGCCGTCCTTTTTGTCAATATTTAAATAAATTACCACCTCTATTAAGATCCCTTTTACATTTCAACCGTGATTTTTGCGTTAGATGGGCAAACTCGGCGTTCTTATTCTGATATAAACTGAAAGACTTTGACATCTTTGTCTTATTGAGTGGTGAAGAACAGTAATTAGTATAGTTCATAGCGGCCTGACTTTTTACAAATTTTTTCTTACCCGTTTATACAAAGCCAAAATTCTGAAGAAAGTTTTCATAAATGCGCGATAGCATATTTGTGAGCTCGTGGATTGAACTGAACTACTTGCATTTGAAAATTAAATAAAAAAATATATAATAATATCTATCAAATAGTGGTTTAATCAATAGCGGCCTCAGATTTTTTAAATATTTATGGAATATCTATAAAAAAATCCCAATTAAAACAAAACTACTAAAAATTAGTTCGAAATTACAATTTCATACTTGAAAGAAATCTCCCAATGGCTGGTTGACACTTCCCGTGACCCAAGGGCAGGCTTTTACCTTGGCCAGAGGCTAAGCATTGCCATACAACGTGGCAATGCCGCCAGTCTCTTGGGTACATTACCAGATGACAGCGATGCGGATGAATTTTTGACGCCATATTTTAGTTTTTTTTTTAATAGTCTTAGTTGGTTAGGATATTATTGTTGTAACTTTATTTTAGTGTTAGATTGTTTATATTATAAACCATTTTTTTAGTTACAGTGCTCCGTACAAACAAAAAATTACGAAATAAAAATATAGTTAATTTCATACTTTAAACAAAAATATATATATAATATGTGTACTCGTATACAGGGTTATTGGTAATACACCAACAACCTCTTAAGGGGTCGTTGAACATCATTATGAACAACATTTACTATGGGACCAAACCTGAAATCGCGAAAGAAAATCAGCTGTTCAGTACATTTTGACGAATTATGCGAACATAAATGTACTGAACAGCTGATTTTTTTTCGCGATTTCAGGTTTGGTCCCAGAACATCGGCGGAACAACAGCGAAACATCATGCGCTTTCGCTGTTTCGCGCTTTCGCGGCGGAGATGTGCTAAGGCCCTCAAAATAAGCGTAATTACAACTGCCAAATTGCTACATAACTCGATGTGTCGGCCGTACTTCTACATAATCTGTCGAAAAGTAATTTTGTGATAATCTTCTTAACACCAATTTACCAAGCACCACCAAGCCATATAAACCCATACAATTATGCATGAGACCTATTTGTGTGTGAAAGCGGACCGGAACAGCGGTAGCGCTGTCGATGCCGTATGTGATAAGCTTGAGTTTATGCATTATGTATTAGATTGACTGTATTTTTGTATGTGGTTAGGGAAACTGAAGGCGGGCACATTTTGGGGCAAAATTTATGTAAGCGAATATATTTTTTGGACTGCTGGGTCAGAGTTTGGTCACACATACATTAAATTTAATGAAGCTGTAGACTCTCTGTAGCTGGTCGCTCATGTCTGAGGATCTTGGTCAGCTTCGGAGTGTTGCACCTGGAGTGGATCATCTGCTTCCACAGGTTTCTGTCCAGCGCATCCCTTACCACCGTGCAGAATTTACAGGACGGTGATTCCTTCACCTGATCGGTCCATCGTGTTGGTGAACAACCTCGTGATCATTTGCCGCGCGGTGTTCCCAACCACAATCAGTTTTTCCAAACTTTCATCGCCTCTGTGTACTATGTGGCCGAAATAGCATAGAATGCTGCGTTGACGGCACCCCTTTTTTTCGCATAATGTTTTTTTTTTTTCCTAATATTCTTTGCCACAACTGTTTTGGTATATTTTTTTTGGCATAATAATACTTTGCCATAATTGTTTTTGGCATCCAGTTTATTTATGTTGACATAATTATCTTGTCAGCTAATTTACCGGAACTGAAAAGCCTAATCCTAGACGGTCGACGTCAGGGACACACCGTAGTTCGGTTTAGTTAGGTTCCTTTTTATTTAAATAATTATGCGTAAAATTTTTTATGCTTAAATATTATAATTAGGATAAACAAAAGTATGCCATGTTATATTATGGCTTAAAATTTTATGCAAATGGGTAGGTAACCGTTGTTGACATATGGTCGACAAGCGAGTTTTTATTCGAAGATGTGTTAAGATGGATGTCTGTTGAGACGGCTCGCGCTCCGCTCAACATCGCCGCGCGCTGGCGGCAGTGAACGAGGGGTGCGGGGACAGCGGGGAGTCAGCCGGCTAACGACGGCCGAGCGCGGGCCCCGCGCCACACGCCACGAGAGTCAGCTGTGGATCTCCTTTATACACGGCTGCGCATGCGCGTCTTAATTTTCATACCTAATAATCTTGTTTACATATTGTTTTAACCGACCGTTGTATTTTATATTCTTTTTCATTATACATTATACTTGTTAATACAGGCCGCTATCGTTCATTTTACTCCACCACGACCTATCGTCGCGAACAATGTCAATGCATTGATGAGATTTGATTCCACGGTATTCTCAATATTCGTCTCCAGCAACACATCTCAAAGCTGCAGTTCAAGCTGCAGCAGTGCAAACAAAATATTAGACAAGTTGGTCAGATATTATAACATAACTATCACTCGTTGTTTCCCCGAAGGGTTGGGCAGAATAGTCACATGTAACAGGGCCTTTTGACATCAACCGGGCACAAGTCCAGACTCCGGGTTACTACTAAAAAAATCCTGATGGAAAAACACAATAACTTTGCCAAACCGGAGAATGGAACTCAGGACCCCATCCGTAGCAGTAGCGTTTGCGACCAATACAACAACTAGGCAGTTGATATTAATCAGATAATATTGTAATGATAAAAATACATTAGATCGAATGAAATTGCAGTAGTGTTTATAGTCCCTGAAAAATAATAGAACAGTGTTCTGAACAGACTTCTTCTGGGTAAGCTCATTGTTAAATACCTGCTGGTATTTGGGGAAGGTTGACCTGGAAGGTACACTAGCGAGTATTGTAAATGAAACCACTGTGTACTGATCTTAGTTGATAGCTCTTTTATTTTTTTATTTTTTTTAATACGGACCTATCGCAGTTTGCTCCGGGAGCATTGACTGCTTAACCGAGCAAGGCTCTTTTATTAAAAAAAAAAAAAAAAAACTCGATAGATGGCGTTGGCGTCAAATTAGAAGTCGCTATGGTTTCGTTACCGCGTTTAGTACATAAGCAAACAGTTTTTTTTTTTTTTTGTTTTTTTTTTTTTTTTGCTCTTTTATTTAAACTTGCGGGATGTCGCTACGCCCCCGTAAGGGGGCGCGGCGTGCGGCGTCGGGGCATGGCCCCCCGACCGCGAAAGCAATACGGTGGCCCGTAACCACGGGCCCCTCATTTTGATCGCCGCTGGCGGAAGGATGTTTGGGCGTGCGGCATACACGCCCATGTAGAGAGGTGTCTGAAAATTTGTGTCTGTAGGCACGCCACGACGTTGATGCCCAACGCCGCTTGCTTCACCGTTAAATCGGCGGACAACCACTACCGGGTGAGACCCCCACCTACATGGGGGAAGCCCAGCAGATGGCCATCCAGCGACAGATTTACGGACTCGACGTTCCTACAGAAGGGGTGTATGGCCCCCCTCACCTCCCCGTTTTCAGGTCGAGCCGAGCCCGGGTGATGAGAAGGGACCGTGTTCTGAGTGTGTGGGCGGTATTGTACTGTGTAACACCGCCCGGTGTATACGCGAGTCGCCCGCCCGCATAAAAAGAGCCGCGACTTCGCGTGTGAGTTGGGTGCCTGTATAGAGGTGAATGTCTGTTGTTTGCTACGTGACACGCCTATATTAACCTAGCACGCGCCACGCAACAGATGCATGTATTTGTATGGAGTCAGTGTCACAAGTGAGCCGCGTGTAAACTGAGAGCGACTCACTCGGAAGTCCAGTCCGGTGATGGGGTCAGTCGTCCGCAACTAGGTCGCGGGGCAAGGGCCTCCTCGCGTCTGGGGGGCGCGTATGCCAGGGCGCTATCTGCTTGACATGAGGCCAAGCGGATGCGTCGGCACGCGCGAACATCCCCTTCGCGAGGCGCCGCACAAACTCATCCAGGCTCTCAATCCGGAGGTCCCTCTGAATGATATCGTTCCTCACGAAGCGAGGGGCGCCAACGATGGTCCGCAACGCAAGGTGTTGTTGCGTGCGGAGGAGCTTGCGGTTCGTCTCGCTCGTGAGGGCGAACCATGCAGGGGCGGCGTACGTCAGTATTGGGCGCACGTACAACTTGTACACGCCCAACTTGACGCGCGCCGGGATGCGGGACGAGAGCACTGGTCGGAGGAGGTTGCGGGCGACCCTACCTTGTGCGACAACATTGCGGACGTGTGACCCCATTGTGAGCCGACGGTCGATGGTGACGCCCAGGTACTTGACCCGGGGCGACCACTCGACGTCAGCTCCCTGCAGCTTCAAGGGTGGTGGGAGAGGCGCGGACCCGGTCACCATCGCCTGCGTCTTACCCACGTTGACCGACAGCCGCCACTTGGACAGCCACTCGGGAAGCAGGTTGAGCGCGCGCTGCATCTTGACCGCCGCGTACTTCGCATTAAGCGAGGTGGTAATGTACGCGGCGTCGTCGGCGTACAGCGCGAGCATCGCGTCCGGAGTGGTGGGGATGTCGTCGGTGTAACGTGAGTAACACGCCGGCGACACGCAGCTGCCCTGCGGCACACCGGCGAGCACCGGGCGGGCGCTTGACAGCGCCCCGTCGACCACCACCCTGAAAGTTCTGTTGGAGAGAAAGTTAGAGACCACCATAACAACGCGACGGGGCGCGTCCGAGGTGGCCAGCTTGTACACGAGGCCGTCGTGCCACACACGGTCGAAGGCCTTCTCCATGTCGAGGAATACTGCAACCGCGTATTCCTTCTTGTTCATGGCCGCCGAGAGGTGGTGCAGTACCCTCGACAGCTGAAGCGTCGTGCTATGTTCCGCCCGAAACCCGAACTGTTCCGGTCGTGGCGAGATATGGGGCTCGAGATGTCGCAGCAGGAGTGCTTCGAACACCTTGGAGATAGTCGGCAGCAGCGTGATTGGCCGATAGCTCTCCGGCTTCAGGATGTTTTTCCCCGCCTTGGGCAGCATAATGACGCGCCCCTCCTTCCACGAAGCAGGGAAGGTCCCCGTGCGCAGTATCCCCGTGAACAGGCGCGCCAGCGCCGCTACCGTACGGAACGGCAGGTGGCGCAGCACTGTATTGGTGATACCGTCGGCACCGGGGGCCTTCTTCGGCTTCGTCCTTAGGATGGCGCGTCTGACTGCCCCAGGCGAGAAAAAGATGGCGTCCTCCTCGGGAGCTATCGGCGTGGCGAAGTAGTCCCCAAGGTGTTTCTCGACCGCTGCGACATGCTCGGTGTCGCTGGTCGGGTTCGGGCAGAACTGACGCTCCAGGTGTTCGGCGAAGACCTCCGCCCGGTCCTCTGCTACATACTTTAGCGCCCCGTCGCTGTTTAGCAGCGGTCGCACCGGGGCTGGGGTGTTCGTCAGCTGGCGGCAAAGTCGGTGCACTGACGGCCAGCTGTCTGTCGCGGCGTCAATGCGTTCCTCCCAGCCCGCGGCGGTGTGAGCCTGGAGCTCGGCCTTTACCTTCTCCGCGAGACGGTTTAGCTGCCTTTTGATGGTGGGGCATCTCAGTTGTTGCCACTGCTTGCGAAGGCGCCTCTTCACGGCGATCATTGACCTAATATGCGCCGGCAGGGGCGGCAGGAGCACTCTCCCCTGCGGCTGCGTCGTCGTCGCCGCTTCTAAGGCGCTTTGGATGCAAGCAGTGACATCCTCCGCCGTCTGGTCCACGTCCGCGGCGGTAGCAATAGGCCGAGTCGGCGTGGTGGTCTCTAACTTCTCTTCAAACACTGTCCAGTCCGTTAATCGACGTGGCGCTGTGGGCTTCAGTCGGGTCGGCATACCCGATAAGACGACGAGCACGGGCTGGTGGTCTGACTGTAGCTCGTCGTCTATCACTTGTTGTGTGGCCTGACAGTGTAGCCCTCGGTGGACTACGATGTCCAGCACATCCGGTGTGTGGGTGGTGGCGTCCGGGTAATGAGTTGGCGTCTCTGGGCCGGACACCGTGTAGCCGAAGGCTTCCGCGTCCGCGAAGAGCCGTCTCCCCTCGGTATTCGTAAGCGACGAATTCCACGCTGGGTGCTTACAATTGAAGTCCCCGGCGAGGAGGGTGGCGTGCTGTGACGCATGCAACAAGGCCCGCAGCTCGGTGTGGTCCAAGCGGGCCGCGGGCGGCTTGTAGCATGCGTAGATGTTGATGTCCTCGCCGGCCACGTGCAGCTGAACACCCAGCGCGTAAAATGTGCTGAGCGACGGCAAGGGGAGTTCCTGATGGACGACTCTTCGCCTCACAAGTACCGCCAGGCCACGGTATCTAATGTTGTGAGCCGACCGTTCATCCTTCCTGTAAGCGAGGTATCCCGGGAACCTGACCCTGTCCTCGGGTCCCAGGAGCGTCTCGCTTATGAGCGCCACGTCGATGTCTTGGTCCCTCAGGAGATGGCGGAGGGGGGCGACCTTATCCCTTAGGCCGCGAGCATTCCAATGTAACACCCTTAACGGCCTAGCCATGGTACAGGGTGAGAAGTGTGGCCAGACCGTCAAGGATGACCGTCTCGATATCTTGACCCTGCCTGATGGCCTTGATGAGGTCCATCAATAATTGTATGGCGCAGGCCGTAAATTCTTTCTTGTGGGCGCCGGCAGCGCCACCACTCTGGTTTTTGGGGAACTTTCTAGGTTCCACCTGTTGCCGCCGCGACGTGCTGGCGCTGGCGTCGACAACGCCGGCGGCGGTTTTGGGTGGTTCCCCCGGTGTCCGCTGCGCTATGCCGGCGCTAGCAGTACGTTGTACCCCGCTGTCTTTGTGTGTGGCCTGCGCCCTATCTGAGGCAGGGCCGGCCTCTGGGATCTCTTCCGGGGTCGCTTGGGGCTTGGGTTTCTTACCCTTTCCTTTTCCCCCGCGTCCCTTCTTCCTCCGCCTAGAGGAGGAGGCTTTGGTCCTGTCCGTGGGCCCGTTGGCTGCCGCCATCAGCGTCATGCCTTGGGCCTCTTCTGGCCTCGTCTCTGTAGGCCTCTCTGTGGCCTCTTGGGCCCGGCGTGTGGTGGCCGTGATGGCGGCAGTCCCCGCTCGCTTGTTCCGGATCTCCGCCTGGAACACGGGGCACTTGATGTTGCACGCGGGGTGCGGGCCACCGCAGTTGACGCAGGTGGCCGGCTCGTCCCGCGGGCGCGGGCAGTCACGTGCCGCGTGCTCACCTCCGCATCGGACACAAGCGAGCGGTCGGTGGCACTGGTGCGAGCTGTGCCTGAAACGCTGGCACCTGTGACATTGAGCGGGCCCACGTTTGCCTCTCCAGGCCTCAATCTTGACACCACGCATGTACATAAACACGGTGGTGTCATAGATGGCCCGGACGTCCGGAGTCTTCTTCAAGATGGCGTGGAATACACAGCCGGGTCGTCCTTGTGCGCCTTTGATGTGGCGCACATACTCCGGCTGGTACCCCATCGTCCGGAGTTCCTCCTCTATTTCCTGGGGGTCTGTGTCAGCCGGTAGCCCCCTGATGGCTATCTTCAGGTTGCGGTCCGCTGGTAGTGAATACGCGAACCAGGATACGCCGCTGTCCTTCTCAAGGCCAGTCAGGTAACGCTGGACCAGCCTGTACTCTTCCTCCGAGTCGGGGGTAAATCGGACCCCCGTCCCGTACGGACGAGCATTGGGAGGCCGGCCCAGCTTGGCGCTGATGGCCCTGAAGTGAGCGGCCCAGTTGGGCAGCCTCTCCACTACCAGCGGCGGGTAGCGCGGCTTCTTCCCCGGCTTCTTCGCTGCCGTCGTCTTCGTCGCTGTCGTCGTTGACGTCGTCGCCGTCGTGGCGCCGGGGGCGATACCCGTGGGTACGGAAGATGCAAAGGGGGCGGGGGGTAAGATAATGTCACTTACCCCTGTGACTTCGATGTCCGGTGTTGGCGTCGGTGGCGGCGAGCGCACTGCGTCGGCGAAGGTGGGCGACACTGGTTCGCCCAGGTCCAGCCGCTTCGCCTCCATGCTTGCTTCGCCGGAACTCCGCCTGCGATGCTTCCGCCGGGGTTTGGGTTCGGCGAGTGAAAACTCAAAGCCGAATCCCGGCGGGGTGACAGCTCCTCCCACGGTGGGTCGGGCATCGGCTCGCGCTGTCGTGTCCGAGGACACGTCGTCGCGACCGGACCCGGCCGAGCCCGCCGATGCGAGCGACATGCTCGATCCCGCACGCGATGAGCATGCCGACAGCATGGCGGGAGAGTCGTAGGCGGAGGTGCGGGGGGGCGCCTGCGACGCAGATGCCGGGCCCGCCAGCGAGAAGCGGGGACCGGGTGCGGCAGGCGCGGGCGGTGTCGCGAAGCGCGGCGGTGGCGCAGCGGAGCGCACGGTGGACGCGCGGGGTCGCGCAGCTGGAGCGGGTACACTCGCGGGCGGCGCAGCGGTGCGCGCGGCTGGCGGCGCGGAGGCGCGCACGGCAGGTGGCGCAGCGGTGCGCGCGGCGGGTGGCGCGGCGGCGCGTGTGGTCGGCGACGTAATCACTCGCGCGACAGCTGGTGTAGCGCGCGCGGTCGTTGTCGCGGTCGCGGAAGCGCGTGCGGGAGCGGTCGCGCGCGCGGGTGGTTGGCCGCGGCCGGTTGTCGTCACTGATGGCCCCGGGGCCTGTATCGGCACCGGGCGAAACGTAGTGGGACGGACGGGTACCTCGCGCTGTCGGCTCGTCGACGGCGTCGGCGCAGCGCACGCAGGCGCCGATCTCGTCGGTGGGTCGGCAGCTACAGCGGCACTCGTTCCCCCCCCTCTTCTTTCTTCTTCTCTTCTTCGTGGTCCGGCCGGCGGTGCGTCGGTCGCCGCGTCACCAATGTTCGGTAGCGACGTCGCCCGATCCATCGCCGGACGGGCCTCAGGTGACCCGGCATCGCGGCCCAGCGAGCCGCGTTTGCCGGGTTTAGGCATGTTGGTGGGCGTGGCCTCCGCGACCGCGACGCACAGTGTGTTTTTCACCCTAAAAATCGGACATGCCCTTTTTATTCCAATAATAGATGCTCTAACATGTTTGGAATGCGAGAGTAGAACACCCAGAGTTCAATTATATTTAAAACCAAAGTTAAAGTCGTTTTTATTATTTTTCTATGGAAACCAGAAAAACCACAAAAATATTAATATAAAAAAAACTATTGAATAATTCTAATATATTTATGTACAGTATTATAAAACACCATTTCGTCTTTATTTTAAGATAATACTTGTAATTTTAACTGCATTCAAATGGGTGTTATGGATTTTTTAGCTTCATTTCGTAATTTATTTTTATTTTTTTTATCTTAGCGAATATGGATTTTATTTCCTAATGTTGTTATTAATTATATCTTTATCCATTTAAATTCAAAATATCTAATCCATATCTAGTAGGATCTCGAAGATATCGGATTTTGAAAATGACGACCTAGGGTTGACACAAATCCAAAATGACAAAATATTTTCTAAAAAAATACCTAATTGTGAAGAGATGATCGTCATACGTAATAATAACGTTTTGCGCTTTTAGTGTAAGTTAATTAAAATAGAAGTAATTTTTCAAAATATTGTTTTTTTTTTGAGGTAGTAGTAACCAATACCAAATAACCTATTCTTGTAATAGGTAGGTACTACGTGCAATATGGGTGGGATTAACTTGAACTTTTTCTCTGCATCATCCAAAGTTTGACTAGTAGAAAATTACTTTTATGCCTATAAAATTAAGTCCACCTTAAGCAATTCATTTACATTAACCGCTCAGGTACCGCGCGCGTGTTAATCATTATGCGCGCGGGGCCTGACCGATTAAAGTTTTAAATAAATGAATAAGAAAGACTTAGAAATTCAACAATACCATGAACGTTCTTTTTATT
The DNA here is from genome assembly GCA_948252095.1 of Dicycla oo. Classification (NCBI taxonomy): domain Eukaryota; kingdom Metazoa; phylum Arthropoda; class Insecta; order Lepidoptera; family Noctuidae; genus Dicycla; species Dicycla oo. The sequence continues at coordinate 21,065,346 of OX411733.1, forward strand.
TTGCAATAATTGTAAGTATTTAAGCATAGGTTCCTTCTTCTTAATATATCGGAATATAAATATTGACATTAAAAGTGATTTTAATCTGATGGAGATTATTTGGTAAAGGGAAGGGGTCCGCCCTCGTTAGGTTTCAACTAAAACCCTTTACTGTTAAATAATCTCTGGAGGAACGGGGGTGAGGCACCATGGAGCCGTTAAAGACCCATGGTACCACTTCGCCTCAACAGGAGTTGACCCAACCTGTTGAGGGATGTCTGTCCGGGCTCCGACCGGCTGACTTAATGCAAGGAGAGCAAGAGGGCGCCAACCCTCTTGTTGGTCAGCGAGTGGCAAATGAAGCTGTGGATACCGCCACAGCCGGTGCTCTTCAGTCTCCGAGAGTATCCGCAAATGCGCAAGGAGAACCTTTAACAACTAATTTTACCAAATTAAAAGCGTACCAAATACTTGTCGGCGCTGCTAAAAAACTTGGAAAAAATGTCCGACCCACTGATTTAGATATAAGCGATCGCATTTCAATTATTTTAGAAGCTCTGTCATTACCCTTAACTTACCAAACCAATAAAGACTTGCATAATTTAATCATTAAATTTACATCTAAATGTGAAACATTATACAAAAAATGTAATTATAATTATAATATTTTTATAAGAAAACACAAAAAGTGGCTAAACGAAGATTTTTGTAAACAGTGGTCTTGTGTGATAGCCGAACCTCTTCTTAGTAATTCTATTCTTGAACCTAGTCCCAGTTCTGTCCCAGATTACATTCCAAGCTTTGATTTATGTCCTGATTCTGAACCTGGTCCCAGTCACGTCCTTGATTCATATCCTGTCTCCGCTTCCATCCCCTCTACTGATTCATCTTTGATTCCCGGTTCTGTACCGATGAGTAGATATGATGATCCTATTCTTGAACCTAGTCCCAGTTCTATCCCAGATTACATTTCAAGCATTGATTTATGTCCTGTTTCTGAACCTAGTCCCTTCCATGTCCTTGACTTAGACCTTCCATCTCAATCAATTCCCAATTCGAACTATCCTATCCCTGAACCTGGTCCCAGTCACGTCCTTGATTCATATCCTGTCTCCGTTTCCATCCCCTCTACTGATTCATCATTGATTCCTGGTTCTGTACCGATGAGTAGATATGATGATCTTTCCTTAAGACAGAAACACAGAGCTCGAAAACGCTTGCAGGATTATTTAGAAAATGAGTCCCCTAATAAAGTAATATCAGTCTTTGCGAGCACTGTTGAAGTAGGAGGTAGAAAATTAAAAAAGAGCGTTTCCAAAGACCTAGAATTTATTTTTGATTCATGTGTACAGACTCCAACAAGACCGACAAAAATTGCTTCAAAAATTAGAACGCAACCGACACCTTATTCAGCAGATGAAACACTAGCTATTTATATTGACAGACAGTTTTCAGTAGAGACATACAAATTTTTACAACAAGATTTAAAAGCTCGTGGATTTAACGCCTTCCCTCTATACAGCCAAGTGCTCCAAGCCAAAAAACAATGCTACCCGTTACATCCAGTCCATGTATCTGATACAGAAGCTATTATACCAGTTTCCAGCCTAGTTTCTCATTCTTTCGAAAGACTAGTTCAATCGTATGACGCAACTTTCACTGACTACTGTAATCGAAAAGATACCAATAAATTAAATTGTATTTTTGAAGCATCTTGGGGGTTTGACGGTAGTACAGGCCAATCACTATATAAACAGAACTTTTCCCAAAATGAACATGACGAAAGTTGCCTTTTTGCAACTACTTTTATACCGTTGCAGATCAAAACAACTTGTGGACAAGTTCTGTGGCGTAACCCTACTCCACAATCGTATAGATATTGTCGCCCAATTCACATTCAAAATAAAAAAGAAACGACTGATTTAATAATGGCTGAAAAACTATTAATACAAAATCAAATTGACCAATTAGACAGATTTGATACTAAAACTTTAAGTGGTCAAACTATATCTACAGAGTTTAAACTATATTTGACAATAATAGATGGTAAAGTCTTAAATATTATTACTAATACAATGTCTCAACTTCGGTGCCCTTTTTGTAAAGCGACTTCTAAAGAATTTAATAATTTAGAGTCTGTGTATTTAAAACCTGTCGATCAAAACCTTTTAAGATATGGCATAAGTCCGTTGCACGCCTGGATTCGTGTTTTGGAATTTTTATTACATTTAGGTTATAAAATTATTGTAAAGAAATGGAGAGTACCTAAAAGTTCCCCGGAAGGTGTTCTTGTCAATGAGAATAAAAAAAAAATTCAGGACGAAATCCGCAGTAAATTAGGGCTGCTCGTAGATGTGGTTAAGCCTAATACGGGTACGACTAATGACGGAAATACTGCAAGGATGGCCCTGTCTAATAAGTGTCGTACAGTATTTGCTGAAATTTTAGGACTACAACAATGGCTTTTGGATGACTTACATGTCATACTAGTAGTTTTATCAAGTGGATTACCTGTTAATGCAGATAAATTTGATGAATTTTGTAAATTATTGGCCAAAAAATACGTAGAAGAGTATTCGTGGTATCCAATGACCGTAACTCTACATAAAATACTTGTGCACGGCAAAGCTATCATAAAAAACTCTGCACTACCCATAGGATTGTTATCTGAGCAAGCTGGGGAAGCACGTAATAAATTTTGGAGGCACGACCGCGAGCACCACACAAGAAAATCAGATAGAGAAAAAACAATTTTAGACCTTTTCCATCGAGCACTTGAATCCTCTGACCCCTTTATATCGAATATAAGGCTTAATAAAAGATTAAATAAGCTTAAGCGTCAACCTCTTCCACCCCAAGCCCTCATATTGTTAGAGCCTTTTGAAGTTCCAACGGACGAAGAAGAAGCTGATCCTGAGGAAAATACAACCACTATGGAGAATGACCTCCCAGATAATTTTGAAATGTTATCTGAAGATGTGGATTTTGATGATTCGTAGTCTTCTGGGTTGTCCGATACTGTACAAGAATCAGATATTTGCACTTATTTTTTTACACCTTTCTGTATCTCAGACAATATCTATTGCATTGATCTAGAAATATAATTCTTAAAATACAAATAATAATTATTTACTTTTAACAAAAAGTAAAACCGCCTTCAAAACCCATAAAATAAACTTATAATAGATACGGTTTAGGAAGTCAGTAGGATATTATTGGGCATTCTACCCCACCTTCCGTTCCATCGGCTCACTCCGTTCGCCTCGTCACTCTCGGTGGAGTAGAATGCCCAATAATATAAATGAAATCCACTGGTTCGGCGCCTATTCCACCCGATGGAATGATCATCTCCGTCACTCTCGGTGCAGTAAAATGTCTAATACTGGTTCGGCGCCTATTCTACCCGATGAAACGGAAGGTGGAGTATGAATTCCTACATAGTGCAGTAAAGTACTGGTTCGGCGCCTATTCCACTAGGTTGAAACATTTGATTGAGTTAGCGACAATGAGTTATAAATGTCGATGTAATACATTAATTGACTCATTATTAATATAACCGTTTCAAGGAGTCGTCATGAAATTTGTAAAACAACCGCAATCGTTACATGTAAACAAACTTTGTATTCAGTCTCAGGAGACTGGTTTTCGCCATGGAGAATTATTACCTAAATCGGTACGATGCATCATTTGCGGACCGTCAAATTGTGGAAAAACTAATTTATTAATCGGTCTTCTTATACACGAGAATGGTTTAAGATTTCAAAATGTTTATGTTTATTCGAAAACCTTGCAACAGCCCAAGTACGTTTTTTTAGAAAAAGTCTTGCAACGGGTACCAGGCATTTCATTTCAGAAATATCATGAAAATGAGCAAGTACTGAGTGTTCAGACCGCAAAACCGAATTCTGTAATTATATTTGACGATGTTGCTTGTGAAAATCAAAGTGGTATGCGTGATTATTTTGCTATGGGGAGACACAAGTTCATCGATTGTTTTTATCTAAATCAGACGTATAGTAAAATCCCTAAGCAGTTAGTAAGAGACAACGCAAACCTAATCATACTTTTTAAACAAGATGAAAGAAATATGAGACATGTTTATGAAGAACACGTCAACACTGACATGACATGGCTTGAATTTCGTGAAATGTGTTCAAAAATATGGAGTGAGCCCTTCAGTTATGTTGTAATTAATAAAGATTGTGCAAAAAATAAAGGATGTTATAGAAATAAATTTGACACGTTTGTAATTTTTGATTAAGAGCACGAGTATATATTAAGACGTCACCGTTGAATTTACATTACTCTACAAACAGAGCTTAACCGGTTACAATACATTTAACAATTATGGAAAAATCTTTAAAGAGACAAATTGTTGATGCTGCAGCAGCTGTAAAGAAGAAGGTGCGAAAAATGCGAGATGTTGAGAATGAGAGTAAGCAAGCCTTGGAAACAGTTTTTAAACCTGTAACAGAGCCTCTCAACCAAATTGCTACAGCCAGTATGCAAACTCCTTTGCTGTATAGTAATGAAGATGAAGAATCTAAAGATCTGATAAGAGACGAAACGTTGCAAAAAGTCGCAATTGGTAGTGATGTAGAGGAGTCTGACACCAACAGTGAATCTTCGTATAAATCAGTTGAAAAAAGTGAAGGTCGTGATACATCATCCTGGTCAGTGTCTTCAGAAGCGTTAACAGACATTCCATTTGGTGTCAGAGTAGAACGCGGAAAATTGATGTTAGGTTCTGCTCATATAACAATCGACGATAGTTATATCATTGTGGCTGGTCATAAATACAAACATACGCCTGGTTTAAAACAACTACTGCTTAAGAAAGATATTGATTTAAGTTTGGTTACTGAAAATGACTTGCAATATTATAAGAAAATGTTACTTGATACAAATGCACATCGTCGTGATAATGACCCAAGTAAACCAATAAAAAGTAATAAGGGACAAAAATATTTACAAGTTATTAAACCTCTTTTTAATCTGCAAAGTACGCTTCAGGGTCATCATTCGAAAGGTAAAGGACTACCATTAACAAAAATCTGGAAAAATAACGTAGATTTTGTGTATTGGGATGATCCTAATGAATTGGTGGAAAGGTTAAAGTTATTAATAGCATCTCGAGATGCCGGCAACACAGGATTAGATAATGAAATAATATCCATTATTGAAGAATTACGTGAAAGTAAACTTATAAATAAATAGGTGTAAAATTAACTATTGTTTAGTTCATCATCAGCCTTTACATAAAGTACACCTTAAACATGAATATAGATAAATTTGGACATTTTATTCATAAAAGAATGCGTTTGTCAGAACTGATTAATTTCAATGATAACGCGTTGTTAAAATCAGAAAGTGGAGATTTTGATTTAAAGTCTTCTAGATTGAGAGGAATTAGACATCCATTAGAATCAGACGATGCTGTGAACAAGGATTATGTAGATCGAATGTGTGCTGATACGATAAAACAATTTAATAAGCTGATTGCATCATTGCGTGCTCAAATCATATTAGATGCACAAAAGTCTATTCAGACTACTTTAAAAGTAAAGGAACCTGAGGTTTTGATTCATTTGGAAGAGAAGTTTTACTCCAAAGCAGATATAGACAAATTACTTGAAAATCTCAGTAATGGCAAAACAACAAATAGTAAATGAAATACACAAAGCGGCACGAAGAAACTTCCTTCGACGTTCTGTTATTCTCAAAGGGATCGATGATTTGTGGCAAGCAGATCTAATGGACATGCAAAACCTAAGAAAGTATAACAAAGGTTACAATTTCATTTTAGTGGTGATTGACTGCTTCTCAAAGTATGCCTGGGCAGAACCGTTAAAATCTAAAAATAAATCTGAAGTAACTCGAGCTTTTGAACGAATACTACTAAGCAGCAATAAAAATCCTGTTAATTTACAAACTGATATGGGCACAGAGTTTTATAACAACACATTCCAAACGCTAATGAAGAAGTACCGCATAAACCATTACTCATCTTTCTCTACTAAAAAAGCTTCAATTGTAGAGCGACTAATTAAAACTGTTAAAAATAATTTGTACAAATATTTTAATCTCGTTGGAAATTATAAGTGGTTAGGAACACCTTTAGAAGATTTATTTAATACATATAATAACACAAAACATCGTACTATTAAAATTAAACCGAATGATGTTAATAAATCGAATGAACCCATCGTAAAAGAGAATATTAAAAACATATGTAATCATGTATCCATCCAGCGGAAGCCTAAGTTCAAAAAAGGTGACTGTGTTCGTATCAGTAAATACAAACACAATTTCGAGAAAGGTTATACTCCTAATTGGTCAACTGAACTCTTTACGATAAAAAAGATTAATAAAACTATACCAGTAACATACCACATAGAAGATCAACGAAAGCAAGATATATTAGGAACTTTTTACGAGCAAGAACTTCAAAAATCTAACTATCCTGGTGTTTATTTAGTAGAAAAAATACTTAAAAAGAAAGGAAAGAAACTATTCGTTAAATGGTTAGGTCTCAATAATGATGAAAACAGTTGGATTGATAAATCCTCATTAATAAATTAAGATATAAAAGAAATACTTTGTGAAATTTGTATCATTATTATTTAAGTAATGCAAGGTGGTGGACTAGTTAACAGTATAATTAATAATCTACCGTTCGAAGCTCATTTGCCTGGATACAATTATTGCGGACCAGGAACTAAACTTCATAAACGTTTGTTGCGAGGCGATCGAGGTGTGAATAAACTAGACGAAGCTTGTATGCACCACGATATAGCATATGAAAATCATACAGATTTACCTAATCGTCACAAAGCCGACTTACAGCTTTTGAACATGGCTAAACAGAGACTAAAATCAAAAGATGCAGGAAAAGGTGAAAAATTAAGCTCATGGTTAGTAAGCAAAGTCATGAAAGCCAAATTGAAATCTGGTTCTGGTGCCAAAACATTTAAAAGTTTAGTATCAAAAATAAAATCTAAAATAAAAAAGCTAAAACCCAAGGATAGTAAGTCTTTAATAAACTTGGCTTACTTAGCTGCAAAAAAGTTATGCCCCAAATTACACCAAATCAGAGTACCGAGAGTGATCCCCATACCGAAGACTGGTGGAGTTCTACCTTTAATTCCAATTTTTGCTGGCTTATCAGCTTTAGGAGCTTTAGCTGGTGGTGCAGCTGGAATTGCAAAAACGGTGAATGATTATAAATCTGCTCAACAAAACTTGCGAGAGACGGAACGACATAATAGAACTATGGAGGGTTTAGCAGTGGGTAAGGGTTTATACATAAAACCTTATAAAAACGGTAAAGGATTGTTTATAAAATCAACAAAAAACTGAACAAGAAGCTACCAAATCGCGCACTAACTAATGTAGACATCCAATACTACGCAAGAGACATCCCATATTTCCGAGGAGTATATATGAAAGATCAATTGCCAAGGAAGCCGAAACGTATGGAATGTGGTATTGTTAACTTAGACGATTCTAAAAACGAAGGAACGCATTGGGTAGCTTATGTAAAAGTATATGACTATTGTGATTATTTTGATAGCTATGGAAATTTAAAACCTCCATTAGAACTGTTACGATATTTTAAGAATTGTAAAGTTTCATATAACTACACAAGATATCAAAAATTTAACACTGTGAACTGTGGTCATTTATGTTTAAAATATTTGAGGACTTTTTGGAATAAAAATGTATAAAATAAATGATTTTATTTTATTTCAATCATTTGCAAGATGTCACTCACTTTGTCGATAACTGGAAACTCATCAATTTTATCTACGTACTATCTTAATACGTTGCAACTAAATGGAGAATATGAGTGTGCTTTATTGCATTTTTCAACATTTAATTCTATACCAAATATTGATAAAAGTAATAACAAGTTCTATTATGGTTCAAACGAAGTTATTGAAATACCGGAAGGCACCTATGAATTGCAAGATATTTATGATTATTTAAAATCCGAAATAAAAGATGCCTCAATTAAATTACAATGCAATAACAATACTTTAAAAACTGCCATATATTGTTCAAAAGACGTTAATTTAAAGAAAGAATACTCTTTCAGTAGACTGTTAGGGTTTGATAAGCAGGTCTTAAAAGCAAATAAATGGCATGTGTCACAGCATCCAGTCAACATTTTACCGACGACTGTGGTAAGGATCGAATGTGACATTGTGAGCGGCTCTTACATAAACGGTGAACCAAGTCACATAATTCATGAATTCGCACTCAACGTACCACCTGGTTACAGAATCATAGAAATCCCGAAGAACGCAATATATTTTCCAATCAATCAAAACAACATAAGCTGCATACATATCCGACTACTAGATATAAACAATCGCTTAATTAACTTGCGTGGTGAAGAAGTACAGCTGTATTTACATCTTAGAAGAAAAAATGATTGACTACAATAAATATATGTCTCAACAAATTAAAAATACCAGTTCTACTCAAGCTACCTACCAAATAAGACGTCGTTCTAAGAGCAAAATAAAATTAACTAAAGACAATAAGATATTTCTCAAAGCGATCGGATTGTTAAAATGAATATCTTAGACGTTTTATCCACTCCGACTTACGACAACAGTATAGAAGGAATCGAATTTCATTCGTACAAACCTTATGTAACAAGTTTCAACAGGAACGATGAAATACGCATACCTATCAACCAACAGGATCTTTACATATTACCATCAGCCAGCACTCTGTATTTGGAAGGAACCGTTATCGTTAGCAAAAAAGATTCAAAAGAGCAAGCTACTAGTGTTAATTTTACGAACAATGGACTACTCTTCTTGTTCCAAGATATTAGGTACGAACTAAACGGAGTGGAGATTGATAAAATAAAAAATGCTGGTATAACTACAACCATGAAATCGTTAATATCAATGAATGAGAATGAATCAAAAGTAGCTAGAGCTTGGGGTTGGAGTATCGATGGTATAAAAAATATTAATGGGGGAAGTTTTTCTGCGTCTATACCACTTCGGAATATCATCGGTTTCGCAGAAGATTTTAAAAAAGTTGTAATAAATAGTAGACATGAACTAATATTGTTACGAAGCAACACTAATTTGAACGCTGTAAAATTGAATACCGGAGAAAAAGTGGAAGACATTCAAATCAATAAAATCATATGGCGCGTACCCCATGTGAAAGTATCGGACAAAGAAAAAATAAGTTTATTAAAACTGTTGGAAAAAGATCGACCGCTCCAGATGATATTTAGAAACTGGGATCTATACGAATATCCCACTTTACCTAGAACTACAAAGCACACCTGGTCTATCAAAACATCATCTCAAATAGAAAAACCGCGATATGTAATAATCGGACTACAAACAAGTAGAAAAAATAATGCAAGTTCTGACATGTCGCAGTTTGATCACTGCTATGTTCGTGATGTTCGAGTGTACCTTAATTCAACATATTTCCCGTATGAAAGCCTCAATGTGAACTTCGCTAATAACAGAATTGCTTTATTATACGAGCAATACATCAGATTTCAGCAGTCGTATTACGACCGTTGTTCGGAGTCTTTATTAAGCGAGAAACAATTTAAAGAATTAGCACCGTTGTTTGTTATCGATTGCTCTAGACAGATCGATAGTCTGAAGACTGGACCAGTTGTGGATGTAAGGGTAGAAATTGAGAGTGATTCAGAAATACCAGATCAAACTTCAGCATACTGTCTCATTCTTAACGATTGCATTGTTGAATACAAGCCATTAAGCAACACAGTGAAGAAGTTATCATGAACGCGGATATTATCATTGTCGAACTCCAAGGATTTAAATATTTAGACAATAATTTTATTGTCAAAGAAGTGGCTATCGTAAGTAATGAGCACACACAGACGTTCTTGGTTAAACCACCGCATACGTTTTATTACTTAACTCAAGAAGAAAAGAAGCAGGTGCGGTGGTTGGAAAGAAATCGTGGAATTTTCTGGAGTGAGGGCTTTATAGACTACAGAGAGTTTCAACATGTCATCGTACCGTATTTAGAAAATAAAAAAATTATTACAAAGGGTTTGGAAAAGATTAAGTGGATTAAAGAGTTATGTGCAAACTGTGAAGTGATTGATATAGGTGAGAAAGGGTGTCCTAATTTTGCGACATTAAAAAAAAAGTTCTGTAAAAATAAAACTGATTTTAATTGTGTGAACCATAAAGTGAATTGTGCATTAAATAATGCGGTGTGTATTAGAAAATGGTATCTTGATAATAATATGTCTATATTTAATCTATTTTAAATTATTTTGTAATGTTCAGTTAATAAAAATGATTATGTACATAAGGTTGTTTTATTTAATAATATAATCTGGGTAACCTACATAACAAACTTAAAATTAGCTCTAATAAAATGAATTTAATTGAGTAAGTATTCTATTAATTTTAAAATATTGAAAACATAATTAAAACCTATAATGAGAACATTTCTTTAGAGCTAATTTAAAGTGGGAGTATGTTTATAACGTCAATAAAAGATAATTTAAATTATAAATATATTATTTATTTAGTTTTCACATTATTTACAATTACAAACTAAATACACTTGTCCTTGTTATTTAATATTTTATGTATGTACATGAAACTTATCTACTATGAACTATGATGTATTTTGAGAATTTTAATACACTACTACATTAACAAATAAATTATTTTATTTCTTCTAACTTATTCTCTCTAATTACAATAAAACTTACACCTTAGATATTTCATTTATTTATACATTAAACTTACATATTAACTAAAAACCTTAACTAAGAACCTAACTAAGGGCTTAAAGTTTTCTTAATATTTTATTTTTTATTTACAAATTGTGATGATCTATGTGGAATCATTTTATTACACTAACAGATTAACAAATGAATTTATAATATCAATATTAAACTAATTATTTATTTCTACTGAATATACAAACTAGGTAGATACATTACTTACTTACTAATAATAATCATCACCACAAAGTTTCTTTGAAATTTTATTTATCAATGATTGTGTCTCTTCCATAACATTGTCCACCGGTTCACTAACTACATATTGTGCACTTAACAATACCACGTTCTCATTATCACTTGAACTTGCAACACTTGCTTCTTGTCGCTCACTGATGTCTAATACTTGTATCTGGATCAGTCGTAAACCTTTTTTCTTTTCGTTGTTTATAACGAACGATTGACTTATAGAATGTTCAGGTGCCTTCCGTTTTAAACCCTCCCGTCTTGGTCTAGGCTTTTTGTTGGTTGGTTCAGGTCTTTGTTGCTCTGGAACATGCCAGCTTAAACTTGGAGTTGGCCAACCTTGACCATATTGTGAGAAGATAAAATCAGGAGAATCGCACATTATTGATGATCTGAAACAAACAAAGTTATAATTATTGATAACAATTATGTTTAACAGCTTATGAAATAATTTTATAAATACGTATAAGCTTGTGCAATACTTACAATTTGTTTTGTTTTTATTCAACGTGATATGACCGCTCCGGCCGACTGTGTAATGATAGAATGACGTTCTACACAATAATATTACTGTGGAACGTGACAAATATGTAATTAGACTCCATAAAACCATACGCTGTGAATCAATTTCATGTTTCAACATGTCCGAGCACCTGTTCGGTGTCAAATTCTACAATGCGCGTGCGAACTTCGAGGCACGAGTCCTTTGTCATCAAAAATGAACATTATATGTTTATCAAGTTGGAACCTGTGTGCTTTGTAATCAATCAGGAATGGAAATAAAACAGATATAATTATAACCATTAAATACTATTTATTTATTTACTACCAATATAAGAAAACTTATCACATAGCGACATGGCATTTCATACAAACTTAAGTCCGAAGTTTTGGAAATGAATAATATGATTTAATAAAACTTGATACGTCTAAGCAGGATACGTCACAAAAAGTTAGTAGATTATATTTTAGGAATTTTACGAAATGCTGTGTCGCGTAAATGCTCTTAAAACTAATTAAGTACTTACTAAGTTCTAAAGTTTATACATATTTTGTTATAAGTAACAGTTAAAATAATAATATCTATTTGAGGCACCAAGAAAATTTAAATTTTTACAATTACATTACACATTATTTGACCTTACTTTAGGTAATTATCATTACATTTGAACGTTATCTAAATACATTGTAAAAAATGTATCTACTGTAATTACTTACATTAAAAATAATGGCAATTCATTACTTAAATATAGTTGCATTACCCCAAGCTAAAGTAGATACCTTATCAATCGATAACAACCGCTTATCATCATTGCTTGAAAGTGCTACTTTATTTACATCCTGAGTGAAAATTTCATGTTTTATCGACTTAAACAAAACATTTTTTTTGCGAATGACGTTACAATTGTACAAAACGTTTTTATAATCTAACATATTTAAATCTTTCGTAACACATTTTTTTATACCTTTTGCTTTCTTTATTGTTTTGTCTAAAGTTTTAATACAATAAAGCTTTGAGCGCAGTCCTACGAATTCTTTGATAATTTTACCACCCATTTCATCTTTAAATAACCCTGGAACCTTCTTATTAATAATTGGTAAGTTAAATTCGTTGTTTAAGTCGTAGTTGCTGGTATCAAAATATTTTAGAAAATGTTCATTGATATCTTGATAAATGTCATCAGTATTTACATCATAAACCAAACTATCCGTATCAGTATAACACAATTCAATTCGGTTACCATAAAAAGGCTTTATGATTGAATAATGGAAGTCATACATGTGACTCTTAGATAATTCCAATACAGTAAATCCTATATATATTGGTTTATTAAGAATAACGCGAGAAGGCTTCATTTGGATTGCCACTAGATCATCAGAAAATACTGAGGCGCTATGAAAATATGGACTGCCGATCAATTTCTCAGCACAAGTAGTCTTTTTTGTTTTATTGTTCAAGTCACACCACTTGTTTGCTAACTTAACATCTATTCGATGCTCATTATTTTCCAGAGTCTTTCCAAAAATACTATTGTTCAATAATTTGAAAAAATCTTGTTCAAACGTTGACTCTGCTTTTTGACGTAACTGGGTGTTAATATCAATATATTGTTTTAAAAAACAGCTTTGCTTGAAAACAATTGCACGATGAATCCTTCGTAATACCAATCCGTGTTGCAAGCATTTTTTTAAATGTATGTAATGAATAATATAGTGGTATTTGTCATACAAATTCGGTATTAATTTTTTATTCTTACCACCGGGTGGGACGAATTTTTCTGAGCAAAATGGAAAGTCATTATGTTCAATGTGCAATGTTGTAGGATATAATAAATCAACTTCAAGAATATAACCGTTTTCCGCAGTATCGCTTATATCTATTAAGTTCAACTGCAAATCATCTATTTCCTGTCTACTCATGAATCTAAAATCCGAATGAGGCAAATATTGACACATGCTATAGCCATATAAATTGTTACAATCTAAATAAATAATAAATGAATTCGGAAGGGATGGGTCGTAAGAATCCAAGTATTTATGATTGGCTTGGGCATGTCTTCTGGAACACATACAAATACCTCCTCTAATACCTGTTTGTATCATCCTATAAATTTGAACATCACTTATCAATTCTAATTTAATTCTAGTTTTCAAAAGCATTGCATCGAATGATAGACTTGGTGCTGTAAGATAGAACGCGGGATCCAGATTGTAATGTCGTTTACATGTTTTTCTAAAACTTTCAAACACGTCTGTAAGCAAAAGAACGTCGGTTTTAAGGTATAAATCTGTATACATACCCATGTTACGAATATTAAATACTGACCAAACGGACTGAGCGTGTTCATAGTCTTCATCAGTAATTGACTCATTAGTTAAAGAGTTAAAAAAAAATTTTTTGGAGGGTAAACACGTATCTTCGTAAAGTTTCCATTGAGACATATAGTCGTACGGATAAACTCCTTTACGGGTAAGTAGATCGAATTGTGTTTTTTCGGGAAAATAAAATTTTAATTGTTTAAATTCTTGTTTTTTCATTGTACTAACCAACTTTTCTAAGCTTGTTCCTAAAAACTTGAAAGAATCTACAAATCGTACTTGTATGCTTTCATTATCGGAAATCGGAATATACTTCGTGAAAGAAATATAATTTTCTTTTGTTTTAGGTATGACTTTAATAGATCCTGGAGCTTTACCTAATTCTTTTATGAAAAGGTGGCAATCATAACCCGATAAATTATGAAAAAATACAGGCAGAAACTTAGGCATTTTATATTGTAGGTTACAGTAACTGTGAGCTGCGCCACGATATTTACCAGTCAAATGACAATGATCGCGAACCCTATCACCAAACAAGAAATTCTCGCAAATATGACATGTATCAGAGTTTTCAAAGTCGAGAGCATTCTCATTCGTGTAAATCATAGGAATGGTATTATTTAAAATTCTATAAAGCTTTTTAGCGTCTTTATAGATAGACTTCACAAATTTCGAAACGCAATCCAAACCACGATACGAAACGTAACGATTATAGGTTTCATCTAGAGTGCATGTAATATGATAAGCGAAAGCGATGGGCACATGTCGCTGTCTCGTAACGGTGCTCGCCTGAGTTGGGTCAGGTTCGCAGGAGTCGTACCGCTCTAGCATTGTTTCAAAATCTGCATATATAACGAATGGCACAAATTGCTTTCTACCATAATTTTCAAACTGAATGAAAGAACCCTTTGGAGGTAGTTCAGTAGCAACTCCTCCACAACTGTGTGAATTCAGATCATCACATGAATCAAAGAACATTAAACAAACATCACAAAAGTATAATTTACTGTGGTGTCTTGTTATTTGATTTTTAACAAGACGAGGTAAATCCTTAATGAGACAGTAATGTGATAAATCATCTTTTTCTAAGTAAAGTAAATGAATCACTTTTCTCTTCAAAGATTTTGGTTTATAAAACGGTCCAATCACGGAATTATTTTTAAAGCCATATATATATATACAAATTTCAGGGTTATTTAATTCGAATCGAGCAATATCTGAGAAACTCAATGGAAATTGAATGTCTTTTATATTTAACACGCTTTGAAAATGGGGGTAAGATGATACTCTTTCAGGATGAGTTTTAGCTGGATATAAAGCAGCAACAACTGACCATAAAAAGCAATAATTATCTTTATTATGAATATTAATACATGCTTTTTTTGATTTAATTGATGTCGGCAACTCGATAAAGCTTGAGCCGCGCAAAGGTTGGTATTTGTTAACATTAACTTCCAAATACGAACTGTTTAAAAATGTCCACCCACTGTCACGATCTTGAAATTCTTCTATCTTTTTTTTCAACGTGTTTCTAACCTGAGATGCTAATGAATCATAATCATAATTCTGATGTACTACATAATTCTTTGTAGCAAATGATTTCATCTCCTGACTATCATTTTTAACCATCAAAAACAAAGCAAAATATTCAAAATTAATTTTTAGACAGATATGATCCTTAAGAGATTTGTTTATTAATGTCTTGATTTTTTCTTGACTGTTATTAAAAAACGAATCTAAAGAATAATTTTCATTAGTATCAATAATTCTATAAGAAGCTATACGATTTAGAAATGCAGAATGAATTAATTCAACACCTTCGCAAACGTATGAAATATTTTTATTTTTATGATCGGTACTGCGTAGATGACCTGTCCAATGACTGCGCTCAACAGATATGTTACAAACAGTGCAGAAAGGCATTCTATCGTAATTAATTACTTGCTAAGTTTAAAAATAAAGATTTATTTTGGATGCCCCAAATTTAAATTTTAAATGAATAATGTAACTTATTTAAAATGTATCTTATCACTATAAATACGGGCTCTGAGTCATCGAACAACTCGTGAGCCTTATGCATGAATTTTTGTAGTGAGTTCCACTGCGAGTTACCTTTATCCAGTTGCAGTTTTAATCTTTATTTTGGATGCCTCAAATTAAAATTTTAAATTAATAGTGTAACTTATTTAAAATGTATCTTATCGCTATAATATACCGGCTCTGAGTCATTGAACAACTCGTGAGCCTTATGCATGAATTTTTGTAGTGAGTTCCACTGCGAGCTACCTTTATCCAGTTGCAGTTTTAATGCAACTTGGGACTTCTTCCAACGCTCCTCAGGAGCAGTGGAGATGATGTCTTCTTTATGGTACACCTTCAGTTCCACAAAGAAGGCACCCCTTAGATCCGCTGTCCGTCGTACCTTCCCGTTGGCGACGCGGGACAGCAAGGATGAACCTAACTCCGACTGCGGAGGAAGGCCATCTAAGTCTTCCAAACCGAAAAGATCGGTGCTCCCTGGTTTCTTGTTACTGTAAACAAATTAAATTTTATTTTAATAATCTAGAAGAAACACTTTTCTAGATACAAACTTATGATGAGAGAAAAATAAGTATGTACTTAAAATTATTTTTGCAAATCAAAGTTCTCTATTGAAATCTACTTTATATTAGAATATGTGAAAGTAATAACTTAGAAAATAAAAATAGTCATAAACTACCTTGATCCTAATTCCACGACCGAGGAAGCTTTGCGCTTTGTTGTTTTTTTCGTAGGCTGGCTCTTGCTCGGCACGACCTTTGTAGCAGTCGGCGGGCTCTTTATGTAGTCGGACACACGGGAAACGTCGGAGTCAGACCTAAAACACAAGATAAAAAGTACTTAATATTTTATATAACAAAACAAATAACCGTTTAAGGTCTTTTTTTGAGATACAATAATCAATTTATGACAGGATGAGAACAGTTACATCAGCCGGCAGGCAGAAACCAGGTCCGTAGCTAAGTAACAGTCACTATGGATAGATAGAACATGATAATTACAACAGCCGGCAGGCAAAAACCAGGTCCGTAGCTGAGTAGCAATCACGATGGATAGATATAACATGTTAATTACAACAGCCGGCAGGCAAAAACCAGGTCCGTAGCTGTGCATTATGACTACAAATTTAAAATTAAGAAGTACTCACTTACATGTTTTAAAGTTGATTTTAAAGTACTGCTAGTACTACTTGTCACTTTGAAGATTCTGGAGCGAATGTAATTTATTGATTGAAATTAATTCGTTTATATTCACAAAAAATACAATTTAAGCATAAAATAGATCGTTTCAATTTTAAACTCTAAGTACATGTCTTACAGTTGTATAAAAAAATATGTCGTTTATGTCATATTGAACCATATTGATCGCATACCAATTTCGCTAAATTGCAATTTGTTCATGAGAACCGCAAAATAAAGCCGACAAAGTGAACCCGATCCCTGTTATTCTTTATGACTCAATACTGAATTAATATGTATAATTAATTGAATAATTGTTGTATGTTTGTTGAGAATTTTTATCATCACAATTACGTTTATGCGAGAGGTGAAACTCGTAGGTAGATCGCGTCGTTGAAAGTAAATTTTGTGAGCATAGTTGACTCAAGAAGTAAGTAGGTAGTTGAAAATAATCGTAACTATTTTGATAATAAACCATTTTGTAATACGCACAAACCAATCCGTGTGGTTGTTAATGTTAAGTTGCAGTTAAACTCGGGACTAATATTATAATCACATAAAATACTACTGTGGAATAAGTTCATTTAAAAATACTCACAAATAAAATTTTAATTCGTATTATTAAATAATCACTTAAACCCACAATTAAAGAATCCAAGAAACTGTATCGTGTGGGAATCGAACACACATGTCTGAGTTATGGTTTTATAGTTGTCTAATTTATCGATAATAACTTTAGTTTAACTTTAGCATAGGTACTATTATAATGCTCCCAAATAATCTTGTTGTGCACAGGGTTCTCTTTTATCTAAGTTAAAATCGCGCTCGATCGAAGTGGGTAATGGTTCAACCAATAATACATGTTGTACTTGATAAAAAATATATCATATAAATATTCATATAAATAAGATTATATAATCTTATTACCTAGAAGAATGAAACACAATAAATTAGAAGCGATTACAAACTTCAAATATAAATACGAAAACAATATTTAGGAAGTTCTATAAAAGACGAATTCAGTGAAGATTTATTAAGAATAAGAAGGTATAAGTATTATTTTATTATAGTTTATATAAACTAGATTACAACAAATCTAGGTAAGACATAGTAGGTATGTGAAGTACCTAGACAATTCTGTATAAACCTAAATTTAATTAAATACTACAACGTGAACGACGATCATGTTACATTCAACATTATAATTCTTTTAACACACACACATACCTACTCAAGATGCAATGAAGTTCAAAACTGCTTAGACTGCATGTTGCAAGATTGCAGCCTTGCATATATAAAATACCATTTACACTACGTGGTTACAACTGTCTGATGAAAGCGTTCAGGATAAAGAACGGTGCGGTGACGCCGGACAATACGTGTGTACTGTTTTGAGAACGACTGTGAAAACGTGTCGCACACGCAGCATACACAGTATTACTTGTTTTTATTAGGCTGACTAACTGATCACGGTTTCCGACGCTGCCGTCAGGCGGTTCGCAACTGAGAACGGCGCGGGTATCGTCGAGTGTAAAGGTACCTTGCTAACTGCTGGTGTCGATTACAAAGCGATATATTGTTAGTTAGTAACAGTTAGTAGGGAAGTGGAGCAAGGTAGTGCTCTCTGTTTGAATTAATTAAATTAAAATTTGGATGTCCTCGAGCCAATCTGGTCACAGAAAATAGAATGTGTGGGTGCCTCCGGGTATGCACTATTTCTTACTTTTGTGGAGATACATGAGACAATCTGTCCTGGATTTTAGTTTAATGTAGGGTAACTTAAAGTTCAGATGATCCTCGAGCCAATCTGGTCACTTAAGCGGAGTAAGTGTGTAGCCTATTAAGGTTATGAGCTACCTCTAATTTTGTGGAGAGACATGTGACAATCTGTCCTGAATTTTAGGCTACCAGTTCAAGTAGCGAGCACCCTTATTTGTTAATAAGTAAACTAGTGTCGACTGAATGACTTAATTAAAATAACGGTAACGCGGTAAGTTAATATTGAGTTTTAGAAATAAAGTGTTCCTCTCACTGTGGCCAAGACACCTTTAGCCGTCATCGATCCTATGAGTCTGTGGGATCGGCGGTGAGAAAACCATTTCCTGTGTACATTGCACGACGTACACAAACCCCTATTCCTACCCAAGTTCCGTCTGTTCCCGTAGGTCTCCTGGTAACAGACTTCCCTCACGTAAAACCAACGTAACCTACGTTTGGTGTGGTTTGTATGGTAGGCTAGGGCGTTAGGATAACTAGGGGGCTACATAGCCACATCGTACGCACTTAGAATAACGGCCGTACTAAGCTGTAAGTCACGGTGCGCACTTTTGGTGTGGAATAGGCGCCGAACCAGTATTTTACTGCACTATGTAGGAATTCATACTCCACCTTCCGTTTCATCGTGTGGAATAGGTGCCGAACCAGTATTAGACATTTTACTGCACCGAGAGTGACGGAGATGATCATTCCATCGGGTGGAATAGGCGCCGAACCAGTGGATTTCATTTATATTATTGGGCATTCTACTCCACCGAGAGTGACGAGGCGAACGGAGTGAGCCGATGGAACGGAAGGTGGGGTAGAATGCCCAATAATATCCTACTGAAGTCGGTGGCAGTTTTTCCTCAATTAAACTATAATAGTTTATTTTATGGGTTTTTGAAGACGGTTTTACTTTTTTGATAAAAGTTTTATTATTTCTTAATTTTTAGTACCGAAAAAAAAGTAATCTTCGATTTACAACAATCATAATAATTGATTTACACTCACAACTAAAATTAAATAAAATGCAGATGTAACAATAATACAGCACCTACACCCTTTACTGTATTATTGTTACATCTGCTTAAACATTTACAGTGTACAGGCGTTATGTTATTTTATGGAAGGGTGTAAACAAGGCATAGTCGTACGATTAAAGGAATCGCGGGCAATTTGCTGTAAGTTATTGAAGAGTTCCGTTGTCTGTCTCCGAAACTCTTCATCAGATCTTTACTAAATTTGTGTGGTACCATTTCAAAGTGAACTTCTTTCAAACAAAAAAAGAATTTTGCAAATCCGTTTACAAATGACGGAGTTATGCCCGAACATAAAAACATAATGTAAACATCCGAATTCAAAACCTCCTCCTTTTTTGAAGTCGGTAAATAATAAATAGGTAGCATAGCAAAAAGCGTAACAATCAATAAATTAGGGTAATCGCTACCTATGCAATCCGAATTTCTCAAAATATTTCTACAAAGTTTATTTTCCAAGAGAGGCAACCCTAAAATCATAGAAATTCTATGAGAACTTTAGAAGCATGTTTCTCCGAGATCCTACTGGATATGGACACGATTATTTTTTTGGGGTTTAATTGTATTTTAGTCAATGTAATGAGTTTAAAATAAAATCCATATTCGTTTGGATTTATCATAAAAAAAATAAAATCTTAAATTAAAAAAAAAGCTGATACTGGGTTTCCTTGCGGAGTTAAAGTCTTGTAAGTATAGTCAAAAAATGCCTAAAATATACCGTTAGTTGTGTATTGTAACAGAAATAAGAGAAACTTTTCCTGAGACGAGATATTTTCAGATTTATCAAAATACCTAAAAATATCAAAATGGCTCTAACTTTGGTTCTAAGTATATTTGACCTCCGGGTGTTCTACTCTCGCATTTCAAACAGTTTTCAGCATCTATTAATGAAATAAAAAGGGCATGTCCGATTTTTAGGGCAAAAAACACACTGTGCGACGGTGAGCTAGCTCACCGAGCAGCACGGTGGCTCCCTCTGTGCTTACACAAGTGCCGGCTGGAACTTGTGTAAACACAGAGAAAAACGATAAAAATTGGCGGTCCGCGCGGAAAAAATCTACCTACACAATCACTAATAATTTGCACTGCGTAGTCGACCACGGGCTGATCCTCTTTTATTTAAAAAAAAAAAAAAAAAAAAAAAAAAAAAAAAAAAAAAAAAAAAAAAAAAAAAAAAAAAAAACTGTTTGCTTATGTACTAAACGCGGTAACGAAACCATAGCGACTTCTAATTTGACGCCAACGCCATCTATCGAGCACGCCGGAAGCTTTATAAATAATTATGTCGTAAACACTCATTCCATCGTAGAATTTGTATCTGTCACCTCTGACCTAGACTATAGTCAAGAGCAAACCCATATTAAATAAAATAAATAAAAAAATGTGTTCAGTTTCAATCTTTTAAAAACATTAGATTGGCAAATAAAAATATTCCATGGTGTTAAGCAAAGTCGAATAAAAAAGTTAAACAGAGATATTTCAATCGAGAGAACACATAATTGTTATTTAGTATTTTTTTACATGCTATGATTTTGAAGCAACTCAATCAATCTGCCTAGCCTTTTCCCAACTATGTTGGGGTCGGCTTCCAGTCTAACCGGATGCAGCTGAATACCAGTATTTTACATGGAGCGACTGCCTATCTGACTGATTGTCAGACTTTCGGGCTTCTGACGACCCGTAACTACTGTCAAAGAACCACGAATGAAAGCTGGGACCAACGGCTTAACGTGCTTTCCGAGGCACGGAGGAGTCTCGGTATGTAAAGATAGTCACCCATCTACGGACGCGAAGCGTAGCTTAACCTGATGAATCGACCCGTGCGGCTGTTATTACTTAGCCACAAGCTCCTTTGAAGCAACTGTCAACTAAAAAAAAAACAAAATAATGACCAAAACATTCAGAAGTGCAAATAAAATACTCCGTGTTGTGCAATGAAGGTTAAAGAGTTAATTGGACCGCGTTTGGACTGAGTTAAGCGGACTGGCCTGTTGGTCTAGTGGTTAGTGGCCCTGACTGCTATGCCGGAGGTCGTGGGTTCGATTCCCACCCAGGACAAATGTTTGTGTGATGAGCATGATCATTTGTTCTGTGTCTGGGTGTAATTTATCTATATATGTATGTATTTAGAAATATATAAGTATGTTTATCAGTTGTCTAGTACTCATAACACAAGCTCTGCTTAGCTTGAGGCTAGACGGCGTTGTGTGATAGTTGTGGAATATTATTATATTATTATATAATTACAAAAATACATCTATAAAAACTTTAGTTTGACTTATTTATTTATTAAAAAACAGCAATAGCATACAGGGTGTAAGGGACATCCGTCTGCAGACTGCTATGGTGAAATCAGTATATCATACTAAGATGACTGCTACATGAAATTATTTCAGGAATATTATGGGAATCCAATAAACCTGATTTGTTTGTGTTTTTCTGCACAAATCCTCCTGAGTCAGGTATTTCATTTCATTTTATTAATCGAATATATATTTTTCCTCTTCACGGTGCCGAATGGTGTTAAGTCATACCGACCCGAACTAGTCTTTAGCACGCCCTAGACCTTGACTGTCATAACATCTTTTGTTCATAGAGGTGTCCTCTACTCAAATATGAATGACGGTTATACCATCTATTGTCCTTTCTAATCGAAGTGGGTGCGTCTGAGTGACAAGGGTGTATTCATGTAGAGCGAGCGCTGGTTGTCAACGCTGGTCGGCGCAGGCAATTTTCATACTTTTAGCCAAATCGGCGCGAACCGGCGCTGAAAAGAGCCGACCAGTTTCCTGATTATACGGCGCTGGTTTGCGCTGATATGACAAAAAAAAACCGGCCATGTGCGTGTCGGACCACGCACAGTGAAGGGTTCCGTAGTTGGGATGAATTTATTCTAAGAACAAATTTAACATTGTACTTGAAAAACATTTTCTCCCTTAAATTCCAACTGCAAATGTGAGTTTGTATGTATACGTAATATTGAGAGATTTACCATGTTCTATAGAACTATTTTCTATTTTTTTTTTTTTCAAAATTTTTGCCGCATTGCTTTTGGAGATAAGGGGGGAATGGTCAATTTTCGTCTATTTTCTTAAATAACTTTAAAACAATTTATTTTAAATTTACAAGACAAAATATATTTGAAACCAAAAAATCAATCTGCCTAGCCTTTTCCCAACTATGTTGGGGTCGGTTTCCAGTCTAACCGGATGCAGCTGAATACCAGTATTTTACATGGAGCGACTGCCTATCTGACCTCCACAACCTAGTTATTGGGTAATACGATACCCCTTGGTAAGACTGATTGTCAGACTTTCGGGCTTCTGACGACCCGTAACGACTGTCAAAGATCCACGAATGATAGCCGGGACCAACGGCTTAACGTGCTTTCCGAGGCACGGAGGAGTCTCGGTATGTAAAGATGGTCACCCATCTACGGAGCAACCCCGGCAACCGTAGCTTAACCTGATGGATCGACCCGTGCGGCTGTTATTACTTAGCCACAAACAAGCTCCTCCATACATATATTTGAAACCCTCACAGTAAACTCTTTCATTTAATATATTACACAGTAGTAGTTCAGTTTGCAAAACTTTTTTTTTTCTTGTGTGCCCTTAAATTGACAACCATTTTCATTCAAAATTCATTTATTTACGTTACATGACCGTGTTTGGGTCACAGAAATTCATACGTGTACCGAATTTCAACTTAATCGTTCCTTTAGATTCGGAGCAAATCGGCTGTGGCAGATGGACAGACAGACAGACACACGAGTGATCCTATAAGGGTTCCGTTTTTTCCTTCTGTGGTACGAAACCCTAAAAAGTATGATAATAAACCTGATTTGTTTGTGTTTTTGTGCACAAATCGGAACTTCGCTTACTTGGGAGGGGTAGGTTTGCGATGAGTTCGATGAACTCTGTAGCTAGGCAAAAAGGGAACAGCTGATTTCACGCGTCGTTCGTTAGAGTATTTCAATATAATAATTCAATATATGCTGATTTATTTTACTTTAGGTGTTTTATTTACATACATGGAGTGCTTCGTACATACAATGTAATTTTACATTTATATAAATGAATAGTAACTGAAAAACGATTTTAAAAAAATCCTGAGAAATTATCTGGTGGAATATGATTCAAAATAAGGAGCTGAAGCTCTGTTAGTTTGTGGAGGGCTGTCCCTAACACCATGTATACATTCATCATTGGTTTACAAAAGTATAATATTTAGGGAAGGTATTACTGCTAATTTATACACAAATAATATGTGTACATAACATTAAAAAAAAAACAAGTTTTAAATTAGTAGTTTTTACAAAACTTTAAATGCTTCTTTCAAATATAACATAACGCCTGTAGTCGGTCAGGCAGAAGTCTACCTATTACATCAACGTTTCTCCAGACACCAGGTTGCCACTGAAAAAACCTCATAAAAAACCCAATTCAAAAAGCACGAATAAATTAACGAGACGGTTATCTTTAAAAGCTCATTTTGAACTTAACTAAACTTTGTTAAAGACTTTTTGTTCCTGTTAAAGACCCTTACATATTAACTCCCAAACTTTAACAGTACCTTTATACAGGGAGGCCAGGTCAGATGTATACAAATATTTTTAGCCACCATTTTGAATGGGCTCCTTTTATTTTACTAAAATGCTAAAAAAAATTTTATGCACAGTCACAGACCACGGCAATACTTTCAGTAATTTTATCCTGAAGTGTGAAATTTTGCGACAAAAAAAAAAACACTATTGTGTTCGCGTGAATATTGAAATTTTCACAGCAAACTTATTAGTCACCGATACGCTAAAAAGAATATCCTAAAATGGTTAAACGAGTTGAAAGAAGACTAAGTTTTCCCAACAAATCTTTAGGAGTAACGAATACCATTTTGAACATTGAGGACTATGCGACACATCCTTTTTTCTTTGAGATTATCAAAATGACGTGTCGCAGTCATTCATGAGCACAAAAAGCCTATTTGGAAAGCTTTTCTTTTTTTAATACCATGTAAAGCGATCGCATTTTTAAGTATGAAAAAGCAGATATCATTTACAATACAAAATTCCCAAGCCGGAAAATTATAATTACAGGAAAATACCTGATAATTTACGTTCGTAATAGAAATATTACGCTGGAAATATTACGTTGGCTACCCAATTCTCACAGAACTGTAGTCAAGAGCAAACCCATCTCAAATAAAAAAAGAGAACCTTTAAAAGTTCTCAGTAATCCGTACATTAGCACAGAATATATTGCAAGGGTGTGCTCGCAATCGATTACTTGCGGCAGAACGTGAAGATGCGCCAAAGTTAGGTATATTAGATACAGGGATGGTGTTATGTGAAAAGGAAGCAGGAGGAAATTTAGTTATGCATGTTGCTGAAAGGCCGTTTTGTTTGCTGTTGAGTTTTTTTTTATTTTTATTTGTGTGATTAGATGTAGTTGCTTTGGCTAACTATTATTCTGTAATAATGATAATGAATTTTTCCATCGTTTCTCAAAGCCTCTTCAATTAGATTTGGTTGGTTGTTGTTATTTTGAGGAAACAACAACGAATTAGTATTAGTAATCAGATACTTGTGGTGACATCTCTAATGCCAGGTGCAAAAGTCGATAAGCAAACTTACAAAGCAATAGCTTGGCGTTTAGTTTGACTTAAGACCTTCTATTTCTAAGAACATACACATGCATAATTATTGTCGTCAACAACTGATTGTAGTTCATAATTTCAAAATTATAACATGTGTAAAGATGACCTAGCGGTTAAGCGCGTGCAGATAGATGCGTGAATCAGTGAGCCGTGAGTTCAAATCTCACGCAGTACTTGACTTTTTGTAAGTTTTTACTTGATTGGAGGTAACGGGACAGAAATATAATATTCTTTATCTTGTTCGCTTGGTCACTCATTTCGTAAAGTTAGAAAGGTAGATCATAGAAAACTAAATACATAATTTAGATTTCTGAGAGGTAGACATGAGTTTTACTTTTTTATTTCAACGTTCCAACACCGAAAAGATAACTTAAAAATCACAAAAATAGTTAAATAATAATACAATAACTAATATATAACTTCTTATGAAAATAATTTTTTTTTGACATTTTTAATTATTATTATTTTTGTTATTATTTCCTTTATTCATTTTTTTTACATATAAGTTATATTTTTAAATATTAGAATTAAAAAAAAAAACATTTAAAAATATAAAAAATAGAAATCCACCGGCATGGGGAACAGGGTCCAAGCTACCGGTGGTTAGGGTCCCAGAGACAGGAACCTCCTCACAATACGCGCTGTATCAAGGAGTACTGCCTTCTGAATCAGGCCCTTCACCCAGCCACCCAACGAGAGCCTCTTGAGATGTTGGTCGAGGCTCTTAGCGATAAGGCCATTGACCGTCACGACTATCGGCACAATGATTGCCGAGTCCACATTCCACATAGCGACAACCTCGTGGGCTAAGTCGAGATACTTCAATTGTTTCTCCTTCTCAGCCTTCACGAGGTTCTCGTCATGCGGGATAGTGACATCGATTATCATTGTGCGGCGCACTGATCGATCTATTACCACTATATCAGGCTTATTGGCTACAATAGTCCTGTCAGTGATAATAGATCGATCCCAGTATATCGTGACATGGTCATTCTCGAGAACTGGGTCGGGCACATACCTGTAATACGGTACCTCAGAGTCCACAAGGCCGTATTTCAGAGCAAGTTGCTGATGGATAATCCTGGCTACTTGATTATGCCTGTGCAAATACTCGCCGTTAGCTAAACGAGAACACCCAGAAGTAATATGTCTGATAGACTCACCGGGACAATGGCATGCCCGACATATGTCGATCGTCCCGTCTTTCATTATATACTTCCGGTAGTTATTCGTTAGCATAACTTCATCCATAATCGCACAGACTGAACCTTCGGTTTCCCCAAAGAGGTCACCGAAGCGTAGCCAGGCCACGGACGCTAAGAAATCTACGTCGGGCCCATGAAGGGCCCGGAAAAAGCGTCCGTGAAGCTCCTTGCTTTGCCATACTTCCTTACGGTCGTTGGTACTAAGCACCACAGGTTTGCGCCAGTTCTCTTTAGCCAAGGACAACGGGGTGAGTCCCTTGTCCACTGCAACCACATCTCGGTGCATACCCACGTCAGTCTTGAGAAAATATTCTCTGAGACTGCACACCTCGCGGTTGTGGAGGGTCTTAGCATTTAAAAAACCTCGACCCCCGCACTTCCGCGGAATGTACAGCCTCATGACAGACGAACGTGGGTGATGCATCCGGTTTGCAGTCAGCAGTGACCGGACTCTCCTATCCAGGGCGTCTAGTTCCGTCTGGGTCCACTTTAGTATGCCAAAGGAGTACATTAGGACCGGCATGACCCAACCGTTAAAGGCACGCACCTTGTTGCCGCCTGACAAAGAACTATTAAGTACCTTTTTCAGGCGACCAAAGAAGCGCTCCTGCAACGATTGTTTCACGTCAGGTCCGTTAATGCCTAACCCCTCTGACATACCCAGGTATTTGTAGGTATCAGTTGCGGAGAGTGATCTCAGGTTTATAGAATCTGAGAGTTGTAGTCCCTCAGATTCCACAATCCCGCCCCGCTTTACATGCATGACTGCACATTTATCTACACCAAATTCCATCCTGATGGAATCACTAAAAGTTTTAGTTACTTTTAGTGACTCCAGCAGTTGCAATTTGTTGGTGGCAAACAGTTTCAAATCATCCATATAAAGCAGGTGGGATATTACCTGACCCCCTCTCCGCAAAGGACAGCCCAGCCCTGTACCCTCCAGCAGAGTGCTAAGAGGGTTCAAGGCTAAACAAAACCACAGTGGACTCAGACTGTCGCCCTGGAATATTCCCCGCTTAATCCTAATAGGTTCGTTGCTCCCCTGAATTTGTCGGCATCCTGGATAGCGAAGAACCGTCCTCCACTGCCCCATACACGTCGTTAGGAAGGTGCTCAGAGTTGTATCAATTTTGTACAACTCTAACACCCTCAAGAGCCATGTATGCGGCACCGAATCAAAGGCCTTCTTATAGTCTATCCAACATGTCGACAAATCCTTTCGGGATCGACGGACCTGTTGGCTTATGACCATGTCAATGAGGAGTAGCTCCTTGGTGCCGCGGGACCCATTCTTACATCCATTTTGAGAGACAGACACAATAGAATTCTTTTCTAAATGAGAATTAATTTTCTCTCTCAAAATGGATGTAAGGAGTTTATAGACCGTCGGCAAACAAGTGATCGGCCTATAATTTTTGGGTTCCGTGGCATCACCTGACTTATGGAGCAGGTGAGTAACTCCTGTTGTAAAGAGCTGTGGCAGCGACCCAGACTCTAAGGCCGACTGGAATTGCGATGCTAAGCACGTGTGTGAACTTTGCAGCCATTTAAGCCAAAAATTGTGCAGTCCGTCCGGTCCCGGAGATTTCCAGTTCGGTATCGGACGGGCTGCACTGGCTACATCAGAGGAAGTAATTATTACTTCCTCCATCTCCGGTATGGCGTCACACACGCGCTCAACATCCCGCATCCATTCAGCCTCAGTATGGCAAACGGGCACCGACCAGATGTTACGCCAGAATATGCTAGTGGCATCATCATCCGGGCGGCATACGTCTGCCACATTTTGCTCAGGTCGCTCCCATGCTCTATACACCCACCTTTGATCACGCTGGAATATGCGATTCTGGGTATACCGCTCAACCCGTCGCTTATACCTACGGATACGGCTTGCCCATGCACAGACCTTCTGCTTCAGGAAGTCAATGCGCTCTGTGACACGGGACATATATTCTTGAGGACTGATTCCAGTCCCCGAGAACGCCCGCCTCACAAAGCGCATCACTCTAGGGCGAGTATTGCCCTCCCTGAAGCAGTATAGTTTGCCGATGAGCACTCTGGTCCCCTCGATACGCCGCTCGATCCTGCACTGCCAGGCTGGAACAGCGGGTTTTGGTCGTGTAGCTATGTCACAATTTGGAAATTTGACATTGGCTACACGACACGCCGCAATAGCCGCGCAATACAAGATCGAGTGCGTATCTACGAGATCTTCGCTGCTTTCAAAATAAAAACCAAGCAGCGAATCCAAGGCACACACCATCGCCCTATTCGTTCTGTGCATAGGCAAGCGAGGTAAATGTGGTCTAAGTTGGACGGGGGCAGTTCTAAACTCCCGAATCGCATCCTCCAGCGCGCTCCTCAATCGTTCGTTATACTGGCTACTTACCGTAACAATCTCATCGCCCCCCTCCTCATCATTAACATAAGACCGCGGTTGGGTTATGTCACTGACTAGAGGTTGCACCGCGGTCTGTGACGGGACAGGGACGATACGATTGCTCAGTACCTCTGAGCGCAGCCTATCAAGCGCGGCGTCGTCCAATCTGTGATTCCGTTGGATAACCCGCACCTGATCCGAAAGTCGTTGGGCCGAGACGTTGATGGCTGGTTGAAGCGCCTGGAACAGAGACAGCATCCTATCGCGGTATTATTATTATTGTTATTATTATTATTATTATTTGGATTTATTTAGTCACAATTTTATTTTCGAGTTTTATCTGTTTTTAGTTTGATTTATAGGAGTGAGTATGTATATGAGTGTATAACTATGGACTAGTACTAAATCTGAAATAAATAAAATTATTATTATAAACATCTAACAAGTTTTTGCTTAAAATAGTACTATTTTAAGCAAATATATTATTATGGTTCCAAAGAAACAAAAAACAGTCCCACATTATGATTAAGATTCGAACTCAGACTTCATTGATCGTGAAACCATTGCTTAGCCCAAACAGCTACCAGCACATGTTATGTTTATGCGAATTTTAGCAATGCAATGGTAAGAACAGGTCGCCACTATGACGAGTATTCTAAATGCAACAGAAATATAATGTTATTTCGCATAGTACGACGACATGCGACAATTCATTAGTGTGTGTTATTTGCGGAATGTTGAGTGAGACATCGCTCATACACGCACACGTACTGGTTCGTGCTCGCACAGTTCATAGCAATGTAATCCTTAGCACGCTTATGGACTTTTGAGCGTTTACTGTACATAACTCTATTTCGAAAAAAATGTCAGATACATCTTTTCTCCTTATGACGGCAGAATTGCAGAATTTACAATTTCCTTATTTGACATTTTGATTATCCGTGTTTGTTTGTGTGTGTGTTTTATGGTGGCTGTGTAATTGTTTATTATCACAGTTTACTATATTATGTCCCAAAACAAACCAGCTACGTTTCGATTGTAACTTAGCCTAATATTATTAAACTTACATTCTTCAAAACGCTTGCCATTTCGCACCCACTCTCCAAGCAACCACAACAGTAAAACTTCACTGATAATTATATTAAAATAGATCAGTAGCATATGAGAAAGCATACCACCTCACGCACAGACACATTACCTTCATGTAATTGTATTCAAAAACCTTCCATTTCACTTCGCCGTGACCAGGCAAAAATTCAATATTCAATGACTAGGCAACGTGAACAAAACCAGCAGGGTGACTTCAACTCTTTGTAATATAATATAAAAGGCACGCTCACATATCTACATATTGTACCCCACCAGTATTACCTGAATGGGTAGGTTATATTGGCTTATAAGTATAAGTTCAATGTTTGTCTCAAATTGATAAAATTGGACACTACGATAGCCCTATGTTATCTAGTAAGGGCGTAGCTGATGTAGAAACTTCAACCAGGGGTATTCTGGCATAAAAAACTCCTCGGGTATAAACTATAGATTAAGAGAAAAACATTGAAGAGAAAACAATTGATTGATTTTGTCAGTGAGTGAGACGGACGGAAAGTTTAGGTAGATTAAAAGATATATTGTAAAATATTTTAAAATATATTTATTAGAGTTCTGCGTTAATAGTTTTATTTATTTAGTGTAGATACCAAAAGAAGTAAAGGTCCCTCAGCCCTTTACATTACTTACATTTTTATGTCGTACATAATATGTATTCGGGCCTATTTGACAAGTCATCATATCAAGTAATATTTTCAACACAATAAATGTCAGACAAAACAACAATAACAAATATCTAAAACATATACACTTGGGAACCTTGACTGCCTTAAAGTTGAGTTCTTAGAGTTTTTATACAGGATTATTTGTAAAACACCAGGAACCTCTTAAGGGGTCATAGCACTCATCATTATGAACAACTTTTACTATGGGATCAAACCTGAAATCGCGAAAAAAAATCAGCTGTTCGTTATAAGTCGTTCATAATGATGAGTACAATGACCCCTTAAGACGTTGCTGGTGTTTTACAAATAACCCTGTATAAGCTCAAGGCATTAAGCCGTTAGCCGATACGACAAACGGCTATAGCCGGGTCTATAGCCTGTGTGTTGACCTCGACAATCCTTGCTTGGTCAGGTTATTTCATTTCAATAGGATTCCTGGCTTTTACCTAGATTGAATCATGCAAGATGGGGGCATGTAATCGATTCGAAATCAACTTCTACTGGCCCTGGTTCGATTTCCAAGTCGGGAAAAGCGCTATTGAGTTTTTCCATCAGGAATTTCGCAGAAGCAGCTTAGAGTCTGGATTTGTGCCCAGTTTATGGCAACAAGCTCGCCCCCTATTTCATGGGACTTAAGGCGAAAGGGTCCAGGGTAGCCCGCGAAACTCAAAGTTTCTTACGTTTTTTGCAATTTATTATGACAGTATTATGTTGTACGCTGATCAAAATGTGATCCGCGACCGAGACAAGTATGTATTTAAAGAATTATAATGATTAAAATCATCAATTAATCCATTTAAGACCAGGTCATCCCAATGAATGACTATTTCATGAAATCTTGACAATTGAGGATTATACTAACTTAAGGAGACTGACTCTTATGATTATAATTCTGTAAATACATATTTGTTACAGTCGCCAATCATACTTTATTCAACATACAACCTAAAACTGACTTGCAAATTGCAAAATCCGTAAGAAAATTTGAATTTCGCGGGCTACCCTGACGCTTCCCTCTTAAACATAACTGACGCCATACAAGTTGGAGTGCGGCATGTGGCAGGGGGGGCTGAAATCGCCGAAACTTTTTAACCTTTATGTGAACGCGCTTGTGGAGGAGCTCAGCAGCACACATGTCGGCTGCCATATTGATGGAGTCTGCCTTAATAATATTAGTTACGCGGACGAAATAGTGCTGCTGAGTGCTTCTGTAGGTGGACTGTCGCAGCTGCTTGACATTTGCGAAAAATATGCTGGACAACATGGGTTGGTGTACAACATAAATAAAAGTGAGTGGATGGTCTTTCAGGCTCGGAGAAGGTCCCTAAGTCAAACACCTAAAGTTACACTGACTGGCTACCCCCTTAGTAGGGTAGAACAGTTTAAATACCTTGGACACTTGCTAACCCCGGATCTGAAAGATGATAATGACATAGAAAGGGAGCGTAGAGCGCTGTCTGTTCGTGTGAATATGATAGCACGCAGATTTGTTCGCTGTTCAAGAGACATCAAGATCACCCTTTTTAGGGCATTTGTCACGTCCTTCTACACGAGCTGCACTCTGTGGGTGAATTATACGTAAAAGTAGTACAGCGCTCTATGCGTCCAATACAATAATGCATTCAGGGTGCTGTTAGGTTCTGCCTCGCTTCTGTAGCGCTTCGGGGATGTTCGCCGAAGCGCGCGTTGATTATTTTTATACAACCATGTGCAAGCAGTGCACATCCCTGGTGCGCAGGGTGCGGGTCAGCCCGAACGTTATCCTGAGCGCCTTCGCCCAGCGATTCGACTGCCAGTACATGTATCACTGTGAGTTGTGACATGGTAAATGTACGGGCTAATGTGGAAATATTGTTTTAATTGTTTTGACTAGTATTGTAGTGTATTTTTGTATTGAAATTGTATTTGTATTAGTCTATTTTATAATTGGTCCATGTTGGCTTTTAATTCAATAAATAATTAAAAATTAAATTAAATATAGGTACACCTCTGCCTAACCCTTCAGCGAAGCAAGGCGTGGTCTTATGTCATGTATTTTATGTTACCTCCGTTTTTCACTAGCATAAAATTTATAACAACAATAGAAATCGAAGCTCCCAGACAAATATTTCACTACACAAACCGATCATACGAAAAAAAAACAAAACACAATCACCCGAAGTCTCTTCTCGCATAACGCTATCCATTTCTCGGTAATAATAAAGAAGGGCCCATTCAGACTTAGATTTATAGAGCTGTGCCTTTTTGTGGGCTCGCAATGTTTGTTATCCAATAAGAGCGTAGGTTTCACTATCGGGAAGTTGTGTTCGTGGATAGTTGGTAGTATTGATTGAAGGGGAAAAGAGAATACATACCAGTGGCAAAGTTCTATAAAGCGACGATAGCCGGCTTTTTATGATTTTAAACTGAAGATCACTTCTAAACGAGTAGTGTAAATGATTTGGAAAAAATATATGTTAAATTAAAGCATTTTCTTACTATCTTAATCTGTGAATATTTGATGTTATATTTATATTACATAGTTTAGTTAATTTGTAAGTTATAACGCGGATAAAAAACTGAGAATCACCCAAAAATAATCAAGCGTGTTCTTATGAAACCTTTACCATTTTCAATATAATTTAATTATATATCTTTTGGTATAGGTGTTTTATTAAAACGCCTTTTGTTTTATTTAAAATAAAATAATAATGCACCTAATTTGGGACAGCGCTCCTTGATGGGCGAGTCCTATTACTGGCTGGACGTATGACGCATTGCATGAACTCAGCACAGAAGACGCAAGCTAAACACTCAAGGCCATTAGTATTTTTCTGCGCCTAAAGGTAAGCCGCGTAGTCGGTTCAAAAAAGTAAACAAAAATTTTTAGGCCAAAGTAATATTATTTATTGCACAGCTTAGAAAACTGAAGCTGAAAAGAGAGGTGAAACAGTGACATTGCCTCTCAGTTCAAAAAAAAAAAAATTGAGATTTTTTAGTAACTGACACAAGTATTTGTCGTGAGCGTATTTACAAAAAATAATATCACACAAACACCCAACTGGGCATACCCATATTTGTTCCGTACCCAGCACGATCTTTGTGGTCCCTGAGCTTGCACATTTGAAAGATTAATGATTGTTTAGTCTAAGTTTTAGTTAGTCAGTGCGTGACTTACATCCCAATTTGTTACACGTCTCAATATAGACTTCAATAATTAATGTGTACCTTCGCGCCATCCCATCTTCCTAGCATGGCGGGCTGTGTTAGGGCGGCTGCTGCAGGAGCAGAAAACCTCGAACGGCGCAAATATAACAACCTTATTGGGAGCTATATGTTTGAGCCTTGGGGTCCCAGTGCTCATCGAGTATTTCGCGATACCGCCAAGCGGTTGGTCGATTCTTCACGGAACCAGAGGGCTGGCCTATTTTTAGCCCAAAGTATCAACATTGCCATCCAACGTGGCAATGATGCCAGCCTTTTGGGCACTTTTTTATACCCAATGAGCTCTTCCCCTTTTTATTTTTATTTTTTATTATATACATGATATATACATTTTACTGTTAGCTTGTATATTGTAATTAAGATTTATCACGCATAAAAAAAATTAATTAATTACTTTATTTTTAAAGTCCTTTGTGGCGCTCCTCCAAAAGATTAAATCACAAACATATTTCTATTTTTATAAACCCGAAAAAACGCTGTATAAAGTAATAACGAGCTTCTAAACTGCCTCAAAAATTTAAATGATTCGTATCATAATTTTATTCATTGTTTATTAAAGAGAAATAATACACACTAAATAATAATGAAGTCTACATCAATTAACCAATAGACAAAAACATAATAACAGGCCAGAGAGGTTCAGAAAAAGAAATAATTTCCAGAGATATAAACACATTGTAAGCAGGAATCATTTTCTGAAGGTACATTCGTGTTTTTCCACCAGGCAGGATTATTTGTTCAAGTGTCAAACATTGTAATGAACGCTTCACATGACAGTTAGGCTGATTCTTCACGAATGAGGTAGCTAGAAAAGTTAACCAAGAATATTGCTTCATATTTCGAAGTGAATTTGTGAGCGGAGCTATAAATAATCTCAGTTACCTAATAATGTACATTCCAACTTAGCGTAATGTGTTTACGTCGCTTTTTGAGTGACCTATATTGTCTTAAAAAGGTCCCAAAAAATGTTGATTTGCAATGGAATGTATACTTTGTCTTATGTGGCATTGCGTTTGTTATTCCAAAACTTGATTATTTATCTGAGATTCTTAATTCAATAGTTTAAACATTAGTCCGAAATTCGAACATTGTCGAGGTGTAAATTCGAGACGATTTATTTTAAAAACAAATGAGCTTTCTTTAGAATGAGTGTTTTCTGAAATGACGTTCACTAGGTGGCAGCACTGAGACGAGATGATGCACCTGTCAAAAGTGTCAAAATGCCTATTATTTTATTTAGTCGTGTCTGAATGAATGAAACGAATGATGAACGTCATCATATATTTTACATTCATTGGAAGACCTCTTGTCAAAGTGGCGTCAATATGTGGCGGGAATATTCATTTGAATGACGTTTGAAGTTATAATATAATATCTTTATTTACAAGTAACAAGACTCAATTATGTTAGTAACAATATTCCTTACCCCTATGTTACTATTCATATTCTTATCATTTAACCTAAAAAAAAAAAAAAAAATATATATGTTTTTCTTTCATTTTTTTTTAATTTGAGATGGGTGCTCTTGACTCTAGTCTAGGTCGGAGATAATTTTGGAGAATAGGACAGCGTCGAATCATCGCACTTCTTGCTCGCTTTGGTAATAAGCTTAGTTTTTGTAGAAAATTATTGTAAATCGTTTCATAGCTAGGCTTTGCTTCACTTTAGGTACTATCGGAAAGCAAGCCTAAAGCTGACCCGTCAATGTATCTTATACGAACACAAAATATTGTGATTTTATTAGAAAAATCTGAAAGTGATTTTTGTCACCCTCATCACAATAACACGTCAGTCTATATGACAGTTGGCTATGGAAGCAAGAACCTCATAGGTTTGATAACCTTCTTTACCTTTCTCACGATTATTTAGTATTTTTAGGGTTTCGTACCTCAAAAGGAAAAAACGGATTCCTTATAGCATCAATTTGCTCCGAATCGAATGGACCGATTAAGTTGAAATTTGGTACACTTATGGACCAAATATGGACGTGTAATGTAAATTAATAAATTTTAAATATGGGGGTCAATTTTGGGGGACAAATAAGAAAAAAAAAAAATTGTAAACTGTACCGTGCGATATATCAAATGAAAGGGCTTACTGTGAGGGTCTCTAATATATTTTTTATAATTTAAATATAAAAGGTTTTAAAGTTATTTAAGAAAGTAGACGAAAACTGGCCATTCCCCTCTTTATCTCCGAAACTATTGAGCCAAAAATTTTGAAAAAAATACAGAAAATAATTCTCTATTACAGAAAAATCTATAATAAGTCTATGGTCTTAAAATGGTAAATCTCTCAATATTGTGCGTACAAACTTACATTTGTCCATAGTTAAACAAAAAAGATCCAACCTACATTAGGTGTAATGTGGGTTGGATTTTTTTCGTTTAACTATGGACATTTGTAGTTGGAATGTATGGGAGAACATGTGTTTCAACTATAATGTTAAGTTTATTCTTGGGATAAATTCATCCTAACTACGGAACCCTTCATTGTGCGTGGTCTGACACGCACTTGACCGGTTTTTATTTCTGTGCCTTTCCACGTTATAGCTGTGAAGGTGATAAAGATGAAAAGTATTTTTATAAGCCTCTAACAAATGGGAAAGTCTAGAAGAGTTATAACAGACTAGCTTTTGGCCCGCGGCTTCGCTCACCTGGAGTTCGAGATATATCATAAGGGAACGAAGGTACTAACGGGATGAAAAGTAGCCTATGTCCTAATTTAGTTCATGGTCTATCCGCGAGCTTTTCATCTATACTGTTCAGCTGTTTAGACGTAAAAAGGTAACAGACAGGCAGTCAGAGTTACTTTCGCATAAAATCTATAATATTAGTATGCCAAAATCTGCCTAGCCTTTTCCAAATTATGTTGGGGTCGGCTTCAAGTCTAAACGGATGCAGCTGAGTACCAGTATTGTACATGGAGCGCCTACCTCTCTGACCTCCACAACCCAGTTACTGGGTAATACGATACCCCTTGGTAAGAAGTAATTCTTGAAGGTACAGCCCAATAACGCTGTGCACCGTAATTGTGTAACACACTTTTTATTACAATCCGAAGAAAATTCTTAATCCATTTCTTCATGTGTTTGGAAAATTCGCTTGCTCGACAACCTAAATAACACAGTGAATATTGAGGAATTCTCAAAATGAATGGCGTTGGGATTGTGAGTGTGTTACGCAATTATCCATCTGGGAAGCAAAATAGAAAGATATATTATTGCTACCTGGATGCTACTGAGGAGCTATTAAATAAGCTTGAGCGCTTGCAAAGCTTGTGCATTCGCTTTGTTTTTGGTCTTCGAAAGTATGATCATGTTTCTCACTTTCGCAAGGAACTCAAGTGGCTCCTAATCCGCCTTCGCAGGAACACTCGGATTGTATGTCTCCTCTTCTGCATTTTACACAACCCGTCTTATCCTTCCTACCTGCGTGAGCGTTTTTCCTTTGCTCGCCCTAGTGACGCACCATGTAGATCACATCTTAGATCCCTCCTTAAATCTCATCCTCCATAAAACTAGCTACTATTCTTATTCGTTCTCTTTTCAAATATAGAGTAAAAGAGCATTACTTTTCCTCTCAACTGTGAGTATTTATATAGTATAGTATATATTTTAGCTTTATGTATTTATTTAAGTTTATGTTATACGTGTAGGTATAGTTAATATTTTAGTTTAAGTCTTCGCATATTCATATTTTTCTCTTCTTGTTCTCTCACACTATTGTCTATTTCATCTCTTTCTTAAGAAATAAGCAGTAGGTACCTTTGTACTCCTAATTATAATTATGTATTTTAGTATGTATTTTTCTGTGTGTACATAAATGGAAAAATAAATAAATAAATAATTTATATTATAAAAATCCGTTCACAAATCCTACTAACTTTAACATAATAAACAAATAAAACCTGACATGGCTTATACAACATCTGTCACCATTTTCCACACACAAAAAACAATTGAACGCAGCACAATAAATAATAAATCCCATTCGAACAGAAATATTGTTCCAAACTACTAAAAATACTTTTGAAACTAAAATAAAGTGCTTTAAAACATAAAATGCAGTACTTTAAAAGTTAAAATTGAGTGGAGCGCCTCTATACTTTGCGACGAAGTAGCCATTCAAAAGTGGGCACCTCTAAACTTTAGAATTCTTGAAATACGATTATTTATGAAAGAATTTTCTTGAATGAAGTTGCAAGCGACTTTTGACAACCTTAGAGGTATTTATATAGCACAGTTTAAAAAAAAATCAGTACTATGATTTCATTTTTATAAGTAAGTTTATACAAACACTTTTTTCAATATTATTTTAAAAACTAGATGAGGTCGGGTGTTTCCTATCCGACTACTCTGAGAAGACACACAGAAACAAAGTCAGAGGTTACAGTCTCTTGCAAAGTCCAGACATGATCTTGGTCAGTTCATGTGAAGACCATGTAGATTACTGTCTGCAATGGGCTTTTGAATGTTCTAATTTTATTCACCGATATTTAAAGACTATTAAAACTAAATCATGTTAATTTACTCTAGTTTTATTTTCACAAAAAAAAACAGCGTGTTTTTTTATCGCACTAATATTGATTTTGACAGTAGGACAAAAAACATGGGTCAAGCCTATAAACCCCAAATGGATAGATATTATGGGACAGCCTATTACCGTTTTCAATCTGCCAATCTGTCTAGCCTTTTCCCAACTATGTTGGGGTCGGCTTCCAGTCTAACCGGATGCAGCTGAATACCAGTATTTTACATGGAGCGACTGCCTATCTGATCTCCACAACCCAGTTACTGGGTAGTACGATACCCCTTGGTAAGACTGGTTGTCAGACTTTCGGGCTTCTGACGTCCCGTAACGACTGCCAAAGATCCACGAATGACAGCCGGGACCAACGGCTTAACGTGCTTTCCGAGGCACGGAGGAGTCTCGGTATGGAAAGATGGTCACCGATCTACAGACCAACCCCGGCAAGCGTAGCTTAACCTGATGGATCGACCCATGCGGCTGTTATTACTTAGCCACGAGCTTAGCCTATTACCGTATTATTGGTCACAATTCCGGGCAATACCTAGTCCAGAGACTCGATGCCGTTTGAATATAGCTTTCCCATTTTAACTGATATTCTCGATGCATAGTGCCAGACTTTTTAAATTATGCATCCGAGCCAGGCGTTGAACAGCTCTCCATTTATTTTTGAATACTATATTGCTTGCTTATCTACACGCCAACGAGATTTACCAAAATAAATTTATCATTTCATAAAGGAATGCTTTCGTAAGTTAAGTCATTTTAGCCTTTGAAATGTGTCACAGTGTAACAATATCAGTTGGAGCAAGAGCAATCGTAAAGATCGAATCACATCTTTCTTTGTCGTCGTCTGTCATTTTTGACATTATCAAAGAAAGATCTGTCGGTATAACTGTCTCGGAAGCGACCATTCAGAAACTGATGAATGTTACGAACTGAAAATAAGATATTTTTGTTTTTACGTTTCGTGTAGAGACTCTCTTAAATGTGACATATCATTTATGCGTCTTTACGTGTAAACACGCGATTAAAAAGACTCACCCGGGAAAGTTCTATCAGAAAGGGATACGGACAATAAAATTACTGGCATGTAAAACTTATTTTATTAACAGTTCATCCAGGGGAGTAAGTAATTGTGTGACACAGTTAAACAGAACTGCAATGACTTTCATTTTGACAACTCAACAATATTCATTGCGTATTTATGTTGTCGAGCAGACTCGTTTATGTTCGAAATATTCAAACATAATTACGAAGCATGGATACGGAATTTCCTATGAATAAGAAAATTCCTTCTTTGGGGTGCAGTTTTCATTTCAAATTTATTTATTAATAATCAGGCTATACAAGAAGATTGGACGGTGACCCCCATATAGACATATGCCTGTATCTTGGGGGACGGAAGTGGTGGTGTCAATTAAAAATAACCTACTGAAATCTGTTTAATTCTAGTGAAGTTACCTAGAACCTCGGTATTTTTAATTTATCAACAGTTTTTGTGGAAGACTATCTATCACCTGGAGCTAGACAATAGACCTCAGTATTATTTTATTCTTATTTGTGGGAAAGAGATGGAGCTAGATGTCCTGTATAGCTCCATCCCTTTCTCGCATTGAAGTAACATTAAAATAATACTGCTTTAAGCGATGGTGGTTGGCCCCTGGTTTCTGAATTGAGAACTTGTCATACTCTTACTCCCTACCTTAACTCCATAGTCACCTTCAATGAAGCCTGCGAAATTCTAAATTTCTTACATTTTTGGGTTCCGTACACCAAAAGGAAAAAACGGAACCCTTATAGAATCACTCGTGTGTATCTGTCAGTCTGGCCGTCTGTCACAGACTATTTTCTCCGAATCTGATGGACTGATTATGCTGAAATTTGGCATGCATATGAATTTCTGTGACCTAAACATGGACGTGTAACATAAATAAAGAAATTTTGAATATGAGGGTCACCTTTAGGGGCAAATAAGAAAAGAAATAAGTTTTTCAAACTGTATCGTGTGACATATTAAATGAAAGGGCTTACTGTGAGGGTATCAAATAGATATTGTTTGTAAGTTATTTAATAAAATTGGCGAAAATTGACCATTCCCCCCCTTTATCTCCGAAACTACTGAGCCTAAAATTTTGAAAAAAAAAATAAATACAGAAAATAGTTCCATACCTCTAGATTACAGAAAACCTATAAGAAGTCTATGGTCTTAAAACAACATGGTGAATCTTTCAATATTGTGCGTACGAACTTACATTTGTAGTTGGAATGTATGGGAGAACATGTTTTTCAACTACAATGATAAGTTGGTTCTTAGGATAAATTCATCCCAACTAAGGAACCGTTCATATGCGTGGTCCGACACGCACTTGGCCGGTTTTTGCCAAGAAATGACTATTGCAGTAGCGCGCAATAGTCATTTCTTCAAGTAGCCCGCAATAGCCTTTTCCCAACTATGTTGGGGTCAGGTTCCAGTCTAACCAGATGCAGCTGAATACCAGTATTTTACATGGAGCGACTGCCTATCTGACCTCCAACTGGATACCCCTTGGTAAGACTGGTTGTCAGACTTTGGGGCTTCTGACGACCCGTAAAGACTGTCAAAGATCCACGAATGGCAGCCGGGACCAACGGCTTAACGTGCTTTCCGAGGCACGGAGGGGTCTCGGTATGTAAAGATGGTCACCCATCTACGGACCAACCCTGGCAAGCATAGCTTAAACTGATCGATCGACCCGTGCGGCTGTTATTACTTAGCCAGGAAGACCCTCCTACTTGAAGGAATCATTTTAATTAATGATAGTTATAATGTTTGAAAAGTTTAAATTCAAAACTCTCCATTGTGACACTAGGTTTAATTGATATAATATTGCACCTACATGCAGGTGCAATATTATATCAATACAAACAAAACGGTCAAGAGTGAGTCGGACTCGTGCACCGAGGGTTCCGTACATATAAAAAAGTGTGCTATTTAGAGACATTGTTTAATTTTTTGTGTAATCTTTACATAAACTTCTATCATACAGAATAATTTCAGATTTTTCTCTGTGCAAACTTTGAAGATAAGGGTAACCATTTTTTTTTACACTTTTCATCAAAAGTCAGAAACTATGCGGCTTAAAAAAAAAAAGAAAAAATGTTTAAGAATGTGAAAACAACGCTCTTTGATAATAGGTTGGGGAAAAAGTCTCTTCGCATTTTTTAAGAAAATTCAAAACATTTTTTAATATAGTTTATTTACATTTAACTAAAGTATGTAGGTACCATTTTGTTCGATGACTTTTGGCCATCTTGTAGGTAGGGACATGATCTCATTGCTATAGAAATTTTGGGACTTCTGGTCAAAATACCGCGACAAGTGGTTTTGGCAGTCCTCTCGTGATGTTAACCTGACACTGCCTAAAGAATTCTGAAGAGACCGAAACAGGTGGAAATCTGAAGGTGCAGTGTCAGGACTATACGGCGGATGCATTAACACCTCCCAGCCAAACTCTCTTATTTTTTGCTGAGTGGCTAAAGATGTGTGAGGTCTAGCGTTATCATGATGAAAAACCACACCCCTTCTGTTGATTAATTCCGGCCGCTTTCTCTCAACTTCTTGCTTTAATCTCATCAGTTGTTCGCAGTAGAGTTCAGAATCGATGGTCCTGCCTGGTGGTAACAGCTCATAATGAATAATGCCCTTCCAATCCCACCACACACACAGCATCACGTTGTTGCGAGTTAACCCGGGTTTCGCCAGTCTGTGAAGCCTGACCGGCCTTTGACCACGACCTTATTCGCACGTTCTTGTCATACGTGATCCATTTTTCATCACCAGTTATCAGCTTCTTCAAAAATGGTTCGGTTTCATTACGTCGTAATAAAGAATCACAAATGAGTACACGATTCATTAGGTTTCTTTCAGTGAGCTCGTGAGGTACCCAAATGTCGAGCTATTTTGTGTACCCAGTTTTTTTTCAAATGCGCCAAAACTGTTTTGTGGTCAATTTCCAGTTCTTCAGCTACGTCGTAACTACTGATATGCCGATCTTGCTCCACTTTTTCAAAAATGACATCCATTTTATCCGTAATAGGGCGACCAGAGCGACGTGCTTCTTTGACATCAAAATTTCCGGATTGAAAACGCTTAAATCAAATTTGTGCTACTCTCACAGACACTACACTAGGTCCATAAACCAGGGACCGAAAACCTTTATAAATTACGGTACAGGTATCGAAGAATTTCGGTTACCTCTATGATTAAGGTAACCGCTATCTGGGTAACCCAAGAAGAAGAAACATGTTACCTTTATTTAAGTTACCGTTTTAATACCGGTTACCTAAAAATGACCTTGATTATGAGAAAGAAACAGAATATCGCAATGCCGACAATTTGTTGGCATTAGAAAAAATACATTACCAGGGAGATCGTCGTGCGTCCTACCAGTATTGTTTACGTTTATTTAGTTCGCCTTTTTGCGGAGAAAAAAAAAAGGAAATGAACAAGGTAAGTAAGATAATATTACATTGTAAATTGGTAAAATACCATTTGTTTATCTTTTTCTCTCATCATAGAAAACAACTCGGTAGTTTGTTTATTTAACTTGCGGAGAAACGTACACGCCCTATTTTCTAATAGAGTGCAGCACTTTCTCGTTTGGGGTGGCTTGGGATCTACCTCCTAGTGGTCCACCGCGGGCAACGGCAGCACAGGCTTGCCTGTGGTACGGTTGGACGATCCCACTTAGCGGTGGTAGGCTCCGCAAGGGGCCGCCTGGGTTGCGACCGCCATCCCACCGGAGTCTGGCGCCAAGCAGCTTGCTGTGTTCCGTCGGTGTGTGGGAGTGCCAGTGCCTTTGGGGGAGAAGGAGATTGTCAGTTGCGCTGTTTGGAACCGGCCGTGGTTTCTGAGTCGGCTAGCCGGGTAACTCATTTTGGAGGGTAGCGGGATCCGAAGCACGGTGCCAGCCGTTGGCCGACCGCAGTCAGTAGGGGGCCCAAGTAGCACGCCAGCCACGTGCCAAAGGCTGCCCCGCCAACTCGCGAAAAATCCCGGTATGCTCCACCGTGCCAGCCGGCGACTAGATGGAAGGACCTGGTGGCCATATCCCTTTCGGGCATCCCCGCAGTCTCCAAATGAGTTCCCCATAGGTTTGGTTGGCTCTAGTGTTCCACTTGGGTTGGGGAAAAAGTCGATTGTCGAGGCACAGCTTAGTAGCTGTGCCTCGACAATCGACTTTTTCCCCAACAACTCCACTCAAATGACCAAAGTAAAGAAAATTAAGGGTACACAACGGCTGCACTTCCTCCCACTAAAAATGCACCTCACTAATATCAGGGGGTTGCACTCCAATCTCGATCCGGTCCATCACCACCTTGAAACCGAGAAGCCGCACCTGTTTTTCCTAACGGAGACAAAGATAGCAACCCCATCGAACGTGGCGTATCTCAACTACCCGGGTTACTCTCTTGAACACAAGTTCAAGAAGCAAGCTGGGGTCTGTGTGTACGTTTGCGATGAC
Organism: Dicycla oo; assembly: GCA_948252095.1. Taxonomy (NCBI): domain Eukaryota; kingdom Metazoa; phylum Arthropoda; class Insecta; order Lepidoptera; family Noctuidae; genus Dicycla; species Dicycla oo. The sequence continues at coordinate 21,109,415 of OX411733.1, forward strand.
ATTTGTTGTCGTCGTCTCCGTTGCTTTGAGAAATCGGGTTTCTCTGCCATATGGCTACTTGTGGATATTGGCGTGGAGAAATCTCTCTACATCGGCATCTACCGAACACACAGCGGTGACCAGGTGACAACAGCGCTCTTTAATTTCCTCGTGGAGTCGACTGACGTAGCCCAGCAACGGTACCCAACGGCGAAGCTCATTATTCTGGGGGACTTCAACGCCCATCATAAAGAATGGTTGTTCCCATGTCAGAAAACTGACCATGCTGGGTTGGAGGCGCGCACTTTTGCTTTAGCGCTAGATCTAATCCAGATGGTGAATATGGTAACGCGGGTACCGGATGTTGACGGCCATACACCCAATTGCTTGGACCTTCTGCTGGCATCTGATCCGAACAGTCATTCAGTATCGGTCTCAGCCCCGCTGGGAACGTCTGCCCACTGTCTGATGAAATCCATATCAACCTGCTCTCCTCCAGATGAGACCCCTAGAGGCACGAGGCGAGTATGGCGATACGGGTCAGCAGACTGGGATGAGATGGGGCACTTTTTTGCATCTTATCCATGGCGGCAAGTGTGCTTTTCCTCGGGTGACCCCTCGTGCTGTGCTGACTCGTTTGCGGACGTGATTCGGCAGGGGATGGAATATGTTATTCCATTCTCCGACATCCCGCTCGGTCACAAATCCCGGCCTTGGTATAATGCAGAATGCGCCCACGCTGAGGCCCGAAAAGAGACTGCCTACCAAGCCTGGGTCAAGGCCCGCGACCGCAAAGTTAGAGCGTTCGCGCGAAGAAAAGAGCCTTTAATTCTGCCGCCAAGTTCTGCAAGCGGGTTTTACGTAGGGCACGTTTTGACCATGTCGGACGTATCGGGGCCAGGCTGGCTTCGCACCCTCCAGGGAGTAAACAGTACTGGTCCCTGTCTAAAGCGGTTGAAACGCATTTCTGTCGTCCCACTTTACCTCCTATGATGAAACGTGATAGGTCGCTGGCTCACTCTGCAACTGAGAAAGCAAATTTATTTGCATCTCTCTTTGCAAGCAATTCACGTCTGGACGCTGGCTCAAAGCAACCACCTACTGTACCTCATTGTGACTCCTCGATGCCGGAGATCGCAGTACACATTAAAGAGGTCCGAAGAGTATTTTGCAGTCTAGACGTGACGGCATTCCAGCGAGAGTGTTGAGGCAGTGTGCGCCTGAACTGTCTCCTGTATTGACACGTTTGTTCCGCCTCTCTCTTGAAAAAAGAACGGTGCCGAAATCGTGGAAGCTAGCAAATGTATGTACAACCAGTGCCCAAAAAGGGCGACCGTGCAGAGCCTGCCCATTACCGTCCGATCGCCATTACCTCCATTCTGTGCAAGGTTATGGAAAGGGTCCTGAACAATAAGTTGCTGATCTACCTTGAAGACAATGATCTCCTCAGTGACCGTCAATATGGCTTTCGCCGGGGACGGTCAACTGGCGATCTTCTTGTGTATGTCACGCACTGCTGTGGCGAAGCCATAAACACAGCGAAGCACTGGCTGTATCGCTTGACATCTCGAAGGCCTTTGACAGGGTCTGGCACGCTGCTCTGCTCAGCAAGCTTCCTGCTTATGGCATCCCAGCTGATTTTTGTAGCTGGATATCAGATTTCCTTAGTGAACGGTCGATCAGAGTAGTTGTTGACAGCTGCTCTTCTGACCTTATGGCTATTGATGCCGGAGTTCCTCAGGGGTCTGTTCTCTCACAACTCTTTTCCTGCTGCACATCAATGACCTGCTTCGGCCTGGTATTGTTGGGTACGCAGATGACATTACAGTTTCAGAGAGATACTTGTCCAGCGCAAAAACGAGCGGGGCCGAAGTTCGTTCCTTGAGAGAGGCCATGGTAGAGCGGACAGATTTGACCTTAAGCTTTGTCTCCCAGTAGGGTGATGGTAATCTGGTCCCTTTTAACGCCACCAAAACACAGGCGAGTCTTTTTACCGCTAAAAAAAGTCGTTTTGTGCAAACTCCTACTTTTCGAGGTGCATCTTCCTGTAACTGATCGACTTGAGCTCCTAGGCATGGAGTTGACATCTGGTCTCAACTTCGGCTCCACCACCGAATACAAGGCCCAAACTTAGGCCAAGAAACTGGGCATCCTAAATAGGGTGAAGCGATACTTTACGCCTGGACAGCTTTTGACCCTTTACAAAGCGCAAGTCCGATCCTGCATGGAGTATTGCAGTCACCTTTGGGATGGATCAGCCAAGTACCAACTAGCCGCGCTTGACTCGGTGGAACGCAGAGCTAAGAGGCTCATTGGCAACGTCAAACTGGTGGATGCCTAGCTTCATAGCTTGGCTCATCGCCGCAAGGTTGTCTGCTTGTCGGTCTTCTACAGATTGTACTTCGGAGAGTGTGCCCGAGAACACGACCTCATTCCACCGGCCCCCTTCTACCATCGGACATCTAGATGTCGTGTCGTGGTGGTGATGTGCGTCTAGATGCACTGCCAGTTACCATCCCTACCTGGTTGCTATTCCACCAATTCGCACTAAGCGCTTCCAAATGTCTTTGATAATGCGCACAGCAAAGGAGTGGAACTCACTACCTGCGTCTGTGTTTCTGAACGCATACAACCCTAATCTCTTCAAAGTGAGAGTGAACAGGCTTCTTCTGGGTAAGCTCACTCCATCGTCGACTTTGTCTCTGTCACCTGTGACCTAGACTAGAGTCAAGAGCAAACCCATCACAAATAAAAAAAGAAATAAAAAAAAAAGAAAGCGCATACCTTTTTCCTTGCAATTTGTTTGAGCGCGCTAGCACAGTACCTACAATTTTTTATATCAAAACACTATCATGAAATGTTCGACTATTTCATGAAACGGTTGTATCATGATGTGGATGTGGTCAGCAGTCAGCGCAGGCACCCATTGCGTAACACACGATCAGTCCCAATCGCTTTCATTTTGACAGTTCAACAACATTCATTACGTTATTTACGTTGTTGAGCAGACAATTTTTTCTAGCTTATGAAGCAATGCAAATTCAGATTGTGATTGATCGTGTGTTACGCCAGTAGGGTGCTGGCCAGATTATTGAATACTCAACGTTTGACGATATGAACAGATAAACGCGACGACTTTGACTAATACCGACGGCACGTGTAAGATATAGGTAATTTTTATTTCGGTAACCGGTATAATACTGGTTGTATTCAATGTTTAAGAATTAAGGTAACCTTTGAAAATACCTGTAAAAAAAATAAAGGTTGTTACCGAAAAATACCGGTATTGTTCGTACCGGTTTCGGTCCCTGCCATAAACATCGCAAATTTTTTTCGCGGCTTGCGTTGCATTTTTACCTTTTTTGTAGTAAAATTTTAAAATGTATCGAATTTCTTCATTAGATTCAACTCATCTTGACGGTACGAAAAACAAATGAAAATCACACATTTCCCTAATTTGAATTGGGAATTATGTTCTTTAAAATTTAAACTTTCAATGATACCAAAACCAGCCAGATACAAATAGTATAGCCAAAGAGATTTTATTACAAGTTCATACACACTATAATGCGAAAAGACTTTTTCCCCAACCTAATATGATATCTCGCATACCCTAGTAGCTCCACTTCGAATTTTGAAGACACCTTTTCAGTCCCTGTTGCAAAAAATAAAAAAATTTTTTTTACTTCTTTTTTGCAAAATAGGCAAACGTCATCTAAAACTATACCTAAATTCAAGTTGATAGCATTAGTAGTTCTTGAGATATCCAGCTGTGACAGACGGACAGGCAGACAGACTGAGTCGCACCATAAGGGTTCCTTTTTACCATTTTGGTACGGAACTCTAAAAAGGACATGTTGCGCCGACCCCAAATAAATTGGGATGTGGGCAGGAGGTTGATGGCTTAGTAAGTACTAGCAGTCGCTTTTGTAAAATACTGGTATTCAGCTCCATCAGGTTAGACTGGAGGCTGACCCTAACGTAGTTGAGAAAAGGCTATGCAGATAATGAATTCTAGTAGGTACATACTTAACTAGTCCTTCTGTTAAATATTGGCCTGTAACATTTCAATTATGGTACTTTGTCCGCAAACCATCGACAAATATACAGTAGCCGCCGATTCACTTTTAAAATCAATGGCTCTTACGATATTTTTTCACGCGAACTCGATTCCGGGAAAACAACTTTTTTTAATGGACTTTTTATTTACTTTTCACGTTTGTAACAATGTTTCGTTTCATGGTAGTCTACCGGATTTTCTGTGAATTTCAGAAGCGATAAAGGTATTATTTAAAGCGGTGGCTGAATATTAGAGCGTGGCCACGCTAACTCTGCCATGGGGGAAATGGTCAACCCAAAAAAGTTGTACATATCGAGGGTTCAAGGGCTATTTGTATTAAGCGACATCCTGGCCGATATTGAGTTATAATAATATCTACCTGCATTAAAAAGTGAAAAACGTAAAAAATGGAGATAGACACTATTGATTTTTAACCATCGATAGGCCACTTTTCGTAAAAAATATTGATACTTTTTTTACAATGTTCCTTTTTTCCGAATAATGAAACTTTGAAACGCTCTCCTGTAAAGTTCCAAACATGTCGCTTAATACAAATAGCATGTGAACCCTCGATATGGTATACTAAAAGTTGACGCGTAAGTAGATCAAATGATATTGATATTTTGCCTTTTGATTTTCGCATAATAGATTTTTTTTATGATGCAATCTGTCCATTTACTGACATTCAGCATCTTTTGTGTTAAGTTTGTTTAGTCATGCTTGGTATGCGCCCAGTGGTGCATCCACATCGATCCGTTTATGGTGTGTCAGCTGTCATGGTATCAGGTCTTGTGTGGTTTGTCTTTGAAGCCTCTTGAATGTCTTGGTTTTCATCAAGTTTGATGCCAGTTTAAGTCCCGATGTAAACTATCGTTAGTCATGTACCATGGTGCATTAGTTATAATCCTAAGCATTTTTGACTGAAACCTTATTATTTATCTAAAAACATTTTTTTCGAATACTTATACGCCTGTTCATGTTGTTTACAAGAAGATCGTGTCAAATTAAAATATAATGAAACAAAAGAACAAACTTGGTGGTTATGTGATCACTCACTGTGAAACTACTATAGACAGTAAATTTATAACAAGTAAGTACTTATTATTTGTAAATTCCAGGTAGCATAAGTGAAGAATTAAAACCTAATATTCAAGCTGAATATAAACAAAATAACCTATAAAAAAAAACAACTAGTATCAAATTCTTTTTCCGTAATACAGACGGTTTTGCCGTCTATAAATTTTCAAATTCCACCATTTTTAGGGTTTTGTACCTCAAAAAGAAAAAACGGAACCCTTATAGGATCACTCATGTGTCTGTCTGTATGTCTGTCCGTCTGTCACAGCCTATTTGCTCCGAATCTAATGGACCGATTAAGTTGAAATTTGGTACACGTATGTATTTCTGTAACCCAAACACGGACGTGTAATGTAAATGAATGAATTTTGATTATGGGGGTCAACTTTGGGGGGCAAATAATAAAATTTAAAAAAAAGTAGCAAACTGTACTGTGTGATATATCAAATGAAAGGGCTTATTGTGAGGGTCTCAAATATATTTTTTGTTATGGTTTAAATATAAACTGTTTTGAAGTTATTTAAGAAAATAGACGAAAATTGACCATTCCTCCCTATATCTCCAAAACTACTGAGCTTAAAATTAAAAAAAAAAAATACAGAAATTAATTCCATAGCTTACAGGAAAACTTATAAGAAGTCTATGGTCTGAAAATAACATGGTAAATCTCTCAATATTGTGCGGACAAACTTACATTTGTCCCAACCCACATTAGGTGTAATGTGGGTTGGATCTTTTTCGTTTAACTATGAACATTTGTAGTTTGAATATATGGGAGAACATGTTTTTCAACAACATTGTTAAGTTTTTTCTTGGGATAAATTCATCCCAACTACGGAACTCTTCATTGTGCGTGGTCCGACACGCACTTGACCAGTTTTTTCACTTATGCAGAGTTACCGTGGCCACATGGATCGATCGAAGGCTAGGTTGCGTTTGCCGCGGTCGGTTCGTGGATGGGTCCATTACATATCGAGACCCCTCCGTGCCTTGGAAAGCACGTTAAGCCTTTGGTCCCGGCTGACTTTAGTAGATATTTGACAGTGGTTACGGGTAGTCAGAAGCCCGAAAGTTTCACAATCAGTCTTACCATGTGTAATAAGTGTTCATCGTCATTCACATTTAAAAGGCAGTCGTTGGACTTTCGTTTCTCTAGCCGGTTTTAATTTTGTTTTAAATACTCACTCCTCTGCCAATCTTATTCCTTCCAAACCAACCCTACAAACTATTGTCCAACTTCATTACTGCAGACCTTATTTTACAACATAATTCAACACAAACTTAAAACTCCAAGTCCTGCCATGGCCAGATAAACTGTTAAACTTCTAAAGAAACTTTTTACACTAACCTTAAAATTCAACATCAGAAAACGAGGGCAATGTTTATGTTTATGCTCAAGTACACTCATTAATTCAGAGTGGATTTAACAATTAACTATCTCGATATACACAATCTTGGCTTGGAGCCAAGGTTGTCAAGTCCCCGGGTTTCCGAAGATGCATTGAAAGAGATTTCGCGGAAAGAACATGATTTTGTTCATAGCTGGATCGGAGAATTAGCTCGCTGAAGTTGGGTTTAAGTAATAGTTTGATTTAGGGAACTATCGTTGTTATATCGTCTTTTTCTTTAAAACATAGAAGAAAGAATTTAAATCCAAGTGATTTCCGTTAAGGGTTCCGTACCAGAAGGGTGTCAAGTGGAACCCTATTACCAAGCTTCCACTGTTCGTTCGTCCGTCTGTTTCTCTGTTAGCGGGCTGTATCTCATGAACCGTACTAGATAGACGGTTGGAATTTACACAAATGGTGTATTTATATTGCCGCTACAAAAAAGAATAATAAAAACAAACTAAAGTAAAAAATTAAATATAGTCCCCATACGATAAACCTTTTCTTACCCTGACATGTGCGGTGACGTTATAGATGACGATGTCTAGGAGTCCTTCATAAACCCCCATCTGTGGAGATTCTCTTTGCAATGGCCGACTTGGGCTTGCAGTCTATTTAGGGATTTTCGTTCGTTTACCGTCGATCACGGTAAAGCGTGCCCACGTGGAACGCTGTCAGATGGGTCGATAAAATTGACAGGGGGTTTAAGCGGCTGCCACTAGAGATCATGTCTTGCTATAGAGGCTTTGCCATTACCTGGATCTAACAAATATAAGCCTGTTTCCCATAAAGCATGCATATTTTCAGCAGCCATCCTCTACAAAAAGGAATGTCCGTGAGGATTAAAATGTACTGAATCCTAGACAACCCTATTTTAAAGTCGTAATTCCAGCGCAGACAGAGATTTCACGGCAGTCAAAGTTTTGAAGTAAAATCTGAAACTCTATACCACTATGATAAAGAGAAATTAGACTCTGTGTTAGATCATTTTATAAACTTCTTTCATTGTTTAAAAAATTACAGAACGGAACCGCTCCTTAAGTTCTAATATAAAGTAGATTTTTTTTGACACTGATACGACTATTTAAGAGTACATAATCTTCAGAAATAGTAAGGATTGAGAAGTTATTGCTGTCTTTTAAGTCACGAGACTGACTAATATTACTAATCATGCCGTCGGTAAGAAAAGGTTTATCGTATGGGGACTATATTTAATTTTTTACTTTAGTTTGTTTTTATTATTCTTTTTTGTAGCGGCAATATAAATACACCATTTGTGTAAATTCCAACCGCCTATCTAGTACGGTTCATGAGATACAGCCCGCTAACCGAGAGACAGACGGACGGACGAACAGCGGAAGCTTGGTAATAGGGTTCTAATTAGCACCCTTGTAGCGGCAATATAAATACACCATTTGTGTAAATTCCAACCGCCTATCTAGTACGGTTCATGAAATACAACCCGCTAACAGAGAGACAGACGGACGGACGAACAGCGAAAGCTTGGTAATAGGGTTCTAATTGGCACGCTTCTGGTACGGAACCCTTAACGGAAATCACTTGGATTTAAATTCTTTCTTCTATGTTTTAAAGAAAAAGACGATATAACAACGATAGTTCCCTAAATCAAACTATTACTTAAACCCAACTTCAGCGAGCTAATTCCCCAATTCAGCTATGAACAAAATCATGTTCTTTCCGCGAAATCTCTTTCAATGCATCTTCGAAAACCCGGAGTCTTGACAACCTTGGCTCCCAGCCAAGATTGTGTATATCGAGATAGTTAATTGTTAAATCCACTCTGAATTAATGAGTGTACTTGAGCATAAACATAAACATTGCCCTCGTTTTCTGATGTTGAATTTTAAGGTTAGTGTAAAAAGTTTCTTTAGAAGTTGAACAGTTTATCTGGCCATGGCAGGACTTGGAGTTTTAAGTTTGTGTTGAATTATGTTGTAAAATAAGGTCTGTAGAAATGAAGTTGGACAATAGTTTGTAGGGTTGGTTTGGAAGGAATAAGATTGGCAAAGGAGTGAGTATTTAAAACAAAATTAAAACCGGCTAGAGAAACGAAAGTCCAACGACTGCCTTTTAAATGTGAATGACGATGAACACTTATTACACATGGTAAGACTGATGGTCAGACTTTCGGGCTTCTGACTACCCGTAACCACTGTCAAATATCTATTAAAGTCCGCCGGGACCAAAGGCTTAACGTGTTTTCCAAGGCACGGAGGGGTCTCGATATGTAATGGACCCATCCACGAACCGACCGCGGCAAACTCAACCTAACCTTCAATCGATCCATGTGGCCACGGTAACTCTGCATAAGTGAAAAAACTAGTCACGTGCGTGTCGGACCACGCAAAATGAAGGGTTCCGTAGTTGGGATGAATTTATCCCAAGAAAAAACTTAACAATGTTGTTGAAAAACATTTTCTCCCATATATTCAAACTACAAATGTCCATAGTTAAACGAAAAAGATCCAACCCACATTAGGTGTAATGTGGGTTGGATCTTTTTCGTTTAACTATGGACAAATGTAAGTTTGTCCGCACAATATTGAGAGATTTACCATGTTATTTTAAGACCATAGACTTCTTATAAGTTTTCCTGTAATCTATAGCTATGGAATTAATTTCTGTATTTTTTTCAAAATTTTAAGCTCAGTAGTTTCGGAGATGTACGGGGGAATGGTCAATTTTCTTTTATTTTCCTAAATAACTTTAAAACAGTTTATATTTAAACCATAACAAAAAATATATTTGAGACCCTCACAATAAGCCCTTTCATTTGATATATCACACAGTACAGAATGCAAACTTTTTTTTTAAATTTTATTATTTGCCCCCCAAAGTTGACCCCCATAATCAAAATTCATTCATTTACATTACACGTCCGTGTTTGGGTCACAGAAATACATACGTGTACCATATTTCAACTTAATCGGTCCATTAGATTCGGAGCAAATTGGCTTCTTCACTTATGCTACCTGGAATTTACAAATAATAAGTACCTACTTACTTGTTATAAATTTACTGTCTATAGTAGTTTCACAGTGAGTGATCACATAACCACCAAGTTTGTTCTTTTGCTTCATTATATTTTAATTTGACACGATCTTCTTGTAAAAAACATGAACAGGCGTATGAGTTTTCGAAAAAATGTTCTTAGATAAATAATAAGGTTTTAGTCAAAAATGCTTAGAAATATAACTAATGCACCATGGTACAGTAAACGCTCATAAGTCCATAAGCATGCTAAAGATTACAATGCTATGAACTGTGCGAGCACGAACCAGTACGTGTGCGTGTATGAGCCAATATTCCGCAGATAACACACACTAATGAATTGTCGCATGTCGTCGTACTACGCGAAATAACATTATATTTCTGTTGAATTTAGAATAACTCGTCATAGTGGCGACCTGTTCTTACCATTGCATTGCTAAAATTCGCATAAACATAACATTTGCTGGTAGCTGTTTGGGCTAAGCAATGGTTTCACGATCAATGAAGTCTGAGTTCGAATCTTAATCACAATGTTGGACTGTTTTTTGTTTCTTTGGAACCATAATAATATATTTCTATTTTAAGCAAAAACTTGTAAGATGTTTATGTTTATTTATTATTTATTTTTAAAAGAAATTAAATATTAGTTATTGTATTATTATTTAACTATTTTTGTGATTTTTAATTTATCTTTTCGGTGTTGGAAGGTTTAAATAAAAAAGTCGTGCTGAATGGTAACAAAAATGTTAATTCGTTTTATTTACTTATTTATAAAATTAACAAACTTAAGAGAATTGTGACGTTACATTCCTACTAGATAAAAGAAGTTTTTGTACTGAATCCTAGACAACCCTATTTTAAAGTCGTAATTCCAGCGCAGACAGAGATTTCACGGCAGTCAAAGTTTTGAAGTAAAATCTGAAACTCTATACCACTATGATAAAGAGAAATTAGACTCTGTGTTAGATCATTTTATAAACTTCTTTCATTGTTTAAAAAATTACAGAACGGAACCGCTCCTTAAGTTCTAATATAAAGTAGATTTTTTTTGACACTGATACGACTATTTAAGAGTACATAATCTTCAGAAATAGTAAGGATTGAGAAGTTATTGCTGTCTTTTAAGTCACGAGACTGACTAATATTACTAATCATGCCTTCAACGTTCCCACTGTTAGAAAACGAATTTCTGTCGTCCCACTTTACCTCCTATGATGAAACCTAATGGGTCGCTGGCTCACTCTGCAACTGAGAAGGCAAATTTATTTGCATCTCTCTTCGCAAGCAATTCACGTCTGGACGCTGGCTCAAAGCAACCACCTACTGTACCTCATTGTGACTCCTCGATGCCGGAGATCGCAGTACACATTAAAGAGGTCCGTAGAGTATTGTGCAGTCTAGACGTGAACAAGGCCAGCGGGCCTGACGGCATTCCAGCGAGAGTGTTGAGGCAGTGTGCGCCTGAACTGTCTCCTGTATTGACACGTTTGTTCCGCCTCTCTCTTGAAAAAAGAACGGTGCCGAAATCCTGGAAGCTTGCAAATGTACAACCAGTGCCCAAAAAAGGCGACCGTGCAGACCCTGCCCATTACCGTCCGATCGCCATTACCTCCATTCTGTGCAAAGTTTTGGAAAGGGTACTGAACAATAAGTTGCTGAACTACCTTGAAGACAATGATCTCCTCAGTGACCGTCAATATGGCTTTCGCCGGGGACGGTCAACTGGCGATCTTCTTGTGTATGTCACGCACTGCTTTGGCGAAGCCATCGAGAAACACGGCGAAGCACTGGCTGTATCGCTTGACATCTCGAAGGCCTTTGACAGGGTCTGGCACGCTGCTCTGCTCAGCAAGCTTCCTGCTTATGGCATCCCAGCTGATTTTTGTAGCTGGATATCAGATTTCCTTAGTGAACGGTCGATTAGAGTAGTTGTTGATGGCTGCTCTTCTGACCTTATGGCTATTGATGCCGGAGTTCCTCAGGGGTCTGTTCTCTCTGCAACTCTTTTCCTGCTACACATCAATGACCTGCTTCTGTCTGGTGTTGTTGGGTACGCAGATGACAGTACAGTTTCAGAGAGATACTTGTCCAGAGCAAAAACCAGCGGGGCCGAAGTTCGTTCCTTGAGAGAGGCCATGGTAGAGCGGACAGATTTGACCTTAAGCTTTGTCTCCCAGTGGGGTGATGATAATCTGGTCTCTTTTAACGCCACCAAAACGCAGGCGTGTCTTTTTACCGCTAAAAAGAGTCGTTTCGCCCTAACTCCTACTTTTCGAGGTACATCTGTTCCTGTAACTGATCGACTTGAGCTCCTAGGCATGGAGTTGACATCTGGTCTCAACTTCGGCGCCACCATCGAGTACAAGGGCCAAACTGCGGCCAAGAAACTGGGCATCCTAAATAGGGTGAAGCGATACTTTACGCCTGGACAGCTTTTAACCCTTTACAAAGCGCAAGTCCGATCCTGCATGGAGTATTGCAGTCACCTTTGGGATGGATCAGCTAAGTACCAACTAGCCGCGCTTGACTCGGTGGAACGCAGAGCTAAGAGGCTCATTGGCGACGTAAAACTGGTGGATGCCAAGCTTCATTGCTTGGCTCATCGCCGCAAGGTTGCCTGCTTGTCGGTCTTCTACAGATTGTACTTCGGAGAGTGTGCCCGAGAACTCCACGACCTCATTCCACCGGCCCCCTTCTACCACCGGACATCTAGACGCACTGCCAGTTACCATCCCTACCTGGTTGCTATTCCACCAATTCGCACTAAGCGCTTCCAAATGTCTTTTATAATGCGCACAGCAAAAGAGTGGAACTCACTACCTGCGTCTGTGTTTCCGAACGTATACAACCCTAATCTCTTCAAAGTGAGAGTGAACAGGCTTCTTCTGGGTAAGCTCACTCCATCGTCGACTTTGTCTCTGTCACCTCTGACCTAGACTAGAGTCAAGAGCAAACCCATCACAAACAAAAAAAAAAAAAAAAAAAAAAACAGGCTTATAGTACGCGTCAAACTTTATGGCGGCTCTGAAGTTCTCTACTCGCTGCGCAGTACCCCACCCCTCACCCCCGCTGACACACGAAATTTTTACTGCGCAGCGACTCGCCTCATGTTCCGAGTCGCCATAAAGTTTGCATCGGGCTGTACACTTCATGATAGTACAAGCAACTTTTTTTTTTGAAACGGACCTATAGCAGTTGGCTCCGGGAGCCTTGGCTGCTTAACCAAGCGTTGGCGGGGCCAAAAGGGCCTCTCGCCGTACTAGAGAATAAAACTAAGCAGCACAGCTAAGGGCGTCCCATAGTGGGACTCGAACCTAGGCTTAGGGCGCTACTGACTACTGAGCAAGTGGAGACTTGTTCTATCGGTATATGTACAGGCAACTAAGGGCCATGTATTCATGTTGGCTCATTCATATTAAAAAATAGTAACTAATGGCATAACTGATTCATGTTTAGCCTTTCACATTTACTCAAAATTCAACTATTAGTTACTATGTTTAACCTTTGGTTGAGTTAACTACGGATCAAAAAACCGGCCGTAAGTAGTTCGTTGCGATATCTATATGTCTATCTACCTATACAAATAAATAAAATTGAAGTATCTGTTTGTAATGTTAAAATAAGGGCTTTTTACTAAATGCATCACATGAAAGTATATACGGTACCTATAACAAAAAAATAAAAAATATTTTTGTCTGTTGGTCTGTCTGTTTGTTCCGGCTAATCTCCGAAACGGCTGGACCGATTTTGACGGGATTTTCACTGGCAAATAGCTGATGTTATTAAGGAGTAACTTAAACAGAATTAGGGTTCCGCGCAAGAAAAATAAAACCCATGGAATTGTAAACAAATAGCGCAGACGAGTGATGCAATGCGGCGGGTCGGGAGACGAGAGAGTTCTTATTAAAATGTGGCTGTTATTTTAGTGTATCGTGTATATTACGACTTCCACGCGAACGAAGTCGCGGTGACCAGCTAGTTTATAATAAGGTTGATTATGATAAATTGGTGGAGACCTATGTCTAACAGTGGAGGTCTTTCAGCTAAAATGAAAACGATAAAATAAATTGTTTAATATTATTTCATTAATTCATTAAGTCTGACAAGCAGTCTTTTTGGGTGTCGTATTACCCAGTAACTTGGTTGTGGAGGTTAGTGTACGAACCGAGTGAGAAAGCGTCTAGCGGGGCGTCCAGCGTTGCGTACAAATTCACTGAACGCCGCTCGGCCGTCACTCAGGACACTCGCGAGTGTTTGCATGTGTTTAGCACGAACGTCGCACGCCCCGCCCCGCTGGACGCTCGATTCGAGCGTGTACTCGGGCCGTATCCTTAGTGTTTTATATGTTGTGCGTATTCTGATGTGTGCGGGACGCAGCGGGTACTTTCCAATGAAATATTATTAAGATTTGACTTGAATATTTAATACCCTAATACATCAAAATTAGTTGAAAATAAAAACGTATAAGGACGACGGTAAAGCACGTCCATCCACAGGCTATACAGTGATCGTGAGCCGGGCGGATGCTGCAGACGACATATTGACGAGCAAATATTAAACTATAAGCATACGATTACGTCATTACTCGTCACCCTCACTAAAAGTTTTGTAATACAGCGGAAACGACAGGTCCTGGTAATTTGACAGCTGTCATAACAGCGGATACAGCCCACTTAAGCTTATTTCACCTAATTGAATCCTAGAGCATTAAGCTTCTCATACCTATAATCCCTTTTAAGGATCACTGCTTAGCTGTCCTCTTCAGAAAATATTTTTTATTCCCGTATAAATCTAGAGCAAGGTGCATTAATTTCAATTAAAACTTTCTACGTAAGTTGGTTTAGCATTTGATTGGCTGTATAATTTTAATTGCGATTCCGATTGGCTATTTCGTTAGATTCATCTTCTAATAATTCTTGAAGTGCATACTTTTCTTGCGAAATTCTTATAGATGGCGCCAGCAATCGCTCCTTAACAGTCAGGCAGTCGCTCCATGTAAAATACTGGTAATCAACTGCATCTGGTTAGACTGGAAGTCGACCCCAACATAGTTGGGAAAAGGCGAGGCAGATGAAGAAGTTTCATTAATATTACAATGAACTTTTAGAATGTATTTATCCTACATACATTGTATAACACTGGATGAATGGCGGCAGGTCATGGGAACAATCTGCGACTCCCGCATTCCCTTTAAATTTAAGGGAAAGATTTATAAAACAATGGCTAGACCTGCTTTACTGTATGGATCAGAATGTTGGGCCGCAAAAAGAATGAATGAAAGGCAATTGCATGCAGCTGAGATGAGAATGCTAAGAGGTACATGTGGCGTTACGCCAATGGATAAAATAAAGCGACACCGGTGACTGAAAAGTTGTGTGGAAATCTGTTGTCATGGTATGGGCATGTGATGCAGAGGAATGAGGAATATGTCGTCAGGAAAGTGTTGAGTATGAATGTGGATACGAGTAGAGGAAGACCAAAAATAAAAGATGGATGGACTGTGTGAAAGATTATATGGCTAGAAAGAGAGTGACTACCGAAATGACGACTAATAGAGAAGTATGGAAGAAAACGACATGTTGCTCCGACCTCAAATAAATTGGGACTAGGGGAGGAGAATGATGATATACATATAATCCATATTTCTTCCCATGAAGGTAGGTAGAACGTGCAGAACACCACCTGCTTGGTTTATGTTCATACAGGAGTATGAACGTTACCGAAGAACGGCGTGTTACATGGTCATACACGCCCGGTTGTGATAACTATGCAACACGACTTTGATGTCATACAAAATTTTTACCTACAAATGATTATCACTGTGACGGTGATATGTTGAATACAAATACGTAGTTTATTTGTATTCACCATGTCATTAATTTGTATTCGTTTTGAGTATTCTAAATCTGGCTGATATTTATGGACATAAAAAATACTCCCTGCAATCTAATTTAACCTAAAATCCACAGGTACACACAATACTCACATTCGTTGATCTCTAAACCAGAGCACAATCATCCAAATACTTTCTTTCTCCAATTGATCCGTTACTCGTCCAGACAAATTTCCTGTTCCGTGCTACAGATTTCCAATTTGCTAAAAGATTTCGACTGTATGCCTTTTTCTGTGGTTATTGAGAAGGAATTGAACGGATTTTACTCAATACTGACTGGTTTTTCTATTGAGTAAGAAGGTTTATTCTCTGAGAGACTAATCGAAAAAGTATTGCAACGTTTTGTGCAGATTGGTTGTTTAAATATAGAATAGCGCGGTTGAAAGTAAATTTATCCGTAGACTAATTTTTGTGAACAGACTTCAACAACAAAATCTCAGTTTCAAATTAAATTAAGTAAAATTTACCTAATAAAAATCTTAAATTTACACCACGCACTGCCAAAATTGTTGAATAGAATCGTGAAATTTTGCACAAGAATCCCTCATAAGGGTCGGTACCAAGAAATCGTGTTATAGATTTTGGATAAGTTTATAATAGAAAACATGAAAGGCACGAAAAATAACGTCTGGCTAGCTCAAGAGTTTCACCAGTCAGTGAAAAAATCGAAATGATTGATTGTTGAACAATTTCAACAAAACTTATTTAAAAAAATAAAAAACTAATAAGCTGAGGGAATGCTGTGATAAAGCAACGGTACGGTTTAAAAGAAGATGTAGTTACAAAATTGAAAAGAATATGCTAAGATGGTTTGGTCATGTTAAGAAGATGAATGAAAGGCGACTAACAAATCCCTATGACGTTATTGGCATTTCTTAATTATGCTGAAACTTTAAATGATAAGGAGGCACCAACCGACGATTATCCCTGTATGCACTATGCAAGTGCACCCAACGACAACCCCCGGTTGGTGCAGGACTATTGTTGTGTGTGGAAACAAAACATATTGGGCTATGGGTCTGGGTGGCTAATGTGGATTGGGTTACATGAACTATGGAAGAACTATGTCCCCTGCCTGACCAATGTTATATATTATACACGGATAAAATGGCAGGGGGTGACTTGCACACTCAATAATGGGCCCCCGGAAACAACCGCTAGCACATAGTGACGTAGCGACAAGGGGGCAACACTTCCTACTTGAGGAGTATCCCACGGCTATCAGGACAATCCCGGAAGTACGGTCAAGATCCCTACCAGCACCTTACTGGAATACTTCCTCCCTCCGAGCACGTTTGCTCTTGCGAATCTCCACTCAAGCCGGCCAGTAAAGGCAAAAAAGAGGTAGGAGCTCTGTTATTCGTCAGTGTTCACTCCAGCCGGCCAATAAAGGCAAGGCAGAGATGAGGACAAGATTTCTAAGTCATAGAAAATAATCCTTTTTTCGTCTGTAACTGCTTAAGGCCAGCTTTTGAATTTAAAAACCGCAAACCATTCTATGCGTCTAACGCATACACATCACCACGTCCCTATGACGTAATTAGTATATCTTGACAAAGGCCAGATATCGACCCGCTCATTCTGCCGTCGGTCAGACGTCAGATATCGCTCGTAAAACTTTATTGTTCTGGAATTAAAATTGTTTGTCTGTGAGGTAATGTTAGTTAGGCATGTGTTGGAGTGGAAAAGAGGGTTCTGATATTTTGTTTCTTTGTAATTCTTTTGTTTTAATCAGTTATATTTTGAAAGTTGAGTTGAAACGCTCCATTTGCATGGCACAGGTTCATTGCCTGTTGCATTTCATAACATTTGCGGGCAGTTAACTGGCACCATCTAAACAACACTTAAAATTAAGAGGATTTTGAAGCAGTAAATTTTCTTACAAAAGGCGATAACGTTTTTCTCCCTGTAAACATAGTCTATATTTCATATTTTTTAGAAATGCTGTAGGTATAATAAAAAACTAATTCCATAAGTTTTTGTTATAAAGAAATATTGCATACTACTCGTATATAAGTTATTAGCATCTAAACATCTATATGTTTGACATAAAACTTCCTCGAAATTTTTATTTTTTTTTTAATTTAATTAAATTAAATTACTAAAAAATACGTACAGTCCTAGATTAAGGTGTACTGAATGTAATGAGACCAAAATTGTCTCATTTCGTAAAGGTTAGTTTAGGGGGTGAAAACGTTATTTCCCTAAACAATATTTATGTAAATAATTGTATGAAATGTAGGTAATTGCCTCCAAGACTCCAATCCTCTTAATTCGCATGCGATTATATTGAATGACAAAACATGCATTTAATTGTTTTGCATAACATCAGCACGTGTGCTTTGTGGCATGTGATTATTGCTCTAGAACGTTCTAGAATCTTGCACCGTGTAAACGAAGCTTATAGGATTATTCGTGACGTTAATTACCTAAAAAACTTAAAATGAATTTAACAATAATAAATTCTAATTTTTTTAAATATAATTTATGTAAAGAATGGAAATAAAGGAGATAATAATAATGGCCTGATGGCCAAAAGCCTCGACCAACATCTCTCGAGGCTCTCGTTAGTCGGTTGGATCAAGGGCCAGACTCAGAAGGGGTACTCCTTGATACGGCTCATATCATGAGTAGGTTTCTATCTCTGCAGCCCTAACCACCGGTAGCTTGGACCCTGCTCCCGACACCGGCGGACTACTTTTTTATATATTTTTAAAGAAATATTAAAAAATGTATGTTACAAGAAAAAAAATGAATAAACGAAATAAAAATAATAAGTTATTTCATAAAAACAGTACTTCAGTTAAGTGCTATTACAGTTATGTGCAATGGTAAAACAAAAGTAGTACACAAAAGTTTTAAATTAGCATCAGGAGTCGATCTAGGAGGAACCTGTACTTCGGCTAACAGCGCCAATCTCCTCGAGTTACATTAAATTCTACTAATGCGTTCTTAAATGCTAGCATTTTACAGAAAGTGAAAATAAAAATAAAACCGATAAAAATTTAAAAACGGAATAATAATAATCTACGGTTCTTTTAATGGTCTGCACCTCTCTTTGTATTATGTGATATAGTGAATGAGGGTGTGTCTATTTGTGAGTATGCTTGTGATGAGTGAATATGTAATGTATATGAATTAGTGATATACGCGGATATAGTGAATTTGTATTTAATATAATAGTATATCGAGGGTTCACGGGCTATTTGTATTAAGCGACATGTTCGGAACTTTACAATCTCGAGCATTTCAAAGTTTCATTATTCGAAAAAAAGAACATTGTAAAAAAATATCAATATTTTTTACGAAGAAGGTATCTTTGATTTTTACGTTTTTCTCTTTTTAATGCAGGCAGATATGATAATAACTCAATATCGGCCAGGATGTCGCTTGATACAAATAGCCCGTGAACCCTCGATATCAATCAATCTGCCTAGCCTTTTCCCAACTATGTTGGGGTCGGCTTCCAGTCTAACCGGATGCAGCTGAATACCAGTATTTTACATGGAGCGACTGCCTATCTGACCTCCACAACTCAGTTACTGGGTAATACGATACCCCTTGGTAAGACTGGTTGTCAGACTTTCGGGCTTCTGACAACCCGTAACGACTGTCAAAGATCCTCGAATGACAGCCGGAACCAACGGCTAAACGTGCTTTCCGAGGCATGGAGGAGTCTCGGTATGAAAAGATGGTCACCCATCCACAGACCAACCCCGGCTAGCGTAGTTTAACCTGATGGATCGACCCGTGCTCATGTTATTACTTAGCCACGAGCTCCTCTGTCCTCCTCTCCTCTCTCCTCTCATTATATTTACAATATGTACATAATATATTTATACGTCCTACACTAACAAACACAAACATACAATATACATTATAAACATAAACGCTAAACAATAATTAGTAGCATTTATTATAGTACACGTGATTACCGTACGGTCCGTCCGTCATTAACGTATGCGCACACGCATTCGGTATTCACCGGTCGCTAGTCACGACCCACCTCGCACGTCGGACGCACGCTTGCTTGCCCAATTTTCGCGATCTCAAAGTACCCACGCTAAATCGCTGTGTAACTTTTACTGAACTTTATGCTTACTGCTTGTACAGACGCCAGCACATCAAGCTACTACAATCTGTCAGATTTCTTTAATAGAATTTCGACTTTATTGCTAAAGCATTAGGTTCAAGGTTGATTGGGAAAATCTGACAGTTTCGGGTAGGTTGACCTGCTGGCGTCTGTACATCCACGCTCGCTATTTACTGTGCCTTCGTAATTGTATTACAAACAACAATTGTTGTGTAGTGTGTGGAACATTAATGTGTTGGGACCATCAACAGGACTATCTTTTCTTCAGACCCAGTAAGTCTACCCTCACACACCACGACATAACCAAATTAAGCATTACTTTCTGTCTATCTTGGTACATTTACACTAACCACAAAGTTTTTTTTTTTAGTAGGGTTCATTATGTTATTTTTAACAAAGGTGCATGCATGCATTATAATCACGCCTTGTTCCTATTTTTTCCGGATTCTTACTGTATGCATGCTGCTTAGAAATGGGTGAGTTTTAAAAGCATTGACTTGTAGAAGTGCCTTAAAAACACTTATTTACATATGAATATTTAATTTCTGTATTTCGCTTTTCTCTTAAACGATCATGACAAGATGTCAATCCCGAGGTATCCCATAATCTGAATATCCTTAACAACAAAAAAAAAACCGGCTAAGTGCGTGTCGGGCCACACACAATAAAGGGTTCTGTAGTTGGGATGAGTTTATCCCAAGAACAAACTTAACATTGCAAATGAAAAACGTGTTCTCCCATACATTCCAACTCTAAATGTAAGTTTTTACGCACAATATTGAGAGATTTACCATGTTAGGTATTTTAAGACCATTGACTTCTTATAGGTTTTCCTGTAATCTATAGATAGGTATAGACCCATTTTCTGTATTTTTTTTTTAAATTGGTGTTTCGGAGATAAGGGGAATAGTAAATTTTCGTCTGTTCTTAAGTAACATTAAAACAATTTATTTTATCCTAACTGATATTATAAATGCGAAAGTAAGTTTATTTGTTTGTTTGTTACCTTTTCACACCTAGACTACTGAACCGATCATCTTGAAATTTTGCATATACGTTGTCAGGTGTACAGAAACGGACATAGAGTACCTTTCATCCCGAAAAAAAGTACTGTTCCCGAGGAAAACACAATAACATTATTATGATAAATAGATGGCGCCACGTGTCTTTCAAATCATGATTTAATTATTACGCTTTCACGCTAAAACTGCTGAACGGATTTGAATGAAATTTGGCACATGGGTAGACTATGACCTGGATTAGGACATAGGATACTTTTGATCCCGGTAGTACGTTCCCGTGGGATGATTCCTGACAATGAAGCGGGCGAAGCAGCGGGCAAAAGCTAGTAAATTAATAAAAAAAATATTTTTGAGACCCCCACAGTAAGCCCTTTCATTTGACATGTCACACGGTACATTTTTTAAATTTTCTTATATGTCCCCAAAAGTGACTCCTCATTCAAAATTCATTTAGGTATTTACGTTACATTTTAATTAAATAAATTCGGAGCAAATTGGCTGTGACAAACTCACAGGCAGACAGACACACGAGTGATCCTATATGGCTTCCGTTTTTCCTTTTGAAGTACCGAACCCTAAAAGACAATAAACGAAATACCTACGAAACAGTAATATTGCTAATATAACCTATTTTTCCTAGAAGGATAATTGCGAAAGCCCTTTGTTGCTGACACTAGGTCCTAATCCATCAAGGAATCCATTTCGCTACTTACAAAACTTTTACGTCCAAACAAAGCCTTCTTTTAGAACTTCAAACCTTATTCCAATGTAGAAAAGAGTCATTTAAGAAGAAAGATTGTTTCACAGAGCCCCAAGGCTCTACCTACCAGGAAAAAACAGGTTTTTTAGAAGGAATGAAAATACGTTTATAAGCGGTAAATATGACGCAAAGAAAGAACACAAACACGAAAGGAACAAGTTCAAACGGCCATCGCTCAGCATAATGCTGCGACCCTATGCAAGACAGAGCCTAAGCGCTGGTTTTCAGCGACAGCCGGCGTTCGACGTCAACCGGTGCAGCGTGTGTGCAATTCCTGGGTAGAACAGTAAACTGAAACTTAGCCGGAGACGGTGAAACAGGACTTTAATTATTACACTAGCATATGACAAATTTCAGCCAAATCCGTTCAGCCGTTTTAGCGTG
The DNA here is from genome assembly GCA_948252095.1 of Dicycla oo. Taxonomy (NCBI): domain Eukaryota; kingdom Metazoa; phylum Arthropoda; class Insecta; order Lepidoptera; family Noctuidae; genus Dicycla; species Dicycla oo. Next base: position 21,131,083 of record OX411733.1, read on the forward strand.
AAAGCGTAACAAACGAGCAAACTCACTTTCACATTTATAATATTACTAGCTTTTGCATGCGAATTCGTCCGCGTGGAGGTTGGAAATTATCCAGCCAATTTAGGGTGAAAGCGTAACAAACAAACTTACATTCGCAATTAAAATAAGTTAGGCTTTATAATATTTATTAGGATTCGAGGTAGTTGGTGAAAATCAGCGCAGTTGACAATAGGTTGACGTTACGGCATTTTGCTGAGCAACGACCCGTTCTTGCACAGATGAGACGCACAGCTTAATTTGTTCTTGTTGTTTTTTTTTTTGTTATAAAAGTAGTTATTTCTCGAGTCTGAAGTTAGGCTTTTTGCTTTTGTTTTGTTTGTTGTCATTTGCCAGTGGCGCAACCACAGACTACATAGAGATTTTACGCACAGCACAGAGGCAATGTAAATTGTCTTTGGTCCCTGGCCTTGAGCTTTGGCCTTGGGAAAAGGCTAAGCAGATTGATTGTCCCTGGCCCTGACATCAAGCGATAGACAACTTATAGACTGCTTGAATACGAGGCAATTTTCATGCTTTTCATTGTGTACTTTATGTCTGGTTTTTTTGTAATGTGCGTTTTGTTTGTGCAGAATAAACATTGCTTCTTTCTTCTTTCGATTATAATATTATCACCCTGTAATTGTCCCTCTGCATGGCAAAATCCTCTTCTCACACATTTAACGAACGACCTTGTATCACTACACTGCACTTGCTCATTGCTTGTTATTTTTTTATTTTTTTGTGTGTGACATCTCGCAGGTCAACCAAGGAGGTTGTTGACTGCTTAGTCGGGCTATACTGAGGATGTTTTAATAAAATAAGGCCTCCTTGCAGAGCATAAAACTTATAACCTAAGCAACAGAGAGCCGCAAGGGACAGGCTGGATCGGATCGTAATCCATTCACTGCATGTTGGTAATTTCAGACAGCTTTATTTACACTGAGTATCAACTTCGTAACACACATACCTAAAATCACAATCAAAAGTATTTTTAAGGTGCTCCCTCACCAGGAGCATTCGCTTGTAATGTAACCTTTACCTGCGACCTAGCCGTGTTACCTCTACTTATTTAATTACATGCATTAACTTATCCTGCTGGTTTCAATGATCTCTCTCCACTACCTAGCAGCTGATGGCCTGAGCAGTCTACTAGCAAAGACCTAGCCACTACAGTGGAATCTCGGATTGTTACATTACAAGCGAATGCTCCCGGTGAGGGAGCACCTTTAAAGAATTTCCTAATCCATAATAATAATAATAACCTGGGACCTTATTCACACACGGTCATCTGATCCCAAACTAAGCAGAGCTTGTACTATGGAAACTATTGCTTCATGTGTTTGAAAAATTATTTTGGTCGACAAAGTACATAACGCAATTAATATTCTTGAATTGTCGAAATCAGTATATAAATATAATAATAATAATAATAGGTAATAATAACTGCATAGTGCATACAGGGATAATGTCTCTGCGAGTTGGCTTCGGCCCCTCGCACGCCTTCCAAAGGTCCGCGACCCCAGGGTCCCGAGAAATGTCAAAAAAAAAATATCTTGGGACATTATTTTTCACACGGTCATCTGATTCCAAACTAAGCAGAGCTTGTACTATAGAAACCAGATAACCTAAGAATAAGTGCATTGTCGTAGTAAGTCATGCAAATTAGTTTGCAAGTTTTTGCATGTTTTGTTTCCTCCATTGTCCCAAGATTAAATAAGAAAAAATATTTTGAGATTAAAAAAAAAAAACTCACATTGCTATTTAGGTTTCAATGGCTATAAAAATTGTCTGCTAAAATCCTATTATTAAGAAATAAGCATTAAAGAAAAACAAATAACGAAACAACATTTCCATGTCAACTCGACAGAACTCGTACCAATTTATAACTTCAAACGACAAAAATAAATTAACCCGATCGTCATTTAAAGACATTTCCTCTGTAAAACAATTGAAAAGGACGCAACAAAAGTTTGAGAAACGCTTCCCAACGATTCTCTTTGATAGAAACGTGGAGTCGTTAACAATCAAATTACATGGAGAATGCGATTTCTGTTTGTTTGAAAGTTTGAGAGCCCCTGGCATAGTGGTGGGCGATGACAACGAGATAATGTCGTAAAAATGCTTTTGTATTTTCCATTATTAAAGTTTATATGTCCATTTCGCAGTATGAGGTGTTTGCCCAACAGGGACTGTTCCAAGAACGAATTGTTCCTAATATAAAAGATTATATAACAGTTCTTGGAACAGTTCCTCTGTTCCAAGAACTGTTCCATAATAATTTATATATATTATTTCAATTTTACAGAATGGGTTTTGTTGCTTATATTATTATAAGAAATATATTTTTAATAGAGTTTTTTTTTTAATTTGAGATGAGTTTGCTCTTGACTCTAGTCTAGGTCGGAGGTGATAGATACAAAGTCAACTATGGGGTGAGCTTACCCAGAAGAAGCCTGTTCACTCTCACTTTGAAGAGATTAGGGTTGTATACGTTCGGAAACAAAGACGCAGGTAGAGTTTTTGACTAAAGATTTTTCAAGAAGATATAAAAAGTATTATGATATAAATAAGTACCTAATAAATTTGAGCTAAACCCGTTTCTCAGTTTCAGTAATAATTTATGCAAAAGAAGTTTTCTCGCGAATCTATCAAGACGTAGCCCAAATCACTTAGGCTAGTAATAAGAAAATATTCTCTCTTGAAATCTCTGGATCCTTTAAGACTCCAGCATAGAATGAAAGAATTCAACCAGTAAAAGGAAGGCTTCCTGTTTATCTAACGAATATTTAACATCACGCCTATTCTCCTGGGAAGGAGTCGACAGTCATCTACATTTCGGTAGTTATTAAATCTACAAAATAAAGGAACAAATTTGTTGGCCGTAAAAAAAAAAATCCAATTTTCAATTCCAAGAATTTTCTGATAGAGAAACTCACTTTGCATACTTCTTATAGTCGAGAATCATATATAGATCAACATACATCCCAAATTGTAAAAAAAAAAACGTAAGCTAATTTGAATTTCGCGGGCTACCTTGGTGCTTTCGACTTAAAGAGGCAAAATAACGTACCTCTGACAGCAACCCGACCGGCAACCTAACAGCGACTTTATTACAACATTAATAAAGATTACTTTGATTTTGATAGTGATGCAAAATCAGATGTGAGGTGTGGTGAACTGTGAAAGGACTGTACCCTTGACCTGACTGAAGAACTGTCCTCATAAACAGATCTAGTAAGATTGGCCTAAAACCTCCTTTAAGACTACCTCTCCAAACTCGTACACCGAATTGTATGAACAAAACATAGTTATATCAATTTCAAAGTAGACAATTAAGACAAAGCAATTCTCGAGTTACCAAAACATGTTATGTTCGTTTACAATCTTTATTAAGCATTAATAATAGGCATTTAGGCTCGTTGAAGTTAATACCTAAGTATTCCCTTGCGTAATTAAGATAAGGGAAATGGTAAAACCTATTAAATTAAATATGAGTACTTAAACGGTTATTCATGAATTGTAAGAGTTTACTTAGAATTGGTATGAGAGTAGAATGTCTTAAGTGAGTGTTTGTGTGTTATATAATTGACAACTTAAGATCAGTTTTATAAGGTTTAGAATTGTCTCCACATACTTTTGAAGTTAAGTCGTTCTCCTAGAAAACATATCTTTTTTATTTTTTTTTATTTGTGATGGGTTTGCTCTCGACTCTAGTCTAGGTCAGAGGTGACAGAGACAAAGTCGACGATGGAGTGAGCTTACCCAGAAGAAGCCTGTTCACTCTCACTTTGAAGAGATTAGGGTTGTATGCGTTCGGAAACACAGACGCAGGTAGGGAGTGAGGTATCTTTAATATTTCTAAGACAATTCTCTGAAAAATAGTAGTATTTTAATTTGGTTTATTCAAATCGAAGAACATTATTCACATAATTGATTCTAAATAGCTAGTCTAAGCGTGAAGCTTAGAACATAGCTATATAGTCCCTGTCCCTATAACCCTGTAACCCTGTCTAAATCTGGAAAGTATCATATGATGGGTCCATCGGTACACAACTGACTACCAGGTGAAGTTGTAAGCGCAACTTCTGACAATGCTTTCAAAGCTAAACTTAAAGGTTGGCTAACCGACCAAGTACCTACATATTATATGACCTAAAATAATGGTTTTCGGTAATTTATTTAATTATTATTTATTTGTTAGATTTTCTTTTATTTTGAGAAATGATTATTCTATTATTGTAATGTAATTTTCTCAATCAATCTTCATAATATATGATAACTTGTGTTCTATGCTCTATTTTTTGTAAATTGAATGACTAATTGCCATGTAATTTTGATAATTATTTATAAATAAAATGAACTAAACTAAGCTAAGAAAAGAAAGAATTTTTTTTTTATATATTACTAGTTGTAATCCTTTTTTTATCCTTGTATAATCTATTACTAGCTTTGATAGAAGACTGGGATTGTAATTCGATAACCATGTACAAAAACAATTGCTGGGAAACGACTTTTACTTTTGGTGTGAAAAATCGCTGTTTACGGAAGGCCTCAATGTAAGTTACGCAAAACGTTGAGCAAACGGATTTATGCAACGGTACAGAGGTCGAGTCATGATTATTTTTTACGAAAACCACTTTAAGTATCCCTTAAAAATATTTAGGTAAAAAAAAAAAAAAAAAATTTGGAACTTTGACCTATTATATCTCCGTAACCAGTATGGTCCGTGTTGGTGGGTAAAGATGGTCACCCATCCACGGACCAACCGCGGCAAGCGCAGCTTAACCTAATCGATCGACCAGTGCGGCTGTTATTATTTAGCCACAAGCTTAGCCTACTAAAAGATAGTATTAATAATAATAATAATAACCTGGGACATTATTCACACACGGTCATCTGATCCCAAACTAAGCAGAGCTTGTACTATGGAAACCAGATAACTGATATACTACATATACTACTTTTTTTTTTTGTAAATACATACTTATATAGATAATTACACCCAGACTCAGAACAAACAGACATGTTCATGCACACAAATGTTTGTCGTGGATGGGAATCGAACCCACAACCTGCGGCATGATAGGTGGTACTTAACCAACCACGCCAACTGGTCTGTCAGAGGAATTAAGAATAATCAAAAGCATAACCTCTCTCCATTACCGATAACGTTTTCACAAAACAAGTGGTTCTCGCTTCGTTCATCGATGTCGACAAAAGAACATCCCTTCTTATATGTTTCAGCAACAGATACATGTGACAGTTGCACATAGCTTGTGATTGCTGTCGCTATGTGTTCTTTGTTTATGGAATGTTATAATATTTTTGGAAGTCGGTTGTTTTTTTTTTTTCTTTTTGTAAAATTTTTGTTAGAAAATATGTTGTTATTTTTAGGTTTGCTTCACCATTGCCTGTAATAATAGTTGTAAGTAATTATATAAATAAATTAATAAATAATTTCATAATAATAGGTTGCAGTATGAAAGTGCCAAAATCAAATTGCATGAAATGAAACCCGAAATAATAGTGAAACATATGTTTTATTGTATTAAGCTTTGGCCTTTGTGCCTTTGTGGATATTATGCTGTTTTCATACAGATTTTATAGTCTTTCTTCAACAACAAAAGCAGCAATGAAAACTACGCTAACTTGAAAAAGTAGATCTTACACCAGAGGCGCTTCAAAGAAAAAATATGATAACTTTTTTATTAATAAAGATAATTTATTGAAATATTCACTACTGTCTTTTCTCTTGATAATACGAGTACAAGGAATGTCGTGTGTATTGATTATGTGAATTAATTAACCCTTTCCAATAATCAAACAGTGACTTGTCTACCTGGGCCAGCAGTCTCGGCATCTCGACAAAGTCCTAGTGAGGTACCTAGACGGTCAAAATTGCTTGACAAGCATGTGATTATTTCGTGTTTGTCATACAAATTTTTGACCGTCTTAGTGCCATATTCGACAGCCCCTTCCCTAAAAAAACGGGGTGAAGCGAACAGCGTACTATGAAAAATGGAACACAGAAGGTCGACTCGCAGCAAAAACGCACGCACACATAGACACGCTCCACGTACAGCGAGTGCAAACGTACTCGCGACTGGCATTTGTTTGAGATTGCCTTAACTACGCGTCTATGTGTGCGTGCACCTGTTATTTTGTGGTCCAATTTCCCTGATACGTCAGACACGTGGACATGTGACGTATGTACCTTATATCCTTGCTACTAACTGACGTTTCGCTCTGACGGATAGTCAGTTTAGGGCCGGTTTTTTTTTCCGTAGTTAACTCAACCAATGGTTAAACATTGTAAGTAATGGTTGAATTCGGGAACTGTTAAACATGAATGAGTTGATAAGAATGTATTCCTTTTAGCTCATTCATCTTAAAAAATAGTAACTTGGCACTTTGGCATACATTCCAACTGCAAATGTCAGTTTGTACGCACAATATTGAGAGATTTACCATGTTGTTTTAAGAACATAGATTTTTTATAGGTTTTCCTGTAATCTATAGGTATTGAACTAGCTCAGTACTTTTAGAGATGGTGATCAATTTTCGTCTATTTTCTTAAATAACTTTAAATTGATTTATTTTAAAATTATAAAAAAAATATATATATTTAAGTCTCTTACAGTAAGCCCTTTCATTTGATATGTCACACGGTACTGTTTGCAAAACTTTTTTTTTGAATTATCATATTTGGTGATTGTTTATTTTCTTAAGCTAATGTCAGATGTTTACTTGACCTCACGCAATCTTCTAACTGCCGACCTGCGGAGGAGGCAGTGGTGGTGGAGAATACCCAGGCACCACCAGCTACGGTCTTCTTACAACGCTTGCATGACCAGGAGCACAGGAACGCTTCATGGCATCCTTACCGCAGAACGAGCAAGTTTATTTTACGTGCTGGGTGACTTCCATTTTTTTGACCGTTTTACGCAAGGAGGCACCGTAACGTGTGCCATATTTGCCAGTAATTCGACCTTCTTCGTGCGTTTGGCCATTTTTTATAACCCGTCTAACACAGTGGATGACAGAAAAGGATATTATCCCCCAAACTTGACCCCATATTCAAAATTAATTTATTTACGTTACACGTCCGTGCTGGGGTCACAGAAATACATAAGTGTACCAAATTTTAACTTAATCGTTCCATTAGATTAGGAGCAAATTGGCAGTGACAGACGATCAGAGAGACAGACACACGAGTGATCCTATAATAAGGGTTCTGTATTTTCCTTTTGAGGTACAGAACCCTAAAAATAAATTGTGATGGGTTCCGTAAGTTTCACAAGAGATCCTAATTATGTACTGGAGTCGACTATAACAAGCGTCTAAAGTTTTTTTTTTTTTTGTTATTTGTGATGGGTTTCCTCTTGACTCTATTCTAGGTCAGAGGTGACAAAGACAAAGTCATTTTCACTTTGAAGAGATAAGGGTTGTATGCGTTCGGAAACACAGACGCAGGTAGTGAGTTCCACTTCTTTGCTGTGCGCATTATAAAGACATTTGGAAGCGCTTAGTGCGAATTGGTGGAATAACAACTACGTAGGGATGGTAAATGGCAGTGCGTCTAGAAGTCCGATGGTACAAGGGGACCGGTGGAATGAGATCGTAGAGTTCTCGGGCACACTCTCCGAAGTACAATCTGTAGAAGACCGACAAGCAGGCCACATTGCGGCGATGAGTCAAGCTATGAACCTTGGCATCCACCAGTTTTACGTCGCCAATGAGCCTCTTAGCTCTCGAAGTTGAGATCAGATGTCAACTCCATGCCTAGGAGCTCAAGTTGATCAGTTACAGGAACAGATATACCCCGAAAAGTAGGAGTTTGGGCGAAACGACTCTTTTTAGCGGTAAAAAGACACGCTTGTGTTTTGGTGGCGTTAAAAGAGACCAGATTATCATCACAAAACCTAAGGCTAGGTTCACACGGCACTGTACTGCAAGTTTTTTTTGCGGGATAAATGTTACCGAATACTCGTAAGTAGTGGCGCATGCCGCTATCTTTCGTTCGTTTCTGTGGTATGTTTAAAGGTTCAGCAAAAGCTTATAAACTGTTATTGATTAATAAACATAAAAAAAAAATACATTGAGTATAGAGCCGTACACACGTCGTTTGTACTGCAAAGAAAGTACAAAGCTTAATACGTTTATCGAATTCCCACCGGACTTGTCAGGCAAACCGAATGAACTTTTAACGTATTTGGTCTGTGTGTGGCTGTATTTATGTAGAATTACTGCGGCTTTCCGTTTTTGCAAGGAGAAAAATTTATCGTGTGAGCAACCCGCTGTTAATATGGTTTAAATCGAATATTGTAAAAAAAACGTGTGGTTTATTGCCGTGTGAACCCCTCCTTACAGATATACCTACCTCCTCATAATCTATTTTTATATGGAAAAAATTGAGTACACAAAATAAAATAAGCTTGTTATTTTAATTTTCATAATTGAGCTCTCAAACACCACCCGTGTTCAAAGAGCTCCATTATAAAAAATTGCAACCTTGCCTTCCTAATTTAATCGGTATATTTCCGTCTCACTGAAAAGACGACTAGTCAATTTCATTAGGTATATTTATTTACTAATGAGTCAGTAATTATCCACTGTTTTGATAACGCCCAATTAATGGGAAATTTCCTGTAACCTTGGCAACATGTTTAGATTAAAGTAAATTTCAAAATAGAATCTTCTCTTCAAAACATTTTACTGTATCGTCTTACAAGTTCCTAATAAGGCAGCAACAAAGTTTGTGTAAGAAGGTACATATACTGTTTGTTCATCGTGCCAAAATATTTAAATCGTTAGATGTGCCCTCACCATACTTAGTGGCGCTAAAATGTGTCCATACTGAGAAGAATGGGACCATTAGTAAAATTTCAACATTTATATATAAAAAAATTATATTGCCTTAAACTTAAGGGAAGATATATAAAACAGGTTAGACCTGCTGTCTTGTATGGATCAGAATGTTGGGCTACAACAGAGATGAATGAAATGCAATTGCATGCAGCTGAGATGACAATGCTAAGAGGGATGTTTGGTGTTACGCGAATGTATACAATAAGAAATGAGTATATAAGAAGAAGTTTGAAAGTGACACCGGTGACTGAAAAGTTGTGTAGAAATCTGTTGTCATTTTATGGCCATGTGATGCGGAGGAATGAGGAAAATGTCGTGAGGAAAGTTTTGTGTATGAATGTCGATGGCTATAAGATTAGGGGAAGACCAAAGAAACGATGGATGGACTGTGTGAAAGATGATATGGCTAGAAAGGGGATGACTACCGGAACGATGACTAATAGAGAAGTATGAAAAAGGGACATGTTGCGTCGATCCCAAATAAATTTGGGATAAGTTCAGGAAATTTAGGGCTCTAAGGTATGGGTTAAGAATTTTGAAAATAGTTCTATTTTTACAGATTACAGGAAAAATAATAAGAAGTCTGTGGTCTTAAAATACCATGGTAAATCTCTCAATATTGTGCGTACAAACTTACATTTTTTGGGAGAACATGTTTTTCAACTACAATTTTAAGTTTTTTCTTGGGATAAATTCATCCCAACTACGGAACCCGAAGTCTGACATGCGCTTGGTCGGTTTTTTTTGTAATGTTTTTGTTTGTGCAGAATAAACAACTTTTATTTCATTCTTTCTCATTTTTCTTTAAAATCTCCACCTTTTTGAAGTCGGTTAAAAGCCTGAACCATCACTCAGATACTTTAAGGTAGGCAACCTTTACAATTTCTTAATAAGATAACAGCTGATTATTATCCAAAGCCTCCGTAGGTACGTTTACCGCTTGCTCATCGCCCCTTTTTGTAACAAAGCGTTTAAGCCTGAGGTTTAATTCAACCCTCCAAAGGTTTTATTAAATCTTACTGAAGTCGATCCTGTGTCATGATTTTAGAGTATATTGTATAATAATATAGCATTTACGAGGTATTCTTGTGTTTTCTTCTATATAGATAATATATACAAAGTGGCGATTAGGTTATAAACATTGATTGAAACCACGTATTCAGTGCATGATTCTGGAACCCACTGCCGTTGAAATTTTTCGTTGGTTATTATAATAAAAAAAAAACTGTTGTTTCCTACAAAAGTACAATACCTACGTGATCAAAATGTATGGAATAGCATTTATTTTTTTATAATAACCGGCAAAAAATTTCAACGCAGGAGACCACAGTCATGTCCTGAATATGAGTTTCAATTAATGTGATAACCTAATCGCCACTCTGTATAACGTCGCGCTTAATGTCTGCTTCTTTACCGTGGATTTCAATGTAGTTTTCACCATCATTTACAAAATGTATTCCGGTAGGTCTATGTGTATATTACTTAGTTTTTTTTTTTGGGTGGGAAATCATCAAATAACATCTCGCGCTCTGGGCGGAGCAAGAGGGCGTGTCAGACTTTTACTGACTAAAACCCACCCGTGTTCCTGCAGAAGGCTCCTTCAGGGCCACGGTAACTATTTCACTGCTGACGTCCACAACCGAGTTACTGGGTAATACAATATCCACGTGGTAAGACTGGTTTTCAGACTTTCAGGTTTCTGACGACCCGTAACGACTGTCAAATCATAATCACAGCCGGGACCAACGGCTTAAAGTGCTATCCAGGGCACGGAGGGGTCTTGGTACGTAAAGATAGTAATCCATCCCCGGACCAACCTTGACAAGCGTAGCTTAACCGATCGATTGACTCGTGCAGCTGTTATTACTTAGCCATTACATTTAACGTTATGTACGTACTATTAATATAAATATCACTTAAAATTTCGATTACCCACTTAGAGACAACAATACGAACATTAATTGAGAATTATTATTCCCCATTCTGGAAGGCTTAATTACAGATAGGACGCATGCTAATAGGTTTACATCATACACAATATTGAGATACAAACATTAGTTGTAAGTACATTACGTGTTCAGAATACACTTAAGGGATTGAGCGTCTTGAGGCAATGAAATAACTTTAATTTGTGGGGGAAAACTACATTATGTCAGTGTAGTGCGCGTTTTCACCAATCCTAAGTGACTGTTGGATTCTCAACTCTCGGCGCAGATAAACCAAGCGTTGAAAATCCAACAATGCATTTTTATTTAAGGAATCATCCTGTCAAACGTCAAATTATATACATAAAAAACCGTCATGTCAATGTCTGCTCGAATGTCAACCGAACCCAATAGGTTCACTACTGAAAGCTCGCGGTCGCCATTGGATGATGGTGTTTTAGGTTTATATAAATAAAACAAAATATACATTTGTATAAAGATTTTTCTTATGTACACATCGTGTGCAATCGACCCAAAGACCCCCACCCCCGTAGGGTTCTCGCATTGTTGAGGCGGCGGGGCTCAGTGGCCGTGGTTTGGTCGCCCACGATGAAGCGGAGAGGAACCCGAGGAGGGGCCGCTACTAAGGGCTTTTGCCAGTAAACCGACGACGTGGCGGCCAACAAGTAGGTAGCGGTGCTGCTTGGGCGACATCTCAACTGAGGCGGGCCGCGATGTCATATAAGAGGCATCGCGGCTGAGGGTTGGAGGCCACGGCGGGTTACTAGAGACTTTCAAATGAAACGTACATTACTATAAAGCCCTACTCACTAGCATTCTAAGAAACTTGGAACGAAATTCTCCACGTAGATCTCAAGATTCCCACCATCTCCCAGTTCTTGATACGCATTTCCAAGCGTTTCTTCGACTCAGCCACCAACCATCGCAACCCTCTGGTTGTCGAGGCGGCTAGCTATGTCCCCTCTCGTATTAGTAAGGTCCGCCGCCCTAGGCTTGTCCTCTCAGATCCCGACGACCCCATATCTCTTCTCCAGGAGAGCAGTAGGGACTGTAGGAACAAACACAAATCGACATTCCGACCTCGCCGCCGAGGTCCCTCGCGACGACCCCGTAATAATCGTCCTCCCCCCCGTCCCTTGCTCGGGTATGAAGTGCCAGCTGGTGGCGTAGCTGAGCCAGTAGCTATAAAATCCAATAATCATTCAAATCTGATCCAGCCTGTCCCATCTTGCTGTTATCCCCCCAGCGACGCCCTAAGCCGAGGCCCGTTCTCCACAGGGGGAGCCCTTAGCGTGTAGTCGCTTAGTCTGTAAGTTTTATGCCCCTGACTGGAGGCTTTGAGTTCTCTTAAGGCAGCCACAGGATAGTCCGGTTAAGTAGTCACGGCCTCTCTAGGCCAACTACGAGATGCCATATATAAAAAAAAAAATCTAAGAACCATTCAACGATCACAGAATTCTAAGATGCTACGCTGCAAATCGGGTCTGTTTACAAACATTAGCGCGCGGCTGGATGACGTAATTGGGTGGGGCAAAGGAGTTTTGTACACGCGCTTGTGAGCACAATTGGTTCAGCACAGCGGTTATTTAAAACGGGATATTCAACCATGTTTTTTTTTCATCAGCGCTTCACCAAATTTTTATGAGACCAACTTAAATCTACTATAATTTTCAAATAAAAAAAAGAACAGTCGAAACCGGAACTCGTAAGACGGAAATATCCAGCAGCCCCTTTTTGCCCCTTTTTGGAGGAAGTAACCTTGTGAGGAGCTTGTAGCTAAATAATAACAGCCGCACGGGTCGATCCATCAGGTTTAGCTACGCTTGCCGAGGTTGGTCTGTGGATAGGTGACCATCTTTTCACACCGAGACTCCTCCGTGCCTCGGAAAGTACGTTAAGCCGTTGGTCCCGGCTGTCATTCGTGGATCTTTGACAGTCGTTACGAGTCGTCAGAAGCCCGAATGTCTGACAACCAGTTTTACCTAGGGGTATCGTATTAGCCAGTAACTGGGTTGTGGAGGTCAGATAGGCAGTCGCTCCATGTAAAAATACTGGTATTCAGCTGCATCCGGTTAGACTGGAAGCCGACCCCAACATAGGAATCGACAAATCAAAAATCCCCGACGTCAAAAAAAAATCTGTAAAGTCATAAAGCCTGTATATCAAGTTTGGTCCAGATCGGTTGTAAAATACGACCTGTAGAGGAGTACCAACAAACTGACAGACGAAAGCAAATTTTGCCAGACTTGAAGCAGAGACGCTTCGCTCGCTCGGTCAATTAAATGAAGTGTCAGTTTTTAATGTCAAAACAATAGCATTTTACTAAATTCATAGGAAAGTATATACGGTACTTAAAACATATATATTTTTTTAATTTGTATCTGTCTGTCTGTCTGTTTGTTCCGACTAATTTCTGAAACGCCTGGACCGATTTTGACTGGATTTTTTCACTGGCAGCTGATATTATAAGAAGTAACTTAGGGTATTTTTATTTTGGAAAAAGATTTAGGGTTCCGAACAAGAAAAATGAAACCCATGAAATTTTGAAATATATCCGATTCTAATTGGGAAGTATTGACATCCACGCGGGTGAAACCGCGGGCAGCAGGTAGTACAGACGCCAGCAGGTCAACCTACCCGAAACTGTCAGATTTTCCCAATCAACATTGAACCTAATGCTTTAGCAATAAAGTCGAAAATCTATTAAAGAAATCTGACAGATTGTAGTAGCTTGATGTGCTGGCGTCTGTACTTAATGAAAATATTAAATACATTTATTCACTGGCTGACTACGCATACTCCGCTGGGTCTAGAAACATGGTATGTTGCACAAGAGTTCCTGCGCAAGCACACCTGCACAGGTATACTTCTCCGGTGGATCGTAGTGTGTGTGGATCAGAATTAGTACAGTACCAATATTAGTCTTATGTTGCCATACTGCAAGAAATGCCTCTGCTCATAGAAAACAGGAAGAAGCTTGCTTACCTGCGTCCGGACGTAATCTTGTCGGAGCAAAACTTTTTGCTCAATATGTTAGTGAGATCTCCGACTGTATATTTTTGTTGAAGACGGTCCAGAGTGACATAAAAATCAATCTCCCTAGCCTTTTCCCAACTATGTTGGGGTCGGCTTCCAATCTAACCAGATGCAGCTGAATACCAGTATTTTACATGGAGCGACTACCTAACTGACCTCTACAACCCAGTTACTGGGTAATACGATACCCCTTGGTAAGACGTTCGGGCTTCTGACGACCCGTAACGACTGTCAAAGATCCACGAATGACAGCCGGGACCAACGGCTTAACGTGCTTTCCGCGGCACGGAGGAGTCTCGGTATGTAAAGATGGACCCATCCACAGACCAACCTCGGCAAGCTTAGCTTAACCTGATGGATCGACCCGTGCGGCTGTTATTACTTAGCCACGAGCTCCAGAGAGACATAATTGTCCTGATATTTTGTCAACTTTCTATTTCAACGTTCCAAGCAAGTCCAAACGATTCAATCCACCATTACGGGTGCCATTTGCAGCTACTAACTACAGACAAAATTAATACGTTGTGCGTGTAAGTATTTAAAGACCCATGTACACTTCTAGCCTTAAGTATGTTTTTATTACGATAGTTTAATATTTTTAAAATAAAATCGAAGGCCAGCTAGAACGGACTGCATACAGGCGCTGTCATTGGTTGAAGCGCGAAGCCCTCACCCCGCCTATCGCTGCGGCCGCCATTGCATTAGATGGAAGGATCAGTGTCCAAAAACCACGCGAACACTACATGCGTATAAAACGCGCGCCCGCGCATTCCGTTCCAGAGGTCTATTTTACCAACAAGTTCTATTTCACCACCAGCCACTACCTAGCAGCTACAGCAATGAATTTATTTAAAGCTTAAATTGTTTACACTTTGTTTTTTTTTTCCTTTTTTTTATTGATTCTTAATATCTTGGCTCTCATGGCAAATGATGTGTCGTCGCCATTATATTATATTGTATTAGTTTTTACATATTTAAGGTGACGATCTACCTGCATATTTTTTTTTTTTACATTACTTACATATTTTGTGTGTTTTTTGTTCCACAGTACTTTTATACCAGACAAGCTCTAGACGTGAAGACCTGTAATTGGCTGTCAGATTACCATACTGTAATTTATTACTATTGCATTTAGCTGTAAGTCTTCCAAAGTATTTAAATAAATAAATAAATAAATTTGCAGAAGTTTGCTGAATCAAAAAGTGTGGGTATAACCAATATCAACACTGGACTACTGGAAATAGTCAAACCTATTCGGGATTGCAAAAAAGTTTGTCGACAAACAAAAGTGTAGGCGGACAGTCGATCGACGTAACCGATTTCGTATTTGCTACGCACTCGTAGCAGGCAGCTACGCTTGCTACGAGTGCGTAGCTAGCTACGAATTCGTAGCTCGTAGCTACGCAGACTTTTTCTATATCAAGTCACCTATCGTGTCTAGTTGTGTGACTGCGTTGTTCTAATACACTTCGCGACGGATTTTGATACAGGTTCCATCTCAATTTAGTCAATTGATTCCAGAAGTTTTATGTATAATAAGCAATAATAATCATTAATATTAAGAGGGAAGCTCCAGATAGCCCGTGAAATTCAAATTTTGTTACGTACTTAGCAATTTGCAAGTCTGTATTAGGTTGTATGTTGATTAAAGTATGATTCGCGACCGTAACAAATACATATGTATTTACAAAATTATAATCATTAGAATCAGTAATACAACTCCTTAAGTTAGTACAATCCTCAAATGTCAAGATTTCATGAAATAGTCATTTTGTAGTCCTTCTACATGAACGAAGACAGTTGTAATGATGATTTTAATCATTATAATTCTATAAATTATCCTACTAATAATATAAATGTGAAAGTTTGTGAAGATATTTGGACGTTTGGATGTTTGTTACTCAATCATGCCAGAATGGCTGAACGGACTTGGTTGAAATTTAGCACAGAGATAGAGACACGCGCAGTCGCTGGCAAAAGCTAGTCATTTTTTTAGTAGTTTTTTTTTAGACCTGAAAATTGCAAAACACGTAAGAAAATTTGAATTTCCCGGGCTACCTGGAGCTTTCGCCTTAAACTGACAATTAATAGATATTTCGATGTTTCATCTAGTCATGAGTTCAGCACATCTAGACCCTCCAGCATAGAAATATTTGTTTATACAGGGTTATTGGTAAAACACCAACAACCTCTAAGGGGTCATTGTACACATCATTATGAACAACTTTTACTATGGGACCAAACCTGAAATCGCAAAAAAAAATCAGCTGTTCCGTACATTTTGACGAATTATGCTAACATAAATGTACGGAACAGCTGATTTTTTTTTCGCGATTTCAGGTTTCGTTCCATAGTAAAAGTTGTTCATAATGATGAGTACAATGACCCCTTAAGAGGTTGTTAGTGTTTTACCAATAATCCTGTATAGTCACAGGAGAACCAACAGCTATAACACATGGATAACAATTGTATATGAAACATAGAGCCAATCATATGTTCTCACGGTTAAAATCAGAAAAAGTAGTAGAAAACATAGGATCACTTATAAGAACGATAGAAAAGAATTTATATACAGGGTGTAAAAAGACACATCACAGAGCCGTCAGCTACGCATACTGTACAATCTAGTATCTAACGAAGTAGCTTTGCGCAAAAATTATTGCTGGGAAACGACTTTTATTTTTAGGATTAATAAACAGCTAGTTTTTATTGCGCGCAATGAAACGCGAGCCCAGACAAACGCCAACTCGGGGGGTTCCCGCATTGTCGAGGCGGGGGTGGGGGGCTCAGTAGTCGTAGCTTGCTCACTCACGGTGAAGCGAAGAGGAACCCGAGGAGGGACCGCTCTTCAGGGCTTTTTCCAGGAAGCCGACGATGTAGCGGTCAACAAGTAGGTTGTGGTGCCGCTTGGGAGGGCTCGTATGGGAGGCATCGCGGCTGAGGGTTGGAGGCTGTTCCGGGAGAGGAGTGCCAGTATTGCGGTGCGTCGCTCTCCCAACCTTCCATGGCCTTGACGGGGTCGCCACCGTCTGATGACGGACGCGGTGGGGCCGCAGGGGAGGAGGAGTGTCGGTATTTCATTGGCCGCTCTCCCTATCCTCTGCGGCCAAAAAGTGGTAGGCGGCCGGGCCACTGACCTGACCGGTCGCAAGGGGACCAAGGGTGTCTAGACACGGGGTCGTCTAGCGCTCATGTGCTGGTTTGATCAATGGGGTGGTCACGGCGCGCAATGTTTTCTTGTGCGCCGGTGATGGGGGTGCTCCCCAGAGGAGGGTCCGGTGACTGACAGCCGCGGCGGGTTCGCGGTGAGTGCTATCGTGTGCCCGTGTTCCCGCCACAAGCGGCAGAGGAGGACACCAATCAATCTGCCCAGCCTTTTCCCAACTATGTTGGGGTCGGCTTCCAATCTAATCGGATGCAGCTGTATACCAGTATTATACATGGAGCGACTGCTTATCTGACCTCCACAACCCACTTACTGGGTAATACGATACCCCTTAGTCAGACTTTCGGGCTTCTGACGACCCGTAACGACTGTCAAAGATCCACGAATGACAGCCGGGACCAACGGCTGAACGTGCTTTCCGAGGCACGGAGGAGTCTCGGTATGTAAAGATGGTCACCCATCCACAGACCAACCCCGTCAAGCGTAGCTTAACCTGATGGATCGACACGTGCGGCTGTTATTACTTAGACACCATGGAGTTTTAATGGGTTGGAGTCCCACATAACTGCATTATCTCCCCGTGGTAGTACAGTATGCGTGAGCATTTCTCCACGGAAGAAAAGGCGGCAAACGGCTCCGCGTACGTGTACGCGTTAGTACTTGTGGTAGTGTGCGTTTGATATTCATTGCCTTTTTGTAACTTCAATTCCGTTATTTGTTAAGAAAATTCGAAGATTGAGGTACTGTTTGTTTGGAAAAAAAGTTCAGTAATATCACTTAAAACTAATTTTCGTGAAAAAGTAAAAAAAAAGACTTTGACCTTCAATATTTCCAGAACATGTGGATTCCCAGGTATGGTCTAGTGGAAAGAAAATTATGAAAATAATGGGTTGAACATGTGGCTTTCGGCTTCGGAAAGCGTACTTTTACACCCGATATAAGGTACAATAAGCACTACTTTACGGTGCATTTACGGTAGGCTCTAACCCTTATCCATATCCTAAGGGCACGTCTACCCTACCATTATCGCGCCCCCAGTCTACTCCTTGACACGCAATGATCTCTGTTGCACCTTGTAACATGAGGCTAATGTGAATCTTTGGGTACATTTGAGTAATCGAGTCTCAGCAACCCACGCTGGGGTCGGTGCATTTCATTAATACAAGGTTCAATAACCACTATGTACTTTTAAAAATTCAGCGTTTAGCCTCTTTACAAAGAATATTAAAGTCCTCGCTCGCATTATGTATATGATTTGCCTGCAGTTAGAAGAAGACTGATCTCTGAGGTACATTGAAATGCAGTAGATCAGGACGGTCAATCTCGTTAGAATCGTGTAATTTAAAAAAAAAAAGTGCAATCTGCTAGTCGATGACGATTTATAAGTGGCTGCAAGTGAAGTTTCTTGCAAAGATTCATGTAATTATCAGAATGGTATGGTAAACGTAACCAGAAACATAGGAAACGAATAAATATTTTTTGTATATTCTCAATACAATCAATGTATTTTCCATTTAGTCCGTTTAAAAAAAAACTGCAGTTTTATATAAAACTTCAATACTTACACAGTCAAAATGTGCGGAACAGCTGGTCCCGTGTATGTTGACGACATTCTGCGTTGCCTTCAAATAAATTGCCTATGTATATAGATTACTCATCTATTTTAAGATTACTCTCAAAATAAACCTTATATTCCTTCAATCCGTATTAATCTTAGAACAATGGTATCCTCAATAATTAATTGTCTGAGGCAAATAGTTTCTTGTGTCTTTAGCTTGATTTACCCACAATGGATGTCTGTAGTGGGTACGTCTGCCCTATTGTGTTTCCAGCCTGTTATAAAGCAATGGATGAATGAATTTAAATTAATAGTGACGGTTTGTAGTTGATCTTGAGAGTCTGGGTTTTGGTTAGGCAAATTAATTAAAATCTGGGTTTTTCCTTTTTGGTTTTATTTTTCTGTGTTTTTCTGGCTTTATGACGGCTTAAATCCGCATTAGATTAGAAATTGTTGTTTTTAACCACACGTTTTAGTTGAGTCTCCATTTTATAACCGTGAGTCTGTTATTGTAATGGTTTCTTTTCTAGACATAAAAAGGACTATTTTTTCTAATACATATAGAAAAGAGAAAAAGCGAATAGGTCGCTTCAGTTTCATTACCAATATTAGGAGAAAATTTTGCTTTCGTCAAAATTTGAAAGCACGCAAACATTTGAACTGAACTGAGACTACAAATACCAACAGAAACCATACTTACGTACTCATAAATTTTAAACCCTAAACAACTCTGCACCCCATAAAAATCATAATTAACTCGAGCTAGAATAAAATTCGCAATTGGCAACACTGAATGTAAGGTATATTAAATAATCGGTTAACACCTACCCACGGCGACAATCTCACTGTTATTACCGCCACACTACTTGCCACACGTCTTCCCAAGTAACACGCTAGACAACCTCACTTTAGCCTGTAATTACGTCAAAAACAAAACTACAACACATACCTCCTTCGACCCCTTTACACCCCCATACAACCCTCTAACTCCCCCCCTATTACTAAAACATTACGTTTAGACAGACTCCAGGCTCGTTCATAACAGGCTTCACCTGTCAATTACGTACCTTGTAAGTTAATTAGTAATCTGTTAGTTGAGCTTCTTCATTATAGATCGTGTTTGGGGGTGAAACTCGGGGGGTGAGTTAGGAACACTTGTACTTATGAATGGGTAATTGCGCCTTTTGTTAGATAGGGGAGTCGAGTTTTGTGTGGCGTGGCGTATAGTGATATTGTCAGAAGGCCAATTCCACGTACCAAAAAAACGTAAAACTCAAGTCGCAATCAATAATTTGTCAAAATATAATATAAGTAGAATAGAGATGTTTTTGACAGTTCATGATTGAAATTAGAATAACTACTAACGTTCATTAAAATACGAAAATTGCCCCTTCATTAATCAATCTACCTAGCCTTTTCCCAACTATGTTGGGGTCGGCTTCCAGTCTAACAGGATGCAGCTGAATACCAGTATTTTACATGGAGCGACTGCATGTCTGACCTCTACAACCCAGTTATTGGGTAATACGATACCCCTTAGTAAGACTGGTTGTCAGACTCTCGGGCTTCTGACGACCCGTAACGACTGTCAAAGATCCACGAATTGTATTTTATGACAGTTAAATTGTTATTTAATAATCTGTGATTTTAGACCTTTGTGTAGCAACCAAATGTTTCTAATATTGTATGTTAGGTACCTTAAGTTTTGAAAAATATGTTATTTTCCTAAATAATAAGCTTTTATCTATGTTACATATGTATAAAGAAAATAAACTTTTTGTATTATTACTTAGTAGTTGTAGAAGAAAGAAAGAAAAGAAAGAAAAACAGTTTATTCATGTGAAATTGCCCCTTCATTATTAATATTTTTATATTTTTAAATGTCTTTATATTTTATTATTATAATATTTAAAAATATAATTTATATATGTATTAAAAATTAATTAAATGAAATAATAATACAGCCTAATATTATCCATCCATGTAACTGGAGAAACCTAGACCCCTGTCGTACAAGATGTCATAGTTCAGGGCTCGAAACCTCATTGATGTAACTAAACCTGTATCTCGTTCGTGTGTATCTCGTTGTTGGTACAGAATTTTGGAAATGAAATTACTATTAGTATTAATTGTCGCACTGTAGGGCAAAGGCTACTTCTCACACAGAGAAGGCATGAGTATTGATCGCCACGCTTGCTCAAAGCAGATTGGCGATTTCAGATTTGTATTATTTATATTATACCACCACCTCTTAAAGAAGTATTATTTTAATCTTATTTGAGTGTGGGAAAGTGATGGAGCTAGACGTCCTGTATAGCTCCATCTCGTTCTCACACTGAAGTAATATTAAAATAATGCTGCTTCAAGAGGTGGTGGTTGGTCCCCAGGTTCCTCACGATGTTTTCCGTCCCCGATATCAGCTGTTGTGTACATAACCTTAGAAAATAAAATACATATATATGAATTGAAATTAGTATTTGCCTGAATTTGAATCCAGAACCTTGTGCATGAGAGGTGAGGCTTCAACCAAGAGAGATAATAGTCAAAACCGAGCCTGTATAATCTGCCTAGCCTTTTCCCAACTATGTTGGGGTCGGCTTCCAGTGTAACCGGATGTAGCTGAATACCAGTACTTTACATGGAGCGACTGCCTATCCACAACCCAGTTACTGGGTAATACGATATCTCTTGGTAAGACTGGTTGTAGATTTTCGGGTTTCTGACGACCCGTAACGACTGTCAAAGGTTGCATGAATGACAGCCGGGGCCAACGGCTTATCGTGCTTTCCGAGGCACGGTATGTAAAGATCTACGGACAAACCGTGGCAAGGCTGTTATTGCTTAGCCACTATCGAATGAAAATACCCTATTTACATAATGTTTTAGCTACCCCAGAAATAAGCCAACTATTTTATTTCGCTACAACAAAACACATATTTTCTGTGAGACCTCCTGACGTGACAAGAACACGCTTGTAATAAAATTTTACGCGTGTTTCTGAGAGTGATACCGATTTACTCGTCTCGCTGAGTAAGAGTCCTGCTGGGGATATAATCTTTAGGTTTTTTGTCATTTTCTAAGTGAACAGTTGCATTAATATGTATCCAGACGGGCTCGTGGCAGCAAAAGACTACTAACGGAGGAGTGAGGAAAATGTCATGAAAAAGGTTTTGAGTTTGAATCTGATATAAGACTAGAGGAAGTCTGTAGGGAGAGTGGGGGACTGTGTGAAGATGTGTTAGATGATATGGCTAGGAACGGGGCAACTACCGAGATGACGACTAAAAGAGAAGTATATAAAAAAAAAACGCAGTAATAAAAGCAGCACGGGTCGATCCATCAGGTTAAGCTACGCTTGACGGGGTTGGTCCGTGGATGGGTGACCATCTATACATATCAAGACTCGTCCGTGCATCGGAAAGCACGTTCAACCGTTGGTCCTGGCTGTTCTTCATGGATCTTTGACAGTCGTTACGGGTCGTCAGAAGCCCGAAAGTCTGACAACCAGTCTTACAAAGGGGTATCGTATTACCCCGTAACTGGGTTGTAGAGGTCAGATAGGCAGTCGCTCCATGTTAAATACTGGGATTCAGCTGCATCTGGTTAGACCGGAAGCCGACTCAAATTGTCGTGTGCTGGCTGATTTATGGCAAATAATTTAATTAAATATTTTGTTGCGTAATGTACCTAAATTATTTTGTGCATTGATAAATAGAATCAATTTTTTTAAACTGAACAGACAGCTGTGCTGCTGGGGAGTTTGTTGCGCCACTTCTACTCCCCAGCTAAAGCACTAGGAAGTGGTGAAGGGCGGGCGTTTCGGGGGACTGTCTTATGTAATTTTGACGTTCGAAAAGTGCTGTTTCTCAGCCTAGTTTGAATAAATGACTTTTGATTTTGATTTTCTTGGATTGTTTGAAATACAGAATCACGCCTGTAATCTCCCCCGGGTACCGGGTGGGGTGTACTATTATTATAGTACACCCCACAAGGCACACCCACATGTTTATATGTCAAGAATATTATTTTAAAAAGTGAATTACACACTGAATAACACGAGCATTCTAATACCGGTCATAAGAAACACTGTCATCGATCGCAACGCGATCCTTCTTAAAGGGAAGCTCCAGGTAGCCCGCGAAATTCAAATATTGTTACGTTATTTGCAATTTGCAAGTCAGTATTAGGTTGTATATTGATTAAGGTATGATTCGCAACCGTAACATATATATAAATATATTAATAATTATAACCATTATAATCAGTAATACAACTCCGTATGTTAGTATAATCCTAAATATCAAGATTTCATGAAATAGTCATTCATTCGGATTATATGAACTTAGAGAGTTGTATTGATAATTTGAATGATTATAATTCTATAAATAGAGATTTGTTACGGTCGCGAATCATATTCAGATCAACATACAACCAGATACTGACCTGAAAATTGTTAAAAAATAAGAAAATTTGAATTTCGCGGGTTAACTGGAGCTTTCGCCTTGAGGAGCTTGTGGCTAAGTAATAACAGCCGCTCGGGTCGATCCATCAGGTAAAGCTACGTTTGCCGGGTTTGGTCCGTAGATGGGTGACCAATTTTACATACCGAGACTCCTCCGTGCTTCGGAAAGCACGTTAAGCCGTTGGTCCCGGCTGTCATTCGTGGATCTTTGACAGTCGTTACGGGTCGCGGTCGTCAGAAGCCCGAAAGTCTGATAATCAGTCTTACTCAATAACTGGGTTGTGGAGGTCAGATAGGCAGTCGCTCCATGTAAAATATGGTATTCAGACTGGAAGCCGACCCCAACATAGCAACATAGTTGGGAAAAGGCTAGGCAGATTGAACCTGGAGCTTTCGCCTTAAACCAAGATGTCAACATTTAGCGCGTTTGTAGGTAGCAAGACTTGGCGGTCAAGGGGTTAAGAAGATCTTTAAAGTGGGTTAATTTCCCTGTAATGTGAGTGCGCTAAAGTTTTTGTTAGTAATTTACAGTACAAATTATATACATAAACTCACACCTTTCCCCATGAGGATAGGCAGAAACTATACAGAACGCCACCTACCACGATCCTTACATACTCCTTTATCAGTACAGTAAACTTTTTCTCTTCAACGTATATATAAAATGGCATATTTTCACCTAAAAACCAAAAACGTAATCACATAAAACACAGAGACATAATCTATAAATAATTACCCCGTTCCCAAAAAAATGTATTTTAACCAAATAAAAAAATAATTTAAAATAATTAAATCGACCTCAAAAAGAAACTAACTGAAAATTATGAAATAACTTTAATTACGAAAGTCGGTGTCTTGGAATCTGTATTTTAGTTTTTTGTCACCGACTCCCAAAATTAAAGTTATTTCATAATATTGAGTTAATTTCTATCTGAAGTCGACTTTTTTAATATTTTTTTTATTTCGTAATTTCTTAGTTTTTACTAAAAACTGGAATATTTGTTGGTAATAAGTAGTTAATAGTTTTGTTATAAATATTGCACTAGAATTTGACCAAGGTTTTGAGATGTTTTCCCTTTGACACCACACTATCTCGTATCAATAAGCCAGACCGTCACACTTACAGGTCATTATCTTGAAAACTACTGAACCGGTAGAGATCAAACTTGCACTGTTCCGTAAGTTGAAGAAAATGTAAGCTAATAAATATTAAATGGTCACTATCTGATTCATATGATAGTTTCAGAAAAAAACGTGGACAAACATATATACATACAAACATACGTACATCTATAAAATTTTGTATATTTGTTTAGAAGCCCTAATAGATTATCACATGTGAATATTGTGCACTTTCAAGAATATTTCATATATACGTGTCGAATTGATAACCTCCATTTTTTTTTTGAAGTCGGGTTATTAAAACCTTTTACCAGAACAGCAAACTGGAATGGAAAGATGACACTTCATTTATTTTTTGTGATTGTTTCATTTATACATATTACAAAACATTAAAGTCGCTTTTTGTGACCGCGTTGTTCTTATACGCACGATTTTGATGCGATTTTCACTAATATTCAGAGAATTTATTGCGTCTCTGCCTGCCTAGCCTTTTCCCAACTATGTTGGGGTCGGCTTCCAGTCTAACCGGATGCAGCTGAATACCAGTATTTCACATGGAGCGACTACCTATCTGACCTCCACAACCCAGTTACGGCTAGTGAGGAATACTTTGACATAATCCATCAATACTTACACCCACTTCCAATTTAACCAAATATAAATAAAACCTTTTAACAAAATAGCACACTGGGAAGGAAAGATAACGCTCCATTTTACACCGATTGTTTCATTTAATATAATTAATCTTTCACGCCTTGCCGCGACTCCATTTATTTCGGATGCGTACCCGACATGAAAGAGCTTTCAGTGTACAGCCTGATACGAAATGGGTTAAATCGTGTTTTTGTTTTGCCGTTGTGATGAATTAAAAAGATGTCGTTGGCTAAATGGCTATTTGGGAGATTAAGCCCCGTTGTTAAAGCATGTTAGGCCGTTGGTCCCGGCTGTCATTGACGGATTTGACAGTCGTAAATGTGGGTTTATACCAAACAAATATATTTGTTTGGTATAAACCCACATTTACGACACGAGAACAAGAGCACAGAACGTCGTGGTTTATTGCTTGTTAGGGTTCTGTACCTCAAAAGGAAAAAACGGAACCCTTATAGGATCACTCGTGTGTCTATCTGTCTGTCCGTCTGTTACAGCCAATTTGCTCCAAATGTAATGGACTGATTGAGGAGCTGGTGGCTAAGTAATAACAGCCGCAAGGGTCGATCCATCAGGTTAAGCTACGCTTGCCGAAGTTGGTCCATAGATGGGTGACCATCTTTACATACCGCGACTCCTCCGTGCCTCGGAAAGCACGTTAAGCCGTTGGTCCCAGCTGTCATTCGTGGATCTTTGGCAGTCGTTACGGGTCGTCAGAAGCCCAAAATCTGACAACCAGTCTTACCAAGGGGTATCGTATTACCCAATAACTGGGTTGTGGAGGTCAGATAGACAGTCGCTCCATGTAAAATACTGGTATTCAGCTGCATCCGGTTAGACTGGAAGCCGACCCCAACATAGTTGGGAAAAGGCTAGGCAGATGGATTGTAATGGACTGATTAAAATGACATTTGGTACACGTATGAATTTCTGTGACCCAAACACGTCCGTGTTGTGTAACGTAAATGAATGAATTTCGATTAAGAGGGTCATTTATGGTGGCCAAATAAGAAAATTAAAAAAAAAAGTTTTGCAAACTGTACCAAATAGCTTACTGTGAGGGTCTCAAATATATATATTTTTTATAATTTTGAAATAAATTGTTTTAAAGTTATTTAAGAAAATAGACGAAAATTAACCATTGTTCCCCTTATCTCCGAACTATTGAGTCCAAAATTTTGAAAAAAAAAATAAATACAGACCTATACCTATAAGAAGTCTATGGTCTTAAAATAACATGGTAAATCTCTCAATATTGTGCGTACAATTTTACATTTGCTGTTGGAATGTATGAGAGAACATGTTTTTCAAATGCAATGTTAAGTTTGTTCTTGGGACAAAATCATCCGAACTACGGGAACTGGGAGTTCCTTGGTGTTTAAAATGTCCATAGGTATCTTATTGTAAATTTTAGATGCCTTTCCAATTTTTATTCACTTTAACAATTACTGCAATTTTGTCTAAAAACAATCTCATGCAGTCGGAGGCAATAGCTCTTTATTGTTAAATTTAAGAAAATGCCTCCGACTGCATGAGATTGTCTAGAGAAAAATTAGGTCAACTTGTTTCCATCTTTTTTAAAGTACTCTTTATACGGAGTCAGGGTTTTTTTTTAATTAACGTTTTTTTATTTTACACTTACTAGTTAGGAAGGATTATTTTTCACTTACTGTATTAAGTAACGCTTTAGGTAAGGGTCGTCAAAATTATCTTTCAAAGTAATAAAATTTTGGGTTTGGCACTCGATTTTTTTTATATCATACGTGAGAAGGAACTTCGTTCCTGACGGGGGTCCCCCGACCACACACATTTTTTTATCATTTCTCATTCGAAATTATATTTAAACATATAATTTGTAGATATTTTTGTAATCACCTTTTAAAAACCCTTCATTTCAATACCCCAATCGATAGGTTTGCGATAATTTTTTTTTGCCAACACATTTGCAATCTGCCATTTTGATTTTTATAATTTTAATATATCCATTGACACTCACGCAATAAAGACAAATCTAACGACATATCATTCATCAAAATTGGTCCAGCTGTGTAGGCTACAGAAGGTCATGGAACGGACACACATACAGGTCAAAAACATGATCCTCCTTTTTTGGCTTCACCGCAGTTGGGTAAAAAAAAATTATAACGGGAAGATCAAGTGACTTTTGGCTTTCTTCAATACTTGTCAGGTCAAGTATAACAGTCGCACGGGTCGATCGATAAGGTTAAGCTATGCTGGCCTCGGTCAGCCTGTGTTTTCATCTGCATCTTTACATACCAAGACCCCTCCGCGCCTCAGAAAATTACGTTAAGCAGTTGGTTCCAGCTGTCCTTCGAGTATTACCCAGTTACTGGGTTGTGGAGGTCAGACAGGCAGTCGCTCCATGTAAAATACTGGTATTCAGCTGCATCCCGTTAGACTGGAAGTCGACTCTAATATATAATATATAGTTGGGAAAAGGCTAGGCAGATGATAAATAAGTTTTTTGAGAAATACACGCATTGAAAAAAAAAAAGTTTTTCCAAAACTTGACCATGGCAATAGGTACCTACGTTTTCTTCTATTTAACACACATGACATAATGTCACGACTTGTTTACCCGAAGGGTTGAGCAGAGGATTACCAATACACCCACATTTCTCCAGTTATATTTAAGTTACACAAATCCAAGCTCCGGGATGCTACTGAGAAATTCCAGAAGAAAAAACCCAATAACGCTCTGCCTGACCTGGGAATCGAACCCAGGACCTCATGCTCAGTAGTAAGTAGCACTTGCGACCACGAGACCAACGTGGCAGTCTCCTATTTATTTTAGACCAAAAAACCTGTACGAACCAGTAATTGGGTCGGCTCTGTGTAGAATATCATATCAAGCAACCTCTTATTAAAGTGTAAGCCGACCCTAACTTAGTTTAATAAAAGGTTACGCTTGATATTTTGTATAAAGCTGGCCTTAAGAGGGTTAACCTTAAAATGTACTCATTAACGATACACCTGGACTTTGAATAGAAACATAAAACCTACAGACTCACCCCTATAGCTTTTATAAGTAGCTAGCTAGTAGCTTTTGTAAGTTTTTCTTATACTGAAATTTGTTTCTAAATGTTTGCTGATCAATAAATAACCTGTAATTACTGGGTTGGCACAAAATTAATGAGACACTCTACAGAACTCTATACATTTCCTTTTTCAAGTTAATGGTTTTCGATAATATTCTACAATGTTGTAGAACATTCTAGGTACTAGTGATGTGGGGGTACATAAAGCCGCCCTCGCGATCGGTTTAGTCTCCTCTCAGATCCCGATGACCCCATAACTCTTCTCCAAGAGAGCAGTAGGGACCGTAGGAACAAAAAAAAATCGACATTCCGACCTCGCCGCTGAAGTGCCAGCTGGTGGCGTAGCTGAGCCAGTAGCTTTAAATTCCCCTGACAATAATAATTACCCTGATTTGATCCAGCCTGTCCCATCATGTTGTCCTCCCCCCAGCGACACCCTATGCCGAGGTTCGTTCCCCACAGGGGGGGCCCTTAGCGTGTAGTCGCTTAGTCTTGTAAGTTTTATGCCCTGGCTGGAAGCTTTGAGTTCGCTTAAGGCAGCCACAGGATTGACCAGTTTAGTAGTCACGGTCTCTCTAGGCCAACTGTGAGATGCCATTTACAAAAAAAAAAAAAACAGTTTAGTCTGTTTGATGAAAAATGGACGAGCGACAAGTTCGAACACTATACTTATACGAGTACTTGTTAGGCCGCAGTGCGCGGGCTGCGGCTGACAATATCAACACTGTGTTGGGCGCTGCGACAAGCCATGCGACGGTGTCCCGATGGTTTGACCGTTATAAATCAGGAGACAGGAGCCTTGAAAGTCAGCCACGCTCTGGACGACCACCCGCAGTGAATGATGACGATTTACGCCGCGAACTGCAGTCGAATTCGGATGCTACCACTCGTGAATTAGCAGAAGCACTTAACTGCAGTCACCACGCCGTGAAAAACCATCTGCATGAGCTTGGGTATCGAAAAGTTGGCTTGGTGTCGCACATCCCTACAGACGCCAGTCGTGCAGTCCGTGTCGCTATCTGTCAATCACTTTTGCTGCGACCCCGACGTAAAGAGTTTTTGTCTGATCTGGTTACTGGAGATGAATCATGTATTCATTACGAGAACGATATACGTCGTGCTTTTTGGCTGCCTCCAGAAGAAACGCCAACAACTCAACCGAAGCTGAGTCAAAAAAACCGCTTAAAAGTTCTGCTTTTCTGTTTCTGGGACGCGCAAGGCATGCTGTTTTATGACACTACTACACAATGAAACTAATATATAAACGCTGACAAATATTCAACCCAGCTCACCAAACTATCTGCTGCTATCAAGAAAAAACGACGAAGACGAGTCAATCTAGTTTAACTACACGGTAACGCTCGACCTCATGTCGCATCTGCCGTTCGCCAACAGTTGGAGAACTTGGGCTGGGAGACGATACCCCACCCACCTTATCCCCCAGACCTCGCCCCATCAGATTATCATTTGTTTAGAGCCATGAAATAACATTTGCGGGGTAAAAAATTTCTCTGATGTAGAGGCGGAGTTGAACAAATTTTCCGAGGCACAGCCATCAGATTTTTGGGCGAAAGGCATCCAAACTTTGCCGGATCGTTGGCAAGAAGTTTTAGATGCTAATGGTGATTACATCATTGACTAAGCTTTTTGTATTGTAATAATAATAAAAAATATAAAACTTAAACCAAATATCTCATTACTTTTGTGCCAACCTGATACAATGCGACTCTTTTGAATTTTAAACGTTTTAATTCCCTTAACCAGAAAGCAGTCATAACTTTTATTATAATAAGGTTTTTTTTGCGATTAGTTTCTTGCGATTGATTCATAAAGTCAAAAACCACAAAGTCACAAAATGTAGGTTTACCTGTATCGACGCCGACGGTACATTATCTGGATACGAAGACCTTAACCGTACTTAGAACCTTATCACATTATTTGTTGCATATGGCGACTTCAGAAATACGTCGCGTCAACAAACGAGATTCGTGAATGTGATAAAGTCCAAAAGTGATCAACGTTTTCTAAAGAGATACACCCACATTTTGCTTGTTATTTTAGGTGTTTTTTTTTTGAGGACAGATGTGATGTTATTTTACTTACCTATAAATTCTATTTTTTTAGGTGCGGAACCCACGGCAGCAATGTCGGTGGAGGGCCAACGGTGCCTATGTGTTGTGGTGCTGCTCATACACACCGTCACAGGCGCTGGAGAAGGTAAGCAGATTTCTGATCTTTTGCATTTGATCCTTAAGGTCCATAATGGCCAAATCCGAATTTCTTGACCTTAGCATTTGGTATCTATTTATTCAGTACTGTGGTCCTTATTGGCCAAATGCGATTTTTGGATAATAGTTCGTTATAGGCCAAATCAGTTCGTCCTAAGCACAGAATTAAACTCTGTAGCGTGCAAGTATTTTTAATATGCGTAGTACGTACGGATTTAAAGTTTAGCCGCACGGGTCGCTCCATCAGATTGAGCTACGCTTGCCACAGTTGGTCCGTGGATGGGTGACCATCTTTACATATCAACAGCCCTACGTGCTTCGGAAAGCACGTTTAGCCATTCATGGATCTTTGACAGTCGTTACGGGTCATGAGAATCCCGAAAGTCTGACAACCACTTTTACCAAGGGGTATCATGTTACCCAGTTACTGGGTTGTGGAGGTCAGATAGGCAGTCGCTCCATGTAAAATACTGGTATTCAGCTGCATCCGGTTAGACTGGAAGCCAACCCCGACATAGGTGGGGTAAGGCTAGGCAGATGATGATGACATAGCATAAAGTGATATACAACTTTCTTTTTATATACTTTACTCTAGAGTATTAATGAGACCATCATTTTGAACATCTTTTACTATGGGAACAAACCTGAAATCGCGAAAAAAAAATCAGCTGTCGCATACATTTATGTTCGCAAAACTCGTCAATATGTAGGGAACTGTTGAATTTTTTTTTCGCGATTTCAGTTTTGTTCCCATAGTCAAAGTTGTTCAAAATGATGGTCTAATTAATACCCTAGAATAATGGTATATCAAAAAATAAAAAACACGTTGTATTCCGTACATTCAATGTTCTTTCATAGAGAGTACGGAATATGTCACTCTATGATTTCAAAGCGGATGTTCACATACATATTTTATAGTCTTTTGACTATAAAATACATATGTGAACATTCGTTTCTATGTTTAATGCTAATAGCTACTCCCTGTGACTTACACATGGGGAATACTACACGAATAAGACAGATGTCACAAGAATAGGCAACAACCTATACAATCACTACAGAGCAATCAACTGTCCGTCCACCAATTCTATGGATACTCCCCAAAGGACCAGTGAGTCTAATAGAGAATCGACAAAGCCAATATTCTCTTACAAGCGTTACAACAGCTGTATAAATACTAGTTCATATCATGGGTGTAGATTCTTGTATGCAATTTTACATAATTAGGTATTCAAACACACATGTGATACTATTATCACACGGCTTCACGCCTCGTGTGATAAACCCACATTCGTGTTTTAATACCCCTTATTATACAACAGTTGCATAAATAACTATTAATATTGTTTTGGACTAATTAATTTCATTATAATTTAATTTTGACAACTGAAAGATTATAAACTTACTATTGCTTGACATTTTACTCAGATATTGTATTTTGTATTTCCATTTGTACGCCATAGTTGGCAAAACATGTACTATAACAGTCAAAAGTCGACTAGCAATCTCACAAAACTATGGCATAGCAATATTAGTTGAACTTATGACCTTCTTCTATAAGAACGTTTGACAATACTACACATAGCCAACTTTGGCAGCCCGTATAGCGCAGGCGATAATGGTCATTGCGGTGTAAGTGGACTTCTAGACGTTGACGTACATTTTTATAATCACAATACCCTGCATGCCTGACGAGTCGGTATGTAAACGCATGTTTTTTGACTGCAGTACAAATACTTCTTTTCTCATACAGAGAAATATAAAGTACACAATTCAATATTAATTACCTCCCATACTGACACACTGACAGCTAAGTTGAAAGGGAATCGGTTGTCTTGGTTTGGACGTGTGATGTGTGACGTTTAGTAATGTCAACGTCAATATCATAGTTGTCAAACTAAATATGAACTTGACAGATGGTTAGCTCCGCCCTTCAACAGAACGCACACGTCTCTTACAAATTCTAACAAAATTAAATAGTTTAGAAGTAAATATTTATATTTGACTACTAAATAGTGTAAAACAATGTCCTGAATATTTTTTATTTTTTTATTTGTGATGGGCTCGCTCTTGACTCTAGTCTAGGTCACAGGTGACAGAGACAAAGTCGACGATGGAGTGAGCTTACCCAGAAGAAGCCTGTTCACTCTCACTTTGAAGAGATTAGGGTTGTATGCGTTTGGAAACACAGACGCAGGTAGTGAGTTCCACTCATTTGCTGTGCGCATTATAAAAGACATTTGGAAGCGCTTAGTGCGAATTGGTGGAATAGCAACCAGATCGATGGATGGTAACTGGCAGTGCGACAAGATGTCCGATGGTAGAAGGGGGCCGGTGGAATGAGGTCGTGGAGTTCTCGGGCACACTCTCCGAAGTACAATCTGTAGAAGACCGACAAGCAGGCAACCTTGCGGCGATGAGCCAAGCTATGAAGCTTGGCATCCACCAGTCTTACGTCGCCAATCAGCCTCTTAGTTCTGCGTTCCACCGAGTCAAGCGCGGCTAGTTGGTACTTGGCTGATCCATCCCAAAGGTGTCTGCAATACTCCATGCAGCATCGGACTTGCGCTTTGTAAAGGGTCAAAAGCTGTTCAGGCGTAAAGTATCGCTTCACCCTATTTAGGATGCCCAGTTTCTTGGATAAAAAGTGGTTTTCATCAAGATCCCAAACAGTGACTAAAAGAGTGATCATCTGGGAGAAGAGCACTAAAGAACACATGACTGGGTTTGTATAAGGAATGATATGAAAGGAAAGGGAGAAAATGATAGCATGACGGTTGACAGGGGAGAATGGAAGAAGAAAACGTGTTGCGCCTACCCCAAGTAACATAGGACAAGGGCGGAAAGATGGTGATGTTTACTGTGAAAATTTACATTCCCATACGTCAATGTACACTGTGACCGTGCTCGTGGCTAAATAATAACAGCAGTATGGGTCGATCCATCAGGTTAAGCTACGCTTGCCGCGGTTGGTCCGTAGATGGGTGACCATCTGTACATACCGAGACTCCTCCGTGCCTCGGAAAGCACGTTAAGCCGTTGGTCCCGGCTGTCATTCGTGGATCTTTGGCAGTTGTTACGGGTCGTCAGAAGCCTAAAAGTCTGACAACCAGTCTTACCAAGGGGTATCGTATTACCCAATAACTGGATTGTGGAGGTCAGATAGGCAGTCGCTCCATGTAAAATACTGGTATTCAGCTGGATCCGGTTAGACTGGAAGCCGACCCCAACATAGTTGGGAAAAGGCTAGGCAGATTGAATGTACACTGTGACCTTAAACAGGCCTACTGTAATACAGAGCTTCACAGAATCAGAGGCCAGCATATACTAGTTTTATAATCACTGACATGCGGCCTACTAAACATTTCAGAATGATGAGTTAGTAAAACTGGTCCTTTCGCCTCCAGTCTAACGTAAATGCAAATAGAAAATTATAAAAACAAATTTCAAACAATAAATAAAAAATAAAAATAATTTGAATTTGAAAAAAAAACGGTCAAGTGCGTGTCGCACCACGCACAATGAAGGGTTCCGTAGTTGGGATGAATTTATTCCAAGAACAAACTTAACATTTTACTTGAAAACATGTTCCGCTATACATTCAACTACAAATGTAAGTTTGTACGCACAATATTGAGAGATTCACCATGTTATTTTAAGACCACAGACTTCTTATAGGTTTTACTGTAATCTATAGCTATAGAACTATTTTCTTTATTTTTTTTTCAAAATTTTAAAGTAAGTAGTTTCGGAGATAAAGGGAGATAAATGGTCAATTTTCTGAAATAACTTTAAAATAGTTTATTTTAAAATTATAAAATCCAGAATTGACCGCCATATTCAAAATTCAATAATTTATATTACACGTTCGTGTTTGGGTCACAGAAATACATACGTGTACCAAATTTCAACTTAATCGGTCCATTAGATCCGGAGCAAATTGGCTGTGACAGACAGACAGACACATGAGTGATCCTAGGGTTCCGTTTTTTCTTTTCGAGGTACGGAACCCTAAAAACGAGAACCAAACTGCAGCAAACCATGCGATTAATGTACTCTGGCAACTCACAACTCAGTTTAAAAAACCTAGCTAGGCCGTCAAGTTTAATAAACCCAAAATACCCTGTTTCACGTTGAAAAGCAGAAAAAAAATATGTACAAGCCACATAAAAGTCTACAACGCGAAAGTTAGTTGTTAGTGTAGAGACAACAAAAAAAGAGACTGAATAAATAAAGCCTCCGAGGTTTAAGCGTCGAGTTAAATGTTTTTGCTGACCGTGTGTTGGGTGATATTTTGATTCGCTACAGTTCTTACATTTAGGTACATGTGTATACGTGTGTGTGTAAGTTTGTGTGGGGATAATTGCTTGTCCCCTTTGGTGAATGTTGAAGTATTTTTGAGTTGTTCTTGCATTTTTAATCTACTTACCTAATCGTTGGTGCCGGCGAAGTTGGTTTGTTTAAATACGCACACACGTACATTGTAAGTGTAATATTTAAAATTGTTTAAGCACTTAAGGTTGCACTAGTCGGCGACTCAAAATTTCGAACTCGTTGGTGACGTGTCTAATATGCGTTCTATTTAGTTTATTTATTTTTGTAGTATTTATTAATATAGATCTTATTTATTTAGTCAAATAGACGATGATTTATAACGAAAACGAGCGCGTTAAATTTCATAAACAGACTTTTGGGCGTATAGATATTATGAAAAAAAAAATCCTAAGTGTATTTATTAAAAATAAAGTTATTTGAATTTTTAAATGAGTTATCTATGCTTCTATAGTAACAATTTTGCCATTTTTATACTCCGGGAGCTATTTATTTACACACAAAGATGTGTTAAAATTATTGTTGAAATATGGAAGTTACGACGTTCAACTTCCAAACCAATATCTTTTTTCCGATTCTGCTTCCATACAGGACTAGATAATGACGAGATAAATTGATATAATTTTTAGTTTTGAAAGGACACCGTCAAACAGACGAGTCGTCACCATACTACGTATGTATGGAAAAATGAACGACTAGCGTAACCTTAAGCTTTGTATTATGTGCGTAGTTTCTGTTTATTCTATATCGATATATTTCAAGCTTTAAGGGGTTTTTACTAGCGACCCATCTTAGGTATCGTTTTGATAAAAATCTCAACGATAAGCAAATTTTACTAAGCAAATATAACCTAAACCAATTTTGCTAACTAGAGTTTTTTTGAGGACGAGGTAAGCAACAGATTACTGCTGAAACATCATTTTATTACTTCAACATCCAACCAATACCTAACCAATCATACCTAACAATAGAAGAAGAAGAAGAAGAAGAAGAAAGAAGAAAAATATTTTATTTGGGATACGCACAGGAAATACAAACAGTAAAAAAGAGCATAGGAAACTAACAAAATTAACATAGGAAATAAAATAACATAGCCAACTAACCATACACGTATACTTATCTAAAAGTTCTATCAATGGCGGCGATTCCCTTGTTCACAAATTAAACTAAATTTAAGTTCTGTGCATCTTTTTCTTTCTATTTCATTAAGAAAAGAACAGGCGATAAATATTAGTTTTAGTCCTGTCAAATTAAGATACTCCATAGACAAGTTTAGACGTGATTCAAAAATTGGCTACTAAAAATACGTTAATTTACGTCAGGCGCTGACTAATTCATGTAATATTTATCTTCTGTCCTTTTTTTAATGAAATAGAAAGAGAAAGATGCACTGAACTTAAATTTAGTTTAGTTTGTGAACAAGGGAATCGGCGCCAATATCTAAACACATCTTCAAAAGTCCCCAGTGTTTCACAGAAATGTCTTCAACCGAGGAGGGAATAGTCCCCAGTGCTTTCCAATTCAGCGTGCCAATACAATTTCAGAACCACTCTAAACGAAAATATACACTACAACTGCATCAGAACCAATATCACCACTCAACCATGAATTGACACTAGCATTTCCTTTCGCCACTTCCAAAATATTCGAAAACCTGTAGAACCAAATACAGGGTGTAGAACAAAATAATAAAACATTATGTTCTGCAAAATCTTATCGTTTTGGAGTTATACTAAATTTAAAGAAAAAAAAAATAACAACCATTCATCATACTTTTGACTCTCTTGTGTAAATACAATCTTTTTATTAATAACTTTTTCTAAATATACATTTTTTTTAAATATACTCTAAATATAACTTTTTCTAATAGTTACTCTATCCGTAATTACCTTTGAGGAGCTCGTCGCTAAGTAATAGCAGCTGCACGGGTCGATCAATCAGGTTAAGCTACGCTTGCCGGGGTTGCTCTGTGGATAGGTTAACGTTGGTCCCGGCTGTCATTCGTGGATCTTTGACAGTCGTTACTGGTTGTCAGAAGCCCGAAAGTCTAACAACCAGTCTTACCAAGGGGTATCGTATTATCGTATTACCCAGTCACTGGGTTGTAGAGGTCAGATAGGCAGTCGCTCCATGTAAAATACTGGTATTCAGCTGCATCCGGTTAGACTGGAAGCCGACCCCAACATAGATGGGAAAAGGCTAGGCAGATTGATTGATCCGTAATTACCTTTGATTCTCCATAAAAACTTCCAAATTCAACATAAATTCATTACTATTTGATTTTTTTCCTCAATTATAGAAGATTTTGCGGAACATATGTATTGTTATTTTGGGTGGACTTGACCAAAACTATCACCACCTACAGTACGTCAGACGATTCCTGGGACACCATGTTCATAGCCTGTTTCAGAAATGTGTGGTCATAATATGGTATAGACCATTATACAGAACCCCTTTTTACATGTGACCAATACAATATCAGCGGTCCCATACATTTGGGTCGAGTAAGTATTGAAGTTTCGTATGGGACAGCTGATATTTTTTTCGAAATTATATTTATGATGTTGGTTCATGCAGAAAGTTGTTCATTTCGATAGTCTGTACTACATCCTTAGATAAGACCACACAAATCTGATACACGCTGTATATAAACAGACCAACAAAAGCCTGTAGAAATGTAATATCTTTGGCTTGAAACAAAACATTTTAAGATATATATATTACAATGTGGAATTAAACAAAGGACCAGAAGCCAAGTCTAACCTATCGTGATTAAACTGGA
The DNA here is from genome assembly GCA_948252095.1 of Dicycla oo. Classification (NCBI taxonomy): domain Eukaryota; kingdom Metazoa; phylum Arthropoda; class Insecta; order Lepidoptera; family Noctuidae; genus Dicycla; species Dicycla oo. Next base: position 21,168,311 of record OX411733.1, read on the forward strand.
GCCGTACTCTCAAAGGGTGGGGTTATACGAGATCAAAATTAATGTGGTTTTTGAACTGAGTTAGGGTTTGCTTACATTGTCATCGTACTGTTATGAGCTTTGTTGAGACCGATGATAAGACCGCAGAGTGTTAAAATAGCAGCCTAATTACGTAACACACTTGTAATTGCAATGCTTTTCCTTTAAACTATTTTCATTTCATTATTTAAAAGTCAAAATCAAAAGTCATTTATTCAAACTAGGTTGAGAATCAGCATTTTTCAAACGTCAAAATTACATAAGCCAGCCCCTCAAAACGCCCGCCCTTCACCATTTCCTAGCGTTATAGCTGAGAAGATGAAGTAGCGCAACAAACTGCGCTCTGGAGCAGCACAGCTGTCTGTTCAATAAAACATTTTTTTTTTTTTTTGTAATTACGGTCCATCTTTGACCATTTGACGGGTGACCATCTTTACATACCGAGACTCCTCCGTGCCTCAGAAAGCACGTTATGTCGTTGGCTGTCATTCGAGGATCTTTGACAGTCGTTACGGGTCGTCAGAAACCCGAAAGTCTGACAATCAGCCTTACCAAGGGGTTTCGTATTACCCAATAACTGGGTTGTGGAGTTCAGATAGGCAGTCGCTCCATGTAAAATACTGGTATTCAGCTACATCCGGTTAGACTGGAAGCCGACCCCAACATAGTTGAGAAAAGGCTACGCAGATATATACGTAGCAGACGATCTTTTTTTTATATGAAGCAGCTAGTTTTTGCTCGTCGTACTACCAGAGTACCGGGATCAAAAGTGACCTATATGATCTATCCGAGTGCCAAGTTTCATACAAATCCGTTCAGCCGCTTAGGCGTGAAAAGGTAACTGACGGAGGAATAGTCAGTTACTTTCACATTTTATAATATTATATTAGGTATATAATATTATAAAATGTGAAAGTAACTGACTATGAACTTCCTTTAAAATCCTTCGAATTGCGATTGAAAGCGAAGATTGATTGCGTACCACAACGCATTTAGGTTGTAGGAATGGAGCCAACAAGTACCAACGGTGAAATGTATCCCTTCTGGTACGCGCACCGAACGGACTATTTCATGAACTTCACGCATATTTTATAGCCGCCGTGTCTTGAATTTCCATGTGTTTCTGTTTATCACAGCGCAATTGTATGAAGCTTGGTCTTTTTAACCGACTTCCAAAAGGAGGTTCTCAATTCGTCTGTATTTTTTTTTGTATTTTTGTTACGCGATTACTCAAAGACGGATGGACCGATTTAGAAAATTCTTTTTTTGTTTGATAGGGTATACTTCCGAAGTGGTCCCATATAAATTTTATTAACTTAGCTTAGGGAGTTTTTGAGTTAGCTTCAATAATGCGTATATTTCCCACTTATTTTATGTGGATGATGTGATGGTGTTTTAATAACTTCCTATCACTGTTATTTACATGGCTATATCTACAATTATTGTGCTCAATTATGTATTCGAATTTGTGTGGGGTAGGTTCCACAACTAAAAAGTGAAAAATAAAAACTTTTTAGCAAAAAATAAAACCGACTTCCGTGTCTTGGGTTTTGTATTTTCGTTTTTTGCCACCGACTTCCGAAATTAAAGTTATTTTTCACTTTGTAGTGTTTTGTTTTGGAAGTCGGTTTTATTTTTTGCTAAAAAGTTTTTTGGGTACTTACTTTTGTGGTGTGTGGTTAAAAAGTATTATCGAGGGCTTATGAATATTATGGGCTCATGGGCTTATGAGGGCTATTTAGTGTTGCTTTTTTATGTCTTAATCGTATGTAGATAGTAACCCATGGGAAGTTGCGAGGTAAACTTATCACAAGTATCCTTATAACTTACCGGAGCTGCCTCAATTTTGTCCTGTAGAACAACTGTATGAGAAATAATAAAAACTTTCTTTTTAGGGTTCCGTACCTCAAAAGAAAAAAAAAACGGAACCCTTATAGGATCACTCATGTGTCTGTCTGTATGTCTGTTTATGTCCGTCTATCACAGCCAATTTGATCCGAATTTAATGGACCGATTAAGTTGAAATTTAGTACACGTATGTATTTCTGTGACCCAAACACGGACGGGTAATGTAAATTAATAAATTTTGAATATGGGGGTCAATTTTGGGGGGCAAATAAGAAAATTTTAAAAATTACAAACCGTACTGTGCGGTATGTCAAAAGAAAGAACTTACTGTGAGGGTCTCAAATATATATTTTTTCTAATTTTAAAATAAACTGATTTAAAGTTATTTAAGAAAATAGACGAAAATTGACAATTCTCCCCCTTTATCTCCGAAACTCTTGAGCTTAAAATTTTGATAAAAATACAGAAAATAATTATATAGCTATAGATTACAAGAAATCCTATAAGAAGTCTATGGTCTTAAAATAACATGTTAAATCTCTCAATATTGTGCGTACAAACATACATTTGTCAATAATTAAACGAAAAGAATCCAACTCACATTAGGTGTTACGTGAGTTGGATCCTTTTCGTTTAACTATGGACATTTTTGTAGTTGGAATGTATGGGAGAACACGTTTTTCAACTACAATATTAAGTTTGTTCTTGGGATAAATTCATCCCAACTACGGAACCCTTCATTGTGCGTGGTCCGATACGCACTTGACCGGTTTTTTGTTCTATGAATAGCATCCATGATTTGCCATGGTTTCAGTATATCCCATGCTACCATGCAGGTCCACTTCCAAAATAATTTAACCTTGAATGCCCAATATTCTCTAAACGGTGAAGAAAAACATTGTGTGGAAACCGGCATGTCCTAGAACAACAAATTCGAAGTCACATGTGACGACCACCAATCCGCACTGGGCCCGCGTGTTGGATGACAGCCCACTCCCTCTCACAGAGAAGAGGCCGGTGTCCCACCAGTGAATGGGAACAAAAGCTGATTTTGCTTATTCTAAGGTCTCATGTGACTTCCCACTAAAAGATATTAATTTTATTAGAAAAGTTTGTTTTTTCGAATTATTTATTAGATACTTACTAACTTTTGCCAGCGGCTTCGCCCGCGTTTATGTTGGAAATTATCCCACGGGAACTGTACATTTTTCCTGGATAAAAAATATCCTATGTGCTACTCCAGACTATAATCTATCTCTGTGCTAAATTTTAACCAGATCCGTTTAGCCATTCTGGTGTGATTGTAGCAGTAACAAACATCCAAACATCTTCACAAACTTTCACATTTATAATTTTATAGTAGGATTTCTAAAACTAAAGTAGCGTAATAAATAACACCGATTAATCTTTTCTTAATTCCCCGATTACCTTCAAACTTTCTAAATAATTCAAAGACGCTCAAAATTCAGGCAACTCGTTTTTAAAATCGAGATAATCCTCCTTAATCTAAGAAAGGTCATCTAAGAAATGTCTAGTCATTTTAAAGGAACTTCGTTTGTAGCACACAGTACTAAAAAGGTATAGAGGTGCCAAATAAAACCGTTATAATGATTGCGCCTCTTTATGTGAACCTTAAATGTTTCTGCGACCAACAGTGAGAAAAGGCCAGAAAGTTAAAAATTCATTTATATAAAATAGCGTATGTAACATACGTCATCATACGGCCAAAAAAAATTGAGGGGTTCATTAATTTTAAAAAGATTAATCATTAGAAGGTCAATAAGTTTTCAGAGGATCAGTTAAATGTTTCCCTTTTTGTTTTCAAACTAACTGATGCCGCTCGGCTTCACAACTTCAGCTGCAGTTTCATAACATATTGACTGAAAAATTTCTAGTTCAATTTAAATTGACGGTTATGTTGGTGTCAACTAGCCTTTTACAAGTGGTTTATTTAGTAAGTTTAAATCAACAATTTTGCACTTAGTTTTTAGGGTTCCATTCTTCAAAAGGAACAAAAAAACTAAAGTCTTATTGGATCACTCGCATATAATACTTAATTAAATTGAAATTTGGTACAAATATGCATTTCTGTGACTCAAACACGGACGTGTAACGAAAATAAATGAATTTTGAATATAGGGGATAATTTTGGGGTACAAAAAAGAAAATTAAAAAAAGTTTCGCAAACTGTACCGTGTGATATATCAAATTAAAGAACTTACTGTGAGCCGATTCGCAGCCACCGTAGGCGCGGGCTTGCGGATGGCAAGCAATGGGTAGCTCGCCGTCCGGTAAGGACCAGGCCCGGGTCGACGGCGCGTTGTGTTCCACGCGCGCCTCAAAGAGATGTCAGCACTAGCTGAAGGGGTCCGCTAGGGCCGATGCTCGTCAGGGTTGCGGGTTGTTCGAAAGAGTTACTGTGGCCCTGGCACAGGCAACTGAAGGAACACGGGTGGGTTTTAGTCAGTAGAAGTCTGACACGCCCTCCGGCTCCACCCAGAGCGGGAGAAGTTATTTGATGATTTCCCATCCACAAAAAAAAAAAAAAAATAAAGAAAATAAAGGGTCGTAATTATATATTTTTTTTATATTTTGTAAATAAATAGTTTTAAAGTTATTTAATAAAATAGACGAAAATTGACCACTCCCCTCTTATCACAGAAACTACAGAGCCTATTATTTTGAAAAAAATACAGCAAATAGTTCTATAACTATAAATTACAGGAAACTCTATAAGAAGTCTATGGTCTTAAAATAACATGGTTAATCTCTCAATGTTGTGCGTACGACCTTACATGCAGTTGGAATGCATGAGAGAACATGTTTTTCAACTAAAATTGTTTGTTAGTTTGTTTTTGGGAAAAATTTATCCCAACTACCTTCATTGTGCGTGGTGTCACTTGGCCAGTTTTTTATTTAAACTAGCAGAAGCTTTTTAGGAATTCATAAAAATAACACTTTCACACGTCAATTTATTTATTAATCCTACATGAATTCATGTAACATAATATATAAATGTCTTTTTAATGTCATAATTACGCGTCAAGTTAATCATAGACGCCGCCTGACTTACGCACAAGAAATGATTTTTATTAAAACCACACACAAATTTAAAGCTTTTCTATCTTTATATTCTCTCTATTAAAATTTTTGTGGTACATAAATACATGAATAAAGTTATAGAACCCGAGTAAATGCCTCGAGGAAGTATAGTACCCAATGTTCTTTACTTCCCCGTATAAAACTACTATGCCTTACATTGAGACAATTTACAAGGTAATAAAACCTCCTCGCTTGCCAAGAAAACTGGCATCTCTATCTTTTTAACTACTCTTTGGTCTGTACCCACCGATTTCATTACTGCCCTTAGAGAACCCAGATGGCGTGGCCATTTGTACAAATGAGTTCACTGAAATGATCTTAAAGCTTAGCCTTACGTTAAGAGTCCCTTGAGCTAAGAGCTTAGGAGGCGTGTGGCTCACTGGGTATCATGTAAATCAAGCAATTTGTGTTGTTAAAGCTGTCTTGTTGTTGTTTTGTGACTTTTAATTGTGTATTGATGCCTCTGTGTGTATTTAAAGTATATGATTACGAATCAAATTCGTTCATTGTTTATGATAGGTGGAAAGTCAATTATTATAATTGAAGGATATGTATGTATATGACATTAATTTAATTAACTTTTCATGTAAGGGTTAGATAGATCTGATGGATACTATAGTATTTAAAACTCAGCCAAACCAAATCCAGTTAAAAAATCTACTAGCATTGTTTTATATCAACGTAATACTGGGAGTATTTCAAATAAAAGTAAAAGGAAATAGGTCAATCGCTTTCTTATACAGCTTTCAGTATACAGGTGGAATTTTTTTAATACCTCACCTGGAGGTAAAGTACTGTAAATACTGGAGATAGCCAATTTCACTCAAAGGAAACATTCCTTTTTTTAAGAAAAGAAACAAACATAACACCCTGTACTTTTATGGTATCAATCGAAAGGGATCAAATCTCTCTAACAAACGTTCAATGGGACAAGATAAAGCACTTTTACTCAAAGGATTACTTATGTTAGTACCTAATTAACAATTTGTTTTACGAGTATATATACATCACAAGTCGCTATTAAAAGTTATTGGAAATGAATTCCTTAAATGTGTGTCCAACAAAATGGAGCTCATTTCGAGCAACTAATTAGTTAGTTTACCCTTTTTTTTCGTTCAATTAAAAAAAGTTGAAATTTGATCCTTATGATTGACCCTATCGATTGATGCCATAAAAGTACAGAATGTTTTTTTTTTTCGAATTTTAGCCGGTTCGATTACCGAGTGGCAAGGGAATTTTCGAAAATCTTAGAATGCAGGTTTGTTTCTTTTTAAAAATAAAGTAATGTTTCCTGCGAATAAAATTTGCTCCAGCATTTCCAGTATTTAAAGTACTTTCCTTTCAGATGAGGTTAAAAAATTACATCATGTATATACAATAAACAAATCGAACCGCTAGTATAAAAGATAGTCTCAAAGCTAAAAGAATCCAAATAAGCACAATACTGATCCCTTTCACCCGTAAAAGACCAACCAATAAGCCTCAAAAACTAGGACTAACAAGAAAAACTTCTGTTCGATCCTAAAAGAACAAGTGACGATCCATTGTTGCTCTTACACAATGAAAAGACATTTGAACTAAATAACATAAACTTACGTTACTTTTCACAATGAAACGGGACACGGAAAGGATTCTTATGTACTATAAAAAGAAATGGACAAAATGAGAACGAAGGGAAGCATTTTTTTCCTTTTTCGGAAGTCAGGTCTATTAAGTTGTATTTTGGGTTTTCTTTCAAATTATATTTTAAGAGATATTTTTTTTTTTTTAACTATAGGCAATTGGTGAGTCTTTATTTCAAACAGTAACTAGACTATATGTACAATCGCGACCAAAAGCCGATAAGCAAACTCACAAAGCAATAGCTTGGCGTTTAGTTTGACTTAAGACCTTCTATTTCCAAGAACATAAACATGCATAATTATTGTCGTCAACAACTGATTGTAGTTCATAATTTCAAAGTTATAACATGTGTAAAGATGACCTAGGGGTTAAGCGCGTGCAGATAGATGCGTGAATCAGTGAGCCGTGAGTTCAAATCTCACGCAGTACTTGACTTTTTGTAAGTTTTTACTTGATTGAAAGTAATGGGACAGAAATATAATATTCTTTATCTTGTTTGCAGATATATATCTGGGTATTGACAATTATATATGTGTTATTAGAATATCCTTTCTTTGTTATGTTATTATGAATTGACTAAGTGGGTATACAATAAAAAATCCTATAAACGGTTATAAAAAAATTTCTTTTACCTAGTAGGAATGTAACGTCACAATTCTCTAAAGTTTGTTAATTTTATAAATAAGTAAATAAAACGAATAAACATTTTTGTTACCATTCAGCACGAATTTTTTATTTCAATCTTCCAACACCGAAAAGATAAATTAAAAATCACAAAAATAGTTAAATAATAATACAATAACTAATATTTAACTTCTTATAAAAAAAAAATAATAAATGAACATAAACATCTAACAAGTTTTTGCTTAAAATAGTACAAATATATTATTATGGTTCCAAAGAAACAAAAAACAGTCCCACATTGTGATTAAGATTCGAACTCAGACTTCATTGATCGTGAAACCATTGCTTAGCCCAAACAGCTACCAGCACATGTTATGTTTATGCGAATTTAGCAATGCAATGGTAAGAACAGGTCGCCACTATGACGAGTATTCTAAATGCAACAGAAATATGTGACAATTCATTAGTGTGTGTTATCTGCGGAATGTTGAGTGAGACATCGCTCATACACGCACACGTACTGGTTCGTGCTCGCACAGTTCATAGCAATGTAATCCTTAGCACGCTTATGGACTTATGAGCGTTTACTGTACAAGCTAACACTAAAAGATATATATATATAATAATAATAATAATATCCTGGGACATTTTTCACACACGGTCGTCTACTATATATATATATATATATATAATGTACAAGTATATACTACTATACACATATACAAGTATCTTCGTCAAAACAAATCCCAACCTTTTAGAAAAAATGACAATGGTACGAAATGTTCCAATACGTAGTCAGTATAAAAATTATTTGAGTAATTATAAATGTAAAACTGCATTAGTAAAAAAAAGTGTCCTAGGTATGGCTGCACGCATTTTTAATAAAAAATCAGATGCCATAAAAGAATTAAATTTTACACAATTTAAGAAAAAAATGAAATTGTTCCTAATTGATAAATGTTATTATACTATTGACGATTACTTAAATGACGAATTAATTTAGAATTACAATTATTATTATTGGCATTAAATAATTTTGACAATTTTAATTATTGACATTTTATTTCCTCATTTAGGCCTGACTCAATTTATTTTCTAATTAGCTTGATTTTCAAATATTTTAGTAATTTAATTTAATTTTTAATTTGTAATCTTCAGCTAGATCTGCACACTATATTTGTACACCTCCTGGTATAACATAGCGGTCTGTTCATCTAACATAAGATTTGTATTTCTTTACCTATGTTAACAAATAAATAAATAAATTCTAAATTCTAATAAAAATCATAAACATAAAAAGGTGAATAGCTCATAGGGCATCCAAAAATTCGTCCGCATCGCTGTCAATGGAAAAAGTGCCCAAAAGGCTGGCAGCATTGCCACGTTGGATGGCAATGCTGATTCTTTGGGCTAAAAATGGTCCCGTGAAGAGTCGACCAACCGCTTGGCGATGTCCCGAAATACTCGATGAGCACTCTGATCCCAAGGCCCTAGAGTTTCAACCCCAAAAAGAATATTAAAATATTGTTGAGGAACATTATTTTGGTTAGAGACAGAAACGGGAATTTGTTAAGAATATTTTTACAACACTGCTCCGTGTTTCCTTTTCAGTCAAGAAAATAAAGCAACACAAACTTTTCATACATATGATTTTAAACGAAATGTAAACGTTTAAAATTGTTTATCAAAATAGATCTACTTAAAATACTACAACATAAAAGAAATTACCCGCTCAGATAAATCCTCCTGTAAATAACTTTCGAATGTTGGGGTTGGCTTCCAGTCTAACCGGGTGCAGCTGAATACCAGTATTTAACATGGAGCGACTGCCTATCTGACCTCCACCACCCAGTTATTGGGTAATACGATACCCTTGGTAAGACTGGTTGTCAGACTTTCGGGCTTCTGACGACCCGTAACGACTGCCAAAGATACACGAATGACAGCCGGGACCAACGGCTGGTCAAAGATGGTCACTCATCTACGGACCAACCCCGGGAAGCGTAGCTTAACCTGATGGATCGACCCGTGCGGCTGTTATTACTTAGCCACGAGCTCCTCTTTCGAAAAAACATTACCCCACTAATCATTCATTCATTCATTATCTATATAAGTATGTATTTACAAAAAAAAAAGTAGTATATGTAGTATATCAGTTATCTGGTTTCCATAGTACAAGCTCTGCTTAGTTTGGGATCAGACGACCGTGTGTGAAATGTCCCAGGTTATTATTATTATTATTCACAGGGTTCGCTACCTTAATTTAACTAATGTGGATCACGTGACGCACTGATATACCTGGATTATAAGGAATTGTATAGTGCGTCATTGTTGGCTTTCCTTAATAAATAAAATAAAATAAAAACTTGGAATTTCAAAACTAGCAAAGTCGTTCCCATTCACAGTACAGAGAAACAAATTCAATTACAACTCTTTTTTGTATCTTAATTTATTTAAGGGATTTTTGTACACATATGCAACGATGTCAATCCCATCATGCTTCAATTACCACTTACCTAAATCCATTGATCAAATCTGGACACGGCTAAGTTCATGGGAAAAGCTAGAACTTAGTTCCACCTTTGTCCATAAATAATGGATTAGTATTCTACTCGTTTTCCATTTAGGAATAGTTCCAGTAATTTATCCCGGAATTCGGGCTGAAAACGTAATTCAGGGTACCTTTTGGCTCGGCAAAATTAGATAATACATGAACATTGCCAGCACCAAAAAAAGACGGTTTGCCTCAAAAATTTAGCGAAATGGTGGATGTTAAAAACTGGTATAAACTAATTTAGTACTGGTTGGTTGAACAAAGTTCTACAGTAAAGTTTCCTACAGAGTAATTTATTTGAACTGAATCATTTTTGGCCCATTTACTAGAAAACATATTTTGCTTTGTGTATTTTCAAGATGTAACGAATTTCAGCGAAATTGTTTTTAGTGCAAAATTGCCTTTTTTGTCAAGTTTAAGCCGGCCATTTATGTATTCATATTTTATTATAATAATGGTTTCTACTAAATTCTCTCTCCTTGATATGTCCATCAAGGAGAGAGATAGTGTCCGGCATTCATTTATTATGTACTTATATTATTATCCACTGGATGGAGGAGCACGTGGCTAAGTAAAAACAGCCGCACGGGTCGATCCTTCAGGTTAAGCTACGCTTGCCAAGGTTGGTCCGTGGATGGATACCGTGACTCCTCCGTGGCTCGGAAAGCACGTTAAGCGTTGGTCCCGGCTGTCATTCGTGGATGGACAATCGCTAGTGGTCGTCAGAAGCCCTAAAGTTTGACAACCAGTCTTACCAAGGGGTATCGTATTACCCAGAAACTGGGCTGTAGAGGACAGATAGGCAGTCAGCTGCATCCAGTTAGACTGAAAGCCGACCCAAAAATAGTTGGGAAAAGGCTAGGTACATCGATTTGATTATTATCTAATAAAGATAGGTCCTTTCCCTGTGAAATTAACTATTTTTCACACCTTCGGAATGAATTCGATTTTGCTCATATGTTTCTGTTATTTAAATAACTACCTCTTATAAATAACATCGAAGTAAATTACACCAAACTTACACCTCGCAAAATTCATGGTAATTTATTTATTTATTGATAGTAGTTTATTTTCACTAAACGCCACGGGAGTGCATACTAGACACAAACATCCGGAGGCGTCGGTGCGCCATCTTCGACTGAGACACCATGGCTTGTCTGCGCGAAGTGGCGCGATTTCGTGCCACTAGCAAATCTTCGTACAGCAGGTGTAGATCGTGATGCAAGGGCAGCAGCATCCACCGCACCCGCAGCCTCCGCACATTTTTTCCTATTGAAGGTAAAGAGTACTTAATAAAAGCCTAAAATAGGTCGACAGTAGAACAAAGTTGTGAAAATCACAATTTTTTAGTAAATTTTAAAAATAAATGTTTTTTTGGAACTTTTTATTAATGTGTGTATTACTCGAGCGATTTGATTGTACTGGTAAAAATACTTTTTCATCAGTGTAACTTTACTCAGCTTTTATTTACCCGTGAAACGATCGCCTACTAGAAGCCGTTTGCGCATGTAAGCGCTCACTGTTTTCACGAATATATTTATTGTCGTATCGAGTGTATTTTTCTTATGAACAAGTAGATATATTTTCTTTTTTCTCTTTTTATTTTTGCATACTGAATGTTGACATGAATATTTACTAAGTAAAGTATTATATTATTTTAATTTATTGTGAATGTGAAGACTATGTAGGTCATTGCTTTTTTTGTTTGTTTTATTTTTTCTCTCAGTTATTTTTAATCATGGTCTGGCAGTTTGAGTAATTTATGCGGCCTACCCTAATGTCTTTTCTTTGGTATTGTTCGTCGAATCGTTGAGCTCCTTAAGTTCTGCAACAAATGCGTGCACGGACTGGACGGGTCCTGTCAATCTGTGTGGTTCTTTCCTCAAAAGACCATTTCAGACACCAATTTACATGGTCTTCACATAAAGTGACCAAGATTATGTCTGGACTTTATAAGAGACTGTGACCTCTGAGTTTGTTTCGGCGTTTCTTCTCAGAGTAGTCAGATAGGAAACGCTGACCTCATCTAGTTAAAAAAAAAAAACATGATTGACTTGCACCCTAAAGTTAAATGTCGCTTGCACGTCGTAAAACTTCAAGATTTATTTTATTTTTAAATCAAGTCAAATCAAATAATTTATTTTCAACATAAGTCCCTCTGTTAGTAAAAACACTTAAACTATATTAGTACGTATAGTTATGCTAAATCAACACAACAATTTACACACATCGACTAGTACAGCATGTACCTGAGAGGCAAACCGTGAAGACGACCACGAGTCACGGAGTGACCATCTTCTATCTCAGTCATGGCCGGCACGAGATGCCTCCGTATAGGTGTATGTACTTCCTCAGCAACATTTATCAGGCGGCTGTTGTTACACCTCATCACCCTTCTCGCCAGAGACGCAGCTTTTTTTAAAGTATATATCGATCCAGCCTGTCCCTTGCTGTCCTTTCCCATGGACGCCCTACCTCACAAGGTGTGCCCTTAGCGAGTGGTCGCTTAGTTTTTAAGTTTTATTCCCTGGCTGGAGGCCTTAATGCACCCACAGGAAAGTCCAGTTAAGCAGCCGACAATCTCATAGGGTGACTTGCAAGATGCTACTCACAAAACAATACAAAAAGAAGAGAAAAAGGAAAAGTTTAGTCCGCGCCGTTTAAATTGTTTTCGTGAAAACATATTATTGAAATTTTGCTACGGTTACCGATACTGCTCGACACTAGACTTAGTAGGCTCATTGTATTCCTTATAAGGTAAGCTTTCATTGATTATAATATTTTTCATTTCTGAGCAGATTTACGACCGATATGAGACGATATCTGACAATATTTATCTATTGTCAACTTCATATTCATTTTTAACCCTATTTTGGCCAATATTTCTGTTGTTTCGCTTTAGGTCCTGGTAGTGCTTTGTCAACTCTTGACAAAGACATCAGAATAACTGATCTAGCTAAACACGTTTTTGCGCTATACGAGTTGATATTTTGACACATAGTGAAAAGTAGAGAGTCGCGCGCATGCGCGTGCACTCGCAGCCTGATGTTTATAGGCAAATTATATGTAGCCTTAAAGTTGTTATAAATATGACCTATCTTTTGAATGCTCAAACATCACTCTAGCATTTAAAGTCTCGCAGTTATTAGCGGTTGAAATCTTACATGTTTTTATCGGTCAGAAATATTGAACTTACCATCAGTACACCGAGCGAAAAGACGTTTTCACGTCAAAAGTTATGACAGTTAGATACTCGTAGTTTCAACCTTAGTGAAGTTTCAATTTACTGATGTTTTTTTTTAAGTGGTAAAACAAATTGCGAGGTTTACAATAAAACATCATCATCATCATTATTCCAGACGATAGACGTCACAGCTGGACATAAGCCTTCCCCAAGCATCGCTACTTCGACCGATTCTGTGCTTGTCACATCCAGCGGATTCCTGTGGTCATCATAAGGTCATCGGTACACCTTCTGGGAGGCCGTCAAACGCTACGTATTCTAATCGGGCAACATTCTAAGCATTCGATCTAACTTCTTTTACGAAGCCAAAGACAATTAACTGCGTGTCAGGCATTCCAAATATATGACAGGATGAGGTCACGCCTCGTTTTACTAAAGACTTCTACACGTCATCCAAAGCCTATTCATGAATGTGTGGAGGAAACATAACGTACATTCAAACGACTTTTTTTATCGAAAATAGAACTATCATAGAGCCCATACCATAATGAGGAGCCACACTCAAAGCTGTGTGTAGATGTCGCTGTAGTCGAGCGTATCTTGTTTACCTTTCGTGACAGTAGTGTGACTGCTATTTATGAGATTTTAAAATGTAATTCCACTATAAAATTACGGAAAATAGGAAAGCTAAACTTATTAGATTGCAAAAATCCATACGCTTTGACAGCTAATATATCAAAACAAGGTACAGTCGATTGTGCGTCATCTATAGTGATAAAAAGTTAGTTTTCCTCCCCATTGTCGCAAAAATTTTAACCAAAATGTTAAAAATTTTGCGACAGTTATGGTATCATAATTCTTATTCTATCTTAAAACTGTCAGAACTCTAAGTTACACAAAATAAACTCATAAAAGTACTATTCGTCTATCCATATCTAACATAAACCAGTAAAATTTATCAAGACGTAAAAATAATGAATATAAAACAACTATATATTTACAACACACATGTATTTTCATCAGAAATATTCTCAACAAAAGCGTTCACTGAAACTTATCACTCACCCAATATAAACTAGTTAGTCAACGCAGCACACGGCGAGCAAGCTTGCTAGTTTTACCTAAGGCAAGAACTAACTATGGCAAAAAATGCTAACTTTTGAAGGAGCACAACTCTATAATAAATTACCGTCCTGTATAAGAAATCTACACTCTTTCAATGCATTCAAAACTCAACTTAGCCAGCACATAATTGCGGATCGATCACTTCTGGAGAAATGAATGCATTGGATGAGTAACTATTAACCAACCTGTAATACTGGTGACGAACTTTTTGTAATCTGTGTATGTTTTAGTATTGTTCTCAAGTAAGTGACATATGTCTTTATTGGGAATAAAGTTTCTTTAAACCGAAGTATAAAATCTTAAAACGAAATAAATATTTTGTGCGAAACGAGTTTTTTCAATTTTAAAATCGTTCAAATGTGTACACATAACACACGAGCGGCACGTTGTCGACAGCTGCAGTTGCCTCTGACGTTGACGCGTGCCGGTCGTGTGTAAGTTTACTACACGCGTAAGTATACTACGCACGTTCGAACTAAGCCCATTGATGGCAATTCAATCAATCTGCCTAGCCTTTTCCCAACTATGTTGGTGTCGGCTTCCCGTCTAACCGGATGCAGCTAAAAACCAGTATTTTACATGGAGTGACTGCCTATCTGACCTCCACAACCCAGGTACTGGGTAAATCGATACCCCTTGGTAAGACTGGTTGTCAGACTTTCGGGCTTCTGACGATCCGTAACGACTGTCAAAGATCCTCGAATGACAGCCGGGACCAACGGCATGGAGGAGTCTCGGTATGAAAAGATGGTCACCCATCCACAGACCAACCCCGGCCAGCGTAGCTTAACCTGATGGATTGACCAATTGATGGCAATTGATTTATATAAAATATAGATATTCAGTCATTAGGTTAGTTTCTGGCCCGTTATTCTACACAGGCAACTACTACGCTTTGGAATGGGCTACATCTTTCTGACCGACCCACTTCTTGACTTGACTATAAGTTTGAGTTTGAGACTGGAAGAACATATTTAGAAAATAGCTAGTATGGATGACGACAGAGGTTTTAAGCCTTTGATATTCACGAACAATTTGACGTTATTAAAAAAAATCAGAGGGATGACACAAGTAAAAATGAAACCATTTTATCATATATTAAAAGTTAAAAGGTTGCGTGTGAATTTGGAATAAGGGCTCGCCAACCCTTTTGTACCCTGTATGAAACAGATTGAGGCACAAAGGTTTTCATCATGCTACCGGATGGCAAACAGTGTCCGTTTTTTACACATTTCCTACGCAAGGATTTATTAGGGTTCCGTACCAAACTGGTAAAAAGGAACCCTTATGGTGTGACTCAGTCTGTCTGTCACAGCTAGATATCTCAAGAACTACTAATGCAATAAACTTGAATTTTGGAGTAGTTTTAGAGGACGTTTGCCAAACTTTTTTGCAAATAAGAAAGAAATAATAATAATAATGTGCGCGCTCCAAACTTTAGGTCTGTGCCGGTAGAGTTTACTTTGCTGAAAGTGGTGTCTTAAAAATTCAAAGTGGGTCTACTAGGGCATGTGGGATATCATATGAAATAACGCTGTTTGCACATATTACAAGAAAAATAAAACGATGGCTCTAAATACCACACTTTTTATATACGATGGTACCGAATCCTCGGTGCGTGAATCCGACTCGCTCTTGACCGTTTTTTTATACCTTTGTTAAAAATAGTTCATTTGATAACCTTAAACGTACAACAAATTTGAGATTGGAGCCTCCTTTTAAGCAAAGGATGCCTGTATTAGGAGACTCCACTCTTTCAAAAACAAGAAGTGCAAACTATACAATACGAATACATAATCAAAAACAAGGTGATTTGAGTAAATGAGGGTGGGTGTGTATAAGTGAGGGTGTGTGTGTGTGTGTGAGGGTATGTTTATGTTGTTATGTGTATGTTTAGCTTTACGAATTATGTAATCTTGCAAAGCTGCTATGGAAGCTTGCAAATGTACAACCAGTGCCCAAAAAAGGCGACCGTGCAGACCCTGCCCATTACCGTCCGATCGCCATTACCTCCATTCTGTGCAAAGTTTTGGAAAGGGTACTGAACTATAAGTTGCTGAACTACCTTGAAGACAATGATCTCCTCAGTGACCGTCAATATGGCTTTCGCCGGGGACGGTCAACTGGCGATCTTCTTGTGTATGTCACGCACTGCTGTGGCGAAGCCATCGAGAAACACGGCGAAGCACTGGCTGTATCGCTTGACATCTCGAAGGCCTTTGACAGGGTCTGGCACATTGCTCTGCTCAGCAAGCTTCCTGCTTATGGCATCCCAGCTGATTTTTGTAGCTGGATATCAGATTTCCTTAGTGAACGGTCGATTATTAGAGTCGATAGTTGTTGATGGCTGCTCTTCTGACCTTATGGCTATTGATGCCGGAGTTCCTCAAGGGTCTGTTCTCTCTGCAACTCTTTTCCTGCTGCACATCAATGACCTGCTTCGGCCTGGTATTGTTGGGTACGCAGATGACAGTACAGTTTCAGAGAGATACTTGTCCAGAGCAAAAACCAGCGGGCCCGAAGTTCGTTCCTTGAGAGAGGCCATGGTAGAGCGGACAGATTTGACCTTAAGCTTTGTCTCCCAGTGGGGTGATGATAATCTGGTCTCTTTTAACGCTAAAAAGAGTCGTTTCGCCCAAACTCCTACTTTTCGGGGTGCATCTGTTCCTGTAACTGATCGACTTGAGCTCCTAGGCATGGAGTTGACATCTGGTCTCAACTTCGGCGCCACCATCGAGTACAAGGCCCAAACTGCGGCCAAGAATCTGGGCATCCTAAATAGGGTGAAGCGATACTTTACGCCTGGACAGCTTTTAACCCTTTACAAAGCGCAAGTCCGATCCTGCATGGAGTATTGCAGTCACCTTTGGGATGGATCAGCTAAGTACCAACTAGCCGCGCTTGACTCGGTGGAACGCAGAGCTAAGAGGCTCATTGGCGACGTAAAACTGGTGGATGCCAAGCTTCATAGCTTGGCTCATCGCCGCATGGTTGCCTGCTTGTCGGTCTTCTACAGATTGTACTTCGGAGAGTGTGCCCGAGAACTCCACGACCTCATTCCACCGGCCCCTTCTACCACCGGACATCTAGACGCACTGCCAGTTAACATCCCTACCTGGTTGCTATTCCACCAATTCGCACTAAGCGCTTCCAAATGTCTTTTATAATGCGCACAGCAAAAGAGTGGAACTCACTACCTGCGTCTGTGTTTCCGAACATATACAACCCTAATCTCTTCAAAGTGAGAGTGAACAGGCTTCTTCTGGGTAAGCTCACTCCATCGTCGACTTTGTCTCTGTCACCTCTGACCTAGACTAGAGTCAAGAGCAAACCCATCACAAATAAAAAAAAAAAAAATCTGCTGTCAGTGAGGAAATTGTATATCCTCCTTATCATCCTCAAAACGCACAAAGAGATACCATATGATGCAAAAATACTAAAACAAATAAAAAAACACTGCATAGTAAACGTTCCTGCAACTAGGACAGAATTTGTCAGTAGACAATACAAAAAACGTTCAGCTTTTTTATACAATAAAATAAACAAACTAATATATATTTATGATAAAAAAGTTTATGAATGTAAAGAAAAGTTAAAGACATGGCTTCACAGTTTAAATTATAATGACACCAGTTACTTTTACAACGTGCGACTTAATAATAAATATTATTGGTGATTTTATTCGCTTATTTAACCACTTATGTAGACTCAAAAGCTCCCTCACTTTCTCTTACACACACACACATACACACACCCACACACACACAACCTCTCACACACACACACCCCCACACACACACACACTCCAACACGCACGCACACACACACTCGTAGAAAAGTGCATCCAAATCATAGTCAAAAATAATCGACTATACAAGGTGTATCTGAAGGTGTGATCAAATTTAAGGGTGTCGTATAGACCATCAAACTGAACTTGGTCCACAGGACCGACATCGAGAATAAATTAATCAACAATCCCGTACAAAACTTAAATACGTACTCGTCCCAAATATATATGGGACAGCTGCTTATTTTTTCACGATTACGATGTTGGTCCCATTGAGAAAGTATTATAATTATGATGATATTTATGATGATATTTTAACCTATGCGGATGATGTTTTAATAACTTCCTATCACTGCTACTTACATAGCAGGTAGTGGTATTCGAATTTGTGTAGAGTAGGTACCAAAACTAAAAAGTGAAAAATAAAATCTTTTTAGTAAAAAATATAACCGACTGCCAAAACAAAACACTACAAAGTGAAAAACAACTTTAATTTCGGAAGTCGGTGGCAAAAATCGAAAATACAAAACCAAAGACACCGACTACCGAAATTAAAGTTATTTTTCACTTTGTAGTGTTTTGTTTTGGAAGTCGGTTTTATTTTCTGCTAAAAAGTTTTATTGTTCCTAACCTCGTCACAAACGTTTAAATGTGTGAAGTAATAGATTAGCAATTTCTTTCAAGTTTCTTCGGATTGTGATTGAAAGAGTGTAAACACAATAAGGGTGCAATTTCCGTGGGGCATTTTTTTTTCTATACCACTACACAACCTTTCCGCAATTTTCTTTTGCATACAATACAGTTTAAACAGTCTACGTTTGAGCCAAACTCAGAATGGTAATAGCCAAAAACAGCCACAAAAATACCCTGAAAAATGGAAACAGTACAACGTTCCGTTTCAAAGTATAAATTGTATTTTCAAGCCGCCCCCGAGTAATTGTTCTCCATAATAAAAACTATGAAGAGTAAAATCAGTGTTGCTATACTGAGGACGAAGTTAATGTGGTATTTTCGGGGCACAAAATGTGGGCGAAATGTAGTTTTATCTTTCTTTTTTGTGGTTGTTTCTTTGTAATCGATGTGTCTGATGTTTGTCAGTCAGTTGCATCATGGTAGTAGATGGATATATTATTACCTTAAAGATAAAGTATCGGACTGCCGAGTGAAAAAGCCCGAGTTTGAACTCCACATTATGTAAGTTACAAATGAACCCACTTCTATCACTGAACTACGAGTATAGTGAAAGACAGCTGTGCTGCTGGGGAGTTTGTTTCGCCACTTCTTCTCCCCAGCTAAAGCAATAGGTGAAGGGCGGGCGTTTTGGGGGACTGTCTTATGTAATTTTGACGTTCGAAAAGTGCTCATTCTCAGGCTTGTTTGAATAAACAAATTTTGATTTTGAGTGTGCGTGCAAGTGCTAGTAACCGCCTGAGGTATGTGAGTGGTGAGACGTGGAAGTAGTCAAACGTCAAGCTAACTCAATCTGCCAATCTTGTCAATCGCGCCCTCCCCCGTCTCACCACTCACATACTTCAGGCGGTGACTAGCACTTGCGCGCACACATAATAATCTATCCACGTGATATAAATACATTTAATTTAGTTTAAAATTAGTCTTCCTTTAATGGAATTTTTCAGTTCACTCTAGTTATGATTATGTTATAAGTACGTAATATAATCAAACCTTACCCTTCCACATTTTTTTTGTTTATAATTTACTATCGTAAACCAGGCATCATCATAAGTCCATGTGTACGGGTTGTAGTAGTTAACTCCGTACATCGATTTGTCGTGAAGGTTTGTAAGTTCAGTTAGTATAGAGATACCTACACCTTTCACTAGGATGCACTAAAGTTGAGAGTACGTAACAGTTTTAGAGTGGAAGGCAATTATTCCACTCAGTTGTTGATTGCTACACAGTTATATGTTCACTATATTTAAATACGTTAGTCATGTTATTTTATCATGCTAAATTATGACGCGCATCGTTGGCCTAAAGTAGGTTACAGCGTAAGCAGAAAAATGTACGGCGATGAGACCGTACACCATGCTAATATTGTAAATACTAAAGTAACTATTGTTGGTCTGTCATTAATCCAATCCAGCCTGTCCCTTGCTGTCCTCCCACAGCGACGCCCTTAGCAGAGGCCCTTACCCCTCAAAAGATGCCGTGAGCGATTAGTTGCTTAGTTTATAAGTTTTTATGCCCTGACTGGAGGCCTTAATTTATCGAGGCCCCACAGGCAAGCCCGGTTAATGCGATACCAAAATAATATGGGGGCTTTTTCTTAACCATTTTTTCACTATTAAGGCATGTATGAATTTAATTTTTGGATAATTATACGTACTATATGTCTATTTGATTAATACTCTTAGTGAAGAAAAACGCAGTTGGGTTAAATTTCCTCGATAGAATTTACACGTAATTCCGAAAAAACCTCTACTTTTTATATATTTTTTCTGTAATCCTAAAATCATTGCAAAATTGTATTTCAAAAATATTTTTGATAGACAGCTTCATTTATTCTTAAACAATTTTTATTTGGTTTATCGCTTTTATTTTGGTTTCAGCGCATTGTTCAAGTAATTGACTGTGTCACTTTCTTATTCCCGCCCAGTTCGCCTTTTACATATCTCTTGGGTTGACCTGCGAGAAAATATACACAAAAAAATGTCTGTCTGTCGGTCTGCCTGACTGTTTCCCTGATCTTTTCGTGCTTAAACCACTGAACCGATCGTTATAAAATTTGACAAACAATTAGCCTGGGACCTGGAGAATTAATCTCATCTCGGAAATTTATATAAAAAAAAAAAAATGAAATACAAAACACACGCAGACGAAGTTGCGGGCAACAGCGCCATCATCTCCTAGCATTTTCTCAACTATTTTGGGGTCAGCTTCCAGTCTTACCTGATGCAGCTGAATATCAAAATTTTACATGGAACTACAGCCTATCTAACCTCCACAACCCACTTACTGGTCAGATTGGGCCACAGCTACATAGTTCCTAATAAATACTTGCAACCTTTTCTAGTAAAAACTCGTTTATAACCATACCTACAAAGAGTTCTACATCTCCAGTAGTAACTAGAATCTTTCTAGTTGGTTATTGATGGTCTTAAGTAATTAAGTCTGGGCCTCCCAAGGGAAACACTAGAATATCTTGGAGTTGGGCCTAATAAAATTAATTAGTTGATGTATTTTATGAGTCTAGCGAAACACAGGGCTTAAGTAACTCGACTGGACTTTTAGTGCGCAATATGTAATGTTATCATTGCTGTTTTGTTTTTGTTGAGACCAAAAGGAATAATATATTGGGCTGATAAAAACTATTTTACTAAAGTAAGGGGACCAATTTTTACTTGTTTACCGTTGAAAAACTTAATACACAATAAATTAAATCTATTTTTTTTTTTTTTATTTAATCTAAAGGTAACTGATGTTTTTCTAAAGTCGTTCAATAACACGGCTGCGGTAGGAATTGACTGACTGGTAGAAATCATCATGTAAGGAACAAGCGTTCTCTTTGTGAGACTCTCTCGTGCGAGAAACGAGATCGCAGCAGACGAGCATTGTGCGCGGCCGGTTCTTTTTTTTTTCATTTAATTACTTTTTTTTTTATTCTCCAACATTTGTTTTTTTTTACAATTTTACTCGCCAAACTTTCCAGTTTGATGGCGAGAAGCGCTTGTTCAATAAAAATAATAAACTAACCTTAAAACTACCAACACTCAAGGGTCAGTCACCCCGACACGGACGGACCGCGGACGAGCCGCGGATACCGAACACTGACAGATACAAGTACGTACCCCATCTGGAGGTGTCCGTGATTGGAGCCGCGTCCACCGTCCGCCCTCGCCGGCCCGACAAAGCCTTGTAGTGAATCACAAACTACTTAATAATAACTCACGCCCTCCTCTCATGGGGGTAGGCATAAACTACAGAATATTGATGACACTAAAGCCCTTAGCACACCGCCGCGAAACCATAGCAGCAAAATCGCAGTAGCTTATTTCAACTGACTCGCATGATGCCCCGCCGATACTCTCAAACGCTGTTGATTTATTTTATTGTGCATGTTATTGAATACATAATATACAGCGAAATGAACTTCGATCCAACCGGGAGTTCCAAGGTACACCTTTTTTTTTAATATCACTTCAAAAAAAAACGACTATGATTGACTAAGGGATACGTAATTTTAAATACCCCTATTTTTTAATTTTATATATTTTAATTTTTTATATTTTTTTAATAATATATTTTTTTTTTTTTTTTTTTAATACATATACTCGTATGTTCGATTTCGAAAATGTGCAGTCACTTGAAAGAAGTTTTACAGACTAACATAGTTTAAGTGAATACCCAAATATAAATAAAAGTTAAAATATTTCCGCCCTTACGCCATAAGCACTGGTTGAAGGATCTTTTCGATTTGATGCAAAAAAATCCGTTTTTTTTTTCAATTATTTTTATTAGATATAAGAACGTAAACGAGGCAAAAGGAATATGTAAGGTTCGTAGCAGGTGGCGTTCTGTTGTCCCTGCCTATCCCCGTGGGAAGAAGGCATGAGTTTATGTATGTATGTAATTAACGAAGGATCTAATTAACTCCACCTGCATACCTACCGTTTAAGAGCTCCGTAATTAGGTTTTTGATAATAATTTGACTGTAGATGTTTGTACATGAAATATAGCGAAATTTAATAAGCAGGATATTCCTGAATTTGTGTAATTCTTTGAAGCTTGCTTTTGAGAAAGGTATTACAAATAATGGTCTCTTTGAGTCTCATGTATAGTTGACCGAGAACAGAAATTCCACGAAAGATTCTTTGAATTTATAATTACGGATACTTTGGCATTACTAGTTACTGTTGTCATTTTCATTATGAAAAGGTTAATTCAAAAGAAGAGAGAGGAGTTTGAATAGATTATTATGACTTTAGGGCTGTATATTTCCATCCCATGACCAACCGCGTCGTGTCGCATCGCCCGTCCGTGCTGTTGTTTCGTTTTGCTTAGCGTTCTTTCTGATTTTTTTTTTGCTCAGCTCTTAAGGGTCGCAGCGTGTTGTGCCTAGTCAGCCTATAACTTTCCTCAAAAATTGGGAAAACAAATGCAAAACGAATTTTTCAGTACCGACTGGTAGTTCAGGAGATTAGCGCGTTTAAAAAAAATCGCTTCAACTTTATTAATCATTTATTTATTTATTGGTCTATCTACAATTGTTACACTGTTCAACCAGTAAACACAAGTGAACATATAAGCCAAGTGCTCAATAGTAAGCGATAGACACAGCATGCAAAAACAATATTATAGGTATATAAAAAAATATAATAACTAAGTACAGAAATCTAATCAATCTGCCTAGCCTTTTCCCAACTATGTTGGGGTCAGCTTCCAGTCTAACCGGATGCAGCTGAATACCAGTATTTTACATTGAGCGACTGCCTATCTGACCTCCACAACCCAGTTACTGGGTAATACGATACCCCTTGGTAAGACTGGTTGTCAGACTTTCGGGCTTCTGACGACCCGTAATGACTGTCAAAGATCCTCGAAAGACAGCCGGGACCAACGGCTTAACGTGCTTTCCGAGGCACGGAGGAGTCTCGGTATGAAAAGATGGTCACCCATCCACAGACCAACCTTGGCAAGCGTAGCTTAACCTGATGGATCGACCCGTGTGGCTGTTATTACTTAGCCATAAGCTTCTCTCTACAGTACTAAGTACAGAAATAACAAATATAAATTGTTACACAATTATTATTATAACACGAACAGTTGACAATAGTAATTATAAGTATAGAAGTAAAGACGCCGACAGTTTTGTCACTTAAAGACTAGTGACCGATATAAAACTAAACTAAATTAGGTATTTAACATCGCCATCCAACTCGCAAGCATTAAGATCTGCATTAAGCTCGTTCCTTTTCTTTACGACAATCAAAGGATAATAATCTCACTCTGTGTTGAAATGGCACCAAAGTGAGATTCTAACAGTGATCACGATGTTGGAATAGTAAAAAAAAACTTTAAAAAAAATACTACTGATTTGTACAACAACACTACAAAATGAAAAACTTTTTTGTTATGGTACAGTCACGAACCGGGATTGTTGAGCCACAAGCTTATCATCTTAACTTTTTCGTTATTGAAATGTCACATGTCAAATTTCACGGGCGGCATTCGTGTAACACAACCAAGTTAAGATGATAATGCTAGTGGCTCAACAATCCCGGTTCGTGACAGTACCTACCTTTACCACTACTGGTTTGGTAAACAATATATTATAACATCATCAAGATGTACACAGAGTGGATTATAAATATGTCATATCGAAGGTAACTCAAAAACAACCAACCCAAATTTTATTCCATATAAATTTTATACCAAACGAAAAAGAGTTATCCAAAGTCGGTCCACAATTGACGAAAATATCGATGAGATTACATTAAATAAAAAATCATACAGACAAACATATAACCTCCTCCTTTTTTGAAGTCGGTATAAAATGTATTGGATTGACATAAGCTACCAAAAAGCATATGTTTATGTCTTTGTAATTTTCCACAAAGCAATATTACAACTATGGAAAAATTGCCTTAGCAACTTTCTAAAATCTTAATTCTTAATTTTCTTCCACAGGTCCTTCATCGCCGATCCCATCGACCTCATCTTCCTCAATAAAACCAGACCAGAACGAGCTGACCGTCACTTTTCACCCCCTCGAGGACATATACAACAATACTCCTGAGAAACACTTCGGAACTGAGAACAATACTTTGGTGACGTCACAGACAGGGTCTACTGCGCTCCTGCCGTGTGTCATCAGGAATATTGGCGATGGAATTGTAAGTAGCTTGATTTTTTTATTTTTTTATTATAAACGCTCTAAATACTAAAACATTTTAAATCGTAAGGAGCACATAATTATGAGCTCCGGTTAAGTCCGATGCTAATCAGAAAACATCACTCTTCTTCGAACTCATTCCCTTTCCTTTTTAAGTACAGCCACCGCAGGATAAGGTTCAAACAAATGTAGTTTTTTTTTTCTATTTGAAAAATAAAAAACAAACTTATGTCCTTCCTTCATTTTTGTAACCTACATCACAATGCGCCAAACGACCACAGATATGTCAGCCTTGCCACGAAAATGCCAATGCTTTTTTTTATGTGCGAAATTATCAAATAACTTCTCCCGCTCTGGGCGGAGCGGGAGCGCGTGTCAGACTTCTACTGACTAAAACCCACCCGTGTTCCTTCAGTTGCCTGTGTCAGGGCCACGGTAACTCTTTCAAATCACCTGCAACCCTGGCAGGCATCGGCCCTAGCGGACCCCATCAGTTAGTGCTGACATCACCTTGAGGCGCGCGTGGAACACAACGCGCCGTCGACCCGGGCCTGGTCCTTACCGGACGGCGAGCTACCCATTGCTCGCCGTTCAAATCCTGCCCCTGCGGTGGCCGAAAATCGGCTCTCGATTCCCGACGCCCAGGGCGTGTCCTACGGCGACTATGGGCGTCGGGTGCAAAGATTGCCTCTCGCTTACAGGTTCCGCCTCCTCCTTCGCGAGCATTACTGCTTCGCAGAAGGAGGTGACGGCTTCCTATCCACTGTCGCTCCGTACCATGGCCTGGACCTGGGCTGGACGCGAGAGATCGCCGCCGCCGATCGCCTCCGCGAGGACGCGACGGTGCTCTACCCAAACCGGGCAGACCTGCACTGTATGCTCCACCGTGTCCTCCGTGCGATCCACACAATAGTATCACCCAGGCGTTTCCTCCCGCCTTATCCAGAATAGGAACGTCCCGAAACAACCGTGGCTGGTGAGGACCTGCGTGAGACGGAAAGTGAGGACGCCGTGGCGCCTCTCCAACCAGTCCTCAAAGAGGGGACTTATAAATAATAATAATAGGACTTATAAATGTGAAAAGCTAAACATGAATAAGTTATGCCATTAGTTACTATTTTTTAATAAGAATGAGCTAACATTAATACATTCATCTTTAGCTTTTCACATTTAGTCAAGATTCAATCATTAAAAAAACCGGGTCTTAAACGCATTTTACTTATTTGCGAGCTTAAAGAAGCAATTCTTAACTCCAATTAAGTATCACGCCATCAATCACGAACAAAATCCAATCCAAACTTTAAACCAGCGAATTTTTATCACAGAAAACTTAATCCCATATTTTATCTGGACCACAGCCGGCTTATTACCGGCTAAACTAATGAGGTAGCTATATTTAACCACCCCAAACCGAGCTTAGTTTAAACCTCATAAATTTTCTGCCTTTTACGTTCCAAAATAGAGTGGGTTTTGTAAAACTGTATTTAGGTTGGTTGGTAATTTTGGTGTGAGAGCTGTGGGAGCGGGTAGCGGTAAACGAGTGATGAAATTAAACCTGTTTCAGTAGGGGATTCGTAGAGGAACGACCTTCACCCATCTCTTTAATGGATGAAAAGTATTTTAAATCAAACACGCGATTTTTTTTTACCATACCTACTATAGTAAAAAAAATCGCGTGTGGGTTGGCGAAAAAATTCCTGGCCAGACTATGATATTAATTAAAATTCAAAATTGACTTTTTTTTTACAATTTACAATGCACTCTATCGTTTAGGTACCGAATAAATTTAAGAGCAATCGAAAGTATGAAGCCTTTAAAATATACTAACGTTGGGTTGTCTATTTGGCATAACTATTGGGTTGGCAGCATGACAGAAATAAACAGGTAAGTTTATAAATAAATATTATAATTAACACTCATCTGTTTAATAAATAAATCTAACATCAAAATAAGCGCTATTTTATGGCGAACACGATGATATGGGGCTAACTGCAAAAAAATAAATATTAATTTATTTTTTAGCGATTTATTTTTAACATATTAAAGGACATTGCTCTGCGTCCATACATTGTTGGCCTTGGAGCCAAGAGCATCGGATAATTATGTATTGTATTCTCTATCATTTGGAGACTCCTAGAAGATCTTGTTTTTATAGCGGACTAGCTGCAGAAAAGATATATTTCAAAAAAAGTATCAGATTTTGAGGTTATAATCTAACCATAACAACGAATATTAAATGTAGGTACCTACCATGATTTTTCATAGCTCTGAGTAATTTTTAAGAAACTGAAAACTAATATCATAATACCTACCTAGATAATTAAGTACCTATGCAGTTATTTTTCTAAAAAATGGATGCAAGTGCAAAATTAATATACATTAAACTAATCAACATAGGTAGGTAACTGAATTCGTAGCATTTGTTTTGGAATGAGATGAGTAGAAACAGCGTCCCTATGCCTGAACGGTGTGCATAGGGTACCAGCTTTACCAATTAGATGGTAATAAGTGATTTTTTAAAACCTAGTCCTACAATATTTATATTTGAATAAGAAATAAAACACAGATTTTAATTTCACGTTTATTGTTCTTCGTCTAAATTACGAACTAAAATAGTGTCTAAAAACTGTGCAGGGGGGTTGACATTATTTTGATACCTCGCATAACTTAGGTACCAAATAATGGTCATAACATGGGCGCAGCAACCGATAGTTCTGCACCCAACGATACAATTACAGCAATATTCGACTATTGCCTGTCGACCTATTTGTGATGAGTCAATTAAAATATATACAAAATACACCTTAGTACTTATATGATGGCTGTGAATTTTCCCCCGTAATAACCATACGGTTTCAGAATTTAATTCACACACAGGTACACAGTTCCGAAAATCACAGCCAGGTCAATCGTTTTTTAAACCAATCCAAGTCCGTTAAAATAGCCAAGTCGTAAAAAAGTCCCGAAAGTCACCAAAACACCGAACACAAGAAAAGAACACAGGAAACAGCACAGCGCAGAAACTATAACTCTCAATTGTGGTAACAATGACTTTTTTTTTTATAATTTTATGGCATGGCTTTTTGGCCTTTGTGCCATTGGTAACAATGACATGTTCACTGGCAAAACTAGGGATGTAATACGACACCATTAATCGATTTTTCGATTATGATTTACTGTGGTCTTAAATTATTACAGTCTGTTACATCTACTTTGTCATATAAACATTACAAGTATGTATGACAATGGTTTATTTTATATATAACAACACTCTTCTATACTGGTAATAATAATATATAATAACATCTGTATCTAGTTTGCAATATTGTTTTTTAAATAAAACATTAGGTAATTGTGATGTGTTTAGTAAAAATAAGTATTTTTTTCGTTTAATGAACCGCAAAAGGAGCGTTATTTTTGTATTAACTGTCGTAAATAATGAATTAGTTTGAATGATTGTATAGAAATAAAGAAGTTTTGATTATTGTATAATATTATTCTTACTACCTATTTAAATTAGAGTATGACTGCATTCATAAAGTATTTTATTAGGTTTTTAAAACTACACTTTAGAAAAAAAAAACACAATCGATCGATTATAATTGATCGGACATCCCTATTTCACTTTTGACACGACATAGGTGAAGATGGCGATGTAATGTTATTAGTCGCATTAAATTCTATTAAAAATACATTTTGGAATACAGCTAGTCCGTGATACAGAAGTATTTGCAACTTATATAATAAAATAGGCGATTAATTATCGTATATTCTCAAACTCTTCATTGCACAGGGCCATTTTGAACATTGTCTTTTGTTTTAAAATACTTTTCATGCATTAAACAGATGGGTGAAGGTCCTCCCTCTACGGATCTTAGACTATTTAGGCAGTTGACCTACCACCGGCGAGGAAGCGACTAACTATCGGCTATTTTCTCGCTCAAGAGACGTACAATAGATGTTTTTATTTTTTTACAATTTATTTCAGTGTTTATCTGTGGAAACTTGTATATGGCCTTCAGTTTCATATTGTTTATTAAGACAAAGTCATAGTGTACTTTAGCTGTAAGTTTCCAGAATAAAATAAAATAAAATATTCATTCCGTGTAAACAAAAGAGATGCATAATATCGCTGACTGTTCACACCGCGCGCAAGTACTCATTTGTCGCAGCGATAAGAGCTATCAAAGACTACACACGCTCGCTTGTTGGGCAGAGCACTCGCCGAGAGACACACGCTTGATACATACGCATACCAGCGAGTAATCGCTTGTCGCCGTCGTTCACTCGCTGCTCGTTGCTCGCCAACTCATTTCTATAGTTTTTAGCTCTACTCGCTTCTCGCACATCGTTGGCGGTGGGACGAGTGCCTTATTTAAATATTTGTACTGTGGTATGTGTATACATAAATGTTTAATTACTTACACATCAACACATCTCTTTAGGAAATACAGTCGTAATAATTGATATGATCTGTTCCAAAAGTATCCGTTAAAAATGTAAACAAACCCTGTTTTAATAAATTCTTACGCTATCACTCACTAAAGGGAATTATTACCTAATGTATTTAGAAGGATTCAACTCTATACCTCACAACTTTTTCCAATAATATTATTGGTCGAATCACATTATGAAACTGTAATTGAAAAAACATTGACATTACCTCAATTTTGGTTATAATATTAACCTCAGTAATTGTTAAATGAAAAACTTCTTTAAAATTCTATTATTTTGTGAGTTTTACTATTATTTTTCTTTTATATTAATAGGTTGGGGAAAAAGTTTCTTCGCATTTTTTAAGAAAGTTCAAAACATTTTTTAATATAGTTTATTTACATTTAACTAAAGTATGTAGGTACCATTTTGTTCGATAACTTTTTGCCATCTTGTAGGTAGGGACATGATCCCATTGCTATAGAAATTTTGGGACTTCTGGTCAAAATACCGTGACAAGTGGTTTTGGCAGTCCTCTCGTGATGTTAACCTGACACTGCCTAAAGAATTCTAAAAAGACCGAAACAGGTGGAAATCTGAAGGTGCAAGGTCAGGACTATACGGCGGATGCATTAACACCTCCCAGCTAAACTCTCTTAATTTTTGCTGAGTGGCTAAAGATGTGTGAGGTCTAGCGTTATCATGATGAAAAACCACACCCCTTCTGTTGATTAATTCTGGCCGCTTTCTCTCAACTTCTTGCTTTAACCTCATCAGTTGTTCGCAGTAGAGTTCAGAATCGATGGTCCTGCCTGGTGGTAACAACTCATAATGAATAATGCCCTTCCAATCCCACCACACACACAGCATCACCTTGTTGCGAGTTAACCCGGGATTCGCCACAGTCTGTGAAGCCTGACCGGCCTTTGACCACGACCTTTTTCGCACGTTCTTGTCATACGTGATCCACTTTTCATCATCAGTTATCAGCTTCTTCAAAAATCGTTCGGTTTCATTACCTCGTAATAAAGAATCACAAATGAGTACACGGTTCATTAGGTTTCTTTCAGTGAGCTCGTGAGGTACCCAAATGTCGAGCTTTTTTGTGTACCCAGTTTTTTTCAAATGCGCCAAAACTGTTTTGTGGTCAATTTCCAGTTCTTCAGCTACGTTGTAACTACTGATATGCCGATCTTGCTCCACTTTTTCAAAAATGGCATCCATTTTA
Source organism: Dicycla oo (assembly GCA_948252095.1). Classification (NCBI taxonomy): domain Eukaryota; kingdom Metazoa; phylum Arthropoda; class Insecta; order Lepidoptera; family Noctuidae; genus Dicycla; species Dicycla oo. The sequence continues at coordinate 21,198,691 of OX411733.1, forward strand.
TCCGTAATAGGGCGACCAGAGCGACGTGCATCTTTGACATCAAAATTTCGGGATTGAAAACGCTTAAACCAAATTTGTGCTACTCTCACAGACACTACACTAGGTCCATAATCATCGCCAATTTTTTTCGCGGCTTGCGTTGCATTTTTACCTTTTTTTTAGTAAAATTTTAAAATGTATCGAATTTCTTCATTAGATTCACTCATCTTGACGGTACGAAAAACAAATGAAAATCACATATGTTCCTAATTTGAATTTGGAATTATGTTCTTTAAAATTTAAACTTTCAATGATACCAAAACCAGCCAGATACAAATAGTATAGCCAAAGAGATTTTATTACAAGTGCATACATACTATAATGCGAAAAGTCTTTTTCCCCAACCTAATATTTCGAGTTTAAGACGCAGATGTATGCCAATGGCCTTGAGTCATCAGCTTGCGTGTTCTTTTCTGAGCTCACGCAACGCATCGTATGTCAAGCCAGTAATAGGACTCGCCCATCAAGAAGCGCTGTCCCAAATTAGATGCAGTACCCGCATTCCCCTTAAATTTAAGGAGAAAATGTATAAAAAGAATTAATGAAAGGCATGCAGCTGAGATGAGAATGCTAATAGGGATGTGCGGTGTTACACGAATAGATAGAATAAAAAATGAGCATGTAAGAGGAAGTCTGAAAGTGACACCGGTAACTGAAAAGTTGTGTGGAAATCGGTTGTCATGGTATGCGTATGTGTTGCGGAGGAATGAGAAAAATTTCATCAGGAAAGTTTTGAGTACGAATGTTGATGGCTATACGAGTGAGGGAAGACCAAAAAAACGATGGATGGACTGTGTGAAAGATGATGTGACTAAAAAGGGAGTGACTACCGAGGTGACGACTAATAGAGAATTATGGAAGAAAAAGACATGTTGCGCCGACCTCAAATAAATTGGGACAAGGTCAGAAGAGTGATGAGGTAAATTTTCTGATGCATTGTTTACATTTTAATAAGATACTTTTGGAATAGACTATAGAATTAGACATAAAACAGAAACAAAACACACCTTTCTTCTTTATCTCTGGCACTCGTCCCGTGGTATAAGCCAGCCAGCCAGCAAGGTAGTAGCGGTCTGACAGTCTAGAGTGTGCTGGATGTATATTTAAGTATCGAAACTAAGTTTTATTCATGCACATCTATAGAGAATTGGAGTTGAGAGTTGAAAGTTAGCCTCACAAGAGCGTCACAGTCTAGAAAGAGACAAAGCGAATTTGCGGCCAATACCTGTGGTAGTACTCATACTACTAATAAGATAACTACTGGCCGCAAATTCGCTTTGTCTCTCTCGTACTTTTTGGTCTGTATTCACTGCACAACTAAATACGGAACGCTCAGTCCATTCTCTATGTCTATGGTTTTAATACACCCCAAAATATCAGCGTTTTTCATGATGAGTGACAAACATAGCATGAAAAATTATTATAAGCTTAGTCGTTTCAGTGTGGATGAATCCTCAAAATTAATTATATTTAATTATAAATCTATTTAGTTTCGACTGCCATCCTAAAGCTAAGACGTTGCGATTGCGTTAAAATGCCCTACAATCCTACACAGCACGCCTTTTTCCATTGTGACCCCGCTTAGCGACGCGTTCCCGTACGCACCAAGAGTTGCCAAACCGGTTCAGCGAGTGGATAATCCCATTAACGTCACGCATACATGCCATGTTGCACCGTGCCTTATACAGGGTGTGTCGCAAATAGTGATCCGACGTTAAGGCGTCGATACACCGTATATTTGGCGATCATATACCACAATTTGAACCATTTTTAGGGTTCCGTACAAAAAGGATAAAACGGGACAATATTACTAAGACTCCGCTGTCCGTCTGTCATCAGACTGTATCTCATGAACCGTGATAGTTAGACAATTGAAATTTTCACAGATGATGTATTTCTATTGCCGCTATAACAACAGATACTAAAAAACAGAATAAAATAAATATTTAAGGGGGCTCCCATGCAACAGACATGATTTTTTGCGCGAGTCCGACTCGTACTTGGCCGGTTTTTTTCCCAGGTGCTCAGAATACAATATTATTTTTAAATTGATATCTTACTTTAGGACATTTTTTTATATTCACATGCGATAGCACATGCATTTAAATAACCTAATTTATAGAAAATACAGCCAAATTATTATAGCAAGGTTTCAGTTAATAATATAAAAACATTTTATTCTGAGACTGGAAAAAAATATTCAAATTGTGGTATGTGATAGCTGTGTATATGTGTGTGCGTGTGTGTGTGTAGCTGTGGTGTATCGACCCCTTAACGTTACGCTATTTACGACACACCCTGTATAGTAGTGTACCTTTTGGCACGCGATCGTATGTAGGTATGATCTGTTCAAAATAACTCTTAAGAAAGTGTAAACAAACCCTGTTCAGGTTGGATTGAACACGCGGCCACTCACTTTATCCAACAATTATTATTGTCTGAATAACATGATTAAATTTTATTGTAGTTGAGGGGCTTATGGCTAAGTAATAACAGCCGCACGGGTCGATCGTTCAAGTTAGGCTACGCTGCCGCTGTTGGTCTGTGGATGGGTGCCCATCTTTACATTAAAAAAAAACTTTCCATGCCTCGGAAAGTACGTTAAGCCGTTGGTCCTGTCTGTTATTCGTGGATCTTTGACAGTTCTGGCGGGTCAGTGCGGGTTGGTTGATGTCACATGTCTTCGAATTTTTGGTTCTAGGACTTGCTGGTTTCTTCCTGATATTTTTCTTTACCGTTTTGCGAGCAGCGGTGATGAAACTATTTACACAAAGTAAAGCGCCTGTCGGGGTTCGAACCCACAATCTATAACTAGTAACCGTTATCAATGTGCCACGACTGTTTTTTAAATAAAATTATTAAATTGTAATTGAAAAACCGTCAGCGAAAATTGAGGTTATAAAATTAACCTCAATTGTCAAATAAAAACATTTTTATGATGATTTATAATTATTAATTTTGGTTTATTAGAATAATTAAATCAAAACACAATTTTTTTAAGTGGCACAGCACTACAAATTGACATACACAGATACAAAATATCTGAGGTAAATGTAAACAAATTGAACAGCCATTTGTTTACATATTCCTCAGATACTTTTAGAACAGACCATATCCATGTTTATTTTATATTTTCGCTGTACCCCACTTCAAATCGCCACGCTTATCCTTCCGCCCCGCTACCGCCGATCGCAGAAGCAACACCCTTACGGATTGGTGAGATGTACGATGCCCCAGGTGGCGACATTTGGAAGAAATTGAAATATTGTCAAAAGCCGGAATTGAACTGTCAAACCTTTAGACGGATTTAGACATTTTGGTAATATTTGGAATTCAGTGATTCAGGTGTCAGCTTGACAGCAACTTATTAGTTTTGTAAAACCTATTCAAATTTTATAATATAAATACAATTCAATTGCCAAATCTGTGAAAGATCATCACTTGAAAACGGCTCCACCGATTTGACTGTTTTTTTTTGTTGTGTTTGTATGAGAAATTTTTTGGAAACTCCACCGGAAAAGTCGGAAAGACACATTAATTTTAACCAGGCGACGCCAGGTACCAACAGTTAGTGTAGTGGAAAATAAATGTGGGTAATTTTAATATCGATAACTCTAATCCAATCCTAACTAATATTATAACTGCGAAAGTAAGTTTGTTTGTTACATTTTCACGCCTAAAGCACTGAACTGATCATTCTGAAATTTTGCATATACGTTTCCAGCCGGCTTAGCACGAGCACCGTAGAGAAGCGTCTTGTCGATGAAAGAGTAGTCAATAATGACATTACCGTGTAGACAGTACGAACGGCAACAAAGTAGAAAGAGTCAACTGCACTTTACGATATTCAGTTTTTTATATAATTCGACTCAGAACTCTTTGTTTTTTCATAAGACTTCTTTTTTCTGTTTAATTCTCAATTTTTAACGACTTTCGACTTTGATAAAGTGGCTTCACGATAAACGTTGCATTTTGTATTGAACACGGAATCTGGGCATTCTACTAGATAATCTAAGCCTACCACTGTGATTTGCCAGCATTTGAAGCATTACGACTTCATTACTTACAAATTATTGGTTAATTTTATAGGGATTATGCATATAATATGAAGACTAGAAGAAAAAATCGGTCAAGAGTGAGTCGGACTCGCGACACTTTTTTATATATTATATAAAAAAGTGTGCTATTTAGAGACATCGCTTTATTTTTCCTGTAATCTTTACATAAACTTCTATCACATAGAATAATTTCAGATTTTTCTCTATGCAAACTTCGGAGATAAGAGGGAACTGTATTTTTTCACATTTTTCATCAAAGTTGAAGACTGTTCGGCCTAAAAAAAAATATAAAAATATTAGAGAATGTGCAAGCAGCGCTCTTTCATATGATACCATGCCCCCTTTAAATCCCTGTTGCAAAAACAAAAAATATTTTCTTTCTTATTTGCAAAACAATTGGGCAAACGTCATCTAAAACTATTCCAAAATTCAAGTTGATAGCATTAGCTTGAGTCATCCAGCTGTGACAGACGGAAAGACAGACAGACTGAGTCGCACCATAAGGGTTCCTTTTTACAATTTTGGTACGGAAACCACGGAGGGGTTCCCATCCAACTACTATGAAAGAAAAAACTCTTTGTCCGAGTTATACAAAACTTAACCTACAAATATCTGGCCTCTTTCCATGTAATTCAATAAAATATAGTAAAGTAACATATCCCTAATGAAAATGTCAAAATAATAAGAATTTATAATCCTAACTTTCGTTCAGTAACGTTCCGGGTCAATAGGCTTCGGTAAACATCTTACGTCATTTGTTACGTAAACGAAATCAGTTCTATCGGATTTAGGCCTCCTGGGACTTAGATTATGTTTACCTACGAGGTAATAGTGTTTTTGGATAAGATTCTGGGTTTTTTTTTCTGTTGTAATAGGAAATAGGAGTTACCAATGCGTCTGCTAAGTCATTAATTTGTGTAGATATCCTGAGCATAAATGTTGGTGGCATTTTCCACGTTTCACGTTCAGTAATGGACGGATAAAGTATGGAAATAACCTCCGTGGTATGGTTACCTAATGTGGTAACAGCATTCTTGAGCCGTAACAAGAAAAAACACCAGGTCTCTAGGTCTTTAGCACACAAAGACCAATATATAATGAAGAGTAGAAGTTCTCTTTGATCCAAATCGTACTAATATTATAAATATGAAAGTTTGTGAAGATGTGTGAATGTTTGTGACTGTTGAGTACAGGGAACTAACCTGGCCAGGCAATCAAACAAATATTGAAATTACTACCAGGTTTGTTGTCAGTATTCCACAGGTAAACAGTGAGTGTTTTCACTTCACTTCGGAGCACTTTGGAGCGAGAATGAACGTTTTAAAATGAAGTGGGAAAGTTCTAGAACATTCTACTACGTTCTACAGTGCTTCCTCCAGTGTTGACTAGCGTCAACTACAATATTCATTCATAATTGTACACTAACTCATTGATAAAAGTATCCCCCTAGCGTCGAATAGCGTGACACCTTATTACTTCCCATTCAAGCCTACAAGGATTCATTCGATAAATGCTCACGCCATCTAGCAGCGAGTGACACAAAGTGGAAGGGTACCAATTACCTTTCTACTAACATTGATATTTCTTGCACCGCTCAACGCTCCACTGTCACTATCATGTATATCAGTCACAGTTACTCAATCACGCCGGAACGGTTGAACGGATCTGGATGATATTTACACACAGAGAAAAAAAATAGCCTGGAAAAGCACATTGGACACTCTTTATCCCGTAAAAATATACGGTTCCCGTGGGATAATTTCCAATATCCACGCGGACGGAGCCGCCGGCAAAAGCTAGTTTATTATAATATCGTCGCGTCGTTTTGTCCTAAAATTCAGTGATAAATGATCTTCAATAAATGAGTTTCCTACAGTAATATCTCTCGCTTGTCAAGTCTGGAAATAGATTCCAGAAAGTTCCATTAGTGCTGTCCTGTTCCTGACATTTCTAGGTAATATTAAATAACGCAGAAGAAAATAAATGGAACTATTTCTAATTCCTACTTTATATTATAAATTCGAAAGTTTGGGTGGATGGTTGTTTGTTACTCAATCACGCTAGAACGGCTGAAAGGATCTGGATGAAATTTGGCACAGAGACAGGTTATAGTCTGGAATAGTACAAGGCCCACTCTTTTTTCGGTTTCTCGTGGGATAATTTTTAACATCCACACGGACCGATGCCGCCGGCAAAAGCTAGTATTTTGTAACGGCGGCTAGTGCTAACAAGCATAGCTATGTACGCGTTCACACTTTGAGGCGTTTCCTAGCATTTACGGCGATTCTTAGGTAACCACGACTTGTAAATCGCTTCGCTATACAAGGTGTAACTTAAATAACGCACAACTTCTTAAGGGGTACTCATCATTATGAACAACTTTTACTATGGGACTAAACCTGAAATCGCGACAAAAAATCAGCTGTTCAGTACATTTATGTTCACATAATTCGTCAAAACGAACAGCTGATTTTTTTCGCGATTTCAGGTTTGGTCCCGTAATAAAAGTTGTTTATAATGATGAGTACAATGACCCTTTAAGAGTTTGTGCGTTATTTAAGTTACACCTTGTATAGCGAAGCGATTTACAAGTCGTGGTTACCTAAGAATCGCCGTAAATGCGCCGTAAATGCGAAACGCCTCAAAGTGTGAACGCGTACATAGCTGAGCTTGTTAGCACTAGCCGCGAGCCATTAGGCTTGAAACCACAATCATGACCAAGGTGTTGGCACCGCAATGGCTATGTTAATTTTATGAAGAATAAGACAAGCCACAAAAAATACTTTTAAAGTGTTGTGACTTAACAAAACATAAACAGAAATAATAGTTATTCAACTATCGATCATTTTAGCACAAAATTAAAGTACTTTATTAGCCTTTTTCATACACATAAAATTATCATAATTTTAATATTATCATATAATATTATCATATTATATATATATATATATATATATATATATATATATATATATATATATATATATATTGGTATTCGAATATATATTGTATTTAAAGTTTGTAAGGGTAGTAGGGCAGTGATAGTAAGGGACACTTTTTACAAAATTTGTTTTATTGCATAATCTTGCTAACCTAGTAAGTCAATACCAAATATAAAACCACAGCGTTAAAAACTCACAAATAAGCAGATATATTTAAGCATCGACACCTAGTAAGCCCATTCAATGCCGTGACCGCTTTACGTTTTTGCGCTCTCCTGTAAAATTTAGTTTTAAGTCCTTACTAGGTATTGGAATGGGGCACGTTCCACGTTTAGTTTTACGTTCTTCTTCTTTTGCCAATAAGCAACTGATAACGATAATATCTTCGTCAATCTCTACGACAGATGACGTCTACTAACAACAACTATAAAACTCCGGATACAGTGGACGCATGCCATCGGCAAATCTGTTCAATACTGTGTGGTGCGTACTTCGCGGCCGGTGCGGACCAGTGATCGCTCACCTTTAATCATTTTTATCAAAACCATGTAAACAAGACTACACACAGATATACACTGCTCTCTAATTTTAGACGATAAAAGTCAAAAGAAATAAAGAAAACCAATTATTTCAAGTCAATGAATAGCTTTTATAAAAAAAAGTTAAAACTCTTTAATTAATTGAATAATGAAAAGGTCAAATAGTGCTCAATTACTCTTAAGAAAGTTAATTAGTAATACTCAATAGTACGCTTCTAGTTTTAAAATAGAAAAAAGGTTTGGTTTCTTTTTTGGTCCTATGTAATTAATTGTGGAAGTTCTTTTTTCAGATTAGGATAAAGAGCTTTTTAAAAATTGATTTATTACCCCGAGTTTACGCCCACAAGTTGCGATAATTATTTCTTCAAGTCTTGTAAAAACGAAGACGAAAAGACATGTTGATAAGAAATATGTCGTGTATAAAACATGTATTGACATTGTTTCAGTCATATCTTTTTAGGGTTCCGTACCAAAATGGTAAAAAGGAACCCTTGTGGTGCGACTCAGCCTGTCTGTTTGTCCGTCTGTCATAGCTGGATATCTCAAGAACTACTAATGTTATCAACTTGAATTTTGTAATACTTTTAGATGATGTTTGCCCAACTATTTTGCAAATAAGATTTTTTTTTTTTTTTGCAACAGTGACTGAAAGGGGGTCTTAAAAATAGAAGTGGGGCTACTATGGTATGAGGGATATAATATGAAAGAGCGCTGTTTGCACATTTTCGAACATTTTTCTTTTTTTTAAACCGAATAGTTTTCGACTTTTGATGAAAAATGTAAAAAAAATACAGTTACTCTTATCACCGAAGTTTGCATAGAAAAAAATCTGAAATTATTCCATGTTATATAAGTTTATGGAAATATAACAGGAAAAATAAAACGATGTCTCTAAATAGCACACTTTTTTATAGATGATGACCCTTGATGCACGAGTCTGACTCTCTCTTGACCGGTTTCTTTATGCTTCAGTTTACAAAAAAGGGGTGATTAGAGCCTCCTTTTAAGCAAACAATGTCTGTGTTAGGAGACTCCGCTCTTCCATATTACAACATAATTACAAAACCGAAAGGTCCGTGAACATGAAATATCAAATAAAAATAAGTATGTTAGTGAGAGTAGCTGTCAGCCTGGCCTAGCGCGGTCTGGCCTGTGAGAAAACGGGCCTTGGGACCACGGCATTAGAGAGATGTATTGGTGATTCTTATGGTTATAATTATACATATTATTTGTTATTGTCGCGAATCATGTTTTGATCAAGACACAACCTGCAGTGCTATTCTGTACAAATCTCACCGTGAAAACTTAGGTGAGGTGAGCGTGGAGTGAGCTGTCAATAGTGTCAATCCCTAACATACTTTGGAATAACAGCTCACTTCAAGCTTACTTCACCTAAGTTTTCACGGTGAGAGTTTTACAGAATAGATCGGCAGACACTGACATGCAAAGTGCAAAAAACGCGAGAAAATTTTAATTTCGCGGGCTACTTTAGCGCTTTTTCCTTAAACATAACTGGTGGAATGAGGGTGTACCATATGTACACCTCTGCCCAACCCTTAGGAACATGACAAAAGTGATATTATGTTATGTATTATGTTATATTATCTTCTGATTTTACGTTTTCTTAGTCAAATACGGAACTTAGTAAAGTTATTTTTCTCTGAATTAATAAAGTGTCTATGGCGATGGCGAAAGTCGGGCCGAGCGATGTGAGTTAGTAAGGATTTTTAACCCCACTAGGGGATGATTTTCTAAAAACGCCTAAAGACGTTATTCGTAATTTCTAAACAAAAGGTTTAATACCAATTTTTTTCCATTCAAAAATTTTCATCCCCTATTTTCCTCCTTTAGGGGATGATTTTCCAAAAACGCTGAAACACCTGGTTGTTAATTTTTAGCCAGAATGCTAAAAACAATATTTCATGGTTTAAACTACAAAAATGTCGCTTTTCCATACAAACTTTCATCCCCTATTTTACTCTCTTAGGGGTTGAACTATGAAAAATTATTCCTTATTCCTTGTCTACATTAGAAAGGAAACCTTTGTGCAAAATGTGAGCTTTTAGGCTGGGCGTTGATGAGGCAGTCATTCAGGAATTTTCTTTACAGGGTGGTTTAAATAGCCCAAAAGAAAAATCTGAATTCCCAGGAATATTCGAAAATACCCCATGTATGTTCCGCGATTTTTTGTAGTTTTCTAGTTATTTTTGTTCTTGAAATTAATTACAGCTTTTTGCCGGTGGAGATTAAAAAAATCATATATTATTTTGTAGTGGTTTTTTTTCAGATTATTTTTTTGAGATAATCGTCTTGAATGTTACCTTCATGTCAAGATAAAATAATCTGAAAAATACACTACAAAAAATTATTTTTTTTGAATTGAACAGTAAACTCTAAATAATTACAAACAAAAAAAAAAACAATTCGAAAACTACAAAAAATCGCGGATCCTACATGTGATATTTTAGAATACCCCTGGGTATTAGTAATTCAGATTTTTGGACGTCACTATTTAGACCATTCTGTATACAATATGTAACAAAAACCCTGTTATTCCTTTTAAAACATGATTGTACTCATGATAACAAACAGTTTTTACCATGGGACCAAACCGGAATTCGTGAAAAATATCATAAATCAGCTGTCCCATACATTCATGTTCGTATAACTCGTCAAAATGTAGGGAGCAGGAGATTTTTTTTCGCGATTTCAGGTTTGTCCCCATAGCAAAAGTTTATTTATTTATTTAAGAACAACCAACAAAACTTACACTAAAAATACATGTTAAAAGACCCATATTATGATTACATTTTATAGTGTAGTGTAGTTTAATTAAAGGCCTTAATAAATTAAGCATTTAAGCAGGCCATGCAAAAAAAAGTTGTTTATTATCATGTGTTAAAAGGAACAACATGGTTTTTGTTACAAATTGTATAAATAGATGGTAGCACAGTTTCACAAAACCAGCTAATTATACACACAACAGAAGTTACAGCTTCCTGAACTAAAAGCATAACAATAAAAATATTTAACTACACCACATTTAACGCCTGCTCAAGCTAAGCTTACAAATTTGCTCACTTGTAAGCTGCGAACTACTAAAAGCGTTATATTTATACCGCATTTTGTAGCTTGGTTTTGTTCTGGGTAGTTTGGTTATGTTCGTGAACGGCTGCCGTCAGTAGAGACTAGCTGGCTTATTTTATTTTATTTTTTTCAATTGTTTTTATCTTTTTAATACGGACGCTTTTAAAGTGCTCGACACGTCTTTCTAAACTGTATTCAATTGTATAATTTGAACATGAATGATGGAACTAATATTTTGTAACAATATTTTCAGCCTGATACTCTTCATAGGAACCCACTACGCTTTGGAATAAGCAACTAGAGCTTCATCTTTCTGACTGAACTACCCCTTGACAATTCCAAAGTGCCTGCTATTGATTTATTTGACAATGCTTTCAGTTTTTTTTTTTCTTGAATTTATTTTATTTGGTATGAAACACTTTATTTGTCATAATCAATATTCCACAACAGGCCACCCCTAAGATGGGCACGCCACAATTGCGGCGATAAGTCCCCTCTTTGAGGAGTGGTTGGAGAGGCGTCACGGCATCCTCACCTTCCGCCTGACGCAGGTCCTCACCGGACACGGTTGCTTCGGGAGGTTCCTGTTCCAGATAAGGCGGGAGGAAACACCCGGGTGTCACCATTGTGTGGATCGCCCGGAGGACACGGTGGAGGTCTGCCCGGCTTGGGAAGAGCACCGCCGCGTCCTCGCGGAGGCGATCGGCGGCGGCGATTCTCGCGTCCGGCTCTGGTACAGGCGGAGTACGGAGCGAGAGTGTATGGGAAGCCGTGACCTCCTTCTGCGAAGCAGTGACCGTCATCAGGTCATTGGTAATTTTTTTGGGAGACTGTCCAACGCTACCCCTTCCGGTACGCAGTTGCCACTCCAGAAGCTTTCGGCGTCATCAGTCATACGTTCTGCGCGGGATATTCCCCGCTCAAAACTACTTACAAGTTCGCCAATTCTTAAAAAATTAAAATTGCACCATTGATTCCTGGAATTATTAGATAAGATGCGTAATGACTTTGAAACCCATACTACACCCGGCCCGTTCGTATTATGACTAATAGCTCGCGAGTCACAACTTCCAAAATAATAAATTACGACTTTTTCTGCGATCCAGAATAAAAAGTAGCCTATGTTCTTTTCCCAGGCTACGTATCTGTCAAATTTCATTCAAACATATCTGTTCAGCCGTTTTAAACAAACAAAGAAACTCACTTTTACATTTATAATAATAGGTCCTTACCTATGAAATTGCCGATTTTTGTTACCGGCTAGTGTGAAGATTAAAATCTTTCATTCTGTTTAGAGTTCCAAATTCAAATTAATTTTATAGTATAGCATAACATTAAAACAAAACAGTTCTTCATTTGTTTTCCAGTCGTTGAGGTTTTCTATGATATCGATGTTTCTGTAATCATGGAAGAATCGAAATTGCGCGCTATTTTCGAATACGAGTTCCGTCGTGGCACCAACGCAATACAGACAGCACGCAATATTAACGACTGTATGGACTAGGTACCCCAAGTGAACGCACGGTGGAAATTTTGATCTCAACAATGAGCCCCGGGGGAAAATTTCAAATCCAATGAGGCGATGAAAAACACCTTTATAGAATGTATCGATTCCCGTTCCCAGGATATCTGTAGCAGAGGCATCAACGAACTTTCATTGAATTGAATGGCAAAAGTGTATCGAAAATAAATTATCTCTTTTAAAAAAAATTGTTTGATGTTTTCTATGTAAATCGGTAATTTCATAGGAAAAGACCTAATATTACTAGGATCATACTGTTGAATCTCCCTAGCCTTTTCCCAATTCTGTTGAGGTCGGCTTCTAACCTAACCGGATAAAGCTGAATACCAGTGTTTTAAATGGAGCGACTACCTATTTCACCTTCACAACCCAGTTACTGGGTAATACGATACCCCTTGGTCAGACTTTCGTAACGACTGTCAAAGATGACTGCTGAGACCAAAAATCCATCAATCTGCCTAGTCGTTTCCCAACTATAATATGTTGGGGTCGGCTTCCAGTCTAAGCGGATGCAGCTGATTACCAGTGTTTTTACATGGAGCGACTGCCTATCTGACCTCCACAACCCAGTTACTGGGTAATACGATACCCCTTGGTAAGACTGGCTGTCAGACTTTCGGGCTTCTGACGACCCGTAACGACTGTCAAAGATCCACGAATGACAGCCGGGACCAACGGCTTAACGTGCTTTCCGAGGCACGGAGGAGTCTCGGTATGTAAAGATGATCACCCATCTACGGACCAACCCCGGCAAACGTTAGTTTAACCTGAAGGATCGACGGATCGGATTATACTTACCTGTACGTATAATAATTATTATTATTGTATGTGAAACCAAATACTAAATGTTAGCATTATTCTCTCAACAAATTAGACTATAAATCTAACAAGCTTAAAGAGTTATTTACTGTTAGTATTAATTATAACAGTTGGTAGCATGTTGGACACGTGGAATTATCTTTTACCTAAGACATAACAAACACCACGCCAACACTTCCTAAAAGAGAAGGCAGAGGTATGTAAGACTAACATTAATATTATATTCACGATTTAGGTTATCTAATTGTTATTATTTGTAGCAGTGACAAGTATCTCTCAAAGGCATACTATTCTATCAACGATTACTTAAACGATAAGAATAGTTGGTCGCTGTGTTTAGCTTAAGACAATGTTTATGTTCTTTCTCCAGAATTAGCATAGCTACTGACAGGTTATATGAGTTCATATAATTATTTATTTTCTTTGACTCTCAAGGTCAATTTATTTTAATTTTATTTTTATTTATTATTGACATAATCTACTCATTTCAATGTTTATTTATTTTTTATGAGTGGTATTGCAATATGTGGTTAGCTAGTGACCTCGACAGTTGATCATAGTTTTTCTTGCCCGAGCAACCGGCAGCAAGTTCGTCATGCTCCCTTAGATGTCACTGCTTGCGGTAGCGTCGGGGGTCGGGTTGTCTCCTTCCCTCAAATATGGCGAGGGGGGTAATGGCTGATCTTTGCGTTATACTCGTGAACGGGTGCTGCTTGTGGTGACAGGTCGTCTTGCTGACCTTGGTTTTGTTTTGTTATTAGTAATTTAACTCGTTGTTGATTTTACTTCGATGGTCCTAGTTTATCCCTATCTGTGACTTGTGAGTTACGACTACATGTACGGCTATATGTAAGTGGGCACGCCCTTTATTACTGGAGGCTTTTATTTAGGTATAAAGTTCTGCTTACGTTTTTAGTTTTGTATTTTGTTTCTGCTTGAGTATTGTTTTCGTTTTTTTTTTTTTTTTTTGGTATATTGGCGTGTGCTAGCTTACTTATAGCAAATAATTTAATTTAATGTTTTGTGTTGCGTAATGTACCTAAATTATTATGCGCAGTATTATATAGAATCATTTTTTTAACTGAACAGACAGCTGTGCTGCTGGGGAGTTTGTTGCGCCACTTCTTCTCCCCAGCTAAAGCACTAGGAAGTGGTGAAGGGCGGGCGTTTTTGGGGGACTGTCTTATGTAATTTTGACGTTCAAAAAGTGCTGATTCTCAGCCTAGTTTGAATAAATGACTTTTGATTTTGATTTTGATTTTGATCTGTCAGCTCTCATAGACACGTTAACAATCTTGTATTTGTCATCTGGTAACATTGACAGATACCCGTCACTAAAGTAGTAGTCGACTAATTGGAATATTGTTTGGCTGTTGAGAGTTGATACTTTTGCCTCCATTTTTTTATAGTGTGACAGTACTTACTGTTGCACGTGTTTTTGCATGACACTGTGAATTGAACCGTCGAACAGAGCGTGGACATTTTGCTGTAAGAAATAAATCGAAGAATATATAAACAATCTTGGTTTCATTTCTGAGTTGAGGTTGAGTTCCTACAGGTATATCATACACCCACATTTTGCCAGTTATGTTTAATTCCCACGAAGTTAACATGCAAAGACGCCTGACCTACCTCCATCTTTTGACATGAAAACGTCTTTTCGCTCGGAGTACTTACTGGTGGTAAGTTCAATATTTCTGACAGACAAAAACATGTAAGATTTCAACCGTTAATTACTGCGAGACTTTTAATTTTAGAGTAATGGTTAAGCATTGAAAAGATAAGTCATATTTATAACAGTTTTAAGGCCGGATATAATTTGCGAATGACGTCACACTGCGAGTGCACGTGCAAGCGCGCGACCCTCTACTTTTCACTGTGTCGAAATAACAAATCACACACATGCACATCAAATAAACAATGACCTATCAATTTATTTCCATCATTTATATACTTTTTTACATCAAAAAAATACTGAGTGCACAGCAAATTAACCAGAGCGTACATACATAATACTCAGACTCATAGCAAAATGACATGGTGACTAATATTAACTCCGAGGTTTGGTTTGGTTAGGTTACTTTAAACCCTTTACACATAAATAGGAGCTCCGTTCTAGGATGCAAGAGGGCACGAAGGTTAAGTTAAAATAATTTGTTTTCTCAAGAATGATAAAAAGTAAGGTAATAAGGTTTTAAGGAGTTGAGTATTTTGCTGTGCAATCAGTAATTTTGATTGGAATTCGGATTATTTTTGGATACAAAAAGTAATATTTTGATTTGCGTTTAAATACTACCCAATAACAATTAGTATAGCGAAAAAACGTGTTTAGCTAGATCAGTTATTCTTGTTGTGTTTGTCAAGAGTTGATAAAGAACTACCAAGATCTAAAGAGAAACAATAGAAATATAGGCCAAAATGGGGTTAAAAAAAATAAAATTAAAAATTAAAATGATGTTGACAATATCAAAATAATGTCAGATGTCGTCTCATATCTCAGTAAATCTGCTCAGAAATTAAAAAAAAACCAATCTAGGAAATCTTGTATCAAAATGAATGCAATGAGCTTAAAAATTCTATTGCTGAGCAAATACAATACACAGGCAGTTTCAGAAACCGTAATCAAATCTGTTGAAAATAGCAAAAAAGTTTAAGATGTCGTCTCATATCGGCCGTAAATCTGCTCAGAACTGAAAAATATCATAATCGGTGAAAGCTTACTTTACAAGGAATGCAATGAGCCTACTAAGTCTAGTGTCGAGCAAAAACAATGGCTACGGCAGTATCGAAAACGTAGTAAAACTTCAATCTGTTTTCACGAAAACAAACGGCGCGAACTCAAACTGTGATTACTATTTTTTTTTTATGCTTTGCTTAAACAAAGCTAAATTATTTTATTCATATAGTCTCTTCCAAAGTATCTGATGAAAATGTAAAAGAACCGGTCAAGTGCGTGTCGGCCCACGCACAATGAAGGGTTCCGTAGTTTGTATGAATTAATTGTATCCCAAGAACAAATATTACATTGTAGTTGAAAAACATATTCTCCCCATTCCAACTGCAAATGAAAGTTGTTTGTACGAACAATATTGAGAGATTTACCATGTTATTTTAAGACCATAGACTTCTTATAGGTTTTCCTGTAATCTCTGTAAATTACAGGAAAAAAATACAGAAAATAGTTAGTAATACTTATGTATAGATCTATTTTCTGTATTTTTTTTTAATTTTAGGCTCAGTAGTTTCGGAGATATAGGGAATGGTCAATTTTCGTCTATTCTCTTAAGTAACTTAAAAAAAATATATTTATAAAAATATTTTTGATAACGTCACAGTAAAAGGGTTTACTGTGAGGGTATCAAAAACATTTTTTGTATGACGTTTGATCGTGTGACATACACGGTACAGTTCACAAAACTTTGTTTTTTATTTGCCCCCGAAAATTGACCCAGTATTCAAAATCCATTTATTTGCGTTACACGTCCGTGCTTGGGTCACAGAAATTCATAAGTGTACCTGGCTGTGACTGACGGACAGACAGGCAGACATACGAATGATCCTATAAGGGTTCCGTTTTTTCCTTTTGAGGTACGGAACCCTAAAAAAGATGAGATACAAAGTTGAAACCTTCTTAATACAGATGAATGTGTTACAAAATATATATGTTTGTCCGTCATATAAATTATTAAAATATATCGGACACGTATTTTTTCTTTTCTACGTAATCAAAAGGTTACGGCGATACATTGAGTTAAAATGTGGCATGACGTCACATCTTGGTAATAAGGCGTGACGTCATGCCACATCTTAATTTAATAAGTAATTTTGTATTAATATGATAAAGCAAAAAATACGTGTCTAATATATTTTTTTTATTAACTGACTGACGGACTAAATAGAATTTATTTATTTTTTACCCAGGCATCATCCCTATTCCCTTTAGTGAGTGATTGCGTGAGAATTAAACCTGAACAGGATTTCTTTAAACTTTTATCCAACACTTTTGGAATAGCTTTAGTGATCAAAAAAACTCTATTTATAAAGTAGAATTGTCATTCAATTCGAGGTTCTAACAGACAGAATGAGGTTAACGCTAAACATCAGGTGTGCTATCCTTGTCACTTTAACGACAATGGACAGAGACAACACTACATTATTCACGGCTATTTTAGACTTTCATGAATATGAAGACAACGCTGTTAATATCACAATAGCTTAAGCAACTGCATTAGTACCGAGACTTGCAGATCATAAATTGTAAGCTTAACAGCAACAGCTTGCAAGCGCATTACAAGTTATATTTGTCAAGAATATGCTTAGCTGCTAAGGCTAACTAAGTAATATAATATACAGTGTGTTAACCAACAGAGGGCGTTCCCGTTAACCCGCAATAGTATAGCATCCATACATGCTAAAAAAAATATTACCATTCGAAAACAAAATGGTTTTTATTTTTTTTAATATTAAAATATTCACTAAAAATGTTAAATTGATACGTAAAAGAAACACTCTGTACACGCGTACTTGAAGGACGGAAACATCGCAATTTAGTTTTTATTTTTAGTGAATATTTTTATATTTTTTTGAATATTTTAGCATTTTTAGTGAATATTTTAATATTAAAAAAAAATAAAAACCATTTTGTTTTCGAATGGTAATATTTTTTTTAGCATGTATGGATGCTATACTATTGCGGGTTAACGGGAACGCCCTCTGTTGGTTAACATACTGTATAATAATAATAATTTATTGAAATAGTATGTTTACAAAAAGTGTACATATGTTGCAGTATATAACATTAATCTAGGCTTATAATAGTATTATAATAATCTAGGTAAAAACTATGTTATGAATTTTTTTTTTTTTTTTTTTGTAAATATTGTTTATTTTATTTCAAACAGAAACTAGATTATATGTACAAGCTAAAACTAAAAGATATATATGTATATTATGTACAAGTATATAAAAATCATAAAAATAAAAAGGTGACAAGCTCATAGGGCATCAAAAAATTCGTCCGCATCGCTGTCAATGGTAAAAGTGCCCAAAAGGCTGGCAGCATTGCCACGTTGGATAGCAATGCTGATTCTTTGGGCTAAAAATAGGCCAGCCCTCTGGTCACGTGATGAGTCGACCAACCGCTTGGCGATGTCCCGAAATACTCGATGAGCACTCGGACCCCAAGGCCCTAGAGTTTCAACCCCAAACGGTTCAAACTGAATGTTATGAATAATATAAGATTACAGTTGCAAAATAAAATAAATAAATTAATAGAATTCTGAAGGTAATGTAGTGCGTTGCCCAAGCTAGGTTTATTTAAACCTGTGTTTCAGGCCATATCGAACGACAGTACTTTTCAAATAGGACAGTCATTGAACTTATTTAACATATGAATATTTTCAATATCTAAGCAGTAGCAATATTTTGCGTTACTTTATCTTAAGTTTAAACTAGACGTATAGGATATATACATGTAAGTAAATACAGTTAAGTCGGCTATTTTATTTAAGCACCTCTAGAAGTTTTTCCGTGTCTGAGTAATTAAGTTGTGATAAATAAGTAGTTTGCAAGCAAGAAATGTTTTAATAGCACGATTGTGTTGAAACAAAACAATACTGCCGAACATGGTTTATCGTTTATTGTATATTTTAAACTAGCTGAACCAACAGACATTCCTCTGTCCTTGGATCGGGAGTCTTGAGTTGATACAAATATACCATAGAAAAAAGAAACTTTTCCAATATTTCTTTCCATAAAAACCTCATTCGGAGACCTTCGGACATTTTAAACAAAACTAGCCAAATCGGTCCAGCCGTTCCGAAACGGAACCCTTATAAGATCACTCGTGTGTCTGTCCGTCTGTTACAGCCAATTTGCTCCGAATCTAATGGTACGTTTATCTATTACTATGACTTAAGAGGATTGTGAAGTGCCGATACGCGGCGCGATTCTTG
Source organism: Dicycla oo (assembly GCA_948252095.1). Lineage (NCBI taxonomy): Eukaryota > Metazoa > Arthropoda > Insecta > Lepidoptera > Noctuidae > Dicycla > Dicycla oo. The sequence continues at coordinate 21,217,651 of OX411733.1, forward strand.
GAGGCAATTACCTACATTTCATATAATTATTTACATAAATACTGTTTCCGGTGATAACGTTTTCACCCCCCTAAACCTTTACAAAATGAGACAATTTTGGTCTCATTACATTCAGTACACTTTAATCTAGGTCTGTATGTTTGTCTTTTTTAGTAATTCAATTTAATTTAATTTAAAAAAATAAAAATGCTCGAGTAAGTTTTTATGTCACAAATATAGATATTTAGATGCTAATAACTTATATCGTTTGCAATATTTCTTTATAATAAAAATGTACGGACATAGTTTTTTATGATACCTACAAAATTTCCTAAAATTATAAAAATTAGACTATGTGTACGGGGAGAAAAACGTTATCTCTTTTTGTATGAAAATTTACAGCTTCACGATCCTCTTAAACACGGGCGTGTTACGTAATTACAGGAATTTTTAATATGAGGGTCACTTTAGGGAGAGATATAAGACAATGAAAAAAAAGTTTTGCACAATGACATATCAAATGAAATGGTTTACTGTGAGGGTCTCAAGTACATCTAAATAAATAAAAATGAAAGTCCTGACTGACTAACTTACTGACTGACTCATCAACGTCCAGCCCAAACCCTTGAACCTAGAAAGCTGAAATTTTGCACATAGGTTCTCTGTACATTGTAGACAAGGAATAATGAAGGACTTTCCGAAATTATACCTTTAAGGGAGTGAAATAGGGGATGAAAGTTTGTATGGAAACAATCGCGTCGGAAAGAAATACCTTTGTGAACTTACAAAAAGTACTAGGATTGCATGAATTCAAGATAGTAGCCTAAGTATGTCAATTCAAGACACGACACGTTGTGCACAATTTCTACGCAGTATATCTAACAAAAAGTACTAGGATTGCATGAATTCAAGATAGTAGCCTAGGTATGTCAATTCAAGACACGACACGTTGTGCACAATTTCTACGCAGTATATCTAACAAAAAGTACTAGGATTACATGAATTCAAGATAGTAGCCTAGGTATGTCAATTCAAGACACGACACGTTGTGCACAATTTCTACGCAGTATATCTAACAAAAAGTACTAGGATTGCATGAATTCAAGATAGTAGCCTAGGTATGTCAATTCAAGACACGACACGTTGTGCACAATTTCTACGCAGTATATCTAACAAAAAGTACTAGGATTACATGAATTCAAGATAGTAGCCTAGGTATGTCAATTCAAGACACGACACGTTGTGCACAATTTCTACGCAGTATATCTAACAAAAAGTACTAGGATTGCATGAATTCAAGATAGTAGCCTAGGTATGTCAATTCAAGACACGACAAGTTGTGCACAATTTCTACGCAGTAAATCTAACAAAAAGTACTAGGCTTGCATGAATTAACTATTCATTAATTAATCATTAGTATTGTGCTTCTAATAGGATTTAGATGACATTTGGCACACAGATAGTTATGGATGGATTAACACAGAATACTTTTTATCCCGATAGTACGTTTCCGTGGGTTAATTTCCAACTTCCACGCGTACGAAGCCGCTGGCAAAAGCTAGTCATCTATAAAAGAAATTCAAAAAGGTACCCAACAAAACTTTTCAAGAGCTATCTCCGCAAACTCCTCTTTGAGAGGTTAACCGCTCACCTTGTTAATCAATGGGCTGTACCAGTCCAGTTTGTGGCTAATGGACAGCCAACCTGTTGTCCATTTAACGAGTCTTTAAAAACCTGACGCATGAGGTGCAGTTTTAAAAATGGAAGCAACTGGTGGACCGTTTTTATGGACACACTTGTAATGCCGTTAAAAGAGAGCTGTAGTAAAAAATACGAGTAAAATACTTTTTATTTTTTGCTCAGATTTCCTTTACAGTACAGAATACTGAAAAGGTTTTATACAATGGGCAATCTTAAATTTTACTGGCTGATATTCTATCGCTCAAGCAAATATCGAACTACTTTTGAAAAAAAAAAAAGTAGTTCTAGTTTGTTTTAGGAGGAAGTCAGATTGAAGAGAAGATCCGTTTAAGAAGTGCGCGTTTATCCTAAGAAAATTTACTTTAAAAAAAGTAAAAACCGACTTCAAAAACATCAAACGAATAAAATAACTTTCATAAAAAGGGTTCTTTGAGAGGGTAGATGGCGCTAGTGCCGTGCATAACATCGTCTCTGTATTTTTATCGTAAAAAATACCTAAATCGCATCTAAATCAAGAAATATCTTTGAAATGTAAATATAATAGTGTAAAGAATAAGTACTATTGTTACCAGAGTGTTACGTGGAAGTTTAGTGTATAAAATACTAGTTTTAAATAAAATGACAACAGATGTTTACATCTATGATTGCGAACAAATATCGTTTAAATAATACAATAGCAGTGAAAATATCATTAAATATAAGTGAAACAATAAACTATTAATAAAATATAGTGTGTCTGTGAGAATTAAATAAAACTGACGGTTGCGGTAAAATTAATTACATATTGAAATGTGCGTCCTAACGATCGTTTAATGTAATGAAACGACTAAAAACAGACCATTATTTCAACACTCTCACCTAACTGCTAGTTGGCGTAGTGGATACGTCGGCGACCTTGTGCGCTTGATGTCTCGAGTTCCGGCCTCAACTTACATCTAACGCTTTTTGTGTTTTAAAAAAATTCCCGTCGCCATTCTCCGCATTTCCTTCGCATTAACCTAGTATAACACAAGAGATTGGTAAGTGGTGTCTACGTAATAATTAGTATAATGGATAATAATGAGCAGCAGAATGTAACGTTCCGACGCATGAGGCGATCTATATCATTACACGAAATATCTAACACAACGATATTTGACTCAACAGTGTTAAGTTTGCCGGACACCTCTATTAATACGCACAAATCCTGTTGTGAGGACTTGCGATATAAGGTTGAGACATTAACAGAAAATCTTGTAACTGCGACCAATGAAATAGACAACCTACATGATGAAATTAGCAGCCTAAAAAACGAATTGGCTAAGTATTTGAAGGTAATAGAAGTATATAAAAAAATAGATTGCTCTGATTTATCAAAAACCCTATCAAATAGAAAGAAGAAAAGGCTATCCATGCCTGAGAAGAACAGAGCAACTCCAATAACTTCGTCCCCTACACAAAATGTTGCAGTATCCCCAGTAACTGACTAATATGATTTGAATACTGAGTCTCCTGCTATTAATAATATGCTGACAGACGGCACTACAGCATCAGCAGCTATCGTGACCCCAGGACTTGTAAATAATATGACCAGCGCTAGTACTCTTTCACAGGAATGTATGCCCACTATAAAGACGACTTCTACCCACAAAACCATACCTATGCAACAGAAGAAGGTCATTGTTTTAGGTGATGATCAAGGGCGAAATATTCGATACACCTTGCAAGCCCTGCTAGGCAATGAATTTCAAGTATTATGCTTCTGGAAACCTGGTGCAAAAACAACTGATGTCTTAATTAATTCTTATAACTTTGATTCACTAACGAAAAATGACTATGTTATTATCTTGACAGGTACTAATGATACCAATCCTCTGGATTTTCAAATTGACCTCGGTGTTTGGTTTAAAAGTGTTAAACATGCTAACATTATTGTATCAGAAGTCCCTTACAACAATCATTTAAATGAACGGTGCTTGAATAGTTCGTTACGCCACGTATGTAATAAATATAATGGTATATTTGTGAATATGGGATATAGTCAATCTGTACCACGAAGACAGCGCCATCTTACTGTTAATATTTGTAGATACCTACTGAAAGAAATTTTACATATTGATTTTAAAACTAAATTTTTAACATATACTGAGCAAAGTCGAATTCTCACTAAGCTTAAAACTGACCAATCAACTCAAACTTCCAACATACCTGGCGCCGTTGTTATTGCTGACTGTGACAAATCCACTCAAACTTGTGACATTTCTGATGACAATATTATTAACCGCAGCTTGTCTAAAGCTGGTAGTAGCAATTGTTTTCGTGTATAAATACCTAAATATCTTCCATCAAAATGTTAATGGCTTAATTGGTAAGTCGGACCTACTTACACTCCATTTAGAAGAATTATGGGACAAGGGACAAAACATTGACTTATTATGCATCACTGAACATAATATGTTGAATGGAGATCAGTTCCATCTATCTATCCCTAACTACGAATTAGCTACGTTTTCAATGCGGAATACTAGGCGTGGTGGTTCTTGCATCCTTGTAAATCGTATGCAGAAGTATAAAAAGGTTGACTTAAGTAAATTCTATGTAGCTAACGTCCTTGAATGCTGTGCAGTAGAATTAATGTTACATAATTTAGTAGTGATTTGCATCTACAGACCACCCAAAATTAAGAATGACTGTTTAGAACTATTTTTTGCTAATTTGAATGGTATTTTACGAATGTGCAGCCTCGGTGATTTAAAAAAAGTGGTTATTTGTGGTGATTTTAATATAGACACTTTGACACAATCAAAACAATCTAATAATTTTCAAACTCTCCTTCTAAACTATGGCTTAAAAATCGGAATTCATCAGCCTACACGATTAGCTAGTGGTAAATGCATAGACAATATTGTTCATAACATCAGAGGAAGCAAGTGTGCAGTACTTGATCTTGCGCTATCTGATCATACTGCCCAAGTTATCAAATGCCCTGTGAAAAAAACTTGTTCCATTAAGCATTGGTATGCTCTAAAGCGCGACTATTGCCAAGAAAACATAACAAAATTCATTGATTCTCTTCATAGTCTTGGTTTTAGTGAAGTCTATTTATCCGACAATCCTGAGGAAGCGTTTAACTGTTTCTATGACCTATTTGTACTTTTTTATGACCTCTGTTTTCCTTTAAGGAAAGTAAGAATCACTCAGCGTAAAAAATCTAACTGGATTTCCAAGGGAATTAGGCTCAGTAGTAAGCGTAAAAGAGAAATGTTATGGCAATACAGGCGAGCCCCTACTTCTAAAAATAAACTATTATTAAAGCAATATACTGCTCGCTTAAAGAAGATAATAACGTTGACCCAAAAAACTCAGAATGATTTTCACATAAATTCGGCCAGGAATAAATCTAAAGCGACTTGGAGCATTATCAATAAAAATAAGATTAATTATCCTAGAGAAAATATACCTGAATATGTAACAATAAATGACAATAAAATACGTAAACCTAGACTAATTGCACAAGCTTTTAATGACTATTTTATAGACGAAATTAAACCGAATAATTCTACTCCTTCCTATACAAATATTGAGACTAATTGTAACTCCATATTTATTCCTCCTACAGTACCAGACGACATAGTGGCTATAATTCGCGCTCTAAATAATACCAATAGCCATGGATATGATGGCATCATTACGAAAGTGGTCAAATATGTAGCACCATTAATAGCACCTGCTATGAGTTATATCATCAATCTTTGCATTGAATATGGCCATTTCCCGGACAAATTAAAAATTACAGTTATTAAACCTATTCATAAAAAAGATGATAAAAGTATTATGGATAATTATAGACCGATAGCACTTATTCCTATTTTTTCCAAAATTATAGAAAAGGTGATATACAATAGCCTGTCGTCGTTTTTTGAAAAGCATGATCTCATAGTCAAAGAACAATTTGGATTCAGGAAAGGTAAATCCATTAATATGGCGATCTATGACGTGATCCATAAAATTGTTTCTTGTGTTGATGCTAGAACTCCAGTGGCGGCCTTGTTCATGGATATGTCTAAAGCATTTGACCATGTAGATCATGGTATACTGCTAAACAAATTAGAGCGTTATGGGATTAGAGGAACTGCATTAAACCTATTACAATCTTATCTCTCTAATCGCACTCAAATCACGACGCTTGATAGGCTATGTGCGAGCTCTAAACTTGAAAGAACATACATGTCACGTCCTAGAAAAACTACTTACGGTGTTCCCCAAGGTAGCATTCTTGGCCCTCCATTATTTAACATTTACATAAATGATATGCCTAAAGTCAGTAAACATCAGATGGTCTTATTTGCTGATGACAGCACTATTTTATTCTCTAGTAATGACATCAATATTCTTGAAAATGACATAAATGACGATCTTAAAAGTATAATAAATTGGTTAGTTAATAATAATCTACACATAAATCTTAACAAAACTAAGATAATGACATTTAACCAAAGAACAAATAAACCGGAACTTAATATCAAATATGGTAACGTATCAATCTCGGAAACTGACATAACAAAATTTCTGGGCCTTTACATAGATAGTCATCTGACTTGGAAACATCATATCGACGCTTTGTCAAAGAAGCTTAGCCAATTTGCGTATGCTCTCTACAAACTATCAAAAACGGTAAACCGCGTAACAGTACAAATAGCTTATAATGCTTATGTGGCTTCTAGCATTAGGTACGCTATCATTTTCTGGGGCAACTCCACTGACAGAGACGTTGCTTTTAAAGCTCAGAAGAAATGCTTGCGATCGTTTACCAAATTACAATCGATTGATAGTTGTAAACCATTGTTTAAGGAACTTAGTTTGCTCACTCTACCGTCTATGTACATATTTGAAATGGGAGTGTTTGTTCGCTGTAACCTGCATTTATTTGAAAAACTGCGCTCTCGCCGTTATCAGAATACCATTCATGTTACCTCTCATAAAACAGCATTTTTCGGCAAAAGTGTGTTAGGTATGGCTCCAAAAATATATAACAGTATACCAGCAGCTATTAGAAATATAGAGTGTCGGGGATCTTTTAAGAGGTCTTTGTTTAAATTCCTTGTAGATAGATGTTACTACTCCATCACTGAGTTTACTGCTGATAAACAGAGGTATGACGATTCCGACTTGCTAATTAAACGCTTATGATTTTATTTATTGATTAAGTATGAATGTGTTTATTAACTAAAATTGTAATGACCTGTATACCTAATTGACCTATTACTAATTGACATACTTAAAATTATATATTTTTTTTCTTTTTGTAATCTATTGACATTCCACCTTAAATTGCAATTGCTTGTCTATGATCAGATCAGATTACCGTGTGTGAACAATGTCCCAGGTTATTATTATTATTATGATTATTTTGTACGCCATATATTGGCAAAACATAGTGCACATGTTTTAGACAATATACAACCATTAACCATACCTATGTTTTACAAAATAAATGATTGATTGATTGATTGATTGATTGAAAAAACTCAACAGCTTCTGAAGTCGGTGCCAAACTATTAGTACATTGAAGTACTGAAGACACCGACTTCAGAATCTGTTAAGTTTTTTTATGAAAGTTATTTTATTCGGTTCAGGTTTTGAAGTCGGTTTTTACTTTTTTTGTAAAGTGAATTTATTTTTCCATTTTTAGTTGAATATACAAAATACCATATGCTAAAGACGAACGAAAAGAAAAATCATCAAAATCCGCTTAGAAATGCCGGACATACAGTACATTTATGCATATAACTTCGTACCTAAGAATAATTACCTAATGTATTATAAACTAAAACCTTCCTAAAAGTATGTAGACCACGTTAATGAAAGAATCATCAAAATTGGATACTGAATGACAAAAACTCATCATCTGCCTAGCCTTTTCCCAAGTATGATGCAGCTGAATACCAATATTTGACATGGAGTGACAGCCTAACTGACCTCCACAATCCAGTTACTGGGTAATAAATACAATACCCATTGGTAAGACTGCTTGTCAGAATTTCGGGCTTCTGACGACCAGTAAAGACTGTCAAAGATCCACGAATGACGGCCGCTTAACCTGAACGATCGACCCGTGCGGCTGTTATTTGTTAGCCACGAGCCCCCCCCCCCCCCCCCCATCATAAAATAATGTGCACAAACAAAAACTTCACATACACTTACTTAATTTACTTAATTAATAATGGTCTCCACACGGTGACATAAAAGCTATCTCTTCGAAATGGCCGCTCAACAAAACTTTCTCTAATAAACTTGCAGAACAGTTTATTCATAGATTATTCTATATTACATTCACCAACAGTTTCCTGCTTGACACCTAGTATTTTTTTTTATTTTTTATTTGTGATGGGTTTGCTCTTGACTCTAGTCTAGGTCAGAGGTGACAGAGACAAAGTCGACGATGGAGTGAGCTTACCCAGAAGACGCCTGTTCACTCTCACTTTGAAGAGATTAGGGTTGTATACGTTCGGAAACACAGACGCAGGTAGTGAGTTCCACTCATTTGCTGTGCGCATTATAAAAGACATTTGGAAGCGCTTATTGCGAATTGGTGGAATAGCAACCAGGTAGGGATGGTAACTGGCAGTGCGTCTAGATGTGCGATGGTAGAAGGGGGCCGGTGGAATGAGGTCGTGGAGTTCTCGGGCACACTCTCCGAAGTACAATCTGTAGAAGACCAACAAGCAGGCAACCTTGCGGCGATGAGCCAAGCTATGAAGCTTGGCATCCACCAGTTTTACGTTGCCAAGTATACCATAACTTAAATCTATAGTGAATTAAGCTTGGATTAATTTAGCTAAATTGCATGGAACGCTGATTGAACTTGGTTGCATTGTTTTAGGCTATCTAAATTATATCGTTTTGATTAGTACCTATGTATGTTTTGTATAGCTACTGGCTGCTTTATTATACTGCGTTTCAGATAATTTAGTATTTTTGGAAACGTTTAGGAGAGGGCTTGTAGTCAAAGAAATGGGAATTAATCATAAATAGACATCACATAACACCGTGCCCGTAATCTATAAAAGGTTTTTTTTTTTAATTTATTTAAAGGGCTTTGTCGCTTAGCGACCACATCGCCCAGTGCAGAAAAGTACAAAATTGTTATTTTCTACCTTATGACTAACTTGTACATTGTTTAGCCTTATCGGACACTGGAAAAGCAAGGAGCAAGGATTGTATTACAGGTTACGCAGAGCTGTTACTACAGCTCTGCGTAACGGGGAAACTTACATCTGACCAATTTGAAAACAAAATCCTGTGCATACGATGACCTCATCTGTTAGCAAGCGTTACTATAGCAGCCGAGTGCTGCAAGCAAGAATAGTCCTTACGGTGGGTATAAGTTTTCTCGATTGTACATATAGTACCTACACCCACATGTCGCCAGTAATGTTTAAGTCCTATGTAATAGGTGGCGAGCCTATTGCCATCAACCGGGCATTAATTCAGAATCTGGGCTCCTACTGAGAAATTCCTAACAACACTTTGCCCGACCTGAGAATCGAACCCAGGACTCCATGCTCAGCGATAGCGCTTGCGATCACTACGTCAACGGGTCAGTCACAAATAAACATAAATAAACACAAATACCGGAGCTTGTGGCTAAGTAATAACAGCCGCACGGGTCGATCCATAGGTTAAGCTACGCTTGCCGGGGTTGGTCAAAATCAAAATCAAAATCAAAAGTCATTTATTCAAACTAGGCTGAGAATCAGCACTTTTTGAACGTCAAAATTACATAAGACAGTCCCTCAAAACGCCCGCCCTTCACCACTTCCTAGTGCTTTAGCTGGGGAGAAGAAGTGGCGCAACAAACTCCCCAGCAGCACAGCTCTCTGTTCAGTTTAAAAAAATGATTCTATATAACACTGCGCATAATAATTTAGGTACATTACGCAACACAAAACATTAATTTAAATTATTTGCTATAAGTAAGCTAGCACACGCTAATATACAAAAAAAAACGAAAACTATACTCAAGCAGAAACAAAATACAAAACTAAAAACGTAAGCAGAACTTTATACCTAAATAAAAGCCTCCAGTAATAAAGGGCGTGCCCACTTACATATAGCCGTACATGTAGTCGTAACTCAAATAGGCAGTCGCTCCATGTAAAATACTGGTATTCAGCTGCATCCGGTTAGACTGGAAGCCGACCCCAACATAGTTGGGAAAAGGCTAGGCAGATTGATTTGTAGTCGTAACTCAAAGTCATCTGTGACTTTGAGTAATGATAAACTAGGACCATCGAAGCAAAATCAACAACGAGTTAAGTTACTAATAACAAAACAAAACCAAGGTCAACAAGACGACCTGTCACCACAAGCAGCACCCGTTTACGAGTATAACGCAAAGATCAGTCATTACCCCCCTCGCCATATTTGAGGGAACGAGACAACCCGACCCCCGACGCTACCGCAAGCAGTGACATCTAAGTGAGCATGACGAACTTGCTGCCGGTTACTCGGGCAAGAAAAACTATGATCAATTGTCGAGGTCACTAGCTAACCACATACTGCAATACCACTCATAAAAAAATAAATATTTAAATGAGTAGATTATGTCAATAGTGTGAAAGGTCAGTGGATGGGTGACCATCTTTATATACCGAGACTCCTCCGTGCCTCGAAAAGCACGTTAAGCCATTGGTCCCGGCTGTCATTCGTGGATCTTTGACAGTCGTTACGGGTCGTCAGAAGCCCGAAAGTCTGACAACCAGTCTTTCCAAGGGGTATCGTATTACACCCAGTAACTGGGTTGTGGAGGTCAGATAGGCAGTCGTTCCATGTAAAATACTGGTATTCAGCTGCATCCTGTTAGACTGGAAGCCGACCCCAACATAGTTGGGAAAAGGCTAGGCAGATTGATTGATACACAAATACCGATATTATTAATACACTTCTCTAATTCTTACGAGGAATGCAGATAAAATGCTAAGTATTTGGTTTGGAGAATTCGACGGTATTGGGAATTGACTGTAATCGGCACTGGGCTCACCAACCTGGCTTCATAAATGCTGCAATAATGACAAATCTAAACTATACTTTAAACAGGTAAATTGTTTGTTTAACAAATTAAGACGCAGATATAACGGTTGCTAATTGCCTTGAGTGGTTAGCTTGCGTGTTCTGTGCTGAGCTCACGCAACGCGTCGTACGTCCAGCCAGTAATAAGACTCGCCCATCAAGGAGTGCTGTCCCAAATTAGACCCATTATTAATTTATTATACCTAATTAAATAAAAGGTATTTTAATAAAACATGTATACTAAACGATAAATAGCTAAATTATAGTTAAAATGTAACATATATTTTCTTCTAAACCATTAACGTTTAGATGTGATATTTAGTTTAAAATCATGAAAAGTCGACTATCGTATCTCTCAGAGGGGCTCGTGGCTAAATCATAACAGCTGCAAGGGTCGATTGAAGGTTAAGCCACGCTTGCCGCGGTCAGTTCATGAATGTTGCATGATGGTCACCCAGACATTCATTACATTTCGGGTCCCCTCCGTGTCGCGAAAAGCACGTGAAGGGCCGGTTTTTTGATCCGTAGTTAACTCAACCAATGTTTAAACAAAGTAAATATTGGTTGAATTTTGGCTCAATGTGAATGGCTAAACATGAATGTATTCATGTTAAATGGCATTTTGGCAAATACATTTAGCTAAAATTCAACCATTGAATGAATACATTCATGGCGCCACCATCGAGCATAAAACCCAAACTGCGGTCAAAAAACTGGGCATCCTAAACAAGGTGAAGCGATACTTTACGCCTGGACAGTTTTTAACTCTTTACAAAGCGCAAGTCCGATCCTGCGTGGAGTATTGCAGTCACCTTTGGGATGATTCAGCTAAGTACCAACTAGCCGCGCTTGACTCGGTGGAACAAAGAACTAAGAGGCTCATTGGCGACGTAAAACTGGTGGATGCCAAGCTTCATAGCTTGACTCACCGCCGCAAGGTTGCCTGCATGTCGGTCTTCTACAGATTATACTTCAGTGAGTGTGCTCATGAACTCCACGACCTCATTCCACCGGCCTCCTTCTACCATCGGACATCTAGACGCATTGCCAGTTCCCATCCCTACCTAGTTGCTGTTCCACCAATTCGCACTAATCGTTTCCAAATGTGTTTTATAACGCGCACAGCAAAAGAGTGGAGAGAGAGAGAGAGAGAGAGAGAGTTTTTTATTTGCTTAAACATGTGTGTGTACATACTTAGAAAGTGCATACAAGATGATACAATAAATTAAGTGCAAACATGTTTCTCACTACGTGACGTGCAAAATAATAGATTTATAAAGTAAAAAAAAATAAAATAACAAAATATTAAAAGTTGTCTTACTTATTATTAATGGCTTATTAAAATTATAGAATAAATTAACATTATTATAGAAATAGCTCCAAATTAATTTAATTACTTATGTCAAGACGAATTCCTTTTCATTAAGAAACTCAGTAACGCTATAATATGCTCTGGCGGTCAAAAAAGTACGAATTTTATTTTTAAACATAGATTGAGGTAGTTCTCTCCAACTTTTAGGTAGTTTGTTATAAATGACTGGAGCCATACAGTACACACTTTTACGCATTAGGGTTGTCTTAGCGGATTGGAGACAAAGATGACCATTGTCACGTCTATTGCGTGGGAATATGTCGGCTAGACGCTTATAGTAATGCGGATTCGACTTAACAAACACAGCCACTTCTAATACTCGTATGTACAAGCACGGTAAAGTTATCTTGTAATTTTTAAAATAAGGCACGCAGCTATCGGTCCTTTCAAGTTTAAACATCGCCCGTAAACATCTTTTTTGAGACTTGAATGCTGATTCTTTTTCAGTCGAGTTACCCCAAAATAGCCCATAGCGTAGATGGGATTCTACTAAACCATAGTACGCTGTAAGTAGAGCATCCGTATATAATACGAATGAAAGTGTGCGTAAAGCGTATGCAGATATACTAAGTTTTTTACATAAAATCTCAATATGTGCTTTCCAGTTAAGGTTTTTATCAATTTGGAGGCCAAGACATTTTGTAGAGTTTACTTCTTCTATGTTTTCATTGCAGTGTTGTATGTTTAGGTTCATGCTAGGTACCCGTTGCGTTAAACTACCCCTTCGTTTTTTTTATGTTTATTTTCAAATTGTTTTCTTGCATCCATTGTATAGCCGATTTTAAGGAATTATTAATAGCATTCTCATACGTCTCTACACTTTTACAAGGTATTGTCAAAGTACTGTCGTCCGCGAATAGGGTCATCGGTTCTTCAATGCATTTAGGCAAGTCATTAATGTATAATATAAAAATAAATGGTCCTAACACGGTTCCCTGTGGTACCCCATGTTCTATTTCACGCCTTGACGATCGATAAATCTCTTCTTTCTTTTTTAGGGTATTGATATGTCTGATTTCAGTAATTTGATTTCTATGTCTTAAATATGATTCAATTAAATTAAGGACATTGCCTCTTATGCCATAAGCTTCCAACTTTTTTAAAAGTGTAGCATAATGTACGTGGTCAAATGCCTGGGTCATGTCACAGAATATGCCACAGACTGGGTTTCGTTTGTCAATATTGTCAATAACATTATACAAAAAGTCATATATAGCCATATTCGTAGTCCTCTGTTGTCGAAAGCCCTTCTGTTCATCACATAATTTTTTTTTTTTTAACGAATTGAGACAGTTCTTTATATATAATATATATCGGACTGGCCTGTTGGTCTAGTGGTTAGTGGCCCTGACTGCTATGCCGGAGGTTGTGGGTTCGATTCCCACCCAGGACAAATGTTTGTGTGATGAGCATGATCATTGTTCTGTGTCTGGGTGTAATTTATCTATATATGTATGTATTTAGAAATATATAAGTATGTTTATCAGTTGTCTAGTACTCATAACACAAGCTCTGCTTAGCTTGAGGCTAGACGGCGTTGTGTGATAGTTGTGGAATATTATTATTATTATATTTCTCAAATATTTTTGATATGACTGGAATAAGTGCAATAGGCCGGTAGTTTTCCATTAGATCTCTATTTTCTTTCTTAAAGAGAGGTTTTATGATAGATGTTTTTAATGCAGACGGATAGACACCCGCGGTTATACTTAAATTTATTACTTAAATTTATTGACTTAGATGTTCACATATTTCCGCCGATACATGTTTTATTACTTTACTGGAGATATCATCATAGCCTAGGCTGCCTGTATTGTTTAAAGACATTATAATTGTATGTATGTTTGGTGGTACGCTGGGTGCCATGAACATAGATTTGTTGTTCCAATCTGATTTTTGACAATTAGGATTAATGGCAACGTGTATTTGTGGTTGGATTTTATTAATGAAATAGTCATTAATGCTTCCAAAATGTGGAACTCACTACCTGCGTCTGTGTTTCCGAGCGCATACAACCCTAATCTCTTCAAAGTGAGAGTGAACAAGCTTCTTCTGGGTAAGCTCACTCCATCGTCGACTTTGTATCTGTTGCGTCCAAACTAGAGTCAAGAGCAAACATATCTTAAATAAAACAAATAAAAAATGTTTAGCCTTTCACATTTAGCCAAAATTCAACCAATATTTACTAATCATTGTTGTTTAACCATTGGTTGAGTTAACTACGGATCAAAAAACCGGCCCTAAGCCGTTGGTCCCGACTGTCATTCGTAGATCTTTGACAGACGTTACGGGTCGTCAGAAGCCCAAGTAAAAACAATCAGTCTTACCAAGGGGTATCGTGTTACCCAGTAACTGGGCTGTGCAGATCAGATAGGTAGTCACTCCATATAAAATACTGGTATTCAGCTGCATCTAGTTAGGCTGAAAGGCTTTTTCCAACTATGTAGGGTTCGGCCCTATAGTTGTGAAAAGACTGGGCAGATTGATTGATTAGTAACAGGCAATCTCTGGAAGAACTGATCACTAGTTTGTAATTGGTTGTTACGGACAGCCATTGAAATACTAGTGCTGTGACATTCTGGCCATTCTTTGGTGATTTGAGTTAGTAACTGGTTAGTGCTCATACACAACAACGTCAAGTGTCATCGGCAGAGGCGATTGCAGCTGTCAATACGCGTCGACGGCCGCCGTCGACTTGTCGGCGGCTACCGTCGACAACATGGCACTCGTATATTTGAGCACTGTACCACAGATTCATACAGATGGGACACTCCGCAGCTTAGGTATGAACGGCGGGCCTATCTCACTGGGCCAATTCAGAAGACTGCCGCGGTCAGAAGCTATAAGAGTTACGCGTTAGAAAGAGAGGCAAATTTTAGGTGAATATATCTGTAGGTAATAAGCGTTGTGCGACCTGAATTGCAGTTTTTTGTGTCGTAGCAAGAGTCGCTTTTTATTTAAATAGTTTTACGGAGTGTCCTGTCTGTATTAATCTGTAACTGTACTCAAATACACGAGCGGCACGCTGTCGACGGCAACCGCCGACGCGTGTCGACGGCTACAGTGGCCTCTGCCGTTGACCCGTGCCGATCGTGTGTAAGAGCACTTATTTGTGACTAGCGTCGTGGACGAAGATCCACTTTCTCTAAACCCGTAGTTAGATAGTTAGTCTATCGGCTTTAGCTTGAAAACAAGGTAGGTATATCTACATAATTAAGCACGATTACGTTGAATCAGTAATCGCAACCCATAATTAACGCTCGCATCATGTAATCCGGTTACATCCGGCTTCAACCGGTTTCTTGGTTATTAAGGAGTTAATGAAGATTAATATGTGCAGTAGACACTATCTATGTCCAAGTCTTGAAAAGGAGGTTACTTTGGAAATGTGTTTTATTCAGAGTAGTATTGTGGAACCAAACTTAATGAGGGAGGTTCTCAATTATGTAGTATGTGTGACGGACGGGCGTGATCGCTGGATCGATAGGGTGAAAGGAGGGTGTATCCCTATACCAGGTTAGGCCTCCTAGCCCAAACGGCGCTCAGACTATCTGCAGACTGATGGCCGGCGTCTAAAAATTGAAGTCTTGACGGGGAAGGGTTTCTTGTTGATGATATAATAACAACTGCTTGATAAGTCTTCAGGAGTTTTCAGGAGACGACTTGCGTAACTCTTCAGGAATAAGTGTGGTACCATGCCGAAGGCTACGAAGCTATATTTTTTCCTGCGCGCTTAGGTCCCTCGAAACTTTACCTCAACGAGAGCCGCAAATTGTCTCCCGATTCAAGCTTTATTTTGACCAGATTTTTACTATTTTAGTTGTACAAATTCGCTTATAAATAGCTTAAATATAAAAATAATCATGACATGTTATACATTGCCAGAATTGTCATTAGATTACTCAGCGATTTAGATACTTGTAGTTTCTGTAACATTATCTACTGAAAATATTTTACAGTGTAAACACGCAAAAGTTAATTATTTTAATTAAATATGATTTTCCAAGTTGATTTATTTGTAAACCCATGAAGCTATTTCAGTAAACTAAACAGGTATCTCAAGCTGGTCTAATGACCTAGTACAATATGACAGTTACAATATCATAACTTTGTTTTTTAGGACGGGACACGCCCTGAAAGCCTAGATTGATAAAACAAATTAACAAAAAACAACAAACTAACATTTCCAACCCTAATAAACCCAATTAAGTAGGCTTTTCAGGAAGACTAGACGACTAATAGTACGTCCAGGGCTAGGTCTTTATCTAGGGTACCTGGACGCACCAACAAACTATAAATCGCGGCTATGTAGCCCACTTATTTGATGTTTATAAAGGTTGTAATTACGATTTCTTTAAGAAACACTATCACTTTCCAACTATAAAACACTATTGTTATTGAATTTAAATTATATAACAAAACTCAAAAAAAAAACTATAAACTCTGTTTGGTGACGTATCGTCGCGAACAGTATGAATATTTTTAAATAATACCAGCAGCTCTCCGCGGTTTCACTCGCGTAAGTCTCGAACCACTACGCATACAGGGATAAAAAGTATCGTTTGTGTTAATCCAGGTTATATAAACTATCTGTGTGCCAAACATCAAAATCCGTTCAGTATTTTTAACGTGGAAGAGTAACTATCATCCATATATCCAGCCTCAAAAACTTTCACATTTATATTACAACTAGCTTTTACGCTTGCGTTAATTTAGATTAGGTAGCGGTTTAGGGCGTGAAAAGGTATCAAGCAAACAAACTTACTTTCGCATCGGTATTATTATAGTTAGGAGGATGAAGAACCGGTCTATCGACACGAAATGTATTAGGTACTTAAATAAAAATAAAACACTTAACGCACTACTAAATTTTCTATAATAATATAATTCAATCACGATTCGAAAGACACGTGGCGCCATCTATTATCATAAGAACATTATTGTTGTTTTCCTCGGGAACAGTACTTTTTTTCGGGATGAAAGGTACCCTATGTCCGTTTTTGTACACCTGACAACGTATAAGCAAAATTTCAGGATGATCGAATCAGTGGTTTAGACGTGAAAAGGTAACAAACAAACAAGCAAAGTTACTTTCGCATTTATAATATAAAGTTAAGATAAAAAATATGTTCATTGATATTTTCGTCAATTATGGACCGATTTTAAAAATAATTTTTCATTTGGTAGAAGAAGCTTGCGCGGTGGTCCTATATAAATTTTATTAACTTTGTTTGGGCAGTTTTTGAGTTAGCTTCAATAATACGTATTTAATCCACTTTGAGTTTGTTGATGATGTTATAACTTCCTGTCTCTGTTATTTACATAGCTAGTAGTGGTATACGAATTTGTGTGGGGTAGATACCACAACTAAAAATGTAAAATTATACGACTTGACTTGAGAACCTCCTCCTTTTTTTCGTCGGTTAAAAATAAAAACTTTTTACAAAAAAAAATACTAATTTTCGAAGTCGCTGGTAAAAACGAAAATACAAAAGACGAAAACACTGACTTCCGAAATTAAAATTATTTTTCACTTTGTAGTGCTTTTATGGAAGTCGGTTGTTCTTTTTTGTAAATTTTTTTTTTTTCAGTTTTGTATAATAAAAAAACAGCCCGTCCTTAAAGGCACATTATGCACCGTCCCCTACTATGTAAGTTGGGTAGATAAATCATTGCAACAAAAGCCCCCAGATTTTTTGGATAATAATATATTTTAATGTGTAATTTAGTCATTTTCAAGTATTAATTTAAATTGCACAAGATAGATAAATAACAGTGATTTTACAAAATTAATTAAATTTCTCAGTAGTAGCTCGGGGTCTGTATTTATGCCACGGTAATGTTATCTACAGTATTCTTTCTTCATACAAACTGTTGGAACGCGAGTCATACCTATACGCCTTGAGTTTCCCGACTTAACCCCAGTTAACCCCAATTACATAATAAAAACATCGGTACAAAATCAATTTACTACGTTGGCGTTGGTTCGGCGACGTATTGCGCTGAGTCGTGGTGTCATGTAGCCTTCCACGAAAACGCCGATAAACGACACCCGTCGGCCAAAGTTCTTCCTTCATGAAAGTTTCCAGGTGATGAGTCCGAACCCGCACCAAAAAGATTTGACGTTAATCTTATGGCGCGACTCCAACTTCTCGACTCTTAATGTGAACTTGGTCTTCTTCCTGATGTACTCCACGACCTCCTCTACCTTCGTGGAGTGATGTAATCGTGACACGTACAGCTGCGTCGATGGAATAGCGGGACGCAGTGACATGTCGGGACCAGTCAATGCGGTACTGCATTGATTTCGACAAGCAGGCTTCTTCTTCTTCTTCTCCACGCGAATGAAGCCTTCTTCATCGAACTTTTGGCTTCTTACCGGTGGTAACGAGCTTCGAACTGCTTCGGAAGGCCTTTGGGCACCCCTTGGATGCCCCTGGTGATCATAAGCATTTATGTTGCTGGCTTACCAAAGAGTATCATGCTACCTACTAACTGGGTTGTGGAGGTTAGTTATGCTAGCTCCATGTAAAGTAAATCTATATACACATATATATTTGTAGAGAAATGTTATTACTCCATTAATAATTTTCGAAATGACCGATTATAGACCTTGACAGTTTGTTAATAAAATAAATTGAATTTTTACCATTTTAATTACATCGACTAAAACTACCATTTTGATTGTATTTTCATTGACATTTTCGTTGTGCTTTGACATTTAAATAGTACTTATTTTGAAATTTTAATTGTAATGTCGCTTTGATCTTATTTTTAACCGACTTCCAAAAGGAGGAGGTTATCAATTCGTCTGTATGTTTTTTTTTTTTTGTATGTTTGTTACGCGATTACTCAAAGACGGATGGACCGATTTGGAAAATTATTTTTTTGTTTGAAAGGGTATATTTTCGAGGTGGTCCCATATAAATTTTATTAACTTTGCTCGAGGAGTTTTTGAGTTAGCTTCAATAATGCGTATATTTCCCACTTATTTTATATGGATGTTGTGATGGTGTTTTAATAACTTCCTATCACTGTTATTTACATGGCTATATCTACAATTATTGTGCTCAATTATGTATTCGAATTTGTGTGGGGTAGGTTCCACAACTAAAAAGTGAAAAATAAAAACTTTTTAGCAAAAAATAAAACCGACTTCTAAAACAAAACACTACAAAGTGAAAAATAACTTTAATTTCGGAAGTCGGTGGCAAAAAACGAAAATACAAAACCAAAGACACCGACTTCCGAAATTAAAGTTATTTTTCACTTTGTAGTGTTTTGTTTTAGAAGTCGGTTTTATTTTTTGCTAATAAGTTTTTATGACTATTGTGCTTTTATTAATTGCATTTAATTGTATTTGGATATTGTGATCTGACTGCTATGTTTTTTTTTTATAATTGCATCCATACTGTATTCATTTTAATCGCATTAAACTATTCATCTTTATTTGATAATTGTAATTAATGTTCTTATTTTATAGCTTGCATAATAATGAAATCAATCAATGAATCAATGGATTCAATCATTTAAATTTTGCATGTCAAATCTTGGGCAGAATGTATGGCTCAACTTTAATTCTTCACGACCTTATTTGTATACCTGCATTCTAGCAAATAAATAATTTGATTGATTGATTCAGCTGCATCCGGCTAGACTGGAAGCTGACACCAACGTACTTGGGAAAAGGCTAGGCTGATTGATTGAATGATGTTCCTGAATTTGGGTGTAAACTTGGACTAGTTATTAATGGACTCGTTAAAAATTGCATATCAACAGGCTCGCTGCCTACTGGCGAAATGTAGGTACTTAAAGTAAAGTATAGTTAAAATCGCCAAAAGCGTACTTCTCTATATTAGCAGTGGCCTTTACCCTGAACTAGGACCAGAACTTGCAGATATTAATAACATCCCTAAGGATCAAACGCCTGACTAACTAAAAGCCTTTTTAAGCACTACCTGTTGCTCTATTCAATGTTGTAAAACCAATTCTACAGAAATCAGAAAGGGATTTCAATATAAAGAGCGCTTTCAAACACCTCCCTGGCTAATTTAACTACCGTTTTTTTTTTTAAATATTTTCTAGATAATTTATTTATTAAATAGTTGATGTTCGTGACTGGGGCTCGTGGCTAAGTAAAAAATAAAAATAAATTATATAAGTATTTCCGGTTAGAGGACATTTGACTTATCATTCCAGTAATTTAATCATTTATAACTTTTTCTTTTTAATTTAATGTAATCTATAATTCAATTTCTTACTATTATTTTGTATTTCTTTAATTCACTCGGACATAATATTGGTTTTATTGTAATATATGGATGCAATGTTATTATTTTTTATTAACATTTAAATCTTTATAATAGAATGTAGATTGTCTTTTTTTGTTTTGTATTGTTTTATGTATTCTTAATTTAATTATGTATTCAGAGCATGTGTAATTATTACTATTATCACTCGATAATGTGTAAGCTGTGGTTACCTGTAATTGAGTGTGCATTACAGGATATCGTATTTATTATACAAGTTATAATATTGTAAAAGAAAATTGTAATGTATCTCGTTGGTAATCCTTAAATAAATAAATAAATAACAGCCGTACGGGTTGACCTTCAAGGTTAAGCAACGCTAGCCGAGGTCAGCCAGTAGATGGGTGACCATCCATTACATACCGAGACCCCGTCCGTGCTTGGGAAGCCATGTTAAGCCGTTGGTCCCGGCTGTCTTTCGTAGATCTTTAACAGTCGTTACGGGTGGTCAGAAGCCCGAAATTCTGACAACCAGTCTTGCCAAGAGGTCAAATAGGTAGTCGTTCCATGTAAAATGCTGGTATTCAGCTGCATCAAGTTGGACAAGAAGCTGACCTTGGGGTCGGCACAGTTGGAAAAGGTTAGGCAGATGATGATGCTAACATCATCAATATGTTTCGATAAATCAAAACTTATTTATATGTTTAATTTATATGTAAGAAATTATTCAAAATTATTTTAAAAAGTTTGTTGTATGGCCAAGTCGCGTTATTTGAGTTCGAAGATTAAAAACAGTAGTAATGTAATTAAAACGACTTGGAATATTATTAATAGTGAAACGGGAAGGTCTAATAACCGAAGTGCTGACTACAGCCTGTCTATTAATGACAACATAATAAAATCAGACGCACAAGTCGCCGCGGCCTTTGAAAATTTATTTTCAGATATTCCCGTTTCAACTACTAAATCCCTAAACTCATCAAATTCTGTTGCTGAGTCTTTGCTTAAGGAAAATGTTAATGCTTGCGATTCGGAATTTAATTTTGAACATATTACCTGTAGAGATATAATTAAAACCTTTCACACTTTAAATGTAAAAAAGACAGCAGATCTGTGGGGTAATTCTGTAGAAGTTGCTAAGTCTATTATTGACATTGTAGTACCTACTTTAGCTCTTATCTTTAATAACTGTATCGACTGTGGGGAGTTTCCTGACCGTATGAATAGGGAAGACCAAAGAAACGATGGATGGACGGTGTAATGTGTGTGTGTGATATGGCTAGAAAGAGAGTAACTACCGAGATGATGTCTAATAGAAAAGTATGGAAGAAAAAGTCATTTTGCGCCGACCGCAAATAAAATGGGATAAGGGCAGGAGAATAAGACGTCAAGTCGAGTCGAGTCAAACAAGGCAAGTTTATTGTGATTGCAAGAAAATAATATGAATGACTAGCAGCGCCCCACGGTTTCACCCGCGTAAGTCTCGAATTCGTAGGAATATTGGAATAAAAAGTATTCTATGTGTTAATCCAGGTTATAAACTATCTTTGTGTCAAATTTCATCAAAATCCGTTTTGTAGTTTTTGCGTGAAAGAGTAATAAACATCCATCTGTATCGACTGTGGGGAGTTTCCTGACCTTATGAAATATAGTAAAATAATACCTTTGTTTAAATCAGGTAGTACATCAGACCCCACAAATTATAGACCTATTCCAGTACTACCTACGTTTAGTAAAATTTTTGAGAAATTAATTTTAGACCAATTGCAAAGATTTTTTAATAAACATAAATTATTACATAACAAGCAGTTCGGTTTTACAAAGGGTCGTTCAACTACTGATGCCGGTGTTGAACTTTTAGGACATATTTATAATGCATGGGAAGACAAATGCGATGCCTTGGGCATCTTTTGTGATTTGTCCAAGGCATTCGATTGCGTTCTTCATGAAACGTTAATCAGGAAACTCCGCCATTACGGGATCCGGAACACCGCTCTGGATCTTCTTACTTCATACTTGAGTAATAGGATTCAGAGCGTTGACGTTAATGGAAAAAGATCGCCCGGATCTATAGTAACAATGGGGGTCCCACAGGGCTCGATTCTTGGTCTTTTCTTGTTTCTTATTTATATTAACGATTTGCCCTACCTCATTAAGGATAATCATGATATGGTTTTGTTTGCGGATGATACTTCACTTTTGTTTAAACTTAAACGTAAGCAGCCGGTTACTGACGATGTAAACAGAGCGATCTCAAAAGTAGTTCACTGGTTCAATGTTAATAATTTACTCCTTAATGAAAAAAAAACCAAATGCATTAAATTTACGCTACCTCACGTTAGGCAGGTGAAAACTAACGTGTTGATAAAGGACGAAGAATTGAGTCCTGAAGATAGCACAGTATTCTTGGGCTTAACTTTGGATGCTAAACTTCAGTGGGGCCCACACATAGATAAATTGTCAAAAAAGCTAAGCTCCGCAGCATACGCTGTTAGGAAAATTCGTAATTTAACTAACATAGAGACAGCCCGTTTAGTATACTTTAGCTATTTTCATAGTGTAATGTCGTACGGTATTCTGTTGTGGGGAAATGCAGCCGACATTCAGACTATCTTTGTTTTGCAGAAAAGAGCTGTTCGATGCATTTATAAATTAAGTCCGAGACAATCTCTCAGAGAGAAATTTAAGGAGATTAATATAATGACTTTGCCTTCTCAGTACATTTTTGAAAATCTTTTATATGCCCATAAAACATTAAATTGTTTAAAAAATACAGTGATATCCACAATATAAATACTAGGAACAAACACAAATTTGTTGTACCACCAACAAGGCTCACGAAAATAGGTGGCTCATTCAGGTGTCAATGTATACGCTTTTATAATAAACTTCCAAGCCACGTTCAAGATCTGAGCCTTAATAAATTCAAATCATTCATCAAACGCAAGTTGTGTCAGAAAGCTTATTATACCGTTAAAGATTATATATTAAGGACAAAAAGGCTTGGGATTGAACTGCTCCAAGTTTTATTTTATTTTATTCTTTTATTTTTGCATACTGAATGTTGACATGACTATTTACTTTGTACAGTATTATATTATTTTAATTTATTGTGAATGTGAAGACTATGTAGGTCATTGCTTTTTTTGTTTGTTTTATTTTTTCTCTCAGTTATTTTTAATCATCGTCTGGCAGTTTGAGTAATTTATGCGGCCTACCCCAATGTCCTTTCTTTGGTATTGTTCGTCGAATCGTTGAGCTCCTTAAGTTCTGAGTTGAGCTGCGCGATTACTGACAAATGCGTGCACTGACTGGACAGGTTCTCTCAATCTGTGTGGTTCTTTCCTCAAAAGTCCATTTCAGACACCAATCTACATGGTCTTCACATGAAGTGACCAAGATTATGTCTGGACTTTATAAGAGACTGTGACCTCTGAGTTTGTTTCGGCCTTTCTTCTCAGAGTAGTCAGATAGGAAACGCCGACCTCATCTAGTAAAAAAAAAAAAGAAAAACATGATTGACTTGTAAAAGTGTTTGTACAAACCTACTTACAGAAATAAAAATCATTTATCATTTATTGTCAAATAGTTTCTTGAGTACAAAAAACCGGCCAAGTGCGTGTTGAACCACGCACAATAAAGGGTTCTGTAGTTGGGATTAATTTATCACAAAAACAAACTTAACATTGTAGTTGAAAAACGTGTTCTCCCATACATTCCGACTGATATTGAAAGATTTACTTTGTTATTTTAAAACAATAGACTTCTTGGATTTTCCTGTAATCTACAGGTATATAACTATTTTCTTTATTTTTTACAAAATTTCAGGCTCAGTAGTTTTGGAGATAAGGGGAAAATGTCAATTTTCGTCTAATTTCTTAAATCGATTTATTTTAAAATTATAAAAATATATATACATATTTGAGACCCTCACATTTAATATGTTCCATGATACAGTTTGCAAGCCTTTTTGATTTAATTTTCTTATTGAGAAAATGGACCAAAAATGAACCACATATTCAAAATTAATTTATTTACGTTACACGTCCGTGTTTGGGTCACAGAAATTCATATGTGTACCAAATTTGAATTTAATCGGTCCGTTAGATTCGGAGCAAATTGGCTGCGACAGACGGACATACAGACAGACAGACACACGAGTGATCCTGTAAGGGTTCCGTTTTTCCTGTTGAGGTACGGAACCCTAAAAAAAATTAATAAGAAAAAATCAATCATTACATACGCTCTGTTACACCAACTATTTTTCAACCCCACACGCTTCAGCGGTCTTGAAAATATACCCTAGCTCGGGTGAGTTTTCAAGCTTACTCTCAGAAAATAAATTGTAGGACCGGAGTTCATTTTTCCAATTAATTTAATGTGGACCCGTGAGGTTCTGAGCTAGGCTTATTCCTAAATTCGCTTCAATATTCAGTGGGCTAGAAAAAATATACCGAGTTGGAGCTACTTATGTTTGCATATAAGGGAGTAATATATACAGGAGCTTGTGACTAAGTAATAACAGCCCCATGGGTCGATAGATCAGGTTAAGCTACGCTTGCCACGGTTGTTTCGTGGATGGGTGACCATCTTTACATATCAATACCCCTGCATGGCTCAGAAAGCACGTTAAGCCGTTGATCCCGGCTGTCATTCGTGGATCTTTAACAGTCGTTACGGGTCGTCAGAAGCCCGAAAGTTTGACAACCAGTTTTACCAAGGTGTATCGTACTACCCAGTAACTGATTGTGGAGGTCAGATAGGCAGTCACTTCTTGTAAAATACTGATATTCAGCTGCATCCGATTGGACTGGAAGCCGATCCTAACATAGTTGGGAAAAGGCTAGGCAGATTGACTACAGAATAATACATTTTTAGGGATTGTGTAAGGAGTTTGATTGGCGAGTGGTCATGGGTTATTTAGAAGTAAACCGTAATATCATGGCTGTATTCCTCGAAAAGTTATGTAAACTTACATTAGGTGTACATTATAAACCGCGTAAGCCTTTCCAAATGTATTTTATAATGCGCACAGCAAAAGAGTAGAACTCACTACCTGCGTCTGTGTTTCCGAGCGCATACAACCCTAATCTCTTCAAAGAACAGGATTCTTCTGGGTAAGCTCCCTCCATCGTCGAATTTGTCTCTGTCACCTCCGACCTAGGCTAGAGTCAAGAGAAAACCCTTCTCAAATAAAAAAAAGACCCACATTTTTCCAGATATGTTTTTCAGTCCCAGGCAATAAAGGGCGTATCTGTTGCTATTGCCGATAAATTGACCAAAATAGGGATGATAACTAAAAAATGATTTTTTTTCCGTCATGTAGATTATTAAAATATATTGGACACGTATTTTTTCTTTTTCTACGTAATCAAAAGATTACGGCGATACATTGAGTTAAAATGTAGCATGACGTCACGTCTTGGTAGATTTTATACGTAGAAGTGACGTAGCAAGCCCCCACTCCCGAACTTAAATGCGTGTTATCTAAGTCATTTTTTATTAATATGATAAAGCAAAAAATACGTGTCTAATGTTTTTTATTATCTGACTGACGGACTAAAGAGAATTTCTTTTTTTTTACCCAGGCATCATCCCTATTGCAAACTCGGGGCTGCTTCTAAGAAAGTCTTAACAGCAAAATCCAAAACACTTGGTCACATTGGGGAAAAGCCCAGGATCAGGACTATACTTAGCAATCACGCTTGCGACGACAGCCAAGGAGGTAGTAAGTAGGACACCTAGTCATAATTTTCCTGCCCTTATCCCAATTTATTTGGAGTCAGAACAACATGATGTCTTTTTCTCCCATACTTTTCTATTAGTCGTTATCTCGGTAGTCACTCTCTTTCTAGCCATATCATCTTTCACACAGTCCATCCATCGTTTCTTTGGTCTTCTCCTACTCGTATAATATCATCTTTTCCCAACTATGCTGGGGTCGGCTTCCAGTCTAACCGGATGCAGCTGAATACCAGTATTTTACATGGAGCGACTGCCTATTTGACCTCCACAACCCAGTTATTGGGTAACACGATACCCCTTGGTAAGACTGGTTGTCAGACTTTCGGGCTTCTGACGACCCGTAACGACTGCCAAAGATCCACGAATGACAGCTGGGACCAACGGCTTAACGTGCTTTCCGAGGCACGGAGGAGTCTCGGTATGTAAAGATGGTCACCCATCTACGGACCAACCCCGGCAAGCCTAGCTTAACCTGATGGATCGACCCATGCGGCTGTTATTACTTAGCCACGAACTCCTTCATCGTATAGTGTCATATATATATCATTTTCCTCATTCCTCCGCATAACATGCCCATACCAACACAACCGATTTCCACACAACTTTTCAGTCACCGGTGTCCTTTTCAACTCCTCATAAATACTCATTTGTTATTGTATTCATTCACGTAAGTAGGACACCTACTAACAACACTAGTAATAGGCAGTTGTTCTACTTAGAAGTTGGTTGCGCATCTTCTTCTTCCCAGCTAAAACACTGAGATGTGGTAAAGGGCTGGCGTTTTCGGAGCTGTCTTATGTAATTTTGACGTTCAAAAATTTCTGATTCTCAGCCAAAGTGGTTTGAACCTTTTGGGGCCTCGTCCTGGTTCGCCATCTTGATTATTTTTCAAAATGGCGTCGCACGATAATACCTATATATATGGATAGGAGGCATATAGACAAACAAAAAATGTCTGTGATATAATGTCCTGAATTGTCATATTACCTAGATAATTAAAGTTAAAAATGGCCATGATGAGCGCAATTATTTTCTTTTCATTCATATCAGAAGCGGGCAATTTAAGCTACAAACCGCTTTTTCTATTGAAAATCAAAATCATTTTAGCGCTCATCCTGATCACTTCACAAAGCGGAATTCACTAAAATGTATAAGACGCCATCTTACACCCCGTTCGAAGTTACCAATAAATTGTTCTTAGTGTTACTTAAAAGCATTGGCAGACACCCAGGCTCAGAGTAATGATTAGAGCGTGTTCTCGTTTACAAGTTAACAGAAAAAGTAAACGAAGCAGATTTTTATTAATAGTTGATTTTTGGAATAACATGGGATATATATATTTAGAATAACACGGGATATGTATATATAACGACGCAGCAGGGGTTTTCATCACCATCGGGATCGTGCATGGTGTTTCTTTGAAATTAAAGCACTTGCTTCTCGCACAGGCTTGTAATTTATAACGTCAATCTCCAATTAAAAAAAAATAAAGGTCAAGGCCAAGATAATCAACTGATTCGAAAACGTGATGAATTCGTTGCAGAGCTGGCTAGCTAACTTGACGGTTCCTCTCCTCGATTCCAACTGTTCGTTCCTCAATCCCGCTCCAACGCATCACACTTACATGTTGGCTAACCTGATAGCACGCAGCCGTGTACCAACCTAACTTTCATGTTGGCCAACCTGACAAACGTCAAAGCTAGTGTTGCCAGCCCAGCTACGACCTCACCCAAGGTACCCGCTTGACGTATTTGAACAAACAAACTAATTCGATTGATGGTTGATTTTCAATCGGCGATTCAACTGTCAGAGGTGGCGCCACTGTGCTCACTCTCCGACATATATACCTATATAATAACATGGGATGGAAGTAACATGGGATAAGGGCAGGAAGATGATGAGTTGATTTTTGGAACATGTAAGTTTAAAATTAAAGTTGGTTTGTTGTCTTTGCATTGAATGGGATTTGCCAAGTAGCTATTAGGACGATGCTTAATATAGTAATATTATATATATATGTAGAGTGGGATATCCAGAATAAAAACAATCTTGCACTTTAATTACTATTTTTAATTTTCACCTTCGACATAAAACGTACACCGCTTATTCCTCGTTGTTCGCCATCTTCTTTTCATTCATTCCATCCCTTTCACTCACACATTCATTCGTTCTGAAACAAACTTCTTTAGCGTTCAGAAATGTTTTAGTAACATTAATCCTACAACTCGGCCATCCTGCCGCTATTTCTGGCCTCAGAAATGATACAGCACTAACAGAACACAATGTTAGCCTGCTTAACAAAATACTGATACTAACTAGAATACAGTCTTACACATTGTTACAGGTTCATCATCTTATCCTAATAACACACTAATACTGACAAGAATAGTCTTACACATTGTTACAGGTTCAACAACTTAAATTATATTGAATTCACAAAATAAAATAATAAAGTTTTAAGCATAAATGATAATGGTTCAGTCATTGGGCCATTTCTTCATGAAGTCAACTACAGTGGATGTCTTACCTGGTCCTTCTGCAGTGGGGTCCACCTTCTGTACATCATACCGGTCATTCCCTTTGACCTTAGTGATGCTATAAGGTCCAAGATATTTAGGCTTAAGTTTCATCCCAGACCCAAACTGAGTTCGTTTGATTGCTACTAGGTCACCTTCTTTATACTTAGGACTCTCTTTACGTTTTCTGTTAAAAGCTTGTATATTTTCTTCCTGCACCTGCAAAATGTGCTCTTTTGCCTTTCGTCGGTTTTCTTCTCTATCTTGAACAAAGATATCTCTTCCCTCTTGCATTAGTAAGTCGTAGAGTTCAATGTCTTCTTTGGTTTTCATAGTTATTCCTACAAGTAGTTCAAATGGGGTACAATTTATGCTCCTCTGCCAAGTACTATTAAAATTTAATGCTCTTTGCACATGACTAACATGCTTGTACCATTGGGTAGGGTCTTCAATGCATAGCTTCGTAAGGATTGATATTATGGTTCTGTGCATTCTTTCTACCTGCCCATTTCCCCTAGGCACTCCTGTAGTAATCTTGGCATGTTTGATTCCTTCTTCTTCACAATATTGTTGAAATTCTTGACTAGTGAATGCTGTTCCCCTGTCACTAATTATTCTAGTGGGATTCCCAAAGTGCTGCTGGTGGATTCTCAACTTCTCAATGGTTTCCTTGCTTGTAGTACTTCTTGTGGGAAATATCCACACAAACTTTGTGAATGCATCCACCATTGTGAGTAGATGATTGTACATCTTCTTTGTCTCCGTCATTGGCCCAAGGTGGTCAATGTGGATAGTATGTAGGGGTGTATCTTCCTTCTCTAAAAGGTGTAAAAATCACTCTTGCTTGCCCTCTTTTCTGCTGCCAAGTATACATGGGATACAAGTGATGATCTTTATTTATAAGCTCCGTCATCTTCTTTTTACCAAAATGTCCATTTGAGTGCACTCTTTTTATGACCTCCATCTCCATGTTCTTAGGTACCATCAGTTTTCTTTCCAGGCCTTTATACAGCAGACCGCCTTCCAAGTAGTAGTCGAGATAGGATTTCTCAGAGAGTACCTCCATGATAGCTTTCAATCCTTCATCTTGTTCTTGTGCCCTCTTTATTCGTTCATGTAGGCTATTAGTAGTTAATCCTATGTATGGGTTGCGGCTCAATGCATCTACATGTTTCATCCTTGTACCAGACCGGTGTTCAACCTGAAAATCAAATTCTTTTAATAACAATGCCCACCTGGCAACTCTAGTTGAGAGATCTTTCTTTTGTAGCGTCATCTGAAAGGCTTGGCAATCTGTTACAATTTTAAATGGAATGCCGTATAGATAGTGTCGAAACTTCTTTACTCCTTCTATTATAGCAAGAGCTTCCAACTCGTAACTAGAATATTTCTTTTCTGCATCGCTGGTCTTCCGGCTCATATAATATACAGGATGTAAGCCACTGTCTTCGCACCACTGCATTAATACTGCTGCATAAGCCATACTCGAGGCATCTGTGTGTAGTTCTGTTCGTCTTATTGGGTTGAAAATCTTCAGTACCGGACCACTTCCTAATTTCTTTTTTAAAATATTAAATGCATACCTGTGTTCATCTTCAAATGTAAAACTTTAGCAAGTCAGTCAATGGACTAGCTATTTTAGCAAAATGAGGTATGTACTTCCTGAAATATGATGCTAGCCCCATAAAGCTTTGTAGTTGTTTCACCGTCTTGGGTTCAGGGAACTTGACAACCGCTTCAGTTTTTTCAGTGGAGGGTTTGATTTCACCATCTTGCACAATGTGACCCAAATACTCAACTTTCGTAGTCAATACTTCACTCTTCTTCCAGTTTATTTCAAGTCCATAATCTGATGCTACTTGGAGTGCCTCTCGTAACCTCTCAACTGCTTCTTTATAGTCATTTGCTGGAATTATGGCATCATCAATGAATATAAGAATGTGACCTTTGGCTATAAGATCACGGAAAATTATTGTTATAAATCTTGTGAAATACTTAGGACAAATTGACAATCCAAATGGTGCTCTCAGGAATTCAAACTGACCATGGTGTGTTACAAAAGAGGTATATCCAACTGAACTTTCCTCTATACTCAAATGAAAGAATGCATCTTTTAAATCTAATTTACTGAACACCTTAGCCCCTGATAACTTGTCAATATGATCTTCTATGACTGGAAGTGGAAATTCGTCCTTGACCATCTTTTTATTAATCATTCGATAATCAACACATACCCTTGTAGATCCATCTTTCTTCTTTACAAGTACTAATGGACTCGCATATTCAGAAAAACTTGGCCTAACAATACCATCTCGTAACCATTCACTTACTTGTTTCTCTACTTCCCTCTGCTCAGCGAGTGACAACCTTCGTGGACGCTGTGCAACAGGAATGTCATCTTTCAATATAATCTTCATTTCTATCGGAGCCTCTTTTATCCTCTTAGGTTGGTAGTTGTCAACCAAATTCTGAGCCACCTCTCGTATCTGTGGATCAGGTACATAACACACTGGTTCTAGAACCTCGGCAAGCATACACTGCAGCAAAACATCATTATGGTGAGGCTTAACAGTGACTGAACCTTTATCAATGACAGCAGTAACATTTACTAAGAATGGTTGGCCTAAAATAACTTTATAAGGCATTACTTCTTGTGGAACAATGTAAAAACACACATCAAAACAATAACCATCAATTTCTATGTTTACATTGAACTTTCCAAGAGAAAACACGCTTGCGGAACCGAGTCCTGACAATGTGACTCTTACCTTTTCGTAGGATGTTACATTCAACTCAAAAAACAAGTTAGAAGCTACTAAATTCAGATCACTACCAGAATCTACAAGGCTATCAACATTTATTCCACTAATCTTAATGTTTTTAACTGATTTGTTACTCGCAAAGTCTTTGTTTACACTTAACACCATTTCACTTTGACACTTATGACACTGACATGATTGACAGAAGTTTGACGTTAACACTGATTCGTTCACATGTTTCATTCGATCGTTCTTTCCTCGTTCATCTTCATCGTGGCCGCCATGTTTTCCTTCCGGATCCGCGATGCCATCGCCAAGTTCCGGCGCAATCTTCGTACACAACATGGAAGTACGAGAACTATGACCTCCGCCGCCATCTTTATGCTTACCCTGCGAATCTGTATTTGAGATTGACTCCTTGCACTCTCGTCCGATATGACCGAACGAGTTGCACCGGAAGCATTTTACACCTTTCTTGCACGTGTTGGCGACGTGATCTGTCTCACCACACTTAAAACACCGGCGACTAGACTTCTCCGTATGACCCTTCTTTTCCAGGTCCTGCTTCTGCTGCTTCGTCGTATCATCTTGCCTTTTCTTATTTTTACTCTTCATGGTTTCGTAGATGATGATTCTTTCTTTTAATACCGAGTATGTGTTCGCGCCGTACAGGATCGTTTTATTCGATTCATAGTCTTGTATTCCGTCTATGATATATTGTATCGCCACATAATCCGGGAATTTAGCACGCTTACCCAACTCCTTCATAGTTTACATGTACTCGTAATATGTTTCAGTGCTTTTCTTTTTGCGGGACGCCATGAGCTCGTGCATTTCTTTGCTGTTGACGGTTTCCGGAAATTCTTTATGTAATGCCGTCCGTAATTCTTCGTAACTTTTGAAGGCTTTTTCCGATTTGAGCCATAATTCTGCTGTGCCCGTTAATGACCTTCTCGCTAGAATGAGCTTCTGCTGCGCCGTCCACCCGAATATCTCAGCGTTGTCTTCTATGTCCTGCGCCCATTTTGCCGACGAGTACGTCTTGTCGACGCCGTTAAATTTTGGGATTATATCGGCGTAGTTGAATGTCGGAGCGGGGTTCTTCTCGTCGCACATCGTCGTATTTTAAAATAAAACTTTGAATCTTCGTCGTCGTTAATTTGCCGCCCGGCGCACGTGGTCGCGGCTCACCTTACCGCGATGCACACACAAGGCAATCTTATTTATTGTTTTTTCTGGTATCCCGGACGAGCCCCCAAGTTGTAGAGTGGGATATCCAGAATAAAAACAATCTTGCACTTTAATTACTATTTTTAATTTTCACCTTCGACATAAAACGTACACCGCTTATTCCTCGTTGTTCGCCATCTTCTTTTCATTCATTCCATCCCTTTCACTCACACATTCATTCGTTCTGAAACAAACTTCTTTAGCGTTCAGAAATGTTTTAGTAACATTAATCCTACATATATAATATATGTAAAGACGGAAAGAGATTTCCAAACGATTCTTCTGTGTTACTTTAGTAGTATCTTTCTAATTGGGATTGAAAACTAAAATACGTTAAAGTATAATTATAGATTTGAAACAATATTAAAGTTAGTCATAAGAGTAAGCTGTAATGTATTCGTCTTGCATATAATTAAAAGTCTGTGCGTCTGTATCCCAATTATACAATAAATACACTCTCATAACAAAGTATATTTTAAGACCGAAAGTTTAAAGTATGTTATATAAATTCTTGGTTGGCACAGTCAATCTATCTGCCTAGCCTTTTCCCAACTTTATTGAAGTCGGCTTCCAGTCTAACCGGATGGATTATTTTCACAACCCAGTTACTGGGTAATACTATATCCCTTGGTAAGACTGGTTGTCAGAATTTTGGGCTTCTTATTACTCGTAACGACTATCAAAGATCTACGTGTAACACGATGTTATACAGTAACTGGGTTGTGAGGGTCAGGTAGGCAGTCGCAGTTGCATCCGATTAAACTGGAAGCAGACTCAAACATAGTTGAGGAAAGGCTATAAATAAATAATAAAATAAATTATTGTAATATATATTTTAATAATAAAAAGTATATACTTTTTTAAATAATAAGTATGATTTATTTTTTCAAACGTCAGAGACCATTTGTTTATGGAATAAAAATAGTGGTTTCACAGCTTTTGTATAGAAAATATGTCAAACTGTCATAAGTATTTATTCTTCAGATAGAAGTTATCTGACTATTGACAAATTAACCCTAAGTAAGGTTAACATAAACTTCGGGACGTATAATGGCAAGCGTCTTTTATGTGTAGTCATTTGTTTATCTGTTGTTCCAGGTATCGTGGATAAGAAGAAAAGACTATCATCTCCTAACAGTCGGCCTCACCACATACAGCTCAGACCAGCGGTTTCAGGCCATACACTTACAACACTCAGAGGTGAGAATCCTTCCTACTTAATATTACAATTGCGAAAGTTTGTGAAGATGGATAGATGTTTTACTCTTTCACGCAAAAACTACTGAACGGATTTTGATGAAATTTGGCACACAGATAGTTTTTAACCTGGATTAACACACGGAATACTTTTTATCCCCATATCCTTACGAATTCGAGACTTACGCGGGTGAAACCGTGGGGCGCTGCTAGTCATTCATATTATTTTCTTGCAATCACAATAAACTTGCCTTGTTTGACTCGACTCGACTTGACGTCTTATTCTCCTGCCCTTATCCCATTTTATTTGCGGTCGGCGCAAAATGACTTTTTCTTCCATACTTTTCTATTAGACATCATCTCGGTAGTTACTCTCTTTCTAGCCATATCACACACACACATTACACCGTCCATCCATCGTTTCTTTGGTCTTCCCTATTCATACACAAATTTTTCCTGACGACATTTTCCTCATTCCTCCGCATCACATGCCCATACCATGACAACCGATTTCCACACAACTTTTCAGTCACCGGAGTCACTCTCAGACTTCCTCTTGTATACTCATTTCTTATTCTATCCATTCGCGAAACACCACACATCCTTCAAACTTCAGCTGTGCCTTTCATTCATTCATTTAGTGGCCTTGTTACGTCTATTTTAATCAAATAAAATATGACACACCTGAGTAAGTAGAGGAGCTCGTGGCTAAGTAATAACAGCCATACTGGTCGATCCATAAGGTTAAGCTACGCTTGCCGGGGTTGGTCCGTGGATGGGTGACCATCTTTACATACCAAGACCCCTCCTTGCCTCGGAAAGCACGTTAAGCCATTGGCCCCAGTTATCATTTTTGGATATTTGACAGTCGTTACGGGTCGTCAGAAGCACGAAAGTCTGACAACCAGTCTTACCAAGGGTATCGTATTACCCAGTAACTGGGTTGTGGAGGTCAGATAGGCAGTCGCTCCATGTAAAATACTAGTATTCAGCTGCTTCCGGTTAGACTAGAAGCCGACCCCAACATAGTTGGGAAAAGGCTAGGCAGATCGAACACCTGAGTGTAAAAATAATATATATTTAATTTTATTTGAGATGGGTTTGCTCTTGACTTAAAGCTCTCTCTCCTCTTTTATAAAAGCAGTCTAAGAAACTCTTTGTACGACCAACACGTTTAAAAAAAAAGATAGGTAGATATTTTGATAATCCGCTCCTAAATATCTATTAACGAGTAAAACTTCATCCATAAAGTTTACAATGATAGTAAATTTCTCTTCTCTATAAGATTTAATTTAGTTCTTCATAATTAAGTTAAAAATATAATATTCTAACCTAACTATGACTATCAAAAAAAAAAAAAATGGCGTCGAAAAATTCATCCGCATTGCTGTGGACTAGTCATGTTGGGTACATTACTAGTCCACAGCAATGCGGAGGAATTTTTCGAGAGACTGGCGGCATTGCCACGCTGTATGGCTTCTCTATAAGTAGGTAAATACAACGTTTGCTTGATTTTGATAATAATCATCATCATATCAGCCAAAAATGTCTATACAGAAAAAGACCTCGCCTAAGCAGCATCGTCACACGTACGCTGCCCACATATAACGGAACCCTGCGACCTTTACTAGCTCGTCAGTTGTTTGTGATTGCTATTACATACATACACATACATAAACCCACGCCTTCTTCCCATAGGCGTAGGCAGAAACTACAGAACGCAACCTACGATCCTTAAATACTCCTTTTGCTTCGTTTACGTTCATACATCTGGTCATACACGCACGACGTCATGGGTTGAGAATAATACGCATCTTAACTTTTTTTTTTTATGTATGGCATCTCGTAGTTGACCTAGAGAGGCCGTGACTACTTAACCGGACTATCCTGTGGCTGCCTTAAGAGAACTCAAAGCCTCCAGCTAGGGGCATAAAACTTACAGACTAAGCGACTACACGCTAAGGGCTCCCGCTGTGGGGAACGGGCCTCGGCTTAGGGCGTCGCTGGGGGGAGGACAGCAAGATGGGACAGGCTGGATCAGATTTGAATTATTATTATCAGGGGAGTTTAAAGCTACAGGCTCAGCTACGCCACCAGCTGGCACATCATACCCGAGCAAGGGACGGGGGGGAGGACGATTATTGCGGGGTCGTCGCGAGGGACCTCGGCGGCGAGGTCGGAATGTCGATTTGTTTTTGTTCCTACGGTCCCTACTGCTCTCCTGGAGAAGAGTTATGGGGTCGTCGGGATCTGAGAGGACAAGCCTGGGGCGGCGGACCTTACTAATACGAGAGGGGACATAGCTAGCCGCCTCGACAACCAGAGGGTTGCGATGGTTGGTGGCTGAGTCGAAGAAACGCTTGGAATTGCGTTTCAAGAACTGGGAGATGGTGGGAATGTCGAGATCGACATGGAGGATTTCGTTCCGAACGAACCAAGGGGCTCCCGTTGCCTTTCGGAGGAAACAGTTTTGGAGGGCCTGCATCCTATGAATGAGGTGAGGTTTTGCGTGCGCAAACACTGAACCCGCATAGGTCATGATGGGGCGAATGCACGCTGTATAAATGCGCAATTTGCACCTAAGTGACAATTTGCTACGTGCATTCAGAACGGAGTGGAGTCTACCGAGAGCGAAAGCGGCGCGCGAACGCACCTGCTTTATGTGCTCAGCGAAGGAGAGGTGGTGATCGAGGGTCACACCGAGGTATTTGGCTCGCGTCTCCCAAGGGATCGGCTTGCCGAACATGGTGATCGGTCGGGATCTTAACTTTTTGAAGAACATCACTATATATACTTCTAGGGCATCCCCTCCCTGCATTTCCACTTACATCTCCCTGGGAAATACTACTTTTTAGTCGCCTTTCATTCATCCTCTCGAAAGCAGGACACCATATAATCCAGGGATGCACAGACCGCGGCCCCCCGGCAATATGCCAGTGGCCCGCCAGCAAAAATATCGATAATCAAAACGATCAAGGCAAGGTTCTCACAACAAATTCAATGACGGGGACTTGCTGAACTTTTACCGCTGCATTGATAAAACTATGTACAAAGAGTTGCACACAAATGCCCTGAAATGCGCCAGCTTATATATGTGAACAAACTTTGTCGGTATTGAATAATAATAAAACAAAAAATCGAAACCGTATTGCAAATGAAAGTTTGGAAGCAATTTTACAAGTGAATTTTAGCCAAATGTTAAAACGATTGTAAACACAATGCAGTGCCACGCTTCAAACTAGTATTTATTCTTTTTTTTTAATTTAATTTTTTGGCTATTTATATATTTTAAATTAGTACTGGTGGCCCGCCATTATTTAATAATTTGCCCAAGTGGCCCATGGTCTCATGTCTGTGCATCTATGACTATTTAAAAACCAACTGCTTTCATGCAACCATGCGCAAGCGCGCCGCGTTCTTGGTGCGCAGGGTGGGTTAGCTCCAACATAATACTGACGAGGATTGCGGGAAGGCTGGACTGCCCCTTCATCCGACATTGTTGCAGCAGACATGTTGTTATACAATTGTCGGGAGAAGGTATTCATTTTATTTAATTGTATTACATCATTTATTAATTTTTAATTGATTTGGTATTTGGATTTAAAAAAAAATCACCTCCATTCCAAACTAAAGGTTGCCGAATTACACCAAAGACGCGCAAGCAACGTCTTCAAATCCACAAGTTTCTCTCTTGCTTTAGCTGTGTGTAGGTACATAATACACTTATACATTATATCAAATAGGTATATTGAACTTCGTGGTCACATAATATATAGGTACAAAAGGTTGGTTCCGTACAAAGACCGAAAACGCACGCACACATAGACACGCTTCGCGTACAGCGAGTGCAAGCGCATTCGCGAATGGTATTTGTTTGAGATCACCTGTTTTCGCTCGTTGTACGAAGCCGGCATTCTGTACCTATATATACTATGATACTGTTCTCTTCTTACTTCACACATTTTGAGATTTTCGTACGTATGCGTCTATGTGTGCTTGAGTTTTGGCACGTTATATGGAACACTGGTCTTCTGTAGCTACCTATTCTGTGGCGTGGCTTTAATATCTTAGTCTGGTGGTGACCACAAGCGTTGTTAAGGGACCTTAAACGACGCCAAATTAATTAGTGGGCATATTCACTTATCTTAGCGCCTGTTCTCTGAGTACAGAGGTCAAAGGAAGGTGGAGTTAATGTTTAATGCTCGGTAGCAATATGTCTTTTAAGAATTATATCTATTTGTCGGCATAATATGTACAAGCTAAAACTAAAAGATATATATGTATATTATGTACAAGTATATAAAAATCATAACAATAAAAAGGTGAAAAGCTCATAGGGCATCAAAAAATTCGTCCGCATCGCTGTCAATGGAAAAAGTGCCCAAAAGGCTGGCAGCATTGCCACGTTGGATAGCAATGCTGATTCTTTGGGCTAAAAATAGGCCAGCCCTCTGGTCCCATGAAGAGTCGACCAACCGCTTGGCGATGTCCCGAAATACTCGATGAGCACTCGGACCCCAAGGCCCTAGAGTTTCGACCCCAAACGGCTCAAACATATAGCTCCCAATAAGGTTGCTATATTTGCACCGTTTGAGGTTTTCTGCTCCTGCAGCAGCCGCCCCAGCACAACCCGCCGTGCTAAGAAGATGGGATGGCGCGAGGGTGTCGACACAGGTTGCATCTCACACCAAAGGCCTACCCAACTTCCAAGGCATTATGGTCATTCCGTCTGGCCTCTTCCCATCGTCGCGTGCCAAGCCATTGGGTTCTAAAACTGCTGGCACCCCGGCGGTGACAAGAGCCCGACGGATGATGTCGTTAATGCTAGCGTGCCGTGCCATCCGACCAGCGCTCTTGCTGCAGGATAGTCCATGGTCTCCGAGGCAGTCGACTCCTTCACCGCATTGACAGCGATGTGGAGCCCCACAAGGAGCACCCACACGCAAACATGTAGCGAGCCGGAATGTGGTGTCACTCAGCATAGTGCCTATTTTGGGTGACGGTAGAGCCTGAGCCTGAAGACGGTAGACCCGACTCCCATTCACCCACAGCCAACAGGCGGGTACGCTCACGGCATACGAGTAATATATATATATTTTTAATATTAAACTGGCAGCAGTTAGCAGTTAACTCATATCTATATACAGTATGTTAACCAACAGAGGGCGTTCCCGTTAACCCGCAATAGTATAGCATCCATACATGCTAAAAAAAATATTACCATTCGAAAACAAAATGGTTTTTATTTTTTTTAATATTAAAATATTCACTAAAAATGTTAAATTGATACGTAAAAGAAACATTTTTAGTGAATATTTTAATATTAAAAAAAAATAAAAACCATTTTGTTTTCGAATGGTAATATTTTTTTTAGCATGTATGGATGCTATACTATTGCGGGTTAACGGGAACGCCCTCTGTTGGTTAACATACTGTATATATATATATATCTATTCTAATAATAAAGCTGAAGAGTTTGTTTATTTGTTTGTTTGAACGCGCTAATCTCTGGAATCACCATTCGGATTTGTTAAATTCTTTTTGCATTTGATAGCCCAATTCTTGAAGAAGGCTATAGGCTATTTACCATCACGCTAGGATAATTAGCAGATGAGTCATAATAAAAAAAGTCAGAAAGAACGCTAAGGGAAAACGAAGTTAGTAATAGCGCGAGCATGTGATGCGATGCAACGGGGTGGGTTAGGGGAAACAAGAAATTTCACGCGGACGAAGACGCGGGCAGAAGCTAGTTGGAAATAAAAGGTGTCCTAACTTACGCCACCAAAAACAATGTTTTGGTATTAGTGAAGATACAAGACTGTTAATTTGAATTAATATCGACTTGGACGACAAAGGAATCCAATTTCTGAATCTATGAATTTATTCATGCCAAAATTATGTAAAGTTGCTGAGCTAAATATCTGTATCTTCGCCTTCAAAATCCTGCCATAACTAAGAGAGTGAGAGTAGAGAGAGAGGTGAGAGTTTTACTTTCCGTCATTAATTGGACCTAGTTATGCAGAAAGCAGCCACTTATATATATATGTATATGTCGGAAAGTCAATAGTACGGGAGCTGACTTGACAACGAGACGGAAGCGCTGTGACGTCAACGTTTCGACGGAGTCTAGATTGAAGAACGCGCGGGTTGAGCGAAGAGGTCCGACCGCAAGGAGGACACTTTTCTGCTGGCAGCCGCGCGGACTACTAGTCTAGGAACCGTCATACGACTCGTTGTGTTCAGTGTACCAACCTACCTACCATAATAAATTAGAAGTGTGATTTCGAATACTTTCTTTGTTGCTCGCTAACCTACGCATCACCCACACATCATGTTCTCTGGGGAAGATTCTCACTCTGATCGGCCTCCTGTACCGACATATATATATGGCACTTTTTCCAAAAATGAGTTCTTTCGACATACAAGATTTATTGCAAAAACAGCCATGTCGATATCACTATTTATCACGGAGATATGAGCCGTCAAATGCAGCCATGTCCATACATCCATGATGCAACCATCGACAGAAAAATGCTTATAACTCTGTTCGTACTTTTCCCGACATGGTTGTTTCTGCATAACACGGTCCAATTGCTACCTGAGTTATTCTGAATCTAAATGCTAGATACCATAGAGTTCATTGCTCTTGTTAACTTGTTTCTGTTATTTATTTTAATTTCAAATAATTAGTGTGTATTTTCTAGATACCTTTGCCTCAACCATTAAAAAAAAAATGAGAATGCTACTAAAACTTATCGATTATTACGGAAGTTTAGATTTAATTTAAAAATGTATTATTTTAATTGTAATATTCACTGTGGCAACACTGTCAAAGTACAAATGATATTATATTGCAAGAAACTTTTAAAAGTATTTTGATTATGGCCACTGAATATATTGTACTTTGGCACGTAGAAATGACGGATATGATATAGTTGTAGAGATGATAGTGATTATAGAGATATTATAGCTATTTCTGGGTGGGGCAAAAGTAATTTTAGTTTGTAAAACGGAGTGCAGAGCCAGTGTTACTCCCCGTTCAATAATAATCACTCTAATTTGATCCAGCCTATCCCATCTTGCTGTCCTCCCCCCAGCGACGCCCTAAGCCGAGGTTCATTCCCCACAGGGGGAGCCCTTAGCGTGTAGTCGCTTAGTCTGTAAGTTTTATGCCCTGGCTGGAGGTTTTGAGTTCGCTTAAGGCAACCACAGGATTGACCGGTTAAGTAGTCACGGCCTCTCTAGGCCAACTACGAGATGCCATTTAAAAAAAAAAAAAATAGCAGAGCCAGTGATCGTTGAACTACGAAGCAAGTTGGTTGACGTTGTAGTCGGAAACCTGTGTGTATAATACAAAGAACAGTGTTTGAGTTTTTAAAATAGAAGTGTTCAACACTCTGGATGTGTTCAAACTCTACAGACACATATTTTAGTTTAATGCTATGCCAGACTCCAATTACTGGCTCCGGGTTAAGACAAAAATTTATTAAACAAAAAAAAAAAAAAAACACCGACTTTTTGCGTTGCTGTTGGGTTGCGGCTAATAGATAAGTGTGTCAAAATTACAATGATCTTTATTCTTGTTACAATAAAGTTGCTGTTGGGTTACTACTGTCAGACGTATAAATTAAGTAACTGTGAAAGGACTGTTATGTACATACGTGTGCTGGAGTTCAATGTTTTGAAATTACAAACACAGAATGCATTTAGAAGAGGAGTCTAACTCAAACTCAAGCAATTATTTCAAATAAACCCATTACAGACACTTTTGAATTGTCAAGGAGTCGGGCAGTTACATCGAGTACAAAGCCCAAACTGCGACCAAGAAACTGGGCATCCTTAATAGGGTTAAGCGATACTTTACGCCTGGACAGTTTTTAACTCTTTACAAAGCGCAAGTCCGATCCTGCATGGAGTCTTGCAGCTACCTTTGGGATGGCTCAGCTACTCATAAATACCAACTTGCCGCGCTTGACTCGGTGGAAAGCAGAGCTTAGAGGTTCATTGGCGACGTAAAACTGGTGGTTGCCAATCTTCACATCTTGGCTCATCGCCGCAAGGTCGCCTGATTGTTGGTCTTCTACTGATTGTACTTCGGTGAGTGTGCTTAAGAACTTCACCTCATACCACCGGCCCCCTTCTACCATCGGACATCTAGACGCACTGCAAATTACCATCCCTACCTCATTGCTATTCCACGAATTCCAACTAGCGTTTCAAATGTAATTTATAATGCGCACAGCAAAAGAGTGGAACTCTTTACCTGTGTCAGTGTTTCCGAACACATACAACCCTAATCTCTTCAAAGTGAGAGTGAACAGGCTTCTTCTGGGTAAGCTCACTCCATCGTCGACTTTGTCTGTGTCGCCTCCGACCAAGACTAGAGTCAAGAGCAAACCCATCTCAAATAAAAAAACCGGCTAAGTGCATGTTAGACTACGCACAATGAAGGGTTCCGTAGTTGGAATGAATTTATTCCAAGAATAACTTAACATTGTAATTGAAAAACATGTTCTCCCATAAATTCCAACTGCAAATGTAATTTTGTACGCACAATATTGAGAGATTTACCATGTTGCTTTAAGACCATAGACTTCTAATAAGTTTTTCTGTAATCTATAGGTATAGAACTATTTTCTGTATTTTTTTCAAAATTTTAGGCTGAGTAGTTTCGGACATATAGGGGGAATGGTCAATTTTCGTCTATTTTCTTAAATAACTTTAAAACAATTTATTTCAAAATGATAAAACTAATCTATATTTGAAACCCTCACAGTAAGCCCTTTCATTTGATGTGTAACAAGTACAGTACGTAAAACTTTTTTTTTTATTTTCTTATTTACCCCCAAAATTGACCCCCCCCCCCCCCCCTATATTCAAAATTAATTTATTTACGTTACACATCCGTGTTTGGGTCACATAAATACATACGTTTACCAAATTTCAATTTAATCGGTCTATTAGATTCGGAGCAAATTGGCTGTGACAGATGTACAGAGAGATAGACAGACAGACACACGAGTGATCCTATAAGGGTTCCATTTTTTCCCTTTTGAAGTACGGAACCCTAAAAAACCGGCCAAGTGCGTGTCGGACTACGCACAATGAAGGGTTCTATTTCCTTAAATAACTTTAAAATAATGAATTTTAAAATTATGAGAAATATAATATATATTATATTTCAGACCCTCACAGTAAACTCTTTCACTTGATATGTCACACTGTGCGCAAAACTTTTTTTTATTTTCTTATTTGCCACCCAAAATTTACCCCATATACAAAATTCATTTATTTACGTTACATGTCCGTGTTTGGGTCACATAAATTCATATGTGTACCAAAATTCAACTTAAGCGGTCCAATAGATTCGGAGCAAATTGGCTGTGACAGACAGACACACGAGTGGTCCTATAAGGGTTCCGCTTTTTCCTTTTGAGGTACGGAACCCTAAAAATAAAGAAATAAAAGATTAAGCTAGTTGCCCATTCCAAAGTGTAGTATGTACCTATGGTTCTTCATAGGTACATAAACATGCCAGACGGCTAACGGGCCTAGAAAAAGAGTTGCCATGCGGTGCATTAAATTACAGGCTGGTTTTATTACATTCCAAATTCAGCACAGATTTCAATAACAAACACAGAATGAAATACAATATTATGTACTTCAGTAATCCTGTCTAAATCCATTCTATTCTAGTTTCTCGGTCTGTGTGGCCTTAAAGTGTGTGGAATTAATACGGGTCACGCCGGATTATTGGATTTCCTAAAGGGTCACGAGGATCAAACTTCGGGAACCCAAGATTTGCTAACGATATATCTCAAATGGTGGTACGATTACTTTGTTAGTACCTAATGCAGTTAGAGGCTTACGATAAAAGCAAATAGGGAAATAATTTATATGTATTTAGTCACAACGCATTTTACATTGCAATGACTTTCATCTTTATAATTCAACAACATTCATTGCGTTATTTACGTTGTCGAGGAGACGAAACTTTCAGACATATGAAGGAATTTCTTTCAAATTTGTAAGTGTGTGTACGCAAATGGTGTGGTGTTCGGTTATATGAATACATGTAGGAAATATTGAGGAATAATAAGTAATATTATATTCACGTTTATAATAATATAATAGAATAGAGCGGCGTGCAATGATTATTGACATAACGGTCCCGCATGACGGGATCCTCGTGAAAGCCGAGAAAGATAAACAAATCAAGTATCTTGACTTGGCTCACGAAGTTGTCGACATGTGGGATGTGGACTCAGCGATCATTGTGCCGATTTTCGTATCAGCCAATGGCTTAATTGTCAAGAGCCTCGACCAACACCTAAGGAGGCTCTCGTTGGGCAGCTGGGGTTTGATTCAAAAAGCGGTACTTCTGGACACGACTCGCATTGTTAGGAGCTTCTTCTCTCA
Organism: Dicycla oo; assembly: GCA_948252095.1. NCBI lineage: Eukaryota > Metazoa > Arthropoda > Insecta > Lepidoptera > Noctuidae > Dicycla > Dicycla oo. Next base: position 21,261,869 of record OX411733.1, read on the forward strand.
GAGCTCTGACCGCCGTAGCTTGGACCCTGTTCCCGTTACCGGTGGGCTACTTTTGTATATTTTTAAATATTTTTATATTTTTTTAGTCTAATATTTAAAAATATAATTTATATATGTATAAAAAATTAAATAAAGGAAATAATAATAGTAAGCCTACCACCGTATCTCTATGTTGACGTCGTGGTGGGGCTTGCGCGCTTCTGAACTCTAGGTCTGTGCCGGAAGAGTTTACTTTGCCGAAAAAGGTGAGCAATATCCCCACATATTCCTCACCTTTTTCGGCAAAGTAGCCAGAGCTAGAGAGATGCATATACCCTCAGGGTAGCATGTGGTGAGCTGTTGAGCAGTAGCGACAACAGACGCTATCTCCCGGGAGAAGTCTTGTTCCCACCTCTTTCTTGCCTTTATTGGCCGGCTTGAGTGGAAATTCGCAAGAGCAAACGTGCTTGGAGGAAGGAAGTATTCCAGTAAGGTGCTGGACAATCCCGGAAGTACGGTCAAGATCCCTAATCTTGACCGTACTTCCGGGATTGTCAAGACAGCCGTGGAATACCTCTTCACTCCTCAAGCACCTCAGGAAGTATTGCCCCCTTGTCGCTACGTCACTATGTACTAGCAACCATTTTTCCGGGGGCCCATTATTGAGTGTGCAAGTTACCCCCTGCCACTTTATCCGTGTAAGTATATCATTGGTCAGGCAGGGGAAGTAGTTCTTCCATAGTTCAAGTTACTCAATCCACTTTAACCACCCAAACCCATAGCCCAATATATTTTGTTTCCACGTTCTGCAATAGTCCTGCACCAACCGGGGATTATCCTTGGGGGCACTTGCACAGTGCATATAGGGATAATCGTCGGTTGGCGCCTTCTCATCATTTAAAATTGTCTAAGGGCCTCTGCGAGTTGGCTTCGGCCCCTCGTACACTTTCCAAAGGTCCGGGACCCTAGGGTCCCGAGATATGTCAAAATAATAATAATAATACCATTTATTTCAGATGACATAGGGCCATAGAAATTACCTTAACCTAAACATACATATTGTTATAATTAAAAATCTTGTGTTAATAAATAAAGTTTAAGACTGTGTTAGTAACACTTCACTTTGCACTAGCTTGACTTCGTACTGTCCTGTGGAACTAGTCCGCGTAAGCGACGGAACACTACATCCTGCAGCCAAAAGTCTTCCATGACGAGGGGCAGATAACAGTTCGGTACACGCACGACGAACGGCTTAAAGTTGACGTTCCGGTGCGTTTCCAGTAACTGCACCCTCGGCATGTACCTCGTCTTTTGGAGCACGTACTCTATGATATCCTCCGCTTTAAATGTGTAGTGCAGGCGGGAATCATCCATTAGAAAATTTGAGCCGTAGCCCAATGCCGTAGCACAGTTTAACTTGTTCGTTATGTCATAAAAGTAGTAATTTTTCGACTCTGCAATTCGGCTTTTTGTTACTGTTTTGATTGTTTGTTTGGTTTGTAGTAATTTTCCAGTGGAGCAACCAGAGACTACATAGAGCGCACCACAGAGGAAATGTAGTTTGTCTTTGGTCACTGGCTGGCCCTGACATCAAACAATGGACAATGAGGAGCCACACTCAAAGCTGTGTGTAGATGTCACTGTAGTCGACCGTACCTTGTTTACCTTTCGTGACGGTAGTGTGACTGCTATTTATGAGATTTTAAAATGTAATTCCACTATAATATGTACGCGTTTATGACTGTGCGTCAACTAAAAGTTGAGCTCCGTAAAGGAACGCTGCAACTGTCGACAAAAAGGCCGATTTAATTGAAAGGAAAACACTTAAAATATTTAAGGTTATGATTGTTTGTGAGCCTTTTTCCGTAAGCCACGAACTAACATTCCTATTTTTTGTTTTATAAATTACTTTTGTATGATCGAAACCAAAATTTTGGTGCTGACTGCGACATCCAAGACGACACCGCATACCTATATCCACTTTCTGATACATTCAGAGACATAAAAGCAGATACTCCTTTACCAATGATTAACAGACAGGTAATACAAGAATATTTTGATAACTAAGTACCTATATTGGTTGATTAAATCTTTAGAAGAATTCTTTACTACATATATTAGTTAATATAGTATATTTTATGACACTTTTATTTTGATGACAATAATTTTATTTTATTAGATAATAATCTTGATTCTTTTGTTTTATGGATATAGTACCCAGCCTAAAGGACGGCTTCTTTACTAATCTAATCCTCTTCTGTGAAATGCGCAGCAGATAATGGTGCAGTACTACTTGCCTTGAAGTTTTTAATACGTAACGCCAATTCCCATTGTTGTCTGCCATTACTTTCTTTAGGATACAAATGTACTCCTCTGTTTTTACAAGTTAACACACTACATTGTGGCATTTTGGACAAAATTACGAAAAACAGGAAAGCTAAACTTAGTAGATTGCAAAAATCCATACGATTTGACAGCTAATATATCAAAACAAGGTACAGTCGATTGTGCGCCATCTAGTGTGATAAAAAGTTAGTTTTCCTCCCCATTATTTATATACTGCTTGAATACGAGTCTTTTTGTCTTATCTATTATTATAAGGTCTTTTGAATGCTTTGCATGTGTGTAATTACTCCTTAAGATCTGTTTTTTTTTTTTTGTAATGTGCGTTTTGTTTGTGCAGAATAAACAATTTGTCTCTCTTCCTTTCTTTCAATGTTGTAATTGGTGCTTGATTAATGACAATCAACACAGGATTTTTGAGTAGGTGAACATGTGAAAGTATACCTACATCTGTCATATGCCATCTACTATACCTGCACTACCGTTCGCGTCAAATAACTTTGCCGCTCTGAAACCAGGCTTTCCGATGCGCAAGGCATGGCGCGCTGCTGGCCTATTATAGATCTTCTGCGCAGTCATTTGCGCGAACCTCAGAGTGGCAAAGTTATTTGACGCGAACTATACCCACATTTCTTCATATATAAGTTCTCTGTCTCTGTTGAAAAATTATCATCATCAATATTTAGTTAACTACTCCGTTTCATGACGTCACAGTAGCGGTAACTACAAGGATACTAGGTTCTTATTCCATCTCTTTACTTCAAGTATCTCGATTTTCTTTGCTTGGGTGATTTTAGCCGATAAATTCCAAAGTGTTAGATTTTATTTTTAGCACTAAAATATTTTAGTGCTTTTTGAGTTAGTACCTACTTATATAAAAATGAAAATCCTTCATGGTTTCTGGCGCCTGTCTAGACATCAGTCATTATTTGATTTACTTTTTGTAATGTTACATTTAAGTAATATGTCAGGCATGCATAGGTAGGCTCATTTTAATTTTTTCAACGTCATTGCCTGTTGTTCATATTAGGTCAATATTATTTTCTTCTCATGGGAAGAAGGCGTGAGTTATAGTATCACACAAGTGTTTAATACCTAGTTATGTGCAGTTTCATATACTTTTTTATCTACTCTCATACATTGGGATTGAACCTACAAAAAAAAAAAAAAACCGGTCAAGTGGGTGTCGGACCACGCACAATGAAAAGTTCCGTAGTTGGTATGAATTTATCCCAAGAACAAACTTAACATTGTAGTTGAAAAACATGTTCTCCCATACATTCCAAATGCAATTGTAAATTTGTACGCACAATATTGAGAGATTTGGCATGTTATTTTAAGACCATAGACTTCTTATAGGACTTCTTGTAATCTCTAGGCATAGAAATATTATCTGTATTTTTTTATCTGTATTTTTTTATTTTTTTTTGTAATTTTTAACTCGGTACTTTCGGAGATAAAGGGGGAATGGTCAATTTTTGTCTATTTTCTTAAATAATATTAAAATAGTTTATTTTAATTTTTTTTTAAATATATGTTGAGACACAGTAAGCCCTTTCATTTGATATATCGCACGGTACAGTTTGCAAGACTTTTTTTAATTTTCTTATTTGCCCCCCAAAATTGACCCCTGTATTCAAAATTCATTCATTTACATTACACCTCCGTGTTTGGGTCACAAACATACATACGTGTACCAAATTCAACTTAATCGGTCCATTAAATTCGGAGCAAATTGATTATGACAGACGGACAGACAGACACATGAGTGATCCTCTAAGGGTTTCGTTTTTTTTTCCTTTTGAGGTACGGAACCCTAAAAAGATCAAAGTTAAAAGAGTAAGAAATATTATATTTGAAATCAAAACTTTTTTGCACGCCAATATAAATATATACGTATAACATAGCTACTTTCTATTCCAAAAAAATAATTGATGGAAACTCCTTGGGGACATTAACTTCTTGGATTTGCCCTGTATCGTAATTTTTTGTAAGCAGAAGTATTTTTTTAATAAATAGAGTTTAAAAAAAATATTATTTCTTCAACTAGGCTGAGAATCAGCACTTTTTTAACGTCAAAACAGCAGCACAGCTGTCTATTCATTTAAAAAATTAGATTCTATACAATACTGCGCAAAATAATTTAGGTACATTACGCAACACAAAACATTCAATTAAATTAAATTATTTGCTATATGTAAGCTAGCAGACGCCAATATACCAAAAAAAAATCGAAAACTATACTCAGCAGAAATAAAAATAAAAACTAAAAACGTAAGCAGAACTTTATACCTAAATAAAAGCCTCCAGTAATAAAGGGCGAGCCCGCTTACTTAGCTGTAATTCGAAGTCACAAAAGATAAACTAGAACCTTCGAAGTAAAATAAATAAAGAGTTAATTACTAATTACAATAACAAAACATTCTTTTTTACACCTAACAACAAGTTAAATATTCTACGGCGGTGGTACGGAACCCTTCGTGGGTGAGTCCAACTCGCACATGGCCGGTTTTTTACCAAATTGACTACTAATTAAAATTCTATGCAAATTGAAATCACAGCGGGTGGCGCACCAAAAACTAATTTGCTTCCTCTTGAAAGAGCTCAGAGAGCAATTTTAAAGGTAGCAAACTTCCATCCCTTCTTCTTTCCTACAGATCTGCTTTATAAATCCTGCAACGTACTAACGGTTCGCCAGCTTTTCATTATGCACTTAGTATTAAAACAGCACACCTTGCTTACCTACGATGCTGACAATACTAATAAAAGACGGAATGATATAGTATGCCTATCCAATGCGACATCAAAACATGTCTTTGTAGAAAGATTTTTTACATTCTTAGGCCCGTTTCTGTACAATAGATTAAATAGGAAACTAAGTATCTATAAATTAAATTACTTTAGCTGTAAAAAAATTATACTTAAATATTTACTAACCATAGATTATGCCCAGACAGAAGATCTACTTGTTGTCTGCAAATAGAACCACTAACATACTATTTTACTTCTATTTACCTAAGTTTTTAATTTTATTTTATACTTTATACTCTTTGTTAATTTATTATATACGTATACACTGCACTTTCTAGCCTGAAACACAGGTTCAACCTAGTTCAGGCAAATAAACAACTGTGTTCTAGTTTATTTGTTAAGCTAACCTTTATATTGTAAATGTGACCTTTTTATAAATAAACAATTATTATTATTATTATTATTATATTACAGATATCATTCTTTAACTATCCTATAACATGGCTTGTCTTTGACGTAGATAAACATTAAAGTCCCTGATAGAACATTCACACAGTTTTGGCAATTGGCTGTGTGGATGCACAGAATCCCAGAGGCATTATATATCACACGCCCAGTCATCCATACCCGTCTTTGTCCCCACAATGTATCGAAGCTACTATATAGTCTAAATCCAATCTAAATCTGTACTCAGCAATTCAAACAGCAATAGCCATTGTCCATTTTCAGCGGTTCCATTATTCAAACATCAATCAAACGTTGAACAGCTCTAAGGTTTTTGAACAAACAGGTTGTGTTTAAAGCTAGCATTACTAGGCATAGTAGCGTTATTTCATTAGTGTTATATAAAGGCGGAGACTGACTTGTAACGTTTGTTTGTAATGTACCAAGTTTCTGCAACACGTTACACTAGTGAGTGCAGCGAGCCGAGCTGCTCGATGCGAGCGCAAGATTCTGCACTCGACTGTCGGCTGTTTCTTGAATTCCTATAAAACATGTTACAAGCAAACGTTATAAGTCTGTCTATTTAGCGCAAATGTCTAGAAATGGAGCGCGCTTGAGCCATGCAATTGCTCGATGCAAGCGTTTGCCGCGTGTTGTGTATCGCCATTTTGTAACCAAGCTCGCCTCGAATGTTACATTACAAACAAACGATATAAGTCAGTATATTCTGTGCAGATATCTAAAAATGGAGTGTACTTGAGCCATGTGTTCGATGCGAGCGTTCGCCGCGTGTTGTGTATCGCCGTTGTGTAACCACGCTTGCCTCGAATGTTACATTACAAACAAACGATACAAGTCAGTCTAGTCAGTGCAAATATCTATAAATGGAGCGCGCTTAAGCCGTGTGCTTGATGCAAGCGTTCGCCACGTGTTGTGTATCGTCGATTTTTAACCAAGCTCGCCTCGAATGTTACATTACAAACAAACGATAAAAGTCAGTCTAGTTAGTGCAATTGTCTAAAAATGGAGCGCGCTTGAGCCATATGTGCTCGATGCGAGTGTTAGCCGCGTGTTGTGTATCGCCATATTGTAACCAAGAAGCTCGCGTAGAATGTTACATCACAAACAAACGATACAAGTCAGTCTCCGCCTTTAAACTGCATTAGTGCGTAGTCATTGGCACAATTTATTAGGATTGGCTTCCAATACAACCAGATTTACAATGCTAATGTCATTTGACCTTCACAACTATGCGATGAATGAGTTATGTTTTTCACGTATATCTATGTGTCTAGATAGATTATGTACCTTTGTATGTGAGATTCTTTATATTTATACCCTAATGTTTAATCGAGTTGTCTACGTCGCACGATGGTTATAAGCTAGGTTTTGTTTTAATAAAATCAAAATGGCGGATTTATGATGTAAATAAGTAAAAGCTTGAAAAAAAAACCGGCTAAGTGCGTGTCGGACCACGCACAATGAAGGATTCCGTAGTTGAAAAGAATTTATCCAAAAACAAACTTAACATTGCAGTTGAGAAACATGCTCTCCCATACATTGATATGTAAGGTCACTGTCAATTCTCCAACTGCCAATTTAAATTTGTAATTTGCGAGTATCAAAATATAATAATAATAATAACCTAGGACATTATTCACACACGGTCATCTGATCCCAAACTAAGCAGAGCTTGTACTATGGAAACCAGATAACTGATATACTACATACACTACTTTTTTTTTTTTTTTGTAAATACATACTTATATAGATAATTACACCCAGACTCAGAACAAACAGACATGTTCATGCACACAAAAATATGTCGCATAAATGGCAGTATTTTTTATTGCGTTGACTTAGAAGCTTGGATTTTTTTTCCAAGAGACCATAGACCTACGTATTTGATATTAATTTCAGCTTTATACCTCCACGCGTTCCTGAGCAAAAGGGTCTTGACAGACTGACAGACGGACAGACAGACAGACAGACGGACAACAAAGTGATCCTATAAGGGTTCCGATTTTTCCTTTTGAGGTTCGAAACCTTACAAAGGTTAACCTAATCTATCCCCCCTGCTCACGGTGCCATCGTCTGTACTTGTACTTTATGCTTGTATTTTAACGAATAAAATTTGTTATATTCTTTTCTCTACTAAAACCAGTCAGCGTCATTATTTAGAGAAATATTTTTGAAATATATGCCTGTTAGCTTGAGTCGATTGCAGTGACTCAATCAAATAGACAATATTATTTTGGGTTCGAAATTCATGATTTCTCCTTTTGTTCGACAATCGCTTTTAGCATTTTATTGTTGTCTCTTTATTTATTTATAATTAATTAAAACGGTACACATCTAAAACATTAATTAAGGAGGAAGCTCCAGGTAGGCTCCAGTATTAGGTTTTATATTGATTTAAGTATGATTAGCGACGAGGAGCACGTGGCTAAGTAATACCAGCCGCACGGGTCGATCCATCAGGTTAAGCTACGCTTGCCGGGGTTGGTTTGTAGATGGGTGATCATTTTTTCATACCGAGACTCCTCCGTGCCTCGGAAAGCACGTTAAGCCGTTGGTCCCGGCTGTCATTCGTGGATCTTTGACAATCGCTACGGGTTGTCAGAAGCCCGAAAGTCTGTCTACCAGTATTACCCAGTAACTGGGTTGTGGAGGTGAGATAGGCAGTCGCTCCATGTAAAATACTGGTATTCAGCTGCATCCGGTTAGACTGGAAGCCGACCCCAACGTAGTTGCGAAAAGGCTAGGCAGATTGATTGAAGTATGATTCGCGACCGTAACATATATATTACATATATGTTTACAAAATTATAATCATTGGAATCAGTAATTCTTAAGTTAGTATAATCCTAAATATCAAGATTTCATGAAATGTCATTCATTACGATTATATGAACTTAGAGAAATGTATTGAAGATTTTAATGATTATAATGCTATAAATACAGATTTGTTACGGTCGCGAATCATATTCAGATCAACATACAACCTAATACTGACCTGAAAATTGCTAAAAAGTTAATAAAATTTGAATTTCGCGGGCTACCTGAACCTTTCGCCTTAAAAAATAAACATAAATAGGTACCATATATTCATACCTAATGTTGCTGACTGTTTCAAGTTTCTGGGTTAAAACTAATACACAAAATCTAGACGAATTTTAGACTTCAGCTTTTTGAATACCATAAAATCTGTCATAGATATTCGTATACGGGACCAACGCTAATTATTGATGCGTTAATCATAGTCATTCAACGACAGACCAATTTTATGAACCAGAAAATTCCCTGGATGGATTTTTTCCAGCCTGTGTTATAAATAAAATCTTTTTAATATCCGTATTTCTCTCTTTTTTTGAACAAATATTTAGGTAACTCAGAATGAGGATCGTCGACAAAAATATGTATGTTTACCGAAATTGTACACATATAAAGAAATGTACGTTACAACCGCAGACCGGGAATTTTTCAGATTTTTGAATGTAGGCAATTTCTTTTTTGTTTTGGTTTGACAAAATATGGTACTGTGAATGAGGTTTTTGAGTTATTTTCTTTTGTGCCCTTTTTTGCTAAAGGGATAAAAAGAGTACCTGTGTATGTAGAGTATTTTTAGCTTGGACAACGTAATTGCGTTGTATCGAATTTATCTGGTTCTTTGCGAATATTTTTATTTTTTTGTTTGTGTTGGGTTTGCTCTTGACTCTAGTCTAGGTCAGAGGTGACAGAGACAAAGTCGACGATGGAGTGAGCTTACCCAGAAGTAGTAGTCATATTGTCTTTCTTCCTTTTTTTAAATGTGTACTATGTCCAGGTCTATATTTATTTTGGGCCATACAAAACTCATAAAACCTACCTGTCAATCGCTGTATTGAGCTTCCGACAAGCGACTAAACCGCTGATCTCTGATGCAAAAAGATGTATGCCTGCTAAGGCTCAAAATCATTCATCATCATCTGACTAGCATTTACCCATCAATGATGAGGTTAGCTTCGGATGGAGCGACTGCCTATCAGACCTCCACAACCCAGTTACTAAGTAATACCCCTGGTAAGACTGGTTATCAGACTTTCGGACTGGCAAAGATCCACGAATGACAGCCGCGACCAACGGCCTTGGTTTGTAAAGATGGTCACCCACCCACGGACCTACCGCGGCAAGCATAGCTTAACCTGATCAATCGACCTGTGAGCGTATTACTTTGCCACAATAATAGGTACATTACCTACGGCATTAAAAAAAAAATATATATTTCGGCCAAGCCAGGTTTTTTAGTTTTATACACATCATTTTTTTTAATCCTTTACGAAAAAAAACCAAGTACTTAATTAAGTACAGACGCCAGCACATCAAGCTACCCGAAACTGTCAAATTTTCCCAGTCAACCTTGAACCTAATGCTTTAGCGATAAAGTTGAAATCCATTAAAGAAATTTGACAGAGAAGTAGCTTGATGTGCTGGCAGATGTACAAGGTCGCCTATAGACTAAACTATTCTAATCTCATTTTAGCCTTCAACAAAAACAAACTTATACTGTCCCAGATATTAATACACAACCCGAAAAACCATTCAGAATCTCTCTCAAAACGTATTCCAACTAAAAATCTCTCTTCAATTTCAGGACTGGACGCTAAAAGTTAGATTCGTTCAGAAACGTGACGCAGGCGTCTACGAGTGTCAAGTGTCTTCCCATCCTCCCACGAGCATCTTTTTAAGACTCGACGTTGTAGGTGAGTGGTTCCGCAATATATTTTATATTTTTATTTCAAATGAGAAATGTTGGTTTAGCTTTTAAGTTTTGAAATGTTGTGCGAGGAAAATGAAAGTGATTTCGTGTAGTGGATGGTTTGTAAAATACATTGCCTTATTTAGTGCGCTATTTTCTTAGTCTCCAAGTTTGCTGCCAGGATGGGACGCCCGAGATATACATAATCAATCAATCTGCCTCGCCTTTTCCCAACTATGTTGGGGTCGGCTTCCAGTCTAATCAGATGCAGCTGAATACCAGTATTTTACATGGAGTGACTGCCTATCTGACCTCCACAATCCAGTTACTGGGAAATACGATACCCCTTGGTAAGACTGGTTGTCAGACTTTCGGGATTCTGACAACCCGTAACACGAAGATCCACGAATGACAGCCGGGACCAACGGCTTAACGGTATGAAAAGATGGTCACCCATCCACAGACCAACCCCGGCAAACGTAGCTTAACCTGATGGATCGACCCGTGCGAATGTTATTACTTAGCCACGAGCTCCGAGATGTACATAATACTGACGTTTATTTTTGATGTTCTTCAAAAAATTCAGGTGCATATAGTCGCAACCGGCATGGTTATATGACCAGGGCTGCAGTCACGCCATGTAGATAGCGATCGCACCCATTAGGACTTTACGACCGAATTCGGTCGCAGTCCTAATGGTGTCCCTAGACGGTCAAAATTGCTTGAAAAGCACGTGATTATTTCGTGCTTACCAAAGACGGTCAAAATGGCTTGACAAGCACGAAAAATCTCGTGCTTGTCAAGCTATTTTTTCCTTTTCACTTAGCAGAAACACAGCAACAGTTCTGTTGAATAAACTCAATCTCCTTTGTATGATTTAATTGTATAGCATATGTGTGAGTGTCATGTATTAGAGAACTACCATTTAACCGGGTAAAACTATACAATACAAACACGTTTACTGGCTCAGAAAATAATAAGGATACAACAACGTGTATCGTAGAAAACACCGCTTACTCGCTGTTCCAACTTGCCGTACTGTTTCACACTCCAAGTCACCTGTTCCTCGGATATTAGCCGCTATTAACGCTCTCCTGGACTCAAACACAGATCCTGATACGAGTATGTTTGCGAATGAATGGAATATATTACTGTCAGAATGTTTGAATTTTTGTAAGAAGAATGCATGACTGTGTTCAATAAATCGATGGCTTCTAAGTATACTTAGTCAACTGTACTTCTAATAACTTTAAAGGAAGGCGATAAAAAGAGCGAATGGTTATATTTCAAATGTTAATCCAATCAAGAAAAATAACTAATCATAGTGAATTAAATATAATAAGGCCTATCAACAGTGCAAAATAATTTTTATATTATTTTATTAATAACCATTCGCTCTTTTTATCGCCTTCCTTTAAACTTATTAGAAGTACAGTTGACTCAGTATACTTAGAAGCCATCGAAATTATATGTTTAAATAGTGTAATTGGTTTCGGCCGTTCTATTTAAAATAGATAAATAAATAAATAAAATAAATGAACAACAATACTCTGTCACAAAATAAGATTCCCTGTGCTCCAATGACAATAATATGATTATCTTTGACTTTAATGTGCCCTGGCAACCGAGAGTATGTCATCCAATGAACAAGACATACACTCAGCTGCAAACAAATGTCTTCAACACATGCGCCACCATCAGCAAGATACTTGGTCTTGCTGATGGTGACGCATGTGTTGGATCATTCGGCTTCTTTCAAAATGGTTGAACTAAATGGTGCTGATCCATGCGTCATGTTCGTGATAGGGCGCCGTCAGTTGGGACTGGTCATCTCTTAGCTGCCACATTTTATTTCTGAATTGATTTATAGGATTCCGTACCCAAAGGGTAAAACGGAACCCTATTACTAAGACTTCGCTGTTCTGTCTGTACGTCTGTCACCAGGCTGTATCTCATGAACCGTGATAGTTAGACAGTTGTCATTTTCACAGATGATGTATTTCTGTTGCCGCTATAACAACCAATACTAAAAAAACAGAATAAAATAAATATTTAAGGGGGCTCCCATACAACAAACGTGATTTTTTGCCGTTTTTACAGATAATGGTACGGAACCCTTCGTGCGCGAGTCCGACTCGCACTTGGCCGGTTTTTTTTTGTTTCTGTTTGCTACTTTGGTCTCTTGTAACGTGTACTTACGTCATTTTTCATCTTTCTCACAGTTAATTATAAATTCAACATGATGATGTAAGTTGTATCTAATAATATTTTTGTAACAATATAATTTAAAAGTGTGTCCATGGAGTTTCTTGCTCGTTCTTCTCCATAGGTACCTAATACTCTCTAGAATGGGCTACTAGCTTCAACTTTCTGACTGGCCAACCTCCTTGACGAGCAAGCGTTTGTTCGCTTGGTAAACGAAAATATTTGAGCGAGCAAACATGTTTGTTTAGTGATGATCGGTTTGACTCGGCGAACGAATGCTCACTCGCTCACTCGTTTAGTGAAAACGACGTCACGGCGGGCGAGCATTTGCTTTGTGCATTCGCATGTGTTCATTTTCTCGATGTAGTAAAAACAGAACTTTTCTGTTTAGAGCGAACATCAGCAGAACAGCAAACAATTGCTCTGAACAAAATGTTCACTCAGCAGGATAGTGAAAACGCGGTTTTAGCGTGTCCATGGCATAACCTCATAGTTAGTGACTCGGAACTATTCTATAGTAGTAGTAGTAGTCAGATAGGAAACGCCGACCTCATCTAGTTAAAAAAAAAAAAAAAATATTGACTTGTAAAAGTGTTTGTACAAACCTACTTACAGAAATAAAAATCATTTATCATTTATCATTGTTCTCTGAGTGAGTTCACAAAGAATGCATTGCTTGTATTAGGTTACAAATTTGAATTTTAATAATATGTTAAGATAAGTTTAGACATGTACGCTATAGTTTTAGCCTGTAATGATAGATGTAAGTTGGGAAAATAAATAAATAGAAATTTTTAAAAATTTCAAACTAAATGCTGAATAAAATATTTAATTCTTTATTTATAACAATATATATATATATATATTGTTTTTAATAATAATAATAATCATTTATTGATCAGACTACAAATGCGGTCCATTGTGTTAGTAACAATCTTACTTAGCCTATGTTAGTACTTAATAACTAAAACAGATCTGGTTCGATCCACTAACGTCCACACAAGCGGACTATCTGCCCGGGCGGCGATCGACTGCAGAATAATGTTGAGACTGCCACGCACCCTGCGAAGTAACGAAGCTGATTTCTTGCGCCATAAATTATAAATTAATTATTAATTATAAATTATTACATAATTTAATTATTTTATGGTTGTAGAGGATAGTCATTCCATGTAAAATAATGGTATTCCAATGCATCAAATTAGACTGGAAACCGACCCCAAATTATAAAAAATATGCAAAAGTCTGGTAGAAAATGCCGCCGTAGTCCGCTTTTGTACGGTATTTGTAAATAGGTACAAATGCCTTATTACGGTACAATTTAATTTCCAATAAATAATAATTTCCAATTAACAATACAAGTTTCACCATCAAAATAGTGTTCAAACGATGCAAGTCATGTATTATTTTACAATTTAATTTTTGCACTCCAGTCGGTCTATTCTGTAAAAATCTCACCGTGAAAACGTAGGTGAAGTGAGCTTGAAGAGAGCTGTCATTCCACCTGATGCTAGTGATTGACACTACTAACAGCTCACTCCACGCTCACCTCACCTAAGTTTTCACGGTGAGATTTGTACAGAATAGCACTGCAGTTATTTTAGTTATAATAGTATTATTGTGGTTTGTATTTTAATCTTTGGTTATAATTAAATATGGATCACTGTGTCTGTATTAAAAAATAAATTAAATTGCTTCAATTTTATCGTATGCCACAGGCAATAAACTTGCGTCGTGTAAGTGAGACTTCAACAAATGGTAGGTACTTTTCCAATACACTGTCTTTCTCTCGCATAGTGCTTTAGTTTTCATTTCGCAATTTTCTAAAGAATGATTCATAGCTTCTTGTCAAAATAATACCGTCTACGCTGTCTCCCAGAATTATTAGAATTTTAAAACATCTCCAAGAAATCTTTTCTGTAGTCGCACCAAGATGGATTTCACAGAATTTGTGTTCCGTACTAGGTATTTTCCTGCAATATGTTCATAAGTTCTTTGTTTTCTATAACTCTTATTTCAAAAGCTACGTCATTTTTAGGGTTCCATAGTCAACAAGGAACCCTTATAGTTTCGCCATGTCCGTCTGTCCGTCCGTCCGCAGGCCATTCAAAAATATTATGGGACTGTTAAAACCAATTAAGCTTTAAATTGCTATTTTTTGTTGTTAGAGTCAAGTGTGTTTTTATTATTAAAGTACCACATACACCGTACCGTAGTACATTCTGTGAATCTAGAGTATCGATATACTGGTTTTTCATCCTCCTATCCTAATATCTATAACAAAATCCCAAACTCCATTAAAGAGCAACCTTTAAAAATCTTTAAAAGTAAACTTATCTCACTGCTATTAGAACGGTGCTATTACTCTGTAACCAACTTCTTAACTGATAAAGATTTTAATTGTAAGTTGGTACATTAGTATAAGTTTAGATTTATTTATTTATGATTAAGTCAGATTTGATTAAATTTTATGTATATTTTAGCAAATATGTAAGCATTTAAATAACATTATAGTTATAAAAATGATTAACAAGTGTATTTTCTAAGTTAAGTACCTAATTAATGTTTGCATGCCAATATGGTAGAATGTATAAGGATTCTATAAACCATCCATCCATCTTATTGTAAAAACCTACATTCTGTGAATATAAATAAATATTCTATTCTATTCTATTCTAACTTAATATTATAAATGCGAAAGTGTGTTTGTTTGTAACGCTTTTACTCTAAAACGGCTGAACGGATTTGGATGAAATTTGGCACAAGGGTAGACCATGATCTGGAGAAGGACATAGGCTACTATTCATCCTGAATCGCAGACGAATTCGCGGCCAACAGCTAATTGTTTCATATTTTGTAAATCGTGCTAATTTTTCGTGTTCTATTTTTAATTTTATTTTTTATTAAATTTTGCTGTACAACGGCTTAGATTTATTTAAATCTAATAAGTTGTATACGTATATCTTAAATAAATAAAATAACACGGCCAATTGTCGAAATGTGTCAGATTGATAACTAATTAATTTGACTGACATCACTTACGTAGGACAGCGTAGTTCAGCTGTCAGAGCGATAGCACTGTTCACCAAAGGTTGTAGATTCCGTGACAATAACTTTAAGTAAAAAAAAAAAAGTCTAACATCCTCCTTTCCTTAAAGGTGGTTCAGAAAGGATACAAACTGAAATTGTAGCCTCAACTGTTCCCCCCTTTAACAATTTGAGACTATCTTGTTCTAGGTTTTTACGAGCCTAATAGGCTTTCAACTTTATTATCTAAAGTGCCTAATTCGCACACCTGATACAGGTATAATATTTTCCCTAAGAGACACATTATATACTATTCGCAACATAATACTCTGTACTACATGAATATAATAGCCTCAATTTGTGTTACCTGTATTAAAGTCTGTATTTATACATGGTTTCTGTTAACTCGACGTTTTCCTTACAGAACAAACTATGCCACCAAATGTTCTATTTATTTATTTGAGATGGGTTTGCTCTTGACGTTAGTCTAGGTCAGAGGTGACAGAGACAAAGTCGACGATGGAGTGAGCTTACCCAGAAGAAGCCTGTTCACTCTCACTTTGAAGAGATTCGGGTTGTATGAGTTCGGGAACGCAGACGCAGGTAGTGAGTTCCACTCTTTTGCCGTGTGCATTATGAACGATGTTTGGAAGCGCTTAGTGCGAATTGCTGGAATGACAACTAGGTATGGATGGTAACTAGCAGTGCGTCTAAATGTTCGATGGTAGAAGGGGGCCGGTGGAATGAGGTTGTGTAGTTCCTGAGCACACTCACCGAAGTACAGTCTATAGAAGACCGACAAGCAGGCAACTTTGCGGCGATGCTGTGAAGCTTGGCATCCACCAGTTTTACGTCACCAATGAGCCTCTTAGCTCTGCGTTCCACTGAGTCAAGCGCAGCATGTTGCTATTTAGCTGATCCACCGTTCTACCGAAATTCAGTAGGTAGGTTTTTAGGGTTAACCCGTACCTCAAAAGCAAAACAACCCTTATAGGATCACTTTTTGTCCGTCTGTCTGTCTGTCAAGACCCTTTTTCTCAGGAACTCAAGCTCAAGGAGGATCAAGTTGAAATTTATATCTAATACTCGGGTTTTGGCCTCTTTCAGCTGTGAATTTTATATCAAATACTCGAGTCTTTGGCCTCTTTCAGTTGTGAAATTTATATCAAATACTCGGGTCTTTGGCCTCTTTCAGTTGTGAAATTTATATCAAATACTCGGGTCTTTGGCCTCTTTCAGTTGTGAAATTTATATCAAATACTCGAGTCTTTGGCCTCTTTCAGTTGTGAAATTTATATCAAATACTCGGGTCTTTGGCCTCTTTCAGCTGTGAAAAAATCAAACTTGTAAGTCACGACGATCAATAGTTATGACCGTTTATGTCGCACATTTTCGCATATTTTGCTATTTCACAAGGGAATCAAAACTTCTAAGGTACTTCCCGTTGACCTAGAATCATGAAATTTGGCAAGAAGCAAGGTCTCACAGCACAAGTAAAGGAAAAAGTCCGAAAATGGTTAATTTGTAGTTTTATCAAATAAAAAAGTTTTTTTTTTGTGATTACAAACTTAATTTTGCATTTGGAGAATTAATAATAATAATATTTATATATATATATATATATATATATATATATATATATATATATATATATTAAAAAAATCATCTGTTCCCTAAATTCATGTAAACTCGTCAAAATGTAGGGAAAAGCTAATTTTTTCGCGTAATTTCAGGTATGGTCCCAGGGTTAAAGTATTGACACCTTAAGAGATTTCGTGTATGGATAGATATACCTTATACAGTGTCCGGTAAAGAATGGATAACCTTGAAATAGCATATAACGGAACTCACTACCTGCGTCTGTGTTTCCAAGCGCATACAACCCTAATCTCTTCAAAGTGAGAGTGAACAGGCTTCTTCTGAGTAAGCTCACTTCATCGTCGACTCTGTCTCTGTCGCCTCCGACCTAGACTGAAGTCAAGAGCAAACGCATCTCAAATTAACAAAAAATGTATATTATATGCTATTTCAAGGTTATCCATTCTTTTTAATAGTGTGACTAGAAATTGCATAGTATTCGTATTTTTTTTCTTCAAAAAATTCGTAAGTACAGTAGTATATATTTTTTTTGTATTTTTTTTAGAACGGGCATAAGGTCTTTTGTATAGCATACAAAAGACCTTTCAAGGATAACCATTCTTTAACGAAAGTGAGCACAAAGAAAGGATTTTTGAAATTCACCCCCGTAGTTGTCTTACCGGCGGCGAGGAAGCTACTAACTAACAGCTATTTTCTCGCTCAAGAAACGTACAGTAGATATACACTTCCGTTTAAACAAAAGAGATGCATATATTAATAGTTGATCGCTGACTGTTCACACCGAGCGCGAGTACTCGCTTCACTGGGTTGTCGCTGAGCGACAAGAGCTATCAAAGATAACACTCGCTCAGCGATGCTCGCCTGGCGGTCAGAGCTCACGCCGAGAGACCAACCAGCGGTCATTTCTACCTAGAGTGCGGATCTGAACGCACATATTATGAATTCAGAACAATTACTAGAACTATCATTGTTGCCTAGTTCAAAGGACGACGATGATGTATTTTATAATATCATTTATGTAGTGGCAGCCAAGTTATACAACTTTATAATATAAAACCTGGGACATTTCACACACGGGCATCCGATTCCAAATTAAGCAGAGCTTGTACTATGGAAACCAGATAACTGATATACTACATACACTACTTTTTTTTTTTGTAAATACATACTTATATAGATAATTACACCCAGACTCAGGACAAACAGACATGTTCATGCACACAAATGTTTGTCCTGGATGGGAATCGAACCCACGACCTGCGGCGTGACAGGTGGTATCTTAACCAACCAAGCCAACTGGCCAGTTTAACTTACACTTTTAAAACTGGCCAGTTTAACAACTTTACAATATACCTATAATTATAAATTACAAATGTATAGGTAGGCATGCACCTACCGACTGAAACCCCTGTAGTACTAACCGCCCCAGCTAGTGGTGCCCGTCGCATTCGGACACTCGCTGATAGCCCAACAGCTAAACTATCGGAACTACACACTTGCTGCTCGCCAACTCGTTTTCAGTTGCCAGTTCTACTCGCTACTCCTTCATCGCCGGCTGTGAGACAACTGCCTATAGGGGTTAAATAGGGTATGAAAGTTTGTATGGGAGTTCGTCACATTTGCCGTTGGGAAATCCCTTAAGGTGGCTTGTCACAAAACATTTACCTTTTTTAACCTCCTAATATTAAAAGATACCTCATTATCTTTATTTGTAACGACTTCATCCAACACTTGATACTTATTTACCCAACAAAAATCCTATTTTAATATGTAAATAGCCCGACCCTATCCTCAATGACCATCCACCCGGGATAGCCGTAAAAATAATTAAAATCTTTTAAATTTTACCGAGGTAACCCCGTAACGGCATTATGTTCTCACCAAACCTGTCTTCTGTTTTTAAAAATATGTGTTGGTTTTTTTCATGTAACGCAAAAGGTTTAACTTTTTATTTTAATGGGCGTTTTTTACTTGTTGACATTAAAAGGGTGATGGAGTAAGTTTATTTGAAGCTAAATTAGAATGTTCGTTTTAGTTTAAATTGAAAACACACACACTACGCCGAAGCTCATGCATGGCGTTACGGCACAATAATGTGAGAAAACAGTATAGATCTAAAAACACTATTTACAGATAGATAGATAGATAGATAGATCATTTAAAAAGAATTTCGTCCGTACCTCTGTAACAACAGATAGATAGTCGCAAACCCCATTTTATAAATCTGAATATTTTCACTCTGCCTTGTATACAGGATGCCCGGAAATTCGACCTTTTCCATGAAAGGGGTTATACTAGAGGTCATTTCCAACAAATTAAGCTCTACCGAGTGAGGGTCTAAAATTTATGGTTTCCGAGTTACGAAGGTTTTAAATTATTGTTGAAATTTTCAGACTGGTCACCAAAAACAAATAATTTAAAAATAACTACTTTTCTGTCGACATTTATTTGTAATTTTTCTGACGGATGATAAATGAGTTATCATTTATAAAAACAAACTCAAGCCCTAAATTCCCATAATTTCAGAAATATTACAGTATTTGTTGGAAATTATCTCTGGTATCAAGGATTTCAAGGAATAGGTCTTTCCAGGCATTAAGTGTAATTGAAATATGAAAATTGGCTCATAAACGAGGAGACATACAAAGAAGATACACACTCCGATACAAAACACGACTAAACTTACCAATGTCCCGCTTAAAAATACTTTTAACAGGTCCTCTGGTTATGTCAATAAAAATATATTTATAATGAAATGAAATGAAATGAAAATATTTATTTCAGACTTATAAGGTCCATAATTATGTTGTTAGTAGATATACTTAAAGCTATGTTAGTAGAATTTAAAATTATTATTATTAGTTTGGACATGAATGAACGACCAATGCCTCAGAATTTGGCCGCCCACTCCGTCCGACACCACGTTCAAAAGCGTGTTGGTGCTCCGCTTTACCCTAAACCACAGGGAGGCCGATCTTTTGCGAAGCACCGCTTGAAAGCCGTCCGTACCGTGGTCGGCGAACATGCCGGAGGCACTGCACCGCCACGGAAGCTTCAACAAACTCCTGAACGCGTTGTTATACTGGACGCGCAAGGCATTGTAGGCCTTTCTAGTGTAATTGCTCCACAGGTTGCACGTGTATAACGTTTGGCAGTAGCTTTTAAATAGTGTGACTTTAACGTCACTTGAGCATCGTGCAAACCTGCGAGATAGCATATTACCCCTTACCGACAATGCCCTGCGCTCCCTGTCCATGTCCGTGTCATCATTTAGGTTCTCATTGACCCAGTGACCCAAGTACTTAAATTTGCTCACTTGCTGTAGGACGGTTCCATTTAGTTTGATCGGAGGAACAGGGTAGGTTTTCGTCCCAGCCTTAAAAACCAGCAACTCGCTCTTTTGAACATTGTACTTGAGCCCATGGACCATTGCATACCGTTTACAAATTGTCAATAGTGACCTCACAGAACTAATTGATAATAAGTTATCCGAATCGATATGAAAAGAATTAAAAAAAAACTCCCTAATCACGAATAAACTAAAAAAAAGCTATTATCAAGTAAATGTTATTGTTGAAATGGAACGCAACCAATAAGCTGCCACACCTGTCATCTGTCAATGTGTGTCGCTGAGATTGACCTTGTTTTATTGTATCACATTCACGTAGTGTTGTATAATATTGAATATTCTTGCAAGGGTTTGATCGAAGTAGCCCTGGAAAAGGATGTTTGGAAGGATTTGGGGGGAAGGCCTTTGCTTCAGCAGTGGGACAATGCACCCTAACAAAAAAAAAACCGGTTAAGAGCGTGTCGGACGACACACAATGAATGGTTCCGTAGTTCGGATGAATTTATCCCAAGAAAAACTTAACATTGTAGTTGAAAAACATGTTCTCCCATACATTCCAACTGCAAATGTCCATAGTTAAACGAAAAACCCATATTACACCTAATGTGGGTTGGATCCTTTTTGTTTAACTATTTATTTATTTATTTGGGAAAACAAACAGTAGCATACTAAGCATAAAACATATTGTCTTAAAATTAAACTTAACAAATATACTTACCACAACATTTTCCACAGATTATAACGTTATATAATAAAACAAGCTGTTAGCAAACGTTACCGATAAACAATATTTTATAAAAGACGTAACAAATAAAAAACATTTAAAAAAAGAACTAAAAATTCTGAAAATTCGTGCGTGATGCATCATACAGGTCTCTAGCGTATTAATAATGATAACTACATCGTGTAAAACCTATTGAGCCTACTGTCGATCCTTTAGAATTTTAATTACACAACTGTGGACAAATGTAAGATTGTTCTCACAATATTGAGAGTATTTTAAGACCATCGACTTCTTATAGGTTTTCCTGTAATATATAGGTATTGAACTATTTTGAAGATAAGGGGGGGGGGGATAGTACATTTTCGTCGATTTTCTTAAATACCTTTAAAACAGTTTACAATTTACTTCTACAATTAACGTCACGCTGCCAAAGACGACAAATCACGCTGACATTGACAACAAAATGCCGAGATTCCTGGGACTGATTCCTTCCCGCTTGTAGCATTCCTACAGCTCTCTGCATTTCATCAGCAGTCAAATGGCGTCGCTCCATGACATAAAAAATGACTCGCCACTCAATTTTTTCAAAAACTATTTATCTTAGAATGATAACAATGAGATACCAAATTTACCAAGCAACGAAAACACATGAAATCGGGAAAAAGTAATAAGCTTTTATTTTAATGAAAACAAAACACAATCGAAAAGTTTCTATTGTTAAAATCAGCCAGTGTATGTTTCAGAGAACACAATATTTGTATACCAATCTACTTTGTTAAGAAAAAAATAAAGTATCAATAAATAAAAACATGTAGTTTCTGTAAATGATGCGTGTTACTTAGACTTTTTTGATGTGTGTATAAACGCTGACAAATATTCAACCCAGCTCACCAAACTAGCTGCTGCTATCAAGAGAAAACGACAAAGACGAGTTAATGTAGTTTTACTACACGATAACGCTCGACCTCATGTAGCATCTGCCGTTCGCCAATAGTTGAAGAACTTGGGCTGGGAGACGATACCCCACCAAACTTATCGCCCCATCAGACTATCATTTGTTTAGAGCCCTGAAACAACATTTGCGGGGTAAACAATTTAATGATTTCTCTGATCTAGAGGCGGAGTTGAACAAATTTTTCGAGGCACAGCCATCAGAGTCCTAGGCGAAAGGCATCCCAACTTTGCCGGATCGTTGGCAAGAAGTCTTAGATGCTAATGGTGATTACATCATTGACTAAGCTTTTTGTATTGTAATAATAATAAAAAGTATAAAACGTAAACCAAGTACTTATCTGATTACTTTTGTGCCAACCTGATTTAAATAATATAAAGCCGTATACAATTTATTTGTTTCGTTTTAAATATGATTGGGCTACGGATTTATCAATAATATAATAATAATAATAATATCCTGGGACATTTTCACACACGGTCATCTGGTCCCAAACTAAGCAGAGCTTGTACTATGGAAACCAGATAACTGATATACTACATACACTACTTTTTTTTTTGTAAATACATACTTATATAGATAATGACAATGATTTAATTAAACAATTTATTATTTCTTAGTAAATTGAAACTTATAACATTATACATTTTTGTAATCCCCTTTTAATTTCCTTTATTTTGATACCCTACTCGATAGGATTGTTTTTTTTTTTTTAATTAACGTATTACTATTTCGCGCCAAAAATGCGCCATTTTTTGTCAAACTTACTTGGGTTTCTAAGACGAATAAAACGACACCTTAACTGTCGAAATCCATTCAGCCGTTTGGTAGGTCAATCAATCTGCCTAGCCTTTTCCCAACTATGTTGGGGTCGGCTTCCAGTCTAACTGGATGCAACTGAATACCAGTATTTTACATAGAGCGACTGCCTATTTGAATTTCACAACCCAGTTACTGGGTACCGAAACCACTTGGTAAATCTGGTTGTCAGACTTTTGGGCTTCTGACGACCCGTAGTAACGACTGCCAAAGATGCATGAATGACAGCCGGGACCAACGGCTTAACTTGCTTTCCGAGGCACGGAGGAGTCTCGGTATGTAAAGATGGTCACCCATCCACAGACCAACCCCGGCAAGCGTAGCTTAACCTAATGGATCGACCCGTGCGGCTGTTATTACTTAGCCACGAGCTCCTCTTGAACTTGGAGCAAGACTTAGGTATTCCGTCTTGGCTATTTCGTATTTTTAATTTTTGTTTTTTTTTAACACTTTCATCTCCTTTAGAAAAACCGGCCAAGTGCGAGTCGGACTCGCGCACGAAGGGTTCCGTACCATTATCTATAAAAACGGCAAAAAAAATCACGTTTGTTGTATGGGAGCCCCCTTAAATATTTGTTTTATTCTGTTTTTTAGTATCTGTTGTTATAGCGGCAACAGAAATACAACATCTGTGAAAATTTCCACTGTCTAACTATCACGGTTCATGAGATACAGCCTGGTGACAGACGGTCAGCGGAGTCTTAGTAATAGGGTCCCAATTTACCCTTTGGGGGCGGAACCCTACAAAAGCCTAACTACCTATTTAAATTTTAATAATCCACTCAGTTCTCCTACACCTAGTTTCAAGTAAAATTAAAATGAATCCTATAAATTGGCTCTGTGATGCTCTCATAAAAATATTTTTTGTGATATTCGAGGCACAAACTCCCTAGTTATTACTTATTCATGAAACATCATAATACAGTAAAATGTATAAAAAATAAGCCATCCAAGGGAAACTGCAGTACCTGACGTTTAATATAGCAAAACGAATTTTTAGGGTTCCGTACCAAAATGGTAAAAAGGAACCATTATGGTGCGACTCAGTCTGTCTGTCTGTCTGTCATAGCTGGATATCTCAAGAACTACTAATGCTATCAACATGAATTTTGGAATAGTTTTAGATGACGTTTGCCCAACTATTTTGCAAATAAGAAAGAAATAAAAATAAAAATATTTTTTTACAACAGGGACTGAAAAGGGGCCTTAAAAATTCGAAGTGAGGTTACTAGAGCATGTGGGGTGTCATATGAAAGATTACTGTTTGCACATTTTCAAACAGTTTTTGTCTCTTTTTTAGGCCGAATAGTTTTGACTTTTGATGAAAAATGTAAAAAAAAAATATCGTTGCCCCCCTTATCCCGAAGTTTGCATAGAGAAAAATCTGAAATTAATCTGTGTTATAGCAGTTTATGTAAAGATTACAGGAAAAATAAAACGATTTTTCTAAATAGAACACTTTTTTTTATAGTACGGAACCCTCGGTGCGCGAGTCCGACTCTTGGTCGGTTTTATTTAATAATTTCCCCTGTCATCCATCTAAAAGTTGTCTGTAAAAGATCGTTTGTACCGATAAGATTGCCCATTGTGTCACCCTATGTGAAGTTTCTACATTTATATCTGACATTTTTGTGGTATGCTCATAATAAAGTGTCAATCTGCCTAGCCTTTTCCCAACTATGTTGGGGTCGGCTTCCAGTCTAACCGGATGCAGCTGAATACCAGTATTTTACATGGAGCGACTGCCTACGAGTATCTGACCTCCACAACCCAGTTATTACTTAGCCACAAGCTCCAAAATAAAGTGTATCTGTATAAAAGGTGTATCAGAATGATGTGATCAAATTTAAGGATGTGGAACAGACCATCAAACTGAACCACTTTTTCCCGGGGACAAACATCGTAATTGTGAAAAAAACCGGCCAAGTGCGTGTCGGACTACGCACATTGAAGGGTTCCGTAGTGGGGATGAATTTATCCCAAGAACAAACTTAACATTGTAGTTGAAAAACCTGTTCTTCCATACATTCCAACTGCAAACGTAATTTTGTACTCACAATATTGAGAGATTTACCATGTTATTTTAAGACTAGACTTCTTAAAAGTTTTTCTGTGATCTGTAAGTATTTTCTATATTTTTTTTCAAAATTTTAGACTTAGTAGTTTCAGAGATCCTTCTTATCTGCGAAACTACTGAGTCTAGTTTTAGGCTCAGTAGTTTTGGAGATAAGGGAGGGAATGGTCAATTTTCATCTATTTTCTTAAATAACTTTAAAACAATTTATTTGAAAATTATAAAAAAAAAAATAGATTTGAGACCCTCACAGTAAGCCTTTGATATGTCACACAGTACAGTTAGCAAAACTTTTTGTGTAGTTTCTTATTTGCCGCCCAAAATAGACCCCCTTATTCAAAATTCATTCATTTACGTTACCCATCCATGTTTGGGTCACAGATATACATACATGTACCGAATTTCAACTTAATCGGTCTATTCGATTCGTAGCAAACTGGCTGTGACAGACGGACAGACAGACACACGAGTAATCCCATAAGGGTTCCGTTTTTTCCTTTTGAGGTACGGAGCCCTAAGAACCAGTTGTTCCTTATAAAACATCAATACCTACTTGACCAAATGTATGGGACGACTGATTTTTTTTGTCCCTGGGAAAAATTGTTCAGTTTGATGGCCTTTACTACACCCTTAAATTTGATCACTCCTCTTTGATACACCCTGTCAATCAATATATCTGTCTTTCACATTGTGACAGTGTGATATTCAAGGCAGACTACGTTAATATTATATTAGAACTATTCTTCGTGTCTCTCCAGCGGGGTGATTGCATAAAACACATACGAGTACAGTGGCAATGGGGAAGAAATCTGTCAAATTAGTTCCGCATAGATGGCGCTAAGTGTTTGTTACTTTCATTCCACTGTCATTGGAGTTCCTTGTTGAAAACATTCCAGGGAGATGGCGCTAAGTGTATTTTATTGTCGCCCATTGGTTGCTTTGTCTTCAAGATGGCTTTGACAAGTGACAAACACACAGCGCTCTCTTGCGGCGAAGCTTCCGGGAAACAACCCCATTGATCGCTATGCCTATCATTTTCACATTTCATCTACATTCATTGCCTTATTTACGTTGCTGAGCAGACGAATTTTTCAAACTTATGAAGCAATGGATTAGGAATTACCTTCAGAACCCTCGGATTGTGAATGAAAATGCGTTACGCTATTAGGCAGCAGGTTTATGGTTTATGTTAGTGGTGTTATGTGAGCTAAATTTCACCAAGAATCTATTCTGCCATTCATTCACAAACTATTACATTTTATTAATTGGTATTAGAAATTAGTTACTGCTCATATACACGAGCAACACGCGTCAATGGTAAAGGCAACTGCAGCCGCCGACCTTGGTGACGAACGTATGAGCACTTAGGATATAGCAATATTGGAATAAGCTTTACTATTAGGATAAGTGCCAAAATAATATTTGGCTGTCATTTAAACCGCGTTGGTAATATAATCCAACTGGCCAGTAAAATTAATTGGCTAATACGAGTAGGTAAACTATAACAAAATAAAAAATAAATAAAATACGCCAGAATATCATGCCACGTTCGTAATTTAAATAATTCAACTGGTCAGTAAACATAATGATTTTGCTTTACGAGTAAGCAGTTATTAAATTACAGTACCTACCTACGCTAGAAATATTTGCTGAAACAATTTGTATATTTATTATGCTCTCGTACAAACCTTACATATTTATTGTACCACTCAAAAAGATTATTTATTGCACATGACATTTATTGATTACTGTTTTGATTATTTCTATTTTCATAACCCAATGCAACCAGTCAAAATACTACACACTTATGTATGTAAAGCTTCATTAATTAATTGATTGGCATTATTAAACATGAGCTTTCTTTTCATGGAATACCACAAGGTACAACCTTAGAACCATTGTGCTGTCTGTATTACAGATATCAGACCGATTGAGGTTCACAAAATACTGGAGCAGGTATTTTGCTAGCCGTTGCAATTACCCTGATGATATTCTGTACTGAAACCACACTAGAACTCTAAAACAAACCTCGGAAAAGAACTAATTACTCTACTTTTAAGCTTTCGACACGGTAAGGGACTTCATCTGTCAGCTATGATTAAGCCATGCTATTTCCTGGAAACCGCAATGCTTCCCATCTCAATTTAAATATTTCCAAGCAGAAATTCCGCTTGTTAATTAAGAATATGTAAATATTTTAAAAATATTTCACCATAAAAAATTTTGTTCACATTTTCACTCTTAAGAGCGAAAATGTCAGTAAAATCGGCCGGCTAATATTGCCATCCACATTCGCGTAAATGAACGAATTCTGTGTCCCTCCAAGTGACGTCATGCGAGAGTAATGTCGGTACCAACGCAAACGAATTACGCTAGAATTTCGTGGCCCCGGCATTTTGTGAAACATATTTTGTATAAATCTCCTTATTGACCTAGTTCTAGGCAGCACTCTTTGGGATTGTCAACGGAATATGTGTTTGTGAAAAGGATATAAAAACTTTGGCAACCCTTGAACATAAAGATAATGAAAACTTGGGCCTTACACTTGAACATTGCGGTTGCGGTGATTACAGGTTGGATAAAAGTATGAATTGTGGCGTCATAGGCTCACATCTTGTACTGTTAGCTTAGAGCATCTCACTGCTGGGCAAAGGCCTGTCCCTTGACTTCCAGCTTTTTCGATCCAGGGATAATGTGGACCACTGGTGGCTTTTTGTCCAACTCGTTCTGCCATCTCATATGGGGTCTGCTGTGACACCTTTTGGCTGTGTCAGGGCTACATATAGTGGTTATTTTGGGCCATTTAGTCATTTATTTCATTGCAAAATACATTGTGTTGAAAATATTACATAGATGATAAATAAAATAATAAAGAAACAAAAGCATTACATTCATATTTCAAATTAATTACGAATAATAATAATAATAATAAATTAAGAAATACAATAGCATGTCTTTGGTCATTTATGAACTCACCAATACTATAATACCCCTTAATTTAAATATGTCCTTAATGTGTGTTTTGTTGTTACATCTAGACGCATTGCTAGTTACCATCCCTACCTAGTTGCTATTCCACCAATTCCCACTAAGCGTTTCCAAATGTCTTTTATAATGCGCACAGCAAAAGAGTGGAACTCACTTCCTGCGTCTGTGTTTCCGAGCGCATACAACCCTAATCTCTTCAAAGTGAGAGTGAACAGACTTCTTCTGGGTAAGCACACTCCATCGTCGACTTTGTCTCTGTCGCCTCCGACCTACACTAGAGTCAAGAGCAAACCCATTTAAATAAAAAATAAAAAGTTTATGCTATGTATACATTTAAATTATACAGGCAACTTGTTGTATAAAGTAACTGATTAAACACTATGCCTCACCACGTTCAGTTTCGGTTAAATAGTAGAAGGTAAGTCTTTCCTTCGAGTACTTTCTCTAAACTGTCTTTCCTCACAGCTAAATCTTGTATTAAATTAAAATAAGCTATCTAAACGAAAGAGGCATAAATGTGGAATCGGGACTAGCTATCCAGGGCAGCTATTACTTGAATGTCATCACTCGTAGAGATTCTGTTAAATGGATATTAATAAAGGCAATACTATGCTACACAAGTAGAGACACAGACTTCCACAAGGGTTCAGTACAGGTTGGTGGCACATGTCTTCAAAATTTTTGGTTCTAGGACATGCCGATTTCCTCACGATGTTTTCCTTCACCGTTTTGAGACCAGTGGTGATGAAATTATTTACACAAAGTAAAGTGCCTGTCTGGTTTCGAACCCACGACCACGGCTTGTAAGTCAGAGCCGTTACCATTAAGGAGGAAGCGTCAGGGTAGCCCGCGAAATTCAACTTTCCTTACGTTTTTTGCAATTTGCAAGTCAGTATTAAGTTGTATGTTAAATAAAGTATGATTTGCGGCCGTAACAAATATGTTTTTACATAATTATATACAATAGATTCAGTAATACAACTCCTTAAGTTAGTATAATCCTAAATGTCAAGATTTCATGAAATAGTCATTTTTGGGATTACCTGGTCTTAAAGAGTTGTATGGATAACTTGAGTTGTGTTGAAGTGATCACTTTAATGATTCTAATTATGTAAATAGATACTTGTTACGACCGCAAATTATAATGTGATCAACGTACAGACGCCAGCAGGTCAAGCTACCCGAAACTGTCAAATTTTCCCAATCAGCCTTGAACCTAATGCTTTAGCGATAAAGTTGAAAATCTATTAAAGAAATTTGACAGATTGTAGTAGCTTGATATGCTGGCGTCTGTACAATATAATACCGACTTGTAAATTGCAAAAAACGTAAGAAAATTTGAATTTCGCGGGCTACCCTGACGCTTCCCCCTTAAGCCATCACTGCACCACTTGACTGCTATAGACTTTTGCTGAATCTGTTCAGATTTATTATCCTTGTATCAATCTTATTATTATTAGAAAAGAAAATAATTCTACGCAATTTATTCACCATATAACTGAACATAATAAAAACACTACAATATCTATTTCCCCGCCTATCGCAAGAACACCGTGTTGTTTTAGGATTGATCGTTCGTTTGAGATACAGTGATTACTTTGTCTGGGTTTTTTTATGAAAAATAAGGGTAATATCATAAATGGCTAGAAAATATCATGTTTCTTTCTCTCTCATTTCAGTATGTAAAGATGGTTTTTATACCATTTTTTATGAGGTGTCCTTAGCTTGTTACTTTGTTATTCGACTATAGCAAAACCAAAAGGATGAGGGTTATGATTTTCACAGTTTAATGTATGTATGTTTGTATTTACGTGTGTTCCACCGTAGCGCCTAAACTACTAAACCGATTTTGATGAATGAGGTATTAATGGATTCATAATAATGGTCCGGGTGACATAGGCTATATAAATTCTCCCTAATTTATTATCGTGGACTTAACACGTAAACTACGGACCTAGAAAAAAAAAATAAACTGACATGTTTAGTATTAAAAGAAAGGTCTTGACAAGCACATTACAAATATGCATATATTATATTATTTAAGTAAATAAATATGCTTTAATTGTTAAAAAATAAGTTTAAAAAACCAACCCGACTACGGAGAAATAAAAATAATCTAAAAAGTGCAAAACAAGAAAATATTTCAGACAGAAATCAAAACATAGGTACAAAAATGGTCAAAGTAATACCGTCGCCGCATGCCATTATAATTTTATAGCTGTTCCTGGCACCCACATGGTATACAGGCATGCGACCACAGCTTTACCTTGACCATTTTTGTGCCTTATGCCTTGATTTCTGTCTGAAATATTTTCTGGTTTAGTACTTTTTAGTTCACTTCTATTTTTCCGTAGTCGGGATACAGTTTTTTAAACTTAATTTTTTATTACTTAGGCATATAACTTGCGGTGCTTCATAATATACATAGCAGATTTAGTAATAAAATAAAGAAAAGATAACAGGATGAAATGGCGGCAGGTCACGGGAACAATCTGCGACTCCCGCATTCCCCTTAAACTCAAGGGGAAGATTTATAAAACAATGGTTAGACCTGCTGTCTTGTATGGATCAGAATTTTGGGCCATAAAAAGAATGAATGAAAGGCAATTGCATGCAGCCGAGATGAGAATGCTAAGAGGGATGTGTGGTATTACGCGAATGGATAGAATAAGAAATGAGTATGTAAGAGGAAGTCTGAAAGTGACTCCGGTGACTGAAAAGTGGTGTGGAAATCGGTTGTCATGGTATGAGGAAAATGTCGTCAGGAAAGTGTTGAGTATGAAAGTGGAGGGCTATACGAGTAAGGGAAGACCAGAGAAACGATGGATGGACTGTGTGAAAGATGATGGCCAGAAAGGGAGTGACTACCGAGATGACGACTAATAGAGAAGTATGGAAGAAAAAGACATGTTGCACCGACCTCAAATAAATTGGGACAAGGGCTGAAGAATGATGAACAGACTAGCCCAGCCCGGAATATGGATTTTTGCCTGGTTTATGGCAATAGGCTCGCCCCGTATTACATGGGGCTTAAACATAATGGTGAAATGTAGGTGTTACTATAAGTACATCTCTGTCGAACCCTTCGGAGTATACAGGTGTGATGTTGTTTATGCTAAAACCCCATCCCACGATCATCTTGTCAGCAGAGAGAAGGTAGTCTACTTCTTCTTTATTTTTATGTGACAATAGAATGTAAGAATTAAAATTATTTATTTGTAGAAAATTCAGGTGTTTCCAGTTGTAAAAATTGGTTGTTTAATGTACAGACGCCAGCAGGTCAACCTACCCGAAACTGTCAGATTTTCCCAATCAACCTTGAACCTTAATGCTTTAGCGATAAAGTTGAAAATCTATTAAATAAATTTGACAGCTTGTAGTAGCTTGATGTGTTGCCGTCTGTACAACCCATATTTTGCCAGTTTAAGGCATGCAAATTAATTTTGCATTAATACCTACAACAAGTAACTAATATAATAGGTACTTTTTAAAATTAAATATTATATACAGAATATACCAATACCTATGTTATAATACAGTTTTCATAGATCAATTTTATGTAGCAATAAATGTATACACAACAAATCTTAGAGCCTTAAAATAACATTTTTTTTTTCTTTGAAACATAAATTCTTAGTTAAAATAAATAAACAAACACTACAAAACTATAAGAAACTTAAAATAACATCTTTTCTTTTTGAAACATAAATTCTTAGTTAAAATAAATAAACAAACACTACAAAACTATAAGAAACTTTAAATAACATTTTTTTCTTTTTGAAACATACATTCTTAGTTAAAATAAATAAACAAACACTACAAAACTATAGGAAACTTAAAATAACATATTTTTCTAACATAAATTCCTAGTTAAAATAAATAAACAAACACTACAAAACTATAGGAAACTTAAAATAACATTTTTTTCTTTTTGTAACATAAATTTTAACTAATAAAATAAATAAACAAACACTACAAAACTATAGGAAACTTAAAATAACATTTTTTTTCTTTTTGTAACATAAATTCTTAGTCAAAAATAAATAAACAAATACTACAAAACTATAGGAAACATAAAATAACATTGTTCCTGTGGGATAATTCCCGACATCCACGCGGGCGAAGTCTCGCGCAAAAGCTAGTAACTCACACAATAAAAATGAATATTGGCGGTGTAGTGGAAAGATGAATGTTTCTGCTCTGATTCTGCTTTTTTTCTGTTAATAATAATAAAACAGTACCAAATATTTCAGCAATCTTCGTAAATTATTGACTATGGGGATAAAACACTAACGGCTTGTTGTTTCATGATTAGCAACAATGAAACTGTCGTTATTTTTTCCACAGAGGCGAGAGCGCAGATCTCAGGGCCTACAGAGAAGTATCTGAAGCCAGGGTCTACGTTACGACTGCAGTGCTCCGTGGTACAGACTACGGAGGCGCCTGCTTTTGTGTTCTGGTGAGTTTTTTCATTTCTAAAACCTCCCTCGGTAGGTCAGTTTACGTCACTTGAATTATGATTTAAAATAAAACAGCAAATCCTTTTTCATGTCTGTTTGTCCTGAGTCTGGGTGTAATTATCTACCTAATATATTAACAAAAAAAAAATGTATTCAATCAGTTATTTGGTTTTCATAGAACAAGCTCTGCTTAGTTTGGGTTCTTAATTTTTTTTTTAACATTTATATTTAAAAAATTATTAAATTTATAAAAACATTTTAAAATATAAAAAAAAATTAGCCTACCGCTATCGGGAACAGGGTCTAAGCTACCGGCGGTCAGGGCTCGAGAGAGAGTAACCTCCTAACAATGCGAGCCGTGTCCAGAAGTACCGCTTTCTGAATCAAGCCCTTGATCCAGCTGCCCAACGAGAGCCTCTTTAGAGTCTTGGCTCTTGGCAATTAAGCCATTATCGGCGACTATCGACACAATGATCGCTGAGTCCACATCCCACGTGTCGACAACCTCGCGAGCCAAGTCAAGATACTTGATTTGTTTATCTTTCTCGGCTTTCACGAGGTTCCCGTCACGCGGGACCGTTATGTCAATAATCATAAACGTTATATCAATTATTATTATTATTATTTTGACATATCTCGGGACTCTGGGGTCTTGGACCTTTGGAAAGCGTACGAGGGGCCGATGCCAACTCGCAGACGCCCCTTACACCATTTTAAATGATTAGGAGGCACCAACCGACGATTAACCCTATACGCACTATGCAAGTGCACCCAAGGACAACCCCCGGTTGGTGCAGGACTACTGCAGCACGTGGAAACTAAACATATTGGGTTTGGGTGGCTAAAGTGGATTGGGTAACTTGAACTATGGAGGAACTATGTCCCCTGCCTGACCAATGTTATATAAATATAAACGGATAAAATGGCAGGGGGTGACTTGCACACTCAATAATGGGCCCTGGAAATGGTCGCTAGCACATAGTGACATAGTGACAAGGGGGAAACACTTCCTGAGGTGCTTGAGGATTGGAGAGGTATTCCACGGCTATCAGGACAATCCCTGCAGTACGGTCAAGATCCCTACCAGCACCTTACTAGAATACTTCCTTACCCCGAGCACGTTTTCTCTTGCGATCTCCACTCAAGCCGGCCAATAAAGGCAAGAAAGAGGTGGGAGCTCTGTTCCTCGGCACTGTTTAGTCAGGCCGGCCAATAAAGGCAAACCAGAGGTGAGGAACAAGATTTCTTCAGCAGGACTTAGGGCAAAACTAATTTTAATATCTTTAAAGAACACAATTTTACCATTAGCGACGATCATCAGTGGTGCTGATTCTCTTTTCCAATGACTAAACTAAAATTAGAGAATCGATATATTTTACTAACAGGTAGCGCGAGAAACTAACGGCTATAGCTATGAACTAAGTTATGTCAAACTAGTTTACGCCTTGCGCTTCACCGGGTTTTTAGTCGGCATGTTTTTACGTGTCGTTTAAATTTGTTATGGAAATATTAGTTCAACTAAATTTGACAGCTCTAGTTTACGTCCGTCACTTTCTTGTTTTATTACAGAGAAAAAGTTAGCAATAGTCCAAATTAAGTTTAGTTTGTGCACCAATATCATCTGCCTAGCGTTTTCCCAACTATGTTGGGTCGGGTTCCTGTCTAACCGGATGCAACTGAATACGTATTACATGGAGCGACTGCCTATCTGACCTCCACAACCCAGTTACTGCGCAATACGATTCCCCTTGGCAAGACTGGTTGTCAAACTTTCGGGCTTCTGACTACCCGTAACGACTGTCAAAGTTCTACAAATGACAGCCGGGATAACACAGCGACTATATTAAAGTATTTATTCTAATCAATTCTTAATCAGAAATATCACTTTCTTAATAACCTTTGGATAACTTTTAATAAGTCTGACCTATTAAAAGTTGTGCTAGTGTTTAATTAAAGTTTTTCTAATTATGAAAGATACAAGTATTCGAATTGATGATCTTTTATGTTTTTAAATTCTATCTTTTGCAAAAGTTTTAGAGTTATAAAGATTATTTTAAAACTTATTATTTATCTTAGTTTTAAATGAATTAGAACAATTTTGTTGCTAAGTTAGTCTGAAGGTTATTTGGCACGATGTGACCCTGTTATTAAGTTGTATTTAGTTTTTAGGGTTGCATACCTCAAAAGTAAAAAACGGAACCCTTATGGGATCACTTCGTTGTCCGTCTGTCCGTCTTTTTGCCAGTCTGTCAAGACCCTTGTTCTCAGGAATGCGTGGAGTTATCAAGTTGAAATAATATCAAATACGTAGGACTACGGTCCCTTGGAGCTCTAAAAAAATCCAGCTCAAGTCAACGCAATAAAAAATAAAACCGGTTAAGAGCGTTTGGACTCGCACACCTAGGGTTCCGTACCATCATATATTAAAAAAAAAACTGTGCTATTTAGAGCCATCATTTTTTTTTCCCCTGTAAACTTTACATAGACTTCTATCACACAGAATAATTTCAGATTTTTCTCTATGCAAACTTCGGAGATAAGGGGGGAGGGGGGAACTGTATTTTTTTTACATATTTCATCCAAAGTCGAAAACTATGAGGTCTAAAAAAAAAAGAGAAAATAATGTATGAGATTGTGCAAACAGGGCTCTTTCATATTAGCGCAAAAAAAATCAGCTGATCCCTACATTTATGTTCGCACAACTCGTCAGATATACCTTATATATATATATATATATATATATATATATACGAGTATAATTTAGCTTGGCTCATCGCCGCAAGGTTGCCTGCTTGTCGGTCTTCTACAGATTGTAGTGAGTGTGCTCAAGAACTCCACGACCTGGTTCCAACGGCCCCCTTTTACCATTGGACATCTAGACGCACTGCCAGTTACCATCCCTACCTAGTTGCTATTCCACCGATTCGCACTAAGCGTTTCCAAATGTCTTTTATAATTCGCACAGCAAAAGAGTGGAACTCACTACCTGCGTCTGTGTTTCCGAACGCTTACAACTCTAATCTCTTCAAAGTGAGAGTGAACAGGCTTCTTCTGGGTAAGCTCACTCCATCGTCGGCTCTATCTCTGTCGTGTCCTACCTAGACTAGAGTTAAGAGCAAACCCATCTTAAATAATAATACCATTGTTTACTATATTTAAACAATGGTTGAGTTAATTACGGATCAAAAAACCGACTCTTAGTCAGAATTTCATTATCACGTCGATGGCTCCTAAGTATACTGAGTCAACTGTACTTCTAATAACTTTAAAGGAAGGCGACAAAAAGAGCGAATGGTTATATTTTAAATGTTAATACAATCAAGAAATATAGCTAATCATAATGAATTGAATATAATAAGGCCTATTAACAGTGCAAAATAAATTTGATATTATTTTATGGATAATTATTTTCCAAGCGACTAACAACTTAAAGGGCGACTAACTATTTGCTACTAAAAAAAATAACTTGGCTGCGAAAATAATGACTTGGCAGCGAAAATATTTCCGTCGACATAGGATGCAAGAGCGAGCGTAGGGCACCCCGAGGTTAGGTTTGGTTAGGTTACTTTAAACCCTTTACACAGAAACAGGAGCCCCGCGGCACCCCGAGGTTAGGTTTGGTGACCTTGTTTATATTTATTTCTCATCTCAGTTAACAGTATATACAACCTCATTGTATAATTAAATAATGCCCATTTTCTACTTTTTATCCGCCGGTTGTAGCTGCCAACCTATTATTTTTGCTACCCACTTTAATTATTTTTTAATCCCGAATTCAGATTAATTTGTCGCTGCGTTAAATACATGCCTTATTTTATTAATAACCATTCGCTCTTTTTATCGCCTTTCTTTAAAGTAATTAGAAGTGCTCAGTATACTTAGGAGCCATCGATGTTACAGATCTGTGTAACTAAAACTTTACTTCACGCCTTGTTAACCCGAATGGTTGGGCAGGGGTGTACTTATAGTACACCCACATTTCGCAGTTTAAGTCCCATGTAACAGAAAAGGCGAGCCTATAGCCATCAACTGGGCTCCACTGCTACTGAAAAATTCCAGATAAAAAAACCGTATAACACTTTGCCCAACCTAGGAATCGAACCCATGACCTCATGTTAAGAGCTATGTGTAAGACAAATAAACGAATTTGAATTTCTATCACAATACCTTCAAACATAGGACGGCTTAGCAATACGTTTCAGCCTTATATGTGTCTGGAGACTTGGGGTTTCTCGGCTACGAGAATTTAGGTCAAACCACAGTCTGATCGATGCCTTAATCGTGTAAGTTCTATACTACCCACACAGAATTCCATCGTTGGCATAATGAAACTTATGATCGAAATTTTAGATCCTTTGTTACTTGAAACGTTTATAGCTACTGGACTTGACAGCAGTTTCTAACTTAATTTATTTGAGCCACAAAAATGGTGTTATGGTGTCAGAAGCTTTACTCGACTGATTGTTCATTTTTATTTTTAGGTTTTCGTATCCGAAGGGTGCCAAATGGAACCCCATTACTAAGCCTTTGCGATTCGTCCGTCCGTCTGTCTATAATTAAATAGGTTATAAAGTAAAGGGGGGCCCCCATAAATGATGATAAATGATTTTTTATTTCTGTAAGTAGGTTTGTACAAACACTTTTACAAGTCAATCATGTTTTTTTTTTAAACTAGTTAAGGTCGGCGTTTCCTATCTGACTATTCTGAGAAGAAAGGCCGAAATAAACTCAGAGGTCACAGTCTCTTATAAAGTCCAGACATAATCTTGGTCACTTCATGTGAAGACCATGTAGATTGGTGTCTGAAATGGTCTTTTGAGGAAAGAACCACACAGATTGAGAGGACCTGTCCAGTCAGTGCACGAAACGAAAAGTGCAATGAAACGTGTTTTTTTTACTAAAGTATTTTTTTTTTTAAATAATGTCGTGTTAAATATTGTACAGACGCCAGCACATCAAGCTACTACAATATGTCAAATTTCTTTAATAGATTTTCAACTTTATCGCTAAAGCATTAGGTTCAAGGTTGATTGGGAAAATTTGACAGATTCGAGTAGCTTGACTTGCTGGCGTCTGTACATGGTATGGATTTTCGTGTGCGAGCCCGATTCAAACTTGGTCGGTTTTTTTGTTTCATTAATTCCACGTTCACACAATAACGACACAATTACAAAGGAATGAACGTTATTTTGCTCATCTAAGTTAATTTTTGGATCATTCGGTAGGAGAGTGATGCAACCCAATATCGTTGGATCAGTTCACTAATGAATATATTTTTCACTCTTGATTACTTTTGTGTTTAGACGTTTCTAAAAGTGATGCGTCTGATATCTGGTTTAGGAAGATATCACAGAAATGTTGTCTTTTCGGGTTTTCTAAACCTTATCAAGTTTGATCTGTCAATTGATCAAACTTGATAAGGTTTAGAAAACCCGAAAAGACAACATTTCTGTGATATCTTCCTAAACCAGATATCAGTTTGATCTGTCTCTTGAGAATTGACTCTTGAGAGTCAATTGAACAATAAATCACAACTGCACTAGACAGCCAATTGACAGATCAAACTTTGCATTTGGCAACCATTTGAACAATAAATTGAGCACTCCAGTGCAGTTGTTATTTATTGTTCAATTGGTTGCCAAATGCAAAGTTAATTATTGTTCAATTGGCTGTCAAGTGCAGTTGAGATTTATTGTTCAAGTGACTGTTAAGTGCAGATGTGATTTATTGTTCAATTAGCTGTCATGTGCAGTTGTAATTTATTGTTCAATTGGTTCTCAAGTGCAGTTGTGATTTATTGTTCAATTTGATGTCAAGTACAGTTGTTAAGCAGAGGTGTACCAATAGTACACACACATTTCGCCAGTTATATTTTAGTCCCATGTCATAGGGAGCGAGCCCATTGCCATCAACCGGGCATAAATCCAGACTCCGGGCTACTATAAGAAAAACCTAAACTCACTTTGCTTAACCTGAGATTCGGACGCGGGACCTTATGCTCCACAATAGGATTTGCAATCAAACCTATTGCTGTTATGTAAGAAAAACAATAAGATCAGATACAGAAATCAGTCAACATAATTACATTGGTATTTTCAATGCTACAAGGGGAGGTCCAAAAGTTCGTGGAATGGAGGGGATGGAGTGAGGATAGGAGCGCTCTCTTAGTGTCATACTAACTTAACCCTCATCATTAGTATCTAAATTGAGTTTCAGCCCTATTGCGTCATTTAAACATCGAACATTCAAATCTTATCTCAGTAAAATATACCAACTCCAACTAAAAATACTAAAGAATATCGTATCTAAAAAAATTAAATACCAATTTCAAAATAATGAGCATAGACTATTTCATCACTGTAAAACATTACCTGTACATATACAATTTAAATATACATTGCTAAAAGAACAATACTTCAACGGTTATTTAGAGCAAAAAGTTCATCATCCTGTATTCACGCGGGCCGTCGCACGTAACCAGCTATGCACGGTTCGTGCAAATAACACGTACGGTGAGCGGACGACTTCTTACCTAGTTCCTCGGTTAATTAACAGCCTACCTTCCGATTTGCGCAGTGACATTACGCCAAGAAATATTAAGTTAAAACTTAAGTCCCACTACCTACAACACATTGAATGCTCAATGTGAAATGCAGCTAACGTAGTAACTAGCATATCACCTGAGATGAAGTTACCAAGTTTCGAAATAGGGTATTAAGTTGTATTTATTGTTTACCTTGATGTTATATTTACTACGATGTAGCATTACATGTAGCATTAAGTACAAACCTTAGTGGTTTAAAAATGCTATTCTGCTGAAACAAATGTACTTACTAATTTTTAAATGGTAAATAAAAAAAAATAAAAAAAATTTGTTTACGAACAGTCTCCTGCTAAACAAGTCAATCCGGAAGAAAACTGAAACTATAGAGAAAACCGTGCTGTGATAAAATTCCTTACGAAGCAAGAAAAGAACGCTCAGACCATTGTGAATGAAATTGAAACCGTTTATAGGGAACAGTTCCCTAGTAAATCAATGATTTACAAGTGGCATGGTCTTTTTAAATATGGTCGGGAGTCGATTGAAGACGACCCCCGCTCAGGAAGGCCAGTTGAGGCCACCACATCAGACATCGTCGAAAAAGTGGAAAAAATTGTATAGGAGGAAACCCGTTTGAAGAAAAAACAGTTATCTGCATTAGTTAGAGTATCAGATACCACCATTTTTAAGAATCCTACATGACCACCTGGGTATGACAAAAGTCAGTGCAAGATGGGTACCGAGAATGCTCACGCCGCTTCAGAAACAGCAGCGCGTCGATGCGTCAAAACAAATTTTGGAGTTGTGTGGAGACGAACCTGCACAGATATTGGAGCGGATTGTTACCGGAGATGAAACATGGGTTCATCACTTTGAGCGTGAGTCCAAACAAGAGTCCATGCAATGGCATAAAAAGGGGACACCACCGCCAAAGCAATTCAAAGTGTCGGAGTCGGCTGGAAAGTTGATACCTACTGTTTTTGGGATTGTGAGGGGATATAATACAGATGTATTACAAAGAAAAGGGAAGGACCATAACCGGAGAATACTACGCGACGATATTAGAAAAATTAAAGGAGGCCATCAAGGAAAAACGTCGAGGAACATTGACCAAGGGTGTGTTGCTCTTGCAAGACAACGCGCCGGTTCACAAGAGCTGAGTTGCAATGGCTGCTTTGCACACGCATGACTTCGAAACACTAGTCCGCCCACCCTACAGTTCAGATCCAACCCCAAGTGATTTTTATTTGTTCCCCAATTTAAAAAAAAAGACTTAAGGGAATGGAAATTTTCCGACGACAATGAGGTAAAGGAGGGAATTTTGGCTCATTTTGAGGCAAAAGATAGAACATATTTTTACGACGGTTTAGAAAATTAATTCATAGATCTAATAAATGTATTCAGATTTTAAGGGTGATTATATTGAAAAGGAAAAATAGATTTATTGTTTCATTTTATTTAAAACCCTTTCATTCCACGAACTTTTGGACCTCCCCTCGTATTACAATAACATATTCAATCAATCAGTCTGTCTAGCCTTTTTGTAATGTACATAAATAACAACTTGTACTCAATTAATTAAATCAATCAATCAGCCGAGCCTTTTCCCAATACCTCCACAACCCATTAACTGGGTAATACAACACCCCTTGGACTGGTTGTCAGACTTTTGGGCTGCTGACGACCCGTAAACTGTCAAAGATCCACGAATGACAGCCGGGACCAACGGCTTAACGTGCTTTCCGAGGCACGGAGCCACCCATCCACGGACCAACTACGGCAAGCGTAGCTTAACCTGATGGATCGACTCTTGCTGCTGTTATTACTTAGGCACGTGCTCCTCCATTATACTAACATATTATTTAATAAAAAACCGTAACAAAAAAGCCATCAGAATTATATTTGTTGTGAATTGGGTGCAAATTCAATTTGGAGTCCAATCAAGGAATGTCAGTGCTGACGCGGTGTACGCCCGTTTGGATCGATAATACAGGAAAATTGTTACTTTTTCCTCTCTCTCTTTTTATATGTTGATAATATTTATTTTTCTGGGTAAGATCTTTGGTAAATAAATGAGCTTATAAATCAGTCGATCAAAATGTATATTGGCAGCTTGTGAAATAGGAAATGAAATGTGTTTTTAACCAACTTCCAAATAGGAGGAGGTTCTCAATTTGGATGTTTATATATATATATATATATATATTTTTTTTTAATGTGTGTTCGGGCATAACTCCGTTATTTAAAAACGAATTTGCACAATTATTTTTTGTTTGAAAGGATAATATGCTCTCGAGATGGTCCCATTGCTGCCAAGTCAAAATCTGAGGAGGAGATAGATAGATGATAGATAACTTATTTCGCAAAATATGGGTACAGTACATGATGTCGAATACAATTATAGGTTCAGCCACATTTTACCCTTAGGCATGCGAAAGGTACAAGACCAGCAAACAAACAAAAACAAATGGTCATTCCATGAATCAATAAACTTTTTACTATTTTCTATTTTTATTTGTTTTTAACTAAAAAGGAACTTAGTTTTTTTTTTTTTTAATAATGGTAAAGTTAATGTCTTCCGAGATTTAGGTAACTTATTGTAAATAAATGGGGCCATGCAGAAAACACTTTTGCGCATGAGGGCTGTATTTGCGGTCTGCAGACATAATTTGCTATCATCGCGCCTACTTCGAGAAACTATGTCTGCGAGACGTGTAAAACGATTTGGATTAGTTTTTACAAATAAAGCTACCTCAAGAATATAAAGGTGAGGTAAAGTTAATATTTAAAACTGTTTGAAATATGATACAAAACTATCGGTAGATTTTAATTTGAACATGGACCGTATGCATCTTTTTTGGGATTCAAATACGGTTTCTTTCTCAGTTGATGTAAATGGGATTCAACTGTACCATAATAGGCAGTGAAGAGATCCCATGGAAATCGAGGGAAACCCTCAAATTTTATAGGCACACCTATAGTGATTTGGCTATTTTTTAAAGTAACTCGTGCATTTGCTCTCGGAAAGCACCATTTGTTGAAGTAGGACTGATGATAAAGATCACAGATGCCTATAGGAAGTACTCAATTATACCTAAGTATTTCACGGGTAGTTTGATTACTTTAATATGGTTGCTAAGCAATTTATGCTCATCACAATGCATATATGGTGATGGTGCCTCCACCATCAGCTCCAGTTCGCTTGGTTCTGACTAGGAAAATTCCTGAACAATTAACGTCCCTGCATTGGGAAAAGCAATATTTTGTAAAAGGTGATGAGTAGTTGACATCAGGCTATTGTAACTTAGATAAATTACAAACTGACCCACTAAAAAGTGAAAAATAAAAACATTTTACAAAAAAAAAACCGACTTCCAAAAAACACTACAAAGTGAAAAATAACTTTAGTTTCAGATGTCGGTGGCAAAAAACTAGGAAAAAAAAATATGTTTCACTTTGTAGTGTTTTTTTTTTTTTTTTTTGAAGACAGTTTTTTTTTTTGTAAAACATTTTTATTTAATTTAATTTTGTGTCCAGAATGTAGTGGTTAAATAAAGTGGAAACAAAGTAACGAAGTTGGATGACCAAAGTACAGACGCCAGCACATCAAGCTACTACAATCTGTCAGATTTATTTAATAGAATTTCGACTTTATTGCTAAATAATTAGGTTCAAGGTTGATTGGGAAAATCTGACAGTTTCGGGTAGGTTGACCTGCTGGCGTCTGTACAAAAGAAATTATAAGGAAATATATAAAAAATGCGCGATTCCAATGTCTAAATTGGCTATATTTTCTTTCTGTGAATTAATAAATTACTTAATCAAAACAGCGAAATATTTGACAGCTATTTGCGACGATGCCAACTTTCATATTGCACTCTTATGGTCACAAACTGCAAAAATACTGCTCCAGAACCCTTGAATTATTTCTAGACATAAATCACATAAGATTACGCCTGTGATCCCCGAAGGATTAGGCAGATGTGCACCAAAATAATAATTCAATTATTTATAGTGTTGTAAGGGGTAGGAGTGAAACGCCGATTAGGTATGATGACTTATATTCATACGACGGTAATACAAGTACAGTAATTGAACAAATTGATCGTTTAAGGAACTATGCTTGAGGTGGAAGAGTGGGCTGCAGGTGGCTATCTCACTCGTAACCTCAACTGGTCATCAGAATTGGCCGCAGGTGGCTGTCAGACTCTGTGAACCCTCAACCTGATTAGATGACTGCAGGTGGCTATCTGTCTAATCAGGTCGCTAAGCTAAGTGTCTTGATGTTGGTACGGCCGCGTATTATGCAGCGAGCCTCCTCACTTTCATACGATGTTGACTCGATGACGAACTGTTGAGCAGGCCAGACCGTGTGTGTGCGAGCGAGAACGTGGGATCGTATGATCGTCGCGTTACAGTGTTTAATTTTTGAAAAAAGGAAGTAACAGCCAAGTTCCCACGGACATATT
The DNA here is from genome assembly GCA_948252095.1 of Dicycla oo. NCBI lineage: Eukaryota > Metazoa > Arthropoda > Insecta > Lepidoptera > Noctuidae > Dicycla > Dicycla oo. Next base: position 21,305,331 of record OX411733.1, read on the forward strand.
CGATAGCTTACCCGCAAAAACTCACTAAAAATACAGACACAATTCCACATACTGTTATAACTTTACTTACCACGGCACCATATAAACGTTCGTAAGTACGTAAAAACAATACGTAATACGGTAAGTATTTTTTTTTTTTTAATGTACGTACGGTCTTTCTTGGTAGAGATTTATTGTGGCTCATCTGGATGAGTTAAGTGCTTTCGCAGATGTGCATTTTATTTACACACCATCCGGGCTACATTTGCAGAAGGAGGGTAGAAGAGATTTTTGTTTTAGTTGCAGATATTCGTATATACTTTTTAGGGTTCCGTACCTCAAAAGGCCCTTACCCGTACCTTTTGAGGTGACACATGCGAGTGATCCTCACTCGTGTATCTGTCTGTCTGTCGGTCTATCTGTCTGTCTGTCTGTCTGTCCGTGTGTCACAGCCAATTTGCTCCAAATCTAATTCAAAATCAAAATCAAAAGTCATTTATTCAAACTAGGCTGAGAATCAGCACTTTTTGAACGTCAAAATTACATAAGACAGTCCCCCAAAACGCCCGCCCTTCACCACTTCCTAGTGCTTTAGCTGGGGAGAAGAAGTGGCGCAACAAACTCCCCAGCAGCACAGCTGTCTGTTCAGTTTTAAAAAAAAATGATTTTATATAATTATAAATATAATTGACCGATAAAGTTGAAATTTGGTACACGTATGCATTTCTGTCACTCAAATACGGACGTGTAACGTAAATAAATAAATTTTGAATATTGAGGGGCAATTTTTGGGGGCAAATAAGAAAATTGAAAAAAGTTTTGCAAACCGTACCGTGTGACATGTAAAATAAAAGGTCTCACTGTGGGGGTCTCAAATATAATTTTTTATAAATTTAAAATAAACCAAATTATTTAAGAAAATAGACGAAAATTGACCATTCCCCCCCGCTTATCTCCGAAAGTACAAAGCCTAAAATTTTGAAAAATATACAAAATAAAACCTATAAGAAGTCTATGGTCTTAAAACAACATGGTAAATCTCTCAATATTATGCATACAAACTTACATTTGCAGTTGGAATATATGGGAGAACAGATTTTTCTACTACAATGTTAAGTTTGTTCTTGAGATTCATCCCAATTACGGATACCTTCATTGTACGTAGTCCGACACGCACTAGGCCGGTTTTTTCATGATAATACTCCGTGTTTTCGGGATCATGAGTTATCTTACGATTACGCGTGAGTAAGTTATCTAGCAATTTTGATTACAAACTAGTAAAATGGACAACAATTAATACAGGACATTTTACATTTGTAGTGGTATGGTACCCACACATGCACACATGAGCTTAAGACGCCCCCGGAGTACGCGTAGTTCATACAAAAGAAATACCAAAATAATTTGTAAATCAAACATATCCTCAAAACAAGGTGGAAATTATTTCGATTGTATTACAGAATATCTGGTGATGATAAACTGGTCGCTTTTAACGCCACCAAAACACAGGCGTGTCTTTTTACCGCTAAAAAGAGTCGTTTCGCCCAAACTCCTACTTTTCGGGGTACATCTGTTCCTGTAACTGATCGACTTGAGCTCCTAGGCATGGAGTTGACATCTGGTCTCAACTTCGGCGCCACCATCGAGTACAAGGCCCAAACTGCGGCCAAGAAACTGGGCATCCTAAATAGGGTGAAGCGATACTTTACGCCTGGACAGCTTTTAACCCTTTACAAAGGGCAAGTCCGATCCTGCATGGAGTATTGCAGTCACCTTTGGGATGTATCAGCTAAGTACCAACTAGCCGCGCTTGACTCGGTGGAACGCAGAGCTAAGAGGCTCATTGGCGACGTAAAACTGGTGGATGCCAAGCTTCATTGCTTGGCTCATCGCCGCAAGGTTGCCTGCTTGTCGGTCTTCTACAGATTGTACTTCGGAGAGTGTGCCCGAGAACTCCACGACCTCATTCCACCGGCCCCCTTCTACCACCGGACATCTAGACGCACTGCCAGTTACCATCCCTACCTGGTTGCTATTCCACCAATTCGCACTAAGCGCTTCCAAATGTCTTTTATAATGCGCACAGCAAAAGAGTGGAACTCACTACCTGCGTCTGTGTTTCCGAACGTATACAACCCTAATCTCTTCAAAGTGAGAGAGAACAGGCTTCTTCTGGGTAAGCTCACTCCATCGTCGACTTTGTCTCTGTCACCTCTGACCTAGACTAGAGTCAAGAGCAAACCCATCACAAATAAAAAAATAAAAAAATATCTAGGTTCCCAAATATATATTAAATAAGAACATAGATTTAAACCGGAAATATGAGAAAAATAAGTTTTCTATAGAAATTTTAAATTCCTCGTACCTCGTCTTCAAATCATTGTCGTTTCAAAATATATGTTTGGGAACCTATTCTGTAATCCAATTGGAATAAAAACACACTACCTTAAGAATATTTTTGATTTAAAAATTATTCTGGTATATCGTTTGTATGAACTACGCATGTTTCGTGGTCTTCTTAAGTACCTATGACGTCACACGTCGGCTATGTTCGAATACAGTCGACGTCACGACAACACAAGTTTGTTACTAACCGTGGCTTCATTATTAAACCGTGTTTAGTTGTAGTAACTTTATTATTAAATTCATTGTGTCGTACTACTGAATGAACATTTAATTTCAAAGAACCCAGTGATATTATATTAAAATGAGGCAAATATGTTACTATCGCGCGTGTTGTGAAGTCTCGAAAGCGTCCAAATTGGGGCACATAGGGGTATTTAGTCCGTGTCAAGTAAGGCGTAATTTTTATTTTTTTTTATTTAAGATGGGTTTGCTCTTGACTCTAGTCTAGGTCGGAGGCGACAGAGACAGAATCGACGATGGAGTGAGCTAACCCAGAAGAATCCTGTTGACTCTCACTTTGAAGAGATTAGGGTTGTATGCGCTCGGAAACACAGACGCAGGTAGTGAGTTCCACCCTTTTCTGTGCGCATTATAAAAGACATTTGGAAGCGCTTAGTGCGAATTGGTGGAATAGCAACTAGGTAGGGATGGTAACCGGCAGTGCGTCTAGATGTCCGATGGTATGTCCGATGGTGGTCCTAATGAGGTCGTGGAGTTCTTGAGCACACCCTCCGAAGTACAATCTGTAGAAGACCGAAAAGCAGGCAACCTTGCGGCGATGAGCCAAGCTATGAAGCTTGGCATCCTCCAGTTTTACGTCGCCAATGAGCCTCTTAGCTCTGCGATAATAAAAAAACAGGACCCTCTTTTTTGGGATATTGAGCACGACCAGATTTTAAACGTTAGTTACTATCATGTGTATAATATCATTGATAGAACCAACAAAAGTTCTATAGGTTTATAAAGTCGTCGCCCTCCTGTATAATGACTTAAACCGTAAATCGGCTGTCACTCAACATGGAAGAGATACTCTGGCTTCTTTTTTCTTCTTTATTTAACACCATCAGTGCATATTGTGCATGATGCAGTAAGCATTGTATATGTCGCAGCCAAATACCGTTATTAGGCGTTTAATTAATCGCCTAGCCTTTTAACTAAATGGCGCTGCTCAACTAGCAGCCTGAATGATATTCAATTATAGGTTAGGTTGGAACTGTTACTAACCGCGCGAGCCGAATTAGTCGCAGTAAGTAAGCCGGGGCACCCCCGGGTTAGGATGCAGTGATCTCCTTTTATGAAACTGTCATTTCGCCGAAGGAGGCTGCGGAAAGGGAGAGGGAGATTGAGACCACTCTCCCGACCCACAGCAGGCGGACTATGCGTTGGCTGAGGGCGGATAACGCCCTCTTCCAGCCCCCGTAAACAGTTCCGGAGGAACGGCGGAATTGGGGACGTCCGCCGCCCCTCATCCAGCAGGACTCGAGGCAGCGGCGCGCAGTGACGGCACCAGGGATCGTGGCAGGCGCTCAAGTTCCCATGATCCCAGGTCCACGTGTGGGAAGAGAACACCGGAGTGGCCTTTAGGCAGTAAGAGTCTGACAGACCCCTCTGCCCGCCCCAGGGTGGAGGACATCCATGAAGAGTTTCCATTCCGGAACAAAAAAAAAAAGGTTAGAACCACGCGCGAGCGAGCGAATCAAGTGGTGCCACGGTAGCGGCCGGCGAGCGCGACTTCCAAAGGCTTGACTGTTAACTAAACAGGTTATTGGGTGCCTATTGGTAAAATATGGCTGAACCTTTCTCTTATCAATTTATCACCATGCACTGTACCCATTTGCAAAATAAACGACTTACTTACTTAAATGAACTAGTTGGCGACAGATACATGAATGGAAGTGTCAAACATTGAACCATTGCCAAAGAATGATAGAAGAACTTATATTTTGTTCTCTCTTTATTACTGCCTATATAGTACCTATTGTTTAGTTGTATTAGCAGTCTGTGTTTACATCAAGCATTTCAGATTTTAGGTCATTGATTCCTCACAGTTCAGATTTTAGTCGGTCTTGGCCCTGATATGTGTAACTAAAACGGTTTCGTAGGTGGGAGGAATTTATCCCAGAAACAAACCTAACATTGTTGTTTAAAAACATGTTCATACATCAAACATAGACATACGCTGCGATCTATTCTCCAATTGCAAATTAAAGTTTGTAAAGGCAAAACATAATAATTCTGTGATAACACAAAAAAAATAACCTATTTTTGGACTTTTTCCTTTACTTGTGCTGTGAGACCTTGCTTCTTGCCAAATTTCATTGATTCTAGGTCAACGGGAAGTACCCTGTAGGTTTTATATATTTGCGAGTATATCGCATAATTATATGGACGTATTTTTTATTGCGTTAACTTAGAAGCTTGATTTTTTTAGAGGTCCCAGGGACCTACGTATTTGATATTAATTTCAACTTGATGAGTGAGTTCCTGAGAAAAAGGATCTTGACAGACTAACAGACATAAGCCGGACAACGAAGTGATCATATAAGGGTTCAGTTTTTTTTCCTTTTGAGGTACGGAACCCTAAAAATGAAGATTCAAAAGCTAGCTCCAAAGATGTGTGTCACTAAGGTTTGCAAGCTTGACACATTTCTACATTTCTGAAACTGGACCAGTTTTAAAAGAGCAAGTTGGAAAAGCAATTGAACAAAATATAACCACTAGCTCGTTGGCAATTGGCCAGAATTCAGTCTCTGTTTGATTTAGCATTGTTGATTTGAAACTGAATGCTTAATACTAAGTGTTGACGCGTAACGAGGGCATCAATTTAAAGTCTAATTGGCTGAATGTGTTGGTTTCATATGTGCTTTGTGTATTCTTTGTGTGATTTAGGATTCGTGCAGATGACTAGATGTATTTATAAACGTGTTTTTTCGTCATTGTTTTAAGAATCAGTTTCTGAGCAAACTTAAAGTTTGGTCTTTATTATGTAGTTCTGAGCGTAATTTACACGGTGCATTATTAATTGCGAGTGGCATTTATTTAATTTATTTATTTATCCTACAGAAAGCTTACACTCTAATATCTTAATAGGTAAGTTATGAACAATAGCGCTTACAATTGCCATTTACAAGTTCCCATAAATTAAATACAGTTGAGGCAAAAATGAAAGTTGCGACATCTATAAACGATGCAAGGCATTTATTGCTTTAATTTTATTGAATGCCACACAGAACTTCAAGCTAAACTTCAGGCTTGATTAAAATTTTCGTTTTCAAAATTGTCCCTTTAATAAATTATAATTACTGATCACAGATTTTAGTTTGCTGTTTAGGCCTACAGGTAAATATTATTTGGCCTATAAGAGGGAAGTGTGGGGGTAGCTCACGACTCCCCCGTAGATTCCTGCATTGTCGAGGCGAGGGACTCAGTAGCCGCGGCGTTATCACCCACGGTGAAGCTAAGAGGAACCCGAGGAGAGGTCACTCGTCAGAGCTTTTCCCAGGAAGCTGACAACGTAGCGCCCAGCAAGAAAGTTGCCGAAGTGGGCCGCGATGTCGTATGGGAGGCATCGCGGCTGAGGATTAGAGGCCACGGCGGAAGAGAAGTGCTGGTATTGCGGTGCGCCGCTCTCCCTAACTTCCGTGGCCTAGACGGGGTCGCCACCGTCTGACGGCGGACGCAGTGGGGCCGCAAGGGAGGAGGAGTGTCGGTATTTCGTTGGCCGCTCTCCCTATCCTCTGTGGCCAAAAAGTGGTAGGCGGTCGGGCCACTGACCTAACCGATCGCAGGGGGACCAAGGTGCCGTTCCACTACGAAGTTCAGAGTATGACTGACGGAAAGTGACATGTCACGAAATCAACAAATGTGGGACACGTTACATATATGACGCCTATGAGAAGTCAGCGTTTATATTTCATATGCTTAGGGCTGTCTTACAATTTATAACAATCGTCTAGCGCCCATGTGCTGGTATGGTCCCTGAGGTGGTCATGGCGCGCAATGTGTTCTAGTGCGCCGGTGATGGGAGGTACTCCCAAGCGGAGGGTCCGATAAGTGCTAAAGCGTACCCGTGTTCCCGACACAAGCGGCGAATGAGGACACCGTGGAGTTTTAGTGGGATGGAGTCCCACATACCTGCATGATCTCCCCGTGTAAGTGCAGTACGCATCAGAATTTCTCAACCCAAAAAAAGGGTATCTCGCGAAATTTAGAATAGTATTGGGTTGGCACAAAAGTAATGAGACTCTCTACAAAACTCTATACATTTTCTTTTTCGAGTTAATTGTTTTCGATAATATTCTAGAATGTTGTAGAACATTCTAGGTACTTGTGATGTGGGGGTATATAAAGCCACCCTCGCGATCGGTTTAATCAGTTTGAAGAAAAATGGACGAGCGACAAGTTCGAACACTATATTTATACGAGTACTTGTTAAGCCACAGTGCGCGGGCTGCGGCTGACAATATCAACACTGCATTGGGCGCTGGAAGTAAAAGCCATGCGACGGTGTCCCGATGGTTTGACCGTTTTAAATCAGGAGACAGGTGCCTTGAAAATCAGCCACGCTCTGGACGACCACCCGCAGTGAATGATGATGAATTACGCCGCGAACTGCAGTCGAATCCGGATTCTACCACTCGTGAATTAGCGGAAGCACTTAACTGCAGTCACCACGCCGTGGAACACCATCTGCATGAGCTTGGGTATCGAAAAGTTATGGCTTATTCCCCAGACCTCGCTCCATCAGACTATAATTTGTTTAGAGCCCTGAAACAACATTTGCGGGGTAAACAATTGAATGATTTCTTTGATGTAGAGGCGAAGTTGAACAACTTTACCGAGGCACAGCTATCAAAGTTCTGGGCGAAAGGCATCCAAACTTTGGTGGATCGTTGGCAAGAAGTCTTAGATGCTAATGGTGATTACATCATTGACTATAAAAATATAAAACGTAAACCAAGTGTCTCATTACTTTTGTGCCAACCTGATATAATCCTCAAATATCAGGACTTCATGAAATAATCATTAGATTTAACTGGTCTTAAAGAGTTTATAGGTTGTTGATTTTAATGATTATAATTATGTATATACAAACTTATCAAGGCCGCTAATCATAGTATGATCTGACGTGTAATTTGGCAAAAAAAAAAACGTAAGAAATATTGAATTTCGTGGGCTATCCTAGCGCTTCATCCTTAAGTTTTAACATTATGGCTTCAAGTAAATTTTAAAATCTTCAGCCTACCTACCTTACAGACACTAAAATCACATAAACTGCTGAAAAATCATATTCACAACCACAACTAAAGAGTTTCATTATTATCACGTTTCCCAAAGAAAGAAAATTGTTTTACTGGCACAAAAACACATGCATTAAAAAAAGATAAATTAACTCGAATGTTACGCAGTAAAACAAGAAATAATAATAATAAACCTCAGGAAGTGTTGCCCCGTTGTCGCTACGTCACTATGTGCTAGCGGCCGTTTCCGGGGGCCCATTATTGAGTGTGCAAGTCACCCCCTGCCATTTTATCCGTGTATAATAAATATATAACATTGGTCAGGTAGGGGACATAGTTCTTCCATAGTTCAAGTTACCCAATCTACTTTAGCCACCCGGACCCATAGCCCAATATGTTTTGTCTCCACGTACAACAATAGTCCTGCACCAACCGGGGGTTGTCCTTAGGTAAACTTACATAGTGCATAAAAAGATAATCGTCGGTTGGTGCCTCCTCTTCATTTAAAATTATCTAAGGGGCTTCTTTGAGTTGGCTTCGGCCCCTTGTATGCCTTCCAAATGTCCCGGATCCCAGTGTCTCGAGATGTCAAAAAATTATTATTGTTATTCTAATAATATCCTGGGACATTTCACACACGGTCATCTGATCCCAAACTAAGCAGAGCTTGTACTATGGAAACCAGATAACTGATATACTACATACACAAAGATAAGAGGACACTAAGAAAGATATAGGTAATCACAACATAATATTGAAAAGATGGCTACAGCCCAATATTCCCGACATATTCTCAAATTCGTTTCCCACAGCAATTTGAAACCGTTACCGTCTTCGTGAGCCAAACGTTAATTTATGAAATTGATGCATAATGAGGGATATTATAGTTTTTACTAGTTATATGCAGTTTCATTCACTACTTTACCTACACTCATGCAATAGATAGTTACCTATTTAAATAAAAAATCAAAGTTAGCAAAAAGTAAACAAATACAATAATGGCTCCGAAACCATAGTAACGTGAATTACGTTACTATGGTTACGGAACTATCATCGGTCAACCGCGCATGTGCCCTAGCGCTGTCCCCATATACGATGATAAAAATCAAATTAAAAACTCCTTGGTCGATCCGATGTGTGTACTTTAATAGAAAGTTATTTTGTTAAGAAATCTGTATCAAAATAAAACTTTTTTATTTTGTTTGAGTTGTGCATACATAAAGTATGTCATTATGGTACTATTTTTTAATTCATAACCAAAACTACGATATGAGTGCAGATAACAATATTTAAAGGTAATTCTGATTAACCTTAACGCGATCGAAAGCTCAAAAGACGCCTGTGAAAATTTAATTAGGTTTGCAAAGTGGATTTGGCAGCAAGACTCGGCAGTGCCTATAGACTAACGTCGCCAGTACTTATTTAGGCCGTAGCCACACAGGTAAGCGCTTCAATAAGTTGCTCAGAGCTAAGCTGATTATTAAGTGACATGCTCATTTGGATTATCTTGCCGTTCTTCTAACATAGCTCACAGATGTGGTTGCTCAGGAGTTGGTTGCGCCCCTTCTTCTCCCCAGCAAAGCACTAGAAAGCGGTGAAGGGCGCGCGTTTGGGAGACTGTCTTATGTAATTTTGACTTTCAAAAAGATCTAATTCTGAGCCTAAAATTTGAGCAACTGATTTTTGATTATGATTATGATATTCTCCATTTTGGAGTGGGCACTTCAATACTTTTCTTTTTTTTTATTGTTTACACTTTGCTTCAGTGAACTAACGCATAGTTTTAGATATTATTGCAAGGCCTGCACTGACGCTTGGAGCCACTTTGTATAAGTATACACTGTATACTAATTAGTTACTAAGTGCTGCCGACTCTATTGAGCACAGGCTAAACGTATTATATGCTATCTCTATATTTCTCTCTCTTAGGGTGAAATCGATCAAACATTTACAGGGTTATTGGTAAAACACCAGCAACTTCTTAAGAGGTCATTGTACTCATCATTATGACCTACTTTTACTATGGAACCAAACCTGAAATCCCAAAAAAGAATCTGCTGTTCAGTACATTTTAACGAATTATGCGAACATAAATGTACTGAACCGCTGATTTTTTTTTTGCAATTTCAGATTTGGTCCCATAGTAAAAGTTATTCATAATGATGAGTACAGTGACCCCTTAAGAGGTTGCTGGTGTTTTACCAATAACCCTGTATACTTAGTATTTTAAGTCTTCCCCTTCGAATAAATTTTGAATTTTTGACAGTTTTTCCAAACAAAAACTGTCAGTCGTCAATTTTATTCCACGTATAAAAGGTATCCGACTTAGGTCAAATTAGCCCTTATAAAACAAGAAAGTGACGGATATAAATTAGCGCTGACAATTTTAGTTCAACTAAACTTTGCATAAAAATTTAGTTGAAACGTCAGACCCAAAAATACATCTACCCAAAACACAACCAAATTCAAGGCATAAAGTATTTTGACATCTCTAACTTTTGACACAGTCCTTTTCTCGAGCTGTCATTCAGTAAGAAAAGTCAATTCTCTCATGTTAGTTTAAGGATGGTTGCACATCTGACGGAATATGGATCGGGCGTAAATTTTAATCTTCCAATTAGTACGCTGGACCCACTAACGCATCATCGGTTAAGTCTGTGAGGTTGAATGTTTTACTATCTACGAGTACTTGTCCGTTCTAACGTTTTGCGACCGACGATATGCGAGGCATCATCCGACAGACTTGCGACCGCCCTTTGTTCGGGAAAGACTGCATTGACGCCAGTGAGTAACATGCGCATCTTCAATCGCATGCATACATAACTAGCCAATATATACAGTAAAAATCTCAATGTGTTAACTAAGTTAAATTGAGCTATCACTTCACCTGATACTAGGGAGGGATTTACATTATTGACTGGTCAGTTCACCTAAGTTTTCACGGTGACATTTTCTAACATCTAGGAACCCACACTGCACCGTTCAAGCTATCCTCACCAAGCGTGTTACCAATTTAAGCTCCTACCAGAGTGGCTATTGTGTCTACAGCCTTACACATCGGCGAGCAAATTGCCAGATTTGCTACGTTTTGTCTTGACAGCCCTCCCTTTATTCCAATATTGTGAATGCTGATTCGTTTCTTTACATTTAAGTCAACAAACTAAGATGGATAGGCATTTATTTCGAGTTGTTCTTTTGTTTTTGTCTAATTGTGAAGTTTTGTTTTGTTTGGCAGTCGTCAGCTCATTCTATTGTGCGTTAAATTTGATTTTGGAAGCAAAATGGCTCTAAGCAGATTTCCTGTTTTTAAAGCTAATAACTGCGGGGTAATTGCGTAACACACAATGGCATCAATGCCTTTCATTTTGGCTGTTCAACAGCTTTCATTGCGTTATTAACGTAGCTGAGCAGACGTATTTTAGGAACATATGAAGCAATGGATTGGCAATTTCCTTTTAAAGTGTGTACGCAATGAAGGTAACGAACATCTTCATCATCATACAGGGTCTCCCAGAAATCGACCGACATACTGTAGTTGGTGATAGCTTTGGTCAAGCCCTCCCAAAATAACAGAACATATGTTCCGCAAAATCTTATAGTTTTCGAGTTATACCAGATTTTCAAAAAAAATCTAAATTACCGCCATGTGTCATTCTTTTCACTCTCATAAGTAAATAAAATGTTTTAATTAATAACTTTTCCATCAAAATAATATTTAATAGTTTCACTATCCGTAATTACCTTTAATTCTTCATAAAAACTTACAAATTCAACATAAATTCACTATTATTAGATTTTTTCTCAAATATATTTTTGTTAATAAATTTTAAAGTGCTGACGAAAAAAAAATGTATGTGGTACTTTTGGCAAACATATTCAAAAACTTGCTTGTTTGTTGCCAATTTTGGAGAATTAAATGTAATTACGGATAGACAAACTATTAAATAATATTTTTATTTAAAAAAGTTATAAATGAAAAGATTTTATTTACATATGAGAGTCAAAAGAATGACGCATGGCGGTAATTTTGATTTTGTTTTTTTTTTTGAAAATCTGGTATAACTCGAAAGCTATAAGATTTTGCGGAACATGTTTGGTTATTTTGGAAGAGCTTGACCAAAGCTATCACCACCTACAGTATGTCGGTCGATTCCTGGAACACCCTGTATGTACTTCCTTATTGCTTTATAAGCTAAACTAGCTTCTGTCCGTGACTTCGTCCGCGTGAAGTTTCTTGTCCCACCAACCCACCTCGTCGCATCGCATCGCCTGCCCGCATTATTACATTTTCGCTTAGCGTTCTTTTAGACTTTTTCCTTTTTCCTCGGCTCCTAAGGGTTATAGCGTGATGTTAAATAGCCTTTCTTGAGAATTGGGCTAACGATTGCAAAAATAATTTTTCAAATCCGATTGGTAGTTCCAGAGATTAGCACGTTCAAACGTAGAAACCAACAATCAACTCTTCAGCTTTATTGGTATAGATAGGTAGGTATTTTCTAAGAGATTGACTCCTATATTCAAATGACTCAGGTAAGTAGTTATAACTGCGTACCTAATTTAAGGACCTGTATAAAACTGACAGCACAATATTTCCGTAATAACGTAATTATAATACAATTACTTTTAAACAAATATTTCATATTTCTACCGGCAACGATGAATCTCAAGCGTAATTGAGTTTGTATTATAATTACCTTTTTTTTTTTTTTTTTTTGTGGATGGGAAATCATCAAATAACTTCTCCCGCTCTGCGTGGAGCGGGAGGGCGTGTCAGACTTTTACTGACTAAAACCCACCCGTGTTCCTTCAGTTGCCTATGCCAGGGCCACGGTATCTTTTTCAAACAACCCGCGACCCCAGCGGCATTGGCCCTATTGGACCCCATCTTTTGCTGACATCTCTTTGAGGCGCGCGTGGAACACAACGCGCCGTCGACCCGGGCCTGGTCCTCACCGGACGGCGAGCTACCCACTACTCACCGTCCGCAAGCCCGCGCCTACGGTGGCCGGGAATCGGCTATCAATTCCCGCCGCCCAGGGCGTCTCCTGCGGCGACTGAGGGCGTGAGGCTGCCTCTCCCTCACGCGTTCCGCCTCCTCCTTCGCGAGCATTACCGCTTCGCAGAAGGAGGTGACGGCCTTCCATGCACTCTCGCTCCGCACCATGGCCTGGACCAGGCTCGGACGCGAGAGATCGCCGCCGCCGATCGCCTCCGTGAGAACACGGCGGTGCTCTGCCCAAGCCGGGCAGACCTCCACTGTATGCTCCACCGTGTCCTCTGGGCGATCCACACAATGGTGACACCCGGGCGTTTCCTCCCGCCTTATGCGAAACAGGAACCTCCCGAAACAACCGTGTCCGGTGAGGACCTGCGTCAGGCGGAAGGTGAGGACGCCGTGGCGCCTCTCTAACCACTCCTCAAAGAGGGGACTTATCGCCGCAATTGTGGCGTGCCCAGGTATTATAATTACCTAACGTGAAGAACCTATTGTTACTAATCGATTTATTACAATACAATAATAAATAAATGTTCATGTTATTAATCTCAGCCTTTACTGAGCAAATGTCTTCCTTTATTATTTTTATTTCACGGACTGTTTTCGGTTCTAGTCTTTCAACATCTATATCATACATAATAATAGGTCTTTACCTATGAAATTGCCGATTTCTGATACCGGCTAGTGTGAAGATCAAAATCTTTCATTCTATTTAGAATTCTAAATTCAAACTAATTTTATAATATAGCATGACATTAAAAAATAATCGGTTGTTCATTTGTTTTCCCGCCGTTTGATTTTTCTTTGATATCAATGTTTCTATAACTTTGGGAAAATCGAAATTGCGCGCTATTTTCTAATACGAGTTCCGTCGTGCCACCGACGCAACAGACAGCACGCAATATTAAAGACATGTATGGACAAATTACCGCAAGTGAACGCACGGTGCGTTTTTGGTTTGATCGCTTCCGTTCTGGAAACTGCTCTCAACACTCATTGTTGAGAGCAGTTTCCCCGGGTAAATATTTCAAATCCAACAAGGTGGTGAAAAACGCCTATAAAAATTATCGATTCCCGTTCCCAGGATATCTATAGCAGAGGCATAATCAAACAAACAACTTTTACTATGGGATCAAACTTAAAATTGCGAAAAAAAGAACAGCTGTTCCCTACATTTATGTTCGCAAAACTTAATTAAGTTGATTTGTATTTCGCCATTTCGAGTTTGGTCCCATATTAAAAGTTGTTTGTTATTATGAGTACAATCACCTAATTACAAGTCACACTATACATGCAATTTTATTTTGTATTATTTGAGATGGGTTTGCTCTTGACTATAGTCTGGGTCAGAGGTGACAGAGACAAAGTCTACGATGGAGTGAACTTACCCAGAAGAATCCTGTTCACTCTAACTTTGAAGAGATTAGGGTTGTATGCGTTCGGGAACACAGACGCAGGTAGTGAGTTCCACTATTTTGCAGTGCGCATTATGAAGGATGTTTGGAAGCGCTTAGTGCGAATTGGTGGAATGGCAACTAGTTATGGATGGTAACTTGCAGTGAGTCTAGATGTTCGATGGTAGGAAGGGGGCCGGTGAAATGAGGTTGTGGAGTTCCTGAGTACACTCGCCGAAGTACAGTCTATAGAAGACTGACAAGCAGGCAACCTTGCGGCGATGAGCCAAGCTAGTAAGCTTGGCATCCACCAGTGTTCAGTCACACACATAGTGAGGCATGAAATACGTTGCGTGTTATTATTTTCAATCATTTACATTCTGCCTAGCCCAGAGGTTCCCGAAGTGTGCGCCGCGGCGCCCCGGTGCGCCGTATAGAGTACAGGGTGCCGTGAAGTGCTCTTGTTTACCATTCTCCGGAAACTATCTATATATCCGGAGGCTATCTCCTAGTATCATTGCACCCTATTTCGACTAGCTAGGGCGCCGAGACAAAATACTAAACTTGTAAGTGCGCCGCGAACTGAAAAAGTTTAGGAACCCCTGGCCTAGCCTTTTCCCAACTATTTTGGGGTCGGCTTCCAGTCTAACCGAATGCAGCTGAATATCTATTTGACGGAGGAGGACCCTCTCCATCATCATTAGCACTCATCGTTGGTCCTCTTATTAACTGTGGGTGTCAGTGGGTAGTGTTGGAAGAAGAGAACAGACTCGTTTACACAACCAAATTATAATTCTGATCCAATAATTACAACACAGATAGTAGATTAGATAGTCACGTATAGCTAAGTAGGTACTAGGTACGTATCGCAGAACGCGCGATGGTTTAGTGGCGCACGCGCCGCCCGCAAACCGAGAAGTGCCCTCCTTTCAAACTCGATGGCGCGCGCCCCACCAACTCCATCGAGCACCACCAGATGGCGCTGGCGTACCGGATACGACTCAATTGTGACATATTTTACACGGAGCGACGGCCTATCTGTCTTCCACAACGCAGTTACTGGGTAATACGATACCTCTTGGTAAGACTGGTTGTCAAACTTTCGGGCTTCTGACGACCTGTAACGACTGTCAAAGATCCACGCTTAGGCCCATTCTTGCACATTTAGTTTGACAGTCGTGTGACTATCATCATCTGTCTAGCCCTTTCCCAACTATGTTGGAGTCGGCTTCCAGTCTACCTGGATGCAGCTGAATATCAGTATTTTACATGGACCGACTGCCTATCTGACTTGCACAATCCAGTTTCTGGGTAATACGATACCCCTTGGTAAGACTGGTTGTCAGACTTTCGGGCTTCTGACGACCCGTAACGACTGTCAAAGATCCGCTAATGACAGCCGGGATCAACGGCTTAACGTGCTTTCCGAGGCACGGAGGAGTCTCGGTATGTGAAGACGGTCACCCATCGACAGACCAACCCCGGCAAGCTTGTTACTCGCCTACCAAATAATCCAAAAATGCAATGAAATGAGCAGATGAACGTTTATCTATGTGATTTGGTCAACATCGTAGTATAAAACAAAAAATCTCATCATAACATTAAAAGTTAGCGATTGAAATCTTACAATATTTTTTCGGTCAGAAATATTTAACTTACGTGTATACTCGAATCGATTTAGCGTAGAAATAGCATCACTGCACTATCCCTAGTATCTCTCCGTAGGAACTCAACCAATAAACTACGTATACAGGGTGTCCCAAAACTCAACGTCAAGCCGAAACGGGGTGACAGGATTGATCATAACCATCACGAGAAAAATCTGAAAAAAAATCTATCCCATGCAGTTTGAAAATTATGGGCATTTTAAGAAAAACCTAGAAATTTGATCAAACTGTACCATTTTTCGGTTATTGTGGTTATTCTTTTTTATTTTTGTTCATTTGAACTTTGGAAACGTAATCCTAAATAACATTTCTAGAATCCCAATAAAAAATAATGACACAATTGCCTCAAGTTTCCGAGAATTGAGACTATTTGTTAAACTACGAATTTAAAATTTTCAAGATTCGTCGACTTTGACAGACCCTCCTATAAAAAAAATGTACTAGAGTGCCTTGGCAAGTGGCATTAAAAGTTGGCACATTTAATCAGAATTCTAAAATGGTACAATACTTGTTAGTTCCATACAATAGAAAAGAGTAAACAAATTAAAACCTCAAGTAACCCGATTTTTGCTATCACATTTTACTCAGTTAAAATGTTTTTAATTCGCACAAGCTCTAGGTAGGTTCTTAATTTTAAGACAAAATGATGAGAGAGATGGATAATGGGTATGTTTGCCATGAGTGAGCGAGACAGATAGTGACGCCACGCATTGAGACGGAGATGCGTCGTTTAAACGAGTGCGAATGAAACAGATAGATGCTATGGCATCTATCTGTTTCATTCGCACTAGTTTCAGCCAAGCAAATGGCTACGCTACCAGTCCGACACCAACCAGTTAGTACGTTTCGCTCATTCGTCTACTGCGCACGTTCGTATTCGCTTGTGTTGATTTAGTACTGACAACTTTGGCTTCTCTTTTTGGACTTGAATCTTTGTGAATTGGACTTGTTGATAACATACCGGCAACTTTGGCTTCTCTCTGGACTTTTGTGTTGGCATCCTTTTTATTTACCATGCCTATGCGCTACACTTCACAAGAATATGCGAACATGCACCTCATTTATGGGGAATGCAGATGCAACGCAAGTGCCGCCGCTAGACTTTATCGTGAAAGATATCCAAATTTAGAGCGCTACCCGGATCACCGAGTGTTTGTTAATGTGCACCGTTCACTCACAGAGGGCGGCCATTTCCCGAATCAAATACAGGCTGGAGGTAGACCTGTGTTTCGTTTCCAGGAAGAAGTATTGCAAGAGGTCGCAGGTGACCGAAGTATTTCCGTACGTGGAATTGAAGAAAGAACGGGAATACCCAAAAGCACTGCTCATCGTATTTTACAAAGAAACGAAATGCATCCGTTTCACGTACAACGAGTTCAAAGTCTTGTACCTCGAGATTATCAGGAAAGGATTTCTTTTTGTAGAACAATGCTACAGAGGCATAATGAGAATCCCCAATTCATCCAAAAAATTCTCTGGTCAGATGAATCGACATTTAAAAAAGATGGTTACATGAACTTGCACAATTATCACGAGTGGCATGTGGAGAATCCACATTTAATGCGAGAAGATAGATCCCAGTATCGTTTTAAAGTAAACCTGTGGACCGGAATTTTAAACGGTAAAATTATTGGGCCTATTGAACTGCCTGAGAACTTGAATGGAACTAATTACCTACATTTTTTAAGAGTAGATTTACCAACCCTGTTAGAGGACGTACCACTAGCAGATCTTCGCGACATGTGGTTTCAACAAGATGGCTGCCCAGCGCATTTCGCAGTGCAAGTAAGAGATTTCCTTGACCAGGAATATCCGGGAAGGTGGATTGGACGTTCAGGCACTATCTCGTGGCCCGCCCGTTCACCAGATTTAAATCCTCTGGATTTTTTCTATTGGGGAGTTCTCAAAGAAAAAGTTTACTCAAAGCCCATTGAGAACGTAGCCGACCTGCGTGAACGCATTTCTCAAGCAGCTGAGGCGATCAACTCTCGAAGATATGCCCGACTTATAAATAGATCTTTTTTAAGAAGATGTAGGGCTTGTATTGAGCCTGATGGTAAACAATTTGAACAATTATTGTAATAAAAAATGTTATTTCTCTATCTGACTTTTATTCCAACAAACCTAATTATTTTACTAATTTTACTAACTTTTTTTCACTTTGGTAAAAGTGGCGTCACTATCTGTCTCGCTCACTCATGGCAAACATACCCATTATCCATCTCTCTCATCATTTTGTCTTAAAATTAAGAACCTCCCTAGAGCTTGTGCGAATTAAAAACATTTTAACTGAGTAAAATGTGATAGCGAAAATCGGGTTACTTGAGGTTTTAATTTTTTTACTCTTTTCTATTGTATGGAACTAACAAGTATTGTACCATTTTAGAATTCTGATTAAATGCGCCAACTTTTAATGCCACTTGCCAAGGCACTCTAGTACATTTTTTTTATAGGAGGGCCTGTCAAAGTCGACGAATCTTGAAAATTTTAAATTCGTAGTTTAACAAATAGTCTCAATTCTCGGAAACTTGAGGCAATTGTGTCATTATTTTTTATTGGGATTCTAGAAATGTTATTTAGGATTACGTTTCCAAAGTTCAAATGAACAAAAATAAAAAAGAATAACCACAATAACCGAAAAATGGTACAGTTTGATCAAATTTCTAGGTTTTTCTTAAAATGCCCATAATTTTCAAACTGCATGGGATAGATTTTTTTTTCAGATTTTTCTCGTGATGGTTATGATCAATCCTGACACCCCGTTTCGGCTTGACGTTGAGTTTTGGGACACCCTGTATATAGGGTGACTGGTAATTAGTGACCGATACTTAAACACATGATTGTACTCATGTTAACAAACAACTTTTACTATGGGACCAAACCTGAATTCGCGAAAAAAAAATTATCTGCTGGCCCATACATTCAAGTTCGCATAACTCGTCAAAATATAGGGAGCAGCTTATTTTTTTTTTAAACAGTAAAAGTGGAAAAGTCGTTTATCATGAGTACAATCATGTGTTTAAGTATGGATCACTAATCACCAGTCAACCTATACAGGGTTATTGGTAAAACACCAGCAACCTCTTCAGGGGTCATTGTACTCATCATTATGAACAACTTTTACTACGGGACCAAACCTGAAATCGCGAAAACAAAAATCAGCTGTTCAGTACATTTATGTTCGCATAATTCGTCAAAATGTACTGAACAGCTGATTTTTTTTTCGCGATTTCAGGTTTGGTCCCATAATAAAAGTTGTTCATAATTATGAGTACAATGACCCCTTAAGAGGTTGTTGGTGTTATACCAATAACCCTGTATATGGTTTTTCGTTATTGGAACATGTTAAAGACCACGATAAATATGATTCAGGACGTTAACAAACGGAAATAATGCCGGAAAATATATGTGGGTCAATGACCGCTATTGCCACGCTAAATCGATTCGAGTATATTACATCGAGCAAAAAGACGTTTCTTAGTCAAAATGAACATTCATACTAGTGTGAAGCATCTGATACCAGGTGTAATGTTTATAAATCTCGGCCTGACTGTTTGAAAAATAAACAAAACACTATCACTATTATAATCCTACAAAATATTTAACCTCAATTTTGTTCGCAGGTACCACAACAGCAGAATGATAAACTATGACGTGGAACGAGGCATCAACGTCACAACCGACCCGGTGCAGCGTCTGTCAGACCTGCTTATACCAGCGGCCAGCGTGGCCCATGCTGGCAACTACACTTGTGTGCCGAACAACGCGGTTCCTGCTAGTATATACGTCCATATTTTTAATGGTAAGCAATTGTTTTTTTTATTCTTCACCCCTGAACTGTCCGAATAACCCCATTGGTTCATGTCAATATGTGTTCGAATGTCAACCGAACCCCATTGGTTCACAACTTCTTCAAGCCCGCGGTAACCATAGGGTGATGATGTAAGTATATCATATATACCTAAAAAGGTATATATGATATACTTACATTATTATACATATTATATAAAAAAATCTTACGAACACATGGTGTACACGAGACAGTTTAGAGGCTGACACGTGGAAAGCACATACGGGTGTGCGTAAGAAAAATCTCTTTATATAATATCTATTGAAACGTATATCATACCCGGTTACTGGGTAATACGATACCCCTTGGTAAGACTGGTTGTCAGACTTTCGGGCTTCTGTCGACCCGTAACGACTGTCAAAGATCCTCGAATTCGGATCCTCGAAATTCCGAGGCACGGAGGAGTCTCGGTATGAAAAGACGGTCACCCATCCACAGACCAACCAACCCTGGCAAGTGTAGCTTAACCTGATGGATCGACCCGGCTGTTATTGTTTAGCCACGAGCTCCTATATCCATCATATATATATATATATATATATATATAAACGTAAAAAAATCATCATCCAATGGCGACCACGGGCTTATAGTAGTTGTGAACCTATGGGGTTCGGTTGATATTCGAGCACATATTATTATTGACATGATTTTTTGTATTGTATATAACTCACGTGTGACGGGTTAATAGCGTATCGATGGCAGAAAGTTCAAATAAGTTTGGCCCACAATTCAGTTACGCGAACTCCGCTCACCAACGCAGTCATAAGGTCATCAAGAGCACAGGTGATAGGGCATGCGGCGAGTGATAGAAGGTGGCCGTATGTTGAAGGGATTTCCCATTGGCAACTCCTCAGCCTTACGGGATGAGTTTCTAAAAAAAAAACGATGTTTCAACTATCTTTTACTTATAAACACAAGTCTAAACACAAGTTACAAACTTCAAAAGTGACGAAATTTCCATGCAAAGTTGCTCTTTAGGGGATATTTTTTTAAATTCCTTCCTTAGTGCTTTTTTCGTTATACTTATAAGGAATACTTGTGCAACATTTTTTGCTTCTATGTCTGTCAGTGAGTTTAAGATTTTTATTAAGAAGTTAAAAACAGTTGTCAAACATCAAATGTCCATACCATGGTTTATGTGATGTGGATGAATGAGGGACATGTCGTGAGGAAAGTTTTGAGTATAAATGTGGATGCCTTTATGAGTAGGGGAGGACTAAATAAACGATGGGTGGATTTTGTGAAAGATGATATGGCTAGAAAGGGGGTGACTCCGAAGATGACGGCTTATATATCGTTACACGTATGGAATAAGAAGACATGCTACGCCGACCACAAATAAATTGAGAATTCTATAACGTTATTCGGTAGTACGACAACTGTTTGTCTTATTTGTTTTAGTATATTCTTGTATTTACATATGTGTATTTATTTGTGCTTATATTTATAGTTGGGTATCTATATTTATTAAATGAGGTATATGTAAATATTTATTTAATTCACCAATTTCGTCATTGCACCTACTACTGTTTGTCTCTATATCACCCAAAGGTTGACTGTTAGAAAATGTCTATGGCATTAAGTCCGCCTCTGTATATTTGTATGTAAAGTAATAAATAAACAACAATTTATTGTCCAATTTATTTGGCTTGCAACCTCGCCGCGTTGGCTTCATGAAAAGTTTTGTTTAAGATCAAAACTAGTCTGGCAATATCGAACGAACAGGAAAGTAAACTGTAAACATTAATATACAATCATGAATATTTCAACGAAGATACAAAATCTAGTATAGTTCATAAATGGAAACTTGTAAGACTGAGGAAAATCTGAAGAAAAGCAAAAAATTATATGGTTTCATAATTTCTTAAAAGTTATGAAGACAACAGAAGGTGGTGGAAGGTCAAATTAATCAATCTGCCTAGCCTGTTCCCAACTATGTTGGGGTCGGCTTCCAGTCTAACCGGATGCAGCTGAATACGAGTATTGTACATGGAGCGACTGCCTATCTGACCTCCACAACCCAGTTACTGGGTAATACGATACCCCTTGGTAAGACTGGTTGTCAGACTTTCGGGCTTCTGACGACCCGTAACGACTGTCAAAGATCCTCGAATGACAGCCGGGACCAACGGCTTAACGTGCTTTCCGAGGCACGAAGGAGTCTCGGTATGAAAAGATGGTCACCCGTCCACAGACCAACCCCGGCAAGCGTAGCTTAACGGCTGTTATTACTTAGCCACGAGCTCCTGTGGAAGGTCAAATATGTGAAAGAAAAGATTGCGTTGAAAAAGTAACTATTTAAGAACGCTTACATCAATCTCTGCCTAGCCTT
This sequence comes from Dicycla oo, assembly GCA_948252095.1. NCBI lineage: Eukaryota > Metazoa > Arthropoda > Insecta > Lepidoptera > Noctuidae > Dicycla > Dicycla oo. The sequence goes on from OX411733.1 coordinate 21,327,195, forward strand.
TTCCTATGTTGGGTTCGGATTCTAGTCTAACCGGATGCAGCTGAATACCAGTATTTTACATGAAGCGACTGCGACATGATCTGACCTCCATAACCCAGCTGCTGGGTAACATGATACCCCTTGGTAAGACTTGTTGTCAGACTTTTGCGGCTGGTACCATTTAGCCACGAACCCCTCGAACTTAACAACGCTGAAATAAAAAGCAATAAAAGAAATAAAGCTGATCATTATAATTATTTGACCTCCATCTATCATAATATATAATAATAAATGCGAAAGTGAGTTTGTTTGCTTGTTTGTTAAGCTTACACGCTAAAACGGCTGAATTGATTTGCATGAAATTAGGTACATGGGTAAATCATGACCTGGAGAAGGACATAGACTACTTTTCATCCTGAATCGCAGACAAAATCGCGGGCAAAAGCTATTAGTAAAGAAGATCACATCTTAATTGTTCAAGAACAAATAAAAGAAGATTAAAAATTGCATTCGGAAAGTGTTAGAGAACGTTCAGAGCCAATAAAGTAATCTTTGATGAGAACAGAAAAAGAGCAAAAGTGATAAAACCTTAGTCTGAGGTAACTTGGCACTAGGCCAAGGAATGAGGAAAAAATTTAATTGTACAGCCCGCCTCTAGGTGATCAAGAATCTTATAGATATTTTATAAAAGTATAAGCTACTATTTTTAATCAAGCAATCGAACTTTCAATATTTATTACTGATGGTAAGAGGGGCTCGTGGCTAAGTAATAACGGCCGCACCAGTCTATCGATCGGTTTACGCTACGCTTGCCGCGGTTGGTCCGTGGATGGGTGACCATATTTACATACCGGACCCCTCCGTGCCTTGAAAAGCACGAGAAACCGTTGGGCTCAGCTGTCATTCGTGAATCTTTGACAGTCGTTACGCCTCGGCAGAAGCCCGATAGTTTTACCAATGGGTATCGTATTACCCAGTAGCTGGGCTCTGGAGTTCAGAAAGACAGTCACTCCATGTAAAATACTGATAGTTGGACTGGAAGCTAACCAAAAGATAAAAGTAGAATTTTAGCAAATATATTATGTAGAAAGAAGAGTCAAAAAATATGCTTTTGAATACCACGATTTTAATTTCGCAAGACTACTTGATGAAGGTGTTTTCATTCCTCGTATGAGTAAGATGAGCTTTCCGATAGAATACAAATGTAAGTAAATACACTACCTGTATTTTAGCCGGCTAAGTGAAAGAAAGAAAGAATGAAAACATGTTCATTCGGCGCATGCCATAAGTGCACACAACAACCAAATAGAAAAAAAAAATAAAAAAAAAACAAAGCAAAAAAATAACTTATCTCTATACAATAAAAAGCTTAAAACTAGACAGAAAAAAGTGACAATAATGTGTGTCTCACGGCTGTGCCAAAAAGCGCGTGTCGGACCGCGCACAATGAAGGATTCCGTAGTTTGTTCGGATGAATGATGAATTTATCCCAAAAACAATCTTTTTTTTTTTTTTTTTATTCAAAATTTTTATAAGAGGCTTTTATCCACAGTGGCAAGTCAGCCTCATCATAACTTAAACTATTCTAAACTACATCTACAAATACAATAAACAATATTAATTAAAAAAAAAAAAGTAAGTAGGTCTGCTAAAAACAATCTTAACTTTTTAGTTGGAAAATATGTTCTCCCATACATCGATATATATTAGTACGTCACGGTCAATTTTCCAACTGCAAATGCTTGTTTGAATTCGCATTTTTTTTTTGTGTGATTTAACTACAAATTAACAATTTTCGGAATTTTTCTTTACATGTGCTGTGAGACCTTGCTTCTTGCTAAATTTCATGTTTCTCAGTCAACGGGCAGCTGTGCCCTTCGGTTTCGAGGCACGGAGGGGTCTCGGTATGTAAAAATGGTCACCCATCCACGGACCGACCGCGGCAAGAGTAGCGTAACCCGATCGATCGACTGGTACGGCCGTTATACTTAGCCACGGGCCCCTATCAGTAATAAATATTTAAAGTTCGATTGCTTGATTAAAAATAGTGGCTTATACTTTTATAAAATATCTATAAGATTCTTGATCACCTAGAGGCGGGCTGTACAATTTAATTTTTTCCTCATTCCTTGGCGTTGTAGGTTTTGATTTATTTGCGAGCATCAAATTATGTCACATAAATTGCCGTATTTTTTTAGTGCGTTGAATTAGAAGCTTGATTTTTTTATAGCTTCAAAGGACCATATACTTACGTATTTGATATCAATTTCAAGTTGATACCTCAACGCAATCATGAGAAAAAGGGCCTTGATACAGACAGACGGACAACGAAATGATCCTATATGGGTTCCGTTTTTTCCTTTTTAGGTACGGAACCCTAAAAACTAGGTACCTATTGAATATAAAGGCAAAACGTATGTTTCATAATTTTATAAGCGCTTCACGAAGTAACAGAAAATAAAAATAAAAAATTCAGACTCCTATGAATTATTTTGCGAAATAAACCATTAAATTCGTAGAAACTTTACCAGAACAACAAGCTATGATAGAAGGTATATTTTTAATATCAAACAATTAAAACGATGTCCCAGAAAACGTAAATGAAACTACAAAAAACAAGGTGAACAAAATTCTCGCCCCCATTGCGCTGCTGACAAAAATAAGCTCCCACGAATAAATTGTAACCCTCTGGCCACGGCTAATTTGAAAAGGGTCGATATAATATAATATAAGAACGGTTAAATATCCTCTAAAAGTTTAGAAAAATGACAAAAATAATATATGAAAGTATTTGAGCCTGTTTTAAGTTACGCGTCCACTGGATAGGAATCGAAGCGTCCGCATTTATAAACCAATACCAATATTATGCAGGGTTTAGGCACGGTACAAATATGGACAGTATTTTATCTTCATAGAAACGGTCGGAATGCGAGTCATACCTACGCGCCTCGACTAAGTCGGCAGTAAGGCGGCAAACAGTCACGAATGCGCTGCAGTGACGAACGGATTGTGTGATGGTTTTGTAAGCAGTAAGCGTGCAATTTGTGACAAATATTCATTGAAATAAGTACAAGTAGTAGTAGACTATATTGTGTTGTTTTTGGTTGCTTGAATTCGTTAATAACGCACCCAGAGAAAACATTTTTTATATTACCTGGAAACTCCGAAAGGTAAGACTAGAAACAAGTTTATATATACCTACTACGTACGTAATTTGTTTCTTTTTTAATAGATAAGTATTTCGGTTTTTCCACCGAGTAAAATACCTAGATTAATAAATAAATAAGTAGATAGTGTGAAAAATGTGACACACGAGTGACCTACCTACGCTCGCGTTATAAAAACTAGTAGGTAGTATCCTAGGCTAGGCTATCTACTTACTTATGTACTTAGCTACTTACATATATTATTGAGTTAGACGAAATATCGTTATGAAATGATTATAAGAGCAATAAATGGTAGGCACCTACGTAGTAAAATTTAAGTTCATTATAATTTACTTTATAAGTAAGATTTTGTAGTGCGCGATGAGATGGTTGATAATGGCGCCGATTCCCTTGTTCACAGACTAACCTAATTTTAAATTCAGTGCATCTTTTATTTCTATTTCATTAAAAAAAGGACGGAAGATAAAATATATTAGTTTAGTCCTGTAAAATTAGTCAGCGTTTGACGTAAAATAACGTATTTTTAGTAGCCAAGTTTTTAATCACATCTAAACTTGTCTATGGAGTATCCTAATTTGATAGGACTAAACTAATATTTATATTCTGCCCTTTTCTTAATGAAACAGAAAGAAAAAGTTGCACTGAATTTAAATTTAGTTTTAATTAAGTAACATTTGCAGATCGGTTCGACATCGGATGGGTGACCAAAATAATTGTTATTACGAGTTGCTGGGGGACCTTAATAAGCTGAAAAAAAAAAATTATAATTACTCGTCATCTGTTTTTTTTCATTTTGGTTGAGTATGTAAAGATTGGAGTTTGTATGTGTTGAAGTTTGTAAAGATTGAAGTTTGGTAACCTTCGACAGCAGCAGTTGTTTTTTTTTTTTTTTGAATAATTGTTAGGTATGATATTTAAAATCACAAAACTAGAAAGAAACTGAAGTAGGTGATGTTGGTAGGTAGGATGAAATTAGAATACTGTAGGCTGGCAGCCCTATCGCGTGTTTACGTACCGCGCCGCTGTAGGTACATATATTTCAAGGCCAGGGGCCGAGTCACTCTACTGGTAGATATTTATACTGTGGTTATTATAGGGCTATTTTATTTTGACTGAGATTCATATGTTAGATACATATAAAGGCCAAGAGTTGGTTTGTTTTTATTCTGCATTGTGATAGGTCGCGGAACAATAGCGATGAAATATTTTTATGTGTTCTATTAGTCATTATTCGTTAGAAAGTAATTTTAATTAAAAGTGTTTTTGTTTGTTATCAACGTATCACCTCAAGTTTTGTTATTCACTTTTACGTTTTAAAGATTAGTAGTTATTATAAAATACATACTTAATGGCTTTTGATTTCTTGAATTGAAGTAGTATTTATTTAACTTTTAAGTTGGAGGCCTACTGTATACATTTGCCGATCATGTACACATAGCATCCAGCTATACATTTCCAGTATAAGCAGGTCTCGCATTGTATTTTGTACAATGAGACATCAGGTTATACTAGAAATGTATAGCTTGATATGTAGCCATGTGTACATATTTTCAAAACAACTACTAATCTTTAAAACGTAAATCAAGCACGACTATTGATCAATTGCCATCAATTTCTATTGAAGTAATATGGTCAATCGCTTCAATTGCACTTGGTAAACGATCAATTTTCGCATCAAGCACGTAAAAAATGATCGTTTCTTACCGATGACGATGACGTCATCGTCAGAAATATCGGTCTCTGCTACAGGTTTGTCGACTAATCTACACAAAGCAACAAATCTGTACGGTGCTGACGCTCCGATTCCGACCTGGTGGACGCGCAACTTTAGGTCAGAAGCTATACCTATAGTTCTCCCTTATAAAGTAGCTAATATATTCTACCACACCGAATTAAGAAAAAATATCCTTAAATTGAGTATAATAATGTCTATCTTCATGACATTATAAAATTTCGTTTCATTGCTTATAATACTTTTTTTAGGTTTTGTAAGTTTCCGTCTGTTTCAATTGTTTGTGTAACATAGTTCAAATATCATAACGCCCATATTTCTTCAAAGGGTACTGCAGAGTCGTACGAACTACCTTAATAGTACACCCAGAATTCGCACGATTTAACTTATTGCAGAGAGGCAAGGATAGAGTCTTGGAATCTACTGCTCACTCATCTAATAAAGCCTTATAACAACCTATAAATATATATATATATATATATATTAGGTTTGGGAAAAAGTCTTTTCACATTATAGTATGTATGAACTTGTAATAAAATCTCTATGGCTATACTATTTGTATCTGGCTGGTTTTGGTATCATTGAAAGTTTAAATTTTAAAGAACATAATTCCAAATTCAAATTAGGAAAATGTGTGATTTTCATTTGTTTTTCGTACCTTCAAGATGCGAATGTAATGAAGAAATTCGATACATTTTAAAATTTTACTACAAAAAAGGTAAAAATGCAACGCAAACCGCGAAAAAAAATTGCGATGTTTATGGACCTAGTGTAGTGTCTGTGAGAGTAGCACAAATTTGGTTTAAGCGTTTTCAATCCGGAAATTTTGATGTCAAAAATGCACGTCGCTCTGGTCGCCCTATTACGGATAAAATAGATGCCATTTTTGAAAAAGTGGAGCAAGGTCGGCATATTAGTAGTTACGACGTAGCTGAAGAACTGGAAATTGACCACAAAACAGTTTTGGCGCATTTGAAAAAAACTGGGTACACAAAAAAGCTCGACATTTGGATACCTCACGAGCTCACTGAAAGAAACCTAATGAACCGTGTACTCATTTGTGATTCTTTATTACGACGTAATGAAACCGAACCATTTTTGAAGAAGCTGATAACTGGTGATGAAAAGAGGATCACGTATGACAAGAACGTGCGAAAAAAGTCGTGGTCAAAGGCCGGTCAGGCTTCACAGACTGTGGCGAAACCCGGGTTAACTCGCAACAAGGTGATGCTGTGTGTGTGGTGGGATTGGAAGGGCATTATTCATTATGAGCTGTTACCACCAGGCAGGACCATCGATTCTGAACTCTACTGCGAACAACTGATGAGATTAAAGCAAGAAGTTGAGGTTGGGGAAAAAGTTTAGGCATTATAAATATATATATATATATATAATGCCTAATAAGAAATTCATAAGAAAATATTGGAATATGATTTCATATTCCATCAATCAAATAGGCTTATTTACCATACTTATAACATAAATTCTTCTCGCAAACCCAGCTTATGAACAAACTCCAAGCATACCCCCATCAAAGGTCTACCTCTACCTATTCAATTTGAATCGCGGAAAATGGTTCACTGAGTCTAAAAGAGGCTATCCGAGTCTCAAGCCACAAAATAGATAGGTACAGAATGCTAGCTCCATACAACGACCGAAAACAGGGCGCACTCACACATAAAGCGTACTTACGGCAATCTCAAACAAACGCATGTGAAGCATGTGTATGTGTGCGTGCGTTTTCAGCCATTGTTTGGAGCCGACCTTCTGTACCTATCCACTTTGTACTCGGTCGAAGGAGAGTCAATCAGGCGCTCATTGGTGCGTGAATATTTCGAACATCTCACTGGGCTTACGCACTGCGCTTTGGAATCGTGGTGAATGGATTTTTTTCTACGGTTTTGATTTTAATTTTTAGGGTTCCGTACCCAAAGGGTACCAACGGGACCCTATTACTAAAGCTCCGCTGTTCGACTGTCCGTACGTCTGTCATTCTGCTGATCCGTGCTTTATCTTTTGACCCGTAATAGGTAAACACTTTAAATTTCAAAAATTCACAGAGTGTAATAATATAATATCCTGGGACATTTCACACACGGTCATCTGATCCCAAACTAAGCAGAGCTTGTACTATGGAAACCAGATAACTGATATACTCCATACACTACTTTTTTTTTTTTGTACAACCAGACTCAGGACAAACAGACATGTTCATGCATACAAATGTTTGTCCTGGGTGGGAATCGAACCCACGACCTGCGACATGATAGGCGGTATATTAACCAACCACGCCAACTGGTCTCTGTACTACTATGCCGCTATACTTGTAACAAGAAATAATAAAAATTAAATTAAATTAAAAATGTATTTTCCCTTTCATTTATAAATTTATTTTATTATGCCATACAATAAACGTTCCTATTGTTTTTAAATATCATCTGACTGCTGCCCTTATCCCAATTTACTTGCGGTCAGCGCAACATGTCATTTTCTTCCATACTTCTCTAATAGTCGTCATCTCAGTAGTCAACCCTTTTTGGCCATATCATCTTTTACACAGTCAATCCATCGTTTCTTTGGTCTACCTATACTCGTATAGCCATTCATACTCAAAACCTTCCTCACGACTTTCCTCATTCCTCCGCGTCACATGCCCATACTATGACAACCGATTAACACACAACTTTCCAGTCACCCCGGTACCACTTTCAGACTTCCTCTTACGTACTCGTTCCTTATTCTATCCATTCGGGTGGTGTTACACATCCCTCTTAGTATACCCATCTCAGGCAATCACCTTTCATTCATCCCTTTTGTGGCCCAACATTCATACACTGATCCATACAAGACATCAGGTCTAAACATTGTTTTATAAATCTTCCCCTCAAGTTTAAGAGGAATGTGGGAGTCGTAGATGGTTCCTAATTTTAAAAATATGTCATGTTAAATATTGTATTGGGTGTTGTATGGAACCCTTCGTGTGCGAGTCCGACTCGCACTTGAGTGCCTTTTTATTTTGATTTATTTGTTTTTATCAGTAATATCTCTTATATTCATTTACAAACGAAATATAATTAAATTGCTTGTGAATAAACTTAAAACATTCAAGACCAACTCAACGATTTCAATAGCTAATAATACATACATAAGAAAAAACTCGCACTTGAACAAAATAACGGACAACACAAAATAATGAAGACCTACCTGTAACACACTTGATACCTTTCGTCTTGTATGTAATACAGATTAGGTGTCAAACAGAAAATCCAGAAGCTTACAGAAAACTTTCTAACAAAATATCTGACGTTGCGTTTGTTGAACCTAGTGCGTACTGCATCCCAATAACTTAGTATTCCGATATGCCATCAAGATATTTTTCTTCATGAATGAATTTTATGATATCAATTCACTTAAGGCTGTGCATAATTTTTTGAGAAAAATTATAACAGAATCATAGATCTATTTGGTTCTTAACTTTACCCTGAAGCATTATTTTCTTAGCTATATCTCATTTTTAGGGTTCCGTGCCTCAAAAGGAAACCCTTATAGGAGGCATTCATGTGTCTGTCTGTCTATCTGTCCAACTGTCAAGCCAATTTGCTCCGAATCTAATGGACCGATTAAGTTGAAATTTTATACACATATGTATTTTTGTGACCCAAATACGGACGTGTAATGTAAATTAATAAATTTTGAATATGGGGGTCAATTTTGGGCGACAAATAAGAAAATAAAAAAATATATTTGCAAACTGTACCGTGCGATATATCAAATGAAAGAAAGGGCTTACTGTGAGGATCTCATTTTTTTTATAATTTTAAAATAAACTGTTTTAAAGTTATTTAAGAAAATAGACGAAAATTGACAATTCCCCGCCCTACCCTTCCTTGTGCGTGGTCCGACACGCACTTGACCGGTTTTGTTCAGGGATTTCGGGTCAATTATAGCATCGCTATCTTAAAATCTAGAAAGTGTGAGCAGCAAATATAGAACGTCATAAAAGAGAACAAAAACAAAAAAAGACGAAACTAAATTTTACTGATATTTTAAAAATTTTCTCTCAACGAGAACGGAATAACCATGCCACCGCTCCAAGGCACATTAAAGTATCCGTATCGATGAAAACATTCACAGTGAACCAATCCAGTAGCAATTAAATTAAAATTTACTTTCCAAACAGTTGGAGCGGAACCTATCAAGACTTCACGATACAGATAGCAGTTATTGACTCTTTGATATTTTGCTCTTTACTAGACTATTACTTCGGGAATTTTATATCTTTTGTATACTTGCGAAAATCGCGTCGGCTGTAAAAGTTTATTAAGTTAGAGAATAATATGAGCTTTTTGGAATTAGCTTGAGTAAAGTCCATTATTATGTGCAATACCAATGTGCATAAGTGTGTGTCCATCCAAAGGTTTTGTGTGAAAGACCACTTTTAACGTGACGGCCGCTCATTGTCAAAATGAAAGTTCTGACTGACTGGCATACTGATTGACTCATCAACGCCCAGCCAAAACCCTTGAACCTAGAAAGAATGCTGAAATTTTGCACAAATGTTCTCTTTATATTGTAGACAAGGAATAAGGAAGGATTTTTCGAAATTTCACCCCTAAGGTAGTGAAATAGGGGATGAATGTTTGTATGGAAAAAATCGCATCGGAAGGAAATATCTCTGAAACCTTACAAAAAGTACTAGGATTGCAGGAATTCAAGATAGTAATTTATTATATCAATCCGCGCGCCACTCTTAGTGCGAGAAGACATTGTTTACCTGGATTGAAATATCTAGGGTACTTTTAATCCCGGTAGTACGTTTCCGTTGGATATTTTACATCCACGCGGGCGAAGCCGCAGACAAAAGCTAGTATTATTATAATTACTCAAACTGTAATTTTACACTTACCGTAATTTGGTCCTACTTTGCTCCAATATTTGCTCCAAATGTTGAAAATTATGATTATTTTTAGAAAATCAACTATACAATTTACTTAATGTATTATTTTATGGATATATAGCTTATTTGACAAGTATTTATATAGGGAAATAGATATTATGAAGTATATTATGAATTTATTTTTGACAAATAATACTGAGCAAAATCACCCATGGTGTTGGGTATCTTTGCTCCTAGATATAGTTTCTATGTAATCTCCATTGTTAAAGCTGTTGGAGCAAATTAATGCTTTCCTAATTCAAACTCTGCTCCAGTTATAATATGTTTTGCTATTTTGGATGATATAAATTGGTGAGATATGGGTAAAAACGAAAAAATGGATAAAAACGGATGCATTCATAATTTAATTAATTGTTGCAAAATTTTTAACGTAGAATAGGCGAAAACATTTTACAGAACAGGAGCATAATTACACGTAGAGGAGCAAAGTAGGACCAAATTACCAGTATCTCATTTTATGTATCTTATGTGTTCAGGGAACAAAACATATGGGCTTTATTGCAAAATATTTGCCAAAATCCTCGTCCTTTGACACACTTTGGACCCAACACATAAACAACACGCAAATTTTGTACCTACATAGAATTCAGTGCTCCTTACTTAATACCTATAGCTTTGCGGGAACCCGTTACATTAAGATGAGAGTCGGGTATTACTCACGTTCATGTCCCAGAAATTCTCGACTGATTTCGGATTCAATCGGTGCACCTCACCACGAGTTGATTACGCGGTAAAAGCATGAATCAAATCTTGTCTGGCTTTAAATTAAAACCGTTGACTAGGTATCATTAATATCTGTCTTGTTTTAGAAATCATTATCTCTAGCCTTTTTCTATTTTGGGATCGGCTTCCAGTCTAATGCAACTGAATACCATAATTATACATGCAGCGACAGACTACTTTACCTCCAGATATGGTTACTGGGTAACTCGACACTCCTTGGTAAGACTGGCTGTCAGACTTCCGGGGTTCTGACTACCCGTGACGACTGTCAAAGATCTGTGAATGGAATGGAGTCGGTGGTCAAACCTGAGCCTCTGTCTTGGTACACAATGTCTTGTCGCCCATCGACGGACCAACCACGACCAGCGTAGTTTAACCTCGATTTATCGATCAGTGAGGCTGTTACATAGCCACGAGCCTCTTAAGAATGCTCATATTTCTCATTTCAGACGTGAAAAAGAAAATTATATTTATTTTTTTCTTTCGCAGGTGAAAACCCCGCAGCCATGCAGTCCTCCTCACCAACTTTCATCAGCCGTCTCCCCAGCATCTTATTACCGACCCTCATCAGTCTCAACCTGATACGGTGACAATTTCACTAGCTCATCAACTGAAAATGTACCCTATATGTAATAACAAATGGTTTATTTTTGCGTGGAGTGAAATTTGATGGCGGGTCGTGTGTCAAATAAATTCGAAAGGTTATTACGGGTAATGCGAGGCGTTGAGTGTACACGACGTTGTGTTTTTACTTCTTCTAGTCTGTTTTTATTAAAGGTCTCATTTCTAAATATGTTCGTTACTTTAATATTAGCGTTCGGAGTAAACAAAATATAGAGTTCTTAAATAAATAATCAACGTTATTTTTACGAGTAGTTCCAAATGAAATCCAATTTTCAACTGCCCTGACTTTACCTTTACCAAGTACATCTTAATACACTGCTTTGCAATTTGGGTTGAGTTCCAAGCTCTCATTAGATTTCGACAATTTCGTCTTCTCTGTAATTTACCAATTCCTTGGCTTTCTCAACAGTATGATGGTAAATTATTAGTCATTTGGAAATGGAAATTTTATCCTCATTTCCCTCATTCATTACGATCGAGAATGCAATCAATGAGCTCCATCGAGGTCATGAGCTGAGCGTCGCACTTATAAATATATATATTTAATTCAGCAATTCTTCATTCATCTTTAAGAGGGTCGATATCTGTTTGTGCATTATTTTGTTAACTGGTTTCATCTGGGTAACGGTGTTTTAATTCAGAGGATAGTTAGCATGACGTAATAAAATAATTCCGCGACTTCTATCTTCAAAATTTTTGATTTATCGGATCGCATTAAGTTCTCAACTAGAAAAAAAACAAATAAATTCTATAGAATAAACAACTAAAATTGTTAAACAATTCAACAGAGACTTAAACTTTCCAACTTTCAGTAATATCAAAATTTTGTCACCACTATTAAAATAATAACTTTGATGTGTCAGTAACAGAGATCATATTGATTTGCCCAAATTCAGCATATATGCCAGAACTATAACCAATAGGTGTACGTTAGGAGCAGAAACAGCAGAACAATAGCCAATGTGTTGATTTTCAAAGAGACATAGACCATCAGCTTGAACAGTAAACATGAACAAGCGACCCATTTCACTTTACTGGCTACGGTACTACACGACGGACAATATATGTACCTACACATACTTACTTAACAGGGTGAGTTTTTGAACAGGGATCACTATACACTATGTATCAGAAAGGTATGGCCTTATTTAAGGGTATTGGTGCTAGCTTTCTCCATGGGACTAATCCCATGGAGAAAGCTGTTCAGTTTAATGGTCTGTACCACACCCTTATGTGACCACACATTTTTGGTACAAGCTATGTCAACTGTTATAAAATTTATCTATGCTAAAAATAAAGCTGAAGAGTTTGTCTGAACGTGCTAATCTGCGGAACTACTAGTCGGATTTTTTTTTTGTTTGATAGCTCAATTTTTGAGGAAGGGTATAGACATATTTAACATCAAGCTAGGACCTTTAGAAGCCGAGAAAAAAGAAAAAAAGTAAGACAAAATGCTAAGCGGAAACGAAGTAACAGCGCGGGGAGGCGATGCGATGCGATGCGACAGGGTCAGCAGGGAATAAAAAATAAAGTAGCGGGCAGCAGCTAGTAATAAAAAAAAACATATTTAGTGTCTCATAATTATAACATCAGGAATATATGTCATATAATAGAAAACATAATACAATGACTGTTTTCAAGTATTCTGAAAATTTTCTTCTTGATAAAATCTGTACAAAAATTGTTTTATTCCGGCCAAAAAACCAAAGAAGAAACCTTTTGATTACTATGAACTAAAAGTTCAATGAGCACCCGAATTATATGAAAGCTAAGTTAAAATTAATGTAATACTACTAACTAAAAGTCTCTCATGGTTCGAACTTCGACATAATTTTTATCTAGCATGAGCATGGTGATTCCTGTAATTAAACTCATCCTGTATACGACAATACACGTCAACTGTTTAGCATATAAACTCATCGCATAATGGAAGGCTAGTGATTAGCATTTGAAATAATATGGTGATACGAGTTCATCTAGACTCTTTAGAAGCAGATTTACTTGATAAAAGAAAAGCTGTCATTCTTATCATTGGAAAAAAATTCTTTTATCTTTATAAAATAAACATTTTACGAAACAAACGTTCACGTTAATTATGATGCTAAAGGGCAGCGCATTGCGTCTGACGTTTTACCAATTTGAATCAATGTTTAAGGTCGCTTATTGCATCTGATGCTTTGAATTTATACTTAATCGAAGAACAAGCCGCACCGCGCCGTTGAGTAAATAGTAAATTCTATTTTCATTTAATACTTACGAATCATAATTAAAATTTTATAAAGGTAAAATTGTGGCATAAACCAGACATCCTGACATAAGAACGGCTGAGGGCTAGACAAACAGCGATAACGATAATGGAAAAGTCAAGAATGCAATGGATTTGACATAGACAATCGAAACGCTTATGTCAATTGTGTTGAATGTCATAACGAAACGCTAAGAAAGCGTTACCACTTTTCTAGGCCTTTTGGTCATACGCATAGTTGTTTTATTACACAGCCTACTTAATTAGTCACACGTTGCAAATACACAGAACTTTATAGAAACCTTTTCAATTCTGAGTGAGGCAACTACCTCAGGACAGGACAGGACCTGACGTTCACATAATATTATTGGGAGCTTTCAATCCAAGCACCAAATCTTTGTAGTTAGGTGACATCGCAGGTAGCAGAAAAGAACTAGATGATACTTACAGGAATAAACTTGGTAGCTTTATTAAAACCGGCCTGTTCCCACAGGGGTTAATAGAATATTAATCCACGTACATCCCGTTCATAATCGTTTACTGTAGTGCGCCTATTATAAGCTCCGTAAGTAATTTTACTTGAGCCAGTCTGTAATTCCCTTCCAAAATTGTTACAATTACGGCCTGAATTATTTGAAATAGGCAACCTTTTGCAATGAGACTTTAGCACTAAGATCTATCCCATTTTAATGTTCTTTACTTGCTATTTCAGCTATAAAGTTTTATGAGTTGAAAGTTTCGTTAGCTTTGAAAAGGAGACTACTTTAAATAAGTAAAAGGTTTCGAAATTGACAAACCCAATTGAATTTGTCGCCATAGCCGTCTGAACGCATCTTGGAAAGCGTGTTCTATTTTATTTACTATCAGGTTGTGTCAAACGCAAACCCAACCTGAATAAACAATATATAAGATTGTAACGCCACATTTTATTTGTGGGTATATTATTTATCAATTTTGTATGTAAAACAGAGATGTGAGTTCAATTTGTGTAATGTGTTTTCCATTAGACTACAATATAATATTACATCATCGAGATATATTACATTTGCAGAAAGTCGTGCGAATTGGTAGTATCCTGACTCGTATTACAAATGCTAAAATTAGTAACGTAGCAACTCTGTGACCAGCCAGAGGATTTCCACGAATGTTGGCTTTCACGTCTAGTTTGCCTGAAGAACAATCTGGAATTACAATCTGGTCTTTTCCTATGTTTCTTTCCTATCTTTTCTTTTCTTTTCCTTTAATTTTTTTCTTTTTATCTTATAACATTTATATTAAAAAAAAAAAAACTTTGGAATATTCATAACTATTGAATATTGTACATCCATATTTTATTTAAAATCATTATCAATGTTCTCTCAATGGATTGGATCGACAATAATAGAAGCATTCTTTAATTGTATGAAAATATGAATTTATAAAATTCATATTAAATATTGATACACGCCAGACTGAAATACTTTAATAGCCTTATCACATTCCAGGAATACTCAAACAATAAAACAATCTATTGATTTATTTGTATTATGAATTGAGCATAGCATTACGTAACGTAATAAGGAATGCAAATTATTCTGAAATAAAATGCTAAAGCTGTATTTACAAACATTATTCGATGAATACAAGTTAAGACAAGTAGTCTCTTCTTCTTGATTACTTCATTTCTTTTTCTGATTATTGGCTCATCAATTAATAGAATCGTTGCCATATCTTAATTAATACGTCTGATAAGTATTATTATAGAATGGCATAACATCGTATATTAGTGTCAATATTATTTCATTCCACACAAAAAAGTCGTCTAAACAAACAAAATTCTCACCCAAAACATCGCCACTAATTCTAAAACAATCATCCACATAGCCAAAGTTTCTATCACAAGCACGTCTGCTGTGGAAATTCAGCTCAAAAACTTCCCCTTAGGAAAGATTCATGCCATTATCACCACACTGCGGCGAAACGCTTGTCGCAGTTTGTTATTAGCACACAGGTGACGCCCATCCCCTTCGTATAATCCCTTAGTAGCAACTTGTGACACACTTGTGAAAAGATAGGGGAGGTTTGCTCTAACCAAAACCCCGATACGATAAACTTACGTAACGATAAGAGAAATTATTTGTTTAACCTTCTCAAGAATTTCGCTCCATGCAAATCATCTATGTAAAAACTGTACTTATTTTAATATTGTACTTTAATGTATGAGGTTGGTGAATGAAGGTTTAATAATGTGAATTCGTTTGTGGATTGTGCTTTGTTTGGCTGAATTCATTTTGAAATTAAGAAATGTTTTATGCTAAGATAATCAACAGCAGCTTTTTCGCTTATCATCGGGTTAATTTGATAGTATTCTTTATCAAAATCTAAAATTCTGCATAAAGAAGTAAATGAATCCAATTTTAAAATAACAAGTCTCATTCTTTTTTCATTTGTTCGGTCCAGCCATAAAAGTTAAATGAAAATATGGCAGCCACCACTTGCTAAACGTTTTAAAGTTAATTGCACGTGATGACTATCTCACCTCGACAATAACATAAAACCTCCAAATATTCAAAACAGTTTCAACGAAACACCGCACAATTCACGTTGGACTGAATTACTAAAACTTCCTACATTCCATTGTTTTCATATACAAACGGAAAATATTATTTTATAGCCAGTTTAATTGCACTAGTAAAACTTGCTGAATCATTGGCACAGAATTTACGCCCAGAGGGCAAAATGTTCGTTAAAGAACAACTTTTTGTTTTCTAGACTCGGATACCAGTTACAGTTTTGTAGTAAAAAGCTTGTATTGCCGTTGTTTCGCAAAAACAGCCGGTAAATGAAACTTGTGACTTTGAAATATAGCAGTGACATTTTTTCTAAAGTAATTACTCGATAAAGTTGTCTTACTTCATTTTAATCACATTTTTTTCTTTTTGCCGAGAAGTCATTTTTCTTAGCGCTTTTAAAAATACGCTCGAATTAAAGTAGTGTTTTATTTGTGATAACATTGCTCTAGACACAGTCATTTATTTCGCCTGCTCACATATTCATGTCACTGTAATGTTATTCGGCAATCACGGTACAATTTTTGTTTTAATGGAAACAAACGGTTTGTTTATTTCGACAAAGAATGTAAACGATCATGGAAATGCATTAAAATTCAATCATGTGTAATAATTAATGTTCTATTCACGCTGTTATTCATAGAATGAGTAAAATCACTGTTAGTGCTTTTTATGTAAATCATGATTATGCGTAATGAGGTTTCGTTTTTATATGTATATATTTTGTTTAAATACTCTCTATAAAAATTGTAAATAAACTTAGTGTATATGTGATAAACAAGCTCATAAAATGTCTGTTAATAATTGTAAATACTATTATGTATTAGTGTTAAGTCGAGCCGCGTATAATATAAAACTAACTGTTCATTTTTATATGTGTTTCATTACCCTTTATTTCGGTTTCGAGTAAACAAAGGCGTTTGTGAGATAAATTAAAAGTCCTAATGGATTCTTAAATCTTTGTGAAGGAGATTTTATTTATCATTTGAAGTAGGTAAGTATTAATAATCTTGACAGTATTCAGATGTATAAATTTAACATTTTTCACGATAAAAGATGTTCTTTAATAGCAAAATGTGATTGACAGAACGATGAATAAGAAAAAATAAAAACCATTATTTCAAACGCAGCCAAAGAGAAACGTAATAACGGCTTGTCAGAGAAAGCCATGAGAAGTAAATCAAATAAATAGATTTCGATTTACACTACAGAGGGATATTAATAGTTTTCAGTCAAAGGGAATTTGGCTGTCTGATTTTCAAGGCGTAGCAATAATTCTAAAGTCGATGAAATTTATCAAAAAGTAAATCATTGAAATGAACTTATTATAAAGTGGTTACGTATAGTGGTTAACTAAGTATTTAATTTACAGAGGTAAAAATCATTCATAAACTTAATTGTCAAGTGTAATGGAAAATTCAACTTTTTTGTATAAGTAATGAAAAAAGCAAGTCTGGAAAGTAGTTGACTATGATGAAAAATCCCATTAATTAATAGAAGCTGCAAATAACAACGATAACTTCAACGCTTCAATTACTAACCGCAAACGTTGTCTTTATCGCATTCATTACTTCACTAGTTATATAAATCGAATTAACATCTAATATCTATGGACGAGTCAATATCAAATTCAAATGGAATTAACCCACAGAATAGTGCAGAAAGTTGGCTCTATACAACGAGAGAAAGCAGGCGCACGTCAACATAGACAAGTATGTACGGAGATCTCAGTATATGTCTAATGAATACCAATAGCAAGTTCACTTGTAGTCGCTGTACGTTATACGTGTCTGTAATAAATGATAAATGATTTTATTTCTACACACACACTCACACACACACTCACACACACACTACACATACAGTAGTACACGTCAACAGTGGCGTGCACAGAGTTTTTAGACAGGGTAGGCAGAAAATTTTAAAAGCCAAAATACTTACTGCTAGTTGGATTTGGTTCGTCGTCTTGTCGATTAAATAATGACGTAGGTAATAGCCACCTCAAATATCCATACATTGACTGATTTTATAGACATATCAATTTACGGATATTCAAAGTGGCCTTTCGGCGCGTTTGTTTGATGTTCAGTATTTGTAAAATTATGTAATAGCAGTGAAATGATGGTGGTGTGAGTATAGGTACGGACGAATCTATAAAGGCTCCTTCAAACAGGCACGACTTGCATCGCGTGTCACGTCTGTTTGCAAGAGCTTTAAAGTTATTTTAAGATTTTTTTATTTGTAAATTAAATCTACACGTCTATCTTTCTGTAAGAATATCTGCAATATGGAATCGTAAAAGTTGGGAAGGCGTTTCATTTCCGTAAGAAGTTTTTTTTCTATTGAAATCATGGAAAAATCTGTGAGACGTTTCTGGCCTTGTGTATTTCTTAAGTAGGTGTGTATACGTTTTAGTGACGAGAATGACCTTTCAGTAAAAGCACTGCTCGCCGGAACTGTAACAATTAATTTTGCCAACCGCAGTACTTCGGGGAAAACTGTATTTATGTTATTTTCGTAAAAATGTTCTATGATTTTGTAAATACTACTAAATAATGATAAGGCGGTCTTAGTTAAAGCTGTGTGATTTATAAACATTTACGAATTGCGTTACTAATTCAACCGGAAAATTGTCATTATAATTATTGAAATTTTCGCATGATAGTAGTCCAAAAAATTTTAACTGTTTCAGATTTTTATAACGGTCGTTCAATATATTGAAATATATAGAACATTCGTTCGATATATTGTCTATAATTTCAATAAAAATCCGCTTATAATTTATTTTGGCGTCCACAACATTACGTTTCCGTTTTGGCGGTCCGGTTATTTTTTTTACGCTTTCAAAAATGAATTCAAACCTAGATCTAAATGATTCTAAAAAAGATTCAAACTCATAAATTTTTTTGACGCAATAAATCACATCCGACGTCTTTTTTGCATAATTTCTGCGAATATTTCGTTAAATACATGGAGTAAAAACTGGAATTCAAAGACTTTTAAATTGTCTAATAAAGAGGAAACTTGATCTAACGTCTCGCCATCCCAGGACTCTATGTGTTCAGCCATATCCTCAAATAAATCAATTAAATGCGAAGAAGAATTGAAAATGACATTTACAGTACGCGAATTGTAAGTCCATCGAGTGTCAGCAACGCGAGGCAATTTTTTCATATTAGCCATTTTATTGTAGTGGTTTTGCCTTTTGGTACTATTATTAAAGAAATTGGCTTATGTTTTTATGCGACTGAAAAAACGTTTAGTTTCATGAATACGTTCGCACGACTTGGAAAGTATCAAATTAAGGACATGGGCCACCAAACGTATTCAGCAAGAGGACATTGCTGGCGAATCATCGTCTGAATGCCGTTCCGTTCAGATGATAACACAGCAGCACCGTCGTATGTCTGAGCTATTAATTTCGCCAAACAGTTAAATTCTGATAAAATCTGCAGTATGATGGCACTTAAAGTTTTCGCGGTACGGTCGGAACTTACGTCAATATATTTTATAAATCGATCAAACACTTCTGACTCACGAAAATACCTTAAAACCAGTACTAGTCGCTCTTTTCCACTTACGTCTGGTGTTTCATCGACCATCACAGCAACAAAATCAGTGGAAGCAATTTCTTGTTTTATTGTTTGAATCATTACAGACGCTACACTGGAGATTAGGTCATTTTGAATTCGATTTGATAAACCCGTAAATGAGCTAGTGCAATTTTGCAAATGGTTTACCTAAACTCCGTCGTATTTCGCGAGCACGTCGACCAGCTCTAAATAATGTCCCCTATTCTCTGACGAAGCAGATTCGTCATGTCCACGAAAAGCGAGCTCTTGTTTCCCCAAATAGCAAACAATGTCAATAAGTCGCTGAAAAATATTTCGGTTCCGATCGACTTTCGCGTTATGTCTATCAATGTCGATTTGTATCTGTGAATGTAAACGCGTCTCAATACGATTTTTTCCAAAGGTGTGATATTTAAGGGAAGCTTCTAGGTGTTTTTCAGATTGGTCATGTTTTTTAGCTGCAGTAAAAAGAAAAGAATGAATATCGATGTAACCGGTATCGTTCCAGACTGTTTTATTGTTTGGAAATAGTAGACAAGGGAAACAGAACAACCTATTGCTATGTATGCAACCTGTGAGCCAATAATATGAATCATATTGTTTTGTATTGAATTTACGATTGACTTTACCTTTAGTTTGTACTAATTGCAAATCCGGTGTACAACGACCTTTTACAATTACTTGTTTTTTATCACCGAATGATAGTTTTGAAAACGCATCATTTTTTATTTTCTCTATACACACACCACCTGAACAACTTTCACAGTGAATTATCCATTTTTCAGACTATAATCGACGTTAAACTCTTTAAATACCAATTATTATGGCTCACAACACAAATCAAAATGAATCAAAGAAACAATATGGCCACGAAACAAGTCACAAACTCGGAGATAGTGCAAAAAATAATACGACAAAAAAGAAATAGTGTAAGCTAGGATGCAATATAAATGAAACAATGCCACTTTTTAAAATAGTTGTATAGCTAATTTCGGTTCGGAAAACATCGGATAATTTCGTAATTTGTCGTGTTGTGAAAAAGACACTGCCTATTCTGTACGGTTGTGTGCGTTATTGTGACATTGTGTGTTACGTATTTATAGGAACGCACACCCATTCAATCCGCATGACCACGAGAGCACACATATAAACATTTAGACCCGAATAGTTTGGGTCTTTCCCAAGGCACTCCTGGTACTCAGGTCGTCGCGGCGCTAGCGCCGCGCAATGCCACAATACAATACTGAACGAGCTTGCTTGGAGCGACTGTTTGTTGATTTTTTTTGTTTATTGATAGTAAGTAGGTACTCGTCGGACTCGTAGATAAAATAATAATAGATATCAGAACAAGATTATACTGAATTAGGTAGGGTAGGCAGTGTCTTTCTGTCTTTATGAAACGCACGCCACTGCACGTCAATCATATTTTAACACATTCACTGCTGAATTATTTGGCGAACTTGCTCCAAGTGCTGCTTTATGATACACTAAACCCTGTGCGGCAAACACTCATGCGCGCCCAAAAAATACTTCGTGTGGTGCTATGAGCGCGCAGGCGCGATTGAAGAAACTCTACCCAGTGCGGCTGGGCACATATGTGCGCCGCCGTTACAAACTTATCCCAAGTGCGGCGAGACGCCTAGGTGTGTTTGAAAAATTTTCCATTTTTTATGAGTCATAAAACAATTACGCCAAGAACAATAGAGATGCACAAAAACCCACAGGTGCGGCGCGCCGCATTCGAAGGAAGTACATAAATTGTATGGACACGCATATGCGCCGATAGCACATGGTGAACGTTCGAAAATCGCACATGCGTGTCTGCCGCACAGAACGTGTTAAAAAACTGGATGAGGTCTGCTTTTCCTATCTGACAACTATGAGAAGAAAGGCCGGAACAAACTCTAAGGCCACAGTCTCATTTTTAAAGTCCAGACATAATCTTGGTCATGTGGAGACCATGTAGATTGGTGTCTGAAATGGTCTTTTGAATAAAGAACCACACAGATTAACTGGGCCTCTCCAGTCAGAGTTCACATTTGTCAGTAATCGTGCAGCTCAACTCAGAACTTAAGAATCTCGATGATTCGACGAACGGAAGGAAGGAAGGACATTTGGGTAGGCCGCATAAATTACTCAAACTGCGACCATGAGTCCATGTTTAAAACTAAATGAGAGAAGAAAAAAAACAAACAAAAATACAATGACCACATTCACAATTATTAAAATAATATAATACTTTACAAAGTAAATATTCATGTCATTGTACGTATATATATAAATTTCATCAATGTCAATGTGTATTTTTTTTAAAACAGTTAGCAAGAAAACAATACTCAGTATTTAAAAAATTGGAACAGCTCAATCCCACGCCTTTTGACTTCAATATAATCTTTAACGGTATAAAAGGCTTTTTTGAACAACTTATGTTTAATGAATGATTTGAATTTATTAAGACTAGATCTTGAACATGGTGGGGCTTGGAAGTTTATTTTATTTATTCAAGTTTACATCTGTGTGTCGATTTTGGATTTTCGCTCGATGTATGGAGCCGACCGTCTACTACTCTGTGGCCAAGTTCAAATTATTGTACTCAGAGCAGGTGCACGTTAACAATGAATTTATAGCAACTGATATTGTCATGATAACAACGCAAACAAAGACGTCTGCGATTGGAAAGCTTGCAGACAAAGATTGTTTATTTTTGATTATTTAAAAATGATTGAAGTGAATTTATGTTCCAATAAGTTAAGAACTATTGAATCAGTTAATTTACTATTATTCAAAATAGTAAAAACATATAGATACAACCACAATATAAAATATTCATTGTGGTTTTATCTTTATGTTTTTACTATTTTATATAATAGATGTCAGTAAATTATATTGTTGTTTTCTCTTTATCAGCAAAAGTTAATTCAATAAGACTGTTTAAAAAATATATTGAGTAAAAACCACCAATATTAGTTTTAGGTAGGTACTTGTTATTTAGGGTGTAGGTACGTATGTTCTTGCATGGCCGACCTTACTACTACTTACTCGTATTTCTCAAAAAATAAAATAGATTGAATTTCCAGTAATTATGTGTAGGTCCTAAATACTACAGTAAAGTTTCAAGTTGTTATTAAAGTTCTAAATAATAAACTATCTAATACAACATGCCATTAAAAACCATGTTATAAATTGCATGCCAAATAAAACTCTTTATGTAAAGGACCACATTTATCCTCACAAAAGACCGTTATTACATCGGATTACTATTGCAATTTTATTACAATCTACAAAAGACATGCTAACCTGCTATTTCAGGCTAGATCAGCGCAAAAAACCAACAAAGCATCTATGTAAAATAACCCTCTCGTCCGCTATTTCAGATAGAAATTCTAATTTCACTTAAACTAAAAGAACGATGAAATGTACCAATTCAATTCAGTTTTCATTATCCTGAAAGGCCTTTGATGAAGTTTCGTCTTCATTAATTCAGCTGCTGGACTTTGTTCTTACACAAATATTTGTTAAAAAGCCGATGGTGAGTCCAAGATTTTTGTTTTTGATCTCAATGATATTTCTAATCGGTAGATTACTATTGTCTTTAACTATCGTCTGGATACCATACAGAATGTTCGCGAACAGTAGTCAGATAGGAAACGCCGACCTCATCTAGTTAAAAAAAAATATAATTGACTTGTAAAAGTGTTTGTACAAACCTACTTACAGAAATAAAAATCATTTATCATTTATCATTCCGATCTAAGTCTCATAACCAGTCTATAATGTTCCACTTCTAGGACACACGCCCCACCCATCTCAGTTCGGGTTGGTAGATGTCACATGTCTTCGAATTTTTGGTTCTAGGACATGCCGGTTTCCTCATGATATTTTCTTCCACCGTTTTGAGAACAGCGGTGATGAAATCATTTACAAAAAGTAAAGTGCCTAGTAAGTCGTATTCGTTACCACTCGGCCACCACTGCTCCTTTTATACATCTCAGTCTAATTCTGCTAAAATAACCTCTAATTTACTTACAGTTTTGACCAGTTTTTGACATTGTCGCTAAGATGAAATTGTGACTAGAATTTCAACGATTTTTGAGTACAACAATTGGCCATTGTCAGACAGAATCCAATTAAAAGAATGCAATAGTCTGTAACGATGACCAGTATGTTTTGCAGAATGAACTATAGAAAACTCAGATCTTTGAGAGATTTAGTATTTTAGAACGAATTGAAAAACAAATTGACATTAATAGTAAACAGTTATACGTACATTATATTATTTTAATAATAATTTTATAATAAATGCAATTAATGTTTATTTTTTACACTCTAAAGCAGCACTTCAAAAATATAATAATCACTTTACTAGAATGTTTCAAAAGTATTAATCCTAGAACTCTTTATTAATCAAAATTAAATTTACAGCGTTTATTAGTAACTCTAGCTTTAGAATTACAGAGAAAAGATCATTGATCTGTCATAATCAAATAGGAGTTAACGAGAAGTTACGAAGTTATACGAGTACTGATTTTGATATAGAATTGAATTTTTTGAAATATTTACTATACTGGTGGTTATGAATATGAAGTTTTTTTCCGCAAAACCCATGAATTAATCAAAAAGAAATGGCTCACAGAAATAAATCTTATAAGATATTCGGCTCAACTAATGAAAAATGGTTACTGCCATACAGGAGAAGTCTGTCGGTGCGTTTCAAAACATAAAGACGAAGTCGAAATACCCATGTATTACTTAATTTAACTTTTTTTACTAATAAACCTTCATAGTCAAAAGGCAAAGTTCAAATGTCTCATAATCCTGTCATTTCACCGGTATCCAAACCCTCCAAACCAAAACACAAACGCCCTTTAGCGTCAGGAATCGGCAAAACGATAACAATTTTCTCACGAACCGTCTATAATGCTGCAACTACGACATCCTGACGAAGACTACGAAATAGTCTCCCATTAAATTTCAGTACCAGTTTCAAGTTTCCACTTATCTTAATAATGTCAAATGCTTGACAGACGAGGAGCGGAGCGTGCTAATAAAATTGTAAGAAGAGAACAGGATCACAAAATAGAAAGGTTCAGAAGGCCGGATTCACACAACGAGCGAAAACAGGCGTACGCACGTACGCGTAGACGCGTGCGTACGGCGATCGGAAACAAACGCCAGTCGCGATTGTGTTTACACTCTCTGTACGTGAACTGTTTCTATGTGTGCGTGTGTCGCTCGTTGTATGGAACCGGCATTCTATACTTATCTATTTTGTGGCAGGATGGAGTTTGATTAATAGTTACGGTACAATAAAAGAGTACGCGTGTGTTAGGACTAGTATTGTAAATAAACTGTTTTAAACCAAAATCCGTGGCTTAAAACCCGTTTTAAATTGGTTTAAAACAGTTTTAAACCACGACCACGTATTACTTTAAAAATAAAGTTTAAAAGGCTACTACTTTTTTAGGATTAGACGGCCTGAAAACAATCATGATATGTGTATTTCTTAAAATATAACGACAACGCCGTATTTCTATTTTGCACTTCGCTACCAAAATTACAACGTCGTGCGTATGAGGAGAAAGGGGGCAAGAAAGGGCCACATGTTTTTAAATATGTAATACCTACATCATGTTTGTATTAATATACATAAAAATATAAATAAGTATAATCGTCTATTAATAATTAGTTACTATTTTTTAACATGAATATTATACATTAATGTTAACTCGTTCATGTTTATTAGCCTTTCACATTTAGTCAAAATTCAACCATTAGTTACTATGGTTAATCATTGGTTGAGTTAACTACGGATCAAAAAACCGGCCCTAAATCAGGGAGTAGGTGTGGTCTAGATCACTTCCTGTAAAGACTCAGTGCATTGCTGTAAAAAAAAAAAACATTTTAAACCATTATTAAACCGCTAAGCTTGGTTTTAAATCGTTTTAATCCAAAAAGGCGGATTAAAACCAAATGGCTTAAATCGTTTAAAACCCGTTTTGCATCTATAGTTAGGACTGTCTGTGGATGCGACGGTGAATTCTTAGTTCGGAAAATATTCTTTTGGTAAGGTAATTATTATTTTTGGAACGCAGTTCTTTAACGCGACTTGTGGCAAACTGGCAGAAAATGTGACGTAACGAAAAAGCGTTCAGCCCTGCTGGCCCATGTTTTTTTTTCTTTTTTATACAGAGCCATCTAGTGTAAGTTTTTAGCTTCTGTTATAAACCATACGTGAGCAGGAACTTCGTTCATGACGGGGATCCCCTGACCGACCACATTTTTTTTTTATTTTGTCAAGTGAAGATTGAGATGAAAACCTGAGACGACGACTCATAGAGATGGGAAGAAGAAGTCAAATGCTGAGCCAACTCCAAATAAATAGATAGGAGCAGGAGGGTGACGATTTTCTTGATGACCAAGATAATCTTCATACTCCTGCGTAGTAATAACAGGATTATAAGTGCAGTTTCATAGTCTACTTTATCTACACTCATGCAATAGGTAGATGGATTACGTTACTATGGTTACGGAGCTATCATCGGTCAATCGCGCATGCATCTTAGCGTAGTCTCCATATACAACAATAAAAATCAAATTGAAAACTTCTTGGTCGATCCGAAGTGTACTTTAATAAAAAAAACGTTATTTTATATCATCAGTTAAGTACCAACTAGCTGCGCTTGACTCGGTGGAACGCAGAGCTAAGAGGTTCATTGGCGACGTAAAACTGGTAGATGCCAAGCTTCACAGCTTGGCTCATCGCCGCAAGGTTGCCTGCTTGTCGGTTTCTACAGATTGTACTTCGGTGAGTGTGCCCGAGAACTCCACGACCTGATTCCACCGGCCCCCTTCTACCATCGGACATCTAGACACACTGCCAGTTACCATTCCTACCTGGTTGATATTCCACCAATTCGCACTAAGCGTTTCCAAATGTCTTTTATAATGCGCACTGCAAAAGAGTGGAAATCATTACCTGCGTCTGTGTTTTCGAGCGCATACAACCCTAATCTCTTCAAAGTGAGAGTGAACAGGCTTCTTCTGGGTAAGCTCTCTCCATCGTCGACTTTACCTCTGTCACCTCTGACCTAGACTAGAGTCAAGAGCAAACCCATCTCAAATAAATAAAAAAAAAGTTATGTTGTAAGTAATCTGCATCATAATAAAACTTTTTAATTTTGTTCGAGTTGCACATGCATAAACTCTATCTTTATGGTACTATTTTTGAATTCATAATCAGTACTTTACGATATAAGTGTAGATAAAATTCATTATTGACATGGTGTTGCGAGAATAGTTCCTGTCGTGTCAGTCATTTGATGCATCTTAGTTTGACATAAGTACTGACTTACACCAATAAATTCACCGCTATCACAACTGCGCGGATATCCTTTCAACAATTACAGTTAGGGCCTATTTCACGATGTCCGAATATCCACTACTTACCGAATAAATTTAAATATCGAACAGAATTTGTATGAAATTATCTGCCAAGTAAGTTAATAGGAACTTAATCGTAGGTGGTGAAACTGGCCCTTAGTCGGCCATCAGAACAATTTCATTATAAAGTTAGGTTAGTTATCATTGCAACAAATGTCATGTGTATGTAATAACTGCCAACTATCTGGTGTTGCGGTTTGAATCCCGTAGGCCTAGCACGAGCGCGCGAAGTAGATGTAACCTGAACGATGTTTTAACTATTACGATACATAGCATTTTGTTTTTAATCAAGGGAGTGACCATACTTATCGACGCGTCATTGGCTTGAACCGGTCAGAAAGAGCTTTATGTCCATGCAATAAAAAACAAAAAGATGCTATTCCCCTCGTTGTGATGAGGGCCGACTCGACACCGCGTCGAACTTAATGTGATGTGTACGTGATCGGCTCAAGCCAATTCCGCGTCGATAATTGTGTTCACTCCCTTAGGCCTCATTTACGGAGACGCAAGGAGTCGCGCGTCGCGTGCGGCGTGGCATCTCGCGGTACGTCGGACGATTTTTCAGTTTACAGAGAGGCGGTGCGTGCAGTGGCAGGCAGCGTGTGAGGCCGCGGGTATCGCTACGTTTTGCCATGAACGGAGATTTGCAGGAATAGCTGGCCACAACGCTGCGTGCGTCGCTGCGATAAACGTTACGTGCGAATCGGCGATGCCAGACGCGGGCTCCAGCTGCAATTCAAGCAGATGCGTGTAAAATCGCTTCTCTGTAAACACAAGAGTGTTTGCATGCGAATGCAATGTCATATGTTAGTATTTAGTGCTGGCCGCGCCGCCCACTGTGACGCGCGACGCCTCGCGGCTCTAAAATCGAGGCCTTATCCAGCAAACACAATTAATACAACATATATAGATATGAATAAAGTTATCATACCAAATAGATATTTCGTTCGTGACGAGTATCTCTAATTCAAAAAAACGCTCGAATTTACGTTTTGTTAGTTCGCACGTTCGTGCTAGGCCTACAGTGTGGCCATGTGTTTTGTTGATAGCTGTTATTATAATGTATTATGGGAGCCATTAGATTGTCGATGTAATTAAAGCTACGGTTGAATGAATAAGTAAATTGTTTTGTGGCGTAAATTGTGTTTTAATTCGAGTGCAGTTTAATGATAAAAAGCTTTTGTGAATCTGGTTACTGAATCCACCTATTATACTTAAATGTGTTAATTTAAACGGGTTTTAGATAATCGTCACGTTAGTGTCTCATTTCGTACAACTTTTGTTTGCAGCCCTCATCATGATCTGTCTAAACGTAATTCCACTGTTGGAGTTTCTTTTTTGTGGGTCTTCCCATAGTTTTCCAAATCGCTCCATTTCTGGTCAAGTCTACATGCCAGCGCATTCTAGGCCTGCCTCAATGACGGCGTCCGTCTTCAGGTAACCATTGCGTGACGACGTCGGATATTAAAAGAAAGAAATTAAGAAAATGTCCGATGATGATCCTGTATGGAGTATTGCAGTCACCTTTGGGATGGATCAGCTAAGTACCAACTAGCCGCGCTTGACTCGGTGGAACGCAGAGCTAAGAGGCTCATTGGCGACGTAAAACTCGTGGATGCCAAGCTTCATAGCTTGGTTCGTCGCCGCAAGGTTGCCTGCTTGTCGGTCTTCTACAGATTGTACTTCGGAGAGTGTGCCCGAGAACTCCACGACCTCATTCCACCAGCCGCCTTCTACCATCGGACATCTAGACGCACTGCCAGTTACCATCCCTACCTGGTTGCTATTCCACCAATTCGCACTAAGCGCTTCCAATGTCTTTTATAATGCGCATAGCAAAGGAGTGGAACTCACTACCTGCGTCTGTGTTTCCGAACGCATACAACCCTAATCTCTTCAAAGTGAGAGTAAACAGGCTTCTTCTGGGTAAGCTCACTCCATCGTCGACTTTGTCTCTGTCACCTCTGACCTAGACTAGAGTCAAGAGCAAACCCATCACAAATAAAAATATATTTATTTGCATTTATCGTGACGCATAAAGAATAAAAATAAAGCACACAAACACGAAATGCTATTTGAGAGATCAAACTCACTTACACAAAACATAACATCACCAGTGATATTGATAACCATAACACTTCCTCCCTACTGTGGTCGAGCAAAGATACGTTGACAGTAACTTATAATAAAGTCCTTCCCAAATAAAAACATACCTTCACCGTAACATACCACGTTCTACAATGCACTCGAGGTATAAATGGGAATCCACGCTACTTATATGATATTTTTTATAGTATTTTTTTTTTGTTTCTCTTTCCACATTTTGATCCTAGTTGCTAGGTAACACATTAAAATAGGAATGAATTTTTAGGGTTCCGTACCCAAACGGTACGAATAGGACCGTATTAATATAGTGCGCGCGCAAGTGCTATTCACCGCCTGAATGTGAGCGGTGAGACGGGGGAGGTAACAAAGGTGCAGCTAACTCAGTCTGCCAATCTTGTCAATCGTGCCCTACCCCGTCTCACCGCTCACATACCTCAGGCGATGACTAGCACTGTGTTTGTCCGCCCGTGTGTTTGTCATAAGAACTGCACCCTAATTGCGTAACACGCAATCCTAATTCGAAGGATTTTGATGGAAATCCATAATCATTTTTTTTCTATCAGCCATTATTGTCCCATTGCTGGGCAAAGGTCTCCTTACTCTCTTTCCACCTCTCTCTGTCCAGAACTGCCAAGCAGTAATCTTTATTAAAGGAGTCCAGCTCATCCCGCTATCTCCGTCTGGGCCTGCCGCGATGTTTATTGTTTTTAACCGACTTCCAAAAGGAGGAGGTTCTCAATTCGTCTGTATTTTTTTTGTTGTTTTTTTTTTTTTGTATGTTTGTTACGCGATTACTCAAAGACGGATGGACCGATTTAGAAAATTCTTTTTTTGTTTGATAGGGTATACTTCCAAGGTGGTCCCATATAAATTTTATTAACTTAGCTTAGGGAGTTTTTGAGTTAGCTTCAATAATGCGTATATTTCCCACTTATTTTATGTGGATGATGTGATGGTGGTTTAATAACTTCTTATCACTGTTATTTACATGGCTATATCTACAATTATTGTGCTCAATTATGTATTCGAATTTGTGTGGGGTAGGTTCCACAACTAAAAAGTGAAATATAAAAACTTTTTAGCAAAAAATAAAATCGACTTCCAAAACAAAACACTACAAAGTGAAAAATAACTTTAATTTCGGAAGTCGGTGGCAAAAAACGAAAATACAAAACCCAAGACACCTACTACCGAAATTAAAGTTATTTTTCACTTTGTAGTGTTTTGTTTTGGAAGTCGGTTTTATTTTTTGCTAAAAAGTTTTTTTCAAATCAATTGTTTCATAATAAAATTATGTTGAAAAAAAAAATCGTCTCCTCGACAAAGTAAACAAACGAAATGTATATGTTGCCAAAGTAAAAAGCATTGCAAAGCATCCTTATTTTCAGTGATTTGATATTTTCACGGAATACGTGTAACTACAGCCGCTATAACATCATCATCATCTGCCTAGCCTTTTACCAACTATTATATGTTGGGGTCGGCTTCCAGTCTAACCAGATGCAAAAATACCTATATTTCATGGAGCGACTGCCTATCTGACCTCCACAACCTAGTGACTGGGTAATACAATACCTACCCTTGGTAAGACTGCTTATCAGACTTTCAGGCTTCTGACGACCTGTAACGACTGTCCACGAATGAGAGCTGTGACCATGGCTTAACGTGCTTTCCGAGGTATGGAGGAGTCTTGGTATGTAAAGATGGTCACCCATCTACGAACTTACCACAGCAAACGTAGCTTAACCTGACTGATCCAGCCGTACAGGTGTGCAGCACAAACCCCTCTATAACATTGAATGATAAAAAAATATTAGTAGACGCAGTTTCCGATACTGCCGCAGCCATTGTATTTGCTCGATACTAGACTTAGTAGGCTCATTACATTCCTTGTAAAGTAAGCTTTCACCGATTCTAATATTTTTCAGTTCTGAGTAGATAGAAAGAAACAACATTCTAAACATTTTTTGCTATTTGCGACAGATTTTCTTACGGCTTCGGACACTGCCGTGGCTATTATATTTGCTCGGTACTAGACTTTTTAGGCTCATGGCATTTCTTTAGATACAAACTTTCTTCGTTTGGATTTTTTTCATTTCTGAGCACATTTACGGCCGATATGAAACGACATCTAACATTATTATGCTATTATCAACTTCATATTAATTTTTAAACCTATTTTGACAAAGACACTATACGTAATGAGTTAGCTAAACAAGTTTTTGCGATATACGTATTGATATTTCGACACATAGTAAAAAGTGGCGGGTCACTCGCATGCGCCTGCGCTCGCAGTGTGACGTCATAGGCAAATTATATACGACCTTAAAATTATAATAAATATGATCTATCTTTTGAATGCTCAACCATTACTGTAGCATTAAAAGTCTCGTAGTTATTAGCGGTTGAAATTTTACATATTTTTGTCGGTCAGAAATATTGAACCTACCACCAGTGCACCGAGCGAAAAGACGTTTTCACGTCAATAATGTAAACTACGAGTAGGTGTTGGTGGTAGGCAGTACCTACGGAATCCTTAGTACGTACATACGACTCGCACTTGCTAAGTTCTTGTTATTTAATATTATAATATATTATTTCGTATCATTGTGGATTGGTTCCTGGTGTATTCTTTGAGTTTGTTTTGATTTCATTTCGTGCAGAATCTTATGTTTCGCTCTGTTGAGTATGACGAGTCGTGTTTTGTTTTATTTTATATGATAATAAATTGATGAAGAGAATAGCTGTTTGAGATTTCGTATGTAACATCGTGATTTTCAGGGATGCAAAAAATAGATTGCTACTTAAGTTACCCTCTAAAGGCTGAAAATTGATATTTTGAAGGTTTTATAGGTCCTTTTATGACCTAAGTAACCTTGAAAATATCAATTTGCAGCCTTAAGACGATATTTGACGTAACTTTGTTTAATGTGGAGAGGCTAAGCATTGCCATACAACGTGGTAATGCCGCCAGTCTCTTGGGTACATTACCTTGGGATATCGATGCGGATGATTTTTTCGACGCCATATTTTAGTTTGTGAATAGTTTTAGTTAAGATATAATTTTGTGATTCAAAAGTAGTTCTAAATTGATTATCATGGACCGGTGGCAATAAAATATGTAGCTGCCAAAACCAAGTAATGATCAAAAATGTGTTAAATTACAAAACAAAAGTCTGTTCCAAAGAAATCGTGATTATTATTTTAGTTTACATTTTACTAAAGCTGATTATTTGTATAAATCATAAAGTTTGTTTTAATACAGACATACTAATTACGAATATATACCTTACGAAGTTTACGAGATTTTATGGGAATTTTCTAGGAAATATTCTCGAGAATTTTCTCGCTCAGAAGAATTTACTGAGAATTTAAGTTGTTGTGTAGATTATTTTTCGACATCAACTTCGTAAAACGTTTAGATGCACTCTAAATGATTATTATAAAAATAGATCGATACAATATAGTCATTTTTTTAATTCTCTTCCAAAAGAATATTCTTAAGAACTAAACAGATAAGTTCTCGCTAGGGGACTATTCTCGGGAATTTATTATCACTTATCACAGTTCATTGTAAACGCTTGCCGTGGTTGGCCCATGGGTAGGACCATATTTCATACCAAGACCCCTCTGTGCCTCGGAAAGTACGTTAAGCAATTGGTCCCGGCTGTCATTCGTGGATCTTTGACAATCGTTACTTGTCGTCAGAAGCTCGAAATTCTTGACACCCAGCCTAACTAAGGGGTATCGTATTACCCTTTAAATAGGTTGTGGACGTCAGATAGGCAGGCGCTCCATGTAAAAATGCTAGTATTCAGCTGCATCCGGTAAAACTGGAAGCCGACCCTAAAATAAGGAGGTAAAAAAAACGTTATTTAGAGCCTACTACCAATCCTACAATCCTGCTATACCAGTAGCCTATGAGTCACTTACACATAGCGGGTCGTCAGCGCCCTGCGGGTCCAACACAACAATGCTTTCAGGGTGCTGATGGGACTGCCTCGATATTGCAGCGCCTCAGCGATGTTTGCTGACGCAAAAAGTGGATGGCTTCCATGCCATAATCCGTAAGCGAGCGGCATCGTTGATGCGCAGGGTGAGTGACAGTTCCAACAACTACCT
Organism: Dicycla oo; assembly: GCA_948252095.1. Lineage (NCBI taxonomy): Eukaryota > Metazoa > Arthropoda > Insecta > Lepidoptera > Noctuidae > Dicycla > Dicycla oo. The sequence continues at coordinate 21,360,411 of OX411733.1, forward strand.
GAGGGTAATTGCTGTTAAAATAAAAAGTCCTCTATGGAGGCAATGAATTCACATCCATGTTTAAATATAACACTAGTTTAGAAAATTTCAATTTTTGTCAGTTGCCGCGAAGTTTATGATGGTTTTTGTTTACTCGTGACGTATTATTTTCGAATATATACCCTCAGAAATTTTTGTGCAGCTCAACTGATTTTATTAGTCATTTTCATCGTTTAAGTGTTTATTTTTTTTTTTGTTAATAACGTGTGTGTTTCCTTTTGTTAACTAAAAAACTAGAACTGATCGATAAATTTCATTTATATATTTGAACTGAGCATGTCATGTATAGCCAACAACAGTTAGAATTTTCCCGGCCACAGATACATTGTAAACTAGTGAAATAGTTCCTCATGTATTTAAGTAGTAACATTTATTCTTATGTTCTTTTTATATATTTACTAATACTACATATAAGTTAGCAATAAAAGAAATTGGATTGAATAATTGGGGAAAGCTAGGCAGATGATGATTATCACAGTCCATTGCTGGAAATAGGCATTTCTCAAGATTCAACCCCGTATCTCCACTTTCCGCACATTACAAAATTAGCCCTCTATAAATAGACTGAAAAGACCAACGACCACGCACCTAACCATTATACCCAAAAAATATAAAACTTGACCCGATATTGAACGAGTTTTTAAAGCATGTTTTTCTTGAACAAACAGGCTTTGAGACAGTATACAACCCTTAGTACATACAACAAAGAAGCAATATTTAGTCCTTAGATACGGCGACTTTTGTTATCAAAGTGTAGGTATTACAGTTACCATACAATAAACTTGAGAAGTCTCACTCATGAAAAGTTTAATTTCATTTATTGCAATAACATGTTTTACATTGTGTTGAAATGTCCTATATCATCAACAACATCATCAGTTTAGAGCAGTCGCACTGCTGGGCATTGGCTCTCCTTCTGCACGCCATTCATTTGGATTCTCGGCAACTCTCATCCAGCTGCTACCAGCCACACTGCGACGATCGTCGCACGACCTAGCCTGAGGGCGTCCCTTACGTTTGCTGATTCGCGGTCTCCTCTCAAGAACATGTCCTACCATAACGGTCATCTGTTCTACGGCTAATAAGGCCTGCTCGTTGTCACTTCAATTTGCTTATTCTGTGGGCTAAATGTTTTAAACTAAAACAATTTGGAGATTTTTTTAAATAAAATAGAAAATTATGATTATACAATCAATCTGCCCAGCCTTTTCCCAACTATGTTGGGGTCGGCTTCCAGTCTGACTGGATGAATACCAGTATTTTACATGGAGCGACTTTCTATCTGACCTCCACAACCCAGATACTGGGTAATACGATACGCCTTAGTAAGACTGGTTGTCAGACTTTCGGGCTTCTGACAACCGGTAACGACCGTCAAAGACCAAAAAATGACAGCTGGGACCAACGGCCTAACATATTATTCGAGGCACGGTGGAGTCTCGGTATGTAAAGATGGTCACCCATCCACGGATCAACCCCGGGCAAGCGTAGCTTAACCTGATGGATCGACCCGTGCGGCTGTTATTACTTAGCCACGAGCTCCTCAAAATTATGATTATACAAATACAAAAAAAGCAACAAAGTTTTATATAACAAATGAATTATTTCAAATGGTTTGCCTTATCACGTAGGTAAGTATGCCAAAAGTAAAATTCCAAGAGTGAGCATTAAAATGTCAAGAGTTAAAATGTCGTCAACAAAATAAAATTAATAATAGGTCTAGTTATACACGTCAGAGAAAAATTAATTAAATAACACCACGCCTGTAATCCCCGAAGGGTTAAGCAGAGGTATAACTACTTATAATACACCTACATTTTGCCACTTATGTTTAAGTCCCATGTAAAGGCTCAGCAGACATGCGTGACCCGACGGCCTGACGACTCTAGTAAACAATTTCTATGAAAACTTCATGGAAATTGTTCTACCAGAATCAAGTCACACAAAAAACCGGCCTAAGGCGCTTCAAAGATCCCTTCTCCGCATAATTAACCAAATATGTTTAAATACAGGGTGAAGTTTTCAAGTAGGCGTGCGAGTCTCGGGCTTGATTTTGATGAAAACTAAAACTGCATCATTGGATTTTTGAACGCCCACTTGAAACATTCATTCAATTTAATTCTCAAAAGAATTACAAATTCACTTATAGAGAAAAACATGAATAGATTTAAACGACAATATCGTATGTGAAGCGTTGCTTAAAATAAAGCATTGCTACACATAAGTCCGTGGATGGGTGACCATCTTTGCACACCGAGACTCCTCCGTGCCTCGGAAAGCACGTTAAACCGTTGGTCCCGGCTCTCATTCGTAGATCTTTGACGGTCGTTGTGAGTAGTCAGAAGCCCAAAAGTCAGACAGCCAGTCTTACAAAGAGGTATCGTGTTACCCAGTTACTGGGTTGTGGAGGTCAGATAGGCAGTCGCTCCATGTACAATACTGGTATTCAGCTGCATCCTGTTAGACTGGAAGCCAACCTCAACGTAGTTGGGAAAAGGCTAGGCAGACTGATTGATTTAATTAATTAGAAGTTGTTATACAATGTGTCTGAGAAGGTGTGTCGGATAATTAAGGGTCTGGTGCAGACCATCAAACTGAAAAACTTTCTCCCGGGGAGCAACAACGTAATCGTGAAGAAAAAAATCAGTCGTCCTATTCAAAACTTCAATACCTGCTCGGCTGTATGGAACGATTAATAATTGTTTTGCGATTACGATTTTGGTCCCCGGGAGATTGCTCAGTTTGATGGTCTGTACCACACCTTTAATTTTCTAACACACCTCAGACACATTTTACGCCACGGAACATAAAAAACAGTGGAAGTGGTATGCAACAAAATTACTATAGGAACCGCTGTCGCCAAACTCACACAAATAAACCGATAATCATATAATGCACTACAAACAAACAATTCGTCTGATTTGTCGTTTTAATTTTAGTCAAAACTAGCGTAAGTCACAGATCCTACATCCAGAAATAAACCTTCATGCATTATGAATAGGATTTATTTTGCTTTAGTCCAGAAAGTATTTACAACGTTTTGTAATTTCAAGTCAATCTAGATTCGATTGACGAGTAAATTCCGCTACTTGACCATAGATGGCAGTATTCTCAGTGATCGCAATTATAAGTCTAATTGCGTTAGTCATAAGGTTGACATTCGCGTGATAGGTCGATAACTATTGCTACTCGATCAAGGCCACACCAGTGCAGTAACACATTGAATTTTGAATTACATTATCGATATCGATAGATACCCGATTTCTTGTTTAAATCGAAAAAATAAGTATTGTTGGGAGTTAAGTAAAACTGTAAGAAGAATGAAGTTGTGTTTTTTTTTTCTTTTGCTTATATCTCGAAAACGGTGTGTCCTATCGAAAAAATAATGAAAATTTTGCACCCCTTTGCAACCCATAACTCCCTAAAACTCTACATGTTGGTAATACTCATTATTAGAAATTTTGAAATTTTTCATATTTTCCATACAAAAAGTGAAAAGTTCGTCCAGTTGAGGTGTCATTTATTTTTTAGCTTTTGCTTATATCTCGAAAACGGTGTGTCCTAATAGAAAAAATTATGAAAACTTTTAATCGCGATTAAAAAAAGACATTTAGTTTGATAATCAAAATTTTAGGTTAAAAACATCAAACTCAAATAGCAAAATTTCCATTTTCACTAAATTAATAGCTTAGGACCAACTTAGTTCTGTCTAACAATAAAACAATTAAGTTGTGTAACTTTAGTCCATCGTCGTTTGACAGGAATAAACTAAATTTAGATGATTTTTAGTCTAGTGTAGAGACATTTGTGACAAGAGAATCTGCACCATTTTCTTTTATGGATAAAACTAACATCCGACCCAACCACATCACTAATTGAGTAGCGAAGTACTTTCGAGAAAGAAATAAGAAATACCAGAGAATACAATCAATCCAAAAGAAACTGTATTTTAATCGTATAAGGTTGATTTTAACTAGAGGTTCTATTACTTCATTCGTAAATTGAAATTAACTAAGATTTTATTAGAAAACAAATTAAATCTTACTTAGCGATGGTACGAAACACCTCCATTTTTAAGAGTTTTTTTCCTACTATCATTTTTGCACTCCAAAATGGAACAAAACGGCATAGCTACGGAAAAATAAATTTGTTGCGAGACTGCAACTCGACGCGATGTTAGAACTCGACTGTGACCATAGTTTAAGATCTGTGGGGACCAAGCAAGCGATACAGCGCTTATTTGTGCCACGCGTGCCACGCCTACTTAGCACTTCCACTGTTTTTTTTATGTTCCGTGTTTTACGCACATTTAATAGTTTTGGTATACTCTGTAGGCACTGTACAAGTTGGTCCTACTGTATTTATCTGCTTAGTATCCCAACCTATATCGTATATATACTTGTTTGTCTTAAGGGCTAACAACAAGGCTACTGTGATTGATTGAGTTAGTTCAGTTATCGCCGGCGCTATATCTAAATATAGTACACAAACAACGTTACTGAAGAGTTATACTCAATTTCTTTAAGGAGAACGAAATCTGGTTTTTCGTCTTAGTTACTTGTAGGCTTAGGTATAAAAGTACTTTGGTTCTAGAAAATGCCGGTTGCATCACCATGTTTAATCGACAAACCATGAAATATTATAATCCCATCAAAAACATAAATGTGAAAATGGGAGCCAAGTTCCTTATTAAGAATATGTGAGGTTGTAGACTTCGCTGACAAAAGAATTGAGATCTAAATGGGTGCTAAGTTCTGTAGATAATCCTGAAATTGATCCCGAGAAAGTACCTTCACTTTCTCCCTTCCTTTCCTTTTCTTCCTTCGAGGCTTTTACACCTTGATGGAGCACGCCGACGTTTCGTCGTTCGTTTGTTTCAAGAAGCTGTCGTTTGTTAGTGGGAATAGGTCTTACCGCCCCCCAGACGAATATATTGCTGAGAAATCTTCTCGCATGCTAAGCGAGAGAGCATTTAGGAGCTGTGGATTATCCCCATACTAAAGACTAAGTAGTTTTTATTATTATAGGAGTGCAATATGCAGCTAGTTTATATAATGTATTCCTTCACGGGCATCAACCGAATGTGCCTTGAGGAGTTTTTAACCATGCATGTTGCCACCAGCTACGGACCGAGAGAGAAAGATTGAGCACAGATATCGGGCGAATTTCTTAAAAGTTCGGCGAAGTCTTTACCTACGATAACTATACCAACTACGAAGGCATGAACTTTGAGGAAATTTGTGACGCATTATGGGGAGATTTCCCATACAAATGTCACAAGAAAAAGGTTGCTAGCAGTGTGTAACAGGAAGCAATGGCACAAAATCTGTCTGAAGAGAAGAAAATGTGTTATAACAAGAGAACCAGATAGTGGTTGAGGAATGCTGCCAAGCGGGCAGTGATGTCGACGATGGTGATTCTATTGTTGAGCGCAGCTGCGTAGAGAGCAGCCCAGTCAAGAATAATGAGGAGACAGACGAGGTGTTTAAGATGGAACACCAAAAAATAGTGGAATATACGGGTCTGTCCAATCCTTTTATTATATCTAACAGTATTTCAGTGTGTCCGGATGAACATGTTCACGATGTGGAAATTGAACAGTCAATTAATCTCGTTGCTGTCTCGTTCGAAGATGATGATAGAATATTCAAAGGTAGTATGCACCGTTTAGTCTGTCGTCACATAATTAAACGCGTCCTGTCATCCGCATCTGTAATTATCTTCATTAAGTTCATAGCGATTTACTGGTTTTACAACCCAGGGCCCATGCTCATATACCTGGGTATATAATAGCATGGATGTTTGGGTCGGGTGGGACTCATTATCTTCGCACGAGACAGCAGCGAGTATAATTACCGTCGGACTTCACTTAGAGGTAAGTTCGTTTGACTATTCAATTATACTCGATGCTGTCTCGTTCTCAATGATGACAGAATACAATGGTGGATGTAAAACTTAATAAAAGTAATAAACATAAAAAATAACGAGGATTTATTATTCTTAACGTCTAGGTATAAGCATTCAAGATATTACGTACTTGTAGAAATTCTTTATCATTAGATACTTATGAAACAAATCCTTTTAATTAGCAGTAAACATTGCTTCAGTAAAAAAGTTTCTATTGTTGATTATGATCAGCAAACAATAGGGGCTTTCTAATTTTATTACACATCAATATTGGATGATAGTTTTCAACAATAAGCCTATTAAGGTCTTGTATCAAATCAAATCAAACTAAAGTTGTTGGCTTGCTCCAACACCCCTTTTTTGTAAGAGAATGTACTAATGTTAAGAATATTTAACCTCTCCAACAGCTAATTTTACTTTAGCTCACAGCTTTTTAGGGCTTTCTTGTTTATAAACAAGTTTAGCACAGTCTTGCAGCAATTTAGTTACTTTTAAATAATTAACTACAGCCTGTTATAACTTGGTGTGCTCTCATTAAAAAAAAAAAGGAAATAAAGGAATTAAACTTATAAATTTTAATCATAATGCTGTGGTTTTTGATCACTGTATTTTTAATAATAATTAATTTATAAGATCGTTTGCGTCCTTTTGGCTTGTAGCTAACTTTTATAGTTATATTAAATACCAGCTGACCTGGCGAACCGTCATACCGCCTTAGCAGCGCCACCTACCGGGTCCAATGGTGCTTTTAAACCATCCAAAACCAATTGAAATATACACACAATATTTCAGACAAATCTGTCCAGCCGTTTAGGAGGAAATAGGTGACAAACACATGTACAGAAGATAATACATAATTATATATAAGGATTTATGTATGTGTATTATAAATTTATAACCTATTTATATACCTATTTATGTCTTTTTAATATTTTCTATTATAAATATCTCCTCTAAATCAGAGCACCTGCCATCTTATCTCTTCACCCCCCTTGGTTGACTAGTAGGGAATGCCTAAGGAGTTAATTTCGCCTTTGTATCTTATTGTGTGCGAGAAGTTAAAATAAATAAATAGATTTATAAAGTCACCATTTTCAGTTCATATAATGTGAACAAGAGCATTATTATACAGGTTTTGAAGGTCTTTATTTATAGAAAACCATTGAATAGTCTTTTCACTTCATCAGCTGTCCTGTAGGTATCTAAACATATTCATAAAACTGAGTTAATGGAATCAGGAAATTCCTTCTTGAAATTTTTGAGTGAAAATATTTTATAGTCCATGCTACTAATGTAGGTGAGGATTGATTCAATGTAAGTACTTTTATGGTTTATGATACTGATTTTATCATAATTTCTACTGCTACATCACTGATTCCTTCCTAACAATTAATTTTTTTGTTGAATCTATAATTATCCTAGTTGGTTTGGTTGTGGCTGGTATGATTTTTCATGGTTTTGAGAACCATAGAGAATAAAGGGGTAAAATATATAATATATATGATAATATTGAGACTTACATATTATGTACAATAATCACTGCCACAGTCCCTGGATCTGATTTCCACATTGGCATGATGTGTTGATCTGTGATGTAAATAAATCAATTTTAAGTTTTACCAATTAACGAATATTTATCTAATCTTTTGACAATGTGTATCGTTCAGTTCCTATTCTGCATGGTCAAGTCTCTTTTTAACCGACTTCAAAAAGGAGGAGGTTCCCAATTCGTCGGAACCTTTTTATGTTTTTTTATGTATGTTCCCCGATTACTCGATGGCTGGACGGATTTGAATTTTTTTTTTGTTTTGTTTGAAAGGGTATACATTCCAGGTGGTCCCATCTCTCTCTTCAAATTTTATAGGCACACTTGAAGCGATTTGGGTAGTTTTTGGAAGAGTACTTTCTCGAAGTGGTCCCATTTCAATTTGGTGAAGATCTGATGAAGAACTTCGGAGATAGGTAACGGAACTCCTCAATTAATGATAGTTAATGGCCCGGGATTGCTGAAATCTCATGTCTGTCTATTGTTTCCACCTGCTCGTAACATCACATCACGCCGATACGCTATGAAGGGGTAAGCACATGTGAACCACTAAAAAGTAAAAAAAAAACTTTTTAACAAAAAATAAAACCGACTTCCAAATCAAAACAGTACAAAGTGAAAAATAACTTTAATTTCGGAAGCAGGTGGCAAAAAACGAAAGTACAAAACCAAAGACACCGACTACCGAAATTAAAGTTATTTTTCTCTTTGTAGTGTTTTGATTTGGAAGTAGGTTTTATTTTTTGTTAAAAAGTTTTTATTAGACTCACAAAACCAGATACCTACTACTATTTCCGTAGGTATGTCTACCTATATCAACATCATTCTCTTGTCCTAATCCCAATTTATTTGGGGTTAAAATCAAAATCAAAAGTCATTTATTCAAACTAGGCTGAGAATCAGCACTTTTTGAACGTCCAAATTACCCGCCCTTCACCACTTCCTAATGCTTTAGCTGGGGAGAAGAAGTGGCGCAACAAACTCCCCAGCAGCACAGCTGTCTGTTCAGTTAAAAAAAAACTGCATCTATACAACACTGCGCATAATAATTTAGTTACATTACGCAACACAAAACATTAAATTAAATTAATAACAAAATATATAATAATTAAAAACAAAAAAAAATCGAAAACTATACTCAGGCAGAAATATATAAGAAAGTAAAAAAAAAAAAAAAAAAAATGGTGGTATCAATTTAAACGAGACTACAGTAATGAAAATAAGGAAAAATTTTTAAACTCAATCTCATGTCTGTCTTTTAGTGACGTATTTGAACAAAACTCAACAAACGAAGCATTCCACAAATTCATCGATACATTTATGCTATTTTATAACTTATGTTTTCCTACCATTCGCGTAAAAGTTACAAATAAAGCAGTAAATAAATTAAACTGGCTTTCTAAAGGTATCAAAATAAGCTGTAGGAATAAAAGTACATTATAAATTAAAATATAAAAATAGCGTACCTCATAAAAACAAGTACAAAAGCTATTGTAATTTACTGAAAAAATGCATTTTGACGTCTCGGATAAATAATAATACCAAATACATAAATAAAGCTCAAAATAAGTGTAAGGCAGCGTGGAATGTAATAAAAAAGCATACCGGCACAGATTTAAAACGCTCCTGTATTTCAAAAATTACTATCGACAACAGCGACTGTATAAGTCCTGATTCTATTGCAAACTATTTCAATAACTTTTTCATTAACACGGTTACCAATAACAGCCTCGATAATAAAGACGATTCAAGACTAAAACAAATGGATCATATTGAATCAATCAGTAACTGAATATTTTTGTACCCACTGGATAGTAGTGACCTTAAAAAAATAGTGACGTCTCTAAACGATTCCAAAACTAGTGGTTATGATAATATTCGCACTGACATCATAAAACTGTCGCTTAATATAATTCTAGAGCCACTTCTACATGTTGTTAACCTTTCTCTAGAACAAGGAATATTTCCCGATTTATTAAAGAGATCAGTAGTGAAACCAATATTTAAAAAAGGGGATAGCACTCAAATGGACAATTACAGACCTGTGACTTTGATACCTATATTTTCTAAAATTTTTGAAAAAGCGTTTCACTACAAATTAGCAAACTTCATTGAAAAGCACAATATTATTAAGGATGAACAAAATGGGTTTCGTAAAAATAGAAGTACTTCTTTGGCTGCCTTTCAATTAATAAAAGAAATAACAGAATGTATTGACAATAAAATACCTGTTACAGTTTTGTTCATGGATATGAGTAAAGCGTTTGATCACGTCTCTCATGAACGATTATTGGAAAAAGTTTCCAGATACGGAATTAGAGGAACGGCATATAACTGGTTGGAATCTTATTTGTCCGACAGAGTACAATCAGTAGAAGTAACGAATTATAATGCCCAAACCAAAACGTTAGATTCATGCCAATCTTCGTTTATGTATAATAGATATGGCGTGCCACAGGGGAGTATTTTAGGGCCCCCATTGTTTCTGCTCTACATAAATGATTTCCCAGATGTTATAAATCATAAATGTGTACTGTTTGCCGACGATACTACAATTATAATCAAAGGGCAAGATAAAAGTTCGTACGAACAAGAAATAAACAGTACTCTTCAAAAAACTATAGAGTGGCTAGAGGCTAATAATTTAAAAGTTAATATTAATAAAACAAAATTTATGCAATTCCATACTTATCGATCAAAACCGTTGTCACTAAATATATCGTATAAAGGGGTCGCCCTGGTAGAAACTGACTCTGTTAAGTTTCTTGGAATAAATTTAGATAAATTTTGCTCATGGAAAAATCATATAAATGACATTTGTGTTAAAATAAGTAATTTTATATACCCTTTGAGGCGTATTAGCTGCGAAGTATCTAGAAATGCCGCAATAACGGCTTTCCATGGCTATATAACCTCCACTCTAAGATATGGTATTATCCTGTGGGGTCGTTGTGTGGAGATTGATCAAGCATTCGTAATGCAAAAAAAGTGTCTAAGAGCTATATTTGGGTTGAAGCAAATAGAGTCGTGTCGTCCATTCTTTAGGAAATATAAAATACTGACTCTACCATGTATGTATATATTAGAATCCTGTGTATTTGCTTTCAAACATAAGAGACTTTTCAAGCAAGCGACAAGCTATTATGCCCCACGATCTATGTATACTAATAAGTTATTTCAACCGAGGACTAATCTCACATTTACAGGTAAAAACAGCTATATTATGTGCATAAAATTGTATAATAAAATACCAAATTCGATAAAAACGCTACCATTTTCTAGATTTAAAAGCAATTTGACGAGGTTTTTAATTGAAAAATGCTTTTATAGTGTGCATGAGTTTTTAGATTATAAATTGTAAGTTTTGAAAATTGCATGGTCTATCAAAATTATAACTTATTGTTATTATTATTATTGTGTGACGAATCTCTCCCATAATTGACATGATTATTATTGACATTTATGATTATTGTTTTATTATCAGTTTTTTTTTAATATTATTATTATATTGACTTACTTAATTCAATAATACAAATTTTAATGGCTGTATAATGACTGATGATGATCAATAATAAATTTAAATAAAATGTAAAACTTATTTTATATTTGCACGCCGAAATTAAAGGCAGAATAAGAGCGCATTTTTTTTTTTTACATATTTACCATCTTTCTGTACCTTGTTCAGGCAAATAAATGATTTTTGATTTTTTTTTTTTTGATTTTGATTTATGAAGCCGAAACTCGAAGTCACAAATGATAAACTAGGATCATCGAAGCACAACAAGTCTTTACTTCCATACTTCTCTACTAGTCGTATAATATAATATAGGTATATAATGTAGGTACCTATCTAACGTTACCAAAAAATATAACAAAATTTCATGAGTCGTGCCATTGCCGTTCTGCATTAAGTAATAGATATTGAAAATTCCTAACAAGATTCCACAATCTCATAAAAAGAAATTGTCAGAACATTTTTATCCCAAGAATTACTGAGTCCATTTCCAATTTGTAGTTTGAGTGTAACATGATATTCGCCACCGTGTGGGGAGGCATCTGTAGATATCTCTAATTAGAAATATTCTTTCTAAATTAATTTTCCCAATGTGGCCAAGTTTATAGACCATCATTGATGATCGCTTATGTGTGGCAGGATCCAATATACCTAGTGTTTAAGTATATCATAATTGTTCGTCATTAAATTCTTTACTTGTAAAATTATTAAATGAACAAAATATCAGATAATATTAAAATTCCAATAACCTGAACATGAAATCTAAACTTAATTTGATCTTATACCTAATACAATTTTAGTGTATGTTACATATAGTCTATAGGTAGTTACTGTTTGAAATACATTATAAAATTTATATGTTTCCTAACTTTAAGCCGTTGTTCGTTCTATCATTACAATGTCAGAGTTATGTTGTGTTATTGTAAAAGATTGAACCTAGAAAGTTTACAATGCTGTTTTGGTAAAAAATCTAACTTTTCCAGTAAGTATATGTGAAATGTTTTCTATTCAAAGAAGATTATCTTAAATATACATATATATCTGATAATAGACTCTTTCTTTAAAGTAAGCTATAACAGGTTTCATATCATTGTGTAAATGTTACCGAAGCCAAACCAAGGGTAAACATTACCTACCTAGTAATTTCCTTAGGAAAATAAAATGCATCAAGCTCAGATGACTATTTATCTGAGGCATCAAGTAGTTCCAATTATGTATGTTAATGTTGGTCATTTAATCACATTTTTTATTACATCTAAGGTTACAAGAGAGTAAATTTCTGTAACTTATTTACAATTTGGTAGTTTTTCCAACTTGACATGTATTATTTTAACAATAGTTTCATCTTCCAATTCAAAGTAAGAAGTGATGTCCCATTGGGCTTGTATACAAGAAATAACTAGCAACAAAAGCTTGTTGTGTATAGTTTAAAAACTTAAACTGTATATTTAAACTTATACTTTTAACTGTGTATTTAAATAAAGGTGTCATTCATTAGGAGCTCGTGGCTAAGTAATAACAGCCGCACGGGTCGATCCATCAGGTTAAGCTACGCTTGCCGGGGTTGGTCTGTGGATGGGTGACCATCTTTTCATACCGAGATTCCTCCGTGCCTCGGAAAGCACGTTAAGCCGTTGGTCCCGGCTGTCATTCGTGGATCTTTGACAGTCGTTACGGGTCGTCAGAAGCCCGAAAGTCTGACAACCAGTCTTACCAAGGGGTATCGTATTACCCAATAACTGGGTTGTGGAGGTCAGATAGGCAGTCGTTCCATGTGAAATACTGGTATTCAGCTGCATCCGGTTAGACTGGAAGCCGACCCCAACATAGTTGGGAAAAGGCTAGGCAGATTGATTTGTCATTCATTAATTTCAGATGTTACCTGCAAGAACTCTAAAGAATTTGTCATTCAGCAGAGTTTAATCTCAGAAGGGTTTGTTTACTAAGAGATGAAGAATACAAGATCTGTGGTGATTTTACAAATCACAAAACTGTGAGAATTTTATGTACCCACCTAACCTGTGGACCTGTGGGTCCATTTGTGATGTTGATGGTTCCTCTTGTCCTCCACTTCCCATCCACAGCTGGTGCTCCAGGAGTCGCCCCCCCCCCCCCCTCTTTTTCGCTTCTGTGCGAGAAGGGCCCCGCCATTTGCCATTTTAAAGGCTTATTTAAAAAAGGAAATGTTTGGTCTAAGCAATGACTTTGCAGTGCTTATTTTAGCAGGGATTTTCACCGAAGAGGTAAGTCTAAAAAATATTTTTCCTTTATAAATGACAGATAAGTATGTTTAACGATATACAGGACATTATCCCAGCTCAAAAGAAGACATGGGGTGATGCAAGTTTTACCAAAAAAATATAACTGTATATTGTATAAAACGCATAATAAGACTTTGCTGTATTACGGGAAAACATCCTCGCAATTGTTTTTTACATTTCCATAATAAATAATTTTATTTAGTGATATACAGTGTTTTTATTTTACCTGTTAAAATGACACTAATTCGACAATGTTTACCTTAGTAAACATTACAAATCACTTGTTGTTATCAACGTATTTCGCAGTGTTCACTGTGATGGACATTGATAAAACCTGTAAATAAAATTCGCAAACATTTTTATAGCAGAAAAAACAAAAAATTGTGTTTCAAATTTATTTTAAAATGTTGTATATAAATTTCAGGATTATAGAAATAAAATCTTCGCTTCAAAAAAAAATAGTACAGCAGGTTAGTTCCTAACAACGAGCAAAAACAGCCGCACGCACATATAGACGCGTACGTAAGGCGATTTCAAACAAATACCAGTCGCAAGTGCGCTTGCTCTCGCTCTACGTGAACCATGTGTGCGTGCGTTTTCGCTCGTTGTATAGAGCTGACCTTCTGTAGTATATATTGAGGGGCGTGCGGTGAAAATTTTAATTACGTCCGTTTTGAAGTTGTGTGTGCTGAATAAATACAGAAAGGTAGAGGGTCACTTTTATTAAACTATCATTATGTTTCATTAGTTTATTTTGTTAGGAGTGGTTATAATTTAACTATTGGGGCTGCAGTCTCGACATATAATATATAACGGTCGCTTAACGACCGAATTCACTCGCAAACTCCTAATGGGATCACTACACTGTCAAAAGTGCTTGACAAGCATGTGCTTTTTGCACGTGTTTCTTGTTTGTTAGTATTATATCTTCCCTTTAAACTTAAGGGGAAGACATAAAACATTGGTTCGACCTTGTGTCTTGTATGGATCAGAATGTTGGGCCACAAAAGGAATGATTGAAAGGCAATTGCATGCAGCTGAGACGAGAATGCTAAGAGGGATGTGTGGTGTTACGCCAATGGATAGAATAAAAAGTAAGTACATTAAAGGAAGTTTTAAAGTGGCACTGGTAACTGAAAAGTTGTACGGAAATCGGTTGTCATGGTATGAGCATGTGATGCGGAGGAATGACGAAAATGTCGTGAGAAAACTTTTGAGTATGAATGTCGACGGCTATAAGAGTAGGGGAAGACCAATAGCTATGGATGATATGGCTAGGAAGGGGGTGACTACCGAGATGACTACTAATAGAGAAGTATGGAAAATAAGGACATGTTGCGCCGACCCCAAACAGATTTGGAGAAAGGCACGAGAATGATTATGATGATGTAGTTTAAGTATTAACCACCCACATTAAAAATAAGGAAAAAAGACAAGATTTAAGGTCGCTGCATACGTACCTAACTTGTTTGAATCCGGGTGGAACGGGACGACGATTATTGGAAACAACGTTTCATAGGAAATGTATATGAAAGAGCATACGTCACTATTGCACGGACGGGACGGCGTCGTGGCATCCAAGGGACGGGAAAAATATAGTCAGTGACGATATTTAGCACGCCCCGGCGAGCGCGCTCCACATCCTGTCCGTGGTTCCGCTGCATATTCACAGTCGCTCTGGTCGCTTCGGAAAGTAAGTAGTGATCATCTTTTCTTGTTCTTCACACTAGCGCATTAGTTTTGCGTCACTTTCGCAGTATGCAAGCATTAAACACCCGTCCGTGTTTTCATAATACAACGTTCCGTCTACGCCCCGTCCACGTCGCGTTGTCCAGTATGCAACGACCTTAAATAGAATAAATTATGTACATCGAGAGTACATCGACCTTTTCACACGCCTCTTCGTTAGATGATGTCATTTCCAGTAGCCAAGCCAGGAACGAACTGGACACCACAGAGCAAGCCGCCATACCTCATGCCATTGTTCGGCTCATATTGATAATGATGCACCAGGAAGAAATTATTTGGACTTCAGACGTCATTGGAAACACAATACAAATTTTAGTTTCAAGTAAAATTTTTATCTTATGTTTTCCGTTAGACGTCTGAAGTCCATAATGAGAGACCTGCATCCTAATTGTGTAACACACTATCGATCGGAATCTAAATCATTTTGAAGCAAATTGCTAATCCATTGATTCTTATGATCGAAAATTTTGTCTGCTCAACAACTTAAATAACGCAATGAATGTTTTTAAACTGTCAAAATGAAACCGATTCCGATTGATATAGTGTCAGGTACTGTTTGCTGGTGGCTTGCTTCATAAAACGCAACAATGTGATTAGTAATTTTGATAATATAATCCATCTAACCGGATGCAGCCGAATACCAGTTACTTTGGTAAGACTGTCAGACTTTCGGGCTTCTGACGACCCGTAACGACTGTCAAAGATCCACGAGTGACAGCCGGGACTAACGGCTTAACGTGCTTTCCGAGGCACTGAGGAGTCTCGGTATGTAAAGATGGTTACCCATCCACGGACCAACCGCGACTAGCGTAGCTTAACCTGATCGATCGACCCGTTCGGCTGTCATTACTTAGCCACGAGCCCTTCCTAACTTTTTAAAATTCTAACTTAATCGTCTAAAACATAGTATAGTTTAATTGTTCTATTCGCTAAAAGACATTTTTTCACCAACTACCTCCAAAATCATGATAAACGGAATAAGGTTCGTTAGAAACAAGTTCGAATACACAGGAAGCGACCCCAGCAGTTTGTAGACTCAACTAATAATTAACGCTAAAAAGATAAAAGATAAGTGGCTAATGAGCAAAAGTTCCTGATTGGCTACGCAGCAGCAGTTCCTACTTACTCTAACCACAGATTAATACAGATGGGACACTCCGCAGTTTAGGTATGAAGCTACAAGTACGCGGCGGGCCTATCTCACTGGGCCAATTCAGTAGGACTGCCGCGGTCAGAAGGTATAAGAGTTACACGTTAAAAAGAGAGGCAACTTGTAGGTGAATATAACTGTAGGTAATAAGCGTTGTGCGACCTGAATTGCACTTTATTGTGTCGTAGCAAGAGTCGCTTTTTATTTAAAATTGATTTTGCGGCTGTATTAATCAGTGCTCTAACTGGATCTTGTTAGTATGTTTGTGTTGGTACGGAAAAATCACAAGGTGATTTTTTTTTTGTTTTTGTTTATAATTTATAATTGCTACATTTATATAACATCATCGACATCTGCCTAGCCTTTTCCCAACTATGTTGGCGTTGGCTTCCATTCTAACCGGATCCAGCTGAATACCAGTAATTTACATGGAGCAACTGCCTATCTGACGTCCAAAACCCACTTACTGGGTAAAACGATACCCCTTGGTTCGACTGGTTGTCAGACTTTCGGGCTTCTGGCGGCCCGTAACGACTGTCAAAGATTTAAGAATGACAGCCGCTTACAGTGCTTTTCGAGGCACGGAGGGGTCTCGGTATGTAAAAATGGTAACTCATCCACGGGCCAACCGCCTTACTACATATATAGTGGGGCTCGTGGCTAAGTAACAACAGCCGCACGAGTGGATCGTTCAGATTATGCTGCGCTTGCCGCGGTTGGTCCGTGGATAGGTGACCATTTTTACATCCCGAGACACCTCCATACCTCGGTACGGCTCGGTAGCCGTTGGTCCCGTAACATAACACTAGGAACTCTAAACACGTTGTCTACATCTCTTTTTATCCTCTGTCCTATCGCAGATATGCTGGAAGAAATTTCATTAGAAACAAGAATCACCTTTGTACGTTTCTGTTCCTTCCTTGTATCTACATAAATGATTAAATAAATAAATTAAAATCACGTCTGTATTGTCTGAAAAGAAAGAAAGAAAGAAAAAACCGGTCAAGTACGTGTCGGAACACGCACAACGAAGGGTTCCGTAGTTGGGATAAATGTATCCCAAGAACAAACTTAACATTGTAGTTGAAAAACATGTTCTCCCATACATTCCAACAGCAAATGTAAGTTTGTACGCACAATATTGAAAGATTCACCACGTTATTTTGAGACCACAAACTTCTTATAGGTTTTCCTGTAATTTCAAAATTTTAGGCTATTTTCGGAGATAAAGGGGAGTGGTCAATTTTCGTTTATTTTCTTAAGTGACTTTAAAACAATATATTTTAAAATTATAAAAAAATATACTTGAGACCCTCACAGTAAGACCTTTCATTTGATATATAGCAAGGTACAGTTTGCATTTTTTTTTTTTTTTACTCAAATTTGACCTCTATATCCAAAATTCATTTGTAAATAAATGAATTTTGGATACACGTCCGTGTTTGATTCACAAAAATTCATATGTGTACCAAATTTCAACCTAATCGGTCTATTAGATTTGGAGCAAATTGGCTGTGACAGACGGACAGACAGACAGACACACGAGTGATCCTAAAAGGGTTCCGTTTTTTTTTTTCTTTTAAGGTACGGAACCCTCAAAACACCTTAAAACTATAAAAAACCAGAAAACAATGATTATAATGCCAAAAGGGCCTCAACTCAGCTTAATGTCAGATGACAATACAATGAATGAGGAAGGCTTAGGCTGAGGTGTAACTATAGTACACCCACGTTTCGCCAGTTTATATTAAAGTCCTATTTTTTTTTTTTTAATAGAACGGCTGAAGCCAATTACACTATTTAAACAAATGATTTATTGAACACAGTCATGCATTCTTCTTACAAAAATTCAAACATTCTGACAGTATCATCTTCCATTCATTCGCAAACATATCAAGATCTGTGTTTGAGTCCTGGAGAGCGTTAATAGCGGCTAATGTCCGAGGAACAGGTG
The DNA here is from genome assembly GCA_948252095.1 of Dicycla oo. Lineage (NCBI taxonomy): Eukaryota > Metazoa > Arthropoda > Insecta > Lepidoptera > Noctuidae > Dicycla > Dicycla oo. The sequence continues at coordinate 21,378,531 of OX411733.1, forward strand.
ACTTGGAGTGTGCAACAGTACGGCAAGTTGGAACAGCCAGTAAGCGGTGTTTTCTGCTACGATAGTAATTGTCTGGTAAAAATAGATGTAAAAGGTGGCCTATTTCCAGCAACCGGGCACAAATTGTGGTATTTCGCTTCTTAAACCACTTTTTTTTTAATTTTAATAGTGTCAAAACTCAGGTCATTTGTCATTTTTTCAACCAGTGTTATTGATAAATGATTTTTATTTCTGTAAGTAGGTTTGTACAAACACTTTTACAAGTCAATCATGTTTTTTTTTTAAACTAGATGAGGTCGGCGTTTCCTACCTGACTACTCTGAGAAGAAAGGCCGAAACAAACTCAGAGGTCACAGTCTCTTATAAAGTCCAGACATAATCTTGGTCACTTCATGTGAAGACCATGTAGATTGGTGTCTGAAATGGTCTTTTGAGGAAAGAACCACACAGATTGAGAGGACCTGTCCAGTCAGTGCACGCATTTGTCAGAAATCGCGCAGCTCAACTCAGAACTTAAGGAGCTCAACGATTCGACGAACAATACCAAAGAAATGACATTGGGGTAGGCCGCATAAATTACTCAATCTGCCAGACGATGATTAAAAATAACTGAGAGAAAAAATAAAACAAACAAAAAAAAGCAATGACCTACATAGTCTTCACATTCACAATAAATTAAAATAATATAATATTGTACAAAGTAAATAGTCATGTCAACATTCAGTATGCAAAAATAAAAGAATAAAATAAAATTTGGAGCAGTTCAATCCCAAGCCTTTTTGTCCTCAATATAATCTTTAACGGTATAGTAAGCTTTCTGACACAACTTGCGTTTAATGAATGATTTGAATTTATTAAGGCTCAGATCTTGAACGTGGCTTGGAAGTTTATTATAAAAGCGTATACATTGACACCTATTTGTCTGCTTTTATTCTTATAGAAAGCTAGGTTATTGTTAACTCTGTTCTTAAGGCCGAGTTCTCATGATAAATGTAACTGGCCGTTAATTATGATTAGAAACAATGAGAATTTAAAAAATGTGACAGGTTAGTTAGATTTTGACCTGTGGATGGAGTTTGAAGAGACCTCGAAAAAACATTATATAATAAGATTGAAAACCACTTTTATTTCTTTTGGTGCTTCAAGAGTTACTCCTACTTACTCCATTGACCCCTGAAGCCCATATCCAGTGCTTCCTTTTCAGTGAACTCATGCGGGAGGTCCTCAACATGGAGAGACTTCTAGGGGCGTGCCACTAACGCTATCGTCCTCTATTACGTCCACTAACGAGGTTCATAAGCCACCTTCAGCTGAGGTGTAGTAAGGCACCTCCGCTATAAATAACTCTATTTTTAAAATATCACGTCTTCTGGACAGAATGGTCGCCGACGCCCGGCTCCTGACTGACGAAAACCGCTGCAGCTCCGACATCGGAGTACCTTTCCTGTCCGCCGTACCTGTCGTGTTCCACTGTGCACTGCTACTGCGTTCCTGTTGCCCGTGTCCCGAGCTGTGGACGTCCCGTTTGAACCCGCCCGCTCGTCCCGTGTTGACGTGTGGAGTTGCGGAGCCTGCAAACCTCAAGATCCCGCTGCTGGCCTGGCACTGAGTCCAGCCAGCCTGGTTAATCGCTCGACCTCATTCGTCACAACAGACGGTCTCTAGGCTACAAGAGTTAGGGTTGGAAGTATTGTGTCATCCACCGTAATCACCAGACTATGCGCTGACAGATTTCTACTTTTTCCAAAATTTGAACAACTCAGTGCACCTTCATCTATGTATTTATTATTTACTATTTTTAAAATTTGTAACGTTTCAAAATCGAAACTCCAAGCTGCTACTGAGATGTTCCAGATGGAAAAAACAATAATACTTTTCCCGGCCCAGGAATCGAACCCAGGACCTAATGTTCAGCAGTAGCGCTTGCGACCAGTAAACCTATCCTGAAACCGATAAAATACATCAGCAGCTCCCGTATTTATGTTCGTATACCTAACTCGACATAATGTAGGGAACAGATTTTTTGACAATTGTTTCAATTACGTCTTATAAAACTACCTTTACGTGGAAAAAAAAAAAATATTTAGTTACAGGAAAAGTCGAGATACTTGTAACGGAATATCAGTCATTAGAGCGAACTCCTGGCACTTATCCAAAGATACGAGCTTCCGACAGAACTTGTGACGTCATCTCAGATTTTTCCTTTGATGTCCGGAAATAGGGGAAAGTTTATTGGTCATGATGGAAGTGAGGCTTCAGAAAGTTAGGCAAAGTTACGATTAGTTACTTAGAATTTAAAACAAAAGACGGTATCAGTGAACAGTCAACTGCACGTCAATGGTAGCACCTTGATCTGGTCTAGATTAGTACGGAGTTCCAATAGAATAAGAGGCCGGCTTATACTGGTTTTATTATCAGTAAAGCGGGGCTTCCTGTTTGAGTGTTTTATGTTTCAATTCCTACCTACCAACTGCTAGGTCACGCGGCAGTTTACAGTTTTCGAAAGAAAGTTCTCTACTCCGTACTTATCTTTGATTAACAACTTCTTAGTAGGTAATTACCTAAATCAATACCATTGTTCTGTTTTAGTTTTATTTCCAAGAAGCTCTCGGAGTTGAATTCCAATATAAACTACTTGTCCGTGTTAACTCAATTTGATTTTTTAGGGTTCCGTACCAAAATGGTAACGACTCAGTCAGTCTGTCTGTCTGTATTTTAGATGACGTTTGCCCAACTATTTCGCAGATGAGAAAGAAATAAATATATGTGTCAGAGACGGTTGTCAAATACAATTGTGGGTAGTAAACAGAATTTGTTATAATTTGTTCTTTTATTGTTAATTTTCGTAATTTACTACCAATTATCGTCCAATAAATCGGAACAAAATTTATTGAGTACTCGGTGTACGCACTAATTAATTTTGGCAACTTATTTTGATAATTCTAACCGAGGGTTTTGTTCAAAACAATTGATCACATGTTGCTTTGATTTTAGAATGATTTACTTTGTGAAATCATCATTACGACAATTATTCTAGTTAGTTTTACTTGATTATTTTATAAGTCTTATTAGATTTAGCACATTTTAGTGTTTTGTATCAAGTAGCTACGATGACGTACTTCCGTGTGTCATCGGACAGAGTTGTTGTGGAGGGATTGCAAGGTGGGGACACCGTCCTTTAAAAAAGCGTGTACTCGGTTTACCTGGTACAGCGCTGCTGTATATTATTGACAGAGCTGTATTGGCTTACTGATAGTGATACACTTTGTATTTGGGTGGCTTAGGCTGCTATACGAACTGTAACCATATTGGTTTGTTTGAATAACTGTGTTCCACTTGTATTGTTCTTTTAATAGTGTAACTTTGTAATTGTGTTTACTGTCTTGTTTATCCCAATAAAATGGGAACTCCAAGCTCGGCACTCCTGATCCTACATATCCTGATCCTATATATTTTTCAACAGGTACAGAAAGGGTGTCTTAAAAATTTGAAGTGGGGCTACTGGGACATGTGGGGTATCATATGAAAGAGCGCTGTTTGCACATTCTCAAACACTTTTTCTTTTTTTTTTAGGCCGCATAGTTTTCAACTTTTGATTAAAAATGTTAAACTAAATACCGTAAGACAAGCCCTTATCTCTGAAGTTTGCACAGAGAAAAATCTGAAATTATTATGTGTGATAGAAGTTTATGAATAGACTACAGGAAAAATAAAATAATGTCTCTAAATAGCATAGTATTTTTATATATGATTGTACGGAACTCGCTCTTGACCGGTTTTATTTTTGATTGCACTCTCTTCTAGCCGCACGTCAGTGGTAAGAGAACCAGTATAAGCTGCCTCTTATTCTACCAAGGGGGCTAAAAACTTTTGAGCCTAGGTAATACCTTCAAGTGTTATTATTGTCTCGCGCTGCATATTACTATTTTGCGAATACCTTCTTTAGTAAAAATACTGAGTTTCATGTCATTAGCATCATTACGCTTTTAGCAATAAGGCCGTAAACATCATCATCTCGTAGTCATCCGCGGCTCAAAACTCTTGGAAAAATAAAGAAATAAAGCAAATAAAGCACAAATAAAAATCCATTACGTAGTTTAGAATAACAAAGAAAGAAAGAAATAAAAATGCGTTTAATTGGCGTTACAGCATAAAATAAATACATCTTAAAACTATAGAAACATGAAATAATGATTGCAATGCCAAAAGGGCCTCAGCTTAGTATAATGTCACCACATTACGTTGCATATACCACATGAAGTTGGTTTTCAGCTGCAACCCACGCTTGAATGCTAGAATTTAATAAACACTGAGAAGTGTGTGTCCGTTTTACAATAAATTAAGAAAATAAATTAACTAAAATAAATACTCGATATCAAAGTTATTAACTACAATAAAATAATAATAAATCTATATCTAAAAGTATCATATTCTATTCTATATCTAAATATTTAAAAGCACCTTCAAAGCAAAATCGTGAGACTGCGTTGTTCTTCTAAACTACGAAACGTATCACACAAATCGTACAAAGCGGTCACAGAGACAGATAAGAAAAGTGACGTTTTATACCATATATGAGTTTACGTATTATAGATACTAGCAGCGCCCCGCGGTTTCACCCGTGTAAGTCTCGAAACCGTAGGAATATCGAGTTAAATAGTACGCTATGCGTTAATCTTGGTTATAAACTATCTGTGTGCCAAGTTTCAACAAAATCCGTTCAGTAGTTTGTGCGTGAAATAGTATCATACATCCACCTATCATCAGACACTTTCGCGTTTAAAAAATAATAAATATAAATATTAGTAGTAGATTATAATATTTTATATCTATTACCTTTTATATTTATTTACTATCGATTAACACATTGAGGAAACTACTTTTTATCTGCGAGCAATATGCAGAAGCACATGGACTAAAATACAATTCCAAAAAGAGTGAGCTGCTGATCTTCAAAGCAGGCAAACATCGACCTACCCATGTGCCTGCAGTATACCTCAATGGCGTTGCACTAAAGCTGGTTGACAAATTTAAATATCTGGGGCATTTTGTGACGGATGACCTCAAGGATGACGAGGATATAGAGCGGGAACGCAGGGCGTTGGCGGTGAGAAGTAACATGCTTGCTCGCAGGTGCGCTCGATGTACACCTCAAGTAAACATAACGCTCTTCAAAGCGTATTGTCAATCCTTATGACACCCTGCGGGTTCAATATAACAATGCTTTCAGAATGTTGTTAAGGCTACCGTGGTGCTGCAGTGCCTCCAGGATGTTTGCAGAAGCCCACACGGATAGCTTCAAGGCCATAATTCGCAAAAAATCGGCTTCTTTGCTGCAGCGTCTGCAGGGTGCAAAAAATGACATTCTGAAAGTCATTGCTGCTCGATTTGACTGCCCCATTCAAAAACACTGGGTGAGGGTAGGGAATGGTTTTTTATAGTAGTGTTCCTAAAGATAAGTACTAACAATACTAACAGTAACAGTAAGTAGCAGTACGCTAACATTTTTGCTAATATATACTAACAAGATATGGATTTTAATGATCTGAAATAAATTATTCTATTCTATTCTATTCTATATCTCACCATCACTCATCAAAAACCGGTCTCTCATTAACTCAACTAAAAATAAATATTGTTTGTAGATTGATAGGATACTTCGTAATTGGGGCACAAAGTTCTCCATGGTCACTCCATTGACCAAGCTAATTACTTCCTAAAACTCCTGCAAGATAAGTCGTTAAGTAAGGAAAAGGAAATGACAACTTTCTCCCCTAAAGGTATGCTTACACGGGCTACTTTATTCGCACAATTCTTGGCAATATTGGTCAAATATTACAATTCACTGCGAAGCCACTTAACTGGTGTGGGGATATCATAATTTTAGGTAAATCGTGCACTTTTACATTCCTGTACCGCATTTTACACTTTTTATTTGTTTATTATTATTATTATTTCAATCTGCTGTGTATTATTACGTGTGTCTTTTAAATTTATTTAATTTATCTTTATTTCAGACTACTGTGTCCATAAAAAACAACTGCACAAAATACAAAAACGACGTTAGTAGGGTTGTTAGTAGTACACAAGAAAATAAAAATAAAATAAAATAAACTGGTAATAGTAATTTTTTTTATTTTATTTAATATGGGTTTGCTCTTGACTCTAGTCTAGGTCGGAGGCGACAGAAGGTGAACTTACCCAGAAGAAGCCTGTTGACCCTCACTTAGAAGAGATTAGGGTTGTATGCGTTCGGAAACACAGACGCAGGTAGTGAGTTCCACTCTTTTGCTGTGCGCATTATAAAAGACATTTGGAAGCGCTTACGAATTGGTAGAATAGCAACCAGGTAGGGATGGTAGGTAACTGGCAGTGCGTCTAGACGTCCGATGGTAGAAGGGGGCCGGCGGAATGAGGTCGTGGAGTTCCTGAGCACACTCACCGAAGTAGAATCTGTAGAAGACCGACAAGCAGGCAACCTTGCTGCGAATTTGTTAGTAAACAAAAAAAAAGTTACACAATAATTAAGTTGCCTATTCCTTATTCCTGTGCAAGTCTACACCTGAGCAGTACACAGCAAACGGACTATCAATTTTGCACGCTAACATTCTGAGGACAGTGTTAGTGCTACCACGGACCCTGCTCATCATCGATGCAAATCTTTTCCTTATTATGGTGAAGAAATCATCAATCGATGCATGCGCAAACATTGCGGATGCACTGCAGTACCGGCTTTTTCTCAACACGGGCGGTGTGAGAGCGTCATTGTAAGCTTTTAGTCTGTGCTAAATAAATGTATTTTCTTTCTTATTTTTCTTTCTTTTACAATGTTTGTAAATATGTGAGCACCATGTATCTATCACATAATTAATTTTTCTGTCATTGCTTTTTGTTTAATTTTTTTTATCTAATGTAGTATATTTTTTATTTGTCTGTCAAGTAGAATAGTAAAAAATATTGGACACGTATTTTTTATTTTTTTACGTAATCAAAAGATTATTGCGATACATTGAGTTAAAATGTGGCATGACGTCACGTCTTGGTAGATTTTATACGTAGAAGTGACGTAGCGAGCCCCCACTCCCGAACTTTAATGCGAGTTATCTAAGCCATTTTTCATTAATATGGTAAAGCAAAAAATACGTGTCTAATATTTTTTTATTATCTGACTGACGGACTAAATAGAATTTCTTTATTTTTACCCAGGCATCATCCCTAGACTGTCTAGCAGTACCACCATATATTTCGGGATACTTTGGCTGTTATTGATATCTTTGATAGTTCGATTTAGTGCTTCGATTTTACTTTTGTAGTGTGTATCAATTATAAAAGTTTTACAATAAGCGTAGCGGTGGAGTTTCTTGGCCATTCTTTTCCATACGAAACCATCTTTTGGAACGGTTGACTAGAATCAATTCATTTTTTTTTTTTGGAAATTTTGACGTTCAAAAGTGGCTTTTATGTGCTTATTTGAACTATATTATTTGATTTTGAGTTTGACCTTGACTTGCAGATCGCAAGCTCCAATATTGCTGCCAGAGATATCGCCACACCATATCGAGTAATATGTCCAGATAAACTAGACAAAACTTAGATAATAATATCTTAGATAATAATACTCTGTATGTTATACTAACTACCGATGATAGCAAGGAGGTATGGTAAAGCAAGGAGCTTCACGAGCGCTTCTATCGGGCTCTTCATGAGCTCGGTGTAGATTTCTTAGCGTCCGTATCCTGGCTACGTTTCGGTGACCTTTTTGGGGAAACTGAAGGTGTCGTCTGTGCAATTATGGACGGGGTTATCTTAACGAATAACTATCGGAGACATATTATGAAGTACTGTGACTAACGGCGAGTACTTGCACAGGCATAACCAAGTGGCCAATATTATTTACCAGCAACTCTCTTTGAAATATAAACTTGTAGAATCTGAGGTACCGTATTACAAGTATGAGCCTGACCCAGTTCTCGAAAATTACCATGCGATGTTGTACTGGCATCAGTTAATCATTACTGATAGGATTATTGTCGTCAATAAGTCTGATGATAGATCGATTAATACGCCACGCAATAATAATCGATGTTACCATTCCACATGACGAGAACCTCGTGAAAGTTGAGAATGAGAAACAAATAAAATATCTCGACTTAGCACACGAGGTGGTTGACATGTGGAATGTGAGCTCGGCTGTCAATGTGCCGATTGTAGAAACGGCCAAAGGCCTGATGGCCGAACCAACATCTTTCGAGGCTCTCATTAGGGGGTTGTATCAAGGGATTCAGAATGCAGTACTCCTTGATACGTCTAGCATTATGAGAGGGTTCCTGTCACTGCAGCCCTAACCACAGGTAGCATCGGCATCGCAGTTGTCCCTGCGACGCCGAAGTATGAAGACGCGTCACGATGTGTAAGTTGTAATATTCCTATTCATTGGAGCAAGGCCAGGTCAGTTAATTTCGTCTTTAATATTTAATTATCTCAGTGCTATGGGTGTTTAATACTACATTACTTAATACTCATACAACCAGCCGTCTAATGTATTTTAAGCCTAAGATGTATAATGTCTAAGATGTATAAAGTGCTTAGGTTTCCAATAAATGCTTGTGAGATCATTCACTCTGTCATTTTATACACTGCCTTACATAACCTAAAGTTAATTAATAGTTAAGTTCTTACAAAATGTGAAGATGTATTGATAAAATACTTTATATCAAGCTGCCATGGAGTTTCTTGTCTTTTCTTCTCCATGATTGACCTAGTTTTGGAAAGGATAACTAGCTTTCTCATTAAAGATAAATATTCGTTGACAAGCCTAATTGAAATAATGAATGCCTAGTCTTGTCTTTCTGTGCTTTTATTCATGAAATCCTTTCCCTACACACCATGTTCATAGTACTTTCATACAAAGTAAATTAATTAATAAAGATCCTGACACACAAAGCTTGCTAATTAAGTGGATATCAATACCTAAAAAGGTAGTGTTTAATCCATATTTTTTTTTATATTTTTAAATGTCTTTTTATATATTTTTTAAAAAAATATTTAAAAATGTAACAAAATAAGAAAGAAAATTAATAAATGACATAATAAAACCATCCTATTATTGCCCCTCTGTAGGGTAAAGGCCTATTCTCACAAAGAAAAGCCATGGGAATTGGTCACCGCGCTTGCTCGATGGGAGTGGGCGATTTCAGACGTAAATAACTCAGATTAACACAACAAACTTAATTATAGAGCAATCAGAAGTACTACCTAACGTTTTCGAATCATTGACACAATTTTTTTATAGGGAGGAAATTGCGCAATTCTTGGCAATTGGGGTATATACGAGGTCCTGACAACACCGGGCAATCGTTACCAAAAATTGCGTTTTTACTTGCCCTTTTAGACGCAAATAGAATTTAAACCAGATTGCTCCGATACCTGCGGCAACTATTGCCGAAAAAATTGCCCGTGTGACCGCAACTTAACAGTTCCACGTATCTTTCCGGAGTCCAAGTTATGGCTGGCATCTGCCCGCGGGCTCTCGCGCGAATAGTTCGAAAGTTTGTCGGAGCCAGCGCCTTATTATTTGTTACAATATCTACCTGAATATTTACCGTGTTTGTGGTTCCATTGAGGTGCAGGAAAATAAGGCCAGCTTGCACCTCAAATCGCTAAATACCTACAATTACCGATAAATGTATTGTAACTGTTTCTATCTTTTTAAGATGGAAGAATGTATGGAATGTGTGGCATAGTAGTAGAATGATGGCAGAGTTTTAAATGATCGAAAACTGTTTTTTCGATCGCTTCAGTATAGCCCCTATTTTCGATCAGAGTGTGACATCGCCTTGGTGTCGTGAGTTTTAGGGCTACATGAATGGTTGAGATCTCAAAAGACGCGTATACATAAGGGCTACAATATGGAGAAAAAAAATTGAAAAGTAAAAAAAATTGAAAAGTCAAAAAATTTCTTGAAAATCGCTAAAATGTGAAAATTCGATCAATTTTTTGGGGTGTTTTGTCATAAAATGAACTATATCTCAAAAACTAAACGCGATATGGAAAAATGAAAAAAAGCTCTCGGGGTACTGAGTTGGGCTACATTTAAAAAAAATACCGGACCTCTGTATCACTAGTAATTTAGGCAGGAGGGTGCCTTTTGTGTGGCGTAATTTCGGGGAGCGCTCTCCTTAGTTGCGCGTCGCGTCGCTGTGTTGTTATGGATGTGTTTAAGAGTTTGATCGTGAAATGTATTTGTATTTATTTGTAAATACCTATTTTAATTTAATTTTATAATGATGTTAATTTTTTTTAATTATTTTTATTTGCGATATTTTGAAAATACTAATTAGAACTATAATTGATATTATATTTGAAAATTACTATATTTGAGACTAAAATTATTATTTATATGTTCATAACTATTTTGTATTACTTCGTTTTGTTAAACAAAAAATGATTTTCTTTCAAAAATAGTTTTAAGAATATTTCATTAAAGTTCAAAATTGCATGGCGTAATTTTTACCTTACGGACTTTTTACTTCGTGCATTTGAGTTCTATTAAGTAATAGAACTCAAATGCAACTACGATACAAAATCTATTCGGTCTAAATCTATTAGATTAGGCATCGTACAAAATGAAAAGCCTGCCTACGTGCATTTTCAATGTACCCAAAAGTCGTGTAGAGCACGAGATCTGTGTGAGTTTTTTAAGTTTTTACTTTGACTTAAAATGTATAAAGCAAGGGTAGGATTGCTTGTTTTATACAGGTTGTAATTTTAAACAGTGGCTACCTTGTAAGAGGTGATTGTACTCATCTTTATGAACAACTTTTACTATGGGACCAAACCTGAAATCGAGAAAGTAAAATCAGCTGTTCAGTACATTTATGTTCGCAACATTCGTCATAATGTGGGGAACTGCTGACTTTTTTGCGATTTCAGGTGTGGTCCCATAGTAAAAGTTGTTCATAATGATGAGTACAATGACCCCTTATAAGTTTCAAACTGTTTGCACTTACACCCTGTATACACAATAGTTAAAGGCATGGGTTGTGCAGTTTCTTATAAAAGAGTTCAGGTGAATAGTGTTGACACGGGAGCCGTTAGCTGTGGCTCGTTATCTCTGAACTCCGATGCTAAGCTGCTGTTTCACTCCCTGCCATAAATTTTTATCTTGTTCAGGTTTTGTAACTTTGCAGAACGATGTTTCGTTCCACTATTATGTACAAGAAAACAGTATATTTTACTAGCCACACCAAAACTGACAGCTAACAAAAAAAAAACGTATAAAAGGGCAACACCTTTTTATAAGTTTTTTTTTATATACATGGTGTTCGTTGCGTGGCCCGACACAACTTTTTGGAGGATTGGGGGGGTTATGTGCTAAGTTTCACCCAAAGACCCCCCTATGTTCTAAATGATATGGCTTTTTTAGTTTTTTCTTTGAAGTACTCAAAATCTCGGCTTTGAATCGTTATAGTTTTTTTTTTTATATTGTTTATGGTTGTAATAGAACAAAACAACTTTTATTATATAATTTATTTAGAATAAGAATACAATGCAGACTGCATTGTATTCTTATTCTAAATAAATTCAAACTTAATTACCGTAATACGTCTTTTCTTAAAACATTCCTTATCCAGCTCTTCTAACTAGTATTTTGACTACATAATAAATGGTTTTCTATGGCATGCAGCATACTGTTACAAAGGGTATAAGCTAAAGAAATTTTCAGTATAAAACTAACTTCAAAATGGCTTTTAGTTTTTTTATTAATAATGAATTTAGAAATTGTAATTTTTCATAAATTTAAACATTTTTAAGACTGGAAGAATATAGGTAATTTTCTACAAATCAATTAGATCAATTAATAATTTATCTATACATATAATAAATCTGTAGACGAGGCGTTCCTGTACATTGAAAATATTAAAAAAAAAAGAATTGTTGGGGTGTTAAAGAATAACTAACTGATGACATTTCTACCATTTTTAGAATTTTTGTCTGTTTGTCTGTTTGTCTGTGAGATTATTTGTTCCAGTATCACGTAAAAAGTACGAATCCAATAGGGTTAACTTTTATACTTAAATATTGTTTATAACTCGGAGTAACGTTTAGTTTTTGATTCATTGCAATCGCTTCACTCTGTCAAAAAATATTAACCAATCTTTGGTGTTCAACAAGAACTTATTATTACGTAACGTAGATACACGTAACGACATCTATTGACCCGAAATGATACTAACGTAAACTCATGTAGGTTTTTGAGATCGTGTGTTGTTTTAGTGTGGTTATTTTCGCAAACTTCGCGCGCAAACTTAACACGATACATTGTGAATATAACTCCCAATGATCCAATCAAAAGTTAGGTTAATCAAAGGTTTCCAATTCGTTGTTTATATTTTAATAAAGGTAGTGACTAAGCTATGATCACGCTGAGAAATCGCAATGAATATGATGAAGTCACGAGTTATCAATCTGGCTGATACATAAGCTCCTCGGAGGCAGTTTGGCGTATTTTAAGTTTCCCAATTCATGAGAGACATCCAGCAGTCATCCATCTCGACGTAAACCTTGAGGGCGGGCAACGAGTATATTTTCAATCTTAAAATGTCACTGAAAGGTTAGACAAGCCGAGACAAACCACCTTGATGGCATTCTTTCGTCTCTGCCAAACAGATAATTACGCGAAATCCCTTCTATATAAAGAGATCTATCTTATTACACGTACAACAAGCAGCAAGGGATTTTTAACCGTAAAAGACGTGGAACTGCTCTGGAAGGCCTCGCCTCATAGTCACCAATCTCCAACACAACGTCATCGAAGCCGAAATCTTAACGGGTTGCGGCACCGGTGATGTTGTTTTTATTCCCAGAATTCCCCTCATTCCTAATAAATTCTCGTTTAATTTTAAACGTGTGCAATTCTCCGTCAGTCTATGTTACGCCATGACCATTAGCAAAGCTCAGGGCCAGATATTGTCCGTTGCGGGGGTGGATCTTAGTATTGGTTGTTTTCCCACGGCCAACTTTATGTAGCTCTTTCGCGTGTAAGCTACCCTAGCAACCTTTTTATGTACGCTCCTGGTGGTTCCACCGCTAACACTCTATGTAAAGAAGCATTTTCCTAAATAACATAAGTTTTTTGCAGATTCTTTTTTAATTTTGCATGACACGGTAAATGACCAAACCAAACTTTAAAAAGTAAGAGAATTCTGTAGTTACCTATCGATAATCCGACTAACGATAATCAAAATCTCAAAGAACGATACCAACTCCTGCAGTATTTTAACGAAAACCGCGGGCCGCCATCTGACGCTGCAATTCAAAGGAAATAATTTCATGTCACGTCCCACAAGAAGTGGTATCCCGCCAAGAACTTATTCATATTATACTGCCAAGTACTTAACGTCGCCGTCGCGTAGGTGCGGCTTTCGCCGTCACAGGTTGCCCCGTTTGCCGTCTGCACGATGAATGGTAAAGTGGCCGGTAGGCGAGCATTCGAGCAAGTTCGCGTACTTATTACTCGACGATCTTTTTCGCCAATGTGTCACCCTGAGTACCTACGCGATTTTTCGGAGGATACGTGTACGTGTGTCGGATAAGGTCGTAGAGCTTTAAATCTATACGTATATAGGTAATTATTTGCTCTCTTGCAGCCACTTTAAGGTTAAAATATACTCATGTTTACTTTTTGTGTTGTCGGCGCAACATGTCTTTTACTTCCATACTTCTCTATTAGTCGTTATCTCGGTAGTCACTCCCTTTCATATCATAATCATCTTTCACATAGTCTAGGGCTACCGCCGGTTCAATTCCGGTGGTACTTTGTTCAGTGTTCCTATGCATAAATAGAAATCGATTTAATGCGGTATTAAAATCTTCTCGTTCTAATTGTGCCTATTTGAGAATACGTTTAACAGACCGCACTGAATTTTCCGCGGCTCCGTTGCTAGACGGGTGATACGTGGGTATTAAAGTATGTTTAATACCATTGCGTTCCAGATATTGAGCAAACTCAAAGGATGAGAAAGGTGGACCATTGTAGCTTACTAAGCGTTTAGACAATCCAAAACGTGCAAACAACCGTCTTAAACAGTCTATGACAATAGTGGCAGACGTCGTACTAACTGGTTCCACTTCTATCCACTTAGTCCATCCATCTTTCTTTGATCTTCCCCTACTCGTATTCCCACATTCATACTCAAAACTTTTCTGACGACATTTTCCTCATTCCTCCGCATCACATACCTATATCATGACAACCGATTTCCGTGCGTTCGAATATAAGACTATAATAACACAGCAAGACATACTCTTGGTTACGACGTTTTGGTACGTTTTCCTTGAATTACTTTATGGAATAGCATTCTATGTCTTCCAAACAGTCTTATATCTTCGTAGTAAGCTTTTAGCCTCTTCTAAGAACTTCAGCACTTCAAGAATACAAGCCCGGTTTATGTTTACCCTAAGCCTGAAAAGCGTCATTGTACTTATCATTTTACAGACGCCAGCACATCAAGCTACTACATTCTGTCAGATTTCTTTAATAGATTTTCGACTTTATTGCTGAACCTAATGCGTTCAAGGTTGATTGGGAAAATCTGACAGTTTCGGGTAGGTTGACCTGCTGCCGTCTGTACAACTTTTACAATGGAATATTTGGAACCCCTATGAAAGTACTTACGCCTTGCTTCTTGAGAAGGTCCAAAAAATATTCCTTAGATTTTCATTTAAGAAACTGTTCGGGTACTATCCATTCATGTATCCCACATAATTTTTGCTTGGAATGCTGAAATTTAACTCTCTTGAAGTTAGGCATAATTACTTTTTACTCGTGTTCGCTTGTCGTGTCCTTCGTGGAGAGTCTGATTGCCCGGAACTAGTAGCTCAGCTTGTGAGACTCTTTGTTCCTCCTGTACCCCAATACCAACTAAGACCGCGACGACACGGATTGTTGGCCGTTCCGTCAGCACGCACAGTTTCGCATTCTAACTCGCTCTTGGTTCGCGCGCTCGCAATGCTGAATGCTCTACTGGAATCGACACAGGAGTGTGATTTGTTTGCCGCGAAATGGATAGATCTATGTCGTGCATGTTTGAGATTCTGTGAGATGTTGGATGAAAGATGATCCATTTTCATTTTTATTATGTGCCAATATTAATTGAGTGTTATTTGCTAAGTTTCTTACTTTATTCCTTCCTTATTGTAAAATATGATCTGTTTTAATTTAAATTTAACTATGCAATAACTTGGATCTGGGTCTATAATGTTTTGCATGTTTTTATCAAATAAATAAATGGGACCAACAATAAAATCGCGAAAAAAAAATTGCAGCACCTTACATTCTATCGTAGGTAACTTGGCGGAAATTCACGTGCTTAAAAATTCTCCGATGTTTTTCCTAGAGTTGACGTAGGTACTCTACTAGAGGAGAGCGGCCAGCTAAACCTACCAGAGACTTGATAGAGTAGTTCCCACTTTAGGAGATCTGATTCGTCTGGTGTCATTGGAATACCTTACCAAGAGTATTCTTGGGTGTCACGGGCCATTTTAACGCCCAAAAATGATCAAGCTGCAGCGATCAACCACAGAATTATCTCGCAAATTGAAGGGAGCGAAGTGATATACACCTTCATTAACACTGTCATGGAGCAAGATGTGGCCACACATTAACCCGTACAATTTCTGAATTCGCTAACGGCAGGTGGACTTATATTAGTGGCGTATATTAAGGTCGATGTCTCGATTATGCTCCTTCGGAACTTAACTCCGCTGAAGCTATGTAACGGAACCCAATTCAAAGTCTTGTCTTTGCAGAGAAACCTCATCAAGGCGGAAATATAACAGGTTGTGGCGTTGGTGAGACAGTGTTTATACCGCGTAAACGCAATAATTCACCACAATTATCCCTTCCAGTTTAAGCGCGTATCAGTTCCCTGTGAGCGTATGCTTCGTGATGACTGTCAACAAGTTACAGGGGCAGACGATGAATGAAGGCTGCGGGTTTCAACCGCAGGACAAGCTGCTTCTCACACGTGACTTGCTCCCGCGTCACCAGTCCTGAATTTTTGTATTTTTTCGCTGCTGAGACCAAAATTACAAACATAGTATAAAGAGAGGTTTTAAATATAAAAATGTGGCTGTTACTATATTTGTGGTGCCTTATGACTTCCACGCTAACGAAGTCGCGGGCAAAAGCTAGTATACCACTAAAGTTATTTCAAACGGGATATTTTACCGTTTCTATTTCATCATATCTTCAACATTTTTTTATGAGACCAACTTAAAGTTACTACCTTTCAAATAATCAAAGAACCATCGAAATCGGATCTCATAAGGCGGAGATATCCATCAGCCCACTTTTTGCCCCTTTTTGGAGGAAGCGCACCTCCAATCGAAAATTCCCGAGGACAAAAAAAAACTATTAAGTCGTAAAACCTGCAAGTATACCCAGTTCCGTTCGGATCAGTCGTAAATTACGACTTGTAGAGGAGTAGCAACAAACTGACGAAAGCAAACATTGCCAGACTTGAAGCAGAGACGCTTCGCTCGCTCGGTCCATAATAATAATCGGAACTTACTGCTGATCCCTCAGAATTTGAACTTTATTTTTAAAGTATTACGGTTAAGGAATAGTATGGCGCTTAAGTAGGTACGTGTCGACTGAACTAGCTTGTAGGTATGACCAGAAATTAAAATTAAATTAAATTTCATTTATTTCGGACAACTTTGATCCATATTGTGTTAGCATTACAAAGACTTATATTCTAGTGTTAGTAGTAGGTACAGATACAAAATAAGTAATTTTAAAAATAAAATAATGCACACTCCATGCAGAGGACGACTGGACAAGAAAATCAAGTTTCCTACCCAATCAACCGCCGCATAAAATGCCTAATATTTGGAGTATAGCTCTCCGCCACCGCTCTCAGGATATAGTTAAAGTTAGTAGTAGTTAAAGTAGAAATACCACCGTATTCAATGCTTTTCTGGAAAAATCCTCATTCTATTCCTTTCTATTCCACTAATAAAAAAAAATCAATCTGCCTAGCCTTTTCCCAACTATGTTGGGGTCGGCTTCCAGTCTAACCGGATGCAGCTGAATACCAGTATTTTACATGGAGCGACTGCCTATCTGACCTCCACAACCCAGTTATTGGGTAATACGATACCCCTTGGTAAGACTGGTTGTCAGACTTTCGGGCTTCTGACGACCCGTAACGACGGTCAAAGATCCACGAATGACAGCCGGGACCAACGGCTTAACGTGCTATCCGAGGCACGGAGGAGTCTCAATATGTTACAGATGATCACCCATCTACGGACCAACCCCGGCAAGCGTAGCTTAACCTGATGGATCGACCCTTGCGGCTGTTATTATTTAGCCACGAGCTCCTCCTCCTATTCCACTAATAAAGTTCAAAATAAATGTCTAATTACTTAGTAGAGAATTTATCCTAGCTCCCTTTAGGAATTAAACGTCCCGTTCCATGCTATCACTTTTTATAGCGGTACAGAAAAAATCTGTCTGACTGCAGAGACTTCTAAATAATTTTCCCTTGACTTCAACCATCTGTGATTTACGATTGATACAATTTATAAGCTGTAGCGGTTTTCAAAAACTTTTTCCAAAAAAAAAACGACTTCCAAAGAAACACTACAAAGTGAAAAATAACTTTAATTTCGCAAGTCAGTGTTTTTGGTTTTGTATTTTCGTTTTTTGCCACCGAAAGAAAGTTATTTTTCACTTTGTAGTGTTTTCTATTTTTTATGCGTCGGTTTTTTTTTGTAATATTTTTCTCTTTTTAGTTGTGGTACCTACCCCACACAAATTAGAATACTTAAACAAAACAAATTAGAACATCATCAACATAAAAAAAAATGGGAAGAAATACGTATTATTGAAGATAACTCAAAAACTACCCAAGCAAAGTTAATAAATTTTGCACGGGACCAACTTTAAGAAATACTCTCCCGAATAAAACAAAAATCTTTTAAATCGGACTACTCTAATGCGTGGTCATACATTAAAAAAAAATATACGTGTCGAATTGATAACCTCCTCCTTCTTTTTTTCATCGGTTAAAAATAAAGAAAGAAAGAAAAAGTATATAGATATAAGATTTATTGAGACTCGCACAGGAAGATCACAAATAACACTTAAAAATAAAAAAAAATAAAACAAAATTTAAAAAAAATAAATACATTCCCGTACGAGGTCAAAAGGCTCCTATCTCAGCATGATGCTGCAACATTTAAAAGTGTCGCAGCGCTGGTATTCTGATAAGGCTCGCTGTGATGTCACGAACAATTACAGAAATAAATAAAATAAAATAAATAAAAAATAGATGTGCGAAATACATATAAAAAAATAATAGTTATTAAATTCAAATAATAGTTATAACAGCATCCGTCGTAACATAAGTTACTTGTCTATGCCTCAGAAGTAGACACTGTATAATCTATGGTGGGAACTGGGCAACTGTGACATGTGACGCAGGCGCCGGCCGATGCCCCGGCAAAAAATAATTAAATAAATATAAATACATTACGGTTGTTTGTTGCTACACCATCAGTATCACATTGCAAAAGTTATAACAAAAAGTGCACTAGGGTGGTCAGCTAATGGCTGGAGAAATAAGATAAACTAAAATAATGTTATGCGTAATCATTATTATGTTATGAACAAAGACAAGTTTGGAAAGAGTAAAAAAGACTTCATAGGCTGCTTGACGAGAAGCTCGTGGCTAAGTAATAACTGCCGCACGGGTCGATCCATCAGGTTAAGCTACGCTTGCCGAGGTTGGTCTGTGGATGGGTGACCATCTTTTCATACCGAGACTCCTCCGTGCCTCGGAAAGCACGTTAAGCTTTGGTCCCGGCTGTCATTCATGGATCTTTGACAGTCGTTACGGGTCGTCAGAAGCCCGAAAGTCTACCGTATAGTGTTACCTAGTAACTGGGTTGTGGAGGTCAGATAGGCAGTCGCTCCATGTAAAATACTGATGTTCAGCTGCATCCGGTTAGACTGGAAGCCAACCCCAACATCGTTGGGAAAAGGCTAGGCAGATTGATTGGCTGCTTGGCAGGTATTAGCGGCAGAAATAGGTAGCTGTAATAGGTATTAATTAATTTTCTCCGAAAAAATATTCTATGTACAGACGCCAGCACATCAAGCTACTACAATCTGTCAGATTTCTTTAATAGATTTTCGACTTTATCGCTAAGGTATTAGGTTCAAGGTTGTTTGGGAAAATCTGACAGTTTCGGGTAGGTTGACCTGCTAGCGTCTGTACATAACCATAGAAGTTCCGAGCCAAAAAGGCTGGTAGGATAACTGAACTTTATCATTAAAACCAGGCTTTGCAGTTTAGGGTTATCTAAGAACCATCACCTGCCATTTGTGTTTCGCCGCAATCGGGTAAACATACGAAAACGTGTACAAATGCCACCGATCTTTGCTGTTGGTATTGACTCCTAGCCCGCACCAATCATTTTATTTTACTTTTCGGACAATATTAAAAAAATTTGTTGTCTGTAAAGTCAGTTTACGAACGATAATTTTACGTGATAACGCTATCTCTACCCTTCCGCGCTCTCGCTCGCACGCTCGGCTCAGGCGGGACGTGACAATGAGTCATGCTTTTTCGTGCGTGTAGCCGGCGTTCATCGATTTATAAGATGTTATCACGTCAATAACGCAATGAATGTTGACGCCCTATCAAAAATCATTCCGATTGGTAATGTTTTACGCAATTGCCCCGCAGAGAGATAAGTGGCAATCGCTTGCAAAGCGTTTCATATAGTATACTTGTCCAGAGCAAAAACCAGCGGGGCCGAAGTTCGTTCCTTGAGAGAGGCCATGGTAGAGCGGACAGATTTGACCTTAAGCTTTGTCTCCCAGTGGGGTGATGATAATCTGGTCTCTTTTAACGCCACCAAAACGCAGGCGTGTCTTTTTACCGCTAAAAAGAGTCGTTTCGCCCAAACTCCTACTTTTCGGGGTACATCTGTTCCTGTAACTGATCGACTTGAGCTCCTAGGCATGGAGTTGACATCTGGTCTCAACTTCGGCGCCACCATCGAGTACAAGGCCCAAACTGCGGCCAAGAAACTGGGCATCCTAAATAGGGTGAAGCGATACTTTACGCCTGGACAGCTTTTAACCCTTTACAAAGCGCAAGTCCGATCCTGCATGGAGTATTGCAGTCACCTTTGGGATGGATCAGCTAAGTACCAACTAGCCGCGCTTGACTCGGTGGAACGCAGAGCTAAGAGGCTCATTGGCGACGTAAAACTGGTGGATGCCAAGCTTCATAGCTTGGCTCATCACCGCAAGGTTGCCTGCTTGTCGGTCTTCTACAGATTGTACTTCGGAGAGTGTGCCCGAGAACTCCACTACCTGATTCCACCGGCCCCCTTCTACCACCGGACATCTAGACGCACTGCCAGTTACCATCCCTACCTGGTTGCTATTCCACCAATTCGCACTAAGCGCTTCCAAATGTCTTTTATAATGCGCACAGCAAAAGAGTGGAACTCACTACCTGCGTCTGTGTTTCCGAACGTATACAACCCTAATCTCTTCAAAGTGAGAGTGAAGAGGCTTCTTCTGGGTAAGCTCACTCCATCGTCGACTTTGTCTCTGTCACCTCTGACCTAGCCTAGAGTCAAGAGCAAACCCATCACAAATAAAAAAAAATTAAAAAAAAAATATTTCTTTCAACAGAATTGGCATACTTTTTTTTTATTCAAAAATACACTTTACATGCATTTATTAACCTTTAAAACATACCGCACAAACCAGCGCGGGTTGGTGCCACTACATACCTAGTTGTTAATTCGGGAATAAACAACTAGGTAGCTACATACATATTTTTAATAACTTAGAGCAGTTCTTCGCATTTATTACATTGCAGATTTCCATAGGTCAATCATTCATATACGATGGTAGCGTGCATTCCAACGTCTGTGCTCCATTAACATTATTCGATTTAGGTTCGATAAATGTGTAAATTCAAGTTTTCGGTGGCTTATGTCAGTCGGCCATACATTTTTTACTTTTCCACAATCGTATTGCCGATAGAATGCCACTTTGTCTAGGCTCTTAACGAATCTTTCAAACCGTTTCCCGCTCCCAACTTAACCCACCAATCAACTTTGAACGATAGCGGGTTACTAGGTCCCACGGGCTGTGTGTCGTTTACCTGCAGCTCCCTGGTCATTTAGACCCAATGTTACTTTTGCCGGGGTGAAATACGGTTAACCTTTGACATCGGGACGCGGGACGGTACGAATGTTTTTCGCCCTGTTTACTCGCTTTTCTCGTAATTAGGGGTATTAGAATGTTTCAAAGGAAATGTTAATTGTGTGATTTAGGTATTTTACGTGGGGGCGAAAGTGATATTTTGGGTTGAAGGGGGTGAAATTTGATTTCAGGCTTTTGAAGATTATGTGAGGGTGGTATGGCAATGGGGTTATATTTTGCGTTATGTTAAAAGATTATTTTTAAATCAGTGAGTTTTTCTCGCGTGTTATTATTAAAATTTCGGAAGCTTTGTTACTACCCACTTCAATAATCTCTCAATAATCTGGTTACACCTTAGTATAGCAATTTATTTATTTATTTATTGATATGGCACTTCAACGACTTACTCACTGAAACATATATCATTCTGCCTAGCCTTTTCCTAACTATGTTGGGGTCGGCTTCCAGTCAAACCGGATGCAGCTGAATACCAGTATTTTACATGGAGCGACTGCCTATCTGACCTCCACAACCCAGTTACTGGGTAATACGATACCCCTTGGTAAGACTGGCTGTCAGACTTTCGGGCTTCAGACGACTCGTAACGACTGTCAAAGATCCTCGAATGACAGCCGGGACCAACGGCTTAACGTGCTTTCCGAGGCACGGAGAAGTCTCGGTATCAAAAAATGGACACCCATCCACAGACCAACCCCGGCAAGCGTAGCTTAACCTGATGGATCGACCCGTGCCATTGTTATTACTTAGCCACGAGCTCCTCACTCACTGAAACAAAGAAGTACTAACAAAAATAACATGCAGTTTTAGGTATTGTGAATTCGTCACTTACAGAAATGCACAGCACGAGCAAAGAAATAATTAAAGGACGTGAAAGGTATCTTTAGTTAAATTACAAAGTAAAACAAAAAGTGAGCTACGTTCACAAATACATTCAATTTTAAGTATTTAACAGAAATATTATCAAAACATAAACAATAAGGCTGAGAAAGAAGGAAATGGGAGTGGATACAATTATATCTTAAAAGCCGGCTCGTGTCACACAGGAGTCTTGAGACTCCGAGCTGGTTAACAGTCTCTTACGGAATTGACGGTAAGGTTTTGAGTTGATGTTTAATTTCATTTAAGTACTGCTAAACAGAACTACTTCCTGCTCAAAGCTTACAAGAACAATGCAGAAAAAAATATATCCATAAGGGCAATTAGAGCTCTATCAGTCAGAGTTACTCCTAGCAAAATATGGTATTGGTGACCACAGTAGATACTTTGTGTACGGTATCATTGATAAACGCCAGGCCTTTCAAATTTTTAAGCAATTTGCTTTCAGATGTTTTGTGCCGTTCCGACTTTCTATTGTTGGACTAGAACAGAGACTATAGGGGCAGGGTTACTTCTATGAATCAGTGTATACAAAAAGCAATTTAAAGATGTAAAGGCGTAAGTTTTGTCGATAGTACATTGAATAAAACTCTCTACTCATCCTCTGAACATATCGTAATTCGCTACATTTACTTGAAAAAGGGAAGTGTTGATCTTTAATAGATACTATCTATTCTAGATCTCAGTCAGGTCTCAAATAGCTGCTTCAAATTCAAAACAGATCTAATTACCTTTACGATACCCACGAACATTATTTAGCCGGTCTATTCTGTAAAAATCTCACCGTGAAAACTTAGGTGAAGTGAGCGTGAAGTGAGGTGTCATTGCACCAGCCGGTCTATTCTGTAAAAATCTTATCGTGAAAACTTAGGTGAAGTGAGCTGTCATTCTACCTGATGCTAGGGAGTGACACTATTGACAGCTCACTTCATTCTCACTTCAACTTAATTTTCATGGTGATATTTCTACAGAATAGGTCGGCTGGTCTTTCTCATTCAAACCAGCGGCAAAACGGCGGCTGTAGAATATTTAATTTCAACGACTTCAATTCTGTACGTATCTTTCCGACGTTTCAGTTGAAATACCACCTTAAATTACGTCAACACTCAAAAGGTTAATTGACCCGCTTATTACAAGATGTTTGTCATAAAATTATGTTCAATTATTATAAACATTCTTTAAGAAAAATACGAGACTACTTATAATTTTCCACGCGCCATTTTCCGGCGGTTTTATTGAAATATAAAAATGTCTACGTTGACAAGGGTTTATTAAGACCAAAATTGTATATAAAAGTTCTGGGTTTATTGGAAAATGATGTATCAAACAAGGAATGTAATCAAAAAATTATGTAAATATGAGCAAACTTAGATTTTTCGAGGCCTTTTTTTTTGTGGATGGGAAATCATCAAATAACTTCTCCCGCTCTGGGTGGAGTGGAAGGGCGTGTCAGACTTTTACTGACTAAAACCCACCCGTGTTCCTTCAGTTGCCTATGCCAGGGCCACGGTATCTTTTTCAAACAACCCGCGACCCCAGCGGCATCGGCCCTATTGGACCCCATCTTTTGCTGACATCTCTTTGAGGCGCGCGTGGAACACAACGCGCCGTCGACCCGGGCCTGGTCCTCACCGGACGGCGAGCTACCCACTACTCACCGTCCGCAAGCCCGCGCCTACGGTGGCCGGGAATCGGCTATCGATTCCCGCCGCCCAGGGCGTCTCCTGCGGCGACTGAGGGCGTGAGGCTGCCTCTCCCTCACGCGTTCCGCCTCCTCCTTCGCGAGCATTACCGCTTCGCAGAAGGAGGTGACGGCCTCCCATGCACTTTCGCTCCGCACCATGGCCTGGACCAGGCTCGGACGCGAGAGATCGCCGCCGCCGATCGCCTCCGTGAGAACACGGCGGTGCTCTGCCCAAGCCGGGCAGACCTCCACTGTGTGCTCCACCGTGTCCTCCGGGCGATCCACACAATGGTGACACCCGGGCGTTTCCTCCCGCCTTATGCGAAACAGGAACCTCCCGAAACAACCGTGTCCGGTGAGGACCTGCGTCAGGCGGAAGGTGAGGACGCCGTGGCGCCTCTCTAACCACTCCTCAAAGAGGGGACTTATCGCCGCAATTGTGGCGTGCCCAGCGCTGGGCTGCGACAGTCGCACTCTCCATGTCGCCATGAGATCCCGCAGTAGCTCTGTCCGCTGTACCGTGATTTCTCGCGGCAGCGGAGTTACGCCCCGGCGTTTCGCCTCCTCGCGCCACTCCCACACGTGCGCGAGGACTTTCGCCTCCAGATCCCACGGCGGCAATCCGGCAAAGAGGCTCGCCGCCTCACCGGAGACCGTGCGGTAACCCCGGACTAGCCGAATGGCCATGACCCTCTGGGACGCGTTCAACCGGCAGACTGGCCGCAGCCTCAGGGAACGCGCCCACACCAGTGCCCCGTAAAGGGCCATGGACCGCACGACCCCCGCGTCAAGCCTCCGGCAGGAGGCGTTTGGACCACCAGATTTTTCGAGGCCTGACTTTCTTATTGATCGGGTTGCCAGGGGTGTCTGTGTCTCCGTCGGGATCTCATGGTGACATGGAGAGTGCGACTGTCGCAACCCAGTGCTGGGCACGCCATAATTGCGGCGATAAGTCCCCTCTTTGAGGAGTGGTTGGAGAGGCGTTACGGCATCCTCACATTCCGCCTGACGCAGGTCCTCACCGGACACGGTTGCTTCGGGAGGTTCCTGTTCTGGATAAGGCGGGAAGAAACGCCCGAGTGTTACCATTGTGTGGATCGCCCGGAGGTCACGGTGGAGCATACGGTGGAGGTTTGTCCGGCTTGGGAGAGCACCGCCGCGACCTCGCGGAGGCGATCGGCGGCGGCGATCTCTCGCGTCCGGCTCTGGTCCATGCCATAGTACGGAGCTAGAGCGCATGGGAAGCCGTCACATCCTTCTGCGAAGCAGTAATGCTCGCGAAGGAGGAGGCGGAACGCATGAGCAAGAGGCAAGCTTTGCGCCCTCACGCCCATAGTCGCCGTAGGAGACGCCCTGGGTATCGGGAATCGATAGCCGATTCCCGGCCACCGTAAGCGCGGGCTTGCGGATGGCGAGCAATGGGTAGCTCGCCGTTCGGTAACGACCAGGCTCGGGTCGACGGCGCGTTGTGTTCCACGTGCGCCTCATAGAGATGTCAGCACTAGCTGAAGGGGTCCGCTAGGGCCGATGCCCGCCAGGGTTGCGGGTTGTTCGAAAGAGTTACCGTGGCCCTGGCACAGGCAACTGAAGGAACACGGGTGGGTTTTGTCAGTAGAAGTTTGACACGCCCTTCCGCTCCACCCAGAGCGGGAGAAGTTATTTGACGATTTCCCATCCACAAAAAAGTGGAGCCCCGCCGAAAATAAAAATGTTCGGTTAAATCGGTAAGCCTGAACGACGATCCCTACTTAGTCAGGGAAACACAGATGACCTACTGACATCAATGCTCCCGAAAACGTCTGTTTTTCTTAAAGGCAACTGATGTCAGAGCAAGTTCCTAAACTGTTTTGCGAAGGTAAACAATCACTTTATTGTTAAAGGTTTTGAGCAAAAAGCTATGGGATAGGAGCCTTCCTCTCTTGGGACTACTTCCGAAGTGATCGAGCATCTTAATCCTATTAGAGGATCGCTTGACAAAAACATGACAGAAAGGGTATACAAGCAGATGACCGTGATTTCTTTTACTTGCAAAGTTCAATCCTCTGTTTGACTCTAGATATCTTTTATTAGTGCACCTTTTTGTGCCAAGTGTGCTGGTTTACCCGATGGTAAGTTAATTTTATGGCCAATAATTTAAGAAGGAAGCGCTAAGATACTCGTAGTTCGCTCGATAGATAGCGCTCAGAGTGTGTTGATTAAAGTATGATTCACGACCGTTACAAATATGTATTTACAGAATTATAACAATAAGAATCAGTAAGACTCCTTAAGTCAGAATTGGCCTCAAATGTCAGGATTTCCTGAAATATGTAGTCACTCAATAGGGTTATATGAAATTAAGAGTTGTACTTATGCGAGTACGTATAATAATTTGAATAAAAATAAAAAATAATAAAATCGTTTTATTTCGGACAACTATGAGATCCATAAATTGTTAGTAAAAGGTTTGCACTTAAAACACAAAAGTTAGTAACTTAAGAGGATTGTGAAGTGCTGATACGCGGCGCGAGTTTTGGAGGCAATTACCTACATTTCATACAATTATTTACATAAATATTATTTCGGGCGATAACGTACCCCCAAACATTTACGAAATGAGACAGTTTTAGTCTGATTAGATTCAATACACCTCAATCTAGGTACGTGCGGTTTTCTTTTTTAGTACTTCAGTTGAGCTTAAACATATAGATATTTAGATGCTGAAAATTTCTTTATACCTACAACATCTCTAAAAATTATGAAAATTAGATCATGTTTAAGGGGGAAAAACGTTTTCGCTTTTTGTATGAAAATTTTCAGCTTCACAATCCTCTAAAACTAAAGACGAAATAATGAGAAGACCACCCAAGAAATGGAAACTACGGTATAAGTCTTCTCACAAATTCCCTTAACAGATACTTCGCGAATTGGCGGTCGCGAATCAACATACAAACTGACCTCCAAATTGTAAATAACGTAAGAAAATTTGAGTTTCCCGGCCTACCCTAGCGCTTTCGCCTTAATAAACTGTAGGGCCACCGTCACGAGGAAGAAAAAGAAGAAGTTAGTGATCACCGCTACGGACCCTGGGGTTCCGGGAAATGTCAAAAATAAATAAATAAATAATTAGCGGCTTAAACGTTATTTTTCAGTCAATCAGCAAACCAGTTATGAAATAAATGTTAAATAATCGTACAAAAGCGAAATACCAAAGACACAATATCACGAAATATGAATTATCCTAAACTTTCAATTTGACAATTTGGTTCCATAATATTTCCCACTGGGGAGAAACGATATGGATGAAATAGCCGGAAATATCTAGTCAACTTATGTTGCCAATATGAATACCCCTAATATCATTAGACTTGACCCCTGCAATTAAACTGAATAGGGGTTTACCACAGTAGTTCAGTGAGGTCAGATAAGTTGAATTTAAACCTCGCGACCCAACGATCGCCAATCAACACGGGTTAATGCTTCTAAACAATAATTACAATTTAGATTTTAGATGGTTCAGTTTTATAGGGTCATTGGTCCTTCAAAGTCAGACGAACAATTCGGATTCGTTAGTCGGACGAAGACCAAGACAAGAGTGGCGCGAAAGGGAAGTACCTATGGCGTAAAACTCGAAGTAAAGGAAGGAGAAAATTTGAATTTGGGGATTTAAATAAGATAAGTCCGGGTTTGGATTGTGCCCGGAAATTGAAGACAAAATGCTACCAAGAGATTAGGTACGCCAAGCGGATGGGCAGCGAGGTCTTTCTGTTTTACTTTAAAAACTAAAACATGTCAAGAGCGAGTCGCGCTCAGGCACCGAGGGTTCCATACCATCATATATTTAAAAAAAGTGTGCTGTTTAGAGACAACGTTTTATTTTTTCCTGTAATCTTTACATAAACTTCTATCACGTAGAATAATTTCAGATTTTTCTCTATGTAAACATGGCAGGGCGGGAACGGTATTTTTTTTACGTTTCCCATCAAAAGTCGATAACTATGCGGCCTAAAAAAAAGAATAGATGTTTGAGAAAGTGCAAACGGCGCTATTTCATATGATACCTCACATTCCCTAGTAGCCACACTTCGAATTTTTAAGACCCCCTTTCAGCCCCTGTTGCAAAAAATATGTGATCTGTATTTTTATATCTTTCTTATTTGCAAAATAGTTGGGCAAACGTCATCTAAAACTATTTCAAAATTCAAGTTGATAGCATTAGTAGTTATTGAGATATCCAGCTGCAACGGACAGACTGAGTCGCACCATAAGTGGTCCTTTTTACCATTGGGGTACGGAACCCTAATAACTGCGATCACCAGTTTGATATTAATTGTCTATAAAACGTGGAGATTGCTACCTCTTCTTTGAACCTTTTTCATTATTATGACGATTGAGACCTTAACCTATTTTTTCTTTCAATTTCTATATCATCTGCCTAGCCTTTCGCCAACTATATCAGGGCCGGCTTCTAGCATTTTACATGGATCGACTGATCTAACCTCCGCAACCTAGTTGCTGAGTAACACGATACACCTTGGTAAGAGACTGGTTGTCAGGTCCTGAATATACGTACCTAACGACTGCCCAAGATCTATATGTCAGCTGGGACCTTTTTATACCTTAAGGCGAAAGCGTCAGGGTAGCTCGCGAAATTTAAATTTTCTTACTTTTTTTGCAATTTACAAGTCGATATTAGGTTAAATATATGTTGATTTGAATATGATTCACGACCGTAACAATCAGATCATGAATACAGTTCTCTAAGTTCATATAACTCTATTGAATGACTATTTCATGAAATCTTGACATTTGAGGTCTTTTCTAACTTATTCAGTTGTATTACTGATTCTAATGATTATTATTCTGTAAATATATGATTGTTACGGTCGCCAATTATATTTCAATCAATCAATCGTTTATTTTGTAAAACATAGGTTTGGTTAATGGTTGTATATTGTCTAAAACATGTGCACTATGTTTTGCCAATATATGGCGTACAAAATAATCATAATAATAATAATATCTAATAACCTGGGACATTGTTCACACACGGTTATCTGATCTGATCATAGACAAGCAATTGCAATTTAAGGTGGCATGTCAATAGATTACAAAAAAAAATATATAATTTTAAGTATGTCAATTAGTAATAGGTCAATTAGGTATACAGGTCATTACAATTTTAGTTAATAAACACATTCATACTTAATCAATAAATAAAATCATAAGCGTTTAATTAGCAAGTCGGAATCGTCATACCTCTGTTTATCAGCAGTAAACTCAGTGATGGAGTAGTAACATCTATCTACAAGGAATTTAAACAAAGACCTCTTAAAAGATCCCAGACACTCTATATTTCTAATAGCTGCTGGTATACTGTTATATATTTTTGGAGCCATACCTAACACACTTTTGCCGAAAAATGCTGTTTTTTTTTAATTTTATATTTGAATCATCATTAAACTTAATACTGACCTACAATTTGCAAAAAAAACGTAAGAATATTTGAATTTCGCCGGCCACCTTATTGCTTTCCCCTTAAAGATCTTTTCGAGGCCCTTTTGCGTCATTAGAATTTCTCTTTACCCATCGCACATTAGAGGTAGGTACAAAAATACCTACTTAACCATTATCTAAATGAAAGTAACCCCAACGAGTTATTGTCCTTTATCAATTCGGCTCACCTTGCCCAGATCATAGACCACTTATACCCAAAATCATGCGCGGAAATACGCGTTCAAAAGCTTATAAATTACAATTCTAAGAATTTCTCTTTACAGTTGTTTACTTGGGTAAACCTACACCTTTGACCGAAGACATTTGACCTTACAGCCTCCGGTCCTTTCAAAACAAAATAATGTAATTTACCTCATTTATCGGTCAATATTACCAGGGTGTTGAGCCTAAGTAAATATAGAAATTGTGGTCAAGAGTATAAACATCATTGCTGGGGGTTGAAACCGGGGGTACAGGGGTCTTCACTCCAAATGGTAAATGACATCATTATTGGCGAAGTATTTTTTTTTTTTTTGATATGTAAGATCTTTTCTCTCGGTTTCCTGCAATCTATAGGAGCGATTTCGTGAAAGGGACGGAAGTGTGTAACAGGAAGCTGGGGAAGCGCCCGCTATTTGAGTTGACCAATGAGCGCGCGCTTTGGTAGACTTAGCCGTCAGATGCATGACACATCTTATGCGACTACTGTAAGGCTCACTCGTTTTTTTTTTCTGAACGTGAATTTTCTCGAAAACCATCCTAAGTTTCAAATCTCGAAAGTACCAGAAAAGCACAAATATCTAAGCAAATTCAGGATGAGGCCGACCTAACATAGTTGGCTAGGTAGACTATGATCTAAGCAAAGAAAGCAGTAGAATAAAATATGCGTGATAGATGACAGAGAATGGGAGAAAAACACGGATTGCGACGACCCCAAGTATCGTGGGACAAGGGCAGGAAGATGATCAAAATCAAAATATTACCACCGGTAGAGGCGTAGCTGTCGCTTTATTTTTGTTGTGCATCGGTTTTTAAAACCTAAATAGCCAAGTAAATACGACCATCTTGGACGTAGCGCTCGCCGCCCGCTATTGCGGCACCGCAAATATCGACTGACATAATTATTAAATGTTGACGTTTAAGCGATTTATGGTCAATTTTACTTGGCCTTTTCATAAAACACAACCTTTTACTTTACTTTAAATAGAGGGGGTATAACGCTTTTTCGTTACACGATGAATTCTACCAGTTTACTCCTACTGCAAGCCGCGTTAAAGAACTTCACTCCAATACTTTGCAAGTTTTGAGTTTGATATTAAGCGGGAAATATACACTCTGGGCCGCTACTCAGAATTTATTTAGGTATGAAAAAACACAATAACACTTTGGCAGACTTGGTAATTGAACCGAAGACCTACACTTTGATCGGAGGTCTGTGGAGAAGGGGTGTGGTATAAAACAATTCAAACGGAACCATGGAAATCGCCATGGTTCGATTCATGTTTTTTGGGCAGAACTGAAATTGTGACGGCTCTCAGACTTCGTTCTGGACATATCCCCTTAAATAAGTTCGCATATTTAATGATAAAAGTTCCTACCCCCAACTGCACAGAATGTGGGAAAGTGGAAGACGTTCTTCACATCATGATGGAATGTGTCCGGAACGAAGATCTCAGAGCTGAGTTATTAATACACTTTGGTGTCGATGTTAAAGAGGTGGGAAGATGCAATAACATTCTAGCATTCCCCTTGCCTGAAACAGCGAGGCTATTGTATAAACTTGTCCGGATAGGTATACGTAGAAGATAGTTACTCATGTATAAGAACTGTATTATATTTATATATTGGTGTATTATATTATAAGAAAGTCTTACGGAGCGACTTAGTCTTGTTGACCAAGCTCCTTAAATAAAGATTAAAAAAAAAAAAAGAACCGAAGACCTCACGCTCAGCCGATCATTAGACCAACGGTGTAATTGTGTAACACACGAGCACTCACAATCCAAATGCCATACATTTTATATTCATTGATGAGCAAACAAATTTTTCGAGCATAATACCTATGGAGTAAATAACACACAGCAATAGCTCTGCTTATATTTTGGATTTCAACATAACAAATCATAACATCACGCCTGTAATTATATACCCGAAGGGTGACACTGTTTATTCACCGCACCGGGAGTGGGACGTCAACGAGAAAACAGACTGATGAAGGCGCCGAAGTAGTGACAGTACATATACTTGGGCCGAATAATCTCGTTTCTCCTCGACGTCTCGGTCCCGGTGCGGTCGACCAACAGTCTAAGGCAGAAGTGTACCTACCTACCTGTAGATAGTAGGTTCAACCACGTAATAGGGCACAAACATATTGCCATCAACCAGGCAATATTTTTTTTTTAATACAAATATTAACCAGGATGAAAAGTAAGTTATGCCCTCCTGCAGGTCCCAGGCTACATATCCTATCCTAGGCTTGGCTTTGACGGGGTCGCCACAGTCCGATGGCGACGCGGTGGGGCCACAGGAGAGGAGGAGTGTCGATATTTCGTTGGCCGAAAAATGGCAGTCCGGCCACTGACCGGTCAGGTCAATGACCCCGTGACCCTTGGTCCCAACCAAGGGTGCCTAGATACGAGGTCGTCTAGCGCCCTTATGCTGGTTTGGTCCCTGGGATGGTCACGGCTTGAAATGTGTTCTGCGGTGCGTCAGTGATGGGGGTACTCCACAGAGGAAAGTCCGGTGACTGACGGCTGCGGCGGGTTCGCGGTGAGTGGTAACGTGTGTCCGTGTTCCCGCCACAAGCGGCAGAGGAGGACACCGTGAAGTTTTAGTGCGTTGGTCGAGCCATTTTCGAGTAAGGCAAGGGTAGTCTGGCACAAGTCTGTCTAATTCAGACACCAGGGTGTCAGATTAGTGGATTTGGATTAGTGGAGTCAACTGCCTAGCCTTTTCCCAAATATGTTGAGGTCGGCTTCCAGTCTAACCGGATGCAGCTGAATACCAGTATTTTACATGGAGCAACTGCCTATCTGACCTCTATAACCCAGTTACTGGGTAATACGATGTTACTGAGTAATACGATACCCCTTGGTAAGACTGATTGTCAAACTTTCGGCCTTCTGACGACCCGTAACGACTGTCATAGATCCATGGATGGCTGATGATGGATCGTGCTGTCCAAGGCACGGAGGGGTCTTGGTATGTAAAGATGATCACCCATCCACGGACCAACCGCGGAAAGTGTAGCTTAACCTGATCGATCGACCCGTGTGGCTGTTATTACTTAGCCACTAGGAGAACCTTTAAAATTTCCACCTCCTCGCCCAAGGTCTTATGTTTTCTCTTATTACTTGTACTAGTAGAAACCATAATGACAGATTAAGCGTATGAAACTGAATTATCAGTGAAAATCAATCTTTTATCAATCTGGTGTTTACGGTTTTGGCGCGCACTCGCGTTATCGCCCACAAGGAAACTGAACGAGCAATACAAATCCTCCCAGCACTGTATATTTTTGAAAATTGTATTTTTGTGTACCAAAATGCATGCATGAATTTCAGCTGCATAATGATGTTGTATTGTATCCAGACCTAGCCGCAAAGTACACATGCTTCGTGTACCTAGACGAAATAATAAACTATTTTCAAATAATGTATTTCAAAATAGATCAGATTGTTTTAAAACACTTAACTTTAGGACATTTAAATGCAAATTATTCAATTATCTCTTATGAATGAAACTCGACAAATGATTTTATGAATGAAAAGTTGACGTAAATATTAGGAAATAATTATACCCTCTTCTTACCTTTGACTTAATTTAGTCTTTTTGACATCTCCACAATTTATATTTAATTTTGACTAATTTGCAATTTGAATGATATACTAATTCATTTAATTCAATGTTATATCTGCTTATTACACTAACCACAACCCTGATAAAGTATTTGTACGCCGGAAACGGCAGAATATTATGAACTTTTAAAAGTATTTAACAACTCTGTAACAGTATTCTTACAAATAAATGAACTATTACTATTAAAAAATGTGAACTAAAACTGTGTCGGATCACTTACTGGACGTGCCGGTGTATTGAATTGTCGGGTCACCGAGATCGTAGATAAACTGCAAAGATTTACCTACCTATAAATACCTATTTCATTAACGACAACATTCTACTCAGAACTGTTGAACTCAAAAGTGCTTCAGTGTACTCTAACTGAACTCTCTTTCCAGGTATCGGGCGTCAATAGTAACTGACAAAGTGACTCGTATATTGCTGCAAAACCGCAACTTAGTTTATGTATGGTTTGATTTCGAGAAACTAGGTAGGTCAGTACAAGTAGGTATCCTACTAAGAATATGCTAGCAGTTGTATTTAATAATAATAATAATATTTATTCAAAATTACAAGCCATAAAAATTGTACAGTTTTGCTTAAGTATTAATTATAATCCTAAGACTTACGTGCCTGAACTAGGTTTTAATCCTGTGTTTCAGGCGAAAAGAGCTCATAAAGTGTTATAAAATTAATAAATAATCAAAGACGAAGAAAGTTGACAAAAGACAAATAAATTATATGTTGAGTAGCTTACCTCTTAGTTTCTAAATTTGATAAATACTTATCGTAGATGAGTATATATGTATTTACTTTAACACAGTTAATAAATTCTCTGTATCTTCGTAAGACTTACCTTGGAGAACCTGCTTGACAATTCTTTTACAATTTGTGTAGTTCAGGGAGTAAATATTTGCTTTCGAGTTTAGAGGAGAGGACCGAGGTACAGGTAAAATTTGAATGTAAAAGCATGGTTTGTTGTATTTGTTTACCAGTACGTACTTATTACTTTCACAATACCATTTACTTACTAAGAGAAAATACAACCAATAGTTAGCACCGCAAATACTTAGATGATTGATACAGTTTCAAAAGTAAACTATGCCTAAACTAACTACATAATACCACCGACCATTAAACAAAATAATCGCTTTTAAAATGCTCAACGTTCTTCGCATCCTAAACACTATTTAAGCCAGCATAAAATGGAACACAATTGGGTACAAGCAAGCAATATGTACGACCTATGTTTGCTCATTTGCAACGATGAAGACTCTGCGTTAGTTCCGCAAGTGAATTTGGATCCGAGCCACTGTACGAATGTGTACATACTAAACTTCAATTTAGACTAAAACTGTAAAGCCGCGGTCCCACGGTCCGTTAACTGATAGGCCGCTCCAGGCGTTGCTACGCCTGTCACGACCCTTGACGAGCATTCCCACGGGCGTGTGTTGGCCTGGTGAGGCCTGCTTGCCGCTATTCCAATATGTTAAGTGATACGGAGGGCTTGGCTACGTGTGCAGCCACTGTGGTTTTATTCAGTGGGCAATATTTGATAAACAAAACAAAAAGAAACGCGCCCGTATAGGCTGTGACAGGCGCCACCGCGCCGCGCCACGCCGCGCCTTTGAAGTTACCCGACTCCAGACGGATCGGACGGGCAATGACAGGCCACCGCAGGCTTCATCGGATGCGACGGTTCCCACGGCCTGACGGCTTGGCCTGGCGCGATCTGGCCTTTGAAATCGGGCCGTGAGACCGCAGCATTATGCGTTCCACTTTCACGTACTTAGTTTAAGCTTGACGGCGCAGCAAGTGGCGCCGCTTTGTAACGAAGTTACCGGAATCACCAAAGTTGGATAAGAGTGACACTGGCTGGTGACAGTCACTCTAGCAGAGCGTCGCATCTATGGTTGCGTGTCGGCTGTCCTCTGATGACAGAGATGATGTAAAGGGAGCCCTAGGAGCAAAGAGTATAATAATAAATAGGGAGCCTAGGAGTAATAGTGTTCTGTGGGGGAGCCGCTGTTGTTCTATGATGAACTGCTATATTCCAGCACAACCATGATGATATTGAAGCTGCCGAACTACTAATACAACTAATTTATTTGACTCTGTCATCTGTATACAATCTTGGTATTGTTGTTAATTACTCGATATAGCTGAGCGTAATATTTAATAGATTGATTGATTGATTTTTTTTTAACCGCGATCGCCAAGAATTGCACAATACATTACATGCATGGACGAACAAAAAAAATAAATCGGACGGTAGGGAATAGAATAATCCCTCGGTCCCGCTCCGCTAAAACAAAACTGAGTCCCGTTTATGTGTGAATACTTAAGTGTGTGTTTACGTATGCACGCGTAATGGCCGGCTATTGTGTGCGTGCCGCGTACTGGCCGACTCTCAGTGACACAGTTTTTTGTTAGTGAGAATCTGCCCGACTTTTTTTGTTCATCCATGATTGCATATTATGTAACCGCATCATTGGGGAGTTAAAAAAGTAAAAACCGACTTCAAAAACCTAAAATGAATAAAGTAACTTTATGGATGGACTGTGTGAAAGATGATATGGCCAGAAAGGGAGTGACTACCGAGATGACGACTAATAGAGAAGTATGGAAGAAAAAGACATGTTGCGCCGACCCCAAATAAATTGGGACAAGGGCAGAAGAATGATGAACTTTCACAAAAGACTTAACAGCTTCTGAAGTCGGTGCCAAGCTAAGGTACATTGATATTGAAGAATTGAAAACACCGACTTCAAAAGCTGTTGTCTTTTATGAAACTTATTTTATTCGTTTTAGGTTTTTAAAGTCGGTTTTTACTTTTTTAAAGTAAATTATTTTTCTATTTTTAGTTGAATACATTACAATTACATAAGCCCAAGACAAACGAAAAGAAGAATCATCAAAATCCGCTTACAATTTTATTTCGCATTTCTAAGCGGATTTTGATACAGTTTATTTATGCATATAACTTCGGTCATAAGAATAATTACCTAATGTATTATAGTTATGCTAAAACCTTTCTGAAAGTATGTAGTTTACGTTTGTGAAAGAATCATCAAAATTGGTTCATGAATTTTTGAGAAAATCGCGGACATACAAACATATATACACATACATACGTGTCGAATAGAAAACCTCCTTTTTTGAAGTCGGTTAAAAATATCAAGTTTAAGGCGGTTCCCTGACCAAACGACATTGAGCATTCGGTCCTTCAATGTCCCGCCAGGTCTCGCCGCTCAGGCTCGATCTGCCCCTTGTCCCACTCCCTGCGCACGCCCATATATTATAGAATTCAAAATATTTTTGGTAAGTATAGCTAATTTTTAAAAAAATTGGGATCTTTTGAAATAAAATAAAACGAGAATTATTCAGATTTTTAAATTATCTATCCATTAGTGATATACTGAAATAAATATGTAGAACGTCACCTTTAGCAAAAGATGCATGCAATCAATAATAGCGTCTGAATAATGCACTATCGCAAGGTTTTGCTCGTGTACCGCCTAGCAGTGTATTGTGTTCACCAACATTCTAACAGTGGTTTGAATGTTGGTTAGGTATTTAAACAGTTGTTTTATGTCAAATTTGTAAGGAAGTTTGAAATAAACCAACTGTTTAAATGCCTAACCAGCGGTTTGAATGTTAGTAAACACAGCCCTAAGTGGAAATATTCAGAATTACTAGAAATATTGAAAAAGATATGTATACTTTAGGTGTTGGTTTCAAATTTATTTTTCGAAATAATAAAATTTTGAAATTACTGGTTTATAACACAGCCAAATGCCTAATAGTCCTTATTTCATGGAAGTAAGACTCTCATTCATAATGGCAAAACCGCCGATTGTGCCGTTATGAATTTGAGTCTTACTGACCATGAAATAAGGACTATTTTGCATTTGGCTGTGTTATAAACCAGTAATTTCAAAATGTTGGTTTGTGCGGGTATCCATGCAAAGCAGCGAGATGTGTTTAAATGATTGTAAACTAAATTGTGAAAGCCGTTCAATTACGATAAATTAATTATTGTCAATTTAGAGTGCTTTTTAGGGTTCCGTACCCAAAGGGTACAACGGGACACTATTACTAAGACTCCGCTGTCCGTCTGTCATCAGGGTGTATCTCATGAACTGTGATAGTTAGACAGTTTTCACAGATGATGTATTTCTGTTGCCGCTATTAGATACAACAAATACTAAAAAACAGAATAAAATAAATATTTAAGGGGGCTCCCATACAACAAACGTGATTGTTTTGCCGTTTTTATAGATAATGGTACGGAACCCTTCGTGCGCGAGTCCGACTCGCACTTGGCCGGTTTTTTCTGTAATGTACCTAGTTAAGCACACACCTACCTATCTACAGCAAGATAACATCTTCTTGTAATTTTTAGTTTAATAAAAGATTATATATATATATAGTACATAGTTTTATTTACAACAGACCATTCACTATTTAACATTTCTGTGCATTTTAGGCTTGTTTGTTGATAGAGAATTAGAATTTAATTTGTAAACAGTATTTATAATCATTTTATAAATAAAATTGTTGTTTTGTGGTCAATTCAAAGGTAAAAACAAAACAAACCTTGTTTTGTCAGCATTTTCGGTGCTTTTATTTAATTAATTAATTTGAATATTCTGTGCGAATATCTTGATATTGTTGGTAGTAATAGTCAATTTATTATTTTAGCATTGTTAGGTAAATTTTAAATACGGTACTTAATGAGGTAATGGAAAAAAACATTAATAAAAAGTTAGCAGGACTTTAATAAGTTTTAATGTTTTATGCTGACTGTACAAAATACATTTTAGCAAAAGTTTCAACATACCTAAGTACTTACTAATTTATAATATCCTGTTATTTAAAAAAAACATTATTTTTACAAACATGTTTATATGAACTAACCAAATGCAATGCTTCTTAAAAAAAAATAGTAATAATAATCATTACTTACTGAAATTATTAATTAAGAAATAAAATAAAATATTTGTACTTTTTTGTTCTAAAAAAGTTAAAATTAAAATATTGTACTGCCTTAGAACAAAAGTATAATTTAAAAACAACATAGTATCAATTCATACTAAACATTAGTAAATTTAAACCACTTTACCAGGAAACTCAGAACTCCCGTTCATAATCCTTACAATTTTTCCTTGTTGGTCTCGTGGTATGCCATGCTTAACAAGCATATGCCGTCTCACAGTCTCCGTCTTAGTATAAGTCACACTACACATACTGCACGCATACATATACATCCTCTCATGAACATTATTACAGTGCGCAAGCATGTCACCGTGCCGATAGAACTTTCTAGGGCAGTGCGTACATTGATACTGTTTTTCCATATGACAAACTAAATGATTCCTCCATATAGCTCTTCGGCGGAATGTTAAACCACATTTTTCACATGTGAATGGTCTTTCACCAGTATGTAGCCTTAAATGTTCAATTAAGTCTAGTTTCCTGGGAGCTTTATAAGGGCAATGATCACATTGTAGGTATGGACCAACTCCATGACGAGCTATTTGATGCATACGCATTTCTGCGAGTACAGGAAAGCCTTTTCCACACTGGTCACAGATAAATTTGCAGTTGTTGTGCCGTTGCATGTGATGGTCGTACGTTAAACGGTTAGCAAGGGTTTTGAGGCATATCTTGCACTTAAGGTTGCGTTCCTGGACTGTTACAGGTCTATATCTGTGTTCCCTTTTTACTTTGCTTTTTGTGTGTTGCACTTGACTAAATTTTGGATCTTTATGAATTAGACTTTGCATAGTCTCCAAAATATAATCGACTTTGTTTGAATAATCAAGTTGTTGATTGTTTGAGTTACTTTTAAAATCTTCCTCTATGAAATGATCAAAATCGTAGATTCTATCACCCAAATCTATTTCTACCTCGACTTTTTCAATGGTTGGTTTTTGGTCACTTTTATGTATGAAATGAGTCTTCCTCACAGAGTTTTTGTGCTTACTATTTTGTCTAGGTTTCGGATTACTATTTGGTGGGAAATGCTGGTTAAACATCACATAATCACACACAATTTCTTCTAAATTTCGATCTGCAGAATCACTGTTAACGTTTTTATTTACGAGTCGTTTCAACTCTTTGTCCGTCGATTCACACTTTAATTTGAAGTAAATAGTTTGTTTTAATAAATGAATACACTTTCGGCAAACCATAGTCGGCAGCTTATCGTCTTTTAGCAACAAAACATCAGTTACTATTGTTATTGCTTTGCCGTAACAACTGAGGCCGTCGTCACTTGAATGATCAAACAATCTAAACATTTTAACGCCATTGTTCCGAGTCAAGCACAACCGGCATATAGTTTTGTACATATTTTCGTAACCATCCATTATATAGCGAGGAAATTTTCACAATAATTCACTCCGTTTTCGAATTTTGTTTTGTTTTGACACAGACTGGGACTTTTGGGCGGTTTGGCTATGACAAATTGACAAGTCAACTGTCAAAGTCAAAGTTGATGTTTGCGTTTCGTTTTACATAATTTTCACAGCACCAAACAGTATTCTTATTGAATGATTTAATTTTTATATGAATACTAGCTTTTGCCAGCGGCTTCGCCCGCGTGGAGTTTGGACATTAACCTACGGAAACGTACTACTGGGATAAAAAGTAGCCCATGTGCTATTCCCGAAAATAATCTATCTTTATGCCAAACATCCTGATCTGTTCAGCTGTTCTGGTGTGATTGAGTAACAAATATCCATCCATCCATCCAACCATGCATCCAAACTTTCGCATTTATAATATAGTACGATTATTTTAACGAAAAGGTACTTACTAAACTCATAGGTATTGACTTGATTGCGTCAAAACTTTTTTTAAAGTTAATCTTCTACAAATTCGATAGGTAACTTGTACAAGTCAGTCCAATCAGGCCAAATAACTATTACCAGCTGGGATAAACGTTAAAAAGGACCACTTTACCGTCACTAGAAACTAAACTGATCCATGCAGTAGGTAGCTATGTATAAGCACCTATAGTTTCTACTTACTGAATAGGTAGGTACCTACAGCATTATAATCCCTTACAAATTAACACATAGATCTGCGAAACACAGTCGTAAAATTCCACTACGTATTTCATCTTATTTGTGGCCTAAATAAGTCTTAATAGTGTTTACATTACAGCGTTCCGCGGGTGGCAATAGAATGCTTCAAGCCGTGGCGTGGCTTCTAAAGTGGCGAGGCCAAGAAATAGCAATTTAATTTTGGCCTTAAAGATGTTTTTAGGTTTGTGAATCTGTGGTAAGCTGAATTGGAGGGATAAGTTTTTGTTTTGTTACTTAGGTACGATTTTTAGAAAACCCGTTATTGTCCGTCCGTCCGTCACGCACCCACGTAGGTACGTATAGGTAGTGTTCCAGAAACATCGGCAGTGTTCTGTGAACCCACATACTGGCGGGTAGCGGTATCTTTTATAAACCAACAAAAAGCTTTATTTGTATAAAAGGTTAGGTATAAAAGGTTAGGTATAAAAGGTTAGGTTATTAATTTAAGGCAAAAATCCCTCGTCTGGCTTATAATGAACTTTTGTTTAAACCAAAATTGTATCACTAAAACCAACTACACCACATACAAAATGTCCTATTCTCAGTAAGTGGCCCAGCCACCTGACCGTGTTTTATAGAACACAATTTGAGGCCTCACCGCCTCTTTCGAGGCCACGGTCTGGTGCCTAATAGCGATGTACGATAAATGCTCTCTCCTACTATAAAATGCCGCAGCGCCATATCGTTCTAGTGCGAATGGGTTTTACTTTTACTGTGGGGATGATAATGAGATGTTGTGTTGTGTGGTAGACAAAGTTTTAAAGACGATACGGATCGCTGAAGATGGATAGTGCCAGTTAATAATATCGTAACTATAAAAAACCAGCCAATTGTGTGCGGACCACGCACAATGAAGGGTTGTCGTAGTCGGGATGAATTTATCCCAAGAACAAAGTTAACGTTGTAGTTGAAAAACATGTTCTCCTATACATTCCAATTGCAAATATAAGTTTGTACGCACAATAAATATTGTGAGATTTACCATGCTATTTTAAGACCATAGACTTCTTATAAGTTTTCCTGTAATATATATAGGTATAGAACTGTATTCTGCATTTCTTTTTTTTCAAAATTTTAGTCTCAGTAGTTTTGGAGATAAGGAGGGCAATGGTAATTTTTCGTCTATTTTCTTAAATAACTTTCAAACAGTTTATTTTAAAATTATAAAAAAAAATATATAATATTTTAGACCCTCACAGTAGGCCCTTTCACACACACACAGTTATACAGATAGGTCGCACGGTACAGTTTTCAATTTTTTTTTTCTTATTTGTCCCAAAAATTGACCCCCATATACTAAATAGATTTATTTACGTTACACGTCCGTGTTTGGATCACAGAGATACATAGCGTGTACGTGTACCAAACAACTTAATCGGTTCATTAGATTTGGAGCAAATTGCCTGTGACAGACGGACAGACAGACAGACACACGAGTGATCTTAGAAGGATTCCGTTTTTTTTTCTTTTTGAGGTACGGAACCCTAAAAACAACAAGTAACATCTTGCTTATATTCCCCGAGGGGTCAGGCAGAGGTGTATGTACACCCACATTTCGCGTTATGTTTCAGTCCCATGTTACAGGCGGGATTATTCCAATCTGTCACCCTGCTTTGTCCCCTTAGGGGGACAGATCGGAATTTTTTTTTTTTTGATTGAAAGTATTTTTCACTGTAGTATTTTTTTTTTTGGAAGTTGTTTTTTTTGTATTTTTTTTTAAATTTTTCACTTTTTAGTGGGTCAGCTTGTAATTCATCTAAGTAACAATAGTCTTACGTCAACTGCTCATCACCTTTTTACTAAATATTTCTTTTCCCGATGCAGAGACGTTAATTGTTGAGGAGTTCGCCTGGTAAGTACTAGGAGTACTGGAGCTGAGCTGGTAGTGGTGAAGTCACCATGAGCTCCACTTTACAATAAGCATTGTGACTAACATAAACTTCTTAGCAACTATTATTAAAGTACCTAAACGAATCGCAACCCGTGAAATACTTATTACTGAGTAGGAATTACTCATCTGTGTGGCCACCTTTATCATCAGTTCCAGTTCACTAAATGGAGCTTTTCGAGAGCAAATGCACGAATTACTATAAAAAAATACCCAAATCGCTATAGATGTGCCTATAATATTTGAAGAGTTCCATCGATTTCTCCAGGATCCCATCATCAGATCCTGGCTTGATGACAATTGGGCCAACTAAACCCTTTCAAACAAATAAAGAATTTTCCAAATCTGTCCAGCCGTCTTCGAGTAATCGGCGAACATACATAAAAAAAAAAGATTCCGAAAATTATTTCATTTATCGAAATACTTGGTAAATTACAAAGTACTAACGAATATAAACCGCGGCAAATCTACGAGATTTGCAATATCGCAATGTAGTCCACTCAAAGGAGTTGTAGAGTGCGTGAGCCTTTTTTTTTTGGATGGTAAATCATCTAATAACTTCTCCCGCTCTAGGCGGAGCGGGAGGGCGTGTCAGACT
Organism: Dicycla oo; assembly: GCA_948252095.1. Taxonomy (NCBI): domain Eukaryota; kingdom Metazoa; phylum Arthropoda; class Insecta; order Lepidoptera; family Noctuidae; genus Dicycla; species Dicycla oo. The sequence goes on from OX411733.1 coordinate 21,421,248, forward strand.
TCTACTGACTAAAACCCACCCGTGTTCGTTCAGTTGCCTGTGCCAGGGCCACGGTAACTCTTCGAACAACCCGCGACCCTAGCGGGAGAGTGCGTGAGCCTGAGGTCCTAAGCGATTCCTTCAGAAACTTGTTCAGGGTCAGGGTGCTAATAGAATAGAATAGAATACTTTTATTTCAGACAGAGTCCATAGGGTTAGTAATAATTTTACTTAACATCTAGTCTTAGTAAGTACAGACACAGAACATAAATGCACAATTAAAATTAAAATTCAGCGTGGAGCTGCATCCACCGCCGCAACACCGGATAATCCCACCGATCGGTGAATAGCTAAAGGGAAGAAAGAAGTCCAGAGAGAGATGGGAGGTAGGGAAGAAGGGTGTCTAGGAGGCGAGCCGGAGTGGGGGGGCAAAGTTTCCACTTTTGAGTTTTTCACTAATATCTCAAAAATGTTGCATCTTATGAAAACATTTTTTCTACCAAATGAAAGCTCACCAAATTTTCTAAAACATTTTTCGAATTTTTTAACCATTTTTGAGCTTCATGCTCCAGAAAAGTGAAAATTTTCAAAAAACTCGCCTCCTAAACATCAGGAATTTTAGTATGTTCACTCCCTAAGCACTCTGAACAAGTTTCTGAAGGAATTCGCTTAGGTCCTCACGCACTCTACACACCCTTTTCGGCCATTCGTTGACTGGACTAATGCACAATATTTATTTTTTTAGAAAATATTTTTTCCCTTGCTGGACACTAATCCGACTTGACATAGAGGCGTACCACACTAGACTGAGCGACTTTTGCTTAGTAGGACAAATATATCGAATTACGATTTTGTTCGCTATGTCCCCTCTATTGTTAAGTAAATAATTTAATGTCTTTGGAAAACACAATAACACATTGCCCGACCTGCGAATTGAACCCAGGACCTCATGCTCAGCAGTAGCGCTTGCGACCAGTAGACCAACGAGGCAGTTAAGAGGACGGTCGCATTTGGTCACCTCTCTCGCTCACACGGGACCACATTTTTAAGAATGAAAAGATGATTTTTGAAAAATGTAATCAATTTGCGAACTAAAACAAATAATATAAATTTAATAGGTAATTATTAAAAACACATTACTATTGTGTTATCTAATAAACTCGGCTCAATAAGTATTGTGATCTATTTTTGAGATGATTTAAATAAATGCCACAATAAAAGTAATTGAGGGGCCTGTGGCTAAGTAATAACAGTCGATTGATCAGTTTAAGCTGCCCTTGCCGCGGTTGTTCCGTGGATGGATGATCTTTACTTAAGGCCCCACCGTGCCTCGGAAAGCTCGTTAAGCCGTTGGTCCCGGCTGTCATTCGTGGATCTTTGACAGTCGTTACGGGTCGTCAAATAAGGGGTATCGTATTATTATCAGTCACTGGGTTGTGGAGGTCAGATAGGCAGTCGCTCCTTCCTCCTGGTATTCAGCTGCATCCAGTTAGACTGGAAGTCGACCCCAGCATAGTTGGGAAAAGGCTAGGCAGATGATGGCTTTATTATTCCATTACTATATCATATTATTTCATGACAGGCCAGTTGGCGTGGTTGGTTAAGATATCACAGATCATGCCGCAGGTCGTGGGTTGCATTCCCATCCAGGACAAACATTTGTGTGCATGAACATGTCTGTTTATTCTGAGTCTGGGTGTAATTATCTATATAAGTATATATTTAAAAAAAAAGTAGTATATGTATATCTCAGTTATCGGGTTTCCATAGTACAAGCTCTGCTTAGTTTGGGATCAGATGACCCTGTGTGAAATGTCCCAGGATATTATTATTATATTATATTATTATTAGTTCGCCGATTGATTACATTTTTCAAAAAAACATGTTTTCATTTATCATTCTTAATTTGGTCCCGTGTGAGCGAGAGAGGTGACAAAATGCTACAGCCCTCTTAAAAAATAACACTTCTTAAATAACCTTTGAACAATTTCTGGAAACATTTTAGTTTCTGAACTTATCTTAGTACTTTTTAATAGGTAGGTACATTTTTGTTATTGGTTTTAAACCGTCTTAATTCAAGAAATAAATAAATTAATTTCTCCAATCAATTGCTAGAAGGTGATAGCTTAACAAGACAAACTGAAAATTTTGCGGCACTGAAAACTAAAACATTTTGGCCATTTTTGGTGTTAAAAATCGTCATCAACAGGAGTTGCCAAAACGTGTCAAGAAGTCGGATGATTTGTGAATTTGTCACACGATTTTGGACCATGTGCAGTACAACTAACACGGCACATTGAGTTGCACTGTGTTTAAAATAAGCTGCCCTGCAAACGGTTTTAGTACGGGCTCAAGATTCAATGTTTGACCGTGACCCTTGCCTGATGGTCGGACCCACTTTGTTTTGCATGATGACAAAATATTTTTATAGAAATCAATGATATTATAAGTAAAAAGACGTAGATAGGTTATACACGCTTCGCAAGTGGCACGTCAAAATGTGGCTAATTAGCCACATTTTCGTCGTCTTGTCTCTTTTTCGCTCCCGACAATTACGATATGCCGTCCTACTTCCACGTGTCACCTAAAATTTCGACATTGTGCCGTTTTAGAACATCGGATGTTAGGTAGGTAGCCTATCTACGTCTTTTTATAATATCATTGATAGAAACTAATAAAAAGTTTGCATGATAATATCAATTAAAAGATCTACAAACGCTAAGCATAGAGGCAGGCTATACTCTTCGGTGTGACGAGATCGTGACGTAAACCTGTATGACCTTCAACGGATATCTTGCGGATATTCTGACTATAAGGTACGCCACCCTGGTTGATACACTTTCGATCATCACGACGTTGCTCGTAAGGCACTTATGGACAATACACCCGACACCGCCTTGGGTCTCTTGATTACTTTCCCGGAAATAGAGCAAGTTCCCGGATTTGAGGATTATCGAGTCCTCCCCCACTCTTCGGACTTCAGATAACCCTACCCCATCGTAGCCTGTTCAATTCTTCCTCAAGTTCGGTGATCTTCTCGTCGGTCCTGAGTGTACATGTGTTATGTTGGCAGGTCCAGTTTTCGGTGTTTGAGGTAGCCGGATATCTTCCGGGGATATAAGCTGGAGGAGTAATATCTTGCAAAGGTCGAGCATAGCTCAGAAACCATAACATGAGAACAGCACCCAATTTATATTAACGACCTTCCACTCCAAATAGACCATCCAATCATATTGTTTGCTGACGACAGTACAGCAATAGTTAAATGCACAAGTAAAGAAAACTATGAAAATGATATTAACAACACTCTTAGATCTATAGTGAATTGGCTTAATTACAATAATTTAAAAATAAATATTCAAAAAACTAATATCATGCAGTTTTACCAACGAAATAACCCCGAAGACTTAAACGTCAATTATGATGGTCATAAGATCCAAAATGTTAAGGTAGCAAAATTTTTAGGGATATTAATTGACGATCAATTAACGTGGAAACCTCAAGCTGAATATATTTGTAAAAAGCTAAGTACTTTCGCCTACATGTTATACAACCTATCTAAAAAAGTCAATATCAATACAGTCCTTCTCGCTTACCATGGCCTCGTAATATCAACGTTGAGGTATGGCATCATATTCTGGGGTAATAGTAGTGAAAGAGAAAACATTTTCAAAGCCCAAAAACGATGCGTTAGGTCAATCTTTAACTTACAGGTTACAGACAGCTGTGTTCCTAATTTCAAATTACATAAATTACTAACCTTCCCATGTCTGTACATCCTAGAAATAGCCATTTTTGTAAAAACTAACCAGCATCTGTTTCCATCGTTATGTGAGATACGAAAGAGGACAAATTGTATGAGATCTCAGTATCAAAATCTGTTACACACAGGTAGCTATAAAACCACACTTTTAAAGAAAAGCGTCATGTGTATGGCACCAAAGGTGTACAATAAGTTACCTAAAGTTATTAAAGATCAACCATTTAGAATGTTCAAAAAACGTCTTACCGAGTTATTGTTGCAAAAATGTTACTATTCTATATCCGATTTTTTGAATGATGCTTTGTAATAGTGTAAAGGAACATTCGCTGGTGAGCTATAATGTTTTATGTATGTACCCCGATGTCGTCTATCCATAAATGTTTGTATGCCGAAAGGCAGAATGTATAAGGACTCTTGAACATTGTTAACATCTTATTGTAATACCTACATTCTAAACAAATAAAAAATTCTTATTCTTATTCTTATTCTTATTCCCAATTGTTATTTTGCTTATGACGAATATGACACACGTACGATAGATAGTACTGAGCGATTGCTTCTCGTGCTGCCTGATAATGATTTATCTATGACAATGTGTACCTATATGATTTATCTATGACAATGCATGAATTGCAAAATACTTATTATTAGTTACGTGGTGTTTTTTTTTATTAATATAATAGGATATGTAGGTATGCACAACAATATATTTCTAATAATTTACTTTACACCTAACATAGGCATAAAAAAAGAAAAAAAATGGCATAAAACCATTTCATTTAATAGAAAAAAGACAGAATTTTGAATTTAAGTAAAACCAACCAATGGTTTCATAATATTCCAGCTTTGGTGTCATAATAAGAAATGCTTAGGTGCGCAAATTTTAACAGAATACAGCATTTTTTTTTGTTTGGCATTTTCACATATGGACCAAATATGTATGAAACGTGTCTTTTAAAGCGAAAGCGTCAGGTTATCCCGCGAAATTCAAAATTTCTTAATTTTTTGCAATTTGCAAGTCAGTATTAGGTTGTACTTTGATCGAAATGTAATTCGCGGCCGTAACACGTATGTATTTACATAATTCAACTCTTTAAGACCAGGTAATCCTAATTAGTAACTATTTCATACAATCTTGACATTTTAGGATTATACCAACTTAAGGAGTTGTATTACTGATTCTAATGATTATAATTCTGTAAAGACGTTTTGTTACTGCCACGAGTCATACTTTATTCAAAATATCGGGTTGGGTAATAAGTAATGAGCGTTTTAGTTTATAATTTCTAGAATTTTTGGAAAGGTTCGAGAACGTTCTGTAGCAGAGGGTATATAAAGAGCGAGTCGCGCTGATGCGCGTTATTGATAGTTTGGCTGTTAGTGCGTTAAAGTTCACAAAGAAATGAGTGATATTAAAACCCACGTACGACATTGTTTATTATATGAGTTTCAATCTGGGCATTCTGTTGCAGAAGCTACACGTAATATATGTCAAAGGATACTCGTAGCTCAAGATGCAGTCTCCGAAGCAACAGCAAAGCGCTGGTTCCAACGGTTCCGTAATAACGATTTTCCCTTAACCGATCAACCAAGGTCTGGGTGCCCCGTGGAAATAGATATCGATAAATTAAAACTATTAATCGAAGAAGATCCTTGAAGAACTACATTCGGTTTGGCTGTTCAGGTCGAGTGCTCTTATGGCACCATAGAAAATCATTTACATGGTTTGGGAAAGACTTACAAATATAGTGTTTGGGTACCCCATCAATTAAGTAAAGATCAGCTGACCTACCGAGCTGAGATTTGTGTACAACTTTTATCTTTCCGCCGCACATTTAATTGGTTAGATCATCTTGTCACTGGAGATGAAAAGTGGGTTCTCTATGTTAATCACACACGCAAGCGCCAGTGGCTGGGATGTAAAGAACAGGGAAAACCAACGTCAAAACGTGATCTTCATCCTCGCAAGGTAATGCTTTATGTCTCGTGGGATATACATGGAGTAATAAGCTGGGAATTCCTGTCTACTAATACTACGATTACAGCAACAGTATATTGTGGTGTTCCACTCGAAAAACTGAAGCTTGACATCCATCGCAAACGTCCACAACACGACAAAATATTTTTCCTGCACGACAATACCCGGCCGCATATTGCTAAGAGTACCAGGCTAAAACTATTGGAGCTTAATTGAGAAATAATACCCCACCCTCCATAGTCTTAGCACCAACAGATTTCAGCTTGTTCCGATCACTTAGTAATAATTTACGGGAAAAAAGCTTTGACGATGAACCACACTTGAAACAATACATAGATGACTTCTTCAATTCAAAACCAACGAAGTTCTATGCGGACGCCATTCACTCTTTGCCAGATCGATGGTGAATGGTAGTAGAAAACGACGGTGAATATATTATTAATGATTAACAATTATTCATTTAATAAATAAATACAAATTAAATAGTTATATGTCGCTCATTACTTATTAGCCAACCCAATAAAACTTAATACTGACTTGCAAATTGCATAAAACGTAAGAAATTTTAAATTTCGCGGTCTACCCTGACGCTTCCCCCTTAAATAAGAAACCCCAACAAAAACTTACCCTCATTTTTTGCTACTCCATCATCAGATCCTGATTGCCATCTATCTATAACCTATTCATTGAAACCATTCAAATGAGCCCAAACAAGATTCCTCTGCTGTAAGTTGGTGAGGAAGCTGGGTATCCTGGAAGCATCAATTTATTCTTATATCATTGAAGTAACAGAATACCAAATTTCGACTCCATCAGACCTGTGGAAGATGCTCACGTCCATTCATCACTAGAAAAGATCTGAAATTCTTCAAACGGTTGAATAGATTTTCTTTAATCATAGCTAAGAACACTCTCGATCAAGTCACCTTTTTTAGTCGTTTAGGAACTACGATGCCATGCCACAGATACGATACACTAATACAAACGTTACATTTATAACACCCCTCTGTTTCGGTCAGGAGCTAAAAAACAGAGAACATTATCAAAAAAAAAAAAAAAAACGAAATAGTCAGAATTCATTAAATTAAGACGCAAGCTTGCTGAAACACCTACACGTTACTTTTTCATCGCCGCTATTATAAATAGAAGCTACAAAGCTAGGGGCACACAAACATTTGAACCTTAACCTTGGGCTATGCCGGAAATTCGGGTAAAACTTACCTTTATGCCATCCGACCACTAGACCCGTGTTGCGATAAGAATTCAATGAGACTTGAAAATGGATCTATGTACTTGACTAGCTTTTACCCGCGGCTTCGCCCGCCTGGAGGTCGGAAATTATTCCACGAGAGCGTACTACCAGGATAAAACGTATCCTGTATCCTAAACCAAGTCATGGCTGGCATGCCTGTGTGCCAAATTTCATCGAATCTATATACCGACTTGCATATGACCCTGGATCTTAACAGCTGGACAAGGGGAGAGGTCTTTGCCCAGCGGTGGGATAAAGCTGCTGGGCTAGCTGGGCAAAACCAGTTGAGTATATTACAGCATTTGTGGCGTTTCTAGATTTGAACAAATTACTTTTATACCAAATAGCATAGTCACGATAAATGCCTTAAAAACAAAAACATAATCTGTCTAGACATTTTTGGTTTTATCTCTAAATTAAAAAAGAATGGGCTTTAAAAAATATGCATATTATTAGTTAGAGCTGCGATAATCAAGCTAAGTACGAATAATAATACAATCTTAATAATAATTCTATCGATATTTTATTACGACTATACGCAGATACCACTTTAGTTATCCCTGAATAGATAATTAACAAAGCAAAGTTCGCTGGATTATACTGAGAGAGGAATTAACGAGATCACCATTTTATCGGCTTACAGCACATAAATTTATTTCATTTCCGCAACAATCCTTCGAACTAACGAACTATTTCATTTCCGGATAAACCACATTTTTATCCGGCCCCTCAAGTGTTCAACGACCTCTACATATGTTTGTTTGCTAGGCCTCCTCGTTATTTTGATTTACACTGACAATACAAAACATGACTGTGTTCGCGATTTTTTTTTCTGTATTTTTCGCTCACTTTCTGAGCCTGAGGGCCGGAATAATGATGAATTTCATTCTAGTTCGCGAAAAAATATACGGATATTTTTTGTAAGTTTAACGCGTGTATCATAAGTTTTTCTCGTAGTTTTTGCTTCATATACTGCCTGAAGGATTCTTTTTCAAGATAGTTTTTAGAGCTTTGTAAGGACGAGTTTGCTTCTGAAAGTACTACCGCAATACATTATTATTTCGAAAAGGTCTTTCAGTTTAGAAAGTACGGTTTTGTTGGTGCCGATGAAATTACAGGTAGGTATTAGACATTTCAATGTTGTGTTATGGGGTGGTTGCGACCGGGTGTTCAAAACTAAATTTGGTCTAGCGAGCCATCTAAAGGCACGCGTAAGAAACTGATTTCTAAAGGTCGCCGTTGCCGAAATCCCAATACCCCAACGCCCTATACGACCCTATTATATATCCATATTATATTTATGTATAGGGTGGAAATGGATATATACTATCTACAGCCCTCTTGTTGTATGAAGTGTCTAGTCTGTGGTGATACCTCTATCAGTTTGTCGGTCGGTCTGTTAAGCTTGGGTTTTCGTGAGGAAACCGGTTCCGTCATAAGCCACCGTCATGAAAATCTGTCATTTTCGAAAGTATATGACATAAAAGTGTCAAAAACGCTCTGTATTTGAACAGCCGTTATTGTGTGTCTGTTCACCGCTATCATAGGAAACCAAAGTTTAAGCTTTGGTTTCCTATGATAGCCAATCCCTATAGCAAAGATGTATGAACAGTAAGCGGTCATAAGTACAATAGCACGCTAAGGATCGTAATGCTGTGATTACGTGGTACAGGCCGTAGGTACCTACGTGCGTGTGTACACAGAACTCACACCTCAAAATTCACACACTGGCGTCAAACGAAACTAAAATATACCGTCGCTTTTTCACACACGCAGAGAAGCTAGCTCCTTATGACAAACACATCTGTATGTACAGTAAGCGGTCATAAGTGCAGTAGCACGCTAAGGATCGTAATGCTGTGATCACGTGGTACAGGCCGTAGGTACCTACGTGCGTGTGTACACAGAACTCACACCTCAAAATTCACACACTGGCGTCAAACGAAACTAAAATATACCGTCGCTTTTTCACACACGCAGAGAAGCTAGCTCCTTATGACAAACACATCTGTATGTACAGTAAGCGGTCATAAGTGCAGTAGCACGATAAGGATCGTATTGCTGTGATCACGTGGTACAGGCCGTAGATACCTACGTCCGTGTGTACACAGAACGCACACCTCAAAATTCACACACTGGCGTCAAACGAAACAAAAATATACCGTCGCTTTTTCACACACGCAGAGAAGCTAACCCCCTAGAATCACGTACAACCTTGGTCGGTTCATAGTATTGCTAACATTCACGACTTTACATCAAGTTTTGATAGCTGGTAGCGTACCGTATTGGATCGGGAAACACACAGTTCTGGTTCCAAACTCGAGATGAGTCTTTTAGATTTCTTTTTAACAATAATCTTCATTCTGTTCTTTTATTATTCGATAAAATAATAAACGAGAATAATAATGTTATCATTATTTTTATTATTATATTGTTATTGAAATAAGGGGCTAGGATAAAAATGTTTCATTACTATTACAAAATGTTTTTTCATTATAATTTTATAAAGGGTATAAATAAGTAAACTTCTAGTTATATAGCTTATTTTATTTCATAGAACAATTTATTGAAGTAGGTAATTAGTGAACTACGACAATCAGGGTTAAAATATTGTATCTTTATAATAAAATAATATTGTGCTTTAACTACTAAAGTGACATAAAGTTTCACGAGTTAGGTAAGTGAACAAGACGAACATAACAAGGAACAGTCAGTAGCGTGATTATTCGAGTAATTATTAAAACATTAAAGAAAATATCACCGCCCGTGAGATACGAACCGACGGTTCGCTATCCATGAACGTACTTACCCAAATAAGATAACCGCTAAACTATCATGGTATCATGGTTGAATTTATGGAATATAATCAGATGCAAATGAATGTGAGTGTATGTGTCTATACTCTATAGCAGGGTTACTCAAAGTGGGGTACGCGAACCCTTAGGGGTTCGCCATTTGACAGTGGGGGGTTCGCGCCAACGTTTACGTAATGGCGGCTGGTTAGCTGGCAAGCGAGCCGAGTCAGAATTGACCAAAATTACTCCTAAAATCGACTCAATTTGTGACAAGAAACAAGCCCACCCATCACTTTAATTTTCTTTTTGACACTTTTGATAACTTTTATTAAAATAAAAACCGTATTTTCTACTACCTACTGCTAGATATTCTTTACAGGGGGAGGAGGGGGTTTAGGGGGTTCGCTATCGTCTGGGAACTTTAACAAGGGAACGTGGGGCCATAAGTTTGAGGAACCCTGCTCTATAGTATAGAGATTACTTATTAAAAGAAGGTCGTAAGTAAAGCCGCAGTGTCAATCTATTGCTTTGTGAGGTTGCTACTCCACTTATGACCGTTACTGTACCTAAATGATTGAACCGAATGATGCTGATCTATGCGTCATGTTTGTAAACGGGCGCCATCTTTGGGTAATTGCGTAACACACGATCAATCGGTATAGGTTTCATTTTGACAGTTCAACAACATTCATTGAGTTATTTACGGTGTTGAGCAGACAATTATTTAGAGCATAGAAGCAATGGATTAGCAATTTGCTTCAAAATGATTCTGATTGATAGTGAGTTACGCAATTAGGGTGCTGTTATGTGATATTTACCATGTATATATTTTTTTCATCAAACCTTTACCAAATTTTTATGAGACCATCTCAAAGTTATCTTTAAAAAAAAATAAAAAATCAAAAGTCATTCATTCAAACTAGGCTGAGAATCAGCACTTTTAGAACGTCAAAATTACATAAGACAGTCCCCCAAAACGCCCGCCCTTCACCACTTCCTAGTACTTTAGCTGAGAAGAAGTGCGCAACAAACTCCCCTTTCAAATAAAAAAGAACCTTCAAAATCGGATCTCGTAAGGCAGAGATATTCAGTAGCTGGCTTTTTGCCCTTTTTTTGGAGGAAGTACCCGGGTCCAATCAAATATCCCCGACGACAAAATAATTCTAAAATGTCGTTAAATCTTAATACCGAGTTTCGTCCAGATCGGTTGTAAAATACGACCTGCAGGCTTAGCACGAGAACCGTAAAAAAGCGTCTTGTCGACGGAAGAGTAGGCAAAAATGACGTTTCCGTGCAATGACGACAACAACGATACGACAGCAACAAAGTAAAAAGAGTCAACTGTAATTTTACGAAATTCATTTTTTTACATAATTTGACTCAGAATTGTTTGTCTTAATAGGATTTTTTTTCTGTTTAATTCTCAATTTTTTACAATTATTAAGTCACGCATATAAATACAACTGCGGAGTCGCGCCCGGCTCTACGGAGAAGATGCGATTCTCAACGTGTTTTATATGGAATTTTTAACTTTTTGTATGGAAAATATGAAAAATTATTACCTACATGTAAAGTTTTATGGGGTTATGAGTTATGAGGGGCAAGATTTTCATTGTTTTTGCGATAGGACACACCGTTTGCGAGATATAAGCAAAAGAGAAAAAAAAATATTTTGTTGATAACCGTATATAGTTTGCGGCCGTCGAGTAAAAAGTTTTCTACTGTCTTTAGCATGACGCAAATTGTCTTCACTACCCTAGACGATTATCAGTGATCAGTGCGATTTTGACAGTTGAGAAAAAAAACATTCTTCCGAAATAGTCTGCTTAAAAAAGGACCTAGATAAAGATCGCTAGAAACGAAAGACAAAATGACAAATTGTAGAAGGATTTCTACGGCGCGATGTCAAAAACGAAGAAACGAAATGTCACTTTGTATAGAAAAGCTTGTCTACTCTTCGTACAGATAAATAAACAAGTGGTCATGCTAAGCCCACTGTAGAGGAGTAGCAACAAACTGACAGACGAAACCAAATTATGCCAGAACTGGAACAGAGACGCATAATAATTGTCCGTATATTCAAACCTGAGAACTGTCATTTTTTATGTCGTTGCAGAACCCAACTGAACCAATATCCGTTGATTTCAGTCGAAACGGCATACTCTTGCTCTTTGAATAGTGGTGAGGTAAATAGGAATAATCCCAATTTAATTGAAGTACTTATAAAGTGTAGCCTTTCAGGTTCAGGCTTCTGTCATCGGACTTCGAACATTAACTGCTGAATAAAGCCCGAATACATTTAACATACCTAATTACAATGCTTGCATTCCTCGTAGGACAAGCAAAGCCGTATATAAACTCACATTTCTTACAATTATGGTTTATGTAGAAGGAGGCTAGCCTATTACTTATAGAATTTCTTCTGGGTAACCTCACTTCATCGTCGATTGAGGAAGCTGGGATGACGTTACTCCGACTAACACACTCTAAACGACTCATATTTTGACAGGCCAGTTGGCGTGGTTGGTTAAGTTATCACCTATCACGCCGCAGGTCGTGGGTTCGATTCCCATCCAGGACAAACATTTGTGTGCATGAACATGTCTGTTTGTTCCGAGTCTGGGTGTAATTATCTATATAAGTATGTATTTACAAAAAAAAAGTAGTGTATGTAGTATATCAGTTATCTGGTTTCCATAGTACAAGCTCTGCTTAGTTTGGGACCAGATGACCGTGTGTGAAAATGTCCCAGGATATTATTATTATTTCAATTATAAAAAAAAAAATACTGACGAAGCTTTTGTGGCAGCTAAATTAAGACTGGGAACTTTGATTGCAGCTATCATGCCTTAAATATTGACACAGTTAGAATTATTCTATCACCTGTGAGGAAGCTGGAGTTATTTAAATGACTTTATTATATATAATAAACTTTATGACTTTACTTGAATCTAGTCTAGGTCGCCTCCGACCTAGACTAGATTCAAGAGTAAACCTATCTCAAATAAAAAAAAAAAGTTAGACTTGGGAACCTACATGGATAAACCCAATGATACTTTACCCGACCCAAGTATCGAACCCTGATACCCACGTCCACAACCCGCTCTTGACACCACTTCAACAACGAGGCATATGAGTCGCTTAGTATAATATAATATCTAGATACTCTTGATATAATCTTTTTAATACAATTTTGCTAAATAGTTTCTTTTTCTAATACACCCATGAGTATCAATAAAGATATTGTGTATTTTTTTTTTTGCTTGAAAACGTGGATGATGTTTGATGTTCATCTCTTCAGCAAATGCTAAAAGCAAAATAACTCTAACAAAAGAAATAAAATATTACCTATTTTATTATAATCACATAAAGGCACTCACAATGCCGCCCGGTTAAACACATCCGGATTGCGGGTAATATCGAATATTATATTCCGGTACAAACGTATGCGAACCGGTTTTGGGTGTAAGTAATTGGAAATCCTGCCCAGGCAGGTATTCCCGTGTATTATGTATCGGCGATGCGTGAACGGGTATATCCGGGTATTTCTAACATTGATCCGGGTACATACAAACGTTTGGAGGATTTTGATGTATTTTTATTTATTTGTTGACGATTTTTGTAGTGTGGTAGAAAATGTTATATTGGGTAAGAAGATATTGGTGTGGTTTAATAGCATTTGAGAAGATGAGGAAATATAATTGGGTAGGTATATTATTTATTTATCTTTTAATTAATCAATAAGTAACAAATGACTCAATATGATAATAACAATATTACTTATCAACTATTTCAGTAAACTTAACCTTGTGTAGGTTTTATTTCAGTAATCTTAACCTACACACTCAATCTAACGCTGTCCTATAGTTATATTAATCTCTGCTACAATCTCAACACTGATGTGGAAAGCTTGCAGCAGCGATTCACACACAAGTAGTCCAGTCTGCTCGTGACACACTGCAGCATAATGTTAGGGCTGGCTCGTACCCGGCTACCAGGGAGGTGCAACTTTTTCGCATCGTAGCGTAAAAGCAATCGACACGAGCATCATTAAACAACCCTGATGTGCTACAAAAGTGGAACAGCCCATCAATACCCGGAAATTATATTGAACTCGAAGGGCACTGTACGATTTATGAGTGTGTGTGTGTGTGTGTTTGTGTGTGTTTATGTGTGTTTTGTGTGCGAAATTACCTTGTCCAAGCCAAAAATACACTACACACGTGTGTGTGTAGGGCACAATAGAAAATAACACAAATACCTCATTTGCAGTACAATATTTTGTCAAACCAAAACAAAAGAGACAAAAAAGAAATTGCCTACATTCAAAAAATCTGAAAAATTCGCGGTCTGCGGTTTTAACATGCATTTCTTTATATGTGTACAATTTCGGTAAACATACATGTATATTTTTGTCGACGAACCTCATTCTGAGTTACCTAAATATTTGTATAAAAAAAAAAATTTAGCAAAAAATAAAACCGACTTCCAACTACAAAGTGAAAAATAACTTTAATTTCGGTAGTCGGTGTCTTTGGTTTTGTATTTTCGTTTTTGGCCACCGACTTCCGAAATTAAAGTTATTTTTCACTTTGTAGTGTTTTGTTTTGGAAGTCGGTTTTATTTTTTGCTAAAAAGTTTTTATTTTTCACTTTTTAGTTGTGGAACCTACCCCAAACAAATTCGAATACATAACTGAGCACAATAATTGTAGATATAGCCATGTAAATAACAGTGATAGGAAGTTATTCAAAAACATCATCACATCATCCACATAAAATAAGTGGGAAATATACGCATTATTGAAGCTAGCTCAAAAACTCCCCAAGCAAAGTTAATTAAATTTATATGGGACCTCGGAACCTATACCTTTTCAAACAAAAAAAGAATTTTCCGAATCGGTCCATCCGTCTTTGAGTAATCGCGTAACAAACATACAAAAAAAAATACAGACGAATTGAGAACCTCCTCCTTTTGGAAGTCGATTAAAAAGAGAGAAATGCGGATATTAAAAAGATTGTATTTATGACACAGGCTGGAAAAAATCCATCCAGGGAATTTTCTGGTTCATAAAATTGGTCTGTCGTTGAATGACTATGATTTACGCATCAATGAATAGTGTTGGTCCCGTATACGAATATCTATGTCAGATATTATGGTATTCAAAAAGCAAGTCTAAAATTGGTCTAGATTTAGTGTATCAGTTTTAACCCAGAAACTTGAAACAATCGGCAACATTAGGTATGTGTATGTGGATACCTATTTATGTTTCTTTGTTAAGGGGGAAGCGTAAGGATTGTCCGCGAAATTCAAATTTTCTTATGTTTTTTGAAATTAACAAGTCGGTATTAAATTGTACGTTGATCAAAATATAATTTGCGGCCGTAACAAGTATCTGTTTTCATAATTAGAATCATTAAAGTGATCAATACAACTCTTTAAGACCAGGTAATCCTAATGAATGACTATTTCATGAAATCTTCACATTTGAGGATTACACTAAGTTAAGGAGTTGTATTACTGATTCTAATGATTATAATTCTGTAATAGTTATTTATGCAACTGTTTTAATACCTAATTATGTACAGTTGCATACAAGAATTTATATACACCCATGATATGAATCCTCTATCAAAGGTTCTGAAACCATAGGGTGTTGTACGAGTACAGTGTTGTAAGAACTCTATGTAAATTCATGAAAAGTTTAATTGCTGAGTATCTAATACAAACAAATTATGATTGTTTTTTTTTTTTTTTAAATTACGGCGCTGTGGTAGTGAAACGTGCGTGCATGACAATGTTCTTTTTTGAAATTCATTAAGATACCACGAATTGAGTAGTGAGAATGTGGCTGTTTGATGAGTAAAGAAGGGATTGAAAAAGCAAAGGAGTTGCCTATAAAGAGTGACTGGTAATTAGTGACCGATACTTAAACACGTGATTGTACAATGTGTGGCCAACATTATCGAACCCCCTTGAGTAATAGTGAATTTGAACCATATCGCGAATTTGGAACAAGGCGACGGTGGATTAATAAAAAAAAATATCTCCCATCAGTAACAAAACTAAAGTTAATATCTACGATATATAGCTCATTCCGTGATACATTTTAACAGCTGTTTGTGATTGTGCGATAGTAAACTTTATGAATGAAGTACACGATATGGTTCAAATTGCTTAGAATAGTGCGTCTAGCATCACAACTAACATCAAAGGAGATGTTTTTTTTTCCTATAATTATGGCCCAACAGTGTACCTTAAGAACAAAAGTACGAAATTACAGGAAAAAATACGCAGATTCTAAAAAAAAATATATCGAATTTATTTGCGCATTTGTACCACCTGAAATTGTCGATCGAAGATGTTAAAACTTGTAATCCAAGAATTTCAATATGGCAATCTCATGATTTATTTCTCCGACGATGCGTTTCGTTACTTCATTTTATAAACGTGTGAAAACCTAAAACTGTACTGTTTAGAATTTATTTATGTATTACAAATAAGTTTTTTTTTTCTAGCACACATTTTTCGCGAATTATTATGGGAACAAGAATTTACAAAATATATTTATTGCACATGTCGTATTATTTTTCGCGTTTGGTTATCTACGCCCAAAAGACAGGGCTCCAGGCCAGGGCCGGTTTTTTTTTCTATTGTTGTTGATATTATTGTTGTGTTGTCATTGTCATTATTATACTCTTTGTACCCGTCTCTGGAGTACTATTTCCTATGTGTGAATTCCTTTTTGGTGACTTGGCTTTACTTCCCTGGACTTCCGATAGATTTATTTCCACTTGATGACCTGGCTAACTCTTTTTTGGACTTACTACTGATTTGGCTGCGATCGTTCTTTCGTTGGATCTCGACAACTGTGCGACATACTCTGGACTCTGATTACTGACTTTTTATATCAGCTTTGCGTAAGTGCACGACTTTATCCTTTTTTTTTAACATTAACATATTAATACTGATTACGAAAAAATATGACGACAATCAAGTCTTAAAGACATTTATAATCATGTATGTATAGCTATTGGCGTTGTTGGCGTAGTATGGTCATTGTGTACTTATTTTAGATCTCTTGTCAGACTTCGAAAGGGTGGGTATAGCTTTTTCCGTTTACCCTATATTTACTACATTCTTTGCCGTCTACGGTGGGTAGGTACTAGGTTTATTTGAACACCAACCAATGTAATATTTTGACAGATGGAACAAATTGACAGCAATCAAAGCTGTTATGGACGTTTCTTTAAACGCAGTTGCGTTGCGAGGTAATGTTTTTTCATATGCTTTTATTTCCTAATCTATCTAATATTGAAGGATTTTATATAGTGCTAAAAATACAAATTATTGGAAGGAATTTGAATAGTAATTTGTACCTCGGTACATGTTTGGGCCGAAAAAAAAACACCTCCTTTAAAAGCATGTTACAAGAGTGGAGTTGGTATCATGGTTATCAAGACAGATCGGTATTTATGTTTGTCTGCGTTTGAAATCAGGAATAACCTAAAAATATAACTTTTTGTTCACAATGTTTTGGTTTTAATTATTATTATCTTTTTTTTACTTTTCTTTGACGAACGAAGTCGGAAAATGTGTTTTTAAATATGCAGTTTGTATAGAAATTAAACAAAACCATTGCAAGTAATGAAAATGTTTATTATTTCATTAACATATAATAATACATTATACCTAATACCTACCTGTGTAAATAAAGTAAGTAGATGCTCATAGTTCAAAATTAATAAGTATACATTTTATAATATCACATTATACAAACCTAAAAATTTAATAAACATTTTAAAATGGCGTGCTACTGTTTCGAAGTTTGTTATTTAACGAGAAATGGGTTAGTTTGTGAAATGATTAAATGATAAATGATTTTAGTTCTGTAAGTAGGTTTGTATGTACAAACACTTTTACAAGTCAATCTTGTTTTTTTTTTTTTTTTTTTAAACTAGATGAGGTCGGCGTTTCCTATCTGACTATTCTGAGAAGAAAGGCCGAAACAAACTCAGAGGTCACAGTCTCTTATAAAGTCCAGACATAATCTTGGTCACTTCATGTGAAGACCATGTAGATTAGTGTCTGAAATGGTCTTTTGAGGAAAGAACCACACAGATTGAGAGGACCTGTATAGTCAGTGCACGCATTTGTCAGTAATCGCGCAGCTCAACTCAGAACTTAAGGAGCTCAACGATTCGACGAACAATACCAAAGAAAGGACATTTGGATTTACAGAGTTATAGCTTTATTTAGTGAATCAACATGTTATTTAAATAGAAAAATGCATTTCCATTTCTAACTCTAACATCACCACAGAATCTGCAACATTTAAATGGTTTAGCATTCATTCAATTGAGCATTTACTTACCTACTTAATTAAAAACATACTTATAACTAGGTAGATTATTTAGTAGCAGAGTAGCGCACCGTCTCCTTCTGTAACTTGCTGTAAGCGGCTACGCATACCGCACACCATGTTCCAACAAAAATCTTTTCCTCTCATGAGCTCCCATGTTGATGACACGATCTCGGCCTAATTGTTTTATAACTTCTGATGTGTCCCAATTTAAAACCATTTGACCCCATAAGTTTTCTATAGGGTTCAAATCGGGACTTTTAGATGGCCAATTAATAACTGTTACACCTTCTTGAGCAGCTAACCAAGTCTGCACAATGCCTGCACGGTGGATGAAGCAGTTCAGATGGGCAATTCGTACAGTCGGCAGCATGACGTCACGCAAAATCTTCAAATTCTGACTACTATTAACACGACCACCAACTTCTACCAATCCACCAGGATAGACGACATCCAGCCCCAGTAGGCCAGGCAGGTAACAAGCACTTCTCATTGTAGCGTTCTCCTTTTTTCCGCCATAAGATTTTGCGTTCATCTTTATTCGATTTAATTGATTTTTCATCTGAGAAGATCACGTCATTTTCTGCCCAATTGAAATTTAAATATTCCTGGACAAAACGGACCCTTTCTTAGCGATGAGCAGGTGTCAATGCAATCTTCTGAGCCAGTTTATAGTTTCTAATCCCAGCTGCATGTAAATGCCTTCTCACTGTGTTTAATTGCAGTTAAATGAGTAGGCATTAATGGATTTTGAACATGGCTTGAAACAATGGCCTGGTGGCATTTGTTTTCGGGACTATACATCATGGGTTTTGCTCCTGGACGATTTCGCTGAATATTTCCAGTGTCTCCATAACGTCTTAGCCATAGCCTGAACGTTTTCTCTATATATAAAAAAAAAAAAAACATTAACATTTTTGGAAACGCGTAGGTAACTTGTAAGGAGTAGGTGTAATGAAATAAATAATAAATAGCCAAATACACGATCACTAGGTTGTAAGAAATACTTATCACACGTCTACAAAAGATCTGTTTGTATTTACATAGTCAGTTTTGAAGAGTAAAATAAAATATTAAAAAATTTACCGTTATATTAAGTCTACGACCAATCTCTTTGACACCAACATTCTGCTCATGTAAAAATATTATTTTATGTTTTATGTTTAGTCATTAAGTTGTGACATGACGCTCTAATTATAACAAATACAATAAAAAGACTTTTCACGATTTACGTCAAACGTTTTAGAGTTGTACAGTAAACGCTCAAAAGTCCATAAGCGTGCTAAGGATTACATTGCTATGAACTGTGCGAACACGAACCAGTACGTGTGCGTGTATGAGCGATGTCTCACTCAACATTCCGCAGATAACACACACTAATGAATTGTCGCATGTCGTCGTACTACGCGAAATAACATTATATTTCTGTTGCATTTAGAATACTCGTCATAGTGGCGACCTATTCTTACCATTGCATTGCTAAAATTCGCATAAATATAACATGTGCTGGTAGCTGTTTAGGCTAAGCAATGGTTTCACGATCAATGAAGTCTGAGTTCGAATCTTAATCACAATGTGGGACTGTTTTTTGTTTCTTTGGAACCATAATAATAAACCATATATTTGTACTATTTTAAGCAAAAACTTGTTAGATGTTAATGTTAATTTATTATTTATTTTTATAAGAAGTTAAATATTAGTTATTGTATTATTATTTAACTACTTTTGTGATTTTTAATTTATCTTTTCGGTGTTGGAAGGTTGAAATAAAAAAGTCGTGCTGAATGGTAACAAAAATATTTATTCCTTTTATTTACTTATTTATAAAATTAACAAACTTAAGAGAATTGTGACGTTACATTCCTACTAGACAAAATAAGTTTTTTTGTAACCGTTCATAGGATTTTTTGTTGTCTACGTCACAGAAATCGAAATTATTTATTTAGTTTTCTATGATCTACCTTTCTAACTTTACGAAATGAGTGACCAAGCGAACAACATAAAGAATATTATATTTCTGGCCCATTACTTCCAATCAAGTAAAAGCTTACAAGATTCACGCACCTATCTGCACGCGCTTAACCGCTAGGTCATCTTTACACATGCTATAACTTTTAAATTATGAACTACAATCAGTTGTTGATGACAATAATTATGCATGTTTATGTTCTTGGAAATAGAAGGTCTTAAGTCAAACTAAACGCCAAGCTATTGCTTTGTGAGTTTGCTTATCGACTTTTGGTCGCGACTGTATGTACGCAGCCACTGGTATTAGGCGTGGACTGACTTTTGTCAATTAGATCAATTTAATATCCATCTACCCCACGAAGTAAATATATTTTACTTCGTAATCTAACCATCCTTGGTAATTATAAATTCTGTGGCCGTAAAGGTATTTTTTTATTTACCCAACTGTTTACAAGTTTTTAGGTGAAAATCATATTGGTCGTTCTTTAAAAATACAAAAAATCTTGTAGAAATCATAAATGAACACAAATTAAAAAAGAAATTGATAATAAGAGGATTGTGTTTTTGAACCCACATGTTGTTCTTCGCCAATCCAGCATCGAACTGCGAAGCCATAGTAACTTGTTGAGAATGCGCGAAATTAAAGATTAGGTAGTACCCGTGTCACTTAACATTCTCACACTCCTTATTAAGCTTTTCAACCTTAGCAATAACAAGATAATGGTTAAAATGGTTTAACAAAAAGATTTATAATGCCCGAGGGTCAGGCAATGTTGGGAGGGTCAGACAATGTTGGTCAGGGACTGTACTCATGATAACAAACAACTTCTACTATGGGACCAAACCCGAAAGCGTAAAAAAAATCTGCTGTTCCCTGCATTTATGTTCGCGTAACTCGTGGGAACAGCTGATATTTTTTTCGCGATTTCAGGTTTGGTCCCATAGTTAAAGTTGTTTGTAATCATGAATACAATCATGTGTTTAAGTATCGGTCACTAATTACCAGTCAGCCTTTGTATAAAAGAATACTCTGTGGGAGTTGCATAATGAAATTTAGTATCTACAACATTATAACACTCGTTTGGATGATATTATGGTTACTATGACACTGGTTGTTTTAATGTTTCAGAAACTGTTATAGAGGGTTTATAGCATGGGTGTAGATAAATACATATTTGTAACGGTAGCGAATTTTACTTTATTCAACATACAACCTAATACTGACTTGCAAACTGCAAAAAACTTAAGAAAATTTGAATTTCTCGGGATACCCTGACGATTCCCCCTTTCGCAATCACGGTAGCCAGAGAGTTGTGCCTGTAGTTCTTTAAGTAAGCGATACCACCCATTTTATTTTTAATAATGGGCACTACAAAAGTTTTAGTCATATGACGAGTTAACTACGCATGTCTCACGCAAAATTTATAAATTATTGCTAACACTCTTGGTAAATGAGGGCACGCGAACTTGAGGTGCTCGATTCTCAGACATCGTGACCTGGAAACTTGCCTCTTGACGTTACTGTTAATAACGCGTTTAACGTCCTTGGCGGTGAATCTATTTATAGATCACTTATGGTCAACAATATCAGGCTCGGATACGCAGGGTTAAAATGTTCCTTAAAGAGGTCAGCAATGGTTACGGGATCCCACTCGCTGTTGACAGACACAGGGAGGCCAGGCAGGTCAGCCTATTCGTGTCTTTCAAAAATGAGCGAAAATCATTGCTAGAAGGTTGTGAAGCTAAAATATCCATTTTTATTTGGCCTTCGTTGTTTTGACACCCTTTCAAGCGAGATTTAAACATTCTCTTAGCTTCACAATTGTCATAAAATGTGGGACCAGGAGAAGGCTTCCTAATGTCTTCCCACAGTCGAAACTTCTGCTTGGGCCTGCAGTCTCGACATAGATAGCGATCGTTTTACGACTGAATTCGATCGCAGTCTTAACTGGGTCCCTAGACTGTCAAAATTGCTTGACAAGCAAGGAAAAATCACGTGTCATCGTCAAGCAATTTTGACCGTCTAGGGACCTCTGTAGGACTTTGCGACCGAATTCAGTCGTAAAGTGATCGTTATCTATATCGAAACTGCAAACCCTGGCGTCCCTGTAAGGCTCACCAACATGCGTATTCCAACTTATCACTACTTTCTTTTTCCTACGCTTATGCACCCCCGACCTTATCTCGTAATGACAAACTTGTTTGTAACTTTGCCGCTACTGATTCTGAAGTCATCAGGGAATTTGATAAGTCTAACACCCGTATTTATAAACAAGCAATTACTTGCTGCTAAGTAATTTCTCAATGAAGTCATTACTTGAGGATAGAATTCTTCATTATAAAATCTTATAATGAAGAGAGACGAGATAGATACTTCATTATACTCAATAGACGAGTAATGTACGTTATTTACTTGAGTAAATGCTTGAGCACGTAAGAATCAACGCTTGATAGTTATTTCCTTCTGGTAACACTCATTTACTGCGTTTTGTTTCATCAGAAGGCATAGGGGAGACCGAGGGAAGTAGTAACAATTTTGACATTTTACTTCATACATCAAATTTTACAAACACAAATCGTATGAGTTTAGTGGCAATCGATAGATAATTTCTTACACTTCCAAATATCTGACACTAAGAACGTGTTAGTATGAATGCTGTGGTGAAAAATGAACTTGAAAGCAACATTTTGTTATCATTTTGTTTCAACTCCCCTCTTACTGAGGTAAGTTGAAACAGTTGATATTTGAGTAGAATTAAGGGTTGAAAAATAGAATTGACGATATAATTTAGTAGTAGTTATTAAAATAAAACATTCATAATATATTTAACGATATTTTGTACTGAAACTGTACACGTAACTCGAAGTTGCATCACGGACACTTCTGACGCAAGGATACTTCTTCTGCGGCGCGCTCGTATATTTCGCGACCAAAACCTCTATCAGTCTTTCTTTTATCATCAGTAGGTATACTGAAAATAAAAATAGCAAAAAAAAACAAACCTCCCGTATTAGGAATTCACCCATACAAAACTTAAGCGAGGTGAGTTGAAACAATCGGTTTTAAATCTCCTCAGTAAGAAAAATCCTTCCAGTATTTACACGAATAAAAACTAAGAAGTAACTTTTACCAGTGACATGTTTTCAATCATTAGTTTTAGTTAATAAGCTTTCAAACATATAAATCATTACTTTTTCTGTAGTAATCACATCACTTTTACTTGTTTATAAATACGGGTGAAGATAAGTCATTCATGACAATATGCCTTTGTATAAGACTGTGAATACAAGATTCCTATCTCTCCAAACAACAATATTTCCGACATAATTCAAATGACATTGTATTGCTTCACAAAAACATTATCGAAAAAACAACAAAAAAGACAAGCGGGTAAGTGGCCCGACCATAATGTATCGTATACAACACTCAACACACGGGCAACACTCGCCAGGGCTTGTTAACGTTACCAAATAACAAAATAATAACCGTTTCCAAAATCTGGCTAAGCGAAAGAAATATAATGTAATTATGGTTATAATTATGGACTTAGGTACATATTTTTTACTGTCGTGAATCACCCACTTATAGCAGTTAAAAAATAACGCTAAATTTAACGTTAAAATACAAGTATCGTCAATAAAGAATAACGTTAAAATGAAGCATAAATAACGTTAAAATTACTACCGTTATTTTAATATTAAAGGTAACTCTGTCAAAGAAAGTTAACCTTATAAAATTTTAGCAGTATTTAAGGCCAGACACTCGCAGTCACGGGTCGCTTTAGTAACTACACAGTGATAAAGCCACCTCCGTGAGCCGTGTGCGTCACTCACAAACGTATAGGTATCTGACCACAACATCTCCGTATCAACAGAGTTCCCGTCAAATTCCTGGCAGAAGCCTATCAGTTCTGAATAAAATCGTTCTGAGTGTATTGAAATCACCAAGAATATACAGTATTCAACATTTGAATTATCTATTGGATGGGTTTGGATCTTTTCATACCGAAACTCCTCCATGCCTCGGAAAGCACGTTAAGCCGTTGGTCCCGGTTGTTATTCGTGGATCTTTGACAGTCGTTACGGGTCGTCAGAAGCCCGAAAGTCTGACAAACCAGTAACTGGGTTGTGGAGGTCAGATAGGCAGTCGCTCCATGTAAAATACTGGTATTCAGCTGCATCCGGTTAGACTGGAAGCCGACCCCAACATAATTGGGAAAAGGCTAGGCAGATTGATTGAGCACTCACCAAACTGAGGCAACCTGTGAATTCCACTAAGTTACGTCCGCGTGCATGTAAACTTTAAACACTTATTTTGTCCTTTTGTTTAACGCTATTTTAATAGCGCACACTCGCGGGTTATTGCAAATAACCACCGACACATGGTTGAATTCACTTTTTCTCCAAAGCAGAGCTAGGCCGCCGTAAGGTCGCCCTCGAAGAGTACCCGCAGTCGCGCGCCGTATCCACCGCCGACGTTCCGGTGCAGTCAAACTTATCGCTGATACTATGTAGGTACGCAAGTTCCTCTGGTTACAACCATATTTCTTGAAGTGCGATGATATCGTTATTGAAACATTACATCCTTATGCCATCAATAGACCTTTTAATACTTTAACAGTTATGTCACCAGCTTATGTCTATGTTTATCTTTTAATTTATTTTAGGTGTAGGTAGTTCGCACTAAGCGTTTCCAAATGTCTTTTATAATGCGCACAGAAAAGGGTGGAACTCACTACCTGCGTCTGTGTTTCCGAGCGCATACAAACCTAATCTCTTCAAGGTAAGAGTCAACAGGCTTCTTCTGGGTAAGCTCACTCCATCGTCGATTCTGTCTCTGTCGCCTCCGACCTTGACAAGAGTCAAGAGCAAACCCATCTTAAATAAAAACAGTGTAAGGTTTTTTGTGTGGAGAAATGCTCACGCATACTGCACTACCACCGGGAGATAGTGCAGTAATGTGGGACTCGAACCCATTAAAAATTGACGGAGTCCTCCTCTGCGGCTTGTGGCTGGAACACGGGCACGCGTTAGCACGCATCCGCGAAGCCGCCGCGGCTGTCCGTCACCGGAACCTCCTCTGGGGAGCACCCCCCATCACCGGAGCACACATTACACGCATGACTACCCCAGGGACCAAACTAGCACATGCTTGGTCCCCTGTGACGGGTCAGGTCAGTGGCCTCGCCGCCTACCACTTTTCGGCCGCAGAGGATAGGGAGAGCGGCCAACGCCATACCGACACTCCTCCTCCCCTGCAACCCCACCGCGTCCGCCATCAGACGGTGGCGACCCCGTCAAGGCCGCGGAAGGTAGAGAGAGCGGCGCATCGCAATACCGGCACTCCTCTCCCACCGCGGCCTCCAACGCTCAGCCGCGATGCCTCCCATACGACATCGCGGCACTCCTCAGTTGCGATGTCGCCCAAGCGGCATTGCAACTTGTTGGCCACTACGTCGTCGACTTATCGGCAAAAGCCTTGACGAGCAGCCCCTCCGCGTGTTCTCTTTGCTTCACCGTGGGTGATCAAGCCACGGCTACTGAGCTCCCCGCTTCGACAATGCGGCAACCCATAGGGGGAGGGGGATGGGAGGTGCAGTGTTGACGTTGACACTTATAACATTTCCAGTAGCATATGTATTCCTACAATACAAGAAACGTCTAAATACTATGCCCTATTATTATGAATGCTACTGAAAATATATTGAATTAGTATTAATGCCATGAAAATGTTGCTCTCAATTTAGAAAAGTTTACCGTATGGAATTCTTCAGAAGTATATTTTATAATTTTTTATTAATAAAATCAACGTCTCCCGACCTTTTTTAAACCACTTATGGAAAAGCTCGCAATTTATTACTCAACTAAGTAGTCAATTAACCTATCGCAACTCACACACTGCTAGATATAGGGCTGACTAAGTAGTTAGGCATAACTAAGTAGCAAAATGATAGTAATCCTAAAGTAAAAGCAACAAGAAAGAAAAAAACAGTGTGTGTGTGTCTCAGCTCCGACGCACGACTGGAGTTTACTCCTATATTTGTGCCGTTCCGATTTTCTATTGTTGGACGAAAAGAAAAGACCATAGGGGCAGGGTTTCTTCAATGAGTCAGTGCTATACAAAAAGCAACTTTAAGGTGTAAAGGTGTTCGTCATGATTTACGTTGCGCATAAAAACGTAACGCTTTTTAGTTAACGCTTGTATTATTTAACTTCTCATAAAAATTCCATCCTTTTACGAAAATCGATTCTTAAGGAGTAAACTCCAAAAAATCTTCACTTCCTTTGGCAGAATAATGGGAGATTAGACTCCTAGTTTTTCATTCATAATAGCCACCATTATGACATCCCCATGTAGAAAAAGCGTGACCGAAATGTCGCGCCTTTTTCTTTATATAATAATAATATCTTAAACCAAATGCTCAACTCCAACAGAATAATATTATTATGTTGGTACGAGTATCTACATTTTACCAAAATCATGGATGTTCTATTTTCAAACCGAATCACGTCCGAATCGTCTTTTTGAAGACGTTTAGCCAAAATGGCGGCCGAATATCAAAACGTTTAGGATTTACAACGAGATTTATTTTTGTGTATTACATTTTTTATGTTTGTAACATGTGAGCATTAGAATAAAATAATATTTTGGAGTGTTATCGGAGTTTTTATGCTGATAAAATATGGTTACACATATTTTTATCAGCATAAAAACTCCGATAACATAAGCTGATTATGCAATGCGAAAGAAGTTTTATTACACCTGTAATAAAACTTCTTTCGCATTGCATAATCAGCCTATAATGTTCCCAGGCACTGAGACTGAGACACAGGCCTCCTCCGTGAGAGGGAGTGGACCGTAATCCACCGCGCGGGCCCAGTGCGGGTTGGTAGATGTCACATGTCTTCTAATTTCAAAAAACAAATACAAACTAACGTATTTCCATTAGATGTTGCCCGCGGCTTCACCAGCGTGAACGTCGAAAAACTATACGTATAAACCTTCCTCTTGAATCAATCCTATTGATAAAAACCGCATTAAAATCCGTTCAGTAGTTTTTGAGATCATCGCGAACATACAGGCAGATAGACAGACGCGGCAGCGGACTTTGTTTTATAATATGTAAGTAGTGATAATTTATTACGCACCAGATAAAATGTAATGTTTTTTCGTTTAAAAAAATTGTTGGGAGTGAGGTGTTGAACTCCCCCGTTACGTATTTTAGAGGTGCGCGTTGAACACTGCGCGTCACCCGCTCAGACTTGGTCTTTGACCGAGGTTCAAAAGTCCAAACTCAAGGTTTTCCAAAGAAAGATGAAGCGTAGCATTTTAAAAATCAAACTCACCGACCAAATTCGCAACACCTTACTACGCTACAAGACAGGCATCTTCGGTTTTGACTATAAGACTGCCAGGCTGACATGGAACTGGGCGGGTCAAACTTATAGAATGCATCATAACATAATACTAAGCGTTTCCAAATGATTTTTATAATGCGCACAGCAAAAGAGTGGAACTCACTACCTGCGTTCGTGTTCCCGAACTCATACAACCCAAATCTCTTCAAAGTTAGAGTGAACAGGCTTCTTCTGGGTAAGCTCACTCCATCGTAGACTCTGTCTCTGTCACCTCTGACCTAGACTATAGTCAAGCCAGGATTGTCACACAGTGGGTGCCTTATATTGGGCGTCGTCGCCCAGTCAGGCCTAATAAACACTGACGTGACGATTTAAACTCTTTCCTTGGCCGGAGAAGGTACGTATAACGTAAGGAACATTCGAAAAGTATGGGGTAGACCTTTGCCCAGCTGTGGGATAAAAAGTTTTAGTTAAAAAAAAGCTTACTATAATAAGTCACTAAACACATTTATCGCTAAAAATAATTATTTTAATATTATAATAATTATTATGTATACCAAACATGAATATTTCAGATATAAATGTAGAAATTTAAATAATCATTCTATATCTGTCATCTTCAAACGATTGAAAGAAATAGAACGATATTTTAAATTCGTTTGGCGCTAAACGTCATTAGTGACTTGCAAGCGCTGTACGTCAGCCTAAAACTATTTTTTTAACCTGTAGTCAAGTTTTCCGCAGACGTGCAAGCGTTTTTGAAATCGGAAAACGAGTTATGGAACTGAAATGGAGTTGAGCAGGACACCTGACTAGGCTCAGTGATGACAGGTGGAGTAAGGCAGTGACCGAGTTTCGTCCAAGGACTACTAAACGTGATCAGCACATCTAAGCCGATTTCAAGAGCTGTCAGTATCAATA
This sequence comes from Dicycla oo, assembly GCA_948252095.1. Lineage (NCBI taxonomy): Eukaryota > Metazoa > Arthropoda > Insecta > Lepidoptera > Noctuidae > Dicycla > Dicycla oo. Next base: position 21,449,625 of record OX411733.1, read on the forward strand.
TTTCAAAGAAAATAATGACAGTGACAGCTCTTAAACGTGGTTTACGTGCTGGTTTAATTGGTGAAATCCGCACTTAGTGTCGGTCGTCCGGCAGCGATATAGGCGGACAACGTTGTTACCATCGCGGGTAGAACCTGGACGAGGCTGGCACAGGAGCGTGGGGATTGGCACAAGAGTAGAGAGGTCCAGCAGTAAAAAAAAAAAAAAAATGTTTATTTGTAGGTACTAAGGAAAAATTACAAGTTTTAATTATTTTTTTTTTTGTGTGGGTCAAGTCAGTCTGTGGATGATAATGCTATTATTTCAGTCAATCTATCACAATAGGCAATCTTCCTGACTGGTTCATATTTTCATCAGGCATCATTTTATACTTGAGGAAAATAAAAACAAAAGAATAAGTAAATGAATGACCTACAATGACCTGAAGCCACAGAGAAAAAAAGAAGTATAAAAGCCCAATTATAATGGATAAAGATATACAGGAGGCTGTATTATTTTAATGGACTTTAGAGGTTTCTGTTAATTAATATACGAAGAAATTATACCTGAACAGAGTAATACTGAGACCTTTTGTCTTGAGACACACGGGTATTGAGATTGGCTAACGGATTTTTGCTGAGAAATAACATTCATCAGTGCACTGCAAATGAGTCTTATAAGCCACCAGCTCAAGCACTTTTGGCAGCAAGTTATGGATGTATTATATTTACCAATAAATAATACTATGTTATGTTTAAGTAAACACACAAACATTCGCTGATGGTATCTGTAGGTACCGTATTCACCAAAATGTCGTTATGGGGCAAAAAAAAAATATAGGCAACCAATGGGGTCTGCTCACAGAAGTGAAAACTTAAACGTAAAACATCGTGGTATCGCGGTGACGCGGTGACACGAGCCCGTAAGATTTCCTCCTACTACAAATCGCTCAACGCGCTTAAAGAAGTATTCACTTCAAAAATAAAGGACAACGTTCATATTAGGAACGACTTCGCTAAATATTTTGGTTCATGACTTTTATTTTTTCAGATAACGAATTACCGAAAACACTTACAATAATCTAAAATACAATTTCATTCTAAAATAATACAACCTTAATATTAGCTAAGTGATAGTATGGTAATCACCTAAAAAAACAAGTTAACACCTATTACGAATTCCAATGCTCTCCAAACTAACCCTCACTGAACCCCTTAGGAATGTCTCAAGGTGAGTAGAGGGATACAGAATCCCTTGACAGTATAATCCCATTTAATATACTAAGGGTTTTGGCTTAAATATAACGCGTAGGTATGAAAGATACTTAATAGTTTGAACAAGAAACGCTGCTCGGCCTTTCAGGCTTGTTATCTTATGGTTTTAAGCAAAAAGGGGTCAAGTAGTGTAAGGGGGGGAATAGTGGAAGAGGTCAAGTAGGGTGTAAGGGTTGAATATGTTTTGCATGGGAACAAAGTGCAGTGCTTTTGGGTAGGCTTTTGTCAGTCAAAACTTTTAGTGTTTGTTAAGGATAGTGTAGGGACTACGAGTAGCAATAATGCTAGCGGTGCAAAACGCAATCTCCCCGCGCATACAGTATAGCGGCCAGTTGTTTCACAAGCACCGCTCCACCGCGGCAATAACTTGTGTTCCTTATAACTAATGTAAGAACCGTCATTGTGTTAACATTCATGATCAACTGAATAGACTTAATCCTGTATATTGGATTTTCATTTATTCTCCTTCTCCAACCAAGACCATAAGGTCCCAACATTGGTGATCCTGACGTGATCTTAGGAACGTGGTTGTTGAGAAATCAGATAAGGACAATGCGTGAAAGTGAACTTTAGGCAGAAACTTTTAGTGTGTGTGCGCGCGGAAAACGACTCGCCGCTATACTGTATGCGCGGAGGATATTACATTTTGGACTGCTAGCATTATTGCTACTTGTAGTCCCAACATTTATGTAGGTTAGAAACGACGGTTGATGAGACGAGACAAACTGCGATGCTTACTTGTGCAAAGTATCGCTGACCAAGGTGATATTTTCATGTACAGGTTTTCCAAGTTATTAAAATTATTGACAGTCATAGTAGTTCTTTGTAAATAAGTTTGACACAGTATTCTACGGTCAAGCGGTGATGTTTCCGAATAACAGGTTCACGCGCGATAAACAAGACCTTAGCCGGGGAACGGGTGTAAGAGAATCGCAGGTGCTTAGGAATCACACTATAATTATCACTCAGATCACATAGATTACAATTCAGCAGAACTTTAGAGCGCGCGAATATGCGCTCACTGATGGGTAGCTTACTTAACTAACTGATCAATTTTTTTTTATTTTACCGTGAGTTACCAGCCGTAAATATTGCACATGGATTTTTAAAAGCACAGGAATTAAGTACCTAACATGACACATCGAGCATCAGTGATGAAGAAGACTCTCTACAAAGATCAACATTTTCAAAAAATCCCATGTGTATTATTTATGGCTGGTTATTTTATTTAGATATCGATACCCATCACGTCTGCAGAGTTTCACTAGCTAAATTTATTTGACCCTTTATAGTGTAGTGTACCTACGCTGAACTCAGTCCCTAAGTACTTTAGTTCAAGCACTAGAAGGGTTCAAGACTGTAAGTCTCTCAAGTCCCTTGGGCTCCAAACTAAAGGTGGAGTTGTTATTTAACGTTAATCAGCGTATTGAGCGCCGCCAAACGCAGTGTGGTCGTGCCATTAGGTACAAAGTTCCAACTGGCCGCTTTGGTGTAGGGATGTGAAAGATAATTTAATTCTCTGATTTTCATTACCTGAGCGCAGGTTTTTTGATCCGTAGTTAACTCAACCAATAATTAAATATAGTAACTAATGGTTGAATTTTGGCGACACGATCCTGCATGGACCTATTGCAGCCACCTTTGGAATGGATCAGCCAAGTACCTCATCGTCCTCCTTTTTTTTTTTTTTTTTGTGGATGGGAAATCAACAAATAACTTCTCCCGCTCTGGGTGGAGCGGAAGGGCGTGTCAGACTTTTACTGACTAAAACCCACCCGTGTTCCTTCAGTTGCCTATGCCAGGGCCACGGTATCTTTTTCAAACAACCCGCGACCCCAGCGGCTCACCGTCCTCCTCATCGGCTCATCGCTGCAAGGTTGCCTGCTTGTCGGTCTTCTACAGATTGTACTTCGGTGAGTGTGCCCAAGAACTCCACGACCTGATTCCACCGGCTCCCTTCTACCATCGGACATCTAGACTCACTGCCAGTTACCATCCCTACCTGGTTGATATTCCACCAATTCGCACTAAGCGTTTCCAAATGTCTTTTATAATGCGCACAGCAAAAGAGTGGAACTCACTACCTGCCTCTGTGTTTCCGAGCGCACACAACGCTAATCTCCTCAAATTCAGAGTGAACAGGCTTCTTCTGGGTAAGCTCACTCCATCGTAGACTTTATCTCTGTCACCTCTGACCTAGAATAGAGTCAAGAGCAAACCCATCTCAAGTAAAAAAAAAAATATGTGTTCGTGTTAACTTATTCATTAAAATATAGTAACTAATGGCATTTTGACAAACACATTTAGTCAAAATTCAACCATTAGTTACTATGGTAAGCCCAATGGTTAACCATAGTGGTGGTCCAGTAGTTTTGGATCAGAAAACCGGCCCCTAAATCGAATTCTTACTCGGTTTTTATAAGTAATGTGAGAATCGTTTTGTAGTTTCGCCTACTCCATGAGATAGGTTAAAAATCTACGAATAATAAAAGTAAGGAAGCGTAATTGTGAACAAAATCAACGAGAAACTCTGTTCTAAACTTCACTACATTGACAAAATTATTTTAAGTATTCAAACGAAAGAACACACATGCGAATAAGCCAATTAGCTGCGCTTGCGTAACGCGTTGTATTCCGGCAAGCGCGGTGATTGGTTCTCGGCAGGACAGATAATAGTCATTGGTTCGCGCGCCTGCTGAAGTGCAAGATGCGTGGACGATACATTAGTACTATTACCTATTTATTCTGTGATGATGCTATGCAATAAGTGAGAGAGAAGGATTGCTCCCAACGAGTCACACGGTATCATGTCACAGTGTGACTCGTTGGGAAAATTTGTGAATAAAAATCCCAACCAGTCACACTGTTACTCGATAGGACAGCTTTTGTGTTTATTCGCAATGGATCACACACCAAGTGAAGAGTGTGACTCGTTGGGAACAATCCAGAGAGGATAAGTCCCAATAAAAATTATTGTATTTTTGTACAATCCATATTAGTTGGATTATTAGTTGAATTTTAACTAAACCATTCTTGAATTTACTTATTTAAAAGTTTGAGATTCTAGTGTTGATAAGAAGAAGCGGTAATAAGAAAGTGACAGAGTCAATTAATTACATCCACATGCGAAAAAAAGGGAGCGCAACAATGCGCTGGAACCAAAATAAAAGCGCCAAACCAAATAAAAACTGTTTAAAAATAAATTAAGCTATATATTCAGTCAGTCAGTTTTCAATTACCTAATACGCACATTTTGAATGCAATTTTGCAATGAAATTACTTAGGATTTTAGAATTACAGAAAAAAATATAAAAAAGTGGAGGTATTTTCGGAATTAGATTCTATCGAGGAAATTTAACCCAATCGTGTTTTCCTTCAGTCAGAGTAAACAGTCAATAAACATGTAGCAGCTATGCAAGCTATGAGGTACTTTGAAATAAAAGACGTGTCCTTCATAGGGAACTGCTTAAGATGAACTGACTTTTTATTGAGCAACAAACATCTCCTCATATTTTGTTCTCCGCGCAAGCGCGTGCGCGGCGCTTCGAGAAAACGCGGAGTAGCTGGTCTTCCATCTATAACATTCAGCGGCGCGCTGGCGTCGGCCCTGCTTCGCGGCGGTGCTCAGTGCGCGCGCACTCAACGTGCGGCGGCCGTCGGGCGTGAGATGCGCTTTATGTAGGTATGTCCGTGGCGCTACAAACATATATCCAAAAATTAAATCCATACATTCTGTAATAGTGAAATAAATGGTTACGAAAAAGCCCCCAACTTATTTGGGTATCGCCTTAAAACGTTTCTTGATGTGTTGTAATAATGTGTCGTAAGGATCTCAAATTAAGAAGTATTATAATAATAATAGTAAGACATTTATTTCAGACGTAGTCCATACAATGTTATAACACAAAAAAAACTTACAAAGCTATTGTTAGTACATACAAAAAACCACAGAAAGAGATAAAAAATAAAAATCACAATGTGGCACCGCCCAGGAGTGCCAGTTTAAGCCAAGCCCTGGACGCGACCACCCACAGTGTGTAGTCGCATCCAGTGCCGCCACATCAGCGAGTCCTAGCGGCCCACTTTTTATTAAATAATAAAAATAAAAACCTACTTAAACCAAATGACATGATTGCCATTACATTAACAAATCTGAATTAATTAACATTAACATATGTAGTTAGGCCATTAATGTTGAATTAGCGAAGCCATATGTTATGTGTTATTTATTTACACATATTTATTAATACAATCTTACACTATCTTAACATGTTGACCCCCAATGCGATAATGTGATATGTGATTAACTGATTATCATTTATTGGTTAGTAATTCGATAGTCACGAATTTTGCCAACGTACAATTAAAAAAATATAGACGAATTGAGAACCTCCTCCTTTTGGAAGTCGGTTAAAAATGTCAAGCCTTTTTATCAAAGTTCAATTAAAATTTCAAAACGTGTAAAATAAGCTTTCTTAATGCGTTCATCTTGCATAACACTTTCCAGAGTTGCATGTATAGGATTTCAAAATGTTTATTTACTCACTTATGAAAAGTGATTGCAGCATTCTTCATATCCGTATGGCTTTTACACCACTTAATTACACAGCATATTTGCAGTACGTAAATAACGCAAAATACAATAATAATTACAATCGTAATTTCGTCGACACAATGACACCGGTGAACTATTGGTGCTGTGCGGTACAGTTTTCAGCCACGCCCACCGCGGTACAGTTTGCATGGTGCCATTTTTGAGCTTGAGTTACATTTCTTGACTTTTATTATTCGTAGTTAAAAATGGAGAAAGGAGTTTATGAGTATATGTTACGAGGGGTTTTCTTAGACATTCTCTAATTGAGTTTGTTTTCAAATGTAAGTACCTCAAGAATAAAAAATACAGATCTCGTGCCCTACTCGACCCTCGGGTACATTGAAAATGTACTTAGACAGGCTTTTCAATTTGTACGATGCCCAATCTAATAAATTCAGACCGAATAGATTTCGTATCGTCTTTGAAGTAATAGAGCTCTAATGCACGAAGTAAAAAATCCATAAGGTAAAAATTACACAAAAATAGTTATGAATATAAAAATAATATTTTTAGTCCAAAATATAAAGTTCTAATTAGTAATTTGAAGTATTTTCAAAGTATCGCAAAACAAAATTAATTAAAAAAATATATAATTAACATCATTACGTATAAAGTCAAATTAAAATACGTATTTACAAATGAATACAAATACATTTCACGATCAAACTCTTAAACACTCCCATAACAACTCGGCGACACAACGCGCATTTAAGAGGATTGTGAAGCTGTAAATTTTCATACAAAAAGCGATAACGTTTTTCTCCCCGTAAACATAGTCTTCTTTTCATTTTTTTTTTAATGTTGTAGGTATAATGAAAAACTAGGTCCATACGTTTTTATTATAAAGAAATATTGTATACGATATAAGTTATTAGCATCTAAATATCTATATTTTGACATAAAATCTTCCTCAAGTTTTTTTTTAATTTAAATTAAATTACTAAAAAAGAAAAACGTACAGACCTAGATTAAGGTGTACTGAATGTAATGAGACCAAAATTGTTTCATTTCGTAAAGGTTTAAGGGGCTGAAAACGTTATCGCCTGAAACAATATTTATGTAAATAATTGTATGAAATGTACGTAATTGTCTCCAAGACTCGCGCCGCGTATCGGCACTTCACAATCCTCTTAAGGAGCGCGCTCCCCGAAATTACGCCACACAAAGGGCACCCTCCTTCCTAGACTCTTAGTGATACAGAAGTCCGGTTTTTTTTTTCATGTATATCGCTTTTAGGTTTCGAGATATAATGATTTTACGACAAAAACCCTAAAAAAGTGATCAAATATTTCACATTTATGCGGTTTTCAAGTAAAGTTTTTGTTTTTTTTTTCACTATATTACACACATTATTACATTACAGTTGCAGTGAGGATGGGTTTCAACTGTCGAGAGCCTGGAATCCAGTGGTCCATTTGTGTAAAGACGGTGAGTGTGCCCAAGAACTCCACGACCTGATTCCACCGGCCCCCTTCTACCATCGGACATATAGACGCACTATCAGTTACCATCCCTACCTGGTTGATATTCCATCAATTCGCACTAAGCGCTTCCAAATGTCTTTTATAATGCGCACTGCAAAAGAGTGGAACTCACTACCTAAATAGGGTGAAGCGATACTTTACGCCTGGACAGCTTTTAACCCTTTACAAAGCGCAAGTCCGATCCTGCATGGAGTATTGCAGTCACCTTTGGGATGGATCAGCCAAGTACCAACTAGCCGCGCTTGACTCGGTGGAACGCAAAGCTAAGAGGCTCATTGGCGACGTAAAACTGGTGGATGCCAAGCTTCATAGCTGGGCTCATCGCTGCAAGGTTCCACCAATTCGTACTAAGCGTTTCCAAATATCTTTTATAATGCGCACAGCAAAAGACTACTACTACTCACTACCTGCATCTGTGTTTCCGAGCGCATACAACCCTAATCTCATCAAAGTGAGAGTGAACAGGCTTCTTCTGGGTAAGCTCTCTCCATCGTCGACTTTGTCTCTGTCACCTTTGACCTAGACTAGAGTGAAGAGCAAACCCATCTCAAATAAAAAAAAAGACCGCAAGAGTGCCGAAAAAAGTTCGCGAGCGGACACAGTGAGTTTTGTGTGTCGAGAACAGAATCGAGTTGTGAGTGTAACAAGTGACAGTGGTAGCGATGTCAATCGCACTAAACGAACAAGAAAGAGGGTAGACCGTTTTGTCTGCTCGTAAACATCCACCCGCAATAACTTCAGTTTATCCGCGATCATGGCACTTGCAACAGTGCCGAACTATCGGAAACTCGAAAAACTTAATATACATGGTAAATATCCCGTTTTAAGTTCCAATAATTGGTTAGTTTAGAGTTAGCTGTTATGGTTAGATCTATCGTGAAATGCTTGCGATAGTAAACGGTTAACCTCACTACAATCCGCACCGTGCTTTGTCCATGCCGTGTCCGTAAACTGTGTTCATTTTGTGAATGTTCACTGAACATATGCGGTCAAACCGATCGGCTTTGAAGTTTAGAATGATCTGCCCAGTAGCTTTTATATAGGGTGACTAGAAATTAGGGACCAATACTTAAACACTACTGACTGATTAAGTATAGGAACTATAGTTTGACCAAGACCGCTGTACCGCGCCTTAGGAATGCGCGGCGAGGCGGGGTGCAGCGCTGGCTAATGAGCGGTGGGACGCCGTGAGCGGCCTGCACTGCCCCCCGTCTTGCCGCGCACATACCTACGGCGCGGTATAGCCGTCTTGGTCAAACTATAAACATGAAATCGCGAAAAAAATCAGCTGCTCTTGACGAGTTAGTAGATTTGGGCCCATAGTAAAAGTTGTTTGTCATCACGAGTACTTTCATGTGTTTAAGTTTCGGTTACTAATTACCCTATAAACCCCAATTTATTATATTTATCATCAAAACTCCGTTCCCCTTTTTCCACACTACATCACTAAGACGATCTCGTGACGAAAATGGAGCTGTTCAATTGCGCTCCAGGGACGGTTCAGTTACGGTCTGATGTAATATGCCAACATGAACTTGTTATATTTTAAGTTAGTTTAGAGTTAACTGCTTTGTTGGTTTATTAAGTGTGGAGTTTCGAAGTCTGGGTTTGTGTGTAGTTTTGAGGTGAAAATGTGTTGGTAGAGAATGGACTAAGAGTCCCAGTCATCATTTTTGGGTAGGTATATAAATCAAAAAAAAAAGACAGGCAATTAAATAATTTATTGACACACTGGAAATCTTAAATTCTATGATCCGATATTGAACATCTGTGTCTGAACTAGATATAAAATATCTGTATTTCAGACATCAGCGCTCTTTCCCAGTTGTAGGTGACATTTACAGATTAGTTTAGCATGATCTCTATACACATTTACAAACAAACACATTCGATCAAAGCACAAAATAAAGGGAAAAAAAGGAATAATAATAATAATATCCTGGGACATTTCACACACGGTCATCTGATCCCAAACTAAGCAGAGCTTGTACTATGGAAACCAGATAACTGATATACTACATATACTACTTTTTTTTTGTAAATACATTACTTATATAGATAATTACACCCAGACTCAGAACAAACAGACATGTTCATGCACACAAATGTTTGTCCTGGATGGGAATCGAACCCACGACCTGCGGCATGATAGGTGGTATCTTAACCAACCACGCCAACTGGCCTGTCAATAAGTATAAAGAAGAAAAAGATATATATAAGAATAAAAGTAATAAGGAGATGACAATAAACAGGAGCACAATTTTAGATTACTTGTACAGTGATGGCCTCCGGTGAGTAGAGTGTAAATATGTGGATGTGTGTAGGAGGGTGATATACCAACTGTTGATATAATTTCTTTACATATAATATTTATATACTCTAAAACTTATTTCGTATAACGTTATTGGATATAATGTTTATTTAATCGAAAATCATTAGGTCTATCGTTTAAAATATTATTTTCACAAAAGTGACAGAAATGAATCGCTGCAAAACCGATTCCACGTAGTCTTTCATGCCCTACCCTTAGAGTGTAATTTAAGCCCGCGTAGGCGCAAAGGGCCAGCAAGCCTAAGCTGCGGTGGTGGCCCTAAGTTGCATACTGCATGCTTGCTGATTGCTTGAAATAAAAAGTAAGAATTTATTTAAAACAATTTTTTTCACTTATTTGAACCAGAAGTGCTACACTACACATTGCAAGAGTTTTTTGAAGAAAGAAAATTAAAAGTAATAGAAAAAATTACTCACCATGGTGACATATGTCATTTTTATTTTCATTAAACTTATTCAAATTATTTATTTCTTATAATCTTAATTAGTATCCATACTAATATTATAAATTCTAAAGTAACTCTGTCTGTATGTGACCTTTTCACGCCAAACCCCTGAAACGATAAAAAAAAATTGGTAAAGAGATAGATGGTATCTTGGGATGAGACATAGACTAATTTGCTCAGCACCACGAACTGGACTTATTTGCTGATGGATTAAGACATTTGTATAATAAATTTCGTATAATTTTAAATGACATATTATTGGCCATACCTAATAATAACTGAATTGAATTAAATTGATTTACTATTACTTGATTGACACTAAACTGACATTTTATTCTAAGTATTAATTCATCGTTGTAATTTATTTTTATAATTATTTATAGACTTGGACATTATTGCTATTTTTATAATATCTATTGTATAAGGTGAAGAGCATGTGTATGTGTAATATATTAAGCCATAAACGAATTGTAGGAAAATTAATCGTACGAGCGTTTTGGATGTCAAATCTGTTAGCTCGTAAGACCAATTAAATAAATAAATAAATTAGTAAATAAGTGATTCTGTCTCAAAAATAACCCTACAGGGGTGTGATATAGGGGATGCAAGTTTGTATGTGAAAAAGAACTCTTAAGTTAGGAATATCAAAGGTCAAAGGAGATGTTCCAGAAATGTATGGAGCCTGGGGATGCACTATGTTCACTAAATGTAAATATCGATATAAAATATAGTAACCGTTTTTGAATATTAATTTTCTATAATTTGATTTCGTTTTAATGTACATTAAAATTAATTCGGTCAAGGAGAGCAACACAAAATAAATATGGTGGATCAGCAATTTGTGAAATGTCATTATGACAATGACATTTGATTGATATGTCTTGTCTATGTAATATCTGCGAAAAAAAACAAATCACGAATTCCGAAAATACTGGGGTTTCGTTATAGTTATAATAATAAAACAGGACTTCTGGTTATTCTACTTGATTGCGGCAGTACATCTTATATTATCTATTTAAACGATTGGTTATAGGTATCGGTGTCGACAGGAGAAAGAAACGAAGGTTTGAACGTCATTATGTTTATCAAACTGTCCTGGTAATTCATTCTTTAATGCCTATCAATATACCCTGGACTTTGATAATTCACAAGAGAGTAGTGAGCTGTGCAATACCTGACAACTTCAAGTTATTTTTAGAGTAGTTAAATATTCCTATTCATACACGACGGAATCGAAATCACAGGCGAATCAGAATCCATATAACAAAGCCGAGGTCAAGAGAGAAGCAATCAATCAATGTCCGTGGTAGTAAACTGTTGTCGCAAAACAAAAACAATCAGTAAAAACTCCGAAACACATCCCATTCAACACGCGCGAACACAAAGATTCAAAGACAAAGTCAAATTGTCAAGAAAAGACGTCACGTCATGAAACTTAAAACTGTCAAAGTTGTCAACCGTCATTTCATACACAACTGTCATGGCTACCATAAAAATAGGGTTAACATATTTAAAAACTTCCCAAATAATCATTTGTGCCTGTACTTTTCTTCAAATTAATCCTGACTAATATTGTAAATACGAAAGTGAGTTTGTTTGTTTGTTTGGTACCTTTTCACGCCTAAACCACTGAACCGATCATCCTGAAATTTTGCTATGTCCATGTCAGGTGTACTGACATGGACATAGGGTACCTTTTATCCCGAAAAAAGTACTGTTCCCGAGGAAAACAACCATAACGTTCTTATGATAATAGATGGCGCCACATATCTTTCGAATCATGATTGAATTATATTATTATGGAAACTTTTGTAGTGATTTAAGAGTTGTTTTTTAAATATAAGTACCTATTTATACATTTTATGAGTCTAGCGTGTCGATAGACCAGTTTTTCATCTTCGTAACTAATATTATAAATGCGAAAGTGTTTGATTTAGATGAAATTTGGCACTTGGGTAGACCATGACCTGGAGAAGGACATAGGCTACTATTCATCCTGGATCGCAGACAAAGTCGCGGGCAACTGTTATTTTGTTTATATTTTTATGAAAATCCCCTATTTTTTTCCTAGTTATCTATTTAGTGTACATGTTGGTAGCCCAAAATCAAACATCTCCTGTATGCTTTTGATAGGAAATAAAGAATCATCCTCTAAGGGGATAAAATGGGGATTGATTTTAAAATTCACAAATAATATAAATTTTTTGTGTACCTACCTCTTTTTAAGAGATTTAAGGGATTGGAAATGAAGGCATTATAGTCATAGTTCGTATCTTTAGGTAACATTTAGTGTTTAATCGGTACAGTCGTGCAGTCGGTCAAAAGTTATTTGTTATTACGAGAGTGTGACGGAATAATTTAACTAAACAAAGTCCCCCCACCGCGTCTGTCTGTCTGTTCGAACGTGATAAATTGAAAAATTACCGAACGGATTTTCATACGGTTTTCAACAATGGACGGAGTGATTGATGAGGAAGGTTTGAGTATTCATTAAGGTTTTGTGTAAATTGGCTGAAATATGACGATGATTGTTGAAGATGTCGGAAAAATCATGCCGACTGCACGGCGTATAGTTGGCGGCACGAGTCGTGAGCACAAATTACGAATGAAATGTTGTTGCTATCGTCAACGGGCTCTTGTATTCTGGTTTCTACCTGTATATAAATAAACTTGATATTATATTAACCTCATTGCCCCTGCCCGTGTACAATTCGCCGTAATAGGAAAAAGGTTCGTAAGGTTTAAAAGTTGAATTTGTGCTCACGACTCGTGCCGGATACTATACTAGCATCCGCCGCGTAAACTAATATGAAAATAATGTATTACAGAATTAATACATTGTTAACCTGGATTAACACATAGGGTAAGTACTTTTAATCTCGGTAGTACGTGCCGCGGGAAAATCCACGAGCAGAATAAAGCAGTTAGTTTATTATAAATGCGAAAGTGAGTTTGTTTGTTACGCTTTCACGCTAAAACGGCTGAATTTTCTTTGCGTAAGATTTTCATAATAACGATCATTTTAAAATAAAAATTTTCCAAATCGGTCCTGCCGTCCTGAAGTGATGCACTTATCAACGAACAGCATTTCATTTTTAAACTATTTCAAAAGGAACAGGTTCTCAATTCGACTGTTTTTTTTTTGTATGTTTGTTACGCGATTACTCCAAGACGGATGGACCGATTTGGAAAATTCTTTTTTTGTTTGAAAGGCTACCTAGATGCTCCGATATAAATTTTATTAACTTTGCTTGGGATGTTTTTGAGTTAGCTTCAATAATGCGTATTTTTCCCACTTAATTTTTGTGGATGATGTTTTAATAACTTCCTATCACTGTTATTTACATAGCAGGTATTCGAATTTGTGTGGGGTAGGTACCACAACTAAACAGTAAAAAATAAAAACTTTTTAGCAAAAAATAAAACCGACTTCCAAAACAAAACACTACAAAGTGAAAAATAACTTTTAATTTCGGAAGTTGGTGGCAAAAAACGAAATACAAAAACTACCGAAATTAAAGTTATTTTTCACTTTGTAGTGTTTTGTTTTGGAAGTTGGTTTTATTTTTTGCTAAAAAGTTTTTATTATGTAGTCAAAGTAGATTGTCTAGAACAACCGCCAAACCAGGTAGGTATCGCAACTTTGCCTACGGCAGATACCTTTACAAAATCCACAAAAGGAGAACAGTCCATACAAATTTTAGTAGCACAGTAAACTGTGGGTCTAATCTAGCTAGAGTCTAGAGTCTAGAGACTAACCTAAAGTTATGATTCGGTTCCGTAACGAACGCACACCGGACGTAACCATAGAGTAAGAATGTATAGAAGCGACATTTTTGCTTTATAAATGCCTAGGGGCTTGTGGCTAAGTAATAACAGCCGCACGGGTCGATTGATCAGGTTCAGCTACGCTTGCCGGGGTAGGTCCGTGGATGAGTGACGATCAACTTTACATACTCCTCCAAGACTCCTCCGTGCCTCGGAAAGCACGTTAAGCCGTTAGTCCCGGCTGTCATTCGTGGATTTTTGACAGTCGTTACGGGTCGTCAGAAGCTCGAAAGTTTGACAACCTGTCTTACCAAGGGGTATCGTATGACCCAGTAACTGGGTTGTGGAGGTCAGATAGGCAGTCGCTCGCTTGGGAAAAGGCTAGGCAGACAAAAAAAATGAAAATGAAATGTAATGCAAACACGCGTACGAAACGTTCAATGGTCAGGAGTTCGGATTGTGCCGCAGCATATTATGAGGGTGCTCGTTACGCACTCCGCGCTCATCACCAGCAGCTGCAGTTCACTGCTTCATATAGGCTACTCCAATCGTATGCCTTGTAACTCGATGCTCACCACTAACGTCAAGCTGCTACTAGCCTCCCCTGTAAAGAAAAAAAAGAAAGAAAATACGTTTATCTGTTATATAAATATAAGAAACACAGTAAGGGTTCCGTAATTGAGATGAATTTATCCCAAGAACAAACGTTAATTTATAGTCGAAAAACATGTTTTCCCATACATTTCAACTGCAAATGTAAGTTTGTACGCACAATATTGAGAAACATATCTACCATGTTTTTTAAGACAACACATTTTTCATAGGTTTTCCTGTAATCTTTAAGTAAAGAACTATTTTCTGTAATTTTTCTTTTCAAAATTTTAATCTCAGTAATTTCGGAGATACGAGTGGGTTGGTAATTTTTTTAATCTACTTTTTTGAAACTATTTATTATGAAAACCTTAAAAAAATGAAAACCCTCACAATAAGCTCTTTCATTTGATATGTCACACGATACAGCTTGCACAACTTTTATTTTCTATTTTCACTTTTTTATGAGGGTTCCGTACCTCACAAGGAAAAAAAACGGAACCCTTATAGGATCACTCGTGTATCTGTCTGTCTGTCCGTTTGCTCCGAATCTAATGGACCGATTAAGTTGAAATTTAGTACACGTATGATTTTCTATGACCCAAACACGGACGTGTCACATAAAAAAATAAATTTTGAATATGGGGGTAACTTTTAGGGGGCAAATAAGAAAAAAAAAAATATTTTGCAAACTGTACGGCTAATAATTAATTTATTCATCATCATCATTTCAGCCGAAAAATGGATAGATCCGGGAAACACAGAACCGGTCGAAGTGTCAATAGCGGTGCTTGAGAGAGGCCTATAACCAGCAATTAATTATTATTATTACAAGATAAATACCAATATTATTGATTTCAGTTCCCTCCTCTGCGATATGACATGTATGCATTAAGATCGTAAAAGCGTTTTTTTTAAACCCTTTTCTTAAACATGGTCAAGATAAATCTTTAAAGTCGTCGCTGCTTCGGTCATATTATTATCTCTAGAACTTTGGGGTAGTCTAATCGTGATCAGTTCTACGTTGTCACAATTGTTGATAGAACATTATTTTCACTTTTTTATTATTATTTGGTTATTTGTATATTGTGTTTCACGAACTGTGTCCAAATAAACGTTATTCTTTTTTTTTTCTACGTCTAATATGGCCGACCCTCTTCCACTTCAGCGTCTTTCGCTTCTATCCGGCTTTATAACTCTATAGCTAAACTCCGAGTGGTTTCAATGCAGTTATTTGCATACATGAAGCGTTCGTTTGGTTATAGAGGACTACCTAACATGTGATCCAGTGCTTTGATTGGATGCTGTAACGACATCATTACAAGCAGTTTCAGTTTCTCAAAGGCTCTTGATTCTGTTGGTTACTGGATAAATTGTCATCATTATCTGCCTAGCCTTTTCCGAACTATGTTGGGGTCGGCTTCCAGCATAATCTGATGCAGCTGAATACCAGTATTTTACATGGAGCGACTGCCTATCTGACCTACACAACCCATTTCCTGGGTAATGTGACACCCCTTGATAAGAACAACAACGTTAGACTTTCAGTCTTCTGACAACACGTAACAACTGTCAAAGATCCACGAATAACACCTGGGACTATCCGAGGCACGGAGGGGTCTTGGTATGTAAAGATGGTCACCCATCCACAGACCAATGCAATGTCCTACTGCAGGGCAAAAGCCTCTTCTCGTACAGAGAAGTAACAAGTACGCTCACCGCAAGTTACCTTCGCCCTTCTGTAAAATAGGGTCAAAAAATTTTCGTCTCTTCTTATGTAACTACAGAAAAGACGAACATTAGCTATGTTCATCGCATGTTTACGAATTTTTCTTTTACCCTACCTAATTTGTGTAGGAAATCCCAAAAGATACAGCGGTAGGTACTTGCCGGGTTTTCAAAAAGCAACCTGAACTCCGATTGCTTAACACAGTTTCTATCACAATCCAAAGGATTTTTAAAAATAATTCCTAATCCATTGTTCCTCCACGTTTGAAAAATTTGTCTGCTTTACAACGTAAATAACGCAATGAATTTTGTTGAACTGTCAAAATTAAAGACAACGCCACCGTAAGTTTGTTACGTAATTGCCTACTTATAAAGCTGGATATAATAATGTCCCAGGAATTGCAAAAAAAAAAAAAATTGTCCAAGGCAATGTGATTTTGATGCCAAAACATGCAGATGAGAAGCAACTAGAAATTCATAATAAAAATGAATGTCTGTTGGCCAGTATTGACCCAATAACACACAACCACGAAATATCACTTGGATACCATCTACCTAAACATCCAAGAATACAAAGCAATAAATATTCCTCCATTCCCCATAATTAGTCCCCAAAACACAATGGTGTTCATCAATAACCGAACAATGGTACAATGAGAGTAGTTGAAACAGTTCTTAGTACCACACAAAGATAGGTACAGAAGGTTGGCTCCACAAAATGAGCGAAAACGCACACACTCATAGACACGCTTCACGTACAGCGAGTGCAAGCGTATTCGCGACTGGCAGTTTATCTTATACGTATATAAAAATGAATCGCCGAAATGTATATTATGTACGCGCATAACTTCAGAACGGTTGCACCTATTTGTTTGTAATTGTCAGGACAAGGTTTGTATGAAAGAAAATGTTTTAAAACTTGCCGGGAAAAATAGGAAATACGGGAAAACTGAAAGTACATTTTCTATGGGAATATTGTATGAATTATTAAATTTTTTACAGGACAACGTTTGTCGGGTCAGGTAGTTTAAATATCAGAAATAACTGTGCAAGGATACATTGGCGGAATAAAATCGGAAAAATCGGAACATGCTCTGCTATCTTGTTTTTCAATACAACTTCTGTGAAGAGGCCATAATGCCTTGGAAGTTGGGTAAGCTTTTGGTGTGGGATGCAACCTTTGTCGACATCCCCACACCATTCCATCCCATCTTCTAGCACGGCGGGCTGTACTGGGGCGGCTGCTGCAGGTGCAGAAAACCTCAAACGGCGCAAATATAACAACCTTATTGGGAACTATAGGTATGTTTAAGGGGATTCGTGGGGTCTAAATATTCATCGAGTATTTCGGGACATCTCCAAGCAGTTGGTCTGCTCTTCACGTGACCAGAGAGCTGGACAATATTTAGGTCAAAGAATCAGCATTGCCGTAATAACGCTGCCAGCCTTTTGGGCACTTTTCGCACTGACTGCTATGCGGACGATTTTTTTTTCTGCCCAATGAGCTCTTCGTTTTTTTTCCTTTATATTCTTTACATAATAATATATATTTTAGTGTTAGATTATATATTGCATTTAAGATTTGTGTAGGTATATTACAATAAATGACTACCATATTTCTGTGAGAATTTCACAAATACATAACTATTTACCAACAACGCCGCTTTGTCAATGTCATTCAAACGCCAAAAAATCCTTGAAGGTCTGTAAGTTATTAACTTTTGGAACCACAAACTCTTAGTCATGGTTCAAATTCCATTGCTACGATATAAAAATTAGGGCCCTTTGTGTTACATTTAATGGTCATTCGAAAAACATCTTAAACTACATAATACTAAAGTTGTAAATTGTTGAGTAAGGTGATTTATTTTAATTATGGAAGTTGTTTTTATTGATTAGTGTTAATAATTAAGTTACAAAAAAAATATCCCGACCTAACTAAAAATATTAAGTAAGTTGAGTAAGTGACTAGAGAATTCTGAATTCAAGAATAGTTTGAGATCGCCGTACGTACACGTCTATGTGTGCGTGCGTTTTCTCTCGCTGTATGGAACCGGCCTTCTCTACTTCTCTGTTTTGTGCCAGTACCATTGTATACCATCGTGCTTTTATCATTAAAGCGTCTTCAAAGTCTTGGCTGGAAGCTAAATGCATCGTTTTTACGTTTTAAAAGAAGACATTATGATGAATTAACTTTGATGTCTTGGTTTTAGTTGGGGAGAGAAAAATGTTGGATTTTTTAGCTGGCATGCGATGAGGACCTCGTGGCTAAGTAATAAAAGCCGTGTAGCGTTGTATGGTTTCTCAATCATAAGTAGTCAAGTGATGTCAACTATAGTTTGGCCATAACCGCTGTACCGCGCCGTAGGTATGTGCGCTATAGAAATTAATGTTATTTTTCACTTTGTAGAGTTGTTTTTGGAAGTCGGTGGTTTTTTTTTTTTAAAGTGTTAGTCTTCCACATAACCACTCAAATGACTAAGTACTTACGTAAAAGTTTATTTTCCACTTTGAGTAATTTTTTGGCAATTCTGTTGCGAACCAACTAAACCAGAACAGACTAGTTGATTACTATCCTTGGAACAACTGGCCAACAATACCAGCTCCTCTATCCACCCAATCAAGACAGCTCTCTCACCCCTCAACAAAAAATCCTTCGCCCTTGACACACATACAAGGAATTGCACACGCCTTAATAGACTGATATCCCTGATCTCCAACATAATACGTCTGGAAGGGCCAAAAAGGTCCACTTTATGGAATTTCATTATGGGTACGCCTCATCCGTTGGATTTATAGCATCCTATGAATTTTGATTAAATTTTCGTGTGCAGCTTTGAAATTGATAACGTGAGTGTACCAGAGGAATTTGATATTGCAGCTGAGGATTGCAAGAAAAGGTGGGGTGTGTCACTGCAAGTACGGACTGTAAGCGATGTGTTGTGCTGTTCTCTTCGTAGGGTTGAATGTGGTTAGGTGTTAGTGGAGTATTCAATAAAGAATATTCAATGACTTATGTAGACAATTATATCCTCGCAGTAATCTATCATCTCGATAGCTAACAGTTGCTAGCTCACTGCTATCCACCGTAGGCTTCTGAGCGACGGTGGTCGGGATGTAGCAGTCGGCAGCATGAATCCGGACAATACCTAACCGGACAATCCGACTCCGTTCCAGGGTTCTTCCTCTACGTACCTTTTTTATCGTGTGGAAATCCTCATGGATGTCCTCCACCCTGGGGCAGGCGGAGGGGTCTGTCAGACTCTTACTGACTAAAACTACACGGTGTTCTACTGCTACCTTTAGCCGGGGTGCCGGAGTGCTTGCACATTTCGTCACGCTCCCCCGGCTAGGTGTTAACCCGCATGAATTCATGTGGACTCCGTCACCCTCAAGGTCTTAAATGGCCGCAATTCCTCTAGAGAGAGTTGCGTGCAGAACACGGTGCGCCGCCGACTCGGGCCTTTCACTGTTCAGGTAACAAACTCCCCAAGTCTGTTGCCTGCAGCCCACACCCTAAGGCGGCCGGAGATCGTCCCGCGTCCTCCCGCGCCCAGTGCGTCTACTACGGATTGGAAGGAGGTTGTATCCTCCCTCTCCCATTCCACCGCCTCCTTTGCAACCATCACTTTCTCGCAGAAGGAGGCGACGGTGTCCCACGCGCTTTCACTTCCGACCATGGACTGGATCATATCCGGAAGCGAGAGAGTATCCGCAGCACCAACTGCCGCTACCAACCAGCGTAATCTACTAGCGCTGCGCTTCCGCTCAAGGCCGGCTCGGCGGATTTTGATTCTGCTGCCGCCCCATTTGATCCATTTCATTTGTTGTATCTATGGTGTTGATTCTTGGGTATACCTGTCAAATCAATCTGCCTAGCCTTTTCTCAACTATGTTGGGGTCAGCTTCCAGTCTAACGAGATACAGCTGAATACCAGTATACCCTTAGTAAGACTGTTGTCATACTTTCGGGCTTCTGACGACCCGTAACGACTGTCATAGATACACGAATTACAGCCAGGATCAACGGCTTAACGTGCTTTCCGAGGCACGGAGGAGTCTCGGTATGTAAAGATGGTCACCCTGACAGCCAGGATCAATGGCTTAACGTGCTTTCCGAGGCACGGAGGAGTCTCGATTACATATCGTCCGTGGATGGTCACCCATCCACGAACCAACCCCGGCCAGCGTAGCTTCACCTGATGGAACGACCCGTGCGTCTGTTATTACTTAGTCATGAGCTCCTTTTGGGTATAGCCTGTGACAGTAAATATCTTTTGCTTTTGCTGAACTTATGATGACATTATTCATCATCATAATTTCAGCCAACAGACGTCTTTTGCAGGCTTCTCTACTAAACGTATTCAAAACCTTATCGCCACTAAAAATGAGAAAAGAATTAAGCCTCATTTATGGCTTCGCCGCAGACGGGTAAAAAAAAAAACAAATCCTCTTTATCACAATTCTACTTCTACCTTCTGCTTTTAATATTTTATGAAATTTTAATATTCTCCCATCCAAAAGAAGGCGGAAACCACAGAAGCCACTGAATAATCCAATACCTAAACATCACCCATTAAGGCGAGTATAGTCGTGAAATTATCGTTTTTGAGAGGCTATAGTAAATTCCTGAAAAATATTAATGAAACTTTGATATGTATTCTTCAAAAAAAAAATCACATGAGGTTGTTTTGAACTTTAAATTCGCTACTAAACTTTCGCACTAAACTACAAGTGATTTTTCACGGCTTAGCGACGATGATATTTGTTAATCGCTTATTAAGTGTGCATCTTTTATTTTAAAATAATAATTAATTTGCAACTTTAACAGTGAATATTTAGAAATGTTCGCTATCGGGTCCGTGCGAAAATTGTATGGGGCTACGGGTCGACGACTATACTTACGCCTGAATTCCTCCGTTTTTTTTTTGTTGATGGGAAATCATCAAATAACTTTTCCCGCTCTGGGCGGAGCGGGAGGGCGTGTCAGACTTCTACTGACTAAAACCCACCCGTGTTCCTTCACTTGCCTGTGCCAGGGCCACGGCCTAGCGGACCCCTTCAGCTAGTGCTGACATCTCTTTGAGGCGCGCGTGGAACACAACGCGCCGTCGACCCGGGCCTGGTCCTTACCGGACGGTGAGCTACTCATTGCTCGCCATCCGCAAGCCCGCGCCTACGGTGGCCGGGAATCGACTATCGATTCCCGACGCCCAGGGCGTCTCCTGCGGCGACTAGGGGCGTGAGGGTGCAAAGATTGCCTCTCCCTCACGCGTTCAGCCTCCTCCTTCGCGAGCATTACAGCTTCGCAGAAGGAGGTGACGGCTTCCCATGAACTCTCGCTCCGTACCATGGCCTGTACCAGGGCCGGACGCGAAAGATCGCCGCCGCCGATCGCCTCCGCGAGGACGCGGCGGTGCTCTGCCCAAGCCGGGCAGACCTCCACCGTATGCTCCACCGTGTCCTCCGGGCGATCCCCACAGTGGTAACACCCGGGCGTTTCTTCCCGCCTTATCCGGAACAGGAACCTCCCGAAGCAACCGTGTCCGGTGAGGACCTGCGTCAGGTGGAAGGTGAGGGTGCCATGACGCCTCTCCAACCACTCCTCAAAAAGGGGACTTATCGTCGCAATTGTGGCGTGCCCAGCCTGAATTCCTCCTACGCTGATGTCGGTGCGTACGGTCGGTCGCGTACGGTTGGTCGCATATATCAGCGAGAAATAAATAATAAAATACCGTGCGTGCGACACGAACCGCTCTGCGGTACGATATTCATAGCGACTGTCACGCACGCGTGGCATTCAGTTTACCATCGATAACAGACTGAGGGCGCTCGCACAATTCCATGCTCGCCAGTCGACCGACGTACGCGGCGCCGACGAGCGAGAGCAACGCGCGCGATACGCGGCGCGTAGCAACCTAGCAACGTACGCGCCGCTGACGTTAGCGTCGCAGTGTGGTGCTATATAGAACACAATATATGGTACGCGCGACCGACATCAGCACAGGAGGAATGCAGGCCTCACCTCAACGCAATAACGTCCATACCAGAATACCTATGAAATTATCCTTATTGATGTTTATGGTGAATATACGTATAGTAAAGAGTATTATATATATGTATTCTATCTGTCTACCTATCTCCATACATTCTCGCTTACACAGCAAAATTATAATATTGTTTAGGACAGACAAGTACAGACTAACAAAGAGATTGGTATACTTCCAACTACATTTTGAATTCGAGTCTGAGATAATTATCAAGTTTTGGAACAACGAACTCAGTAACTCATACTTTACAAAGTCCAAATTCCATTGCCACCAAAAATTGTTTAGAACCTTTTTGTTACAAATGGTTACTCACTTATCGACTTGGAACATGGTATCCTCTAACATAGGTTCCCAAACTTTTATGGACTACCGCCCCCTTTACAAGAACAAAAATCCAACGCCCCATTTACATAATAGTTAATTATACCAATTTTATATATCTGTCTATTATCTATTAATAATCACAAATTAAAAATTAATTCTTACTGTCTCTCTTTGTAATCGCGCCACCCGAAAAGATCCAGCGCCCAAAAGGGGGCGTTATCGCCCACTTTGGGAAAGGCTTTATATTCTATAAAAATCCACTTAGAGTCTAAGTGGATTTTTATAGAATATAAAATAGGTAATAACAGCCGCGCAGGTCGATCCATCAGCTACGCTTGCCGGGGTTGGACCATAGATGGGTACATACCAAGACTCATTCGTGGATCTTTAACAGTCGTTACGGGTCGTCAGAAGCCTGGAAGTCTGACAACCAGTCTTACCAAGGGGTATAGTAATTCCCAGTTACTGGGTTGTTGAGGTCAGATAGGCAGTCGCTCCATGTAAAATACTGGTATTCAGCTGCATCCGGTTAGACTGGAAGCCGACCCCAATATAGATGCGAAAAGGCTAGGCAGATTGATTTCATCTGAGATTATGAGTTCAAGAAATCTACGTTTAAAGATTTTGTGAGTGTTCTGACTATACGAGTATTCTAAATCGCTCATAAAGGTATGTAAGCGTAAACGATATTATGCACACAATTAAAATGAATACCTATTGGCAGTGCAAAGACAAATAGTTAAGTCTGTAGGTCACCATAAATACTTTGTTCAACTGTACAGAATAGAAATAAGGGAAATGGAAGAAAGTGACAAAATACACAAAGATAATGGGAAAGACAGGGATGGGAATACAGCCGGAGACGAAATGATCACTGCGTCGCCCGCTAACAACTTAGTCACTGCACAAACATGAATATGGAAAACTTTGGAGTAGAATGAAAAAGCTTACTTGGTTATTTTTTGTTGAAGTTGAATATTTTTACAGTCCGGCCGTCGAGAGAATGCGGTCCTAAACCGGTCAGTTGGACCATTTCTAATAGTAATAAGGATCAAATTCGCAAAACATGAATTCGTACTATGAAACTAAGAGGTGTCACGAACGCATTCTCTCTACGGCCGGAATGTAGGGAAGAGAATTTTCATGGCTTGAATAGACTTGTTGTGGTTTTGGAAATATAGTTTTAGTTACAGTTTCAGGTTACAATAGCTGTAAATAATGATTGAACAAAATAATAAACTAATATAATCGAACTGGCCTGTGTTGTCACAATGCAGGGCAAAGGCATCCCTCTCCCTTTTCCACTTAATTCTGTCTTTTGCTAGTTGCCAAACAATCAACACATAATGTATTAAAGTGAAGGGACTGCCACGAAATAGAAGTCTTACTGTTGTGACGTCATTAAATTAAATTCTGCATTAGCAAATATTATATATATTGCAACACTATCAAGAAAGTTATATAAGAAAATAATCCGTGTTTCGATACTCTTACGCCTTCCCATCTTCCTGGCACAGCGTGCGGTGCTGGCGCTGCTGCTGCGGCTCCGGAAAACCTCAAGCGGCGGAAGTATAATAACCTTATCGGTAACTTATATTTTCGAGCCGTTTGGGGTTGAAACCCTCGGGCCGTGGCGTCCGTGTGCTCATGCTTTGTTCAAGCATGCTTGGCCAGAGGCTAAGCATTGCCATGCAACGTGGTAATGCCGCCAGTCTCTTGGGTACATTACCAGACGACAGCGATGCGGATGAATTTTTCGACGCCATATTTTAGTTTTTTTTTTTTATATTTTAGTTGGTTAGGATTTTTGTAACTTTATTTTAGTGTTAGATTGTTTGTTAGAGTGTAATTAATTTGTAAAGTTATAATAAATATGTAAGCATAAAAAAAAAATCACTTTTAACAAAAACACAAATTCCACCAACTACGTTGTAAATATGGTTTTCTTGTTATCCTACACAGTGATACCGTTCGTGAATAACAAAACAACTTCCAAATCCCAGTCTAGACGAGGATATTCTGAGTGTTATTGGTGCCACACAAGATGCAGATAAATATCTAGACACAGAAATAAAAATCTGCATTTAAGGCGGGACTGGCAAACGTTGTCCAATATACTTTACAACGCTAAAAGGGTGTCCCCGAAATTAAGTTGCATTTGGTTCCAAACAATATTGTATTTTTCACCAGACTCGACGCGAAATAAACAAATCGAAGTCGAATGAAAATCTCAAGTTTTATTTTGAGTTTCGTAACTCTTTTCTGCTTCTAAAGACTCTTTTTGTAAAAATGAACACACAAAAGCGGGCATTGTGAGTGGGATTCTAGCACTAAGAACCATAATATAACAGAAACAAAAAAAAAAAAACACCTTTTATTTTAAACTTTATTTTAGGGTTCCGTAACTAAAAGAAAAAAAAAGGAACCCTTATATAGGATCAGTTCGTTGTCCGTCTGTATATCTGTCTGTCTGTCAGTCTGTCAAGAACCTTTTTCTCAGGAACGCGTGGAGGTATCAAGTTGAAATTAATATCAAATACGTAGGTCTATGTTCCCTTGAAGCTCTAAAAAAATCAAGCTTCTAACTAAGTTTTCAATAAATCTAAGTCTTCAATTCTTCAATACACCTTAGCTTGGTATAGACTTCAGAAGCTGTTAAGTTTTTTTTTTAATTAAAGTTATTTTATTCGTTTTAGGTTTTTAAAATTTTTACTTTTATTTATTACAGGTATACTTTGGTAAATGCGGTGGTTCGGCGCGTCTTTTCAGAGTAGACAAGCTCTAACAGAAACTATTGCAGACATTGTAGAGAAACTGCACAAACTTGAGAACAAGGAACATTCGTTTGCGGTGTAAAACCAATCCAATATACTAGAGTCTCGCAATCAAAAGAAGACAAAAGACTATGCTTTGTTCAAACTCCAAGTAAAGACAATACAATGTAGAGTTGCAGGTAGCTTTAGAGGTGGAAACTGATTTGTAACGTTTGTTTGTAATGTATTATTCGAAGCAAGCTTGATTACAGACGCGGCGAACGCTCGTTTCGAGCACATGGCTCAAGCGCGCTCCATTTCTTGTTACGAGTACATAACGGCGATACACTAGACGTGGCGAACGCTCGCTTCGAGCACATGACTCAAGCGTGCTGTATTTTTATTCAGAATGGCGGTAAACTTGCGGTCAGTACTGTAACTCGTTTCAAAAGAAAAACTTTACTAAACTAAACTTTACTATAATATATATATATTTATATATAGTCAGTCTCCACCTTAAGGAGGAAGCGTCAGGGTAGCCCGCGAAATTCAAATTTCCTTACGTTTTTTTTGCAATTTACAAGTCGGTATTATAAATGATAAATGATTTTTATTTCTGTAAGTAAGAATAAGAATAAGAATAATTTATTCATAAGTTCACATATATAAATTATAAATTACGTAGAAGTTACAGCATTACAAAGTTACATATTAATATCAGTAAGAAAATATTAAGCTACGTCTAAAATAAATCTAGTGTATATAACTTAAATAGAATGGTTAAAGGTCTAATAAATACAATAGCGACCTGCCTGATGTAGGTTTATTCAAACCTGTGTTTCAGGCCATCACTTAACAGCGCTGAGTGCTTTAGTGGACAATATGTTACTTTACATAGAGCTAGCGTTGATACATAAATAGAAATAGACTTAACACTAATAAACTTATTGCATTACTTCTAGCAATTTTTCAGTGTCTGAGTAATTAAATGTCGCTAAGTATTCACTCAACACTTCACTACATTTTTTTACAATTTACACTATATATACTTAGAGACTTATTTATTTTATTATATAAAAACGGACCTAAAAATACATAAAATTTATTTATAAAAGTATGTCTAGTTTGAGGCTTTATGTAAGTAGGTTTGTACAAACACTTTTACAAGTCAATATTTTTTTTTTTAAACTAGATGAGGTCGGCGTTTCCTATCTGACTACTCTGAGAAGAAAGGCCGAAACAAACTCAGAGGTCACAGTCTCTTATAAAGTCCAGACATAATCTTGGTCACTTCATGTGAAGAACATGTAGATTGGTGTCTGAAATGGTCTTTTGAGGAAAGAACCACACAGATTGAGAGGACCTGTCCAGTCAGTGCACGCATTTGTCAGTAATCGCGCAGCTCAAATCACAACTTAAGGAGCTCAACGATTCGAACAATACCAAAGAAAGGACATTGGGGTAGGCCGCATAGATTACTCAAACTGCCAGACCATGATTAAAAATAACTGAGAGAAAAAATAAAACAAACAAAAATAGCAATGACCTACATAGTCTTCACATTCACAATAAATTAAAATAATATAATACTTACAAAGTAAATATTCATGTCAACATTCAGTATGCAAAAATAAAAATAATATAAAATTTGGAGCAGTTCAAGCCGAAGCCTTTTTGTCCTCAATATAATCTTTAACGGTATAAAAGCTTTCTGACACAACTTGCGTTTAATTAATGATTTGAATTTATTAAGGCTCAGATCTTGAACGTGGCTTGGAAGTTTATTATAAAAGCGTATACATTGACACCTGAATGACCCACCTATTTTCTTGAGTCTTGTTGGAGGTACAACAAATTTGTGTTTGTTCCTAGTATTTATATTGTACGTTGAACAAATTATAATTTGCGGTCGTAACAAGTATCTATTTACATAATTAGAATCAACTCTTTAAGACCAGGTAATCCCAAAAAATGACTATTTCATGAAATCTTGACATTTTAGGATTATACTAACTTAAGCAGTTGTATTACTGATTCTATTGTATATAATTCTGCAAAAACATATTTGTTACGGCCGCAAATCATACTTTATTCGACATAAAACTTAATACTGACTTGCAAATTGCAAAATACGTAAGAAAATTTGAATTTCGCGGGCTACCCTGACGCTTCCTCCTTAAGAGAGACAATATAGATAATATAGTATTTATTTTATTTTTTTATCTTTTCAGATCATGGGTATGATTCTATAGAAGTAGACTACTCATAAAGTTTCGTGTCAAAACATGTCCATAACTCATATACCTTTAAATTGATGCCCTCTTGCCACGGGGGTAGGCAGAAACTACGAACGCCACCTGCTATTATCCTAACGTACTGCTTATATAGAACTTATATAAAATACTGCTTCAGTCTATCCTTTAGGGAGCTGCCTACTTACTACTTTTTGTAGCTCAGATAATCGCACCGAATTTTATTTTTATAGTCAAAATTTTACTTTTGACTATAAAAATTTTAACTTTTTATAAGTAGTGTAAATGTTTTTTAACCGACTACAAAAAGATTTCTGTTTTGTATGTTTGTTACGCGTTTACTCAAAGACGGATGGACCGATTTGGCAAATTTCTTTTTTTGTTTGAAAGGGTATACTTCCTAGGTGGTCCCATATTTTGCTTGGGTAGTTTTTGAGTTAGCTTCAATAATGCGTATTTTTCCCACTTAGTTTATGCGGATGCTGTTTTAATAACTTCCTATAACTTAACATAACATAACATAACTTGCTGAGAAATCAAGTTAAGCGATGTAACGGGAAGCAGGTTACAGAGATCGGCGCTCTAATTGGAGTTGCAGCACGAGTAGTAGGTGGCTCTACATTAAACAGTCTTTGCGAAAGTCTTTCCTGTTCCAGCGCCCCACGCTTTTGTATGTAAGACACTTTAGAACGTCAACGTTTACAAAAAAACATACAGTCTAATTGAGAACCTGCTTCTTTTTTGAAGTTGTTTAAAAATATAATCGATTCTAGTCGCCCCTTCCAAAACATATGTAGTTTCATTTGGAGAAGAATGGGCTAGACTAAACTCCACCGTTACTCGTTTAAAAAGTTTTACACTATTTTAAACACATTAATTTTATAATTATATGTGATATATGTGAAGACGATGCACCTAAAATAAAATTACTATACCACAAAAGGTAAAAAGAACTAAAAGTGGAGCAAAGACAGATCAATCAATCTGCCTAGCCTTTTCCCAACTATGTTGGGGTCGGCTTCCAGTTTAACCGGATGCAGCTGAACATCAGTATTTTACATGGAGCGACTGCCTGTCTGACCTCCACAACCCAGTAACTGTGTAATACCATAACCCTTGGTAATACTGGTTCTCAGACTTTCGGGCTTCTGACAACACGTAATGACTGTCAAAGATCCACGAATGAGTGGAGCAAAGACAGATAAACTAATTATAATGTGTGTTACGGTACTCAACGAAAGCAAGGGCTTTAAATCAATTGATGAATGCCGCTTTATTTTTAGGTAAAACTGGAACATATTCGTTCCACAAGGATTACGAAAAAGCGTTTGCTCCTCCATGCGACGAATTTGGTCGAAATGAAAAACCCAGATGGTGCCTGCGAAACTTTTTAAACTTTTCATCATGGGTATCGTTAACATAGTTTTCGAGGATGCTAAAGCTAATAGTGAAGTCAAAACAAAAATCAAAGATGGCGGCTGCGAAAGTTTTCAAATTTTTCGTCATGGGTGACGTTTTCATAGTTTTCGAGGGTGCTAAAGTCGATAGGTCAAAATATAAAAAAAATCCAAGATGGCGGCTGGGAAAATTTTGTTTTTGTTTTAAATCATACGTGAGAAGGAATTTTTACATATGTTTTTTTTGTCTTGTGTAATATTAGGCGAGCCAATGGCCATAAGCCGGCCACAAGTCTTAACTCTGGACTAATATCGAGAATTTCTTAAAGAAGAAACCCAATTAACTCCGTGCCTGATATGGCTATCAGAACCAAGAACCCATACTCAGCACACACACCTGCGAAGTTACAAACTATAAACCAATAAGCTCGAAAAAATAAAACAAAAGAGTTCTGCCCACCCCGTAAAGAATCACAGCCATGCCGATGTCCTCAATACCGGCCAGCCATAACGTTCAGTACTTAAGCGCCATCCCACAGCTATGTCTAGTTTCTAGGTCTTAACGGCGCGTAGAGCCGGTGCTGTAATTATTGAAACGACAGACAAGAATAAAGCGGGGTGGAGTCGAAATAAAGTTAAAGACTTTTCGAAAAAAAAAAAATGTGTGTACTAAAATAAGTCCTCGTTCGTTTCATTATTTCGGATTAAAGGCAGGCAATGTGGTTTAGTGGATCATTATTTTATAAGCTTTAATAAAAATACAAAAAAGTGTAACGCTGTTTGTCCATCGCAGCGGGAAAAAGCTGGTGGTCAGACGTCAACGAGAAAACAGATGACGGCGCTGAAGTAGCGACAGTATAATTATTACGGCCGAATTATCGCGTTTCTCCTTGACGTCCCGGTACTGGTGCGGTGGACAAACAGTCTAAGGCTCTCCCCCACAGGCGCGTTATTATCGGTTGATAATATCGGATGCGTTATTGCGATATCTGTTTTCAGTACATTTTGTATTAGGACGGCCACGAAGTTACACACTGCTGCGATAATAACGATGCAATAGAATTAGGACGCTTGCGTTCTTTCGTCCTGTTATATTCCGATACAAGTTCTTAGAACATTTTGTATTAGGACTCATATGATCTTACGCACAATCTGCCTAGCCTTTTCCCAACTATGTTGGGGTCGGCTTCCAGTCTAACCGGATACAGCTGAATACCAGTATTTTACACGGAGCGATTGCCTATCTGACCTCCACAACCGGGTAATACAATACCCCTTGGTAAGACTGGTTGTCAGACTTTCGGGCTTCTGACAACCCGTAACGACTGTCACAGATCCACGAATGACAGCTGGGACCAACGGCTTAACGTGCTTTCCGAGGCACGGCGGAGTCTCGGCATGCAAAAAAGGTCACCCATCCACAGACCAACCCCGGCAAGCGTAGCTTAACCTGATGGATCGACCCGTGCGGCTGTTATTACTTAGCCACGAGCTCCACATGATCTTTCACACACTTGCGTTAATAACGTTAGTACTCGTACTAGTAGTACCTCAATAATTTGGTTTACACGCAAACGTTAGAAATATCGGACGATAAAATGCTGGGACGCATTATCGCAATAACGCATCCGATATTATGGAACGATAATCACGCGCGTATGGGGGAGAGCCTTAATTGTACGAGAGAAATTATATTGCCTGAACAATAATATTTCACTTGGTAGACGGATACTACGCAGCTGTGATTGGACTCAATTCATCGTGACCACGATCGCACTGTTATGAGCGAGGCGAAGAAAAAGGTATTCGGTTACCTATTGCTTGCATATTAATTTATTCTATTGACTGTACGTTATTTCCGTGCTAAGTTTACATCGGAAATGGGCTTCTAACTTTTAGTGGAAACTGTTAGAAATGTAAACGGAACGCAATCGTCTTCTGTCTCTTTTTATTGTCGTCTCTCCCTTTCTTGCGCTGTCAACTGTATTATAATGCACTTATATATTCTGCCGAAGTATTCAATAAATCCCTTTTAATTATTATCCATCTTGCCTTCTTCCATCAAATCCATCAAAAACAATATCGCGAGAATAAATTTATTCAATAACGCAAACACGCAGTGAGTAAAAATAAATGTGAACATTATCTGTTCTTTCTCTGTATGAGATGAGGCTTTTGCTTTACATAGGGACAGCCATAGGTTTGTTTATTCTATATCCATATCCTTGCTTCCGATTGATGTTAATTTAATGCTACATAAAAAAATATCAACTTAATTTTTAGTTGATAAATATAAGTTGACTAGCTTTTGCCCGCGGCTTCGCCCGCGTGGTTGCCGGAAATTATCCCAAGGAAACGCACTACCGGGATCAAAAGTATTATATGTCCCTAATCCAGGTTATAGTCTACCCATGTGCCAAATTTCATCCAAATCCGTTCAGCGGTTTCAGCGTATAAACTTAACAAATATACAAACCGCTTTCGCATTTATAGTATTAAGTATTATGAAAAATCGGTCTATCGACACTCTAGACTCACTAAATGTATTAGGTACCTGCTTAAATAAAAAAATAAAAAGAACTATATTATACACACTACTTAAGTTTCCACTATAATATAACTCAATCATGACTCGTAAGACACGTGGCGCCTGAATCATAAATGACGTTATTGTTGTTTTCCTCGGGAACAGTACTTTTTTTCGGGATGAAAGGTACCCTATGTTCATTTCTGTACACGTGACAGCGTATATGTAAAATTTCAAGAATATTGGTTCAGTGGTTTAGGCGTGAAAAGGTAACAAACAAACTTACTTTCGAATTTATAATATTAGTTAGGATTTTAGAATAACAAAGTAGCTACATTAAAAAAGCCGTAAAAATTGTTGAAATTGTAACAAAAACTGCACTTTATGTGCGAGTCTTAAAGTTATTTTTCCAACAAAAAAAAAAAACATATTTGTATACATTTTTGGAAACGAAATTGCGAACGCAGGATAAATTGGGCTACCTGAAATTCGGCCGTTAAAACTATTCACAATTCAACTCTTCAGTACAATTCCAGAATTTCTCTTAAGATTCAGAAACAAAGACTGTTGGAGTAAGGAAGGAGGTAAATCAATCCAGGCCAATAAATTACAGCCACTGTCTGTCTCACCTAATGAATCGAAGACATTCATTATTTATGGAAACCCAATTTCAGCTCTCTAATAATAGTTTTTATTATTTTGTGGGACTTAAACATAACTGGAACTCTGCCCATCCGTTCGGGGATTTCAAGTGTGATATTACTTATTTGTGATTTTAATTTTAAAATTGCTAGTCTTTTGAAGGCTTTGTAATTTTTTGAAACAGTGTCACTAATCAGGAAAACTTTTTAAGCAGTGCGCAAATTTTCACAGGGTGCTCTAGTCATGAATATGAACAACTTTCACTACGGGACTAACTCAGAAATTACGAAAAAAACAGCTGTTTCATACATTTTGGTCGAGTAGGTGTTTGAGCTCACGCAACGCGTCGTGTCGCAATGCGTCGTGTCCAGCCAGTAATAGGACTCACACGTCAAGGAGCACTGTCCTAAATTAGACGCATTCTTAATTTATTATACTCGTACATAAAACAACAGGTATTTTAATAAAATGCGTATAGGGTAACTGGTATAGTAATAACTGGCCACTCATAAAAAAGAGGTACAAACAAGGTAACGCAAGCAAACTCATGAATGAAAAGCACAACATTGTTTGTGCATTTCATTGATGAGCTTGCTTCTTCTCCTTGTTTCTACCTTTTTTTATGAGTGGCCAGTTACTATAGCGTGGCCAATTACTATAGCAATTACCCTACAAAATTATCTTTAAAATGTTGAAGATTTTAGAAGAATGCGCTTGATAGTTTTTGCGTGATTCTCAGTGTTTTATCCGCGTTAGACATTACTTTTCAAATTTTTTTTTATATATAGGGTGACTGGTAATTAGTGACCGATATTTAAACACATGATTGTACTCATGATATAGTTTGACCAAGACCGCTATACCGCGCCGTAGGTATGTGCGCGGCGAGACGGGGGGCAGTGCAGGCCGCTCATTCGTCAACGCTCACGGCGTCCCACCGCTCATACGCCAGCGCTGCACCCCGCCTCGCCGCGCATTCATAAGGCGCGTTACAGCGGTCTTGGTCAAACTAATAGGTTGGGGAAAAAGTTTCTTCGCATTTTTTAAGAAAATTCAAAACTTTTTTAATATAGTTTATTTACATTTAACTAAAGTATGTAGGTACCATTTTGTTCGATAACTTTTTGCCTTCTTGTAGGTAGGGACATGATCCCATTGCTATAGAAATTTTGGGACTTCTGGTCAAAATACCGCGACAAGTGGTTTTGGCAGTCCTCTCGTGATGTTAACCTGACACTGCCTAAAGAATTCTGAAGAGACCGAAACAGGTGGAAATCTGAAGGTGCAAGGTCAGGACTATACGATGGATGCATTAACACCTCCCAGCCAAACTCTCTTAATTTTTGCTGAGTGGCTAAAGATGTGTGAGGTCTAGCGTTATCATGATGAAAAACCACACCCCTTCTGTTGATTAATTCCGGCCGCTTTCTCTCAACTTCTTGCTTTAATCTCATCAGTTGTTCGCAGTAGAGTTCAGAATCGATGGTCCTGCCTAGTGGTAACAGCTCATAATGAATAATGTCCTTCCAATCCCACCACACACACAGCATCACCTTGTTGCGAGTTAACCCGGGTTTCGCCACAGTCTGTGAAGCCTGACCGGCCTTTAACCACGACCTTTTTCGCACGTTCTTGTCATACGTGATCCACTTTTCATCACCAGTTATCAGCTTCTTCAAAAATGCTTCGGTTTCATTACGTCGTAATAAAGATCACAAATGAGTACACGGTTCATTAGGTTTCTTTCAGTGACCTCGTGAGGTACCCAAATGTCGAGCTTTTTTGTGTAACCAGTTTTTTTCAAATGCGCCAAAACTGTTTTGTGGTCTATTTCCAGTTCTTCAGCTACGTCGTAACTACTGATATGCCGATCTTGCTCCACTTTTTCAAAAATGGCATCTATTTTATCCGTAATATGGCGACCAGAGCGACGTGCATCTTTGACATCAAAATTTCCGGATTGAAAACGCTTAAACCAAATTTGTGCTACCCTCACAGACACTACACTAGGTCCATAAACATCGCAAATTTTTTTCGCGGCTTTCGTTGCATTTTTACCTTTTTTGTAGTAAAATTTTAAAATGTATCGAATTTCTTCATTAGATTCACTCATCTTGACGGTACGAAAAACAAATGAAAATCACACATTAAAATTTTCCTAATTTGAATTTGGAATTTAATTAAAATTTAAACATTCAATGATACCAAAACCAGCCAGATACAAATAGTATAGCCAAAGCGATTTTATTACAAGTTCATACATACTATAATGCGAAAAGACTTTTTCCCCAACCTAACACAGAACTTTTACTCTACCAAACCTGAAATCGCGAAAAAAATTAGCTGTTCCCTACATTTTGACGAGTTACGCAAATATTTTGTAATATAAAAATAATCTAAAATATTCAAATGTATATTTACTTATTAAGAAAATGCTCTAATAAAAAAATCAACAGACTGCTCTAATTAGACGTAATCTTCAATCTTCAGTTTAAAACCATTAAAAGTCGATTATCGTCGCCTTAATCAAAAACAATACCTACAGACCATAATTTGGTTCAAAGTAATTAACTCCACCGCAATACCTAACTGGGCAATCACTCCAACATTAACTTTGCCCACAATTACAACTTAGAACCAAAATCTAAGGCAATTCGAATCGAATCAAGAATTGTCACTTTCAAACCCAACCCAGACCAAAGTTAAGCAACGAGTTTATTGTGGTAATACTGTTAATTTAAATAATAATCGGTTTGTTTGTGCACAAAAACAAGAAAACACTTTTGTTCAGTAAAACAAACAATCGTGCATAATGTAATTACCTGATTCTGAATTAAGAAAAGAAAAAGTAAAATACAGTAATTTCGTGATTTAAAGTGCGCGTGCAAGTGCTAGTCACCGCCTGAGGTGAGCAGTGAGACGGGGGAAGACGCGATTGACAAGATTCGCAGACTGAGTTAGCTTGGCCCTTGTCAACATCCCCCGTCTCACCGCTCACATACCTCAGGCGGTGACTAGCAATTGCGCGCGCACTTTAAGAGGATTGTGAAGCTGTAAATTTTCATACAAAAAGCGATAACGTTTTTCTCCCCGTAAACGTAGTCTAATTTTCATAATTTTTGGAAATGTTGTAGCTAAAATGAAAAAAAAAGGTCCGTACGTTTTTATTTTAAAGAAATATTACGTACGATATAAGTTATTAGCATGTACATATCTATATTTTTGACATAAAAACTTCCTCGAGCGTTTTTATTTTTTAAAATTAAATTTATTTTAATTACTAGAAAAAAAAAACGCACAGACCTAGATTAAGGTGTGTTGAATGTAATGAGACCAAAATTGTCTCATTTCGTAAAGGTTTAGGGGGATGAAAACATTATCGTCCGAATATATATGTAAACAAATAATTGTATGAAATGTAGGCAATTGCCTCCAAGACTCGGGCTCGTATCGGCACTTCACAATCCTCTTAACAATGAATGCTAATATTATTCTGTGGCATTTACAGCTACTTAATAAGTGACTCACCTGGCGTCCGCCTGGTTACGCAGCCAACCATACATTTTATTGACGATACGATCTGGCTGCACCACCATGGCGTCCCGGTGAGGTGTGACTCTTTTTCATTTTTTAGATGAGTTGGACTCAGAAGATAGCCACGTTATAAGCCATTGGCGTTCATTAGATCTTCAAAAGTGCTTGTGACATTCTAGCAAATGGGTCATGTTCTGGACAGCACCGCACTTACATTTGGTATCAGACGGGTCTAGAATATCCTATTTGCTTTTGCAGCGGCCTGCCTGGGTAAATAACCGATTGATTGCTTTTCATGTAGGCCACATTGCAGAGCAGCATTGCTCTCCTCTGCTCCCTGATCACAACAGGAAAATGTATAGGCAAATGTAACGTTTCACTTCAATGTACAATTTAGGTATGAAACAAACAGAATTATCCATTTCTTTAAACTTATTCTTGAGTCAACATTGAAGGCAACCAAAATAACCTTGATTCTAAAACAATAAATATTAAGTGGTCCCACGACTTTACGTAGTCTAGTACTAGGTAATTATTCAAATCAACGCTAGCTTTATTCTGAAGTCCGACTACTTAGTCCTAATTCTTAGATGGCAATTACGGAAGACAAAAGATTAAGCGTCCGAGCCACTAATCGCTTTATTAGTCCCGTGATAAATAGTGGGAACCTGTATACGATTTCAAGTTAGGAAGGTACTAGGTGGGTCTTGAAGGGCACGCCACAATTGCGGCGATAAGTCCCCTCTTTGAGGAGTGGTTGGAGAGGCGTCATGGCACCCTCACCTTCCGCCTGACGCAGGTCCTCACCGGACACGGTTGCTTCGGGAGGTTCCTGTTCCGGATAAGGCGGGAGGAAACGCCCGGGTGCTACCACTGTGTGGATCGCCCGGAGGACACGGTGGAGCATACGGTGGAGGTCTGCCCGGCTTGGGCAGAGCACCGCCGCGTCCTCGCGGAGGCGATCGGCGGCGGCGATCTCTCGCGTCCGGCCCTGGTACAGGCCATGGTACGGAGCGAGAGTGCATGGGAAGCCGTCACCTCCTTCTGCGAAGCTGTAATGCTCGCGAAGGAGGAGGCTGAACGCGTGAGGGAGAGGCAATCTTTGCGCCCTCACGCCCCTAGTCGCCGTAGGAGACGCCCTGGGCGTCGGGAATCAATAGCCGATTCCCGGCCACCGTAGGCGCGGGCTTGCGGATGGCGAGCAACGGGTAGCTCGCCGTCCGGTAAGGACCAGGCTCGGGTCGACGGCGCGTTGTGTTCCACGCGCGCCTCAAAGAGATGTCAGCACTAGCTGAAGGGGTCCGCTAGGGCCGATGGCCGCCAGGGTTGCGGGTTGTTCGAAAGAGTTACCGTGGCCCTGGCACAGGCAACTGAAGGAACACGGGTGGGTTTTAGTCAGTAGAAGTCTGACACGCCCTCCCGCTCCACCCAGAGCGAGAGAAGTTATTTGATGATTTACAATCCACAAAAAAAAAAAAAAAAAGGTGGGTCTTGAAGGTATACAACTTTAAAATAAGCTATTTTTTGGCAATTGTATTATTTAGCTTGCCAGTTTTGTACAGTAAATAACATTAGCCAAAACTCCACCGTTTTGTTACCTACGTGTATAATCAAAATCAAAAGTCTTTTATTCAAACTAGGCTGAGAATCAGCATTTTTTTAACGTTAAAATTACATAAGACAGTCCTGCTTTAGCTGGGGAGAAGAAGTGGCGCAACAAACTCCTCAGCAGCACAGCTGTCTGTTCAATTTAAAAAAATATATATTTTCTTTACAACACAAACATTAAACTAAATTTAATTATTTGGTTTAAGTCAGCTAGCACACGCCAATATACCAAAAAAAAGAACAAAAGAAAAAGAAATCCAAAATTCAAGTTGAATAGCATTAATAGTTCTTGAGATATCCAGCTATGACAGACAGACAGACTGAGGCGATCCATAAGGTTTCTTTTTTACCGTTTTGGTACGGAACCCTAAAAACGGTACATTTCCTACTGAACTCTAGGTCTGTGCCGGTAGAGTTTACTTTGCCGAAATATGTCCAGGGTGAGAAGCTAGACCAAGAGAGATGCATAAACCCGCAGGGCAGCATGTGGCGAGTTGTTGGGCAGTAGCGAACCCACGGACCCTGTCTCCCGGGAGAAGTCTTGTTCTTCACCTCTTGTTTGCCTTTATTGGCTGGCTGGAGTGAACACTGACGAGGAACAGAGCTCCTACGTCTTTCTTGCCTTTATTGTCCGGCTTGAGTGGAGATTCGTATGAGCAAACGTGCTCGGAGGAAGGAAGTATTCTAGTAAGATGCTGGTAGGGATCTTGACCGTACTTCCGGGATTGTCCTGACAGCCGTGGAATATCCCTGCAGTATGTGCTAGCGACCGTTTCCAGGAGCCCATTATTGAGCATGCAAGTCACCCCCTGCCATTTTATCCGTGTATAATTATATAACATTGGTCAGGCAGGGGACATAGTTCTTCCATAGTTCAAGTTACCGAATCCACTTTAGCCACCCAGACCCATAGCCCAATATGTTTTGTTTCCACGTACAACAATAGTCCTGCACCAACCGGGGGTTGTCCTTGGGTGCACTTGCATAGTGCATATAGGGATAATCGTCGGTTGGTGCCTCCTCATCATTTAAAATTGTCTAAGGGGTCTCTACGAGTTGGCTTCGGCCCCTTCGTACGCCTTAAGAATAATAATATCATTTAATTTAGACACGTGGTCCATAGATCTTTGTTACTAATACAGCTTATGTATCAATGTGAGTACTTATAATTAAGTACAAATTTCTAATTCGTCTATTATCCTGCAGTATCAGACCCGCAGTTATCCAACGTGTCCAATACTCCAATAAAACGCCGTCTGGCCTATCTCCAATCAATTTCAGGATGCCTTTGACTTTCCTCGGAATCCTTCGTAACAATGCCATACCATATTATTATATTTTATGAATACTGAGAAAAGACACTACAATTTTCGTGATTTAAATAAAAAGTTGTGCTATGAACGTTAACGTACAGAACTCGAACGTAAAGAATAATCTACCTAAAAATAAATATTACAAAGTCTTTTTTCACAAACCACCCATCCAATTATACCCTGATCAATTGATCGACCCCGCAAGCCTACAAATTGGATGACAGTAACAAAATCTAAATGAATGTACGTCTATTTCTGTCAGCTGATTTACGTCCCACATTTAATCACTTCCTTGACTGGCGACGGTTTATTTTACGAGATTCGTATTTCGCGAATTAATGCCTTTTAGGAATTTGGGTCAAATTTTTTGCTTAAATAAGGAATTTTGGGACGGTTAACAATGGGATGTGATGGAGCTTCACTTTATTTGAAGATTGTGATAAGTAAGTTAAGCTTTAACTTTTAAGGTTGAATGTCACTTGGATGTCATAAAATGACTAGGTCTATTTTACTAATTGACAGTTAGATAATTTTAACTTAAGGGGGAAGCGCTTAGGTAGCCCGCGAAATTCAAATTTTCTTACGTTTTTAGCAATTTCCATCAATCTGCCTAGCCTTTTCCCAACTATGTTGGGGTCGGCTTCCAGTCTAACCGGATGTAGCTGAATACCAGTACTTTACATGGAGCGACTGCCTGTCTGACCTCCACAACCCAGTTACTGGGTAATACGATACCCCTTGATAAGACTGGTTGTCAGACTTTCGGGCTTCTGACAACACGTAACGACTGTCAAAGATCCACGAATGACAGCCGGGACCAACGGCTTAACGTGCTTTCCGAGGCACGGAGGTGTCTTGGTATGAAAAGATGGTCACCCATCCACAGACCAACCCCGGCAAGCGTAGCTTACCTGATGGATCGACCCGTGCGGCTGTAATTACTTAGCCACGAGCTCTCAACCGCTTTGCAATTTGTAGGTCAGTATTAAGTTTAATGATGATTCAAA
Source organism: Dicycla oo (assembly GCA_948252095.1). NCBI lineage: Eukaryota > Metazoa > Arthropoda > Insecta > Lepidoptera > Noctuidae > Dicycla > Dicycla oo. Next base: position 21,489,227 of record OX411733.1, read on the forward strand.
TATAATTCGCGACCGTAACAATCATATATTTACAGAATAATAATTTAATCATTAGGATCAGTAATACCACTTCATAAGTTAGAAAAGACCTCAAATGTCAAAGGTCTCAAATGATTTCATGAAATAGTCATTCAATAGAGTTATATGAACTTAGTGAACTGTATTGATGATTTTAACTGTTATAATTCTATAAACACAGATTTGTTACGGTCGCAAATCATATTCAAATCAACATACAACCTAATACCGACTTGTAAATTGCAAAAAAACGCAAGAAAATTTGAATTTCGCAGGCTACCCTGATGCTTTCGCCTTAAGAGCCGTAAGATAAAAAGCAGTTTGAACTACGGAATCGGAATCTACGATAAAGTATAATCAATGGTTTAATCTACTGTTCTAAGATCTAGGGCCGAAAGATCAAAAGTAGTTTAAATTACGGATAACGGAATCTACGATATAGTCTAATCAATGGTTTAATCTACTGTCCTAAGATTTATGGCCTTACGATCAAAGGAGTTTAAATTACGGATATCGGAATCTACGATAAAGTATAATCGTTTAATCTAAGATCTTATGGAAAATATGAACAGATTAGTCTTTTACACATGGCAATATTCTCTAGTTTATTCGAAGTTCGTTCATCTATTCTTTTAAATAATGGTAACAAATAGATCCATTTGACATTGATACTGACATTTGACGTCTGTGAGTTTATGACGTTATTATTATATTAGTACGAGAGCCCACAACCAAAACGATGTCGCATCGTTTTACGGCCAAAACCGTGAGTTTAGATGATTCTGAACCCGGCTCAGCGGACAGTACCAGTCATAAACGCCACAGTTGTATGGAAGTCCATTTCTGCTAAAAAAAGTATACAGATGGTTTTATCACAATATGTCTGATATTAAAAATATACATAGGCTTCGTAATTTTATTACGAAAAAGTTGGTTTTCAGACATTTTGCACGTCACATGTGGCGTGAGCGCATTTTCAAAAATGACAAAAAAATTAACCAATCCGTCTCATAGCAACCTGGTTAATTTAAAAAAAAATTATAATTGCCGATATCTGAATCCGAATCACTTATAATTTTCCATTTTAATAACCACAAAACAAGGCTTCAATAAATAGATATGTAGTTATAAAAGTATGAAGCAAACAGATATAAATGTTTGTAGCTATTTTGAAGACTGTCACATCTGGTCAGTTCACAGTTCAGTTTAATCCATACAAAGAAGTAACAGTCCCTTTGGGCTAGTTTAAGGGCTGATTTTTCAATAGTCAGATAACTTTTATCCGAAGTATAAATATGACAGTTTGACATATCTTAAATATATAAAACTCAAAGGTGACTGACTGACTGACTGACATAGTGATCTATCAACGCACAGCCCAAACCCTGGAGGGATCGGGCTGAAATTTGGCATTCAGGTAGATGTTATGACGTAGGCATCCGCTAAGAAAGGATTTTGATAAATTCTACCCCCAAGGGGATAAAATAGGGGATGATGGAGGATGTAAATGTATTAAATTAATAATAATATTTGTGTAAGCCGCAAAAAATATACCTAATTAATAATAATACTTAACGCGAGCGAAGCCGCGGGCAAAGGCTAGTTATCTATATAAAAGCTGTCAAACTATTTTCTATATAAAAGCTCTCAAACCGTCATATTTATTCCATAAATGAAATGAAATTGACGATTGAATAAATTAGCCCTAACTAATCGATGGTTTAAACTGCCAATAATCGATCCATTGATATAAAAAAAATAATCGATCCCCAGAGATTATACTCTCTTTCGTGGTTTAAACTAATTGATCTTATGGCCCTGAAGTATTAATTTACTGGGAAATGTGGTCCAAAGTGGTAAACTAATTATTTATTTATTTATTTATTTATTTATTAAAACTTTATGCACAAGTAAAAACAAATACCGTACAAAGGCAGACTTAATGCCTGAGGCATTTTCTACCAGTCAACCTTAGGGTGATGCAGAGAAAACATGGCAGGTGCAATATAAAGGATAGATAACACGAAAATAACTATAAAATAAAAGTATAAATACAACAATATATACATATATACATACATATAATCAGAATAAACGTTGTCAGGAGAAATAACGATCGGTAGAGGAGAAAAAGAATCCAACAAATCAGCGCAGAGATGTTTCTGCCAACTTCTTACGTATATGCTCACGTATCTTCACTTTAAAAGACAACCGATTGGTTGTCGTCCTGATGTTCAGAGGGAGCGCATTCCAAAGAAAGACCGCCTGGACAAAGAAAGAATAGTGAATGAAACCAGCGCGGTGAGAAGGACATCGTAGAAGACGATTGTTGGTAGAACGAAGATTTTTACTATGGGCAGAGCATAAGTATTGAACATGGGAAGTCAGGTAAGAAGGAGAAGTGGGTTGGTCGAGAATAGAAAACAACATAGACAGAGCTCTCACCTCCCTGCGCTGCCGAATGGGTAACCATTTTAAAAGCAATCGGTGCCCGGATACATGGTCATACTTACGAAGATTGAAAACGAATCGAATGCAGTTATTGAGAAGGCGGTCAAGTTTATTGAGGAGATCTGCATTCAGGTCATAGTAACACACATCACCATAGTCAATTATGGGAAAGATTAGGGACTGTACAAGCATTGCCTTTATGTGTGTTGGGAGAAGGTTTTTCAACCGATAGAGCGACCGCAAACGTTCCGGTGACTTTATTACTAACAGTCGTGACCTGCTTTCGCCAGTCAAGACAAGTGTCGACATGCAGACCAAGATCCTTAACATCGGAGCTAAACGGAATGACGGAGCTGTCAAAGATTACAGGTGGTACGGTTAAGCCATTCAGTTTTCTTATGCTGTAAGGGCTCCCAATTATGATAGCCTGACACTTGGCAGGGTTAACCGCCACCCCAAATCGATTAGACCAGTCCCTAACCACACCCAAATCCCGGTTAAGCTCACCAATCGCATCAGAAATGTTATCAACACTTGCCTGGCTGTAAAGCTGCAAATCGTCGGCATAAAGCACGAAAGATTTGCTCAGACACAAAGATTAAAGGAATAAATACAAGAAGGAAAAGTATTTCAAGAAACTTGGGTCAGCCTTTGAATGAGCAATTAAATAATAGCTACGCAGATCTTGGGATCAGTGAGCGTAGTGAAGTGACAACAGATGGCACCACTAGCTCACAAACTACACAACCCAGACTACCGGACAAAAATAACGAGGTTACCACTGCTTACAGTTACACTGATGATGACAACCAGCAACTAGATGTCGTTACCAGTAACTTATTAGAACCACATCAAGAAAAACAACAGCAAAGAATTTGTATAATAAGTAGTAACAATACAAATAAAGTATTATCTATAGCACAAAGTACATTCCCAGGTCATAGTATATGTCACTACATTTCCACAAATTGTGGGATTATACAGCTGCTCGATAACTTAGACCAAAAATTGTTAAACTACACAAAAAAAGACTATTGTCTTATTTTCATAGGCGAACAAGATTTCAGAAAAACTGACAATTATTTTAATTTAGTTATTAGTATAAGGAACTTATTAATGTCAATTCAACATACTAACATTTTGCTCTGTTTACCTACATACAAATTTAATGGATACTGTTCTATGTTTAATTCCAGAATAGAAACCTTTAGCAATTTGCTCTACCGTGATAACTGTACTAATGAATATGCGATGATATTTGATTCCAACTTGAATTTGACGTATGACGAAACAATGTTTTATAGACGCCGCGGTGTACTCAATAACTATGGTATGAAAAATATTTTTGACAATTTAAAGTGCTATCTTGACATGTGTATAAATCATAATTGCCTCAAAAATGACGAGGAAACAGATTCAGAGAACTGTATAACTCTAAGAAAGGAACAGTTTTTTCGTCCATAGTACAGCTAATAAGAGGGAAAAGAATACTAAAACTGAATCTCGTAACATACGACTACTGCACCAAAATATTGCAGGGTTATTGAATAAACTTCCTTTGGTAGAAATATGTTTATCGGAATTTAATGATAGGCGCAAAGATATCCATATACTATGTTTTTCAGAAACGTTTGTTAAAACTAACAACGAAATAAATATATGTATTAATGACTTTACACTGGCCACTTCATACTCTCGAAATAAGGAAAATAGGGGTGGGGTATGTATTTTGTTAAAACATTTCTTAGATTACAAAATACTACAATTATGCAAAGAAATGGCAGTAGACAAAGTGTTCGAATGCTGTGGAATAGAAATACCACTTTATAACTGTAATATTGTATGTGTTTATAGGACACCCAATTCGAACATTGCAATATTCTTTAATAAACTACAGTCTCTATTGCATAAACTAAGCGATGGAAAAAATAACAAAATAATACTGGTTGGAGATCTAAATATAAATACCCTCACCACGAATAAAAATGCCACCATACTGAATGATATATTAAAAAATTATGACTTATCTCTAAAAATAAACACTCCAACCCGGCATACCTCTTGCATAGACCACATTATTACCAATATACCAGACTCTTCTGGTGAAACATGTGAACTACATCTCTCGGACCATAATACTGCGCAGATTTTAACATTCCCATCAAATACATCAGCAAATAAAGCTGCTCCATCGCATTGTTTTATATATAGGAGGAATTATAGCCAAGAATATATTGAAAAATTTAAAGAGTGTCTCTCGAGCCTAACGTTTCAGGATATTTATGAAGAAATAGATCCTAATACAGCTTTTAATAATTTTCATGAAATTTTTAGTCTATTTTATATGTTAAATTTTCCTTTACAAAAAATTAAAGTAAATGATCAAAAACCGACTTTGAAGTGGTTAACAAAAGGTATAAAAAAATCGTGCCTCTTTAAAAGATACCTAAAGTTCAATTATCATAAAAATAAATCCCTGGAAAGTAAATTAAAGTATAATAAATATGCTAAACTGTTAAAAAAATGCATTAATGTGTCCAGGAAACAAACGTCCGGCCACTTTATTATGAAAGCAAAAAACAAATGTAGCGCAACTTGGAAATTGATTAAAAATAAACCTAACTGTAGAGATTCGCAATATATAGAAGCAATTAAACTAAACGAGACTTTGATAGAAGATCCTGAAGAAATAGCGGAGGCTTTTAATAATCACTTTATTGATTCTACAAACATTGACATAACTAATAGCAGGAAAAATAGACCCACGATTAATACTAATAATGAAGGCAATAGTATATACTTAGAACCCTGTACGCCAAATGAAATAAGCAAAATAATTGCATCTTTAAATAATACCAATGCGGTGGGATATGATGAGATTTCGACACAAATTATAAAATCGTGTGCTAATATACTGTCACCTATTTTAGCTCATCTGATTAATTTAAGTTTCTTTGAAGAAAAGTATCCTGAAAAATTAAAGTTCTCAGTAGTAAAGCCCTTATACAAAAAAAACAATAAACATGACTTAAATAACTACCGTCCAATTACCTTAATTCCTATAATTTCAAAAATATATGAAAAAGCAATGTGTAATAGAATTGTCTCATTTTTAGATAAACACAGTATAATAAGTCCTGAACAAAATGGTTTTCAAAGAGGAAAGTCGACTACACTAGCTTGCTATCAACTTATTAAATCAATTACTGAGAATATAGATAAGAAAATACCGGTCACTGCTATATTTTTTGACATGAGTAAAGCGTTTGACTCTGTAAAACATGACATACTGTTAAAAAAATGTGAGAGTTATGGAATAAGAGGGAAAGCGTTAAATTGGCTCAAAGATTACCTAAGTAATAGACAGCAGCGTGTTGAAGTTTTAGGAATGAATAAAGATCGAGAAGTGTTAAATTATAAATCGCAGTTCAGGAACAACACATATGGCGTGCCTCAAGGTAGCATTGTGGGGCCGTTGCTCTTTCTTCTGTATGTAAATGATTTGCCAACAGTAACCCAGAATAAGTGCGTGTTATTCGCAGATGACATTTCACTGGTAATCAATAACGAAACCAAAAATGAACAGCATGAGGAAAAAATAAATACTGGCGTTGAAAGCATACTAGATTGGTTTGAACAAAATAATTTATGTGTAAACATCTCCAAAACAAAATATATTAATTTCTGTAATTACAAAATGACAAATAAAACAATGAAAATTATTGGGCGTGGTAATGATATTGAAGAAGTTGACTATACAAAATTTTTAGGCATAGTAATTGATAAAAATTGCAATTGGAAGAAACATATAGATAATATATGCAACAGGCTAAACAGCTTTGCATTTGCACTGAGAAACCTTAGGAAAACTGTTGGAATAAATGCCGCTCTACTGGCTTATCATGGTTACGTCTCATCTGTGCTAAGATACGGCTTAATATTATGGGGTAATTCTACGGATATTGACAGGGCTTTTATTGTGCAAAAAAAGTGCTTACGAGCTGTGTTTGGTGTAGGGCCATTAGAATCGTGCAGACCCATATTAAAAGAGCATAAATTGCTATCACTGGCATGCTTATATATACTGGATATGGGAGTGTTCGTAAAAAAACACCCTAACCTATTTAGTAAAGCCGATAGTGAAAATATGTATAAAATAGGTAAACACTCAAGGGATCCAACCAGATTAGCTATGCCTGGGTGTAGAACAGCATTTTGCCATAAAAACGCCAGTCGAATGGTAATAAAGATATTTAACAAGATACCAAAGGTATTGAGAGAACTGCCTACGAATATATTTCAAAGAAGACTCAGAACATGGCTTATTGAAAATTGCTTCTATACTATTAATGAATTTTTGAATCATAATTTCAATAGGAATATTGCACAGACATAAATAGTGTAATTTAATTAATTTTGACATTTCTGTAATTCAATTAATTTTGACATTTCTGTAATTTAATCATTTTTGACATTCCTGTAATATTATTAATTTTGACTTGCCTGTATTCTTATTTTGACATTTGTAATTTCTTTTTCTTTATTGACATTTTCTAAATAATGTATAATGAATATAAATATCATTCAACAATTATTATGAATCATGGCATATCCAAAATTTGCATGCTGAATTTAGTAGGCGGAATATGAAGTACTATGAATTGTATTATGACATCTGTAAACACCATATTTCATGCAAATAAACGATTATTATTATTATTATTATATAAAGATGATACGCAGTGCGAAGCACGGTGGTAATGAGATTAATAAAAACGGAGAACAAAAGAGGAGATAATATACCGCCTTGAGGGACGCCAGCTGCAAGATCACACCAAGACGACGAAGAGTCTCCAGCACGAACAGACTGCTGACGTTCCCGAAGATAAGAGGAAAACCATTCCAATACCTCCGGAGAGACCATAAGATAGGAAAGGATGGATAAAAGGACTTCATGGCTGACGGTATTAAAAGCATTGGAGAAGTCAATTAACACTAAAACGGTAACTTTAGTGTCCTCCATTCCTCGCCTACGTAATCGACTATACGTTTGACAGGAATGTTCTCTTGTATTGGAAAAAACCTATAAAAATCAAGCATTGGTAAAAATATTAGCCCGTCATTCATTCAAACATACGTGTTTTTAGTCTTAGATAGCTTAATTAAAACAATCGTGTTACTTCAATTACCTAGATACTTTCTAACAAAGATTTTTTTAAATATTTTTTTTTTAATCATCTTCATGGAGGGAAATGATTTAAAACAAATCATATTTAACGTCTTCACGTTGAAATGAAAATATGACTCGTTGGACTAATCCAATAAAATTCAACAAAATTATCTACAGGGTGTGGCGTAATTAATGGATAACCCTATAAAAATTGTCAAATCCCTGAATCGAGGGGCATGAGCAATATTTTTATTTTTTATAAAAAATTGCCACCATTTAGTAACTTTCTCGGCCACCTTGTTCACAAATGAAGGAGTTTTCACTATCTGATTTCTGCATAATATTCTTAAATATACGTGCTATAAGGTGTCTATAACAGTTTTACATTGTTTTATGTAGTTTTTTTTAAATCTTAAAGTGAAAAAATTGTGTTTCTGTAAATTTTTTCCCTAAGTTTGAGTTCGTCTGGTGTAAAAAACATGTACGGAAACCTAGCTGCCCATACTTTCTCAAACTTGTCCCCTTAATTCAGGTTCCAAAATGATAAGTATATATCAATATTCCATTACTTTTTAGGGCTCCGTACCTCAAAAGGAAAGAACGGAACCCTTATAGGATCACTCGTTTGTATGTCCGTCTGTCACAGCAGATTTGCTCCGAATCTAAAGGACCGATTAAGTTGAAATTTGGTACACATAATATGTGTTTCTGTGTGTGTTACGTTAACAAATAAATTTTGAATATGGGGGTCAACTTTGGGGGGCCAATTAGTACATTAAAAAAAAGTTTTGCAAACTGTACCGTGTGACATATGAAATGAAAGAACTTACTGTGAGAGACTCAAATGTATTTTTTTTTATAATTTCGAAATAAACCATTTTAAAGTTATTTAATAAAATAGACGAACATTGACCATTCCCCCCTTATCTCCGAAAGTACTGAGCCTAAAATTTTGAAAAATGTACAGAAAATAGTTCAATACCTATAGATTACAGGAAACCTGTAAGAAGTCGATGGTCTGAAAACAGCATGGTAAATCTCTCAATATTGTGCGTACAAACTTACATTTGTCCATAGTTAAACTAAAAAGATCCAACCCACATTAGGTGTAGCTTTTGCCTGCGGCTTCGCTCGCATTAATTTAGAATTTGACAATCAATTTACGGTACTAAACACATGAAACTTAAATAGGTAGTGTGTTTAGTAGTGTGAAATTAAAAGACACGTGGCGCCATCTATTATCATAAGAACGTTATTGTTGTTTTTTGCTCGGGAACAGTATTTTTTTCGGGATGAAGGGTAACCTATGTCCGTTTCTGTACACCTGACAACGTATATGCAAAATTTCAGGATGATCTGTTCAGTGGTTTAAGCATGAAAAGGTGACAAACAAACAAACAAACTTACTTTCACATTTATAATATTAGTTAGGATTTGTAGTTGGAATGTATGGGAGAACATGTTTTTCAACTACAACGTTAAGTTTTTTCTTGGGATAAATTCATCCTAACTACAGAACCCTTTCATTGTGCGTGGTCCGACACGCTCTTGACCCGTTTTTATAGATACAAAGTGATTTTTTTTTTTACAAAAACACAATTTTTTCACTTTGAGATTTAAAAAAAATACACGAGGTACTCTAAAACTGTAATACACGTCATAAAGCACGTTTATTTAAAAATATTATGCAAAGATCAGATAGTGAAAATTCATTCAGTTGTGAACATGGCCGAGGAAGTGACCAAAGGTTGCAATTTTTCAAAATTATAATTAAAGACAAAACTGCGCATACCTACCCATCGACTCCGGGGCTTGACAATTATTTATATTATAGGGCTTGGGGTCCCCCACCCGCACATACGGGGTTATCAATTAATTACACTACACCCTGTATATAACTAATTTAAAAGAATCCTGACTATGAGAAAAAACTTCAAATGCTAAAATAAATGCTTGACTTAAAACTTCTCATGCTAACAGCAGAGGGCGCTGCAACTAAAAATTAAACAAAACGACTAGCAACGTTCACGAAAAATAAACATCTCAGGACTATCACCAACTTGTTAGCAACTTGTCTTAAACAACTACTTTCATGAAAACAACAAGACTTACTTTTTTTGTTGTTAGCTGAGGCACAGAATAGATAGGTACAGAAGGTCAATACCATACAACGAGCGGACACAGCTATACACACACACACACATACGCGTACGTGCGGCGATCTCAAATGAATGCCAGTCGCGAGTGCGCTTGCACTCGCTGTGTGTGTAGCATGTCTATGTGTGCGTGCGTTTTAGCTCGCTGCATAGAGCCGACCTTCTGTACCGATCTATGTATTTGTTTTGTTTGATAGCCGTGGCTTCCAGAGTTATATAACAATGTAACTTTTCTCTTGTTACTTGATTTTCTTGCAAAGGTTTTCCTTGTTATCTAAACATAATTATGTCGTAGCCAGATCTTAGAATTGATCCTTTCAACATAGAACATCGACTGCTGGTCACATTATGATGTGGTCTCCCATACAGCGCTTTTTGGTAGCCGTTACGAAATAACTCGACACTATTGTGTCGACACTGATTCATTCTAGAAACATTTTTGGTCGGTGAGTCGTCCTAGTTCCGTCGCCACGACTAAAAATGGGGAACAGTCGACACAGTAACATTTGGTTTTAAAGTTCTGTTGCAGTGTGTTAACATTGTTCTTAGTCTGCAACCACTTTTCAGAAATCATTCGTTCGTTCATTCATTCTCTTTTTGTGCTGTGACAAGCTGCGACCGAACGGCGACGTAAATTTAAAAAATAATACAAAGATAACATTATCAGCCATCACTGTTTACCAAGGTAATTTTTTATTCTTATTTTAATTCGTTTCTATTGGACAAATCTATGTGGGAAAAGAATTTCATTGTATAATTTGTACAAATAGTTTGAAATTTATCAATGCGCCACCATAAAATTGTGATTTAACCTGTGTAGTATAATATAAACAATAGTAAAAACTATTGTTTACACTCTAACAAGTCTTTACATTCCCAGAGTTTGGAAGTTTTTGCTATACCTAATGTATTTAATACTCAGTGTGTATATATGGAACCAAAAATGAACCACAAAATTGGTAAAAATTAAAAATATGTATTTTTATTTAGAGAAAATATTCTAGTCACAACTGGTCAGGAAGTTACTAGACTGTGTCGACATATGTCGACGTGAAACCAGAAGTAGTTATAAAGTTACCGAATTCACAAAATGGTTTATTGCTTCCAGCGATTCTCAAACATTTGGACAGGCCAAATTATCAAAAATATGTTTTCTGTAGTATTAACTATAGAGGGCTCGTCCCGCCACCTTATATCGCTTGTACCTAGTACATGGGTCAACACCAAAGACTCTGTCCTGTTTTGGCCAAGGACGAAAAAAAACAGTGAGCTTGAAATATTAAGAAGAAATGAAAATAGCATGCCTTCAGAGAACTGGAGAAAAATAAAATGTATAGTAAAAGTCCAAGGAATAGCTACTTTTGCTGAAGGTATCAGATTGGAAGAACTTTATTCAAATTTTGAGGATACTGAAGATGAGGAGAGGTAAGTTTTACGTGCTTTATTCGACTTAGCCTAGGTATGCATTACACTCACAATTTCTTGTTATCATCTAGCATTATATTTCACCCATAATATGTCGATAAAAAGCTGGTACATACACTCGTTCAGTAGTTATTATACCTACATTTATTATTATAGCTTGTCCAGTCTGAAGTGACGCGTCCCACTACCGCATTTACAATCCGCGGCCCCGTGTACGTAAAATCCAGTAGTGGGGCGCGTCACTTCAGTATGGAAGAGCTCATGGATAATGTGGAATACGACTTAGTGCACGAAGAGTGGGAAAGAGAGGTACAACCACGAGTAGGTCGGTCAGAGTTAGTGGTGGTTAATAAAGCATATAATATAATAAAGCACCGTGCTTTTTAAACATATCATATTATAGCAAATGCTATCGTGGCTCTCTATTATTGATATACCTATGCTTAATTGCTTATTTTGCTTTACATCGCAATCTCCGTTCATGCCCGTCGTGCATCGCAATATTGCAAGCGCAAGTAGCAAATAACAAATTAACAACCCGGCCGCTTAGGCGCGCCGCGCGGGGCCGCGGGTGGGGTGGCAGGGGTGGCCAGTCGTCGCATGTTATCCACTGCTTTCGGTCGTAATCGTTCGTTAACTTGGAGTCCGTCGTCTAAGCAGTCTAAAGTCAGTTGTGAGTTGAGCTGCGCGCTTCCGAGGGAACGCACGCACGTCATAAGACTGTGATACCGATAAAGCTGTGTAATTTATTACGTTTACTAGACTGAGTGTAGATCAGTGCTTAACTATTGGATTCTATTAATTACAGAATATTAGGCGTAAGTACTTTTACACGTTACAAAGAGCATGTAAAATACCATGTTTGATATAAAATGGTATTTTAACAGTGTTTTACGAACTTAGTGATTTCGAGTTTTCTATAATAATTTAAAAATACTTGGTAGGTACGCTTTTTCTCAAACTAAACTATTATCTATAGAGTATTTCATGTCTTGCTTATTTATATAAGATGGCATTAGAATCAGTCTTCTCATTTTAGAGGTTGTTGAATTTAAATTTTGTATAGAGATGACTACGACTACCTACGTTTGACATCAGGTAGGTAGAAAAGAGCGCCGTGTGGCGCGTCTTTGCCTTTACCCGGCTACCTGCATTTACCTTCAATCCGGTACCTTTACTACGTCTTTACTTACGACACACTGATTACCAGAATATACATACGCTATGTACCTATAATATATTTAATTGAATTCATTTATTAGGGACAAAGACAACTTAGGGTCAATTATATTTTCTTAGTAAAGTAAAATAAAAATTACTTACAGACTACAGACTAACGACTGACACATACACTACAAACTGGTAAAGTGATAAATAAAATTAATATAGCGCACGTAGATTTAGGTATTGCTAGTAATTTTTCCGCCAAATTTACCTATCTGTTTTTTTTTGCCATCGTTTGGTATCACCCTTTAAATAATTGTTATTTTTACAGATACCACAAAAATCGTGAAAACTATAGAAAACATCCAACTGAAAAGTCAATTGTGGAAGATTTACTAAATTTGAATTCTGATTTTGAAATGATGGAAGACAAAGATAACGATAATGTTACGATAAAAACAACAATGAACGAATACGACTCAAATGAATATTTCAATCACGCCAGTACCAGTTATAAGACTATTGTTGATACCGAAGCGATTGAAACTGATGCTTCAAAAGAAATAGCAACGAATGAGAATTTAACAACAGTTCCCGAAACTGAGAATTTAACAACAGTTCCCGAAACTGAGAATCAAAATGGTGAAACTATTGTCAGCTTGAGCTTGAATGAATTTAATCAAATCATTACAGAGAACAGTGGGTTACAAGCCGAAAACAAAATTCTCAAAGAATCTAATTTAAAGTTCCAAAATCGTAAGTGATTCTTTTTGTGTAGTTAAAATTAGGATCTTTTTAGGGTTCCGTACCTCAAAAGGAAAAGCGGAAACCTTATTTATAGGATCACTTCGTTGTCCGTCTGTCTGCTAGCCTGTCAAGACAAGACCCTTTTTCTCAGGAACGCGTGGAGGTATCAAGTTGAAATTAATTTGAAATACTTAGGTCTGAAGAACCATCTAAGTCGGAGCTCTGATAAAGTCAAGTTTCTAAGTTAATGCATTAGAAAGATGCAGCCATTTATGCTACATATTTTGATAGTCACAAGTAAATCAAAACCTATAGAGTACTTTCCGTTGACCTAGAATCATGAAATTTGGCAAAAAACAAGGTCTCACAGCACAAGTAAAGGAAAAAGTCCGAAAATCGTAAATTTGTTTTTATCACATATAACAATCTTTTTTTCGATTTACAAACTTAAACTTGCAGGACCGTAACGTATATCAATGTATGGAAGAACTTGTTTTTCAACCACAATGTTAAGTTAGTTTTTTTGATAAATTATTTTCAACTAAGTACCTACGGCATCGGAACACTTCATTGTGTGTGGTCCGACACATACTTCGCAGGTTTTTTTTTTTGTTTGTAGGTGCGTTTTGCAAATAATATTACTAGAAATAAATATTAATATTTTTTCTAGTTAAAGAAGAAACTGAGAGAGGCTTTAAAGTAATACAAGTACAACTGGACAAATTATATGATATTCTGAAATATAAAAATATTGAGACTCTAAGCGCTGTAGGTACTTACGTATCAAGAAAGTTTGATGAGGAAATAGCTCAGAGGAATATTGAATTTCCAATTAATTCTATAAAAAAATTAGAATTACTCGAAGATCAACTTATTGACACAGATTTCGAAAAAGTTTTGGTATGAATTTTGTTATTTTAATATAATTATACTATAAAATATTTATCATGGTTGTTTTCCTATATGGTATATATTTTGTTTTTATTAATATTTCAGGTCAAGAATTTTTCTACAATATGCGGTACGAGTGGAATGTTAAAAGTTTCAAAGATTGGATTACAGTTAACGAGATGTTTATTCACAGACGAACTCCTTTACCAGTTAACCTGGAAAGGCATTAAAGGTTGTACTAAAGAACCCTTTATGAACTACATCAAAATAAGAAATCTGTTTTTTAAAATTATACATTTGGCTGACAATTGTTGCTCTGCAAAGGATTCTGACGCATTTTTGCAGAACAGTGCGATAAAACATAGTGGCCAGCGCATCAAACGAAAGTCGTAAGTGCGAACAACTACTTATTTTCTTTTTATTTACATCTGCAATAAGTTACTCCAACAAAGTTTAAAGTGGTGGGTACCTACGGTAAAACTTCTGTTATTTTGCTGAAAAAACTTCCCATACGTTCTCTCGTGCTCTTGACTTGACTGTGTACCGCCCAATTGAGCACTTGGTGCGAGAAATAGATACGTTAAATTTAGACATTTTTATTGCGGCTATTTACACTAAATTTAAGCTCTGTTTTTCACACTGTAAATTGATATCTTTATAATTTATTTGTCTTTGTTTGTAGTTAAAACTACAGTACGCGGCATAAAATAATGTTTTAAAACGTCCTGTTTTGCTTTTAGTTCTGAAGTGAAAATAACTAACCAGAAAAAAAAGAAAATTGAAACTGAAAAGAAGACTGCTACTGAGAATGAGGATCCTTCTTCAAACAATTTAGAAACTACGTATACTTCAAATAAAGAAATTCATGAAGAAGAGACGAATGAAGTATCATGCGATGGGTTTCGTGGGCTAGATGACAAAGAAAATAAAATCGGTATGTTACTTAAAGAATAACGCCATTTATTTTATCTAATTATCTTTAATGAAAACAAATTAACTCTAAAGTCATTGTACATTTTAACAGGTGATACGCCGGACACAAAAAATCGTTCCATTAAAGAATCGAAAACAGTGACAGTACTCTCTGATATAAAAATAAACAACAAGGCGATCGATTTAAAACATGAGACGAAAATGATGAATATAAGTTCTGACGATCTACTTCTAGTTTTCGAACAAAATGCGGGGTGCAACAAAAGTATAAACAGCGATTAGACTAGTCTTTAATTGAAGATTTTATTGATATACTTAAAGTTACTGAAGGTTAATAATGGTGAACGGTATAATTCAATCGCATGCAGAAGACAATCAGCCGCAGCAATCGCTGACGCCATCACAAATTTTACCGAAAATTTTTAGTTATTTTGGTCTCTTTGCTGGATGAAAGTACTCATGAATTTATACAACTTTTTGTATCGGACCAACTACCAACACGAAAAAAATTAGCTGTCCCATACATACATTTTGGTGTAGTAGGTATTAGAGTTTTGTATGGAATAGCAGATTTTTTTCGAGTAGAATAGTGGGTTCTTTACAAAAAGTTGTTTATATTCATGGGTACTTTCATCGGACAAAGGGAACAAAACAACAACAAAAAAATCGGTAAATTTTGTGGTAGCGTCAGCGTTTACTGCAGCTGACTGTCTTCTGCATGCGATGGCATTATACCTATAGGTATAACTGACAGTTTTGTAATTGTTTTGAAAAGTTTTAACTGACGAGTTACGTTTGTATGTTTTTTTTTATATTTTTGATTATTTGTGTTAATTTTTTAAAAAGATTTATCTGATTGTTTGAGAATTATTATGTTTGGTTTTATTGTTTATTTTCTTTTCTAATGTTGTCAATACTGGAATAAACACCATTTGAGAGTTTGAAACCATAGATGTAAGTTTACATTTGACATCATCTAAATAGTATTTCTTTAATTCTTCAAGTTCGTAAGGAAGTAATGTTGCATAAATATGTATACGGGAAGAATTAAATGGTCGCTCAAAAAAATTACTTTTGGTTTTTATATTCCTTCCAACGATTTGTATGTTTCCTTGGTCAAAAGTTGCGAATTTCATTTCTACGATATTATTATCGGTAGTTAAAAACCATTTATCTTTAATGTATTTTGAAAGCTGGTAATTCTCACTAATTTTTACAGTAGTAAATACTTTTTCACCCGTATCCAACAAACTTTCGTATTTGACAAGAGGATACATCCGTTTGGATTTGTGGTTCTTGATGTTTAGCTTTGACAATTCCTGTATGCGATTCGCTACTTGCGCTAAGGGTCGGTCGCCTTTTCGTAAAAGGTTTTTAATTCGAAACAACCTACTTTCAAATGGATATGCACTTAAAGAAGGTAGAGAGCCGAACCTTGAGACATCATTTACAATATGACAAAGATTATGAATATTACTGCTCACAGAATCATGACCGTAAATTTCTGCGAATTTTTCAATGTAATCAACAAAAAGTTTTTCAGCTATGTGCCGGTAAGGTATATAAACATCAGAATAACAAATAGTGGTGGCACAGAATAATGTTAAAAAATGTTGATATACTTCACATGCTAGGTGTTCTTTTAGCACTACTGGACCAAAGTATAACAAAAAGTTTTTAAATTCAGCACCTTTCCAAAAGTGAAGGGTATCTAATTCTCTCAGTCTTCCTTGTTGTATTTCAGATGGAGTAGTTGATTTTATTTCCATTAGTTTTCTTGAAATATCCTGAATTTCTCTTGCCGACCACTTTGTTTGGAAATTAAAACTACCATTAGTCCATCCCAGTAAACATCTCTTCATTACACCCAAATCTAACAAATGAAGAGCATCTGCAATAGTAAAATCGTTAACAAGATCTATGGGTAAATCTTCGATTGGACTTTTTTCTTTGTGATGATCAGGATCTAATCGATTTCTAAATGAATGGTCAGTACGCAAAGGCATGTCCGTTCTGGGAAAACTCATATGCCGACCTTTTCTATCGTATTCTCCGATTACTGTACATTTCATGCATCCGTGATAACTGTTAAACCCCACAGTACCTGAAATGATAAATATCACGAAATAAGAAACATTATACATATTTGAAATGCACGGAGGTAAGGTAAACTACTTATGTACATTACCTGCAGCGAATTACGAAGTATTATAATATCTGTGCCTGCAGCAACCAAAATCCATAGTATAAATGCGAAAGTAACTCGGTCTGTCTTTTTTTTGGCAAGAAGATAAATTGCATCCTGAAGAAGGACATACTCTACATTTTACCGCGAGAAAAAATAGCCACGGCCAGACAGCAGGTTATGAGTATATGAAAAGACATGCTCAAATTTCTGACATGCTGAGAATACCCGTGGGTCTAGCTACAGCAGTTACTTGGCATTATACAGCAGAAGAAAATCATGAAGGCAGTAAATTAAATACAACTAACTACTAACTAGGTACCTAGTTTTATTAAATATATATTATTTATTTATATATTGTAGGTATATTTAATTTTGCACTCACCTTTTATAAAGCACCTTGCAGGTGTATCACATATGAAGCAACGAATTTTGATAGGAATGATTTGCCTTTGAAAGAGTAATCCTGCACCTTGAAGTAACTTTAGCTCGTTTACAAATGGTCGCAAAAATAATTCCAAACACGGTTTTGTGCTCCCGAAAAATATTGCTATAACTAATGGAGCAACATCCATGCCGTCTATTTTACACAAAATTGGCCAAAATTCATTTTTTGTGCTTTTGGCTATTGGCAAGCCGTCTATGTTGAAAGACAAAAATATGCATGTCGGCAACTCTGAGATCATTTGAGACAAAACTTCTTTTAAACAATTCTCTATGCCATTATACCAATATTTTCCATTTCCCATTGGGACTATGTTATTAAATTTTGGCGTTTTTAATAGACTTCTACTGTCTTTTGGTAAGAAATTTTTGAAATCCGTGTTTGAATTGTCTCTCAATATAGTAAGTAATTCGTTTAAGGCATTTTGAGGAATCTGGTACTTTAATGCCCATTGCTGAATTTGGTCTCTTTTATTTATAGAATGTATTTCGCTGTCAGAATCAGACGATTCATAGCCAAGTGTATTTGCGTCACATTCTTCAGCTTCTGCTGCGGAACTGCTGGTAACCAGTCCCTCACTGACATCACATATGTTATGAGAGGTCATAACTGCATCTAATTGCACGTTTGACACTTCGGAAGTTGATCCACTGGCACTAGGCAGTTTGGAACTAAACTGTTCGACACCTGGCATTTCAGAACTGTTTTCTTGAATTTTAAATGATGAAGACGATGCATTTGGCATGTGGCCTGGAAGATATTAATTCTGAATTTTAATGCTGACCTAAACTTAAGTTATTAATTGAAATACCCACCAAAATTTAATTTCAAACAATTTAATTTTAAAACCAATTTTAAAAGCTTAGACACATGCGCTCTATTAATTGGCTTCTATTATTTAATATATATAAATTGATAGTCCGGGTGCCACGCCCACGGTACATTTTTTTAATTTGATTACTATCAAGCTAGTTAGCTATATCGTCTCTTCAAAATGAAGCTTCTCACGAAAAACTAGCTTGATAGTAATCAAATTAAAAAATTTACCGTGGCACCCGGACTCATTAGACAACAACAAATACCTATTTGATCTTATAGGCTGCGATTAAAAATTTATTTTAGGTGGGTAACCACTCAGTAACACTTTCTTACATGAAAAAAATAATGGAAATAGTTAATTTTGATAGGATTTCAAGTAGGTACACAGTATAAGATTTCGGATAACAAACACAATTTATACCGAATATATTTATTATCTGAAAAATTATGTAAGTACTTACTTGGAGATAGATTTTGTGGAACCAATAATTTGTTTACTTTTCTGTAGTAAGTCGATGTGAGACGGAATCTTTTTGGTTCTTTACTCATTTTCAGCTCCAATCATTTGATCACTTGTCGATAAAGTTTGAGAAACATACGTCTTAGGTTGACTTTTTTATTCACATTACAGTAATATATTGTTCAGTAATAATGTCGTAACATTACGACACCTCGTGTAAATATAAATTTTAAGTTATTATTCTAGTAACATGGTGACCACACCGCTACTACGCATTTTTACTCGATTGTACGCATGATACAAACTGAACACTAAGTGTTTAAAAATAAGTCTACACAAACAATTACGTTACGTGTGAACACAAAGACGACTTAAAGTTACTGAAACGTTTTCCGGTCAAATTATGTGCGAACTATTACCACACATAGAGACCAAACCCCACACAGTCACCATGTTTCGTAGCAGTTACGAAACTGGGGCAACTTGTTACTGCTTAGAAAATTCTGTGACCGAAAAGTGCTGTATGGGCTGGCCAGATCATTCAATACTCAAAGTTTGATATACATAATATATAAAATATTGCAAAATAGTTAGATTACCCACCGGTAGAGGCGTTGATGTCACTTTGTTTTTGTTGTGCAACGGTCCTAAAAATGCTAAATAGCCAACTAACTAACCAATTTGGATGTAACACGTGACCCTCGCTCAGCTCGTGCGTAATTGGTTACAGTTCTAATCTTTTTTTTTTTTTGTCCGTGGTGGAAAATCCTCATGGATGTCCTCTGCCCTGGGGCGGACGGAGGGGTCTGTCAGACTCTTACTGACTAAAAACCACCCCGGTGTTCCCTTCGCACACTTGGACCGGGGATCATGGGAACTACCGGGGACATGATCCCCGGTAGTTCCCATGAGTTGGGTTTTAAAGTTATTTAGAAAATATGTGTAGACGAAAATTTACCGTTACCCCCCTATCTCCGAAACTACTGAGCCTAAAATAAAAATGTGAAAATAGTTCTATACCTATAGATTACAGGAAAACCTATAAGAAGTCTATGGTCTTATAATAACATGGTAAATCTCTCAATATTGTGCGAACAAACTTACATTTGCAGTTGGCATGTATGTGCGAATATGTTTTTTAACTACAATGTTAAGTTTGTTCTTAGGATAAACTCATCCCAACTACGGAACCCTTCAATATGCGTGGTCCGGCAGGCATTTGGCCGGTTTTTTAGGAATCAAACGGTGACATGAGACGAGTGTGTGAGAGAACATGTCGCTGCTTTGCATGAATACCCGCACAACCCAACATTTTGAAATTAGTGGTTTATAACACAGCCCAATGGAAAATAGTCCTTATTTCATGGTCAGCAAGACTCACATTCATAACGGCAAAACCACCGAATATGCCGATATGAATGTGAGTCTTACTGACCATGAAATAAGGACTATTTTCCATTGGGCTGTGTTATAAACCACTAATTTGCAAAAGTTCGGAGAGCCTATGTTCAGACTCGCCAATATACGTCAGCCGTAGTGTATGTCGTGTTCATTTACGAGCGCAACGATCGCGAATTCGCGCGGCGGTTGCTTTCAGGTTGGACGCACTCCGTATCAAACAAATATCACAATAACGGTAACAGTAAAAACAGAGCGTGTGACCACTTATTTTATATATGAGATGGGTTTGCTCTTGACTCTAGTCTAGGTCGGAGGCCGACAGTGTCAAAGTCGACGATGAAGTGAGCTTACCCAGAAGAAGCCTGTTCACTCTCACTTTGAAGAGATTAGGGTTGTATGTTCGGAAACACTGACGCAGGTAGAGAGTTCCACTCTTTTGCTGTGCGCATTATAAATGACATTTGGAGACACTTAGTGCGAATTGGTGGAATAGCAAACGAGGGAGAGATGGTAACTTGCAGTGCGTCTAGATGTCCGATGGTAGAAAGGCCCCGGTGGAATGAGGTCGTGGAGTTCTTGAGCACACTCACCGAAGTACAATCTGTGTGCAGACCACACGATAGAAGTAAAAACATATATGATTTTCTAATTTTAAAATATGTCTTACGCGAATTACAATACATTAAACGTGATTCTTGAAACGATGCACTCCTTGACCGATAACGTACTTCTTTTCTTCTTTCTTTACGTCTTGACGTCCTTTTTAGACAGTGAACATAGCTGATGACAGCTGAGGATGACTATACGACTAGCCGAGTATACACGTTTCAGCGTCACCGACCGACTGGAGCCGAGTATACCCGATTCATCGTCACCGACACGAGCGTGACTGTTTCTGTTGAGCGCAAAGTGGGCCTAAAGATGTTTTCACTTCAAAAATTCTCCGATTTTCTCAAGAAAATCGACGTTTCCTTCGAACCCCCAAAAGACAGTCAACCATTTTTACGCAAACCAAACAAAACGAAAACCAGCATTCATTAAGTGGGATTAAACTTAAGATGTCTAAAGGCGTTAAAATCGTCCGCAGCAGGGGTCTCATTAATAGAACCTCAACTGGACCACCGATAAAGCCTACCATGATTTATTTAGACCCGTCGAAAGCGGTTCGTTTGGACGATTTAATTAAATTGACCCCCATTTTTTGGGGCTATGAAAGCGGAGGGTGGGGTAACAATAGATTTTTTTCGACGGAGATAAGAACTTTTTTTTAAATCGGTATATTGTTGATCAATGTGATTTACCGTCCATGCCTGAATTCGCTGAAGTTGTAAGCAGAGTAGAATAATATTTGCATTACCTTACCCCTCTAAAGCAGCGTTATGACTACCCTGCCGAGCGAACATTTGTTCAGAAAATGCAACTGTTAGATGTTTTTTTTTTATCTGAAATGGGTTTGCTCTTGACTCTAGTCTAGGTTGGAAGCGACAGAGACAAAGTCGACAATGGAGTGTGCTTACCCAGAAGAAGCCTGTTCACTCTCACTTTGAATTAGGTTTGTATGCGTTCCACTCTTTTGCTGTGCGCATTATAAATGACATTGGAAACGCTTAGTGCGAATTGGTGGAATAGCAATGAGGTAGGGATGTTAACTTGCAGTGCATCTAGATGTCCGATGGTAGAAGGGGGCCGGTGGAATTAGGTCGTGGAGTTGTTCAGCCGTAATTTGCTTAAAACAGAAAACATCTGTTTTCACTATAACGAGAAAACGAATGCTCGCTCGCCATGACATCGTTTTCACTAAAAGAATGAGTGAGCGAGCATTCGTTCGCCGAGTCCAACAGATCATCACTGAACAAACATGTTCGCTCGCTCAAGCGTTTTCATTTAAAGCGCGAACAAACGCTTGCTGGCTCAGAATTGTTCAGAATGCTAAGTCAAAACGCAGCTTTACGAAGAAGAAGAGGGAAGAGGGCTCAACAGCTGGCGAAACATTGTACCCCTAATATAATTCGACAGGCCAGTTGGCGTGGTTGGTTAAAATACCACACGCCACAGGTCGTGGGTTCGATTCCCATCCAGGACCATCATTTGTGTGCATGAACATGTTTGTTCTGAGTCTGGGTGTAATTATCTATATAAGTATGTATTTACAACAACAAAAAAGTAGTATACGTAGTAATAGTATATCAGTTATCTGGTTTCCATAGTACAAGCTCTGCTTAGTTTGGAATCAGATGACCGTGTGTGAACAATGTCCCAGGATATTATTATTATTATTAAGTTTAAAACCCATTTCACACTCTGTATCTTAACTCAACCTCTTTCGCTTCCGTTTACACATACACACACCACACCTACATCACAAATCACACGCCACACATATACTAACACTTCACACACTCACACACTTAGTATAAGTTAACAAACATTTTGAATTCCTTCTGTGGGAACCTGGGCTGGCGAACCTTAAAGGCGCAGACCCACTGCGACGCACAAAGACCCACGTGTGTTAAGTTTCGCTTTGCAAGAAAATGTATGTGATTGTGTCCACTGCAACCCACGGACATGCTAGGCATCAATTGACATCGTTAGTACAGACGCCAGCAGGACGCTACCCGAAACTGTCAGATTTTCCCAATCAACCTTGAACCTAATGCTTTAGCAATAAAGTCGAAAATCTATTAAAGAAATCTGACAGATTGTACGAGTAGTAGCTTGATGTGCTGGCGTCTGAACATGCGTGGCTTGCTCGAATATGGCGCTGACTTAGCTCAACGCTGTCAACGTCATGTACGCTGTGCATGCGAATGTTAACCCACGACTATATATTGTACAATTCTTTGGCCACGTACGCGTGTGTACTGCAGTGGAAACATAGACCCACGTTGTCAAACAAATGAATCCATGCAGCTAAAATGCGCCGCGTGCCCCTGCAAAGCATGCACCGCGGTGGGTTTGCACCTTAATACAGGTTATATTAAGGCGCAAATTCACCGCGGTTAGGCCATCTAACCTAGCTAGAACTCCAAATTCAATTCTGTTAATCTCTTTACGATGTATCCCTAAATTGCAAAACTATATTTATTGTAACAGACTGTACAACAGTTTTTGAAATAAATAAATTTAAATAAATATATATATTTTTATTATTTACTTATCCTTTTAATAGGCGACCAGCTTATTGACATCAAACGAGCACACATTCAGAATCAGGGTTCTACTGAAAACTGATGAAGTACTTGTTTATCAGTCATAATTGAGACCATTACACCAAAGGACTATCCATGTTGACCAATTTTTCCATGGCATTGAAAGAAATAACAAATTGATAGCCCTACTTTGTATAGATCAAATTGACAGCTTGATCTACGGCTCAGCGATTATCTTTGCTCGTTTAATGCCCACACGAATCAAACATTTGCATATACTAGAGATATTTGGTTCAGGGCTAAGCGGTTCCACGTGTAAATACACGAGTTACACAAAATAGATAGGTTCAGAAGGCAGGCTCCATACAACACACACGGCGATCTCAAACACTGTCTATGTGTGCGTGCGTTTTCGCTCGTTGTATGGAACCGGCCTTCTGTAACTATATTTTTTGTGTCTTTGATGTGGGACTGTGTTACATGATTCTTTTAAGGGTTCCGTATGTCCGAATGAAAAAGCGGAACCCTTAAAGGATCACTCGTGCGTCTGTCTGTCTGTCCACTTTTAACAGCCAATCTAATGGATCAATTAAGTAGAAATTTGGTAACCCAAACACGGACGTGGTAAATGAATTTTGAATATGGGGGTCACTTTTGAAGACAATTAATAAAATTTAAAAAGAAGTTTTGCATACTGTACCGTATGACAAATCAAATGAAACTACTCACAGTAAGCTCTCACGTAACAATTTTTTTTTTATAATTTTAAAAGAAATAGTTTTAAAGTTATGCAAGAAAACAAATGAAAATTGACTATTCACCCCCTTATCGTCGAAACAACTGAAAATTGTTCTATACTTACAGATTACAGGAAATCCTACAAGAAGTGTATGATCTTAAAATAACATGGTAAATATTATTATACAAACTTACATTTGCAGTTGGAATGTATGGAAGAACATGTTTTTCAACTACAATGTTAAGTTTGTTCTTGGGAACCCTTCATTGTACGTGGTCCGATACGCACTTGGCCGGTTTTTTTTTTTCTTAATAATTTGCGCACATAAAAATATTATTTGAACTGGAAATTCCGCTTGTAAAAAAATGGAGCGTGCTTGTGTGCTACTTTTAGAAGACTCTATATTGGTCTTTCATCGTCATTATTCTCTTGCCTATATCCCAATCAAAATCAAAATCAAAAGTCATTTATTCAAACTAGGCTGAGAATCAGCACGTTTCGAACGTCAAAATTACATAAGACAGTCCTTCAAAACGCCCGCCCTTCACCACTTCACACTTCTTAAAATTTTTATTATTTGAGAAAAAACCACTGGGTCATCAAGACATTTTCGTTCAATTTTGAGTAAAATGACAATATGCAAAACAAAAACTTTTAAAAACAACATAGTATAAAAAATATCAGCTTTCTAACAGCGCGCAGTGTCTATATCGCGTATAAAAGCTTTTTACTTTTATAAGCCTTATTTTAAAATGAGGTCTAATAATTCAATATTTAAATGAGACTCTTTGCGTGGGCTTTCTGAATGTCATTAATTTGCTCATTGAAAGACCTTAAATATTTTTGCAAACATTTATAAAATAGTTTTAAAAAATACCGGCCAAGTGCGTGTCAGACTACGCACATTGAAGGGTTCCGTAGTTGGGATGAATTTATGCCAAGAACAAACTTAACATTGTAGTTGAATAACATGTTCTCCCATACATCCCAACTGCAAATGTAAGTTTGTATCACAATATTGAGAGATTCACCATGTTATTTTAAGACCATAATCATAATCATAATCATAATCGTTTATTTGCCAATAAAGTAGGTACATAAAATAAGATGTTTACAAAGTTTTGCGATCCCTGTACAATCTACCCTAATAGGCATGCAAACATTGATAAAAAATATTATTTACTAAACAAAAAAGAAAAAACAGTCTGTCAAAAAAAAAAATAAAAATAAAATAAACTATAATAAAAAATCATACAATTTAAAGCTAGCATTATAATAATAAGGACATTACAATCTATAAAGAAGTGAATCATATCATAGAATTGTTATAAGTTTTCCTGTAATCTATAGGTATAGTACTATTTACTGTTTTATTTTTTTCAAAATTTTAAGCTCAGTAGTTTCGGAGATAAAGGGGGGAATGGTTAATTTTCGTCTATTTTGTTAAATAACTTTAAAACCATTTATTTTAAAGTTATAGAATATGATGATTATTATTATTTGAGACGCTCACAGTCTGTATGCCCTTTCATTTCATATGTCACACGGTACAGTTTGAAATTTTTTTTTTTCCTTTTTTATTCCAACTTAATCGGTACAGTTCGGTAGGTTTGAACAAACACTTTTACACGTCAATTATATATATATATTTAAATTAGATGAGGTCGGCGTTTCCTATCTGACTACAGAAGAAAGGCCGAAACAAACTCAGAGGTCACAGCCTCGTATAAAGTCCAGACATAATCTTGGTCAGTTCATGTGAAGACCATGTAGATTGGTGTCTGAAATGGTCTTTTGAGGAAAGAACCACACTCGGAACAAATTGTCTGTGACAGACGAACAGACAGACAGACAGACACACGAGTGATTTTATAAGGGTTCCGTTTTTTTCCTTTTGAGGTACGGAACCCTAAAAATAGAATATAATAAACTTTATTATATACACAGATTGATTAAAACTGTAAAACAGTAATAAGAGGGCAAAATGCCGTTTAAATTATCAAATAGAAACCTAACATATATCTATAGCGATATGATTTTTGATGTGAAAACTTATGTAGGCGCGTTGAGCGATTTTTGGTAGGGGGAAATCTTATGAGTTTGGTAGGGGGAAATCTTATGAGTTTGGTAGGGGGAAATCTTATGAGTTTGGTAGGGGGAAATCTTATGAGTTTGGTAGGGGGAATTCTTATGAGTTTGGTAGGGGGAAATCTTATGAGTTTGGTAGGGGGAAATCTTATGAGTTTGGTAGGGGGAAATCTTATGAGTTTGGTAGGGGGAAATCTTATGAGTTTGGTAGGGGGAAATCTTATGAGTTTGGTAGGGGGAAATCTTATGAGTTTGGTAGGGGGAAATCTTATGAGTTTGGTAGGGGGAAATCTTATGAGTTTGGTAGGGGGAAATCTTATGAGTTTGGTAGGGGGAAATCTTATGAGTTTGGTAGGGGGAAATCTTATGAGTTTGGTAGGGGGAAATCTTATGAGTTTGGTAGGGGGAAATCTTATGAGTTTGGTAGAGGGAAATCTTATGAGTTTGGTAGGGGGAAATCTTATGAGTTTGGTAGGAGGAAATCTTATGAGTTTGGTAGGGGGAAATCTTATGAGTTTGGTAGGGGAAATCTTATGAGTTTGGTAAGGGGAAATCTTATGAGTTTGTTAGGAGGAAATCTTATGAGTTTGGCAGGGGGAAATCTTATGAGTTTGGTAGAGGGAAATCTTATGAGTTTGGTAGAGGGAAATCTTATGAGTTTGGTAGGGGGAAATCTTATGAGTTTGGTAGGAGGAAATCTTATGAGTTTGGTAGGGGGAAATCTTATGAGTTTGGTAGAGGGAAATCTTATGAGTTTGGTAGGGGGAAATCTTATGAGTTTGGTAGGAGGAAATCTTATGAGTTTGGTAGGGGGAAATCTTATGAGATTGGTAGGGGGAAATCTTATGAGTTTGGTAAGGGGAAATCTTATGAGTTTGGTAAGGGGAAATCTTATGAGTTTGTTAGGAGGAAATCTTATGAGTTTGGTAGGGGGAAATCTTATGAGTTTGGTAGGGGGAAATCTTATGAGTTTGGTAGGGGGAATTCTTATGAGTTTGTTAGGAGGAAATCTTATGAGATTGGTAGGGGGAAATCTTATGAGTTTGGTAGGGGGAAATCTTATGAGTTTGGTAGGGGGAAATCTTATGAGTTTGGTAAGGGGAAATCTTATGAGTTTGTTAGGAGGAAATCTTATGAGTTTGGTAGGGGGAAATCTTATGAGTTTGGTAGGGGGAAATCTTATGAGTTTGTTAGGAGGAAATCTTATGAGTTTGGTAGGGGGAAATTTTATGAGTTTGGTAGGGGGAAATCTTATGAGTTTGGTAGGGGGAAATCTTAAAAGTTTGGTAGGGGAAAATCTTATGAGTTTGGTAGGAGGAAATCTTATGAGTTTGGTAGGGGGAAATCTTATGAGTTTGGTAGGGGGAAATCTTATGAGTTTGGTAAGGGGAAATCTTATGAGTTTGGTAAGGGGAAATCTTATGAGTTTGTTAGGAGGAAATCTTATGAGTTTGGTAGGGGGAAATCTTATGAGTTTGGTAGGGGGAAATCTTATGAGTTTGTTAGGAGGAAATCTTATGAGTTTGGTAGGGGGAAATTTTATGAGTTTGGTAGGGGGAAATCTTATGAGTTTGGTAGGGGGAAATCTTAAAAGTTTGGTAGGGGGAAATCTTATGAGTTTGGTAGGGGGAAATCTTATGAGTTTGGTAGGAGGAAATCTTATCAGTTTGGTAGGGGGAAATCTTATGAGTTTGGTAGGGGGAAATCTTATGAGTTTGGTAGGAGGTAATCTTATCAGTTTGGTAGGGGGAAATCTTAGGAGTTTGGTAGGGGGAAATCTTATGAGTTTGTGTTACTCGTCACGCCACGCACGTCACTTCTGTTGGCAGTCTCCATGACTTTTTTTTAATGATTACCAACAGATATTCGTTACAATAAACTTACTTCTACACTATAAAAACTTGTACAGTATATTTTATCATGTAATGAACACTCAATTACAGTTAACCATAGCTTACACATTATATGCTCTGAATATATATGACGGCGGCAGCTGACATTTAATGAAAGAAAGAGACAGCGATATCATGCGCTAGCAGCACGTGCACCGGACGTCATCGCCCCTACCTACCTCCCACTACGCTTGGAGAATATAAAACAGGCCGCTCCGTTGTAATGGCACGGACGACGCCCTAAGCCGAGGCCCGTTCCCCACAGGGGGAGCCCTTAGCGTGTGGTCGCTTAGTCTGTAAGTTTTTTGCCCCTGGCTGGAGGCTTTAAGTTTTTCTTAAGGCAGCCACAGGATAGTCCGGTTAAGTAGTCTCGACCTCTCTAGGTCAACTACGAGATGCCATTCATAAAAAAAAAAAAAAAAAAAAGTAATGGCACGGTCAGTCCGGTTAAGTAGTCTCGACCTCTCTAGGTCAACTACGAGATGCCATTCACAAAAA
Organism: Dicycla oo; assembly: GCA_948252095.1. Classification (NCBI taxonomy): domain Eukaryota; kingdom Metazoa; phylum Arthropoda; class Insecta; order Lepidoptera; family Noctuidae; genus Dicycla; species Dicycla oo. The sequence continues at coordinate 21,517,858 of OX411733.1, forward strand.
AAAGTAATGGCACGCATTTCTAACGAATACGTCTCGGTGCACGGACTGCTGTCTCAGTACGAGTCTCTGCCTCCCTCACTGCCATTAGTCGGTACCCTTACTTACTATTTGGCTTGTGTAAAATCTTGTCTCATTATATAATTTATGTGAATACTGATTGTGTGTGCATCTACTACAAAATTATTGCTGACATTTAGTGTCAGCTTCTTTATTAAGTAATTAATAATTAATAGGTTTAAATTAATAAATCAATTTATTTATAACCGTACATATCCTGGTGTTTTACTTCTGATGTCTGAGCCGATCCCGACATCAGAAGTGGGATACGAAGACCACCCCACTTCTGGAGACTCAGCTTCCAATACCATGCAAGACCAAATGCTTTCGTTTAGTAACGGCATGGAAGCCATATTTTCTAAAATCGCTGAAAAATTGTCATCTACCCCCAGTACACTAAGTCCATTCGTCTCATTCGACCCAGACAACCCCAATTCAGATATAGAGGGTTGGTGTCAGCTATCAGACATTATAGTTGAAAATAAAAAAATAAAAGGGGTAGACCTAATAATGGCACTAACACATTGTCTAAAAGGGCGGGCTGCAACATTTCTAACGAAAATTCGTCCTGATCAATTCGAATGGACCAAAGTAAAGGAACTTTTAAAGGCTCAATTTGCCCCGCCTATGCTTGTACAGGATCATTTTGATCAAATTTTGAAATTTCAAATAAAATCTGAAGAAACTCCAGTACAAGCATGCGTACGTCTATGGCAATTTATCGAACAAATTCCTGATGCTAATTTATCCGACAAAGTGATAACTGGCTTTGCGATCTCTGTTTTATCACAATGCGATGCTATAATTCGTCGTGAATTAAATTCCACTGTTGTAAGCAATAAAACACAACTTTTTCGTGTATTGCGTGGAATTTCTTTAAAACGTAAAAACGAATCTTCTGATCATTATGAATTTGATCCAAAACGTCCTCGGAATACTCCGAGTTTCCGGGGACACTGCAATATTTGTGGTAGAATAGGACATCGAGCCTCAGAGTGTCGTGACAAAAAGAAAAACCTCAACCCAAGCATGAGTGTTCCAGACAAACGCCTCAATCAGAAGCCTCAAGTCACATGCTACTTGTGCGGTGAACCGGGCCACGTGGTCTCCACGTGCCCTACGAGGACCGATGGCACAAAAAAGGAGCAGCCGGCGGCAGGGAGCAAGGAAGTCAACGTGTGCTCCAAGAGTGTTCGTGGCATTATGGACTGCAGTGGTATGAGCTTACAGTTTATTTTTGACTCTGGTTCCGAGTGTAGCTTAATAAAAGAAAGCTGTTCGCATTTAGTAAATGGGCAAAGATCGCATGACCTAATCAATATGACTGGTATAGGTAAAAGCAGCGTCAGTAGCACTGAGCAAATCACTAGTACAGTTAAGATTGGAGATATTTCGACTGAAGTTACTTTTCATGTCCTTCCAGACGATTATTTGAGAGATAATGTTTTATTGGGTCGAGACATACTCCAAAATAACATTTCTGTTGAAATTTGCGAAAATAAATTGCAATTTACCCGCCTTAAAGAGACTAATATATGTTCTAAAATAAGTAACACGCTTATTATCGATTCTATTAATACTGACCTAACTGGAACCGACTTAGAAAAACTGTACAATATCTTAACTAAATATTCGGGCAATTTTATTGAAACATTACCTACGACACGTATAAAGACGGGCGAATTAAAAATAAACTTGATCGACCCTCATAAAACAGTACAGAGACGGCCCTACAGGTTGTCTTTCGAAGAATCTAAGATCGTTGATGAAAAAATTAGTGAATTATTAACGGCTAATATTATTAGAGAAAGTATGTCTCCTTTCGCAAGCCCTATAATACTAGTAGAAAAAAAAGACGGTACCAAGCGCATGTGTGTCGATTTCAGAGAATTGAACAGTAATACCAAGCCAGACAATTATCCCTTGCCTTTGATTAACGAACAGATAGATAAGTTACATGGCGCTCATTATTTTTCCACTATAGATATGGCTTCAGGGTTCCATCAGCTACCTGTACATAAAGACTCGATAGAAAAAACGGCTTTTGTCACTCCCAAAGGACAGTACGAATATCTCACTATGCCTTTTGGTCTTCGTAATGCGCCTCCCGTTTTTCAGAGAGCAATTAATAATGCGCTTAAGCCTTTAGCTGATGACAAGATTCAGGTCTACATGGATGATGTACTCTCTGCATCAAAAACAGTCGATGAGGGTTTGTGTCGTTTAGATAAACTACTAAAAACACTGTCTGAAGCAGGTTTTTCTTTTAATATTAAAAAATGTTCTTTTATGAAAACTCAAACTGAATATCTCGGCTATGTTATTTCGGCTGGCGAAATTAGACCAAATCCAAAGAAAATCATAGCTTTAACTAATGTTCCTACTCCAAGTTCCGTAACACAAGTCAGACAACTTATAGGCCTAGCTACCTATTTTCGACAGTTTATTCCAAATTTCTCTCAGCTAATAAGACCGTTATATCCATTAACCAAAGGAAAAGGTAAAATCCAATGGACGGCTAACCATGATCAAATACATAAAGAAATTATTAAAATATTGACCTCTGAACCTGTTTTAAAAATATTTGACCCTTCCTTACCAGTGGAACTCCACACTGATGCCAGTTCTGATGGGTACGGTGCAGTACTCATTCAAAAACAAAACAATAGGCCTCATGTAGTTGCATATTTTAGTCGTAAAACAACAGATGCAGAGAGCCGATATCACTCGTATGAGCTGGAGACTTTAGCTGTTGTAAAGGCAGTGGAACAATTCAGACATTATTTATATGGCAGAAATTTTACTGTTTTTTCTGATTGTAATTCTCTGAAAGCCTCTCATTCAAAACGAGATTTGACTCCTAGGGTGCATCGATGGTGGGCTATACTTCAGGCATACGATTTTGAGATAGTGTATAAAGAAGGTCAGAAAATGGCCCATGCAGACTTTTTATCGCGAAATTTGTCTAATGATAATTGTGAACCCAGAAAAATAAATTTTCTCGAATTAGATAAAGGTTGGTTGATTGTTGAACAAGAGAGAGACTCCGAAATTTCTGATTTAATATCTAAATTTCGTAACAATCAACTACCAGAAGATATAGCCCATACGTATGATTTAAGACAAGACATCTTATATAGAAAAATCGTGCGCAGGGCAGTAACTAGTTGGCTCCCTATTATACCCCGCTCTCTCGTTTGGTCTCTCATTAGTCATGTACATAACGAAATTAAACATTTAGGTTTCGATAAAACATTAGACAAGTTATACGAGTTTTATTGGTTCCCTGACATGTCTAAATTTGTCAAGAAGTTTATTAATTGCTGCTTTGTTTGCAAATCCTCCAAGGGTCAGCAAATGCAGCTTCATCCAATTCCTAAAGAACCAATACCATGGCACACTATTCACATGGATCTTACTGGAAAATTGAGTGGTAAAAGTCATCGAAAAGAATATTGCTCTGTGTTGATAGACGCTTTTACAAAATTTGTTCTTCTCGAATATTCCCCAACTTTAACTTCCTCTCATGCAGTAAAAGCCATAAAAAATGCCGTTAATCTTTTTGGTGCTCCAAAACGTATTATAGCTGATCGAGGCCGCTGCTATGATTCTAGTGAATTCAAAGATTTTTGTAAAGAAAATAATATAGAACTTCATTTGATAGCTACAGGATCTAGTCGTGCCAATGGGCAGGTGGAGAGGGTCATGCGAACTTTGAAAAATATCCTTACTATAATAGAATGTAACTCTAATAATACCTGGCAGGATCAACTGGGAGAAATTCAGCTAGCTCTTAATAGCACTCGCTCCCGTGTTACAGGTTTCACACCTACAGATTTAATGTTCGGTATTCAGGGAAATTCCTTGAACCTAGCTAGAATATCTCCTGGTTCATCTGAATCAACCAGGGTGGATGTTGAAACGGCCCGTTTATCTGCATCAGACAACATAAAACGATTGGCTAGTGCTGATACTATTCGGTTTAATCGGGGGAGGGCACAAATAAAACCATTCAAAGTGGGTGATTTTGTCTTTCTTAAATGCGAGGAAAGACACCAAAGCAAATTAGATAAAAAATTTAAGGGACCTTTCAAAATTATTACAGTTTTAGATAACGATCGTTATGAACTAAAACATATTAATGGCTCTAATAGGATTTACAAATACGCGCATGAAAATTTGAGAGAAGTACCTAGAGGTCAACAAGGTTTTCTTGAGATTTCTGAAAATTATGAGTCTGATGATGATGAACGGTCCATGACGGCGGATAATGTATGTAGTAATATAAATTATGATTTATATAATGTTGCTTCAGGCGAATTAGTGGAAAACTCTTCGTCATATTTAAGAGATAATAGTTCTCAAAACTTAAATGCCAGTCGAGTCTCAGAATCTGAAGAAACATTATCTATTGGTTCACAAACAGTAACTATTAATTCTGAAGATACTTTATCTATAGATTCTGAGGCGACTGTATCCTGTGATTCTGATCTGTATAACCCAGTACCGGTACAAAATCCCTTGCTGGATGACTAAATTAGTTTATACTGTAGGGGTTGCACGAGTTGTGACCTAGCCCAGTTGTAGCTGAAGGGGTTTCACCTGCTTTTGTGGGTTGATTACCTAGACCAGCGCTTTGTAAGCTGCAGGGATATCATCCACGGGATGATTATCTAGACCAGCGCTTTGTAAGCTGCAGGGATATCATCCATGGGATGATTATCTAGACCAGCGCTTTGTAAGCTGCAGGGATATCATCCATGGGATGATTATCTAGACCAGCAAATATGTGCTGTAGGGGTATCGCCATGTATTTGAAAGACGATGACCCAGTCCAGCAGTACCACATTATGACTCATATCTAATTTTGAAAATTATATGTTTTTTCTAGATTAAGAAACTTTTGCGCACGAGGACGTGCGATTGTCAGAATGGCCGTGACGGCGGCAGCTGACATTTAATGAAAGAAAGAGACAGCGATATCATGCGCTAGCAGCACGTGCACCGGACGTCATCGCCCCTACCTACCTCCCACTACGCTTGGAGAATATAAAACAGGCCGCTCCGTTGTAATGGCACGGTGGCCATTCGACGCTCGACACTCGCCGCGAACGGTCGCCTGCTCCGCACCCGCCGTCTGCGCTCTGAGTCAAGAGTCCGCCCCCCGTTGCGCCCCGCAACGCTCCTCGTAGTCGCCCGACTACTCCCGATCTTCGAGTGATTAATTAAGCAATTAATTAATCGACTCGAAAGTCACACAAGTGCCTTTTTCAAGGCAAATACTATTTCTTAATCCCGCGTGTGTAGCTTCACCAGGCCCCTTCTGGGCAAAACCACAGTTTCGTGGTCCTCGGTGGAAACCTTACGGTGCCAACGAAGCCGAGTGGGGTGTTGACCCAATAACACCCGCCGAACCCCTTCAGGGGGAGGCAGTCAATTGGACGGGTCCCAGAGTTAACCGGCCTTGGGGGATCTCCTAGTCGGCTCTGGTGTACAGTTTTCCCTCCTCAGCTACACACCTAGTGTCTTTAGGGTGTGTCTACACCCTTCGCGCTAGACTGGTCAGGGCCCCGTTCGCACATTAAGACTGGCGACGGATTACAAGCTTAGGGCTCACCAGTAGGTACACACCTCCCTGTCTGACCCGACAGGGAGGGTTACTCATCCCCGGGCACACCCACCCGGGGAGTTAGGCTCTCCGGAGAATTCCTCCCCCCCCCCCCTCCCCTGCCTCCTCATGGCAGACATATTAGGTCTCCTGTCCTTTGTGAAAAGGGTCATCCTAAATGACCCTTACTTCACCGAGAAGTACGGCTCGGAGCTTGCTGCTCTGCAGCTCCCTTCCGCCCCTCCCAGTTCCGACATCCCCGATGTCGCTCCCCCCTGCCCGACCGTCTGCATGGACACCGATTCGGTGTCCGACCGCGCCCCCTCCCCGTCCGACAACGAGTCCGCCTCTGGCTCCGACGAGGAGGCCCCAAGTTCTGAGGCTTCCGCTTCCTCTGCTTCCTCGGAGGACGACGGCTTTACGCCCGTCCTCCGTAAGGGAAGCAAGAAGAGGAAGTTGAAGGGCTCTAAGGCCCCCTGCCCCTCTGCCCCTCCTAAGAAGGCTACGACTGCCTCAGTCCGTGGCCCGACCCCTCCCCCCGCCCCCGCCCCAGCTCTAGCGGCATCCCCCGCTACTGCTGCCCCCGCCTCTCCCCCTGCTCAAGCGGCTTCCCCCGCTTCCGCCCCTATCCCGACCTCTTCATCCTCCTCGCAGGATGCCTCTCTTCGCAAGAAGAAGTTAGCCCCCCCTCCTCCCTTGTTCATTCAGGACAAAGGGAAATGGACCGATGTGTCCAAATGGTGCACCGATCGCAAGATCAGCTATACTAGTGCCCGCAATACCCAGCAGGGTATTAAAGTCCTAGTTCCCTCGTCTCACGACTACAGGGAACTCTCCAAGCTCCTGAGGAGCAGAGGTGTGTCTTTTCACACCTACGCCCTCCCTGAGGAGCGTCAGACCCGAGTGGTAATACGCCGGGTCCCAAAGGAGATCCCTGTAGAGGAGATAAAAGCCGACCTTCAGTCGCAAAATGTCCCGGTGGACGAAGTCCACCGCATGTACCGCGCCAGAGGCGGTGCAAAATATGACATGGTCCTCGTGGTATGTCCACCCACCGAGGGCCATCATCCCATTTTTGGGGTCAGATCGATCTGTTGCCTTACAGGCATTCAGATCGAGAAACCCGATAAGAGCAGCATCGTTGGCCAATGCCACCGATGCCAGCTCTATGGCCACTCGCAGCGGCATTGCCATGCCACACCGAGGTGCGTAAAGTGCCTGGGAGAGCATGGCACGGCAGACTGCCCCCGGCCAAAAGACCGTTCCCTCTGCCCCGACCCACCCAGCTGTGTGCTATGTGGCCTGTCGGGGCACCCAGCCAATTACCGTGGCTGCTCCAAAGCTCCAAAGAGCTCCTCCCCTAAACTGGCCAAGCGTGCCAACGCTCGCCAGCAAAGGGAATGCCCTTCTTTGGTACTCCCCTCAACCGAGATGCCCACGCGACTAAGTCCTCAGAGACCCAGTCCGTGGAATTACCTCAACCACCAGCAGGCCTTCCCTGCTCTGGCTGCTTTCCAGCCTCCCCCTCCCCCCCCTCTTATCCCGGCTCCCACGGATGCCCGGAAACCCACAGCTCCTCCCAGAGCTGCTGCCCCCGCTCCCGCTGTCTCAGCTCCCGCTGTCTCAGCTCCCCCCCCTCCTCGCTCACCCGCAGGAGCCAGTCAAGGTCTGCCTCTAGATAACTTTAGCGTTATCTCAGGCACCTTCCTGACCTTCATGTCCCCTCGAGCTACCCAAATGGCCACCGAAATCGTGGCCGCTAGGAATGCCTGTGATCTCTTCAGGATCCAGAGCATCTACAATGCGTACCCGGAGATTACGCAAGCTCTGATGGCCTTTACCAAAAAATAAATCAACAATGGATAAAGGCATCTTAGCTAGATTCAAACCCCGTTCCCTCAAGTTAGGTTTTTTCAACGCCAATGGCATTCATAGCCAACGTACTGAGATCGCCACTTTCCTCCGCGATCACCAAATAGACATCCTCTTAGTTCAGGAAACCTTTTTAAAGCCTCGTCATCGAAACCCGTCTATTGCCAACTATCGCATAGTTCGCAACGACAGGACTCGATGTCACCTGGGCGGCACCCTTATCTACTACAAGAGAGGCCTATACTGCATCCCTATAGACCCTCCCCCCCTCTCAGACTTAGAAGTGACTGTCTGCCGCCTAGGCATGACAGGCCACCAACCGATCACTCTAGTATCGGCCTACCTCTCCCCGACCTCCTCAGATAGTTCCCTATCTGCTGACCTTTCCACCCTTTTTGGCTTGAGTGAATCCGTTATCATAGCGGGTGACCTCAACGCCAAACATTCCGCCTGGAATAGTACCAGGACCTCTCGCAGAGGTAGACTTCTGTTCAACCTCTGCTCCCTCCTGAGTTTCGGTGTCATCGCCCCGATGACTCCTACTCACTTTCCCCACAACCCTGACCACACCCCTGACGTACTTGATGTGGCGCTTCTAAAGAATGTCAACCTACGGTTGGATTCTGTAGAGGCGATACATGAACTGACCTCTGACCACCGACCAGTCGTTGTAAACCTGGCACCCCGCATAGGTCTCCGTGACCCCAGCCAACCCCCTCTCACTCAAAAAGTGACCGACTGGAGGAAAGTAAGCGAATGTCTGAAATCCACCACGTCCCCCCACTTAGACTCCATCCCCGACCACTTTGACTCTATCGCTGACACGACGGCCGCGATCGACTCATTCACAGAACACGTACAATCTGTCCTGGACGATTGTTCAAGGGAAATTCCAGCGATGGAAGACCATCGCTGGAAGTTGCCGGACGATGTGCGTGAGCTGCTGAATGAGAAGAACGCGGCTGTCCGTGCCTACAGCAGCTTTCCCTGCCAAGCGAACAAAGCCCATATGCGCTCTTTACAGAGATCTGTAAAGAAACGCATAGAGGAGCTGCGTAACACTGGCTGGGATAAGATGCTGAGCGACCTAGAGCCTACCCACCTAGCCTTCTGGCAACTCCAGAGGAAGCTCAGATCCCAAGAGACTGCCTCTATGCCCCCCCTTATCCGCCCTGACAAGACCATCGCTTTCGATGATGTCGTCAAGGCTGAATGCCTAGCCGACAGTCTTGAGACTCAGTGCTCACCCAGCTCCCAACCAGTAGACCAAGCTCACCTCTCTGAGGTCGACGCGGAAGTCGAACGTAGAGCCTCCCTCCCTCCCGTTGAAGACCCTGATTGTCCCCTGCCCCCCGTCACTCCAGACGAGGTGCAGGACATAATCAAGGGTCTTAAACCCCGTAAAGCCCCCGGCTCAGATGGAATTACCAATAGGGTGATCCAACTCTTCCCCGCCCACCTTATAATGCTCATGGTCACCATCTTCAATGGTGCCATGAGCAACAACATCTTTCCTCAAGCATGGAAAGAGGCCACTGTAATTGGCATCCCCAAGCCCGGTAAGCCCAAGGCTGAGCCCTCTAGCTACCGCCCCATCAGTCTGCTCAATGTGCTCGGCAAAATCTATGAGAGGCTTATTTATAAGCGACTCAGAGACTATGCCGAGACAAAGGGTCTCATCCCTAACGAGCAGTTTGGTTTCCGAACGCAGCATTCCTGCGTTCATCAGGTCCACCGCATCATCGAACACATAAGCGTTGGCTTCCAACGTGGTTTGATGACGGGCGCTGTCTTCTTTGATATAGCGAAAGCGTTCGACAAAGTCTGGCACAACGGCTTATTATATAAGCTCTACCAACTTGGCGTGCCGGATCGTCTCGTACTCATCTTACGAGACTTTTTGTCGAATCGCACCTTTCGCTATCGCATAGAAGGAGCGCTATCCTCCCCCCATCCCATCCGTGCAGGAGTCCCTCAGGGCTCTGTGCTCGCTCCCCTCATTTTCACGCTGTTCACCAGCGATATCCCGAAAAGTAAAAAGGCGCAGTTAGCTCTGTTCGCAGACGACACGGCCATTTACTATTCGGGCAGGGACCAACACCCGATATCTCGCACTCTCCAAACCGCAGTCGATAATCTCGGCGCCTGGTTTAGGAAGTGGAGAATCGAGGTCAATCCCGACAAGAGTCAAGCGGTTCTCTTTCTGAGACCGCGTCGCACTCGACTCCCCCCCCGACCGATCACCATGTTCGGCAAGCCGATCCCTTGGGAGACGCGAGCCAAATACCTCGGTGTGACCCTCGACCACCACCTATCCTTCGCTGAGCACATAAAGCAGGTGCGCTCGCGCGCCGCTTTCGCTCTCGGTAGGCTCCACTCCGTTCTGAATGCACGTAGCAAATTGTCACTTAGGTGCAAATTGCGCATTTATACAGCGTGCATTCGCCCCATCATGACCTATGCGGGTTCAGTGTTTGCGCACGCAAAACCTCACCTCATTCATAGGATGCAGGCTCTCCAAAACCGTTTCCTCCGAAAGGCAACGGGAGCCCCTTGGTTCGTTCGGAACGAAATTCTCCATGTCGATCTCGACATTCCCACCATCTCCCAGTTCTTGAAACGCAATTCCAAGCGTTTCTTCGACTCAGCCACCAACCATCGCAACCCTCTGGTTGTCGAGGCGGCTAGCTATGTCCCCTCTCTTATTAGTAAGGTCCGCCGCCCCAGGCTTGTCCTCTCAGACCCCGACGACCCCATAACTCTTCTCCAGGAGAGCAGTAGGGACCGTAGGAACAAAAACAAATCGACATTCCGACCTCGCCGCCGAGGTCCCTCGCGACGACCCCGTAATAATGGTCCTCCCCCCCGTCCCTTGCTCGGGTATGATGTGCCAGCTGGTGGCGTAGCTGAGCCTGTAGCTTTAAACTCCCCTGATAATAATAATTCAAATCTGATCCAGCCTGTCCCATCTTGCTGTCCTCCCCCCAGCGACGCCCTAAGCCGAGGCCCGTTCCCCACAGGGGGAGCCCTTAGCGTGTAGTCGCTTAGTCTGTAAGTTTTTGCCCCTGGCTGGAGGCTTTGAGTTTTTCTTAAGGCAGCCACAGGATAGTCCGGTTAAGTAGTCTCGACCTCTCTAGGTCAACTACGAGATGCCATTCATAAAAAAAAAAAATGTAATGGCACGGTCAGTCCGGTTAAGTAGTCTCGACCTCTCTAGGTCAACTACGAGATGCCATTCACAAAAAAAAGTAATGGCACGCATTTCTAACGAATACGTCTCGGTGCACGGACTGCTGTCTCAGTACGAGTCTCTGCCTCCCTCACTGCCATTAGTCGGTACCCTTACTTACTATTTGGCTTGTGTAAAATCTTGTCTCATTATATAATTTATGTGAATACTGATTGTGTGTGCATCTACTACAAAATTATTGCTGACATTTAGTGTCAGCTTCTTTATTAAGTAATTAATAATTAATAGGTTTAAATTAATAAATCAATTTATTTATAACCGTACATATCCTGGTGTTTTACTTCTGATGTCTGAGCCGATCCCGACATATACATAATTAAATTAAAAATAAATAAAAATAAACAATTTACATGCTGTTATTAAAGATTAAAACGATCTCAATATGTACAATACAATACAATCAAGCATTACATTGATTTTCATTAAATATTATGTCAGAACGAATTCATGTTTAAAATAGATTATATTGTTGGATTAATATGATTAAGTTTATTTTTTTTATTTTAAACGAGATGTAGAATAAATTAACACTGATATTTTTTTCAATTATTGGAATGGTAAATCAAAATAATGTCATTTGACTGAAAGTGCTTGTACGTATATGTATAATATACCATTTGTAACAACTTTTACTATGGGACCAAAACTGAAATCGCGAAAAAAAAAATAGTAACAATTGTTTGTTATAATGAGTAAATGTTAAAAGGAACAACAGGATTTTGGTTACATATTGTATAATTTTAAAACATGCCAACTAATCAAATCCAATAGTAAAATTTATTTGTCGTTATCCATCCGCCATTTTCAAAGCCCCGTTCAATCAGCATCGTCGAAATTTTTCCCCAAACACGAGCGTCTGATAAGCAACTATTACTTAACAAATCGAGTCTACCAAAGTAAATATTAATCCTGCATAGATTGGTACAGACGGACAACATCAATTATGGAGATTCATAGCCGCCATCAATTTTGGTATGGTTTCGATGTTATAGCCACAGTGAAACAATTTCTGCGCAGTATAGCTACGACCGGGTAGCGATGTGACTTACATTGTCGCGATCTTCCTTTCGAAACTGTCTAAGTTTTTAAACCTCTCCATGAAGTTCGAGATTGCTCTGTGTTTTTGTGACAGTTGAGTAGGTTATGTATGTGAACTTTGATCGTTCATCATAGTCATTTGTTTTCGTGCATTTTTTTTACGTACGGGTTTTACTTATCATAATATAGTAGTCTACATTAGAATAGGCATCCTTGAATAGACAAAATTAAATAGGCATTTTTTTTATCAGTAGCCTAATTTTCACAGGTTGTTCTACCCATTAATATGAACAACTTTCACTATGGCACCAACTCTGAAATCACGAAAAAAAATATTCTGCTGTTTCATACAAAAGTTCAATATCTACTCGACCAAAATGTATAAAGCAGCTGATTTTTTTTTCTTGATTTCAGAGTTGATCCCATAGTAAAAGTTGTCATTTCAGTTCATTCATGGGTCTACTGATAAAAATAAATAAGCCTGTATATCAATACAAATGACGTATTTCTTCCAGGATGTCATAGTGTAACATTTAAGCACTCCTTATAGCCTAGGCGAAAATGAATGAGATTCGAGAAAATCCAAGTTTTAAAGGTAACAAATCCAAATCAAATCAAACTAGGCTGAGAATCAGCACTTTTCGAACATCAAAACTACACAGGACAGTCCCCCAAAACTGTCCCTACCTGGAAGTAATACGTCAAATTACAAGTTAATCTGTACACAATATATAAATAACATAGAGTTTTAAATAATATTGCAATTTAACTTTTGATTTTCACCATAAAGCAAAACTTTAATTTCTTATACAGGACACCCAATTATCACACGTCGGTCGAAGTAATTATTCGGTCCCAACTGATGCGGCCCTATATTCGATCATTAGCAATTTTATTCCCACTGAAAAGTGTCGCGCCGAACGCTCTTGACAGATTTATTCCGACACCCGATGAGCTTAATTACATTGTTGCCAAATTTAGAGGCCGCGTCGCCCGGACGAATAATAAAACGGTATTTTCTTTCCTTGCAGTGCTTTTAACGGCTATTTTAAAAGGGAATACGAAAGGCTTTTCATTTGTTTTGTTAATAAAATTCGTAATTAACCAATCTCAAAATGGCGTTTGTTTTAATTTAATAATGCTGCAGGGTTGTGAATCAGGATCTGAGTTTTAATTTGCTTTTTTCTTTTTTATATGAAAAAAGTACGGTTCCCGAGAAAAACAACAATAACTTTCTTATAATAATAGATGGCGCCACGTGTCTTTTAAATCTTGACTGAATTATATTATTACAGAAACTTTAGTAGTTTTTTTATTTTTTTTTTATTTGAGTATCTAATACTATTTGTGAGTCTAGAGTGTCGATAAACCGGTTTTTCGTAACACTATAAATGCGAAAGTGAGTTTGGTTGTTTGTTACGCTTTCACGCTAAAACCAATAAACGGATTTGAATGAAATGTGGCACATGGGTAGACTATGACCTGGATTAGGACATGGGATACTAGTCTTCTCGCTTCTCGGTAGGACAGATGCCTTAAGACAGATCGTTTGTGTACTGGTCGCCTAAACTTGCTTGCCTTTTCAATGACTATAAGCACAGTCACGTTTGCCTTTCTCCTTTATCTTGAGTTTAGAAGTGCCTAACAATATTGACGTTTACACGTTGCCATGACTTGGAAGTATGCCAATTTCTGTAGTGTTGAATGAAAGCTGACGCAGTATACGTATAGGCTTAGGTTTGCGTCATGCGTTCATAGGCAATAATTTCCTCAGCTGCCATGCAAATAATGAAATGCGATAGAGCTGTAAGGTCGATATTATTAGGGTATTTTTAACTGCTAGAAGCTAGCTTCGATACTCTTCTACTCAATGGAATTACACTAGTAATAAAGCTGAAGAGTTTGTTTGTATGCTTGAACACGCTAATCTCTGAAACTACCAATAAGATTTAAAAATACTTTTTGCATTTGATAGCTCAATTCTTAAGCTCAATTCTTCTTCTTCGCTATTTAATATTACGCTAGGACACTTAGGAGCCGAGCAAAAATAAAAAAAAAAAACGAAACGTACGAAGTAACTCCGCGGGTAGGCGATGCGATGCGACGGGGTGTGTCGGGGGGACAAGAAACTTCTCGCGGACGAAATCGCGGGCAGAAATTAATACTTTATATCTACCGAGCATCGAGTCCTGGTTTTAATCAGGTCAGGCAAAGTGTTATTGAGTTTTCTTATCACGGATATTTTTAATACATCGCCGGTGAATTGATTCGATGGTGATAGGCTCACCTTCTTCTATGTATTAGTAGCATTGGGATTTAGAGGCATTTGGATATAATAAACAGCGATGCCTATTGGCGTGACAGTGACAGGCCAGTTGGCGTGGTTAGTTAAGATACTACCTGCCATGCCGCTGGTCGTGGGTTCGATTCCCATCCAGGACAAACATTTGTGTGCATGAACATGTCTGTTTGTCCTGAGTCTGGGTGTAATTATCTATATAAGTATGTATTTACAAAAAAAAAAGTAGTGTATGTAGTATATCAGTTATCTGGTTTCCATAGTACAAGCTCTGCTTAGTTTGGGATCAGATGACCGTGTGTGAACAATGTCCTAGGATATTATTATTATTATTATTCTTCGGAGAAAGCCGGCGTGTTGTCTTTCATACAGTGCTAATAGACCTTTTTGAGCTTGAGCTCATCCAGGTAATAATAATAATGGTTCTAAACCAACCGATGGTTCGATTGATGCTGGTTGCGTAACTCATTCAGCTGTGTAGAAAGCTATAAAAATACGATCTTCGAAAAATCTATCGGGTATAAGGATAGTCCGAACAGAGATAATCGTCGGTTAGTGCCTCATTTAGAGGAGCTCGTGGCTAAGTAATAACAGCCACACGGGTCGATCCATCAGGTTAAGCTACGCTTGCCGGGGTTGGTCCGTGGATGGGTGACCATGAGACTCCTCCGTGCCTCGGAAAGCACGTTAAGCCGTTGGTCCCGGCTGTCATCTGAGGATCTTTGACTGTCGTTACGGGTCGTCAGAAGCCCGAAAGTCTGACAACCAGTCTTACCAAGAGGTATCGTATTACCAAGTAACTGGGTTGCGGGGGTCAGATAGGCAGTCGCTCCATGTAAAATACTGGTATTCAGCTGCATCTGGTTAGACTGGAAGCCGACCCCAACATAGTTGGGAAAAGGCTAGGTAGAATGAACGTGCCTCATTTCATTAACAATAAAACTTCTATTTTGTCTCGTTTACCGTCAGCGCACCATTTAACAACGTCTAACGGGCCTCTACGAGTTGGATTCGGCCATTCGTATGCCTGCCAAAGGTCCCGAGATAATCAAAGACTATTTTTAAATAATAAAAATAATAATTATAGCCTTTATTTCAATTACCATACTACTAATATTATAAAGAAAGTTTGAATGTTTCTTATTCAATCAAACAAGAACAGCTGAACGGATATGGATGAAATTTGGCTCATAAATAGTTAATAGTCGTTTAAGTGATATAATTACCGACCTCCACGCGGGCGAAGCCGTGAGTAAAAGCTAGTAAAATAAGAATTTATACAAGTGGATTACAAAAAATATATATATACAGGGTTATTTGTAAAACACCAGCAACCTCTTAAGGGGTCATTGTACTCATCATTATGAACAACTTTTACTATGGGACCAAACCTGAAATCGCGAAAAAAAAATCAGCTGTTCAATACATTTTGACGAATTATATGTGAACATAAATGTACTGAAGAGCTTAATTATTTTTTCGCGATTTCAGGTTTGGTCCCATAGTAAAAGTTGTTCGTAATGATGAGTACAATGACCCCTTAAGAGGTTGCTGGTGTTTTACAAATGACCCTGTATATATACTTTTAACCTTTCATATGCCGGGAACGTAGGTCTGCGCGATTTTTTTTTTTTTTGGCGCACTCGCATAAAAAAATGGTGCGCAGACCTGCGTTCCGGCATTCGAAGGGTTAAACAATGTACTCTTTTTCAACTAAGTTATGTCTTCTTTTCGGGTACAGGCCTACATAATCTAATATACTTAATGTGTCTTCTAAAGTCGACAACGCAGCAACAATCCAATATCCACACACAACACTAACCAATTTTTAATATACTGGCCACTTTTGTTCACCAAACTATACCTGAAATAAAAAGGATTTCTCAAGAAACGAAAAGTCGGGAAAACACAGCCGTGTGAAATGGCGAAAAAAATCTTATCAGCATACTTTGTTCCTGACGTGTTACAGATGTGCCTGTATATTTAAGTACCTGAGAAACGTGTGGGGAAGATATTATGTCGATAAAAAAATTTGGTTACACGAGCTTTTGATTTTCAGTTTGGTGGTTTATTTTAAGGTTTAGTTTTTTCTGGCTGGGATAAGTCTTGTGTTTTGGTATTTTTGTTATTGAATATTGTATTCACGTGTATGTGATAATTTAAAAAATAATCTAATTGGATGTAAACGGAGGCTTGATTAATAAATGCCTCCCATCAATCTGCCTAGCCTTTTCCCAACTATGTTGGGGTCGGCTTCCAGTCTAACCAGATGCAGCTGAATACCAGTATTTTACACGGAACGACTGCGTATCTGACTTCCACAACCCAGTTACTGGGTAATACGATACGCCTTGGTAAGACTGGTTGTCAGACTTTCTGGCTTCTGACTCTCGGTATGAAAAGATGGTCACTCATCCACAGACCAACCCCGGCAAGCGTAGCTTAACCTGATGGATCGACCCGTGTGGCTGTTATTACTTAGCCACGAGCCTAATAAATGCCTCCCATGGTCTTCTAATATTTCAGGTTCTGCCTGTAAATTGCCAAGCTCACTATGATTCGCAGACTGGTTGGTGTTCCTTAGCTTTTGTTTGGTGACAATCAAAAACCAGCAGTATCACTAGGATACTGCTGCTCTTTCACACATAAAGAACGTGTATTTATCATTGTCTTTACTCAATGCATGTTGGCGATTGCAGAGTACTGTGAGAACCCGGCTTCTCCACCATATGTGAAGAATCGAATCTCATATTTTACTGGCTGACATTCTATCGCTCAAGCAAATATCGAACTACTTTAGAATTAAAAAACTAGCCCTAGTTTGTTTTAGGAGGAAGTCAGATTGAAGAAACGATCGGTTTAAGAAGTGCGCGTTTATCGTAAGAAAAAAACATTGTAAGAGCAGTTCGAGTCCATGCCTCGTGAAAACAGATTGAAATTTGACTATGGTTTTCGATACTGCCGTAGCCATTGTACGAGTATTAGGTTGGGGAAAAAGTCTTTTCGCATTATAGTATGTATGAACTTGTAATAAAATCTCTTTGGCTATACTATTTGTATCTGGCTGGTTTTGGTATCATTGAAATTTTAAATTTTAAAGAACATAATTCCAAATTCAAATTAGGAAAATGTGTGATTGTCATTTGTTTTTCGTACCGTCAAGATGAGTGAATCTAATGAAAAAATTCTATACATTTTAAAATTTTACTACAAAAAAGGTAAAAATGCAACGCAAGCCGCGAAAAAAATTTGCGACTTTTATAGACCTAGTGTTGTGTCTGTGAGAGTAGCACAAATTTGGTTTAAGCGTTTTCAATCCGGAAATTTTGATGTCAAAGATGCACGTCGCTCTGGTCGCCCTATTACGGATAAAATGGATGCCATTTTTGAAAAAGTGGAGCAAGATCGGCATATCAATAGCTACGACGTAGCTGAAGAACTAGAAATTGGCCACAAAACAGTTTTGGCGCATTTGAAAAAAACTGGGTACACAAAAAAGCTCGACATTTGGGTACCTCACGAGCTCACTGAAAGAAACCTAATGAACCGTGTACTCATTTGTGATTCTTTATTACGACGTAATGAAACCGAACCATTTTTGAAAAAGCTGATAACTGGTGATGAAAAGTGGATCACGTATGACAAGAACGTGCGAAAAAGGTCGTGGTCAAAGGCCGGTCAGGCTTCACAGACTGTGGCGAAACCCGGGTTAACTCGCAACAAGGTGATGCTGTGTGTGTGGTGGGATTGGAAGGGCATTATTCATTATGAGCTGTTACTACCAGGCAACACCATCGATTCTGAACTCTACTGCGAACAACTGATGAGATTAAAGCAAGAAGTTGAGAGAAAGCGGCCGGAATTAATCAACAGAAGGGGTGTGGTTTTTCATCATGATAACGCTAGACCTCACACATCTTTAGCCACTCAGCAAAAATTAAAGAGTTTGGCTGGGAGGTGTTAATGCATCCGCCGTATAGTCCTGACCTTGCATCTTCAGATTTCCACCTGTTTCGGTCGCTTCAGAATTCTTTAGGCTGTGTCAGGTTAACATCACGAGAGGACTGCCAAAACCACTTGTCGCGGTATTTTGACCAGAAGTCCCAAAATTTCTATAGCAATGGGATCATGTCCCTACCTACAAGATCGCAAAAAGTTATCGAACAAAATGGTACCTATATACTTTAGTAAATGTAAATAAACTATATTAAAAAATGTTTTGAATTTTCTTAAAAAATGCGAAGAAACTTTTTCCCCAACCTATTATTTGCTCGGTAGTAGACTTTTAGGCTCATTGCATTCCTTTTGATGCAAGATTTCTTAGGTTACGGTTTTTTCATTTTTAAGCAGATTTACAGCCGATATGAGACGACATCAGATATTATTTTGCTATTGTCAAATTCATATTTATTTTGAACCCTATTTTGGCCAATATTTCTGTTGTTTCTCTTTAGGTCCTGGTAGTGCTTTGTCAACTCTTGACAAAGATACTAGATTAACTGATCTAGCTATACACGTTTTTGCGCTATAAATTGATATTTCGACATACTATAGTGAAAAGTAGAGGGTGGCGCGCATGCGTGTGCACTCACGACGTATGACGTCACACGCAAATCATATCCAGATTTAAAATTATTGTAAATATGACCTATCTTTTGAATGCTAACCACTACTTTAACATTAATAGTCTCGTAGTTATTAGCGGCTGAAATCTTACATGTTTTTGCTGGTCAGAAATATTGAACTTACTACGAGTACCAGTACACGGCGCAAAAAGACGTTTTCACGTCAAAAAGTCAGAAAGAACGCTAAGCGAAAAAGCGCTATGTCTTCTATCGCTATTTAATACGTTACGTAACGAAAAAGCGCTATGCCCCTTCCGTGCGACTTTTTCTTTTTCTCTCTTTCAGAGAAAATGTGTGAATTTGGTCAAAACGAAAATCCAAGATGGCGGCTGCAAAAACTTTTATTTTATCATGGGTGTCATTTTCATGGTTACTGAGGGTGTTAAAGCCGATAGTGAAGTCTAAACCAAAATGGCGGCTGCGAAAATTTGGTTTCTGTTTTATATCATACGAAACAAGGAACTTCTTCTCGTTTTTATTTTTAAATTATTATTTATTATTATTATTATTTATTATCGACACTTATTTTTATCGACACTTATTTTTATCGATACTTTCTCTCTCTAAAGCCGGTATCCCACCTGTCACGCCCGTATCGTTTACATTACCGTGACTTTGTTTCCCGCAAAATGGGGATTAATCTTTCAAGATACCTACTGATAATAACACCAAGGGTTGGGAAGGGAAATTTAGCTTTTATTGTATTTCCATAGGATAGGATTTCCTGTAAATTGCTGCCGGTTTTTAAATTGATAATTTTTTCCTTATCAAGGTACCAGCTTTCCTTGTTTGTGTAACATTACATAACACAGTGCGATTATTTATTTTATTAATACTAAACGTTTTAAATAAAGCAGAGGCTTTTCGTGGCTAAGTAATAACAGCCGCATGGGTCGATCGATCAGGTTAAGCCAGGCTTGCCGCAGTTAGTCCGTGAATGGTGACCATATTTATATGCTGAGACCCCTCCTTGCCTCAGAAAGCACGTTAAGCAGTTGGTCCCGGCTGTCATTCGTGAATCTTTGACTGTGGTTACAGGTTGTCAAAAGCCCGAAAGTCTGACAAGCAGTCTTACCAAGGGGTATCATATTACCCAGTAAGTGGTAAGTGGAGGTCAGGTAGGCAGGTTCCATGTAAAATACCTACTGGTATTCAGCTGCATCCGGTTAGACTGGAAGCCGACCCCAACATAGGTAGTTTTTATGTATATGGTATGTGACCGCGTTGTTTTTTTAAATCTACGCAACGGATTATGATGCGGGTTTCAACATCATTAAGGGCCAATTTCTCAATCGTCAGATAACTTTTATCTGGGGGATAAGTTTGACATATGTCAAACCGCCATATTTATTCCTCAGATACAAGTTATCTGTCGATTGAAAAATCGACCCTCAGAGAATTCTTTCCAGTAGATTGACTTTTATAATACATTTTTATTAAACTTAGATGTAACATAAAAATAATTTTAAAAAAATGTAATCGAATTTATAAAGAAATTAACTCAAAATTGTGAAATTAATTTAATTTCGGAACCGACTTCCGAAATTAAATTAATTTCACAATTTTGAGTAAATTTTTTTTTGAAGTCGATTTATTTTTTTATATTTTTTTTAATTCGTAAATTTTAGTATTTTGTAAAAACTGGAATATTTGTTTGTAGTAAGTAGTTAATAGTTTTGTTACAATATATTTCACTAGAATTTGACCCAGGTTTTCAGAGATATTCCCTTTAACACCACACCCGTTTCAATAAGCCAGGCCGTCACATTTACACCATTAGTCCATTATCTTGAAAACTACTCAACCGATTTTGATGAAACTTTCACTGTGCCTTAAGTTGACGTAAATGTAAGCCAAAAAAAAATTAAGTTTACGATCCGATCAACAGTTTCGGAGAAAACCGTGGACATACATACATCTATGAAATTTTGTATATTTGTTTGGAAGCCGTAATAGATTATCATATGTGAATATATTGCAATTCCAATAATATTACATACATACGTGTCAAACTGATAACTCCTTTTTTTTGAAGTCATTAATAAATAAAGAGATCACAATGTTTTGTCAAGTCGTAAAAATCGTGTGAAGCAGAAGCGGTTTGCTATTAAACTAGTATATAATGAAAGACGGGACGATCGACATATGTCGGGCATGCATTTGCCCCGGTGAGTCTATCAGACATATTACTTCTGGGTGTTCTCGTTTAGCTAACGGCGAGTATTTGCACAGGCATAATCAAGTGGCCAGGATTATCCATCAGCAACTTGCTTTGAAATACGGCCTTGTGGACTCTGAGGTACCGTATTACAGGTATGTGCCCGACCCAGTTCTCGAGAATGACCATGTCACGTTATACTGAAATCGATCTATTATCACTGACAGGACTATTGTAGCCAATAAGCCTGATATAGTGGTAATAGATCGATCAGTGCGCCGCACAATGATAATCGATATCACTATCCCGCATGACGAGAACCTCGTGAAGGCTGAGAAGGAGAAACAATTGAAGTATCTCGACTTAGCCCACGAGGTTGTCGCTATGTGGAATGTGGACTCGGCAATCATTGTGCCGATAGTCGTTACGGTCAATGGCCTTATCACTAAGAGCCTCGACCAACATCTCAAGAGGCTCTCGTTGGGTGGCTGGGTGAAGGGCCTGATTCAGAAGGCAGTCCTCCTTGATACGGCGCGTATTGTGAGGAGGTTCCTGTCTCTGGGGCCCTAACCACCGGTAGCTTAGACCCTGCTCCCGCTACCGGCGGATCACTATTTTTTATATTTTTAAATGTTTTTTTTTATCTTTTTTATAAAAATATTTAAAAATGAAATAAAATAAGTTTAAAAAATAAATAAAGGAGATAATAATAATAATAATATACGTTTATTTCAGACCAAGTCCATAATTTTGTTAGTAACAATATACTTAAAAATCTAATGTTAGTATTGACAACACGATTACATACGAGACATGAAGCCGCACGCATCTTTGCAGCATGGGGGCTCCCACTGGTCTGTAAAACACCCAGTATTGTGTTGGTGCTGCCACGAACGCGAGTGAGTAGGGAGACGCATCTCCTCCTGATGATAGCGGCAAAGCCATCAACCCGCACCTTAGCGAACATCCCTGACGCACTGCATCGCCACGGCAGCCCCAACAGTACCCGGAGTGCATTGTTATATTAATAGTTAATAGTCGGACTTAGCTGCAGTAAAATGACACTTCTTATCTGACAGTAAAAATGACAGTACAAGTGTCACTGCAGCTAATTAAAAGTCCGACCTTAGTCATCAATAATAAATAGTACAAAATCAAGGAAATTCGCTTTGCTACGGCGTAGCGTTTGCTACGGCGTAGCGTTTGCTACGCTATCGTAGTGCCCGTAGCATTGTGCTACGAACTGTGTCATACTTTTGCGTCGTACAAACCGTTCGGAGCAGGGCGGGTCGCTATATAATAAATCGTACACCCAATACATTCTTGGCCGTACAAGAGAAAAGGTCATCTCCTTACCCTACAGGAGCAAAAATTAAGTCGCCTGGTAAGGAATCTTCTAACGAAGGATCCTTTCAGGGTTTTTCGAGGATTGAAAGGCGTAGATACATAATCCTTAAAACCAACATATATGCCTAATGAGTTACGTAACAACCAATCCATCATATGGAAGGCGTCAGCTACAAAATTAGAGTTTTGCTCACATAATGGTTAAGGGGAAGCGCTTTATAAAGTTTTGATATTTGGGGTAGAATGTTAACAACATTGTGATATTTTTGACCTTATTATAACGCCATGAATTAATACGGATCATGGTTGACATATGAAAGCTTAATAACCGAAAATTTGGAAGAAATGGTAGTATTTCTCTGTTTAATACTACTGAAATAAAATTAGAGTTTTTATTCCAATTCAATCTTTTCGTAGGAAGGTTAAATATTATCTTTATAATAGGGATGATACCTGGGTAAAAAAAAATCTATATAGTCCGTCAGTCAGATATAAAAAATGACTTAGATAACACGCATTAAATTTCGGTAGTGGGGGCTCGCTACGTCACTTCTACGTATAAAATCTACCAAGACGTGACGTCATACCACATTTTAGCTCAATCTATCGCCGTCAACTTTTGGGCACGTAGAAAAAGAAAAAAATACGTCTCCAATATTAAAATCAAAATCAAAAGTCATTTATTCAAACTAGGCTGAGAATCAGCACTTTTTGAACGAATTACATACGACAGTCCCCCAAAACGCCCGCCCTTCACCACTTCCTAGTGCTTTAGCTGGAGAGAAGAAGTGGCGCAACAAACTCCCCAGCAGCACAGCTGTCTGTTCAGTTAAAAAAAAAAAAATGAATCTATACAACACTGCGCATAATAATTAAGGTACATTACGCAACACGACGTAAGCATTGTGAATGCTTACGGTCAAAATGATGTCGATGTCAACACAAAATAAGTTTTAAAATCTAACCCAATGTTGCGCTACCAGGTCCAAAAGATTAATCCACCGTATTAAAATAAATCAAAACAGTATCACAGACAGATAACTCCGATGGGTGTACTCTAAAACCAACAAATAGATAGGTACGGAACATCAACTTCATACAACAAGAGAAAACAGACGCATGCACACATAGACGCGTACGTGCGGTGATCTCAAACAAATGGCGGTCGCGAGTGTGCTTGCACTCGCTGTACGTGAAGCGTGTCTATGTGTGCGTGCGTTTTCCCTCGTTGTCTGGAGCTAACCTTCTGTATCTATATCTGTGCTAAAACCTAGTAACGGCTAAATTATGGCTAATTACTTTACTTTTTATCTAACACTCATAAATTGTCTAAATAAATTAGTTTTACGTGCTGAAATTTTCAGAGAATAGATTTCGGTATTGAATACGAAAACGTTTTCAGGTTAATTAGGTGTATAGATATTATTTATTGTAAAGTACCGATATTTCGCTTTTGTTTTGTTGAAGTTTACGAGGCCCTCTCTCTCTCTCTCTCTTGGGTGACGTGATTTTCTTCTTTTTGCATCGTATCTAACTTTTTATTTTTTGTTTTATGCTGCCAGTGAGTACTTATTGGAAAACCAAAAGAAGGATTTTTGTTTGGTGTTGTGGTCACCGTATAATATGAATATCGTTAATTTTTAATCAGAGATCGGAGAAAATAATTATAAACATGTCATTTGCTACGAATGTATTCGAAGTGAAATTAATAATTCGCAATTTCGGGAAATTCCCGGGATTTAGATAATTTGATTTAATTTGTTACAAATGTATTCAAAGTACAATAAATAATTCAGAATTTCTTAAATCTCGAGATTTAATGGTAATGTTTATCATTTTTAGGGTTCCTTACCAAAATGGTAAAAAGGAACCCGTATGGTGCGACTCAGACTGACTGTCTGTCACAGCTAGATATCTCAAGAACCACTAATGCTATCAACTTAAAATTTGGAATAGTTTTAGATGACATTTGCACAAAGAAACAAAAATACTTTTTTTTTTGCAACAGGGACTGAAAGGCGGTCTTAAAAATTCGAAATGGGGCTACTAGGTCATGTGGGGTATCATATAAAAGAACGCTGTTTGCACATTCTCAGACCTTTTTTCTTTTTTTAGGCCGCATAGTTTTCGGATTTTGATGATTTTTTTTTAAATACCGTTTTTTCACCCCCCCCCCCCGCGCTCCTTATCACCGAAGTTAGCATACAGAAAAATCTGAAATTATTCTGTGTGATAGAAGTTTATGTAAAGATTACTGGAAAAATAAAACGAGGTCTCTAAATAGCACAGGTTTTTTATATATATGATGGTACGTAACCCTCGGTGCGCGAGTCCGACTCGCTCTTGACCTGTTCTATTTAATTTAATAGGAGGTATTTTCCACTCTTGTTACTTCTTTCCTCGAACTTGAGGTATTTATGATCTACTTATTCTGATCTCTGTTTATAATCTATCGCTATTATTTCCGTGACATTATAAACTGTCAAAAATTGTGAACTGCAATTAACCTTTTACAATTTATCTTATTATTTTTGCTAGTTTATAATATGTCCAAGGGAAACAGACAATTTGTGAACTGGTATCAAATTTGCTTGCGACGTAACGCTCATTGCGCTAATGCCTGCTCGCTGTGAGCAACTTGGAAGGAGCGCTCGCTCTTCGCTACCGCGCCACAGCTTGCTTCTTTCGCTCAGCTCGCGCGTGGTTTGTCACAATTCTAACCTAATGTAACCCATTTCACCCAGTTTAAATTTTTCCGACAGTTTATAGTCTAACAGTGACACAGTCAATTCGCAATAAACAAGTATGGTGATCAGTGCTCCTTAATTCTTTGCTTTAGTAGCTATTTGTCACCTGTGTTATTATTTATTATTTTGTGAAATAACATATAAAAATATTTTATTTTATATGTTTTGAAATAACATATTTTATTTATTTATTTCTGTAATTGTCCGTGACATCACAGCGGGCCCGAGTACCAGCGCTGCGACACTTACTTTTAAATGTTGCAGCACCATGCTGAGATAGGAGCCTTTTGACTTAATATACTTATAGGGATAAAAACTATTCGATGTGTTAATCAGGTTATAAATTATCTGTGTGCCAAATTTCATCGAAATCCGTTCAGTAGTTTTTGTGTAAAAGAGTAACAAACATACAAACACACACACACAAACTTTCGCCTTTATAATATTATAGTGTGATAGGTAAAGTGTATTCTTCAACCATTAAAGGCTCCCGCAGACAGGTGCAGTGCGACTCAGGTAGAACAATTTTAATGAGGTTTTCATAGAAATTGTTCCACCAGAGTTGCGTCGCGCCTGTCTGAGGGAGTCTTTAAGTTCCACAAGTACATATACCAGGCGTAAATATTGCACATGGATAGAAAAGCACATGAAAGAATTATAGGTAATTTTTATTAAATTATAAGGACATTTTCTATTGCTCGATGTGGGATATTAGGATATCCCACACCGAGCGATAGAAAAAGTCTGTCACACACAATTACCAGTGACGAAGACGACTCTTTATAAAGCCCAACATTTTCTAAAAATCCCATGTGCAATATTTACGACCGATTACTATACATATTCATTCAAAATTAAAATAATATGTAGGTACATACATAGCAATTTATAACTAATTATTTATTGAAATAACAATATTTTTATATATTAGGTTGGGGAAAAAGTCTTTTCGCATTATAGTATGTATGAACTTGTAATAAAATCTCTTTGGCTATACTATTTGTATTTGGCTGGTTTTGGTATCATTGAAAGTTTAAATTTTAAAAAACATAATTCCAAATTCAAATTAGGAAAATGTGTGATTTTCATTTGTTTTTCATATCGTCAAGATGAGTGAATCTAATGAAGAAATTCGATACATTTTAAAATTTTACTACAAAAAAGGTAAAAATGCAACGCAAGCCGCGAAAAAAATTTGCGATGTTTATGGACCTAGTGTAGTGTCTGTGAGAGTAGCACAAATTTGGTTTAAGCGTTTTCAATCCGGAAATTTTGATGTCAAAGATGCACGTCGCTCTGGTCGCCCTATTACGGATAAAATGGATGCCATTTTTGAAAAAGTGGAGCAAGATCGGCATATCAGTAGTTACGACGTAGCTGAAGAACTGGAAATTGACCACAAAACAGTTTTGGCGCATTTGAAAAAAAACTGGGTACACAAAAAAGCTCGACATTTGGGTACCTCACGAGCTCACTGAAAGAAACCTAATGAACCGTGTACTCATTTGTGATTATTTATTACGACGTAATGAAACCGAACCATTTTTGAAGAAGCTGATAACTGGTGATGAAAAGTGGATCACGTATGACAAGAACGTGCGAAAAAGGCCGGTCAGGCTTCACAGACTGTGGCGAAATCCGGGTTAACTCGCAACAAGGTGATGCTGTGTGTGTGGTGGGATTGGAAGGGCATTATTCATTATGAGCTGTTACCACCAGGCAGGACCATCGATTCTGAACTCTACTGCGAACAACTGATGAGATTAAAGCAAGCAAGAATTTGAGAGAAAGCGGCCGGAATTAATCAACAGAAGGGGTGTGGTTTTTCATCATGATAACGCTAGACCTCACACATCTTTAGCCACTCAGCAAAAATTAAGAGAGTTTGGCTGGGAGGTGTTAATGCATCCGCCGTATAGTCCTGACCTTGCACCTTCAGATTTCCACCTGTTTCGGTCTCTTCAGAATTCTTTAGGCAGTGTCAGGTTAACATCACGAGAGGACTGCCAAAACCACTTGTCGCGGTATTTTGACCAGAAGTCCCAAAATTTCTATAGCAATGGGATCATGTCCCTACCTACAAGATGGCAAAAAGTTATTGAATAAAATGGTACCTACATACTTTAGTTAAATGTAAATAAACTATATTAACAAATGTTTTGAATTTTCTTAAAAAATGCGAAGAAACTTTTTCCCCAACCAATTATATATATATATATATATATATATATAAATTATTTGTGATGGGTTTGCTCTAGACTCAGGTCTAGGATTAGGATTATTTAATGAAATTATAATACAGAGGTGTTACTTAGTTCTAACCTCGCCAAACTTTTACGTTTGATGGCGAGAGGCGCTCTTTTACATGACAATGAACCACCTTACGTACATACCTACTATTTATATATTACACTGTTATGGTGTAATCTTATACAGTATATTTATTTCTGTTAGCTATCCTGTATAATGTTTTTCATTTTTGTCTTAATTGATCTTTACTAATTTTTACTTTTTAAATCTATATATATACTTAATAAATCTATTTTATTGCATACTTTAGGTACCTAATACTTAGATGTTCTCTTACCATAATAATTTATTATCTATGGTTGAACTAGTTTGTTCTTCATAACCCTATGTGTGTTGTACTTATCTTTAACATTTTTACTAACTAGAAACTTTATCAGTCTTACTTGTATGTCTTTAACATCTTTTAAATATGTAATAAAGATTCGCCCGTACACAAGTAGACCATTACTTTATTGGCGAATAACAGCCACACGGGTCGATCAATCAGGTTAAGCTACGCTTGCCGCGGTTAGTCCGTGGATGGGTGACCATCTTTACATACCAAGACTCCTCCGTGCCTCGGAAAGCACGTTAAGCTGTTGGTACCACCTGTCAATCGTGGATCTTTGACAGTCGTTACGGGTCGTCAGAAGCCCGAAAGTCTGACAATCAGTCTTACCAAGGGGTAACGTATTACCCAGTAACTGGGTTGTGGAGGTCAGATAGGCAGTCGCTCCATGTAAAATACTGGTATTCAGCTGCATCCTGTTAGACTGGAAGCCGACTCAGCATAGTTGGGAAAAGGCTAGGCTGATGATGAACAATATAATATCCTAAGTACTTAAGATCACAATATTCTCTTAGTTGTGTAAAATCCGCTAAATACGTAACTTTCTAACCAAAGAAGACAAGCTAAACGCTCAAACGACTCGGGAAAAAACGTGAGAAACACTTAAAAACCTCCAAGAAAATAACTAAATGAACTTACCTCAGAAGAATACGAGCAGAATTAAATCTTTTTCACTCCACGAGGTGCATTCTCAAGGATTTCTTAATAGAACGAACGTAATCCCACAGAAAGAAGCGTAACCGTTTAGATTTTTTTGTACACTTGAATGAACTAAAGTTTTCTGATGGCGTGTTTAATTTAGCTCTTTGAAGTTAACATTAAAAGCTGCTGCACGTATTTGTTGAGTGTTTAAGAAAATTTAAGAATTTCTGAGAAATACTTCCCATACTGCTCTATTCGAACACTGAACACAATACAGAGTCAAATTAAATTAGCTAGCGGAACTCCACAGACGTGATGGGTATCGATAGGTGTCTAAACACGACAAAATAAAAAATAAAAAAGATTTGATGGTTTTTAGGTCAACGCTAACAGTTTAGGAATCAGTTTTTTGAAAAACATCAGTATATTTTTCAAGAGACTACTCTATTTTTAAGACCCCTTTCAGTCCCGGTTGCAAACCGGGTTGGTTGTATGTTAACCAACAGAGGGCGTTCCCGTTAACCCGCAATAGTATAGCATCCATACATGCTAAAAAAAATATTACCATTCGAAAACAAAATGGTTTTTATTTTTTTTAATAATAAAATATTCACTAAAAATGTTAAATTGATACGTAAAAGAAACACTCTGTATACGCGTAGTTGAAGGACGGAAACATCGCAATTTAGTTTTTATTTTTAGTGAATATTTTTATATTTTTTTGAATATTTTAGTGAATATTTTTAGCATTTTTAGTGAATATTTTAATATTACAAAAAAATAAAAACCATTTTGTTTTCGAATGGTAATATTTTTTTTAGCATGTATGGATGCTATACTATTGCGGGTTAACGGGAACGCCCTCTGTTGGTTAACATACTGTATATATATATATATATATATATATATATACATATATAGGGTTATTGGTAATGCACGAACAACCTCTTAAGGGGTCATTGTACTCTTCATTATGAACAACTTTTACTTATACCAAAACTGAAATCGCGAAAAAAACTTAGCTGTTCAGTACATTTATGTTCGCATAATTCGTCAAAATGTACTGAACAGCTGATTTTTTTTCGCGATTTCAGGTTTGGTCCCATAGTAAAAGTTGTTCATAATGATGAGTACAATGACCCCTTACGAGGTTGTTGGTGTATTACCAATAACCCTGTATATACATATATATATTTTTCTTTTTGCAAAATAGTTGGGCAAACGTCATCTAAAACCGTTCCAAAATTTAAGTTGATTGTAGTTCTTGAGATATCCAGCTGTGACAGACAGACAGACAGACTGAGTCACACCATGAGGGTTCCTTTTTACCATTTTGGTTTGGCACCCTAAAAACATCATCATATTAATTTCTTTTTTCGTTTTATCATGTTTAAATATCGCTACCCATCACGTCTGCGGAGTTTCGCTAGCTAATTTATTTTGACATAATTACTGCCACCAGTGGCTGTAATTATGTCTTTGCAGGACAAAGGACTCTTCTCATATTACTGACAGATTATTTGGCATAGATCATATTAGAATAACGAAGCTGAAGTGGCAATGGGCCGGCCATATTAGGAATAGAACGCCAATAGATAGACCCCAACCCGAACGGTCGTCGGTTGTTAGGTATTCTTGAGTGAAGTCTGTGAATCGGCATATGTAGGATAGAGTATCAATCTTTGCAGAGTGGCTGCTGGCAGCTGGATAAGAGTAGCGGAGCATCGAGGTCTAAGGCATGCAATTGGAGAGATCTTTGTCCAGCTATAAGAGGCTGATATTCAAACCCTAAATATCATACTGCAGAAACAGTCATTTAACTTTTATATTTTTGCCTTTTGAAGCCCCAAAAGTCTAACCCTTAACTGCTCACGTGCACGCTTCATTACCCGTATCCGTTCGCTTTCAAAACAACGGACATTATGTTATTAACTTTTTGAATTAGCTTTTTGCTTAAATTAACTGTGTACAAAGCGTTAGGGTTTTTATACCCGCATCTAAGTTTTACGGGTTAACTTTGTTTCTATTTTTTGTTCGCTGTCGTAAAATTTGTTTTTTTTTTTTTGTGGTTGGATTAAAAAGTTTAAAGTTGGAGTGTGCTTTGGTTATAATGTAGCTAAAATGTGGGTTTAATTTGCGTCTATTAATTATCACGTAAGATCGTAAACGTAGACTACAAAATATGGACGTCGCGGTGACTGTTACAATAAAGGGTCACAAGGGAAATTGCTCTTATTGTAATGGTAATAAATGTCAGCTCAAGAACTCCACAACCTCATCCCACTGACCCCCTTCTACCATCGAACATCTGGACGCACTGCAAGTTACCATCCATACCTATAGTTCTTTCGCGTTAAGAATGCAGTGAGTCATCAGTGCAACTGCAAGATCCGACCAACCGTTGCGTTCGAAGCAATGCCTTCAACTGTCATTGTGAACTTGACTTTGTAATTTGAAAAGATTTGATTGGTTAGGGGGCGGGGCTAGGCCGACGGACAATGATGACTCACTGCATTCTTAACGTGAATGTACTATAGTTGCCATTCCATCAATTCGCACAAAGCACTTCCAAACATCCTTCATATTGCGCACACCAAAAGAGTGGCCCTCACTACCTGCGTCTGTGTTCCAGAACGCAAACAATCCGAATCTCTTCAAAGTTAGAGTGAACAGGCTTCTTCTGGGTAAGCTCACTCCATCGTAGACTTTGTCTCTATCACCTTTGACCTAGTCTATAGTCAAGAGGAAGTCCATCTGAAATAAAAAAAAAATAATGACAGACGGATTAATAGCTTAAGGAGATAGTTTCTGTCCATGTATTGTTGTTAATACCTACTAGTCAGAAAGGGGTTGCGTTTTCTTTGCCAGGAACGATAATCATTTCCACCGAAAGACGTCCACTGCTGGACATCGGCCTCCCCCAAGCACCGTCACTTCAACCGGTTCTGTGCTTCTCGCACCAGCGGATTCCTCTGGCTTTCACCAGGTCATCCGGTCGCCACTCCAGAACCTTTCGACCCTTCCAACTCTCACTTATGTTTGGCAATTCTTCGGGCTATGTCTGTTACCTTGATTTGATCACGTACAGAAACTCCAAGCATAAGTCCACGAACGACAATATGCCAAAAAAATGTAATGGAATTTTTTCAGTCGGAATAATTGAAATGACTAGTAGAATACACCTAGCAAAAAGGCATTTTCACGTCATTAAACATTTTTCATTGTGTCTACGTAATTTCAAACAGTAATAGCTCCAGTTGTTCAACTCCAAATGTTTTAATAGAAAGAAAGGAAATACTAATAACGTCTTCAACGTGAGCACTTTGAACGTTAGTTAGTCCACAGACATGACAAGTTTTGATCATCACATCTAAAATGATTTATAATATCAATTTACTTAAAGTGATAAAGACCACTAAATTCCACCAACTTTCTTTGGTGCTGAGTGCCCAATTCTGACAAAAAGTCCTCAAACTAAAATGAATACCATCGTAATCGCGATCGATCGATTTGCGTCGAATGGGTATTGAAGTTTTCTATGGGACAGTTAACATTTTTTCCGCGATTACAGTTTTGGTCCCATGGAGAAAGTTGTTCAGTTTGATGGTTTTTGCTACAGCCTTTTTATCCCCATTCGTGTAAATGTGGCTTCATCAGTAAATAAAATGTTTTTTTTCTAAATTAGACAAAAAACAGCGGCAAAAATTCACACGTGGTACGTGGTCGTTGACCACGAGTTCTTGGACGGGTCTAAAATGGTATGGGTGCATTCCTTTTTCATGCGCCAGCTTCCACACAGTCCAATGCGATAGACCGAACCGTCTTGCAGCATTTCGAGTTGGTACTCTCTTGTGAGTGATGCTCGAAGTATTCAAAAATGGCTTCTTGTTATGGCTCCCTTCCTGGTCCTTGGGCATGCGTCGGTACGATGAAATGACCGAATGTTCGCAATCGTTGGTTGACATGTATCATAAGATTGTACGACGGAATCTGGCGGTTGGGAAACATCTCTCGGTACAAATTAATGTCGAATCATACTCCAAAATTTTTCTTTGGAATATTGATAACACGTCATTTTTGTTTATTCAACAACACGTTTACAGGACAGATTTATTACAAAGTAAGCGGGGTTGTTTAAGCGATACTCGGAAGCGCAATTACACATGCGGAAATAGCGACGCACTCGCATAGACTGCGGACCTGCGGTCAACGCAGGAGTGTCGGTGTATCGGAGACAACACAAAGGAAAAGGGTGGGTTTTTCGTACAGGCTGGCTTCCTTTTTGACAGGATTGGCACATGTTTTGACGCGTGACTACTTTCCTGTTTACAAAATTACTTCGTGCAAACTCAGTGTTGATGAATAATCTATTTTATTGGACAATTACCTCACAACTTAAGGTAATAGGATATTTACATATTTGGGACAAGAATCGAATACTGAATACCCTTCTTCAATAAGTCCCTCGTTTAACCTAACATACTGTATATAGGGAAAGGTGTTTTGGGCAAAGACGACGCGTCAAGTACTTGTGTATAGGTGGTGTAAGCAGAATCAGCCTATAAAGTTCCCAGTGGTGGAACACAGGCCTCCTCTCTGTGAGAGGAAGTCATAATCCACCACGCGGGCTCCAGGTTGGTGGATGCCACAATATTGTATCCTATTTTTTTGGTTCTAGGACATATCGATTTGCTCAATAACTTTTCATTCTTCGTTTCGAGAGCAGTGGTTATGAAATAAATTACACAAAGGAAAGTGCGTGCCTGGGTTTTTCTTTTTTATAAAAAATAATTGTCAAATTACGATGTTTTTGACAGCAAACCATAATAAAACTTAGATTTTTTAGTAAAGACAATAAAATCGTTGAAAAAACAGACTATAGTACATTCATTACCAAGGTTTTAAGCAAGGTTATGTTAATGATTTTAACACGTACCATGCATCATGAACAGTATAGTGTCGATACTCGACTTTACCAAGGTGCGGCGGGGATTTCTATAAGATATTCCATGACGATAAAAGAGACAAATATATGAATGAAACTTGGAATAAAGTTAAAGGAAAAATCTTGCATTTTTTCCGGAAAATGACTACCTGCTTGGTGAAAACCGTTTAAGACTAAATAATGGCAGTTGACGAGACGCCTATCATACAGCTCAAGAGATGAAAAACTGTTTTCAAAACATACGGGAAAATATTTGTAGCAGAAACATTGCAGTTTATGGGCCCGACAACCACACCACATCGCAGCGACAAAATGTGGGTAGTTAGTGGTTACGCTGCAGTTTCTTGCAGTTGCGTTGTGGTAACTATAAAATTTTGATTCTCGCTAGTAGTTGCGATGTGATTAAGTTGTAGTAAGTGTTTGATGAGTGAGGGGGGAGAGCGCAGGCGTGACTTGTGCGCATAGTGTCATCACGTCGATGCAACGTTGTTTATGACCGGCCTCTAGTGCGCGGTCTTGCTGCTGGTTGCGTTGTGGACACGACGTGGCCTTGATGTGGTCGGTATCGCACACATGGTTGATTTCGACGACCAAATGTGGTCCATGTGAATAAACTGTTCATTTTCATAAAAATTAGCACCCGTCCGCGTGTTGTCGTTGTAGTGTGGTTGTGATTGTTGTGTGATTAGGCCCTAAGTCAAGAGCTTGAATATGATCTGGCTTTTAGGTAAGTTTAAAAGGTGCTAAGATAGTCAGATTTAAATGATTACTAAGCAAAATCGCTTCGAGTTCCAACGGAAGCCCGTATTTTGTGAAACTGAAATCCAAATGAAAGGCACGCAGTCATTTGAAAGATAGCTATTCTATGCAACGGAAATTATAAAATTCTGAATTTAGGTACAATTTCCAATTCTCTCTGAATCTTCTTCTGAACCGACAAGAAACTCAAAAATATTTTCTCTATAACTCGACTCACAAAGTAACCGCAGCCTTCACGTACAAAATATTCTCCCGTGTACACTCAACTAACTCCACCACTGGGCATTAATTTGAGCAGCAATTAAAACTTTTAGCTGCCATCGGATGGTTTTTAACGCCGAAAAATATTCCAACGTAAAGTGAAAAACTGAAGAGTTTCTGTAACTACCCTGTTTCAGGATTGTTATTAACGTTCGAGTTTTGTAGCAGCTTTTTGGGATTGTTAAAAGTATGTGTGTTAGTAGGAGGTTTTTGGACTTTCCTTTTAATTATTGCGAGGAACTCGTGGCTAAGTAATAAAAGCCACACGTGTGGATCCATCAGGTTAAGCTACGCTTGCCGGGATTTGGTCCGAAGATGGGTGGCCATCTTTATATACCGAGACTCCACCGTGCCTCGGAAAGCACGTGAAGCTGTTGGTCCCGGCTGTCATTCGTGGATCTTTGACAGTCGTTACCGGTCGTCAGAAGCTCGAAAATTTGACAACCAGTCTTACTAAGGGATATCGTATTACCCAGTAACTGGGTTGTGAAGGTCAGACAAGCAGTCGCTCCGTGTAAAATACTGGTATTCAGCTGCATCCGGTTAGAGTAGAAGCCGACGCCAAAATAGTTGGGAAAAGGCTAGGCAGATTGATTGCTTTTAATTATTATAAAAGTGTGTTTGGGTTTATTGTAGCATATTATCTATAAAATTTGTCGATTTTCTAAAAAGTAATTATCTGTGGCAGTGTCAAATAGTCTAGGACATTACCACTTTCACGATGTAGAAGCGTCTAGATGTAATTGCTTATAAATGGACCCGTTAGAAGAAATTCTTTCCTTTTCTACGATAAGCAGCAGTATCGTAAATAGTTCCCCGAAATAGGGTAAGTACTCATAGTGTCCTTAGGAGAATCTATATTACTATAACTGTGTTTTATATTGTGTGCATTCTACATGCTTATTCTTATCTTGTAAACCATTGTGATGCTGAGTTTCCTCGCCTTTGACCTTTCCTTCGTCTTGAGGCTACGGACCTCGTCTGGTTTGGAAACTCTACATGCATCGCAAGGGCTTACGGATACTTCCTTGGAGCTCAAAGACGCGACCTTGCGCTGTTTCCAGAGATCATAGGTCGAGTTCAGCTACGGGCTTCGATATTCAACTGCACCTGTCTAACTACACCGGCAACTACACTGCCGGCAGACCTTCACATCTACCGTACTACACCGGCAGCCGCTGAGTACCTGAATACACCGGCAGCCTACACTACAGGCCTATCGTACTACACCGGCGACCGCTGAGTACCTGAATACACCGGCACAGCCTACACTATAGGCCTACCGTACTAAACCGGCAACTGCTGTGTGCCTGACTACACCGGCAGCCTACACTACAGACCTGCCGTACTACACCGGCGACCGCTGAGTACCTGACTACACCGGCAGC
Source organism: Dicycla oo (assembly GCA_948252095.1). NCBI lineage: Eukaryota > Metazoa > Arthropoda > Insecta > Lepidoptera > Noctuidae > Dicycla > Dicycla oo. The sequence goes on from OX411733.1 coordinate 21,553,492, forward strand.
CTACACTATAGACCTACCGTACTAAACCGGCAACTGCCGAGTGCCTGACTACACCGGCAGCCTACACTACAGGCCTACCGTACTACACCGGCGACCGCTGAGTACCTGAATACACCGGCAGCCTATACTATAGGCCTACCGTACTAAACCGGCAACTGCTGTGTGCCTGACTACACCGGCAGCCTACACTATAGACCTACCGTACTAAACCGGCAACTGCTGAGTGCCTGACTACACCGGCAGCCTACACTACAGGCCTACCGTACTACACCGGCGACCGCTGAGTACCTGAATACACCGGCAGCCTACACTATAGGCCTACCGTACTAAACCGGCAACTGCTGTGTGCCTGACTACACCGGCAGCCTACCGTACTAAACCGGCAACTGCTGAGTGCCTGACTACAACGGCAGCCTACACTATAGGCCTACCGTACTAAACCGGCAACTGCTGAGTACCTGAATACACCAGCAGCCTACACTATAGGCCTACCGTACTAAACCGGCAACTGCTGTGTGCCTGACTACACCGGCAGCCTACACTTTAGACCTACCGTACTAAACCGGCAACTGCTGAGTGCCTGACTACACCGGCAGCCTACACTACAGGCCTACCGTACTACACCGGCGACCGCTGAGTACCTGAATACACCGGCAGCCTACACTATAGGCCTATCGTACTAAACCAGCAACTGCTGTGTGCCTGACTACACCGGCAGCCTACACTATAGACCTACCGTACTAAACCGGCAACTGCTGAGTGCCTGACTACACCGGCAGCCTACACTACAGGCCTACCGTACTACACCGGCGACCGCTGAGTATCTGAATACACCGGCAGCCTACACTATAGGCCTACCGTACTAAACCGACAACTGCTGTGTGCCTGACTACACCGGCAGCCTACACTACAGACCTACCGTACTAAACCGGCAACTGCTGAGTACCTGACTACACCGGCAGCCTGTAAGCTGCTGGTGTCCGGCAGCCTACCTGTCGGCCTGTAGTGTACTACAGGTCTACCGTACTCCACCGGCGACCGACTACACCGGCAACCTACACTACAGACCTACCGTACTACACCGGCGACCGCTTAGTACCTGACTACACCGGCAGCCTGTAAGCTGCTGGTGTCCGGCAGCCTACCTGTCGGCCTGTAGTGTACTACAGGTCTACCGTACTCCACCGGCGACCGACTACACCGGCAGCCTACACTACCGACCTACCGTACTAAACCGGCAGCCTACCTGTCGGCCTGTAGTGTACTACAGATCTACCGTACTCCACCGGCGACCGACTACACTGGCAGCCTACACTACAGACCTACCGTACTACACCGGCGACCGCTTAGTACCTGACTACACCGGCAGCCTACACTATAGGCCTACCGTACTACACCGGCGACCGCTTAGTACCTGACTACACCGGCAACTGCTGAGTGCCTGACTACACCGGCAACTACACTACAGACCTACCGTACTACACCGGCGACCGAATACAGCGGCAGCCTACACTACAGACCTACCGTACTACACCGGCGACCGCTTAGTACCTGACTACAACGGCAGCCTACACTATAGGCCTACCGTACTAAACCGGCAACTGCTGTGTGCCTGACTACATCGGCAGCCTACACTACAGACCTGCCGTACTACACCGGCGACCGCTGAGTACCTGACTACACCGGCAGCCTACACTATAGACCTACCGTACTAAACCGGCAACTGCTGAGTGCCTGACTACACCGGCAGCCTACACTACAGGCCTACCGTACTACACCGGCGACTGCTTAGTACCTGACTACACCGGCAGCCTACACTATAGGCCTACTGTACTACACCGGCGACCGCTTAGTACCTGACTACACCGGCAACTGCTGAGTGCCTGACTACACCGGCAACTACACTACAGACCTACCGTACTACACCGGCGACCGAATACAGCGGCAGCCTACACTACAGACCTACCGTACTACATCGGCGACCGCTTAGTACCTGACTACACCGGCAGCCTACACTATAGACCTACCGTACTAAACCGGCAACTGCTGAGTGCCTGACTACACCGGCAGCCTACACTACAGGCCTACCGTACTACACCGGCGACCGCTGAGTATCTGAATACACCGGCAGCCTACACTATAGGCCTACCGTACTAAACCGGCAACTGCTGTGTGCCTGACTACACCGGCAGCCTACACTATAGGCCTACCGTACTACACCGGCGACCGCTTAGTACCGTACTACACCGGCGACCGCTTAGTACCTGACTACACCGGCAACTGCTGAGTGCCTGACTACACCGGCAACTGCTGAGTGCCTGACTACACCGGCAACTGCTGAGTGCCTGACTACACCGGCAGCCTACACTATAGGCCTACCGTACTACACCGGCGACCGCTTAGTACCTGACTACACCGGCAACTGCTGAGTGCCTGACTACACCGGCAACTACACTACAGACCTACCGTACTACACCGGCGACCGAATACAGCGGCAGCCTACACTACAGACCTACCGTACTACACCGGCGACCGCTTAGTACCTGACTACACCGGCAGCCTACACTATAGGCCTACCGTACTAAACCGGCGACCGCTGAGTGCCTGACTACACCGGCAGCATACACTATAGACCTACCGTACTACACCGGCAACTGCTGAGTGCCTGACTACACCGGCAGCCTACACTATAGGCCTACCGTACTACACCGGCGACCGCTTAGTACCTGACTACACCGGCAGCCTACACTATAGGCCTACCGTACTACACCGGCGACCGCTTAGTACCTGACTACACCGGCAACTGCTGAGTGCCTGACTACACCGGCAACTGCTGAGTACCTGACTACACCGGCAGCCTACACTATAGGCCTACCGTACTACACCGGCGACCGCTTAGTACCTGACTACACCGGCAACTGCTGAGTGCCTGACTACACCGGCAACTGCTGAGTGCCTGACTACACCGGCAGCCTACACTATAGGCCTACCGTACTACACCGGCGACCGCTTAGTACCTGACTACACCGGCAACTGCTGAGTGCCTGACTACACCGGCAACTGCTGAGTGCCTGACTACACCGGCAGCCTACACTATAGGCCTACCGTACTACACCGGCGACCGCTTAGTACCTGACTACACCGGCAACTGCTTAGTACCTGACTACACCGGCAACAACTGAGTACCTGACTACACCGGCAACTGCTGAGTACCTGACTACACCGGCAGCCTACACTATAGGCCTACCGTACTACACCGGCGACCGCTTAGTACCTGACTACACCGGCAACTGCTGAGTGCCTGACTACATTGGCAACTGCTGAGTGCCTGACTACACCGGCAGCCTACACTATAGGCCTACCGTACTACACCGGCGACCGCTTAGTACCTGACTACACCGGCAACTGCTGAGTGCCTGACTACACCGGCAACTGCTGAGTGCCTGACTACACTGGCAGCGTACACTATAGGCCTACCGTACTACACCGGCGACCGCTTAGTACCTGACTACACCGGCAACTGCTGAGTGCCTGACTACACCGGCAACTACACTGCAGGCTGCTGCAGCCATTACTACTGCTGCTCCTTCTACACCAAGGGCGCCGCAGCGCCTACCGGACGGTCCACCCCAGTACCTAACCTATTCATCGCGAAAGAACCATAAGACTGTAAGAATCTCAGGTGTAGGCCTGAGATCTCCACTTTATAAATAAACGCTATATAAGTGGCTACTAGTCTTATTTAACCTCCCTAGAAACCCACTACGCCACATTATAAATGGTCACACTTAGAAAGATCATAATATAAAATGGAATGTCTCCTTATGTTTTGTTATTTTGCTCAGAACTCAAGTACATACAACATACATTTTTTTGTTTTGATAAAAATAACAAGTTTAATAATAAGTTCCCGAGCTCGATCTAATGCGTCGACAGATAGTTCGGTAACCTTGTCAACTAACTTTGTCCAGGTCCACCAGCAGTTTAAAGCGACGAACAAAATCTGCTCCCAATATAGAGGTTTTGACGTCCGCAACCACGAACGACCAAACAAAGTCTCGTCGTAATCCTAAATTTAGCCTGATAGTTTTCTGTCCGTAGGTCTTGATCGGCGTATTGTTTGCCGCGTATAAATTGTAGGCACTTGCAAATTTCTTATTTTTGTGATTGGCGGTCAAAAGGGAGATGTCTGCGCCTGTGTCCACGAGGAAACGTTCGTGAGTGTTGGGGTCGTGTACACAAAGGCGATTACTGATGTACGGGACACCGACGTCCGCCACGGTCGGTGTCGGCTCTAGTTTTCCGACGTCTTCTTCCTTCTACAACATGGCGATTCACAGCGCTTTGCCTTGTCTCCGAAACGATAATGGTAGTGGCATTCCCAGTTGGCGTCTATAGGTTTTGGTGCAGCTCCACGTTGCGTTGACTGCGAGCGTGAACGGGATCGAAAACGAGGATTAAACGAGCGGCGACGGTGTCTGTGTGGTGGCCGTCCTCGACGTAGCTCAGCGATCTCTAGCGTGAGCTTCTGCATCTGCTTTACCAGAGTTTCTAGTTGCGTCGTAGATGCAATAGACGACGAGGATGGTGCTGGTGCTGTGACTGCGGCGACGCTGGGACTCTCTGCATACTCCACCATTTTGTCTGCCATCGCAGCTAAGGTGTCTAAAGATGACTCCTTGTTTACGGACAATACGACTCGAACTTATGCGGGTAGGTGATTTAGCTATTCTATTCTGAGACCTTCTTCTGTAATCATGCCGCTTGCGAGTTCTCGCATCTTCATTAACAGCTGGGAGGGCTTCTGATCTCCCAGCTCTAGTCCGCTGATAAGTTTTTGAAAATTCCTAACATCCGATTTGTCGTAAGCTTCGAATAGGCGTTGTTTTACTTTTTCGTATTTCCCAGTTGCAGGTGGATTGTAAAGTATATCGGTCAAATGCTGTAAGTCGACCGCTTGCAGCTGCTGCAGTAGATACCGGAACTTCTGGTCGTCTGTGGTCTTCAATGGGTCAATCACGGCTTCAAATTGGATGAACCAGGCACGGGGTATTTCTCTCCAAAAAGGTAAGAGGCGCGACTGCACGGATACTGCGCTCACGTCGTAATTCATCTCGGTCTGGATCTTCGGTTGCTGCTCTTCAGACATGATATCTTGCTCGTTTTAAAAACTCGGGATTTTCGGGGTCACCAATTGTAGCATCTACTCGTATGTTAGGTATTGTGGCAGCTATACGTGCTATGAGGTACTTATAAATAAAAGACGTGTCCTACATAGTGAACGGCTCAAGATGAACTATCCTTTTTATTGAGTAACATACATCTCCTTATATATTGATCTCCGCGCATGCGCGAGCGCGTGCGTTGCGGCCGCAAATCATACTTTATTTAACATACAACTTAATACTGACTTGTAAATTGCAAAAAACGTAAGAAAAATTGAATTTCGCGGGCTACCCTGACGCTTCCGCCTTAACACGGTGCGAATTACTTAACTGCTTGTGGAATAATATAAGTTGAAGCAACAATTAAAGCTGCACCATGTTAATAGTGTTTAAAAACTTCAAAATACGTTTGTCAATTCGTTGCTTCAAACTTGCATCATACATACGGAGCATTGGACCGTGTTATGCAGAAAGCAGCCATGTCGGGAAAAGTACAAATAGAGTTATAACTCTCAACTCTGATGATTGAATTATGGATGTATGGACAAGGCTGCATTTGACGGCTCATATCTCCGTGATAAATAGAGATATCGACATGGCTGTTTTTTGCAAAAAATCTTGTATGTCGAAATTAGTATGACTGTGTTTATAACTCAATTTTGGAAAAAGTGCCATATGGCTGCTTATTGCATAACTGGGTCCAATTGTTTCTGAGTCACTTCAGATAGTAAGCTGCCAAACAACCAAGTTTGTTGAATAGTACAGGAGGAACCTTTTTTATCCATTTATTTATTTATTCTTCAGAAAGCTTACAGTCTAACTATAAAGGTAAGTAATGTACAATAGCGCTTACAATTGCTATTTACAAGCTTCCTTAAATTAAAAACTATGTATAATACGTACGTACCTAAAATTAAAAATTTAAAAAATACCAATTTTTATTTTAAATTATTTATTTTACTTACCAACAGCAGAAATTTAAAGCTCTGGCCAAGAAAAAAAGCGGCCTAGTGCGTGTCGGGCCCCTCACAATGAAGGGTTACGTAGTCGGGATGTATTTAACCCAAAAACAAACTTAACATTATAGTTGAAAAACATATTCTTAATACAGGGATATACGTCACGGTCAATTCTCCAACAGCAAATGTAAATTTGTAATTGCATTTTTTTAAATGTGATAAAACTACAAATTAACAATTTTCGGACTTCTTCTTTCACTTGCTTCTTTCCAAATTTCATGATTCTAAGTCAACGGGAAGTACCTATAGGTTTTGATTTATTTGCGAGTATCAAAATGTCACATAAATGGCCGTATTTTTTATTACGTTGACTTAGAAACTTGATATTTTTTAAAGCTCCAAGGAACCCTAGAGCTACGTATTGGATATTAATTTAAATTTGATACCTTCACACGTTTCCGAGAAAAAGGGTCTTGACCTACTGACAGGCACACGGACAAGGAAGTGATCCTATAAGGGTTCCGTTTCTTACTTTTTGTTTTGAATTAAGAATTTACAATAGCAACCAGACAAAAAGAGATAGCATGATTCTTTATTCAAGTCCCTAAGCTATGTATGTAAAACACAGGTACCATCCAAGTGGTAACTGAAACCCATTAATTAGCCCATGACTCCACAAAGTTGAACAGATTACGTATACGTTAGGCCATTGAACTCTGAAACCCGACTGATCCCGAACTCACGATATAATGAAGACTGCTCTAATTCAAACATGGTTTACATTAGAGCGTTTAATCTTTATTGATTTAGTGTAAGTATCACAGATGGGTTTAAAACGTAGTAATAGACAAACGGTTGAAGTGTGATGAACAATAGATCGTAAGTTTGATTCCCATTTGTTAAACCACTCATTATTATATGAGGTTAAATATAATTAAAAAAAAAAAACATTAATTCAGGCAAAACCCATAATTATAAATTTCACAATACTGCCACAGAATAGATCAGAATATAAATGAATAACACTAACAAACTAAAAAATCCAGGACAAACTAAAAAGGTCACAGAATTAAAATAAAGATAAAACAACCACCAAAAATACTTTGATACCCTAAGCTCTCTTACCTAAAAAATATACTGTGTGTTACCAAGTGTTACCAAATGGCAATAACCTTAACTTTCTAGTGAAACTCTAAAATGCTGTTAAATTGGAAATATTGTAGAACCCATGTCTGAACGCTGACCCCCAAAATACAGGTCCAGGCCTAGTTTGGGGGTTAGGATCAGATTTGTGGAAATACATTCGTCTGCTATTTTATGATGACTGGCTTGTAATATGTATTTCTTAGTATCAAATAAATATTTTCATTTATTTATTTATTATTATTATACTAAACACCAAAAAACTATGTTTGAAATTACAATAGTTCTAGCTGATTTAGTCACGACTGCACTTCAAATTCTATTCAAACACCAAATGTAGTTTATGATCACCAAATATAAAAATGTTGCTGGTCATTAACTATTTAAGGGTAGTTTGGAGTCATTTGCTTCAATAGGATAGCAAGATGTAAACATTTTGGTTATAATTTCACAATAAAATTGAATTTTAATTTTGGTGATCATTTACTATTTTTGGCAGTAAAAAGTGTTTTTTGATGTTATATTTTACTTTGTCTGGTGATAAATAAGGAGGAGCTCGTGGCTAAGTTATAACAGCCGCAAGGGTTGATTTATCAGGTTAAGATATGCTTGCCGGGGTTGGCCGTAGATGGGTGTACCGAGACCCCTCCGTGCCTCGGAAAGCACGATAAGCTGTTGGTCCCGCCTGTCATTCGAGAATCTTTGGCAGTCGTTACAGGTCGTCAGAAGCACGAAAGTCTGACAACCAGTCTTACCAAGGGGTATCGTATTACCCAATAACTGGGTTGTGGAAGTCAGATAGGCAGTCGCTCCATGTAAAATACTGGTATTGAGCTGCATGCGGTTAGACTGGAAGCCGACCCCAACATAGTTGGAAAAGGTTAGGCAGATTGATTGATTGGTGATAATTTCAACATAAGCCTTATTATATTGATCGAACTCCGTTTGTATTGACCGAACTCTGAAGTACGTGACTATACACTCGTGTAATGAACTACTAACCGGACCACAGGACTCATCGAGTCCTTTGACTCAGGCGCTAAAACCGACAACGATCGGAAGTCGCCCGAGGCGAGCCGAGGTTGCACGAAGCGAACCGAACTGCCCTTCAACACTCGTATTCGCTTAGCTTCGATCAACATCGCGAGTAGTGTAGTGCAGGTTTTAAACTATCGACATGTCACCGGAATGTAAAGCTTAGTTTTCTTCATAGTCATTATGCTATTGTAGCAAATTTTTTGTCAGTACAAAATTGTCTGTATAAAAACACAAAGCTTGTATAATATAATATTTTAAGCCAGCTGTGCCCCGCGACTTCGTTCACGTGGAAATCGTAAGATACACAATATACCTACACACTTTAATAAATCTACCTCGTCCCCCCCCCCCCCCCCCGCCTTGTTGTATCGGCCCGCCCCCTGCTATTTGTTTACAATTTCAGGAGTTTTTTTTTTGCGCGCAATCCTAATTGTTTTTCTAAATTAAAATATAAATAGCCTAAGTTACCCCTTATAACACCAGCTATCTGCCAGTGAAAGTCCCGTCCCGAGATTAGCTGGAAAAAACAGACAGACAGACCAAAATTAAAAAAAAAATGTTTTTTGTTACTGTATAAACTTTCATATGCACACTTCTAAATGATAAATGATTTTTATTTCTGTAAGTAGGTTTGTTCAAACACTTTTACAAGTCAATCATGTTTTTTTTTTTTTTTTTTAAATTAGTTGTGGTCGGCGTTTCTTATCTGACTACTCTGAGAAGAAAGGCCGAAACAAACTCAGAGGTCACAGTATCTTATAAAGTCCAGACATAATCTTGGTCACTTCATGTGAAGACCATGTAGATTGGTGTCTGAAATGGTCTTTTGAGGAAAGAACCACACAGATTGAGAGGACCTGTCCAGTCAGTGCACGCATTTGTCAGTAATCGCGCAGCTCAACTCAGAACTTAAGGAGCTCAATGCTTCAATTGTATTTATTTGTATAGATAAACCATTTACAGGAATTTTTGAATCGCCACGAAGTTGGACAGTCAGAAAGATGGAAGTTAGCCCATTGTGTTATTGTGTCACCCTATGTTTTTATTTATTTATTCATTCAAGAAATATTATAAACAAAAAATTCGCATATTTTCTGCCAAACTGCTGTACAGTTTGTCGGCAGTGTTCCCGTGGATGCAGTTTTGTGACATACTTTATAAGAAGTCGAAGCAAAAAGAAAGAAAATAAACCAATAAAAGGGTAAACACACTAAATATCTACGGATGGGCTCAGGTCGTCTTGTAATGTCAAATTTTATTTTATTTTATTTTATAGAAGGCTTACAGACTAACAAACCAATGACATAAAGAATGTAATATTAACAAATAGCTAATTACAAGCCTCCACATATAGTTAAAGAAAAAAAAAGTCGATAAAAAAGTAAGTACATACAAGTTAATAATAAGTTATTTAGTAAAGAGAGTAGCAGACAAGTTAACTATCCTTGAAAAAAAACTGTGCCAAAAGCCGTCTTAAGTTCGCCACACTGGTGCAGAACAAGTCGACATTGAGGTCCTTAGGAAGCCCATTGAAACTAAGCGCACTTCTTATTGAAAAAACATTACGCGTATAATTAGTCATTGCGAAAGGAACATTTAATATTGGTCGCTGACGTAATCCCATCAGATTCGTGCGTAATGATAGTTTAGCAACGAGTTCAGGACAGTCAATGTGGCCATTTGCGATACCCAATAGTAGACTCATGTCTCCAATATGACGTCTCATCTCCAAAGGAAGGAAGTGGTACCGTTTGCAGCGGTGCTCGTAGTCAACTGAGTATTGCTGTGCCCTATAATCTAAATAGCGTAGAAATTTTCTTTGGACGCCTTCAATACGGGACTTATAAACCTCATACTGCGGGTTCCAAACTTGAGACGCGTATTCTAAATGATAATTTCAATTCTAATAATTCAATTTAATCATTTAACGCTCAACTGCGGGAAATTGATTTTCCGGAGGAAATGAGTAATTGTTGCGATGGTATATGCTCAAATGCTGAGCACAAGCTATTGTTAAGAAATATGTATTTAATACTGGTCACTACATTGTCTGATGCAGCAACGGCTACGTGCTACAGGGTGAAGGCACGAAGGAGGGGTGGTTATGTTGCGGGATGGAATAAATATGTTGCAAGTTACCATAGGGAGGCCAGGTTGAGGTTTTTGGCCTGGGTTGAAGATGGCAAACCTAGTTATGGTCAGACATATGTTGACATGAAAGAAAGTAGGAAATTGTTTAAGCAAAACTTAAAGTGGTGTCAGGATAGGCAGGAAAAAATCAAAATGGATGCACTTGCATCCGATCATTTTGCTAACAATTTCCCACAGTTCTGGAAAGAGACGGGAAGTATGAGCCAAAAACCTGGCCTTCCTGTGAGTATAAATGGTACTGGTGATCATCACACGATTGCTAATATGTTTAGTGAGCATTTCAAGGTGATACCGCGGCAAAGCACAGGTATGTTTCGGTCGCCTGTTGCTGGGACCATCAGCCAGAATAGGGTTGTCAGATTTACTGTGAAAGATGTTAGAAAGGTTTTTAGCAGTATGCGCAGAGGCAAATCCCCTGGGTATGATGGTCTCAGCATCGAGCATCTTAGGCATGCCGGAGTCCACCTGCCACGCGTCCTATCCTTGTTTTATAATCTCTGCCTATGTCATGGTTACTTACCAGAGGAAATTACTAACACGATAGTAGTTCCAATTGTTAAGAATAGAAATGGCGACATTTCGGATAAGAGTAACTATCGTCCCATCTCTCTTGCGACCATAATGGCCAAGGTGCTGGACAGCCTGCTTAATAACATTCTTATCAAACACATAAGACTGCACGACGCCCAGTTCGGTTTCAGAAGTGGGCTTTCCACCGAAAGTGCCATATTATGTCTTAAGCAGGCTGTTCAGTACTATACGGACAGAAAAACACCGGTATACGCGTGTTTCCTGGATTTGTCAAAAGCGTTTGACACAGTCCTATATGATAAGCTTTGGGACAAACTAGGCAGGGCGAGTGTACCGGTTGAGGTCATATCCCTCTTGCAAGATTGGTAATACGGCCAGAGGAACCAGGTGAGATGGGCTGGGGCCTTGTCCGAGCCTTATGGCTTGGAGTGTGGCGTTAGGCAGGGTGGATTGACCTCTCCTTTTTTATTCAACCTGTACATAAATGACCTTATCGGTGAGCTCAGCAGCACTCATACCGGTTGTCATATCGATAGTGTATGCGTCAATAATATTAGCTACGCGGACGATATGGTGCTGCTGGGGCCATCGGTGGGTGCTATTCGTAAGATGTTGGCAATATGTGAGACATATGCGGTTGAACATGGACTGACATATAATATAGCTAAAAGCAAAGTTCTGATTTTCAAGGGTAGATTTAGTGTACCCGTGCCAGTTTGTGTTCCTCCGATTAAATTGTACGGTGAGGAACTACAGAGAGTGACCAGTTTTAGGTATTTGGGGCACATTGTGACGGATGACTTGTCCGATGACGCGGATCTGGAGCGAGAGCGCAGGGCATTGGCAGTTCGGGGGAACATGATTGCCCGTAGATTCGCTCGCTGTTCTATTCCAGTTAAAATCACTTTGTTTAAGGCATACTGCCAATCATTTTACGCGAGCAGTCTATGGGTAAGTCATACCCGTCGGGCTGCCAATGTCCTGCGCGTTCAATATAACAACATCTTTAGGATGCTGATGCGGTTGCCTCCCTATTGCAGTGCGTCGCTAATGTTTGCAGAAGCTCGAACGGATGGCTATCAAGCTATTATTCGAAAAAAGGTTACATCTTTAGTAAGACGAGTGAGAGACAGTAGCAATGGCATCCTCAAGATGATAGCTTCCCGCACAGACTGTCCGATCCAACATAAGTGGATGTGTATATCCATCGGACAATGTTGACATAATTATATTTTGTTTTTAGTGTAATTTTTTGTATGTACGATTTGATTTAAATAATTGATTGACTTATTAATATGTAATATTGACATTGAATATTTAATTTAATCTTTATAATTACTATATATCTTATTTCTATTGTTTTTGCTATTTATTGAATTGTTTTGTTTTGTTAATTTTTATATGTGTACTGACTATTTTATTACTATTATGCTTTATGGATTGATTCTGAATTAAACGTTTTTTTATTATTATTATTATTATTATTCAATAATTTCAATTTTGATAATTTTAATTCTGTTTGATAATTGATGATAATTTCTACATTTATATCTGTTATTTTTATGGCGTTCATAGTTCTCGATTAATGCTCTCTGAAATTTGCTGGCCGTGTGTGAGTTGTACGCGGAGTCTCATGGGTTGATATACAACACCAAAAAGACAGAGTATATCGTCTTCAGGTCTGGTGCCAGATATCTACCTATGGTCCCCTTATCTGTTCCTTAAAGGTGACCCAGTAAACAGGGTGTATAAAGTATACTTGGGCTATCTGGTAACAGATTCCTTAAAAGACGATTTAGATTTGGAGAGAGAGCGCTGAGCGTTGTTAGTCAAGGCGAACATGCTGGCCCGCAGGTTCTCTCGATGTACAGTCGCAGTTAAAAAAAAAGTTTTTTTTTAAGGCACAACACTGTACTCGAGAGCCCTGTGGTTTAGTTATATCCAAGGGGCTTACAACTCTCTGCGTTCCAATATAATAATGCGTTCAGGGTGCTGTTGCGACTGCCACGCTTCTGCGCGTCGGCAACGTTTGCCGATGCGCGCACGGACAGCTTTGACGCAGTATGGCGCAAGAAATCTGCATCGTTACTTCGCAGGTTGCGTGGCAGTCCCAACATCATTCTGCACTCGACAGCCACCAGGGCAGATAACCCGCTTGTGTAGGCGTTAGCGGAGCGGACTAGATCCATTTTAGTTATTAAGTACTAACATAGGCTAAGAAATATTTGTTACTAACACAGTGGACCTCATTTGTCTGAACAAACAAAAAAAAATAATAATAAGTATCCCCCTACTGCCGTATCTCTACGTTGACGTCATGGTGGGGCTTGCGCGCTCCTGAACTCTAAGTCTGTTCCGGTAGAGTTTACGTTGCCGAAATAGATCTAGGGTGAGGAGCCCGACCAAGAGAGATGCATAAACCCGCAGGGCAGCATGTGGCGAGCTGTTGAACAGTATCGACCCCAAGAACCCTATCTCCCTGTAGAAGTCTTATTTTTGGCTCGCCTTTATTAGCCGGCTAGAGTGAACACTGACGACGAACAGAACCTCTTTCTTGCCTTTATTGGCCAGCTTGAGTGGAGATTCGCGGGAGCAAACGTGCTCGAAGTAGTAAAATATTCCAGTAAGGTGCTGGTAGGGATCTTGACCGTACTTCCGGGATTGTCCTGATAGCCGTGGAATACCTTTCCACTCCTCGAGCACCTCAGGAAGTGTTGCCTCCTTGTCACTACATGACTATGTGTCATGTAGTGACAACACCCAAGTCCATAGCCCAATATGTTTTGTTTCCACGTTCTGCAATATTCCTGCACCAGCCGAGGGTTGTCGTTGGGTGCACTTGCATAGCGCATATAGAGATAATCGTCGGTTGGTTGCCCATTTAAAAACGCGATAGGCTCCTGTGGAGAAGAACGAGCAGGAAACTCTATGGACCCTCTTTTAAACGTTAACCGTTAAACGTTACTTAACAATGTAGGTAGCACATTTTACTACTTACCATCACTCTTGTCAACTACTGTTGAACACTTTTGATTAAACTTATAAAGAGTCACTATCTGCCTAGCCTTTTCCCAACTATGTTGTGGTCGGCTTCCATTCTAACCAGATGCAGCTGAATACCAGTATTTTACATGGAGCGATGCGTATCAGACCTCCAACCCAATTACTGGGTAATACGATACCTCTTGGACAGTCAGACTTTCGGGCTTTTGACGACCCGTAACGACTGTCAAATCAAAGATCCACGAATAACAGCCGGGACTAATAGCTTAATGAACTTTCAGAGGCACGGAGCGGTCTTGGTATGTAAAGATGGTCAACCATCCACGGACTTATCGCAGCAAGCGTAGCTTACGTGATCGATCGACCCGTGCGGCAGTTATTACTTAGCCACAAATAAAGAGTGTTCTATTCTATTATTAACTATTTGTGCTAGGAGTGGTTTCCGTCAATACTGCAACGGGTAGGGAATGAACTTAATACCTGTCGGTCGTTATATTGAGTTACTGCCACTTCGTTTTATTTCTATTGCACAATGTAACATAATATCACGCCTATAATCCCCGAAGAGGTATGCACAAGTGTGCGCCAACATTTGACCAATTTGTGTTCGACTCATGTAAAAGGGGAAAAGCTTATGGCCAATAAACGGGCACATACTTAAGCACTGGCGCTACTGAGAATTTCCTAATGGTAAAACCAATAAGTGCTTTACTCGACCCAGGCATCATACTCAGAACTTCATTTTCAGCAGTCGCCCTTCCATCACTAGACTAACATCTCAATATATGTATAGGTACAAGGTGTAATTCATGTGTAATTAATGTACCTAAATCATCATATTTACTTTATACTTGAATACATTTTATTTATTTAATTTAAATAACGGACAACCTCTTAAACGGTCATTGTTCTCATCATTATAAACCACTTTTACTATGGGACGAAACCTGAAATCAGTTCATCCCTGCATTTCGAGGAGTTATGCGAACATAAATGCAGGGAACAGCTGTTTTTTTTTGGCAATCTCAGCTTTGGTCCCATAATAAAAGTTGTTCATAATAATGAGTACAATGACCTCTTGATGGTTGTAAGTTATTTAAATTAGGCATGTATTTAACGCGGCGACAAATTAATCTGAATTTTGGATTAAAAAATAATTAAAGCTGGCAGCAATAATAGTAGGCTTTTTTTTTTGTGGATGGGAAATCATCAAATAACTTCTCCCGCTCTGGGTGGAGCAGAAGGGCGTGTCAGACTTTTACTGACTAAAACCCACCCGTGTTCCTTCAGTTGCCTGTGCCAGGGCCACGGTATCTTTTTCAAACAACCCGCGACCCCAGCGGCATCGGCCCTATTGGACCCCATCTTTTGCTGAAATCTCTTTGAGGCGCGCGTGGAACACAACGCGCCGTCGACCCGGGCCTGGTCCTCACCGGACGGCGAGCTACCCACTACTCACCGTCCGCAAGCCCGCGCCTACGGTGGCCGGGAATCGGCTATCGATTCCCGCCGCCCAGGGCGTCTCCTGCGGCGACTGAGGGCGTGAGGCTGCCTCTCCCAATAATAGTAGGCTGGCAGCTACAACCTGCGGATAAAACGTAGAAAATGGGCGTTCTTAAATTATACAATGAGGTTGTATATAAAATTAACTGAGATGAGAAATATATATGAACACGATCATCAAACCTAACCTCGGTGTTCCCTTCGCTCGCTTGCAAGAGTCGACGGACATACGAGTCTTTTCGCTACTAAGTTATTATTTTAACTGCCAAGTTATTTTTTAGTACCTAGTAAATAGTTAGTCGCTCTTTGTTAGTCGCCTGGAAAATAATTAGCCTTTAAATTACTCATTTAAATTACATTACTTTAAATTACCTATAATAACTTTTATAACGTGAACATTTTCCCCACTTTATGTATCTCTATAACTTGTACCCAATAACTTTTAAAGCTTCATTCCTCACTCTGGATGCAAGAATGACAGCAAATTACGATTCTCCTACATAATATGTACACCATTAAAAATTCCATTTTCCTTCCACCCTTACCGTAAGGGCATGATAAGTGGCCGATGCTATAGATTTTAAGGCCCACATACCCATTGTGAACCTTTTATCTTTATTTGCATTTACCCTTATAGGGTCGCATGTGTGTCTCAATTCAAATTTGACAGCTGAGCTTTTGTCCGTCATCGTGGGGCTGTTTCTTGCATGGTAAAGATTTATAGCATTCGTCTGGTTTTTCATCTAATTTTTACAATTGTAAACCTCTGTAATTCACGATACAAGTTCCAAATGAAAATGTTATGGGACGAAGTCGTCCCCTCTGTGAGAGGGAGCGGGCCATGACACACCACGCGGGCCCAAAGCATTTTGGCGTTTTCAGAGTACGTTACTAGTAAAGTGCAGGATTCTTCAAGATATTTTTACCTGACCACACGTATCAGATCAGAGTTTGAAAATCTATGCCTGTTTCAAAAAGAGTATGCAAGATCGGTAACGGGCTTGACTGCCCAGAATACGACTGCCTTTAGTGTTGCCAATCCAAGGAGAAGCTCATGGCTAAGTAATAAAAGCCGCATGGTTCGATCCACCAGGTAAGTCTACGCTTGCCGGGGTTGGTCCGTGAAGAGTAACCATTTTTTATATACCGAGATTTCTTGTTCCCGGCTGACATACGTGGATCTTTGACAGTCCGCGTCATCAGAAACCCGAAAGTCTGACAACCTGTCTTACCATGAGGTAACGTATTACCCAGTTACTGGGTTGTGGAGGTCAGATAGGCAGTCGCTCCATGTAAAATACTGGTATTTAGCTGCTTTCAATTATATTGGAAGCCGTTCCCAACATATTTGGGAAAAGGCTAGACAGATTGATTGATTACTCTCGTCAATCAAGTCTTTTTACATCACTCTATTACAAGTTGCTACCATATTTGTCCTAAACTGAACAAATTGCTTATACCTATAGAATGAGCTGTACCACCGATCATATAACTACCTATAGATGAAAACCCTCCTAAATATCCATGGCAACTGATTTAGTTTCTCTTCCTTATAACGCCTTCGACCCTCCCTTATACACCATGATTTATAACTGTATGTGCCCTATTTATCCCAATTTACAGTAAGTTGAGAATGGGGTTTTGGTAACAAAATGTATACAATATAGCTAGTTTTATTTTGTTATTTTTGATTGAGTGTGTTTGTATAGTCTGTTCAATCCACTTTGAATAAATATGTAAACAAATCTGTTTTGATAAAATTTTAACACCATAACTGATAAAAGGAAATTTTATTGCATTCATCTGTGTTACCAAGAATACTGTAGGCGCTCGATAATCCGTCGCTCGCCAATCCGGCACACCCAGTAATCCGGTAGTTAGCGCCTCAAGTGACCCGCTCTATAATCCGGCAGTCTTCACAACCGAACGCCGGATTACAGAGTGGTATTGTTATTAATTGATTGATTAAGTAAACAATGTCGCAATTTTTTTTTTTCTATATACACAAATCTTTTATTTCCCATAGAAATCCAATAATTCGGCAGTTACAACAATCCGGCCATAGGAGAAAAAAATCGGGCGCCGGATTACCGAGTGCCTACTGTAGTTTTAAATAGGTATAGGTATGTATATATTTATAATTCAATAAATATTTATTTCCTAAATTTTCGCTATTGCACCTACCACTGTTTGTCTCTGCATCACCCAAAGGTTGATTTGTAGAAAATGCCTACGGCATTAAGTCCGATCTCTGTAAATTTGTGTGCTAAAATGATTAAATAAGTATTTTAAAATTTATGTTTAATTATATGTTTTATTAGCTTAGTGAATTGTTTTTTTTAGATTTTATGTATTTTTATTTTCTCTCTTATTCTTACACACGGTGTCTACATCTCTTTTTATCCTCTGTCCTATCGCAGGTATGCTGGAAGAGATTTCTTTAGAAATAAGCATCACCTTTGTACGTAATTTTCTGATCCTTTATTCTTGTCTGTTTATTTGTGTGTACATAAATGGTTAAATAAATAAATAAAACATGAAAAAATCGTGGTTTTTTAAAGTGAGGTTAAAAATAATAGACAAGATGTGGTTACAATTCAAACCTACGCCTTTAAGGAGTACCGACGTAATTCTATGAAATATCATTCAAAATGGAATCATGTATAATTAAGCTACATTGTTACCGAACTCAACAAGCTAATATTAGCTCCTGTTATCTTTTGACTAACAAAGTAAAGTCACTTTAACCGTACTTACGTTTTACAACCTCGTAAAAATTACCGTTAAATGAAACGACACTTTTTATTTATGACTTCATAATCGCGGAACAAAATGACCTCGTTAATAATTATCAGGATTTTTTACTATTGGCAATTTGTTTAATTGTAGATGAGTTTGTCAGTTTTAAGATGGGAGAGGGAGTTGTATAACCTTGTTCGCACTGTATAGATTAAGTTAAACATACCCTAGGCACAGTTTTGTAATTTAGTTCTCGATGCCTCGATAGATGGCGTTGTACTACTATTAAATCGCGGTGTTAAGATTCTCCGTCGACTATATATAAGGACCCTATGGACTTAGAATAACTCTTTTTGTATTGCGAAATATACCGTTGGAACAGGGTTGCTGCGTTTTATTCATATGCTCCCTGGTTCCATCCGAAGCCCTGTGCTGACCCTGGCTGGACATCATCAGGTCGTACATGGTCCTTCAAAGCCGGATGCACCAGTATCTGGAGGCACCTTAGCGGTGGTGCATTTTTGCGTACTGAGTCGGGGGGGGGGGGGGGGGGGGGGTCTTCCCAGCAAGCAGACCAGCTCGTGAGGAGCTGCTGCAGCATCAATCAGGAGCCAGGGTTTGGTGGTGAATCCTGCCTTGGACTTCGAGACAGGCGCTGGCGCTGTCAGGATATTGGACCCGGAAGCCACCTGAAGAATCTGGGGTGACCAGGTGGAGTGACGTCACGAGGTTGGTGCAATCGTGAGTGAGTGAACCAAGTGAACGAAACGTGAGTGTTTGAACAATTTAAATTAGTGATTGTCAAAGTGACATTTACTGTCACTGTCAAATAGTGATAACTGTTATTTTCAAAAGTGACGTTGACACGGGCTGTCATTGTCATTTACAAAAGTGACGTTGACAGTGACACAGACTGTCATACGAAGTGACATCGACAGTGACACGGTTTGTCACTGTCATTCGGAGGGACGTTGACAGTGTTCATCAGTGTTACAATTCTGCAAACTTTATGAAAACGTTCCAGAGACTTTACCCTTTAAGATATTTAACAAAAATATTGTGTTTAATTTTACGTTGTTTATTAGGTTTAGAATTGAGTCCTTTGCGTTACTTTACAGAAAGTTTAGTTAAAAGCTGAATTTAGATATTTAATTTTATCCTTGTTTATATATTTGTTTTATTTTCTCTTATCTAGCTGTTTGTTATTTTTACGATGGAGTCCAAACTGTTACTTCAGAGTGACAATTTCAATAATATTGTTAAAGCCAGACGTAACTTTAAAAAGTCTCCTAAGGAAAGGATTACGGATGTTTACGTTCAAGTGAGATTAGAAGCTTTAGAAAAACTATGGGATGTATTTACTAATACCCACAAAACGTTAATCGAAAAATTTGGTTCTTAGTTAAGTGATCACGAATATTTAAAAAACGATATGTATGATGAAGCTGAAGAATGTTATTTAGAATATAAAACTGAATTAAAATCTGTTTTGCTGTTATTTGGAAAAAATTCAAAAGATGAAAACGTAGGCGCTGGGACTCCACAAGACGTAATAAAATCTCAGACCGTTCAGTTACCAAAAATAGTTATCCCTAAATTCTCTGGAAAGTATGAAGAATGGATTTGCTTCCGAGATTTGTTTATTTCGTTAGTAGATAATAATTCAAATTTGAGTAATGTTCAAAAACTTCATTACCTATTTGAAAAGTTACTTGACTGGTGAAGCCGAACAATTAATAAGGCAAATACCGATTGCAGACGACAACTACGAAAGATGTTGGTCGTTATTAAAAAGTAGGTATAATAATAAACGGTATCTATCTCACAACATAATAAGGCGACTTCTTAGTCAGAAAAACATTACTGCAGAATCAGCATATCACTTAAAGGAATTAGTGGACACTACCAGTGACTGCTTAAGTGGGTTGGTAAACCTCGGAATAGATGTAGCAAATTGGGATATAATGATTATTCACATTTTAACTTTAAAATTGGATTTGGAATCGAGAAAGCAATGGGAGTTTGAATTCAGTAGGAACAACAGTTCCGATGACTTGCCAACTTACCAGCAATTCAAAGATTTCTTAACAAATAGATACAGGGCCCTAGAGTTTATTGATAATAAACCTTCAGCAAACAGAAGTAACAACAATAATAGTTCTAAACTAAAATCATTACATGTATCCGAAGTTGTCTGTTCATTTTGTTCTGAAGATACAAGGTTAAGTGGATGTAAGAAATTTTCTCGTGAATTAGTGGACAAACGTCGCGATTTCGTCACTACAAAAAATTTATGCTTTAACTGCTTGGGCAATAACCATACAGCGAAGGTTTGTCGTATTAGTACCAAATGTAAATTATGCCATCGTCGTCACCACACACTATTACACCCAAAGAACTCGGATACGCCTGAGACCACTGATGTCAATTCAAAACGGGAATCAGGCAAGAGCGTTTCGCAGCAGGAGCCGAAGTCTCCTAAGGCAGGGGGTTCTGCTGAAAAAACAGAGAACCAAACGTCGGTAGTCAGCTGTTTTTCGACAGGTAAAATTTGTAAGCAGGTTTTGCTAGCGACGGCGCTAGTCAAGGCCGAGTCGAAATTCGGTAATCTTCATGTTTTAAGAGCGTTACTGGACCAAGGTTCACAGACAAACTTTGTCACAGAAAGCACGGTTCAGGACCTGAAATTAAAAAAGATTTCGTTGAGAAGTAAGATTTCTGGTCTAGGGGGAGATCATGAATTACTTTCCAAATCAATAGTGTACATGAAAATTCGATCTAGAGTCAATCCACATTGCACATTCACCTTTAAGGCTCATGTTCTGTCCTCAATCACTACTCTCCTTCCAACGAGGAAAGTAGATGTATTGGAATGGTCAGAACTAGGAGGGATTGATCTTGTTGATCCGAAGTATCATCAACCTAATAAAATTGACCTTTTATTAGGAGCTGAGATGTATAGTCAGATTATAAATGAAGGGTTGATACACAGTCCTACAGGTTCACTTATTGCTCAGTCTACAGCTTTAGGTTGGATTATATCTGGAGTTGTAGATTCATCGGTTACTCAAACTGAAGGTGTACTGTCATTACATTGTCAAGTGCAAAGGGAAGAGGACTTGCTAAAACGATTTTGGGAACTGGAAACAGATCAAGAACTATCTAGTCAACAGAAAATGTCAAATGAAGAAATAAAATGCGAAGAGCTGTTTAAAGCTACAACGGTCAGAGATGTGAAGGGCCGTTACATTGTGAACTTACCATTCCGAAGCGAAGATCCAGGCTGCAAATATGGCGATTCAAAATCTATAGCCATAAAGCGATTTCATGCCCTGGAAGCTAAACTTAATAAAAATGTGGAGCTTAAAGCAAAATACGCCGAGGTAATACAAGAATATTTAGTACTAGGTCACATGAAGCCACTAGTCGAAGCGGATATAGAAAATAAACATGCGGTATACTTACCTCATCATGCGGTTGTGAGAAACGACAAGGACACAACAAAGGTCAGAGTCGTCTTTGACGCTTCCTGCAAGGGAAGTAATGGGATATCTCTTAACGATGGTTTAATGATCGGTCCTGGGCTGCAATCCGATTTGCGACATTTACTAATTCGGTGGAGAACTCACCGTATTTGTCTAACATCGGATATAATTAAAATGTATCGAATGGTGCGCGTGGCCGATGGACACACAGACTTTCAACGCATTGTGTGGAGAGACCACAAGAACTCGGCCATTAAGGATTATAAGTTACTTACCGTAACCTTTGGGACGTCTTCTGCGCCGTTCTTAGCGGTTCGAGCGATGCAGCAAGTGGCGTATGATGAAGAAGCGAATTACCCACTGGCGGCGGAAAGAGTCCTCAACGACTATTATATGGATGATCTTCTGACCGGTTGTGATACTATTGAAGAAGGCATACAAATTTACAGTCAAATGGAGGAGTTACTGGCTAAAGCAGGATTCATTTTACAGAAGTGGTCGAGCAATAGCGATGAGTTACTGGAGAAAATAATCGGTAAAAAGTGTAAAGGACAAGAAAGGGCAGGTAACGAGATTGACATTAAGCAGGATGCGATAATAAAAACACTGGGACTTACCTGGAACAGAAGTCGGGACAGCTTCCAGTACTCCATCAAGTTGTCTCCGCTGCAGGAACCTGTAACAAAAAGAAAGGTATTATCGGAAATCGCAAGATTATTTGACCCTTTAGGATGGGTAGCTCCCGTGATTGCACTAGCCAAAATGCAAATTCAAAAATTATGGATTTCTGGGATCAAATGGGATGAGGAAATCCCATATGAAATAAAAAAGGAATGGTATACTTACCGCAGTAGTTTAGATGAGTTGAAAAATATTGCGGTACCCAGGTGGGTAGGTACCAACTCTAGCAATACTAGAGTGGAATTGCACGGCTTTTGCGATGCCTCGAAATCGGCATATGCTGCGGTCATTTATCTCCGTGTGATTGATTCGATGGGCAATATTCAGATTTCGTTGGTTACTGCCAAAACCAAAGTCGCACCAATAAAACAAGTGTCGATACCGCGACTAGAGTTGTGCGGGGCAGTATTACTTAAAAGACTTTTGTTAGAAGTAGCAAAGGTATTACATATAGAAAAGCAGAATGTACGAGCCTGGACTGATTCCAGCATTGTGCTGGCTTGGCTTAATGGGTTGCCGAATAAATGGAAGGTATTTGTCGCAAATCGGGTGTCAGAGATACTTACCTCGTTGGATCCATGGCAATGGTCGCACGTTTCTACAAAACAAAACCCTGCCGACTGCGCATCCAGGGGCATGCTCCCTGCAGAGCTAAGCAAGCATTCATTATGGTTTCAAGGACCTGATTTCTTGCGGGAAATAAATATTAGTTATGATAAATCTCAAGATTTGAACACTGATTTGGAGTCAGTCGGAGTGCATCACGTTGTAGAAGATCCGGATATCTGGGATCGATATTCAACGTTGACGCGGCTTACCAGGGTTATAGCATATTGTACGCGTATGTTGAAAGCAAGGAAAGTCAGATCTGAAAAAATGTGGAAAGGCTATTTACGAACTGAAGAAATAAATGAAGCTTTTGAGACGTGCGTGAGATTATGTCAGAGAAAACATTTTGAAGAGGAAATAAAGGCATTAGAAAAGAAAGAACAAATTAAATCAAAAAGCGTTTTAAAAACATTAAATCCATTTTTAGATGAAAAAAATATTTTAAGGGTAGGCGGCAGATTAGAAGCATCAGAGTTAAATATTTCAAGAAAACATCCCATTATTTTACCAAAAAAATCACATTTTACTAATTTAATTATTGCTTTCTGTCATAGACAAACTCTTCATGGCGGTACACAATTAACCTTAAATTATATTTATAATAAATTTTGGATCTTGGGAGCAAAACAGCTTGTATCCAGCCATATACGGAAATTAATGTGTTTTATGCGTTAAAAACAATGGGCTTACCTGTAATCCGCTGATGGGTCAGCTACCTTCAGCTCGTGCCAAACCCTCTCGCGCATTTCTTCGTAGCGGTGTAGACTTTGCTGGACCTATTCAATTACGTACAGCAAAGGGTCGTGGACATAAAGCTTATAAAGGATATATATGTTTGTTTGTCTGCATGTCAACGCGTGCAGTTCATATTGAACCATTGTCAAGAGGTGTGGAGCGACAATGGCACAAATTTTGTAGGCGCTGCAAAAGAACTGGGTATTCTCTTTACCAGGGAAAAGAATAGTATTTTGTCGGAGATAGCGGAAATTTTAGAGACTAATGGAACGTCCTGGCATTTTATTCCGCCTCACGCACCCAATTTCGGGGGACTGTGGGAGGCTGGAATAAAATCGGTGAAATATCACTTAAAACGCGTCGTTGGCACTTCCACCCTGACTTACGAAGAACTAGCAACTGTGTTAGCTCAAGTGGAAGCGTGTCTAAACTCCCGGCCGCTGTCCAGACTGGGACACGATTCCGAAAATACGGAAATTTTGACTCCTGGCCACTTCCTGGTTGGTGAGCCTCTTGTTACGCCACCAGATTATAACTTTGAAAATTCAAACTTAAGCTCATTAAAGAGATGGCAGTATACCCAACGTATGTTGCAAACATTCTGGCGAAAGTGGTCTCAGGAATATTTGAGGCAATTCTTTTATAGACATAGATGGACCTCGGAAACTCCCTCTCCGAAAAGAGGAAACGTGGTTTTAATCAAGGAAGACGGTCTTCCTCCTTGTCGTTGGCTTTGGGGTTTAGTAGAGGAAGAGCACCCAGGTAATGACGGAATCGTACGTGTGGTCACTATTAAAACGAAAAACTCGATTATTAAAAGACCTGTATCTAAATTATGTTTGCTCCCTGTTACTGAATAGCCTATTTATTTTGTGTAATAAACGGATTTTTACTTGGGAAGGAAGAATTCTTACATAAGTATGCACGGTGGTTAAAATCAAATTGTTTTTTTTTTTCTTGTTGTTATCGTTTTAGTTTACATATATACAATTGTTAAAGTTACATCAGTAGTACCTAATATTTAATGTTTGTTGTTGCATGAACTTGTTATGATATTAAGGTCAATTTATGCTTGCCCTTAATGGGGGGAGAATGTATAACCTTGTTCGCACTGTATAGATTAAGTTAAACATACCCTAGGCACAGTTTTGTAATTTAGTTCTCGATGCCTCGATAGATGGCGTTGTACTACTATTAAATCGCGGTGTTAAGATTCTCCGTCGACTATATATAAGGACCCTATGGACTTAGAATAACTCTTTTTGTCTTGCGAAATATACCGTTGGAACAGGGTTGCTGCGTTTTATTCATATGCTCCCTGGTTCCGTCCGAAGCCCTGTGCTGACCCTGGCTGGACATCATCAGGTCGTACAGGAGTATAGTGATGTCTCGCTCCGTCGCATAGAAATATCAATAGAAACATTAATATTCGGTTCTTAAGGCTATAATTATTTATATTAAAGTTATATTGTTGTGCGATATAGGGAACAAAACTTTAAATAATAGACTAAAAATAAAAGACTAGGGTTTAAGAGGATTGTGAAGCTGTAAATTTTCATACAAAAAGAGACAACGTTTTTCTCCCCGTAAACATTGTCTAATTTTTATAATTTTTGGAAATGTTGTAGGTATAATGAAAAACTAAGTCCGTACGTTTTTATTATACAGAAATATTGCATACAATATAAGTTATTAGCATCTAAATATCTATATTTTGGACATAAAAACATCCTCGAGCATTTTTATTTTTTTTTTAATTAAATTAAATTCAAAAACAAAAAACGAAAAACGTACAGACCCAGATTAATGTGTACTGAATGTAATGAGACCAAAATTGTCTCATTTCGTAAAGGTTTAGGGGGATGAAAACGTTATCGCCCGAAACAATATTTATGTAAGTAATTGTATGAAATGTAGGTAATTGCCTCCAAAAATCGCGCCGCGTATCGGCACTTCACAATCCTCTTAAAGTGCGTTAAATATACTACGACACATAGGTATGTAATAGCCCTAGTTAAAGTATAACAATATGGAGCACAACCAAGTGCCAACCAAGTGTGGCGTCGCGTGCGTTCTCCAGCGGGCGGCGAGTATGGCGTGATATAGCGGTCACGCCATTGGTTGCGTAAATTATCACGTCATGGTGAAGGGCCGCTATTGGCGGCGGCTGCAGGATACAACTGTTAGTGTTGTCAGCTACGGCTGGTACGTCCGGATACAAATACGGCGTCAAAAATTGTAATCTGCTTTCAAATGTTATGCATGCTGCTGTGTTGTGATTTATTGACCAAATTGATATGATTAATGATATTTTTGTAAAATGGTTAAAAAAATATTTTTTACACGTCAATAAGTACACGTCAGTGTTTCCTATCCGACGGCTCTAATAGCCGAACTCAATAACCTATCTATCACCAGTTTTGGCATACTATTTTTTTTTCTTGGAGAAATGCTCATGCATACTACCACGGGGAGATAGTGCAGTTATGTGGGACTCCAATCCACTAAAACTCCACGGTGTCCTCTTCTGCCGCTTGTGGCGGGAACACGGACACGCGTTAGCATTCACCGCGAACCCGCCGCGGCTCTCCGTCACCGGACCCTCCTCTGGGGAGCACCCCCCATCACCGGCGCACCAGAACACATTGCACACCGTGAGACCAAACCAGCACATGGGCGCTAGGCGACCCCGTGTCTAGACACCCTTGGTCCCCCTGCGACCGGTCAGGTCAGTGGCCCGGCCGCCTACCACTTTTCGGCCGCAGAGGATAGGGAGAGCGGCCAACGAAATACCGACACTCCTCTTCCTCTACGGCCCCACCACATTCGCCATCAGACGGTAGCGTCCCCGTCAAGGCCGCGGAAGGTAGGGAGAGCGGCGCACCGTAATACCGGCACTCCTCACCCGCCGCGGCTCCCAACCCTCAGCCGTGATGCCTCCCATACGACATCACGGCCTGCCTCAGTTGCGATGTCGCCCAAGCAGCACCTCAACCTACCTGTTGGCCGCTACGTGGTGGTGGCCTCCTGGGAAAAGCCCTGACAAGCCCCTCCTCGGGTTCCTCTTCGCTTCACCGTGGGTGACCAAGCTACGGCTACATCTATCTATGGTTTTAACGTCTCAATAATCTAAAGCAGATAAAACAAAAGAACACGAACGAACGAAATGAACGTAAGGACAGATAGAATTATATTGTTTATCAACAATAGCGATCTGTCTTTTACTGAAAATATGTTATTGGGGGCCGAACCCAATAACATATTGGGTTCGGCCGTAAGAAGATAGACCAAAACTAACTCATAGGTCTCTTTTAAATTCCAGACATAATCTTAGTCTATCATAATGAGGACTGTGCAGAATAATAAAAAATAGAATAGTTGACATAATTCTTCCCATAATTGAACGTTTGCAGAGAATGATTGAACCAGACTTTGCAGCCAAATTGGTGATTACTATCTGAGTTGTGGTATAAGTAATAACAGCCGCACGGGTCGATCTAACAGGTTAGACTATGCTTGCCGGGGTTGGTCCGTAGATGGGTGAACATACCGGGACTCCTCCGTGCCTCGGAAAGTACGTTAAGTAGTTGGTCCCTGCTGTCATTCGTGCATATTTGACAGTCGTTACGGGCCGTCAGAAACCCGAAAGTCTTACCAAGACAACCAGTCTTACCAAGGGGTATCGCATTACCCAGTCTGGGCTGTGGAGGTCAGATAGGCAGTCGTTCCATGTAAAATACTGGTATTCAGCTGCATCCGGTTAGATTGGAAGCCGACACCAACATAGTTGGAAAAAGGCAGGCAGATTGATTTTTATTTGGGTTGTGGAGGTCAGTTAGGCAGTCGCTCCATGTAAAATACTGAACAGGCCAGATGGCGTGGTTAGTTAAGATACCACCTATCATGCTGCATGTCGTGGGTTTGATTCCCATCCAGGACAAATATTTGTGTGCATGAACATGAACATAAGTATGTATTTACAAAAAAAAGTAGTAAATGTTAAATCAGTTATCTGGTTACCATAGTACAAGCTCTGCTTAGTTTGGGATCAGATGACCGTGTGTGAAAATGTCCCAGGATATTATTATTATTATTATTTACATTTCTCGGGACCCTGGGGTCCCGGACCTTTGGAAGGCGTACGAGGAGCCGAAGCCAACTCGCAGAGGCCCCTTAAATAATTTTAAATGATAAGGAGGCACCAACCGCTGATTATCCCTGTATTCACTATGCAAGTGCACCCAAGGACAACCCCCGGTTGGTGCAGGATTATTGTTGTGCGTGGAAACGAAACATATTGGGCTATGGGTTTGGGTGGCTAATGTGGATTGGGTTACTTGAACTATGGAAGAACTATGTTCCCTGCCTGACCAATGTTATATATTATACACGGATAAAATGGCAGGGGGTGACTTGCACACTCAGTGATGGGCCCCCGGAAACGGCCGCTAGCACATAGTGACGTAGCGACAAGGGGGCAACACTTCCTGAGATGCTTGAGGAGTGGAGAGGTATCCCACGGCTATCAGGACCATCCCGGAAGTACGGTCAAGATCCCTACCAGCACCTTACTGGAATACTTCCTTCGTCCGGGCACGTTGGCTCTTTCGAATTTCCACTCAAGCCGGCCAATAAAGGCAAGAAAGAGGTGGGAGCTCTGTTCCTCGTCAGTGTTCACTCCAGCCGGCCAGTTAAGGCAAGCCAGAGATGAGGACAAGATTTCTCCCGGGAGATAGGGTCCGTGGGGTCGCTACTGCCCAACAGCTCGCCACATGCTGCCCTGCGGGTTTCTGTATCTCTCTTGGTCTGGCTCCTCATCCTAGACCCGTTCTGGCAAAGTAAATTCTACCGGCACAGACCTAAAGTTCGGAGCGCGCAAGCCCCACCACGACGTCAACGTAGAGATACAGCGGTGGGGTTATTATTATTATTATTATTATTCAGCTGCATCCGGTAGGACTGCAGGCCGACCCCGATAAACTTGGAATAAGGCTAGGCAGATTGATTGAGCCTTAATAGTACGTGTAGTGACAGGCTAGCCTATTTCTTTACCCAATATCTTTCGGCATTTTTTTTGACGGTTCGTAACAAAAAGTTGATCCCGTTCCTAACAACATGTCGAAGTTGGAACATCATAAATCAAATGAAATCAAATCTTGAGATACGTAGGTTTTATAAGTTTTCGCCTTGTCATGTATTACTTCAGCTCCTATAGCAGCAGCTTGATATGTCAATATCAAGCTGCTGCTTCAAATCCAAAGTGATGATTTCTAGAGAAATGGTTGTTTAAATGGCGAATTAAGCAAATTAGTAGGAATAATGTTCCAATAATTACATGTAATCCATGGAATCCAGTTGCTATAAAAAATGTGGAACCGTAAATACTATCTGCAATAGTAAAAGGAGCTTCTAAGTATTCATAAGCTTGAAGAATTGTAAAATAAATTCCTAAAATAATTGTAATAAAAAGACCTTGAGTTATTTGAGAGTTATTATTTTCTATAATAGCATGATGAGCTCATGTCACAGAGACTCCTGATCTAATTAAAATAATTGTATTTAATAAAGGAATTTGAAAAGGATTGAATGGGATAATATTAGTTGGAGGTCAAATAGCTCCAATTTCAATATTAGGAGCAAGTCTTCTGTGAAAAAATGCTCAAAAAAAAGAAACGAAAAAAAAAATTTCAGAGACAATAAATAAAATTATTCCTCATTGAAGACCTTTAGTAACTAAAATTGTATGTTTACCTTGTAAAGTTCCTTCATAACAAATATCTCGTCATCATTGATATATTGTTAAAATAACAATAAAATAACCTAAAATAGATAAATTTATATTAAAATTGTGGAATCATTTTACTATGCCTGAAACAAGAATTATAACCCCAATAGCTCCTGTTAAGGGTCATGGGCTGTAATCTACTAAATGAAATGGGTGACTATGGTTTGTTTTCATTAATTTACTTCTCTAGAATATAATGTTCTTAAAATTGCAATTACATAAGATTGAATAATAGCTACAGCAGATTCTAAGATTAATAGTAAAATTTGAATAATAATTAAAAAAAAAATAAAATAGGAACTTATTCTAGGGCCAGTTCCTCTTAAAAGAGTTATTAATAAATGTCCTGCGATTATATTTGCAGTTAAACGAACAGCTAAAGTTCCTGGTCGAATAATATTACTAATTGTTTCAATTAAGACTATAAATGGCATTAAAATGGATGGTGTTCCTTGAGGAATTATATGAATAAATATATGTTGAGAATTATTAATTCATCCATAAATTATAAATCTTAATCATAAAGGTAAAGAGATTGATAAAGATAATGTTAAATGACTTGTTCTAGTAAAAATGTAAGGAAATAATCCTAAAAAATTATTAAATAAAATAAATGAGAATATAGAAATAAAAATAAATGTGGAACCTTGAAAATAATTATTTTTTAATAAAGTTTTAAATTCATTATGAAGTTTTAAAAGAATAAAATTTCAAAAAAAATAATGACGATTTGGAATTAGTCAAAATGAGTATGGAATAAATATAATTCCTAAAATTGTTCTAATTCAATTAAAAGGAATATTAAATAAATTAGTTGAGGGGTCAAAAATTGAAAATAAGTTACTTATCATTTTCAATTAAGATTTTTTAATTTTAAAGTTAAATTATTAATATTTTTATTAGAAATTTTTTTATTGAAAATATAATAATTTATAATATTAAAAATTAAATAAATTAATAAAAAAAAAAAGAAAGAAATTAATCAATTAATTGGTATTATTTGTGGAATAAAAGAATATTACATTAAATAGTAATAATTTAAATTTGACATATTTATGTTATAAATTTAACTAATTCTTTTATAATATATCATTAGAAGTAAATGCTAATTTACTATAAAATGGTTTAAGAGACCAGTACTTGCTTTCAGTCATCTAATGAAGAATAATTTTTAATTCAATTAATAAAATTTTTAATTGAAATTCTTTCAATTACAATAGGCATAAATCTGTGGTTAGCTCCACAAATTTCAGAACATTGTCCATAAAAAATACCAGGGCGATTAATAAAAAAATTAGTTTGATTAAGTCGTCCAGGATTAGCATCTACCTTTACTCCTAAAGATGGAATAGTTCAGGAATGAATTACATCTGTAGCAGTTACTAAAATTCGAATTTGATTATTTATAGGTAAAATAATTCGATTATCAACATCTAATAATCGAAAATTATTTGGGGATATTTCATTAGAAGGAATTATATAAGAATCAAATTCAATATTATTAAAATCTGAATATTCATAACTTCAATATCATTGATGGCCAATAGATTTTAAAGTAATTAAAGGATTATTTAATTCATCTAGTAAATATAGTAATCGTAAAGAGGGTAAGGCAATAAAGATTAGTGTAATTGCTGGTAAAATAGTTCAAATTAGTTCAATTATTTGTCCTTCTAGTAAAAATCGATTAATATATTTATTAAAAAAAAGTCTTGATATTAAATAACCAACTAAAATTGTAATTATAGTAAGAATAACTAAAGTATGATCATGAAAAAAAATAATTTGTTCTATTAAAGGAGAAGCCCCATCTTGTAAATTTAAATTTGATCATGTTGCAATTTCTAAAAAAAGGATATACCTTTATAAATGGGGTTTAAATCCATTACATATAGTCTGCCATATTAGAAATTTCTTAAAATAGGTAATTCATTATATGAATGTTCAGCAGGAGGTAAATTTTGATATCATTCAATTGAAGATGATAAATTTAAAGTAAATAAGGCAATTCGTTGATTAATTAATGAGTCTCAGATAATAATTAACATAAGTATAATAGCTAATAATGAAATATATGATCCTAAAGATGAAATAATATTTCAAGAAATATAACAATCAGGATAATCAGAGTATCGTCGAGGCATTCCAGCTAAACCTAAAAAATGTTGAGGGAAAAAAGTTAAATTTACTCCGATAAATATAATAAAAAATTGAATTTTTAATAAATAAGGATTTAATAATAAATAAGCTTGTAAACTTTATTATCTTCAGAATGCATTATAATACAGAATTTGTAGGTTATATCGGGTCGATCGATCAGGTTAAGCTACGCTTGCTATGGTAGGTCCGTGGATGGGTGACCATCTTTACATACCAAGACCCCTCCGTGCCTCGGAAAGCACCTTAAGACATTGGTCCCGTTACGGGTCGTCAGAAGCCCGAAAGTCAGACAACCAGTCTTACCATTGGGTATTCTATTACCCAGTGACTGGGTTGTGAAGATCAGTCGCTCCATGTAAAATATTGGTATTGAGCTCCGGTTAGACTGGAAGCTGACCCCAATATATATAGTTGGGAAAAGGCTAGGCAGTTGAGGCATATGACATGAAAATAGCCAATGAGAAACATATTCAGAATGACGTCTGTATTCACGGTTCAGCATACGTAAACCTTTTATATAACTGAATAACTAACATTTTTACTATCAATACAGTTCGCTTTTTGAGATAATTATACAAAGATAGAGATACTTTTGTAGTAATTCTTGAGTAATTCGTCATCGTCGAAGGTGAATGGTCGCCCAGATCGCTCGTGATCTTCAAGAGTTATATCTCCCAATTCAACGCGAGCAAACCAGCGGCGGCTTATCTTCCATCGCGATACAGCACCTTCACCGAACGCTTTGCTGATGTTAGCGGTAGCCACACTCACGTTGTGGCCCTGCCCTGACGCCACTCGTAACAGATGATCGTTCGAAGTTGATGTTCACTAATCATTTTCACAAACTAACCAAATCCTCACTAGCGCGCCTTTATATACCCTTGATGTGGTAGCTAAAATTCTAGTAATTTACAATTTCTTGTGCAATATTTTTCTGCTAACCTGATATATTGATTGCTTGACATTTGACAGGGCCAGGACGTTATTACCCATCCAAATTGGACACTATAGGCTAGCATAACGTTCCCAATGCGTTCTCGAACTTCTCAAGTTGCAAGTATTTTAATTTATGCTACTAAATATAGATGTCACCAAAACTCGGGTTGACTACTATATCGACCTGACTTCTCTAATGAGTAGAGTTAAAGCATTCGTTCATTCACTCTGAGCATACGGTGATTGCCCGATTTACTAGAGTGCATTTCATCAAATAGTTCCTATGCTGTAATGTTGGCTCAACTGTTGTAGGACGAACACGATACGCTACCGTTGATGGCCATGGACCTAATAGGTTCATATGTTAACGTTTAACAGTCGAGTTGCAGTCGAGCCAACATTACGGCATAGAAACTATTTGATGAAACGCACTCTAATCACGGTTGGAATATTCGTAGTGAACAGTGAATACTTGACCGGCTGCATAAACGATGTTTAAGAATTCATCGGCCGATTACTGAAACATTGGTCAAATGACAGTCCGTGAACTCCGCCCTAAAACACTTAAATATACATAGAAAACAAAACAAATTGTCGATTTGAGCAAAAACTTTCACAAAATTGAAATGGTACACTATTTTACTTTCGATACAAGAATCTGCAAAAAACTAAAACTAAGCAATTGAATCTCAAATAAAAACAGTTCCACTAAAGTATATTCAAAAACTTGCTTCCAATTAGTGTTACACACATATCCCTCACGCTTACTTTCCATGGGGGTAGGCAGAAACTACAGAATGCCAGAACCTTATACGATCCTTACAGTATGTAAGGATCTTTCGATTCGTTTACATTCATACATCTGTTGATATTTAGATACAAACATACATTGATATATTTTTTTTAGTTTGCTCTTGACTATAGTCTAGGTCAGAGGTAACACAGACTAAGTCTACGATGGAGTGAGCTTTCCTAGAAGAAGCCTCTTCACTCTATTTCAACTTAAACAAATTATATCAACTTACTCGCTATTTGTAAAAACCAATCCTCTTTTGTTTCCCCTTTTGACCAATAATACAGATAGAAATAGACGTGAGAAGTATAGACTTTGGGTGCAATCACTCCCCGCAACAACAGCATTCCTGAAAAAAAGTGTGATATGCATGGCCCCATTGATATACAATAAAATTCTTAATTCCTTTAAGGAAATGAATATAAATTCATTCAAGAGAGAATTAAAAAAATTGCTAATTAGTAAGGGATACTATAATGTTACGGAGTTTTTGAAGGAAAAATTTTGAATTTAGATATCTTAATATGTATTTTTATTGTGCTAATTATATTGTTTTTGACTAAGTATATTTTTGTATTGACTGTAATTATGTATTTGATTTGATTTAATTTTGACTGTAAAATTATTATTTTCTAATTTATAATTCCAATTAACTAATTAATTCCTTATGAACTATTTTGTACGCCGAATATGGCAAAACATGTTGAACCATCACTATTCAATTCATTTCCATCCATATGTGCATATCTATGTATCATGTTTTACATGTTTAGACAAATAAATGCATCTTTATCTTTATCTTAATGCAAGTGTAAATGAAGTAGATTTTAGAATGACCTAGTACTATTGAAAAAGTTATAAAAATGTTTGATGTTGTAACGCAAACTGAACTTTAAACATAAAGATTTTTTTCCCAAAAACATAAATATTTAATTACATGTTTGGAAACACAATTTCGAACGCAGTATACTGTATATAACGTAGTTTTTAACTTGTAGATTGTTTCTTTTGAAATTGGTTCGTGCGTAAAAAAGGTTTTGAGTGGGCTGTTTCGTTAAAAGCAAAATGTGAAATGTCATTTTACGCTATTTTGCCAATTTCAAAGCGACTTTCGATTGGTTTCAGTAATTTTGCGCCAACTCAGTAATTTTGTTACCCTATTCAATCTGCCTAGCCTTTTCCCAACTATGTTGGGGTCGGCTTCCAGTCTAACTGGATGCAGCTGAATACCAGTATTTTACATGGAGCGACTGCCTATATGACCACCACAACCCAGTTACTGAGTAATACGATACCCCTTGGTAAGACTGGTTGTCAGACTTTCGGGCTTCTGACGACCCGTAACGACTGTCAAAGATCCTCGAATCACAGCCGGGACCAACGGCTTAACGTGCTTTCCGAGGCACGGAGGAGTCTCGGTATGAAAAGACCCATCCACAGACCATCCCCGGCAAGCGTAGCTTAACCTGATGGATCGATCCGTGCGGCTCTCAATTTTGTTACCCTATTATAAGACCAAATATTACAAGACATTTTGTTTAAAGCTATCAATAATTTAACTTTGTATCAAAATGTTTATTTATTTATTTTTACTTCAATATAAAACGGCAATCTGCCAATTACATTAGCTAAAGATAAAATTACACAAAAAAATATTATTAAAAATTTGGTCCCATGTGAGCGAGAGAGATCTTAAGATGAGTATAGTCGGTGAAATGGTCATTCTTGAGAGCCTTATGCTTTTAAACGAACCTACAAAAAGTTCCAGATAAAATATATATGAAACTTTGATATGCATACTTCAGTCTGAGCATTTGAATATTTTAAGTAACATTAAATACCATACAAAAAATATATATATTAAGAGGATTGTGAAGTGCCGTTACGCGGCGCGATTTTTGGAGGCAATTACCTACATTTCATACAATTATCTACATAAATATTGTTTCAGCGATAACGTTTTCACTCCCCTAAACCTTTACGAAATGAGACAATTTGGGTCTCATTACATTCAGTACACTTCAATCTAGGTCTGTACGTTTTTCGTTTTTAGTAATTCAATTTAATTTAACTTAAAAAATAAAAATGCTCGAGGATGTTTTTATGACAAAAATATATATATTTAGATGCTAATAACTTATATCGTTTGTAATATTTCTTTATAATAAAAACGTACAGACCTAGTTTTTTATCATACCTACAACATTGCCAAAAATTATGAAAATTAAACTATGTTTACGGGGAGAAAAACGTTATCTCTTTTTGTATGAAAATTTACAGCTTCACAATCCTCTTAAGGGTTGTTTTCAACTTTAAATTCGCTACTGCTTCTAAACTACAAGTGATATTTTCACAGCTTAGCGACAATAATATTGGTAAAACACTTGTCTTACAACTATGCATTTAAAAAAAAAAAATTACAAAACGCAAGTTTACCAGCGGAAATTTAGAAATATTCACAAGTGGGTCCGTGCGACAACTGTATGGGATTACGGGACGAATATACTCACCTTAAAAGGGAACTTCCCGGTGCGTCTATATATCGTCAACGCGAGCATGATCGAAAAGCTGTTGTGTCATCGAACACAAGTGAGAACTACAAACAAGCACGTGAGAACGCGATAACATATGAAAGAAAAATAGTGTGCGGAAATCTCATTAAACTTGTCTAGAGACCTCGTGTTTTTCAATAAGCCTTATAGGTTCGAGAAATAATTTATTTTATTTTATTTGAGACGGGTTTGGTGTTGACTCAAGTCTAGGTCAAAAGTGATAGAGACAAAGTCAACGGTGGAGTGAGCTTACCCAGAAGAAGCCTGTTTGTCATTAAGAATGTCTATTACATGTGCAAAATGAAGACATTTTCTTTACTTTTACAATTTATGAATGCATTTTTTCTTCTTCGTCGTTCCCTCAATGCTGAGGACCGCGACCACATACGATGCGTCACCAAACTATGCGTCACCAAACTATGCTATAGATGCACTTTTTTTTGAATGGGAAATCATCTAATAACTTCTCCCGCTCTGGGCGGAGTGGGAGGGCGTTACCGCGGCCCTGGCCTGCGCCAGGGCCACGGTAACTCTTTCAAACAACCCGCAAGCCTGGCAGGCATCGGCCCTAGCGGACCCTAGGTCTTTGAGGCGCGCGTGGAAAACAACGCGACGTCAACCCGGGCCTGGTCCTTACCGGACGGCGGGCTACCCATTGCTTGCCATCCGCAAGACCGCGCCTACGGTAGCCGGGAATTGCCAAGGCTATAGATTCGCGACGCCCGGGGTGACTCCTGCGCCGACTAGGCGCGCCTCACGCATTCCGCCTCCTCCTTCGCGAGCATTACTGCTTCGCAGAAACAAGTGACAGCTTCCCATGCACCATGGCTGGACCAGGGCCGCCGATGCTATGAATGCTCTGCGAATACAGTATAATAATGCTTTCAGATCGTTGTTACGACTTCCTCGTTTCTCCAGCGCCTCGGAAATATATAATTCGCAAAAAAACCGCTTCGCTGCTGAGCAGAGAGCGGGATAGTTGCAACTATATCCTTAGAGCTGTGGCGAAGAGCTATACTCCAAATATTAGGACTTTTATGCGGAGCTTGCTCAGGTAGAAACACGTTTTCTTGCCTGGTCGTCCAGGCATATATTGCCAGGTCGTATAGAGTGTGCATTGTTTTATTTTACTACCCTTTTATATCAATACTACTAACATTAGAATATAGGTTGTTTTTGTAATATTAACACAATAGTGATCACTGTTTTCCGAAATAAATGAATTTATTATTACGCAGTCTTCTGCTGTGACACCGCTCTGTCAATGCTGCCTCCAACAGCCTTCTTGACCGCATCAAACTATCTTACCGGTGCTCTACCTTGAGCGTGTTTTCCTTCCATCCAGCTCAGTATAACAAGCCTTTCCAGACCAAGCTTAGCTGAACGCATAATATGCTCAAAAAAGCTGAAGGCATTATGAACGGCCACAAATTCACATAAAATTTGTGCAAAAAAAGAAGATACAAAATTTTTGAAGGATTTTTTCTCCAAATTTTTTTTTTTTTGCTTTCATTAAAACCTACTTATAGTGCACAAGATACCTATTAGTTTAAAACATTCAAAGAAATAAGTGTTACAATTGACTTCAAAAACCTAAAACGAATAAAATAACTTTCATAAAAAACTTAGCAGCTTCTGAAGTCGGTGCCAAGCTAAGGTACATTGACATTGAAGAATTGAAGACACCAATTACATAAGCTCAAGACGAACGAAAAGAAGAATTATCAAAATCCGCTTAGAAATGCATAAGATTAATTACCTAATGTATTATATACTTAAACCTTTCCGACAAGTATGTAGATGACGTTAGAGAAAGATTCATAAAAATTGGTTTATTAGTTTTGAGAAAATCGTCGACTTACAAACTTATCTACATACAAACAAACATACATACATACGGGTCGAATAGCAAACCTCCCTTGTTTGAAGTTGGTTAAAAATTATGACGGGTTGGCCGCTTTTAAAAAGTGTAAAGCTGTCCATCCACTGCGACGTAGGATGTGCACAGAGAGGTTTATTTATTTATTTTTATTGCTGACTGTACGGGCTCTTGACCTCGATCACGTCTTATGGAAAGCGACGGATAAGATCTATGATGGAACGAGTGTGTCAAGAAGAGCCTGTTCACTCTTGCTTTGAAGGCAGACGCGTTATATGTGGGAGAGAGTTCCATTCTTTGGCTGTGCGCATTATAAATGTGGAGGAAAACCGCTGAGTATGACTGTGGGCCTAGATAAAGCAACATTCGATTAGCGATGACGCTAGTAGCAAAGGCAAATATGTATGGGGTTGACATAAGCTTTCGAAATGTCACGTGATCATAGATCAGCATTACCATAGAGATGTGCGTCGATAGCGATTGTAGAAATAGAATCGCTCCGAAGCGAATTCCATTTGACTAGGCCTACTAGTCGGGGTTGCGTATTCGATTATTTATAGGGATTTTTGCTACATTAGTTGCGTGGTTCATTTGCTTGCCGTTTGTGCGTAGCGTGTCCGTCTGTTGCTGTGGAGCAGCGTAGTCGTCGTTCGTCATAAGCCCACTGAATCCTTTCTCATTATATGATGAAAAGATTATTATGTAGCCAGGCTGACTACCCAGGGATTCGTCTAGGCTGAATAATTGCACTCCTAGCAAATTACACGACACAATGTTATAAGATAACATTACACAGTATAATTCACGAGTATGATTTTGCTCTGTATGGGTAGACTAAGGCATATTTTCCCCATAAGAAGCTCCCTAATCCAAGGTCACAATATTAAGATAAGCTCGCTTCTCCGAGTAAATTCGTGTCAATATTATCTAACACTATCTTTGTTACCCTAACTTCCCCTTTCTCCCCTACTTTACCCCTGTTTTCCCGGTTTACTCGCGTGTGCCAAATTGCGCTGGTAAAAATGGTGCTAGGTTATGCCTATTTGGCTGTATACGAATGCCGTGGCTTATTAAATTTGTTTTTTTTTTTATGCAGAATGGCAAGGAGATTCTATGTTAAGTGGCTTGGCTGTCAGTATACAGAGGTAAAGCTAAGTAAAAGTATTTTAAATAAATATTTCATAAACTCATCAACTTCTGTTGCTGAGTCTTTGCTTAAGGAAAATGTTAATGCTTGCGATTCGGAATTTAATTTTGAACAAATTACCTGTAGAGACATAATTAAAACCTTTCACACTTTAAATGTAAAAAAGACAGCAGATCTGTGGGGTAATTCTGTAGAAGTTGCTAAGTCTATTATTGACATTGTAGCACCTACTTTAGCTCTTATCTTTAATAACTGTATCGACTGTGGGGAGTTTCCTGACCTCATGAAATATAGTAAAATAATACCTTTGTTTAAATCAGGTAGTACATCAGACCCCACAAATTATAGACCTATTTCAGTACTACCTACGTTTAGTAAAATTTTTGAGAAATTAATTTTAGACCAATTGCAAAGATTTTTTAATAAACATAAATTATTACATAACATGCAGTTCGGTTTTACAAAGGGTCGTTCAACTACTGATGCCGGTGTTGAACTTTTAGGACATATTTATAATGCATGGGAAGACAAATGCGATGCCTTGGGCATCTTTTGTGATTTGTCCAAGGCATTCGATTGCGTTCTTCATGAAACGTTAATCAGGAAACTCCGCCATTACGGGATCCGGAACACCGCTCTGGATCTTCTTACTTCATACTTGAGTAATAGGATTCAGAGCGTTGACGTTAATGGAAAAAGATCGCCCGGATCTATAGTAACAATGGGGGTCCCACAGGGCTCGATTCTTGGTCCTTTCTTATTTCTTATTTATATTAACGATTTGCCCTACCTCATTAAGGATAATCATGATATAGTTTTGTTTGCGGATGATACTTCACTTTTGTTTAAACTTAAACGTCAGCAGCTGGTTACTGACGATGTAAACAGAGCGATCTCAAAAGTAGTTCACTGGTTCAGTATTAATAATTTACTCCTTAATGAAAAAAAAACCAAATTCATTAAGTTTACACTACCTCACGTTAGGCAGGTGAAAACTAACGTGTTGATAAAGGGCGAAGAGTTGAATCCTGAAGATAGCACAGTATTCTTGGGCTTAACTTTGGATGCTAAGCTTCAGTGGGGCCCACATATAGATAAATTGTCAAAAAAGCTAAGCTCCGCAGCATACGCTGTTAGGAAAATTCGTAATTTAACCAACATAGAGACAGCCCGTTTAGTGTACTTTAGCTATTTTCATAGTATAATGTCGTACGGTATTTTGTTGTGGGGAAATGCAGCCGACATTCAGACTATCTTTGTTTTGCAGAAAAGAGCTGTTCGATGCATTTATAAATTAAGTCCGAGACAATCTCTCAGAGAGAAATTTAAGGAGATTAATATACTGACTTTGCCTTCTCAGTACATTTTTGAAAATCTTTTATATGCCCATAAAAACATTAAATTGTTTAAAAAATACAGTGATATCCACAATATAAATACTAGGAACAAACACAAATTTGTTGTACCTCCAACAAGGCTCAAGAAAATAGGTGGGTCATTCAGGTGTCAATGTATACGCTTTTATAATAAACTTCCAAGCCACGTTCAAGATCTGAGTCTTAATAAATTCAAATCATTCATTAAACGCAAGTTGTGTCAGAAAGCTTTTTATACCGTTAAAGATTATATTGAGGACAAAAAGGCTTGGGATTGAACTGCTCCAATTTTATTTTATATTATTTTTATTTTTGCATACTGAATGTTGACATTAATATTTACTTTGTAAGTATTATATTATTTTACTTTATTGTGAATGTGAAGACTATGTAGGTCATTGCTTTTTTTTTTTTGTTTGTTTTATTTTTTCTCTCAGTTATTTTTAATCATGGTCTGGCAGTTTGAGTAATCTATGCGGCCTACCCCAATGTCCTTTCTTTGGTATTGTTCGTCGAATCGTTGAGCTAGTTGAGCTGCGCGATTACTGACAAATGCGTGCACTGACTGGACAGGTCCTCTCAATCTGTGTGGTTCTTTCCTCAAAAGACCATTTCAGACACCAATCTACATGATCTTCACATGAAGTGACCAAGATTATGTCTGGACTTTATAAGAGACTGTGACCTCTGAGTTTGTTTCGGCCTTTCTTCTCAGAGTAGTCAGATAGGAAACGCCGACCTCATCTAGTTTAAAAAAAAATATTGACTTGTAAAAGTGTTTGTACAAACCTACTTACAGAAATAAAAATCATTTATCATTTATCATTTATCATACGGATGAGTTCAGCATACATTTTTGCGGTGAAGCAGCATTTCTAGGTAGAGAAGGTCTTTATTAATTTGCACTTATATGCACAAAAGTGGCATATATAACTGCTGATCACAAAGAAACGCCAATGGAATGGGAAAACAATTAAAATAATGGGAAATATTAAATCTACCAAAACTAGCTTTGCTCTTTTATAATATTAAGAGAAATATGAATAAATATAGAAGGTAAGTAATAATATGAGTTAATTATATTTATTTCTCTTAGTAGGTTTACACGTCAATAATATTTTAAAAACACTATGACGTCGGTGTATCCTATCTGACTACTCTGAAGAAACACCGAAGCAAACTCATAGGTCACAGTCTCTCTTAAAGCATTATCTTGGTCAGAACGTCAGATCATGTGAAGACCATGTAGATTAGCGAGATACCAGACCATATAGCTTTCGTGTATTCCTACCAGTGGAACAAATGGGACGGAATTTAAAAAAAAAAACAGTTTTCCCACTGATTTTGTTGGGACGAACAGGAATAATTTATTAATTTTATTTTTAAGTCCCTTTGGTCCCACCAAATAAAACCAGTCTGGTTGTTCAATGGTGAAACAAAAAAAAAACATTGATAATTAACATTTTAATTTTAAAGTATTAGAATCAGTCATTTATTAAACGAACGAACTGGAATACACGCCAGATTTGAGTGGACCTGTTCAGTCAGTGCACATATGTGTTAGTGATCGTGAAGCTATGGATCAACTACACGATTAATGTCGAAATAAGAGGCACACGAAGGCGCGAGCTTGCGGACGGCGAGTAATGGGTAGCTCGCCGTCCGGTAAGAACCAGGCCTGGATCGACGGCGCGTTGTGTTCCACGCGCGCCTCAAAGAGATGTCCGCTAGGGCTAATGGCTGCCAGGGTCACGGTTTCTTTGAAAAGTTACCGTAACCCTGGCACAGGTAACTAAAGGAACACGGGTGGGTTTTAGTCAATAAAAGGCTGACACGCCCTCCCGCTCCGCCCAGAGCGGGAGAAGTTATTTGATGATTTCCCACCTAAAAAAAAAAAATAACAAAAAGCCACATGAAAATTTGTAACTTGGTCTTGTATGGTAAAGCATCTTTAATTTCAATTAAATTGGTATTAACAACTT
Source organism: Dicycla oo (assembly GCA_948252095.1). NCBI lineage: Eukaryota > Metazoa > Arthropoda > Insecta > Lepidoptera > Noctuidae > Dicycla > Dicycla oo. Next base: position 21,595,844 of record OX411733.1, read on the forward strand.
TTAATGTATGTCAGCATTATTACCAATATTGTATGATTAAAAGTATAATTTTAACTATCGTAAAATAAGTTATTGTTGCAATAACTTTAGCTTACGAGTACCTGTGATAATGGGCGGTGCATTTACGCAAAAGGTTCGGGAAAATATTGTATTCTGTTTTTGAAACGAAGTTCCTTAACGCGGGTTGCTGTAGGAGTGATCTGGTAGAAATCTCTACGTATCGAAAGAGCGTTATATCCCCTCCATGCCAAGAGAGAGAACTTTCTCTCTCTCTATGAGATACAACAAAAATTTTTTTTTTTCGAATTTCAGCTTGCATATTCTGTGAGCTATGTATTCGATCTCTCAGAGAGACTCCAAGCATAGCTCGTTGGACCTTAGATTTATGGTCCACGGCTAATAATGAATTATGGAGGTAACAGGTAGAACGCACTGATCAACGAATCTTGCAGCATCTTTAAAAAGATATTAAAAAAAGCAATCACAAAAAGTGAACATCAGATAAGGATCGATTTCAAGAACCGTGGCTTATAGGGTAAACGCAATACAGTTACTTCGCTGACAAACTTATTAAAATAGCCTTTTTAATACATGTCAAGATTGACAGGTTAACTCTTTGTAGGTATAGCGTGATGATAATATCATCACGCTATACCTACAAAGATTAATTTCAGAGATTAAATCGGTATCTATCTGCAATGTTATAAAAAAAAAAATTCTTTTCTAATTAAATCTCTCGAGATTTATATTGTATATTTTTTATTATGCCATAATGCAATATTCCTAATCCCCCACAGCAAATAGCGGGATATACCTACAATGTTTAATCTTTAGAATTAATGCACATTACGAAAGTAGTTTGTTCAAAATCTTTTGATATACTTATGTCATTTTTATCCCAAAAAGTAATTAAAACTGCGTAAATAACAATCACACTTCCACTGTAGTCAAAATAAACCAAAATGGACCAAGTACCTACTACGCTAGACCTGTGTGCGTTCGTGCATTTGCAGTGTGACCACAATTTTCTTCCACAATTAGTTTAAACTAACTTAATAAATAAACAATGTTTTATACACAATAGTAAAAATTCAGTGTGTGTATTATGATTATAATATAATATTCTAATTGAGGTGTTTGGTGCTCTGCGTTAATTCCGGGACATGTTGCATAATCGATGACGGAATATTTGTGCAAAATCTGAACAGAATGTATTCGTACTTTTTCATAATTATATCCAGTCTTTTTTTTTTTATTTGTGATGGGTTTGCTCTTGACTCTAGTCTAGGTCAGAGGTGACAGAGACAAAGTCGACGATGGAGTGAGCTTACCCAGAAGAAGCCTGTTCACTCTCACTTTGAAGAGATTAGGGTTGTATACGTTCGGAAACACAGACGCAGGTAGTGAGTTCCACTCTTTTGTTGTGCGCATTATAAAAGACATTTGGAAGCGCTTAGTGCGAATTGGTGGAATAGCAACCAGGTAGGGATGGTAACTGGCAGTGCGTCTAGATGTCCGGTGGTAGAAGGGGGCCGGTGGAATGAGGTCGTGGAGTTCTCGGGCACACTCTCCGAAGTACAATCTGTAGAAGACCGACAAGCAGGCAACCTTGCGGCGATGACCCAAGCTATGAAGCTTGGCATCCACCAGTTTTACGTCGCCAATGAGCCTCTTAGCTCTGCGTTCCACCGAGTCAAGCGCGGCTAGTTGGTACTTAGCTGATCCATCCCAAAGGTGACTGCAATACTCCATGCAGGATCGGACTTGCGCTTTGTAAAGGGTTAAAAGCTGTCCAGGCGTAAAGTATCGCTTCACCCTATTCAGGATGCCCAGTTTCTTGGCCGCAGTTTGGGCCTTGTGCTCGATGGTGGCGCCGAAGTTGAGACCAGATGTCAACTCCATGCCTAGGAGCTCAAGTCGATCAGTTACAGGAACAGATGTACCCCGAAAAGTAGGAGTTATATCCAGTCCAACAGTCAAACGTACAATAATTCGAAAAACTATCTTTTATTTTCGGCATCAGAATCATTCCCAAACCTCGTAGCAATAACTTTTTTTTTTCAATAATATTTACTGAACAGTTATTACTTTGCTACTACTCAACCCGACTGACCCAGAAGGAGGGTAAAGTATTTCGCGTGCATGTATTTATGTATGTCCATTTCATTGTCATCTCTTGTAGCCTAAGTGTCTTGATGGATTTTAACATTATGAGGTGTCGTTAGATTTGTCCTAATTGTGAGAGTGACATAGGCTAAATAATATTTATACATATATTATACGAGTATTATATTGGATCTTGAAACACAAATTGCAGTCGGTTTTTTTTTAAATAATTAAAATTATGTTTAAAAATTATTATTGTGTATTATTGGTTTCGTGGTCACAAGCGCGACTGCTGAGCGTCTTGGGTTCGATTCCCAGGTTGGGAAAAGTGTTATTGGGAATTTCTTAATAACAGCTGGGAGTTTAGTAGTTGGCGGTGTGATACCCCCTGCCTTGAAACGTTGGCCCTGCGCCTGATCTCTCTCCAGTCGTCTCGGATTGCCGTCCCATCGGACTATGAGAGTGAGGGAAGAAAGATTGCACCTGTGTCTTCGCATACTTGTGCACTATAGGATCTCCCGCGCCGAAGGCTGGTCTCCGCTGAGATTGGTCGCCATGGCCGTAATTCGATCTGAATGACTTTTATGATTATTATACATACATACGCCTTCTTCCCATTATTATTATTATATACACGGTTTCCCGTTATTAATGGAAAACTTCTTAAACGGTCATTGAACTCATCATTATGAATACATTTTATTATGGGACCAAACATGAAATCAGCTGTTCCCTACATTTATGTTCGCATAACTCGTCAAAATGTACGGAACAGCTGATTTTTTTTGTGATTTTAGGTTTGGTCCCATAGTGAAAGTTGTTCATAATGATGAGTATAACGACCCCTGAGGTTATCCATTAATTACGGGTCACCCTGTATATATAGATTATCATCAAAATTCCTATTACCTACCCCAAATTACCCTTAACACTCATACACATATCACAACCCTAATGACCCCTATCACACACACAAACACGACTATCCTCCTACTTAACAATCAACACAAAGAGACATTTTCCTTTCAGAAAGGCTTCCTTACCCTCAGTATAACAGACACGGACTCCGGAAATGTATTAAGTGGGGCCTCCAGGCGTCCGAGAGAATCTAATGCAGATGAAACGGCCTTTCAGTTACATGGATGTGGGAAGAGAAGCTAGATAGTGCAAAGTATCCTCTATTCTAAATTAATCGATTTATTATAAAACTGGTTAAACCTTGATGATCAAGCTCGTTTATTAATACGTAGGTATAAAGAGGTAAGGTAGCGACTTTCATTTCTGAGTCTAAAGAATATCGTGATATTTTGTCAGCCATTTTTATATGAGCTCAGAAGAAAAATTATTAGCTGAAAAGAGAAATTATTTGCTGAAAAGAGAGATTATTAGCCCACAAGAGAGCTTATTAGCTCAGAAGAAAGATTATCAGCCCAGAAGAGAGCTTATTAGCTCAGAAGAAATATTATTAGTCCAGAAGAGACTTTATTAGCTCAAAAGAGAGATTATTAGGTCAGAAGATAGAACATTAGTTCAGAAGAGATATTATTAGCTCAGAAGAGAGTTTATTCGCTCAGAACGGATATTATTGGTTCAAAAGTGATATTATTAGCCCAAAACAGAGAGAAGAGAGATTATTAGTTCAGAAGAAAGACTATAAGCTTAAAAGAGATATTATTAGCTCAAAAGTAGCATGTTACAAATCATATGGCCTTTTAATTATATAAGCAGGTAAGATGCAAGTGAGGAAATGTAGGAAATTAAGAAGTCTAGATTCAATCTCAGTAACCACGTACCAGTAGTTTTAATTCACTGGTTTAAAATTAAAGCCAACATAGGTAGTCTAAAACTCTAAATACTGGTCTAAAACGTTTCAAAACATTCAATGAGCAACTTTCGAGATCAATGCTTTCATTCCTTCATCAAAAAGACCTTTTTTTAACACTGGAACACATACATGCTGGTATGACTGTTAATAATATCATTAAAGTAACCTCAAAGAACTTACCAAAAATGCATTTTAAACAAAGAACATTATATAACAATACACAACGAAACAAAAACGAGATCAAAAATTCAACACACCTCTATTCAAAACTTAAATAAAATTAAAAAAAGAATCTCAACCTCAGGAAACGGAAACACTAAATATAATACATCCGTGGCGGAACTTTTCACAAATGCCTTATTTCCTTTATTACGAATAAAAGCCTGACGTTTTCATTTTCGGCTTCAGAAGCCTGAAGCCTCCTTAAATCTCATTAATTTATTCTTTTTGAAGTTTTAAGACAATATTTGGATTGTGTGAGAGGTGATTAGCGTAAATGGCCATTGCTTTGTGGTATGAATTTGGATTTAAATACGTTATTAAAAGTTGAAAGCCGGATTCACAATCATTATTGCGGTGTGATATGAAATTGTGTATGAAAAAAAAGATCTTTTTAGATTACAAAAAAGAAAAGTCTACAAATAAGAAAGATGAAAGCTAACAAATAAACAAGTCTTCTGATTTAACCATTTTAATTTGTTTTTACATTAATACGTCAAAATCCTGGTTAAAGAATCTTCTATAAAGCAAGACAGGACTGTTTATCTTATGTATGAAGTAATATGCATAAATGTCCTGTATCTCCGGCATTTCTAAGCGGATATTGATGATTCTGCTTTTCCTTCGTCTTGGGTTTATGTAACTAAAAATGGAAAAACAAATTTACTTTAAAAACAGTAAGTACCGACTTCAAAATCCTAAAAGGGAAAAAATAACTTTCATAAAAACTTAACAGCTTTTGAACTCTGTGTCTTCAATTCTTCAATGCACCTTGGCATCGAGTTCAGAAGCTGTTAAGTTTTTTTTTTATGAAAGTTTCTTTTTTTTTTTATACGAGTTAGTTCTGCAAACAATAGATCTCGCGAGCAAAAACTGTTTTGAATATGAGTGGATATTTACAAGGTTTTTGTTTTCTAGCGGTGCACAGTAGCGCCATCTAGTAACATAATTGTAAACTAACGTCAATATTGGTTTTAAAGCCTCGTTTTAGAAAATTCTGATAAATATTATCACAATTCTCTAGTTTCGTGATGAGAAGGTGGTCCCAGCTGCTCCAGCAATCCCTACCTAGCAGTTAAAGAGCCGATTAAACTGGTAGAAATCTAAATGTGATCAATTTGCTGCATTTTGTGGAGCTTCTCAGCTCATCACGCCGAAGGTCCTCACCAGATCTTCACCAAATTTTATTGAGACTAACATAAAAGTACTAAATTTGAATTTAAAAAGTACCATCGATATCGAATCTCATAAGGCGGAAATATCAATTAGCCCTTTTTTGCTCTTTTTTGGAGGAAGTATGTCACACAAAAATCTCCGACGACAAAAAAACTGACAGAAGAGAGCAAATTTTGCCAGAAGAAGCAAAGACGCTTCACACGCTTTGCTCGGTCAATTACGTATATTTTTTTTAAATATTTTTCTATGACATCCACTTATCATTCCACTAAGCCTCATATTTTTTCTTCAATTCTATTTTCAAATTAATGCTTGTCTAGTATTCTTTCCATTTGTTTATAATAATTCGCGGAGGTTTTATGCTAAACCACGTTATGGTAAAGCCCAGTACCGATGGAGAAGAACGAGCACGAAACTCCATAGACATCATCTGCCTAGCCAGATTCCAGTCTAACCGGATGCAGCTGAATACTAGTATTTTACATGGAGTGACTGCCTATCTGAACTCCACAGCCCAGTTACTGCGTAATACGATACCGTTTGGTAGACTGGTTGTCAGACTTTCGAGCTTCTGACGACCCGTAACGACAGTCAAAGATCCACGAATGACAGCCGGTACCAACAGCTTAATGATTCACCGAGGCACAGAGGAGTCTCGGTATGTAAATAGGGTCCCATCTACGGACCAACCCCGGCAAGCGTAGCTTAACCTGATTAACTCTACAGACACTCTTTTAAATCAAATAAGATTACGTCTCAACAAATGGCCTTAGTAACAAAGCTAGCAGGTGGACCAAGCATAAACTCTGCCTATCACAACTAGAATACTTCATTGATTACTCAAAACTTATACGTACACTCTTTTGTTACAAAAATCACTATTCACACAAAAAAAAAACATTAATTATTTTCCCCTCACTATTCTTTCACAAAAGAATAGCACTAATTGAGCATCTAAAGCCCAAAGATTTAGCTCTGGGTGCCAAAAAAGGTCACTTATCCATCCTGGTATCCTGGTAGGATCATTTATCATTTATACTAAACTCTAGGGCGTTGATACGTGAAACTGTCTAAGATTTTCTTTATTTATTTCTTTCTTAAGCTTTCGTTTGAACAGTTCGAGATTAAAGTTAAGTCTGAATTATTATTCTTTTTTGTTTTTTTTTTTTTGGGAAAGCTGGCTTTGCGTTTCTTTTGATAAAAAAATGGTTTATTACATTCACCTGAATGCATGACTCAATTACCAAAACTAATCAACAAAAAAATTATATTTCCAGTGCAGACATTTCGACTGTTTTTTATAACAGTTGCTCTAGAAACGAAATATTTGTATTGTACTCCATATCAATTACAGTGACATAACCCTCAGTTAGATTGTGTGGCTCTCGATCATTTTTATCAAACTTCAAAAAGTATGATACAATTCGTAGCACATTGCTACGCTAGCTGCGGGCGCTACAAAGCCGCTACGCCGTAGCATCTCGACTTTCCTTGACTTTGTACTGAATAATATTGATGTCTAGCGATCCGCTTCTGCTTTGCACGGTTTTTACTAGTTGACAAAACATCAAGATTTCTTAATTATATGTAAGTTTAATATCCATCTATACTAATATTATAAAGCTGAAAGTTTGTTTGGTTGACGCGCTAATCTCAGGAACTCCTGGTTCGAAAAAATGTTTTAGTGTTGGATAGCCCATTTATCGAGAAAGGCTATAGGCTATATAATATTACGCTACGCTTAATAGGAGCGGAGCATCAATGAAAAATATTCCAAAAATGGGGATCTAACTTTTAAGGTTGACTCACTGTAACTTTTTTAACGGTAATCATGCGAAAGTTTAGTTGGATGGATGGATGTTTGTTACTCAATCACGCCAGAACGACTAACCGGATCTGGATAAAATTTAGCTCAGAGATAGATTACAGTCTAGAAAAGCACATAGGCTACAATTTATTAAGATGTGTGATTTGATCATAATAAAACGATAAGTATCAAGTAAGTCGGAACAATTCCTGCCCTCTGAGAGTTATCTTAGAGTGCGCTGCTTAAGCCGTTAAGTTATACGAAGATAATGTATGGTGGGATTATTTGCTTTAAACAGCTCTAAATAAAAGTCCGCGACAGCATATATCTACCTTTTATGTAGCATGAATACAATTAAATTGTATTTTTTTTTTTTCTATATTGGCTACAATAGTCCTGTCGGTGATAACAGATCGATCCCAGAATAACGAGACATGGTCATTCTCGAGAACTGGGTAGGGCACATACCTGTAATACGGTACCTCAGATTCCACAAGGCCATATTTCAGAGCAAGTTGCTGATGGATAATCCTGGCCTTGGTTATGCCTGTGCAAATACTCGCCGTTAGCCAAACAAGAATACCCAGAAGTAATTTTATTTATTTTTATTTGAAAGGTACACCAACGACCGATTCACTAGGAATATTGACATAATAATAAATAACATATACATTAAGTTATGGTGAAATAGTCACTTACAGGCGTACAGAGCACTTACATGAAAAATAGCCTCTTAAATATATGTTTTAACAAGATTTTTTACTTATAGTGAGAATAGTAATATGTCTAATAGACTCACCAGGACAATGGCATGCCCGACATATGTCGATCGTCCCGTCTTTCATTATATACTTCCAGTTTTTTATTCATTAGCATAACTTCATCTATAATCGCACAGACCGAACCTTCGGTTTTCCCAAAGAGGTCACCGAAGCGTAGCTAAGCAACGGACGCTAAGAAGTCTACTTCGGGCCCATGAAGGGCCCGGAAAAAGCGTCGGTGAAGCTCCTTGCTTTGCCATACTTTCTCGCGGTCGTTGGTACTAAGCACCACAGGTTTGCGCCAGTTCTCTTTAGCCAAGGACAACGGGGTGAGTCCCTTGTCCACTGTGATGACATCTCGGTGCATACCCACGTAAGCCTTGAGAAAATATTCTCTGAGACTGCACACCTCGCGGTTGTGGAGGGTCTTAGCATTTAGAAAACTTCGACCCCCCGCACTTCCGTGGAATGTACAGCCTCATGATTGTCGAACGTGGGTGATGCATCCGGTTTGCGGTCAGCAGTGACCGGACTCTCCTATCCAGGGCGTCTAGTTCCGTCTGGGTCCACTTGAGTATGCCAAAGGAGTACATCAGGACCGGCATGACCCAACCGTTAAAGGCGCGCACCTTGTTGCCGCCTGACAAAGAACTATTAAGTACCTTTTTCAGGCGACCGAAGAAGCGCTCCTGCAACGATTGTTTCATGCCAGGCCCGTTAATGCCTAAACCCTCTGACATACCCAGGTATTTGTAGGTATCAGTTGGGGCACTCTCCACAACTGATGCCTACAAATACCTCAGGTTTATAGAATCTGAGAGTTGTAGTCCCTCAGATTCCACAATCCCGCCCCGCCTTACAAGCATGACTGCACATTTATCTACACCAAATTCCATCCTGATAGAATCACTAAAACGTTTAGTGACTCCAGCAGTCGCAATTTGGTGGTGGCAAACAGTTTCAAATCATCCATATAAAGCAGGTGGGATATTACCTGACCCCCTCTCCGCAAAGGATAGCCCAGCCCCGTACCCCCAGCAGAGTGCTAAGAGGGTTCAAGGCTAAACAAAACCACAGTGGACTCAGACTGTCGATGTCGCCCTGGAATATTCCCCGCTTAATCCTAATAGGTTCGTCGCTCCTCCGAGTTTGTCGACATCCTGGATATTATTTGTTACGCTTATTTCTAAAGAAATTTCTTCCAGCATACCTGCAGACAGAGGATAAAAAGAGATGTAGATACCGTGTGTAAAAATAGAAGAGAAAATAAAATACAATATTAAGTTTATTCATGGGATAAATTCATCCCAACTACGGAATCCATCATTGCGCATCATAGCACTTGGCCGTTTTTTTATAAGTTGTATTTGTAAGTATAAAGTAGACAGTTTCGTTTTGTTTTCATTAGATTATTACAATTGTTTTTTTTTTTCATTAGAATAAGAATGACGTTTAGTTTTAGGTATAGGTTGTGTTGTAAGAAGATATATAGTTTTAGTTGTTAGTTTGAATATTACTAGACTAAGGTACCGATTTTGTAATTTTCCCTAAAAACATCTTTCATTTAATTTAGAATATAGCATGACATTAAAAAAAAACTCAGTTGTTCATTTGTTTTCCCGCCGTTCGATATTTCTTTGTAATCGATGTTTCTGTAAGCAGAGAAAGATTGAAATTGCGCGCTATTTTCAAATATGAGTTCCGTCGTGGCACTAACGCAACATAGACAGCACGCAATATTAATGACGTGTATGGGCAAGGTATCGTAAGTGAACGCACGGTTCCTTTTTGGTTTGATCGCTTCCGTTCTTTAAATTTTGAGCTCAACAATGAGCCCCGGGGAAAAAATTCAAATCCAACGAGGTGGTGAAAACACATTTAAAGAATTTATCGATTCCCATTCCCAGGATATCTATAGCAGAGGAATCAACGAACTTTCATTAAAATGGCAAAAGTGCATTTTTTTTATTGTTTGATTTTTTCTATTTTAATGGGCAATCTCATAGGTAAAGACCATTAACCCACTTTCAAATCAACAATACCTTCATTGGATCGGTCTGACAGACTCTTTAGTAATAAATAATGTTAATCTTCACGTAAACACCTTTGTTTGTCTACATTTACATAATTTATTCAGTCTACATAAATACTTAAGTATACGCTAGCCGTTTTGCCGTCGCAAAAAAATGAAAGAAAGAAATAAATTAGATTCGTGTGACACTGATATTTCTCACTTAAGAGGGGCCAAACCGTCATACTTTTCATAAAAACGCTCGTACGTGATTATAGCGTTTTAACATATCCTTCTAAGAAATTTTTGAACTAATAGGTATTTTGTGCACTGTATCTAGGTTTCTATCAAAGCGAAAAGTAAAAATTTGGAGAAACAAATTCAGTATAAGCCTCCAAAATACTGCTTTTTTTGCACAATTTTTGAAACCTGAAATTTGACCGTTCATAATGTATTCATAAACTGTAAAAGTAAAGAAAACATATCTATAGAAACCTCGCACATATAATGCAGATTCTAAATAACAAAATTTATTTCATAAACTTGCTAAAAAACATGTATTTCCTGGAACAAGTTTCATAAAATTTCCGTACACTATTTTTCGTTAAATGTTATCGCGTTTTCACTTGCTTGTTAGTCAACAGGCGTTGCGCTGGATGAAACAACAAACTTTTCGACCATGCTCGCGCTGAAGATAGACGCGGCCGGGAAGGGCTCTCTTAACACAACAGATAACATAACATCACGGCTGTAATCCCCGAAGGGTAAGCCAGAGGTGTACCTACAGTACACCCACATTTTGCCAGTTATGTTTAAGTCACATGTAATTAGGACATATTGACATCAATCGCACGTACATTCTTGATGAAAAGCTGTGATGATGTAACACTGCCCGTCCCGGGAATAGAACCCGGGAACTCAGGCTCAGCAGTAATGCTTGCGACCACTAAACCAGCGAGGCAAATAAAATAATCTAAATATCCTATCTTCTTCTTCAAATATTATAAATGCGAAAGTAAGTTTGCTTGTTTGTTTGTTACCTTTTGATGCCTAAACCACTGAACTGATCATTCTGAAATTTTGCATATACGTTGTCAGGTGTACAGACACAGATATAGGGTACCTTTCATACCAAAAAAACAACAATAACGTTCATATGATAATAGATGGCGCCACGTGTCTTTCGATCATGATTAAATTATGTTATTATAGAAACTTTAGTAGGGGTTAAGAGTTTTTTTAAATTTCTAATACATTATGTGTGTCGTAGAGTGTCGATAGACTGGTTTTTCATCTTCCTAACTATCCAAATTAATATTATAAATGCGAAAGTGTTTGATTACGCTTTCACGCTATAACGGCTGAACGGATTTGGATGAAATCTAGCACTTGGGTAGACCATGACCTGGAGAAGGACATAGCTAGGCTACTATTCATCCTGAATCGCAGACGAAGTCGCTGGCGACAGCTAGTAAAAACATAAATATAATATATTACCGGTGACTGTACCTCTTACCAGTGGCGTGCGTTTCATAAAGACAGAAAGACACTGCCTACCCTACCTAATTCATTATAATCTTGTTCTGATATCTATTATTATTTTATCTACGAGTCCGACGAGTACCTACTTACTAACAATAAACAAAAAAATTAAAAACAGTCGCTCCAAGCAAGCTCGTTCAGTATTGTATTGTGGCATTGCGCGCGGCACTAGCGCCGCGACGACCTGAGTACCAGGAGTGCCCCGGGAAAGACACAAACTATTCGGGTCTAAATGTTTATATGTGTGCTCTCGTGGTCATGCGGATTGAATGGGTGTGCGTTCCTATAAATACGTATCACACAATGTCACAATAACGCACACAACCGTACAGAATAGGCAGTGTCTTTTTCACAACACGACAAATTACGAAATTATCCGATGTTTTCCGAACCGAAATTAGCTATACAACTATTTTAAAAAGTGGCATTGTTTCATTTATATTGCATCCTAGCTTACACTATTTCTTTTTTGTCGTATTATTTTTTGCACTATCTCCGAGTTTGTGACTTGTCTCGTGGCCATATTGTTTCTTTGATTCGTTTTGATTTTTGTTGTGAGCCATAATAATTGGTATTTAAAGAGTTTAACGTCGATAATAGTGTTAAAAATGGATAATATTCCCTGTGAAAGTTGTTCAGGTGGTGTGTGTATAGAGAAAATAAAAAATGATGCGTTTTCAAAACTATCATTCGGTGATAAAAAACAAGTGATTGTAAAAGGTCGTTGTACACCGGATTTGCAATTAGTACAAACTAAAGGATTGATATGTCTATAAAATCAGTCAATGTATGGATATTTGAGGTGGCTATTACCTACGTCATTATTTAATCGACAAGACGACGAACCAAAACCAATATGCAGTAAGTATTTTGGCTTTTAAAATTTTCCGCCTACCTGAATGTCTAAAAACTCTGTGCACGCCACTGCCTCTTACCCGGTACTGTTAATAGCTGTTTTGTTTTAGCTCTATTATAATAATATTATACTAGCAGCGCCACACGGTTACACCCGCGTAAGTCTCGAAATCGTAGGAATATTGGGATAAAATATCCTATGTGTTAATTCAGGTTGTAAACTATCTGTGTGCAAAATTTCGTCAAAATCCGTTCAGTAGTTTTTGCGTGAAAGAGTAACAAACAACAATCCATCCTCACTTACTTTCGCATATTAGTAGGATTTAAAACAAAAGTGCCGATTCTGTTGTGCACACACTAAACTTAATTTAGACTATTGCTAACTTTTACTCTCTAATAAAACAAGAAAGAGACGGACGTAAATTAGAGCTGTCTTTAGTTGAAATAATATTTCCATACAAATTTAGACGACACGTACAAATATGTCGACTAAACACGGTGAAGAGCAAGGTGTAAACTAGTTTGACATCTCTTACTTAGTTTACATCTGTAGCTGTCCTTTTCTCGCGCTGTCTGCTAGTAAAAGATAGCGATTCTTTAATTTTAGTTTAGTTCTTGAACAAGGAATCGGCACCAATGACTCCAATCAGTAGTGTGTCTACTGATTGGAGCAGCCCAGCATCTTTCGCCAGCACCATATTTCGAAAGCATCGATACGGTTGCGGTCGGCTTTCATCAGGGTCCACGTGTCAGCGCCGTACAAGAATATGGAAACCACCAGAGTCCGTACAAGTTTGCTCTTGGTTTTCAGGGAGATGTTATTGTCTTTCCATATCTTATGGAGCTGTGCCATGGCTCCCTTTGCCGTCCCGATTCTTCTCCGTATCTCGTTTCCGCATGAGCCATTGCAACTGATGCTTGAGCAATCAATCTGCCTAGTCTTTTGCCCAACTATGTTGGGGTCGGCTTCCAGTCTAACCGGATGCAGCTGAATACCAGTATTTTACATGGAGCAACTGCCTATCTGACCTCTACAACCCAGTTACTGGGTAATACGATGCCCCTTGGTAAGACTGGTTATCAGATTTTCGGGCTTCTGACGATCCGTAACGACCGTCAAAATTCCGCGAATGACAGCCGGGACCAACGGCTTAACGTGCTTTCCGAGGCACGGAGGAGTCTCGGTATAAAAAGATGGTCACCCCCATACACAAACCAACCCCGGCAAGCGTAGCTTAACCTGATGGATCGACCCGTGCGGCTGTTGAGCTGAGCTGATGAGCTCCTCTGATGCTTGAGCCCAGGTATATAAAGTTGCATAGTTCCATTGATGTTCGAAAAATTTGTCTGCACGACAACGTTGTTAACGCAGCGAATGTTGTTGAACTGTCAAAATGAAACCGATTCCGATTGATAGTGTGTTACGCAATTGCCCCGCTGCTTATCACTTGGGAAAGAGGACGTAGTTTGCATGTATATTTTTCTTAGTTTATAATAATGGACTCTGACTTAAACCACAAACCAATTAAACCGGCCATCTCTTCGCAGAACCTCCACCATTCTATATTTTGGAAATATATAAAGCATTTAACAAACGCTAAGTGCCAGACGTAATTTGTAAGTCCAAATATTTGTCGACTAACTAAGATTTAGTTCGTAGTGCTTGCTTGATTAAACCTCTTGATTATTTCACTATTCTATTTGAATAATTTCTGTGTAATGAACACAAGGTTTATAATCCCGTGAGGCGTGTAGTGTTTCTTTCTACTTCAATAACTTTCGACTAATTTTGTGGTACAGATAGCCGCGTAGAATTTCGCTGGCTTTTAGTATGAACAAACAGCTCTGATTACGCTTTTTTATCACATTAATGACACAGAGGCAAGGGCTTGCGGACGGCAAGCAATGGGTAGCTAACCGTCTGGCAGGCCCGGATCGACGGCGCGTTGTGCTCCACGCGCGCCTCAAAGAGATGTCCGCACTAACTGATGGGGTCTGCTAGGGCCAATACTTGCCAGGGTCGTGGGTTGTTTGAAAGAGTTACCGTGGCCCTGGCACAGGCAACTAAAGGACCACGGGTAGGTTTTAGTCAGTATAAGTCTGACACGCCCTCCCGCTCCGACCAGAGCGAGAATTTATTTGATGATTTCCCACCCGAAACAAAAAAAAAAGGGCTTACATTATCTTACTTCTCCCTTTACTGTTATTTTAAAATATTTATGGCATTGAAATAGCACTGAGTTTGATGTTGATGATGTTTTATTTTATTGAATCTTGGTCGTTGCATTTTTTCAATTTGATTTTGTCAAACGTATGATGCGATGGATTGGCATCCTTTTGGATTGCACATTGGATTTCCTACGAAAGCTTTCGGGAACTTTGAGATTGACATTGTGCTACGCAAGTAAGCTGCCGGCTATAATCTCTTAAAAACCTGTTGCAACACATTCACGTAAATGGCCTGGTTAAGAACAGAGCAGCAGAATAACAGAATGTGTATTGTGGATGCAGTAATTATCGGCGAGGAGTGTGAATAGTTTTTGTGGCGTGATCATAGGTACAACTTGTTGTGGCGTAGTGTTTTAATGTTGCAGGCTGTGTTTGTAAACATAAATATAATTTTATTTGTCAAAAACATGCGTATACATGCAAATTAAGCATGCAGGATGGCACAATATTAATATTACTTACGTACATGTTTCACCCGTAAGGCGCACAAATTCATAAAATTTACAAAAAACAAAATAATAATAATAATAAAATACTAGATCACAAAATAAAGACTGAATTAGTATTGGCACTTCAATCCTACTTGGATTATAGTGATAATCATTGATGTCAGTAAAATAAATTTATCATAAAATGTCACAAAACTTAAGGCACAAAAGTAAAATAAATACAAAAATAATTTAAAAAATGTCAAATAGTGTCATTCAAGAAGTCATTCAAATTATAATAACACTTGTCTGTTAATAAATCTCGTTTTTTTTTTAAACAAATTTACCGGCAATTCTTTATATGATTGTGGTTTTTTATTATAGATTTTAGGAGCCATACAGAAAACGCTTTTTCCCATTAAGCAGTCTGAGGTATGTAAACACAGTTGATTATTGTCACGTCTGTTATGGGGGAAGGTGTCAGCTAGTCGTGAAAACAGATAACAAATGCCGCAACTTCAAAAATATACAGAGACGGTAGGGTAAATAATTTGTGTTTTTTAAACATTGGCATACAGCTGTCAGTCGACTTCAAATTGAACATCGCACGAATGCATCGCTTTTGGGCCCTAAACGCTATATCTTTGACTCTCAAGGTCAATTTATTTTAATTTTATTTTTATTTATTATTGACATAATCTACTCATTTCAATGTTTATTTATTTTTTATGAGTGGTATTGCAATATGTGGTTAGCTAGTGACCTCGACAATTGATCATAGTTTTTCTTGCCCGAGCAACCGGCAGCAAGTTCGTCATGCTCCCTTAGATGTCACTGCTTGCGGTAGCGTCGGGGGTCGGGTTGTCTCCTTCCCTCAAATATGGCGAGGGGGGTAATGGCTGATCTTTGCGTTATACTCGTGAACGGGTGCTGCTTGTGGTGACAGGTCGTCTTGCTGACCTTGGTTTTGTTTTGTTATTAGTAATTTAACTCGTTGTTGATTTTACTTCGATGGTCCTAGTTTATCCCTATCTGTGACTTGTGAGTTACGACTACATGTACGGCTATATGTAAGTGGGCACGCCCTTTATTACTGGAGGCTTTTATTTAGGTATAAAGTTCTGCATACGTTTTTAGTTTTATATTTTGTTTCTGCTTGAGTATTGTTTTCGTTTTTTTTTTTTTTTTTTGGTATATTGGCGTGTGCTAGCTTACTTATAGCAAATAATTTAATTTAATGTTTTGTGTTGCGTAATGTACCTAAATTATTATGCGCAGTATTATATAGAATCATTTTTTTAACTGAACAGACAGCTGTGCTGCTGGGGAGTTTGTTGCGCCACTTCTTCTCCCCAGCTAAAGCACTAGGAAGTGGTGAAGGGCGGGCGTTTTTGGGGGACTGTCTTATGTAATTTTGACGTTCAAAAAGTGCTGATTCTCAGCCTAGTTTGAATAAATGACTTTTGATTTTGATTTTGATTTTGATAGCTTTGCCCCAAAAAATAATACCGTAGCGCAATAACGATGCTACTAGACTATGATACGCTGTTACTAAGGTATCTGTGTTTAACTCTGGGGCTGTATGAACCCGGTTCAAAGAATATTGTGTCTGGTTTTGAAAGGTTTAGATTGGTCTGTTGATGGGTGACCATCTTACATACCAAGACCCATCCGTGCCTCGGAAAGCACGTTAAGCCGTTGGTCTCGGCTGCCATACATGGATCTTTGACAGTCGTTACGGGTCATCGAAAGCCCGAAAGTCTGACAACCACTCTTAACATTACCTACTAGCTGGGTTGTGGAGGTCAGATAGACAGTCGCTCCATGTAAAATACTGGTATTCAGCTGCATGCGGTTAGACTGGAAGCCGACCCCAACGTAGTTGGGAAAAGACTAGGTAGATAATGATGATGATTTTGCAAGATTTTAGATTTAAAGAGGTCTAACTGGTATGTTGTTAAATAAAACCAAACAAAACATCCACTTTTAAATAGTTTGAAAGTTTTCGGTTTCCGATGGCCAATTCTTCTACCAAAGTTTGAGTTTTATAATCGTGGAACTAAATTACTTTGATCTTTTCAGTTCTGATTTTACTAAACCGTATCCGTAACAGAAAATTCGTTTCAACTTTGGAAATGCAACGAGTTTTGAAAAAGATATCCTTGTCTTAATTAGGAAATCCAACGAGTTCCATCAATACATAAGGTTTTCAAATAGAGGATACCATCTATATAGTGAAAGTGGAGGGGTATTTTGGACTTCTACTGAACCAGTCATTGGGGTAACGTGTAATACTTTACAGTCTATACCAGGGGTCACCAATGGTGGATCGCGGTTAGGTCCCGGGCCGCCAACCTATTTTGTGTAGACCCTCAGTAAGTAAAAGTATTAACTAAAACTGAATGTAAAAAAATAAAAATAAAAATTTTGAGTTTCAGCTTACACCAACTTTACTTCAGACAGACAGATAGTTCAAAGCAAAAAAAAAAACATTTTTCACATTATTAATAGGTTTGATACCGGCTAGTGTAGAGATCAATATTCATTCTATTTAGAATTCCAATTTCAAATTAATTTTATAATTTTTCGTGACATTTAAAAAAATCAGTTTTTCATTTGTTTTCCCGCCGTTCGATTTTTCTTTGATATTGTTGTTTTTGTAACCATAGAAAAATCTAAATTGCGCGCTATTTAGAACACGAGTTCCATCGCGTCACCAACGCAACACAGACAGCACGCAATATTAACGGCGTGTATGGACAAGGTACCGCAAGTGACGTACGGTGCGTTTTTGGTTTGATCGCTTCCATTCTGGAAATTTTGATCTCAGCAATGAGTCCTGGGGAAAAATTTTAAATCCAACGAGGCGATGAAAAACGCTTTTAAATAATTTTTCTATTCCTGTTCCCAGGATATCTGTAGCAGAGGCATTAAAGAACTTTCATTAAAATAACGAAAGTAGATCGACAATATTTCTTTTAAATAAAATGTTTGATTTTTTAAAACGGCAATTGCATAGGTAAAGGTATTATTAATTACTGTCTTTGTTATTTTTTTGTTACAATATTTGTTTATTACTTAATAACAAATATTTATTTTTGTTTTATTTCTTAACTAGCTGTTGCCCACGACTTCGTCTGCGATCCAGGGTGAATAATAGCTTAAGTCATTCTCCAGGTCATGGTCTACCCATGTGCCAAATTACATCCAAATCCATACAGCCGTTTTATCGTGAAAGCGTAATCAAAAAGAAAGAAACACACTAGTTTTCGCATTTATAATATTAGTTAGGATAGTTAGGAGGATGAAGAACGGTCTATTGACACTCTAGACTCACAAAATGTATAAGGTAGGTACTTAAATAAAAAAAATAAAAACTCATAACACTCTACTAAAGTTTCTATAATAATATAATTCAATCATGATTCGAAAGACACGTGGCGCCTATTATCATAAGAACGTTATGGTTGTTTTCCTCGGGAACAGTATTTTTTTTCGGGATAAAAGGTACCCTATGTCCGTGTCTGTACATCTGTCAACGAATATGCAAAATTTCCAGATGATCGGTTTTGTGGTTTAGCCGTGAAAAGGTAATAAACAAACAAACAAACTTACTTTCGCATTTATAATATTATCCCTTAATTGCATAGATTATTTATACACACAACAGGCTAAGGAGGAGCTCGTGGCTAAGTAATAACAGCCGCACGGGTCACATCAGGTTAAGCTATGCTTGCCGGGGTTGGTCTGTGGATGGGTGACCATCTTTTCATACCGAGACTCCTCCGTGCCTCGGAAAGCACGTTAAGCCATTGGTCCCGGCTGTCATTCGTGGATCTTTGACAGTCTGACAACCAGTCTTACCAAGGGTATCGTATTACCTAGTAACTGGGTTGTGGAGGTCAGATAGGCAGTCGCTCCATGTAAAATACTGGTATTCAGCTGCATCCGGTTAGACTGGAAGCCAACCCTAACATAGTTGGGAAAAGGCTAGGCAGATTGATTGATTTATACACACAACAAATAGTAATCGTCTCACTTGGACAGATGATTGACCATGATAATTGTCCGTAAATAAATTCATTCTAAAAATAAATACGAAAATTCTTTACGATGGAAATTTCCATCACTAATAAACTAAGGGTTAAGTTAGGATTCAAAATTCAACCAAACGGACCGCGATAGTCATATATAATTTTACAAATGGACCCTCAATTAAACTAATTGGTAATCCGTGATCATAATAATAATAATAATCAGCCAATAATACTCCCACTTCTGGGACAAAGACCTCAACTCGACGAGAGGGAGTGGGCCGTAACGCAGGTTGATAGACGTCACATGCCTTCGAATCTTTGGTACTAGGATATGGCCGGTTTCCTACACCGTTTTGAAATAATGTACACAAAGTTGTCGCCTGTCTGGGTTCGAACCTACGACCTACAACTCATAAGTCGCGGCCGTTACCACTACCACCATTGCTCCATTCATCCATTGTATGAGCAGCAGCACAAATCACTGCTTTGCATGAATACCCGCACAAAACAAAACACAGCCAAATGCAAAATAGTCCTTATTTCACGGTCAGTAAGACTCACATTCATAACGGCATAGCCGGCAGTTTGTGCAATTCATGCAAAGCAGCGAAATATAAATAATAATAATATTCTTTATTCATCAGACAACAATGATCCAGCGTGTTAGTAAACAATATTATAACTTATTACTAGTGTTAGTAGCTCAAATACAATACAAAAGACAGAATAAATAACTAGTATTGTGAAAAGGACATCACCAATTAACGGTTAGTGATTGTCCTTCTCACAAAACTTATAATAATTGGAGAGTCGATACTCTCCGCCACAGTTTTCAGAATGCTGTTGCCACTCGCCCGCAACCTTGACAACAGCGACGCGGTTTTCTTACGAATGACGGCTTGGAAGCCGTCAGTTCTGCTTTCCGCAAACATAGAAGAAGCGCTGCACCATCGTGGCAGTCCCAACAGCATCCTAAAAATATTATTATATTGTACACGTAGGTCATCCAGCACTCTTTTGGTATAGTTGACCCAAAGATTCCCCGTGTAAAAGCACTGGCAATATGCCTTAAAAAGTGTTACTTTCACTAGATTGCTACATTGAGCGAACCTTCGGGCCAACATGTTACCTCGGACCGCCAATGCCCTACGCTGCCTTTCAATATCAACATTGTCCTTAAGGTCGCCAGTGAGGAAATACCCTAGATATTTAAATTTAGTCACTCTGAAATAAGACTTGCTGCCATACTTTCCAAAGTACTCACATCTCAGCCGACCGTGGAATCCTACTCATTAGATAGTAAATACCCCCCACATCAATCTAGTATGTATGGTAATGTATGTATTATATATAGTTCAGTGTTTATGAAGAACAGAGCTCGTACTGTTATTACATACCCAACGATAACTTCTAAGTTTTCCTCTAGTCGTATTCATAGTTGAAGCTTTTTGATTTGGAGAGACATTTGTGGCGTCTTAGACTACAAACGTTTTCATAAAAATTCCATCGTAACTAATATTATAAATGCGAAAGTAAGTTTGTTTGTTTGTTTATTACTTTTTCACGCCTATACCACTGAACCGATCATCCTGAAGTTTTGCATATACGTTGTCACGTGTACAGAAACGGACATATGTAACTTTTATTACAAAAAAAATACTGTTTCCGAGGAAACCAACAATAATGTTCTTATGATAATAGATGGTGAGAATTTCAACAGGGACCATGTACTGAATACGTGGTTTCTATTAATGTTATAACCTAATCGCCACTCTGTATTGATTTGTGTAGTGTTATAATTAGGATCACTTCTTCCTTTTTTATTAAATGATTTATTTTATCCCTTTAAATTGTTATCGCGTTAACATATTCCTGCACTGACAATTGTTTATATCTTGTTATTGTCAAACTGAAGATATTTTCACTACCGTATCCTAATCCTAATTTACTGTTTCCTAAAATAACGCACACAACCTCATACACACACTTTCACTAACACATATACATAGATACACCCTACACTCTCATACATCCTTTGCATGTTTCCTAGATAAAATATAACTAATAATAAAAAAATAATAAAAAATGTGATATCAAGAAAATAGTCTTCAGTACAATAATTGAAATATATGAATTTTTAGGAGACCTGGTAACCTGATATACAGGTTTTGTAAAAAATACTTAGTTTAGGCACCAGTCTTCCACAAATTAAGTATTAAGCACACAAACACAATCTTATCTATCGTATCTTTAGGTAGACTATTTTAACTTCAAGCTGTAATTTGTGGTATGAATATTCTTATTCTATTCTATAACTGATCCGGGTTGGTCCGTAGATAGGTGACCATCTTTTCATACCGAGACTCCTCCGTGCCTCGGAAAGCACGTTAAGCCGTTGGTCCCGGCTGTCATTCGTGGATCTTTGACAGTCGCTACGGGTCGTCAGAAGCCCGAAAGTCTTACAGTCTTACCAAGGGGTATCGTATTACGCAGTAACTGGGTTGTGGAGATCAGATAGGCAGTCGCTCCATGTAAAATATTGGTATTCAGCTGCATCCGGTTAGACTGGAAGCCGACCCCAACATAGTTGGGAAAAGGCTAGGCAGATTGATATTCTATAACTGATCCAGACTCAGAGACGCTATTAAAAAGCTAATACATAAATAATAAAACTAAATAATAATACTAATAAAACTGCCCGACTCGGACCTCGAACCCAGGACCTCACGCTCAACAATCACACTTGCTACTGGCCGGCCGGACCAACGAAACTATATTTGATAAAAAACCGCACATACCGCACTATGAATTCTGCTCTTATAGCCATGCAAGGAATTCCACCAAGTGGAGCAAAGCATTTTCCATCGCAATGTTGAAGAATAAAATTTCCCGTACACGGACTAAATGGCATTTATAAGTTTTATTTTTATTGAATTTGATCGCGTTCTCAAAGTGAACATAGTCGATTTAATGTATTGGTGATTGAAATAAAGTTGGTTGGAGTTAATTGATAAAAAGTGTATAGAATAACTCATTTATTACGTGAATGTAAGGAAGGGAAGATGGGTATGAAAAGTAGTAGATGATCGGTAATGTCTTTAGAAAAGGGGCTCGTGGCAAAATAACAACCGCATAACTCGATCGATAGAGGTTAACCTCACGCTTGCCGCAGTCGGTCTGTAGATGGGTGACCACCCATTTCATACCTCCGTACCTCGGCAAGCACGTGGTCCCAGCTGTCATTTGTTGATCTTTGACAGTCTTTACGGGTAGTCAGAAGCTCGAAAGTCTGTCAACCAGTCTTACCAAGGGGTATCGTGTTACCCAGTTACTGGGTTGTGTAGGTCAGATAGGCCATCGCTCCTTGTAAAATTCTGGTATTCAGCTGCATTCGGTTTTTTTAAATTTATTTTTTTATTTGTATTGAGACAAAGTCGACGATGGAGTGAGCTTACCCAGAAGAAGCCTGTTCACTCTCACTTTGAAGAGATTAGGGTTGTATGCGTTCGGAAACACAGGCGCAGGTAGTGAGTTCCACTCCTTTGCTGTGCGCATTCTAAAAGACATTTGGAAGCGCTTAGTGCGAATTGGTGGAATAGCAACCAAGTAGGGATGGTAACTGGCAGTGCGTCTAGATGTCCGATGGTAGAAGGGGGCCGGTGGAATGAGGTCGTGGAGTTCTCGGGCACACTCTCCGAAGTACAATCTGTAAAAGACCGACAAGCCAGCAACCTTGCGGCGATGAGACAAGCTATGAAGCTTGGCATCCACCAGTTTTACGTCACCAATGAGCCTCTTAGCTCTGCGTTCCACCGAGTCAAGCGCGGCTAGTTGGTACTTAGCTGATCCATCCCAAAGGTGACTGTAATACTCCATGCAGGATCGGACTTGCTCTTTGTAAAGGGTTAAAAGCTGTCCAGGCGTAAAGACTGCCAGTTAGACTGGAAGCGAAGCCGACCCCAATGTAGTTGGGAAAAGGCTTGGCAAATGATGGAAATGTCTTTCTATTGAGGGCTGATTTTTCAAATAACTTTTATCTTAAGATAAAAATAAAATATAAATAAAAATCTTTTTAAAAACAAGCTTTTATTGAACTAAAAGTACTAAATAAAACTTACGTAAACGTATTAGTCCGCAGTCTTGGGCCGTACGCCATATTGGAATTAGAATGACGTCACTTAGCTTACCATGCATTGTCATCCAAACTAAACGTGTATGCAAAATTTCATCTCAATCAGTTGAAAATAACTGCTTTAAAAATTAGTTGCAATATTTGAGGTGAACATACATATTGCAAGTTAAATCAAAGCTTGTAATATGGCAGTTTGACATATTATATTATTATTTTCTATACATAAGCTGTCGAACCCCAATTTTTGTACCTCCAAATGGGCTCAATTGGGACATTACAATTAAAGTAGTGAACCGTATTAAAATAGGTGTAATACCAAAATTTACAACGATTAAGGTATTAGAAAATAGTACAACGAAATGCCCGTAGTGGTGCGTGTCGGTGAGCTGAGTGGTGTGGCGGGCGCGTAGCGGCCGTGCGTAGCGGGTTCGATACCCTGACACCCTGCGCCTGCCCTGCGATCAATCACGCGCATACAATATGTGATGCCCCGACACCTCGGATACAAGTTATCTAAAGGTTGAAAAATCTGCCCTTAGTTTATAGCTTTTTTTTTTTGGGTGGGAAATCATCAAATAACTTCTCCCGCTCTGGGTGTAGCGGGAGGGTGTGTCAGACTTCTACTGACTAAAACCCACCCGTGTTCCTTCAGTTGCCTGTGCCAGGGCCAAGGTAACTCTTTCGAACAACCCGCAACCCTGGCGGGAGTTTATAGCTTACAACTTATATATCAAAATAAAAACGTATTAGCCCATGTCCTCACAGGCAATTTTTCCCCATGGCGATTTTTTTCGTGCACTTGATTTTCAACGCACTGCTTAAGAGGGCTCTTTCGTTTTTTCACCTCTCTCGCTCACACGGGACCAAATTTTTAAGATTATTTAATGAAATTATGCTTTTTTGAAAAGGGTAATCAATTAGCGAACCAGTAAATCATATTAATTTAATAGGTAATTTTATTAACACATTTCTATTGTGTTATCTAATGAAATCAGCTGAAAAAGTTTTATGATTTGTTTTTTAAATAAATGACGCTATAAAAATGTGTTTTTAATAATTACCTATTAAATTAATATTATTTACTAATTCGCTAATTGATTATATTTTTCAAAAAAGCTTGAAGCATCTTTTTATTTAACATTCTTTAAAATTTGGTCACGTGTGAGCGAGAGAGGTGATAAAACGAAACAGCCCCTTAACGCTGAGAGTTAAAATCCAACAGTGGAGTTGAAAATCCAGTGCGTGATAAAACCCCACCGCGGTATTTTTACGCCCGTGCGACTGTGGGTTTAGAATGATGGATGGCATCGTCTGTCTTGTGATTGGAAGCGCGACTATCGAGGGTGGAGTCTTAGGTTCGTCCTCGGATCAGGTAAGTGTTACTGGGCTTTCCATTAAATATTTTTTCAGTAACAGCCCAAAGTCAGAATTTGTGTCCGGTGAATAGCCTTAGGCTAGACTTATAAACTCGACACCAGCAATGAACACTACGCTAACTTGAAAAACTCGATTTTACATCAGAGGCGTTTCAAAGAAAAAATGAGTTTTTTAACTTTTCTATTAATATATACTTTGTACAGTATTATATTATTTTAATTTATTGTGAATGTGAAGACTATGTAGGTCATTGCTTTTTTGTTTGTTTTATTTTTTTCTTTCAGTTATTTTTAATCATGGTCTGGCAGTTTGAGTAATTTATGCGGCCTACCCCAATGTCCTTTCTTTGGTATTGTTCGTCGAATTGTTGAGCTCCTTAAGTTCTGAGTTGAGCTGCGCGATTACTGACAAATGCGTGCACTGACTGGACAGGTCCTCTCAATCTGTGTGGTTCTTCCCTCAAAAGACCATTTCAGACACCAATCTACATGGTCTTCACATGAAGTGACCAAGATTATGTCTGGACTTTATAAGAGACTGTGACCTCTGAGTTTGTTTCGGCCTTTCTTCTCAGAGTAGTCAGATAGGAAACGCCGACCTCATCTAGTTTAAAAAAAAAAAAAAAAACATGATTGACTTGTAAAAGTGTTTGTACAAACCTACTTACAGAAATAAAAATCATTTATCATTTAATAACGATAATTTATTGAAATTTTCACTGTTGACATTCCTCTTGAAATTAGATAAAGACACTCCTTGTCATTACAAGGAGTGTCTTTATTTAATTTCTATATTAATTGTTAGTTTTGAATTTAACCCAAGTTAGCTGTGTGTAAACTGAAAAGCCGATAAAATTAATGTGTCACCAACTCGTAGTTAGCGTACTATACCCGGTTACTCAGAAAGTTTTGCGACTAAGGGCCGGTTTTTTGATCCGTAGTAAACTCAACCAAAGGTTAAGCATAGTAACGGTTGAATTTTGGCTAAATGTGAATGGCTAAATATGAATGAGTTATGCCATTAGTTACTATTTTTTAATATGAATGAGCTAACATGAATACATGTTTAGCCTTTCACATTTAGCCAAAATTCAACCATTAGTTACTATGTTTAACCATTGGTTGAGTTAACTACAGATCAAAAAACCGGTCCTAACAGTTTTTGTCTATGGGACAGGCTGGTTTTTATGTCATTTAAATCCATAGTTTTGACATAAAAAATTCCTAGTTTTTTTTTGTAATAAATAGTCATAACTATTATATAATAGTCATAACATTCCAAATTCGAAATTACCTCCACATTGTATACGAGCAAAATTTAATATATTCTGTCTCAATGAAAAATGGATTTACAACGAGAACATTTTCGCGCGATGATTTTGCACGATTTCAAATGTCGACTAAAACCAGAAGAATCTTTTGAATGACTTCGAATGGCGTTCACAGACAAAAGCCCTTCTAAAGCGACTGTTTTGGTGGTCAAAGCTTCAGTCGACCGTGTGGCTGTTTCAAAATGAACCAACGCCTACAACATAAAGCGAGCGAGAAGTGCAGGCAAAAAGATCAAAGGAGCATCAATGCTGAATGGTATGTAACCAAATATTTGCCAGAAGTTTTTACTGCTGCAACAAGCGACCAAACACCGGCTTCCGTGGGCTTCTGCTTCACCACGACAACGCGCCAGCTCACTCGGCGCTCAAACCAAAGGACTTTCTGGACAGGACGTGTCAAACTTATAAGTTTGACCGGTCCTGTCCAGAAAGTATGAGCTTAGCTCATCCTCCTTACAGTCCTGTTTTGACTCCGTGCGACTGTTTTTGTTCCATAAAATAAAAAAATCAACTCAAGGGAAAACATTTTTCATCAGAGAGAAAGAAAGAAAAACAGTTTATTCACGATCACTGGAAGATGCACTGGCTGCATGTGAGAAGGGGATTGAGGGTATGCCTCATGCGGACTGGAAAATGTGTTATGAAAATTGGTTTAGACGTATGAAACTGTGTATAGATGCCAATGGAGTGTTCTTTGAAAAGATATAATAAAAAATATAACCTGTAGTATATTTTTTTCTAGTAATGCAAAACTTTCTGAGTGCCCATGTATTATGGAAAGACAAAAGGCGAGAATGCTAAAATAATACATTAAATTCATATATACCATTCGTATATTCGTACCATCGTTTGACTGGCCGGTTGGCGTGGTTGGTTAAGGTACCGCCTATCATGTCGCAGGTCGTGGGTTCGATTTCCACCCAGGACAAACATTTGTGAGCATAAACATGTCTGTTTGTTCTGTGTCTGGGTGTAAATAACTATAAAAGTATGTATTTACAAAAAAAAAGTAGTGTATGTAGTATATCAGTTATCTGGTTTCCACAGTACAAGCTCTGCTTAGTTTTGGATCAGATGACCGTGTGTGAATAATGTCCCAGGTTATTATTGTTATATCAATTGTCAAAATTTATCTAAAATAACTGAAATAAAAAACATAAATTCTTTATATATTAACAACAACAAAAAACAATAGTAATAAGTACTTCTAAGAGTGTACCTCCTCTGAGCTAAGTCGTGCCTTTTTTGTTACGCACTACACTAGGCTAACTAAGAGATAGCGTAATATATCGCACGATTGCAGAAATTACATTCACTTAGTGTTGTATTAAATATTATAGTAACTTCGTTGTTTTTAGGAATTTCTATATACTATGTTTTCGTGCTAAATTATAATCCATACTATAAAAAAAATTGGCAATAAAAAAAGAAATTGCGCAAAATTCAAGTTGGCGTACTGTAAATTGCTGGTGTCGAACTGAACTGTGGGAATATGGGTAGTTAGTAAGTATATACTTCTTTCTATCCCGTTCTTTTTGACTACTATTACTTCGTAAACCACTAATATATGAGGGTGCATTCTGAAAGTTGGCAACGTCCGAAATAGCTGTCAAATATTTTACTGTTGAGTGTGATTCGCATCGCACCCGTGCGAGCGCTTTTTCTTAGGGATGATTTCCACCAAACGGATAGGATCGGAACGTATTTTACAATCTTTAAACGATAGTAATTCGTGTACACAGTATTTAATGTCTATATATATCTAGCCGCGCACAGCAGCTTGAACAATGGCGATCGTAGCCATCGTATCCATATTCGTATCTATTCCGATCCGATGCTATGCGAGAAGTTTGGTGGAAATCATCCTTTATGAACCTAGCCGTATCATGTATTAAAAATTAAAATATTGTCTTAAAAAGTCAATATGTTGTGCTACAAAAGTTAGTGACAGAAACGAATCGCTGCAAAACCGACTCCACGTAGTCTTGTCTGCCCTACCCTAGAGTGTAATTTAAATCCACGTAGGCGTGGAGGGGCGAGGCGGCCCGCAAGCTGAGGAGCAGGTGGTTGTGATGAGGGCAGCTGGTGAGGGCTGCATGCTTGCTTGAATGCAAGCAGTGGTTACATGAGGGTATGCATTTTATCAACGATATGATATTCTTGGTAATAAGTTTTATATTAAATAAACGATATAAGGATAAAGAATATTTCATTTGTTATTCTCTAATATGATTAGTCTAACATTAAGCTGTATGTGAAACAAAAATCAATAATTTAATAATCATCAACGTAAAGTAATCTGCGTATTGATTATTCTATGAAACGTAAATATGAGAAATTTTTTATGTGAAACTAAATTCTATAAAACTATTAGCTATAAAACAATTATATTAAATATTTTTTATGCCTTAAACATATTCGTATAAAGAATATTATGCCAAGTGTGTTATGCCAAATAAATTTCGGAGCATCAAGATTCTGCCAGATAGAGGGAATCCACCTTAAACTGATACAACACCTAATCCAGTGTTATTCTTGAAATTCATAATCAATATCTTAATTCAACACAAAATCATATTTCATCATTTCATTTAGCAACATTTATTTATTTATTTATTTATTTATTTAATACTTTAAGCACACAAAATGTACAGAGGCGGACTTAATGCCATAGGCATTTTCTACCAGTCGACCTTTGGGTAATGCAGAGACAAACAGTGGTAGGTGCAACAGCGAGAGATGAGGAATAGATATATATTTAAATATAAAGATATAGATACATATAAGTATAATATATACACCTAACTATATATAAATATAAACACAATAAATAGACATAAATATACTAAAACAAATAAGACAAACCATTGGGAAACATTACCGTTGTGATGATACTGCCAGCTTCTTGCGAATGTGGTCGCGAACTTTAACTTTAAAGGATAATCGGTCGGTTGCCATCCTGATTTCCTGGGGGAGTGCATTCCACAGAGAGATAGACTGAACGAAGAAGGAAGAGTGAATGAAGTCTGTGCGGTGGGTGGGACATTGAAGAATACGATTGTGAGATGAACGTAAATTTCTATTGTGGTTGGCGCAAATGTATTGAAAATGGGAAGCTAGGTAACTAGGGGAAGAGGAAGAGTCAAGAAATGAAAACAAGGTGGTCAGCGCCCTTTGCTGTCGGCGCTGGCGTATGGGCAACCACTGTAGAAGCGACCGATGCGCGGAGACATGATCGTATTTACGCAGATTGAAAACGAATCGAATGCAGTTATTGAGAAGACGGTCAAGTTTGTCGAGGAGATCTGCATTCAGGTCATAATAGCACACATCACAATAATCGATGATAGGAAAAATTAAGGACTGTACAAGCATTGTCTTCGTACTCGATGGTAATAAATTTTTCAGCCGGTACAGAGCCCGCAGCGTTCCAGTAACCTTCTGGCTTACCCTAGCGACTTGAGTACGCCAATTCAGGGTACTATCAATGTGTAAGCCAAGGTCCTTCACGTCAGTGCTAAAAGGAACGATCGTTCCATTGAAGAGAACTGGTGGCAAGGTTATACCCACCACTTTGCTAATACCACGAGGACTGCCAATGATGATCGCCTGACACTTCGTGGGGTTTACAGCTACACCAAATCTATCAGCCCAGGATTTTATAGCTATCAAGTCCCTATTTAATTTGTCGATAACATCAGGTAATTCATCAACCTTCCCTTGACAGTACAACTGCAAGTCATCTGCATACAGATGATACGCACACTGAAGTTCGGAAGTTAGAAGATTAATAAAAATAGAGAACAGAAGAGGAGAAAGTATACCGCCCTGAGGAACGCCAGTTTCCAAATCACACCAGCATGAAGAAGAATCCCCAACACGAATAGACTGCTGACGTTCCTGAAGGTAAGAGGAGAACCATTCCAGTGCTTCGGGAGAGACCATAACATATGACAGAATGGCTAACAGGATGTCGTGACTGACGGTATTAAAGGCATTCGAGAAATCAACCAACACTAGAGCAGTAACCTTGGTGTCTTCCAGTCCTGCCCTTATATCGCCAGTCACTTTAAGGAGGGCGGAAACAGTGCTGTGCCCAGGCCTGAACCCAGACTGTAGAGGACTAATGAGTGAGTTGCGATGTACGAAGTTAGAGAATTGTTTGTGGACACAGGCCTCAAGCACTTTGGACAGGAACGGAAGGATAGAAATTGGACGAAAGTCGGTAGGAAGAGAGGGATTGGAAACCTTAGGTAGTGGACGAACATAGGCTTTGCGCCACAGGATAGGGAATACTCCGGTGTATAGGGAATAATTTATAATATGGGTAATCGCGGGCAGGAGATGATCCAGAATAGTAATGATCATATCACGGGTGATATTGTCACATCCCACCGCTTTTGATTTGATGGAGAGAATGAACTTTCTGATCTCTCCCGGTTCAACTGGAATGAAACTGAAAGGATTAATATGAGGACGCGTTAGACCAGAAATAAGAGACAGAGTTTGTAGCTTGGTTTGACGATCCATGATTGAAACAGTGCAGAAATGCCGGTTGAGATCGTCTAAGTCAACTGAATTAGGAGGGTCTAAATGTCGCGATTTGCCGATACCCAGAGTTCCAAGAAATTTCCAAATATCGGCAGAGGAAGAAGAGCTTATAGTGTCCAGAATGTGGCGGCGTTTAGCATTGCGTATCATCTGATTGCATCTATTCCGTGCAGCCTTGAATAATGTCCAGTTCTCGTCTGTTCGATCTCTTTTAAATTTACGGAACGCGCGGTCCCTACGTCGCATTGCCATTTGTATTCCTCTTGACATCCATGGTGCAGGGGGGCGTTTTAACTTAACTTTTTTGACGGGAGCATGGATGTCATAAAGATTGATTATAACATCATTGAAAATGGCAACCTTGTCGTCAACTGAAACGGCTTGATTGCAGTTTTGATTTATTAATCAAAACTGCGAAATGTTGAAAGTCTGTTTAAAACAAAAGACTATCGCAAACATACTAAATTACATACCATCTCACAAATCCAGCTCCAGGAGCGTATGATGGACACGATTCATTTTTTACGCCCACAGGCGGAAATTCCTTCAAACTTCGACGTGTATTTATGACTTAATATTCCGTATTCGAATACAGCAGGCAGCTCATTTGAGTGGCGTGTTATAACGGCTTTTATTTATGACTTTAGGAATGTGGGAAAAGAAATTGGGAGCCAGATGTGGCTCCGTTCGCGCAGGGGATTCGTTTTTGATGTATTAATCTTTGTGATGATGGCAAAAACTTGTCTTTAAAGATCAATTGAAGAGCCACTAACTCAAATTTTAATGCCGAGTATCTAACCCTGCATTAAAATTTGGGTTAATGGCTTTGATAGAAATAGGAATTTATGAAAGCTTGTAATTTTGACGTTCAAAAAGTGCTGACTCTCAGCATAGTTTGAATAAATGACTTTTGATTTTGAAACGCTATTTAAAGGCCCATCGTCCACGATACGAATAATTTCAATGGTGGTCCGTACATGACGCAACTAGTCAAAAACTAGTTAAGGGTAGATGCACAAAAGTAGCCCTTGAAATTAACATTTTCTTGCATTTTTTTGTAATTTGCTGGTCAGTGTCAGGTTGTATCTTGATCAAAATATAATTCGCGACTATAACAAATACGTATTTACATAATTATAATATCTCATTCGGTTCGATTTGTTCCAAAATGCCATCATTACAAAAATCCACCACAACAAAGGCGTGTCTTTTTACCGCTAAAAGGAGTCGTTTCGCTCAAACTCCTACTTTTTGGGGTACAGCTGTTCCTGTAACTAATCGGTTTGAGCTCCTAGACATGGAGTTGACACCTGGTCTCAACTTTGGCGCCACCATCGAGTACAAAGCCCATACTGCGGCCAAGAAACTGGGCATCCTAAATAGGGTGAAGCGATACTTTATGCCTGGACAGCTTTTAACTATTTACAAAGCGCAAGTCCGATCCTGCATGGAGTATTGCAGCCACTTTTGGGATGGATCAGTACCAATAAGCCGCGCTTGACTCGGTGGAACGCAGAGCTAAAAGGCTTATTGGCGACGTAAAACTGGTGGATGCCAAGCTTCATAGCTTGGCTCATTGCCGCAAGGTTGCCTGCTTGTCGGTCTTCTACAGATTGTACTTCAGTGAGTGTGCCCAAGAGCTCCACGACCTCATTCCGCCGGCCCGCTTCTACCATCGGACATCTAGACGCAATACCAGTTACCATCCGTACCTAGTTGCTATTCCACCAATTCGCACTAAGCGTTTCCAAATGTTTTTTTTATAATGAGCACAGCAAACTCACTACCTGCGTCTGGGTTTCCGAGAGCATACAACCCTAATCTCTTCAAGTGAGAGTCAACAGGCTTCGTCTGGGTTAACTCACTCCATCGTCAACTCTGTCTCTGTCGCCTCCGACCTAGACTAGGGTCAAGAGCAAACGCAACTTAAATAAAAAAATCAATAATTTGAAATATTCGCGGGTTACTTTTGGGCATTCACCTTAATAACGCGTAGGAAGTTGCAGCGTGCTAAAAGTCCAGTATAAGCTGACCTCTCATTGTACGAAAATTCTATACAATGCGAGATCAGCTTATACCGGAATATATAGCTTGATATGTAGCCGTGTATGAACCGCCATTGCCAATGCTGTGGCATTCTGGCTACTCATTGGTTATTTGGGTTTGTAACACGTTATTTTTGAGTAGCGTGCCCCCGCTGGGTTCCTGCATTGCGAACGGCGGGGAGAGGGGTGGGGGTGGGGGGGGTCAGTAGCCGTGGCTGCCCGTCCTGACGAGCCGATGACGTAGCGGTTAACAAATAGCGGTGCTACTTGGGCGACATCGCAACTGAGGCGGGCCGCGATGTCGTATGGGAGGCATCGCGGCTGAGGGTTGGAGGCCGCGGCGGGAGAGGAGTGCCGGTATTGCGGTGCGTCGCTCTCCCTACCTTCCTCGGCCTTGACGGGGTCGCCACCGTCTGATGGCGGCCGCAGGGGAGGAGGAGTGTCAGTATGGTTTTGGCCGCTTTCTCTATCCTCTGCGGCCGAAAAGCGGTAGGCGGCTGGGCCACTGACAGGGGACCAAGTGTGCCTAGACACGGGGTCGTCTAGCGCCCATGTGCTGGTTTGATCCCTGGGGTGGTCAAGCCGTGCAATGTGTTCTGGTGCGCCGGTGATGGGGGTACTCCCCAGAGGAGGATACGGTGACAGACAGCCGCGGCAGGTTCACGGATGAGTGCTAACGC
This sequence comes from Dicycla oo, assembly GCA_948252095.1. NCBI lineage: Eukaryota > Metazoa > Arthropoda > Insecta > Lepidoptera > Noctuidae > Dicycla > Dicycla oo. The sequence goes on from OX411733.1 coordinate 21,628,955, forward strand.
GTGCCCGTGTTCCCGCCACAAGCGGTAGAGGAGGACACCGTGGAGTTTTAGTGGGTTGGAGTCCCACATAACTGCACTACTTCCCCGCAAAAAAATGCATTTCGGATCAATGGTAAATATTACTATTATTATTTGGCTCATTCTCCCTATTTGGTACGACATCGTATTTTAATCTCACGAAGCGACACGAGTTTTACTTGTGTTTACCACTTTTTAAACACGCTGTGAATGTGTGAGTGAAGACGAGTAGCGTCAGCACACAACACACACTCTTCAAACTCCGCCATTCTCTCTGACGGTAGGTATCAAGAGCTCTTACACTTTCACACACATCCACAGCGTTTTGGTGCACTTGGTAAACACAAGTAAAAGCGCGTGTCTCTTAGTGAGATAAAAATACTATTCACTAAACTTGATGACTATACAAAAACAAAAGTTTCTTTCAAAACGAGTTTGTTTCCGATGAAATATCATAACACCAACTATTTCAGAAAGCCTTGAAAAATTTTCTCCCGCCAAAGAAAAACTTATAAGTTTTCCAAACCTTTCCAAAATACTTGCTACCCAACATCCCAAAACTGATTGAGTATGTAAAAGAAACACTGTTGTTTACCCTGTTTATCATTGTTTACCCCGTTACCGTACAAATGAGGGTATCGGGCACTTAATGAGGCTTAAAAAGGTCTGTAATCTGTCACTATTTTGACGCCGTTGGTACTCGAAGTTAGATAACGAAGTATAATATCGGAAACTGTGTTTATGTTCTTCTGATAAAAGTATATTGACTAGGTTTTTTCTAAAGGTCTGTAATCTGTCACTATTTTGACGCCGTTGGTACTCGAAGTTAGATAACGAAGTATAATATCGGAAACTGTGTTTATGTTCTTCTGATAACAGAATATTGACTAGGTTTTTTTGGAAATGTGATAGGATTTTAGAAGATAGAAGCATAAAATAAAAAATTTCCGATCCACTTGTTCAACTATCTTGTTTACGACGTTACTTGTTTGAAACAGTTTTATTTAGTTTGTAGATTTTGACGCCTAATTTGTACGCCTTGCAAGGCAAAACATAGTGATACAACACAAATTTTATACAATGTACCATATTACCTATGTTCAACAAATAAAATACTGACTTTGACTTTGAGACCTTGATTTTTCTGGTCCCAACTTGTATCTACGTAGGTATAGTCAACCGAAGTCAGCGGTAAGGGTTACCGCTGATTTCGGTTGGCGTATGTTTTTGCAGTTTACTTCTTAAAAATCGATTTTCATTTAAGGCCCTCGTTATGGAAGTTTTATGAGGAGTGAAATTAATACAAACGTTAACTCAAAAGCGTTACGTTTTTCTGCTCAACGTACCGTGCGCACCTTTCACTTTGAAAAATCATTTATGTGTAGTGTATACCTGTTTATTTTCGGCCAGTCTTTATTATTTATTTATTTATTTAACCGAATATGTACACACAAATGAACAGACAAGAATAAAGGAACTGAAAATTACGTACAAAGGTGATGCTTATTTCTAAATAAATCTCTTCCAGCATACCTGCTATAGGGCAGAGGATAAAAAGAGATGTAGACACCGTGTGTAAGAATAAAAGAGAAAATAAAAATACATAAAATCTAAAAAAAAACAATTCACTAAGCAAATAAAACATATAATAAATACTTAAATACATACATACTTATACAATAAATATCACTAAAATAACTATGACGAAATGGAAAGATAGTGTTCTTTCACTCTTCTTTTAAAATACTGCAACAGTTTGGCAGTCCCTAATGTCAGGTGGAAGTGAATTCCACAACCGAACCGCGTGCACAGTGAAGGAGTAGGAGTAGGAGTCAGTGGAATGGGAAGGAAATTTTAGGAGGTTTCTAAGATGCGACCTGCAAAGCACATCTAAAGTACGGGCATAAGAAAAGCGTTCCCGCAAATAGGAAGGTGTTTTAGGGTTGTGAAGGATGTTAAATAGCAGACACAATATGCGATAGTTATTGTAGCGGTCATATATTAATTATCAATCATAGGTATAGAATATTCAAAGAGTAAAGGAGATACATAAGGAGTAACCTCCAGTCCACAGACTACATAGAGATACCACGTGCATTGGAGTAGATACACAGTTTTTAGGGTTCCGTACCAAAATGGTAAAAAGGAACCCTTATGGTGCGACTCAGTCTGTCTGTCTCTGTCACAGCTAGATATCCCAAGAACTACTAATGCTATCGACTTGGATTTTAGAATAATTTTACATGACGTTTGCCCAACTTTTTTTGCAAATAAGAAATAAATAAAAATGTATGTATATTTTTTGCAACAAGGACTAAAAGGGTCTTCAAAATTAGAAGTGGGGCTACTAGGGCACGAGGGCATCATATGAAAAAGCGCTGTTTGCACATTCTCAAACATTTTTTCTTTTTAGGGTTCCGTACCTTAAAAAGAAAAAAATGGAACCCTTATAGGATCACTCGTGTGTCTGTCCGTTTGTCACAAAGCCAATTTGCTCCGAATCTATTGGACCGATTAAGTTGAAATTTGATACACATATGTTTTTCTGTAACCGAAACATGGACGAGTAACGTAAATAAATGAATTTTGAATATGGCGGTCAACTTTGGCGGGCAAATAAGAAAATTAAAAAAAAGTTTTGCAAACTGTACCGTGTGAAATATCAAATGAAAGGGCTTACTGTGAGGGTAAAAAATGTATTTTTTTTATAATTTTAAAGTTATTTAAGAAAATATACGAAAATTGAAATTCCCCCGCCCCCCCTATCTCCGAAACTACTGAGCCTAAAATTTTGAAACAAATACAGAAAATAGTTCAATACCTATAGACTACAGGAAAACCTATAAGAAGTCGATGGTCTTAAAAAACATGGTAAATCTCTCAATATTGTGCGTACAAACTTACATTTGCAGTTGTAATGTATGGGAGAACATGTTTTTCAACTACAATGTTAAGTTTGTTCTTGGGATTTTTCCTAACTACAGAACCCTTCATTGTACGTACGTTACACGCACTTGGCCGGTTTTTGAAAAACATCCATAATTCATTGCATAAAAATTGTAAAAAATTGTTGTAAAAAGTACACAGATGAAATTCACTATTTTTCACAGAAAACTCGATCAAAAAGTCCTCACTGATGAACCAACAAATAGAAAAAGGTGGCTTTTATCGCTCAACATACTTGTCGGCAAACTGAGGTCACAGTTGATGGCAAAGTTTAGACACACTGGGAATTTTTATATTTTTTTGCTAGTACTTTTTGTAGACTGTTGCTAAAAATAGTTTTGCCCAGATTATGTAGGTGTAGAGTGACAATTAGGTTTTCGTATCAGTTTCTGAGTAGCTTTTTTTATTAAAAAAAAAGATTGGCTTTTGATGTATTTCATAGTCTTGTACGGCGTTCATAGCCATTCTATTAAAAATGTAATTTAAAATGTTTTCGCAAAATAAAACACGTAGTATGATCTCCATATGATAAATAAGTGACTAAGTCTCAGATCAGGAAACTGTTGCAATGGTTGACCGCAACTGTCAATGAAATTAGAGATTTGACCGCTGACTCAAACGAATAAGCATTCATAAACCTGAAGTCAATCAAACTTATAAAAATGACTAGGCATAAAATTGAATAGCTTTGAATATAGTCACCATAAAATTTAAATTTTGAGTTAGAATTTGTTGCTACGTCACCTTGAGTCTTTTCCACCATTAAGACTAAAAAAAACCAGCACCTAAATTGCGTACCACATTTAATCACAATTGGAAAGATTTTAAACGCTAATCTAATTAAATTAATAAAATTGCTAATTCATTGATTAATAATAATATGTTTAACTGCCCCTTTGATCTCGTGGCCGAGACTGCTGAGCGTGGGGTCCTGGGTTCGATTCCCAGGTCGGGCATAGTCTTATTGGCTTTTCTATTAGGATACTCTTAGTAACAGCCCGGAATTTGGAAGTTGGCGCTCTGATACCCCCGTTCCTCGGAAAGAACGTTAAGCCGTTAGCCCTGCGCCTGATCTGTGTCGACGCAAGTACTTGTATGTCCCGCGCCGAAGGCTGGTCTCCGCTGAGATTGTTCGCCATGACCGAAATTCGGTCTGGAGGACTATTTTTATCTATGTTTGAAAAATTCGTCCACTTGAATGTGGTTGAACTATCAAAATGAAAAGCATTGTCATTGTAAGTTACGTAATTACCCCTTTTGTGGATGTGTGTTATGTTGTAAAGACGTCAGAAACATCCCTGCGTTGATTTGCTGGATTATTTTTCTCCTCTACTGATTGTTATTTCTCCTTACAAAGTTTATTCTGTTTCTATATATGTATATATCAATGTATTATCTATGCTTTATATTGCACTTGCCATGTTTTCTCTCTGCATCATCCTGAGGTTGACTGGTAGAAAATGCCTCAGGTATTAAGTCCGCCTTTGTACAGTATTTGTTTTTTTACTTGTGCATAAAATGGAGGAGCTCGTGGCTAACTAATAACAGCTGCACGGGTCGATCCATCATGTTAAACTACGCTTGCCGGGGTTGGTCTGTGGATGGGTGACCATCTTTTCATACCGAGATTCCTCCGTGCCTCGGAAAGCACGTTAAGCGTACAGTCGTTACGGGTCGTCAGAAGCCCGAAAGTCTGACAATCAGTCTTACCAAGGGGTATCGTATTACCCAGCAACTGGGTTGTGGAGATCAGATAGGCAGTCGCTCCATGTGAAATACTGGTATTCAGCTGAATCCGGTCAGACTGGAAGCCGACCCCAACATAGTTGGGAAAGGGCTAGGCAGATTGATTGACTTGTGCATAAAATTTTAAGTAGAAGAGTAAATAAATAATATTCTTAGGAATGTGTACAGAGAGAAATTAAAGCTTTAAAAGTTCTTTTGAGGATTTATTTACTCCCGATACCTAATACAATGGAAGTGCTTTACAAAGATCTAAAGGCGCGCCTCTGTAATGAAGGTTACGGGGCGACTAAGATTCGCCGCGCATGCAAGTCCAATCGAATACAAAACGTGTCCGTCAGCGTTCCTCAACACCCCAGTATAAATTCTTAAAAAAGTTACCCCATTATACCACCGTCCTAACAACGCAGCCTCTAAACGGCCTTCCGTTTTAAAGTGAAATCGCTTTGATACCGAGTCGTGCCCTTCTCGTTACCGTCATTCAAATTCAGTTACGTGTTAACGCGTATAAAAATCCTTTGAACTTCAATTTGATTTTATTTTCGACTTGATTTTAATTATGTTTACGTTTTCTGGTGTAAAGTTGTTCATATATTTGTGATTCGGGAATTTGTTGCTTTGAAAAATGTTAGTTGAGCTGCTTTAGGAAATAAAAGAACATTTTAAACATTTACAAAAAAAAAGTAGTGTATGTAGTATATCAGTTATCTGGTTTCCATAGTACAAGCTCTGCTTAGTTTGGGATCAGATGACCGTGTGTGAATTGTCCCAGGATATTATTATTATTTGTTAAGTAGGGCTGCCTCGTTGTCTCGTGGCCGCAGGCGCTACTGCTGAGCGTGAGGTCCTGCAGGGCTAACATGACACACGCGTCAACACTCACTCTCGGAATAATTTTCGGACAGCGCAACACTTTTCTCATTTTCTGTTTTTTTTTTTTTTTTTGACAGCGTTGTCATACAAAATACTCGACTCGTTCTGTCAAATTTTATGTTTTCTCGAAAACCCTAACAGGGCACCTAAGTTTTCTCGAATTATTAAACGACTTCAAAAAAAGGAGGAGATTCTCAGTTCGTCGCGTAGGTATGTATTATTATATGTTATCTATATAGACCGTTTTGTTAGACCGATTTCAAAAATTCTTTTTTTATTTGACAGATTATGCTCTCAGGGTAGTTCCACTGTCACCAAGTCAACATCTGATGAGGGGATCCCATGGGAATTGATTGCAACCCTCAAATTTTATGGGCACACCTATACTGCCGTCGTAAGCAAAAAGGGCACAACTAACATTTAAAAAAAAATTGAGTTACATACATATTTAGAATCAGAAAAAAAAGGCTAATCTGCTCAATTTTTTGTAGATTTTTTTTTTAATGTTAGTTGTGCCCTTTTTTCTTACGACGGCAGTATAGCAATTTGGATATATTTTATAGTAACTCGTGCATTTACTCTCGAAAAGCACCATTTGGTGAAGTCAAACTGATGATGAATACCACATATGGCCATCGGAACTACGTAATAATAAGTATGTCACGAGTTGCGATTCGATTAAGTGACTAAAATAAGCAATCAAAGAAGAAGAATTATGATTATGATTAGAATCAAAAATGATGGAGATGAAATAAGTAGCAATTTATGCTCGTCACAATGCATATGGTAAAGTGGAGCTTTTAGTGATTGTTGTCGCTAATATTCAGACCTACCTACATACTTTAAATCTTTTCAACTTTTGTAGTTTTATTAGAATGAGGCGGTAGTAGGTACATTTCTTATCAGTCATCTTCCTTTCCTGTTCATTCCTGCAGCGTCTACCATAGGTTAGACTGAAACAGCAGTACAACGCTGGAAGAAGATTGACCGTAACGGACGCCATCTTCATTGGTTCGTATAATCCCTCGCCGCGAATACATCTCTCCAGAGATTTTACCGCTAATATTTTTGGATTTCTATACATCAAAGTAGACCTACCTACTTATCAAGTTACACTGATTTGAAGTACTGTGAAAGAAATAGGAATCGTTTATCTGTGAAACCACGCTGGCCTCCGCGTGGTTAACCTACGCATCAAGGGCATGCAAGGCCCTGACAGCAGGAGGGCGACTCCAGAATTCTAAAAAGGTAAGGTGCTGTATCCTGTGTCCTCCTCTTATTCCTATTTCTTCATAAAAACTAGCCTCCTTCAAATTCAATGATGCTGCCACAAAAGTTTATTACCACAAAACCGCCGATTCTCATAGCAAGTCTTTGAATCACCGCTCCAGGCTTTTAGAAGCCTGGAAAGAGCTGTTTAGACAGTTCTATCAATTTTATGGTAATAGCAATATTTTGTAAAAAGTGATGAGCAGTTGACATTAGGCTTTTGTAACTTAGATAAATTACAAACTGACCCAATAATAAGAGAAAAAAAAATTAAAAAAAAACGAATACCAAAAAAAAACTAAAATAACTTTAATTTCAGAAGTTGGTGGCAAAAAACTAAAATACAGATCCAAAGACACAGACTTCCGAAATTAAAGTTATTTATCACTTTGCAGTTTTTTTTTTTAGTAAAAAAGTTTTTATGACAATTCAACACGAGATAATCTCTGATTCTTCTCTCATTTTGTCGTTCCCGATTTTCACGTAGAGAAGAGTAGACAAATAAATTGTTCGCGACGACGCGTCACCAAACAGTGTTTATAGTTTTGTGGTTTGTTTTATAATTTAGATTCAGTAACAATAGTGTTTTATAGTTGGAAAGTGATTGTGTTTCTTAAAGAAATCGTAAGTACAACCCTTATAAACTTCAATTAAGTGGGCTACATAGCCGCGATTTATAGTTTGTTGGTGCGTCCAGGTACCCTAGATAAATACCTAGCCCTGGACGTACTTATTAGTCGTCTAGTCTTCCTGAAAAGCCTACTTAATTGGATTTATAAGGGTTGGAAATGTTAGTTTGTTGTTTTTTGTTAATTTCTTTTATCAATCTAGGTTTTCAGGGCGTGTCCCGTCCTGAAAAACAAAGTTGTGATATTGTAACTATCATATTGCATTAGGTCATTAGACCAGCTTAGATACCTGTTTAGTTTACTGAAATAGCTTTATGGGTTTTCAAATAAATCAACTTGGAAAATAATATTTAGTTAAAATAATTAACTTTTGCGTGTTTACTCTGTAAAATATTTTCAGTAGATAATTTTACAGGAACTACAGTATTTCAATCGCTGGGATATCTAATGATAATTCTGGAAATGTATCACATGTCATGATTATTTTTATATTGAAGCTATTTTATAAAATAGAGTTTGAATCGGGAGACAATTTGCGGCTCTCGTTGAGGTAATGTTTCGAGGGACCTAAGCACGCAGGGAAAAATATAGCTTCGTAACCATCGGCGTGGTACCACACTTATTCCTGAAGAGTTACGCAAGTCTTCTCCTAAAACTCCTGAAGACTTATCAAGCAGTTGTTATTATTTCATCAACAAGAAACCCTTTCCCGTCAAGACTTCAATTCATAGCCGCCGGCCATCAGTCTGCAGATAGTCGGAGCCTATAGGTGCAGGACGTCAGCGCCGTTTGGGCTAGGAGGCCTAACCTGGTTTAGGGATACACCCTCCTTTCACCCTATCGTGCCCATCGATCACGCCCGTCCGGCACATAAATAATACAAAAAAAAGAACTAAAGAACACGACAGTTTCTTGTACTTAATTTAGTTACAATTTTACTCTACAATAATAATGAAAACACCTGCTTAAGTTTTAAACTATACTATTTATATTGAATCGAAGTTCCTTTCGGCAGCCGCGAGAGAAACTATGGCGGAGGGGAGCACTATTACGTAGATGAGCATCACTTTCAGTAATAACCAGTCACTTTGCCAATTATGGTGATTAACGAAATCCTTTCAGGAAGGTTTTAGTGTATAATGGCATTAGGTAATTAAACTTATGTATGAAGTTATATACTTATGTATCTCCGGCATGTCTAAGCGGATTTTGATGTTTCTTCTTTTCGTTCGTCTTGGGCTTATGTAATTATATAATTAGTATATTCATCTACAAATGGAAAAATAAATTTACTTTAAAAAGTAAAAACCGGATACAATAACCTAAAACGAATAAAATAACTTACATAAAAAAACTTAACAGCTTCTGAAGTCGGTGTCTTCAATTCTTCAATGTCAAGGCACCTTAGCTTGGCACCGACTTCAAAAGCTGTTAAGCTTTTTATAAAAGTTATTTTATTCGTTTTAGGTTTGTGAAGTCGGTTTTTACTTTTTTAAAGTAAATTTATTTATGATATAATAGCGGTATCACCCAGCTGCATATTTATCTGAAAGCCAATGCCTTTTGGTAAGTGTGGTCATTAACAAAATTTGCAATAGCATGGGTTTTATGGTGATTGTTACAATAACAACCTTCGCTTTATCAAATGGTGATCATCGGCCCATTTTTCATTTGTGGAGATTATCTAGTGAGTATATTATGTGCCACTATTTTTTTTTATTATTTCGGAATGCTAAAGAAAAACATTTAATTTTAATCAAACAGTCGGTTACACAAAAAAAACTTAACATAAAATTAAAAGAGGTGGACATAAAAAGAAATATATTCCTCCATTCTGTGCAAAGTTTTGGAAAGGGTACTGAACAATAAGTTGCTGAACTACCTTGAAGACAATGATCTCCTCAGTAACCGTCAATATGGCTTTCGCCGCGGACGGTCAACTGGCGATCTTCTTGTGTATGTCACGCACTGCTGTGGCGAAGCCATCGAGAAACACGGCGAAGCACTGGCTGTATCGCTTGACATCTCGAAGGCCTTTGACAGGGTCTGGCACGCTGCTCTGCTCAGCAAGCTTCCTGCTTATGGCATCCCAGCTGATTTTTGTAGCTGGATATCAGATTTCCTTAGTGAACGGTCGATTAGAGTAGTTGTTGATGGCTGCTCTTCTGACCTTATGGCTATTGATGCCGGAGTTCCTCAGGGGTCTGTTCTCTCTGCAACTCTTTTCCTGCTGCACATCAATGACCTGCTTCGGCCTGGTATTGTTGGGTACGCAGATGACAGTACAGTTTCAGAGAGGTACTTGTCCAGAGCAAAAACCAGCGGGGCCGAAGTTCGTTCCTTGAGAGAGGCCATGGTAGAGCGGACAGATTTGACCTTAAGCTTTGTCTCCCAGTGAGGTGATGATAATCTGGTCTCTTTTAACGCCACCAAAACGCAGGCGTGTCTTTTTACCGCTAAAAAGAGTCGTTTCGCCCAAACTCCTACTTTTCGGGGTACATCTGTTCCTGTAACTGATCGACTTGAGCTCCTAGGCATGGAGTTGACATCTGGTCTCAACTTCGGCGCCACCATCGAGTACAAGGCCCAAACTGCGGCCAAGAAACTGGGCATCCTAAATAGGGTGAAGCGATACTTTACGCCTGGACAGCTTTTAACCCTTTACAAAGCGCAAGTCCGATCCTGCATGGAGTATTGCAGTCACCTTTGGGATGGATCAGCTAAGTACCAACTCGCCGCGCTTGACTCGGTGGAACGCAGAGCTAAGAGGCTCATTGGCGACGAAAAACTGGTGGATGCCAAGCTTCATAGCTTGGCTCATCGCCGCAAGGTTGCCTGCTTGTCGGTCTTCTACAGATTGTACTTCAGAGAGTGTGCCCGAGAACTCCACGACCTCATTCCACCGGCCCCCTTCTACCACCGGACATCTAGACGCACTGCCAGTTACCATCCCTACCTGGTTGCTATTCCACCAATTCGCACTAAGCGCTTCCAAATGTCTTTTATAATGCGCACAGCAAAAGAGTGGAACTCACTACCTGCGTCTGTGTTTCCGAACGTATACAACCCTAATCTATTCAAAGTGAGAGTGAACAGGCTTCTTCTGGGTAAGCTCACTCCATCGTCGACTTTGTCTCTGTCACCTCTGACCTAGACTAGAGTCAAGAGCAAACCCATCACAAATAAAAAAAAAAAAAATAGTAAGTACGTACTAAATCCATGAATAAAATCGAATTAATCAAATATGCAGATGTTGCTATGATAAAAATGATTTGTTTTTAATAACTGGCTACATCAGTCTCTCGTCGCGAGATAAAGCAGTATCAAAGTGCCCTTATTCGAGCCTAACGGTCATGTTAGACATTAGAATGACGTCAAAATCATAGTCAAATTCTTCAAATCGAGAAAAAGAGCGATCTCGCGCTTGTCATATTATATTAGCCGCGGGGATTCGATTTTTTTTTCCGTTTATTTTTTAATACATTTTAGTTACATAATATACAATCTTAACACCTTGTCTAGAGACCTTTAAAGGTTTATGTGACAAAGTGGTGGAAGCAAACACGCTCACAACAAATACTTAAAATTATGTTGGCTACTTAAAAAATTGAGGTGGGATGTCACCAGTAATATAATATTTTTTTAAGGTAGATTTACATTTTTTTTATATGTACTAGAGGCAATATTTGACTGCACAGTTTCAGGAATTTTATTTAGAGGATCAGGTAATATATATTCCCACGTTCTCCTGCCATACACATTTACAGTTGTAGGTAATTTATATGTTGGCAAGTAATCAAGATCACGTAACTGTTTTGGTCTACTGTTTAAAGTTAAGGAGCTAATATTATTAAATTTATCCAAGATAATTGCCGACCTGAATTTATCATAGTGTCACTGACACAATTTTACAATATTTAAATAATCCGTACTCATTATCTTTATAATTAAGTTTAATATGCTTTGGCACGATAGTCTTGAGTATTAGTTGTAGTCTATATATTTTATATACATAGGTTTTGTAGGAACGTCCGTAACTAGTTAGCCCATAGCTTATGACTGAATCCGCCAGAGCAAGATACAGCATGCGTAGAGTGTGGAAGGGTAGTTTATGTTTAAGGATAGCCAACTTGGCGTTAATAGATCTTAGTTTGTTACTTACACTTTCAATGTGTGGTCCCCAATTGAAATGCTTGTCTATGATGACGCCAAGATAGGTATGCTGGTCAACAGCCTCTAGGGTAGGACACGCACACATGCGTGCAGTGAGAGATTCTCGGATCGAGTAAACTGTTATAATGTTTTTCAATCCGTAATTTCTCAATAGCGGCGCCCGGAGTCTCCTCAACTGTCCAATTACTTCAAAACGTCTTTGTTTGCTGGTAAACCACAATTAATTGCATACTTGAAATTGCAACACACAACAAAACCCGTCATGGGGGTAAGCTGTCATTTTGATTGATTAATGACGTTTGACATCTTTAATACTCAAGAAGAGGACTGAAGTGACACTGTTGTGACAGCTGACAGTCATTTTTCTATGATCAGTGGTCGACCTATGGTTTACTGCCATTGTTTTTATGCACAGAGTAACTAAATCGGTGAGACGCCATGTTGAAAGTAGATAAAAATAATTGATAAATATCAATTCCCTACCACAATAGTATACATTTAAATGAATTATCTGTATTTTTCCCGAATTCTACGGATTTTACTCGTTTTTTTTAGTAGTGTACACAGATCTAGCCCATTTTTACACATCTCCTTTACATCAACGACATGGTGTGGTTGATGGTAATAGGCTCGCCACATAGCTGGCGAAATGTGAGTGTACTATAGGTGCTCCTCTGTCTAACCCTTCGAAGATTACAGGCGTGATGTAACGTGATGTTGTTAAGTAGTAGACAGCTAAAGTTTAGATTTATTCAAACTGATAAACGCACTTTACTTGTTGTAGACTGTATGATAGGTGGTGATGACGTAACAGATTCATCTAGGTTCTTCAATCTAATTCTCATATTTCTTCTTATCGGAGCTGTTCTGACTAATTCACTGAAGGAGGAGCCCTACTAATGACAGCACCTTATCCGGCTTTTATTATTGGAACTATTACATTCACTGTCTCTCTAGCGACTGCCTTCTCTGGTGGCTTAATACTGACTGATGATTTATCGTCGCGAATGGTCGGGTATTTGAGGGATCATTCTAGAAGTTAATTTTCCCTAAGTCGAGATCTGTGACTCATCTTTTACATCCTATCCTACTTCCTACTATAATAATATTATAAATGCGACAGTTTGGATGTTTGTTACTCAATCACGACAGAACCGCTGAACAGCCGATCTGGATGAAATTTGGCGCAGAGATAGATTATAGTCTGGAATAGCACATAGGATATTTTTTATCCCGGAAAAATGTACGGTTCTCGTGGGGTAATTTCCAACTAAGCTAGTTTATTCATAAATTTGTCATCTTAAAATGTAGGTATTTTACAAATCTGCTTATAATTTGTAAATGCCTGGACCGATTTACATGATTCAATTTGTAGGGTTAGTTTTAAACATAACTTTATCATTTAAAACAGAAACCATCAAAATATCTACAATGAATAAAGAATTATATTTTACTTTCAACTTACGTTAAATATTCTTATCAGAACACAATATACAATTTAATAACAATCTAACACTAATTAAATAGAATCCCTTTAAAATCTTAATTTATGACTTTAAACACTATTTAATTCACTACTGTGAGCACGCTGTCCTCCTGCTACCTGCACCCTAGTGCGTAGATATAGGATCGCATAGCTCGGAGTCTATTACCACAGATTAACGAACAGATCATTCACTCCATAGGAAAATATACACACCTAACGCTATAACTACCTTCAGACATATTACAGGCGTTTGTGTGCGCTAAAATGTACGTTACGCGGACGCCCGAGAGTATCTACTACGTCGTCTGCCGTGGTGTCGGGCGATCACTTGCGTCATTGAACGTAACGCTAGGGCTGTGTATGCTAAGAAATTATTACACAAAAGAATGGGGTGACCGGGAAATCCCATATCATATCGCGTATAACCAAGATATTCGAAGTAGCTCAGAGAAATATTATGCGGTAGTTGAAATTTATAAATTATGCTTGCTTTTTTAATTAAAGACGCATTTACGAGTCTCAAATAATAACTTTTTTAAACAAAACAACAAAAATGCTTTGCATTCTTAAAATGTTTTTTCTACGAATTGTAGGTAGATGTGCAAGGTACGATTCTGAACTGCAAATGTTTCTTTACATATTTCCGGGTTTACTTCCGTTCATTTACTGAGAAACTGGACCTATCTAAAATTATATTTATTGTTCAGAATCGTACCTTGCACATCGATCTACAATTCGTATTTAATTTTTTTTAAGATTATAACGCATTTTATATAATTAACATACGTTTGTTTTAAAAAGTAATTATTTGACTATCCATTCATAAATTTTTGATTTTTTCGCTACAGAAGTTTTTATATTATAATAATAAAAAAGTATGAACAAAGAAAACGTAAGCGCGTGGCAACCGACTGGATTTTGTTCGCCCGAGTGAACACGAGCCGTAGGTATGTTAACGCGTGGCCTTGAACGAGTGACCGCGGCCTGCCATTACAGTAATAATACGAACTTGGTTTTGGTACCAATAGCAATGATGTTTTTAATGTTTATACTAAGTGTTAGTGCAAATGCAATCAACATCATCGTTTAAGCCGAAATACATCCACTGCTGGACTTAAGCCTACCCCAAGCACAGCCACTTTGACCGGTTCTGTACTCCACACATCCAGCGGATTCCTGCGGTCTTCACAATGTCTTCGATCCACCTTGTGGAAGGCTTTCCAATGCCACGTCTTCCGGTACGAGGATGCAAATGCAATCACAGGGATCTGAAAACTTCGTCAAAAATCGGGTACTTTCTTTTACATTAGTTTGCAAAAGATGACCTTGGTATAGTTCTGAACTTACACAAGTACCTAGAAGTACCTGATGAAACGACGTGTCTAGAATGTGAATACCTACCTACTGCCATTATAGGTACATAACGTTTCTGCCGGCAAGTATCTAGTTTCAATTAACCCGTTAAGGAGTTCATGAATTTTAAGCTCAATTTACACGGTACAAGTTTATTGCCGATGGCATACCATAACATTGAAGGGCAACTAACTGGCACTATCTAAACAACACGTACAGACGCCAGCACATCAAGCTACTACAATCTGTCAAATTTCTCTAATAGATATTCAACTTTATCGCAAAAGTATTAGGTTCAAGGTTGATTGGAAAAATGTGACAGTTTCGGGTAGCTTGACCTGCTGGCGTCTGTACAATTAAGTTGCATGCGATTTTATTCAATGGCAATACTTTCAATAAATTATTTTTCATTTTATGTAATCATTGTTGTATTGCAATTTTATGTAATCACAAGCGTCCAAGCACTTTGAATGGCAATAAAATTTAACGTGTTTTAAGACATACGGTTATTGTGCTTGGACGTACCAGAAACTTGCACTATGTAAACGGAGCTTAACGGTGGGGTGGAACTCGAAGATAAATTTACACCCGTACGAGTAAATAACAAATCGAGTTATGGTGAAATTACGAGGATACCTGGACTTTATAGTAATTAGAAGTGATCGGAATAGGTAATGCTATTCGCGGGATTTAGTGACCTTTATCATAACATGGATATGCCTTCTGAATCCTGGGAAATATAAATAATAAAAAAATCAATATAAATATTTATATTTTATTAAAACGTTGTTTTTTTTAATAACTATTTTAGGAAGTTGTATTTTACATAGTACGTATTCAGCTTTATGCAAATATTCTATATTGAAACTCAAGGAGGTAGATGAAATTAAAATACTGTAGTCGGGCAGCCCTATCGCGTGTTTACATACCGCGCGGCTTTATTTCAAGAACAGGACTGAGTCACAATACTGATAGATATCTATACTGTGGTTTAACTTCATGTAGTACATCGATATTTAGAAAAATATTCCCGGGAATCTCGGGGCATGTCCATATTAACAATGTCATTCAGGTTCAAACCCCAAAATAGCACTACCTATTTCGATCCCTGGTCAGTCAGGCATGTATTACTGGACTACATTCAAGACTCAAGCATTACTTTTAACTAGTTTCAAACAAAAAAATGGCTTTAAACGACTAATTGATAAATGATAAATGATTTTATTTCTGTATGTAGGTTTGTACGAACACTCTTACAAGTCAATCATGTTTTTTTTTAAAACTAGGTGAGGTCGGCCTTTCCTATCTGACTACTCTGAGAAGAAAGGCCGAAACAAACTCAGAGGTCACAGTTTCTTATAAAGTCCAGACATATTCTTGGTCAGTTCATGTGAAGACCATGTAGATTGGTGTTTGAAATGGTCTTTTGAGGAAAGAACCACACAAATTGAGAGGATCTGTCAAGTCAGTGCACGCATTTGTCAGTAGTCGCGCAGCTCACTTATGATGATGACTCTTGTTCTTTTTCTATACGTACGGAAACTTTTGCCTTTCAGTTGACATTACAAAACCGTCGTTAAGTCATCCACACAAGCAAAAGGCTGTCAAATTCATAAAGAACGAGCAAATAAACAATTTACAGACAACTTTATGATTGGTCGACGACACGTTAACGACATCAGCACGTAATCGCTTGCGTCTCAGTGCCCTTTAGCGCGAAAGTGGTAAAGAGTGTTCTGTGTGTGCGCTCCAGTTCATTAGTGTTGGGGTGAGGTGGTGGACGTTGTCGATAGTTCTTAATATTAAACGTTTTACGAGATACTAAAAGACGTAATTTAAAGAAAGTTTTATTGTTATCAAATTATCATTAATTATTATTATTAATTAAATAATTATTAATTATTATTAAATTGTTGGCAGACCAGATAGAGAGATAAGATTCCACCTATCATGCCGCTGGTTGTGGGTTCGATTCCTATCCAGGACAAACATTTGTGTGCATGAACATATATAGTATGTATATACAAAAAAAAAGTAGTGTATGTAGTATATCAGTTATCTGGTTTCCATAGTACAAGCTCTGCTTAGTACGGGAGCAGATGACCGTGTGTGAATAATGTCCCAGGATATATTATATATTTATTATAATCACGTCTATTTATAGAACTGGAAGCATTTGTTTCAACCTCTCAATCGTGAATATATACATAGGGTGACTGGTAATTAGCGACCGATAATTAAACACATGATTGTACTCATGATAACAAACAACTTTTACTATGAGACCAAACCTAATATCGCGAAAAAAAATCAGCTGCTGTCTACATTTCGAAGAGTTATGCGAATATAAATGTATGGCAAAGCTGATTTTTTTTCGAGAGTTCCTGCGAAGTCGAATAGGGAGCCACTTGAGTGTCTTGCGAAAGTAGAAACGTGATTATACTTTTTAAGGTTAAAAACAAAACGAATACAGATATTTTGCAAACGCTCAAGTTTATTCAAAAGCTCCTCGGTGGCATCCAAATAACAGGTATCTGCGTAGTCAATAAAACGCTTTTATACGTATATTATAAAGATTTTTCCTATGCACACATGGTGTGCGCACGACATGTAACCGTTTATATGCACTTTTGATTTGTTAAGGAGTCGGTCAGTCAGAAAGATAAAGCTATACAGAATAAAACTGAATTCATGGGCATCCTTTTAAGTGGTTATTGTACTCAACATTATGAAAAACTTTTACTATGGGACCAACCCTGAAATTGCGAATAAATATCTGCTGTTCCGTACATTTTGATGAATTATGCGAACATACATGTAGGGAACAGCTGACTTTTTTTTGCGATTTTTGGTTTGGTCCCGTAGCAAATGTCGTTTATAATGATGAGTACAATGACTCCTTAAAAGGATGCCCATGATTTCTATTTCATCCTGTTATGCGATTGGTTTATAAGTTTTCAGTTTTATAACGTGCTTTTATCTAAATATTTGAATGTAAGCTCACAGATATTTTGTTACGGGCCTGGGTATTTGTTCCGTTGTGTGAATGCACCATCAAAAATAGATAAATACACGTTTGAACGTTTATAACAATAAGGTTTGTAAAAAAAAATGTTGGTAGTTTAATCTACTTTGAAACTGAATGGTACGAATCAACATAAACTGAGGAGATGGCGAACAAATCCGGAATTGTCCACACACTCCATTTGTTTTTTTTTGCGCTCTTTGTGCACTCTTATATTTAATAACGAAATATTTTCAATCAATACTGGCTCTAAATGCCTCAAAAAAAAAAAAATGTTAAAAACGATGTTTTTAATCAGAAACGGACTTGTCTTTGTCTAATGTGATTTTGGAAATTGAAATTGTCAAATCAAATCAAATCACTTTTATTTTTTAACACTGGTAAAGAAATACAGATCTTGAGTTTGGTGAACAGAACGCTATACGAATATGGTGTGCATCTAGCTCAATATTACAAATTTAAATTTCACAGAAAAAAAAGATGTTTGAAAATCATGCATAGTTAAAATTTCAAAATAAATTGAACAATATCCTATATAATATTATTTAAAAATTGAATGATGTCAGATTTAAATGAGGAATTATTTAGTTATAAATAAGTCAGAATAATTGAGAACGTCAAAAATATTATTAACAATAAATTTCAATTCCAAATTAATTCATCATTGAAGTTTTTTTTTTTCATATAACATAGAAACAAAGCATTATAATGAGCCATCATTGAATAACTCATCCAGTGTGTAGTAACATTTGTCACTAAGAAGGTTATCATGTCCAAAAATAAATGGAGGATCCGGATCTGGCTTCAGTTCAATGTAAACCCTAGCCGGGTTTACATTGAACTGAAGCCAGATCCGGGCTTAAATTTTGATACACTATTCATTTACTAAACCCACAGATTAATGCAGATGGGACACTCTGCAAAATTATTTAAATAAAAAGCGACTCATTGCTACGACACAATAAAGTGCAAATCAGGTCGCACAACGCTTATTACCTACAGTTATGTTCACCTACAAGTTGCTTCTCTTTCTAACGCGTAACTCTTATACCTTCTGACCGTGGAAGTCCTACTGAATTGGCCCAGTGAGATAGGCCCGCCGCATACTTGTAGCTTCATTTATATCTAAACTACGGAATCCATCTGTATTAATCTGTGCTAAAGCTTAAAATTCTATCAGATTAACTTTAGTTTATTTTGGTATTTGACATCTACTCCAAAAAAATAACTACAGGAAAGTCTGGATTGGTTCGCTAGCTCTTCAAGTGTTATTCCACACACAATAACAACGCATTACTTGCATACTTGGATCTTGAATTCAATAATCCATAGACAGAAAACGCACAGTTTAAACCGTTGGATTTAAAAACTTGAACACAAAGGAAGGATTTTTGAAAATTCATCGGGCATGAAAGGGGCTGAATAAGGGATGAAAGTTTGTAGACTTCATCAATTTTGCCGATGGGAAACCCCATCAGGAACGCGGCTTGTAGTAATATAACCGCTAATTACACATGGGATGAAATTCATCCCATTTTTTTATTTAAGTAGTGGTTCGTGGGAGTAAAGTCATCCCACGCAAATCTGCTTTTGGTTTGAATTGAAAATGAAACCAAGTCATACTTTCAAACGAAACGTACATTACTATAAAGCCCTACTCACTAGTATTCTAAGAAACATTCAACGGTCACAAAATTCCAAGAAGCTACGCTGCAAATCGGTTTTGTTTACAAGATTACCGCGGGTGGGGCGCTCAACGGTTTTCCCCGCGCGCGGGTGAGCACAGCGGTTCATCACAGTGGATAATAACTTGTCAGTAAACTCAACTCCAAGTATAAACTTTTCCATGACCCGCACCCTAATTGCGTAACTCACTATCAATCGGAATTTGAATCACTTTGAAGCAAATTGCTAATCCATTGATCTTTTCTTCATCCGTTGTTCATGCCAGCATGGTGGGCAAGACGACCAGAACCAGTCATTAGATATTTAGTGTGTCTACCCCTTTTATTTTATTTTTTTGCTTCGTCTTTGCGTCCATGTGTAAAGTAGTAGTACCCATTGTATAAAGTAGTCATTAAGTACTTGTATGTCACAAAACTGCATAAACGGGAACACTGCCGACAAACTGTACAGCAGTTTGGCAGATAATTTGTGTATTTTTTCTATATAATATTTATATAAATAAATAAAATATATAAAATAATAAATAAATAAATAAATAAGTTCGAAAAATTTGTCTGCTCAACAACGTAAATAACGCAATTAATGTTGTTGAACTGTCAAAATGAAACAGATTCCGATCGATAGTGTGTTACGCAATATGGCTGCTGGTATTAATCAGTCAATCACTATGTCCTCTGCAACACGCCACTTCAAGTTGCACAATACTCACTTAACTCCAGCCTATTCAGCCACAGTAAACACGATATCGATAGTATTAATTCCCTAATCGATATGTTACGTAATTATCGCGCCACATCACTATATGCACGGTCCGTGCATCGGCCCGCTCGAGCATGTGATCAGCAGAGGTCGGCGTAGGGTTGTTACTGCATCGGGAGTTTGGTTATTTGGTCCTTTACATAAATTAAACAATAAATGAATTGAAACAACTACAAAGTACGCTCGTCATATTGTGTAATCTATCATGTATAATTTTTTTCTTCTATCACTGTTATATATAATAATGGATACCTGCCTGGTCCAAAATACCGTGGCTTCAGTATTTAAATGGGACTCATTTTACAGAGGTAAAAATATTTTTAATATAAATGATAATAGGTATCGCCTCAACACAGTGAGAATGAGAAACTTTTCCTGTAAAATGAAAAGTTTGAGCTATTTTGTTAGTAAAAAATGCTTTAAATGACTAACAATGTGAGAATTTGAATAGTTTTGTTTTCTTTTGTCTATGTTTTTGTGCTGCCTACTTCCAAAAGTCAACATTATTTTATCTTAGTTTTCCTATTCAACACAAAAGGAATAATAATTCCTTAATACCTAATAACAATACCAGTGACTGTTATTGCAGGTCAAAGCTTCTTCTCGTACAGAGAAGGCAAGAGCATGGATCACCATGCCTGCTTAAGACGGATTAGCAATTTCCATAATAGATGGATTAACCGTAAGTCCAGGTTTCCTCACGATGTTACTCGTTTACCAATGTCAGTAATATTCAAAATAAACTCAGAAAGTGCATTCGAGGATTCACGGGCTATTTGTATTAAGCGACAATTTTGAAACTTTATAGGAGAGCATTTCAAAGTTTCATTATTCGGAAAAAGAACATTGTAAAAAACGTATAATTGTTTTTAAGAAAAAGTGGCTTATCTATACTGTCTGTCTCAGTTTTTTACGTTTTTCACTTTTTAATGCAGGTAGATTATAACTGAATATCAAAATCGGCCAGGATGTCACTTAATACAAATAGCCCTTGAACCCTCGAATTACTATGAATTGAAAAAGTCTTGTTGGTACTGGCTCGGATTTGAATCCCTCTGGCCAACCTCGTGCATGAAAATTATAAAAAAAAAAAAATAATTTACCATAAACCTTGTTGATCAAACTTGCTTATTTGCATCCATTCAAGCGTCTCATTCAAACTTAAACAACAATATTGACTGGCCAATTAAAGGTAAACTTGGAACACAAAATCAGACCATTCACTAACTTTAGTTTAGTTTAAATTGTGTTTAGACTAAGACGTCTGCTGTGACCCTTGCTTAGAACTTTGAGTCTGGACCGACTCAAACTTAAGATACCCTTGGGAATATGGAAAGTTAATTCTGGAGAATGGGGCATCTCTGAGTTAATATAATTTATAATTATCAGTAACGTTCCTTGGGCCAATTAAATGGGTTGGTACAGATTCCCCATGTTTTTTTTTGCCCCCAATCAATCTGCCTAGCCTTTTCCCAACTATGTTGGGGTCGGCTTCCAGTCTAACCGGATGCAGGTGAATACCAGTATTTTACGTGGAGCGACTGCCTATCTGACCTCCACAACCCAGTTACTGGGTAATACGATACCCCTTGGTAAGACTAGTTGTCAGACTTTCGGGCTTCTGACGACCCGTAACGACTGTCAAAGATCCACGAATGACAGTTTTTGTTTCCCCCCGAAAGTCATAATAAAAAGATTGTTTAATTACATTTTAAGTTCCTCCAGAAATTTAAAAATTAAGTACAGTTAAGCGAGAAAGTGCCACCATCGAAATATAATTTTTAGGAACCAATTTTATACAGATTATCTAAGAGACTTAATTTGTGTCACATATAAGCTCGTCGCAACCACATTCAACTCACCATACTTGTTATTAAGAATATAAAACACAAACACACGTGATGTGAGAATGGGTGAATTAAGTAATTGTGAAGAAACTAATTGACGGAAGATGTGGTTTGATTTGTGATAATGTAGAATAATTTCATCTGAAATAAACATATCTATCTATTTATATACGTAAAAGGAGAAACTGACTGACTGACTGACATTATCAACGCACAGCCAAAACTACTGAGTTTAGGAACGTGAAATTTTGCACTCGGCTTCCGTTTATAATGTAGGGGAGCACTAAGAACGGAGTTTTGGAAATTCTACCTTTAAGGGGGTGAAAAGGGGTTTTTTTCGTATGAATAATCTTAATCCTTGAGTTAATAAACTTGAAACTTGACAAGAGTACTTATCTAAGTAAGCACACCACACACGAGCTGCTTCTCACACGGACAACTTACGTTGCTTGCTCCTGCGTCACCAGTCCTGACTCTCTTCATATTTCGGCTGCTAAGACACAAACCACAAACGTAGTATAGAGGGAGGTTTTGGAAAAAATGTGGCTGTTATTTTTGTATAATATATTGTTGTATTACGACTTCCACGCGAACGAAGTCGCGGGCAGAAGCTAGATTTTTTATTAATCGCTTAGTACTTTTTAGGGTTCCGTGCCTCAAAAGAAAAAAAAACGGAACCCTTATAGGATCACCCGTGTGTCTGTCTGTATGTCCGTCTGTCACAGCCAATTTGCTCCGAATTTAATAAACCGATTTATTTGAAATTTGGTACACTTATGAATTTCTGTGACCCAAACACGGACGTGCAACGTAAATAAATGAATTTTGAATATGGGGGTCAATTTTGGGGGGCATATAAGAAAATTAAAAAAAAAGTTTTGTAAACTGTACCGAGTGACATATTAAATGAAAGGGCTTACTGTGAGGGTCTCACATATACTTTTTTTTATAATTTTAAAATAAGTTTTTTTAAAGTTATTTAAGAAAATAGACGAAAGTTTACCATACCCCCCTCCCCCCCTTATCCCCGAAACTACTGAGTCCAAAATAGTTCTATACCTATACGAAAATTTATAAGAAGTCTATGGTCTTAAAATAACATGGTGAATCTCTCCATACTGTGCGTACAAACTTACATTTGCAGTTGGAATATATGGGAGAACATGTTTTTCAACTACAATGTTAACACGTTAACAGTGCAGCTACTAAATGTGAGAGGAGCCCCTCACGTGCAAACACGGTTTTTGAGCAAACTTTTTTTATAGTTTATTGTTCACACGTGTATGCAAAAAAAATTAAAATAAATCACACGTGTAAACTATAAAAAGGCTTCAAATTTGTATGGAGTCGTGACCCAAATGTGGTGCACGCACGTGTCAGAGTGACCTCACAGTGACCCACATGTGGTGCACGCACAGGGAACGTGTTAAATTTGTTCTTGGGATAAATTCACCCAACTACGGAACTATTCATTGTGCGTAGTCCGACACGCACTTGGCCGGTTTTTTTCTTTGACTGTACCACCTCGATTTCTTCTGCTAAAACGGGATTATAAAGTATATAACTTTTCGGAGAGAAAAAACGGGGGAATCAGTACTAACTCAAATAAATGACTTATGATAAAAGTTAGCAAACCTATTAAAGACTCATTCTCTGAGAAGTCACTAAGAGCTACATTTTCAGTTTTAAAGTGCCTCTTTGGTAATTTATAAAAGATATTCTTTGGATATATTCCAGTTATCTTACACCGAATATACTCGTAAATTCATAGAAGTGCCTATCTGAAGACTACAATTGCACACTCAAGGGAATTAATTGTTAAGCAAATTGCCTACATCAATGTGCTTCCTAGAAGAGCGGTGGCTGCTACTCGTACTAACGGCCGCAATGACGGCTGTCATGAAAATCATGGCACTGGGAAAAAAATGAATCGTTAGTGTTAAGCACAGCACACGAAACTTATATCAGGGCAACCTGCATGCTGTGCTTCGGGGGATGGTTAGACTCTGATAGGCGGGGGTTATCGTCGTCTTTATGCGAATTAAACCAGTACAAGTATTCACAAATATAATAAAAAGGCACGTAAACACAATTCAGAAATACAAAATACACATAAAACACAATGATAATACTTACGGCAATAATCTTACCTTCGTAACACTAATTATTGCAATAATACAGACACTTACAGACACTACAGACACGCGACTATACAGGGCTCTATTGAGCATGTCACTTGATCATTAGATGCTTTGACTACCTTGCTCGATACAATTTATGAACTAACTCACAAACCTGCGGGATGTCGCTACGCCCCCGTAAAGGGGCGCGGCGTGCGGTGTCGGGGCATAGCCCCCCGACCGCGGAAGCCATACGGTGGCCCATAACCACGGGCCCCTCATTGTGATCGCCGCTGGCGAAAGGATGTTTGGGCGTGCGGCATACACGCCCATGTAAGGAGGTGTCTGAAATTTGTGTCTGTAGGCACGCCACGACGTTGCTGCCCAACGCCGCTTGTTTCACCGTAACTCGGCAGACAACCCCTACCGGGTGAGACCCCCACCTACATGGGGGAAGCCCAGCAGATGGCATCCAGCGACAGAGTTACGGACTCGACGTTCCTACAGAAGGGGTGTATGGCCCCCCTCACCTCCCCGTTTTCAGGTCAAGCCGAGCCCGGGTGGTGAGAAGGGACCGTGTTCTGTGTGTGTGGGCGGTATTGTACTGTGTAACACCGCCCGGTGTATACGCGAGTCGCCCGCCCGCATAAAAAGAGCCGCGACTTCGCGTGTGAGTTGGGTGCCTGTATAGAGGTGAATGTCTGTTGTTTGCTACGTGACACGCCTATATTAACCTAGCACGCGCCACGCAACAGATGCATGTATTTGTATGGAGTCAGTGTCACAAGTGAGCCGCGTGTAGACTGAGGGCGACTCACTCGGAAGTCCAGTCCGGTGATGGGGTCAGTCGTCCGCAACTAGGTCGCGGGGCAAGGGTCTCCTCGCGACTGGGGGGCGCGTATGCCAGGGCGCTATCTGCTTGACATGGGGCCAAGCGGATGCGTCGGCACGCGCGAACATCCCCTTCGCGAGGCGCCGCACAAACTCATCCAGGCTCTCAATCCGGAGGTCCCTCTGGATGATGTCGTTCCTCACGAAGCGAGGGGCGTCTACGATAGTCCGCAACGCAAGGTGTTGCTGCGTGCGGAGGAGCTTGCGATTCGTCTCGCTCGTGAGGGCGAACCATGCAGGGGCGGCGTACGTCAGTATTGGGCGCACGTACAACTTGTACACGCCCAACTTGACGCGCGCCGGGATGCGGGACGAGAGCACTGGTCGAAGGAGGTTGCGGGCGACCCTACCTTGTGCGACAACATTGCGGACGTGTGACCCCATTGTGAGCCGACGGTCGATGGTGACGCCCAGGTACTTGACCCGGGGCGACCACTCGACGTCAGCTCCCTGCAGCTTCAAGGGTGGTGGGAGAGGCGCGGACCCGGTCACCATCGCCTGCGTCTTACCCACGTTGACCGACAGCCGCCACTTGGACAGCCACTCGGGAAGCAGGTTGAGCGCGCGCTGCTCGTCGAGATGTCGCTACGCCCCCGCAAGGGGGCGTGGCGTGCAGTGTCGGGGCATGGCCCCCCGACCGCGGATGCGACACGGTGGCCCGTAACTACGGGCCCCTCATCGTGATCGCCGCTGGCGAATGGATGGTTGGGCGTGCGGCATACACGCCCATGTAAAGAGGTGTCTGAAATTTGTGTCTGTAGGCACGCCACGACGTTGATGCCCAACGCCGCTTGCTTCACCGTTAAATCGGCGGACAACCACTACCGGGTGAGACCCCCACCTACATGGGGGAAGCCCAGCAGATGGCATCCAGCGACAGATTTACGGACTCGACGTTCCTACAGAAGGGGTGTATGGCCCCCCTCACCTCCCCGTTTTCAGGTCGAGCCGAGCCCGGGTGATGAGAAGGGACCGTGTTCTGAGTGTGTGGGCGGTATTGTACTGTGTAACACCGCCCGGTGTATACGCGAGTCGCCCGCCCGCATAAAAAGAGCCGTGACATCGCGTGTGAGTTGGGTGCCTGTATAGAGGTGAATGTCTGTTGTTTGCTACGTGACACGCCTATATTAACCTAGCACGCGCCACGCAACAGATGCATGTATTTGTTTGGAGTCAGTGTCACAAGTGAGCCGCGTGTAGACTGAGAGCGACTCACTCGGAAGTCCAGTCCGGTGATGGGGTCAGTCGTCCGCAACCAGGTCGCGGGGTAGGGGCCTCCTCGCGTCTGGGGGGCGCGTATGCCAGGGCGCTATCTGCTTGACATGGGGCCAAGCAGATGCGTCGGCACGCGCGAACATCCCCTTCGCGAGGCGCCGCACAAACTCATCCAGGCTCTCAATCCGGAGGTCCCTCTGAATGATATCGTTCCTCACGAAGCGAGGAGCGTCTACTATGGTCCGCAACGCCAGGTGTTGCTGCGTGCGGAGGAGCTTGCGGTTCGTCTCGCTCGTGAGGGCGAACCATGCAGGGGCGGCGTACGTCAGTATTGGGCGCACGTACAGCTTGTACACGCCCAACTTGACGCGCGCCGGGATGCGGGACGAGAGCACTGGTCGAAGGAGGTTGCGGGCGACCCTACCTTGTGCGACAACATTGCGGACGTGTGACCCCATTGTGAGCCGACGGTCGATGGTGACACCCAGGTACTTGACCCGGGGCGACCACTCGACGTCAGCTCCCTGCAGCTTCATGGGTGGTGGGAGAGGCGCGGACCCGGTCACCATCGCCTGCGTCTTACCCACGTTGACCGACAGCCGCCACTTGGACAGCCACTCGGGAAGCAGGTTGAGCGCGCGCTGCATCTTGACCGCCGCGTACTTCGCATTAAGCGAGGTGGTAATGTACGCGGCGTCGTCGGCGTACAGCGCGAGCATCGCGTCCGGAGTGGTGGGGATGTCGTCGGTGTAACGTGAGTAACACGCCGGCGACACGCAGCTGCCCTGCGGCACACCGGCGAGCACCGGACGGGCGCTTGACAGCGCCCCGTCGACCACCACCCTGAAAGTCCTGTTTGAAAGGAAATTAGAGACCACCATTACAACGCGACGGGGCGCGTCCGAGGTGGCTAATTTGTAAATGAGGCCGTCGTGCCACACGCGGTCGAAGGCCTTCTCCATGTCGAGGAATACTGCAACCGCGTATTCCTTCTTGTTCATGGCCGCCGAGAGGTGGTGCAGTACCCTCGACAGCTGAAGCGTCGTGCTATGTTCCGCCCGAAACCCGAACTGTTCCGGTCGTGGCGAGATATGAGGCTCGAGATGTCGCAGCAGGAGTGCTTCGAACACCTTGGAGATAGTCGGCAGCAGCGTGATTGGCCGATAGCTCTCCGGCTTCAGGATGTTTTTCCCCGCCTTGGGCAGCATAATGACGCGCCCCTCCTTCCACGAAGCAGGGAAGGTCCCCGTGCGCAGTATCCCCGTGAACAGGCGCGCCAGCGCCGCTACCGTACGGAACGGCAGGTGGCGCAGCACTGTATTGGTGATACCGTCGGCACCGGGGGCCTTCTTCGGCTTCGTCCTTAGGATGGCGCGTCTGACTGCCCCAGGCGAGAAAAAGATGGCGTCCTCCTCGGGAGCTATCGGCGTGGCGAAGTAGTCCCCAAGGTGTTTCTCGACCGCTGCGACATGCTCGGTGTCGCTGGTCGGGTTCGGGCAGAACTGACGCTCCAGGTGTTCGGCGAAGACCTCCGCCCGGTCCTCCGCTACATACTTTAGCGCCCCGTCGCTGTTTAGCAGCGGTCGCACCGGGGCTGGGGTGTTCGTCAGCTGGCGGCAAAGTCGGTGCACTGACGGCCAGCTGTCTGTCGTGGCGTCAATGCGTTCCTCCCAGCCCGCGGCGGTGTGAGCCTGGAGCTCGGCCTTTACCTTCTCCGCGAGACGGTTTAGCTGCCTTTTGATGGTGGGGCATCTCAGTTGTTGCCACTGCTTGCGAAGGCGCCTCTTCGCGGCGATCATTGACCTAATATGCGCCGGCAGGGGCGGCAACAGCACTCTCCCCTGCGGCTGCGTCGTCGTCGCCGCTTCTAAGGCGCTTTGGATGCAAGCAGTGACATCCTCCGCCGTCTGGTCCACGTCCGCGGCGGTAGTAATAGGCCGAGTCGGCGTGGTGGTCTCTAACTTCTCTTCAAACACTGTCCAGTCCGTTAATCGACGTGGCGCTGTGGGCTTCAGTCGGGTCGGCATACCCGATAAGACGACGAGCACGGGCTGGTGGTCTGACTGTAGCTCGTCGTCTATCACTTGTTGTGTGGCCTGACAGTGTAGCCCTCGGTGGACTACGATGTCCAGCACATCCGGTAGGTGGCCGGCAACGTCCGGGTAGTGAGTCGGCGTCTCTGGGCCGGACACCGTATAGCCGAAGGCTTCCGCGTCCGCAAAGAGCCGCCTCCCCTCGGTATTCACGAGCGACGAATTCCACGCTGGGTGCTTACAATTGAAGTCCCCGGCGAGGAGGGTGGCGTGCTGTGACGCATGCAACAAGGCCCGCAGCTCGGTGTGGTCCAAGCGGGCCGCGGGCGGCTTGTAGCATGCGTAGATGTTGATGTCCTCGCCGGCCACGTGCAACTGAACACCCAGCGCGTAAAATGTGCTGAGCGACGGCAAGGGGAGTTCCTGGTGGACGACTCTTCGCCTCACAAGTACCGCCAGGCCACGGTATCTAATATTATGAGCCGACCGTTCATCCTTCCTGTAAGCGAGGTATCCCGGGAACCTGACCCTGTCCTCGGGTCCCAGGAGCGTCTCGCTTATGAGCGCCACGTCGATATCTTGTTCCCTCAGGAGATGGCGGAGGGGGGCGACCTTATCCCTTAGGCCGCGGGCGTTCCAATGTAACACCCTTAACGGTCTAGCCATGGTACAGGGTTAGTAGCGTGGCCAGACCGTCAAGGATGACAGTCTCTATGTCTTGACCCTGCCTGATGGCCTTTATTAGGTCCATCAATAGTTGAATGGCGCAGGCCGTGAACTCTTTTTTGTGTGCGCCGGCAGCGCCGCCGCTTTTCTCTTTGGGGAACTTTTTTAGTTCCCCCTGTTGCCGCCACGATGGCCCGGCGCTGGCGTCGACAGCGCCGGTGGCGGGTTTAGGTGGTTCCTTATTTGTCCGCGGCGCTATGCCGGCGCTAGCGGTGGGTTCCACTGTTGTTTTCTTTTGTGCGGCCTGCGCCCCATCTGAGGCAGGGCCGGCCTCTGGGATCTCTTCCTGGGTCGCTGGGGGCTTGGGCTTCTTACCCTTCCTTTTCCCCCCTCGTCCCTTCTTCCTCCGCCTTGAGGAGGTTCCTTGGCTCCGATCTGTGGGCCCGTTGGCCGCCGCCATCAGCGTCGAGCCTTGGGCCTCTTCTGGCCTCTCTTCTGTAGGCCTCTCTGTGGCCTCTTGCGGCCGTCGTGTGGTGGCCGTGATGGCGGCAGTCCCCGCTCGCTTGTTCCTGATCTCCGCCTGGAACACGGGGCACTTGATGTTGCACGCGGGGTGCGGGCCACCGCAGTTGACGCAAGTGGCCGGCTCGTCCCGCGGGCGCGGGCAATCACGTGCCGCGTGCTCGCCTCCGCATCGTACACAAGCGAGCGGTCGGTGGCACTGGTGCGAACTGTGCCTGAAACGTTGGCACCTGTGGCACTGAGCGGGCCCACGTTTGCCTCTCCAGGCCTCGATCTTGACACCACGCATGTACATGAACACGGTGGTGTCATAGATGGCCCGGACATCAGGGGTCTTCTTTAAAATGGCGTGGAATACACAGCCGGGTCGTCCCTGTGCACCTTTAATGTGGCGCACGTACTCCGGCTGGTATCCCATCGCTCGGAGCTCCTCCTCTATCTCCTGGGGATTGGTGTCCGCTGGTAGCCCCCTTATGGCTACCTTCAGGTTCTTGTCCGCTGGCAGCGAGTAGGCAAACCAGGAGACGCCGCTGTCCTTTTCCAGGCCGGTCAGGTACCTCTGGACCAGCCTATACTCTTCCTCCGAGTCGGGGGTAAATCGGACCCCCGTCCCGTACGGACGAGCATTGGGAGGCCGGCCCAGCTTGGCGCTGATGGCCCTGAAGTGAGCGGCCCAGTTGGGCAGCCTCTCCACTACCAGCGGCGGGTAGCGCGGCTTCTTCCCCGGCTTCTTCGCTGCTGTCGTCTTCGTCGCTGTCGTCGTCGACGTCGTCGCCGTCGTGATGCCGGGGGCGATACCCGTGGGTACGGAAGATGCAAAGGGGGCGGGGGGTAAAATAATGTCACTTACCCCTGTGACTTCGATGTCCGGTGTTGGCGTCGGTGGCGGTGAGCGCACTGCGTCGGCGAAGGTGGGCGACGCTGGTTCGCCCAGGTCCAGCCGCTTCGCCTCAATGCTTGCTTCGCCGGAACTCCGCCTGCGATGCTTCCGCCGGGGTTTGGGTTCGGCGAGTGAAAACTCGAAGCCGAATCCCGGCGGGGTGACAACTCCTCCCGCGGTGGGCCGGGCATCGGCTCGCGCTGTCGTGTCCGAGGACACGTCGTCGCGACCGGACCCGGCCGAGCCCGCCGATGCGAGCGACATGCTCGATCCCGCACGCGATGAGCATGCCGACAGCATGGCGGGCGAATCGTAGGCGGAGGTGCGGGGGGGCGCCGGCGACGCTGGCGCCTGCGACGTAGATGCCGGGCCCGCCAGCGAGAAGCGGGGACCGGGCGCGGCAGGCGCGGGCGGCGTCGCGAAGCGCGGTAGTGGCGCGGCGGAGCGCACGGTAGACGCGCGTGGGCGCGCAGCCGGGGCGGGAGCACTCGCGGGCGGCGCAGCGGTGCGCGCGGCTTGCGATGCGGCGGCGCGCATGACGGGTGGCGCGGCGGCGCGCGTGGTAGGCGGCGCGGCGGCGCGCGAGGTAGGCGGCGCGGCGGCGCGCGCGGCGGACTGCACGGCGGTACGCGCGGTGGACGTCGCGGGTGCAGAGGTGCGGGCGGGTGCGGTCGCGCGCGTGGGTGGTGGTGCGCGGCTGGTCGACGCGACAGGCCCCGGGGCCTGTATTGGTACCGGGCGGAAGCTAGCGAAGGCGCCTCTTCGCGGCGATCATTGACCTAATATGCGCCGGCAGGGGCGGCAAAAGCACTCTCCCCTGCGGCTGCGTCGTCGTCGCCGCTTCTAAGGCGCTTTGGATGCAAGCAGTGACATCCTCCGCCGTCTGGTCCACGTCCGCGGCGGTAGTGATAGGCCGATTCGGCGTGGTGGTCTCTAACTTCTCTTCAAACACAGTCCAGTCCGTTAATCGACGTGGCGCTGTGGGCTTCAGTCGGGTCGGCATACCCGACAACCTGCATGCTGTGCTTCGGGGGATGGTTAGACTCTGATAGGCGGGGGTTATCGTCGTCTTTATGCGAATTAAACCAGTACAAGTATTCACAAATATAATAAAAAGGCACGTAAACACAATTCAGAAATACAAAATACACATAAAACACAATGATAATACTTACGGCAATAATCTTACCTTCGTATCACTAATTATTGCAATAATACAGACACTTACAGACACTACAGACACGCGACTATACAGGGCTCTATTGAGCATGTCACTTGATCATTAGATGCTTTGACTACCTTGCTCGATACAATTTATGAACTAACTCACAATCCTAGGGGACGCATATATATTACTTTTTCTCTATAGCTAACGTAGCGGGTACACCTCACCCAAGTACAACTACGACACCAATATATGTGGTTTAAACAGTAACCACGCCCCTATTTTCTCGTGCAAGTCACGACCTGTCGACTTTTCTGTGCCAGGGATAAACCCGTACGCAGTTTTGTGTTGATTCTTTGCGTTCAAGTCACAACGTGTTTATTTCCGACGGACAAGCATAGTCTTGTGGAATATTTATTATTTAGATGATGTTAAGTACTTTCTTATGCTACTAGTATATTCTTAAGCTACTTATAACTAATAGCAAACGGAGCTAGGAGTATGGTGCTTCTCCTACATTCCACCCCCTGTAAGAGGGTTCAACCGCTTTACATCCATTTCCGTGGGAAGCACAATAATCTTTGCTACTGGTCGACGCAGGACCCCGTTTGCTGTCTTAACATCTACAACACGGACGATTCCGTCATTACCTTGATACACAGATTGTATCACACCTTTTGTCCACGCACTTCGTTCTCTATTGTTGTCAACGATCACTACCACATCACTAACGCGCACATTGGGTCCACTACTTGTCCACTTCTCACGACGTTGTAGAGTCGGGAGATACTCCCGCAGCCAGCGGCGCCAGAACATGTCGGCGAGCGCATTCACCCGCCGCCACTGCCGGCGGGAATCGACGTCCTCGTAGCTGCTCGGCGCAAACGGTGTACTCCCGGACGCCGTGCCCAGGAGCAGATGGTTCGGCGTCAGGACCTCAGGCTGCTCGTGCTCCCCACCTCTTTTCGCGGCGCCGCCCTATCGCCACCTCCATTGGGCCGAAGTAGTCGACCCCTACTCGCACAAAGGCTCTTCTTGTGGTTTCTACCCTGGCGAGTGGAAGATCACCCATCTTTGGTGGTATGGGTTTGGCTCTGGTGATGCGACAATGTTGGCAATTCGCGACCACGGTCTTTACGGATGTTCTTACCTTTATGATCCAGTACGTCTCTCGTAGATTGTTGACTACGGTCTCGTGGTTCGCGTGCAGAGCCATCGCGTGATAGTGTGCGATTAGCTTCCTTACCAGAGGGTGACGCCCGTCGAGAATAATTGGGTGTTTTTCTCCGAATGTGAGCTCCTCGCATGCAGTCAGACGTCCTCGTACTCGTAGCAGTTCGTCGTCGGTGAACATCGGGTCCAATGACTTTATGCGGCTGTCGACAGGTGTGGGCAACCCTTTCAGGATGGCGGCCTGTTCTCGATGAAAGCTGTCGTTTTGGCACAACCTCATCAGGTGGAGGTGCGCTTCTTCCAAGTCATGTGGACGCAGCTCCGACGTCGCTCTTCGTTTGCGACATCGCTCGATGAAAATCAGCGTGCGCGCCATAACGCGCTGCACGCGCTGCCATGTTGAGTAGCGCTCGTATTCCAGGAAGGGCCCGGCAGGGGCCGCCGCAGTGTGGACTCGTTGGATGCGCTCGAGGTCTGCCTCTGCCGCCTCAGGTTTGCGACATGCTGGCCACTGCTCCTGAGAATCATACAAAAACGAGGGGCCCGACAACCACGCTGCATGGTCATCAGGCCAAGACAATCTGGTAGCCTTATCTGCTGGGTTGTCCGCCGTGGGGACCCAGCGCCAGTTGCCTCTGACTGTTAACCTATCTATTTCGGCTAATCTATGCGATATAAATTTTTGGAAGTCTTGTGCCTCCGAATTTATCCACTTAAGTACAGTTTCACTGTCTGTCCAGTAAAATTTCTCCCTGATTGGTAGCCCTAACTCTTTTTCAGCGGTGTCCGCTATTCGACACGCTAGCACCGCTGCCTGAAGCTCTAACCTAGGAATGGATATGACTTTCTGAGGGGCCACCCGCGCTTTACCTAATAGCATGGTGACCTCTCGATGCCCTTCAGGGTTATACCCCACAAGGTAGGCGACCGCGGCGTAGGCCAGTTCGCTGGCGTCCCCGAACACATGTAATTCTAGATTGTTGAGGTTCAGCCCGTACCACCGCGGTATCTTAACTTCGGTCAAAATGCTTAGATGCTTGAGCCAGGCAAACCACATTTTGGCCTCTCGGTCCTTGAGAGGTTCATCCCACTGGATCCCCGACTTCCATATCCTCTGCATCAATATTCGCGTCTGGATGACGCAGGGATAGAGAAAGCCGAAGGGGTCATAGATTGACATAATCGCGCTCAAAAACTGACGCTTGGTGGGTACTAGGTCGCCACTTATTATTTCAGGTGGTAACCGTTTGAACGACAAGTCAAATCCCAGTTCGTCTCGTTTGGGCGACCATGTCAACCCTAATGTCCGCTCCACCATCCCGATTCCCTTCTCGAGCGGGACTTTATCAGGCATATCTACTTTTAGTTTTTCCCTTAACTCTGTCGAGTTGGTTACCCACCCCCGTATGATAAAACCCCCGGAGGCGTGTATTCTGGCTACCTGCTCGATCAGGCTGTTGGCCTGCTCTACGGACCACGTGCTATCTAAATAGTCGTCCATGTAGTGCTTATCTCTTATGGCCTCAACAGCTTCGGGGTGAACGTTAACCCACTCATTGGCGTTTTTATTGAGTA
The DNA here is from genome assembly GCA_948252095.1 of Dicycla oo. Lineage (NCBI taxonomy): Eukaryota > Metazoa > Arthropoda > Insecta > Lepidoptera > Noctuidae > Dicycla > Dicycla oo. The sequence goes on from OX411733.1 coordinate 21,663,002, forward strand.
TATATATCGCCGTGGTTGGTGAAGAGGCGGCGCCAAATATCATCGATGTCATGGCGTAGGTATCAGGTTCCCTACCATCGTTCGCGCCTCTCCACAAAAACAGCTGTGCGCCCTGATCTTGTGCCCTAATCTTGACTCGCAAAAACATATCAGCTATATCGCCTGAGAACGCTATGGGACCTACTCTAAATTTAATCAAAATACCTAGTAATGAATTTAATAGATCGGGTCCGGTCAGTAGGTTATCATTTAAACACGTACCTTGGGACGTAGCAGCCGCGTCGAAGACTAGGCGAAGCTTCCCTGGTTTGTTCGGGTTTACAACACCGAAATGTGGTAGGTACCAAACCGGTGAGCTATCTACCTCGCCTTCTACCTTCCGTGCATACCCTTCAGCTACTAGACGCTCTATCTGGTTCGCGTAAGTCTCAGCGAAACGAGCGTCCTTACGCATCCGCCTCTCGATACCATATAACCTCTGCCGGGCCTGTCTGTAACTATCAGGCAACAGAATGTTGTCCTGTTTCCACAAAAGACCTACTTCCCATTGCGTCTTATCAGGGGTGCGTTGACTCGTACTGTCTAACACCTGTACAGCCCGTTCTACATCCTTATGTTTGCGGGTTACTTGAGAAATGCCTATCGATTCTAACTCAAACTGTGACTTTACTAAATCATGCAAATCTGGGAGGGAAACTGTTGTGCAGTTCACTGCTTTGGTACTACTGGCGTTATTAAATGGTCCATGTATGACCCAACCTAACTTAGTAACTGAGGCAACTGGCTTACCGGATCGTCCACGGCGGGTGTCCCCGCCAACGAGCAGCTCCCAATTGTCCTGCCCGATCAGCAGCAGCGGCTTGTCTCCCCTCATCTCTGCGCAACCCAAGTCGGGCAGGTGCGCGTTATCGTTGATCACTGAAGAGGTCACTGTTTGTGTAGGCAAGTTCAAGTTCACTAATGTCCGGCACTTGATATTATGGCACTGTCCATTGGGGCCCTTCACACATACTTGTACCACTCGCGAGGTAAGGTCCGACACAGCATGACCGCCCGCGGTCTTTAACATTAGTGGCACACGTGGGCCCGATAGGTTTGTAGCGAGCGAACTGTCTATTAGCGATACTGTTGCCCCGTCGTCCAACAACGCATAACACTGGTCGTTGTCGCTATCTTCGTTACACACTGACACTGGCACTATCTTCAATAACGCTGTGGCTCGCCACTCTCTTATGTTTGTTACACATTCTGGTTTTGACCTGTCCTCGTGTAACAACACATGATGTTTGTAGTCGCACTTTTTGCACTTTTTCGCGCGACAAAACTGTTTCGTGTGTTTTGCTTTAAAGCAATTAAAGCACACTTTTTTCTTCTTGATCAGTTCCCAGCGTTCTTGGATATTCAGCTTCTTGAACTGGTCGCAATCTTCTATGACATGCTTGTCGTGGCACATCACGCATTCCTTCTGTGTGATACTCGTAGCTTCGTCGCTCTGTGTATTCACACGATGTGTCATTTGCGGCTTGTTGGTGATTGGGCGTGCCGCGTTTCCAGGTCGAGTCCGTCCGCTGGTCTGCTGCAGCTTCACAGGGAGTTTAGCCTGTTCTGGTTCATACACAGTCGGTTGTAGGTAGTATGAAGTAGAACGCGTCACGTGTATGAGGAACCGTGACAGCATTTCCAAGCTGGGTGAGATCCTCTGGTCCACCCCCTGTGAGTTATCCAGGCCCATCGCGAAGTCACCATACTGTGCTCGTTGAACTGGTGTCAGCTTGCTTAGCAGCTCGCTCACTAGTTGAGGGTTATTCAGGTACCCATCTGCTCTGACGTTCTTTAGCAGTGACACACAGTTCCTTACCGTCGATGAGAATTTCCTTAATTCCTGACCACTTTCAGACACTTTAGGTAAATCTCTCACCTTCTTTAGAGCATATTGAAGTATGACGGTTGGATGACCGTACTCTTCTTCTAATGCACGCATTATTTCAGTGGGGTCTCTCGCTGACCGTAACAAGTCCTCCACTGCGATCTTCGCCTCCCCATGTAGAGAGGACTTCAGACGCGCTATATTCTCATGCGGCCTAAAGTTATATAATTCCGTAGTGTCCCAGTACATATTTCTATATGATATCCAATCAGCTGGGTCACCGCTAAAATGTGGCAATTCGTAAGCCTGTCTGGGTACCGGGTGCGGGCGTGCTATATTAGTGATCGCCTCCGCCAGCTTATCGATTTTCCTATCTCTATCGCTCGACGATAGTCGCCGCCTTTCTACAGCGCCCACTCCACTATTTCCCTGTCGCTGTGTGACCGACTCGAGTGTTGATACTCGAGGTACACTTGCGACCGGAGTGGTGAAGGCGGGATAATCGTCGGGCAAACGGAATCTAACCGCTTCAGTATGGGCTGGCGTCTGCATAGGCCCCGCATTGCTCACAGGGTTCCTATACGGATGCGACACATTACTCTCGCTTAACATAGCCGGCACACGGTACATATTAGGTTCAAGATTCACTCTACTTACATTTTGATCTTGAATCGTAGGTGCTTCATACGGCGCGGTGCCCTCAAGCGGTACGTGCGACGTAGACGGCGCGCGAGACGCAGCCGCCGTAAACATCGCCGTTTCTGGTTGCGGCGCTTGGGGCGTTGTATTTACCCATTCTTCTACTCGGTGCGTCGTATCCACCTCTGAGTTTGAGTCCTCACTTTCTGCATTCGTCTCGATCTCTGCTATTTCCACCTCCATTCTTTTCTTCACCAGATTCTCCCTGATGTGCACCAAATCACGCTCAGCTTCGTATTCGGCCTTTTTCCTCAAGAATTCGACGCCCTTGCGACTACTCTTGGACGAAACTCTGCTGCTCCGCGGCGACCTTGCGACTGTCTGCCTTGATACGCCCTCTGCCGGCTTTTCACTGTAGTCGATTACTCGACCCCCGGTCAGCGGTATAATGGGGGCAGCCGCTGATCTTACCGTTGGCGCTATTGATGGTGAACCTGGTGGCACTTCCAACAGTAAGCCTGAGTCCGAGGCGATGGCGGCTTCCCTGCGCCGCGTGTCTGCTTCTTCAGTCATTTTGCGTAGTTTGCTTCGCGTGGTTAAGTCACTTTTTTCACTCATTGTCACTGGTTAATTCGCCTATAAGCGTACGTTAGTTTGTAAGACTACGCCCGGACAATCGTTTATCCGACTCGCAAGGACCAATGTTAAGCACAGCACACGAAACTTATATCAGACAACCTGCATGCTGTGCTTCGGGGGGTGGTTAGACTCTGATAGGCGGGGGTTATCGTCGTCTTTATGCGAATTAAACCATTACAAGTATTCACAAATATAATAAAAAGGCACGTAAACACAATTCAGAAATACAAAATACACATAAAACACAATGATAATACTTACGGCAATAATCTTACCTTCGTAACACTAATTATTGCAATAATACAGACACTTACAGACACTACAGACACGCGACTATACAGGGCTCTATTGAGCATGTCACTTGATCATTAGATGCTTTGACTACCTTGCTCGATACAATTTATGAACTAACTCACAAACTTGCGGGATGTCGCTACGCCCCCGTAAGGGGGCGCGGCGTGCGGCGTCGGGGCATGGCCCCCCGACCGCGAAAGCAATACGGTGGCCCGTAACCACGGGCCCCTCATTTTGATCGCCGCTGGCGGAAGGATGTTTGGGCGTGCGGCATACACGCCCATGTAGAGAGGTGTCTGAAAATTTGTGTCTGTAGGCACGCCACGACGTTGATGCCCAACGCCGCTTGCTTCACCGTTAAATCGGCGGACAACCACTACCGGGTGAGACCCCCACCTACATGGGGGAAGCCCAGCAGATGGCATCCAGCGACAGATTTACGGACTCGACGTTCCTACAGAAGGGGTGTATGGCCCCCCTCACCTCCCCGTTTTCAGGTCGAGCCGAGCCCGGGTGATGAGAAGGGACCGTGTTCTGAGTGTGTGGGCGGTATTGTACTGTGTAACACCGCCCGGTGTATACGCGAGTCGCCCGCCCGCATAAAAAGAGCCGCGACTTCGCGTGTGAGTTGGGTGCCTGTATAGAGGTGAATGTCTGTTGTTTGCTACGTGACACGCCTATATTAACTTAGCACGCGCCACGCAACAGATGCATGTATTTGTATGGAGTCAGTGTCACAAGTGAGCCGCGTGTAGACTGAGAGCGACTCACTCGGAAGTCCAGTCCGGTGATGGGGTCAGTCGTCCGCAACTAGGTCGCGGGGCAAGGGCCTCCTCGCGTCTGGGGGGCGCGTATGCCAGGGCGCTATCTGCTTGACATGAGGCCAAGCGGATGCGTCGGCACGCGCGAACATCCCCTTCGCGAGGCGCCGCACAAACTCATCCAGGCTCTCAATCCGGAGGTCCCTCTGGATGATGTCGTTCCTCACGAAGCGAGGAGCGTCCACTATGGTCCGCAACGCAAGGTGTTGTTGCGTGCGGAGGAGCTTGCGGTTCGTCTCGCTCGTGAGGGCGAACCATGCAGGGGCGGCGTACGTCAGTATTGGGCGCACGTACAACTTGTACACGCCCAACTTGACGCGCGCCGGGATGCGGGACGAGAGCACTGGTCGAAGGAGGTTGCGGGCGACCCTACCTTGTGCGACGACATTGCGGACGTGTGACCCCATAGTGAGCCGACGGTCGATGGTGACGCCCAGGTACTTGACCCGGGGCGACCACTCGACGTCAGCTCCCTGCAGCTTCAAGGGTGGTGGGAGAGGCGCGGACCCGGTCACCATCGCCTGCGTCTTACCCACGTTGACCGACAGCCGCCATTTGGACAGCCACTCGGGAAGCAAGTTGAGCGCGCGCTGCATCTTGACCGCCGCGTACTTCGCATTAAGCGAGGTGGTAATGTACGCGGCGTCGTCGGCGTACAGCGCGAGCATCGCGTCCGGAGTGGTGGGGATGTCGTCGGTGTAACGTGAGTAACACGCCGGCGATACGCAGCTGCCCTGCGGCACACCGGCGAGCACCGGGCGGGCGCTTGACAGCGCCCCGTCGACCACCACCCTGAAAGTCCTGTTGGAGAGAAAGTTAGAGACCACCATAACAACGCGACGGGGCGCGTCCGAGGTGGCCAGCTTGTACACGAGGCCGTCGTGCCACACACGGTCGAAGGCCTTCTCCATGTCGAGGAATACTGCAACCGCGTATTCCTTTTTATTCATCGCCGCCGAGAGGTGGTGCAGTACCCTCGACAGCTGAAGCGTCGTGCTGTGCTCCGCCCGAAACCCGAACTGTTCCGGCCTTGGCGATATATGTGGTTCAAGATGCCGCAGCAGGAGTGCTTCGAACACCTTGGAGACCGTCGGCAGCAGAGTGATTGGCCGATAGCTCTCCGGCTTCAGCGTATTTTTCCCCGCCTTAGGCAGCATAATGACGCGCCCCTCCTTCCACGAAGCGGGAAACGTCCCCGTGCGCAGTATCCCCGTAAACAGGCGCGCCAGCGCCGCTACCGTGCGGAACGGCAGGTGGCGCAGCACTGTGTTGGTGATACCGTCAGCACCGGGGGCCTTCCTGGGCTTCGTCCTTAGGATGGCGCGTCTGACTGCCCCAGGCGAGAAAAAGATGGGGGCCTCCTCGGGAGCTATCGGCGTAGCGAAGTAGTCCCCAAGGTGTTTCTCGACCGCTGCGACATGCTCGGTGTCGCTGGTCGGGTTCGGGCAGAACTGACGCTCCAGGTGCTCGGCGAAGACCTCCGCCCGGTCCTCCGCTACATACTTAAGCGCCCCGTCGCTGTTTAGCAGCGGTCGCACCGGAGCTGGGGTGTTCGTCAGTTGGCGGCATAATCTATGTACTGACGGCCAGCTGCCTGTCGTGGCGTCAATACGTTCCTCCCAGCTCGCGGCGGTGTGTGCCTGGAGCTCGGCCTTTACCTTTTCCGCGAGACGGTTCAATTGTGTTTTCAACGTGGGGCATCTCAGTTGTTGCCACTGCTTGCGAAGGCGCCTCTTCGCGGCAATCATAGACTTAATGTGCGCCGGCAGGGGCGGCAACAGCACTCTCCCCTGCGGCTGCGTCGTCGTCGCCGCTTCTAAGGCGCTTTGGATGCAAGCAGTGACATCCTCCGCCGTCTGGTCCACGTCCGCGGCGGTAGTAATAGGCCGAGTCGGCGTGGTGGTCTCTAACTTCTCTTCAAACACTGTCCAGTCCGTTAATCGACGTGGCGCTGTGGGCTTCAGTCGGGTCGGCATACCCGATAAGACGACGAGCACGGGCTGGTGGTCTGACTGTAGCTCGTCGTCTATCACTTGTTGCGTGGCCTGACAGTGTAGCCCTCGGTGGACTACGATGTCCAGCACATCCGGTGTGTGGGTGGTGGCGTCCGGGTAATGGGTTGGCGTCTCTGGGCCGGACACCGTGTAGCCGAAGGCTTCCGCGTCCGCGAAGAGCCGTCTCCCCTCGGTATTCGTAAGCGACGAATTCCACGCTGGGTGCTTGCAATTGAAGTCCCCGGCGAGGAGGGTGGCGTGCTGTGACGCATGCAACAAGGCCCGCAGCTCGGTGTGGTCCAAGCGGGCCGCGGGCGGCTTGTAGCATGCGTAGATGTTGATGTCCTCGCCGGCCACGTGCAGCTGGACACCCAGCGCGTAAAATGTGCTGAGCGACGGCAAGGGGAGTTCCTGATGGACGACTCTTCGCCTCACAAGTACCGCCAGGCCACGGTATCTAATGTTATGAGCCGACCGTTCATCCTTCCTGTAAGCGAGGTATCCCGGGAACCTGACCCTGTCCTCGGGTCCCAGGAGCGTCTCGCTTATGAGCGCCACGTCGATGTCTTGATCCCTCAGGAGATGGCGGAGGGGGGCGACCTTATCCCTTAGGCCGCGAGCGTTCCAATGTAACACCCTTAACGGCCTAGCCATGGTACAGGGTGAGAAGTGTGGCCAGACCGTCAAGGATGACCGTCTCGATATCTTGACCCTGCCTGATGGCCTTAATGAGGTCCATCAATAATTGTATGGCGCAGGCCGTAAATTCTTTTTTGTGGGCGCCGGCAGCGCCACCACTCTGGTTTTTGGGGAACTTTCTAGGTTCCACCTGTTGCCGCCGCGACGTGCTGGCGCTGGCGTCGACAACGCCGGCGGCGGTTTTGGGTGGTTCCCCCGGTGTCCGCTGCGCTATGCCGGCGCTAGCAGTACGTTGTTCCCCGCTGTCTTTGTGTGTGGCCTGCGCCCTATCTGAGGCAGGGCCGGCCTCTGGGATCTCTTCCTGGGTCGCAGGGGGCTTGGGCTTCTTACCCTTCCTTTTCCCCCCTCGTCCCTTCTTCCTCCGCCTTGAGGAGGTTCCTTGGCTCCGATCTGTGGGCCCGTTGGCCGCCGCCATCAGCGTTGAGCCTTGGGCCTCTTCTGGCCTCTCTTCTGTAGGCCTCTCAGTGGCCTCTTGCGGCCGTCGTGTGGAGGCCGTGATGGCGGCAGTCCCCGCTCGCTTGTTCCTGATCTCCGCCTGGAACACGGGGCACTTGATGTTGCACGCGGGGTGCGGGCCACCGCAGTTGACGCAAGTGGCCGGCTCGTCCCGCGGGCGCGGGCAATCACGTGCCGCGTGCTCGCCTCCGCATCGCACACAAGCGAGCGGTCGGTGGCACTGGTGCGAACTGTGCCTGAAACGTTGGCACCTGTGGCACTGAGCGGGCCCACGTTTGCCTCTCCAGGCCTCGATCTTGACACCACGCATGTACATGAACACGGTGGTGTCATAGATGGCCCGGACATCAGGGGTCTTCTTTAAAATGGCGTGGAATACACAGCCGGGTCGTCCCTGTGCACCTTTAATATGGCGCACGTACTCCGGCTGGTATCCCATCGCTCGGAGCTCCTCCTCTATCTCCTGGGGATTGGTGTCCGCTGGTAGCCCCCTTATGGCTACCTTTAGGTTCTTCTCCGCTGGCAGCGAATAGGCAAACCAAGAGACGCCGCTGTCCTTTTCCAGGCCAGTCAGGTACCTCTGGACCAGCCTGTACTCTTCCTCCGAGTCGGGGGTGAAACGGACCCCCGTCCCGTACGGACGAGCATTAGGAGGCCGGCCCAGCTTGGCGCTGATGGCCCTGAAGTGGGCGGCCCAGTTGGGGAGCCTCTCCACTACCAGCGGTGGGTAGCGTGGCTTCTTCCCCGGCTTCTTCGTCGTCGTCGTCGTCGCCGTCGTCGTCGGCGTCGTCGTGGCGCCGGGGGCGATAGCGGGGGGTAACACAGAAACAGAGGGGGCAGGGGGTAAATTTGAAGGACTTACCCCTGCGGTCGTCATTTCCGGTGTCGGTGTCGGAGTCGGCGGAGGCGAGCGCACTGCGTCGGCGAAGGTGGGCGACGCTGGTTCGCCCAGGTCCAGCCGCTTCGCCTCCATGTTCGTTTCGCCGGAGCTCCTCCTGCGATGTTTCCTTGGGGGCCTGGGTTCGGCGAGCGCAAACTCGAAGCCAAACCCAAGCGGGGTGTCGGCTCCTCCCACGGTGGGCCGGGCATCGGCTCGCGGTGTCGTGTCCGAGGACACGTCGTCGCGACCGGACCCGGCCGAGCCCGCCGATGCGAGCGACATGCTCGATCCCGCACGCGATGAGCATGCCGACAGCATGGCGGGCGAATCGTAGGCGGAGGTGCGGGGGGGCGCCGGCGACGCTGGCGCCTGCGACGTAGATGCCGGGCCCGCCAGCGAGAAGCGGGGACCGGGCGCGGCAGGCGCGGGCGGCGTCGCGAAGCGCGGTAGTGGCGCGGCGGAGCGCACGGTAGACGCGCGTGGGCGCGCAGCCGGGGCGGGAGCACTCGCGGGCGGCGCAGCGGTGCGCGCGGCTTGCGATGCGGCGGCGCGCATGACGGGTGGCGCGGCGGCGCGCGTGGTAGGCGGCGCGGCGGCGCGCGAGGTAGGCGGCGCGGCGGCGCGCGCGGCGGACTGCACGGCGGTACGCGCGGTGGACGTCGCGGGTGCAGAGGTGCGGGCGGGTGCGGTCGCGCGCGTGGGTGGTGGTGCGCGGCTGGTCGACGCGACAGGCCCCGGGGCCTGTATTGGTACTGGGCGGAAGCTAGCGGGGCGCACGGGCACCTCCCGCTGTCGGCTCGACGGCGGCGTCGGCGAAACGCGCACTTGCGTCGACGTCGCCAGCGGATCGGCAGCTACTGCAACCCCCGTTCCCCCCCCTCTTCGTCCCTCCTCTTCTTGTCTTCGTTGCGATGTCCCAGCTGTCGGTGGAACGGTCGACGCGTCGCCGATGTTCGGCAGCGACATCGCCCGGTCCAACGCCGGCTGGGCCTCCGGGGACCCGGCATCGCGGCCCAACGAGCCGCGCGTGCCGGGTTTCGGCATCGTGGTAGGTGTGGCCTTTCCGCGACCGCGGCGGTGAGCGAGCTCACCGAGCAGCCTGGTGGCTCCCTCTGTGCTTACACAAGCGCCGGCTGGTACTAGTGTAAACACAGAGAGAAAAACAAATAAAAAGACGGTCCGCGCGGAACACAAGTACCCACACTCGCACTAACAGGAGAACTAGTGTGGACGGGCCACAAGCTGATCCACTAACTCACAATCCTAGGGGACGCATATATATTACTTTTTCTCTATAGCTAACGTAGCGGGTACACCTCACCCAAGTACAACTACGATACCAATATATGTGGTTTAAACAGTAACCACGCCTCTATTTTCTCGTGCAAGTCACGACCTGTCGACTTTTCTGTGCCAGGGATAAACCCGTACGCAGTTTTGTGTTGATTCTCTGCGTTCAAGTCACAACGTGTTTATTTCCGACGGACAAGCATAGTCTTGTGGAATATTTATTATTTAGATGATGTTAAGTACTTTCTTATGCTACTAGTACATTCTTAAGCTAGTACTTATAACTAATAGCAAACGGAGCTAGGAGTATGGTGCTTCTCCTACAGTTAGATTCGCCCTACCGCGTCAAAAGATAGTCGCATTTCTGTTTCGTTTTGACACCAGCTCTGACACACAATGACATAGTGCCTTTACTTGATTGTCATAGAAACGCTATTTAATAATGTGTGAGCTCACTTCTCATTATCCGCTGTGCTGAACCGCATTGTACACCCGCGCGCTGAGAAAACAGCTAACCGCCCCGCTCGATGCCCCGCGGTAATCTTGTAAACAAAACCGATTTGCATCATAGCTTCTTGGAATTTTGTGACCGTTGAATGTTTCTTAGAATGCTAGTGAGTAGGGCTTTAGTAATGTACATTTCGTTTGACAGTATGACTTGTTTTCATTTTCAAAATTGGTTTTTAAAAATAACAAAATAATTTTTAGTTACACTTTCAAAGAAATGACTCTAGTAAAAAAAAACAAGCGATGACCTATATGTTTTATGGTTTGAAATGCATGGTGTGTTTATTCTTAGTACGAAACAAATATAACTACTTACCTTAATACAATTTTCATTAATTACAAGCATTCCAGTTTGAACAAAAACCTTTTGTTTACAAAAAGATTTGCAACTACAGACTAAAAATAATCTTTCCATAGACGATTGACTAGTCGCATAGAGGGTTGGCGTACCTCAAATTCCTCGGAAATAGATAGTGCATCAAACTAAATGTATGGAATTAGAAAGGACTCCTTAATAGTGGTGGAACAAGGTTCAAACCAAAAGCAGATTTGCGTGGGATGACTTTACTCCCACTAACCACTACTTAATAAAAAAAGTGGGATGACTTTCATCCCATGTGCAATTAGCGGTTATAGATGGACAGTTTTTCTTGTGACTATGTACGGTGAGAGCAAATCTAGCGATTTAAATCTATGGGGTGGGTTTGACTTAATATCAAAAACTGATAAAAATGACAGATTTTCATGACGGCCGTTATAATCAATCAATCAATTTTATTTCGGAAATCATCCTTATTGTATTAGTACTAGACCTTACAAGCTATGTTAGTGTTAAAATCAAAATCAACATTAGAATTACAAATAAAATTAAAATTTGAATCAGCACCACAGTAAAAATTCAATCAAATTTAAATTAAAAATTAAAATCTAATCAAAATTAAATCAAAATCAAATAAATTAAAACAAAATTAAATTAAAATTAAAAACAAAAATCAGTCAAAATTAAAATCAATATCACAATCAAAATTAAATTTAAATCAAATCAGAATTAAATCAATGAAAAAATAATGGCGGAACCGCTTAGCAAGGGAACCAAAGCTTAAGAGGGCTGTCGCATTTTGTTACCGCTCTCGCTCACACGGGATCAAATTTTCAAGAATGTTAAATGAAAAGATGCTTTTTTGAATAATGTTATCAGTTGGCGAACTAATAAAAAATATTAATTTAAATACGTAATTATTAAAAAACACATTTTTCTATTGTGTTATCTAAAGAAATCAGCTCAGTAAGTATTATGATCTGTTTTTGTGATGACTTAAATAAATTGCACAATAAAAAATTGTTTTTAATAATTACCTATTTAATTAATATTATTAATTGGTTCCCCAATTTTAAGCATTTTTTTTAAGCTGTTCGCGCAGAGGTTCGACTGTCAGTACTTCAACCATTGTAGTATGGTTCACATACTGAGCAATCGAAGTCTTTGTGTGTTTATGTGGTCTTTTTAAATGTATGTGCTTTTGTTTTATTCTATTTTATTTTTTGTGTATAATATATGATCTGTACGCACCGGGACTCACAGCTTAGTACGGCCGTTATTCCAAATGCGGCTACGTTAGAAACAATTGAGCCTGGTACCTATGAGTTACCTAAGACCCTAGTGACTCTAAACCTAGCCCTATAGCAATTGCCTAGCACCCTAGTTACCCTAATGCCCTAGCCTATCATACAAACCACACCAAGCGTAACTTACCTTGGTTTTACGTGCGGGAAGTCTGTCATAAGGAGACCTACGGTAACAGACGGAACTTGGGTAGGAATAGGGGTTTGTGTACGTCGTGCAATGTACACAGGAAATGGTTTTCTCACTTCCGATCCCACAGACTCATAGGACCGATGAGAAAGGTGTCTTGGCCACAGTGAGAGGAGTTACGGGAGATGAATCAAACTCGACTCCAGCTTGATGACTGCTTTATTACAATAGTTAACTTAATTATATACAAATTTTGTGGGGTTTATTTACATATGTATTGTGTGTATATCGAGCCGATGAAGCGAAGATCTCAGCAGGTCACTTCTTAGTGCTGACGGTGTGCCGGTGTTGCCGGCGGAACGAATGTATGTCGCTCTTAACTGACGCTGTAATGATGTTGCTGGCTCGTGTAACTACTGTTCATGGTTGAACATGATCCTTTGTTGGTCGAAATAAACGTTTATTATTATTATTAGTGCCCGATGGGTACGTGCAGCGCCAACGACGGCCCAAATGGTTTTCGGTTCCGCGCGGTAGAACTAAACTGTTGGACAACGTCTCCCTAAGGCGAACAATGCGCAGACTAAATTTAGTTGCCGACAAAATTGATATTTTCTTATGTTTACTGAGCAAGTTCACAAGAGTAACGTTGCACGTGTTATGTTTTTAATTAGTGAATCATGAATCCGATATTAATATTATGTTGTAAATTGTTTCATTTAAGTATTGTCAATTAACTACACTGCCGAATTGGGACACTGTAATGGTAGCGTATATAAGTAAATAAATAAATAAATAAAATTCTTAAAAAGTTGGTCTCGTGTGAGCGAGAGAGGTGATAAAATGCGACAGCCCTCTTAAGGGATTAGTATCTTTCCGTTATTGTTTATAGTAACAGTTTAAAAAGCTAAAAACAGCCACTGATAGATGTTGCTATCTCATCCTCTTGAGAAATATACCTAAATGCGAATTGGCTTAAAACAATTACTGCTTTTAAACGCCTAACTTATATCAAAAAGCTCCAAATTCCTTGAACAAGCCTTAGGCAGTTGTCTCGCCACCGGCGATGAACGAGTAGCGAATAGAACTACCAACTGAAAACGAGTTGGCGAACAGCGAGTGTGTAATTCCGATAGTTTTATCGCTGAGCTGTCAGCGAGTGTCCGAGTGCGATGCGGCGTTAGTTCTGACCACAAAGCGAGCATCGCTAAGCGAGTGTTAACTTTGGTAGCTCTTGTCGCTCAGCGATAAACCAGTGAAGCGAGTCCTCGCCGGCAGTGTAAACAGTCAGCAATCAACTACTAATATATGCATCTCTTTTGTTTACACGGAAATGTATGTCTATTGGACGTTTCTTGAGCGAGAAAATAGCCACTATTTAGTCGCTTCCTCGCCGGCGATGGGAAAAGTGCCTTATTCTGAATTTTGAATGCAAATTCTGAGCATTTTGAGTTTGTGTTTGTAGCATCTGTGTACTTTAGGTATTGCAGCTATACGTGCTACGAGGTACTTATAAATAAAAGACGTGTCCTACATAGTGAACGGCTTAAGATGAACTATCTTTTTATTGAGTACCATACATCTACTTATATATCGTTCTCCGCGCATGCGCGAGGGCGTGCGCGGCGCTTCGAGAAAACGCGGAGTAGCTGGTCTTCTATCTAGAACATTCAGCGGCGCGCGGCGTTCGCGCGGCGTCCTTCGAGAAGCTGTGGCGACACGGCGCGTTCGGTGGCGTCGTTCCAGAACAGTCTCGCTGGCCGCGCCGAACAAGCTCCGCGGCGCGCGGCGCGCGCGCACTCAGCGTGCGGCGGTAGGTATTGTGAGACGCGCTGTATGTAGGTATGTCGCTACATGTTTATAGGTTCCTAGAGCTATTAGTAAAAGCTATTATCTAATGAAAATATCTTTGACTCTAAATTGGAATACAAGGTATTCCATTTTACAGCTAAAAATATTTTGACTTTATGGAATAGTTTCCTGGGAAACTTGAACTTAGCATCATGCTGAGTGGAACCCTTCTTGTCAGTCATGACGAGCCAGCAGCTGCCGACTTTTGTTTTGTGCTCGTGATTTGTGTTTTATTTTTCTTTTTATAAAACTCGAGTTAATTATATTTTTGTATGCACGTGTTTTTGTGACAAATAAACATATTTTTCTTTCTTTTTTCTTTATATGATTTTATACAGCATGTATCGAAAAGGTGTGGTCACTCGGCGCTGCGCCTTCTGGAGGGCGCTGCCATTTGTGCTCAGCCAGCGGCTCACCATGTGCCCCGTCAAGAGAAGCCGTGAGTTGAGATGTGTTGGATGGATATGATAGGGTAAAAGAATTTATACAGGCTGTACCAAAAAAGTGTGGTAAAATTTGAAAGTGTGCTTTAGATCATCAAACTGAACCACATTCTCCATGGGACCAACATTGTAATCGGGAAAAAAGTATCAACTGACCCATACAGAACTTCAATATCTACTCGACCCTACTACTGGGTGTAATTTTAATCACCGTTATCCTCTTAAACGGGTCATTTTACTCATCATTAAGAACAACTTTTACTATAGGACCAAGCCTGAAATTGCGAAAAAAAATCAGCTGCTCCCTACTATATCTTGACGAGTTATGCGAACATGAATGTATGGGACAGCTGAATTTTTTTTAGCGATTTCAGGTTTGGTCTCAAAGTAAAAGTTGTTTATAATGATGAGTACAATAAACCCCTTTAGAGGATAACGGTGATTAAAATTACAACCTTTATATGGGATGGCTGATTATTTTTAGGGTTCCATATCTCAAAACGAAAAAACGGAACCCTTATAGGATCACTCGTGTGTCTGTCTGTCTGTCTGTCCGTCTGTCACAGCCAATTTGGTCCGAATCTAATGGACCGATTAAGTTGAAATTCGGTAGACATATGTATTTCTGTAACCCAAACACGGATGTGTAACGTAAATAAATAAATTTTGAATACAGGCGCCAACTTTGGGGGCAAATAAGAAAATTAAAAAAAAAAAAAAGTTTTGCAAACGTTACCGTGTGACATATTAAATGAAAGGGCTTACTGTAAGCGTCTCAAATGTATTTTGTTATAATTTTAAAATAAACCATTTCAAAGTTATTTAGGAAAATAGACGAAAATTGACCATTCCCCCCTCCCCTTTATCTCCGAAAGTACTGAGAAAATTTAGAAAAAGTATAGAAAACAGTTCAATACCTATAGATCACAGGAAAACCTATAAGTGTATATGGATAGTATTTCAAAAATGAACGTAATAACATTCAATTGCAAAAATATCAAAAGGTCGGTGAACTGTGTGCGTTCACTGTGCAAATCAGCTGATATTGTTTTGCTACAAGAAACGTGGTTATACCCACATGATCTAACCTTTCTTGATAGTATTGATCAGGAATTTGGTTACACGGGAAAGTCTTCAGTGGATACGTCAGCTGGAATGTGTAAAGGGAGACCCTACGGAGGGCTCGCCATACTATGGCGTAAAACTGCATTTAGCTACGTGAGTGAGGTACAGAGTATCAGTGACCGTATATGTGCAGTGAATATAGTGGTGAACAACAGGTGTTTTTTGGTTATAAACATGTATATGCCGACGGATTGTCGTGAAAATTTACCACTTTTTACGGAATGTCTTAGCGAGATGTATTCTATTATACAAAACAATAATGTTGAATCAGTGTATGTGTTGGGAGATTTCAACGCGCACCCGGGTGAGTCATTTTGTAATGAACTTATTAGCTTTTGTAGTGAGCAGGAATTATTATGTGCGGACTTAGATTACTTAGGCATATTATCGCAAACATACACGTTCATTAGTGACTCACACGGGTGTAAGCGCTGGCTCGACCACTGTCTTGTCACACAAGCGGCGGGAAAAACAATTGTAAACATTGAGGTTATTTATGATACGTTTTGGTCAGATCACTTTCCCTTAAAAATTGAATGTGATGTAAATGTTATTAGATTAAAAACTTGTGTAATTGAATCATCGCTTAACGGCGTTCGATGGGGTGAGAGAAGCCCTGACGAAATAGAGGAGTACTCGTATATGTGCAATAACAAATTGAAAAATGTTGACTTTCCTGAGGATTTTGAGCTATGTGCTGATATTTTTTGTGATAATCCCAATCATAGGTTGTTGTTGGATTCGATGTATAAAGACATAGTATCTATATTAAGTGAATCAGCTAGTGTAAACAGAGCGTCTAAAGCCATTATAAGAAAGAAAGTCATAAAAGGATGGAACAAGCACGTCAAAGATTTTCATACTCGGGCAAGGTCTAAGTTTAAGTTGTGGATGTGGTATGGGGAACCCAGTAGTGGGCCTATCTATGAGGACATGATATTAAGTCGTAAAGTATTTAAATCAAAATTGAAATGGGTCATTAAGAACCAAGAAAAAATTGCAATGGATATACTGGTCTCGCTCCATGCTAAAAAATGTTTCTCGTCATTCTGGAAAGGTACTAAAAAGCTCAATGTCTCCCCAAGCTTACCAGTTAGCGTGGAGGGTGAGATGGACCACACTGGGATAGCTAATATATTTAAAGAGCAGTTTATTGTGAGCTCACCTCTTGAGACTGGGGGAAGGGTGAACGATGCTGAGTCCTATCAATCAGGAACACCCTTTAAGTTTACGTGTACAGAAATAAAATCAGTCATTAAATGTATGAAGCGGGGAAAGTCTCCTGGGCATGATGGACTCAGCATCGAGCATCTCCAAAATGCTGGTGTGCACTTGCCAAGAGTATTAACCATGTTTTTAAATCTTTGTGTGGGCCATTCTTACCTTCCACAGGAGATGCTCGATACGTTAGTTGTACCTATTGTAAAGAATCGGACGGGAGACATAACTGACAAAGGGAACTATAGGCCAATATCATTGGCAACTGTGATAGCCAAAGTGTTTGACAGTGTACTTGACACGCACCTAAGTCACGTTACAAAACTACACGACACACAGTTCGGTTTTCGTGCGGGGCTGTCTACTGAGAGTGCAATACTTGCGTTAAAGCACACTGTCAAATATTATACGGACAGGAAGACACCAGTGTATGCTTGTTTCCTGGACCTTTCCAAGGCGTTCGACCTGGTTTCATATAAGGTTTTATGGGAGAAGCTTCGGAAGGCGGGAGTTCCGGCTGCATTGGTGTCTATATTATCTATCTGGTATGAAAAGCAGAGGAACTTTGTGAAATGGTCCAATGCATTATCAGAGCCATATAAACTAAAATGTGGTGTGAGGCAGGGGGGTCTGACTTCCCCGAGAATATTTAATATCTATATTAACAACTTGCTGGTTGAACTCAGCAGCACTCATGTCGGTTGCCATGTAGATGGAGTTAGTTTAAATAATTTAAGTTACGCTGACGATATGGTGCTGCTGAGCCCTTCAATCGGGGGAATCAGAAAGTTACTCACTACGTGTGAAAAATACGCTGAGCTGCATGGGCTAAGATATAATCCCACGAAAAGTGAGATATTGATTTTTAGAGGAAGAAATAAAAGTCCCTCAAATGTCCCGCCCGTAGAACTGAATGGTTTACCTTTGAACAGGGTGTCACAATTTAAATATTTGGGCCATATTGTTACGGAGGATCTTAAAGATGACTTAGATATGGAGAGAGAGCGCAGGGCGCTGGCTGTGCGGGGAAACATGTTGGCACGCAGGTTTGCTGGTTGTTCAGCATCGGTTAAAATAACACTGTTTAAAGCGTTTTGTCAAATATTTTACACCAGCAGTCTGTGGGCTAATTATACCCAAAAAGCAGACAGCGCACTGCGCATTCAATACAATAACGCCTTCAGGGCGCTGTTGGGGCTTCCACCGTACTGTAGTGCGTCGGGGATGTTCGCGGATGCGCACACTGACGATTATTTCGCGGTCATGCGCAAAAAAGTGGCATCAGTGATACGCAGATTGAGGGGAAGCAGCAATAGCATTCTGAGGGTGTTTGCAGAAAGGATAGGAGGGCCTACAATGGATAGATTTATCAAGCTGCATGTTAGACATGGGACTTGATAAATCTTCCTCTAATCTTGGCTGTATTTTTGTTGTGTATTTGTGTTTTTATTTTTATTTTTGTGTTCATGGTTGCCTAAATGTTACATACTAACATAGTTTTTAAGATTTTTAAGATTGTGCTAATTACTAACACGCTATGGGCCGTCGACGCCTGAAAATAAACGATTTTTATTTTTTTATTTTTTTTTTTTTATAAGAAGTCAATGGTCTTAAAACAACATGGTAAATCTCTCAATATTGTGCGTACCATAGTTAAACAAAAAGGATCCAACCCACATTAGGTGTAATTTTGGTTGGATTTTTTTCATTTAACTATGAACATTTGTAATTGGAATGTATGGGAGAACATGTTTTTCAACTACAGTGTTAAGTTTTTCTTGAGATAAATTCATCCCAACTACGGAACCCTCCATTGTGCGTGGTCCGACACGCACTTGAGCCGGTTTTTTTTACAATTTTTGCGAGTTTGATGGTCTGTACCACACCTTTAAATATGATCACACTTTCTAATACACGCTATATAGGTAGGTACTATTTTGGGATAAACTTCTATTCTATTTGTGATATTATAGGATACCTATTTTTCTGGGAAACTATATCTACTTTTGTAGTTACTGCTAATTAGGGATCAGCTTTTAAACTGCCTATGTTGAACAGATTTCAGGTATTAATAAATGTGAGCCTCTGCCGCCAGGTCCCAATAAAAACGATATTCATTACCGGCGGGAAAAAATATTCAGGCGGAACATCATCGTTACTGGTCGCACGCTGTAACCAGATTTTGACACCCCAACCAAAAGGGTTAACTTATCTTAGAACTGTGAGCAACCACGCGCGCACGATCATGGTTATAATATGCTGTGGATAGCTGGGTATGAACAGCCTGTGAGTACCGGTGACCAAATCATTCCCTAATAAATAACTAACTTTTTTATGAATTGTGGTAGCATAGTTGTTTGAGGAACCTCGCTTAGGCATATGGTTTCAAAATTCATATAATGTTGTTTTTTTTATATAAAAAAGGAACTGTTATGATTACAGCCAGCAAAAATTGTGATAAATGCTCGTTCCTTCTCTGTAAGCCTTTAACCTTCAGAAGAACAATAATACCCCATCACAAAACCTCACAAAACACAGGAAATCCACTATAAATTACAATTTTGTGTCACACTGAAACACGTGTGACCTTGACCTTTGAACGATCAATCTTAAGCGTTTCGTTGTTGGATAAAACTTGCCTATCGCCATAACCTCAGAAGTGACATCGACTGACCTTGATACTTCAATACGTCAAGGGCAAAGTATATGTATTGTTTACCTTAAGAATGGGATTTGTTTGATAACGTGGTTTTGTTTAGGAGTTGACCTTGATTTTGGATATTTTCAGTGTCATGGACGTTTTGTTTACTTTTCAGTTAATAGTTAATAATAATAAACATTTACGACCAACAAAGGGTCATATACACAAAAATAAAAGAAAACAAAAGAAATCAAACAAAAGGACATATAATACAATTAAAAAGACCACATAAAGAAACAAGAATGTGTTTCCGAGCGCATACAACCCTAATCTCTTCAAAGTGAGAGTGAACAAGCTTCTTCTGAGTAAGCTCACTCCATCGTCGACTTTGTCTCTGTCACCTCTGACCTAGACTAGAGTCAAGAGCAAACCCATCTCAAATAAAAAATTTAAAAAGAATACAGACTTCGATTGCTCAGTATGTGAACCATACAGCAATGGTTCAGGTACTGACAATCGAACCTCTGCGCGAACAGCCTCAGGATGTCGCTGGAGCTAGCCCGAACCCTGCGCACCAGGGATGTTCATCGCTTTTGCATAGTAGAGTAAAAACAGTCTAATTTCGGCTCGGCGAACATCCCTGAAGCACTGCAGAATCCGGGCATCACCATCGGCATCCTGAATGCATTATTATATTGAACACGCATAAATAAGTTAATACAAAGACATTTTTTTTTAATATGCAATTTTTCTCTAACCCTAACGAATATTATAAATACGAAAGTGAGTTTGTTTGTTACGCTTTCACGCAAACGGCTGAACTGATTTGGATTAAATTTGGCACACGGATAGACCATGACCTGAAAAAGAACATAGGCTACTTTTTATCGACATACCACACGGGCGAAGCCGCGGGCGGAAGCTAGTACTTAAATAAACAAATCGTTAAATTAAATCATAGAAAAAAATAAAAGTATTTTTTGCATCTATATACTAATATTGCATCTTTGATAAAATTAAAATTAAATTCGCTTATATGACCTAAACTGTAGAAGTCATAATTTCTTTGTTATTAGACCAATTTATAACCGAAACGAAATAGTTGAAGAAGTGCTATTAAAAGTGGGTATATTATATATTTTTACAATATTTTTATAATATTTTTACAACTGTTATTTAAACATTAAGGAGGTTATCATGTTCAATTTAAAAAAATTACGGGTAGTCATAAATTTTTCGGCGGTTGGTAAATTAGCGTCACAATAAAACACAGTAATTAAACTGAAAATTGATCGGTTATTTCATCCTACAATGTCATTACAAAAAATACTCAAGTAGTATAAATATATAATGTATAAATGAATGGCCAGTAAAAATGTTGGAATGGGCAGTTCCTAGGTTGGGTTGAAACTGTGATCAACCACGCGCGAGCCGAATTGGTCGCAGTAACTAAGCCAGGGTACCCCGACCAAATGGGTTAGATTAGGTTAGAATTATGACCAAACGCGCGCGAGCCGAGCGAGAGAAGCGAGCGATGCCGCGGCAGCGGCCGGCGAGCGCTACTTCCAAGTTACATTTCTTACCGACTAATTCCGATTTGTTAACTGCCGATACGTAACTGCCCGTTTAGTTCGTTCGTTCATTTTACTGCTACATTTTTAATTTAATTACCTACCCATTTAAATATTTGTTATGACTCAGCGGCAGTTGAGTTGTTGTTTTATCTCTGATAATTCCCTAGTTCTACAAACTCATAAAAAGAGTAACTAAATTGAATGTAAACGACACAAGTTTTTAAATAAAATTACTCAATTCCTAACTCTCGAAAACCGGAACACCGTCTTCATTGATCAAAAAAAAAAAAAAAAAAAAGCCATAGTTCATTCTACGCTACCCCTATCCTCCCAAGGTCAAGACAAACCAATATGAAACTTGAAACCGAGCCGAGTAGCGAAATAAAACCGAATCTTTATTACTACTGACAACTGAGACCGAGTTGCGGAAAAGAAGGATTATTAAGCCTTGTTATTCTCTCAACATTGTTTTATTTTGTGACTTGAAGAAAAGCTGTTTAGATAAAGTCTGTTTAGAAAAGGGTGCTACTGGCACTCTATTACTAAAGCTCCGCTGTCCATCCGTCCGTCTTTCTGTCACATGGCTGTATCCTTTAAACCGGAATAGATGAACTTGAATTTTTCATTTATAGAGTGCGAACTATTACGGCGGCAATAACAACAAATAATAAAGCTCAAAAATTAAAGGGGCTCTCCATACAAGAAACGTATTTAAAAAATATGCAACGTTAAATATTGTACGGTGTTACGGAACACTTTGTGTGCGAATCCGACTCGCACTTGACCGCATTTTTATGAAGGGTGGTGTGGTACAGACGCCAGCATATCAAGCTACCCGAAACTGTCAAATTTTCCCAATTAACCTTGAACCTAATGCTTTAGCGATAAAGTTTCAAATCTATAAAAGAATTTTTTTGGATTGCTGGCTTCTATACAATACGGCCGACGTATCTTGGCGAATCCAAGCTTCGCGAAGAAGGTTGCCCAGTAAATTTTTTAGGAACCAAATGCTCACATGAGACGAGTGTGAGTGATAGAACATGCGCAAAAGTTCGGAGAGCCTATGTTCAGACTTACCAAGATATCAATCAATCAATCAAACAATCAAATCATTTATATCAGATATCCATAGGAAAATTTTACACGTCATAAGATAAAATAAAAACGCAAACTTATAAAAGTAAAATCAAAATTAAGATCAAAATGAAAAACAAAAATAAAATTGAATTAAAAACTAAATAAAAAAAGCAAAAAACAAAATTTTAATATGAAAAGTTATGCCGGCCGCAGAATATTAAGAAGATTGCCCGTCTGATGGTAAGCAGTCACCGCCGTCTATCGACGTCTTCCATACCAGAGACATCGCAAGTTCTTTAAATTGTCATCTTATAGCCAAAGCTGAGATGATTCATGGTTATCAACACGCTGTTTTTAACGACTTCAAAAAAAGGAGTTATCAATTCGATACGTATGTATGTAATATTATTGGATCTGCGAGATATTCACATAATGATGATCTATTAGGGCTTCCAAGCAAATATACAAAATGTTATAGATGTATGTTTGTATGTATGTATGTTTGTCCACGCATATCTCTGAAACTATTAATCGGATCGTGACCATTCTTTTTTTGTTGGCTTACATTTACTCCAACTTAGGGCACAGTGAAAGTTTCATCAAAATCGGATTAGTAATTTTCAAGATAATGGAAGATGACCAGGTAAGTGCTTATTGGTCCTCAGTAATGGAAATAGTTAGGATGACCTAGCTTTCAACATTTATCTAATTGAGCATGGGTGCTACTACATGATACTTTCTGAAGGTCTGATGATGACCAGGTAAGTGTTTATCGGTTCTCAATAAGGGAAATAGTTAGGATGACCCAGCTTTCAACCTTTATCGCATTGAGCACGGATGCTACTACATGATACTTTCTGAAGGTTTCATGATGACCAGGTAAGTGCTTATTGGTCCTCAGTAATGGAAATAGTTAGGATGACCTAGCTTTCAGCATTTGTCTAATTGAGCACGGGTGCTACTACATGATATTTTCTGAAAGTTTGATGATGACCAGGTAAGTGCTTATCGGTTCTCAGTAACGAAAATAGTTAGGATGACCAAGCTTTCAACAATTATCTAATTGAGCACGGGTGCTACTACATGATACTTTCTGCAGGTCTGATGATGACCAGGTAAGTGCTTATTGGTCCTCAGTAATGACAATAGTTAGGATGACCTAGCTTTCAACGTGTAAGTGTGACGGCCTGGCTTATTGATATGAGCTATGTGTGTGGTGTCTAAGGGAAAACAACTCAAAACCTTTGTCAAATTCTAGTGCAATATTTATAACAAAACTATTAACTACTTATTACAAATAAAATATTCCAGTTTTTTACTAAAAACTAAAAATTACGAAATAAAAAATAATTTATAAAATTAAATCGACTTCAAAAAGAAATTAACTCAAAATTATGAAATAATTTTAATTTGGAAGTCGGTGGCAAAAAATTAAAATACAGATTGCAAGACACCCACTTCCGAAATTAAAATTATTTCATAATTTTGAGTTAATTTCTTACTGAAGTCGATTTAATTTTTTAAATTATTTTTTTTTTTAATGTTATTGGGTGGTAATCAAGGGGCTCGTGGCTAAGTTCATAATAATCGATCAAATTAAGCTACGCTTGTCGCGGTTGGTCTATGGACGGGTGACCTTCTTTACCAAGACCCCCTCCGTGTCTCGAAAAGCACGTGATGCCGTTTTTGTCATTCGTAGATCTTTGACAGTCGTTACGGGTAGTCGGAAGCCTTGACAACCAGTCTTACCAAGGGGTATCGTGTTACCCAGTAACTGGGTTGTGGATGTCAGATAGGAAGTTGCTCCATGGAATATATATCGTTGGCAAAGGCTAGGTGGATTATTTTGATTCTGTCAACTTGGTTTTATTTAGTGATTTAGTTTCTTTATGACGTAGATTCGCAGTCGAATGGTAAGTTATAACCGCTGTCTTTGGTTATCTGCAATACGAGAGGCACCACAAAAGCTTTACCGTCTTACAGACTTTGAGATATTTCATATAGTATGTCCTCCAGCTCCCATACCCTTTTTTTATAAATTGTAACGCTGCTTAGTGATAAAATTAGTTTTTTTTTTTTTGTTTGAGATGGGTATGCTCTTGATGGGTTGGTCGGAGATGACAGAGAAAATGGAGTGAGCTTACCCGGAAGAAGCCTGTTCACTCTCACTTTGAAGAGATTAGGGTTGTATGCGTTCGGCAACACAGACGCAGGTAGAGAGAGAGAGAGAAACGCGAACTTATTGCGAATTGGTGGAATAGCAACAAGATAGGAATGATACTACTTCCAGGGTATCGTGTTACCCCCAGTAACTGAGTTGTGGAGTACAGATAGGCAGTCGTTCCATGTAAAATACTGGTATTCAGCTGCATCCGGTTAGACTGGAAGCCGACTCCAACATAGTTGGGAAAAGGCTAAGCAGATGACGTTAATACTTCCCTGGATGAACAAAAGGGCTCTATTACAACATGTTTTTAAAGGGTTACTGAAAACTAAGTCCGTTTTTTTTTAATAAATTGGAGCAATTACAGAACTGTACTTTATATCATTTTTTACTAAGCCCCTAAAGTTGAAAAGTTATTTAACGTGTTTGTCATTCTTTCATGTGTCATTGTTTGTTATTAATTTAATCACAAATTCCCTTAAGACCTAATTGTTTGAGTTATTTAATTAATTAATTAAAACTAGATTTTAGGTAATGCACTAGATTGATGGATGGTCACTTTATCTTC
Organism: Dicycla oo; assembly: GCA_948252095.1. NCBI lineage: Eukaryota > Metazoa > Arthropoda > Insecta > Lepidoptera > Noctuidae > Dicycla > Dicycla oo. Next base: position 21,687,502 of record OX411733.1, read on the forward strand.
GGTCTCTTTTAATCAAATAGTTTTTGTTTATCTATTTATTTATTTAACCATTTATGTACACATTATGTAAACAGACTAGTAAAAAAAAACAGAAAAATACGCACAAAGGTTCAAGGTATAAGGGTCTTTTCTTTCTATGTATGTCATTATATCACTCTCTCTCTTGCAGTCAAAATACGACATTGTATTTAACGACAAAATAGGAGGATAGGATAGGATAGGATAATAATAATATAATAATATCCTAGGACATTGTTCACACACGGTCATCTGATCCCAAACTAAGCAGAGCTTGTACTATGGAAACCAGATAACTGATATACTACATATACCTACTACTTTTTTTTGTAAATACATACTTATATAGATAATTACACCCAGACTCAGGACAAACAGACATGTTCATGCACACAAATGTTTGTCCTGGATGGGAATCGAACCCACGACCAGCGGCATGGCAGGTAGTATCTTAACCAACCACGCCAACTGGCCTGTCCTAGGATAGAGGATAAGTGTAATTTCTTCCTATCGTCTTGATCTTAAACGAGCCACTAAATACACACCAAGCTTCCTATCCCCCCAATAATGCATCTGCAATTATAATTTTAATTATTATAACACGTAGATTGTCATGAAAATGTATAGAGTGAGTTAAGGGACAGCAATATTTAAATAAAAATATTTATTGCAGACCACATGATCCATAAAAAACAAAATATAAATAAAAGTTAATAATTACAATATAAAAAAAAAAAAACAATAAAATGGCAAAAAAAACAGTAAAAGATATTTTTATGGGACTTGCACAGACAGCTCAATTTAACTTAGAGAGATATATTGATGATTCTTATGGTTAGAATATGTAAATACATATTTGTTACAGTCGCGAATCATATTTTGATCAAGATATAACCTGACCTGAGCTCGTGGCTAAGTAATAACAGCCGCACGAGTCGATCCATCAGGTTAAGCTACGCTTGCCTTGGTTGGTCTGTGGATCGGTGACTATCTTTTCATACCGAGACTCCTCCGTGCCTCGGATAGCACGTTAAGCCGTTGGTCCCGGCTGTCATTCGTGGATCTTTGACAGTCGTTACGGTTTGTCAGAAGCCCGAAAGTCTGACAACCAGTCTTACCAAGGGGTATCGTATTACCCAGTAACTGGGCTGTGGAGGTCAGATAGGCAGTCGCTCCATGTAAAATACTGGTATTCAGCTGCATCCGGTTAAACTGGAAGCCGACCCCAACATAGTTGGGAAAAGGCTAGGCAGATTGATTGATATAACCTGACACTGACCTGCAAATTGTGAAAAAAAACGTATATAATTTTGAATTCCGCGGGCTACCACTGCGCTTTAACCTTAAAACGCCATGCTCATGCTTTAAGATTTGCAAGTGACTGCCGAGATAATGAAGCCTCGAATTAGGCCTGTCTGTACAAGTCTCATAAAAATATCTTTTTCATTTTAAAACTTATTTTATTAAAAGTAACGTTCCAAAAATATGTTTTTTGATTTAATAAATAATCAAGTTGATTTACTCACTAGTAGATACTTATGCCGATTCCCTTGTTCACAAACTAAACTAAATTTAAGTTTAGTGCATCTTTTTCTTTCTATTTCATTAAGAAAAGTACAGAAGATAAATATTAATTTAGTCCTGTCAAATTAGTCAGCACCTGACGTAAATTGACGTATTTTTAGTATCCAAATTTTTAATCACGTCTAAACTTGTCTGTGGAGTATCTAATTTTGACAGGACTAAACTAATATAATATAATAATAATAATATCCTGGGACATTTCACACACGGTCATCTGATCCCAATCTAAGCAGAGCTTGTACTATGAAAACCAGATAACTGATAAACTACATCCACTACTTTTTTTTTGTAAATACTACATACTTATATAGATAATTACACCCAGACATGTTGGGAATCGAACCCACGACCTGCGACATGATAGGCGGTATCTTAACCAACCACGCCAGCTGGCCTGTCCTTCTCTTAATGAAATAGACAGAAAAAGATGCACTGAACTTAAATTTAGTTTAGTTTGTGAACAAGGGAATCGGCGCCAGTGTGTTTCCATTTTGAACCGACTTCAAAAAGGAGGTTCTCTAATAGACCCGTATGTATCTATGCATGTATGTACTTATATGTTTGTTTGTATGTCCACGATTTACTCAAAAACTAATGAAACAATTTTGATGATTCTTTCACTAACGTGATGAACATACTTTCAAAAAGGTTTTACTATATAACACATTAGGTCATTATTATTATGTACAAAGTTATATGCATAAATGTATTGTATTTCCGGCATTTCTAAGCGAGTTTTGATGATTGTTCATGTCGTTCGTCTTGAGCATGCAGTATTTTGTATATTCAACTAAAAATTGAAAAATAAATTTACTTAAAAAAAATTAAAAACCGACATAAAAAACCTAAAACGAATAAAATAACTTTCATAAAAAACTTAACAGCTTCTGAAGTCGGCGTCTTCATTTCTTCAATGCACTAATAGCTTGGCACCGACTTCAGGAGCTGTTAAGTTTTTTTATTAAAGTAATTTTATTTGTTTTAGGTTTTTGAAGTCACTTTTTAGATTTTTTAAAGTATATGTTTTTTATGGTTGCACTCTGACTGAATTATGATAGGGGAAAATTCCCATCTCGGCAAAGATGGGAATTTTTCGTGGGCATGTTAAATAAATTTACGCGTGCCGAGATGGGACTAAACCCAACTCCCGAACCAGTAACAAACCTATCTAAAGCACACGTCCACCCCGTCGACTGCGTCAAATCAACAGCTAAAAATGGCGACCTGCATAATTATATACAAACGAGAAGCTCCCGATTTGAGAACATACCGCACGTGATAAAATATAGAGCGAGCTCTTTTGAGCCGATTGATGAAACGGGAGGTAATGAGTTTACGTCTGAATGCGTCAGTCAGGTTGAGGGGTGTGGCGTTATTTAAGCTTTTTGTGGAGAAAAGAATGGGTAGAATTTTTAATTAGTCAACTTGATTACTAGTTGGGCTAGCTGCAACCAAATATGAGCATTCAATCTGCCTAGCCTTTTCCTAACTATGTTGTGGTCGACTTCAAATCTAAACGAATGCAGCTGAATACCAGTATTTTACATGGAGCAACTGCTTATCTGACCTCCACAACCCAGTTACTGGGTAATACGATACCCCTTGGTAAGACTCATTGTCAGACTTTCGGGCTTCTGACGACCCGTAACGACTTTCAAAGATCCACGAATAACAGCCGGGACCAAAGGCTTAGCGTGCTTTCCGTGGCAAGGAGGAGTCTCGGTATGTAAATATGGTCACCCGTCCATGGACCAACCCCGGCAAGCGCAGCTTAACCTGATAGATCGACCCGTGTGGCTGTTATTACTTAGCCACGAGCTCCTCAACCAAATATGAGCATTATTGGCCAATAATGTTCTCACTGCTAGGAAACAGGCCTCCTCTCTGTGAACGGGAATGGGTCGTAACCCAACACAGTCGGTCCAGTGTGGATTGGTTGGTAGACTTTTACCGTTTTCGTGGTAAAATAAAATAAATTGTAGGTAGATATGCCTGGTGCTTGAATCCACGACCAACTAGTCACAAGTCGTTACTCCTGACGCTTATTTCGCAGGTCTCAAACAAATATTTTGAGCTATATCTGTGTTCTTATTTGTACAATACAATGCCAGTGACAACAAGCTAACTTTTAAATAAAATAAATAAATGCCGATCGGACCCTGCTCAAATTCGCGAGCGTTCGAATTTTTCGCTTCAAAAACAAACCGATATTTTCGGGCCAACTACATGCACAAATATGAAACTGCTGGCTAGTGATTGGTTGTGGAGATCAGAGAGGCAGTCGCTCCATGTAAAATACTAGTATTCGTTTGCATCCGGTTCAACTGGAAGCCAACCCCTACATAGATGGGAAAAGGCTAGGCAGATGATGATGCACAAATATGAAAATGACCAGTTGGTAACATACCTAACTAAGTATAAAATATGTTTAGGTACACTAAAGCTCTTTGTGTTTAAAGAGCTGAACTAGATGCCCGTATCGATTTGTGTTTGATGTTCATCAATGTTTTTAATTTTATTTAGGGTGCTTTAAAACTTAAACCTACTAAAATGTGAACAATATTTAAAGTATCGAGAGTGGTGTTCGATTTGGAGGTCGTCCAATAACGATGTTTAGTACTATGTAATAGAATACTAGTCCATTGTAATCGTTCAGACACGTATAACACACAAAGTGTACTTTATAAGATCTAACGTGACGATATTATCGTTGGGCCATAAAAAGAATCAATGAAAGGCATGCAGCTGAGATGAGAATACTAAGAGGGATGTATGGCGTTACACGAATGGATAGAAAAAGAAATGAGTACATAAGAGAAAGTCTGAAAGTGACACCGGTGACTGAAAATTTGTGTGGAAATCGGTTGTCATGGTATGGGCATGTGATGCGGAAGATTGAGGAAAATGTCGTCAGGAAAGTTTTGAGTATGAATGTGGATGGCTATACGAGTAGGCGAAGGCCAAAGAAAAGATGGATGCACTAGATGAGATATAATATTTAGAAAAGGAGTGACAACCGCGATGACGACTAATAGAGAAGTATATGGAAGAAAAAGACATGTTGCGCCGATTCCAAATAAATTGGGATAAGGGCAGGAGAATGATGTCGATATTATCGTCGACGTCCACGTCCATAAAATGTATGGAAAGACGTGCACATTACAACGTTATCGTGGACGGAAAAAAGCGTCTTTATATATTTCCATGCATTTTATTTCCTTGTGTTATCGTGATGCCGTGACGTGGACGTGGACGTCCATGATAATATCGCCACGTTAGAAGTATACGCTATAAAAGCGCACATTCATCTGCAGAACATTTTGTGACAGGAGATCTAATTTAAATGGCATCCAGAAATTGCTAAACTTGAGATCCCTGCATTAATCAAGTAGCCTTCACGCATATACTTACCTTGGGACATGGGGTAAACGATGAATGCAAGCGTTCGTACGTCTGGAGCACCCTTTGCAGTAAATTCTGCAACCAACCCTGCTGAATGGCAATTTTTTTCACTACGGTGTGTTATCCTCGTACTTGTTAACATTAGAAAAAAATAATTTTATAATATTCGCCCGACACCGGTGGAGCTCAATTTTTTTATTATTTTAAATATACTTTTTATAAAAACATATAAAAATGTATTTTATATGGAATAAGAAACTTTTTAACAAAAAAAAAAAAAAAACAAACGTTCAAATTAAAGTTATTTTTCACTTTGTAGTGTATTTTTGGAAATTGGTTGTTTTTATTTTTTTTATTTTTTTTTGTAAAAGCATTTTTTATTTTCCACTTTTTAGTGGGCCAGTTTGTAATTTTTGTATGTAAACATTTGCCTAAAGTTAACTGCTCATCACCTTTTACAAAATACTGCTTTTCACGATGCAGAGACCTTAATTGTTGAGGAGTTCTCCTAGTAAGAACCAGGAGAACTAGAGTTGATGGTGAAGTCACCTTCACCATATGTATTTTGACGAGCATAATTTTTTAAGCAACCATATTAAAGTAACCGAATCGCAACCCGTGAAATACTTAGGTATAATTGAGTAAGTTCCGATGGCCATCTGTGGTCTTCATTATCAGTTTCACTTCACTAAAACGTACTTTCCGAGAGCAAATGCACGAGTTACTATAAAAAACACCCAAATCGCTAGAAGTGTGCCTATAAAACTTGAGGGTTCCCCTCGATTTCCATGGGATTCCTTTATCAGATTTCGACTCGGTCACAATGGGACCACCTTGAAAGCATAACCTTTCAAACAAAAAAATAATTTTGCAAATCCGTTTGTATAAATATGACGGAGTTATGCCAGAGCATACATAAAAAAAAATGTAAACCCAAGCAGGTACTTTACTTTGTGTAAATTTTTTCATTACTACTGAAAACAGTGAAGGAAAATGTGCATTTGGATTGAGTGATTTTTTTTTTATTTCATGACAAAATCTGATTGAACATTTAATCATCTGTAGTTTATCATCTGTGACTTCGAGTTACGGCTATATGTAAGTGGGCACGCCCTTTATTACTGGGGGCTTTCAATATAGGTATAAAGTTCTGCTTACGTTTTTAGTTTTGTATTTTGATTCTGCTTGAGTATAGTTTTCGATTTTTCGATTTTTTTTTCTTCTTTTTTTAAGTATATTGGCGTGTGCTAGCTGACTTATAGCAAATAATTAAATTTAATTTAATGTTTGTGTTGCGTAATGTACTTGCATGTAATTTGCACAGTGTTGTATAGAATATTTTATTTTTTTTATTTTTTATTTAACTGAACAGACAGCTGTGCTGCTGAGGAGTTTGTTGCTCCACTTCTTCTCCTCAGCTAAAGCACTAGGAAGTGGTGAAGTACGGGCGTTTTGGGGGACTGTCTTATGTAATTTTGACGTTCGAAAAGTGCTGATTCTCAGCCTAGTTTGAATAAATGACTTTTGATTTTGATTTTGAATCAAAAATAGTCAAAATTCATAGCCCAAAGTAAAAAAAATGTCACTATCAAGGGTCTTCAGTTATTGCCCTTAACATAGTGAAGAACCAAAAATTCGAAGACGTGCGACATCTACCAACCCGCACTGGGCCCACGTGGTGGAGTACAACCCACTCCCTCTCACAGAGAGAAGGCCTGTGTCATAGCATTAGGACTTATATAGGCGTAATGATTTTGTATAATTCATTTGTTTTCTCAGTCAGTACCTACAGGGAACTGAATTTTTAGATGAAGTAAAAAGTAAGAACCAGCAAAAATATTATCCATTTCTACCTCGGAAATCGGGATTTTTAGAGAGTAAGTAGGTACAAAAGATAGTACCCATCCTATAAGCATATAATTATAATCTCTTGGTAGACTTTTACGACAGGAGTAGAAAGGCTTATTCTAATCCGGGGACAAATGAAAAACCTATCTACTTATTCCTAATAATGTCCAATCTGCCTAGCCTTTTCCCAACTATGTTGAGGTCGGCTTTCAGTCTAACCGGATGCAGCTGAATACCAGTATTTTACATGGAGCGACTGCCTATCTGACCTCCACAATCCAGTTACTGGGTAATACGATATCCCTTGGTAAGACTGGTTTTCAGACTTTCGGGCTTCTGACGACCCGTAACGACTGGCAAAGATCCTCGAATGACCATGAATGTTGGTCACCCATCCACAGACCAACCCCGGCAAGCGTAGCTTAACCTGATGGATCGTCCCGTGCAACTGTTGTTACTTAGCCACGAACTCATCTAATGTAATGTATTCCTAATAATGTATAAGCATAAAAGACTAAAGGTTTTTCTGTACCTAATCTCGTTTTGGGATCTGTATTACAGTGATCCTTGAAACTGCTAACTATGATAAGTAAACGTAGGGACAATAGGGAATGCAGTTTATATTAGTAGGTTCCGTATACGTAGCCAGATATTTTTACTACAAAAATATTGATAGTTTAAAAACGTCAAACATAATAACTTACTATTGGAGATCTAGACTCAGATATTTAGTAGCATTTCTTCTTCTTCGTAGCACCTTGTCAAAGCAGTCGTGGTCTTCATATAGTGTCTTCTCCAGGAGTCGATGGGATTCGCCTCACGATTTTTGGCGTTTTTAGTGCACTTATATAAGGGATCGCCCACTGCGGATTTAATTTGGTCAGTCCATCTCATGGGTCTGCGTCCGCGTGGTCTAGTGCCCTCCATTCTACCCTGCACGACAAGGTGCTCTAGAGACTCATCCTCATGCCTCGAGGTGTCCGAAGTATTTGCGGATGCGCGTTTGGACCAGAACAGATAGATAGTTTTGATGCCAAGTTCTTGGCGTATACAGAGTGTAATTTTAATCACCATTATCTTCTAAAGAGGGTTATTGTACTCATCATTATGAACAACTTTTACTTAGGGACCAAATCTGAAATCGCGAAAAAATAGATCAGTTGTTCAGTACATTTATATTCGCATAATTCGTCAAAATGTAGGGAACAGCAATTTCTCTTTCGCGATTTCAGGTTTGGTCCCATAGTATAAGTTGTTCATAATGATGAGTACAACGAACCCTTTAAGAGGATAACGATGATTAAAATTACACCCAGTAGAGGTGTTGGTGCGAAATTCAATCCACGATAACCCAAGCGTTCATCTTCTCCAGCACCACGTTTCCAAAACGTCTATCTTCTTCATCTTGATGTCTCGCAGCGTATAGAATAGCAGCGTATAGGAACTAGGAGGGATAACTAGTATTTGATCAAGCGGGATTTTGGTAGCTTTTGTAATATCTCTTTTCTTCAGCATCAGCTTTTGCTAACATTTTATTTCAATAAAATATAGGACTTATGGTGTCGACAAAACCTCCATAGTATTTCCAAATTTTACACCAGAAATGTTATTAGTTTAAATCCATGTTTGCATTCATTCTAGAAGACCACACAAAATATACTAACACATTTCTGGCCCTCCTTTTCGCTTCGCTATAGTTGCCAAAACATTAATCAAAACAATGATGATGACCTGTATTTAATTTTATATGCGATGACCCCAATTCCTCTCCCAACAAAAGACCACGGAACCCTGAACAAGAGACACAAGAAGGAGAAAATACAAAGATATTACGTGACCAAAATTCAATACTCTATACTCTAGGAGCTGTACGTGATGCGTGTGCGTGATACGACTCTATATTATAGTCGGGGAGTCAGGCAACTTGTGGCGATATTTATGTCAATTTTGTTAAAATTATTGAGAGATTTTCGTAGAGTTTGTAATGCTGGTTATTTTTTTGTATTGTAGTAATGACAAATAGTGTTTAAATGAATGATTATAGTACTAACTGCAGTCCGGCCGTCGAGAGAATGCGTTCTTGACACCTGTCGCTACTATGTGTTTTGCGAATTCGATCCTTACTACTTCTAGAAATTGTCCAACTGATAGGTATCAGGAACGCATTCTTTTGACGGCCGGACTGTGAATAAGTTATACTTGCTGTCAAAACCCATTTTCTTTTTAACCGACGTCTAAAAAGAGGTTATTAATTCGACACATATGTATGTAATAATATTGGAATTGCAATATATTCACATATGATCTTCCAAACAAATATACAAAATTTTATAGATTTATATATGTTTGTATGTTTGTCCACGCATTTTTCAAAAACTATTAATCGGAACGTGACTATTTTATTTTTATTGGCTTAATTTATTTCAACTTAAAGAATAGTGCAAGTTTAATCAAACCGGTTCAAAAGTTTTCAAGATAAAGGACTTAGGATTACAGTTATTTCACAAGTTTCAGTTCATTTGTTCTTGAAGTCGATTTAATTTTTTTGCTCGGGCCCGCGCCACATATGAATGGTTATTGTTCTATAATTTTTATTTGTACGATATCTACATACTGTGAAATTAAACACTTTTACATTAATACGAGTAACATAGCCAATTAACAATGCAACCTGTGTCGACACCTGCGCGCCCTCCCATCTTCTAAGCACGGCGGGTTGTGCTGGGGCGGCTGCTGCAGGAGCACAAAACCTCAAACGGTGCAAATATAGCAACCTTATTGGGAGCTATATGTTTGAGCCGTTTGGGGTTGAAACTCTAGGGCCTTGGGGTCCGAGTGCTCATCGAGTATTTCGGGACATCGCCAAGCGGTTGGTCAACTCTTCACGGGACCAGAGGGCTGGCCTATTTTTAGCCCAAAGAATCAGCATTGCCATCCAACGTGGCAATGCTGCCAGCCTTTTGGGCACTTTTTCCATTGACAGCGATGCGGACCAATTTTTTGATGCCCTATGAGCTCTTCAGCTTTTTATTTTTATGATTTTTATATACTTGTACAAAATATATATATATATCTTTTAGTGTAAGCTTGTACAGTCGCGACCAAAAGTCGATAAGCAAACTCACAAAGCAATAGCTTGGCGTTTAGTTTGACTTAAGACCTTCTATTTCCAAGAACATAAACATGCATAATTATTGTCGTCAACAACTGATTGTAGTTCATAATTTCAAAATTATAACATGTGTAATGATGACCTAGCGGTTAAGCACGTGCAGATAGATGCGTGAATCAGTGAGCCGTGAGTTCAAATCTCACGCAGTACTTGACTTTTTGTAAGTTTTTACTTGATTGGAAGTAATGGGACAGAAATATAATATTCTTTATCTTGTTCGCTTGGTCACTCATTTCGTAAAGTTAGAAAGGTAGATCATAGAAAACTAAATAGGTATTGACAATTTATATATGTGTTATTAGAATATCATTTCTTTGTTATGTTATTATGAATTGACTAAGCGGGTATACAACAAAAAATCCTATGAACGGTTAAAAAAAAAGTTCTTTTATCTAGTAGGAATGTAACGTCACAATTCTCTTAAGTTTGTTAATTTTATAAATAACTAAATAAAACGAATAAACATTTTTGTTACCATTCAGCACGACTTTTTTATTTAAACCTTCCAGCACCGAAAAGATAAATTAAAAATTACAAAAATAGTTAAATAATAATACAATAACTAATATTTAACTTCTTATAAAAATAAAATTTGCCAAAGAAACAAAAAACTGCCCAACATTGTGATTAAGATTCGAACTCAGACTTCATTGATCGTGAAACCATTGCTTAGCCCAAACAGCTACCAGCACATGTTATGTTTATGCGAATTTTAGCAATGCAATGGTAAGAACAGGTCGCCACTATGACGGTTATTCTAAATTCAACAGAAATATAATGTTATTTCGCGTAGTACGACGACATGCGACAATTCATTAGTGTGTGTTATCTGCGGAATGTTGGCTCATACACGCACACGTACTGGTTCGTGCTTGTGCAATGTAATCCTTAGCATGCTTATGGACTTTTGAGCGTTTACTGTACATATAGTCTAGTTACTGTTTGAAATAAATACTCACACACCTAAAAAAAAAATGACTTTGTTAATACGCTTAATTTTTCGGTTATACAATATTAGTAAAACCTAAAAAAAACTTGGTACATTTTACATTTAGGTACTAAAATGAATTCAAATTATGGGCTTCTAAAAACTGCATTGCTCGAGGGCAACTTGAGGCGATCAAACAATCGCGTTTGTCTCACAATTCAATAAAGATTTTGCAATTGTTTTGTATGTTGTCTCCTGGCCTAAATAAATAGATTTGGCACAGGATAACTTTCACAAGCTGAACCGATAATGACACTTGTTGTTTTAAGTCGTTAAAGTATTTATTTATATACAATATGTAACAAAAACCCTGATGTTCCTTTTAGGGACGTGTACATTTACTACTTGACCAAAACAATAGTAATTCGGTTTCGGCGCCCGCACCCCACACCAACCGTCGCGCTTCCCCTAGTGACGCGCAGTCGTATACTCGCTTTCGGTAGTTATGGTAATACGTACAATATCAATCACCGTTCCACAGTTCCCTCCCTAGTTCCAATAACTTCATAGCTGTCATGCGCCTAATTATTTTGGTTACGTAGTACCTACAAGCACACCATTGATGAAATTATATTTAAAAAAAATAAGGATTGGCTAGTCAAGAAGTCAAAGACGTATAACTATTAAAATTGAAAAAAAAAATTTAGAGTATCTGATTTTACAAGTCTTACATCGGGATGCACGTGCCCCGGATCGATACCACGTGCCTACCCACCCCTTTTCCTCGCCACCCCGCCGCCTTGCGAATCACTTAGTCTCCTGCGCAGCTTACTTTTGAACGGAAGTCTCGTCAACGCTTCACGCAGAATTGCAGAGGTAAGAAATCAGATAACATTACAAATATTAATAATAAATTTTTATATTAATTATTTTTTCTGAACAGTTTTTTTTTTTATAAATGACTTACTTTATTACGCATGTATAACGATTCTTAAAACGTAGGTAGAAGGATCAAAAGCGTGTTTGTTTATATACTTTATTGTACACCAGAAAATACATAGCAAAATAAAATTTAACACTACAAAACATACCATTATTCCTTTTTTCTATCTTTTCTAGGAAAACTTGAATAGGTATTTAAAAGTATTTGTACTAGAATAGGTATTTCTAAAGTCTACTTCTAAAGAAGTAGACTTTAGAAATAAATTAATAAAATTAATAAATTAAAAAGAATAAATTCTTCTTCGTCTACGAATAGTATCTACTATTATTTTTTTATTTGTGATGGGTTTGCTCTTGACTCTAGTCTAGGTCAGAGGTGACAGAGACAATGTTGACGATGGAGTGAGCTTACCCAGAAGAAGCCTGTTCACACTCACTTTGAAGAGATTAGGGTTGTATGCGCTCGGAAATACAGACGCAGGTAGTGAGTTCCACTCTTTGGCTTTGCGCATTATAAAAGTCATTTGGAAACGCTTAGTGCGAATTGGTGGAATAGCAACTAGGTAGGGATGGTAACTGGCAGTGCGTCTAGATGTCCGATGGTAGAAGGGGGCCGGTGGAATGAGCTCGTGGAGTTCTTGGGCACATCTGTAGAAGACCGACAAGCAGGCAACCTTGCGGTAATATTTTAAAAATACCTATAAATTTACATACTTTCCAAAATATATAATATTTTGGACCTAGGATACAGCTAACTATAACATTGCAACAAATATAGCGTTCATTCACATATACATGATATGCTTTTATAACCAGTACGAGCAAAAATACTTTGAATTTATGTAGTTTACAATAAACTAAAAATAAATTTACTTAAAAAAAAGTAAAAACCGACTTCAAAAACCTAAAACGAATAAAATAATTTTCATAACAAAACTTATCAGCTTCTGAAGTCGGTGCCCAGCTAAGGTGAATTGATGAATTGAAGACACCGACTTCAGAAGTTGTAAAATTTTATTATGAAAGTTATTTTATTCGTTTTAGGCTTTTGAAGTCAGTTTCTACTTTTTTTAAGTAAATTTATTTTTCCATTTTTAGTTGAATACCTATACAATTACATAAGCCCTAGACGAACGAAACGAAGAGTCACCAAAATCCGCTTAGAAGTGTCAGTAATACAGTAGATTTATGCATATAACTTCGTACATAACAATAATTACCTAATTTATTATATACTAAAACCTTTCTGAAAGTATGTAGATCACGTTAGTAAAAGAATAATCAAAATTGGTTCATGAGTTTTTGAAAAAATCGTGGACATATAATACATACATACATACGGGCGAATAGAGAACGTCCCTTTTTGAAGTCGGTTAGTAAAAGACGGATCAAAAATCGATCTGCCTAGCCATTTCCCAACTATGTTGGTGTCGGCTTCCAGTCTAACCGGATGCAGCGGAATACTAGTATTTTACATGGAGCGACTGCCTATCTGACCTCCACAACCCCGTAACTGGGTAATATGATACCCCTTGGTAAGACTGGTTGTCAGACTTTCGAGCTTCTGTCGACCCGTAACGACTGTCAAAGATCCACGAATGACAGCCGGCACCAACGGCTTAACGTGCTTTCCGAGGCACGGAGGAGTCTTGGTATGTAAAGATGAAGACTTATGGATCAAAGCGTGCGGTAAATTCTATGACAACAAGTTAGGCCCTTTTCACACGTTTTGGCCGGGTAGACTACACAACTTCCTCGGCTGAGAAAGTACCTATACTAGGTGATGTTTTTTTACCGTCTTGAAAAAAATAGGGCATAATAGGTGAACAGAGTAGAAGCCTATGGCATACTTAGTTTTTTTTTTTTGACAAAAAAAACTTTTTTTTAATTTGTAATCATACGCACTACGCACCCTGCGTAGTGCGTATGATTTGAATTTCGATATTGTAAAACGATCTATAAAGTTTTTTCAAAATTTCTGGTTTTATTGTTCTAGTTTACTTCAAATGTAGTGTTTATTGATAGAGCAATTTGGGTCTAAGTCTATGGCATATCTAGTTTTTTTTTTTTTATTTTTTACAAAAAAAAAAAAAAACTAGATATGCCATAGGCTTCTACTCCATTCTCCTATTGTACCCATTTTTTTTTCAAGACGGTAAAAAAAAATCATTTAGTATGCGAAAAAGTTTTCTAACTACGACTGTCCGTCAGAGCGTGTGAGAAGTGAGTTATAAGCGGACTGTTTCTTAAAAGAAAAACAATAATTATGATAACAAACGTTATCCATTATCATAGTACAAAAGCTCATGTTTTATTAACACCTGCCAGCATTAAGTAAATAACTCCAGGCCCGCCATTTTATTAAATAACTCCAGGCCCGCCATTTTATTCACAAGAAGTAGGAAGTTTGTTCACAAATAAGATACTATTGTTTGTAACAGAATTGAAACTTATTGTGTCTAGTGGATACAACGCAGATGAGCACAGAAGTTTCACTTAATACTAGTGATTAATGTTGTTCTCAGGTCACCATAAGGTAAGAATACAGTTGCGGGAAAAAAAAACATTACATGCCACCACCCAACTTCGTCCAGCCCCAAGAGCACTTACCACCCGGACGTGACCTGCAGGGGCTTATATAGAAAACAGTCAATCCATTGCGGACTCAAGTATACCACTCACAATCTAGCGAAATGGGGGATTATTAATCCAACCAACCCACAATGCGAATGCGGTGCCCCTGACCAAACCATGTACCATCTACCATATAGTCGTTGCGACTTTAAGACCTCTTATGTGTCACTTTTGGTAAAATCACTTTTTTACGCCAGCCGATTCTACATTTTGAAGCTCTATCGAATGCAAAAACTCTCATGAGTATACGACGTTTCAATCGTAATTTGCTTACAAACTTCAAGATCTCCAATGTCCTTGCTAATTAAAACTGATAGACGGTTTTTATCGATTTTCTCACAAAACTGATTTTTACACATAAGAGGTCTTAAAGTTGCAACGACGATATGTTGGAGTGTCCAAAGTGCCCACATATCTGCACTTTGGAGGACGTAAAAAACGCCACGGATGCCGCGATTGGCGCGGCCATCTACTGGACCCAACCCATTTAACATAATATCTACAAAATTTTTACCTTTGCCGTCGACTCAAAAACAAGAAGTGAAAAATTACTACAAAGCGTGGTCATCATTATCTGCCTAGCCTTTTCCCAACTACTTTGGGGTCGGCTTCTAGTCTAACCGGATGCAGCTGAATTTTACATGGCGCGACTGCCTATCTGACCTCTACAACCCAGTTACTGGGTAATAATATGATACCCCTTTTTAAGACTGGTTGTCAAACTTTCGAGCTTCTGTCGACCCGTAACGACTGTCAAACATCCAAGAATGACAGCCGGGACCAACGGCTTAACGTGCTTTCCGCCGCAAGCGTAGCTTAACCTGATCGATCGACCCGTGCGGCTAGCATTACTTAGCCACAAGCCCCTCTAATGCTACTGAGAAATTCCAGATAGAAAACCCAATAACACTTGCCCGACCCGGGAATCGAAACCGGGACCTCATGCTCAGGAGTAGCGCTGGCGACCACTAGATCAACCACTAGAGGCAGTAACTGACATGGACAAGAAGTAAGATCATATTCCTTATCATGTTTTACATTCCACCTTCTGTAATTCCTCTCCCACATTAATAATACCTACACAAGCATTTGTTATAGCCAACTTTCTCTTTCGGAAATGAACAAGTTTCTGTCGATTCGCCCGCTTAACCTCCGAAACGAGCGATAAAACCGTTGTTTTGGGAAAAGAGTTGCTTTTTTTCGTCGTTTTCTTTGCCATATTGGTTTCGGCAAACTGCTTTTGGTGTTCCGAAATTGGTTTTTCTGTTTGAATCTGTGTGTGGTTTAAAATTGGAATCGTTCTGTAGTTTTATCTGACACGGAGATGCTTAAGGCGTATTGAATAGTCAGCCCAAAGATTAATAGTCAAACATTCTATTATGATTTATTTATTTTTTAGGGTTCCGTACCTAGTCAGGAAAAACGGAACCCTTATAAGATCACTTCGGTGTCCATTTTCTGTCTGTCTGTCAGTCTGTCAAGACCCGTTTTTTCTCAAGAATGCGTAAAGGTATCGAGTTGAAATTAATATCAAATACGTAGGTCTACGGTCCCTTAGAGCTCCAAAAAACTCAAGCTTCTAAGTTAACGCAATAAAAAAAATACGGCCATTGATGCAAAATATTTTAGTACTCACAAATAAATCAAAACCTATAACTTCGCGTTGACCTAGAATCATGAAATTTGGCGAGAAGCAAGGTCTCATAATACAAGAAAAAGAAGAAGTCAGAAAATCGTTAATGTGTAGTTTTAGCACGTAATCTTTTTTTTCCATGGTCGTGACGTATAATATATCGATGTATGGAAGAACATGTTTTTCAACTACTTTCAACTACAATGTTAAGTTTTTTTTTTTTTTGTGAAAAATTCATCCCAACTACGGAATCCTTCATTGTGCGTGGTCCGACACGGATTGGCAGGTTTTATTTTTAATTAAAGGTACAACAAGAATTTCTGTATATAATTATATTTTATTAGTACTATTATGTACCTAACAATAGTCTTGAATTTACAGTCGCCAATTTAACCAATATACTCACAAAGTGATAACCAGTCAAAATCAAAATCAAAAGTTATTTATTCAAACTAGGCTGAGAATCAGCACTTTTAGAACGTCAAAATTACATAAGACAGTCCCCCAAAACGCCCGCCCTTCACCACTTCCTAGTGCTTTAGCTTGGGAGAAGTGGCGCAACAAACTCCCCAGCAGCACAGCTGTCTGTTCAGTTAAAATAAAATGATCTATACAACACTGCGAATAATAATTTAGTTACATTACGCAACACAAAAGATTAAATTAAATTATTTGCTATAAGTAAGCTACCACAAGCCAATATACAAAAAAAATCGAAAACTATACTCAAGCAGCAATAAAAATACAAAACTAAAAACGTAAGCAGAACTTTATACCTAAATAAAAGCCTACAGTAATAAAGGATGTGCCCACTTACATATATCCGTATATGAAGCCGAAACTCGAAGTCCCAAATAAAACTACGACCATCGAAGTAAAATAAACAAAAAGTTAATCACTAATAACAAAACAAAACCAAGGTCAGCAAGACGACCAGTCACCACAAGCAGCACCCGTTCACGAGCATAACACAAAGATCAGCCATTACCCCCTTCGCCATATTTGAGGGAAGGAGGCAACCCGACCTCGACGCTAGCGCAAGCGATGACATCTAAGGGAGCATGACGAACTTGCTGCCGGTTGCTCAGACAAGAATAATATGATCAATTGTCGAGGTCACTAGCTAACCACATATTGCAAACCATTCATAAAAAATATTGTAATGAGTAGATAATGTCAATGATAAATAAAAATAAAATTAAAAGTGATCGGATAATCGGGCAATATATATACCTAAACTTCTTCCCACGAAAGAATAAAATGGACATTCCTTTCTGAATAAACAAGTAATCCCAGGTTCCCGGTATTGAACAATTTTGTAAAAACAACTATAACACACTTAACGAAATTATAACAGTGGTTATTTTGATTTAGTGTCTTTATTTTATTCAAAACAAATGGAATATCTATAAAAAAATGATAATGTGCACAATGTGGTGGAAATTGATTTATCTATCTAACAGATTAGTGATCGAATCGACTAATTTATTGTATTTTATACGAACAGAAGGGATTCTGAAAGACATGTCCATATCATGTCATGTTATTCTTTCGTGGGAATAAAAGCGAAGTTTAGGTATATTAGCGCCCGATTATCCGATCACTGGTGATAACATATTCAAAATAATAAAATTATTGACTCAAAAAATTGGTTTGTGTAAAATGCTTCTAAAACTTACGATTATGAACATAAAGGAATATAATTAACCAACAGTATTGCAACTTTGCCCAATAACTTGAGACATACACTCCTAAACAACATTCTGGTATTATGATTCTCACTACATTCATATTAGGACTATCTCTGTGCTTTCTATTATTTAGAATACGATCTCTATAACATAACATGAACAAATATAAACATTAGCTGATGGATAGTAGCATACTGTCTGATTATAACAACGAACTAAGGTATAAGGTGTAACCAATCAGCCTGCGACCCAATTAATATCATTTGGTCTATATCTCGATATTTTGATATCGTATACACATTCCCTTTGGTGGTCAGTCAGTTTTAACAAGGGGTATCATATTAGGCAGTCGTTCCATGTAAAATACTGGTATTCAGACTGGAAGCCGACCTAACATAGAAAAAGGCTACGCAGATGATGACACACATTCCCCGTGGTAGGTCATAATAATATTTGTTCTGAAGTTGCAAAATTCACAAGATCAGAAAAATGGCACCATATTAAACTTTCACCAAGTATCCAACGAAATCACAAAAAAGAAAAAGGTTTCTATCTCATCAAAATCGAGAACTTTCGAGAAACAAAAGAATAACGACCTAATACAATTTCTTCCACTAGGGAATGGTCACAACTCCAAACGAACTCGAAGTTAGAGCTAGAAAACTTAGACCCACATAGAAAATAACTCATATCTAACTTACGTTGGTACTATAATATCCAATAAGCCATGTAAGTCCTTTCTAAGAAATAATATCCCCGAAATCTGGCTTAAAGTATAAGACCTAATAATAGAACTTCACGAAATAGGTCCGTTGTCCTTGTGTTATCCCGACCATATTTTTCTTCTCTCTAATACTCGTAAACTTAACTTATGGGATCGTAAGCTGCCCAGTCAACAGATATCGGGAGGGTAAGGCTAGGCTTTTGCGAGTTTTAATACAGGATAGACAGAAGATAGACAGAAGTTTAAGTTAAAATCTGCCTCATAAAAATTGACACGGCTTCATTTAAGTGTTGTTCAGTACAGAACATAAATATGTACGCTAACTAGATAATTAACATATAAGAGAATGTCGGTCTTTAAATATTAATTGCTATATTGTAATTAGCATAGCAACAGTAAAATATCTATGATTTGTTTTATTGTTATCTATGGAAATCTACGCATTTCCTTTCTTCTTTTTCTTGCAACCATTTCTCTAAGACGTACATCTGCTTTAAATTAAATAATTAATTTATATTAATAGTCCAAAAGTGTTTTATTCAGCACAAAAGTGGTCCTTCGAAACGATTGTAACTAGCGGCAGTGTTTTCTACGGCGTTCGTGAGTTTTCGACGAATTTTGGCGGCGGCTGGATGACGACTTGCTATATCAAGTCGTTGCGTCCGCGCCAATTCTGGTTTGTCGACGCCGGGCGTAGGGCGAGAATCTATAATTTTCGCAAATCTGCACTGAAATAGAAACGATTGATAGCCTATTTATCATTCGAAAGATTTTATAAATAAAAAGTGTTTTATTCAACAAGTGTTACTTGACTCCATCAGAATATATTTAGTTATTAAAATCTTCCTTACAGCTACCAATACATTGCGGTCGTCAGAATCAGTAATACAACTCCTAAAGTTATTATAATCATCAAATGTTAAAATTTCATGAAATTTTTTTCAATAGGATACCTGGTCTTAAAGAGTTGTATTGATGACTTTTAAAGATTATAATTCTGTAAAAACATACATGCTACTGTCGCTAATCATATTTTGATCAACATACAACCTAATTGCGAATTGCAAAAAAAAAAAACGTAAAAATTTGAATTTCGCGGGCTACTCTGGTGTATACGAGTATACTACTCAAAACAAATTAATCTCACTTGTTATTTTTATATTTCAGTGTAATTTAAAGAACATTTATTAATTGCTAAGTAACAAAATATTGATGTTACGAACTTTTCGATATCTAACCACTTTTATGTAATGCTAGAGATGAAATGCTGGCCATAATTAAAAAAAAAAAAATTGAATTTTAAATTTTCTTGTAATCTTGTTTCGATGTTTTGTTTCGGTTAGCGGCTTGGTATTCTGAAAATTATCATAAATTTGTTAAGTTATCTTGGTAAAACAACATCCTGTGTTCATATGCCACAAATACGAAGACATATGGACACAATTACTGCAATCACAGCCGTTACAATGAACCAAGAAGGAAATTCCAGCGGTATGTGAGTTTTTTCTCGAAAATCTATCCAAAATGCTTGGAATCGCTTCCAAGAGACCGACAGTATTGCAACATGACCAGGTTCGGCAACTGTTCATTAGGAGCGGTACATCCGGCTAATTGCCGCAAAGAACGCACAGTGACGGTTCGTAAGCTACAAAATCGCCTACGGTTGACAAAGGGTACTCGTGTCAATGACCAAACTATCCGGAATCGATTGTGCGAAGATCAGCAAACTTCAAAACGACGAGCTGTTCGAATTCTTTTGGCTCAACGTGCCAATCGTCTAAGTTTCTTCCGTCAATACTTGGACTTGGGCATAAATCAGTGGGGCATGGTGCTTTTCACTGACGAGTGCAATGTAATTTTTTTTAATGACGTTCGATCCATTAATAATAATAATAATAATAATAAAATTTATTTCAGAATTGCTTCCATAAATTGTTAGTAACAATGTTCTTAGCCTATGTTAGTAATAGTACAATAACAATACACAAAACAATGAAAATATTTCAGGCACTTGCTATTGCGTGTAGGCCTATACAGTGCGCTATTAGTACGGAGTCCCATCGGCCTGCGCACGCGGCCAGGATGGCGTTGGGGCTACCGCGCACCCGCACCATTAAAGACGCACTTCGCTTGCGTATCACGGCGTGAAAGCCGTCCACGCGCGCCTCTGCGAACATACCACTGGCGCTACAGTACCGCGGCAGCCCCATCAGCACCCTGAACGCATTATTGTATTGCACACGCAGAGCGTTGTATGTCCTCTGCGTGTATTTGGTCCACAAACTGCGTGTGTAAAAGGTCTGGCAGAAAGCTCTAAACAGTGTGACCTTCACTTGTTCAGTACACCGTGCGAATCTGCGAGCCAACATGTTACAGCGAACAGACAACGCTCTGCGTTCCCTCTCCACATCCAAATCATCTTTAAGGTCCTCGGTGACCCAGTGGCCCAGATACTTGAAGTGAGTGACTTGGTTCAATGGTGTACCATAGAGTGAGACGGGAGATACCACTGTGACTTCTTTTTTAGGTGCTTTAAATACCATAATCTCATTAATGTGTGGAGATGACGCGGCGATTAATTTTCGGAAGCTTGCGTACATGAAGTTGACCGTTTCAGTTCAGGACCCAACGTAATGATTGATAAGTGATAAATGACTTTATTTCTGTAAGTAGGTTATACAACACTTATACGTCAGTCATGTTTTAACTAGATGAGGTCGGCGTTTCTTATCTGACTACTCTGAGAAGAAAGGCCGAAACAAACACAGAGGTCACGGTCTCTTTTAAAGTCCAGACTAATCTTGGTCAGTTCATGTAAAGACCATGTAGGCTGGTATCTGAAATGGTCTTTTGAGGAAATAGCCACACAGATTGAGTAGGCCTGTCCAGTTAATGCACGCATTTGACAGTAATCGCGCAGCTCAACTCAGAACTTAAGGAACTCAACGATTTGGCGAACAATACCAAAGAAAGGACATTTGGGTAGGCCGCATAAATTACTGAAACTGCCAGACCATGATTAAAGATAATTGAGAGAAAAAAACAAACCAAAAAGCAGTGACCCACATAGTCTTCACGTTCACAATAATTGCAATAATATAATACTTTACAAAGTAAATTGAAAGATTTGGGGTGGGATTAGGTTATACGGCAAAACTGAGCTCGCTATTTTAAATGAGGGTTCTGTAACTGCTCAACGTTACATTGATGAAGTCATCAGGCCGCAAGTGATCCCATTTGCATAGCAAATGAGTCCTAGGTTCGTCGTGCTGCAGGACAATGCCCGTGCACACACAGCTCAAGTGATCTGGTCTGTGCTGGAAGACTCTCACATTTAAGCTTTACTGTGGCCAGCAATGAGTCCGGACTTGAATCCAATCGAGCACATGTGGGGCCAATTGAAACGAAGCGTTGGAGAGAGGATGAGGGAGCAAGAGATCTGCAACCAGCAGCAACCGATTGACGCTTTGAAAATTACCTGGGAAGAGATTTCAGCTGAAAACGTGATGCATTTGATCGAGAGCATGCATTCCAGGCTTCAGGAGTACATAGTTAAAGTGGAGGGTATGTGTTATTACAAAGCAGATTTTTTTTTCTGTTTTTAGTGACATTTCGTTGTTTGTGTTTTTTTATCTTAAATTGTCATTTTTTATTTAAAGTTAAATAAACATGTTTATTGACAATTTATTTGAACATTTACTAACCTAGACGGTAATTAATAACATTGTTTTATGTTTACTAAAACTAAACAATTAATTAATTTAATAATTGTCATGGTACACGCCTTAAATACTTAGTGGCCCACATTTTGTTTTGACTATATTTTAAGAGGATTGTGAAGCTGTAAATTTTCATACAAAAAGAGATAACGTTTTTCTCCCCGTAAACATAGTTTAATTTTCATAATTTTTGGAAATGTTGTTGGTATAATGAAAAATTAGGTTCGAACGTTTTTATTATAAAGAAATATTGTAAACAATATAAGTTATTAGCATCTAAATGTCTATATTTTTGATATAAAAACCTCCTCGAGCATTTTTATTTTTTTAAATTAAATTAAATTGAATTACTAAAAATGAAAAACGTACAGACCTAGATTAAAGTGTACTGAATGTAATGAGAATAAAATTGTATCATTTCGTAAAGGTTTACAGGGGTAAAAACGTTATCGCCCGAAACAATATTTATGTAAATAATTATACGAAATGTAGGCAATTGCCTCTAAAAATCGCGCCGCGTATCGGCACTTCACAATCCTCATAACATAAAATAAATAACAGCGTTCTTGCGTATTTACTCAAATGACATGTGAACACATCAATTTCACCATGAAGTTCGTTAATGATACGAATTCCTCAAGTGTTTTGGCAAGTAGGTTGGCTGTCGGCACGGCTAGCAATGGCGGGCGCCACCACCCCACACATAGGACCTATCTCCACAAGCGAGAGAATCGCGGCGATATTATCATCGTGACACGTATTTCTATACACTCCAGATTCCGCTACGAGTCACGACGATACGCTGGCGGAATAATCGCTCGCTCGTGGAGATTACCTGATGGATTTGTCGCCATTCTCTCGCTCGTGGATATGGCCCTTTAGCGGTCTGGTACGCAAAAACTCAAGCGCTGCAGCACTCCTGGATTAAACTCGATGCCAGATACGCGACAAGTGTGAACTTTCGTCGCACCCTCAATTTACTGTACCTGACCATACCCAATACAAATAGAGTGGGGTACATCAACGGTTAAAACGGATATACCCCATAAAGGTTCCTCGACGAGTGGCGCGTAAACTTGTTATAATGTATCAAGTAGTAAAGCGTCTTATAAAATATTTCATTACTGAAAGTGTTATCACCAAAATAATTGAATAGAATGATGGTGATTACTAAAAAAGGGTTCTTTGCTCCCAAACAGCAACATTGTTCTCGGTGAAATCATCTGTAGGTACACAGCTGCATTCATTGGTTCCGAAGTCGACCTTCCTAATAAAGTTAAAGACTTTAGATTAGCATTATACAAGAATGCAATTGTAATTAACAGCACGGGAACAATCTGCGAATCCCGCGTTCCCTTAAACTTAAAGGGAAGATTTATAAAACAATGGTTAGACCTGCTGTCTTGTATGGATCAGAATGTTGGGCCACAAAAAGAATGAATGCAATGGCATGCAGCTGAGATGAGAATGCTAAGAGGGATGTGTGGTGTTACGCGAATGGATAGAAGAAGAAATGAGTTTGTAAGAGGAAGTCAAATCAAATCAAATATTTTTATTGTGGGCATAGGTTATTGGGTTATACAGACAAATGTTAGGTAAATTAAAGTTCTTTCCATTAAGTCCTACCTATTAGGTATACAATAGATAATTATGTCAACATGCAGTATGAACAATTTCATAAGCATCACTTATAAACCTACTTAATACTTAAAAACGCAAAAAACCGTTGTAAAAGTAGTGATTACGAAGACTTATTTTTGGAATGTAAAATGCTGCCGGTCCATGAGAGGGTAGTGATGTCAGTAGCTTTGGAACAGTATTGTAGCAATGAATTTAAAAACAATGTTATACGCACAAGATCTCAAAGGAACAATAATATGAGAAGATTTGTAGTGCCCACATCTAATAATTATTATGATCGAAGGTGTAGAATTTTTTTAGTCCCTACTATTTTTAATAACCTTCCAGACGATATAAACAGTTGTATCACAAAAACCGCCTTTAAAAATAAAATACATAAGTACCTCTTTAATATTTTTTGTCAAAGCCTCACTATAGAGAATAACTAAAAATAAAATAAAAATTTCTGTTTTTAAATTTAAGAAATTAAGGAATAGTTTTAATTGCATGTATGTGAAAAAGTGCCATTATAAAAAATAAATATGTTAATAGTTACAAAAAAAAAGGAGCTACGTCTGCCAACAAACTGCTTTGCAGTTTGGCGGAGGTAAATATTTATGTAAAAAAATTGTTTCTGTGAATAAACACTTTTTCTTTCTTTCTTTCTTTCTTTCTATAAAGCAAATCTTACAAAATAACAAATATGTGTATGGTGACTGATTTAGGTACTAATTAATAAGAAAATCTTGGATCGTGTTCGAGCTTTGTCAATTAACCGCTAATTACACATGGGATGAAATTCATCCCAATTTTTTATTTAAGTAGTGGTTCGTGGTAGTAAAGTCATCCCACGCAAATCTGTTTTTGGTTTGAACCTTGTTCCACCACTATTAAGGAGTCCTTTCTAATTCTACTTTACTATGCCCTACTCACTAGCATTCTAAGAAACATTCACCGGTCACAAAATTCCAAGAAGCTACGATCAAATCAGTTTTGTTTACAAGATTACCGCGGGTGGGGCGCTCAACGGTTCTCCCCGCGCGCGGGTGAGCACAGCGGTTAAAAAATTATGCAGTTTATATTTGAATAGTGAAAGTTCCTTGGTGTTTAAAATATCCACAGTCGTATTATGTCATTTAAGTCTGAAAGTGACACTGGTGACTGAAAATTGGTGGAAATCGGTTGTCATGGTATGGGCAAGTGATGCGGAGGAATGAGGAAAATTTCGTCAGGAAAGTTTTACAAGTAAGAAAAGACCAAAGAAACGATGGATGGACATTGTGAAAGATGATATGGCTAGAAAGGGAGTGACTACCGAGATGACGACTAATAGAGAAGTATGGAAGAAAAAGACATGTTGTTCTGACCTCAAATAAATTAGGACAAGGACAGGAGAATTATGAATTATATTTAACATCAGATGAAACTGTTGCTCATCCATGTCAATAGGATGGATAGCAGTTGGTGGCAGTAATTTTTTTTATTAAGGTACTTTAACAAATAACCAAAACATGAATCAAACTGAAACTTCTCGCATCTTCCTGCCACACAGTTTAAGTGTAAACTCTAAGTAGGGATGCAAACAAGATAGGAATTGTGCAGCAAATTATGTCGAACTCTCAAGCTTACTCCGCTTCGGATATAAGCAGACAATAGGGTTGTTAGCACAGCTTGTGGCTATATATGTATATAAACTGGGTGAATCAATCGATCTGAGGTTAGTTCGTGAATGGGTGCCCATTTGTATTTTACTATTTTTTTAACCGACCTCAAAAAGGAGGAGGTTCTCAATTCGTCGGAACCATTTTTTTTTCTTTTTTTTTTATGTATGTTCCCCGATTACTCGAAGATGGCTGGAACGATTTGATTTTTTTTTGTTTTGTTTGAAAGTATACTTTCCAGGTGGTCCCATGATCATCAAGTCAGGATCTGATGATGGGATCCTGGAGAAATAGAGGGAACTCTTCAAATTTTATAGGCACACTTGAAGCGATTTGGGTAGTTTTTGGAAGAGTACTGTCTCGATGTGGTCCCATTTCAATTTGGTGAAGATCTGATGAAGAACGAAGAAAGGTAACGGAACTCCTCAATAAATGGTAGCAAATGGCCCGGGATTGCTGAAATCTGATGTCTGTCTATTGTTTCCACCAGTTCGTAACATAACATCACGCTGGTACGCTATGCAGGGGTAAGCACATGTGAACCACTAAAAAGTGAAACAAAAACTTTTTAATAAAAAATAAAACTGACTTCCAAATCAAAACACTACCTACAAAGTGAAAAATAACTTTAATTTCGGAAGTCGGTGGCAAAAAACGAAAATACAAAACCAAAGACACCGACTACCGAAATTAAAGTTATTTTTCACTTTGTAGTGTTTTGATTTGGAAGTCGGTTTTATTTTTAGTTAAAAAGTTTTTTTTTAAGATATATAGATAATTAAAATATCTAGTATACTACATAGAACTGCTCTTCTGGGCAAAAGTTTTTGGAATGGCATCTAAAATTTACAATAAGATACCTGTGGACATTTTGAGCACCAAGGAACTCCCACTATTCAAATATAAATTGCGTATTTTTTTAATTGTCAAAGCTTACTACACGATCCAAGATTTCCTTAATAATTATTACCTACTACAATCTGTCACCATATACATAACTAACTGCCGCCCGCGACTTCGTCCGCATGAAATTTCTTGTATTCCCGACTCACCCCGCCGCATTCGTTTTCGCTAAGCGTCCTTTATGACTTTTCTTTTTCTTTTTGGTCGGCTCCTAAGGGTCAAATCGCAATATTTAATAACCTATTGCGGCCTTTTTTATAACTTTTTAAGAGGAACAATACTGTCATATATGATTGTTGCGTAACTTTGACCGTTTACGCAGCGCACGCAACGGAAGCTATCAAAAGGGATAAATTTTCCCCGTTTTTGCAACATTTTTCGTTGATGCACCCCTTCTATTGGGCGTAGCGTGATGTTATGTTACATATACGGATTACGGAATACGGATACGGAATACAGATAACAGTACGGATACTATCCCTACCTATATCCTTCTTTTTTGTCTTGGGTATGGTGGACATGGAAACATTAAAATTTAGAAGGGCTATGTCTCAAGTTATGTATGTCTCAAGTTGCGCAATATCTGTCGATAATTCGTAACAAAATCGATAGTCCCGAAATACTAGAGCGAGTCCGTATCTTGGTCCCCGGGAACATACCAAAGGACTCGAAGGGGCAGGCACCTAGCGCGGGCGACATGCGCCCACCAACCGCGCACTCCGCACTATCGGCGACATACTTGCTCAGCACCACGAACTGGACTTATTTGCCGATGGATTAGGACATTTATATAATAAATTTCGTATAATTTTAAATGACATATACCATGCCTAATAATAACTGAAGTGAATTAAATTGATTACTATTACTTGATTGACACTAAACTGACATTTTATTGTAAGTAAGTATTAATTCTTCGTTGTAAGTTATTTTTATAATTTTTATAGACTTGGACATTATTGCTATTTTTATCAAATCTATTGTATAAGGTGAAGAGCATGTGTAATACATTAAGCCATAAACGAATTGTAAGAAAATTAATCGTACGAGCGTTTTGGATGTTAAATCTGTTAGCTCGTAAGACCAATTGAATAAATAAATATAGCCTTTTCCGATAAATGGACTATCAAACACTATCATTCGAATTTTGCAATTCGAACTAGCAGTTCCTGAGATTAGCGCGTTCAACCGAACAAACTTTTCAGTTTTATACATACGTACATATAATAATGTGTAAGTATTGATTATCTTATTTTGTAAGATTTACTTTATAAGTGATACCTATGAATTTTTTTATACTGCATTTTGACATAATTATTGTTTGCCTGTTAGAACACAATGGAACTGTAATTTACCTAACATCTGTCGGTATAACATATATCCATAATAAAACGATTTGATTTGATTTTTCTCTTGGCTTAGCATAATCAGCCTAATGTTCCCATAGCTGAGGAAGAGGCCTCCTCTCTCTGTGAGAGGCTAATCCACTAGATGTCACAGGCATGTCGTTGAAGTTTTGGTTCTAGGATATCTCCTAGCCGGTTTCATCACCGTTTTTGAACAGTAGGGACGAAATAAATTACACATAGTAAAGCACCTCGCCGGGATCGAACCTATGACCTACAAATCGCAACCGCCGTTGCCACTGGGCCACTTCTACACTCATTCTCTTTGCATATCAAGTTAAAACTTTGTATGCTCGTTCGAATCCGAAAACAATACCAAAGAGAGTAGAAATTATTGACAGGCGATCTTTGTAAAATATCTATGATTTATTTGCACTAGGATTCCCGAATTCGGGAAACTCTGGGAAGATGATGCAGAAAAACAGTCAGTTTTAAAATGTGGAGGATATATGATTTGGACTGGAAGTTGGCCTAAAAAAAAACACAAATGTACACGGGAACCCACACGCAAAATGTGTACAGACGTGTGGTGCCATGTATTGTGTTTTTGTAAATGCACCCTTTTTTTTTTTTTTTTTTTTGGGTGGGAAATCATCAAATAACTTCTCCCGCTCTGGGTGGAGCAGGAAGGCGTGTCAGACTTCTACTGACTAAAACCCACCCGTGTTCCTTCAGTTGCCTGTGCCAGAGCCACGGTAACTCTTTCGAACAACCCGCAACCCTGGCGGGCATCGGCCTTAGCGGACCCCTTCAGCTAGTGCTGACATCTCTTTGAGGCACGCGTGGCACACAACGCGCCGTCGACCCGGGCCTGGTCCTTACCGGACGGCGAGCTACCCATTGCTCGCCATCCGCAAGCCCGCGCCTACGGTGGCCGGGAATCGGCTATCGATTCCCGACGCCCAGGGCGTCTCCTGCGGCGACTAGGGGCGTGAGGGCGCAAAGATTGCCTCTCCCTCACGCGTTCAGCCTCCTCCTTCGCGAGCATTACTGCTTCGCAGAAGGAGGTGACGGCTTCCCATGCACTCTCGCTCCGTACCATGGCCTGTACCAGGGCCGGACGCGAGAGATCGCCACCGCCGATCGCCTCCGCGAGGACGCGGCGGTGCTCTGCCCAAGCCGGGCAGACCTCCACCGTATGCTCCACCGTGTCCTCCGGGCGATCCACACAGTGGTAACACCCGGGCGTTTCCTCCCGCCTTATCCGGAACAGGAACCTCCCGAAGCAACCGTGTCCGGTGAGGACCTGCGTCAGGCGGAAGGTGAGGACGCCGTGACGCCTCTCCAACCACTCCTCAAAGAGGGGACTTATCGCCGCAATTGTGGCGTGCCCTGTAAATGCACCCTAGAAAACGCAGCGTTTAGAGTCTAAACTTTAGACAATAAGTATTTATAAGTAGTCAGGATCGCACCCTTGATGTGGCAACACTAAGCAATGATCCGAGGCATTTCCGATAGCGTCCCTTAGGTAGCATTCCTCTTATCAACCGTCGCGAGACAGACTAGATTATTATTATAGTAATTAGTTTCTTTTTTTAATCGACTTCAAAAAGGAGGAGGTTCTCAATTCGTCTGTTTGTTTGTTTTTTGTATGTTTGTTACGCGATTACTCAAAGACGGATGGACCGATTTGGAAAATTCTTTTTTATTTGAACGGGTATACTTGCGAGGTGGTCCCATATAAATATTAATAACTTTGCATGGGTAGTTTTTGAGTTAGTTTCAATAATGCGTATATTTCTCACTTAGTTTATGTGGATGATATGATGGTGTTTTAATAACTTTCTATCACTGTTATTTACATAGCAGGTAGTGGTATTCTAATTAGTGTGGGGTATGTTCAACACCTAAAAAGTGAAAAATAAAAACCTTTTAGCAAAAAATAAAAAAAAAGCGAAAATACAAAATGGCTACCGAAATTAAAGTTATTTTTCACTTTGTAGTGTTTTGTTTTGGAAGTCGGTTTTATTTTTTGCTAAAAAGTTTTTTCCTTAATATAATTACAGTGAGTTGCACAAAAGCAACATTATTTTAATGGAGACTTTAAATTGATACTGTCACTTTCTTTTTGGTACATAATGTAATGGCATGAATCTCTGTTAAACTAATATTGCTTTTGTGCAACTCAGTGTTAGTGATAAGTACCAAACAGTATTTTTACCTTTAACCTACACGTGTGCGACAAATATAATAATCTCCTTTCACCTATAACCTGAAAGTGATTTTTTTTATATTTGTCGCCCAGGTGTAGTATCCCGCGACGGTTGACAAGTAATGACAAGTCAGAGGCACGCCACCTTAGGGCAGCAACAGGAAATGCCCCTCGTGGCTTAGTGTTGTGCGTACCCTCCTGACTAACTTATAAATAACTAGCTTTTGCTTTTGCGCGTTAATTTAGAATAGCCGTTTAGGGCGTCAAAGGTATCAAGCAAACAAACTTACTTTCGCATCTACATATTGTGTATAATATTATAGTTAGGAGGATGAAAACCGACACTCTACGACTCACAAAATGTATTAGGTACTTTAGTAAAAACAAGAAAAAACTCTTAACACACTATAGTTTCTATAGTAATATAATTTAATCATGATTCGAAAGACACGTGGCGCCATCTATTATCATAAGAAAGTTATTGTTGTTTTCCTCGGGAACAGTACTTTTTTGCGGGATGAAAGGTACCCTATATCCGTTTCTGTACACCTTATGTAAAATTTTAGGATGACTGGTTCAGTGGTTTAGGCGTGAAAAGGTAACGAACAAACAAACAACTTACTTTCGCATTTATAATATTGTAAGTTAGGATTGTTGACATAAACAAGCGACGCTACGTATTTTAAGGCGCAGTCACAAATGCACAATACGGGACGCCACAGACGTAAAAAAAACATGATCTCAAAGAAAACTGTTCCAAAAAAAAATCCTGGGAATTTCTGCTTGTGACTGAACTAAAAGCAATATCCAACGTAACTCATTTATAATATTATAAGTTAGGATTGTTGACATAAATAAGCGACGCTACGTATTTTAAGGCGCAGTCACAAATGCACAATACGTGACGCCACAGACGTAAAAAAAACATGATCTCAAAGAAAACTGTTCCAAAAAAAATTCCTGGGAATTTCTGCTTGTGACTGAACTAAAAGCAATATCCAACGTAACTCATTTATAATATTATAAGTTAGGATTGTTGACATAAACAAGCGACGCTACGTATTTTAAGGCGCAGTCACAAATGCACAATACGTGACGCCACAGACGTAAAAAAACATGATCTCAAAGAAAACTGTTCCAAAAAAAAATCCTGGGAATTTCTGCTTGTGACTGAACTAAAAGCAATATCCAACGTAACTCATTTATAATATTATAAGTTAGGATTGTTGACATAAATAAGCGACGCTACGTATTTTAAGGCGCAGTCACAAATGCACAATACGTGACGCCACAGACGTAAAAAAAACATGATCTCAAAGAAAACTGTTCCAAAAAAAATTCCTGGGAATTTCTGCTTGTGACTGAACTAAAAGCAATATCCAACGTAACTCATTTATAATATTATAAGTTAGGATTGTTGACATAAACAAGCGACGCTACGTATTTTAAGGCGCAGTCACAAATGCACAATACGTGACGCCACAGACGTAAAAAAAACATGATCTCAAAGAAAACTGTTCCAAAAAAAAATCCTGGGAATTTCTGCTTGTGACTGAACTAAAAGCAATATCCAACGTAACTCATTTATAATATTATAAGTTAGGATTGTTGACATAAACAAGCGACGCTACGTATTTTAAGGTGCAGTCACAAATGCACAATACGTGACGCCACGACGTAAAAAAAAACATGATCTCAAAGAAAACTGTTCCAAAAAAAAATCTTGGGAATTTCTGCTTGTGACTGAACTAAAAGCAATATCCAACGTAACTCCATGATTTACGGAAGAAATTTTGAATATCAGAAAGTAATATATCTTCGTTCGATTGTTTGTTCTGAGGACAAATATGTATGTAATTGGATAAGAGCTGGTACTATTGACATGAAGAGTCATTCGTATGCCGATCTGGGTACAAACAAAAATGTTGTTATCGATTCTTGCATTCGAGTAATGTTATTCAAAATATATTTGTTCTTGCTGTGCTTGCAGGTCTGGTAGGTTTTTATGTTTCCAATATGAATAATTAGACTCATTTATTTTGTGTTTCGAATAAGAATTTTACAAAAAGTAAATTATAACGTCACATATCTGCCTAGCTTTTCCCCAACTATGTTGGGGTTGGCTTTTTTTTGGGTGGGAAATTATCAAATAACTTCTCCCGCTCTGGGGGGAGCGGAAGAGCGTGTCAGACTTGTACTGACTACAACCCACCCGCGTTCCTTCAGTTGCCTATGCCAGGGCCACGGTAACTCTTTAAAACAACCCGCAACCCTGGCAGGCATCGGCCCTAGCGGACCCCATCAGTTAGTGCTGACGTTTCTTTGAGGCGCGCGTGGGACTTACCGGACAGCGAGCTACCCATTGCTCGCCATCCGCAAGCCCGCGCCTACGTACGCCGGGAATCGGTTAACGATTCCCGACGTCTCCTACAGTGACTAGGGGCGTGAGGGCACAAAGATTGCCTCTCCCTCACGCATTCCGACTCCTCCTTCGTGAGCATTACTGCTTCGCAGAAGGGGGGACGGCTTCCCATGTACTCTCGCTCCGTACTATGGGCCGGGACCAGGGCCAGACGCGAGATATCGCCACCGCCGATCGCCTCCGCGAGGACGCGGCGGTGCTCTGCTCAAGCCGGGCAGACCTCCACCGTATGCTCCACCGTATGCTCCACCGTGTCCTCCGGGCAATCCACACAATAGTAACACCCGGGCGTTTCCCCCCGCCTTATCCAGAACAGGAACCTCCGGAAGCAACCGTGTCCGGTGAGAACCTGCGTCAGGCGGAAGATGAGGACGCCGTGGCGCCTCACCGACTACTCCTCAAAGAGGGCACTTATCGCCGCAATTGTGGCGTGCCCAGCAGTAGGTTGCGACAGACACACTCTCCATGTCTCCATGAGATCCTACCGGAGCTCTGTCTGCTGTGCCGTGATTGCTCGCGGCAGCGGAGTTCGCCCCGGCATTTTGCTTCCTCACGCCACTCCCATGTGTATGCGAGGACTTTTGCCTCGAGATCCCACGGCGACAATCCGGCAAGGAGGCTCGCCGCCTCACTGGAGACCGTGTGGTATCTCCAGACTAGCCGGATGGCCATAACCTGACATGGTCTCCGCCCCAAGGAAAGCGCCTACACTGGTGCCCCGTAAAGGGTCATGGACCGCACGATGTTGTAGTTGGCTACCAGTCCAACCGGATGCAGCTGAATACACTGACAAAAAAATATATATATATATATATTGAGAACTTCCTCCTTTTTTTAAAGTCGGTTAAAAGAAAATACACGCAGCCGATGTCGTGGGAAACAGCTAGTAACTAACTTTCAATGAGTGATTGTTAATTAGCGCAATGAGAATATCCTTTTCATTTATAATAACATCCAGTAGAAAATAAATACAAAGCTTTACGATTATTCTCAGCACAAAGCAGAGACCACTTAAACAAATTAAATGATAGACCAACAGAATTTAAGGTCATTGTTATAATAAATTCTTGAGGGTTTACAATACTTCAAAGTCTTCTCTTCCCAAACGTAACAAGATACGTTTGACGGCTGGCTGTACTAGTGGTTCCAAACTCACTTTTGAATTTTTTTGAGTATAGGATTTTGAATCTATTCTATAACAATATAGATAAAACAAAATCGTCTAAAAATTTCTGCGTCACCTAAGGGGTCAACAACCTACACGATGGGTTGTAATGCGGCTATCACCATCATTTAGGGAACTTATAACGCAAAAATTAAACTAAGGATCTAGTATTTATTAATTAATTCAGTAAATCTGACGTTGTATTTTGTTTTATATAGAGGAGCTCGTGGCTAAGTAATAACAGCCGTACGGGTCGATCCATCTGGTTAAGCTACGCTTGGCGGGGTTTGTCTGTGGATGGGTGACCATCTTTTCATACCGAGACTCCTCCGTGCCTCGGAAAGCACGTTAAGCCGTTGGTCCCGGCTGTTATTCGTGGATCTTTGACAGTCGTTACGGGTTGTCAGAAGCCCGAAAGTCAGACCACCAAGCTTACCAAGGGGTATCATATTACCCA
This sequence comes from Dicycla oo, assembly GCA_948252095.1. Taxonomy (NCBI): domain Eukaryota; kingdom Metazoa; phylum Arthropoda; class Insecta; order Lepidoptera; family Noctuidae; genus Dicycla; species Dicycla oo. Next base: position 21,721,583 of record OX411733.1, read on the forward strand.
GTAACTAGGTTGTGGAGGTCAGATAAGCAGTCGCTCCATGTAAAATACTGGTATTCAGCTGCATCCGGTTAGACTGGAAGCCGATCCCAACATAGTTGGGAAAAGGCTAGGCAGATTGATTGTCTTTTATATTGTCTTCCTATGTTATGTGTAGCTCTTAATTATCTCTCAATGTAACAAACAATAAGTTAGTGTAAGGATGTGAACCTCAATGATCTCAATAAGCACTTCTCTCTCCTTCCCTTTTCTCTTGATCCAACTGTCAAAGCTGCGACACTAGAGAGTCTTGCTAGCTTGCCGTTGCCCCAATGTTCTCACTTTAAGCTTAGCGAAGTTACCGAGGAAGACGTTAAGAAATCTATATTTGCAATTACTTCTTCAGCAGTCGGTAATGATAAGTTGTGCTCAAGAATGATAACTCTTATCCTTGCCTCGTTACTTCCTGTTCTCACTCACATCTTCAACCACTCATTTACCTCTTGCTCATTCCCGTCAGTATGGAAACAGGCTCACATAATACCTTTACCTAAAACTAACAATCCTACTTTATTAACCCACTTTAGACCTATTTCTATTCTTCCATTTCTCTCTAAAGTTTTTGAGCACATAGTTCATAGACAATTATCATTTTTCTTGGCGTCAAACTCGATTATTTCCCCTTTTCAATCTGGTTTTCGCTCGGGTCACAGTACTGTAACCGCGCTTTTGAAAGTAACTGACGACATCCGCTGGGCAATGGAGAATAAGTCCCTTACTGTTCTTGTATTGCTTGACTTCAGTAGCGCCTTCAACTCTGTGGATTTCGACATTTTACTTGGTATCCTTAAATCTATCAATTTCTCTTCTTCTGCTCTAACTTGGTTCAGTTCTTATCTTCGGGGACGCTCTCAGTGTGTTCGCCTAGAGGAGTCTTTCTCTGATTGGTGTAGCCTCACTGAGGGTGTTCCTCAGGGAAGCGTTCTCTCTCCTCTTATTTTTTCAATCTTCATCAACTTTGTTACTAGAGTAATTTCATCTAGTTTTCATCTCTACGCAGATGACTTGCAACTTTACCGACACTTTACTGTAGATGATGCGAGTTCTGCAATTGCTGATATGAATCATGATTTGGCTTGCGTCAGCGTTTGGGCAAAGTCATTTGGTTTGCAAATTAACCCAACTAAATCTCAGGCCATGATCATAGGCAGCAGATTCGTTCGCAGTGCGGCCGATGTTACATCTCTGATGCCTTTATATCTCGATGGTGTGCGCATTGACTATACCGAAACCGCCAAAGATCTGGGTGTAATTATTGATTCTAATCTTTCGTGGCGTGCTCAGGTCAATGAGGTCAGTCGAAAGGTACATTTCTCGTTTCATTCGCTGAAAAGCCTTCAAAGTCTCCTGCCCTTGAAGACTAAAATTTCTTTGGCACAAGCGCTTATTCAGCCGATTATAGATTATGCCGACGCATGCTACCTGGATGCTACTGAGGAGCTATTAAATAAGCTTGAGCGCTTGCAAAACTTGTGCATTCGCTTTGTTTTTGGTCTTGGAAAGTATGATCATGTTTCTCACTTTCGCAAGGAACTCAAGTGGCTCCCAATCCGCCTTCGCAGGAACACTCGGATTTTATGTCTCCTCTTCAACATTTTACACAACCCGTCTTACCCATCCTACCTGCGTGAGCGTTTTTCCTTTGCTCGCCCTAGTGACGCACCGTGTAGATCACACCTTAGATCCCTCCTTAAATCTCATCCTCATAAAACTAGCTACTATTCTTATTCCTTCTCTATCCATGCTGTGAGACTGTGGAACTCACTTCCGCCTAGCATTCGCGATTTAAAAACTGTGTCTCTTTTCAAATATAGAGTAAAAGAGCATTACTTTTCCTCTCAACTGTGAGTATTTATATAAGTATAGTATATGTATGTTTATATATTTTAGCTTTATGTATTTATTTAAGTTTATGTTATACGTGTAGGTATAGTTAAAATTTTAGTTTAAGTCTTCGCATATTCATATTTTTCTCTTCTTGTTATCACACACTATTGTCTACATTTCTATTTCATTTCTCCTTTCGCAGGTCTGCTGGAAGAAATTTCTTAAGAAATAAGCAGTACCTTTGTACTCCTAATTATAATTATGTATTTTATTATGTATTTTTCTGTGTGTACATAAATGGTAAAATAAATAAATAAATAATAAATAAGTTAGTTTATTTTAAATCACTTTAAGATAATTGTCATAATTTTGCATGTATTTTCTATTTATGTTTAAGCTGTGTGTGTGTATGTGTGTGTGTGCTTTAAGTGACAAATTCACCATACTAATAGATATACAATATGTTCTTATATGTAATATGTTATTAGCGAATGAGTCGTTGGAGTACCTTTATATAAATAAAATACATAAAGTAGGTATATTAATATTCAACTTAGATATTACGCCAAAGGTCTTGTGGCTAAGTAATAACAGCCGCACGGGTCGATCGATCAGGTTAAGCTACTCTTGCCGCGGTTGGTCCGTGAATGGGTGACCATCTTTACATATCAAGACCCTTCTGTACCTCGGAAAGACGTTATGCCGTTGGTCGCAGCTGTCATTCGTGGATTTTTGACAGTCGTTACGGATCGTCAGAAGCCCAAAGTCTAACAACCAGTCTTACCGAGGGGTTTCCTGGGTTGTGGAGGTCAGATATGCAGCTGCATCCAGTTAGACTGGAAGCCGACCCCAACATTGTTGGAAAAAGGCTAGGCAGATGATATTACGCAGAAATCTCAATGGTTTGACAGATCGCCACATCAGTAGATCACACCCGTGCATGCAGGCAGGAGTATGTATACCTTCTGTTGACCCACACTTCACCTGTTAGAAGGCAAGTCTATTGCCATTATTTCTTCGTGTGCCCTGGTCCCATATTTTCATTCTCCCCTATCAGGCGTCTCTTTATCATTCACTCTCTTTTTATTCATACTCGTATCATCCTTCACACAATCCACATATTTTTTCCCTGATCTTCCTCTCACCCCATCTATCAACATTTATAATAACCAGGCACAAATCCTAACTCCAAGTTGTCACTATAAATTCGTAATGGAAAACCCTTCAGCACTTTGTTTCCCTCAACAGTTACACTTTCGACCAAATGACCGTCTGACCGGAGGATCCTCCCTTTTCTATGGAAGCTGAATGAATATTACACCCTGTTACTTATACCTCTATACTGGTCACCCCGAACATGAACGTAAGCGCAGCCTTCGTGCACCACTTCAGCGTGACGTCATCATCATCACTTCCTGAAGCTCTCGAGCGGCGAGTCGTACAGCCAGCCAGCACCCACGGCTTCATAGAGTATTCTGAACTCTAGCATGCAGCGGACGCGCATTCCTGCTAATCACCCTTAGCCTCAGAACACTACCCTCTCCTGGTTGACACCAGCAGTCAGCCTCATAACGCATCGCCACCCCGACTCATTGGGAAATCTCTAGAGACAGTTCCGACTGACCGTGAACTATGCGGCACCCAGTTCCGACTCACTGGAACCACAACTGACCGTGGCAAGCATCAGAATTTGCACTGACTCAGCCCACTATCGACCTCCGGTCTCCGGCGGGGAGTGATGTGGCGGCATCTACAACGCCACATACAAACTACGCAATGACCTGACATCACACAAATCCTGCATCTCGCAAGCAAAGTTGCATACAACATCCCGACATTAACCATCGAGCAGTAGCCCACCAGACACAACACCCGTCTGCTCGGAAGATCCTCCCTTTTCTATGGAGGATGATTGAACTTTACACCCTGTTCCGCATACCTCTATTTATATTACTTTAATCATGTATTATATTTTGAATGTGGGTATATTTTTTAATTTTTTCTTTATTTTTTCTTTTTCTGTTAGTTTTAATGATGGTCTGGCATATGGCCTACCCAAATGAGCTTTCTTCGTGTTCATTGAGTTTTTGAGCTCTTTAAGTCCTTAGTTGAGCTACAACTACAATGCTTGCACTGACTGGACAGTGCGGTTCTTTCTTCAAAAGACCATTTCAGACACGGATCTACATGGTCCTCACATGATCTGATCAAGTTTATGTCTGGACTTTAAAAGAGATTTTGACCCCTGAATTTATTTCTCCATTTCTTTTTAAGGGTTTTTCTTTAATATTGTTGTAAATATGAGATTGTTGTAAAAAAAGTGATTCCGATGTCCGATAATTTCATTTCATTTCACTAAGTTTTCACGGTTAGATATTTACGAAATAGACCGGCAATTCCCAGTATACTAAGAAAAAATGATTTAAACCCATAGTAAGCCCCCTGTTTTGAAGAGTCGCCTCACAATCGCGGGGCTAACGATCACTTGGCTTTGTGAACTACAGGTGACACTAGCGCTCTGTTTGATTTTTACAACAGCCGGAAATAAAATAATAATGCTGGTTGGTTTCACAAAGGTATGAGAGTGTTTTGTTATTTTTTAGATGCTGTGGCCAAAAGAAATTGTAGGAAGCTATACGACGAATGTTTTATATTTTATTAAGGGGACTACAGAACCTAAACGTAACTAAAAGCAAGTTTTATAACGCCTAAAAGTATTATGATCTACTGAATTAAACAAAATCAGAAAAATATGTGATATTCTTCAGGATACTAGCACATATCCTGAAGAATATCAGGTTATTATATAGTGAAAAATGCTTAGATAGTGAAAACAATATAACTATGTAATTTGATACGATAGAAGAAAATCACGAAGATACCTCTAAAAATATTAAATAATATACATTTAATCATTCAGATTTTTTGTCAAATATATTCAACAAGCAACATATAATATTAACGTTTAAGTGTTTTTTGTTTAATCTTAATTTATTTAAAGGATTTTTGTACACATATGCAATGATGTCAATCCCATCGTGCTTTAACAAATAGCTATTCACTCCTAAACTAAATACACTAATATTAGCCACACAAAACTTAACTTAATCTAATTTATTATCTAATAAAAAGGTATATAATATTTTTGCTGCTTCAGAAGTTAGGCTTAGCTAAAATACCGTGGAACATTCCAACATCCATTATCGACAATTTCAAAGAGTTAAGAAGTGCGTTCCTTTTGTTTGTATATCGGACACATTCCACCAACACATGTTGTGCATCCTCTATTTTACCACACACCTCACAGTTAGGAGAGTCCGATTTTCGCATGAGAAAAGCAAAGCTGTTTCGCGGATTATGTCCTGATCTTAAACGATGCGCAGCAACTATTTGGCAACGACTCATGTTCGACCCGGAGAACCAAGGTATATGAGGAGGCTCACTCTGTATACTTTTATACCAGATTCCTTTCGTTTTTGATCTCTCATCAAAATGTACCTTCCAAGATAAATTGTTTATTTTTCTAAATTTTCTTAACACTTCCGAATAACTTGGTAATACACCCCGTGTTTGTATACCTAAAAGAACTGCTTCTTTGGCTAATCTGTCAGCCTCCTCATTACCCGAAAGTTCAACATGAGACGGCACCCACTGGATAACTAAATTTTTACCTGATTGGTTAAAACCCTGAATTTGTTTCAAAATTGTGTATGCTATAGCTAAACCATTTGAGCAATTATGAACACATTTAGAAATATGCTGTAAAGCGCTCTGTTGTCCAATCAATAGATTTTTTGTAAATAGCTAATTTTTTCATAATTTGCAATAAATTGCCAGCGTTGCGTCACAGCGCTTCTCTTTCTTTTCTATGCAGTCTGTCAGTGACCGCAATTTAGGTCTTGAGCCCTTAACAAGAAGAGATAAAAATAGCGTTCTAGAGTGTAATGAAGTACGAACGAATGTAAGTACGTCTGACGCGCCTTGGGCAGTGAGCCTCGCTACCATCTTTGGTGATTCTTATGCTGAAAGAAGAAAAAATATTCACTTTGTTTTTTCTTGATATTTCTTTTGCCAAAAATCACTGTTATCCCACGATAACAGATAACGTAATTTTTTATGTCGGTATTCATGCTGCTCCAAAAATACCTTGCTTTAACTAAGCGTTGGGTAGGTGCGACTCCGGGATGACTCACATTGTGTAACGTTTTCCGGTTTGAGATCATTTATTCTCATAAGAATTACGATTCACTTACATGAGAATATTTGGACGTAGTTATGCTATAACGTTCCAATCCACAAGGTGGTCAAAATTGAGTTTTTGAGCCCAAGCTAGGTATTTTGACAAGTATATAATAAAATAATGTTTATTTATTTAGTTGAAGTGATACATACTACTTAGTTGTACTCGCTACCAAAAAAAAGCGTACCACAAAATTAAAAAAACGCGATTTACTCAGTTCGACCTGCGTGTGGATTGGAACGTTATAGCATAACTACGTCCATTTGCAGCTAGACATATCACAGAATAAAAAAATACATGTTGGACGTAATACAAAAACTAAGCATCGTTTGTAATGTTTTGAGGGTAGATTACAAAATATATGAACAAGTGTTAGATCGATACACGGGCTCAACTTAAAACACGTAAACAAGTTTCCGTACAATACCGATCAGCGGTAACTGGATGTGGCTCGACACTATTAGACTACCGTCATAAGGAAAAAGACGTATCTGGCATTTTTTTCGAAATAGAGTTATTTACATATTCAATGAGGAGGTCGTGGCTAAGTAATAACAGCCGCACGGGTCGATCTATCAGGTTAAGCTACGTTTGCCGGGGTTGGTCTGTGGATGGGTGACCATCTTTTCATACCGAGACTCCTCCGTGCCTCGGAAAGCACGTTAAGCCGTTGGGCCCAGCTGTCTTTCGAGTATCTTTGACAGTCGTTACGGGTCGTCAGAAGACCGAAATTCTGACAACTAGTCTTACCAAGGAGTATCGTATTACCCAGTAACTGGGTTGTGGAGGTCAGAGAGGCAGTCGCTCCATGTAAAATACTGGTATTCAGCTGCATCCGGTTAGACTGGAAGCTGACTCCAACATAGTTGGGAAAAGGCTAGGCAAATTGAGTTATTTACATATTCGAAATCAGAAAAAAGCCCTTTTATTTTATATGCCACATGGTGCAGTTTGCAAGACTTTTATTTTGATTTTCTTATTTGCCCCCAAAATTGTTACATTCAAAAATCAAATTTCAACTATATCGGTCTATTCGATTCGGAGCAAATTGGCTGTGACAGAAAGACAGACAGACACACGAGTGATCCTATAAGGGTTCCGTGTTTTTCTTTTGAGGTACGGAACCCTGAAAATGAAAAATATCCTTACATTCTACCACATCAATACTTCATTTTTTTTTTGTCAACATGTGGAACAAACGGCTTGCTTTTATCATTCAGAAACAATAGTGCGCTCACAATAAAATCAGTACAGCGGATAAAATCAAGGCATAAAAGCCTGCATGTACTGTTTACGTCAAAGGCACTCAACCGAGACTCATTTTTACGTAAAGAGGCGGTGCTGGTTGCGAAATACAGTTTTAAATTTTACCAGCATTTTTTTATATATATATATATATTATTAGTTGTAGCCCCAACTTCACTTGGACTTAGTAGTTGACATCTGACCAGAAAACATTAAAAACAGGAAAATTTAAAATAAATATCACGCAAATCGGTTAAGTGGTTCTTGAGGTATCAGCGCAGTAACAGACAGACTGAGATATGTAGATACGAAGATTTTCAAAGATAAGTAATAGGTTATACCTAATTTTTTAACCTTGTTCACTCAAAAGTGAGTAATTACTAAAAAAAAAAAAACCTCCAAGTACGTGTCTGACCACGCACAATGAAGGATTCCGTACTTGGGATGAATTTATCCATGTTTGGAAAACCCGTTCTCCCATACGTCACGGTCAATTCTTCAACTGCTTTAAGTTTGTAATCCCACTTTTTTTTGTGATAACCTTACAAATTAACGATTTTCGGACTTTTTTCTTTACTTGTTTCCTTTACCTTGCTTCTTGCCAGATTTCATGATTCATTCTAGGTCAAGGGTAAGTAGGTAATCCTAGGTTTTGATTTACTTGCGAGTATCAAGATATGTCGCATAAACGGCCGTATTTTTTTCTTGCGTTGATTTTGAAGCTTGATTTTTTAGAGCTCCAAGGGACCATAGACTTGCGTATTTGATATTAATTTCAACTTGGTACTTCCACGCGTTCCTGAGAAAATGGGTCTTGAAATACTGACAGACAGACAGGCAGACGGACAGACAGACGGACAACGAAGTGATTCCATACGGGTTTCGTTTTTCCATTTGAGGTACGGAACCCTAAAAATTACAATGAAACTAGCCAAATAACAGGAAATTCCGGGCCATCTCAATATTTATGACATTCAATTTTTATTCGCTGACAAGCCGTATATATGTATATACATATATGTTTATTACCGATGGCATTAAAATTTGCCACCGAAAAAAAGTCGAACTTCCATACAAACTTTCAGCCCCTTTAGGGGTGAATTTTGAAAAATCCTTCCTTAGTGCTCGATTTTGTTATATAAGGAACTCTTGCGTAGTAAACAATTAAATTAAAATCTAGCATACTATTGGGAATATACTAAACAGTATACACGATGGAAACACGATTTGATAAAGTTGGCTCGATAGAATACGAGTATATTCGCAAAGTTACCTCTTTTCGATTCCTTTTTGCTCTATTTCCTTACTTTTATATACTTATATAATACCTACCTTTACCTATGAAATTGGCGATTTACATACAAAAAAGTTAAACATTTTTTTTTTAAGAAATATTGTTGATGCACTGTTGCCGTTTTAATTAAAAGTTCGTTGATGCCTCTGCTATAGATATCCTGAGAACGGGAAGCGATACATTCTTTTTTGATTCGTTGGATTTTAAATTTTTCCCTGGGGCTCATTCTGCCGTCGTAAGCAAAAAGGGCACAACTAACATTTAAAAAAAAATTGAGTTACATACATATTTAGAATCAGAAAAAAAAGGCTAATCTGCTCAATTTTTTGTAGATTTTTTTTTAAATGTTAGTTGTGCCCTTTTTTCTTACGACGGCAGCATTGTTGAGGTCAAAATTTCCAGAATGGAAGTGATCAAACCAAAATTTACTTTAAAAGAGTAAAAAACAACTTCAAAAACCAAAAACGAATAAAATAACTTTCATAAAAACTTAACAGCTTCTGTAGTCGTTGTCAAGCTAAGGTGCATTGACATTGAAGAATTGAAGACACCGATTTCAGGAGCTCTTTTTATGAAAGTTATTTTATTAAGTTTTTAATTTTTTAATGTCAATTTATTTTTACATTTTATGTTGAATATACAAATACATAATCCCCAGACGAGCGAAAAAAAGAAAAATCATCAAAATCCGTTTAGAATTGGTGGAGATAAAGTACATTGATGCATACAACTTCATAAGAATAATTACCTAACGTATTATATACTAAAACCTTCCTGAAAGTATGTAGATTACGTTAGTGGAAGAATTATCAAAATTGGTTCATTCGTTTTTGAGAAAAGCGCAGACATACAAACATACATACACACGGGTCGAATAGAGAACCTTTTTTTTTGAAGTCGGTAACAAAACGCACCATGCTTTCACTTGCGGTGCCTTGTCCATACACGTTAATTATTCGGTGCTGTCTGTGTTGCGTTGGTGCCACGACGGAACTCGTATTCGAATATACCTCTGCAATTTCGATTTGTTCATGGTTACAGAAACATCGATATCAAAGAAAAATCGAACGGTGAGAAAACAAATGAACAAGTGTTTTTTTTAATGTCATCTATATTATAAAATTAATTTGAATTTAGAATTCTAAGTAGAATTAAAGTATAGGAAAAAATAGGCAATTTCTTTGGTATATACCTATTATATAAGTAATTTGATATTATGATTAATTAACTAAAAGTGAAGTTAATAGATGACTGCAGCGTTTACACACGATAGTTTATATTTTTTTATTTAAAAGCAATATGATGAACATAACAACGAAAAATATTGAAAATGTGCAAAAGTGTGGCTATTTTCTTTACTCTTTAGACGTTTAGAAAATGACAGAGACAAAGGCAAAAGCTTGGTGCACCCTTAAGTACCTTTCTAAAATAAAACTGCTTAATAAATTGTAAGAGTCCTTCTTTTCACTATTTAAAAGAGGGACTCTTTGTGAATAAGGTTAATTAGTATCATAGCTACTTTATTTCTGGAAACCATTTATCACCTAAAATGGAATTCAATCATTTACTGAACGTAAAACTTTATTCGAATAAAGTTTAAATCCTCAAAAGAAAACACAAATTTTAAAATGAACATTTTATATTTTATGAAGCAGTAAATTCAAATAAAAGCCCTTTATAGCCTTCGAACGATTTGCGAGAAAATAAAAATAAAAACGTTCGTTGTATTTTTGTATTGCTAGTGAAGGGAAAGAAATAGAATTTTCATTTGAAATAATAAACGCTTTTATTAATGAATTAAACCTTTTCATATTTAAGCGTAGAAGGTATTGTTGTTGTCTGGAAAGCTGTTTAACATTACCGTTTCTGTTAAAATAAATAAATAAGGTGATTTTTATGTTTTTCTTTTTTTTTTTAAATAACAAATTATACTTAGTGCATTTTTTTTTCGAAAGTGGCTAAAAACTAGTCAAAAAAATAATCGAAAAGACAAAAAAATTATAACAAAAGGTATTTACGAGGCAGATGTGAATGGAAACGCCGGGAACGTGCTAATCCATTGCTTAAAAATTTTCGAAAAATTTGTATAGTCAACAACGTAATAACGCAATGAATTATGTTGAACTGTCAAAATGAAACCGATTCCGATTGATAGTGTGTTACGCAATTGCCCCGCAGATGTATGAAGGTAAACGAAGTAAAAGGAGTACTGACAAACTCCTTTTGCATCATTTATTTGTAGTACAAATAAATGATGCAAAAGGAGTTTTTGCCAACGCTCATGAGAAGAAGGCGTGAGTTTATATACGTATGTATTAATCTATACAGGGTTATTGGTAAAACACCAGCAACCTCTTAAGAGGTCATTGTACTCATCATTATGAACAACTTTTACTATGGGACCAAACCTGAAATCGCGAAAAAAAAATCAGCTGTTCCCTACATTTATGTTCGCATAACTCGTCAAAATGTATGGGACAGCTGATTTTTTTCGCGATTTCAGGTTTGGTCCCATAGTAAAAGTTGTTCATAATGATGAGTACAATGACCTCTTTTTCAGGAAATTCAGGAAACTGAAATTGCATTTTCTATGGGAGTTTTGTATGAATTATTGAAATTTTGACAGGACAACGTTTGTCGGATCAGGTAGTAACAACTATTTTCGTTGAAAAAGTCTTGTTAGATTTAACAAAAAATTTCATCTCAAACTATGAGTGAACTAGAGATCGAGCTTTAAAAAGTAACCCAAACTGTATTAACACATAAGTAGTATGATTGATATCTGCAGAAACTAACTTTTTATTTTATACGGAACTACGTAAAATTATTCGAATGGTGTTCCCCATTTCAAAGTGCACGAAGTACAGTTAACCACGCAAGTTTATGAGCAGCTAGCGCAGCGCTGAACCAATATATCCACAAAACTTTAACGATAATGTGTACGGAGGAAGTTTTCTAGGAAAAATTGTTGTATTAACAATGTGACGTTTTTCTTTAGTTAAAGATAGGAAAAGTTTTTTAAGTTATGTTTGGAAACTGTTTTTCTTTGCAGTGTGCCTTTTTTGGAGTTTGATGTTGTCCTCTTTTTTTACCGGTTTTTTGGTAGCCGGCACAAAAACGAGACCGGAAGAGGTTATTTCCAGTATATTTTTAACAGACTTCAAAAAAGGTACATTTATTGAAACTGAAATATATTCACATATGATAATCTATTAGGGTTCCCAAACAAATATACAAAATTTTATAGCTGTATGTTTGTCTGTATGTTTGTCCACGCATTTCTCCGAAACTATAATAATAATAATAATAAACATTTATTTCAGACCTGTTATGTCCATAGATAGTGTGTTAGTAAAAATTATTGTTACTTATTGTTAGTATTGTTAGTGTCTAATTATTAAATACTTACATTTATCTTCACACACTATATATATATTCATACTTTTAGGTTATACCAGTAACTACCTCTATCCAATGTTTTTGGATGGGGCAGTCAAATCTAGCAGCAGCAGCTGACCTTCAGAATAGTGTTATTAGCACCCCGCAGACGCTGCAGCAGAGATGCTGTATTTTTGCGAATTATCGCTTTAAAACCGTCCGTGTGCGCCTTCGCAAACATTCCGGAGACGCTGCAGCGCCGCGGCAGCCTCAACAACATTCTGAAGGCATTGTTGTATTGGATGCGCAGGGCGTCGTAAGATCGCCGCGTATACCTCACCCACAGGCCACTCGAGTAAAAAGATTGACAAAAAGACTTAAAAAGCGTTATCTTCACTTCATTAGTACATCGAAAGAACCTGCGGGCAAGCATATTGCTTCTCACCGCCAACGCCCTGCGCTCCCTCTCAATGTCTTCGTCGTCCCTGAGATCTTCCGTTACAATATGGCCCAGGTATTTAAACTTGTCAACCAGCTTTAACGGAACTCCTGCAAGGCATACGGGAGGAACATGAGTTGGCCGATATTTGCCTGCTTTGAAGATGAGAATTTCACTCTTCTTGGAGTTATATTAATCAGATCGTGACCATTTTATTTTTATTACTCAACTTAGGGAAGAGTGATGGAAATGCGTGAACAAACATACATGCATACATATATCTATAAAATTTTGTATATTTGTTTGGAAGCCCTAATGTCAATATATTGCAGTTTCAATAATATTACATACATACGTGTCGAATTGATAATCTCCTTTTGCCCTCAATGCCAGAAAAGACAATGCCAGAAAAACTCGCTAACTAGGTAAATTAACAGGAACGCTTGTTATTGTGGTGAGGGATTTTTGGGCTTGTGTTGGGCAAGCCCTGGGAGATTTTATTGTCCCGGTGTGTATTGTTTTGGTTGATAGGAATTGGAAACAGTAGTAAGAAAAATACAAGTTTAGTTTAAGCAAAGAGTAAAGTAATAATATAAAGAGTAGCAACTCTGTGGTAAAATTTGCATGTATGGAAAGAGCCGCCACCTCTAGTTTGGTGGGTGAATTAAGACTATAATAATATATACACCTACCTATAGATATGCATACTTACTATGAGTAGCGAACGAGTCCTCCCTACCTATTTATTAATTTATACTCGTTGAGCGAGTTTGTGTTAGCGTAACAGTCAGGGAACAAAAAAAACACGTATGGAGTTCAGAAAAATGTCCTTTTATTAATATCAAACATAAATATTAATATTTATTCGTTTTATACTTATTATAATAAAATAAAATAAAATTATTGAATAACATAACACTTTTTCATGGTTTTAATAAAGATAATACGGTACGGTATGGTAATAAACACTTACATAAAGCATTACAGCCAAAAATACAATATCTTCTTCGGAGTTCACTCATGTTAACAAAACAACAAAAATAACAAACGAAAAACAAAGTGGTAACAATATTATGAAATAGAAACAAAACAAAACAAATAACAGTAACGAGAAACAATTTTCAACAGAATTGGGCATCAACGTCGGGAAAGCCGGAGTTGACAATGGCGTCATGACATTTATTTAACCAAGACAAAATGGCTGCCAAGTTTTTTTATCCCACCACAGTGCAGATATCGCTGTCGTCTATGGAAATTGATGACCGTGTTAAGTGTGCCCCCCTTTTTTTTTTTTGGATGGGAAATCATCAAATAACTTCTCCCGCTCTGGGTGGAGCGGGAGGGCGTGTCAGACTTCTACTGACTAAAACCCACCCGTGTTCCTTCGGTTGCTTGTGCAGGGCCACGGTAACTCTTTCGAACAACCCGCAACCCTGGCGGGCATCGGCCCTAGCGGACCCTTTCAGTTAATGCTGACATCTCTTTGAGGCGCGCGTGGAAGACAACGCGCCGTCGACCCGGGCCTGGTCCTCACCGGACGGCGAGCTACCCATTGCTCGCCATCCGCAAGCCCGCGCCTACGGTGGCCGGGAATCGAAGTGTGCCCCCCCTGAGTTTAAGTCTGAAAAAGCTTAATTTTGATAGATCAGATATCTCTTTATATTACTTCTCTGTCAACACTATTACAATTTTATTCCCGAAAATGGAAAGATTTTCGTTATAAAACTTTAATAACCAGCAAGAGTAACAATAAATTTTAAGTACAATAATATCAAAATATGAAAACCTAATGAAACTATCATCAACAACAAACACACACAAAACCATAACTACACCCAACCATACCCAAATGTTCCCCTCAAACTGTCATTTAAACTCCGGGACTCGCAAAATATACATACACCTAAACAGCCCGGCCATCACAGCACTACACCCGTTATAATAAATACTGAGTGACCAGTATAAGTTGGCATACGGTGGAAAAAGGAACTATGGTGGCTAATAATAATAATCAATAGTATATTGACTTGGCTTGTGAAGTTATCGACATGTGGGATGTTGACTCAGCGATCGCTGTGCCGATAATCGTAACAGCCAATGGCTTAAATAGCCGAGAGAATTAAGAGGGGCCAACCCGTCATACGTTTCATACAATCGCTCGTACGTGATCATAGCGTTTTAACAATCTTTCTAAGAAATGTTTGACCTAATAGGTATTTTGTGCAGTGTCTAGGTTTCTATCAAAGTAAAAAATAAAGATTAGTCGAAAAAAATTCAGTATAAGCCTCCAAAAATCAGCTTTTTTGTACAATTTTTATCTGAAATTTGGCCGTTCATAATGTACTCATAAATTGTAAAAGTAAAGAAAACATATCCATAGAAACCTCGCACATGTAATAGAGATTCTAAATGACAAATATTTATTTCACAAACTTGTAAGGCTTGCTAAAAAACATGTATTTCCTGGAACAAGTTTCATAAAATTTCTGTACACTATTTTTCGTTCAATGTTATCGCGTTCTCACTTGCTTGTTAGTCAACGGGCGTTGCGCTGGATGAAAGAACAAGCTTTTCGAGCATGCTCGCGTTGACTATAGATGGGCCGGGAAGGGCCCTCTTAAGGGCTTGATTCAGAGCGCGGTACGTCTGGACACGGCTCGCATTGTTAGGAACCTCCTCTCTCTGGAGCCCTGACCGGTCGCTTGAATCCTGTTTCCGATACGGATGGAATTGTTTTTATGCTCTAATATTTGAAAATATAATGTATATGTATATTCATGAAATAAAGGATATAATAATAGTGTGATAGATATTGAAGAGATAATTTTAGGTAAATTTTCTAGCACCAAATGCAGTATCCTGTAGGTTCATTTTCTTTCCATCAGAATCTATAAGTACCTACATCACAATCAGCCTATAATGTTCTCACTGCTGCGACACAGTCCTCCTCTCTGTGCGAGGGCGTGCGCCGTGATCCATCACGCGTGCCTAGTGCGGGTTGTTAGATGTCACGTCTTCGAATTTTCGGTTCTAGGATATTCCAGTTTTCTCACGATGTTTTCCTTCACCGTATTGAAAGCAGTGGTGATAAAATAATCTACACAAAGTAAAGCACCGTGTGGACGCTCACGCAGGAGCCTGTTTACAGGCTAAGCGCAGCACAGAGAGTCATAGAGCGTATCATGCTTGGCATCAGACTAATAGACAGAGTTCCAAACGTCGAGATCCGAAGACGTACGAAGGTCTTCAATATCGGAAAGCGTATTATGGAACTCAAATGAGGTTGGGCAGGACACTTGGAAGGCGTAGTAATGACAGGTGGATTGAGGCTGTGACAGAGTGGCGTGCAAGGATTGGATGTCTAGATGTCAGTCGTCCGGCGGCGACATTGTTGCCATCGCGGGCAAAACCTGGATGAGGCTGGGGCTCAGGAGCGTAGGAATTGGCACAAGAAAAGGGAGGCATATAGCAGTGGGTGAAGTTGGGCTGTCGATGATGATGATGAAAGCGTCTGTCAGGGTTGGAACCTATGACCTACTCGGAAGTCGCGGCCGTTACAACAAGGTTGCCCCTGCTCCTGATACAACTGCTATAAGTACCTACATACATATTGTATATTAAAGTCTCTTATCGTGTATGACCGTATGACCAAGGGATTTGTGGCCAAGTAATTACAGCCGCACGGGTTGCTCGCTCCGAGTAAGCTATGCTTGCTGCGGTTGATCCGTGGATGAGTGACCATCTTTACATACCAAGACCCCTCCGTACCTCAGAAAGTGCGTTAAGCCGTTGGTGTCATTCGTGGATCTTTGATAGTCGTTACGAGTCATCAGAAGCCCGAAAGTCTGACAACCAGTCTTACCAAGGGGTATCGTATTACCCGGTAACTGGGTTGGGCAGGTCAGTTAGGCAGTCGCTCCATGTAAAATACTGGTATTCAGCTGCATCCAGTTAGACTGGAAGCCGACGCCAACATATTGGGTAGAGGCTAGGCAGATGACGATCGTGTATGACCTTAAGACTGCGTTGTTCTTCCAAACTACGCAACGGATTTTGATGTCATCACGCCAGCAGGTCAAGCTGCCTGAAACTGTCAAATTTTACCAATCAACCTTGAACCTAATGCTGTAGCAGTAAAGTTGAAAATATATTAAAGAAATTTGGCAGACTGTAGTAGCTTGATGTGCTGGCGTCTGTACATATAATGGTCGACATCATCTCGGAGTTTATTCCAAAAGGTTTATGTGTATAGTACATTAATATGAAACTTGCATGTATATAATAAAGAAATTTTGTCATTTTACCAAGTCGTACAAGCCGTGCGAAGCAAGGGCGGGTCGGTGGTAATAAAGAAAACGTAATGGTTTAGCGTTTAGCGCTGACCTATTGTTATCTGTTTTGCGTTCCTTCGAACAGAAATTGCTTTTATTAGTGGATTGGACCACTAGTGCATGAAAGAACTACCCTCGACTTAAGTATTCACCCTCGCTTAACGTCTCGGGGTAAAATGGCTCGTTTTTGCTCGAGTTTTCACTTCTGCTTTTCACTTCGATTGCAAGAAAATGAAACAGGCTTTGCGTTATGCTCGTGAACGGGTGCTGCTTGTGGTGACTGGTCGTCTTGCTGACCTTGGTTTTGTTATTAGTAATTTAACTCGTTGTTTATTTTATTTGGATGGTCCTAATTTATCATTTGTGACTTCGAGTTACGGCTACACATACGGCTACATGCACACCCTTTATTACTGGAGGCTTTTATTTAGGTATAAAGTTCTGCTTACGTTTTTAGTTTTGTATTTTTATTTCTGGTTTCGTTTTTTTTTTTTTGTATATTGGCGTGTGCTAGCTGACTTATAGCAAATAATTTAATTTAATGTTTGTGTTGCGTAATGTAGGTACTTATATTATTTTGCGCAGTGCTGTATAGAATCAAATTTTTTAACTGAACCTCTGTTGTAGCAGCTATGCTGATTGGGAGCTTGTTGCGCCACTTCTTCTCCTCAGCTAAAGCACTAGGAAGTGGTGAAAGTCGGGCGTTTTGGGGGACTGTCTTATGTATGTTTTTTTTTTTTTTTTTTGTAAGTGCTGATTCTTAGCCTAGTGTGAATAAATGACTTTTGATTTTATTTATTTTTTTCTTTTGAGGCATGAAATCACTTTTCACTGTTCAAAAATGTTACAAACTTCTTTAAACTTTTTTTTTCAATTTTCAACATGTGTCATTCGACTTGGGTGCTTCATACTGCCAAGTCATAAACACGTTTCTTTGCGTTTTTAAATAATAAATGACAGCTATTTTATCTGATTTTATTAAATTAACGACGGGATAAGGGCAGGAAGATGATGAACGATATAAAACACGGAAGTGATATACATTAAAGCAAATGAAATAAAATAACGTTTTATTATGCGTGTGGCTGTTGGGCCTGACTATCTTAATCTTAGAAAATAAATTTACTTTATGCACTAGAGCATAAAAAGCGACTTTATTTCGCCTAGATATAACATAAAGACGAACTTTTAGAGCATAAGAAGTGAAAAACTTTTTTTAATTTTATGAATAAATGTGAACGATGCTTTATTTCTTATTAATCAAAGGTTGCTACCAAATCAAAAATATTTTCTTTTACAGTCCTTTTTAACCAAAAAAGTAACAAAAGACAGTCGCCAAACACCCTGAACAACTTCCTAATATTTTTCTTAGGAAAAAGAAATATCGCATAAAAACAAACAATCAATTGAAAGCATTTCAGGCATTTTTGAGTTGTCTAAGAGTCGGTTAGTCAGTCAGAAAGTTGAATTTAGTTGCACATTCAAAAACGTTTATAGCTCTATGTAGAAGAACGGGCAAGAAACTCCAAAATAAAAGAAACATTAAATAAACAACTATGATATTTTCCTTCACAACTAGCGCCACCAGGATCAACATACATTGGTCCCTGTATACAGTTTTTGCACACGTCAAGTTTCATTAAGTCCTTTTTTAATAAAAAAAGTAACAAAAGTCAGTCGCCAAACACCCTGAACCACTTCCTAATATTTTTTCTTAGGAAAAAGAAACATCACAATAAGCAAATAATCAAACTCAAAGCATTTCAAGCATTTTTGAGTTATCCAAAAGTCGGTCGGACAGTCAGAATGTTGAAGTTAGTTGCCCATTCAAAAACGTTTATCTCTATCTAGAAGAACGGGCAAGAAACTCTAAAATAAAAGAAACAATAAATAAACAACTATGATATTTGCCTTCACAACTAGCGCCACAAGGATCAACACACATTGCTCCCTGTATACATTTTTTGCACACATCAAGTTTCATTTAAGGGTATCAGATTTGGGCCCGTTTAGCAGTTTTTGTGACGTCAACACTTATGAATGTTTCTCGTGTTATATTTCTATGGGTCGTTTTTAGGCGAACTATGGGATATGGGGTAGATTATGTTGTAATGTCGGTAGGTTAAGGGGGAAATGTGAGTCTTAAATGTGGTTTTTATTTGAACTTATGGTTGTGGCTTTATCGCTTGAATCTGTAACAAGTTCTTCTATATTATTTTATTTTAGTATTTCATTGCCCTGCATACTAGACCGTAAGGATTATTCTTGCTTGCAGCGCTTGGCCACTATAGTAACGCTTGCTAACTGTTGTACGTTGTTTTATAGAATTTCATTTCACATAAATGTTTTCTCATATTTTCGTTTCATAAAATAATCAATACGCAGAATATTTACTTACTTTTTTTATTTATTTTTTAGACCATATTCACGTTTCTACATTTAGTTGCATTTAGTCGCATTGCACTAACAAAGCCATCAAGAAACCAAACAAGCAACTTTGACACAATACGTTTTCTTTAAAAAAAAAAAAAACCTTACTCATTCAAATTCAGAACATAGAAGTATCTAAGGAAAGGATCTTGCCAGTAACAATCAAAATACCTGTCCTACAGTCATGCACTACCGACATGGTAACTCATTTGAAACCACACAAAATACAGAGAGCTTTACTTCAATCCCTTGGTGAACAACCACGGAGTAGAAAAAAGATGGAGTGTGAGAGTTATTTGATTTTTTGATTGACAATCTAAGATATATACTGTTTTTGATTTATCAACAGGTCATAACATAGTTATAAAAACTATAAAATCGACTTTCGTACTAGTCCCCACAAATACCCATTATCAATCGCTACTGCCGCGTCATGTTTACATGAATAAAGCATATAAATTGTCAATACCATAAATGCGAAAGTAACTCTGTTCCCTTTTCACGCATAAACCACTGAGCCGTGATACCACTGATAAGTACTCTAAGACCTTAAGAAGGACCTAGGCTACTTTTCATCCTAAATATTTGTATTTAAAATAGACATCAACCAGCCAACCATTAACCATCAAGTAGAAAGCCCAAACTGCGGCCTAGATACTGGGCATCCTTAATAGGGTGAAGCGATACTTAACCCTTTACAAAGTGCACGTCTGCCACCTTTAGGATAGCTCAGCTAAATACCAACGTGCCGCGCTAGATTCGGTGGAACTCAGAGCTAAGAGGCTCATTGGTGAAATAAAACTGGTTGATGCCAAGCTTCACAGTCTTCTACAGATTGTACTTCGGTGGGTGTGCTCATCGGATATCTAGACGCACTGCCAGTTACCAGCCCTACCTAGTTGCTATTCCACCAATTCGCACTAAGCGTTTCCAATTGTCATTTATAATGCGCACAGCAAAAGAGTGGAACTCTCTACCTGCGTCTGTGTTTCCGAACGCATACAACCTTAATCTCTTCAAAATGAGAGTGAACCGGCTTTTTCTGGGTAAGCTCACTCCATCGTTGACTTTGTCTCTGTCGTCTCCGATCTACGCTAGAGTCAAGAGCAAACCCATCTCAAATAAAAAAATAAAAAATATATATCAAAAATAAAAATTCACGCCGACGAAGTCGTGGGCGACAGCTATAAGCAATATTAATAAATACAATCAATCAGACTCAGATCCATGCTTTTAGACTATTAGGTAACACATCCATTTCATGCTCCATTCATCATTGACGCACACACACTCTCAACCTCACAATTTTACACCCTCCATCACACACACACACACATACACACACACACACACACACACACACACACACACACCACACACACACGCAAACACACGGTACATATTTAATGAAACATGTTAAATTAGTAACTTCAATTGTTTCTTGCAAATTGAATATTACGTTTTATTTTTTTTGATTATCTGCATTAAAATAAAATAAAATAAATACGGACTGATAAACTATAATTGTAATTTAGGCCAACTGCGATCCCTACTGTCACTTATAGCACACGGAATCCTATTTTAAATGACAGAGTTTTGTTGTCGTATTCTTATTATTATTGAGCCAATAAACGTATTTGTATTTGTACATTATCATCTTTAGATTCCACGTGAAAAAAATAGTCTAAGGAAAGAAGGTATGTCTAAGAAGTTATGAAAATAAAACTTTACCTTTGTACAGTTCCAAGGTCAATCCTTTTCCTGAAATTAGTCCCTAAAGTGTGCCCGTTTAAAAATGCAGCCTTACGAAACTGCGTCATAGTTGCACTAATACTACTCCCGCTGCTGATCGCCTCCCATAGATCAACGCTCCATTTACTCACTCATCTCTGTCCCAACCTACCCTTTAATTTCACAAGCCCATCAATTTCGGTCGCCGGTTGACAGAAATGTCAGCCATCTTGAAGAGGCAACGGATATTAATTGGAAGCAAAACACGTTACTTTATGTTGCTGACAGGTAATTACTGAAGTGATGTATTGAAATGATGTAAGTACGTAATAATAAAATTGGATTAGATTTTCTCTGTACGTTTTAGGATATTTTTTTATAATTTGACGAGCTTCTGCATCTGATTGCTTCGTTACACTTTCGCGGCCATCAGGGCCTAAAGAATCAAAAATCAATGTGCCTAGCCTTTCCCAACTATGTTGGGGTCAGCTTCCCGAGAGGCTTGTGGCCAAGCAATAACAGCCGCATGAGTCGATCGATCAGGTTAAGCTAAGTTTGCTGCGGTTGGTCCGTGGACTATCTTTACATATCAAGATCCCTCCGTGCCTTGGAAAGCACGCTCGGCTGTCGTTCGTGGATCTTTGTTAGACTTTACGGGTTGTCAGAAGCCCGATAGTCTGACAATCAGTATTACCTAGTAACTGGGTTGTGGAGGTCAGATAGGCAGTCGCTCCATGTAAAATACTGGTATTCAGCTGCATCCGGTTTGACTGGAAGGTGACCGCAACCCAATTTGGAAAGGCTAGGCAGATGATGTTGGGGTCGGCTTTTAGTCTAACCAGATGCAGCTGAATACTAGTACTTTACATAGAGCGACTAACTATTTGAGCTCCACAACCCAGTTACTGGGTACACGATACCGCTTGGTTAGACTGATTTTCAGACTTTTGGGCTTCTGACTAGCCACCTTGCAAAGCACCTCAAAAAGCCTGTAGAAAATTACAAGCCATAATTTTAGAAACTCGCTCTTTATCAGATTTTAAAACAATAAACTTACGAACGAACCCATCCTTTACGAAAATAGAAACGCAAAATATGCAAATGAACTACGGCCACCCTTACCTTACATATATCAAACTGTATTTACCCTTTGAAACTAAATATTAGAGATGGGTCGACTATGACTTTGGCAGACTCGCCGACTGGCCGACTAAACGTACCCATACATACCTACATAAACATACGCAAATGGGGGGTAGACAGAAACTGCAGAACGCCACCTGCTACGATCCTTACTTACTCCTTTTGCTTCGCTTTGGCCAACTAGTCGGATGCAAATGACCGACTGATTTTTATTTAGGGTTCCGTACCTGAAAAGGAAAAAATGGAACACTTATAGGATCACTCATGTGTCTGTCTGTCCGTCTGTCACAGCCTATTTGCTCCGAATCTAATGGACCGATTAAGTTGAAATTTGGTACACGTATGTATTTCTGTGACCCAAACACGGAAGTAAATGAATGAATTTTGAATATGGGGTCAATTTTGGGGGCAAATATTTGTTCATAGTTAAACGAAAAAGATCCAACCCACATTAAGTGTAATGTGGGTGGGATCCTTTTCGTTTAACTATGGACATTTGTAGTAAGAATGTATGGGAGAACATGTTTTTCAACTAGAATGTTAAGTTTGTTCTTGGATAAATTCATCCCATCTACGTAACCCTTCATTGTGCGTGGTCCGACACGCACTTGACCGGTTTTTTTTAATGGCATCTCGTATTAGGTATTAGGTATGCTGAAACTGTGTGTACTCCCCGTCACTTGTCCCTAAAGGTTCATTAGAAAACCAGCGTCAGACAGCATCTGTCTGGCATTAATGCTGCAACTTTTTTGACGCAGCCGTGAGGTACTATTGGTGATTAAACATTTTTTTTATTTCTTATTTGTATTTTGTGTTTCATGAACTGTGTCAAATAAATGTTATTCTTTCTTTCGGTCAATCCTGTGGCTGCCTTAAGCTAACTCAAAACCTCCAGCCAGGGCTTCAAACTTATAAAACTAAGTGACTACACGCTAAGGGCACCTCCTGTGGGGAAAGAACCTCGGCTTACGGCGTCGCTGGGGGGAGGACAACAAGATAGAACAGGCTGGATCAAATCATGGTGATTATTATTGTCAAGGGAATTTAAAGCTACTGTCTCAGCTACGCCACCAGCGGGCACTTCATTCCCGAGCAAGGGCCGGGGACAATTACATCGGGGTCGTCGCGAGGGACTTCGGCGGCGAGGTCGGAATGTCGATCGTTTTTGTTCCTACGGTTCCTACTGCTCTCCTGGAGAAGAGTTTTGGGGTCATCGGTTCCTGAGAGGACAAGCCTGGGGTGGCGGACTTTACTAGTATGGGAGAGGATATAACTAGCCACCTCGACAACCAGAGGGTTGCGATGGTTGGTGGCTGAATCGAAGAAACGCTTGGAGTTGCATTTCAAGAACTGAGAATTAGTGGGAATATCAAGGTCAAGGTGGAGAGGAGCTCGTGGCTAAATAATAACAGCCGCACGGGTCGATCCATCAGGTTAAGCTACGCTGGCCGGGGTTGGTCTGTGGATGGGTGACCATCTTTTCATACCGAGACTTCTCCGTGCCGTTGGTCCCGGCTATCATTCGAGGATCTTTGACAGTCGTTACGGGTTGTCAGAAGGCCGACAGTCTGACAACCAGTCTTACCAAGGGGTATCGTATTACCCAGTAACTGGGTTGCGGAGGTCAGATAGGCAGTCGCTCCATGTAAAATACTGGTATTCAGCTGCATCCGGTTAGACTGGAAGCCGACCCCAACATAGGTGGGAAAAGGCTAGGCAGATTGATTGATCAAGGTCAAGGTGGAGGATTTCGGTCCGAACGAACCAAGAAGCTAACGTTGCCTTTCGGAAGAAACGGTTTTGGGACCGATTAAATATACTCGTACATAATAATATAATAGTTTTCAGTGGAGTTTGGATGCACTTACATACAAAACTGAAACTAATTCTAAAATCAATAACAAACAGGTTATTCACGTGCTTTATTCAGAGTTATTTAAGCACTCGTTTAGAATTTAATTGTTTAAATTATATTTATCATGAGGAAATGTAGTGAGGAAAGTTTTGAGTGTAAATGTGAATGGCTATAAGACCAAAGAAATGATGGATGGACTGTGTGAAAGATGATATGGCTAGAGAAAGGGTGACTACTGAGATAACGATTAATAGAAAAGTATGGAAGAATAAATAAATTGGGATGATGACAGGAGAATTATGATGAGGATGATTTTTCAGTTTTTGACTACCAAAGAGGAAGAATAGGTATAGCTCTATAGGTTTTGATTTACTTGCGAGTATCGGGCATAAACGGACGTATATTTTTTGAGCTCCAAGGGTCTATATACCTACGTATTTGATATTAATTTCAACTTGATACCTGAACACGTTGATGAGAAATAGGGTCTTGACAGACTGACAACGAAGTGATTCTTTAAGGGTTCCGTTTTTTAGGGTTCCGTATCTCAAAAGGAAAAAACGGAACCCTTATAGGATCACTCGTCTGTCTGTCCGTTTGTCACAAAGCCAATTCGCTCCGAATCTAATGGACCGATTAAGTTGAAATTTGACACAAGTATGAATTTCTGTGACCCAAATACGAACGTGTAACGTAAATAAATGAATTTTGAATATGCGGGTCAATTTTGGGGGGCAAATAAGAAAAAAAGTATTGCAAGCTGTACCGTGTGATATATCAAATAAAAGGCCTCATTGTAAACGTTTCAAATATATATATTTTTTTATAATTTTAAAATAAACTATTTTAAAGATGAAAATTGACCATTCCCCCTTATTTCCGAAACTACTGAGCTTAAAATTTTGAACAAAATACAGAAAATACTTGTATAACTATAGATTACAGGAAAAACTTTAAGAAGTCCATGGTCTTAAAATAACATGGTAAATCTCTCAATAATGTGCATACAAATTTACATTTGCAGTTGGAATGTATGAAAGAACATCTTTTTCAACTACAATGTTAAGTTTGTTCTTGCGATAAATTCATCCCAACTACGGAACCCTTCATTGTGCGTGATCCGACACGCACTTGACCGGTTTTTTTTTAGAGATCTAAGGAACCATATACCTACGAATTTGACTTGATACCTCAACGCGTTCGTGAGAAATAGGGTCTTGACAGATTGACAAAGAAGTGGTTCTTTAAGGGGAACCCTTACCCTTTTTTCCTTTTGAGGTACGAAACCCTAAAAATGATTATTTTTAAAGGTTACGATTTCATTTCAATCACCCTATAATTAAGCTTACAAATATGAATAAAGTAAAGCGCCGAATAGTCGGTTTTTTGCCGACTATTCGGTGAACAAAATGTATACTAGGCTTGGCCGGATAGTCAACTTTCCCGACTAGTCAGTACATCTCTACTAAATATAAGCGTGAATAAACAAAGGGCAGGGCTACATTCAAATGTAAATGAAGTGGAGAGAAGGGAATTTTCACTGTTGTATTATATGCTGTAAGTTAGGGACCGCTTGCGTAACGGTCAGTTTTGCATATTATTGTATTGTTGAGTAGTGGCATCAATTCTTGAGAGGTTGAATTGGGAATTATAACCTCAAAACTTTATTAAAACATGAAAGAGTTAGGCCATTCGTTACTATTTATTAATATGAATGAGCTAACATGAATACATTCATCTTTAGTCTTTCACTTTTAGCCAAAATTCAACCATTGGTTCAGTTAATAACGGATCAAATAACCGGCGCTTAGGCCTTACCTGCCCTTACGGGCCCTTAGGTCGTCTTACCCAGTAACTGGGAGGTCACATATGCAGTCGCTCCATGTAAAATACTAGTATTCAGCTGCATCCGGTTAGACTGGAAGCCGACCCCAGTGGAGTTGTAAAAAGACTAGACAGATTGATTCAACGATGAACGATTGGTTTAACTAAAGATGTATATATTGAGTTCAAGTTAAAGCGCTTGACTAGAAGTGAAATTATCTATTTCATTGCCCTCACGCCCCTAGTCGCCGCAGGATACGCCCTGGGCGTCGGGAATCGATAGCTGATTCCCGGCCACCGTAGGCGCGGGCTTGCGGATGGCGAGCAATGGGTAGCTCGCCGTCCGGTAAGGACCAGGCCCGGGTCGAAGGCGCGTTGTGTTCCACGCGCGCCTCAAAGAGATGTCAGCACTAGCTGAAGGGGTCAGCTAGGGCCGATGTCCGCCAGGGTTGCGGGTTGTTCGAAAGAGTTACCGTGGCCCTGGCACAGGCAACTGAAGGAACACGGGTGGGTTTCAATCAGTAGAAGTCTGACACGCCCTCCCGCTCCACCCAGAGCGGGAGAAGTTATTTGATGATTTCCCATAAAAAAAAAAAAGGCCTGTGTTCACCTACATTCAAACCACTGGTTAGGTATTTAAACAGTTGGTTTATGTCAAATTTCCTAAGGAAAGAACTGATTAAAAATCTAAACAGT
Organism: Dicycla oo; assembly: GCA_948252095.1. Taxonomy (NCBI): domain Eukaryota; kingdom Metazoa; phylum Arthropoda; class Insecta; order Lepidoptera; family Noctuidae; genus Dicycla; species Dicycla oo. The sequence goes on from OX411733.1 coordinate 21,748,052, forward strand.
TCTTTTATAGTCGGTGAACTCCGCCCTTTTAGTAGTTTTTTAACATAGACTATCCCTCTGTTTGTTCCAGTTATTTGCGTCCAGTGGATTACCTTGTGGCATATTTATTTTTTATTTAGTTGCAATGATCGTCATTCGGCTAATATAATACTGATGATGATGATGAATACTTTCATCATCAGTTAAGTGCGCTTACCCCGGGCGGGCTGGCAACGTCTCATTTCTACAGGGTTTTTGTGATTATTTTATTTATTTATTGAAATATGGAAGACTTACAGCTAAAAAAACTAAAAGGAAACAATAGTCAACAGGAAGCCAATTACAAGTCTTCACGTATAGAAACAGACTGAAATTTATAAGAGAGCCATACAACAGCAATACGTAATATATTTTGTTTTTTAAGTGGTAACATATTTTTTGTTTTGGTATTAATACATTCAAATCAAATTACTATTTTTTTGTCATTTTTTATAAGAAAATACTAAAATAACTATGTAAAAAGCATACATACTTATAAATACCAACAATCTAGATAGTATATTTAAAAAAATGTAATTTGATTTAAATGTATTAAAATAATCACGAAAAACCTGTAGAAACGCACTTAAGCCGTTGGTCTCGGCTGTCTTTCGTAGATCTTTGTCAGTTGTTATGGGTGGTCAGAAGCCCGAAAGTCTGACCAATGGGGCATCGAGTTCCCTAGTAACTGGATTGTGGAGGTCACTTAAGTAGTCGCTCCGACGAAATATTGGTATTCAGCTGCATTCAGTGGAACTGGAAGCTGACATCAACATAGTTGGCAAAAGGCTAGGCAGTTGCTGATCACAATAATGTTTTTCTGAATTTCACTTCACTTTTGTCACCACTCAAGTGACCTCACAATGAAGCACACACACAAGAGAACTCCCTGATTCCCAATTCCGGATTCTCACCTTCGCAAAGCATGACGTTACAATTTCCAATAGATGTTTAGAGAACAAGTGCCTGGTCGACCAAGCTCTGCTCGCGTGAAAGATGCCAGATATGAGACCTAGTTAGACCCGAATGTAATAATAATATTTGTAAATAATTGCTAGTGTAGGCAAAATATTCGCATTCATTTAGTTTCATTTCTACGCAAAAAAGACGGAGGTGGCACCACAATTTTAGATCTCTAGTTAACCAAAACAACCAATGGTTAAACATAGTAACTAATGGTTGAATTTTGGCTAAATGTGTTTGCCAAAATGCCATTAGTTACCACATTTCAATATGAATACATTCATGTAAACTCATTCGTGTTTACCTTTACACATTTAGGGCCGGTTTTTTGATTCGTACTAATGGTTGAATTTTGGTTAAATGTGAAAGGCTACACATGAATGTATTCATGTTAGCTCATTCATATTAAAAAATAGTAACTAATGGCATAACTCATTCATGTTTAGCCTTTCACATTTAGCTAAAATTCAACCATTAGTTACTATGTGTATGGTACCATTGGTTGAGTTAACTACGGATCAAAAAACTGGCCCTCAGCCAAAATTCAACCCTAAGGGTTCACCAACTTTTAAAACGGCTGTTTAGATATTTAATCAGTTCTTTCCTTAGTAAGTTTGACATAAACCAACTGTTTAAATACCTAACCGGCCGTTTGAATGTCGGTGAACACAGGCCTTAGTTACTATATTTAACCATTGGTTGAGTTAACTACCAACCCACTCAACCCACTCCCCTGTGTTCACCAACATTCAAACCACCGGTTAGGTATTTAAACAGTTGGTTTATGTCAAATTTCCTAAGAAAAGAACTGATTAAAAATCTAAACAACTGTTTTAAAGTCGATGAACTCCGCCCTAAGGGCCGGTTTTTTGATCCATAGTTAACTCAACCAATGGTTAAACATAGTAACTAAGATGCATGCAAATAAGACATCTATTTCAAAGACATTAGCGTGCTAATAGAAGGTTAATACCTACTCGACCGAAATATATGAAACACCAGATTTTTTTTTTCGTGATTTCGGAGTTGGTCTCATAGTGAAAGTTGTTCATATTCTTGGGTAGAACATCCGGTGAAAATTTGCGCACTGCTTAAAAACTTGTCCTGTATATAGGCCAAAAGACAAGGTACACGCCGAGGGTGCAGTTACTGGAATCACGCCGGAACGTCAACTTCAAGGCGTTCGTCGTGCGTGTACCGAACTGTTATCTGCCCCTCGTCTTGGAAGAAGACTTTTGGCCCCAGGACGTGGTGTTCCGTCGCTTCCGCGGACAAGTTCCACAGGACAGCACAAAGTCAAGCTAGTGCAAAGTGAAGTGCTACTAACATAGTCTTAGCCTTATTTATTAACACAAGATTTTGTTTATAAAAATATGTATGTTTAGGTTAAGGTATTTTTCTATGGGCCTATGTCGCCTGAAATAAATGGTATTATTATTATTATTATTATTATAGGTCATTAATTCATAAACAAATATTGCTCATTTAAGGCGAAAGCGTCAGGGTAGCCCGCGAAATTCAAATTTTCTTACGTTTTTTGCAATTTACAAGTCAGCATTAGGTTGTACAGTAAACGCTCAAAAGTCCATAAGCGTGCTAAGGATTACATTGCTATGAACTGTGCGAGCACGAACCAGTACGTGTGCGTGTATGAGCGATCTCTCACTCAACATTCCGCAGATAACACACACTAATGAATTGTCGCATGTCGTCATACTACGCGTAATAACATTATATTTCTGTTGCATTTAGAATACTCATCATAGTGGCGACCTGTTCTTACCATTGCATTGCTAAAATTCGCATAAACATAACATGTGCTGGTAGTTGTTTGGGCTAAGCAATGGTTTCACGATCAATGAAGTCTGAGTTCGAATCTTAATCACAATGTGGGACTGTTTTTTGTTTCTTTGGAACCATAATAATATATTTGTACTATTTTAAGCAAAAACTTGTTAGATGTTTATGTTCATTTATTATTTATTTTTATAAGAAGTTAAATATTAGTTATTGTATTATTATTTAACTATTTTTGTGATTTTTAATTTATCTTTTCGGTGTTGGGCAAATGAATTTGAATTTGAATGTGGAAGGTTGAAATAAAAAAGTCGTGCTGAATGGTAACAAAAATGTTTATTCGTTTTATTTACTTATTTATAAAATTAACAAACTTAAGAGAATTGTGACGTTACATTCCTACTAGATAAAAGAAGATTTTTGTAACCGTTCATAGGATTTTTTGTGGTCTACCTCACAGAAATCGAAATTATTTATTTAATTTTCTATGATCTACCTTTCTAACTTTACGAAATGAGTGACCAAGCGAACAATATAAAGAATATTATATTTCTGTCCCATTACTTCCAATCAAGTAAAAACTTACAAAAAGTCAAGTACTGCGTGAGATTTGAACTCACGGCTCACTGATTCACGCATCTATCTGCACGCGCTTAACCGCTAGGTCATCTTTACACATGTTATAACTTTGAAATTATGAACTACAATCAGTAGTTGACGACAATAATTATGCATGTTTATGTTCTTGGAAATAGAAGGTCTTAAGTCAAACTAAACGCCAAGCTATTGCTTTGTGAGTTTGCTTATCGACTTTTGGTCGCGACTGTACATTGATCAAATGTAATTCGCGGCCGTAACAAGTATGTATTTACATAATTAGAATCACTAAAGTGATCAATAGAACTCTTTAAGATCAGGTAATCCTAATGAATAACTATTTCATGAAATCTGGACATTTGAGGATTATACTAACTTAAGGATTTGTATTCCTGATTCTAAAGATTCTGGCGATGAAAGTCAGATTCCAAGTAGGTCTGATTATAATTACATATATGTGTTACGACCGCGAATCATACTTAACTAACTATATATACAAATAAATACAAAAACTAGGCATTTTAGACGTCGAAGTACTCGTCCGAATCGCTGTCGTCCGGAAACGTGCTCAGAAGACTGGCAGCATTGCCACGTTGAATGGCAATGCTAATTCTTTGACCAAAGAATGTGCCAGCCCTCTGGTCATGTGAAGTGTCGACCAGTCGGCGAGAAATTTCCTTAAAAGGAAGACGCACACTCGGGCCCCATAACCCGAGCGTTTCGACCCCAAACGGCTCAAAACTGTAGTTACCTATAAGGTTACAATATTTACGCCGCTTGAGGGTCTCAGCAAGCGCAGCAGCGGCGCCAGCGCAGCACGCCGTGCTTGGAACATGAGATGGCGCAAGGGTGTCGACACAGGTTGCGTCCCACACCAGAGGCCTACCCACCTTCCAAGACAACAACGTCATGCCGTCTGGTCTCTTAATATATGATTAAACAACAACAATAATTCATGTCTCCGCGCATCGGTCGCTTCTGCAGTGGTTGCCCATATGCCAGCGCAGACAACAAAGCGCTGACCACCTTGTTTTCATTTCTTGAGACTCTCCCTCTTCCCCTAGTTATCTAGTTCCCCATTTTCAATACATTTGCGCCAACCACAACAGAAATCTACGTTCAACTCACAATCGTATTCTTCAATGTCCCACTCACCGCACAGACTTCATTCACTCTTCCTTCTTCGTTCAGTCTATCTCTCTGTGGAATGCACTCCCCCATTAAATCAGGATGGCAACCAACCGATTATCCTTTAAAGTTAAAGTTCGCGAGCACATTCGCAAGAAGATGGCAGTATCATCACAACGGTAATGTTTCCCAATGGTTTGTCTTATTTCTTTTAGTATATTTATGTCTATTTATTTGTGTTTATATATATATATATATATGTGGGAATTGTTCTATATGGGCTGAATAAAAGCACTGATTTACTTGGTAAACTTCAATTTTATTTTCACACGTCTTCCTAGCTAACCTTAACGTCCTTCCTCCTTCTCGTATCTTCCGTCCCACACTTTCCACCTTTTTTAACATTCGTTTCCTTTCTCTTTCACTCCTTGAGTACATCATATTTTCATCTCTTTCATTCAACATGCTTCACATCTGTCATTCATCTTTACGTTTCATTCCATACATCTTTCATAACATTCCGATCCTACAACTCGGCCATTCTGATATCTGACTGTCCCCAGTCAGATCTAAACTGAACAAACAGAACAACACCATTCACAACTAGAACTTTACAATAACCACTTAATTTGAATAAAACTTTACACTCCATGTCATGCCCTTCTTCATTTAACCATATCAGTACTAGGTACATAACAGATTAACAAACTCAAACTTATTTACTTAGTTACATCTTACAATAAACCTAATTCCTACTACTTATACGAAATGACATGATTTACTTCCAGTTACATTTTACTAAAAACACAAAGGTAACAATGAGTGTACACCATACTATAAGGTGCACTGCATGAGAACCAATAAACAACATTCATCAGGCAAAACTTCTAAAACTAAGTTATTCACTTAAACTCGTACCGCCCCATGTACATTCTATTGTACATAATATTAGAAATCATTAAAGCCCAAACATGGGTTTTAAAAAGTACGCGTAAACGCCCAGCGTACATTACGATGTACAAAATAAATGTTGTGTCTAGTTTGAATTCCCCGCCAGTATACATATTTATGGTGACTATTATTTGATTTGTGTTTAATGTTGTCAACGTGTCAACGTTTTGTCAACGTTTTGACGTTTAAAATTTTTGAAAAAATTCCTAAGCATTTATTTACACAAAAATAAGCGCAGACTTGCTTGGGCATTAACCATATTCATATATTATGTACATTAAAATGAACACTGGGGATTTAGCTCTCATGGTATTTTTTATTCTTGGGCGTTACGAGTTTAAATTATTTAACTAAAAATAACAAGTCAATCTTCACATCTTCAACAAGTACATCAAATGGAAATTTATAGAAACTAACACAGAGTACATAACTAGTATTCCAATGCTTGATAAGTGGTACATCTTTTCCATACCTACTTTTTATTTTACAACCTAAACATGACATAACCTACACCATCATAATGGAATATTAGGTCAAGAACAACCACCATGTATTTCCTAACCTAACAAAACCGCTGATAGGATCTGACCTACTCACATAACTCGATACCATCGCCAAACACCGGCCATGGCTTCATATTGTCGGCAGAGGAAGACGTCACTTGTGAGCCATCCGCCATACGATCTATCTTCTCAAGATCGTACCGATCATTCCTTTTGACTTTGGTGACCCTGTAGGGGCCCAAATACTTAGGCTTGAGTTTTAGACCGCTGCCAAACTGCGTCCGTTTGATGGCTACAATATCTCCTACGACATATTTTCGACTTTCCTTTCTTTTTCTGTTGTATGTCCTACAATTTTCATCTTGAATTTTTCTTATTTGCTCTTTCGCCTTCATCTTTAAGTCTTCCCTGTCTTGCACAAAATTACTTCTATGCTCTTGCTGAAGCAAATCATAAATCTGTATATCTTCTTTAGTTTTCATTTTCGTACCCAGCATGAGTTCGAAAGAGGTAGTGTCAATGCTTCTTTGATATGTGCTATTCAGTGCTCTCTGCACCCGGCTTACTTGCTTGTACCATAGAGATGGTTCTTCAATACATAGCTTAGCTAACACCGCTATGAGAATTCTGTGTATGCGCTCCACCTGACCATTTCCCCTGGGTACTCCTGTAGTTATGGTTACGTGTTGAATACTTTCCTTTTCACAATACTCCTTGAACTCGTTACTGGTAAATGCAGTACCACGATCTGAAATTAATCGCGTAGGATTACCAAATGTTTGCTGATGAATCATTAGTTTATCTATTGTCTCCTTACTGGTAGTTCCCTTCACTGGAAACAGCCACACAAACTTCGTAAATGCATCCACGACTGTTAAGATGTAATTATACATTTTCCTTGTCTCTGAAAGAGGTCCAATGTGATCACAATGTAGGGTGTGCAAAGGAATGCCCTCCTTGTCAATGCAGTTTAAAAATCCTTCCTGCTTACCTTCTTTTTTTGTTGCTAGCAAGCAAGGTACACATGACAACAAAAGTTCTTCAATTTTCTTGCCTACATTTTTTATGTAGTAATCTTGTCCTAACGCTTCTAACATTTTTCTTTTTCCGAAATGACCCTTTTGATGAATCTTTCTCAAAACCTCAATTTCCAAACTTTTCGGTATCACCAACTTTCTTTCTGCTCCCTTGTACAATAAACCGTCAATATAGGCATAGTTATCATATGGCTGCAGTTTCAGAATGTCAATAATCGCCTTTACACCATCATCCAACATTTGTGCTTGCTTGATACACTCCTGCAGGCTTAGTTCAATAACTCCAACGAATGGGTTTCTACTTAAGGCATCGGCATGTTGCATCTTACCTCCTGGTCTATGTTCAATAACATAATCATACTCCTCCAGTAACAACACCCATCTGGCTACTCTTGTTGATAAATCTTTTTTATTCAGTGTCTTTTGGAATGCTTGACAGTCTGTTACAATTTTAAAATGCTTACCAAACAAATAGTGTCTGAACTTCTTTACTCCTTCAATAATAGCTAATGCTTCCAACTCATAACTACTATATTTCTTCTCGGCTTCACTAGTCTTCCTACTGTAGTAGTGTACAGGGTGTAACTCACCTGTGTGGTCTCTCTGTAACAAAATAGCACTGTATGCTATTGCGGAAGCATCTGTATGCAACTCCGTTTCCAGCTGATGATCATAAATTCTTAGCACCGGGCTACTAGCTAGTGCATTCTTCAACACATTAAACGCACTTCTCTGGATATCATTAAACTCAAAAGGTATATCTTTCCTTAACAAATCAGTTAACGGCTTAGCTATTAGTGCAAAGTCTTTGATATATTTTCTGAAATATGACGTTAATCCTATGAAACTGTGAAGTTGTCTTATAGTCTTAGGTTCAGGGTACCTGGTTACGGCATCAGTCTTCTCTTGTGAAGGTTGTACTTTCCCATCTTCTATAATATGTCCTAGGTACTCTATACGCCGGCATAGTAGTTGTGCTTTCTTCCAATTTATCTGCAGACCATACTGGGATGCAACGTCCAACACATCTCTCAATCGCTGCGAAGCCTGGCTTTCGTCAACAGCAGGAATTAACAAATCATCGATGAATATGATTATGATTCCTTTAGCTATAAGATCCTGAAACACCATAGTTACAAATCTCGTGAAATACTTTGGACACACTGACAACCCAAAAGGTGCCCTCAAAAATTCATACTGACCATTGTGTGTAACAAAGGCAGTATACTTGATGCTGTCTTTATTAACCTTCAAGTGAAAGAAGCCATTCTTCAAATCTAATACGCTAAATACACGAGCATCTCTAAGTTTATCTATCAAATCGTCTATAATGGGCAGAGGAAATTCATCCTTAAAAATCTTTTTATTGATTGGCCTATAGTCTACACAAATCCTTGTACTACCATCTTTTTTCTTTATCAACACCAGAGGAGAGGAATATTCAGAAAAACTTACGCGAATGATACCATCCTTGAGCCACTCTGCTACTTGTTTTTCCACCAGCTGCTGTTCGGCTAAAGATATACGTCTTAGTCGCTGAGCCACTGGTATGTCATTCTTGAGCACAATGCGCAACTCTATTGGTGCTTCCTTTACCTGCTTAGGGTTATAATTCTTCACACAGTCAATAACGTCTTGCCGCACCTGTTTATTCTTGATTCTACCTAAAACAAACGGCTGACCCTGACTAACAACGCAACAAACCTTTGACAACCAATTGTTTATGTTTGGTGCAATCAGTATTGACCCTTTCGACATTATAGTAAATACGTCTTTGAGGAAGTCTTGACCCAATATAACACTACATGGCATAGCATGCCTTGGAACAACATAAAATGTAGCATTGTAATCGTGTCCGTCTAACAATACAGAAGCAGTTAACTTTTCCGTCGACACTATACTGCCTCCCAAACCGACCAGATTCGTAGCGGTTTTCACACACTCCGGAGATCCTAAATGTTCGTAAAGCTCGATACACATTAAATTCAGTTCACTTCCCGAGTCAATTAACGCGGTTACTTCGCACTTATTGATAAATATCGTCTTGCAAGCATTTTCAAAACGTATCTGCGCCGGCGTCTTTATCTCGTCGTAAACATCCGTGAAATTAGCGTCAGTTCCCACTGCATTCGCCATCTTGTCGCTAATGTTGGTACGCCTGTCAAATGAGCTGTCATGGCTGCCGTAATCGTCAGGTTTGCCAACCTCGTAAACGCTCGGACTCGGAGTGAAGTCAGCCACACACATCGCTCGTTTATCTTCGGAAGAGTTCGGTTTTCCTTTTTCACTACGCCATTCTCGTTCCTCGTTCTTTTCACTCGTTCTTGACCGAATGTTTCCGCTTTGTTTACATTGCGTCGAGATATGCCCAAATTCGTTGCACTTGAAACATTTCAGACCTTTCTCTTTATTAGGACACTGTGACGATTGGTGATTTCTTTCTCCACAGCTGTAGCACCTCTTGTTACTCGTACCAGCACCACCCTCACTGCTCTCAGGCTTCTTATTTCGGACGTAACTTGCGCCCATCTTTTCTTTAATTGTTTCGTATATTTTTATCTTTTCCTTGAGCTCCGTGTACGTAATAGCACCATATAACACCATTTTATTCACTTCTGAATCAATTATGCCGTCTATGATGTACTTTATGGCGACATAATCAGGCATTTTGCCGCGCTTTCCCATTTCTTTCATAACTAACATGTAGTCTAAACAACGCTCGTCTTTCTTCTTCTTTCTAGCGGCCATCATTTCATGTATGGTTTTGCTATCTATCGAATCCGGGAATTCTTTCAGCAAACCCGCCTTCAGCTCGTCCCAACTTTTAAATGGTTTTTCAGATTTTAGCCACAGGGCTGCAGTTCCCGTCAGAGATCTTCTAGCGACTATCAGAGTCTGTAGGGGCGTCCATTGAAATATTTCAGCGTTATCGTCAATGTCGGTTACCCATTTAGCCACCGAATACGATTTATCTTGTCCACTGAATTTTCCCACCAAGTTCTCCGTCTGGAATATACCCTGATCTCGGCAGAACGGTTGTCTCGTCGATGCAGCTGCCGCGTGGTCATCGTCATAGTCCGCTTGACGGCTTTGTCGGCGATCCTTTCCGTGTCCACCCATCTATTTTCGTCTTTAACTAATCTTTTGTAACTACTGTTACCGTCTTCAATCGTCTTTTCCGTCGGCGTCGTTTCGTTAGAGCAAAGTCCCCGGCCGCTCCACGTCGTTGGCGTCGGTTTTTCTGCTCCCGTCTTTTTCCGTGCTTTGGCCCAGCAATCTGGAAATATAGAACTATCCCGGACGAGCCTCCAAAAATATGTGGGAATTGTTCTATATGGGCTGAATAAAAGCACTGATTTACTTGGTAAACTTCAATTTTATTTTCACACGTCTTCCTAGCTAACCTTAACGTCCTTCCTCCTTCTCGTATCTTCCGTCCCACACTTTCCACCTTTTTTAACATTCGTTTCCTTTCTCTTTCACTCCTTGAGTACATCATATTTTCATCTCTTTCATTCAACATGCTTCACATCTGTCATTCATCTTTACGTTTCATAACATTCCGATCCTACATATATATATATATATATATATATATATATATATATATATATAGTTAGGTGTATATATTATATTTATATGCAAGTATATCTTTATATTTAAATAAATATTTATTCCTCATTTCTCGCTGTTGCACCTACCATTGTTTGTCTCTGCATCACCCAAAGGTCGACTGGTACAAAATGCCTATGGCATTAAGTCCGCCTCTGTACATTTGGTGTGCTTAAAGTATTAAATAAATAAATAAATAATACTGACTTGCAAATTGCAAAAAAAAAACGGTAAGAAAATTTGAATTTCGCGGGCTACCCTGACGCTTCCTCTAAATAGTATAAGATAGATTTCGATCTAAGTTAGTATCTTACTACAGTAGTCTACTAATCCAACTATAAAGTTTGTGTTAGCAAATGCGCTCTACATATTTGCATTTGGCTTTATGTAGAATATTCTAGAACAAGATTTAGTTATCAAGGAGCTCCAATAGAAGTCCGAAGTTACTGCGAGTGTGGAATTAGGTGTTGTCTGCTAAAGGCACCTTCGAGTAGAGTTAGCAACTAAAATACGAGTTTGCGAGCAACGAGCAGCGCGTTTGCGACGGCGATGTGCGATTATTCACTAGTATGCGTATGTATTAAGCGTGAGACTTAGCGAGTGTTCTGCCACCAAGCGACCGTCGCTGAGCGAGTACTCTTTTTAACCGACGAAAAAAAAGGAGGAGGTTCTCGAGTCGGCACGTATACATATTATATTTAATTAGCAACAAGTCGGTGGCATAAAACGAAAATTAATAAACAAAGAAACCGACTTCCGAAATTAAAGATATTTTTCACTTGGTAGTGTTTTTTTATTAATAATAAAAATATATATTGTTTCCACGCACAACAATATAGTCCTGCACCAACCGGGGGTTGTCCTTGGGTGCACTTGCATAGCGCATACAGTGATAATCGTTGGTTGGTGCCTCCTTATCATTTAAAATTATTTAAGGGGCCCCTGCGAGTTGGCTTCGGCTCCTCGTACGCCTTCCAAAGGTCCGGGACCCCAGGGTCCCGAGAAATGTAAAAAAAATAATAATAATATCCTAGGACATTTTTCACATACGGTCATCTGATCCCAAACTAAGCAGAGCTTGTACTATAAAACCAGATAACTGATATACTACATACAACACTTTTTTTTGTAAATACATACTTATATAGATAATTATAATATATTATTATTGCTCTTGTTCATGTAGCTACCTCGTGTTTACATAATTACGTACTTCAGCCATGCTATTCTGTAACCATATCACCGTGAAAACTTAAGTGAAGTGAGCGTGGAATGAGCTGTCATTCTACCAGATGCCAGGGATTGACACCATTGACAGCTCACTTATAGCTCACTTCACCTAAGTTTTCACCGTCACACAGCTCACTTCACCAATTAAATAACTTTATAACAGTTTATTTACAATTTATACAATATATATATATATTTCCGACCCTCACAGTAAACTCTTTCATTTGATATGTTAAACGGTGCATTTTGCAAAGCTTTTTTTTAATTTTCTTATTTGCCCCAAAATTGACCCCCATATTCAAAATTCATTTATTTACCTTACACGTCCGTATTTGGGTCACAGAAATACATACGTGTACCAAATATCAACTTAATCGGTCCATTAGATTCGGAGCAAATTGGCTGTGACAGACGGACAGACAGACAGACACATGAGTGATACTATTTTTTCTTTTGAGGTACGGAACCCTAAAAACAGGCTCATGTGACATTAAAAATTCCGTCTCTAGAGTCAGCAACCATCAGACCGTCACAACTTGTTTGACACACGTGTAACAAAAGGAAACCAACCTTTTACCCTCAAAATTACAGTACGGTGTAACTCAAATCTCTAAAATGTCCCATACAATGTAAACAAAAGACTATTTTACTGGACCAAACAGACTGTCAACCTTATTGAAGTCAACAAGATAAGAGGGTTCTCAACACCCTGAAGCGAATGGGACCTAATACAATATAGCACTATTAACAATGAACCACAGTTTTCTAAAGAAGTTTCAAATGAAAAGATTTTTAAAATAGCTTTAGTATTTCAAGGTATTGTAAAGGTGGATTTGTGTATCGTATTTTTTGTAAGGATAAAAAAATATGAATGAGCTGAGATGAAAAGAAGGCTTTTGAATATGTCATGTTTGCGTTCAATATTTTCTTTGTAAAGTCTTTCTTGGCTTGTTGCTTAAATAATATAAGCATGAATTCATCAATTTGTGGGGTTAAGCTGGACTTATTTCGTCAGTCTGTATATGGGTGTTCATGTTTTGCACTTTTAGATGCGATATCTGTGTGGCTCAGCTTGCTTGTTCAAATGTTAATCCAGATGCTATGTCCTGACATAATTTTCACCGGATCTGTTAAATAAGTTTAATTATGAACTTCTTCTTTTATAACTAATAGCTTATGCCCGCGACTTTGTTTGCGTGAAATTACTTGTTTTAACATAATAGGTTGGGGCAAAAGTTTCTTCGCATTTTTTAAGAAAATTCAAAACATTTTTTAATATAGTTTATTTACATTTAACTAAAGTATGTAGGTACCATTTTGTTCGATAACTTTTTGCCATCTTGTAGGTAGGGACATGATCCCATTGCTATAGAAATTTTGGGACTTCTGGTCAAAATACCGCGACAAGTGGTTTTGGCAGTCCTCTCGTGATGTTAACCTGACACTGCCTAAAGAATTCTGAAGAGACCGAAACAGGTGGAAATCTGAAGGTGCAAGGTCAGGACTATACGGCGGATGCATTAACACCTCCCAGTCAAACTCTTTTAATTTTTGCTGAGTGGCTAAAGATGTGTGAGGTCTAGCGTTATCATGATGAAAAACCACACCCCTTCTGTTGATTAATTCCGGCCGCTTTCTCTCAACTTCTTGCTTTAATCTCATCACTTGTTCGCAGTAGAGTTCAAAATCGATGGTCTTGCCTGGTGGTAACAGCTCATAATGAATAATGCCCTTCCAATCCCACCACACACACAGCATCACCTTGTTGCGAGCTAACCCGGCTTTCGCCACAGTCTGTGAAGCCTGACCGGCCTTTGACCACGACCTTTTCGCACGTTCTTGTCATACGTGATCCACTTTTCATCACCAGTTATCAGCTTCTTCAAAAATGGTTCGGTTTCATTACGTCGTAATAAAGAATCACAAATGAGTACACGGTTCATTGGGTTTCTTTCAGTGAGCTCGTGAGGTACCCAAATGTCGAGCTTTTTTGTGTACCCAGTTTTTTTCAAATGCGCTAAAACTGTTTTGTGGTCAATTTCCAGTTCTTCAGCTACGTCGTAACTATTGATATGCCGATCTTGCTTCACTTTTTCAAAAATGGCTTCCATTTTATCCGTAATAGGGCGACCAGACCGACGTGCATCTTTGACATCAAAATTTCCGGATTGAAAACGCTTAAACCAAATTTGTGCTACTCTCACAGACACTACACTAGGTCCATAAACATCGCAAATTTTTTTCGCGGCTTGCGTTGCATTTTTACCTTTTTTGTAGTAAAATTTTAAAATGTATCGAATTTCTTCATTAGATTCACTCATCTTGACGGTACGAAAAACAAATGAAAATCACACATTTTCCTAATTTGAATTTGGAATTATGTTCTTTAAAATTTAAACTTTCAATGATACCAAAACCAGCAAGATACAAATAGTATAGCCAAAGAGATTTTATTACAAGTTCATACATACTATAATGCGAAAAGACTTTTTCCCCAACCTAATAGAATACAACCATAATACTCGGCAATACTGTAGCTTCACACTAGTAAAAGAATTTCCGGAATCGGTTCAGTATTTCCGAAGATCACTTCCTCCATACAAACTCACGATTTTTACATGTTTCAGAATATAGATGAGAATCTTTGAAGAGGGTTTGAAAGACCGGCCATCTAAACAGCGAAGTAAATTGTGGGAAGAAAGGTATCTACCACCAGAAGACTTCGTAAAGCCTCAATAACACCTGTCTTCTTTTTGTGAACTGCAGTGGCCTATTTGGAAAGCACTGAGTTGATTGCTTACCCAAGTAGGCCGCTGCAAACATAATCTGGTGAATTAGGACATTATCGATTCATGCAACATCCAGTAAGAGTGCGGTGCTCCTGAACAGACTATGTCCCATCTGCTAGAGTATCCCAAATGTCCGTTCGCCTGCACCCTTGACGATCTGAACAATTCCTCTGATGCCGCAATAAACATGGCTACATACTGGGCCCAGTATAAGTAACATAGATGTATCCTCAAAACTAAACAGGAGATAACTAGGAGCTCGTGGCTAAGTAATAACAGCCGCACGGGTCGATCCATCAGGTTAAGCTATGCTTGCCGAGGTTGGTCCGTGGCTGGGTGACCATCTTTACATACCGAGACTCCTCCGTGCCTCGGAAAGCACGTCATGCCGTTGGTCCTGGCTGTCATTCGTGGATCTTTGACAGTTCGGGTCGTCAGAAGCCCGAAAGTCTGACAACCAGTTTTACCCAATTACTGGGTTGTGGAGGTCAGATAGGCAGTCGCTCCATGTAAAATACTGGTAATCAGCTGCATCCGGTTAGACTGGAAGCCGACCCCAATATAGTTGAGAAAATGCTAGGCAGACTCATTGATGTTCCGTTGAAATAAAGAGAAGAGAACTGATGTCGTATGACTTTTTATAATATTGGACAGGCTCGCATATAAATACAGCACTTTATAGTAAAAGATGATACGGTTGACTCTTGACCTGGAGACTCCCAGTTTATATAGCTCCCAGAAGCCAGACCATCGAATTGTATCGCGACTAGTATCTACCTACCACCTAACTACTCAATTGACAAGTTTCTGATACCAAATAATGATGATGACATTACCTACCACCAAGATAGCTGCTCACCCCATAAGCTAAGCGTTTGAAGATAAACACGGTGAAAGTATTTATGTCCAAATTAGCTATCATTACGATACCGTCAGCGGGTTAGCTTAGTTTTAAACGTAGATTTAGGTTACGTTCGGTGATGACGTAATAAGGAGTTTTTTTTTATACATATATTTTGGGATAATATGAAGAATTCTACAATGGTACTCCTAAAAAATGATATTTGAAAAAGTCGGAGGTGTCGTTGGACACCCGGTTAAAAGGAAGTTCCTTTCGCTGTATCAATCAATCTGCCTAGCCTTTCTCCAATTATGTTGGGGTCGGCTTCCAGTCAAACCGAATGCAGCTGAATACCAGTATTGTACATGGAGCAACGCCTATCTGACCTCCACAACAGAGCACTAGCTAGTTGTTTCATATTTATGCATGTAGCATAAATTCCGTTGGCCTGAAAATATCAGTTTTGTTTTTGAAGCGAAATATTGGAACGCTCGCGAATTCCTGCATTGTCCGATCGGCATTTGTTTATCTTAAGGGGACTACATGACCTAAAGCGCGGTCACTGTCGGACTGCATAGAAAAGAAAGAGAAGCGCGATGACACAACGCTGGTAATTTATTGCAAAATATGAAGCAATTATCGATTTACAAGAAATCTATTGGTTGGACTAAAAAATAAAACACTATCACGTTAATATGTTGCTTGTAGAATAATCTGACAAAAAATCAGGATGATAGTATGTATATTAGTATGGTTTTTAATCGTTACAATACATTTTTAGAGGTATCTTCGAGATTTTTTTCTATCGTATAAAACTAATTGTATTATGTTTTCAACACACTATCTAACTAGCATATATCCTGAAGAATATCATATATTTTTCTGATTTTGCTTACTGCAGTAGATCATATACTTTTAGGCAAACTTGCGTTATTTACGTTTAGGTCCTGTAATCCACTTAAAGTTAGATTGTTGCCACTGGCATTGTATTATGCAGATAAGAACACATGTTTGTTGGGGGTCGGCTTCCAATCTAACTGGATGCAGCTGAATACCAGTATTTAACAAGGAGCGACTGCCTATCTGACTATAATATGATATACCCCTTGGTAAGACCGGTTATCAGACTTTCGGGCTTCTGACGACCCGTAGCGAAAGCCAAAGGTCTACTAATGACACCCGGGACCATCAGCTTAACGTGCTTCCGCACGGAGGACTCTCGATATGTAAAGATGTATGTCTGTATTCCTTTCGCTGTATATTATGTATCAATACAAAAAAAAAAAAACGAAAACTTTTGACACTTGAAACTGACGCCATGAAGCTTTTTCGGCCAATTTCTGCCAGTTTACTCCTTCGTTCCAACAACATAATTTAAAATCTGCCATTAAATTTTTGATGGTAAAATGGCAGATAAGTTCTACTGCTAAAATCCTATTATAATCTTATTTTTCTTCAAATACGGATAAATAAAACGAAAGCGATTTGGATCACCTTGTTCTTCACTGCATGTTTGTAATTTTGAGCCATTCATACCCCAAGATTCCTTTTCTATGTTTACACGACGCAATTTTTTTGCCTACAGCATACAATATAGTTGATGCAATAAAATACTTGCTTCATCTAATCACGATTGAGATGGTACAACTTTTAATGTTGCTTCTACTTATGGAATGCCATTCGCAGTTAAATAAATAGCTTAAGGCAAAAGCGCCAGGGTAGCCCGAGAAATTCAAATTTTCTTACGTTTTTTTTTGCAATTTGTATGAAAGTATCAGGTTGTATGTTGATTTGAATATGATTCGCGACCCTAAAAAAAATGTATTTATGTAATTATAATCATTCAAATCAACAATACAACTCTCTAAGTTCATATAATCCTAATGAATGACTATTGACTCGACGTTTGAGAATTATACTAACTTATGGAGTTGTATTACTGATTTAAATGATTATAATTCTGTAAATATGTATTTGTTACGGTCGCTAATCATACTTTAATCAACATACACAGAGTCACTGACATACAAATTGCAAAAAACATAAATTTGAATTTCGCGGGCTACCCTAACGTTTCTCCCTTAAGGTACAAAACGCCGCCACCTGTAGCTGGAAGCGGCTACTAAGTTGCAGACGTGCGCGACAGTCACTTGTGGTCGGTAGCCGCTACTTTTATAGCCCATTGCTAGCGTTTAGTTTAGTGGTCAGTCAATGGCGGCCACACGAAGCGAGAAGTGGGCTATTGTGGAGTGTAGCGACCACCGGCGTTATTCGTGTGCGGCAAGTTCATATGAAATGTCCGCAGCTCGGTGGCGGCGTTTAGTGGCACATGTGCGGTAAGACTAAGTCAATCCAGAACTCCAGATCTGACTGTAATTTTTTCAATATCTGTGAATGCATGTTAGAATGTCTCAAAAAATTTAAAACTAAAAAAAATCTATTTACAAGGTTTGGAAGTCTTGAATTGGTGTTTAATCTTCTAGGCAACTAACAAATTTTGCCTACCGGAACCGCAAAGAAAATGCCAGTCTATATTCAGTAGAAAATTGAGTGCTTCAAAAATAAAGTACCGTACCTATACAATTACTTAAAGCACGCATACTTCCTTATCGGTAACGTTAAAATTATGGCTGTAAATTAGTCTTACACTGTATTTTTCTTTCGTGATCGGACGTGTAAATTATGCCGTGAACACTTATTTAATGCTATTAAAATTATACATCACATAACACCTTACGGATAACATTAGTTCTTGCCACGAAAAAAGAAAATTAAGAAAAGTCCCATTGTTTATGTTCTTAGGGTTCCGTACCTCAAAAGGAAAAACGGAACCCTTATAGGATCACTCGTGTGTCTGTCTGTCTGTCCGTCTGTCACAGCGAAATTTGATACACGTATGTATTTCTGTGACCCAAACACGGACGTGTAATTTTAATTAATGAATTTTGAAATGGGGGTCAATTTTGTGGAGCAACAAAGAAAATTAAAAAAATCATATTTGCAAACTATACCGTGCGATATATCAAATGAAAGGACTTACAGTAACGGTAATTTTAAAATAAACAATTTTAAAGTTATTTAAGAAAATAAACGAAAATTGGCCATTCCGCCCTCTCTATCTTCAAAACTACCTTAAAATGTTGAAGAAAAATACAGAAAATAGTTCTATAGCTATAGATTACTGGAAAACCTAAAAGAAGTCTATGGTCTTAAAATAACATGGTAAATCTCTCAATATTGTGCGTACAAACTTACATTTGTCCGTAGTTAAACGAAAAGAATCCAACCCACATTAGGTGTAATGTGGGTTGGATCCTTTTCGTTTAACTGTGGATATTTGTAGTTAGAATGTATGGGAGAACATGTTTTTCAACTACAATGTTAAGTTTGTTCTTGGGATAAATTCATCCCAACTATTCCCTACATTGTGTGTGTTCCACATGCACTTCACCGGTTTTTTTATTTATTTTTATTCAAGATGGGTTTGCTCTTGACTCTAGTCTAGGTCGGAGGCGACAAAGACAGAGTCGACGATGGAGTGAGCTTACCCAGAAGAAACCTGTTCACTCTCAATTTGAAGAGATTAGGGATTATATGCGCTCGGAAACACAGACGCAGGTAGTGAGTTCCACTCTGTTGCTGTGCGCATTATAAAAGATATTTGGAAACGCTTAGTACGAATTGGTGGAATAGCAACTAGGTAGGGATGGTAACTGGCAGTGCGTCTAGATGTCAAATGATAGAAGGGGGCCGGTGGAATGAGGTCGAGGAGTTCTTGGGCACCAAATTACAATCTGTAGAAGACCGACAAGCAGGCAACCTGGCGACGATGAGCCAAGCTATGAAGCTCGTTCCACCGAGTCAAGCTGGTTGGTACTTAGCTGATCCATCCCAAAGATGGCTGCAATACTCCATGCAGGATCGGACTTGCGCTTTGTAAAGAGTTAAAAGCTGTCCAAAGTATCGCTTCACCCTATTTAGGATGCCCAGTTTCTCAACCGCAGTTTGGGCTTTGTACTCGATGGTGGCGCCAAATTTGAGACCAGATGTCAACTCTGTGCCTAGGAGCTCAAGCCGAACAGTTACAGGAACAGATGTACCTACCCCGAAAAGAAGGAGTTTGAGTAAAACGACTCCTTTTAGCGGTAAAAAGACACGCCTGTGTTTTGGTAGCTTTAAAAGACACCAGATTATCATCACCCCTCTGGAACTTATTTGAACACAGTCATATTATTAAATAAACGATAATGCCAACATGCATACTATATTGTTAATTACTACAGCAGCGTCTTTGTGGCACAACTAATCTGAGAAATCTGTAAAACCCTCGGGCTTCGTGAGGATCACAATGACACTATCAGAATGGTTCCCCTACGTTCTATAAGGCTGACTTCAAAAATAAAACATAGGGTACCATAACCAAATGTTTATTCCACCCTTGTTGGTCACATTAATAAAATATACTAAAATAAACCTTATTGCATGAATGCCATATGTAATCGGCGGAGAATCTCTACACCGCGATCTAGCCTTTGGACTCAAATAAAAAGTGCCATCTATCCGTCCAGATAATAACAAATTTTATACACATGAAGGTAAGTACGGTTACAGTGCGACATTGATGCAATACTGGCCGGTAGCTGGTTGAACAAAATCCCTGATCAAAAGAACCCATTTTCACTTTCCTCGACCCAAGAATGGAAACCAGAACTCAACCCTCAGCGGTAGCGCTTGCAGAGCATAGGTACATTCGAGCGCATGACAGTGGTAACAATGTGACTTTGACAGCGCCTTTATGTCATAGCCGTTAAGGCAAATTTCGTAGTACAATTGTTACCACTACTACCTAGTCATTAACAATCTTTGCTCAAATAAATGCCGCCTATTCCAAACCATTCTCCTATCTTTATTTACACAAACCTCATAAAACAGACCTTCTATTCATCACCTCTATAGGTAACCATAAAAAAAACTGTAACACAGCAATAACATAACTTTTTAATACTGCCAAATAATCCTTATTTATACCGCTAAATAACACGGTAAGCGCTACAAGCACTTGACGTCACTGTAGTGGCGTTAGCTAAATGTATCGCGGGGCTTAGTCCGCCTCATTAATATACCATTTCGCGAAATCCCTGTGTTACATACATACATAGGACAACCTTGAGTGTTTACATTGTTGTTGTGTTGCCATTGTTAAGAAGATTATTATCGAGTTGGCTTGGTAATTACCGCATGGGTCGATCGATCAGGTTAAGCTACGCTTGCCGCGGTTGGTCCGTGGATCGGTGACCATCTTTACATACTAAGAGCCCTCCGTGTTTCGCAGAGTACGTTAAGCCGTTGATCTCGGCTGTCATTCGTGGATCTTTGACAGTCGTTACGGGTCGTCAGAAGCCCGAAAGTGTGACAACCAGTCTTACCAAGGGGTTTCTTATTGCCCAGTAACTGGGTTGTGGAGGTCAGATATGCAGCTGCATCCAGATAGAATGGAAGCCGACCCCAACAACGTTGGGAGAAGGCTAGGCAGATGATGATCTCGAGTTCAATTGAGAGGAAATTTTTGGGTGTTTTTGAATGTTGTTACAAGTTCTGGAAGCTTGATTAACCGCGATACTAAGTAGAGAATTATTTGTCACACCTGATAATTATTTGTTGTTGAGAATCATTTGCGACTCAGACATCTAATAAGTTTGCGTACATGATGAATAAACTAAATCGCCTAATTGTGTGGAGTTGTGGAAGACCTACATCACTTATTCAAATCAAATCAAAAGTCATTTATTCGAACTAGGCTGAGAATCAGCAATTTTTTGTAAATCAAAATTACATAAGACAGTCCCCCAAAACGCCCGCCCTTCACCACTTCACGCTTCATCATTTATCACGCTTTAGCTAATTTTGATTTTAACCGGATGCAGCTGAATACCACTATTTTATATGGAGTGACTGCCTGTCTGACTTCCACAACCCAGTTATTGGGTAATACGGTACCCCTTGATAAGACTAGTTGTCAGATTTTCTTGTAATACTTGTCAAAGATCCACGAATGACAGCCGGGACCAACGGCTTAACTTGTTTTCCGAGGCACGGAGGAGTCTCGGTGTGTAAAGAAGTTCACCAATCTAGTAGCCTTAAAGACATTAATATTTTTTTAGGAAATGTTGGCGACGAATTAAATGTTAATTTTAATCACGCTTACGTTATCTATCACGTAATTTCCATTAGATCTGCCGTTTATTTACATCCACTCGTATTTCTAAATTCAAACAAAAATAAGCTTAAATACTTTTCAGTATTACCTTGGACGACAATCAAAGGGCGACCACGTTATTTTTTAGTGTTCCTGTTTCTTCGGTCCCAAGTTTCCGCGCCCGCTGCCGCTTCCGCCACAACATCCGTCCTTCCCGCTCCGCCTATCACTAAGGCACCCGTACCACTACCGTAAAGTCTTTTTATTAAATAATTCTACTGGGCTTTTCACTACAAATGTACGCGTAAAACACCCATGTTTAATATGTAAACACTTTTGCGAAAAAAAGGGCACTTTATATTTTTTTCTCTACTTCAAAGAAGAAGAGTAAGAAAGAGGTTTTATTAATTTGACGATGTATTGGCATGTTATTTGAAGCATCCTGGCATGATTCGTTACGTTCCAATTTTAAATTTAGAAAATAACAAAAGAAAAATAATGATTACTGTGGATTATTGTAAAATTGCTTTACTAATGGTGCGAATTGCTGTAACGATTTTTTTTACTGATACTAAAATTTTAAAACTTTTTATTAAACAAATTAAACAATTTATTATTTCGTTTTACATTATATACCACTTTTTGATATGAGTGATAAAGCGATAAGGGCCGGTAAAATTATAGCCCTACTTGAAGAAGGTTGTTCGCAAACTTACGTGTCTCAGCGGCTAACTGTGAGTCGTTCAACTGTCCAGAGGACTTGGCAACGGTATCAAGAGACCGGTTCGGTCAAAAGAAGACCCGGTTCGGGAAGAAAACGATGCACAGAACCAAGAGATGACTGCTTTTTGGTGAGTCAGGCGTTGTGGAATCGTAAGGCGTCAAGTGTAAGCCTGGAGAAGAGCCTTGAAGAAATAAGAGGAGTAGTAGTTAGTTTGTGGACGGTCAGGAGGAGGCTTTTGCCTGCGAATATCAGGAGTTACCGCCCGGCTCGGGGCCCTAAATTACTCCGTGAACATCGTCTTGCTCGACTTCAGTTTGCTCAAAACTGTGCTTCATGGACTGTGGAGGACTGGAATAAAGTATTGTGTTCTGATGAAGCTAGAATCTCTTTGTGTGGAGTGGACCAACTCCGGAGAGTGCTGCGCCGCGAGAGACCACATGAACGCTATGAGGAAGTGTGTTTCGAAGAAACACTCCTTATGGCGGAGGCTCCGTTATGTTTTGGGCAGCAATTAATTCGACGTAGCGTAGAAAATGGAACATTAAATGCACACCGGTACATAACGGAAGTCCTAATTCCATATGCACAACCCGCATTGACTGCACTTCGGGATGATTCCATTTTATGGACAACAATGCTCGCCCGCACCGTTCTGGCGACGTGCATGCAAGAAGTTGGGATCCGTCGTTTAGATTGGCCAGCTCGAAGTCCTGACCTCAATCCAATCTAGTTGTACCTAGTTGAAACTGTTGATAGCAATGAGTCAAAATCAAAATCAAAATCAAAATCAAAAGTCATTTATTCAAACTAGGCTGAAAATCAGCACTTTTCGAACGTCAAAATTACATAAGACAGTCCCCCAAAACGCCCGCCCTTCACCACTTCCTAGTGCTTTAGCTGAG
The DNA here is from genome assembly GCA_948252095.1 of Dicycla oo. NCBI lineage: Eukaryota > Metazoa > Arthropoda > Insecta > Lepidoptera > Noctuidae > Dicycla > Dicycla oo. The sequence goes on from OX411733.1 coordinate 21,771,340, forward strand.
GAGAAGAAGTGGCGCAACAAACTCCTCAGCAGCACAGCTGTCTGTTCAGTTAAATAAAAAAATTTAAAAAAAAAATATATATTCTATACAACACTGTGCAAATTACATGCAAGTACATTACGCAACACAAACATTAAATTAAATTTAATTATTTGCTATAAGTCAGCTAGCACACGCCAATATACTTAAAAAAAGAAGAAAAAAATCGAAAAATCGAAAACTATACTCAAGCAGAATCAAAATACAAAACTAAAAACGTAAGTAGAACTTTATACCTATATTAAAAGCCTCCAGTAATAAAGGGCGTGCCCACTTACATATAGCCGTAACTCGAAGTCACAGATGATAAACTAGGACCATCGAAGTAAAAAATACGAGTTAAATTACTAATAACAAAACAAAACCAAGGTCAGCAAGACGACCAGTCACCACAAGCAGCACCCGTTCACGAGCATAACGCAAAGATCAGCCATTACCCCCCTCGCCATATTTGAGGGAAGGAGGCAACCCGACCCCCGACGCTACCGCAAGCAGTGACATCTAAGGGAGCATGACGAACCTGCTGCCGGTTGCTCAGACAAGAATAATTATGATCAATTGTCGAGGTCACTAGCTAACCACATATTGCAATACCACTCATAAAAAAAACATTGTAATGAGTAGATTATGTCAATGATAAATAAAAATAAAATTAAAATAAAATGACCTTTACAGTCAAAGAAAATAAATAATTATATGAACCCATATAACCTGTCAGTAGGTAAGCTAATTCTGGAGAAAGAACATAAACATTGTCTTAAGTTAAACACAGCGACCAACTATTCTTATCGTTTAAGTAATCGTTGATAGAATAGTATGCCTTTGAACAAAGGTTAGATTTTACTTTGGCTTTAAACGCATTGTAAGGCAAATCTAGCAAAGAAGAGGGTAGCTTGTTATAAAAGGATATACCAAGCCCAACAAATGAGTTATGAACCTTATGAAGCCGGTGAAATGGAGCACGTAATTTGTCCTTATTTCTGGTGTTAACATTGTGAATATCACTGTTTTTAGTGTATAAATGTATATTTTGTCTAATATATAAGATGTTGGCGAAGATGAATTGTGATGCCACCGTGAGAATACCAATATGTTTAAAAAAATCTCTCAGAGAAATTCTGGCACCGAGCTGGTAAATAGCACGAACAGCTCGTTTCTGAAGAACAAATATATTTTGAATATCAGCGGCTTTGCCCCAGAGCAGAATACCGTATGACATAACGCTATGAAAATAACTAAAATAGACTAACCGAGCTGTATCAACGTCAGTGTATTGTCTTACTTTCCTGACGGCGTAGGCGGCTGAACTGAGCCTTCCCGCTAGGCTTGATATATGTGGGCCCCACTGAAGTTTGGCATCTACTGTTATACCCAGAAAAACTGCCGAGTCTACAGTTTTAAGCACTTCTTTATCTAAAACGATGTTGCATACGTTATTATGAACCGAGTAACTACTTTTTGCTTAAATTACACGATAAAGATTTCTCCAGGTCACCCAGATCATCATACAAATTATCTTTTAATAACTGCTCCAAAAACCCTTAAAACAGACAAACATCTACGCAAAATATTATCCAAAGTGTATCTCTAAAATTTATGAGACCCTCCCTCAGGATAAGGCTCTAAATCTACATTAAAACTTATGAATAACGCCTTAATTTAGAAAAGGGTAGACAGACCTCTCCAGTTGCTATTTGTTATAAAAATTAGGGTACTTTGGAAATTTAACTGATTAGCTGTTTTTATGTAATGTAGCTTGTTTTTGAACATACAAACATTTTATAAAGGGGATACAGTACGCGTCATGAAAAAAGAACGCTAGAAGAAAGTGGAGGAAGGAAGTATTTGCGCATGGGTACACTCGCGCACGAAAGTACTAGGCCTATTGTTTTATTTGAACTAGCCTTTCGCTCGCGACTTCCTATATTGGTTATTGGCGAGTACATTGAAAAATATATTAGATAGAATATCATTAAATAGAATTAAAAACATGTTTGATTCGGTGTAGAATGTTTAATCTAATTTAAAAATAGTAACGTAATGTCCATCCATTAAGTCGTCGTGGCTGACGTGAAAACCAGATGAGGATGCGGTGTTGGTGCTAGAGGTGGCCATTTCATCTTCGTCGCTGTTGTCACTTGAGCTTTCATCATCATTTGAGTCAGAATCATCGTCCCCTACACGGTCCGTTTCATACATTGTTTTAAATTATCAACTGCATTATTATCAACCTCTCTCTTCATAAAACAATATTGTTAGGAATCACACCGCGCGCCTCTTTTATAACCTTCAGTTGACAGCTGATCGGCCGACTTCACTATCAGTTACCAACAATATAATAATAATTTTTCTTACTTTTCTCTGTAAAACCATTTCGTAATTAAAAACTTATGTGCGCGATGGTATTTTGAGAAAGAACGTAACGTGGACACAGCGTGGTTAGCAAAGGTTGACTAACGAACAGGGGGCATACTTAACACTGTCATCAATTTCCATAGACGACAGCGACATCTGCACTCTAGTGGCATAAAAAAAACTTGGCAACCATATTGTCTTGGTCAAATAAATGTCATGACGCCATTGTCAACTCCGGCTTTCCCGACGTTGATGCGCAGTTCTGTTGAAAATTGTTTCTAGTTACTCTTATGTTTTGTTTTGTTTCTATTTCATAATATTGTTACCACTTTGTTTTTCGTTTGTAATTTTTGTTGTTTTGTTAACATGAGTGAACTCCGAAGAAGATATTGTATTTATAGCTGTGATGCTTTATGTAAGTGTTTATTACCATCCCGTACCGTATTACCTTTATTCTAACCAAGAAAAAGTGTTATGTTATTCAATAATTTTATTTTATTTTATTATAATAAGTATAAATCGAATAAATATTAATATTAGACATTTTTCTGAACTCAATACGTGTTTTTTTCCCTGACTGTTACCCTAACACAAACTCGCTCAAAGAGTATAAATTAATAAATAGGTAGGGAGTAAGTATGCATACCTATAGGTAGGTGTATATATTACGTTGGGGAAAAAGTCTTTTCGCATTATAGTATGTATGAACTTGTAATAAAATCTCTTTGGCTATACTATTTGTATCTGGCTGGTTTTGGTATCATTAAAAGTTTAAATTTTAAAGAACATAATTCCAAATTCAAATTAGGAAAATGTGTGATTTTCATTTGTTTTTCGTACCGTCAAAATGAGTGAATCTAATGAAGAAATTCGATACATTTTAAAATTTTACTACAAAAAAGGTAGAAATGCAACGCAAGCCGTGAAAAAAATTTGCGATGTTTATGGACCTAGTGTAGTGTCTGTGAGAGTAGCACAAATTTGGTTTAAGCGTTTTCAATCCGGAAATTTTGATGTCAAAAATGCACGTCGCTCTGGTCGCCCTATTACGGATAAAATGGATGCCATTTTTGAAAAAGTGGAGCAAGATCGGCATATCAGTAGTTACGACGTAGCTGAAGAACTGGAAATTGACCACAAAACAGTTTTGGCGCATTTGAAAAAAACTGGGTACACAAAAAAGCTCGACATTTGGGTACCTCACGAGCTCACTGAAAGAAACCTAATGAACCGTGTACTCATTTGTGATTCTTTATTACGTCGTAATGAAACCGAACCATTTTTGAAGAAGCTGATAACTGGTGATGAAAAGTGGATCACGTATGACAAGAACGTGCAAAAAAGGTCGTGGTCAAATGCCGGTCAGGCTTCACAGACTGTGGCGAAACCCGGGTTAACTCGAAACAAGGTGATGCTGTGTGTGTGGTGGGATTGGAAGGGCATTATTAATTATGAGCTGTTATCACCAGGCAGGACCATCGATTCTGAACTCTACTGCGAACAACTGATGAGATTAAAGCAAGAAGTTGAGAGAAAGCGGCCGAAATTAATCAACAGAAGGGGTGTGGTTTTTCATCATGATAACGCTAGACCTCACACATCTTTAGCCACTCAGCAAAAAATAAAAGAGTTTGGCTGGGAGGTGGGCATCCGCCGTATAGTCCTGACCTTGCACCTTCAGATTTCCACCTGTTTCGGTCTCTTCAGAATTCTTTAGGCAGTGTCAGGTTAACATCACGAGAGGACTGCCAAAACCACTTGTCGCGGTATTTTGACCAGAAGTCCCAAAATTTCTATAGCAATGGGATCATGTCCCTACCTACAAGATGGCAAAAAGTTATCGAACAAAATGGTACCTACATACTTTAGTTAAATGTAAATAAACTATATTAAAAAATGTTTTGAATTTTCTTAAAAAATGCGAAGAAACTTTTTCCCCAACCTATTATAATTTTAGCCTTAATTCACCCGCCAAACTAGAGGTGGCAGCACTTTCCATACATGCAAATATTACCACAGAGTTGCTACTCTTTCTCAACATTATTACTTTACTCTTTGCTAACGAACAAATAGCGTACCTGGAAGCATGCAGCGCGTGAGCCGCCCGCCCAGCGCCGCACCTCATACCACCAAATAGACCGATAAATCGCCTAATGCGGGGCTTGACCGCCAGCGTTCTTTTTACATGACGCGACCTGTAATAACTTATATTAAAAATACCATTAATTCACGCTTTGAAGCATAAAAACGAGACACTGTATAGGTTTTATTATTATTACTGCTATGTCCGTATAGTGTCCATCAAATCGTTAAGTAATCAAATTAAAAAGAAGAATAACTAATACAAACATGGTTTCCTCTGAAAGCGGCGCCACAGATTAATACATATGGGACACTCTGCAAAATCATTTAAATAAAAAGTGACTCTTGCTACGACACAATAAAGTGCAATTCAGATCGCACAATGCTTATTACCTATAGTTGTATTCACCTTCAAGTCTCTTTCCAACGCGTAACTCTTAACCGTTCTGACCGCGGCAGTTCTACTGAATTGGCCCAGCGACAAGGTCCCGCCGCGTACTTGTAGCTTCATACCTAAACTGCGGCGTGTCCCATCTGTATTAATCTGTGGCGATGCTGACAAAATTTTAATGACGGCCATCCGAGGGATCAATAGAGCATTTTTTGTCATAGAATTGAAAACACTGGTCAAAATGGACAATTGGAATTTGCGCTGCATATAACCACAGATTATTAAAGCTACAGTAGTTAATCTGGGCAGCTCGTGGCTAAGTAATAACAGCCGCACGGGTCGATCCATCAGGTGAAGCTACGCTGGCCGGGGTTGGTCTGTGGATGGGTGACCATCTTTTCATACCGAGACAAAAAGGCACACGAACAGGGAGGACCCTGCTCGGAAAGCACGTTAGGCCGTTGGTCCCGGCTGTCATTCGTGGATCTATGACAGTTGTTACGGGTTGCCAGAAGCCCGAAAGTGTGATAACCAGTCTTACCAAGGGGTATCGTATTACCCAGTAACTGGATTGTGGAGGTCAGATGGGCAGTCGCTCTATGTAAAATTGTAAAATACTGGTATTCAGCTGCATCCGGTTAGACTAGAAGCCGACCCCAACATAGTTGGGAAAAGGCAAGGCAGACAGATTGATTGAGTTTATCTAGGCCTTAGTGACCTTGAAGTAATTATCTACAGCCGCTCGGTAGATAAATACGCGACTGTCTATGTGGAACTGCCGCGCACTCGATCTGTTGCCTACCGGTGTACCTATACTGAGATTTCGAAGCGCGTCGTTTCGGCTGTTTTCTATGAAGTTAAACTATTGTAACATTATTATTATGTGATATATCGGCTACGTAATAACAGCCGCTCGAGTCGATTCATCAGGTTAAGCTACGCTTACCGAGGTTGGTCCGTGGATGGCTGACCATCTTTACATACCGAGACTCCTCCGTGTCTCGGAAAACATATTTAGCCGTTGGTCCCGGCTCTCAAACGTGGATCTTTGACAGTCGTTACGGGTCGTCAGAAGCCCGAAAGTCTGAGAACCGGTCTTACCAAGGGGTATCGTATTACTCAGTAACTGGGTTGTGGAGGTCAGATAGGCAGTCGCTCCATGTAAAATACTGGTATTCAGCTGTATCCGATTAGACTGGAAGCCGACCCCAACACAGTTGGGAAAAGTCTAGGCAGATTGGTTGACCGGCACCGCTTTTTTGGGAAACCCACGTTACCAATATAGCATAATCAGCCGATGTTCCCACTACCATGTGTGTGTTATGATGATCCCAATGCTGGGACACCGGCCTACTCTCTGTGAGAGGGAGTGGGCTGTAATCTACCACGCTGGTACAGCGCAGTTTGGTGGTAACCAATTAATACGTGTAATTTTAATCAAACCGTTCCTAAATGAAATAAAGATATAGGTAGGCAACTCTAAATACGTAGTTAGTTAGTTAGTATGGTTGTAAGAAACTGGAGTCTTTTAGTCTTCATTTCGAGACTTGAGTAGATTTTCAAGACTAGGACTCGTTAGTCACATGGGTCCGAGTGCTTTGAGTCTTCCGAGTCCTTTCGAGTCTTTTAAGTTCTTTGAGCTAGAATGAGTCATGAACTTGAGTTGGTTTATTCTAATAGGTAATACTGGGTGATTATGTATCGTCATCCATATTTATTTACTGCTTGAAAATAAATCGCACAATAAAAATTTGTAACAATTAAATTGCATTACACGCAAATAACCTAATCAATAGTTTCCACCTGAAGACTGACGATTTGGATTTAGAGGACCAGTCTTGAGTTCTTTTATAAAGACTCAGTCTTTGAGTTCTTTTTGGCAGGAGTCATGACTTTTTACAAAAGACTCCAAATGAAAGACTTGAGCTCTAAGTTTTATTTATAAGACTCCAAAATATTAGATAAAATTTTATAATTAATTCTAGGCTGTATGCTACTTGTTGTTTGTCTGTTTACTTGTATATTGTAACACCAGATGGCACCACTTTGTATGCGGGTTTGCCTGTCACGGTTTTATTGTTTTTGTTGGTAAAGAGTTTTACTGTGCACTGTGTGAGCTATTTAATAAAAACGTTTATTAAGTTCAAACTCAAAGAAGTCTTGTTTATTAACTTATTAACCTAAACTCAATACAAAACTCGGGTTTCTTACAACACTCCAAGTGATCAAAATATATACAAGATACAGTAAACGAAAATAGATTTATTGATAGATAAGACACAGGAAACATTGTTGTATATCTTCAAAACTTAATCCTGTAGCTACCCACAAACACACATAGCGACACACAGTCTACAGATAGTCTGTTGGTGTTATAGAGTATAATTATGTGAGTGTACAGGATTATCATGTACGCCTATGCATACAGGGTTACTTATTCGTTGCCTGAACCCACCAAAAGACAAAGAAAAACAAAATTTAAACAGCCCACGACACTAAAAAATATTCCCTTTCACACAATAATATTTTATTCTCACACATAAAAACCAACCAACTTATCTTGAATCACGGAGAAAAACAGAACTAAATTCCAATGTACCGAGTTTGACATTTCACCTGACAGCTTTCTTAACCAGTGGCGCCACCCGGAAATGTCAAGATATACTGGTAGCTTGGTAATGAAAGGAAACGAACTCATTTATTTCGCTTTGTGTTAGTGATTAATATACTTTTGTTTAGCTGTGGTTGTACGGTTGTTCGTGAAAGCAGCGTAAAATTGTAGGGTAGTCGGAAAATAATCGGAAGTGTTGTTTATTTTGTATTGGGATTATGTAATGTGGGAAGAACCTTTTTAGGGTTCCATACCTCAAAAGGAAAACAGGAATCCATATAGAATTACTTGTGTGTGTGTCTGTCTGTCGGTCTGTCTATCTGTATGTGGGGCTGTCTGTCTGTCTATCACAGCCAATTTGCTCCGAATCTAATAGACCGATTAAATTTAAATTTGGTACCTACACATATGAATTTCTGTGACTCAAACACGGATGTAAACTGATTTTGAATATAGGGCTCAATTTTAGGGGGGAAAAAAAAGTTTTGAAAACTGTACCGTATGACATATCAAATGAAAGGAAAGATAATGAATGAATATTTACGTATATGAATTAGGGGAAAAATTAAGGGAATGGGCGGCTATGCGGGTCTCAAATATATATTTTTTTATAGTTTTAAAATAAATTGTAATAGAGTTATTTAAGATAATAGACGAAAATTTACCATTCTCCCCTTATCTCCGAAACTACTGAGCATAAATTAAAAAAAAAAATACAGAAAGTATTTCTGTGTATTTTTTTTTTCTTTATAGATTACAGGAAAATTTATAAGAAGTTAAAAACACAAGGTAAATAACAATCATTGTGGTTTAAAATAAAATGGTAAATCTCTCAATATTTATTTTTGCAGTTGGAATGTATGGGATTAACTCATCCCAACTACGAAACCCTTCATTGTGCGTGGTTCGACACGCACTTGGCTGTTTTTATCAGTGGCTGCTGTAAAAGTGACTACAACTTATCCTTCTTTCGTGTTAATAAAAAGTATATATAATATATACATAATTTTTCTTTTCTAATTTATTCTTTGTTTGATGATGAAGATTATGTAAAATCATCACTTCTGAAACAAGTACCTACCCAATGAAAGACGTCCTTAAATATAGTGGTAATTTATTTTAGTCTTAAGTGCTAGCAACAATTCGCTTCATCACTAAAATAACTGATGTAACTCGGAAAGCTGCCACGCTTAAATGGAATTGGGCTAGACACATGTGTCGGATGTCAGACGATCAATGGGCCAAACTTACGACCCAGTGGCTCCCGCTTATTGGCAAACGATATCGCGGCAGGCGCAGACGGAGATGGTGGGATGAGCTGGATTCCTTTAATAAAGATTGGTCCTTGGCAGCTTTGGACAGAGAGAGATGGAAAGAGAGTAGGGAGACTTTTCCCCAGCAGTGGGATAGTAATGGCTAATAATAAATAAAAAAAAAGTACTAGCGATTGTCATGTTTAAAATAGTAATAACTAGCTTATGCCCGCGGCTTTGCCCGCGTACATCTCGTAAAACTTTAAGTATAAACCTTCCTCTTCAATCACTCACCTATTTATTAATTAAAACCGCATTAAAATCCGTTCAGTAGTTTTTGAGATCATACAGACAGACAGACGCGGCGGGGTCTTTATAATATGTTAGTGATATTCAAAATCAAAATCAAAAGTCATTTATTCAAACTAGGCTGAGAATCAGCACTTTTTGAACGTCAAAATTACATAAGACAGTCCCCCAAAACGCCCGCCCTTCACCATTTCCTAGTGCTTTAGCTGGGGAGAAGAAGTGGCGCAACAAACTCCTCAGCAGCACAGCTGTCTGTTCAGTTAAAAAAAAATGAATCTATACAACACTATTATTGGTAAAATCCTAAATCGAAATTCACATTAGCATAAATCTCACCAACAAACTGTTAGGTGCAAGCAAAAAGTACTAATTATACTACAAAATCTATTCGTTTTAAGAGTGTTTGAGATAAGAAATCACGTAATTTAATCCTTGTTGTCCTACCTCGGAGCTAGTATAAATACTGGCTCAGTGTCAATAATATTTAATTAATAATAATCATTCAAATCTGATCCAGCCTGTCCCATCTTGCTGTCCTCCCCCCAGCGACGCCCTAAGCCGAGGCCCGTTCCCCACAGGGGGAGCCCTCAGCGTGTAGTCGCTTAGTCTGTAAGTTTTATGACCCTGGCTGGAGGCTTTGAGTTATCTTAAGGCAGCCACAGGATAGTCCGGTTAACTAGTCACGGCCTCTCTAGGTCAACTACGAGATGCCATACACAAAAAAATAATAATAATATTTAAAGAAAAGAAAAGGACACACACTTTACACTTTTTATTTGTTTTTATTTCTTTTTATCTGCTTCACAATATAATACAAATAAGTACAGTAGAGTTCTTTAATATCTGAGCATGTTCATGGATAAAAAGTATATAGGCAATGGTTAGTTACGTAAAACTCTAAACAGCTTTGCCTTACAATAAATTGTAAACAATCTGTGACGTCATAAATATGTGACTATATTATATCAATAATATTGCTACAGACAAATACTCGCAATCAATTGTTCATATTATTTAAAGTTAGGTTCACAAATATCTAAGCAATTTTTCTGTGAAAAATATCTTGACAATTTGACATGTATCGAACTGTTGTCTTGAATACTTTGAACAATCTCTTTACAGAACTACATCCAATTCTATTTTTTTTTCTCTTTTAAATGTTAAGTTTTCAGAAGAACAAATTAAGAATTTAAGAATAATAAAATAAAAATTAAATACTAATGTGCTTAAAATTTTATTTTTATTTTTAAAACCAACTGAAAAGTTTTAAACAAATAGGTAGGTATAGTCTGCGTTGACTCTAAAATTTCCTCAAACTTAATTAATCAAATAATACGGCTACTACGCAACGTTGTCAGATTGTTACAGTCCTATTACGAACGGCAACACTGCATCGTACTTCTGCTCCGGCAAGCAAAAATAAATTTAATGATAAAGGCCATTTAGTTGAATAATCAAAGCACATAGATATTTACGAATCATAGGTTGCACCAAATAATATATTGAAATTAGAGTATTTAGATATTTATGTTGCGAAGAGTAGTCAGATATTTTTGGCTGCACTACCGTAACATACTTATGAACAGTTTATATGATAACATTTTATTGATGGCCAAGTTTGTATAGATATGATCATTTTAACGCTTACAATATTTTGAAACATTGTCACTACCAATATATTAGTGAATGTTTGTGTATTAGTTATGTATTATATTGTGTGCCTTAAAAGGCCTAAAGGCTATGCTATATAAATGTAGTTTCATTCTTATTTATACCTAAAGAAACTTCACAAATGTGAAGCTATCAAAAATGTTAAGGAGCCTATCACAACATTGCATTTTAACACATTAGTGCCCGGTTTCTGAGGTTTTTAAACGGAGTTTACCCATTCGTTAGTGATTGTTGGTTCAATATCGTGTTTCTGAACAATTCGTTAAGGAAGAATTTAGTTTAAAAAGTCGAGTGAATTACTATCGAGGGTTTATTTGAGGTCCTCAAAAACCGAGTAAAAGGAAGGAATTCGCTTAAATAGATAAGTTTGTCGAATCGGAGTTTAAACTCCTTTTAAAAATTCTTCAGAAACCTGGCATAGTTATTTGGTAAGCTCTGCTTGGTTTGGGATCAGATAACCGTGTGTGAAACGTCCCAGGATATTATTATTTTATTGCCGTGCTTCCGTGCTTTTTTGTTTACCTAAAGTATGACCTTTTTAAGAACTAACTTTTATTTTGGTATAAATTTTACGTAATAATATTAATAAACTAGCTGACCCGGCGAACTTCGTACCGCCTAACAGTCGATTCTTTAATTTTTCATTAATTTTTTAATACTTATTCTGCTATATTCAGGACGGCCGGGTCAGCTAGTAAGATAAAAAAAGAAAAAAGAAAGTTAATAAGTCAACAATTACATTATGTCAAAAAATAAAAATTATAAACCACCTAAAATTCTTTTAATAGTCACTAAAAAATCACAATGAAAATTACAATTTCAGATTTCTTATTATGATACCTACTTATTATAGTTCATTAAACTTTATGGTATGGTATTAAAGTTCAAATTAACTTTTAAGTATTATTACGAATCGATTGTATGGGAGTATAGAAAAGTGTTGTTTTTAGACCTTAACAGCCAATTTTTAAAATTTTTCTCTCCGTAAGAACCATCCTCATACTTCAAGGAATATTCTAAAAAAAGAATTAGCAAAATCGGTTCAGCAGCTCTCGAGATTTGCGCTTAGCAACACATTCAGCGATTCATTTTTATATTATAGATAAGGATAAAACAGTTAATTCTGAGCGTTTCTAGTAGTTCGACGGTTTTGAATGCGATTTTTTTTATAGCTATTCCATACATATTTCAAAATTATGACGCCATTATGAACTAAATGTAAGTACTATTTAACAGATATTATTGTTTGATTTTCCTTTCATTTGCTTGTGTACAATAGTCAATCCAAGACCTCGAAAAAATGCAGTCGTTCATTTTATGAAAAATTTCCTAAGGAATTTTGGCTTTATTTTTATTTTATATATATTACAACACTACACGATCATTATGATCGTGTAGTGTTGTAATTGTTAAAACGAAAGACGTCGCGGTTTTATGTCATTTTATTTACCCCACAAAGGAAATTTACCTGATATCAGATACAAATAAATTAACTATAACAACAAGTTTCTTATTCATATACACAAGTGTATAACGGCTGTACTCTCCCAGCCCACGAACCTATCACTCACTAGTTTTGGCATACTGCAGATAGGAAAACCTATATGTTTTCTTTTTGTTTGTTTGTTTTTTCTTTATTTTGAACGTCTCATTAATCTAAGACAGATTTTTAACTGTAAAAGAACACGAACGAACGAAAGCAACGTAAGGACAGATGTAATTATAATATTGTCTATCATCAATGGCGATCTGTATTTTAATAAAAATAGGTTACATAAGAGGAGCTCGTTAGGTTCACTCGGTAGGCACTTTCAAGGCTTCTATTTTTGAATAGCCTGACAAATAACCAAAACCTCAAAAATAATTGAAAACCAACATCCCTGTATTCAATTGTTTTTCCGTCGGTTCGCTAAATAAGTTGTCTGACCGTAATGAAATCCCGTCCATCAACAGTCCTTGAAAATAAATTGTTTTCTAGATGTAAGATAGACTCGTTCATTTCAGTATTGTCCATTACAGGACTACCATATATTTTGCTCGTGTATTGCTTGTAGTCGTGATGAAATTATATACACAAAGTAAAGCGCCTGTCTGAATTCGAACCCACGACCTAAGTACGAGCTGTTAGAACTGGGCCACCACTATTCTATAATATTGCTGATGATTATTGAATGAGCTAATGAACTCCTATACACACATAGACAGCTTTAGGCTGTTTCAATTTATCGGGACTCCAAAAACATTGCAAACTTTTAACACACACATTCGATACACATCTTATTAAAAGTCAACATTCCTTGTTATTCCCAGTGTTTCTAAATAAATTGTATTCTGTAATGAAAAGCTGTCCGTCAAACGCGCTCTACTTGAAAATAAATTGTTTTCAACAGCTTTGTTAGGGGTGTTACACACTTGTTTGAGTCGGTACGTTGGATGATGGTCGGGAGGTTGAACAACAAATGCAACCCGAAACAGCCGACATTCTACATGCTTTCGTTCGTCTTGTGCCGAGCGGCAAACTCCCTTCAGCATTTACCCTCGTTGGATCATTTTCGGGTCGGCTCAACACAATAAATAATAATAAAAAAATGTATTTATTTCAGTAAATCTTAAGTAAGTTGCCGGGGCTTCCCAGAAAGTAATCAGATGATACTTGTGTTGGGAAAAACAATCGAACAGCGATCGGGAAAAAGTGAGCAAATACAGTATGTTAACTAACGAAAGGCGTTTCCGCTAATCCGCAATAGTATAGCATCCATGCATGCCAAAAAAAATATATAAAATATACATTCAAAAATTCCTGAAAAATATCAGGGGTTCCTTATGTTGGATTGGAATTTGTATACGGGTTCCTAAACGCAACCTCAAACGACAACGTGTGACATGACATGTGTCATTCGAGTTTGATGTCACTTTCCGTCTAGAGGTTTAGTAGTGTCTCATGGGTGTTCTTTGCTTTTCGATAGCCATCTTCAAATTGTAATCGTTATCACGAATAAATCCCATGAAATCTCCGTTTAAATGTTATTATTTCAGCCGAAATATCCAACACCTTCAAAAGTCGTCAAAAGGTAAGCCTGTGAGGCTGTGAGCTCCTAGCAGAACAGGCGTCTTATGACAGGCATGACTGGATATCTCGAGTCTTCAATCTAAAGCTGAAGTGCTTTTCTAATGCGTTGGGCTCAGTCAGGGAAAATGTTTTTCATGGATGCTCCTGGTGGATCAGGAAAAACATTACCACTGGCATCCTTGCAGAGGTTAGGAGATGAAGCCAAATTGCAATCGCGGTAGCGTCTTCCAGAATGCTTCCTGGTGGCAAAACAGCGTACGCCATGTTTAAGATTCCAATGATTTAGCGAACAACGATATGCCTGTTTGTAGGGTGTCACGCAACAGTGACATTGACTGTGATTGCGCTTTCATCGTGTGAGATGAATACACAATGGCAAATAAGAAAGCACTGGAAGCTGTAAACAGAACCCTACAGGATTTCCGGCAAACACTACCTGTGATGACGCGAGGAACAACGGCTGACGAGGTGACTGCTTCGTAGGAGTGGGCGATACAGATCGTATATAGGTATGTATCGGCACGATATCCAATACCTATATAGCGGACGGCATTATCTATATATTAGGTATCAGCGTACCTAAAGCGTTTATGTTGGTATGAGTCACAGCATCTATGATATTCGGTTCAAACTGATTTGAGTACCGTATCGTTTGTAATATTGTGGTAATAGATATTGAAATATATATAGATACGATATTTGATATTCTAAACCGATACAAAGATACCTTTTGATACAGTCTAAAAGCGATATTACCCATGCTTACTGCTTCGTTGAAAAGGTCGACTATATGTTCACGAGTTCATAGACTTGCGCTTGACCATCAACATGCAAGCTTGGCTAGGCGGGAATTCACGTGCTCAAGAATTCTCCGATGTTCTTCTAAAAGTTGGGGACACTTTAGAAGAGAAGTGTCCAAGTGTACCTATCAGAGATTCTTGGTAGAGTAGTTCCAACTTTAGAAGATCTGATTCGTCTGGTGTACGGGGTCATCAGTCGAATATCGTAGCAAGACAATTCTTGGGGGTGTGTACGGGCCATTTTATCGCCCAAAAATGATCAAGCTGCAGGGATGACCACAGTTTTCTCTCGCAAATTGAAGGGAGCGGAGTGATATACCCCTCCAATAACACTGTTGTAGAGTAAGATGACGTGAAAAATGTGGTTGTTATTGTAGTATATTGTGCTGTCTTACGACTTCCACGCGAACGAAGTTGCGAGCAGAAGCTAATGTTAATTATAACGACAAATAACCGATGGAATTCATTCATTTGTGTTGGTGATGAAGTAGAATGTAAATTAAGCAGATTAAAGAAGCTAGTATTTTTTTTTTTTTTTTAATATTAGGTACCTACTACATACTTATACTTGGGATATATTTTTTTAGAACGGCCATAGAGAGGATCTATGTTATTATGCTGTTTCAAGGTCATCTGTTCATAACCGGACACCCTGTATAACATACCGACTGTGTGATTCTGTGTAATCATACCGACTCGAACAAAGTGTGTAGCAGCCCTAAGACGTATAGGAGGGAGTCGATATAAGAGCTTTTCATTCATTTTTCACGAAATCATTTGACTGTATTCTTTTGTTTTCATACGAAATGAAATGTTCACAGCTGGTTGGTTTTCGCAAGGAGCCATTTTTCTGCTTCTCTTGACTAATAGAACTTTTAAATAATATTTTTAGATGACAAAAACTTGTTTAAAACACGTTTGCCCGTTTCCACTAATGCTAACCCTAAATGAATGCCTAAATAAAAGCGCGCCATTGGATTTTCGACCTTGTCCCTATAGCCTGGCACTTATAACTGAACTAGCGGAAGTTGGTGAAATATACAGCTCTGCTAAGGATTTTACGGAAAGTAATCCTGAAGTTTTGAATTCAACCGCGAATATGGCTAGGCAAATCTCAAAACTCTTTCGAACTTAGTTAGGAAAAGGCTATAGTGGATTCTCTGGGCAAACTAGATCGGTGCCAAATAGCACAAGAAGCTGAATATCTTTGTTGAATCATTGGCAGTTGGTAGTTATAAATCATAATCTATTGAAAAGACATGGTATACTGATTCATGCGATTGGTGCAAACTGTGACAAAGTAGCGGAAGAAAAGCGTAAAAAAAAGTAAATTTCAAAACCCGACTGCGTAAAAAGTGAACTTTAATAATGATAGAAAAAAATATATTTAACTTAGGTATTACCTAAGTTAAATATATTTTTTTAATAATACAATTTAATTAATACAATAAATTTTATTAATACAATTTATAAATTAACAATCTCATGCAGTCGGAGGCATCTTTTAAAGACCTCTGACTGTAAGAGATTGTTTATAGTATTAAGTTATTTATCTTGATTCCATCTTTTTTTAAATAACTTTTTTGTTTTTTTATTTTAGACTTTATTATATTTTCAGATTTAAATAACCTATGTCAATCCAACAATTAAGACGAATCTAACGACGCCTCATATTTAAAATCCATCAAGCCGTATAAAGATACAGAGCGAGCCAAAAAATAGATACCAGGCCTTTTAAGTTCTGTCGTTTACATATTTGTCGCCAATTTTGAATTAAGAACTATTCAATATTCAAAGTTGGAATTTAGAATATTGTTTAGTCACAGCGTTGTTTTGAATCTGTCAGGTGGCGTATGAAAATGCATCTTACTAAAGAGTCCGTGCAATAATTTTATATAACTTCGAAAGAGGTCTAACACGGCTTCAGTGTTTCGAAGATCTAACACCTGTGTGCCATGATGAAGCCACATGTCTGCGGACCCCCGAAAATATTATACTGATAAAAATAAATTGAATGTGCTTTATAGCATACGATTGTTGCTCTTGAAAGTTCCAGAATCTTGCACCGTCTACACGGAGCTTAAGGCATCTGTGTGGTGATTGGCTGTCGTAATAATAATAATAATAATAAACTAGAATATGGCGCCAACAAAAAGTTTATGTGGTCCCTATAGTCCTCTCCACAACAGGCGTCATCCCGAATCACCTTCTCCATAGCCTTAAATTATTAACCCTAAAAGAAACCTTCTATATCACCCTACAAAAAGCTGCCATTTTAAGTACATTCATGTCGCATTGTCAGAAAGTTCATGCAAGTAGATGAAAATGAAATAGGTCCTCATCATAACACATCTTCAACATAAAACACCACACGCTGCATTTACTTGACCTTGGTCCGTAAATGTTGCAAAAACTAGCCAAAGAGCTGAGAAGAAAAAACGCTACAAAAATAATAATAATAATAATCTGGAACATTATTCACACACGGTCATCTGATTCCAAACTAAGCAGAGCTTGTACTATGGAAACCAGATAACTAATATACTACATATACTACTTTTTTTTTTTGTAAATAGATACTTATATAGATAATTACACCCAGACTCAGAACAAACAGACATGTTCATGCACACAAATGTTTGTCCTGGATGGGAATCGAACCCACGACCTCCGGCATGATAGGTGGTATCTTAACCAACCATGCCAACTGGCCTGTCGTAAATACCAAACTTTCAATAAAATTAAGTGACACGATCTAAAAAATTAAAAACAGATTTTTGGTTTCAAGACCGTGTACAGACCTAGATAAACCAATCAAAATCAAAATCAAAAGTCATTTATTCAAACTAGGCTGAGAATCAACACTTTTTGAACGTCAAAATTACATAAAACAGTCCCCCAAAACGCCCGCCCTTCACCACTTCCTAGTGCTTTAGCTGGGGAGAAGAAGTGGCGCAACAAACTCCCCAGCAGCACAGCTGTCTGTTCAGTTAAAAAAAAAAATGATTCTATATAACACTGCGCATAATAATTTAGGTACATTACGCAATACAAAACATTAAATTAAATTATTTGCTATAAGTAAGCTAGCACATGCCAATATACAAAAAAAAAAAAAATCGAAAACTATACTCAAGCAGAAACAACAATGCCGTTCCAATACTCTATACGCTATGTGCCCTGAACAAAGATCAGAATCCAGTGTAACCAATGTGCAAAGGTAACCGACAAATCCCAAAGAATTGCCAAACTTAAGTGGCAGTAGGCAGGGTACATTTCTCGCAGAACAGATGGCCGATGAGGCCGAACGGTTCTGAAGTGGCAACCGCGTACCGGAAGACGTAGCGTTGGAAGGCCTCTCACAAGGTGGACCGATGACCTTGTGAAGGCAGCAGGAATCCGATGGATGCGGGCAGCTTAGAACCGGTCGAAGTGGTGCCAGAAGTGGATGTCTTTCGGCTGAAATGATGATGATGATAATCCAGTGAAAGTTTTTATAAAGTCTTAAACTGGACCACGACGTATTCCAAAAAGTTTGATGAAAAACACCATCTTTGTGGTGCACTACAACTGCCTCCCCGAGTGGCGATATTGCAATGTAGGTCTATGCCTGCTACATCCGACTTATTATGTTAGGATAAATTATTTGTTATTCATTATAATATTTTGAACTTAATTAATATTGATTATTCTGAATTTAATTGTTAGGGCTGTATTTTTTATTATATTTAGTTTAGTTAGTTGATTTATTTAAAATTATTTTTTATTGATTATAGAATTGTGATTTATTGAATTTAGACATTATTGATAGTTTTAGATTGTACTACAATATTTGCAAACATGGAGAACTTTATTATAAGGAAAACTATGTATGTATCTGTTACCCATGTTTGCAAATAAATAAATGATTTATTTAGGTAAGTCCGTCACATCCTGGACAGCATCATCATCCAGCATTCATCATGCTGAATGGTTAATATTTTTACTACGGCATGAGTACTTCAAGTTGTAACAAGAGAAGAAAGAAAAAATGTTTATTCTGCACAAAAAAGTAGCCAAAAGCCTCGTATTCAAATTCAAATTACTTATTTTTTAAAACATAGGTACAAACGCCAGCACATCAAGCTACTACAATCTGTCAGATTTCTTTAATAGATTTTCGACTTTATTGCTAAAGCATTAGGTTCAAGGTTGATTGGGAAAATCTGACAGTTTCGGGTAGGTTGACCTGCTGGCGTCTGTACAATATAATGAGATCTAACTCTAATGTCAGGATCCCTATGTTTAGGGAGCCCAAGCGCCTCCTGCCGAAGGCACGTGGGGGTATTGCGGTCCATGGTCCTTTACGGAGCACCGGTGTGGGCGCGTATTAATACCATTAAATAGAATTGAGGTTAAATAAATAGGGCATTTGACTCACACAACGACATACATAACTTATTTATTTAAATTGTCTGTTACGAATTCACCAGTGGAATAGTACGCTCAACCAATAAAATATTGACAGTTGAGTTTATTGCTTAGTATCAGGGCTACGGACCAAAGACAATGCTCAATTACTCTATGTTACTACAGTAGCAAACGACAACAGATAAGCAATCAAAACAAAAACAAAATGCAGAGTGGATTTTTTTTTAACTTTCGTAACAAACAACAATAACAAGAACAATTAAGCCGTGCGCCGTCTTTGTGCAAGAATAAGTCAAAAGTAAAAGAAAAACCACCTTTTAAAATTTGCTACAATTTCTAACTTGCACCACACGAATATTTTCTTCCAAGTTTAAAGGAAATTGGGTTACCGTCGTTAATCACAGGAAGTGACGTCCTCGCCGTGTACTTCCGGCCGACCCTTACAGGCTAACCGACTTTCAAAGTTTCTTTTGAGGCTTTAGGACTAGTCTGATAAGATCTTTATTACGGCTTATAGGCTATTAGAAGTGGTAAAATAGGTTTTATAAGGCCTTTTAGGTCGGGTTGTGTTAGAAGCGGTATTTTATGTTTAAAGAAAAAAAAAGAAACAATATACCATTTACAACTAAATACAAATTTAAAAAAGTGAAAAATAGAGTTGGGGTTTTTTTGTGGTTCGTGTTGAATGGAAATAATATTTGACGTAGAATTTTAGTTTTTAACAAAAACGGTGTTGAATGTTGGCCAAAGAAATGTGTTTCAGCCCTATAATACGTCAAATATAAATGGTAGAATATTGATTACAGGGAAGTGGTTAATAGAATGGTAATCACAATAATAATAGCAGCCGATCGCCATTATCCCACTCCAGAACAAAGGTCTCTTCTCATACAGAGAAGGCACGAGCATTGATCACCACGCTAGCTCAAGACGGGTCTGCGATTTCAGACTTATATTAACTATAAGTCCAGGGTCCTTACTATGGACTTATAGTCGGGGCGTAACTCCGCTGCCGCGAGAAATCATGGCACAGCGGACAGAGCTCTGGCGGGATCTCATGGCGACATGGAGAGTGCGACTGTCGCAACCCAGTGCTGGGCACGCCACAATTGCGGCGATAAGTCCCCTCTTTGAGGAGTGGTTGGAGAGGCGTCACGCCGTCCTCACCTTCAGCCTGACGCAGGTCCTCACCATACACGGTTTGGTTCCTTTTCCGGATAAGGCGGGAGGAAACGCCCGGGTGTTACCATTGTGTGGATCGCCCGGAGGACACGGTGGAGCATACGGAGGAGGTCTGCCCGGCTTGGGCAGAGCACCGCCGCGTCCTCGCGGAGGCGATCGGCGGCGGCGATCTCTCGCGTCCGGCCCTGATACAGGCCATGGTACGGAGCGAGAGTGCATGGGAAGCCGTCACCTCCTTCTGCGAAGCAGTAATGCTCGCGAAGGAGGAGGCTGAACGCGTGAGGGAGAGGCAATCTTTGCGCCCTCACGCCCCTAGTCGCCGCAGGAGACGCCCTGGGCGTCGGGAATCGATAGCCGATTCCCGGCCACCGTAGGCGCGGGCTTGCGGATGGCGAGCAATGGGTAGCTCGCCGTCCGGTAAGGACCAGGTCCGGGTCGACGGCGCGTTGTGTTCCACGCGCGCCTCAAAGAGATGTCAGCACTAGCTGAAGGGGTCCGCTAAGGCCGATGCCCGCCAGGGTTGCGGGTTGTTCGAAAGAGTTACCGTGGCCCTGGCACAGGCAACTGAAGGAACACGGGTGGGTTTTAGTCAGTAGAAGTCTGACACGCCCTCCCGCTCCACCCATAGCGGGAGAAGTTATTTGATGATTTCCCACCCCAAAAAAAAAAAAGGGTCCTTACTATGAACTATTAACGCCATCATGATTCCGTTGTGAAAAAGGGATGGTGCTATAGGTCATGTATAGCTCCGTCTCTCTCTGGCACTGGAAAAATGATGGCATTATAATAATATGTTCATAGTACGGCCCCAGGTTTCGCCACGATGTTTTCTTTACCGATGTCAATAATGTCTAAGATAAATTTAGAAAATATGTATGCGACGTATTTAGCGACCAGCGAATTGCCCGCGTTGATATCAAAAATTAATATCGCCCAGTAACTTACGACCGGGATAAAAAGTGTCCTTATGTGTTAACTTAGGTTTTAAGCTATCTGTGTCGTAAACATCCAAATCCAAGTTTATATATATTAATAATCCTAAGTCACTTTGCTAAGTATCTTCATGAGTATGAATCTCAAGAGGAACGTAAGGTAAGAGAAAGTACAAGACGGAAGGATTTTAAACACAAAATGGTACCAAATCTTAACATAGCTAAGCATTGTTCCAGATACCAAGCAGTGGAGTTATTTAATAGGTTACCCACTAATTTAAAATTATTAGTATATAGCTCTCACTCTTTTAAAAATGAATTAAAAGCCTTCTTGTTAGAAAAATGTTTATACTCAGTCTCAGAGTTTATGTCAAACGATAAAATATAATTCAATCTATAAATTAGTTTTTTTTTTAATGTACACTACTCTACTATTTTGACCTACATTTTGACATTATACTTACGATTGATTTGACATTGTATTTATTTTTTGATATAGTTTGAATTATTTGACTACTTACTATTTTACTTTTCAATTTAATTTTAATTGGGCTTGCAAATGTATTGTTCTTGCATGTAATAACTTAACTTTATTTAATTATTTAATATGTAATGTTCAACACAATGTAATATTGTTTAATGAATAAATGAAATGAAATCTGAACAGCGGTTTTTACGAGATTGAGTAACAAACATCCAAACATACAAACTTTCACATGTATAATACGAGTCTTAGTAGGATATATATTTCACATTTATAATATTCAAATCAAATCAAAAGTCATTTATTCAAACTAGGCTGAGAATCAGCACTTTTCGAACGTCAAACTTATACGGTAGGATATTGCAGTAGAATAATAATAATATTTCCTTATTTAAGGCTTCCTATAATATTGTAGTATAGTCAAGACTCAAGATAAACTAATAATTTAATGAACTTTTATTCAAATATTGGCAAAATGCCCAGAGCCAGGATCTCCACAGCAATTCTAGAATCAAATTGTGAGAAGCTCAACAAAAATTATTTCGAACAATTCCTAAAGAAAACAGTAGAATACAATTTGTCTACATTAATTAAAACTTGTATATTTTAAGTTCGAAACGAGAGGAAATACCAACTTCGGTAAAATAATCTTCTTTTAAGTAATTTCTGGAAACCTTGAAAAATGTTATGCGGTTATAAATAAAACTTTATGTCTTTAGTTATAGAGTTAAATGTGGCATGTTTTGTTTATTTAACAAACAATTGATGTCTTAGTTGTAATGATACGCGGTTCTAAAAACCTTATTGTGTTGGTGACAGAGATCAATTTGGCATGTTTAGAGGAATAAATGATAATAGATGTCTTAGTTCAAGAGAAGTCTTGCAATTCGTAAGTATATAAGTTGTGTTAGGATGCGGTAAGATTGCTATTAGAATTTGGGATATTGTGTGCATTTTGAACTGAACTGAATTACAAAATGAAAGAAAAATATTTTATCATAACAGCCGATGAACTTGAATACAGGAGGCCACTGGAGTCCAAACTTGATAAATGGTGAAACTGCATCAGCCTAACCTTTTCCCGACTATCTTGGGATTGGCTTTCAGTCTAAACGGATGCAACTGAATACTGCTCAATGCCTCAGTATGTGGCCTGAGGAAACTGCTGAGTGTGTGTGCCAGTGCTCATGGCCTGATGTCAGACGCCAGCACATCAAGCTACTACAATCTGTCAAATTTCTTTAATAGATTTTCAACTTTATTACTAAAGCATTAGGTTCAAGGTTGATTGGGAAAAATTGACAGTTTCGGGTAGCTTGACCTGCTGGCGTCTGTACAATGTAATTGAGAGTGTAGTGATGGTGTTTGGGGTTGGTGGAAAATGTCCAGAAATGGTACCTCCAATACAGATGAATGAAGTACCTTTATCGAGAGTGCACTCTTTCAAGTAGCTGGGACATAATGTTGACCACTAACCTTAGGGACGATGACGATATTGAGAGAGAGCGGAGGGCGCTGTCGGTCAGAGAGAATATGATTGCCCGCAGGTTTAAGCGTGCTTTTACGGAGGTTAAAAACACTTTTTAGAACATTATGTTCCTCATTTTACACCTGTAGCCTGTGGGTACATTTTACGCAGAGATCGTACAGTACCCTTCGCGTGCAATATAATAATGCGTTCAGGGTATTGATGGGGCTGCCTCGCTTCTGTAGCACATCAGGGATGTTTGCGGAAATGCGTGTTGATTGTTGCGTAAAAGATGTGCGTCCTTCGCATAATGCGTTGCAGGGTGCTAGCTAGTTCCAACAGGATCCTGGGAATGATTGCTGATAGGCTGGGCTGCTTTATTATGAATCGTTATGCAAAATTTCAGGAAGATCGGTTCAGTGATTTAGGCCTGAAAAGGTAACAAACAAACAAACAAACTTACTTTCGCATTTTTATTATTAGTTAGGATTTGTTCTGCATTTATTAGCGTCGCAAAGTTGTCCCCGCATTTTAAACGAAATTAAAATCTTTAGCCGGAGGCCGCACTTTGCGGTTTAGCTACACAATGAAAAATAAAACATGTTACAAGAGCTGTCAATGTCAATATTCCCCAATAATGATGACACTGACAGCTCTTGAACGCGGTTTATTTTCATTGGTGAAATTCGCCCTCAACACATTTAGCACTAAACGTATTTAATATATCATTCTGTCTCCGTCATCGCCAAACGAATGACAAAAATAGAATAATGTTTTAAATTCGTTTAACTCTCAAAGCATTTTAGTGATTTAGTGCGGATTTCACCAATGAAACTGAACGCGATCAGAAAATCTACGCAGGGTTCAAGAGTTGTCAGTGTCAATATTCCAAAGAAAATAATTAGTGTGACAGCTCTTAAACGTGGTTTACGTGCTGATCGCGTTCTGTTTCAATTGGTGAAATCCGCGCTTATTGTGATAGGCTAATTTTCACCACACATCACTAAACGCTTTTAACGCTAAACGAGTTTAAAACATCGTTCTGTTTCATTAAATCGTTTGAAAATGACAGAAATATAAAGATGTTTTAAACTCGTTTAGCGTTAAACGCGTTTCGTGACGTGTGGTGAAAATGAGCTTCAGTGGGTCTAAGCGCGGATTTAATCAATGCAACTGAACCGATTAGTACATAAACCACGCTTAAGAGCAGTCAGTGTCATTACATTGTTTGGAATATTGACACTGACAGCTCTTGAACTCGGTTTACTGCATCGGCATGTGCTGATCGCGTTCAGTTGCATTGGTGAAATTCGCACTATTTATCTTTCTTTATTCAGTTAAAATGTCCCTGAAATGTTATACCTCCTTCGATCACTTGTCTCTGTTTCCCATCAGTTCAGTTTTAGCCATAAGAGCCTACTACCCAGACGCCATGCTACACCATATCTCTCTGACTGCCTAGCCTTTTCCCAACTATGTTGAGGTCGGCTTCCAGTCTAACCGGATGCAGCTGAATACCAGTATTTTATATGGAGCGACTGTCTATCTTACCTCCACAATCCAGTAACTGGGTAACACGATACGCATTGGTAAGACTGGTTGTCAGACTTTTGGGCTCCTGAAGTCTCGTTACGGGTAAATCTTTCGACTATCGAAGATCTACGAATGAGAAACAGGACCAACCGCTTACCGTGGTTTCCGAAGCACGTAGTGCTCTTGATATATTATGAATGGTCACCCATCCACGGACCGACCTCACAAAGTGTAGCTTAACCTTCAATCGAATAGTGCGGCAGTTATTGTTTATCCACGAGCCACAGATCTATACAACAAATATATTCCCTGAATACATGTATGTGAGAAGAAAAATAGCATTTCTTTTGTTTAGCTTGCCCTACTTTGTGGAACTACTGCGTTCTTGAGAACAGCTCGTATAAGTGATGATCTCATACTTCGCTTGCGTTACGTGACAGATTTATTTTTTTTTTTTATTTACATGCTTGACGGCGTTTCGACGTCTCGAGAGTGTCAAGAACGTCAAGAATGACAGCGGACATTTTGATAAGCGCGGGTTGAAGTTTCTTCACTCTGACGCAACTCCGAGCTCTTTTGCACGCAATGTCAGACGAGACAGAATCCGTTTGCATCGCGCTCAAGCAAGACGTGTTCGGTGGAGCGTCGCTGTGTTTCAACTAATTAGAAAGTACTGATTACATTTCTGTTAGTATTTTGTTAAAAATAATAATCGTGCACCGTTGATCCTCTTCAACACGTGGTTTTAATTCTCCTCGCCCGCCTACCCACGATAGCTCGGCAGCCGCAATGAACCCAGAATTGTCTGATGATGGCCACGTGCCGTTGCCATGCTTATATTTTTTTTTTTTTTTGAAGGAGCGTACAAAATGGTGATACTGTTTTTATATAACATACACATATAAACTCACGCCTTCTTCCCATAGGGGTAGGCAGAATCTGCTACGATCCTTACATACTCCTTTTACCTCGCTTACGTTCATACATCTGGTCAAATGCACTCGGCACACACATGAGTTCGGTCGCGGTGGACAAAGGATCGCCGTCACCGGTACGTCATATTCTGTTCGGATAATCTGCTGCGCTGGAAAAACTCCCTAAAGCCATAGTAACAGACAACAGGCGTAGGCTTAATCATTTTGTTTCGTTTACACCTTATAGGTTGCGAAATCCTAAAAATTCGAAAACTCAACCAGCTTTCCTTGTTCTTCAATACTCGTACCAACGTAACCTCAGTATACTACGTATAAAAGCACTATGTTTGTAGGAACAACACCATATTGCTTATTTTGCGTAAGCTCTGCGTTTATAAAGCATATGAGCACGTAGTTTGCTTTTATAGTAGATAATTTCATGAAACCTGATAAAAATCCCGGGTTATGTATATATTTTGAAAAGTGGGTCACAGAAAATGGGCATAACTACGCTTCACCGTGGCGAGGTCTTTATTAATATCGCACGCAGCATAAGAAAATTATACATTCCTTTAAGACTTTGCGTGTCGTATGAACCCCATATGTTTAGACACAATGGCTCTTTAATTGGTTCTGTAATTACGACATGTGGCGGGTTAAAAGACGGTCAATAAGCCTGTGATAAAAGTCTATTAACACTGTTATGCGCTTTTATTTTTACCCAACCGCGCTATGCAAAGGAGGGTAATGTGTTTATCAGCCTATATCCAGGGTGCTTGAAAATTCGATGTATTCCTTGAAAGGCGTTATACCAGAGGTCATTTCCAACTAATTAAGTCTATCAACTAGGGGTCGAAAATTAAATATATGTAACGCCTCGTCATGTGTTCAGCCAACGCCAAGCCAATGCCAAGCCAACGCCAAGCCAACGCCAAGCCAACGCCAAGCCAACGCCAAGCAAACGCCAAGCCAACGCCAAGCCAATGCCGAGCCAACGCCAAGCCAATGCCACTTTACGACATTTGGAGCAGAAATTGTCAGCCAAGCCAGCGAGTGACCATTAGTGACGTCACACCCGGCCGCCGAAGTGTATAAGTACTCGGACCGCTCATTTGGCGGGAACATTTTGCTGCCGTACATGAGATAAGTCAAAACTCTGTTCAACTGTATAAAAATATCAATAAATAATTGTGATTATTCGTCAAGTGTGAAGTCTATTACTGCTTTCCCGTTTCATATAAAATGATCACTATTATCATCACTCAGAAAAATCACATATAAATGTCGAGAGAGAAGAAATTATTTTTAAAGTATTTGTTAGTTGGTCTTCATTTGTTGAAAATGACCTCTAGTATAACCCTTTTCAAGGAATAGGCTGAATTTCCGAGCAACCTGTGTGTATGTATGTTTGCTCCTCTAGAGAAAA
Source organism: Dicycla oo (assembly GCA_948252095.1). Lineage (NCBI taxonomy): Eukaryota > Metazoa > Arthropoda > Insecta > Lepidoptera > Noctuidae > Dicycla > Dicycla oo. The sequence continues at coordinate 21,798,270 of OX411733.1, forward strand.
AAACGCGTGAGCCAATTTTGATTATTCTTACGTCAGTCGATTTATTTTAATTTTGTGTCACTAAAGGCATTTAATATGGCGACAACCAGACATCGGGGGCATCTTCTTAAATTTAACAATACGGACCTATTGCCTCCGACTGCATGAGATTGTTTGGAAGCAAAATAGGTCATCTTGTTTCCATCTTTTCTAAAGTTTGGGTCGGTTGAGTCTTTGATTTTTTTTTTACATACCTATCGTTTCAATTGATACAAAACGATTCGATACATTTCTTTTCAGCATTTCATGTAATAGCTAAGTATTCTAATACTTTTAAAACACTATAGTAATATCAGTGCAGACTATCTAAGAATATTTTGCATATTAAGCCGTTGTTGGTCCCAGCTATCATTCGTAGATCTTTGACAGTCGTTACGGGTAAGCCCGAAAGTCTGACAGACTTATCGTATTACTCAGTAACCGGGTTGTGGATAACAGATAGCCAGCTGGTATTCAGCTGCATCCGATCAGACTGGAAGCCAACACCAACATAGTACTTCGGTAAAATTGTTTGTCCTTTTTTATTTGAGATGGGTTTGCTCTTGACTCTAGTCTAGGTCAGAGGTGACAGAGACAAAGTCAACGACGGAGTGAGCTTACCCAGAAGAAGCCTGTTCACTCTTACTTTGAAGAGATTAGTGTTGTATACGCTCGGAAACACAGAGGCAGGTAGTGAGTTCCACTCTTTTGCTGTGCGCATTATAAAAGACATTCGGAAGCGCTTAGTGCGAATTGGTGGAATAGCAACTGTCTAATTATGCCTTTTGGATTAGTTTATACAAAAATGTTTAAGTGAAAGCACATTAAGAAGCCACCATTACAACATTTCCTACCTTCTAAGAAAAATTTAGCCGATACCAAGGCGCAACTTCTTTCCTTACATCGGCTGTAAGAGGCAGCTGTATCGATAAATCCCTTTATCGTTCTCTGCCGATCAAATAGAATTCAAGGTTTATCCGTATCGTTGACCTTTCTGGCCGGATTGAAAAGTTTCGTTACGTATTCGGGTCAAACTAACAAAATGTATCGGCAATTTTGTGTTACTCGTAGGTGAGGTAATGACTAGAGATCGAATAATCCGATGCATATTTACCTAAAGTTGAGGTGTTGGAAAATATGGAAAATGGGCTTTTGTTTCGAAAAAATCCCGGGATTCTGGGATCGACAAAGGAGATCATTTTTTGGGCCATCTCGAAAAAAGAATGTTACTTATGCTTAGAACTAGCCATTTGGAGCAACAGTTAATAAGGCACAAAAGTTTTTGGTTTACCCTAAGTCAAGATATACGATGATTTGTCATTTTCATACATTTATCGATGCCTGCAAGTGCTGAAAAGATATAAAATAATGAAAGATAATGCTAAAACTAATGATCCGAAGTCATTGTGAGGCAAAACAAGTTAGTAGCCCATCATTTTTTTACCTATACTTATAAAAACGGATTTTATGTTATTTTCGGTTAAGTTCGGTGATTAGCAATATAAAAATAAATAATATAATATAAAAATACTTCGCGGACTTTTGGTGACGGGCTCACCACCCGAAGAGGCCGGGCCACGTCAGGGAGGGCGAAACCTATTGCGGCGAAGATCTGTCGCGACCTCCAATGGGACCACTCTGAAGTTTTTATTAAATAAGTTTTCTTTTCTAAAATGTTTTTAATAACTAATAAATAATATTATAATAATCAATATTTTGCTTTTATTTCTTTTCACCTAAAGTAGTATTAAAGAAGTTTAAGTCGCAGAGATATTGTTAAATCGTGATATTATAATAAACCGTAAGCTAGGTTATTTATAATTATTTTCACAATTTCACTACGATTATAATATTACGGATTTGGTAATATTTCTTTTTTTTATTTGTTTGAGGTGGGAAATTATCAAATAACTTCTCCCGCTCTGGGTGGAGCGGGAGGGCGTGTCAGACTTCTACTGACTAAAACCCACCCGTGTTCCTTCAGTTGCCTGTGCCAGGGCCACGGTAACTCTTTCGAACAACCCGCAACCCTGGCAGGCATCCTCCGGTGGGTTCCCTCATTGTCGAGGCGGGGGGGCTCAGTAGCCGTGGCTTTGTCACCCACGGTGAAGCGAAGAAGAACCCGAGGATGGGCCGCTCGTCAGGGCTTTTCCCAGGATGTCGACGACGTAGCGGCTAACAGATAGGTTGCGGTGCAGCTTGGGTGACATTGCAACTGAGGCGGGCCACGATGTCGTATGGGAGGCATTGCCGCTGAGGGTTGGAGGCCGCGGCTGGAGAGGAGTGCCCGTACTGCGGTGCGCCGCTCTCATTACCTTCCGCGGCCTTAACGGAGTCGCCACCGTCTGATGGCGGACGCGGTGGGGCCACAGGGGAGGAGGAGTGTCGGTATTTCGTTGGCCGCTCTCCCTATCCTCTACGGCTGAAAAGTGGTAGGCGGCCGGGCCACTGACCTGACCGGTCGCAGGGGGACCAAGGTTGCCTAGACATCTCCCCGTGGTAGTTCAGTATGCATGAGCATTTCTCCACAGAAAAAAAAAGAAAAACCTTGGCAGGCATAGGCCCTAGCGGATTCCATCAGTTAGTGCTGACATCACTTTGAGGTGCGCTTGGAATGCGCATCGCAACGCGTCATCGACCCGGGCCTGGTCCTTACCGGACGGCGAGCTAGCGATTGCTCGCCGTCTCGTACGGTGACTAGGGGCGTGAGGGCGCAAAGATTGCCTCTCCCTCACGCGTTTCGCCTCCGCCTTCGCAAGCATTACTGCTTCGCAGAAGGAGGTAATGGCTTCCCATTCACTCTCGTTCCGTACCATGGCCTGGACCAGGGCCGGACGCGAGAGATCGCCGCCGCCGATCGCCTCCGTGAGGACGCGGTGGTGCTCTGCCCAAGCCGGGCAGACCTCCACTTTATTGATAATATCCCTGCGACATATATAGTAATAACAGACATGGTATATCAGACATGACATGTCGCAAACAATCAGAGCAGTAACACATTCATTAAATCAGTTGTTAATTATACAGTTAGTAGTATAATTTTTGTTTAAGATTGAAAATGACGGTTTTCTAACTTGTCCAATAGAACAGATAAATTACCCCACAGCTTTCGCGCTAGAAAGACATTGCTTAAGATCTCTAGTTCTAGCAATATCTATCATTATTTTATGTTTCTCTGTACTTTCAGAAATCAATCTGTATGAAAATGACGAATCATCGAACTTGTATCATTTGGCTGAGAGCAATCCTACAACTTTTGTGCCATATTAACTCTTGCTCCAAATGACTAGTACTAACCACACGTACCATTGTTATTTTGTTATTTTTTGTTGGGTGGCACTTTCAGGAAAGGACCAAAAGTGTGTAGTGGCTGAATGATCTCCTATAGAATCGAATATATTGTATATTTACTTACGTTCAGGTATTAGCTAATATGGATTGTACTTTTGTATCGTAATAGTCCCGGGATCCGGGTTCAACAAATTTAGAGTTGTTATTTAGATGTTTTTTTATCGATCGCAAAAATCTCGTGATTCCGCAACTGGTAAAGTTAGTACTTTATGACCATGGAATCGAATGATAGCTAATATTGTAAAGAAGGTTGCCAAATTACTGACATAGCAAAAGTCAGGAAGACTAAAGTTAAAAAATGAATTTCAAGTAAACAAGCATAAGTACGAATAGTTATGTGAACCCGGTATCCTGGTATTTTTTAAATAAATAATATCTACCACATATTAAAGAAATCTTTACCTACCCAGTTACTAGGTGGTGGAGGTCAGATAGGCAGTCGCTCCATGTAAAATACAGCTGCATCCGGCAAGACTGGAAGCCGACTCCAACATAGTTCGTTAGGCAGATGATGATGATTTAAGAAGTCGTTCCCATACCATGTATCCGATTAGTTGTTCATTCCCGGATTTTCTGGAATCCCGGGATTTATATTGAGAAGAAAAATACGAAACCGCTTCCATAGTTTCTTATCAAAAAATTAACTTTAGGTTGTTATCCGATAATCGGATATAATCGGAAATATGCATCCGATTATCGGATCTCTAGTAATGAACAAGAAAGAGTGTGGGGTGCACTAATATACCCTCCACGACTAGCCATACTTAAATGTACAGAGACGCCAGCATATCAAGCTGTACTACAATCTGTCAAATTTCTTTAATAGATTTACAACTTTATCACTATAGTATTAGGTTCAAGGTTGATTGGAAAAATTTGACAGTTTTGGGTAGCTTGACCTGCTCGCGCCTGTACCTTCCTACATAAGGCACACGCTGGCTAGTCAAAGTCAAATAATTTTTTTGAAATCTAACTTCTATCAATCAATCTGCCTAGTCTTTTCCCAACTATGTTGGGGTCGGCTTCCAGCCTAACCGGATGCAACTGAATACCAGTCCGAATTTATCCGACCTCCATAACCGAGTTACTGGGTAATACGATACCCCTATGTAAGACTGGTTGTTAGACTTTCGGGCTTCTGACGACCCCCACGAGCTTCATTCGAAACTACTTATATTTCAGCAAAGATATTTGAAGACTTAAATCAAGATAAAGACGGAACTGTAATCAAATAAACGTAATTAAACACAAATTTTAATATCCGAAGCCATAAGATTTCTCAATAATTGAATTAAACATAAGGCGTTAATTTAATTGAAAATGCAAAGTCGCTAATTAATGAAATCTTCCCATTAATTACAGGATTGATCGACAAAGGGAGAATGAACTGGTAATATGAACCATTTTTTTTGGCAATTAACAGTAATGGAGGATATTCTTCATTATTTAATGGAAGTGTGAAAGAGATCTCTTTTATTAATTACCAATGATTTTTAATTATGCTTAAAAATATACTCTTTGGTTGCAAGCGCGATTTATAAGTGTTTGGTCCTTTTTTTTCCGTGAAGTGCTCGTGCATACTGCACTACCACGGGGAGATAGTGCGATTATGTGGGACTCCAACCCACTGAAAAACCCCACGGTGTCCTCTTCTGCGGGCCCGGGCACGCGTTAGCACTCACCGCAAACCCGCCGCGGCTGTCCATCACCGGACCCTCCTCTGGGGAGTACCCCCCCATCACCGGCGCACCAGAACACATGGAACGCCGTGACCACCCCAGGGACCAAACCAGCACATGGGCGCTAGACGACCTCGTGTCTAGGCACCCTTGGTCCCCCTGCGACCGGTCAGTTCAGTGGCCCGGCCGCCTACCGATTTTCGGCTGCAGAGAATAGGGAGAGCGGCCAAAGAAACACCGACACTCCTCCGGAGTTTGGCTTTATTAGGCTCACCTGCCTCAACGGCCATATTTTGACTAAGGTGTAGAGTTTGTAAATTTGGGGCTTGTAGAGTTAGAAGCTTGGCTCTACATGAGATCTGATTACTTTTTGACAGTGCGAGCCATATGGTCTCCTCATGGCAACATTTTAAATGAAAATATTTTTGGTGGGATTTCACTTCTTTTTGAAAGCTTATGACAATGTTTTTTTTTTTATTTTTATTTTAAGGAGTGGGGGGTGATTTCCTAAAAATCCTGAAATAGATATTTTATTATTTATAAAAAGGAGTCCCTATATGAATTTTCAGACCTCTAGCATCAAAATTTGCGGAAGTCTCATACAAACTTCCATCCCCTAGTTTGAGGGGTTGGGGGGTAAAAGTTACTAATTTTAGACGGTTTTAGTGGTTTGTGTACTAATTCTAGCTTACATACCAAATTTCAGCTTTCTAGGCTTCAGGAGTCCCTAAGAGTTTTGATGATCGTTATTGACAAAATCGGGGTTATTTAGATATCAATAAAATCGAATGTATAAGAGCTATGCAATTGAAACTTAGTACGTCTAAAAGTCTACTATTGACATCATATCCCCAGAAATTTGTTTATCTACAAAAAACTGACCTTAAAATTGAAAAAAAAAACCTAACAAAATTTGAATTTCGCGGGCTACGCTGACGCTTCCGCCTTAAACAGCACCTGGAATCTTAAACCTAACTTCAACTTATTTATGAAAACGCAAGGCGGAATTCCCTTCAGCACAAATTCTGCTAGCACGTGCCATTAAAAACAATTATAAAATCTTTTCATTATAATAGTAACTTTATTAATATTATTCAAAGTGTTAATGGTATAATAAAATATTATTAATATCCACAGTGAGCTTGCGAAACACAATTTATCAGACCCCTTGGGGATTTAAGGGATATCCTTCCGTAGAGTTTAGGGATGTAACGCTGTTTATCGATTTTATTATTTTTTATTAAAACACTAGCTGACCCGACAGAAATCCCATAGAAAAAGAGACGTTCAGTTTTTCCAGAATTTGAAAATGTTTTGGGAAAATTTTCCAACTTTTCTTTACTAAGTAGGTAATTAATTATTTAAAATAAAAAATAGCCAAATTGGTCCAGCCGTTCTTAAGTAATGCGCTTACCAACGACTAACAATTATTTTTTTATTTATATGTGTAGATTTCGATACCGTAAGAATCTATAGTAGAATATATAAATACCGTAAGAATAATAATAAAAAGCTATTTTAAAATAAAAGTCTGTGTTTAGCGAAACCTCACAGAAGTGAAGGGTAGCGATATATGATATGAACACTATCAAACAAAATAATAAAAACTGATTTTTTCAACTCATACTCAAGTTACTTTTTGACCTTGAGTTAAACAAAAAAAGAAAAACATTTTTTTTTTGTTTTAGTTTATCGTGTTTAAAATATCGATAGCAATCACGCTTGCCAAGTTTTGCTAGCCAAAATAATTTTAACTTGTATTTGGAATACGAGATACATATCAGGGGCTGCAGTCTTGACATATACGTAGATAGCGATCGCTTTACTACCGAATTCCGTCGCAAAGTCCTAGTCCTAGTCCTAGGCGGTCCAAATTGCATAACAAACACGAAAAATCACATACTTACTTGTCATACAATTTTGACCGTGTATGTACCACACTATGACTTTACGATAGAATTCGGTAGTAAAGCTATCGCTATCTATGTCGAAATTGCAGGCCCAGTGCAGTTTATGTATAGGATCTGAAAATGGATGCTTAAAGTCAAACTCCATTGTTATTTTCCTTATCACAAATAAAAGCATAAGCTACATCACGAAGCATTAAAAGTGAAGTTAACAATGGCGCATAAAGTGAGTCGTTTCCACAAATAAGTACATTGTTGTTGCATTGACACTTATTCTCACACAAAATGCAATGCACTTTTGTGACGAAGAAAAGAACGTAAGTAATTCAGTACGTTTGGCTAACGCTAGGCAGTCAGTTCCTGTAAAAACATTGCTGGTAAGCTTCGCTTTTTTGTCATGGCATGAACATCTATTATTATTTCTGCGACTTAAGAAAAATAGTCTTGAGTTTTATCTTAAGTTGTGTGCCACTTACAAGCACCTGTTTAATTTATTACTAACACGCTCCGATGACTATCAGGGTAAAAGCTGCTGATTGCATTTAAATTTTGAGGAAAAAAAAAATAGTAAAATCTATAGAGATATGGTCAACTGTCTCCATGGGACCAACATCGGAACCGTGAAAAAATATCAATTGTCCCATACAAAACTTAAATACCTGCTTTACCTATATCGATAGAAATTTTCCCATCCCTAAAAACTAGAAGGTGAAAAATACTTATAATATAATACGTACATTTTAAAAGTGCCGGATATTTTCCGGACGGCTTTCCCCGTCAGGCTACGGTTAAGTCCCGTAACCCTCACGATCTCCTTTTAATGCTACGGTTTTTGTAATTTTTAAACATTTAAGTTTCTAAAAGAAACTGCAAGCAAGATATTTCTCCGGTATTTAGTAATTTTATCCTGGAAATTGTGGTTCTGAATTGCTAATTTAACTGTTCTCTTTTCCGGTTGGGTAGTGTAGTATCAAGTATAAGGCTGCGTTTACACCTAGCCTATAATCGGCCGACTGTGAATAACGGGTGTAAAATACGCTTAACGAAGCTGAGAGTCACTTGTGAAATGAAATTCGGTTTCCAGAAATTATTTTCATACAATGTTACTTAATTTTTTGATGTACAGAATGCGTTGATGTCTGCTCTGTGAAGGTCTTTTAACACTCCGTATGTATCAAAAACAAAGGACCAGTCGGTCATCGGCTGAAGTTGTTTTTTCATACTTTTTGTACTGACGCTCACTGTTGACGGGCTACTATGCGCTTTGGTGTGAGCGCAGCCTTAGTTTACGATTTGTAGGTTAAAGTTATTCCATAATTTTATAGAATGTAACTGTAACTGATCGGCTCCAGCACCAAATCATGTAATTGACATCTGGTCTCGACTTCGGCGACACCATCGTGTACAAGGTCAAGATCAAGAAACTGCGTCCGAAATAGGATGAAGCGATACTATACGCCTGGACAGCTTTTATATAATAGGATGAAGCGATACTATACGCCTGGACAGCTTTTAAGCCTTTACAAAGCGAAAGTCCGATCCTGCATGGAGTATTGCAACCATATTTGGGATGGCTCAGCTAAATACCAACTTGCTGCGCTTGACTCGGTGGAACGTAGAGCTAAGAGGCTCATTGGCAACGTAAAACTGGTGGATGCCTAGCTTCACAGCTTGGATTATCGCCGCAAGGTTATCGGTCTTCTACAGATTGTACTTCAGTGAGTGTGCCCAAGAGCTCCACGACCTCATTCCACCAGCCGCCTTCTACCATCGGACATCTAGACGCACTGCCAGTTACCATCCCTACCTAGTTGCTATTTCACCAATTCGCACTAAGCGTTTCAAATGTCATTTATAATGCGCTCAGCAAAAGAGTGGAAATCACTTCCTGCGTCTGTGTTTCTGAACGATACAACCCTAATCTCTTCAAAATGAGGGTGAACAGGCTTCTTCTGGGTAAGCTCACTCCATCGTTGACTTTGTCTCTGTCACCTCGGATCTAGACTAGAGGCAAGAGCAAATCCATCTCAAATAAAAAAAAGAATAGTTTTAATGACAGCTAGTAATAATCCCACTGCGTAGCAAAAGTATCTTCTCGAACAGAACAGGAACAAATATTGATTATTTATTCTTGTTTACTGTTTTCTTACAATACTGCCGCCGCGCCGTAAGGAAAAAGGACATTTCTACAAAAAAATTGAAATAGAGAAAAAAATATTGTCCTATTTTAAATACAAAAGCAAATGCGTCATAATTAATATTAAGAATTACTAGATTTTCGTTAAGTTTACGCGAATGTACCAATACCGGTAGATGCGGGTTGTTTGCTGATTCCGAATAATTATGTAAATATATCTATTAAAAAAAAAACCGGTCAAGTGCATGTCGGACCACGCACAATGAAGGGTTCCGTAGTTGGGATGAATTTGTTCCAAGAACAAACTTAACATTGCAGTTGAAAAACATGTTCTCCCATACATTCCAACTACAAATGTCCACAGTTAAACAAAAGTATCCAACCCACATTACACCTAATGTGGGTTGGATCCTTTTCGTTTAACTATGGACAAATGTAAGTTTGTACGCACAATATTGAGAGATTTACCATGTTATTTTAAGATCATAGACTTCTTATCACTTCTTATGCAGTTGGAATGTATGGGAGAACATATTTTTCAACTACAATGTTAAGTTGGTTCTTAGGATAAATTCATCCCAACTACGGAACTCTTCATTGTGCGTGGTCCGACACGCAATTTTTTTTTAATAACTGATGAAAAATTTCAACGCAAGCAGGTCCAGAATAAATCAAATCAAAAGTCATTAATTCAAGTTAGGCTGAGTATCAGCACTTTTCGAACGTCAAACTTACAAAAGACAGTCCCCCTAAACGCCCGCCCTTCACCACTTCATAGTGCTTTAGCTTGGGAGAAGAAGTGGCGCAACAAACTCCCCAGCAGCACAGCTGTACGTTCAGTTAAAAAAATAAAATAAAATAATGTACATTATTTGCCATAAGTAAGCTAGCACACTCCAATATTTTTTCAAATTCTTTTTTCTGTTTGTTTTATTTTTTCTCTCAGTTATTTTTAATCATGGTCTGGCAGTTAGTAATCTATGCGGCCTACCCCAATGTCCTTTCTTTGGTATTGTTCGTCGAATCGTTGAGCTCCTTAAGTTCTGAGTTGAGCTGCGCGATTACTGACAAAGCGTGCACTGACTAGACAGGTCCTCTCAATCTGTGTGGTTCTTTCCTCAAAAGACCATTTCTGACACCAATCTACATGGTCTTCACATGAACTGACCAAGATTATGTCTGGACTTTATAAGAGACTGTGACCTCTGAGTTTGTTTCGGCCTTTCTTCTCAGAGTAGTCAGATAGGAAACCCCGACTTCATCTAGTTAAAAAAAAAAAACACATGTTTGACTTGTAAAAGTGTTTGTACAAACCTACTTACAGAAATAAAAATCATTTATCAATACACCAAAAAAAAAAATCGAAAACTATACTCAAGCAGAAATAAAAATACAAAACTAAAAACGTAAACAGAACTTTATACCTAAATAAAAGCCTCCAGCTAGCTATATGTAAGCGTAACTCTAAACCAAATCTATTTGCGCGTCGGTGTCCCTGTCACCGTGCATTCTTTCACTTTATGTCAGTGGTATCGCACACACTTCGCGTAATTATATGAGAATTTCGGGAAAAATTTGAAATTATCTTCCCGTGACTCTCGTTTGACATCCTAACTAATATTATAAATGCGAACGTAAGTTTGTTTGTTTGTTTGTTACCTTTTCACGCCTAAACCACTGAACCGATCATTCTGAAATTTTGCATTTACGTTGTCAGGTGTACAGACACGGACATAGGGTACCTTTAATCCCGGAAAAAAGTACTGTTCCCGAGTAAAACAACAATAACTTTCTTTATGATAATAGATGGCGCCACGTATCTTTCGAATCATGATTGAATTATATTATTATAGAAACTTGAGTAGTGTGTTAAGTTTTTTTATTTAAGTACCTAATACATTTTGTGAGTCTAGAGTGTCGATAGACTTGTTTTTCATCATCCTAACTATCCTAACTATTATAAATGCGAAAGTGTTTGTTGGTTTGTTGATTACGCTTTCACGCTAAAATGGCTGAACGGATTTGGATGAAATTTGGCACTTGCGTAGACCATGACCTGGAGAAGGACATAGGCTACTATTCATCTTCAATCACAGATGAGGTCGCGGTCAATAGCTAGTACTCTATAACCTGGCAGTCTAATAACCTTTCTATAGGTATAGGAAAATGGCCTGTTATAAGTTTGAAACAAAACCCGGTTCTCTGCCTTTCTAAGATTCCCGGTACATGTTGACAGGTCTACACTGTCCTCCCATACCTATTGACACTGTAATTTGAAAATATTGTTAAAGCCAATTATTTATAAAATAGTAACTTACCGTGGAATGTCTTTTCGGTTCTTTTCCACAGCAAACAACCAATTGGAATCGTGCACCTATCTTCTGACGTTTTATAAGTGCCCACGTAGGTTTATATGTAAAAAATATTTTAGATTTTGATTTACGATTACGTCACTTAACGATTCGCAGTCTCTACTCCAGAAATCTTCTGCTCCTACAGCCATTGGTAGTTCGTCAGAAAAAAACAACATTGCTGCAATTCAATCCTTTACCTCAATTCAACTTGGCACCTTAATCCCCATAATACAGCTAAGTCCCTTTAAAATCAGGAACACGGCACAACAATATATTAGAGTGTTTACGCTGTTAATAAATAGGAAGGCAGACAAACCAGAGCTTCCCGGTACATTACGGCACCTGTAAAGGCTTCAATAATTCAAGTGGTAAAACGCCGTTTAAGCTCATATGGGGCTGAATTACACCGTAGTGTGTTCGTAGTCCAAATTCATAGACTGTTCATTTATTTTATTTGCGTCTGTTTTTTACGAAATTGACCGATTCGAATGATAAGAGAATTTGAATCGAATAGCGATAGTGATCTCAACGAGTAATGAACACATGAACATGGGATCCGTTAGAGTATGAAATTTGTTGGTCAATTCGTATCCAAAATAACAACAAAATATAAAACTTACAAGCGCCAGACGAAGTTCATGAAATGCGAAAGTAAGTTTGTTTGTTTGTTTGTTACCTTTTCACGCCTAAACCACTGAACCGATCATCCTGAAATTTTGCATATACGTTGTCAGGTGTACAGAAACGGTCATAGGGTACCTTTCATCCCGAAAAACAGGACTCTTCCTGAGGAAAACGACAATAACATTCTTATGATAATAGATGGCGTCACGCGTCTTTAGAATCATGATTGAATTATAATATAATAGAAACTTTAGTAGTATGTTAAGAGTTTTTTTTTAATTTTTTTTTTTTATTTAAGTACCTTATTTATTTTATGAGCCGTAGAGTATTGATATACCGGTTTTTTATCCTCCTAACTATAATATTATTGATGTGAAAGTAAGTTTGTTTGCTTTCACGCCCTAAACGTAAGCGAAGCCGCGGGCAAGTCAGTATTTTATAAAAACATACAAAATGGACGCCTATAAACCACCAGTACGGTTTAATGTTGCATTTCCAATATTAGAAACGTGACTTAGGAATACAACAAAGCTCCTCAACACCACAAACAAGTAATACAGTAGCACTTCTAGACTCTGCCATTCCTAACACTCTTCAATTATGATAATGCAGTTCACTCCCACTTAAAACCAAAGGCATAGTCCTTTCTGCAAACGTACGAGGACTTGAAACTTTCTACACGTTACTGACGAAAGTCGACGTTCCACAACAACCCACGGCTAAGCTACGCGTATGAACTTCGCTTTGTATGAAAATGCACTGCCACGGTATGCACGGATGCGTGGCTGGCAAACAAATGAACCGTGCAGAACAAGGCAAAGCTCTCCGTGCACATCCGTAGCAGTGGACGGCCGACTTAATGTTCAAGTCTCGGTGGAGCTAGTTTAAGTGATGTAACTGCACACAAACTTGAGACAGAGTGTAACTTGTGTGACTAACTAGACAGTCCTCTTGAGATACTAAGTGAAGTAGCACCTGGAGGTACTATCGATAAAACGGACGCCTTTACACCTTAAAGTTGTTTTTTGTAACTGTCACCGTATGATTATGAACTTCGTTAGTTTATAATCTATCTATCGAAAAATTGTGAACAGCAACAATCCTTTTACAACTCATCTCATTATTTTTTGATAGTTTATAATCTATCCATGGCATAACAACAAAAAGTGAACTGGTATAAAACTTGCGTGCGACGAACGCACCTTGCGCTAATACTAAATAGCCAAGTAACTGCGACCACACACACGCTACGCTCGCTCGGCTCGCGCGCGGTTGTTCACAGTTCCAATCTAACCCATTCAGTCGGTGTGCCTTGACTTAGTTACAGCGACCAATTCGGCTACCACCAAACCCTACCAATCAGGGATGGTTCACAACTTTACGAGTGATAAAATCGGACAGATCGGACTGTCGGTAAGTGCAGGTTGGTTCACAATTTGACGGTTTGACATGGATAGATTATAAGCTATTAAAAATTAATACGTTATTTTGTTAGCAGTATGATACAGTTCACAATTTATCAACAGCTTATAATCTCACGAGATAGATAATAAACTAACCCTTAGTTTATTATCTATCTCGTTAGTTCACAATCTTACGGTCGCAAATACAATGATTCACCCTGCCGCTATGGTCCTTTGTTTGTCCTACAATTGCAGCTTGCAAGAAAAGTTGTTTCGAAATTGGAAAGGCCTGGCGTTTGTCGATAGTACCTTTTTACAAAATAAAATATGTAAATGAACAGAATGCAGCTGCAGACCTCGATTTTACAACAAAGACAATAAATTGTCTTTAGAAACCTTCGATAAAACGAAGGCTTTTTTATGGTTTCTCCAATAAGTTTATGTTTGAATCACATAAAATTTCTATGTATGTGCACTTACTAGAGAATAAATAAAAAAATAAGTGTAAGTCAAAATAACCTAGTTTTTCCATAGATAGTTGGCCGAATATCAATATATCACACATTATCAGGATTATTTCCAGTATTAAAAGACTAAGGACCCTTTTGCGGGCTCAATGTAATTTTATGAATATAAATTAAACTGTCAAAGTTGTACTATTCCTTCTAACCTATGGTAAAGAATGGTCAATATGGCGAAATTTGGAGAAGCCTTTTTTATTCAGCAGCGCTGAATATCAGTAGAAGACGTCTTTCGGCTAAAATTGTGAGGATGATGGTAAAGAAAATATTTTGAAGAAACATAGCTTTTCTCTATATCAGCCACTGGCTTCTGCCCACGAAATCCTAGCTCATAATAGAATAGAATAACTAGACTAGTAGCTTCATAATAGAATAGAATTTTACCTATGAAATTACCGATTTCTGATACCGGCTAGTGTGAAGATCTTTCATTCTACTTAGAATTCCATATTGAAATTAATTTTATAATATAACATGACATTTAAAAAAATCAGTTGTCATTTGTTTTCCCATCGTTCGACTTTTCTTTGATATCGATGTTTCTGTAACCATGGAAAAATCAAAATGGCGCGCTATTATCGAATAAGAGTTCCGTCGTGGCACCAACGCAACACAGACAGCACGCAATATTAACGGCGTGTATGGACAAGGTACCGCAAGTGAAAGTACGGTGCGTTTTTGGTTTGATTGCTTCCGTTCTGGAAATTTTGACCTAGAATGAGCCCCGGGTAAAAACTTAACATCCAATGAGGCGGTGAAAAACGCCTTTAAAGAAGTTATCGATTCCCGTTCCCTAGATATCTATAACAGAGGAATCAACGAACTTTCATTAAAATGATAAAAGTGCATCGACAATATTTCTTAAAAAAAATTGATTGATTTTTTTCTACGAAAATCAGCACTTTCATAGGTAAAGACCTATTATATCTTTATTTTGTATAAAATATGATACATAAAAGGTTTTAAATATAATTAGTTCATTTATTTTGCTTATACTTAAGCATGCAAAAAATAATTTAATAAAATTACACTTCATTTATTACCTACTACTGAGATCGAAAAAACTAATTACTAGTGAGATCATATTTAAAACTACAAGCTATGAATTTGTAGTGAAGAATGTATTATTATAAAGACATTATTATTTTGATTTGATTTTAATTTTTTATTTAATTTTGATTGAATTTTGACTGTGATTTTGTTTTTAATTTGAATTGTAATTTTAATGTTGATTTTGATTTTAACACTAACATAGCTTGTAGGTTCTAGTATTAATACATTATGGATGATTTCCGAATTACATGATTGAATTGAATAAAGCCATTTCATGGCAGCTCTCTGATGTGTTTTGGTATTTGGAGATTTTGACAGACTTAAATATTTGCAATA
The DNA here is from genome assembly GCA_948252095.1 of Dicycla oo. NCBI lineage: Eukaryota > Metazoa > Arthropoda > Insecta > Lepidoptera > Noctuidae > Dicycla > Dicycla oo. The sequence goes on from OX411733.1 coordinate 21,813,653, forward strand.
GCATCTTGTGACAACAAGTCGAGTTGGAACTCTTGAAAGGATTTTTAAAATTATTTTCAGTTAGTGAAAAAAATATCGGAATCAGATCAGCAGTTCCGATCTTCTCCCTACATACAAAGTCACAAATTTCACTTCTTTATTATATACGTATAGATATAAAAAAATATTTAAAAAAATTAAATCGACTTCAAAAAGAAACGAACTCAAAATTATGAAATAACTTTAATTTCGGAAGTCGGTGTCTTGGGATCTGTATTTTAGTTTTTTACCACCGACTTACACGTATTAGTCTATTTTCTTGAAAAGTACTGAACCGATTTCGATAAAACTTTCTCTGTGCCCTAAGTTGAAGTAAATGTAAGCCAACAAAAAAAAAAAGAATGGTCACATGGTGGTGGTGAGAAATGCGTGGACAAACATACATACATACAAATATACAAACATACATGTATAAAATTTTATATATTTATTTGGAAGCCCTAATAGATCATCATATGTGAATATCTCGCAGTTCCAATAATATTACATACATACGTATCGCATTGATAACTCCTTTTTTTGAAGTCGTTAAAAAAGCAAACAAACTTTCACTTCGGTGTAACAGACAGCCAATTAATCCAAGTTTTAGAGCTCGCACTAATCCGCGGTTGGTATTTCACTGACGTCAGATTTATTAGCCAACCAAGGATGTACCAAATTATTCAATTAGCCCCCCAACTATTAAAGTGCCGTCATTATGTTAGAGATAAAAGGAAGGAAGGGGGTTAGGCACTTGTCCCATTGTCGACGAGGGAAGGACTAGATAACAAGGATTGTCTCGTTCAAGAAACGTACAAACAAAAGATTGTAGGTCCCGTGTAAACAAAAAACAAATCAATCTGCCTAGCCTTTTCCCAACCATGTTGGGGTCGGCTTCCAGTCTAACCGGATGCAGCTGAATACCAGTATTTTACATGGAGCGACTGCCTATCTGACCTCCACAACCCAGTTACTGGGTAATACGATACCCCTTAGTAAGACTGGTTATCAGACTTTCGAGTTTCTGACGACCCGTAACGACTGTCAAAGATCCACAAATTACAGCCGGGACCAACTGCAACGTGCTTTCCGAGGCACGGAGGAGTCTCGGTATGTAAAGACGGTCACCCATCCACAGACCAACCCCGGCAAGGGTAGCTTAACCTGATGGATCGACCCGTGCGGCTGTTATTACTTAGCCACGAGCTCCTCAAGGTCACGTGTAAACAAACAAACAAATTAAACATATGCTAATTTTGAGTACAAATTTTAATGAGTTAAGCATCCGTAGCCGAACTAGGCAAAACCTGTATTTCGGCTATCAGCGCCAATCCCCTCGGACAATTTTGACATTTATCATAGCCATTAAACATTACTTATACAAAATAATTAACAGACAGTGTTGTTTTACACATCTTATTATATTTTATTATCATATATAGAGTATGACTGAGTGAGCTCTCATTTGCGAGTGTGTGAATTGAGAAAGGGTATGTGGGGGTGTGTGTAAGTGTGTATAGTCTATGAGAAAGTTACACTTTTGGAAGATTATACGTGTGATCTGTGTGAATTTTTAGGTATCATTCAAACAAGACAACGCAAACAGATACATAATATTAATAAAGATACATATGTCGTGGATTGATGGCGCCATGGTGTAACAGACAGCACCATCTAACAAGTAGTTTTGTAACTGATAATATCGTTACCGGTTACACGATCGTCGGTAGGGGGGATGCAGTGGGGACTATAGGAAGGACGGAGTGTTGCGACCAAAGAGTAAAGTAATAATAGAGAGAAAGAGTAGCAACTCAGTGGTAAAATTTGCATGTATGGAAAGTGCTGCTACCTCTAGTTTGGTGGGTGAATTAAGGCTATAACAATATATACCTACCTATTGGTATGCATACTTACTATAATAATATGTAGCGAACGAGTCCTCTCACCTATTTATTATACTCTTTGAGCGAGTTTGTGTTATGGTAAGTCAGGGGAAAAAAAACACGTATGGAGTTGAGAAAAATGTCCTTTTATTATTATCAAACAAATTTTATTCATATTTATTCGTTTTAAACTTATTATACTTAATTAAATTAAATTAAGGAATAACATAACACTTTTTCTTGGTTATAATAAAGATAATACGGTACGGTATGGTAATAAACACTTACATAAAACATCACAACCAAAAAACAATATCTTCTTCGGAGTTCACTCATGTTAACAAAACAACAAAAATAACAAACGAAAATCAAAGTGGTAACAATATTATGAAATAGAAACAAAAGAAATAATAGTAACGAGAAACAATTTTCAACAGAATTGCGCATCAATATCGGGAAAGTCGGAGTTGACAATGGCGACAATGACATTTATATGATTTATTTGACCAAGACAATATGGCTGCCAAGTTTTTTTTGTCACTAGACTGCAGATGTCGCTGTCGTCTATGAAAATTGATGACAGTATTAACTGTGCCCCCCCCTGGTTGCGACAGTCGAACTCTAACAGTCTTGGCAGACGCTCAGTACCAACGCACGTGTTTGTTTCTTGTAAAACCGTCAGTGTAAATAAAATTGTTGTGATTTAAATTATCCTACGTTGGAGTACCCACGACAGTGCCCACATCTATCTAAAACTATGTCGGATCATGAAGAAGACCCGATGTTTCGCATCTCGGCCACCCATGATGCGATAACAAACAGCATAGATCATATAGTTAAATGCTGCTTTTAGTAGATACATATATATTAGTAGTTTATCGCTGACTGTTCATACCACCAAGAGCTATCAAAAGCAGGGTACTCACTTAAAGGTGTAGCACTTAATTGTCTGATACTGTATCAATCTACGTGTGTACGACTCGTCCATGGTCGCGTATCGAGCTACGAGCTCGCGACGATCTCACGACAACAACATGTCTTCATCTTATCTCTGCAATTTTTTATTTAAGATGGGTTTGCTCTTGACTCTAGTCTATTTCGGAGGCGACAGAGACAGAGTCGACGATGGTGTGAGCTTACCCAGAAGAAGCCTGTTCACTCTCACGTTGAATAGATTAGGGTTGTTCATTTTCCTGTAGTGTTGAGAGGTTTAGTGGGAGCGCGGGTTCTGCTCAAAAAATTTGGAATTGTATACATAACCTAGCATCACGCTTGTTTTCCCCGGAAGGCTAGGCAGAAGTGTACCTATAGTACGCCCACATTTAGCCAGTTATGTTTAAGAGGGCTGTTTCATTTTGTCATCTCTCTCGCTCACACGGGACGAAATCTTTAAGAATATTAAATGAAAGGATGTCTTTTTGAAAAATGTAATCAATTAGCGAACTAGTAAATGATATTAATTTAATAGATAATTGTTAAAAACACTAATTTCTATTGTGTTATCTAATTAAATCAGCTCAAAAAATATTGTGATCGGTTTTTAATGTTTTTGTAATATATGTCAGAATAAAAATGTGTTTTGTCGCAACCAATTCAAACCCTCGCACTTCCGGACGCCGTTGCGTATGTCTTCCCTCTCGCTTTAAAGACTATGCACTAGAGGCATAGGAGAGAGAGAGAGAGCGATAACGCAACCGCGACGCTCACGCGCCTCAGACGCTGGGGCAGTTGACGCATAGCCTCGCACGGACACGTCACGAACCGCCGCGCGCGCCCGAGCTCTAGCCGACACGCGTTTTCTTATAACGGTTTTGTTCTAGTTTTAATTAGTTCCCGTGACAGTAATTTACAATATTAGTTTACCTTTTACCTATTTACCGTGATTATACGACGTTTAAGTTACACAAGTGTTTGATTTCCCAATCCACTTCAATCCAGTATGGACTCAGTTACGAAATATGGCGTCCCAACTGTAGGCCGAATGCCACAGTTCCTGTGAAAACTGTGTAGTGAAAATACTTATTGTGTGTACAACTGTGAACATATTGTGATCGTGTAACAATGCCGAAGACACGGAGTAGGCAATCCCTCAGTGGTTCGCATGACGATGAACTCAACAACAGCGTCACGCTGTCTCGCGATAACTTTACCGCTCTGTTATCAGCGATTCAGCAATCGAATGCGGAGATCTGTGAGCGCATGTTAGAGCGTCTGTCGACATTTACGCCCCCTCTGACCGCTCAGTCACCGGCGCCAGCGCCGAGTGCGGCAGAGAAGACCGGCAACTTCTCACGATGCTCATCCAGATTCTCCGGAGCGGCGAAGGAAAACGTCGAAGCGTTCATCGATGCCATTGAAGCATTCAAAGAATGCACGAACATCTGTGATGATGTCGCTATTCGAGGCATGTCTATGCTACTTACAAGCGAAGCAGCAACCTGGTGGCAGAGCATCCGCGCGGAGGTCACATCCTGGAAAGATGCAATACAATACCTCCGTGACGCGTACGGCGACCGCCGTCCTGAATACAAAATACATCGGGAGTTATTCAGAGACGAGCAGGGTGAAGACGAACGAACAGATATCTTCGTAGCGAAGAGTCGAGCCCTCCTAACACGCCTACCAACAAACGACCTGTCTACCAAAGTGCAACGATTTACGGCCTCTTACACCGGAAAATCCGTAAAAGATTACGACGCGAAGAGGTCAGTAATTTTTCCGAGTTGCTATCGAAATCTAGAACTATCGAAGATTCCATAAACGAATCGACAAAGCGTGAATCGCAAAACACCGCATCTATTACTTCGCGTACGAAACGTAACGCGCCCGAAACGCTTGCTCAGCCCGCAATGAACAACGCGCGAACAATCTCCGCTGCAAGCGGGAGACCGGCGCACGGGGCAGCTATCACGCCACGCGGCGACGGCGCATCGCCCTTCGCCGCGCGCCCGCAGGACTCGCAGGCGCAAGTTCTGAACGAGCCGCACGCACAGCGCGCATCACATGCGCGTGCCACCGCCGCGACATCGCGCGATGAACGCACACCAACGTCATCGAAACAACTACGACCGTTTTGTGTGTATTGTAAACACTACGGACACCAGCGCGACCAGTGCCGTAAGTTGGCGGACAAAGGTGAGTCAGCGGTTGATTCTAATAATTCGGTTTCGTGTTACAAGTGCGGATCTAAAAATGTTACTCGTGAAACTTGTAAAAAGTGTAACAACGAATCGAGTTTTTGTACTGTTGATACGACTCTGCACACTTCGGGACCAAAGTACACTCAAATGCAAAAGTCCAAAAATAGTGATCATATTCCGTGTTCCGACAATTTGTATAATCGCATAGAGAAGTCTTTGGATAAACATTGTTGCGAAGTTTTGAACTACTCTAATACTATTTCTCCTTGTTCTAAAAATGTTGATACAAATGTTTGTTGTGTCGTTCAAGGAAATAATAACTGGTCTCGTGATAGTTCGACTGAGCCTGCGTACAGTCAAGCTGAAAGGCCTTATAATAGTAATTGTTATGCTGTACAGAGTAATTTTTCGGACAGCGATTTGTCGAACGATCACAGGACCAACTGCGAGGTCGATAATAATAACGACCAGTTTTGTAATTTGTCAGAGAATGATTATTTTTGTTATGATGACGCCCGTAATGTAAAAGGGCGTAAAGACGATTTGTGCACCTTTGCGGAAAATCGTGAATTTTATTGTAGTGACGTCCGCAATGCGCTAGAGCATACGAACCATGTTTGTGATTATTCGAAAGATGATAATGTTTTTAATAATAATTCCCTCGGCGTAAAGGGGCGTAACAACCATTTTTGTTATTTTTTGCAAAACGATTTATTTTGTTGTAATGATGTTTCTAAGAATGTGTTAAATATTAATATGGTGTGTAGTGACACAAGTGTAAAGAACACGCGCGCCGGTAGGAGCTCCAACAGAAAAGTTTTGCGACCGATTTTTGATATCGAAATTTTAGGCGCGTCGGGGACCGCGTTAGTTGACACCGGTGCCAAACATTGTATTGCGGGCCATACACTGCACACCCTCCTCTGTCGAAAGGGACTCCCTCTTGAACCGGCGCGAAGACGTATTAAGCTTGCCGATGGACACATTCGTGACGTAGACGTGCTCATGACTACTCTTGACGTGCACTTAGAGGAGAAGGTCATTAGGACTCCTTTTCTTATCCTCCCTGAGGCGCGTAACAATGAAACGTTGCTCGGCATGGATTTCTTGTTTGCAGCCGAAGTAGTCATGGATTTTTCTCGGAAATGCTGGTGTTTTTCTAATAGCAGCGTTCAGTACATGATGCGGTTTGAACCTTCCGAATCACCAGAGCTGTCTTGTTCCTCTGCCGACGTACTCAGGAACGACGAAGGTACGTTGATGAACCCACCTGACCGGAACCTGCTGGCGCAGACCTTGGTTACCAATACGGACATTTTCCAGCTAGGGGGAGAGCCTACCCCGTTTGCTGAGCACCGTATTGATACAGGTGAGCACCCTCCTCCGTACCGGTTTACCGGTATACCTCCGTACCGATTGACCCCTGCCAAAAAGGAACTTATGCGTCAGGAGATTGAGAAGATGCTGAAAGACAACATCATTGAAGAGTGTGAGTCTGCATGGTGTTCACCAGCTCTCCTGGTCCCTAAGGTGAATGGCAGCACCCGCTTTTGCGTAGATTACAGACGCCTAAACGCCGTGACCAAAACAGACCATTACCCGATGCCTTTGATTGGTGAATTGTTACAATCAACAAAGAGGGACTGTTATATGAGTACATTGGACCTGAGATCCGGCTACTGGCAGGTTAGTGTAAATGAGCAGGATAGAGATAAAACCGCATTCATTAGCCCACTGGGAACCTTTCGCTTCAAGCGCATGCCTTTTGGTCTCAAAAACGCTCCGGCGACCTTTCAACGGCTGATCGACCGTCTGCGCTCCTGTTCATCCCTGGCCAATGTGACAATCCTCGCATATTTAGATGACCTGCTGATCATATCTGAAGGTTTCCAGCAGCATCTTCAGGATCTCCAGGCTGTATTCAGTCGACTTCGCGAATTTAAGCTGCGAGTCAACCGGGAGAAGTGCGTTTTTGCCAGGGGGAGTGTAAAGTATCTGGGGCACGTAATAACCCAACAGGGCGTCTCACCCGACCCTGAAAAGGTTCAAGCTGTACTAGACATGAAAGAACCAAGCAACTTGAAACATCTACGGATATTTTTACAAACCTGTTCCTGGTTTAGGAAATTTATCCCGAATTTCTCCTCTGTAGCAGAGCCACTTATAAGGCTAACAAGAAAGCATCAAACCTGGACCTGGGGTTCAGCTCAGACCACTGCTTTTAACGAGCTGAAACAACTTCTTACCTCAGCGCCAATTTTAATCCAGGCTGATTTTAATCGCCCCTTCGTCCTCCGCACCGACGCGAGTAATTATGCCGTCAGAGCCGTTTTACTGCAGGGGGAGGACAAGAAAGTTAGCCCTACCACCTATCTTTTTTCTCCAATAGGGAACCCTGAGGAATCCTTAGGAAAATACCATGCACAGGATTTGACACCTTTTGTAGACAAAGGTACTGGAAGTGTCGTACCACCTAATCCTGTCATTCCCAAGCGACGTCGCGGACGTCCTAAGCACAAGGGCAATGTGCTAGTCCAGGAACGAGGGCGTTCTCCTAGACTAGAGGGGGAGTCTGTCGCAACCAATTCAAACCCTCGCACTTCCGGACGCCTTGCGTATGTCTTCCCTCTCGCTTTAAAGACTATGCACTAGAGGCATAGGAGAGAGAGAGAGAGCGATAACGCAACCGCGACGCTCACGCGCCTCAGACGCTGGGGCAGTTGACGCATAGCCTCGCACGGACACGTCACGAACCGCCGCGCGCGCCCGAGCTCTAGCCGACACGCGTTTTCTTATAACGGTTTTGTTCTAGTTTTAATTAGTTCCCGTGACAGTAATTTACAATATTAGTTTACCTTTTACCTATTTACCGTGATTATACGACGTTTAAGTTACACAAGTGTTTGATTTCCCAATCCACTTCAATCCAGTATGGACTCAGTTACGAAAGTTTTTACTATTAAATTAATATCATTTACTAGTTCGATAATTGATTACATTTTTCAAAAAGCATCTGTTCATTTAACTTTTTTTTAATTTGGTCACTTGTGAGCGAGAGAGGTGATAAAATGAAACAGCCTACTTAAGTCCTATGTAATAACTGATAAGTAGAGATCGGATAATCGGATGCTTATTTACCTAAAGTTGCGGTTTTGGCTAATATGGAATGACATTTGTATCGAAAAAATCCCAGAATTCCGGAATCGACCAATATTCAGAGTTCTGATTATAAAATTGAATGTAACAATAATATTTACTTACGTTCAGGTGTTGGCTAATATGGATTGCAATTTTGTATAAACAAAAACCCGGGATACCGGGATCGATAAATTTAGAGTTCTGATTAGAATAGAATGTATATTTAGATAGTTGCGTTCAGGTCTTGGCTAATATTGAATTCATTTTTGAATCGATCGTAATATAAATTATAAGTGTATAGTTTCGAAATAAAATGTTAATATGTATGTGTTGTTGTTGTTATGTTCTATGTGTTATATGTTGTTGTGAACTTAGTAAAGTTATTGGTCTCTGAATTGTTAAAGTGTGTTTGGCGATGGCGAAAATCGGGCTGAGCGATGATGACTTACGAAGGATTTTGAACCCCTAGGGGATGATTTTCCAAAAACGCCAAAACGCTGCATTCGTAGTTTCTAAACAAAAGGCAAAACTTTTTTCCTTACAAACTTTCATCCCCTATTTTCCCCGCTAAGAGATTTTTCATTTTCCGAAAACGCTGAAACAAATAGCTTTTCATTTTAAACCAGAATGCTAAATACAAATTGTCATGGTTTAAAATACAAAAATGACATTTTTCCATACAAACTTTCATCCCCTATTTTAGCCCCTTAGGGATTGAATTTCGAAAAATATTTCGTTATTTACTTGTCTACTTTGAGTAATATTTCAGCTTTCTATGTCCACGGGTTTAGGCTGGGCGTTGATGAGTTTGGTGACATTTGTTTTTAACCGACTTCCAAAAGGAGGAGGTTCTCAATTCGTCTGTATTTTTTTTTTTGTTTTTTTTTTGTATGTTTGTTACGCGATTACTCAAAGACGGATGGACCGATTTGGAAAATTCTTTTTTTGTTTGAAAAGGTATACTTCCGAGGTGGTCGAATTTGAAGATTTGGATTCGAATTTGTGTGGGGTAGGTTCCACAACTAAAAAGTGAAAAATAAAAACTTTTTAGCATAAAATAAAACCGACTTCCAAAACAAAACACTACAAAGTGAAAAATAACTTTAATTTCGGAAGTCGGTGGCAAAAAACGAAAATACAAAACCAAAGACACCGACTTCCGAAATTAAAGTTATTTTTCACTTTGTAGTGTTTTGTTTTGGAAGTCGGTTTTATTTTTTGCTAAAAAGTTTTTTATTTATGTATAGATGTCCTATGTAATAGGAGAGTAGTGCTGGGCCTAATGGTAACGGTCGCGACTTACAAGTTGCAGGTCGTAGGTTCGAACCCAAACCAGGGCTTTACTTTGCGTAAATTATTTTGTCACCACTGCTCTAAAAACGGGGAACGGGAACATCGTCAGGATACCGGCATGTCCTAGAACCAGAAATTCGAAGACATGTGACATTTACCAATCCGCACTATACCCGCATGGTAGAATACAGCCCCCTCCCTCTCATCGACATGAGGCATGTATCCCAGAAGTAGGATGATTATGCTCATTATTATACAGGATGAAATTGAATTCATGGGCAATGTTTTAAGGGGAACAACTTTTACTATGAGACCAAACCTTGGCTCATCGCCGCAAGGTTGCCTGTTTGTCAGTCTTCTACAGATTGTACTTCGGTGAGTGTGCCCAAAGACTCCACGACCTGATTCCACCGGCTCCCTTCTACCATCGGACATCTAGTGGCACTGTCAGTTACCAGAGCTAAGTGGCTCATTGGTGAAGTAAAACTGGTGGATGCCAAGCTTCACAGTTTGGCTGATCGCCGCAAGGTTGCCTGCTTGTCGGTCTTCTACAGATTGTACTTCGGTGGGTGTGCTTAAGAACTCCACGACCTCATTCTGCTGGCCCCCTTCTACCATCGGACATCTAGACGCACTGCCAGTTATCAGCCCTACCTGGTTGATATTCCACCAATTCGCACTAAGCGTTTCCAAATGTCTTTTATAATGCGCACAGCAAAAGAGTGGAACTCACTACCTGCGTCTGTGTTTCCGAGCGCATACAACCCTAATCTCTTCAAAGTGAGAGTGAACAGGCTTCTTCTGGGTAAGCTCACTCCATCGTCGACTTTGTCTCTGTCACTTGTGACCTAGACTAGAGTCAAGAGCAAACCCATCTCAAATAAAAAAAAACCTAAAATCGCGAAAAAAAATCAGCTGGTCCCTACATTTTGACGAGTTATGAATGTATAAATGTTATAAATGTATGGAACAGCTGATTTTTTTCGCGATTTCAGATTTGGTGTCATAGTAAAAGTTGTTCATAATGACCAATAATGACCCCTTAAAATAATGCTCATAAATTCAATTTCACCCTGTATAATATAATAGGTATCCTATTGCCATTAGTCGGGCATATTAAATCCCGAAACTAAAATCAATCTGCCGAGCTTTTTCCCAACTATGTTGGGGTCGACTTCCAGTCTAACCAGATGCAGTTGAATACCACAATTTTACATGGAGCAACTGCCTATCTGGCCTCCACAACCTGGGTAACACGTCAGACTTTTTCGGGCTTCGGTCGACCCGTAACGGCTGTTAAAGATCTACGAATCACAGCGGGGATCAACGGCTTAACGAGCTTTCCGAGGCAACAAATCCAGAAATAAGGCTACCAAAACTAAAAAACTGGCAGTGCGTGTGGGACCACGCACAGTGAAGGGTTCCGTTGTTGGGATGAATTTATTCCAAAAACGAATTTAACATTGTAATACGCCACGGTCAATTCTGCAACTGCAAATATAAGTTTGTAATTGCAAATATTTTTTTTTTTTTATGTGTGTAAAACTACAATTTAAAATGTTGCGGACTTTTTCCTTTACTTGTGCCTTGAACCTTAGTTTTTGCCAAATTTCATTATTCTAGATCAACGAGAAGTACCCTATAGGTTTTGATTTATTTGCGAGCATCAAAATATGTCGCATAAATGTCCGTATTTTTTATTGCGTTGACTAAGGGCTGTGTTCACCAACACTCAAACCACCAGTTAGGTATTTAAACAGTTGGTTTGGTGTCAAAGGAGATGGCCAAAAATTGTTAGGACCGCCGAACGACTTAAATTTCATCTCTGCACCTTCTGGGGTACACCAGAAGGTGCAGAGATGAAATTTAAGTCGTTCGATAGGACGGATTTTCAATAATTAATAATTATAAGTTACATAATAATTATGCAGTCGTGGAATAAAGTTATGAAGGTTTGAAAAAGTTGATTTTTTCACTCGGTTTTCATCATGATTTCACAATTTATTCGTAAAGTTATACATTCCTGAACGTTAAATAGGTTGAGGTGTATATATTTGTCTTAAGTAATTAGTATATATCATGCAGCTGAGGGAACAATACTTTCTTAGTATCTCGACTATACCAAGCACCAAAGGAATGTCATAATATACAACATCCAACAGTCCGGTTTCCAGCTATACAATTATACCAATATCCAAAGACACTCAAGTCTAGGAGTATTTCTTGATTTTATGCGATCTCTTAAAATGCTGTTTCATACCGCCTGATGCGTTCTCTAATAGCGATACCACAGTTAACAAACGATTATATTATATAAGGTCCATTTCCTTACTTATTAGGTTATTACCACTGTTTTTTTTTTTTTTTTTTTAATTTTATTCATAATGATACATAGTTTTACTTTAACATAGCACCTGCCAAACTGCAAAACAATTTGTTGGCCACATTTGTATATTAATTAGTAGAACACTCGCGTGGGGGCTACGACATAATAAAATTAAGGTGAAATATAATATTAACACAAATACAAAGCAAACGAATATCGTAAAACAACACGAGCGAAGCGTGATTGAAATGACAGTTTTGACATTTGCCATTTTGATGGATTCATTGAGTGTTGCTAGTAAGTAATTAAGTCAAGTATTTTATGTCAATATTGTAATACACGACGTTACTGTATTATTAGAATATACTATCCATAAGTGTACTTTGACTTTTGATCTATTAATTAAAATAAGGTTGGTTTGATGGATAACACGGTCAAAAATATATTTAAATAAATATTTTGTTACGTATAAATCAATCAATCTGCCTAGCCTTTTCCCAACTATGTTGGGGTCGGCTTCCAGTCTAACCGGATGCAGCTGAATACCAGTATTTTACATGGAGCGACTGCCTATCTGACTTCCACAACCCAGTTACTGGGTAATACGATACCCCTTGGTAAGACTGGTTGTCAGACTTTCGGGCTTCTGACGACCCGTAACGACTGTCAAAGATCCACGAAAGACAGCCGGGACCAACGGCTTAACGTGCTTTCCGAGGCACGGAGGAGTCTCGGTATGAAAAGATGGTCACCCATCCACAGACCAACCCCGGCAAGCGTAGCTTAACCTGATGGATCGACCCGTGCGGCTGTTATTACTTAGCCACGAGCTTCTCATATTTTGTTACGAATATCATTCTCTATTTCCTCAAAGCATTGATATTATTAAATGGCAACATTGAAGATACTTTAAAGTGAAATTGAACGGATAAAATCGCATACAATTATTTTATTTTATTATTTTATTCAGACACTGCTATGAAATGTTATTATGTATTATAAATTCTTAATTTTTTTAATTTATAATTAATTGTAATACTTTCAATTATGTACAGCTTGGGGCAATTTTTGGCCATCTCCTTTCCTTCCAAATAAGACATAAACCAACTGTTTAAATACCTAACCGGTAGTTTGAAAGTTGGTGACCACAAGACTTAGAAGCTTGATTTTTGTTAGAGCTCTAAGGGACTGTAAACCTACGAATTTGATAATAATTTTAACTTGATACTTCCACGCGTTCTTGATAAAGAGGGTTTTGACAGACTAACAGACAGACGGCCTTCGAAGTGATCCTATAAGGGTTCCATTTTACCTTTTGAAATATGGAACCCTAAAAATGGAGAATCCCAATAACCCTTTCATTAACCTGGGAATCGAGCCTAGACACCCAGGTTCTAGACCGCGCTCGAGACGCTAGACCAACAATTCAATTTTGTTTATGGTTATTTTCGTTGCTACGAGCACATACTATTACTTAAATAGTATGTGCTCGTAGCAACGAAAATAACGTTAACTTTTACCCGACTAAGAAAAACCAAACTCAATTACTCCTTACCAGACCCGGTCATCGAACTCACGACCATCACTCAGAACGTTAGAACTTCCTAATCATATAACAAGACTGTCGCTTAGACAAAAAAGTTCTTAAAACACTACATTTCGGAGAAGAAGCATTTCCTTTGTGTAAACTTTCATTAAAACACTATTCTTTTCTTTTGTAAAGTAACACCATTTTTTACAATACACTTCTTGAATACCTTAACGGCATGCTATAAGAACTATAACCGCTTGTTTGAAGATTAGTGATAAAATTGTCTTGAACTGAGATGAGTCGACGGTACAAACGAAATTTTACAGTTCTAAAATTCCTTATGTGGAATGAATAAAGATCTTTTAATGGTTTTCGGACCGCAAAATAATGTTGTTCATAGTCTGTCCTAGATTAGAACGATACTAGAGGTGTACTAATTACTATGTGAGTATGTGACGTCACTAGATAAAGACGTACAGAGAGACCATTTTTATTAGCTGTTTAGGTGTACTAATTACTATGTGAGTATGTGACGTCACTAGATAAAGACGTACAGAGAGACCATTTTTATTAGCTGTTTAGGTGTACTAATTACTATGTGAGTATGTGACGTCACTAGATAAAGACGTACAGAGAGACCATTTTTATTAGCTATTTAGGTGTACTAATTACTATGTGAGTATGTGACGTCACTAGATAAAGACGTACAGAGAGACCATTTTTATTAGCTGTTTAGGTGTACTAATTACTATGTGAGTATGTGACGTCACTAGATAAAGACGTACAGAGAGACCATTTTTATTAGCTATTTAGGTGTACTAATTACTATGTGAGTATGTGACGTCACTAGATAAAGACGTACAGAGAGACCATTTTTATTAGCTGTTTAGGTGTACTAATTACTATGTGAGTATGTGACGTCACTAGATAAAGACGTACAGAGAGACCATTTTTATTAGCTATTTAGGTGTACTAATTACTATGTGAGTATGTGACGTCACTAGATAAAGACGTACAGAGAGACCATTTTTATTAGCTGTTTAGGTGTACTAATTACTATGTGAGTATGTGACGTCACTAGATAAAGACGTACAGAGAGACCATTTTTATTAGCTGTTTAGGTGTACTAATTACTATGTGAGTATGTGACGTCACTAGATAAAGACGTACAGAGAGACCATTTTTATTAGCTGTTTAGGTGTACTAATTACTATGTGAGTATGTGACGTCACTAGATAAAGACGTACAGAGATACCATTTTTATTAGCTGTTTAGGTGTACTAATTACTATGTGAGTATGTGACGTCACTAGATAAAGACGTACAGAGAGACCATTTTTATTAGCTGTTTAGGTGTTTTAATTACTACGTTAGTATGTGACGTCACTAGATAAAGACGTACAGAGATACCATTTTTATTAGCTGTTTAGGTGTACTAATTACTATGTGAGTATGTGACGTCACTAGATAAAGACGTACAGAGAGACCATTTTTATTAGCTGTTTAGGTGTACTAATTACTATGTGAGTATGTGACGTCACTAGATAAAGACGTACAGAGAGACCATTTTTATTAGCTGTTTAGGTGTACTAATTACTATGTGAGTATGTGACGTCACTAGATAAAGACGTACAGAGAGACCATTTTTATTAGCTATTTAGGTGTACTAATTACTATGTGAGTATGTGACGTCACTAGATAAAGACGTACAGAGAGACCATTTTTATTAGCTGTTTAGGTGTACTAATTACTATGTGAGTATGTGACGTCACTAGATAAAGACGTACAGAGAGACCATTTTTATTAGCTGTTTAGGTGTACTAATTACTATGTGAGTATGTGACGTCACTAGATAAAGACGTACAGAGAGACCATTTTTATTAGCTATTTAGGTGTACTAATTACTATGTGAGTATGTGACGTCACTAGATAAAGACGTACAGAGAGACCATTTTTATTAGCTGTTTAGGTGTACTAATTACTATGTGAGTATGTGACGTCACTAGATAAAGACGTACAGAGAGACCATTTTTATTAGCTGTTTAGGTGTACTAATTACTATGTGAGTATGTGACGTCACTAGATAAAGACGTACAGAGAGACCATTTTTATTAGCTGTTTAGGTGTACTAATTACTATGTGAGTATGTGACGTCACTAGATAAAGACGTACAGAGATACCATTTTTATTAGCTGTTTAGGTGTACTAATTACTATGTGAGTATGTGACGTCACTAGATAAAGACGTACAGAGAGACCATTTTTATTAGCTGTTTAGGTGTTTTAATTACTACGTTAGTATGTGACGTCACTAGATAAAGACGTACAGAGATACCATTTTTATTAGCTGTTTAGGTGTACTAATTACTATGTGAGTATGTGACGTCACTAGATAAAGACGTACAGAGAGACCATTTTTATTAGCTGTTTAGGTGTACTAATTACTATGTGAGTATGTGACGTCACTAGATAAAGACGTACAGAGAGACCATTTTTATTAGCTGTTTAGGTGTACTAATTACTATGTGAGTATGTGACGTCACTAGATAAAGAC
This sequence comes from Dicycla oo, assembly GCA_948252095.1. Taxonomy (NCBI): domain Eukaryota; kingdom Metazoa; phylum Arthropoda; class Insecta; order Lepidoptera; family Noctuidae; genus Dicycla; species Dicycla oo. The sequence goes on from OX411733.1 coordinate 21,829,534, forward strand.
GTACAGAGAGACCATTTTTATTAGCTATTTAGGTGTACTAATTACTATGTGAGTATGTGACGTCACTAGATAAAGACGTACAGAGAGACCATTTTTATTAGCTGTTTAGGTGTACTAATTACTATGTGAGTATGTGACGTCACTAGATAAAGACGTACAGAGAGACCATTTTTATTAGCTATTTAGGTGTACTAATTACTATGTGAGTATGTGACGTCACTAGATAAAGACGTACAGAGAGACCATTTTTATTAGCTGTTTAGGTGTACTAATTACTATGTGAGTATGTGACGTCACTAGATAAAGACGTACAGAGAGACCATTTTTATTAGCTATTTAGGTGTACTAATTACTATGTGAGTATGTGACGTCACTAGATAAAGACGTACAGAGAGACCATTTTTATTAGCTGTTTAGGTGTACTAATTACTATGTGAGTATGTGACGTCACTAGATAAAGACGTACAGAGAGACCATTTTTATTAGCTGTTTAGGTGTACTAATTACTATGTGAGTATGTGACGTCACTAGATAAAGACGTACAGAGAGACCATTTTTATTAGCTGTTTAGGTGTACTAATTACTATGTGAGTATGTGACGTCACTAGATAAAGACGTACAGAGAGACCATTTTTATTAGCTGTTTAGGTGTACTAATTACTATGTGAGTATGTGACGTCAATAGATAAAGGCGTACAGAGAGACCATTTTTATTAGCTGTTTAGGTGTACTAATTACTATGTGAGTATGTGACGTCACTAGATAAAGACGTACAGAGAGACCATTTTTATTAGCTGTTTAGGTGTACTAATTACTATGTGAGTATGTGACGTCACTAGATAAAGACGTACAGAGAGACCATTTTTATTAGCTGTTTAGGTGTACTAATTACTATGTGAGTATGTGACGTCACTAGATAAAGACGTACAGAGAGACCATTTTTATTAGCTGTTTAGGTGTACTAATTACTATGTGAGTATGTGACGTCACTAGATAAAGACGTACAGAGAGACCATTTTTATTAGCTGTTTAGGTGTACTAATTACTATGTGAGTATGTGACGTCACTAGATAAAGACGTACAGAGAGACCATTTTTATTAGCTGTTTAGGTGTACTAATTACTATTTGACTATGTGACGTCACTAGATAAAGACGTACAGAGAGACCATTTTTATTAGCTGTTTAGGTGTACTAATTACTATTTGACTATGTGACGTCACTAGATAAAGACGTACAGAGAGACCATTTTTATTAGCTGTTTAGGTGTACTAATTAGTATGTGAGTATGTGAGTAACGGTCAATTCAAACAGTCATCTAGTATTCTCTCAAAGTTTAGAATATTTAACTAAGTTACTATTTATTGTTTGAAACTCTAAAGTGGTGTAGTGCAAAACCACCGACGGGGTTCCTACCTACCACTGGACCAGCGTTCCTACAAACGCTGCACTTCCACTCAAACTCCAGTAGGCCGGCTTAAGGTTACTAGTACTACTGCCACCGCCGCATGGGAGTGGCTGGACAACCCTGCGAGCAACGAAATACCTACATCTGGATCCCATTTCCTACGTCTGAAAGACCTACAGCATAGTGGCGTTCTTTAGGTGGTACGAGTATAGATCTTAGATGCCCAGCTCAACCAGCTTTGTTAATACTCTATTTACATTAAACGAATTTTTGTAACTTTAACTTACTCATCTTTTTTATTTCTTTTACGAAAAACCACGTTACCCACGTTACAAGGTGTAAAGATCGTCCCATCATCTTTTTCTGAGTCTGCCACAATAACTGGGCAGGTGGACCTGTCCAGTTATCATATCTGAGTAGTTCTTTTCGCAAGAGACCACCTCAGACATTAACCCTCAGTGGTTCTCATAGATAATCTGACCATTATAAGAAATAGTATAGTGTTTTATACGGGAGGGAGCTCGAAGTTGGTCTCATGTAAAATTTGTTAACTTTGCTTGGGTAATTTTTGAGTTAGCTTCAATAACTAACTTAACCGACGATGCTGATAGAGAGAGAAAGCGGAGAGCGTTGGTGGTTAGATGTAATATGTTAGCCCGCAGGTTTGCGCGTTATAGTAAGGATGTTAATCTCGCTTTTCAAGGCATAGATACTGTCAAACCTTTTGCACGTACAGCTTGTTGGGGAAATATAAAAGAGCCTACAACGTCCTTCGCGTACTGTATAATAATGAGTTTCGGATGTTGATTGTGCTTCTGTGCTTCTGCAGCGCTTCGCAGATGTTTGCGGAACCGTTGGTTGACGATTTTCCTGCAATTATGAGGATGAGAAGAGTCCCTTTATAAGGCACTGGGTGGCACCAACGTGTGTTGGCCCACGTTTTTTTTTAGTTGTTTTAAAATCAAAATCAAAAGTCATTTATTCAAACTAGGCTGAGAATCAGCAGTTTTTGAACGTCAAATTTACATAAGACAGTCCCCCCAAAACGCCCGCCTTTCACCACTTCCTAGTGCTTTAGCTGGGGAGATGAGTGGCGCAACAAACTCTCCAGCGGACATATGGTACCTTATGTCCGTTTCTGTACACGTGACAACGTATGTGCAAAATTTTTTCATCCCGAAAAAAAAACACTTCCCGAGGAAAACAACAATAGCTTTCTTATAATAATAGATGGCGCCACATGTCTTTCGAATCGATGATTGAATTATATTATGATATTATAGAAACTAGTAGTGTTTAAGGATATTTTTTATTTAAGTACCTAATACATTTTGTGAGTCTATAGTGTCGATAGACCGGTTTTTCATAATACTGTAAATGCGAAAGTGAGTTTGTTTATTTCTTATGCTTTCGCGCTAAAACCGCTGAACGGACGAAATTTGGTACATGGGTGAACTATGGCCCGGATTAGGGCATAGGGTACTTTGGAACCCGGTAGTACGTTCCCGTGGGATAATTTCCAACAACTATGCGGGCGAAGCTTTTTCTCTATGCAAACTTCGGAGATAGGGGGGTAATGGAATTTTTTTAGTAGGTACAGTTTTCATTGATAGTCAAAAACTATACGGCCTAAAAAAAGAAAAAAATCTTTGAGAATGTGCAAACAGCGCTCTTTCATTTGATACCCCACATGCCCTAGTAGCCCCACTTCAAATTTTTAAGTCATTTTTTCTTTCTAATTTGCAAAATAGTTGGGCAAACGTCATCTAAAACTATTCTAAATTTCAAGTTGATAGCATTAGTAGTTCTTGAGCTATCCGGCTGTGACGGACGGACAGACAGAGCTGAGTAACACCATAGGAGTCATTTTTTTACCATTTTAGTACGGACTTTAAGAAAGCACAACAAAGTGAAAAGTAACTTTAATGTCGGAAGTCGGTGGCAAAAAACGAAAAACAAAACCAGCCACCGACTTCAGATATTAAAGTTATTTAATTTTTAATTCTCTAGTGATTTTTAGGGTTCCGTACCTCAAAAGTAAAAACGGAACCCTTATAGGATCACTTGTGTGTCTGTCTGTCTGTCTGTCACAGCCAATTTGCTCCGAATAAAATTGAAATTTAAGTTTTAAGTTGAAAGGACCTGGACAAAAAAGTACATTCCATATACACATACATAATAAAATACACTGTAAAATAAAAATAGAAAAATGAATTATTACGTAGTTTTTAGCCTCTCTAGACCTGTCAGTTATTATTTCAAAATATTAAGTAATGCAACATGAATTCAACTTATCGTTTGTCAAGTTTCGCCATAATAGTCCATAGAGAAATATAAATATAATAAAGGACGTTCCAAACCACGTGTCCTAAACTACACTCGTAGATAACGTGTGATATGGTCGACAAATGCATTACATTAGGAACATTTTATTCATACGAAACTGTATTCATTGGTATTAGTTGCATTTTATAAAATACTCGTATTATAATAATATTATATTTTAATTAGTTTTTATCCAATTCACCCAAAAAAACTTTAAAACGGAACGGAACGTGTTTGACAGCGTGTTTCTGTTACTGTCAAATGTCAATATAATGTCATTGCTTGGCAGACGCTCTGTGATTGCAGATTCAACGTCTTATTGTGATTGTGTTTTGCGATTGTTTTCTGATATTGTTGGCCCCAGCTTATCTTTACGGACTGATACCTTCTACCACACGATTACCTTGCTAATAATACTGGACTGTTTTGCGTTTTGGATTTGTTTTGTGGATTACGATGAGGTGCATCAACTGCGGAATAGCCATACAAAGGCTGCAGAGGCATCTCATATCCTCGCTTTCTGCACACCATCAAACAAGACTTTCGCGTTGGTTAACCAATGCTCAAACCCAGGTATGAAGTTGGAATAGTAAAATACTTAGTCTGTTTTTTTATGTTTTATAATGGTATGCGATTTTAAATAGTGCATCTTTTTTTCAGTTGCCTCTGGATACATTCATTTGTCAACCATGCTTCTTATTATTGAATACTGAGGCTGGTGAACTACTACTGGGGCATAACATGGTTTGTCTTGGTTGTGGAAAATCGGTTAGAAAAATAAGACACCATAATGTCAGTATGGACTCTCCATTGCTGGCTGTCCTAATATCACAAAATACTATTAATGTGGTAAGCATTTTTTTTTTAATTCATTATTTTATATATCTACTTGTATTAGTCTATAAAAATCTATAAAAAAATAGCACTCATAGTAGGTATGTGTGATTATAATATCTATCTTTATGTATTTTCCATGTTTGACATATACTTCTTTAAAGTAGGCATGTTGTAACATAATACTTCTCATTGTAAATAACATAAAACTTGAAAACATGTGTTTATTCTAACTGGGGTTTATTTTCAGCCCTCAAGAAACAACTATGTTTGTCATGTGTGCTGGATGCGAGCAAATAGACAGGCAGTGCAGGACTTATCACGAAACTTGCAGGAATTGGGTTCGGACAACGTGCAGGAATCAGCTTCAGACAACGTGCAGGGATTGGCTTCCGACAACAATGCAGCAGCCCCTAACGTTCAAGTGGTTAGCCCACCGGAGCCACCACCATTACCGCCTGTTTTAAGTGGGCCGCTTCAAAGGGAAAGTACTACCATGTTATTACCCAATTATAAGCTAGCTTCAATCTCATCTGCTCACTGTATATTTTAACAATGCAGAAACAGAATGTTACATTTAGTCCCTCTGTTCCTTAAAAGAATATTATTGCAAGAGCATAGTTTCTATGTTCCTCGCAGCTGTAGGGTGTGTGAAACACATTTGTATAGCGATCAGTGGCATTTATTACATCAAATGAATGGGACACATTCTACATTTAGTGCTGTCCATGCAGAAGACATAATTAATATTATGAAGTCAAAAGCTAATTTTTTGGATTTCGAAAATGTTTCTGAAAAGCCAAACCATTTTTGCCATTATTGGACTGGTCTTACAGTACCTCAGTTTTTAATTCTGTGTAATCTTTTATCACCTTTAAATGTTAAGCGACCTAAACGTGCTTTAGCTATTTATTTAATGAAACTAAGAACAGGGGATAGTAATAGACGTTTGGCAAGTCTTTTTGACATACCCAGGTCAACATTGGAACTAATCATGAAAAATGTTAGGTTATGTCTCAATGAGCATTTTGTACCCAATAATATTGGTGTAAACCATATCAGTCATAGGGAAATAGCAGACAGAAACTTAAGAGTTCCTCAATCATTGTTGGGTGAACCTGATGAGATTATAACTGGAGATAGGCCCGCAATCGCAATATTTGATGGGACATATATATACTTGCAGAAAAGTGCAAACTATATGTTTCAAAAGAAGACATATAGTTTGCACAAATATGACAATTTGATCAAACCATTTATGATTGTATCTTGTGATGGACATATCATAGATGCTGTAGGGCCATATGCTGCTACCCAAACTGATGCTGAAATTATGACTCACTTGTTTGAAAATGAAAATGGACCGTTCCGAAGACTTTTTAGAGAAAATGACATTTTTGTTTTAGATAGGGGCTTTAGGGATGCCATCCCTTTGCTGGAAAATTGTAATTATCGATTATTTAAACCTGAATCATTAAAAGAAGGAGCAAGTCAACTTACATATTCACAAGCTAACAAAAGCCGTAAAGTGACACTATGTAGATGGGTTGTGGAAGTCGTGAACGGGAGGTTTAAAAGAGATTTTAAACTGTTTAGGCAAAGGTATTTTAATAATGCCTCAACACATTTAATGGTCGATTTTAGAATTGCTGGGGCTCTATTAAATAAATTCCATCCTGTCATAAGGGATAGTCCTAATGCAGAAAATATAATCCGAAGAGCATTGCGATATATGGATGAGCCTAATCATCTCGGACAATTTATTAATGATTATAATATAAACAGAAGACGAGTTATGTTTACACGTATTGATGGTAACTTGCCTCAACTAAATCATTTCCCAGTTTTTACATACAATGATTTAATATTGTTTGCACTTGGCCCATATCAAGTGAAACAAGCGCGTTCGTACTTCGGTGAACATGTTAGGGAGAATGGTATAATTATATGTTGTTGAAGTGTGTCCAGAACTGGAACACTCCATGTTTGACATATACTTCTTTAAAGTAGGCATGTTGTAACATAATACTTCTCATTGTAAATAACATAAAACTTGAAAACATGTGTTTATTCTAACTGGGATTTATTTTCAGCCCTCAAGAAACAACTATGTTTGTCATGTGTGCTGGATGCGAGCAAATAGACAGGCAGTGCAGGACTTATCACGAAACTTGCAGGAATTGGGTTCGGACAACATGCAGGAATCAGCTTCAGACAACGTGCAGGGATTGGCTGTTTTGGTGTCTTGCCCAAAGACACCAAAACAATATCCAAGCTCCAGCAGGATTTTTAGATAACATATTGTTAACAATTCAAGAATATTAGAAAAAAAAAACTAATCTTTGCTAATCTTTGTCCCGCAATCACAATTATAAAATAATGTATTTGTTTATGTTTTTCTTTCTGTGTTGTTTTTTTTTCTTTCCTGTGTGCGACCGAAATAAATGTTTTTCTTTCTTTCTTTCTATATTCTGTTTTCTCAAAGCTGGTTGACATGTGACTCGTTTGACACTAACTCATAACTGTAATGTATGAGTTATCTAGGTAGGCATCTAGGACAGGCATATTACAATGTAACAAAATTATTTTATTTATTCTCTTTAATAAATAAATAATTGTTATTTATACCTATTCTTTTGTTTTATTTTATAAATAAATAAATAATTAAAACGCCTTATGGTTTTTAATAGCAAATCCTATTCTGTGCACTTATGGCCAGTAATCTGACTAAAGGTTTAGTGAAACTATTTTCGTCTAGTCTGTTGTAATGACAAGTTCTTTATGTGTTTTATTTATTGCAATTTAATGTAACAATATTCACGAATATAAAACACCAAAAATCATCGGTGTAAATTGAATTCAATAACTATGCCAACGCCCATACAGAAATTGGCCATGTTCTTTGGCCCAAGTATGTATTTCTGTGACCCAAACACGGACGTGTAACGTAAATAAATAAATTTTAAATATGGGGTCAATTTTGGGGGCAAATATGAAAATCAAAAAAAAAGTTTGAATACTGTACCGTGTACTTATCAAATGAAAGAACTTACTGTGAAGGTCTCAAACAATTTTTTTTTAAATCGTTATTTTAAAATAAATAATTTTAAAGTTATTTAAGAAAATAGACGAAAATTGAACATTCCCCCACCCTTATCTCCGAAAGTACTGAGCCTAAAATTTTGAAAAAAAAATAGTTCAATATCTATACATTACAGGAACACCTATAAGAAGTTGATGGTCTTAAAACAACATGGATAATCTCTCAATATTGTGCGTACAAACTTACATTGGTCCATAGTTAAAAAAGGAATCCAACCCACATTAGGTGTAATGTGGGTTGGATCCTTTTCGTTTAACTATGGACATTTGTAGTTGGAATGTATGGGAGAACATGTTTTTCAACTACTCGTACAATGTTAGGTTTTTCTTGGGATAAATTCATCCCAACTACGGAAACCTTCATTGTTCATGGTCCGACACGCTCTTGACCGGTTTTTTTTTTGCCGTTAAGTTTGATCCGATGTTACTTAACGTTATAAACATACTTTTGATAAACTTTAAACACCTTATTTATTGAGTAATTAAGCTTAGTATTTCTTCAATACACTATTTGATCATCTCAGAATAAAATAACACATTATCCTACTAATAATACAAATGTTTGTAACTCAATCACGCCGGAACGGCTTAACGGTTCTGGATGAAATTTAGCACAGAGTTGGATTAGAGTCTGGAATAGCACATAAGATAATTTTATCCCGGGAAAATGTACAGTTCCCGTACGATAATTTCTAACATCCACGAGAGCGAAGCCGCTGGCAAAAGCTAGAAAATAAAATTAATTCAGGAGACGATTATATAGAAACTACTTTCTGAACTTGCGTTTTTTCTATTCTATTCTATTCTATTTTTCCCTATGGCAATGGTGCCCATGTCGACAATTCTGCCAATGTCAGATGTGCTATGAGAAAACATGCGAAATAATAAAAAAAATTGGATAAAAAAAAAAGAAAAAAAAAGGAACGAATTCACTCTGAAACTTGTTAACGGGTATTAGCACACTGAAACAAACAGATGATGTTAGTTACATTAATAAATATGTAGGTACATGTATATATATTATGGCCGCACACCACACAAAACTTATTATAATTTGATATCATTAACGCGGATAAAAATCATCAAAGCCTCTAAGAGCTTTGGGGAGTTTTTCTGTTACACGTGTTTAGAACTCAACCTAGTAACATACTTTTACACACACACACACACACATACACACATACCCTCATCCCTGTATTAGACAGTAAATAAATAGATTTTCGTTTACAGGTTATTATGAGACCGTACACTGCGGGGTGCCAACGTAAAATATTGCTAAACATTTCTAACAGTTTTCTAATATTTGCCCGTCTTCCAACTAAACGGGAAGGGTCGTGACAAGCTTTATTTTAAACATCATTCTCATGTGCCCCTGATTACGACGCACTTACTTCAGCCATGTTTGGTATATTCAACATTGGTTATGAATGTAGAAAAAAATTACTTAAAAAAAAAGTAAAAACCGACTTCAAAGACCTAAAACGAATAAAATAACTTTCAAGCTATTAGTGCATTGAAGAACTGAAGACACCGACTTCAGAAGCTGTTAAGTTTTTTATGAAAGTTATTTTATTCGTTTTAGGTTTTTGAAGTCAGTTTTTACTTTTTTTAAATAAATTTATTTTTCCATTTTTAGTTGAATATACAAAATACCATATGCTCAAGACGAACGAAAGAAAAATAATCTAAATTCGCTTAGATATGACGGAATTACAGTACATTTATGCATATAACTTCGTATATAACATTAATTACCTAATCTATTATATACTAAAACCTCCCTGAAAGTCATCACGTTAGTGAAAGAATCATCAAAATTGGTTTATTCGCTTTTGAGAAAATCGTGGAATTACAAACATACAAACAAACATTCATACATAAATACATACGGGTCGAATAGAGTACCTCCTTTTTTGAAGTCGCTTAATAATTCTTTAGGGAGCCGGAGGCACGGGTCACACTATCTGTTGGGAATTACAGACCCACAGGTACGTTCAGTTTCTTCAACATTCTTATCATCATCTTCCTGCCCTTATCCCATGTTACTTGGGGTCGGCGGAACACGTTTTCTTCTTCCATTCTCCCCTGTCAACCGTCACACTATCATTCACTCCCTTCTCTTTCATATCTTTCTTCACACAATCCATCCATCTTTTCTTCGGCCTTCCTCTCCCTCTCCATCTTCTTCAACATTCTTATGTAGTTCTATTTAATTTAACATTTTTGGCCCGTGTGTTGCATCTTATAACTAAAAAAGTTATAAGGCATACAATTACAATGGATTTAATCCCAAGTATTGAAAAAGTTATTTCTTGTCTACATACAAAACGCTGTTACTCAGTTCATGGCAGGTTTTGGCACCTCAACTATGTACAGACGCTAGCAGGTCAAGCTACCCGAAACTGTCATATTTTCCCAATCAACCTTGAACCTAATGCTTTGGCGATAAAGTTGAAAATCTATTAAAGAAATTTCAGCAACAAAAGTCTTAATCGACTTTTGCTTCTGTGACCACTTCAGTTTTGTAAATCTTATGTAGCAAAATAACATAACCTCAACATAGCATGCTATGCTATTATGCAACCCCCAAAGAATTGGGCAGAGGTGCACCTATTAGTATCTACACCACATTTCGCCAGTTATGTTCAAGTCCCATGTAGGTAATAGGGAGGAGCGAGAGGTAGCAAAATATTTAATTAAAATCGGAACAGAGGTAAATAATATTAATTAACCCTTAGCAAAAAAAAAAAAAAATAGAAAAAAAACACAGATAATTAAAATTGTCAGTACTGTCGCCCCGACCGTTCTGTTGAAAACTTTTTAATCTAAGAGACTGCAATGATAATTTAAATATTTTTATTTATTTGTTTAGTCAGGGAAGACAACATGTTTTTTTTTTACTTTTAGTTGGTTTTTTTGGCAGGGCAGTCGTGTTTTTAATTTTTTTAATTATTTATTTTTATTTTAAACATTTAAGTGACCATTATCGCACTTTCACTCTACTTCTTGATAGGCAATGGTCTCTGTTGTACCATGCAGCATGAGGCAATAGGAGGTAGTGTGAATCTCTGTGTTCATTCGAGTGATCGAGTCTAGTCAAACCGCGCTGGGGTCGGTGCATTTCATTCAATCATTCATTCATTTATTTTATACATTTTACACATTCATTTTTTTTTACACCCTTCCTATGTAAAATTTATGCCAATAAATTATATAGCTTTTTTTTTGGAGTGTGCTGTTCAAGGCCTTTAATTTGATACTCATATTGTAATAATCGAAGAAAAACATTTTTTTTTTACTGAAGTGGTACTGCCGCCATATTGACTTTTTTCAAAAAGATTTATAGCCAGTGTTACTTGATATTACGTAAGGATTCTAATACATACATCCAATTCTGTTCAGGCATTTAAAAGTTGTGGTGGATTAAATAAACTCACATTTACATGAACCCTGAAAACATTTTTTGGGCAGTCGTGTAAAAAGCAGTTACACATTTTCAAGATACATAAACGTGACAACGATAATGGAATTTTGTTGCTGACCTAAACCTTTGCACCAACACAACATAAATACTAGTATAAACCCAAAGCCTTCAGAACTCTTCCCCAAATTTGAAAAGAGCATGACACGCATCCCTCGAGATGAAGATTAACGACGCAGCCTCACAAATACAAACTAAGTTGGAGTGTTACATCTTAATATGCGTGTTACTTCGCGGAAACTTGGCGAGGTTCAAAGCTCTTTTCTGAGAAAGGCATAGCTTAAGTGTGGGAGAATTTTGGGTCAACAATTCAGACAGAATAGTTTTAACAAGGTATGATGTACCTGTGAACTGAACCAGAGAATATTAAGATGATATTCCGCGAAGAGATGTTTATGTTTAGCAAACCTACATTTTGCAAGGTATGATAAAGTTCCATATTAAGGGTGAACTAATTCATTCCTACTTGTTCCTAATTTTTCATGTATCCACTGCCTTTAAGCTTTTACCGAGAAACATGAGAGACATTTATTTATTTTCAAAAAACATGCACACCATTACAAACTCAGAGGCGAGTTAAGCCCGGTTTCCACCGCGAGCGGAGCGGACCCATTAAGGACTCAGTTTAACTCGCAAAAGTATACTGCATACATGTGTTTCCACCAACAAAGAGTCGAGCGAAAATGACTCAGCGGGCAAAAAGAGTAAAAATGAGCTCGCGGTGGTTTGCGGTGGTAAGCCCGGTTTCCACCGCGAGCGGAGCGGACCCATTAAGGACTCAGTTTAACTCGCAAAAGTATACTGCATACATGTGTTTCCACCAACAAAGAGTCGAGCGAAAATGACTCAGCAGGCAAAAAGAGTAAAAATGAGCTCGCGGTGGTTTGCGGTGGTAAGCCCGGTTTCCACCGCGAGCGGAGCGGACCCATTAAGGACTCAGTTTAACTCGCAAAAGTATACTGCATACATGTGTTTCCACCAACAAAGAGTCGAGCGAAAATGACTCAGCAGGCAAAAAGAGTAAAAATGAGCTCGCGGTGGTTTGCGGTGGGAATCAGACGACTAAACTCTTTCTTGATGGAAACACAAACCTATTTCATGAAAACGAAGTCCGCTCCGCTTAGCCATTTCCGGCTCATTACTATTTCGCGGTGGAATCCGGGCTTTAATCAGACGACTAAACTCTTTCTTGATGGAAACTCAAACCTATTTCATGAAAACGAAGTCCGCTCCGCTTAGCCATTTCCGGCTCATTACTATTTCGCAGTGGAAACCGGGCTTAAGAATGCGAAACTGTGCGTGCTCACGGAACGGCCAACAATCCGTGTCGTTGCGGTCTAACATGTAATATCACCCCCCCCCCCCCCCCCCTTCCTCAATCCCCTGCCCTTGCCCCAATTTATTTGGGGTCGGCGCAACATGCTTTTTTCTTCCAAACTTCTCATTTCGGTAGTCACTCCCTTTCTGGCATCACACATCAGTCATCTTTTACACAGCCTATCCATCGTTTCTTTGGACTCCCCCTACTCGTATACCCATTCACATTCATACTCAAGATCTTCCTCGTTCCTCTACATCACATGCCTATAGGATGACAACCGATTTCCACACAACTATTCAGTCACCGGTGTCACTTTCAGACTTTCTCTTACATACTCATTTCTTATTCTATCCATTCGCGTAACACCACACATCCCTCTTAGCATTTTCATCTCTGTTGCATGCAATTAATTACCTTTCATTCATTCTATTTGTGGCCCAATATTCTGATCCATACAAGACAGCAGGTCTAACCATTGTTTTATAAATCTTCCCCTTAAGTTTAACGGGAATGCAGGAGTCGCAGACTGTTCCCGAGACCTGCCGCCATTTCATCCATCCAGGGTTAATTCTGTGCTTAACAGTCCGATATACTTCGCCATCGCTTTTGCACAGGTGAACCGAGATACGGGAAGTCGGAGCAGACCGGAAGAAGCGCGCCATCAAGCGCTATGGCCCCAGAACTGGAGTGACCACCATAATCGCATAACACATAGGTACTCGGTTTTGGTTCTACTGATTTTCAAGCCGACATTCTCCAGTTTCCGTTACGATTTCTCCACTCTGCTCTGGATCTCAGGTCCATCTTCACCGACAAGAACGATGTCGTCGGCATCACGCAATGCAAATAGCATGCACCATAATGCATGCCTCTTCCATAATCACTACAATGAGAGACATGTACCAGGGGGCTGAAAAGTTTTGAGCCTAAGTACCTTCAAGTGTCATTACTGTCTCGCGCTGTATATTACTCACTTGTGAATACCTTTTTTTAGTATAAATACAAAGTTTTATGTCATTAGCATCATTACGCTTTACTACAATTAATCCGTAAACATCATCATGTCTCTGTCATCCGCGGCCCATCACTAGGCTCAAAACTTTTCTTCTTTTTCTTGTCTTCCTTTTTTCGTCTTTGAATAATAATATAATGGACAGATTGACCGCTTCAATGAAGTCTGGCCGAAAATAAAACACAATAAAATGACACAAAAACGTGACGACACTTCGCTTGTATTTCACTCCTCATATTTTTTTACATACCGGGGGCCTTACATGAAAATCGATTCTTAACGATTAAACTCAAAAAAAATGCATAGAACAGAAATAGTCGGAACTCAGTCTGTCTGTCAGTCTGTATGTATGTTATGTGCCCTTTCATGTCCTAACTAGGTAGACCATGATCTGGGTTAAGAGACAAGATACTTATCGTGGTAGTATGTTCCAGTGAGATAATTTCCGACCAACACGCGGGTGAAGCCACGGGCAAAAGCTAGTAAATAAAGATACGTTTAGAAAACCCGAAGGACGTTTGTCCACTGCAGCCGTCACCGAGACGTCACCGAGGAACGAGATTATTCGAACCGAATGTGACGTCCCGATGACGGCGATTGTTTGTCTCGGCTGAACTCGGCGGCGGTTCAGCATGTTATGATAGACAAAACAAAGCCCAGCGAACGGCGCCGGTAAGACGGCAGTGTGTGGACAAGATTAAGTGTGTTTTTTTATTGCTGGCTCATCCGCTCGTCATAATCTCAGGCCTTTTTTTTATTTGAGATGGGTTTGCTCTTGACTCTAGTCTAGGTCAGAGGTGACAGAGACAAAATCAACGATGGAGTGAGCTTACCCAGAAGAAGTCTGTTCACTCTCACTTTGAAGAGATTAGGGTTGTATGCGCTCGAAAACACAGACGCAGGTAGTGAGTTCCACTCTTTTGTTGTGCTCATTATAAAAGACACTTGGAAACGCTTAGTGCGAATTGGTGGAATAGCAACTAGGTAGGGATGGTAACTGGCCTTATTCTAGCGGTCACGACGAACTATTCGAAACTTTGGGGGGCGGAATGACAGCGCTCGGGTGACGGACGTGCGGTGGATACGCGGCCATAGTAAATATTTGTATCGCTAATTCGGCGCCGTCATCTTTGTCTCTATGACGTCCCGGTGCCGGCTTGCGGTGGATACGCGGCCATTGTAAATGTTTGTATCGCTACTTCAGTGCTGTCATCTTGTTCTCTGTGACGTCCCGGTGACGGGGTGCGGTGGACACGCAGCCATAGTAAATGTGTGTATCGCTACTTCGGCGCAGTCATCTTGTTCTCTGTGACGTCCCGGTGACGGCGTGCGGTGGACACGCGGCCGTAGTAAATGTATGTATCGCTACTTCGGCGCAGTCATATTGTTCTCTGTGACGTCCCGATGATGGCGTGTGGTGGACGCGCGGCCATAGTAAATGTATGTATCGCTACTTTAGTGCTGTCATCTTGTTCTCTGTGACGTCCCGGTGACGGGGTGCGGTGGACACGCAGCCATAGTAAATGTGTGTATCGCTACTTCGGCGCAGTCATATTGTTCTCTGTGACGTCCCGGTGACAGCGTGTGGTGGACACGCGGCCATAGTAAATGTATGTATCGCTACTTCAGTGCTGTCATCTTGTTCTCTGTGACGTCCCGGTGACGGGGTGCGGTGGACACGCAGCCATAGTAAATGTGTGTATCGCTACTTCGGTGCAGTCATCTTGTTCTCTGTGATGTCCCGGTGACGGCGTGCGGTGGACACGCGGCCGTAGTAAATGTATGTATCGCTACTTCGGCGCAGTCATATTGTTCTCTGTGACGTCCCGGTGACGGCGTGTGATGGACACGCGGTCATAGTAAATGTATGTGTCACTACTTCAGTGCTGTCATCTTGTTCTCTGTGACGTCCCGGTGACGGGGTGCGGTTGACACGCAGCCATAGTAAATGTGTGTATCGCTACTTCGGCGCAGTGATCTTGTTCTCTGTGACGTCCCGGTGCCGGCGTATGGTGGACACGCGGCCATAGTAAATGTGTGTATCGCTACTTCGGCGCAGTCATTTTGTTCTCTGTGACATCCCGGTGCCGGCGTGTGGTGGACACGCGGCTATAGTAAATGTGTGTATCGCTACTTCGGCGCAGTCATTTTGTTCTCTGTGACATCCCGGTGCCGGCGTGTGGTGGACACGCGGCCACAGTAAATGTATGTATCGCTACTTCGGCACCGTCATCTTGTTCTTTGTGACGTCTCGGTGACGGCTGCGGTGGACAAATGCACAAAAGGGTTATGAATTTCTGTCTGCATTTGAGGTACACAAAAACCAAAACCTGGAACTAATATCAAAGGAACACACAAATACTAGTTGTTTTGATGATAATAAACGTATACCCTGATCAGCCATTCCCCTATTACATCAACAGAATTAATTTGTTTAACTACACTAGTGTATTCATTGTTTCCGGCATGTTTTCTGTGAAATAAATAAATCAGAGAGCCTTTGTGATGTCGGAGATAATATATTGAGGGGTGCGCTTCACCTGACGTGCAGGATATTTATCAATAATTAATTGAGTACAGTTTTGGGTAAACATACTTTTATGAATGGATATGTGGGAGTTGTGATATTGATCATAGAGTAAAAATAGGTAATAGTGAGAGATTAGTGGTAGAATCAATAATCCACTCTTGTAAAAAAAGAAAAGTCAGTCGCCCTATAAGTTTTTAGAAACTAAAAACTTATAATAGATGCCTTTGTATTAAAAAACAACAGCTTTTGCCAGTTAAAATTTGATAACTTGAAACTGACTTTTTCGGGACTACGGGTTTCTTTTCCTTACGTGACGATTTCTATAGCAAACCGCGTTAAAGAAGATAGTAAAAAAAAAAGCTATGTTTACATATTTATTTATTTAACCATTTATGTACACACAAATAAACAGACAAGAATAAAGGAACAGAAAATTACGTACAAAGGTGATGCTTATTTCTAAAGAAATCTCTTCCAGCATGCCTGCGATAGGACAGAGGATAAAAAGAGATGTAGACACCGTGTGTTAGAATAAGAGAGAAAATAAAAATACATAAAAACTAAAAAAACAACTCACTAAGCTAATAAAACCTATAATAAATACTTAAATACATACATACTTCTAGATTAAATATCACTAAAATAACTATGACGAAATGGAAAGATAGTGTTCTTTCACTCTTCTTTTAAATACTGCAACAGTTTGGCAGTCCCTAATGTCAGGTGGAAGTGAATTCCACAACCGAACCGCGCATATCTTGTTTCCGCGATTCTTCTTCCTTTAATAAAGAAATTTTTCAGGCAGAATCAATAGAATATTTTTTAGTACAGTGCTTTTGTGTTGTCTAAAAAGTACATTTGTGTTCTTCTGTACTGCTTAGAAACTTCTTGGCTACCTAGATACTATTTGTCGTCGCGTTTTAACAATTGGATTTATTTCTTAACCTAAAAAAATTGCAAAAATAAAAAGAAGACATTTTATTTTCTGCTGTTCTTGAAATTCTTATTACTATGTATGATATATACATAGACGAACAATGACCCAATAACCTAAAATCAACACCCAGTTTTCCTAACAGAGTTCTAACAACGTAATATTTCAACCAGTAATAAAGTTAGTTATTCACAGGCTTACACTCAATTTTTGAGGTAAAAGGTAATATAAATGAGCGAGCTCACTTGACAGAATGGAAACTCGCTAGGTAATCATTATTTAACGTCTTGGAATTTTGAGCTTTCGAAAGCTGAGTGGAGTAAATAGTTGGGATATTTGATCGTAGCGGGTGATTGAGATGTTTTAAAGTTCAGTCTACCTATACTAATAATTGGTAAGTTGGATCATTCAGTTCCCTACAAAATGGTTGATCTGGATGGTGCTGATCTAGATGTCATGTTTGTGAATGGGTGCCGGTAGTTGAGACTGGTCTCTTAATTGCGTGGGCTTATTTTTATTCTTATGTTTTGAATTATTTTTAAATATATATGTACTCGTATATTAGTATAAAGTTTGTTGTCTTTTGCCAGTGGCGCAACCACAGACTACATAGAGATGTAGTTTGTCTTTGGTCCCTGGCTGGCCCTGACATCAAACAATGGACAAATTATAGACTGCTTGAATACGAGTCTTTTGCCTGCTTTGCATGTGTGTACTTACTTTAGGTCTGTTTTTTTTTTTTTTTTGTAATGTGCGTTTTGTTAGTTCAGAATAAACATTTTTTCTTTGTTTCTTTTCTTTCTATATTTTTTACATCGTTGTCACATATAGAAGCAAGAGTACCCAGGATTTTGTAATATATCTAGATTAAAAAGAGTGTCCGTGGAGTTTCTTGCCCGTTCTTTTTTATGTAGATCTACGTTTTGGAATGGGCAACAAGCTTCAACTTTCTGACTAACTGACGGACTCTTTGCTAATTTAAAAGTGCCTGTAATTGATTTAATTGAAATAAATGCCTTAAGTTTAAGTTTGAGTTTAATAAAGCTAAAAAGTTTGTTCTCTCTCTGGAGCTACCCAGTCGGATTAGAAAAATTCTTGTTGCATTTAGAATTGGGCAACTAGCCGAATTCTTGAGGACGGCTATAGGCTATTTGACATCACGCTAGGACGTTTTTTTAACTCGATTGCTAAGGGTAGCAATCGAGTAAAATTAACCCTAAGCTTAGTTACTTGCCTTACCACAATTATCAGACCGATCATCACTTATGGCTCACTAGTTTGGTGGCCTAGGACAGACTTGAGTACAACCCGGAAAGAGTATCTGAAAGAGTTCCTTACGAGGTTTTTGTTCACCATATACCATAGCAGTGTCAAAATCAAAAGTCACTTATTCAAACTAGGCTGAGAATCAACACTTTTCGAACATCAAAATTACATAAGACAGTCCCCCAAAATGCCCGCCCTTCACCACTTCCTAGTGCTTAAGCTGGGGATAAGAAGTGCCGCAACAAACTTGCCAGCAGCATAGCTGTCTGTTCAATTAAAAAAAAATGGAATATGTACAACACTGCGCATAATAATTTAGGTATATTACGCAACACAAAATTTTAAATTAAATTATTTGCTATAAGTAAGCTAGCATACGCCAATATACAAAAAAAAAAAACGAAAACTGTATTCAAAAAAAAATACAAAACTCTGTATAAAAATACAAAACTAAAAACGTAAGCAGAACTTTATATTTAAATAGAAGCCTCCAGTAATAAACGGCGTGCCACTTACATATATCACACCACGAAGGTTGAGGAGATCGTGGAGTATGTTCGAGCGAAGACCAACTGGATCTTAAGGGTCGAGAAGTTGGCGTCGCGCCACAACACGAATTTCAAGTCGTTCGTGGTGCGAGTTCCGACTCAATATATCGAGACCGTGCTTAAGGAAGAGTTTTGGCCGAAGGGTGTCGTGTATCGGCGATTCCGCGGAAGGCTACGCGACACCACGCAGCGCAATACGACGCCGTCTCTTCGTATACAATAACATTATTGTGGTTTTTATATAATATGTATGATAGTCTGTAAGGTATATATGTTATGGGTCTTTGTACCCGAAATAAATGATTTATTATTATTATTATATATCTGTATATGTAGCCGTAACTCGAAGTCACATATGATAAACTAGGACCATTGAAGTAAAATAAACAACGAGTTAATTACTAATAACAAAACAAAACCAAGGTCAGCAAGACGACCAGTCACCACAAGCAGCACCCGTTCACGAGCATATCAATTTATACAAGGAAAAATTTATACAAAGTGAAGTGAAGGTCTGGGTTCGAACTTATGACTGTCATGTCAAGTTAGTGTTTTAGTAACATGACAAATAAGCTAATCAGTGATATAGACAGCTTTTTAGTGTCCGAAGCAGTAATTTGTAATCTCGAGGAGTGCAAAAATCTTCTTCACATTGGTGAGAAAATGTTAACCGTGCTTACACAAAACATTCGTAGTATTAACCGAAATTTCAACGGCTTTTAAGTGCTATTACATAATCTTGAAATAAGCTGTGACATTATTGTATCAACAGAATGTTGGCTCTCCGACCAAACAACGAATATACCATCTCTAGACGGGTACAATTTACACAAAACCAATAGCCACATTAAACAAAATAGTGGCTTAGTTTTGTATATTAAAAATAATTTAGAAGCAATGGTAGAATAACCCTTATTTCAAGACTGTAATTGCTTGATAATTAAAATTTCCCCAGATACGGTAATTATGGCTGTTTATATCAAAATATTGACAGTTTCCTAGATTCGTTTACCGCAAACCTAGAAAAAATAACATCTTTTAAAAACATTTTACTTTTAGATGACATTAACATTGGTTCCGGGAAAATCGATACTCATGCACATAACTATCTGAACATCTGCGCATTTCATGGACTTCTACCAGCTCATTATTATCCGACGCACCAGAGCGGCTCATGCCTCAACCATATAATTATAAAGTCAAAAGTGCCGTCCAAAACGCTGGTTACTACGAGTAATACGTCACATATGGACCATCAAGCCGTTTAACTAACATTGAAAATGTCTTCACCCAGAAAAAATTGCATGTGCAGCTATTCTAAGCTCAACATGACTAATCTTGAAAATGACATATGAGCTATTAATTTCGACCCCGTATACAATAATTCGAATGACCCAAATATTTGGCTACAGTGGTTGATTGATTTGTTACAATCTGCGATTAAGAAAAACACTTTAACAACAGTAACACCTAGAAAGTACAATAATATTAAACCGTGGATTACGCCAGAACTTGTTCGCTGCATCAGACATAGAGATAAACTACAACAAAAATGTAAACTTTCCCCTTCTTTTTTTTTTTTTTTTTGTGGATGGGAAATCATCAAATAACTTCTCCCGCTCTGGGTGGAGCGGAAGGGCGTGTCAGACTTTTACTGACTAAAACCCACCCGTGTTCCTTCAGTTGCCTATGCCAGGGCCACGGTATCTTTTTCAAACAACCCGCGACCCCAGCGGCATCGGCCCTATTGGACCCCATCTTTTGCTGACATCTCTTTGAGGCGCGCGTGGAACACAACGCGCCGTCGACCCGGGCCTGGTCCTCACCGGACGGCGAGCTATCCACTACTCACCGTCCGCAAGCCCGCGCCTACGGTGGCCGGGAATCGGCTATCAATTCCCGCCGCCCAGGGCGTCTCCTGCGGCGACTGAGGGCGTGAGGCTGCCTCTCCCTCACGCGTTCCGCCTCCTCCTTCGCGAGCATTACCGCTTCGCAGAAGGAGGTGACGGCCTCCCATGCACTCTCGCTCCGCACCATGGCCTGGACCAGGCTCGGACGCGAGAGATCGCCGCCGCCGATCGCCTCCGTGAGAACACGGCGGTGCTCTGCCCAAGCCGGGCAGACCTCCACTGTATGCTCCACCGTGTCGTAAACTTTCCCCTAACATTGAAATACTCTTAGTCACTTATAAGCGATATAGAAATTACTGCAATAATCTGTAAAAAAAACTAAAAAAATAATATGCCAAAGACCAGCTACAGAAGGCAGGAAAAAACGTAAGCTTATCTAGAAGTTTATAAAAAATAACACATTTATGACTAAAAACTCAGAACCTCCGGCCGATTTTTTATCAGGCGAATGGAACTTATCCGGAGTTCCAATTTCTTTATTAAAATTGGGAAAAATCTGGCAGAAAAAACTTATCACACAGACATCCTTCTATTTAAAGTCCACCTCATACTACACTGGCCATCTTAAACTCACTTTTGAAGGAGACGGCGCCCACGCAACTCGCTTGTGTCGAATCGCTCAGAATCTTCGCCATCACGCTATTTCAAGATTTAATTAAGTTGATTTCGTATAGTAGTAATCGCTAATTACCTAACTACATTGCATCGTGATTCCTGTGAATACTGATTAAAATTACGTACGTCGATTGTGATCTGAAGCCATTTATTCCTATTTCCCTACCCACATAGTTCGAAGCAGAAGAGTTCTGGTGAAGGGCCTCCAGGCTGCCCTGGCTCTTCATATATTATATATATATATATATTGTATTTGACATAAGTGACAGCTGTGTTGCCAAATATAGATTAACACATCGAATCAGTTAAAATCATCGAATCGATACGAAATTAATTTAGTAAAAGCAATGCTATTTACCTACATTATATATTGTTTAAAGTGAGCATCTATTCTCGAGTCAAATCGATCTACTTTCTTTTTATTAAATGAACAATATTTGCACGAAGATACATACGAGTAATACTTGTGGAATTGCTTTGGCCGTCTACTCTTGAAAATTAATTGGGTTCATCTATTTAATATCACTTTTCGTATTTTTTATTTGATAGTTGATTACCTTTCAACATAACATTCTCTAACTTTTTTATCTCACACCACCACCCGTGAACAACTTATCATTCAAGAGTCACTACGTCAAATCTGATTTACGTAGTTTTATTTTTTATCTAGTATATTTAATACATAATTCTATTATATTGCACTTACTTTATTGAATAAACGATTTTTTTTTTCACTAAAGCGATTCTTTTCACTAGATCTCATCGTATTATATCGATTTGGGTTTATTGTATGGCAACACTGACGTAATACGTGTATTTGACTCTATTGTATGCGTTTTGTTTTGCATTAGTGCGTTTTGTTTCCGTAGCGGGACTGCACAATCACTTCATGGTTTTTTAATTACTCCCAACAACTATTAAAACATTTTAGGTTGCAAAATAACTACGGATATAAGACCTATAATTTGCATATAACTAGATTCTGAAACGTTTGGATTTGATGAGGTACCCAACTCGCCAATATTCTTTAAGATAAGGTAACGCAAAATATTGTTCCTGCTTAGATATTGATAATATTAGGTTGGGGAAAAAGTCTTTTCGCATTATAGTATGTATGAACTTGTAATAAAATCTCTTTGGCTATACTATTTCTATCTGGCTGGTTTTGGTATCATTGAAAGTTTAAATTTTAAAGAACATAATTCCAAATTCAAATTAGGAAAATGTGTGATTTTCATTGGTTTTTCGTACCGTCAAGATGAGTGAATCTAATGAAGAAATTCGATACATTTTAAAATTTTACTACAAAAAAGGTAAAAATGCAACGCAAGCCGCGAAAAAAATTTGCGATGTTTATGGACCTAGTGTAGTGTCTGTGAGAGTAGCACAAATTTGGTTTAAGCGTTTTCAATCCGGAAATTTTGATGTCAAAGATGCACGTCGCTCTGGTCGCCCTATTACGGATAAAATGGATGCCATTTTTGAAAAAGTGGAGCAAGATCGGCATATCCCATAGGTACCCAAATGTACCTCAAGAGCTCACTGAAAGAAACCTAATGAACCGTGTACTCATTTGTGATTCTTTATTACGACGTAATGAAACCGAACCATTTTTGAAGAAGCTGATAACTGGTGATGAAAAGTGGATCACGTATGACAAGAACGTGCGAAAAAGGTCGTGGTCAAAGGGCGGTCAGGCTTCACAGACTGTGGCGAAACCCGGGTTAACTCGCAACAAGGTGATGCTGTGTGTGTGGTGGGATTGGAAGGGCATTATTCATTATGAGCTGTTACCACCAGGCAGGACCATCGATTCTGAACTCTACTGCGAACAACTGATGAGATTAAAGCAAGAAGTTGAGAGAAAGCGGCCGGAATTAATCAACAGAAGGGGTGTGGTTTTTCATCATGATAACGCTAGACCTCGCACATCTTTAGCCACTCAGCAAAAATTAAGAGAGTTTGGCTGGGAGGTTTAACACCTCCCAGCCAAACTCTCTTAATTTTTCGCATCCGCCGTATAGTCCTGACCTTGCACCTTCAGATTTCCACCTGTTTCGGTCTCTTCAGAATTCTTTAGGCAGTGTCAGGTTAACATCACGAGAGGACTGCCAAAACCACTTGTCGCGGTATTTTGACCAGAAGTCCCAAAATTTCTATAGCAATGGGATCATGTCCCTACCTACAAGATGGCAATAAGTTATCGAACAAAATGGTACCTACATACTTTAGTTAAATGTAAATAAACTATATTAAAAAATGTTTTGAATTTTCTTAAAAAAAATGCGAAGAAACTTTTTCGCCAACCTATCATATGTTAAATAAATTCAATGACTGCCCTATTTGAAAAGTACTGTCGTTCGATATGGCCTGAAACACAGGTTTAAATGAACCTAGATCGGGCAACGCACTACATTACCTTCAAAATCATGTTTATGTATTTTATTTTGCAACTGTAATCTTATATTTTTCATACCATAGTTTTTATCTAGATTATTCATTATAATAGTTTTATAGGCCTAGATTAATATTATATACTGAAACATATAAACACTTTTGGAAATATACTATTTCAAAGTCGTAAGTCGCGGCCGTATCCACTGCGCCACCACTGCTCTCAAAACGATATCTTGGTGACCAGTTAGTAAATAAAAGATAAAGTTACATCCCAGCAATTATAATATTTATTACATACAATCATACATTACGTTTACATACTGTAACAATACAATAAAAAGAATGAATGAAAGGCAATTGCATGCAGCCGAGATGAGAATGCTAAGAGGGATGTGTGGTATTACGCGAATGGATAGAATAAGAAATGAGTATGTAAGAGGAAGTCTGAAAGTGACACCGGTGACTGAAAAGTTGTGTGGAAATCGGTTGTCATGGTATGGGCATGTGATGCGGAGGAATGAGGAAAATGTCGTCAGGAAAGTGTTGAGTATGAACGTAGAGGGCTATACGAGTAAGGGAAGACCAAAGAAACGATGGATGGACTGTGTGAAAGATGATATGGCCAGAAAGGGAGTGACTACCGAGATGACGACTAATAGAGAAGTATGGAAGAAAAAGACATGTTGCGCCGACCCCAAATAAATTGGGACAAGGGCAGGAGAATGATGATGACTGTAACAATACTTACAAATAAATTCTACTCTTTGGAAGAACAGAAAATATGGATTGGTAGAGATTAGATGCTTATACATAATTTTATACCAAAATTTTATGTTCTACCCAGGTTCTACCCGCGATGGTAACAATGTCGTCTGCCCATATATAAGGATAGTTGTACTTTCGATAAAAAAAATCGTATTTATGTTACGTTCACGTCGCGCGTTCGTCGAAATTCGACGTACTTATGCCAACCACAGATAATATAAAACTGCCTACAATGCTTTTTTAATTTACCAACACAAACCATCGTCGCGTAATTTTCTCCACTGTAAGAGTCTCCACTGTATTGCAGTGAATCTTCTGTAACATGTCATAGAATGACATGGAACTTTATAGAGATTAACTAACTACATTATTTTAAGGTTACATCTACGCTGCTTTGATTTTTACACGTCCTTTCTGGTGTTCGATTCCATTAATATCTGGCTCTTTGACTGGATGTGTACTCTTAGACCTGAAAAAAAGCACTATGCATTATCGTGTGACGAGTATTTTATATTGCGGTAGTTCATCTGCCCCTTTATTGCGTAACATACTATAATCGTAATTCAATAGATTTGGAGAAAATTGCTAATTCATTGCTTCATAAGGTGTGGGTTATTGGGTGGGTTCGATTCCCATCCAGGACAAACATTTGTGGTTTGTCCTGAGTCTGGGTGTAATTATCTATATAAGTATGTATTTACAAAAAAAGTAGTGTATGTAGTTTATCAGTTATCTGGTTTCCATAGTACAAGCTCTGCTTAGTTTGGGATCAGATGACCGTGTGTGAACAATGTCCTAGGATATTATTATTATTAAATGTTGGAAAAAATTAGTCTGCTCAACATCGCAATGAATGTTGTTAAACTGTCAAAATCAAAGGCATTGTCATTGTAAAGGTGTTTCGCAAATACTTCATTAAATACGCCATCAAATACTTCACCACATGTTTCATTAAATCCTTCATCAAAACTACTTCATTAAAACCACATCTTCAAAATCCAGTTAGGTTAAGATACGCTTGCCACGTTCAGCCTATGGTTTGATGGCCATATTCATTTTTAGTAGATAACTAGACATTATTTATGATTTTCAAAATCGTGATAAATAAGCTTAACTTGCAGAGGCTGACGGTTCCGGGTTCATCCAATTTTTCCGTCATCCAAGTTTTCCAATGAAAATAAGTGAACTAGGAGTACTCAAGATAAAAAAGGAAAAACAGAATAGGTACTTACTTTCTAAACAGGAAATGGTTGAATATGTTGATTAAAGGAGCTTCAACGAGCAGCCACATTGCAAAGCTAAGTATAGTCGCTGTGGTTAAGATCCCAATAGTGTCCAAGACCTGAAAAAAAGAATAGAAACTTTTTACTAAGTACAGTCCAATATTACTTGTTTTTTTAAAGGTACAGAACTTTTTAAACGACAGTAGGTAAGTACAGTAGCGACCAAAAGTCGATAAGCAAACTCACAAAGCAATAGCTTGGCGTTTAGTTTGACTTAAGACCTTCTATTTCCAAGAACATAAACATGCATAATTATTGTCGTCAACAACTGATTGTAGTTCATAATTTCAAAGTTATAACATGTGTAAAGATGACCTAGCGGTTAAGCGCGTGCAGATAGATGCGTGAATCAGTGAGCCGTGAGTTCAAATCTCACGCAGTACTTGACTTTTTGTAAGTTTTTACTTGATTGGAAGTAATGGGACAGAAATATAATATTCTTTATCTTGTTCGCTTGGTCACTCATTTCGTAAAGTTAGAAAGGTAGATCATAGAAAACTAAATAAATAATTTTGATTTCTGTGAGACAACAAAAAATCCTATGAACGGTTACAAAAAAACTTCTTTTATCTAATAGGAATGTAACGTCACAATTCTCTTAAGTTTGTTAATTTTATAAATAAGTAAATAAAATGAATAAACATTTTTGTTATCATTCAGCACGCCTTTTTTATTTCAACCTTCCAACACCGAAAAGATAAATTAAAAATCACAAAAATAGTTAAATAATAATACAATAACTAATATTTAACTTCTTATAAAAATAAATAATAAATGAACATAAACATCTAACAAGTTTTTGCTTAAAATAGTACAAATATATTATTATGGTTCCAAAGAAACAAAAAACAGTCCCACATTGTGATTAAGATTCGAACTCAGACTTCATTGATCGTGAAACCATTGCTTAGCCCAACCAGATAGCACATGTTATGTTTATGCGAATTTTAGCAATGCAATGGTAAGAACAGGTCGCCATTATGACGAGTATTCTAAATGCAACAGAAATATAATGTTATTTTGCGTAGTACGACGACATGCGACAATTCATTAGTGTGTGTTATCTGCGGAATGTTGAGTGAGACATCGCTCATATAAACGCACACGTACTGGTTCGTGCTCGCACAGTTAATAGCAATGTAATCCTTAGCACGCTTATGGACTTTTGAGCGTTTACTGTACATGCATTTATCCTAAATGATATGTTGGTATCCAAGTTGGTCGGACGTCTTTATAGTGAATAATATTATTACATTATTTTAAATTGATTTGATTAAATAAAAGTGTTATAATTATTGAAGTAAATTATATAAAAGTGATTGATAAACAAAACACAATGAGTCATGAAGATGCTTTCATTTGTGAAGACATATATATATATATATGGCGTTAGGTGTGTCAAATCGGACAGATGATACAGGACAACCACTATCTGGGTTGTGAAATTCGGGGGCTTCAGTTCCCTTGTCTTGCTTGGTCCGGATAAGTACATTGTATACCCTCATACTTTATCTGCCATTAAGCAGCATTTCAGTTTATATATAGTAAGTCTTGCAAGTAGTTAATTTCTCTATATTATTATTATTATTATTATTATCTCTGGATGTTAGGTGCATTTGTTTGCAAGAACTACGTTTTTGATGGTTTTGCTTTTGTATTTTAGGCAGAGATTGCTGTCTGAAATAAAAAAAAATAATAAATTGGCTTAAATATAAAGCAAACAGATACTCACCAAACAAAACATATCAAACTTCAATGGCGATCGCAATGCGAAATTATTCCGTTGTATGAGGAGAGAGTGGATCATGTAGATGCCGTAGGACAGACGACTTAGAGGCGTGAAGTAGGAGAAGCTTAAGATGTCGGCAACTACAGCTGGAAACAAGTTAATAAATAAAGGAATTATTAAAACATTTTATAGATAAATAATGGGTTCGATTGTTTGTAGAATACATGATACAATTTAATTGAGACGCATATTTAATTGGATTAAAAACACTAGTTGACCACACCGGTAAATTGGTGATCGAAGTTTGTTGTTATTAGCAGACAGAAGGATGCAGCTTCATATCTTGTGTTAGTATTATTGGATGCAGAAAGAGCGGTTGATGTAAAATCAAATAATACACAACCGTAAAAACCACCTCTCGATCAATTATTTTTAACATTCGCTTCACAAAGTCCAGTACCATACTGTTAAGATTTTATTAAAGTACACTCGGATCTTTTGGCACTCGGCTGACGTTGACAGAGGGGCGCTGTTGGTAAATATTTGTGCAATTGTTTTGTGAAACGTATACTCGTAAGTTCTGATTTTGGCCACGAACCTATGGATCCATGGAATAAAAACCTTGGTATACTTACGGACAGTCCCATATTCACATAACCCAATAATGATGCAGATAGCCACAGCCCAGACGATCCTATTGGTCGAGGTGATCACGGCAGCTTCAATAGGGTTGTACTCCCTGTACATGATGTACTGTCCTAATGACAGTAAGTACAGCATTGTAGCTAGAGATACTGCTGTACCGACGATTGACCATGTCTGGAATGAAAAGTATGAGTTTTGTGAATTATTAGGTTACTGTGCATTTGAACTTCTGAAATTTTTCTCCAAATAGCTATAAGTTAACATTAACAATATATATATAAAAGTTACAGGGGAAGCTTAAGATATTATATGTTCAACAATTTAATAAAATAAGTTAAGAAAAACATAGTGTCCAAGCTACAAACAGTCAATAATGTTTCTGGCTAGATACCAACTAATATCGGTCAAGACGGTCTATTGAAACTTAAAATTATTATAGTGTAAAAGCAAAGGTTATTCCAATGTATAAGAGTTACGAGAAGGACAACGTCAAAAATTATAGACCTATTTCTATCTTATCAACGTTTGCCAAGGTTTTTGAATCCTTAGTTTGTCCATACATTTAGGCAGACTTCAAACTCTATTCGAGCAACTCTCAGCATAGTTTCGTAGGTTCTAGGTGTAATTTTTTTATTCGAGTTTGGTTTGCTCTTGACTCTAGCCTAGGTCAGAGGTGACAAAGTCGACGATGGAATGAGCTTACCCAGAAGAAGCCAGTTCACTCTCACTTTGAAGAGATTAGGGTTGTAGTCGCTCGAAAACACAGACGCAGGTAGTGAGTTCCACTCTTTTGCTGTGCGCATTAAAAAAGACATTTGGAAACGCTTAGTGCGAATTGGTGGACTATCAACCAGGTAGGTATGGTAACTGGCAGTGCGTATAGATGTCCGATGGTAGAAGGGGGTCGATGGAATCAGGTCGTGGAGTTCTTGAGCACACTCACCGAAGTACAATCTGTAAAAGACGGGCAAGCAGGCAACCTTGCGGCTACTTGCACTAACCTGGCGACTTTTACAGAAATATTTAAAATGTAATAATATTTATACTTATAAATTACATTAATTCTTATAAATATTAAATTTTAAATGTTTGCAAATGACAAACACTAGCATCGTCTGCCTAGCCCTTTCCCAACTATAATATGTTGGGGTCGGCTTCCAGTCTAACCGGATGCAGCTGAATACCAGTATTTTACATGGAGCGACTGCCTATCTGACCTCCACAACCCAGTTACTAGGTAATACGATACCCCTTGGTTTAGACTGGTTGTCAGAATTTCGGGCTTCAGACGACCCGGAACGACTACCAAAGATCCACGAATGACAGCCGGAACCAACGGCTTGACGTGCTTTCCGAGGCACGGAGGAGTCTCGGTATGTAAAGATGGTCACCCATCTACAGACCAACCCCGGCAAGCGTAGCTTAACCTGATGGATCGACCCCTGTGGCTGTTATTACTTAGCCACGAGCTCCTCTATAAAGGAAAAAATAAAATATATATGAGTGGCAAGTTGATGGTCCTTTTAGAGTCTGAATAAAGATGAGGAGATGCAATAAGGCAAACATTCTTTTTTCATGCTTCATCCACATTCTTTTTGTGGAGAAAAAGAAGAAGACTGTGGGGATAACTGCACTGGAGGCGAAGCAAGTATTTAAGTACCTAAAGCCACATTTAAATACTCTTTTATACATCTTACAAAGTTTAAAATCCAAATTCTTCAAACGTAACCTTACCTTAGAAACAGTCTGCCTATGTTCGGAAGGTTTATACAAAGTCATGAAGTATCCCGTAGCTACACCGACGAGGTACGCGCCGGCGCGACTGTAGCTCGGCGTGTACGTGTAGCTGATCTCCCAGTAGTCACGGATCTCTCGGATTACCTTGCTGGAAAAGGAAAGTTTGGCATCAAGGATATTTTTACATATTTAAAAAAGTTTTGTGACACTGACGAAAGATAAAAATGGGAAGACCTATGTAAGAGAATATTTGGGTGCATAATAATCGATTTTACCTTTTATGGAACTGAGATATCGTTAAGATCATTTGGAATACCTTATTCCCTGCGTGTATCAATTTAATTGGTAATTATAACTTACAAGAGTTTATATTAGACTAGCTGGAAGACATGAAGCTACCCTTTTGAGGTTTATTTCTGTTTATTCCTTCAACACAAACCAGTCCTGCATTCAAAATCTATTTGATTAAAGAGCTCCATGAAAATTCTCATTTTCCCCGAGCATAAAACTGAAAATCCAGCCTATCCCAAATCATGTCCTGCTTGCTATGACACCTGCGTCTGGTAGGAACTGATGAATACAGTGGTCTAGAAACATACTGACCTGAAGAAAGATGACATTGATACTATAGAGGGTGAGGGATTTTCTTACCCCAAATCCAGAAAGTGAACAGCAGGCAGCTCGTACCAATAAGTCAGAACTCCTGGTATGATCAGGGATAAAACTGCAGCGGTGCCGAAAGCGGCAAACCCAACTCTTCGATCTTTCTGATAGAAGTAGAAGAGGACGGTTCCCAGGATAGCGAGCTGATAGTCACATGGTACGTACCAGGTGACTGCGTGGCACTGAAAAACAACATTTGGTGGGTTATGAATTTATACCAGCATACAGTCTTACCAAGGGGTATCATGTTACCCAGTTAATGGGTTATGGAGGTCAGATAGGCAGTCATCATCATCATCATTTCAGCTGAAAGATGTCCACTGCTAAATATAATCCTCCCACAAGCACCGCCACTTCACCCGCTTTTGTGCTTCTCGCTTCCAGCGGGTTCCAACGGCCTTCACAAGGTCATCGGACCACATTGTGGGAGGCGTTCTAACGTTTCGTGTCGGAAGTCGGTGGCAAAAACTAAAATATAGATCCCTAGACACCGACTTCCGAAATTAAAGTTAATTTCTTTTTAAAGTCGATTTAATTTTTTAAATTATTTTTATTACATCTTGATTATTTACTGTTCTACTCACAATATATTTCGGATCAGTGTTGAGCATCAGTAAGCTGAGTCTCCAAGTCTTGGGGCACACCTCTGATTCCATTTCGTTGCTAAAAATCCAGAGCGGACCGGAACCAACGTACTTTGATACCGATGTCAAGTAGAAAATTATTAACGCGAAGGGTCCTATTAACCTGGAATAAAAACGTATAAATTCAACCTCATCACACCGTATTAACGCTGAGTATTGCCACTGCAATAATTATGTCCTTACGTACAGAATACAGAGAAATAAAAAAATGCAAGCGAAGTTATGAATCCTCGCTCCTGCTCAGTCTGAGAAAAGGCCTAGCAGTAGAAAAAAAACCGACTAAGAGCAAGTCGGACTCGCGCACCGAAGGTTACGTACCATAAAAAAGTGTGCTATATAGAGACATCGTTTTATTTTTCCAGTAATCTTTACATAAACTTCTATCACATAGAATCATTTCAGATTTTTCTCTATACAAACTACGGAGATAAGCCCCCCCATCCCCTTTTAACGGAACGGTTTTTTTTTTACATTTTTCATCAAAAAAACTGCACAGTTTTCGGCCTAAAAAAAAGAAAAAAATATTTGAAAATGTGCAAACAGCGCTCTTTCATATAATATACCCTTTCGGTACCTGTTGCAAATATACACAGTCTGGCCATAAATACTGTTACAATTAAAAATAAGAAAGATATTACATTTGAATTTGGAATCTGTCATTTTTATACGATTGTTCATTGAGTTTTCTAATTTTGGCGCCAATACATTGTACAATATTTTGCGATATTAAAATGAAGTGGGGTGATAAAGAGAACCGAATCGCTGTGATTGCATTACACAAAGTTGGTATGGAGCCAAATACAATTTTTAAAACTCTCCATACGCTTGTTATTAGTCAAATGTTTGTGTACCGGGTTATTAATAGGTACAATGAGACCTCCTCTATTTGTGAAATAAAAAGATCTGGCCGTCCACGTAGTGTTCGTATGAAAAAGGTGGTCAAAGCAGTAAGGGAAAGAATTCGAAGAAATCCTGTCCGAAAGCAAAAGATTTTATCTCGGGAGATGAAGATAGCACCCAGAACCATGACGCGTATTTTAAAAGATGACTTAGGACTTGCAGCCTATAAGAGACGCACTGGTCATATTTTATATATATATATATATATTTTATATATATATATAAAATATGAATATGATAATTTAAAAAAGAATAGGGTGGTAAAATCGAAACAACTACTGAAGCGGTACGCAAAGGGAGGTCACAGAAAAATTTTGTTTACGGCTGAGAAAATCTTTACAATTGAGTAACATTTTAACAAACAAAATTACCGTATTTATGCTCAAAACTCTAAGAAAGCTTCCCAATTAGTCGACAGAGTGCAACGTGGGCAAATATCCGACTTCAGTGATGGTTTGGTGGGGTGTTAGCTATGAAGGAGTGACTGAGCCATATTTTTGTGAAAAAAGTATCAAAACATCGGCACAATTGTATCAAGATACTATTCTTGAGAAGGTAGTTAAGCCCCTTAACAACACCATGTTCAATAACCAAGTATGGTCCTTCCAACAAGACTCGGCGCCGGGTCATAAAGCTCGGTCCACGCAGTCTTGGTTGGAAATGAACGTTTCGGACTTCATCAGAGCTGAAGACTGGCCGTCGTCTAGTCCCGATCTTAATCCGCTGGATTATTATATATGGTCAGTTTTAGAGAGTACGGTTTGCTCTAAACGCCATGATAGTTTGGAGTCCCTAAAACAATCCACACGATTGGCAGTGAAGAATTTTCCCATGGAAAGAGTGCGTGCTTCTATTGATAACTGGCCTCAACGTTTAAAGGACTGTATTGCAGCCAATGGAGACCACTTCGAATAAGCTTTTTATATTTTAAATTGTTTTATATTTATGTATTAAACTAACACACTGTAAAAGTAATAAATATTATTTGCAATAAAAAAAACATCTTTTTCTTCGTTACAATATTTATGGCAAGACTAGGTATATATATACTTCTTTCTTATTTGCAAAATAGTTAGACAAACGTCATCTACAACTATTCCAAAATTCAAGTTGATAGCGTTAGTAGTTCTTGAGATCATCCAGCTGTGACAGACGGACAGACAGACTGAGTCGCACCATAAGTGTTCCTTTTTACCAGTTTGGTACGGAACCCTAATACTGATCATCTTTTATTTTGAATGGTTTTCAAGTTTATTTCAGCACATTATAAAACGAACTAGACGAAAATAAATGAAAACACTGGTTACACTATTCCAGAAGGTTATTTTGGAACTATCAAATAAATCCTAACATCGAAATTAAAAAAGTGATGTTTATCAAACTGTGATAGGCCGAATGTTTTTTGCCAATATTTGACTAGGTATAGTAACTAAAGTATTGGATATATTTTTGTTCAGTTTTTGTATGCAGACTGCGAAAGTCATTCATTAGACATACGAAGTTTAATTTATCGTCATGTTTTCGTCTCCACCTTGTATAAATAATTCGAAAATAATAACATTTATGTTAGAGAGAGCGAAGAAGAAGAAGCTCTTACCTCACATATCGTCTCCAGAGAACACTGAACAGATTCTGCTGTCTATTTGCATTGCCCAGAAGACCCTTAATATGGAGAAGACCAGACATCGCGAAGAATGTGTCGACCACCACATCGAGGTGGAGAAACATACCTAATAGTCCTTCGATAGACTGAAAAACGATAATTAATTTAAGTTTAGAAAGAAATTGCAAACTGAGGACTGAGGAGCTCGTGGCTAAGTAATAACAGCCGCACGGGTCGATCCATCAGGTTAAGCTACGCTTGCCGGGGTTGGCCAGTGGATGGGTGTCCATCTTTTCATACCAAAACTTCTCCGTGCCTCGGAAAGCACGTTAAACCGTTGGTCCTGGCTGTCATTCGTGGATCTTTGACAGTCGTTAAAGCCCGAAAGTCTGACAACCAGTCTTACCAAGGCGTACCGTATTACCCAGTAACTGGGTTGTGGAGGTCAGGTAGGCAGTCGCTCCATGTAAAATACTGGTATTCAGCTGCATCCACGCACCAACATAGTTGGGAAAAGGCTAGGCAGATTTGATTGAAAGGAATTGCAAACGAGCAGTCCCAAGTAATTATTTATACCAACAACCTTGCAGGCTCGTCATCATTTATATCAACAACCTTGCAGGCTCGTCATCATTTATACCAACAACCTTGCAGGCTCGTCATCATTTATACCAACAACCTTGCAGGCTCGTCATCATTTATACCAACAACCTTGCAGGCTCGTCATCATTTATACCAACAACCTTGCAGGCTCGTCATCATTTATACCAACAACCTTGCAGGCTCGTCATCATTTATACCAACAACCTTGCAGGCTCGTCATCATTTATACCAACAACCTTGCAGGCTCGTCATCATTTATACCAACAACCTTGCAGGCTCGTCATCATTTATACCAACAACCTTGCAGGCTCGTCATCATTTATACCAACAACCTTGCACGCTCGTCATCATTTATACCAACAACCTTGCAGGCTCGTCATCATTTATACCAACAACCTTGCAGGCTCGTCATCATTTATACCAACAACCTTGCAGGCTCGTCATCATTTATACCAACAACCTTGCAGGCTCGTCATCATTTATACCAACAACCTTGCACGCTCGTCATCATTTATACCAACAACCTTGCAGGCTCGTCATCATTTATACCAACAACCTTGCAGGCTCGTCATCATTTATACCAACAACCTTGCAGGCTCGTCATCATTTATACCAACAACCTTGCAGGCTCGTCATCATTTCAGTCGAAAGACGTCCACTGCTACATATATGCCTCCCCCAAGCACCGCCACTTCGACCGGTTCTGTGCTTCCCGTATCCAGCGGATTCCTGTGGCCTTCACAAGTTCATCGGTCCACCTTGTAAGGCAGGCCGGCAGAGACCTACCTTATCATAATCCCTGGAATTAACAACTCCAGACATAGCCATATAGAATATTTCATGTAAAAAGATGACAGATGCTGCTGTAAGGAACCTAATACCGTTCATCACTCTGATCTCTTCTTTGTTATCCTTCACCAGGTCTTGGCGGTTCTTGATGATGCAGAATGATTTTGTTATTATTGTTTCTGGAAAAGAAGGTGTTTTTAATAATTTACTGGTATAGTATTTTTATCTCACAAAACGCCACTCGCTTTACTTGTGGTAATCAAGTGTACAACCACGCTGTGAATGTGTGCGTGAAGACGAGTAGCGTCAGCTACTTACACACACATTTCCGACTTGCCACTGTCTCGGAGGGTACCGAGAGTGTACGGTCTTCAACTGTACATACTTTTTGATGACACTGCGGTCGGCACGAGCGCGCGTCACTTTTGCCTAATTATATAAGTGCTTTTGCTACACACACAGTTGAGTGTGCGTTTGTCATTCATAACATAAACTACTTAAGAGAAAGGAATCGTCAATATCGATAAACTTGTGTGTTACTATCAAAATAAAACTTAACTTCTGTGACAACAACTTTGTGTTCTCTTCTCTTCACACTCAAACAACCAACTACAATCTGCAAGTGTACGAAGCCGTACATTTTATGGTCCTTCGAGCCAGGATATTCTCAGTGTGTAGTATATCTAGGTACGATAGCGAATCGGTTCAGCTGGTCTCCCAGAAGCGGGTCGCCCCAGCTGTATTGAGAAGGCGCACATATCGTAGGTAGAGTACGACCACACGGAGTATCCCAAAGCTACTACTGGAAGAGGTCTGCAAACTGCGGTCTTCTGGTCGCTAACAAACGCTCATCTGTCGCCGTCAACTACGTGACTACGAGCTACAGCAACTACATCAACTAACAAACGCTCATCTGTCGCCGTCAACTACGTGACTACGAGCTCGACCAACCACATAAACGCTCATTAGTCGCCGTCAACTACGTGACTACGAGCTACAGCAGCTACATCAACTAACAAGCGGTCATCTGTCGTCGTCAACTACGTGAGTTATCTGCACATTTTTAACTAAAGGTCATCGACATGGATAAACTGGAACTACAGTCAACATGCTTCGATAACATCAAGACCCTGTGCGCCAACTATCGCAAGGATTCTTCATCCCGTAAAAACGTGGACTATCTGAACAAACGTTTGTCATCGCTGGAAAACCAATGGAAGGATTTCGACAGCAGGCATGTA
Organism: Dicycla oo; assembly: GCA_948252095.1. Classification (NCBI taxonomy): domain Eukaryota; kingdom Metazoa; phylum Arthropoda; class Insecta; order Lepidoptera; family Noctuidae; genus Dicycla; species Dicycla oo. The sequence continues at coordinate 21,865,817 of OX411733.1, forward strand.
ACTTTAGTACTAGAAGTAGAAGATAAAACTTTGTTCTACTTCACGGAGGATGTCTACGGAAAAACAAAAGAGTTGTACTTGACGACTAAAACAGACATTGTGAACAGATTGTCAGACTTAGAAAAACCAAAATAAAACGTAAGATTTGATTTAAGTGGGACGTCAGCAGATACTGAACTTCAGGTCGATGATAACATTCAACTGTTAATGAACAAACAGGAATGTAATTTTAACGCTATATATCGCATAATGTCAAAGATCAACAACTGCACATCTATGTCAGAAAAATGGGAATTAGATGATCATTTGACCACCTTGAGATCAAAATGGGAGCCAATTGATAAACTGCACTGGGAAATTGATTTCAAAGTAAAAGGTTCTAATGAAAAGTACAACAAGATGTTTGCGGATGTCGAACAACAATACGATGAGTTAAAGAAACGTCTTAACTCCAAAATTTGGGCCACGGCCCACTACGAGAAGTCTGCACCCAAGATCGACATTCCTGAATTTTCTGGCAACTACAGTCAGTGGATTTCATTCAAGGACTTATTTGTGGAGGCAGTTCACAAGAATCCTATGATCAACAGCGCGCAGAAAATGCAGCATCTTAAAACCAAGCTGCGAGGGGAAGCTGAGCGACTGGTGCAGCATCTCACCATTAGCGCCGATAATTATAACTCTTGTTGGGACATTTTAAATCAGCGGTATGACAACCGTCGTCTCCAGTTTACATCTTTTATGAACAGCATGCTCAATCTTCCCACCATACAGCATCCAGACTCCGCTAACTTGAAGAAAATGCATGACGTCGTTACCGAATGCTTGAACGGTATATCAAACATCGGTATCGACACGTCATCGTGGGGTCCAATTATTGTGCATATTATGTCTCAGAAGCTAGACTACAAGACGCTCAGTGACTACATGAAGGAACTGCAAGATCATAGGGAGCTACAAAGTCTACAAGATTTCCTGTACTTCCTTGAGACTCAATTTATGGCATACGAAACAATGAAATCTGCCAAGAAAGGGTGTCAAACAACTACAACTGACAAAACTTCTAACTGGAAATTCAGCAAGCAAACCCCAATGAAAAAATATAGCTATTACAACAAAACTAATAATTATCACGCAGGGCACAGAAAATGCCCACATTGCAACGAGAGTCACGTTTTAATGCAGTGTGACAAATTTCTAGAAATGGACTTTGCCAAACGGAATGACACAGTTTCGAAACTACAACTGTGTAAAAATTGTTTATTTAGCCACGGAAACGATGTGTGCAAATCTACAAAAACTTGTCGAGAATGCAATTTGAAACACCACACATTATTGCACAATCCAGACAAGAAAAACTCAACCATATCCAAGAAAAAGAACAATACTGAACAAAATTCATCGTCATCTCAACAGCAAACGTCTAATCATATAACAAGTAATATGGAAGTTTTACTTACTACAGTACAGCTCAAAGTCAAATCTATAGATGGGACTTATGTCAAACTTCGAGCACTGCTAGATCAAGGTTCGCAAGTGAATCTTATTACTGAAAATGCTGCGCAACTGCTGAGGCTTCCCCGTAAAAAGGTCAACGCATGTGTAACTGGAATCGGAACTGTCTCTGGAGAATGCCGGGGACAACTGAACTTTACCTGCACATCGATTCATTCCGATTACAATTTTACAACCCATGCACTTATTATGAAGAAGCTTACAAATAACTTACCAACTACAACTTTTGAGAAGGTTGAATGGCCGCACTTGAAAAACTTGAAACTTGCGGACCCAGAATTTAATATCTCCAGCCAAATTGATCTCCTACTAGGGGCAGAAGTATATTCAGAGATCATTCTGGATGGTGTCCTGAAAGGCAATGACCAATCACCCGTTGCACAACAAACGCAAATAGGGTGGATTTTGTGCGGGAAGATGAAAACTTTTAACTGCAACGCAACTCCAGTCAACTTAGACGATTTAACAAAATTTTGGGAAACAGAAGCCATACAACACTCTCAAGATATACCCAAGGACGACCAGTGCGAGAAATTTTATACAGAGACTGTGCAACGATCACAAGATGGGAAATACATCGTGAAAATGCCCTTTATTCAAAATTTCGAAGATAAACTGGGATCATCGAGACCCGTGGCCATTTCACAGTTCCTACAATTGGAGAGGCGACTCGACAAAAATCAAAAACTTTCAGATATGTATAGGAAATTCGTTAAAGAATATATCGATCTCGGTCACATGAAACTTTCATCTCATATAACAATCAATAGTTGCTACTTACCGCATCACGGCGTTTTACGGGAAAATTCAACAACAACTAAATTGAGAGTCGTATTCAACGCATCGCAAAAAACCTCAAGTGGTTACAGCTTAAACAGCCTTATGGAAAAAGGGCCTAATCTACAACAAGATATACAGGCTATAATCCTGAAGTGGCGAACGTACAAATACGTTTTCACGGCTGACATCGAGAAGATGTATCGTTGTATATGGATGTCAGAAGAACAACAGGATCTTCAACGGATAATCTGGAGAGACTCACGGGATGTACCGCTTCGTGACTACCAGCTATGCACAGTCACATACGGAACAAAATGTGCACCTTGGCTCGCTATACGTACATTAAAACAGCTAGCCATAGATGACGGGAACCAACATCCAGCAGCGGCCAAAATACTGCAAACGGAATGTTACCTCGATGACGTCATAAGCGGCCACAATTGCATCCAGGAAGCGCAACACCTACAACAATCCTTGATTGAACTTCTGAGAGGTGGGGGAATGAACTTGCGCAAATGGACGAGTAATCACCGAGCCTTGCTAGAAAACTTAAACGAATATCAAATTGCAAGTCAAAATACCTTTGATTTTAAAGCAGAAGAATCTAACAAAACATTAGGACTTGGTTGGGACCCTAACAACGACACCTTTTACTTCAACTGGCCTGTGAATCAAGCGAGAAATCTAACGAAGAGATCACTACTCTCAGAGATTTCTAAATTCTATGACCCACTGGGTTGGCTTTCTCCAATAACAGTCAAAGCCAAATTACTATTTCAAACACTTTGGATTAGTAAACTTGGTTGGGACGACAAAGTGCCGAGTGATACCGAAACTAAATGGCTGAAACTAAAGAATGAACTGCCGGTCATCAAAAATATAAGGCTCAACAGATGGATCGGTGATACGAAAAAACGGGTAGAATTACTCGGCTTTTGTGATGCAAGCGAGAAGGCGTATGCCAGTATGATCTACAGTCGGGTGATGAATGAGGATGGTCAACCAGTGATATCCTTACTCGTCGCAAAAACAAGAGTGGCACCACTAACACAAAAAACAACATTGCCGAGACTCGAACTGTGCGGCGCCCAGTTATTAGCTGACCTAATAGAAAAAACTAAAGAAGCATTATCTGAGTTTGACATATCTGTACAGGCGTGGTGTGATTCTAAAGTCGTTTTAGCGTGGATTCAAGGTGACTCATCGAAGTGGGAAACATACGTAGCTAACAGAGTAACTAGAATCAAACGCGTAATTCCTGCACCTCAATGGCATTATGTGAAATCCGAAGAGAATCCCGCGGACTGTGCGTCAAGAGGACTACTGCCAAGCAAACTCATGAGCTTCAGTTTATGGTGGCAAGGCCCCGACTTTTTGTTGAAACTAGAACACTTTGAAAACATTACTTCTTTCAAAACGGATATTGGTTGCATAAACCATGCCAAAGCCAAAAATAACATAGATGAATATGATAATCAGCACAACTTAATGAGTGAATTATTGAATAAATACAGTTCATTGACACAAACAACTCGAGTCATCGCATGGATACAACGCTTCATAACAAATATGCGCAATAAAGCGGAATCGAAAACTGCATACTTAACAACAAGCGAACTAAGTGCAGCGAATTCAAGTATTGTTATTCATGTGCAACGAACAAAGTTCGATTCCGAATTTCATCAACTTAACAGGAATGAAACTTTATTAAAGAAGAGCTCGATTTTCAAGCTGAATCCCTATTTGGATGATGAAGGCGTTATTCGTGTCGGAGGTCGTCTGAAGAACTCTAGTCTGCCTACTGAAATGAAAAATCCGATAATCATACCACATACGGGACGGTATACTCAACTGTTGATTGAACAAGCACATGCACACACGCTGCACGGAGGAGCTAGACTAACGTTAACTTACATTAGACAGCGATACTGGATCGTTGGTGGGAACAGAGCAGTAAAAACTATATTACGAAAATGTGTCCGCTGTCACCGATTCAACAAAACAGATAGCCACCAACTGATGGGCGATTTACCACAGCAAAGGATCACCCCGAGCCGGCCTTTCACGCATACAGGAGTGGACTTCTCCGGATACGTGGAGGTCAAACATAACAAGGGTAGAGGCGTGAAAACGTCAAAAGGGTACATAGCGATATTTATATGTATGGCCACGAAAGCCGTCCATATCGAGCTAGTATCGGACCTTAGCACAGAAACTTTTATAGCTGCTTTCCAAAGGCTATGTGCGAGGCGTGGTACACCAAAGCATATGTACTCGGATTGCGGAACAAACTTCGTTGGAGCAGCAAAGGTACTTCGCCAGGAATTTGAACTATTCAAACAAGTATTGTCACCAGAAGTTTTTAGCGAGTTAGCAAAAATGGAAGTCGTGTGGCATTTTAACGCTCCAGCTTGGCCTAGCGCAGGCGGTCTGTGGGAAGCCGCCGTTAAATCAATGAAGCATCATTTGCGACGTGTTTTAGGCAACCAGAAACTAACCTATGAGGAATTTGCTACACTCTTGGCAAAGATCGAAGCTTGCATGAACTCAAGGCCTCTATTTCCTCTCACTGAAGATCCGGAAGAGTTCTATAATTGCCTTACTCCAGGACATTTTATAACAGGAAGCTCGATACTGTCAATGCCACTATCCGATTACAATGATGTAAACAACATTGATTTACGTCGACGGTGGCAATTATGCGAACATATGTTTCATCAATACTGGAAAAATTGGTCTAACGAATATTTAGCGACATTACAAACTCGCAGCAAGTGGAATAAGCCCACAAGAAACATAAAAGAAGGGGACTTAGTACTGGTGAAGGAGGATAACCTTCCGCCTGGAAAATGGGCTATGGGACGGGTCTTGGAGACACATCCTGGCTCGGATGGCTACGTTCGAGTCACCACTATCAAAACTCAAGCGGGAACCGTCAAGCGCCCTGTAGTCAAACTGTCACCGTTACCTTTGGATTACGAAATTCAAGAAGAGCGGGATGACGACAAGAAGAGCAAGGAGTCTTTGAAAACGAAAAGACAACAGCGGACAAAAGGAATCAACACTACATCCACTTCACTTTTAACCATACTATTGACTCTGTTCACATTGGTATCCGGAACTTACGGTGCCATTGACAGTGCGCGAAACGCATCATGTGCTCAAATTACAAGTTTGGAACCGGAGCGCCCTGTTTACTATGACACAATAGGTGAAATGCAAATAGAACATGACGAATGGACATTAATTATGTATTACAACTTAACTGCCTACTGGGAAGGCATTCGTCGCATTGAAACTTACTTTGAGAATTTGAAAAACGCTTGTTACCAAGCGAAACTACAACATTGCAGAACTACAATGGACCAACTCGGTCATGAAATGGAACTGCTTAGCTATTACAACACTATCCTGATCAATCCGCATAAGCATCTCAGCAACCGTAAGAAACGAGGCTTAGTAGATGGAATCGGGTACGTAGCTAACAGCCTGTTTGGGATACTGGATCAACGCTTCGCTGAAAAATATAAAAACGACATTCAGTCTCTTCAAACAAATGAGAACTATCTACTGGATCTGATTAAAAACCAAACATCTATTGTAGAACTGGAAAATCAAGTCTTGAAAAAAAGCGAAAATAACATCAAGCGGCAGTTCGACATGATTGATAGCTTCGTCAATCAAACTAACTCGAATCTAGCTTCTATCGAAACGGAAATGGAAATAATATCTGCTACGACTTATATTAATTCAGCCTCCTTGACAGCGTATCTTCTGATTAACAGCTTGCGGACGTTTCAAGAATTGCTGTTTAACACTCTCACCAACGTGTACCGAGGACACATAGATGTTCATTTAATCAGTCCCACGCATTTGATTCAGCAACTAGGGGAAATATCTGGAAACCTCCCGAAGACTGTGGCATTCCCAATTAAAAACTATAAGGAAAATATCAAGGATCTCTACAAGCTGATTAATGTAAAAGCACGGGTCACAGAAAACTATTTCCTTTTCGAAGCACATATACCACTGGTATCTAATGAAGATTATGTTATTTATAAAACAATACCATTACCCATAAGGACAGCTAAACAAGCTACTTATGTACAAATATCAACAAAGTACATTGCTGTTAATCTCAAACAAAATGTTTACATCTTATTGACCGAAGATGACTTCCAGCATTGTATACAACAAAGGTCAACCAACTTCCTGTGCAGAAAAAACTTACCAACCTACAACTTGCATAATAGCAATGCTCCATGCGAAGCAAAACTGCTGTCGCACCATAATACCACGCCTTGTGACTTAGAGCCGGAAGCATGTAAAGACGCATGGATCGAGTTACATTTACCGAACAGCTGGTTGGTGATATGTTGTAATACGTGTCCATTACGGGCAATTTGCAACAACGACATCACATCGTATACTATGTCGTCATCAAGCCTAGTGACGTTAGCTCAGGGATGTGTACTGCAGGCAAAGGACTTAACCATCTATGCCCATCGTCAGTACAATAGTCAAGTAAAAATAGACTATAAATTAACACCTGCTACTCTACATACATCAATAAACCAGCTAGTAAATCTGCAGTACCGCTACGCTCCGAACACACTTCAGTCTATAACTACAGATCTAGAAATTACGAAAATTGAAGATAAAATCAAGACGCAAAAGGAAAATGAAGCTCTACCAAGTACAATTACAACACACGATGTCCATCTATACGTGATCAGTTATATCCTGTTGACATCAGCCATCGTGGTGGTACTTCTGGTGGTTTGGAGGAAGCGCTGTCCGCACTGTTGTAAGAAAAAGCCCAAAAATTCAACTATGGGACAACAGCATAATGATATTGAACTTCAAATTATGAGTAAGAGCAATTACGAACAGAAGGAAACAGCAGAAACAGCATCGCCAAGCAAGGAAACCGGCGTGGAGCCTCACCCCGGGACATCTCGCCAACGTCTCAAAACCGGAACTAGGAACATAGCATTCAGCTTTGACTAATTAAGATTTATTTTTTTGCTTTGTGATGGCTTTTCCTTCTCTCTTTAGTTACTGTTATCCCTCTGGGGTTGCCAAGATGTACGGTCTTCAACTGTACATACTTTTTGATGACACTGCGGTCGGCACGAGCGCGCGTCACTTTTGCCTAATTATATAAGTGCTTTTGCTACACACACAGTTGAGTGTGCGTTTGTCATTCATAACATAAACTACTTAAGAGAAAGGAATCGTCAATATCGATAAACTTGTGTGTTACTATCAAAATAAAACTTAACTTCTGTGACAACAACTTTGTGTTCTCTTCTCTTCACACTCAAACAACCAACTACAATCTGCAAGTGTACGAAGCCGTACAGAGAGAGATCTTGCGCTTACACACACATTCACAGCGTGTTTGTACATTTGGATACTATAAGTAAAGAGCGTGTCGCTTGGTGAGATAAAAATACTGTATCACCTACTCATATGTGGCCGTTCACACAGAGAGGAGAGTATATTCTTATCGCGTTTAAAAAAGAGTTTTGGGTCGTCGAAATAAGGTTGATTATTGTTTTACACTGAGCGCGTTAGGTCGGCTCTTAAGCATTCTCATTTAAAAATGAAGTGAAATGAAAATGAACCTTAGTTCAATTCAAGACCCAAAACTCTTTTTTAAACGCGATAAAAATGTACACTGCTCTCCGAGCCGCAGGCTTATTACGTATCTTGCAGAAGCCTAGCGATAGCAAAATTTGCGCATTCTGCTTTTCAATCGCAAATCAGTATTATGTATCGGCGATAGCCACACCTTAGCAAACTAGCGATAGTGCTGCCTCTATGGAACAACCAGTTAACTAAAACATGCATTTTCTTAAAGTGATCTATCTTACAGCTTCAATAAATTCGGCACACCCTATATTTGTGTTCTGTGGGCACATTTCGACTAGGTTAGATCCAAAGATTGCTCATGTACTTCTTCTGGCGCTAGTGTCGTAGCGATAAGACACATTAGCAAACAGCGAGCGATTAGCGAAAGATTTGATTGATCGCGCGATAATTGCTGATTGCTATTTTTTACGTAATAAGCCTGTGGGTCTGTGTGATCGGACACTATGTCTCAGTTTGTTTTAATTCCCGATCAAGTACATATTTTTTATCCGACTACAAACATAAAGAGGTATTTTTTTTATTAGAAAGAGCTCATTATGTGGTGAACAGTCAAGCCAGACAGCAAGTTATGAAGATTCAATAAGTAATGATATAAAAACTGTATCTTACCTAAACTATCTGGTGGTTGATCATCACTGGCTATATGAAGCCGATAGTAAGTTGAAGCCGCAGCCATAACTATCAGCGATACTATCAAGGTTCTGAAAATAACAAACAAAATCACTTGATTTCACTATCCACTCAACCAACAGTTTCAAAAGCCAAGAGCCGTGTTGGAGCAATATCATCTGCGTCTATTCTTTAGAAGTATTCTTTAGTTACGGCTGATTTATCAATACTCAGATTAAATAAATAAATAAAATCTTTATTCAGTTCACAAAAAGCCACGGTCCAAAAAAGAATAGGTTTTTACAAATTCCTGGGACCCTACACTAGGAATCCCTAAGTCGTGGGGTCCAGTCTCTTCCCAAGTAAAGTAACCATTTTCATATACTAAGGTGAAGTACTTAATTATTTATTTATTACAATTAGAATAACAAAATAAAAACAAAAGAAAAAGAAAAGATACAAATTAATACAAATTATCATGTTGTAGAAAGACGGTTAGAAGAATCAGTTTAGGTGCTTTTGGGTTTGAGTGTGTGTGAAGTGTGGGGTGTGTGTGTGGCGTGTGTGGGGTGTATTTGCTTTTGGGTATTAACTTTTATCTGAAGAATCTACACAGGTACTATACTAATAATAGTAATTACAGCTGAAGAGTAAGTTTTTTCTTTGTTTGTTTGCACGCACTAATTTCAGTAACTACCAGTCAGTTTTTTTTGTGCATTTGATAGCCTAAGTCTTGAGGAAGGTTATAGGCTATTTAACATCACGCTACGACCCTTAGGAGTCGAGCAAAAAGAAAAAAAGTTAGAAATAGCGATAAGCAGGGTGCGTCGGGGGAACAAGAAACATGCGGACCAAGACGCGGGCAGAAGATAATAAATAATATGACAGTTTGACATATTTTCTTTACTAAAGCTGTTAAACCGCAATATTTATTCCTCAGATGAAAGTTAATCTGGCTATTGATAAATCAGCCCGTAGTCAACTATAGGCTGACTTTACCCAAGTTTACCCATGGAATAAAATACACGTCTGTCAGTTTTGTATCGTAAAGTGGTCAAAAAATTAAAATTTATTCCCAGAGGCGTTGATTGGATGGGTGGCAAAATTTCTATCCACGCCCGGGCAGGGCTTTGGTGTAAAAGGTCTAGATGCGCGAGGATGTGTGAGGTGAGAATTGAAATATTTGTTAGTACAATATCGTACTTAATTGCTCTAAGAATAGAGTATTTATTTATTTTGAAAAACGGATATACAAATCTTACTCCGGCCATCGAGGACCTGCACGGCCTCTCTCCGTCAAGCGCTGACTCGCGATATCCCGCGATGTCTCGCGCCGCATTGCATCCTGAGACATCGCTGTATACTATACTCTCCAGCTCCCGGCCAGCACGCGAGACACGACTGGCCGAGCGGCGCGTGACAGCGCGAGCCGGCGCGTGACAGCGCGAGCCGGCGCGAGGCAGCGCTGGCCATCGCGAGACGGCGCAGTATAGCGATGGACTTCTTTCGGTGTAAAGGGGTAAGCGTGATTTCAATTCTCGTGCATCCCATCCACGCCTCACCTTGCCGGTGTAAATCCACCTCTTGACATAAACTAGGTAAAAAAGTTTGGGCGAATTCGCACCAGGACAAAAATTAAATTCTGTAAGATTTAATAGTCTTTGCTCGCCTCTTTCCTTCCACATAACATATTATGCATTGTCAAAAGTATTTTTTTAACAGTATACCCCCGATTGTTCATTCAACCGAAATGTGAGCGATAAGCATATAATATATGTGATAGTTTATCGCCCTATCGTCTCCTAGGACCATTAAACAAACCATTAGAGTCAATAGGACGAACCCTTGGACCCTTAGGCGAGTCGCTCACACGAACTAGAGTCGAGGCAGCGTCACAGCGCGGGCGTGCGGTGCAGGATTGCAGGGGGTGCGGGGTAGCGTGGAAAACCCCCGCATCCTCCCTCCACCGCACGCCCACGCCTTGACGCCGCCTCGACTCTAGCTCGTGTGAGCGACGCGCCTTAGTCTGCGCGAGATTAACTGATAATTTTAAGTTTTTTTTTCCTTTCATTACTTGATGATCTGTAGTGGTATGAGGAATAGGGTGAGGAGTACACCCTCTGATCGCCAGTAATTTTCAAAACCCACGTAATACCGACATTTAAAAAAAAATGTTTATTTTTTATTCTCACTCTCACTAAGAAAAAAATATAATTTGTAGAAACTTAACACAAGTCCAGATTCCGGGCTGCTATGAAAAGTGCTTTTTTGGTTATTCGAATACTCCAAATTCTAATTTTATCATGTTTTTCATTTGAAACTACATTCATAAACTCCCGCCTTCTTCGCATAAGCAGAGACTACAGAACGCCACCTGCTACGATACATAATCCATTTGCCACGTTTACGTTTATACATCCGGTCATACACGCAAGTTCTACGCTGCACCAAGAATATCACCAATAACAAAGAGAATTAAACTACTTGAGAGCTGATACACCGATTTCGTTTAGGCACACGACTCAATGTCCCTGTAGGAAATAATAATAAATTCTCGGAAACCAATTATCCCTATAAAATACATTAATACATTTTTCTTTCAGTTCCGGAATATTTGGAAAACTAAAATGTAAACATTAAGTAATAATACTTTTTTATCATTAGGAAACATCGATCATTATTTTTATCGTCAATATCGACTTTGTTTTGAATATACCGAGACTCCGCCGTGCCTCGGAAATCACGTTAAGCCGTTGCTCCCGGCTGTCATTCGTGGATCTTTGACAGTCGTTACGGGTCGTCAGAAGCCCGAAAGTCTGACAATTAGTCTTACCAAGGGGTATCGTATCACCCAATAACTGGGTTGTGAAGGTCAGATAGGCAGTCGCTCCATGTAAAATACTGGTATTCAGCTGCATCCGGTTAGACTGGAAGCCGACCCCAACATAGTTGGGAAAAGGCTAGGCAGATTGATTGATTGATTGATCGACTTCGTTTTGAAGTTATCATAACACTACAGCATTACTACATATAGAAAGGGACAGACGTATTGACAATAAATTAATGAGAGAAAAGGACTTTTCAAAAAGACATCAACGCGGTATATATTTTTTGTGCCATTTTACGTAAACAACCAGTTTTGCTTGAGCTTGCAATTATTCATAATATTATTAAATTATAAATATACTTTACTTACTGATGAAAACTTGTGCCATCTTTTTTATAGGTAACATGTTCTAGACGATTTCTCACACCACTTAATTGAACAGGAAAACAATTATGAGAATTGTTTTTATTTATTCAGAAATGTTTTAAAGTGTACCAAAATAACCGCGTGTGCAGCGATCCAATAACTGATCAACTCTCACTGGCACTCTTATTGTCATTTATTATAAGTGCAATTTCATTTATGTGCCGTGAGCCTGAGTTGTCCGTATGAGCAGTCAAGAGGCTATATACTCATTGACCAATAAGATCACTTAATTGAGGTAAATTTTATAACCTCAATGTTTGTCAATGATCTTTCAATGATTACAATAATAATGATGTGGGTCGTTGAAATCTTCTTAAAACAGATGAATGTGTACCTAACTCCCTTTAGTGAGTGATTGAATTACGTATACGTAAGAATTTAACCTTACTAGGGTTTGTTTACATCTTCATCAGATACTTTCGAACCAGACCATACATAGGACCATTGTGTTGTCTATGACTTTACGGCTAGAATGCTATTGTCTATTGCAGTAATACGTAATACCTCAGACTAGTCTATTATATATTTAAAACTAAACAAGTCTGTCGATATAATTACTGTAATTGTCATTAATTTTGTAATTGTTGTAAGTACGTGTTGATAGAGTCATGATATCGGAGTAGAGGTCAATGCTGTGTGAACTTGACTTATAGCTATGGTGCGTTTGTAAAATAGGTGTAAAGGAATGGATAGATGATAGGTTCTCTAGACCAAAGCAGGCATCTGCCAATATGACTCTCACAATTAAAAAAATAAAAACAAAAATCCTAATCCTAACTAATATTATAAATGCGAAAGTAAGTTTGTTTGTTTGTTTGTTACCTTTTCACGCTTAATCACAAGAAAAAAGGAAAAGTGCATCTTGTGTTACACACCATCTTTGACACAAAAATATTCGATACAATGAACATTAAACAACTGAAGTGTTAATCGACTTCTGCTGCTGACCGTGCCTACGTGTGTTTAACACATCCTCTGCTGAATTCTTTTACGATGTTTTCGAAACAATAGAGATGCACAACGAACACACATGTGCGCCGCGCCTCACTCGAAGAAAGGTATGAAAACGCGCATGTGTGTCTGCCGCACCGAATGTGTTAAACCACTAAACCGATCATCCTGAAATTTTGCATATACGTTGTCAGGTATACAGAAACGGACATAGGGTACCTTTTATCTCGAAAAAAATTACTGTTCCCGAGGAAAACAGCAATAACTTTCTTATGATAATAGATGGCGCCACGTGAATTTTGAATCATGATTGAATTATATTATCTAAAATCTCATTTAAAATTAATTCATGGTATCATTTTTTAGATAAATTTAAGATAAAATTTTAAGTTACTAACACACTACTAAAGTTCAGGAAACTTTAGTAGTGTGTTAGTAACTTAAATACTATGTTTAGTAGTGTGAATTGATCGTCAAATTCTAAATTAAAGCGAGCAAAGCCGAGGGCAAAAGCTAGTTCTTAATAAATGGACACCACTCACTGACAGAGAAGCAACGTATGATGCAGTACAGGTATCTCAGGTAAACTAAGGAAGTATATTTGACTTAGATTAATCAGGTTTAGAACAGAAAACTTGGTGTTTAAAAACACCAAGTTTGCTGATCCTCATAGACGAATATGTGACTTCTGTTATAATATTTATAAACGTCGCGGGAATAGAACTTCAGCTACTACGACCTCTAAGTCAAGTATAAGAAAACGATGCTGTTGGTGTAGCCGAAAGAGTCTTTAATATAAGCAAGCTGAAGTGGCAGAGGGCTGGACGTGTTTGTCGAAGGATCGATGGCTGGTGGAGCAGATGAGTCTTGGAGTGGAGACCGCGTATGCGTAGTGTGGGGCGCCCCCAACAAGTTGGCCAGACGACCTTAAAAAGGTGCCTGGGATAGACTGGATGCGGAAGCCGAAGGAAAACGTGTTGTGGCGCAAATTGGGACAGTGGACTGCGATAGGAAGAGTGATTGATTGATTGATAGCTATGTATTAAAAATATAGGTACTCACATAAACACATAAAACCCAACTCCACGCTGCAGCTTGTCCCCAGCGACCTGACAATGTTCCACCGTGATGTTAGGAGCCTGAGTCCCGAAGGTGGTCAGGTCAAAAATGGACCTGGTGATCTTGACGATGGAAGATGGATGGCAGGCTGCGGGGACACACATCCCCCAGAGAAGGCGGTTGACGGGCAGCCCTGATGTTGTCGGTGACTAAAAAGAGTAAAAAAGTGTAAACGTAATATTTATAGCGAACGATTTTGTTTTACGAACAAAAACCGTGACTTGAAGGAGAAAAAAGCTGGTCAGTAGTGAAACGCCAGAGACTGACAGCGGACGTCTTTTGTTTCCACAGTTCCCCAAAAAGGTGATCAAAAACATCGTAGGGAAACAAGACATTATAAACGATATCGATATTTCCGAGACCTTTTGTTGGATGGGAAATTATCAAATAACTTCTCCCGCTCTGGGCGGAGAGGACGTGTCAGACTTCTACTGACTAAAACCCACCCGTGTCATTCAGTTTCCTGTGCCAGGGCCACGGTAACTCTTTCAAATAACCCGCAACCCTAGCAGGATATTTCCGAGGCTAAATAAAATATTTTTCATTTTCTTCCGGCTTTTTACCTTTGTATTTGTTTATAAAGTACACGTAAGTTACTGATGATCGAAACTTAACGTCTGCCTGTTACTTTTCACGTCTTATCAGCAGAACGGATTTCGGTGAAAGAAGAAGTTTCAAAATGGGCCAGGTCTGTGTACACTACCTCAAAAAAAAAAAAGAGAAAAATCCGTAGAATTCGGGAAATATACAGATAAAGCATTTAAATGTATACTGTTGTGGTAGGGAATTAATATTAATTAATTATTTTTATCTACTTTCAACATGGCGTCTCACCGATTTAGTTACTCTCTGCATAAAGGCAGGCCAGTTGGCGTGGTTGGTTAAGATACATCATGATCATGCCGCAGGTCGTGGGTTCGATTCCCATCCAGGACAAACATTTGTGTGCATGAACATGTCTGTTTGTCCTGAGTCTGGGTGTAATTATCTATATAAGTATGTATTTACGAAAAAAAAGTAGTGTATGTAGTATATCAGTTATCTGGTTTCCATATTACAAGCTCTGCTTAGTTTGGGATCAGATGACCGTATGTGAATAATGTCCCAGGTTATTATATTATATTATTATAAAAACAATGACAGTAAACCATAGATCGACCGTTGATCATAGAAAGAGGACTGTCAGCTGTCACAATAGTGTAAATTCAGTCCTCTTCTTGACATGTCAAAAGTCATTAATCAATCAAAATGACAGCATACCGCCAGGACGGGTTTTTGTTGAGTGTTGCAATTTCAAGTGTAATTAATTGTAGTTTACCAGCAAATAAAGCCATTCTATAGTGTACACGTACCTGGCTCAAGGCCATTCTGAAACATCTCCTTTGGCACACAGGTAGACCACGACATGGGTTAAGACGTAAGATACTTTTAACCTCATAGAACGTTCGCGTGGTATAATTTTCGATATCTATACGGGCGAAGCCGCCGACAAAAGCTAGTTATATTGTTGCGTGACGGAAATGTTAATCAATTAATTTAGGACCCATCAACATCCATAACTTTTCTATAGAAATATAATAAACAATCGTTCAATTATGTGGGAACGAACATATTTCTTTACAATTGACATAATTAAAGGTTTTAAGATTAACAAAGGCAAAATGCGAGCGAATGGTTTACGAAGAACTATTAAAGAAGATTTTTAGGGTTCCGTACCAAAATTAACCCTTATGTTGAAAAGGAACCCTTATGGTGCGACTCAGTCTGTCTGTCTGTCATAGCTAGATATCTCAAGAACTACTAATGCTATCAACTTGAATTTTGGAATAGTATTAAATAACGTTTGCCCAACTATTTTGCAAATAAGAAAGAAATAATAATGTTTTTTTTTTTTTTTTGTGTATAATAGAGACTGAAAGGAGTTCTTATAAATTGGAATTGGGGCTACTAGGGCATGTGGGGTATCATATGGAAGAGCGCTGTTTGCATATTCTTAAACATTTTTTCTTTTTTTTTAGACCGCACAGTTTTCGACTTTTGATGAAAAATAAAAATACTGTTCCCCCGCCCCTTATCTCCAAAGTTTGCATAGAGAAAAATCTGAAATTATTCTGTGTTATCGGCGTTTATGTAGAGATTACAGGAAAAATAAAATAATGTCTTTAAATAGCACACATTTTTATATATGATGGTACGGTGAGCGAGTCCGACTCGCTCTTGACCGGTTTTATTTTTAATTGGCTTATGTTTAACTTACCACCAGATAAAGTAAAATATAACATAAAAAAACACTTCTTACTGCCAAAAATAGTAAATGATCACCAAAGTTAAAACTCCATTTTATTGTGAAATTATAAACAAAATGTTTAACATCTTGCTATCCTAGACTACAAACTAATAATTATTAACCTAACCTAACCTAACCTAGAAAGAACATTAAAAGCAAATCAAACAAATATAAAAAAAAAACCTAACCTAACCTAACGCAATAATTCGCTCGTTAAGATTTGGTGATGATTTACTACATTTGGTGTTTGAATACAATTTGAAGTGCAAAAAGCTTAGGGTATCAAAGTATTTTATGGTGATCATTATATTTAATCCCTTTTTAATTTATTTGTTGTAGGAACATATAATAAAGATTAATCTATGCTATTCTATTCTAATGAGTGAGCAGTCTAATCAATTTTGTCAAAAGATTTTATTTTAAAAGGTTAGATTAGATTATATTTAGAATATTATTTTATTATTTTTTCGGTTATTAGATTTTAATTTAAAGTTTTTTTTTTTTGACAATGCCAGATCCTGCCCCACCCTACAACAATTTGCAAAAAATGTAACCTAATCAAAATTATCGCGTGCAATTAGGAGTTACTTAAATGTTATTCTGATACACTTGCGAGTAAAAAGTTAGCAATAAAAAGGAATTGAAAAACCCAAGGCCTATTTCCTGTGTTTATCGCGACCATCTGCGTTGCTTAGTAGGCAAACATGCGGAATAAAACGAGTTATTTAATTTTTTTAAAGACATCTATTAGTTTATTGTACGGATTTTAATATTTATTTTTGTACACATAGTTAATGGAAGTAATGTTTGTTAATACACGAATGTATGTTCTAACAAATCTTTCGCATTTGAGCATTAGTAGGCCATAAGGTGTAAAGAAACGTCATTGCAATGTCAGAAAGTCATTCATTGACATTCGTTCTGTTTTTATTTTTTTTTCTTCTTTTAGCAACTGAGCCGATGTCGACTATTCCGCCAGCGTCATGTGGTGACGACAATGCAGTTTGTAAGCCGTCGAACTTTGCACTTCGTGATAGTTGTCTAATTACTTACTAACAAAAATTGTCTCGTCCTTTCAACTACTAACATTCGTTCTGTTGTTTGCCTTTACATTGTTGTTTGTTTTTTACGCTTCCTAATCTCTCCGTGATCATAATTACTGTTATATTTTCACGATGATTTTCGCTTTTGTACACGGACTCGATCTGACCTGCTCGCCGACTTTGTGCTACATGGCCATGGATTCTGATCATTGCTTCCATTCAAAATATTGCTTGACTTGGTTGACGATCTTGAGGAGCATACATTGTCGCTTGTGCGTCGACGGGATGCTAAGACATGTTGTATCTTCATTACAATCTGCACTGCCAAAACTTCTCCCAACATGGAAATCGTTGCAGCACCAGCAGGCAAGTAGATACTTCGTTATTTATTTATCCTATTTGACCGTAGCGAAAAATCCTAAATAATATATATTATATATATATCGGGGTTTCACGGGCTATTTGTATCAAGCGACATCCTGGTCGACATTGAGCTATTATCATATCTACCTGCATTAAAAAGTGAAAAACGTAAAAAACGGAGATAGACACTATTGATTATTAACTGTCGATACGCCACTTTTTCGTAAAAAAATATTGATACTATTTTACAATGTTCTTTTTTCCGAATAATGAAACTTTGAAATGCTCTCCTGTAAAGTTCCAAACATGTCGCTTAATACAAATAGCCCGTGAACCCTCGATATTTTTTTATTATTTGAGATGGGTATGTACTAACTGCGGTTTTGCTTGGCTTGTAACCTTACTATGGACAAATAGTATACCTACCTAAAAGTATCTTGAGTACTGTTATAGGCAAAAGTTTATGTTTAGAGGGTTATGTGTGTATGGTAATATAATTATGAACTTGATTATCTGAACCATATACTAATATGTGCGTCTTACCTTACAGCTTCTACCAGAAGCTGTCATCTGTCAAGAGTGCTTCTTGCGGATAGACCAGCAGTAGAAATGAAAATGTGAATGCTGAAAGAGATCTAGGTCACACACATGTTTGTCTTGGATATTTATTTATTTAACAGTTATGGAGGACTAAGAGCTACATTAAAACAAGATAGTAATAGAATAGTAAACAGTGAGCCAATAATAAGTCCTCACGTTTAGAGACGGAAAAATATTAAGCGAACACATATGTACATATTATAAAATGAAAACAGTTCAAAAACTAAATACACATCTTTACATAATAGATTACCTCCATATAGTCTATGTTGAATACAATATAACAGATAATCGCATAAAAAAGGCAACATTAAACACAATGATATAGACGATGATCAATGAATTACGATTTGGCTTGATACAGTTTAATTTAATGTTAACAGTTTAATTTATTTTTTGAAAAGATATCAAGGCTTAGGCGTCTTCTGACTGTGACCACACTGGAGGTAAAGGGGACAAGATCGTGCTGCTTACACTGGTTGTTGAAGGTTCTGCATGCACGCATAATACATGAGTTATGCCTATAGTTTGTTGAGCTAAACGGCACCTGTAATGGCGGATTAAACCGAGTTTTAGACGGAACGTTCGGGGCTATCAATTTTATTGTTTAAAACTTTAAACAATAGAATTCAATCAGAGATCTCACGGCGAGTACTTAATGGAAGTAAATGAAATTTTCTATACAGATTGTGGTACTTCTCTGAATGATACGGGATCCTCTGATGAAAGCACAAACACTTAATAAACCTTCTTTGGATACCCTTTATTCTATCAACTTATTTATTGTAACCTGGGTTCCAAATCTCAGACGTATACTCTAATCTACTCCTCAAAAAAGTGCAATATAACATTTTAAAGGTTTTGCTTTAGTGAAACACTTTGACAGTCGCATGATGAACCCCAACGATTTAGACGCCTTGGCCACTATGGCATCCACGTGAGACTCAAAAATGAGTTTAGAATCATGAAAAACCTCTAAATCCCGGATAGAATTGCACCGAGGTAGTACCTGACCATTCAATGTGTAAGAAGTGGTTAAGACAGAACGTTTTAGAGAGTACGTTACGACCGAACATTTTGCGGGATTATTATCCAGCCTACTTGCTTTACAATAATCTTCAAGACGTCGAAGATCAGCCTGATGTGCATACATGTCATCTGTTGATGATAATAGCGGCATAGATTTTCATGTCGTCGGCAAAGCATAGCAAGTTCGAAGACTTCAGACTTCATTGAACTAATATGTCTTTAAACTGTTAAGCTGACTCGCAACCACCTGCAAAGTAGCTCGCGTGGAAGTATCATTTTTCATCACGGCCAGGCCTCATAAAATATTATCTCTGTAAACTTAGAAACTCTAGTCTGCCTTTTTAAAAACCTTTGAAAAATAACTTTGTTATGTATTCAAACGTTTTATTTATTTATAGGTGATATCAAGATATGCATTTGTATGCCATCTGTGTTGGATGCGTGCTAATCGCCAACTATCACAAGATGTTTTAAGAGGAAAACCAGTCATAGATGACCATGCTGAACTTGCAAATCAACTAGTTGATCCAGAGCAATTGCTGGTACCTCATCAAGAATTACCAGTGCCACCATCCTCCACCTCAAGAACAACAGGTTCCAATGGAATCTGCAGAAAGTTGAGCTTATATTATTTTGCCACATTATAAACGTGCAGCAAATACTTCTAGGCATTGTATTTTTCAAGGTTATGCTAATCAATCTGGGCACTTAATTTCTTTGCTTATAAAGGTTCTTATGCAATAATTATCATATATGTGTGTCCCCTGATTGTGAAACACATTTATATGGCAACGAATGGTCCTTGTTGAATAACAATAATAACTTAACCAGTGTCATTACCATTTAGGCCGATTTGTTCAGGAATTTAATTTAAATAGACGAAGAACAATGGTTTCTAGAATTTGAAAGACAAAGACACTATTTCATCTATATCCTAGTTGATAGAGAGCCTGGCAGTAGCTGTGCTATCAACTCTATATTAGGATATTGCTGCAATTGTACTGTGGGTAATCGAACGGTTGCTTGTCGTTGCCATGTTGTACCATTACCAAGTCATCAAGACAATATTGATCAGCCGGCAGCTTTTCTTGATAATGTTTTAATACTGTTTCATGATTAACAAATCAATCACTTTTATATGTTGTTTTATTTTATTACCGATCAACAGTCAGGACAGTTATGTCCTAGGTGAAAACTATTACTAAGGTTTATGACGGCGTTGTGTCATTCCTTCCTTTCATAGCCAAACATCCTAGAATAGCATGGTAACAATATACAGCATTTAATTAGATACTTCTACAATTATAACTGCAATTAACCTAAACTCAAGGTACCTCACCTTAATGTAATAATTGTTCTTAAATTTAAACAGATACAGCAAGCTCTAAAGGTATTTAAACATATTTTTAACCGATTTTCAAAACAAGAAGGTGGTTATCAATTCGCCGCGTATATATGTGTATATATTTTTATATATGTACACCGATTTCTCCGTCATTTGTTGACTTTCGAG
Source organism: Dicycla oo (assembly GCA_948252095.1). Lineage (NCBI taxonomy): Eukaryota > Metazoa > Arthropoda > Insecta > Lepidoptera > Noctuidae > Dicycla > Dicycla oo. The sequence goes on from OX411733.1 coordinate 21,886,537, forward strand.
GTGGTCCCATTGTCACCAAGTCAGAATCTGATATGAGGATCCCATGAAAATCGAGGGCAACCCTCAAATTTTATAGGCACACCATAGCATTTTGGATATTTTTTTATAGTAACTCGATTAAGTACCTACTTAAATAGGAGCTAATGGTGACTTCACCATCAGCTCCAGTTCTCCTGGTTCTTACTAGGAGAACTCCTCAACAATTAAAGTGCCTACATCGGAAAAAGCATTATTTTGTAAAAGGTGATGAGTAGTTGACATCAGGCTATTGTAACTTAGATAAATTACAAACTGACCCACTAAAAAAGTGAAAAGAAAACATTTAACAAAAAAAAAAAAAAAACTCTGACTTCCAAAAACAACACTACAAAGTGAAAAATAACTTTAATTTCAGAAGTCGGTGGCAAAAACTAAAATGCAGAGTTATTTTTAAAATGCAAGTTAATTTTTGAAGTCGGTGTTTTTTTTTTTTTTTTTGTAAAAATGTTTTCTTTATAAAGCAGCGATAGAATTCTACATTTGGCATGCTTGTAAACCAACTTTTATTTGATGCTTCAAAGCTCTATAGAGTTTCTGGCATTGTCCATCTAACTTTTACTGTTTCATCACTAGGATCAAAACTGTCTCATTGCAAAATGATTTCTGTCGTTGGTCCAAGCTTCAAGCTATACTTTTTATTAAAGACTGGTCGGACTTGAGTTCCAAATACAAAAAACCGGATCGATGGTTTAAACCTAATCTAGGTATAAGCCTTGTTTTGTAATCTCTCATACTCTCTTTCTTTTTCTTTTATTTTTCTACATGTTGTGACGTGACCCGGAACAAATCTCTATTAAAGAGAGTTAATCAAACAAAACATCTTTATCATCATCATCATCATCATCATCGACCGCCCGACTTCACCCACTCTAGGCATAGGCCTCTCTTTTTAACCGTCTTCCAAAAGGAGGAGGTTCTCAATTCGTCTGTATGTTTTTTTTTTTGTATGTTTGTTACGCGATTACTCAAAGACGGATGGGCCGATTTGGAAAATTCTTTTTTGTTTGAAAGGGTATACATCCGAGGTGGTCCCATATAAATTTTATTAACTTTGCTTGGGGAGTTTTTGAGTTAGCTTCAATAATGCGTATATTTCCCACTTATTATATGTGGATGATGTGATGATGTTTTAATAACTTCCTATCACTGTTATTTACTTGTGGCTAAGTAATACCAGCCGCACGGGTCGATCCATCAGGTTAAGCTACGCTTGCCGGGGTTGGTCCGTAGATGGGTGACCATCTTTACATACCGAGACTCCTCCGTGCCTCGGAAAGCACGTTAAGCCGTTGGTCCCGGCTGTCATTCGTGGATCTTTGACAGTCGTTACGAGTCGTCAGAAGCTCGAAAGTCTGACAATCAGTCTTACCAAGGGGTATCGTATTACCCAATAACTGGGTTGTGGAGGTCAGATAGGCAGTCGCTCCATGTAAAATACTGGTATTCAGCTGCATCCGGTTAGACTGGAAGCCAACCCCAACATAGTTTCGGAAAAGGCTAGGCAGGCACTGTTATTTACATGGCTATGTCTACAATTATTGTGCTCGATTTTTTTTCTCTTTATGTATTCGAATTTGTGTGGGGTAGGTTCCACAACTAAAAAGTGTAAAATAATTTTTTTTTAGCAAACAATAAAACCGACTTCCAAAATAAAACACTACAAAGTGAAAAATAACTTTAATTTCGAAAGTCGGTGGCAAAAAACGAAAATACAAAACCAAAGACACCGACTACCGAAATTAAAATTATTTTTCACTTTGTAGTGTTTTGTTTTGGAAGTCGGTTTTATTTTTTGCTAAAAAGTGTTTATCTTGTGCCAATCCCCACGCTCCTGTGCCAGCCTCATCCAGGTTTTGCTTGCGATGGAAAAAATATCGTCCGCCCGTCGCGCCGCCGGACAACCACCACTTCGCCTTCCAGTCCTTGGACGTCACTCTGTCACAGCCTTACTCCACCTGTCATCATTGCACCTTGCCAGATGTCCTACCCAACTCCATTTGAGTTCCATAATATGCTTTCCAATATCGAAGACCTTTGTATGTCTTCGGATCTTGATGTTTGGAACTCGGTCTCTTAGCCTGATGCCAAACGTAGAACGCTCCATGGCTTTATGTAGAACTGAACTCTCAATATCTGTCTAGTCTATGTAAAGCACAGACTTAAACATATTTTTGTTAAGGACTTAGTTTAGTTTGTTGATATTTAAACCCGTGACTAATCGAAGCATACAAGTCAATCGCTCAGTTAATACGGCAACAGCTTTTGCTGTATAAATAATCATAATCTCTGATCATTTGTAACATCTTGCATGACACGCAAAAAGCGCAAAGGGCTGTTTTTAGATGCGATTTTAGGGATGATCCCGTTCTAAAAGTTTTGATAATGTGTAGTATACTCATAATAACGCCTTTCCGGGTTTAGAGGAAATAAAAACTAAGATTGTGTACTCACATTGAGATATTCTTCCGTAGACCCATAAGGATCATATTCAGCTTTCTTCTTTGGATTATCTGACAGCACCAGCTGTGCCAAGCAGTATTTGGTCCTAAATTGTGGATGAGTTTCCAGCCATGGTGGCTTCATGCACTGGTCGAAATTGCCAAAGTTAACCCTGGATCCGTAGAGATTGCCCGTGGGAACAGTGTTGGCATTCCAAACTGGAATCAAATTAAATAAAGGGAGATTACAAATTGCTCGACTGCATGATTGCTGAGCGTGAGGTTCTGGATTAGATTCCCAGTTCGAGCAAAGTATTATGAGGCTTTCCGTCAGGAATTTCACAGTAGCAGCCTGGAGTCTGGATTCGTGACCGCTTGATGTAAATAAGCTTGCCCCCTATTACTGGGACATCAACATGACTGGTGAAATGTAGGTAGACTACAAGCACACCTCTGCCTATCCCTTCGGGGAAAACTGGCGTGATGTTATGTTAGAAGAAGATTTCAAGACGTACGTATATAAAAGGGTCCTGGCTGCGGATTTAATCCTGTTGTTTTGTCCAAAGAGTGGTAGATTTTTTGGTTACGTCTGGACTAAATGACCAAAACTAATTAAAGGATTATTTTTACAATTAATTTCTAGGTTATTTCAAAAGTTTTTGATACGTCAAATATATATTTTTAACCGACTTCAAAAAAGGAGTAGGTTCTATGTTCATTTGTATGTATTTTTTATGTATGTTTATCGGTATTGTCATCAATGTAGATCGAATTTAAAAATTATTTTTTTCATTTGAAGGTCTCTTGAGATGGTCCCATATAAAGGTCAAATACTGATGAGTGGGTTTTGAGTTAGCTTCAGTAATACGTATTTAATTCTATTTGTATATGTTGATGTTATTATAAGTGCCTTTCACCGTTGTTTACATAGAAAATAGTGATATTTATACGAATTTGTGTGGGGTAGGTCATATACTACAGCTAAAAAGCGCAAAAAAAACTTTTTTCACAAAATAAAATCAACTCCCCAAAAATCACTACAAAGTAAAAAATTACTTTAAATTCGGAAGCCAGTAGCTTTTCTTTTTTTGTAACAAGTTTTCTTATCGATTTAGTAGGAAACAGTCTTACAATCAATATTAGTACACATAAAAAATAAAATAAAATAATTGTTTATCAATTTATTTAAAAAAAAGACCACTTATATGTACCTACTTAAAGTAATATTTACTGACTTCTACAGATAACCATGACCTAAACTAATCATGTTTGTTTGTAGTTGTTTTGCTATATTAAACAGTTACATACCTTGGTTCTAATTACCTATATAATGTTTTTCTCAGCGCAGGGGTCAATCCCATGGCCCCTGAACTATACTAAAGGCGCACTAATGAGACTATATTATCTCAACAACATCAAGTGAATCAATTTTTTGTTAAGGGGTAGGCTAGGCAGTAAGTATACCTAAAAGTTATAGGGGCGAGCAAATTGCCAAAAATCGAGACTCCAGGCTCCGGCTGCTGTCCTCCCCCACGGTGGGTTCCCGCATTGTCGAGGCTGGGGCTCACGTCACGTCACCCATGGTGAAGCGAAGAGGAGCCCGAGGACGGGCCGCTCGTCAGGGCCTTTGCGGTGCCGCCAGGGCGACGAGTGTCGGAGGAGTGTTGGTATGCCGCTGGCCTATCCTGTGCGGCCGAAAAGTGGCAGGCCGCTGGGCCACTGACCTAACCGGTCGCAGGGGGACCAATGATGCCTAGATACGGGGTCGTCTAGCGGCCATGTGCTTGTTTGGTCCATGGAGTGGTCATAGCGTGCAATGTGTTCTTGTGCGCCGGTGATGGGGGGTGCTACCCAGAGGAAGGTCCGGTGACCGACAGCCGCGGCGGGTTCGCGGTGAGTGCTAACGTGTACCCGTGTTCCCGCGACAAGCGGCAGAGAAGGACACCGTGAAGTTCTCCCCGTGGTAGTGCAGTATGCATGAGCATTTCTCCACGGAAAAAACAAGGGGACAACCCTTCCTGAGGTGTTTTAGGAGTGGAGAGATATTCCACGGCTATCAGGACAATCCAGGAAGTACGGTCAAGATCCTTACTATCACCTCACTGGAATACTTCCTTCTTCCGAGCACGTTTGCTCTTGCGAATCCCGAAGCCGGCCAATAAAGGCAAGACAGGGGTGAAGATCAAGACTTCTGCCGGAAAATAGGGCCCGTGGGGTCGCTACTGTCCAACAGCTCGCCACATGCTGCCCTGCGGGTTTCTGTATCTCTATTGGTCTGGCTCGTCATCCTAGACCTGTTCCGGCAAAGTAAACTCTACCGGCACAGATCTAAAGTTGGGAGCACGCAAGCCCCACCACGACGTCAACGTAGAGATACAGCGGTGGGGAAATTATTATTATTATTATAAATAATTTAATACCACTTACTCCAAGTAGCCCACAGCGTGAAGTTCTTCACATTCTCTAATAGTGTTAGTGTTTTCTCCAAACATACTCCTTCTTCCTTCTCCCACTTTTCAAGCTTTAATCTTTCTACAAATGCATCTATTGCTGCGTGGTGTCGTGTGTGTGACACATGGTTTGGGGAAACAGTGGCTGCAACAAAAAAAAACCGGTCAAGTGCGTGTCGGACCAAGCACAATGAAGGGTTCCGTAGTGGGATGAAATTATTGCAAGAACAAACTCAACATTGTAGTTGAAAAACATGTTCTCCCATACATTCCAACTGCAAATATAAGTTTGAACGTACAATATTGAGAGATTAACCATGTTATTTTAAGACCATAGACTTAATTTAGATTTTTCTGTAATCTATAGGTATAGAAGTATTTTCTATATTTTTTTCAAAATTCAGCTTTTGTTATATATTATGTATCATATTTTATAGATCATCATCATTTGCTTAGCCTTTTCCCAACTATGTTGGGGTCAGCTTCCAGTCTAACCAGATTCAGCTAAATACCAGTATTTTACATGGAGTGACTGCCTACCTGACCCCCACAACCCAGCTACTGGGTAACACGATACTGTATAAATAGATAATATAAGCGGAACTAAAATGTGGCTGTGTGCAATTGAATTCTCTTTATTAAACTCTCTTTATTAAAGAAATGAAGAAATGTTATATTGATATGGTTACTATACAATGTTGTTAGCTAACTAACAAGGTATGAATTTATGACAAAGTGGTTGGATAGCTGTTCCCAGGACAGTTAACAGGCCAGCTGGCGTGGTTGTTTAAGATACCACCTATCATGCCGCAGGTCGTGGGTTTGATTCCCATCCAGGACAAACATTTGTGTGCATGAATATGTCTGTTTGTCTGGGTGTAATTATCTATATAAGTATGTATGTATTTACAAAAAAAAAAGTAGTGTATGTAGTATATCAGTTATCTGGTTTCTATAGTACCTACAAGCTCTGCTTAGTTTAGGATCAGATGACCGTGTGTAAAATTTCCCAGAATATTATTATTATTATTATAGATAGGTAGGTACTGAATTAACAGACTTGGTTTACATTCGATTTCACAACTTTTTACGGCAGAAAAACTGCGTTGCGAGACTTGTGCATTTTGTACATGTTATGTTTTTGATGGGATTGTTATTTAGTATATAAATGTAGGTTATTACCCAAATACAATGAAACAAATAATAATTAAAATGACACGGAATAATACATATTAAAAGCTAAATAAATTCTGTATGGTCACCCTTCGCCCGAAGATGTTTGCACCAATTTTTTTTATAATTTTAACTTTATATCAAAATTAATTTACCTAGATTAATATAAATCCCATTTTTTTGTAACTAAAATATCACTTACCGACAAAAATAAAAACTAAAAACAAATACCGCATATTGCTACGTAAAGGAGTACTATTATTTATTCTGTGGTAAAGGCTTAAGGCGTCCTGATCTCATAACGATTATCACTACAATAAACACCGAGATGATGACCGAACTTATTAATATATAACTCTATAGAAGTTATTCATAGTATGTAGGTACTTACCTCAGGTGGTGACTAGCATCTGCACGCGCACTATAGAAAGATAAAAAAAAAGTAATAAAAAAACAATGGGTAATTAAAGTAATTAGATATTAATAGTGTAATTAAAGTAATAATAAGTAGTGATAATAGTAGTAGTAGTAATAGTAGTACGGCTTCTTCTGTCAGAAAATTAATGGTGTGTGTACAGAACATCAAACTGAACAACTTTCTCCATGGGACCGACATCGTAATCGCGTAAAAATGTATTATGTGAATATATGGGACGACTAATTAGTCGTCCCATATATTTGGGTCGAGTAGGTATTGAAGTTTTGTATGGCTCGTAACATTCAATATGTACTCCAAAGGGTTGAACTTTGATATTTTTTTGGAAAATTCATCAAAATACGTAAGAAAATCTCCCGTAAGCGAACCCACTCGTTTTTCTGTCCTCCACTTCATAAAATTTTTGTAAGCATTTTAATAAATGCATTGTGTCTTTGACGGCAACAGATTAAAAATTATTTCTTTTCCTTTCGCTTCCAATGTCTTCCATCTGCAAATTAAGGTCTCTATTCTCACTAGATGATATCCGTACAAGGCGTGAATAAGTTGATAAGTCGACTTGCAAGTAATTTTTAATTGTATAAAAATGGCATGGAATGCCTAATTTATATGGTAAATAAAAATGAGTAGGTCGATAAGTTCATAATTCTCAGCAAACTGCACTTGTGTATGTTAATATGAATTAGATTCCAGATGCCATTTTTATACAATTCAAATTTGTTTTGCAAGTCGACTTATCAACTTATTCACGCCTTGTACGGATATATTCACTGTTGTAAAATAAATTACGGTCACCAATTCAATTTGTAATTAAAGTAAAATTCTAGAGATTTCGCGCCAATGCCTTTTTTTTAATTTCTTCTCTAGCCGCAACGCAATGCACGCATTCTACCGAAGAGATCGCCGCTTTTAGTTCCATTTTCAAAAATTAATATTTCTCTGTACTTTACATTTTTTTTCTGTGAAATCTGTCTCTGTCACCTGTGGCCTAGACTATAGTCAAGAGCAAACCCATCTCAAATAAAAAAAAAATAAAAAAAATAACTTTTTACTCTCAAAATACAACAGAAACTTAATCTATGAAGTACAATAATTATTAAGGTGTCTGATGGTTGTACAGCAGGACATAATATAACAATCTACTAACTCCCAAACTAAGTACAGCTTGTATTTTGGATGTTAGTGGTTCTTAAGATGACTTACATTATAAACACAATCTGTAGCCTAGGTATTAACTTCCAACACTCAACAGCTAACAAATTAAATTAAAATTTCGAAACATACAATACATTGAGAAATAAAGTATAGTATCTAAATTATCTAAAACTAAAAATACTCATAATAAAATAAAGAGATAAATAAATCACTATTACCTTCCCATTAAGAAAAAAATTATGTTTTACTTTTTATAGGCAGTTTGAGCATAATCTAAAGTTTGCAACCGATTACTTAGTTTATGTTTAACCTCACTGTAGAGGTCGCTGACTGCACTATACAGTCTCAAAATTACTGCGTCAAATTGCCTACTAGCGGAAGCTGTTCTGCAAGGTACACCAGTGGGCTTAGCATGACCACTTGTCTATCTCTACGAAGAATAGACAACGGCGCTCAATCTTAGTACATACAAAAAACTGGGGACAGTGGGCTTAGCATGACCACTTGTCTATCTCTACGTAGAATAGACAACGGCGCTCAATCTTAGTATATACAAAAAACTGGGGACAGTGGGCTTAGCATGACCACTTGTCTATCTCTACGAAGAATAGACAACGGCGCTCAATCTTAGTACATACAAAAAACTGGGGACAGTGGGCTTAGCATGACCACTTGTCTATCTCTACGGAGAATAGACAACGGCGCTCAATCTTAGTACATACAAAAAACTGGGGACAGTGGGCTTAGCATGACCACTTGTCTATCTCTACGAAGAATAGACAACGGCACTCAATCTTAGTACATACAAAAAACTGGGGACAGTGGGTTTAGCATGACCACTTGTCTATCTCTACGAAGAATAGACAATGGCGCTCAATCTTAGTACATACAAAAAACTGGGGAGATTGGGCTTAGCATGACCACTTGTCTATCTCTACGAAGAATAGACAACGGCGCTCAATCTTAGTACATACAAAAAACTGGGGACAGTGGGCTTAGCATGACCACTTGTCTATCTCTCCGAAGAATAGACAACGGCGCTCAATCTTAGTACATACAAAACACTGGGGACAGTGGGCTTAGCATGACCACTGGTCTATCTCTACGAAGAATAGACAACGGCGCTCAATCTTAGTACATACAAAAAACTGGGGACAGTGGGCTTAGCATGACCACTTGTCTATCTCTACGGAGAATAGACAACGGCGCTCAATCTTAGTACATACAAAAAACTGGGGACAGTGGGCTTAGCATGACCACTTGTCTATCTCTACGAAGAATAGACAACGGCGCTCAATCTTAGTACATACAACAAACTGGGGACAGTGGGCTTAGCATGACCACTTGTCTATCTCTACGAAGAATAGACAACGGCACTCAATCTTAGTACATACAAAAAACTGGGGACAGTGGGTTTAGCATGACCACTTGTCTATCTCTACGAAGAATAGAAAATGGCGCTCAATCTTAGTACATACAAAAAACTGGGGAGATTGGGCTTAGCATGACCACTTGTCTATCTCTACGAAGAATAGACAACGGCGCTCAATCTTAGTACATACAAAAAACTGGGGACAGTGGGCTTAGCATGACCACTTGTCTATCTCTCCGAAGAATAGACAACGGCGCTCAATCTTAGTACATACAAAACACTGGGGACAGTGGGCTTAGCATGACCACTGGTCTATCTCTACGAAGAATAGACAACGGCGCTCAATCTTAGTACATACAAAAAACTGGGGACAGTGGGCTTAGCATGACCACTTGTCTATCTCTACGGAGAATAGACAACGGCGCTCAATCTTAGTACATACAAAAAACTGGGGACAGTGGGCTTAGCATGACCACTTGTCTATCTCTACGAAGAATAGACAACGGCGCTCAATCTTAGTACATACAACAAACTGGGGACAGTGGGCTTAGCATGACCACTTGTCTATCTCTACGAAGAATAGACAGCGGCGCTCAATCTTAGTACAAAAAACTGGGGACAGTGGGCTTAGCATAACTATCTCTACGAAGAGTAGTTGTACTCTTCGTAGAGATAGTCACAGATACACAAAGTGAAGTAGAACTCCTTCTACAATTTGTCATTTTGTTTTCGTTTCTAGCGATCTTTGTCTAGGTCCTTTTTTATGTAGACTACTTCGGAAGAAAGTTGTCTAGGGTTGTGAAGACAATTTGATTTTGTAATCGCCATGCTAAAGACAGTAGACAACTTTTTACTCGACGGCCGCAAAGTACGTATGCAGGGTTTTTGGTAAAACACCAGCAACCTCTTAAGGGGTCATTGTACTCATCATTATGAACAACTTTTGCTATGGGACCAAATCTAAAATCGCAAAAAAAAATTAGATGTTCAGTAGTTTTGACGAATTACGCTAACATAAATGTACTGAACAGCTGATTTTTTTTTGCGATTATAACCCCCTTCAACCCCCTTTAAACCCCTAAAACTCTACATGTAGGTAATATTTTTTCATATTTTCCATACAAAAAGTGAACAATTCCATATATTCCATATAAAACACGTTGAGAATCGCATCTTCTCCGGCGCTACGGGCTCGCCTCCGCAGTTGTATGTATATGCGTGAATTAATATTTGTAAAAATTGAGAATTAAACAGAAAAAAGAAATCCTATGAAAAAACAATGAATTCTGAGTAGAATTATGTAAAAAGTGAATATGTAAAGTGCAGTTGACTCATTCTACTTTGTTGCCGTCGTAATGTCTACACGGTGACGTCATTTTTGTCTACTCTCCCGTCGACAAGACGCTTCTGTACGGTGCTCGTGCTAAGCCGGCTGGACAAAAAACTGCAGCGGAGCGCTTTTTTTTTTAGTTTTGTCATCCTGCGAATGCCTCCAAAGCAAAAAGAAAAAAACAAATACGACAAATACGTTACGCTCAAATAATAATAAGAATACAACAACAATACTCTGTCACTTAAAATAGGATTCCGTGTGCTTATAAGTGACAGTAGGGATCGCAGTTGGGCTAAATTACAATAGTATAGTTTATCAGTCTGTATTTATTTAATTTAATTATAATGCAGATAATAAAAAAAAGAAAAGCAAAATATTAAATTTGGAAGAAACAATTGAAGTTACTAATTTAAAATGTGAGGTTGAGTGTGTGTGCGTGAATGATGAATGTAGCATGTATGATTCGTAATTGGTAGGGCGTGTTTTAATATGGAATATTTCAATTATAAACCAGTCTTTCAGTTTCTGTGTAGTCTAATGGTACGAGGAAGGCTTTTACTGTTTTTTTTAAACTTAAAATTGTTAATGCTAGGGTCACTTTTTTACTGATTTTATTGTATATACAAGGAGCTGCAATGCAGGGATGACGTTTGGCAAATACTATGCGGTGTTATTTGGAAAATGTCATCCTGTCTTCGTTTGTAATTATTAATAGATGTAGATTTCGGGATAGTTGTATGGGCGTACTTAAGACGCCCCCGGAGCATGCGTAGTTCATACAAACGAAATACCAAAATAATTTGTAAATCAAACATATTCTAAAGGTAGTGTGTATTTATTCCGATGGGTTTCCAGAATATCTAGGTTCCCAAGTATATATTAAATAAGAACATTGATTTAAACAGGAAATATGAGAAAAATATTTTCTATAGAAATTTTAAATTCGTCATATCTCGTCTTCACAACAGTGTCCTTTCAAAATATATGTTTGGGAAACTAGATATTCTGTAATCCAATTGGAATAAATACACACTACCTTAAGAATATGTTTGATTTACAAATTATTTTGGTATTTCGTTTGTAAGAACTACGCATGCTTCGTGGGGCTCTTAAGGTTGCGTAAGCTGCTGTACATTATATCCTTATACAACGTGTAACGGAAAGGGTACACAGGGTGTGTCGTAAATAGTGGTCCAGAGTAATGGAGTCGATACAATGTATTCTTATGTATCACATACCGAAATTTTAACCATTTTCAGTTAAGGGTCTCCGAAAAAAAAGTTGTTTTTTTTTAAATTTCTGTACCTTGCTTCACGAATTCGGCTGTATTTTCAACAAATATCAATAATAATAATAATAATAACCTAGGACATTTCACACACGGTCATCTGATCCCAAACTAAGCAGAGCTTGTACTATGGAAACCAGATAACTGATATACTACATATACTACTTTTTTTTGTAAATACATACTTATATAGATAATTACACCCAGACTCAGAAGAAATATATATGTTCATGCACACAAATGTTTGTCCTGGATGGGAATCGAACCCACGACCTTCGGCATGATAGGTGGTATCTTAACCGACCACGCCAACGGGCCTGTCATAACGGGCCTGTCAATATTTTTTAATTCTGTTTTTTTATTTTTATTACGTATTACTCTTGAATATTTGTACCATCATATCCAAACCATTTGTTACATTTTAAAGTTAAATGTACTTAAAGAAATTAATTTGTTTCCAATTTCAATACTCATCTCCAGCAAATCATATGACTTTAGGGGCATATTGTGTAAAAAAAAATGTAATGCAGTGCTCATTAATTTTAAAAATACCTCATTAAATGCAGATTACAAATTGGTAAAATATTAAGTGGTAAGACTTCAGAAAAAAAAGTTATTAGCATTCAAAACGAAAGACAGCTAAATTTGCTCAAAACATTTTTTTTTTTTTGTGTTAAGTTACTAGTATTGCAAACTGTTAAGGATTAAACCAATAAGTTTTTATTGCAAGTTCTTTTATTGGCTTTTTAAAATAAAACATTTTGTATACATACCAAAGGCACGGCTTCTTTGGATCATATTAAACGATATTGGAAGGGATTTTTAATTCCATCTCTACATATTCGGAAGTTATGAGAATTTTCAATACATTGATACCAGAAACCGAACTTTTCAAATTGAAATAAATACACATCACTAGCACTAAGTCAGCTGATCGGTGTCAGCGAACTATTTGTAAGTAAAATTAAACCTCTTACTCCTGGTATTTCTGAATAAAAGGTTCCGCATGTTTATTTTTTGTTTGCAAAATATTATTTCTGACTTTTCTTGTGAACTAGCTACAATACAATTGAGAACTTCTATCAAACTGTCAAATCTTCGCTTAGCGCTAACATAAACAATGCGGACTAGTTAAAAAGTATGCAATGTATGTAATTGATCTTGTTTGAAATAGATAAACCTACCTATTTGCTGTTTATGATTGTCAGCACAATACCTTGGGCAAATATGAACTTGAACTATTATGAGCCCTTATCATAATCATTTTTATACTACAACCTGACCTCCATAACCCAGTTCCTGGGTAATACGCTACCTCTTGGTAAGACTCGTTGTCAGACTTCCGGGCTACTGACTAGGGGTCAGATTTTTGATCCGTAGTTAACTCAACCAATGGTTAAACATAGTAACTAATAGTTGAATTTTGGCTAAATGTGATAGGATGAACATGAATGAGTTATGCCATTAGTTCCTATTTTTTAATATGAATGAGCTAACATAAATACATTCATGTGTAGCCTTTCACATTTAGCCAAAATTCAACCATTTGTTACTATGTTTAACCTGGAGCTCGTGGCTAAGTAATAACAGCCGCATGGGTCGGTCCATCAGGTTAAGCTACGCTTGCCGCGGTTGGTCTGTAAATGGGTGACCATCTTTTCATACCGAGACTCCTCCGTGCCTCGGAAAGCACGTTAAGCCGTTGGTTCCGGCTGTCATTTGTGGACCTTTGACAGTCGTTACGGGTCGTCAGAAGCCCGAAAGTCTGACAAGCAGTCTTACCAAGGGGTATCGTATTACCCAGTAAGTGGGTTGTGGAGGTCAGATAGGCAGTCGCTCCATGTAAAATACTGGTATTCAGCTGCATCCGGTTAGACTGGAAGCCGACCCCAACATAGTTGGGAAAAGGCTAGGCAGATTCACTCATAGGAATTACAAACAGTAAAAAAGGAGCATATTAAACTAACAAAATTAACATAAAAAAAACACAAAATTAACAAAAAAAAAAAGACCGATTTTCTACAATATTTGTACGCCTTCACGGCAAAACATAGCGACCTTTATGTAAATACCTATGTTTCACAAATAAATATTCTGATTCTGATTCTGACCGATGCGAGGCTTAAAAAGCTCCTATCTCAGCATAATGCTGACTACACGTAACGACAGTTAAAGAAAAATAAAATAAGTCAATATTCGGTGGCAAAAACAGTTTTATCAAGGTTGAGTGCCCCTGGATCCACTTAAAACCAAATTAAACCGGTTTCCATTGCATTGTTTTCAGGAAAATACTGATTGTAGTGTTTCCACAAAGGTACAACTGTTTTCAAAAGATGTTTAAAGATTAGAAGAGACACAGTGAGAAATAGTGCTTATCTACTCTGAAATGGCGCGCCCCACTGAATGTTACTCACGTGAGTTTATTCACGTGAAAGTGACGCACATACATAAAATATTGTTGTTTATCGGAAGCGTAAAAACAAAAACAAGTGGGTATCTATTTTAAAAATAATATTCTAGACGGAAATATGCGTCACTACTGCGCGAAACGCCTAACGCTCTGCATAATGCCGTGGCCCGTGCACGAAGGCACTGCTTAAGAGGATTGTGAAGTGCCGATACGCGGCGCGATTTTTGGAGGCAATTACCTACATTTCATAGGTACAATTATTTACATAAATATTGTTTCGGGCGATAACGTTTTTACTCCCCTAAACCTTTACGAAATGAGACAATTTTGATCTCATTACATTCAGTATACTTTAATCGAGGTCTGTACGTTTTTCGTAATTCAATTTAATTTAATTAAAAAAAATAAAAATGCTCGAGGATGTTTTTATGTCAAAAATATAGATATTTAGATGCTAATAACTTATATCGTATACAATATTACTTTATAATAAAAACGTACGGACCTAGTTTTTCATTATACCTACAACATTTCCAAAAATTATGAAAATTAGACAATGTTTACGGGGAGAAAAACGTTATCTCTTTTTGTATGAAAATTTACAGCTTCACAATCCTCTTAAATTTGTATACAACAAAATTACAAATTAACGATTTTCGGACTTTTTCCTTTACTTATGCCGAGAGACCTTTCTTCTTGACAAATTTCATGATTTTAGTTCAAAGAGAAATACCCTATAGGTTTTGATTTAATATGTCGCATAAATGACCGTATTTTTTTATTGTGTTGACAAAAACGATTTTTTTAGAGCTTCAAGGAACCATAGAGCTACGTATTGGATTGATAATAATTTCAACTTGATATCTCTACGTGTTCCCGAAAAAAGGGTCTTGGCAGACAGACAGACAGATAGACGGACAACGAAATGAATTTATAAGGATTACGGTTTTTACTTTTGAGGTACGGAACCATAAAAAACAAAAAGAAACATGAGCCAACAAAACAAACATATTAAAAATATGGATTATATTTTTTTTATTTGTGTGACTGACTTGTCGCTTATATTACGCTATTAAGCGATGTCATTATATCGGAACTTTGTTATAAAGAATTTTATAAACTCTCATATCGTTAAATTCGAATAAAACTTCATAACGACTTTATATTGGCATACCTACTTTAAAATAGAATCATATTATAACACTTTGTATCGAACAAAATAATGTTACAATACAAGTTTTTTACCATTACGATACAGGACACCAGGGAGTTCCATCAATTACTAATTTGACAGGCCAGTTGGCGTGGTTGGTTAAGATATCACCTATCATGCCGCAGGTCGTGGGTTCGATTCCCATCCAGGACAATCATTTGTGTGCATGAACATGTCTGTTTGTTCTGAGTCTGGGTGTAAGTATGTATTTACAAAAAAACAGTGTATCAGTTATCTGGTTTCCATAGTACAAGCTCTGCTTAGTTTGGGATCAGATGACCGTGTGTGAAATGTCCCAGGTTATTATTATTATTTTTTACTATGGGACCAAATCTGATATCGCAAAAAAAAATCTACTGTTCAGTACATTTTGGCCAAATAAGCGAACGTAAATTGTACTGAACAGTTGATTTTTTTTTTACGATTTCAGGTTTGGTCCCATAGTAAAACTTGATCATAATGACGAGTACAATGAAACGCATATACGAGACGCCCCATTTTGATAACATTACAAAAAGTTTTGACTCCAATTTTTCTTGTCTGTGGCAGCGCCCGCTTTAGCACATGCGCGGTAATGTGCTGGGTTTTGGCGCTATTCATACGTTTGTTGTACTGAATTTCGTGGGATATTTTTTATTGAGGTTCAATGAGTTTAATCCCAATGTATGAGACTAGATAGTGAAGGAAACTGCACATAACTGGGTATTATATTAATACGCTCGTGTTTTAATACCCCTCATTATGCAACAGTTTTATAAAGTACTGTTATATGAAAACCAAACTTCGTACTGCAATTACTTTATACTAAGCGGTTTGCCAATACAGGTGGAGTCATAATAAACGGATTCCATTGAAGATTCTTAACACGTTCCTCAACAAATATCAGGTCTAAGGTCACACAAAAGAGTACAGATCAAGCTCAAACAATAAGAATTGTGTTATTATAATAGTCATAAAAATTATGTTAGTCCAATCTGCATGGTAATTTATAACTGTTTTACAAGAGTTATCTGGTGATAAAAATTGCTATAGTGAACACTGCTAAATTGGATAAAATAGGGGTTCTGATTTTTAACCTGTGGAAAGAGAGTTCCTTGTTGTCAAGGCTCTACACTTCTACAGGTGTAGGATCATCCGTCACTTGACGCGAAATCTGTTAATAGATAAACCATTCTAAAAATGAACGCGTTAAAAAATCTCCATAAAAAAGTGAGTCGGTGAGTAAGACAGAAGACACTAAAAAGATCTTCAAAAAAAATATTGTCAGAATAAATTGACCTAGAGACGTTTATTTGTTCAGTTTTTTACAATGTTTTATCTGTTACACAAGAAAAAAAAATTTTTTCTTGTTGTTTTGATTGTTTTATGGAAAATGTATTTAGTACAGTACTTGTAGAACGTTACCTGCTGTTTTTAAAAATAACAGCAATAGTAGATTTAGAACTCAGTGTGTTGTCATTGTGAAATTATTTAATTGACATTTTATTTCACTATGGTCGTACTGTGAAGGGAAGATTTGGTCTCATTTTCTTCATTAATACACACGTGCCAAGCCGGGGCGGACAGCTAGTATCATAATAACATGTTAAATCTTCAGTTTGCGCGTTGTCTATCGCCAGTCAGTCCCGGAAAGGATTAAACGAACGTCTGCACCTTCCATTTCCGCTCTAATTCTGTGTCACCCGTCACTTCCGCACGAATCAAAATGGCGGCACTAGCGTAAAGCGTAGAATAAAATATTTTAAATGTGAACGAAATTAAAAACCGTGCCCTCTGTTTATGGTTTGTGTCTTGAATTGTTTCAAAGCGTGCAAAATTTTAATTCTCTAAATGAAAACGTATGTACTAGTGAAAGTATTCATGATTTTTTTTGCAGCAACACTGGATTTTATGTTCCATGCCAGCACCCTAATTGCGTAGCTGCGTAGGAAAACTATCTTTTTATCACGATAGATGGCGCACTATCGACTGTACCTTGTTTTGATATATTAGCTGTCAAATCGTATGGATTTTTGCAATCTACTAAGTTTAGCTTTCCTATTTTCAGTAATTTTGTCCAAAATGCCTCAAAGTAGTGCGTTAACTTGTAAAAACAGAGGAGTACATTAATTGTTTCCTAAAGAAAGTAAGGACAGTAAACAAAAAGGATTGGCGTTACGTATTAAAAACTTTAAGGCAACTAGTATTGCACGAATGTCTGCTGCGCATTTCACAGACGAGGATTAGATTAGATTAGTAAAGAAGCCGTCCTTTAAGCTTGGTAGTATATCTATAAAACAAAAGAATCAAGATTATTATCTAATAAAATAAAATTATTGTCATCAAAATAATTGTGTCATAAAATATACTATATTAGCTAATCTATGTAAAGGAACTCCTAAACATTTAATCAGTCAATATAGATACTTAGTTTTCAAAATATTAGGTTGGGGAAAAAGTTTCTTCGCATTTTTTAAGAAAATTCAAAACATTTTTTAATATAGTTTATTTACATTTAACTAAAGTATGTAGGTACCATTTTGCTCGATAACTTTTTGCCATCTTGTAGGTAGGGACATGATCCCATTGGTACAGAAATTTTGGGACTTCTGGTCAAAATACCGCGACAAGTGGTTTTGGCAGTCCTCTCGTGATGTTAACCTGACACTGCCTACAGAATTCTGAAGAGACCGAAACAGGTGGAAATCTGAAGGTGCAAGGTCAGGACTATACGGCGGATGCATTAACACCTCCCAGCCAAACTCTCTTAATTTTTGCTGAGTGGCTAAAGATGTGTGAGGTCTAGCGTTATCATGATGAAAAACCACACCCCTTCTGTTGATTAATTCCGGCCGCTTTCTCTCAACTTCTTGCTTTATTCTCAGTTGTTCGCAGTAGAGTTCAGAATCGATGGTCCTGCCTGGTGGTAACAGCTCATAATGAATAATGCCCTTCCAATCCCACCACACACACAGCATCACCTTGTTGCGAGTTAACCCGGGTTTCGCCACAGTCTGTGAAGCCTGACCGGCCTTTGACCACGACCTTTTTCGCACGTTCTTGTCATACGTGATCCACTTTTCATCACCAGTTATCAGCTTCTTCAAAAATGGTTCGGTTTCATTACGTCGTAATAAAGAATCACAAATGAGTACACGGTTCATTAGGTTTCTTTCAGTGAGCTCGTGAAGTACCCAAATGTCGAGCTTTTTTGTGTACCCAGTTTTTTTCAAATGCGCCAAAACTGTTTTGTGGTCAATTTCCAGTTCTTCAGCTACGTCGTAACTACTGATATGCCGATACTGATATCTTGCTCCACTTTTTCAAAAATGGCATCCATTTTATCCGTAATAGGGCGACCAGAGCGACGTGCATCTTTGACATCAAAATTTCCGGATTGAAAACGCTTAAACCAAATTTGTGCTACTCTCACAGATACTACACTAGGTCCATAAACATCGCAAATTTTTTTCGCGGCTTGCGTTGCATTTTTACCTTTTTTGTAGTAAAATTTTAAAATGTATCGAATTTCTTCATTAGATTCACTCATCTTGACGGTACGAAAAACAAATAAAATCACACATTTTCTTAATTTGAATTTGGAATTATGTTCTTTAAAATTTAAACTTTCAATGATACCAAAACCAGCCAGATACAAATAGAGAGATACAATAGCCAAAGAGATTTTATTACAAGTTCATACATACTATAATGCGAAAAGACTTTTTCCCCAACCTAATATTTCTGTATTCCCTGTCTGTTAATCATTGGTAAAGGAGTATCCGCATTTATTTCTCTGAATGTATCAGAAGGTGGACATAGGTATGCGGTGTCGTCTTGGATGTCGCAGTCAGCACCAAAGTGTTGGTTTCGATCATACGAATGTAATCTATATCTTCTTTAATATATATAAATCTCCTGTCACGATGTTTGTCCGCGATGGATTCCTAAACTACTTAACCGATTTTAATGTTTTTTTTTTTAAATGTGTGCTTTTTTCCAACTTGAGAGATAGGATAGCTTAGATCTTTAATTATAGTCGCAATTTTATTTTATTGCAAATTATTTGTATATAATTAATTGACAGTCACAATTATCTGTTAACTACAAAAGATTCCAACAGATGTCGATACTTTTCGACTGGATTGATTAAGTAATCAATAGATGGCACTGCTATTCCTAAACTACTTAACCGATTTTAATGTTTTTTTTTTTTTTTACATGTGTGCTTTTTTCCAACTTGAGAGATAGGATAGCTTAGATCTTTAATTATAGTCGCAATTTTATTTTATTGAAAATTATTTGTCTATAATTAATTGACAGTCACAATTATCTGTTAACTCCAAAAGATTCCAACAGATGTCGATACTTTTCGACTGGATTGAGTAAGTAATCAATAGATGGCACTGCTATGGTAAACCGACAAACGTGTCATATAAGCTCCAATTCAATAGCATGATTACCACGTGTTATTGAGGCTATAGTATAAATTAAATTTATTTTGTAGTAAACGAAATACCGTGAAATTCAATTACTTCTACTTTTTTAATTTTTGGTGTTAGCATAGCCAACCACGTGTTACTTAGACCGAAGTGCAAATCAAATTCAAATTATAGTGACGATAATACAGTGAAATTATTTCTGCTTTTTACTTATTTGTGCTTCATTATTCAAAATTCTATAATTATAAAATATATACATGTAAGTATTATCACATAATTATAATATTAACTAGCAGACCCGGCCACGCGTTGCTGTGGCTAAAGTTATTGTTATATTACATTGTAGTATACAATTAAAGAGGATTAAGAGGAACGGTAGGAGAACATCAGTCACGGGGACCACCATGCTTTTTACATAGATGGTATTTGTAAAAAAATATGGTGACCTCCATGACAGATTTTCTACGACTATAACCCTTTAGTAAAATGAAATTATTTAAGAACCAAGACGGAAATGTTGCAATTGGTACACAAATTTACGGGATTGGGATTTGAAGGGGAAGGACGTTGAACACGACTGATTAAAATTTTCTTACAGTTTATATTAAGCAGAAATCAATACAAAAGAATTAACTTTTAAATTTATTATTTCCATTTAATTTTGAAACGAATGAGCATATTACAAAGTTCTTAGTGAATAACATATGACATTTAAACTTATGAATGAGGTGGGTAAGGCAGATAGTCTTAAATCTTTAACAGTAAAGTTTATTATTTTAAATTATAAATACTTTAAATTTCAATTTAATTTAGCACTAATCGGTGCACAATATTTTTGGTTAACGTGTCTTTAGCTAACACAAATAGATTCGACGGTTTCCCAACACGTGAACATTATAGATAGATACATAGATTTTATTACAAGTTCATACATACTATAATGCGAAAAGACTTTTTCCCCAACCTAATATTTCTGTATTCCCTGTCTGTTAATCATTGGTAAAGGAGTATCCGCATTTATTTCTCTGAATGTATCAGAAGGTGGACATAGGTATGCGGTGTCGTCTTGGATGTCGCAGTCAGCACCAAAGTGTTGGTTTCGATCATACGAATGTAATCTATATATATATATATATATATATATATATATATATATAATAGGGATGTTTGTCTGTGGCTTATAGAAAATTGCTCACAAACAATCATAACCTCAAATATTTTAAATGTTTTGGTCGCTACACTAGAAAACGAAAGGGGAAACGTCTTGCGTCAAACCCAAGTAACATGGGTCAGGGGCAGTTAGATGATGACTTTAAGTATCTACACTATCATCAGCGGAAGTTGACCCGAGAAAGAAATTCATCAAAATCATTTTTTTTTTTTTTTGTTTCATGTTCACACTGGGCCAAGAACTAAATGGTGTCGGTTTTTCATGCATACATTAAAGGATCTTGGCGCGCTCCACAAAGAGTGTTCAAACGTTAGCGTTTCGTTCAGTTCGTTCATTAGACTCGTATACTACCCGTAATAATAAAGTTGAAGGATTTGTTTCTTAGTTTGAAAGCGTGAATTTCTGAAACTAGCAGTCGGATTTGAAAAATTCTTTTTGAATTTGTTAGCCCAATTCTTGAGGAAGGCTATAGGCTATTTACCATCACGCTAGGACACCTAGACGCCGAGCAAAAAAAAAGAAAGAATGCTAAGCGAAAACGAAAAAATAACGCGGGCAGGCGATGCGATGCGACATGCGACGGGGTGGGTTGGGGGACAAGACATTTTACGCGGAAGAAGTTGCGGGCAGAAGCTAGTATATAATACTGAGGGTGTGTTGTTATTCATCAGCAAAGACAACTAGAAGAACTTAGTGTTGCGCGTGAAATTTACGTTCCGTAATTTCAATGGCGTTGCAAGAGTTTGCACATCCTTCTTTTTCAAAGCGCCAATGCAGAATGCTTAATATGCCAATGTGTAAGCAGCGATCGTTGGCGATCCGATTTTTTTTGGCCCAACAGCTGGCCCAACACGTTACGTTTGTGTACAGCGGGCTTTATAAATCGATACCCATCACTTCTATGGAGTTTCGCTAGCTAATTTAATTTGACTCTATTTCATTCTGCCTAGCCTTTTCCCAACTATGTTGGGGTCGGCTTCCAGTTTAACTGGATGCAGTTGAGTACCGGTATTTAACATGAAGCGACTGCCTATCTGACCTCCACAACCCAGTAACTGGGTAATTCGATACCCTTGGTAAGACTGGTTGTCAGACTGTCGGGCTTCTGACCTGTAACGACTGTCAAAGAGCCACGAATGATAGGCAGGACCAACGGCTTAACGTGCTTTTCGAGGCACGGAGGGGGGTCGCGGTATGTAATGATGGTCACACATCCACGGACCAACCGCGGCAAGCATATCTTAACCTGATCGATCGACCCGTGCGGCTATTATTACTTAGCCACGAGCTCCTAATTTGACTCTGTTAAAGAGAACGTAAATAGAAATGTTTGCGAAGAATCACCGATCGTTATGTCGAGCGAGGTGTTTATGAAAATAGGACATGACAGCTGCTGCCCATAGTTGTTCTTTGGTATCTTTTTCATCATCAGCCTTCAGAAGTCAACTGCTTGAGTTAAGCCTCTCCAATCGCGCGCCATCCTCTTGAATGTTGCATAGGTTCATGTCAATGTGTGCTCGAAATGTCAACTAGCTTTTGCTCGCGACTTCATCCGCGTAAAATTTCTTGTTCCCCCGACCCAACCCGTCGCATCGCATCGCCCGTGCTATTTCTTCGTTTTCGCTTAGCGGTCTTTCTGATTTTTTTTCTTTTTGCTCTGGTCGGATAGTGATATTAAGTTACCTATAGCCTTCCTCATGCATTGGGCTATCAAATGCAAAAATAAAATTTCAAATCCGACTGGTAGTTCCAGAAATTTGCGCGTTTTAACAAACAAAAAACAAACAGTATTATATAATTTGATTACCATTAAAAAAGTTATAGTGAGCCAACCTTAAAAGATAGACATATTATGCTATCGCAGAATTTTTTAGAACATTTTAAGAGGAACAATCCCGTCATACATGATTGAAGCTCTCAAAAGGAATAAATTTTCCCCGTTCTCGCAACATTTTTCATTGATGCTCCGCTCCTGTTTATCGTACCGTGATGTTATATAGTTTATAGCCTTTCTCGATAGATGGGGTATCCAACACTAAAATATTTTTTCAATTCGAACCAGTCGTTCCTGAGATTAGCGCATACAACCAAACAAACAAACTCTTCAGGTTTATTTTATTAGTATAGATTTTATATCTGTTGATTTCGAGCGCTTTTTTATATAGCTACGAGTATGCGGTATCATGCGACTGCACTAGATCATAAAAAGCGACTTTATGTCGCCTACGCACAACACAAAAACGAACTTTTAGAGCATGACAAGTGAAATAGTTATTTATGCTACAAGTGCGGGAAGTAGGCGATTCCCGACGAGTCGAAATCATCTTACGACAAACTTAATCATACAACGTTTTACTATGCATTGTGCGAAGAAATAAAAATATACAGGGTGAATTTTTCATGTGGGCGTGGATGGCCAAATTCGACACTATGAGGAATAGCGAAAAGTACCTACTCAAAGGAATCTCGGGCTTGATTTTGACGAACAATAAAACAGCATCATTGGATTTTTGAAAAATCAATATTTCCCGTCGATTTTGAAAAAAAAAACACTGTATTATTACACTATTCGATAGTGTCGCTAATATGGATCGAATTCTGGGAAGTAATGACAATCGGCAAACTAAAGGGAAGAGCTTATTTTTAACAAAATACTTTTTTTATTTTTCTTATGTTACCTACCTATTAAACCTTGATATTGATTTTTCAAAAATCCTATGACGCAGTTTTAGTTTTTATCAAAATTTATCAAAAGACTCTTAAGTATTTTTCGCTATTCCTCATACTTACTTACGGATTTGGCCATCCACGCACACTTGAAAAATTTACCCTGTACCTACGTATATATATTAAAAAAGTATTTTTCTTTTCATTTAACCGGTAAGAGGCCGTTGTTGGCATTTTGGGCTTCCTGAAAAATATTTTTCCAGGGTTAAATTGATTCATCACTTGAACTCGATATTTTAGCAGTTTTACATAGATCGACTCCGATATAAGCAAGAAATTAGTAAAACGGCGGGCTTATTTTACATACATACGCGCTCAGCATGTCTATTACTGCGCATGTGCAAATAGCTTGCACGTCGTATCGCAAAAAGGCATGAGCAAAATATACGTATATTTAAAATTAATTTTTCGATCAAAATCTAAATCTACAGTAGGTAATGAATATCGCGTTTAATGAAATATTAGTTTAATTGTACCTTTTATATCATTCATCTGTACTTGACTAATTTGTAAAACTTTTCTCAAATAATAAAAACTCTTTGCGTCGGGCTGACGGTGGAGTTAAAAAAAAAAAAAAAAACTAAAGTAAAAAACCCTAGTGCAAAAATGTGGCACTTTCCACACAATTTGGCTGCTTGGAAAACGCTCTTTTCAAGTACAGACGCCAGCAGGTCAACCTACCCGAAACCGTCAGATTGTCCCAATCAACCTTGAATCTAATGCATTAGCAATAAAGTCGAAAATCTATTAAAGAAATCTGACAGATTGTAGTAGCTTGATGTGCTGGCGTCTGTACATGCATTGTAAAATATTTTTTTGCTTTACAAACTTACTTTTACAGTTGGAGAATTGCCCGTGTCGGATATCGAAGTATACATGTTTTTACAACTACAATGTTAAGTTTGTTTTTGGGATAAATTCATACCAACTACGGAACTCTTCATTGTGCGTGGACCAACACGCACTTGGCCGGTTTTTCAATACCATTTCACCCATACTTCACATTTTACAAATCTTACCAACAATACGGATGACGGAGGGGCCGTCAATGTCATACAAGCACCAAATGTTCCTAGAAGCACTGCACACTGTAGCTTGTATTTACTATCTCATGCCAAGCAATTAACCAATGAAAATATCCAACGAAGTGCAGAAGAGTCGATGTTTTCGTTCCAAGTGTTAATACAGTTTTAATTGAAAAATTGAATCATGTAGAGTAGATTCAATTTTTCACGATGACAGGAAAAAAAATCAGCTGTCCATACATTCATGTTCGCATAACTCGTCAAAATGTAGGGAGCATCTGACTTTTTTCGCGATTTCAGGTTTGATCCTATACTAAAAGTTGTTTGTTAACATGCGTACAAGCATTTGTTTAAGTATCGGTTACTATAGATTGACCAAGACCGCTGTACCGCGCCTTAGGAATGCACGGCGAGGCGGGGTGCAGCGCTGGCGAATGAGTGGTGGGATGCCGTGAGCGTTGACGAATGAGCGGCCTGCACTGCCCCCCGTCTCGCCGCGGGGGGCGGTACAGCGGTTGTGGTCAAACTATAATTACCAGTCACCCTATATATTGCACTGTTATCTGATGGAAGGTCAAGCCTCAGTCCACCTATAAAAAGAGACGTTAGTGGAACGTACGTACCTTCCGTGTGCAAATTTCGTCTGAATCGTACTTGGCCGGTTTTCAAACGAAAAATTAGAAATAACTATCCATTTTTACTTTGCTTCCATTCAAACCAATACGACAAAAAACGTGTTTTTTGTCGTATTGGTACAACAAAGAAGAAACACAAGCTTTCGACACTGACAAACAGATTTAAACTCTCGATGTAAATTAAACGTTTAAAATACACAGATCGCAACAAAAACTTTTTGATGCGACTGTTACCATCAGAATCCGTCGCGCGTGAAATTACTACTGATTCAAAGTTAAACGGAGCTTGGAAACCACTGGAAACAGCAGATTAAAGATTAACTATGCTGTTTTGTGGTATTATGTTGGAGACAGCGTAAATATAATATCACGATTGTTTGCTCCGAAGGGGTAAGTAGACGGAGATGATGCCACATTTATATTATATTCATCAGTTATATTATAGGTCTAAACCTCTCGAATGTCTTATGTTACACAGTTCGACATAAGAAAAAATGCTCCAAGTGTCTTAAGTCGGACAGTTACACTAAATTGACAAGTGAAAATAATATTAAAATGACCTTTATGATAATGTAATCCTAATACAGCTTGACAAGCTTGACAATTTCAGTCAAGTCAATTTAGTCTCCGACATTCGAGAGGTTAAGCAAGAGAGCGCTATTCGTCCACGCGTCCGCGTGAAATTTCTTGTTCTCTCGACCCATCCCCGTCTCGCATCACATAGCGTAGCCCACCCGCGCGATTTCTTCGTTTTCGCTTAGCGTTCTTTCTGTTTTTTTTTTCTTTTTGCTCGGCTGCTAAGAGTCATATCGTGATATTAAATAACCTATAGCCTTCCTCATGAATTGGGTTATCAAATGCAAAAATATTTTTTCAAATCGAAGTGGTAGTTCCAGAAATTAAACTTACTATATAATTTGACTACCATTAAAAAGTTATAGTGAGCCAACCTTAAAAGAGAGACATGCTATCGCGAATTATTTTTTTTAGAACATTTTAAGAGGAACAATTCCGTGATATATGATTGTTGTGTAACTTTAACCGTTTACGCAGCGCACGCAACGATAGCTCTCAAAAGGAATAAATTTTCCCCGTTTTTGCAACATTTTTCATTGATGCTCCGCTCCTGTTGGTCGTAGCGTGATGTTATATAGCCTACATCCTTCGTCGATAATGGGGTATCAAATGATAAAATGATAAATGTAAGTAGGTTTGTACAAACACTTTTACAAGTCAATCATGTGTTTTTTTTTAAACTAGTTGAGGTCGGCGTTTCCTATCTGACTACTCTGAGAAGAAAGGCCGAAACAAACTCAGAGGTCACAGTCTCTTATAAAGTCCAGACATAATCTTGGTCAGTTCATGTGAACACTAAAATAATTTTTCAATTCGAACCAGTAGTTCTTGAGATTAGCGCGTTCAACCAAACAAACAAACAAACTTTTCAGGTTTATAATATTATATGCAAAGCCGAACACAACAGTGTACAGTCATGAGCACTAATATGTATACACTCAGCAACTTTTTCATTTTTTTACGTTTATACATACGTTTGCTCGTGACTGTACATCTCCCGGCTGCACTACACCCCTTCGGCGGAGGACATCGTGAAGTACGTGCGCCAAAAGTCGAGGTTACACGTCGAGGGTGTAGTTACTGGAGTCGCGCCGCTACGTCAACTTCAAGGCGTTCGTTAGGCGAGTACCGAATTATCTCTCCTTCGTAATGGAAAAAGACTTCTGGCCGCAGGACGTGCTGTTCCATCGCTTTCACGGAGAAGGTCCACAGGACAGCACTAAGGCTAGCTAGTGCAAAACGAAGGCCTACTGACATAGTCTCAAGCCTCATTTATTAACATTTATTAACAAAAGTTTTGTTTATAATTATTAAAATATGTAGGTACACACAGAGGAGCTCGTGGCTAAGTAATAACAGCCGCACGGGTCCATTTTTCACGTCACGTTTGCCGGGGTTGGTCTGTGGATCATCCACCATCTTTACATACCGAGACTCCTCCGTGCCTCGGAAAGCACGTTAAGCCGTCGGTCCCGGCTGTCTTTCGTGGATCTTTGACAGTCGTTACGGGTCGTCAGAAGCCCGAAAGTCTAGGAACCAGTCTTACCAAGGGGTATCGTATCACCCAATAACTGGGTTGTGGAGGTTAGATAGACAGTCGCTCCATGTAAAATACTGGTATTCAGCTGCATCCGGTTAGACTGGAAGCCGACCCCAACATAGTTGGGAAAAGGCTAGGCAGATTGATTGATGTAGGTACATACATCAAAAAAGTCTAAGCAACATGTGCTATTTGAACTGAATGATTTTTACAATTGTAATATATTCGACAGGCCAGTTGGCGTGGTTGGTTAAGATACCACCTGCCATGCCGCAGGTCGTGGGTTCGATTCCCACCCAGGACAAACATTTGTGTGCATGAACATGTCTGTTTGTTCTGAGTCTGGGTGTAATTATCTATATAAGTATGTA
This sequence comes from Dicycla oo, assembly GCA_948252095.1. Taxonomy (NCBI): domain Eukaryota; kingdom Metazoa; phylum Arthropoda; class Insecta; order Lepidoptera; family Noctuidae; genus Dicycla; species Dicycla oo. Next base: position 21,914,310 of record OX411733.1, read on the forward strand.
TTTACAAAAAAAAAGTAGTATATGTAGTTTATCAGTTATCTGGTTTCCATAGTACAAGCTCTGCTTAGTTTGGGATCAGATGACCGTGTGTGAAATGTCCCAGGATATATTATATTATTATTATTATATTATTTATATTTCTCTTATAAATAATAACTAGCTTAGTTATTATCAATTTCAATAAAGCCCTGTATCTGTCTTCCTTCCGTTTTGAAGTCATGACCAAAACAGGGTCGTTGATTTAAGGCCGCTTTAGGAAAATGGGGCCGCTATGGAGAATATAGGATGTGAGAGCGAGCGAAGCGAGTTCGAAATTTTTAGCACTCCGCTTCGAAGATTTTCTTTGACCGTTCATACATCAATTAGAAGTAGGTAAGTTTATCGACTTATACAGAAAACTTTGACAATTAAGAGAAAGTAGGATGCAAGTGCCAGCGAAGCGAGCTCGAAAATGTTTGTATCCCGCCCTGGATAGGTTACACCCAGAGAATGCTGAAGTTGCAGGAATAAGAATCCGTAATAGGTATTATTATATGTAATTTTACATACAGTCACGAGCAAAAATATGTATACACATAACAAAATTCAAAATCGTTTTTCTCGTGTAATAACGATTGCAACTTTGAGACATGACCTATTTCATAATAGTATGAGTTCCAAAATGTCATGTTTGTAACAAAATGTATAATCAATACAGTAAGAAAAACTCAATTTTAAAAGTTGCTCAGTGTATACATATGAATTAAAAGGCAACCGACGTGGATGATCATCAGAAATTAAACGCGTGACAACAATCTCTGGATTGAGATTTTAATTTTCACATTTCGGGGGGGGGGGGGGGACGTCCCCCTTACCTACATCCCTGAGCAGAGGTGTAAATACGCCCGACAGACGATTGAACAGGTAATCACCTGTTATAATGTTCACCATTAAAGTATCAGAACATCCTTTGTATAAAAAACAGAGTACTAAAGTAATCTGTCAGCTGCTGTTTAACGAACACCCTTTATTAAGCTGCTTTATTAAGTATTAAGCTGCTCTCGGCATCGTGGGGCCATGAAACACGCGTTTTGATGTGTCAACCGCTCTCCCCGTTGTGTATTACATCAATATTCGGGAGCGGTAAGCGATTTAAGTGATAAGCTGAAACGATTACAGATAGCAGACAGCATACTTATTGTGACGAGAAATAAAAATCACTATGATACAAAATCAGAGATAAAATAACCTGTAAAAAGACTTGTTACTGACATGAGGTTAGTGAGAACATCAACGACCAAATAAATTGTGAAAGGACTGCGCCATCCAATGACAAATGGCGCAGCAATGACTGATGCAACTACAGTCCAGCCGACTAGCGATCATAATAAAGATGTTGTTGGCGCTGCCACGTACTCTACGTACCAGTAGGCTTAGTATGACCGGCTTGTCTATATCTACGAAGAGTAGACATCTTTTTCTATACAAATTGACATTTTGCTTCTTCGTTTTTGACATCGTACCGTAGAAATCCTTCTACAATTTGTCATTTTGTCTTTCGTTTCTAGCGATTATTGTCGAGGTCCTTTTTTATGTAGACTATTTCGGAAGAATATTTTCTTTCTCAACTGTCAAAATCACACTGACCACTGATAATCGTCTAGGGTATTGAAGACAATTTGCGCCATGCTAAAGACAGTAGAAAACTTTGCTCTCGACGGCCGCAAAGTATACAGGGTGATTTTTAAATCATGCGACAAAATTTAAGGGGGTGTTCTACCCATCAATATGAACAACTTTTACTACGGGACCAAACCTGAAATCGTGAAAAAAAAAATCAGCTGTTCAGTACATTTATGTTCGCATAATTCGTCAAAATGTACTGAACAGCTGATTTTTTTTCGCGATTTCAGGTTTGGTCCCATAGTAAAAGTTGTTCATATTGATGGGTAGAACACCCCCTTAAATTTTGTCGCATGTTTTAAAAATCACCCTGTATAAGGTTATCTACAAAATAATTTTTTTTCTCTTCTTTTGCTTATATCTCGGAAACGGTGTGTCCTATCGCAAAAATAATGAAAATTTTGCCCATCCTTTATAATTCACTCACACCCTAGTAATTTTTCATATTTTCCATAAAAAAGTGAAAAATTCCATATAAAACACGTTGAGAATCGCATTTTCTCCAGGGTTGCGGCCGCGACTCCGCAGTTGTATTTATATGTGTGACTTAAAAAACAAAAAATGAAAAAAAATAAATGATTATGATTAATATTTGTAATAATTGAGAATTGAAAAAAAATCCTATGAAAAAACAAAGAATTCTGAGTCGAATTATATAAAAAAGTGAATTTCGTAAAAGTACAGTTGACTCTTTCTACTTTGTTGCCGTCGTACTGTCTACACGGAAACATCATTTTTGTCTACTCTTCCGTCGACATGACGCTTCTCTATGGTTCTCGTGCTAAGCCTGCTGGGCACCTGGATGCGCACCTGTTACGCATCGATTGCATCGTAGCGTAAAAGTAGTCTACGCGATTTTCAGCAAACATCCCTGATGCACTACAGAATCGCCGCAGCCCCATCGGCACCCTGACGGATTATTAAATTGAACTCGGAGGGTACTTGAAGACTTTTGAGTATATTCGGCCCACAGGCTGCACGTGTAGAATGATGTACAACACGACCTAAAAAGTGCAATTTTGACTTCTAAGTGATGATGATGTGGTGCCCTATAATTGGAAGCGCATAACAATATTTGTTCTGATTCGTGTATACTAGCATGAAATTCTGTAGCCTCTGTTAGAGATAAAATCCTAACTAATATTATAAATGCGAAAGTCAAGTTTGTTTCTTTGTTTGTTACCTTTTCGCGCCTAAACCACTGAACCGATCATCCCGAAATTTTGCATATACGTTGTCACGTGTACAGAAACGGATATAAGGTATCTTTTATCCCGAAAAAAGTACTGTTCTCGAGGCAAACAACAATAACGTTCTTATGATAATAGATGGCGCCACATGTCCTTCGAATCATGATTGAATTATATTAATATAGAAACTTTAGTAGTGTGTTAAGAGTTTTTCCGACAACAACGCGGGCGAAGCCGCAGGCAAAAGCTAGTAAATAAATAAAATTAAAATAAACCACTCGTAGCTCTCTCCTTGGACCACACTCCACAGCTATTAATATTCATAGTGTAATTAATTTCAGTGTGCCACTGACACGATATTTATTTTAACCCATAATTATAGCCACTGATTGGCTGGCGCTTTGCCCTGCTAATTCGTACTATGTATTTATTAGTGGAAAACAGTGATTTTAATCAAATGTTTACAGCACCCTAATTGTTGGAATCAATCAGAACCTGAATCATTTTGAAGAAAATTGCTAATCCATTGCTTCATAAGTTCGAAAAAAAAAATTCTGCTCAACAACGTAAATAACGCAATGAATGTTTTTGAACTGATTCCGACTGATAGTTTGATACGCAATTGCCCCGCTGGTTTTAAATTGACGCTTGGATGGTCATAATTAGTTATTAGGTGACTATGATTTATTTTATTCATCTGCTTAATAGAATAGAATAATTTATTTCAGTTCATTAAAATCCATATCTTGTTAGTATACATTAGCTCACAATTATGTTAGTATTGTTAGTACTTATCTTTATCAACACTACTATAAAAAAACCATTCACTACACTCACCCAGTGTTTTTGAATGAGGCAGTCAAATCGAGCAGCAATGACTTTCAGAATGTCATTTTTAGCAGCCCGCAGACGCTGCAGCAAAGACGCCGATTTTTTGCGAATTATGGCCTTCAAGCCGAAAGTGTGGGCTTCTGCAATCATCCCGGAGGCACTGCAGCACCACGGTAGCCTTAACAACATTCTGAAAGCATTGTTATATTGAACCCGCAGGGTGTCATAAGATCGTCGCGTATAGCTCACCCACAGGCCACTCGAGTAATAGGATTGACAATACGCTTTAAAGAGCGTTATCTTTACGTGAGGTGTACATCGAGCGAACCTGCGAGCAAGCATATTACTTCTCACCGCCAACGCCCTGCGTTCCCGCTCTTTATCCTCGTCATCCTTGAGGTCATCCGTCACAATATTATCATAATAGAAATCTTAAATTCATCCATTCGTTGACTGATAGACGCACCGCCAACCGCTGAATCAACATTTCTAGAAGCATGCAATTTTGCGCTAGTTTCTTATGGTGTAATTTTAATCACCGCTTAAGGGGTCATTGTACTCATAGTTATAAACAACTTTTACTACGGGACCAAACCTGAAATCGTGGAAAAAAAAACTGTTCTTCCCTACATTTATGTTCGTATTACTCGTCAAAATGTAGGAAACAGCAATAATTTTTTTAACCGACTTCAAAAAAGGAGGTTCTTTATTCGACCGCTATGTATGTATGTCCGCGATTTTCTCCAAAACTCATGAACCAATTTGGATGATTCTTTGACTAACGTGAAGGTTTTAGTATATACATCATATATACATCATACATCAGGTATTTATTCTGATGTACGAAGTTATATGCATAAATGTACTCTCCGGAATTTCTAAGCGTGTTTTGATGATTCTTCTTTTCGTTCGAATTGTGCTTATGTAATTTTAGATTCAACTAAAAATGTAAAAGTAAATTTACATCAAAAAAGTTAAAACTGACTTCATAAACATAAAACGAACAAAATAAATTTCATAAAAAAAAAAACTTAACAGCTTCTGAAGTCGGTATCTTCAATTCTTGAAAGCACCTTAGCTTGGCACCGACTTCAGAAGCTGTTAAGTTTTTCATGAAAGTTATTTTATTCATTTTCAGTTTTTTAAGTCGCTTTTTACTTTTTAGGGTTCTGTACCAACATGGTAAAAAGGAACCCTTATTTTAAAGTAAATTTTTCCCGATTTCAGGTTTGGTCCTAGAGTAAAAGTTGTTCATAATGATTAATACAATGACCTCTTAAGAGGATAACGGTGATTAACATTACGCCCAGTATCACGAAGGTGAGCACAGGTTATTTTTTTGAAAATGAATCGCCTTAAGGAGAAAGCGTCAAATTTTCTTACGTTTTTTTGCAATTTACAAGTCAGTATTAAGTTGTATGTTAAATAAAGTATGATTTGCGGCCGTAAAAAATATGTTTTTACAGAATTATATACAATAGAATCAGTACTACGACTCCTTAAGTTAGTATAATCCTAAAATGTCAAGATTTCATGAAATAGTCATTTTTTGGGATTACCTGGTCTTAAAGAGTTGTATTGGTCACTTTAATGATTCTAATTATGTAAAAAGATACTTGTTACGACCGCATATTATAATTTGATCAACCTACAATATAATACCAAATAGTAAATTGCAAAAAAAAACTTAAGAAAATTTGACGCTTCCTCCTTAAGGCGATTAATTTTCAAAATAAAAAACCTGTGCTCACCTTCATGATACTGGGCTATTCTGACGCTTCCCCTTAAGGAGTTAAGTAAGGGACGGAAGTTTGTCATTTTTGCCAATGGGAAATCCCATCGGGCACACGGCTTGTACAGTCACGAACCGGGATTGTTGAGCCACTAGCTTATCATCTTAACTTGGTTGTGTTACACTAATGCCGCTCGTAAAATTTGACATGTGACATTTCAATAAGGAAAAACAGGCGGCAGTCGTGTAGCACAACCAAGTTAAGATAGAAAGAAGAGCTAGTGGCTCAACAATCCCGGTTCGTGACTGTACATAATAATGAAAATAGTAAGTAGTAGACTCGTACTCTTGTTGACAATAGTAGTATATTCAATTGTGAAGGAACTCCTCCGAGGAACTTCTTACCCACCACGATACCATACCTATAATTTTCAGTATAAGAACTCCTAGTACAAGAGCCAGGGCTACTATTGTAGCCCTGGCTCTTGTACTGTACTGTAATAAATTAAATTATAAAAACAAAATAATTCATTAAAAATAACAGGCACAATGCAACTTATTAACAAAGTATGAAAAAAAAATTAATTAGAAGAGAAATTAACGAGGAATGGTAAAACAATTGTAATTAGGTAATTAGGGTTCCGTACCATAATGATAAAAAGGATCCCTTATGATGCGACTCAGTCTGTCTATCTATTTTTTTTTTTTGCAACCGGGCCTGAAAGGGTTCTTAAAAATCTAAGTGAGGCTACCAGGGCTTGTAGGGATATGAGAATATGAAAGAGCGCGGTTTGCACATTCTCAAACATTTTTCTTTTTTTGGCTGAATAGTTTTCGACTATTGATGAAAAATGTAAAAAATAATACTATTAACCCCCCCCCCCCTCCCCTCTCCCCCATCCATCTCCAAAGTTTGCATAGAAAAAATCTGAAATTTTTCTGTGCGATAGAAATTTATGTAAAGATTACAAAAAAAAATAAAACGATGTCTCTAAACAGCACACTTTTTATATATGATGGTACGGAACCCTCGGTGCGCGAGTCCGACTCGCTCTTGACCGGTTTTTTTATTATGAATTATTATAAAAATATTTAATCAGAAGAAACCTATTTCTGTCGCAAAGCAGCGTTGCTGTATTTGAAGAGTATGGTTGCCAGTGTATTTCAAATTTATCTTTGGGTAGCAGCGCATCTCCATTACTTCTGGTATAGATGATGTCTAAATAGACAGTGGTGACCAATTATTATGGTAAGTGGTCACCGCTGAAAGATGATGCGTAATCTGCTTGGTCCATTAATATTTATGCAAAGCTAAGCCGCAGGAAGAGGGCGATGCCCAGCAATGAGTCGAGTCAAGCTGTACTCGTAGATATAAAATTGAATACTTATGAAAGGTTTGTTTTTATTTTGACATATTTGATTATTAAAAATTTATTAGCTCTAAGAAATGTTGCTCCTAGGCGCCAATTAGATCCCGCCAGGGTTGCGGGTTGTTCGAAAGAGTGACCGTGGCCCTGGCACAGGCAACTGAAGGAACACGGGTGGGTTTTAGTCAGTAGAAGTCTGACACGCCCTCTCGCTCCATCCAGAGCGGGAGAAGTTATTTGATGATTTCCCATCCACAAAAAAAAGGCGCCAATTAGATTTTTTTATAAGCGAGTTATTAATAGGTTGTATAGGCCAAAGTTTCCTCCTTTCCGAACCCCATAACGACTCAACTCAGGAAACAATTTTCCGCATTCAATCTAAAATCTTGCAAACCATTAGCCATCTTCCCACACATGAGGGAAGTCCTATTCCCCTGTCGATTTCCTCTGCCAATCTGAGAATGGCGTTCCCGCTTCCTACGGATATGACACATAGAACTGCATGATTAAAATGTCTTCTGATAAAATGTATTTCTATTTGATGTGTTTTCAATAGAATAATTGTTCCACAGGTTCCTTAAAAAATATGTTGGAGAAATGCAGTTTATTAGTGGAAGTCGTAATTCCGTGCTTCAAATCTACAAAATATTTGAAGCACGGAATTAAAATCAACACATCATATTTTCCAACCGCGTAAGCGAAAATGGTTACCCCTTTTTTTTTTTTTTTTGGGTGGGAAATCATCAAATAACTTCTCCCGCTCTGGGTGTAGCGGAAGGGCGTGTCAGACTTCTACTGACTAAAACCCACCCGTGTTCCTTCAGTTGCCTGTGCCAGGGCCACGGTAACTCTTTCGAACAACCCGCAACCCTGGCGGGCATCGGCCTTAGCGGACCCCTTCAGCTAGTGCTGACATCTCTTTGAGGCGCGCGTGGAACACAACGCGCCGTCGACCCGGGCCTGGTCCTTACCGGACGGCGAGCTACCCATTGCTCGCCATCCACAAGCCCGCGCCTACGGTGGCCGGGAATCGGCTATCGATTCCCGACGCCCAGGGCGTCTCCTGCGGCGACTAGGGGCGTGAGGGCGCAAAGATTGCCTCTCCCTCACGCGTTCAGCCTCCTCCTTCGCGAGCATTACTGCTTCGCAGAAGGAGGTGACGGCTTCCCATGCACTCTCGCTCCGTACCATGGCCTGTACCAGGGCCGGACGCGAGAGGTCGCCGCCGCCGATCGCCTCCGCGAGGACGCGGCGGTGCTCTGCCCAAGCCGGGCAGACCTCCACCGTATGCTCCACCGTATCCTCCGGGCGATCCACACAGTGGTAACACCCGGGCGTTTCCTCCCGCCTTATCCGGAACAGGAACCTCCCGAAGCAACCGTGTCCGGTGAGGACCTGCGTCAGGCGGAAGGTGAGGATGCCGTGACGCCTCTCCAACCACTCCTCAAAGAGGGGACTTATCGCCGCAATTGTGGCGTGCCCAAAAAATGGTTACCCTACGTGCCATTTTTTTGTTACTCTCCTCTGACAGCGATATGGACGAATTTTTTGATGCCCGATGAGCTGTTCCCTTTTTATCTGGCTGCCAAGGAAGGTTTTTAGTGCATTATTTTTAAATTGTCTTTTTTGCAATCAGGTTTTTGATTTTTTAAATTACAATATTTATTTTATTTTTTCCTTTATACAGTGAGGCAGAGAGATTAACGCGCAAGCTGTTACCATGGATTCATCTGGACCCCCCGGCGTTAAAATTTTTCTTAGGTTATTAAAAAAAAAACCGGTCAAGTACTTACATGTCGGACTACGCAAAATGAAGGATTCCGTATTTGAAATGAATTTATCCCAAGAACAAACTTAACATTGTAGTTTGAGCCGTTTGGGGTTGAAACCCTCGGGCCGTGGGGTCCGTGTGCTCATGGTTTGTTCAAGGAAATCTCCAAATGGCTGGTTGACACTTCCCGTGACCCAAGGGCAGGCTTTTACCATGGCCAGCGGCTAAGCACATACAACGTGGCAATGCCGCCAGTCTCTTGGGTACATTACCAGACGACAGCGATGCGGATGAAATTTTCGACGCCATATTTTAGTTTTTTTTTTTTATAGTTTTAGTTGGTTAGGATATTATTTTTGTAACTTTATTTTAGTGTTAAATTGTTTGTTAGAGTGTAATTAATTTGTAAAGTTATCTTATAATAAATAAAAAACCATTACAAAAAAAATTTGACATTGTAGTTGAAAAACATGTTCTCCCATACATACCAATTGCTAATATAAGTTTGAACGCACAATATTGAGAGATTTACCATGTTATTATTTCTGTAATCTATAAGTGTAGAACTATTTTCTGAACGTTTTTCAAAATTTTAGACTCATTAGTTTCAGAGATAATGGTCAATTTTCGTCTATTTTCTTAAATAACTTTAGAACGGTTCATTTTAAAATTATAAAATTAAAATATCTGTTTGAAACCCTCAGAGTAAGCCCTTTTATTTGATATGTCACACGGTACAGTTTGCAAAACTTTTTTTTTTTAATTTTCTCTTTTGCGCCCAAAAATTGACCCCCATACTAAAAATTCATTTATTTACGTTACACGTCCGTGTTTGGGTTACAGAAATTCATACCTACGTGTACCAAATTTCAACTTGATCGGTCCATTAGATTCGTAGCAAATTGGCTGTGACAGACAGTCAGACAGACGAGTGATCCTATAAGGGTTCCGTTTTTTCCTTTTGAGGCACGGAACCTTAAAAATCAGAGACATGTGAAAGCCATCCCACGGCAATCAATCAATCTGCCTAGCCTTTTCCCAACTATGTTGGGGTCACCTTAAGTCTAACCGAATGCAGTGGAATACCAATATTGTACATGGAGCGACTTCCTATCTGACCTCCACAACCCAGTTATTGGGTATTACGATACCCCTTGACTGGTAGTCAGACTTTCGGGCTTCTGACGACCCATAACGACTGTCAAAGATCCATGAATGACAGCCAGGACCAACGGCTTATCGTGGTTTCCGAGGTACGGAGGAGTCTCGGTATGTAAAGATGGTCACCCATCCACAAACTAACCCCGCAAGCGTAGCTTAACCTGATACAGTTGCACTTGTTCTTACTCACGGAAATTCCTATAGAACTATGACAAAATACCCTTATGATATAATGTAATACTCATACAGGTAGGTATTTGTGTTTATTTATTAAATATTCCAATCGTTATTTTAAAGTCGGCACATAAACGCAACACAAAAGCAACAGCATGTTATAATAATTTAATAATTATACGAATTTATTATCGGAATTTTCGAATAATGGGCGAAATGGACGATAATTAATTTTTGAATGTTAATATTGTTTTTTGTTGAAATGGGAAGTAATGAGACAATGTATTTAAATGTACGATTTTAATTGCTACGTATGGCAAGGAACAGAGATATTTGCGTAACTTTTTGTTTTGTCGAAAATAATACTAGAGTGCGTTTCATCAAATAGTTCCTATGACGTAATGTTGGCTCCATTGTTGTAGGATGAACACGATAGGCTATCGTTGTTAAAGCATGGACCTAATTGGTCCATGTCTTAAAGTTTAGCAGTGGAGCCAACATTACGGCATAGGAACTATTTGATGAAACTCACTATACCATGTTTTTTTAACATTTGTGGATTGGTCAATGTCAATTAGAGAATCGAATAATCATAGAAATATTTAAAAAGACAGGCCAAGTGCATGTTGGACCACGCACAATGAAGGGATCCGTAGTTCTTGTACGTTACATTATTGATAATGTTAAGCTCATTTTAGACTACGCTATACTATTCTGCTATACCTATAGTACAACATTAAAAGCTATATAGCTATACTATATAGCATTGCGTTCACATTATGCGATGTAATCCTAAGCAAATATGCTATATGGCAAGCTCAGTTGACCAGTCGTGTCGTTTCGTTCGTCCCGCTTGCGGGCGTGCGGGGAGTAGAGCGCCGCGCGATCATAGCATAGTGTATAGCTCAATTTCATAGCGCAAGCCAATAATATATAGCAGGGGTCGCCAAATGGTGGACTGCGGTCCGCATGCGGACCGCGGGAACACAGCAACTTGCACTACAGAGTACGTAATTTAATAAAAATGTATCCCCCGCATTATCTTTGTTGACGTCAATTCCAAAACGGCCGGGAGAAGTAACGAGCTAACAAGTGAAAAAGAGATCCAAGAAAACACAGTTTTAAAACACGAACATGCGGAAGTTTCTAGTGAAGAGTTCTGGATAAAATTTGTGTGTGGCAATAAATATCCAGAACTACAAAAATTAGCTTTGAAACTTTTTACTTTGTTTGGGTCAACATATATTTGTGAAGCAGCATTTTTAAAAATGAACTTCATTAAGAATAAATTTAGATCTCGACTCTCTAATGAACATCTCCAGGATTTAATGACAATAGCTTGCACCAATTTTACTCCAAACTTCAGACAGATAGTCCGCAACAAAAAATAACATTTTTCTCATTCATATGTAAAACCATTGTTATTTTCGTAATTACATTTGTTTAATAAATATTTTTTCTATACATATAAATTGTGCGGACCGCGATTTGCATTTCATTTCTTAAAACGGACCCCGACCGAAAATAATTGGTGACCCCTATAAATATAGTATAGCAAAGTGTGAACGTGTTCTAAATAAATGTATGGCGAGCGATATTGTTGTGCTATGAACTATATGCTATTATATTATAGCGTAGTCTGAAGTGAGATTTATTGAGCCTTACAAAGAGACTGACATACAGGAATGAGAGACAGTTGACGACGTTTCACAGAGCCGAACAATTTCTAAAACCTGCGTACTTTACACCTACTTGCACACCCGGCTATAAAGGGTGATTAGTAATTAGTAAAGAAGAAAGAAAGAAAGATATTTTATTTGGGACACGCACAGGAAATACAAACAGTAAAAAAGAGCATATTAACAAAATAACTAACAAAATTAACATTAAAAAAAAAATAAAAATAAATAAATACAAAATTTAAAAAAAAGGTAAATGATACTTAAACTCATGATAACAAACAACTTTTACTATGGGACCAAACCTGAAATCGCAAAAAAAAAATCAGCTGCTCCTTACATTTTGACGAGTTATGCAAACATGAATGTACGGGACAGCAGATGTTTTTTGCGAATTCAGGTTTTATCCCATAGTAAAAGTTGTTTGTTATCAAGAGTACAATCATGTGAAACTTCACAGAAAAACGATGAATAAATGATAACAGATTTTCTCAGCGGTCGTTGCCCCCAAAAAATACATCAAATCTTATTTTTTCATGTTTGTATGTCGATACCCATCACGTCTGCAGAGTTTAGCTAGCTAATTTATTTTGACCCTGTATGAAAATGTGTATGAACAAAAAGAAACATCAGGCGATTCAGATTATGACTCCCGAGATAGCGCACCAACACACAGACAGACAGACAGACGTTACGTTTCATGCAAGGACAAATTAAACCAGGAAACAAGAAATAATCGCATCAGAGTTTAAATGGAAAGCAATCAAATCCTCTGTGACCCATTTTGTATACAGAACCCAGGCGCAAGCGACGCGACGTTCCGTAGGAATTTAATATACCACTGTCTTCTACGCATAGCAGAGGGAATTTCTCATTGTACGAACATACGAATGAATTTTCTTAGACTAATATTAGGGAATGCAATAGTACGTACGTATATGTTTAGGCTTTTCTATCTAGAAGGGGCTTGTGGCTAAGTAATAACATCCGCACGAGTCGAGCAATCAGGTTAAGCTACGCTGGCCGCGGTTGGTCCGTGGATGAGTGACCATCTTTACATACCAAGACCCTACCGCGTCTCGGAAAGCACGTTTTAAGCCTTTGGTCCCGGCTGTCATTCGTGGATCTTTGACAGTTATTACGGGTCGTCAGAAGCCCGAAAGTCTGATGACCAGTATTACCCAGTTAATGGCTTGTGGAGATCAGATAGGCAGTTGCTCCATGTAAAATACTGGTATTCAGATTCATCCGGTTAGACTGGAAGCCGACCCTAACGTAGTTGGGAAAAGGCTAGGCAGATGATGATGATATTCAGACATCTATAATAAACTAATACCTAAAGGCGTATTTTGAATGTCATGACCCCTTGGAGGTTGAGGGCATATACCAATCCAATCCATACTAATATCATAAATTCGAAAGTAACTCTGTCTGTCTGTCTGTTACGTTTTCACACCACGGGGCGCGCACACTGATGAGAATGATTAAAAATTTATTTTTAGTTTTCTCTTCCGTGTAAGACTAATGCTTTGATAACAAAAATAAAAATAATTTTACTATAAAAGCCCTGAGATAATCAATAAAATAATAAAAGTCACAAAATGTTATTGCTTGATATCTCCGAATGGTTAAGTTTTCAAGCAGAGTTTTCATAGTAATTTATCAGGATATACAAATTATGTAAGTGCGCAGTGGTTTTGAGAAAAGCGATTACCTTCATACTATTTCGGGCATTGCCTTTTGAGAAGGTGATAGATGGCATCCTGGGGAAAGATAGGCTACTTTTTGTCTCAAAAATAATCCTACAGGGGCTGATGATATAGGAGATGAAAGTTTGTGTGGGAAACCCAGCATTTCTTAAGATAGGGATAGGATAATTCAATTTTATGCTACTGGTAGGAAATAAATAACTATGTCGTCCAGCGTTTTGGATAAATCGACCTCTTAGGGGTTAACTATGGGTTGATTTTAAAACACGAATAGATAGAATAAGAAATGAGTATGTAAGAGGAAGTCTCAAAGTGACACCGGTGACTGAAAAGTTGTGCGGAAATCGGTTGTCATGTATGGGCATGTGATGCGGAGGAATGAGGAAAATGTCGTCAGGAAAGTTTTGAGTATGAATGTGGATGGCTAAACGGGTAGCGGAAGACCAATGAAACGATTGATGGACTGTGTGGAAGATGATATGGCCAAAAAGGGAGTGACTACCGAGATGACGACAAATAGAGAAGTATGGAAGAAAAAGACATGTTGCGGCGACCACAAATAAATTGGGATAAGGGCAGGAGAATGATGAATTAATATTAAAATTTTTGTGTACCATTTTAAGAGATTCAAGGGATTGGGAATGTAGTCATTGTGTTTGTATCTTGATGTAACATTTAGTCTTTATTTAATTAAAATTGGTCCACTCGGTCAAAAGGTATAACAAAATTGTAATGAAGTCAAAACTGTGCATTTATTTTTTTTTTAGTAATAACGATTACACACACCGTTTTAATGTCGAAAATAGAAGTTTTAGAATTACCGGATAGATTCTGTTCAAATTTTGCATAAATATTCCCTAAAAGTCTGGTCGGTCGGTCTATAGGCTATAAATTATAAAGCTATTTGCTATGGGGGATGAGCAGTATTGTTTTATATTCGTATTCTTCTATAGTTTACCGCAAATTGTACAAAGATGAAGCAAAATATACACAACTACAGATAGTTATGTTTAGATTTAACCGTTTCGATGATTATCATCACGTTATACCTTTACGGAACTAAGCAGTCAATCATTTTTGAGATGGGGCAATAAAGGTAACTTAATCGTTGTCGCTACAAGAAAACGGTCTTAGGATCGGATACATTCACAGATTTTGAATAAAATGTACAGTCAGCAAGAAAATGGGTAATTTTCATAAAAAAACATTTTTTGATGACATTCTATCCTGTTTCTTATAGGGATCAAAAACTCTACCGGATACCGGAGTTTCCCACATTCCGCGCAGCCTGAGTAGCACGTCACCTTCTTGACGGTGATCAGTTCTGTGACGACCCTCTGGCGGAGGCCAGCGTCAGCCCCAGTCGTCTGCGATATTTGTTTGCCATAATTTTAGTGTTTTGTGGAATCGCAAACCCAGTTCTGTTGTGGGAGAAATATTAGCATCATCAATCCGAAGACTTATAGCTTTGCGGCGTGCACTACTGAAGATGACATTTGACCAAATGATGAACGCGTTCTAAACAGTTGTCTTAATTAAAACGAGCTTCCTAACTCCACGAACCAATACACTATATTATTTGCAGATGATACTACCGTGTTGACAAAAGAGAAAACTTTAGATAACAGTAAAATAGTTACAAATAAAGCATTGACAGATTTAATCAATTGGCTAGATAGGAATAACTTAAAAATAAATACAAGTAAAACTAAATTTATAACATTTATACCATAAAAAATTAGGAAATGAAATGAAATTAAGTTTAAAATACAATAATAATGACATAGAAGAAGTAAATAATATCAAATTTTTAGGAGTAGTTATGGACAGACATTGCAATTGGAAAGCTCAAGTAGATAATGTATGTAAGAAAATAAACAAATTCGTATTTGCAATTAGGAGGATCAAAAATTTAACAGATATTCAAACAGCCTTATTGGTATACCATAGCCATGTTTGTTCTGTTTTAAGGTATGGAATAACTGTATGGGGGAATTCAACAGATGCTCAGAGGGCATTCATAGCCCAAAAAAAGTGTGTAAGATCTATTTTCAATCTTAGGTGGACAGACTCTTGTAAACCTGTATTTATTAAGCAAAAGCTGCTTACCCTCCCGTCTCTATATATATTTGAAACCTGCAAATTTGTAAGAAAAAACTATTCGCTTTTTGAAAAAGATGAAAAGGCTATGTCAAAGAGGAAAATAGCACAAAAGCCACTAGTAGTCCCTCGTAATAGGCTAAAAGTATGCAAAAAAAACTGTTATACCATGGCGGTCAAAATATATAACCACTTAGCTGAAAAATTCAGAAGTGCTACAGATTTAGAATTTAATAGAAAGCTATATAACTGGTTGTGTGAGAGATGTTTTTATTCCATCAATAAATATTTTGAGTGTAGGTAAAATGTAAAACATGTTTACTATAATTATTATGACATTTGCATACTGACATTACTTAAATAATACTAAAACATTTTAATTATTCTTGCTATTATTATTGATCGCTATTTCTATTATAAATTATTATTTTAAATGAATAGAATTGTATTTCATTTTAATATTATTAGTTGCATTGTAATCTAAATTTATATTATGAAATTATTATTACAATTATTTTTTTATGTGATTGCTATGTGTACTGCATGCTATTATGTATAAATAAAACCTAATATTTGTACGGCTGAAATGCCGAATATAGTGAAACCCATAGATCTTAAGAACTTAGCTACCTATATTCTTGCAAATAAATATATCATTCATTCATTCATTCACTTCAAGACGTCGTCATTTCCATTGGTGTCAATCCACTGGTCGAGTATCGGTTACCGGCTCCGCAATCAATGGCACATCAAGACCGCGGAAATTGTAAAAACGCCGCCGAAACTAGTTACGATCCGGGCGCAATGAGTACTATCGTTAATGACTACGTCTCTATGCTCACGTCAGAGCAAAGGGTCATTTTTAACACCGTTCTCCAAAGCGTTGGGCTCAGTCAAGTCACTCCTGGATACTCCTGGTGGAACAGGAAAAACATTTATTACCACTGGCATCCTTGCAGATGTCTGGAAACAAGAAAATATAGCAATCGCGGTAGCGTCTTCCGGAATCACTGCCACACTGTTTCCTGATGACAAAACACGCACGCCATGTTTAAGATTCCCGTCAATTTAGAGAGCAACGTGAAGTCTGTTTGTGGGGTCTCACGCAACAGTGACAAGAGGCGCGCGCTTAGTTACCGTGGCCCTAGCACAGGCAACTGAAGGAACTCGGATGGGTTTTAGTCAGTAGAAGTCTGACACCCTAGCGTTCACCTCGTGTCATCTCAGGTAGTGTTTGCCGGATATTGACACTAAACAGAACTGTGACACCACTCATCATGTCTGGGTTCCTGCGGATGTCCTGCAGAGGTTTACAGCTTCCACTGCTTTTCTATTTGCCATAGTGCATTCAACCTATACGATGAAAGCGCAATCCCTAAGCACGTGCTCCTTTTTTTGGGTGGGAAATCATCAAATAACTTCTTCCGCTCTGGGCGGAGCAGGAGGGGGTGTCAGATGTTTACTGACTAAAACCCAGCCGAGTTCTTTCAGTTGCCTGTCATGACTCTTTGTATATTTTGGCTATTGAGAGCAAAATTACAAATGTGCGTGTGTGTGTGTAAATGTGGATGTACTCTACAAGCTGTCAGGGACAGCCTTCCGCAGACTGTTGATCCTGACTTGTTGACTGATGAAGATGACCAGTACATGAAATTATTTCGGGAACTTTATGGGAATCCAGTGCACAAATAGGACAATCTGTTACTAGATGGGAGGGGTAGGTAATAGGTATGCAGTGAGTTCAATGAACTCTGTAGCTAGGTAGAAAGTGAACAGCTGATTTTACGCGTCGTTCGTTAGAGTGTTTAAATTTAAACATCCATTTATTTATGTTTTATTTTAGCTGTTTTATTGTTTAAATGGAGTGCTGCGTACAGATAATGTAATTTTACACTGCAATAAAGGAATAGTATCTGAAAAACGATAAAAAAATCCTGAGAAATTTTCCGGTGGAATATGATTCAAAATGAGGAGCTGAATGCACCCTGTTAGTTTGCGAAGGGCTGTCCCTTACACCCTGTATATTCGAGAAATACAGGAGTGATGTTATTTACGAAAACATTGATTGACAATGACGGAAAACATTATCCAGCCGATCTAATCTGTAAAAATCTCACCATGAAACTTAGGTGAAGTGAGCTTGAATTGAGCTATCAATAGTGTCAATCTCTGGCATCAGGTGGAATGACAGGTCACTTCAAGCTCAATTCACCTTTGTGAATCATCTTTGTAATTCACGGTGATATTATTGTATTTTATTTGAGATGGGTTTGCTCATGACTATAGTTTAGGTTAGAGGAGACAGAGACACCGTCGACGATGGAGTGAGCCTACCCAGAAGACGCCTGTTCACTCTAACTTTGAAGAGATTCAGGTTGTATGCGTTCGGGAACACAGACGCAGGTAGTGAGGTAGTGAGTTCCACTCCCAGTTTACAAAATAGACCGGCTGCAGTTACATAAATGTCGAAATTAAAATCTTTGAAAGCGTGGTGATGAATGAAAGTTTTAGTGGTAACAAATTTTTCTTTCTCTTTCTTTTTAAATACACATCAAGAGATAGCAAAAAATACTTTCACGTACAGTATACCTATCCTTTGTTAGACCAAATATTACTAAAGCAACATTGTCAATACCAATCATGATTGCTATGACGTAACGATAATTACAACCGTCGCTAACCCATCGATGGCGGTACACACCATTACGATTATTTGGGATAACAACGTGGTACTTATTGAAAGGGTTGAAGTCATAAGCGATTATGTGAATTAGTGTGGAATGCGTGCGTGGCTATGCGTGGCTTGAGGTTTCCGTAGCTCAAAAGGAAAAATAGAACCCTTATAGGATCATTTCGTTGACCGTCTGTTTGCCTGTCAGTCTGCTGTCTGTCTGTCTGTCTGTCAGTTTGTCAAAAACCTTTTTCTCAAGAACGCGTGGAGGTATCAAGTTGAAATTAATATCAAATACGTAGGTATACGGTCCCTTGGAGCTCTAAAAAAATCAAGCTTCTAGGTCAAAGTAATAAAAAAATACGGCCATTTATGAGGCATATTTTGATACTCGCAAGTAAATCAAAACCTACCGGGTACTTACTGTTGACGTACTACAAACTTAAATTTCCAGTTGGAGAATTGACCGTAACCTATTTCAATGGGAGACCATGTTTTTCAACTACAATGTTAAGTTTGTTTTTGATAAATTCTTTTCAACTACGGAACACTTCATTGTCTGTGGTCCGACGCGCACTTGGCCGGTTTTTTTTTTAAGATCATTCATTCATGCATTTTAATCTCAGCCTGAATAAATAAAAACCTCTATTATACCTAAATTTTTAGGGTTCCGTAGCTGCAAATGAAGAAACGGAATCCTTGTAGGATCACTCGTGTGTCTGTCTATCTGTACGTATGTCACAGCTGATTTACTCCGAATCTACTGGACCCATTAAGTTGAAATTTGGTAGGTACTTACACATGAATTCCTGTAACCGAAACACGAACAACTAACTTAAATAAACAGGCAAATTGGAAAATTAAAAAAAAGGTACCTAGATATCAAATAAAAGGGCTTGTTATGAGAATCTCAATTATTTTTTACTATTATAACTTTAAATTAAAGTAAGTGTTTTATCTCTTCGCCTATACCATGTTTAGAAATGAATGATGTATGCCATTACATACTATTTTTTTCATATAAATCAGCTAACATGAATACATTCATGTTTAGCCTTTCACATTTAGCCAAAATTCAATCATTAGTTGAGTTAACTACTGATTAAAAAAACAGGCCCTAAGTGTTATCTCTTCGCCTATACCAATCCAGGCCATGGTACCGAGCGAGAGTGTAATCCAAGCCATCACCTCCTTTTGCGAAGCAGTAATGCTCTCGAAGGAGGAGGCGGAACGTGTGAAGGAGAGGCAATCTTTGTGCCCTCACGCCCCTAGTCGCCGCAGGAGACGCCCTGGGCGTCGGGAATTGATAAACCGATTCCCGGCGACCGTAGGCGCGGGCTTGCGGATGGCGAGCAATGGGTAGCTCGCCGTCCGGGAAGGACCAGGCCCGGGTCAACGGCGCGTTGTGTTCCATGCGCGCCTAAACAGATGTCAGTACTAACTGATGGGGTCCGCTAGGGCCGATGCCTGCCAGGGCCGTGGGTTGTTTGAAAGAGTTACCGTGGCCCTGGCACATGCAACTGAAGGAACACGTGTGGGTTTTAGTCAGTAAAAGTCTGACACACCTTCCCGCTCCGCCCAGAGCGGGAGAAGATGTTTGATGACATCCCATCCAAAAAAAAAACAGGGCTACTGTTACAGTTCATATAATTAATATCGATAGCAGAATAACTTAGTCCACCAAAATATAATCAAAAGCAAATCTCTAGAAAATGTCTACTTTTGTGAAACATCTTGGAGCCAATCGCTGACCACTGGAATAGGTCATTTACCGTAGCGATGGGTTAGCTAAGATTAAGAATAAAAACCAATAGCCAAGTTATTCGGCTCCGACGATGGAGCAGCCCTACCTCACTAATAATAAACTCCAAACTCGATCTCGCAATCACTGTCCATTCCAAGATTGCCTAGAATTATATGTTTTTTATTGTTAAATTTATTTTTTCTGTTATGTATTTTCTGATGTAGGTATAATAAAGTGTATTCAAATTAATCTCTAGAAAATAATTAAACTAAAAAAATAAAATTTAATATTTTCAGTTTTAACATGATTTACTTAATTAAACTTAGTTAAAATGAAGTTGATGTTTTACTTGAAGACACGACTGTTCAATATAGATGCACTAGCTCTTAGACCAATTAAAACTTTAGCATCAACTATTCAAACTTGGTTCTAGAAATCTAGAACTTGTAAAGAAGGGAGAGTCTATGTTTGCCTTAGTCGGTTCATTAATCTTGAGTTGGCTAGTTATGATTTTCAATGTTCCTATACAGAATCCTAACTATAATATTATAAAAGCGAAATTAACACGTTCACTGTCCAGCCAATATATCGAAATTAGCTCTCACGTCCAATTTACTTTTTTCGTTCCTATGTACTGAGGTACTTGCCTTTACACCACTTAGAGGGCGTACAAGTTGAAGGAACCCTTTTATGTTAATTTTCAAAGCTTTGTAAGTCCTGAATAAATAAAAAAAGTCGATGGCTCATTGCTTTTTTATTTTACCTACATAATTGCTCATTCGTTCATGTATAATACTAGTATGTTTTATTTATGTCCACGAAGTAAGTACCCATTACGTATAAAAAGTGCAGTGACCCACATGTCGGTCAGGGACAGTGAACGTGTTAAGTTTGTTTGTTACCTTTTCACGCCTAAACCACTGAACCGATCATCCTGCAAGTTTGCATATACGTTGTCACGTGTACAGAAACGGATATAGGGTACCTTTCATCCCGAAAAAATACTGTTCCCAAAGAAAACAACAAAAACGTTCTTATGATAGATAGATAATAGATGGCGCCACGTGTCTTTCAAATCATGATTGAATTATAATATTATTATAGAAACTTTAAGTGTGTGTTAAAGTTTTCATTTTAATTTAAGTACCTAATACATTTCTTGAGTCGTAGAGTGTAGATAGACCGGTTTTTCATAATACTATAAATGCGAAAGTGAGTTTGTTTGTTTGTTACGCTTTCACGATAAAACCGCTGAACTTGAACTTTGGATGAAATTTGGTACATGGGTAGACTATGACCTGGATTAGGACATAGGATCCTTTTGATCCTGGTAGTGCGTTCCCGTGGGATAATTTCCGACAACCACTCGAGCGAAGCCGCGGGTAAAAGCTAGTAATATTATAAATGCGAAAGGGTTTTTGTATATTATGTTTGTTAAGCCTCCTCTACACGTCCACAGATGCGTCCGCGGACGTCGACAGAAGCATCAGCAGCAGAGGGATCACCACGAGCCGACCACACGTCTGTAGCTCGTTCAGTCTGTGTTAATTCTCGACAGACGCAACACGCAAACAAAAAATGGATGTTGAGACCGTAGAAATAACAATTACCTACCTAGACTCTGTTAGGTTACCCTATTTTCATTACAGTATCCAATTTACAGTAGCCTTAACAGAATTAATTAATTGAAATAATTACAGTATTTTAATTAATTGTAACCTTAAAACATTATCATTAGAATTTAAAACGGGATATTTACCATGTATATTGCAAGTTTTTTTTATTTTTATTTGTGATGGGCTCGCTCTTGACTCTAGTCTAGGTCACAGGTGATAGAGACAAAGTCGACGATGGAGTGAGCTTACCCAGAAGAAGCCTGTTCACTCTCACTTTGAAGAGATTAGGGTTGTATGCGTTCGGAAACACAGACGCAGGTAGTGAGTTCCACTCCTTTGATGTGCGCATTATAAAAGACATTTGGAAGCTTAGTGCGAATTGGTGGAATAGCAACCAGGTAAGGATGGTAACTGGCAGTGCGTCTAGATGTCCGATGGTAGAAGGGGGCCGGTGGAATGAGGTCGTGGACTTCTCGGGCACACTCTCCGAAGTACAATCTGTAGAAGACCGACAAGCAAGCAACCTTGCGGCGATAAGCCAAGCTATGAAGCTTGGCATCCACCAGTCTTACGTCGCCAATCAGCCTCTTAGCTCTGCGTTCCACCGAGTCAAGCGCGGCTAGTTGGTACTTGGCTGATCCATCCCAAATGTGACTGCAATACTCCATGCAGGATCGGACTTGCGCTTTGTAAAGGGTCAAAAGCTGTCCAGGCGTAAAGTATCGCTTCACCCTATTTAGGATGCCCAGTTTCTTGGCCGCAGTTTGGGCCTTGTACTCGATGGTGGCACCGAAGTTGAGACTAGATGTCAACTCCATGCCTAGGAGCTCAAGTCGATCAGTTACAGGAACAGATGCACCTCGAAAAGTAGGAGTTTGGACAAAACGACTCTTTTTAGCGGTAAAAAGACACGCCTGTGTTTGTGTTTGCATGTTGTTTGTATGTAGCGTAGACAAAAACCTATTTCCAAACATCGGAAGTGCGAGGTTGAGAGGCAACCGGCATTTTTGCCGTATGTGAAGGGAGTGACAGATAAGGTTGCAAATATTCTTCGGAAATATGCCGTAAAAACTATTTTCACTCCGTTCAAGAAAGTATGTCAGATGCTGCGTTCGCCGAAAGACAACTTCCCTCTGGAAAAACCCGGGGTTTATAAGGTAGACTGCAGCTGTGGAAAGTCGTATATCGGTCAGACAAAGCGTACTGTGGCGTGTAGAATATCGGAATATATAAGGGCGGTGAGAAACAACGATACACAGAAATCGGCCATAGCTCAACATCTTATAGAATCCGGATCGAACCACTAGATTGAGTTACATAACCCTCAGGTCATCTCGACAGAAAGTCACTACATACCTAGACTGATGAGAGAAGCGATTGAGATTACTAAATACGTATAAGAACTTCAACCGTGGTCCAATTGTGTAAAGACCGCAACAGTACCGAAAAAAGTTCGCGAGCGGACACAGTGAGTTATGTGTGTCGAGAACAGAATCGAGTTGTGAGTGTAACAAGTGACAGTGGTAGCGGTGTCAGTCGCACTAAACGAACAAGAAAGAGGGTAGATTGTTTTGTCTGCTCGTAAACATCCACCCGCAATAGCTTTTATCCGCGATCATGGCACTTGCAACAATGCCGAAATATCGGAAACTCGAATCAATTAATATACATGGTAAATATCCCGTTTTAAGTTCTAATGATAATGTCAGTGACCATGTCGGTTTAAAAACTTATAACCTTAAAACATTTTTATTTTTGTGGTACTTACAGGCAGTTTCCTGCGTGATACCACTCGAGGAATTTAAATGTTTCGTCAGTGCTCATATTAGCCATTTCAGCGAATGACATTAACAAACTAGAAAAAAAAAACTGCAAGAAGCACGCGTGCACTCTCATTCACAACTCCGATAATACTGATGCGTCGTCGGACGTGTGGACAGACGCGGTGCGCTCGCGCTGAATCCCTTTGTTGCGTACCACAAAAACCGACAACAAACGGATAGGTGGCAGACGCATCTGGTGACGTTAATTACCTACCACAGACGAGCAAATATCCCCGTCTACACATCGGCGGACGCATCCGCAGATGACATCTGCTGGTATCCGTCGACGTATAGAGGAGGCTTTACGCTTTCACGCTAAAACGGCTGAACGGATTTGGATGAAATTCGGCATTTGGGTAGACCATTACCTGGAGAAGGATATAGGTTACTTTTCAACCTGGATGGACCACTCTCGCGTGTCCCGTTCTTCGCGCAACCCCCTGGTGAAATGTCCCGGATTATTATGTTTTGCCGCCCAGCAGGGTTCCGTCCGATCCACGTATACACGGTTTATAAACAAAAGGTTTCTGTGAACTGATAGTACACTTATGACTGTTTCCTCAAAAAAGCTGAATTTTTTTTTTTTTTTTGAACGTGCTAATCTCTGGAACTGCCAGTCGGATTTGAAAATTTATTTTTGCATTTGATAGCCCAATTCTTAAGGAAGACTATAGGCACATTTAACATCAGGCTATGACCTTTGGGAGCCGAGCAAAAAGAGAAAAATTCAGAAAGAACGCTTTGCAAAAACGAAGTAATGGCGCGGACAGCTGATGTGATGCGACAGGGGAACAAGAAATTTTAGCGGGCGAAGTAGCGGGTAGAAGCTAGTCTATACTAATAATAAAGCTGAAGAGTTTTTTTTTTTGTATGTTTGAACGCGCTAATCTCTGGAAGATCAATCTGCCTAGCCTTTTCCCAACTATGTTGGGGTCGACTTCCAGTCTAACCGGATGTAGCTGACTACCACTATTTTACATGGAGCGACTGCCTATCTGACCTCCACAACCCAGTTATTGGGTAATACGGTAATTTAACTTTCTATTGCAAAAGTGTTACTACTCAATGAATGATTTTTTAAATGAAAAATTTGATTCAAAATTTAAATTAGACGACGACTTACCTCTTAATAATTGAATGGAATTTCATTTCTATGACATTGTATTGTGTATTTAATAATTCTTGACATTATAATTAATAACCAATCATTCTTTTTTTTTTTTTTTTTTGTGGATGGGAAATCATCAAATAACTTCTCCCGCTCTGGGTGGAGCGGAAGGGCGTGTCAGACTTTTACTGACTAAAACCCACCCGTGTTCCTTCAGTTGCCTATGCCAGGGCCACGGTATCTTTTTCAAACAACCCGCGACCCCAGCGGCATCGGCCCTATTGGACCCCATCTTGTGCTGACATCTCTTTGAGGCGCGCGTGGAACACAACGCGCCGTCGACCCGGGCCTGGTCCTCACCGGACGGCGAGCTACCCACTACTCACCGTCCGCAAGCCCGCGCCTACGGTGGCTGGGAATCGGCTATCGATTCCCGCCGCCCAGGGCGTCTCCTGCGGCGACTGAGGGCGTGAGGCTGCCTCTCCCTCACGCGTTCCGCCTCCTCCTTCGCGAGCATTACTGCTTCGCAGAAGGAGGTGACGGCCTCCCATGCACTCTCGCTCCGCACCATGGCTTGGACCAGGCTCGGACGCGAGAGATCGCCGCCGCCGATCGCCTCCGTGAGAACACGGCGGTGCTCTGCCCAAGCCGGGCAGACCTCCACTGTATGCTCCACCGTGTCCTCTGGGCGATCCACACAATGGTGACACCCGGGCATTCAATCATTCTTGACATTATAATTAATAACTCCGACATTATATTTAATAACTCTACATTATAAAATAACCCCTGACACTGTATTTCATAGTCGTTAACTTTTACCTTATTCTAGACATTGTATGGTTTATTATTAATTTTTATTCTTTGAAATATTTGTACGCTGGAATCAGCAGAATATTATGGACATCATATTAAGTGTAACACCTATGTAACAACAATATTCTAGCAAATAAATTTATTATTATTATTATCTCCTTTATTCAACTTTTTTACATATAAGTTATATTTTTAAATATTAGAATTAAAAAAAAACATTTAAAAATATAAAAAATAGAAATCCACCGGCATGGGGAACAGGGTCCAAGCTACCGGTGGTTAGGACCCCAGAGACAGGAACTTCCTCACAATACGCGCCGTATCAAGGAGGACTGCCTTCTGAATCAGGCCCTTCACCCTGCCACCCAACGAGAGCCTCTTGAGATGTTGGTCGAGGCTCTTAGCGATAAGGCCATTGACCGTAACGACTATCGGCACAATGATTGCCGATTCCACATTCCACATAGCGACAACCTCGTGGGCTAAGTCGAGATACTTCAATTGTTTCTCCTTCTCAGCCTTCACGAGGTTCTCGTCATGCGGGAAAGTGACATCGATTATCATTGTGCGGCGCACTGATTGATCTATTACCACTATATCAGGCTTATTGGCTACAATAGTCCTGTCAGTGATAATAGATCGATCCCAGTATAACGTGACATGGTCATTCTCGAGAACTGGGTCGGGCACATCCTGTAATAAGGTACCTCAGAGTCCACAAGGCCGTATTTCAGAGCAAGTTGCTGATGGATTATTATTATTACGATACCCCTTGGTAAGACTGGTTGTAAGACTTTCGGGCTTTTGACGAAGATCCGCGAATGACAGCCGGGACCAACGGCTTAACGTGCTTTCCGGGGCACGGAGGAGTCTCCGTATGTAAATATGGTCACCTATCTACGGACCAACCCCGGCAAGCGTAGCTTAACCTGATGGATTGACCCGTGTGGCTGTTATTACTTAGCCACGAGCTCTCTCTCTTAATCTCTGGAAGAATCAATCAGATTCGATAAATTCTTTTAGCACACTGATGACGCCGTGGTGGTATAGTTCTGAGCCCACAAAATCTACTACACTGTCGAGCCATGGATACACAGAAGAAGAAATAGAAATACGAAACGCTTTGAATGCGATTGCCATTTGTTTAGGTCCTCAAAGTCTCATAAACGAGGCTTGTCTGGTGACCAGTTGTTAGCACCCTATAATTCATTATTAGGAGGAAAAAAATATTATTAATGCAGGCACGTGTAACTGAATATTCTCACGTTTTTCCTGGTTTTTATTAATTAGGTGTTTGGTAATGGTCTCGAGATCGATCTTTCTCGTGCAAATGTAAGGCCATTCTCGCATTTCGATACTTACAGACGATAAGTATCATACACGAGTCTTGAAGATGAGTCGCCAAGGAGTATCTCACATATAGGGCATGCAATCTCGGTATACCGAGATCTCGAAATACCAGGGCCTCAAGTCTGCTATTACAATAGTGTCAGAATGGTCTGTCATTGATTTCATAATTGTTGATTTTGACAAGTTTTGTAATCTACTAATATAATGGCGGCATTATGACTTTCCAATGGTCAACCACTGACACTCCATTGAAAGACATGGCTTAAAATGGTAATCTCGTACATAATGACAAATGAAAGACTGACGTATGCGGTAATCTGCTAAAATTTTGACAGTTCCTTTGATCAGTACCACGATTACCACGATTCTATTACGAGACCACTGACCTACCAATGATCGACCATTAAGAATTTAGCAGATTACGAACTTTTAGCAAAATGACAATGGGATCGTGTTGGAATGACGAATTTATAAAAAATAGCAAACTTGAGGCCCTGGTTCCCGCATACATGGACTACTCCCGCAAGATATAGGAGAAGATTGTGGAGCAGCATAAAGACGTCCTTCCTTAGGCGCTAGCTAATAAGGAGTACTGAGCTGAACTCAAACTCAAGATCTGAGGTCGCGCTTGCAGCTAGTGTTTGTTCGGCCCACCGCGCGGGCGTCAGGGTACTATTCCGGCTGCCATTGTTTAAGTTTTGATTTGTGAAGTTGCATGCATCTAATTACCATTGCTCGCGAATACTCGTGATTAAGTAATGACGGGAGGTTGGATGCGCAAGTATTCAACATTCACATTGAATGCCCTCAAGTGTATTCCGCCACTAGTGTGGAAGCTGAAAGGGCTTTACCTGCTGCCGGCTTTGTAGCATCCCATACTTATTAGGTGCAGTCTGGCAGACAACACCATAGACGTGTTATGTGTTCTCCGAAAATACTTTCAGCAAAAGATGGCTTAATGTTACTAAAATTTAATATTTTCTCATAAATAAAAGTAATAAATATAATAGGTTGGGGAAAAAGTTTCTTCGCATTTTTTAAGAAAATTCAAAACATTTTTTAATATAGTTTATTTACATTTAACTAAAGTATGTAGGTACCATTTTGTTCGATAACTTTTTGCCATCTTGTAGGTAGGGTACATGATCCCATTGCTATAGAAATTTTGGGACTTCTGGTCAAAATACCGCGACAAGTGGTTTTGGCAGTCCTCTCGTGATGTTAACCTGACACTGCCTAAAGAATTCTGAAGAGGCCGAAACAGGTGGAAAACTGAAGGTGCAAGGTCAGGACTATACGGCGGAAGCATTAACACCTCCCAGCCAAACTCTCTTAATTTTTGCTGAGTGGCTAAAGATGTGTGAGGTCTAGCGTTATCATGATGAAAAACCACACCCCTCTGTTGATTAATTCCGGCCGCTTTCTCTCAACTTCTTGCTTTAATCTCATCAGTTGTTCGCACTAGAGTTCAGAATTGATGGTCCTGCCTGGTGGTAACAGCTCATAATGAATAATGCCCTTCCTATCCCACCACACACACAGCATCACCTTGTTGCGAGTTAACCCTGGTTTCGCCACAGTCTGTGAAGCCTGACCGGCCTTTGACCACGACCTTTTTCGCACGTTCTTGTCATACGTGATCCACTTTTCATCACCAGTTATCAGCTTCTTCAAAAATGGTTCGGTTTCATTACGTCGTAATAAAGAATCACAAATGAGTACACGGTTCATTAGGTTTCTTTCAGTGAGCTCGTGAGGTACCCAAATGTTTTTTGTGTACCCAGTTTTTTTCAAATGCGCCAAAACTGCATATATGCCAAACCTAATATATAATTTTTTATTTTCACCACATTAAATTGTCTTCAAAACACAGTCAGTTTTTTGCTTTTGCCCGCGGCTTCGCCCGCGTGGATGGAACTATACGTATAAATCTTCCTCTTGAATCACTCTATCCATTGATGAAAACCGCGTTAAAATCAGAAGTTTTTGAGATCATCGCGAACATACAGACAGACAGACGCGGCGGGGGACTTTGCTTTGTATGCAGTGATGCAGTGTGATTGTGCTCACATACTTATATGAGTATATTTTAAAGAATGCCTATAGGCATTCTTTAAAATATACTCATACCTATATATTGCCTATATATATATATATAGGCAATCTCACACAGCACAGGATGCGACATTCAGCACTAGCTGACGGGGTCCGCTAGGGCCGATGGCCGCCGGGGTTGCGGGTTGTTCGAAAGAGTTACCGTGGCCCCGGCACAGGCAACTGAAGGAACACGGGTGGGTTTTAGTTAGTACAAGTCTGACACGCCCTCCCGCTCCACCCAGAGCGGGAGAAGTTATTTGATGATTTCCCATCCACAAAAAAAAAAAAAGGATGCGACATTTATGTGTAGATGCGGGATCTCGCAAATACCGAGATCTCGCGAGATCAAAAATCATCGATCCTGCAACTTCTTAGATTACAAATAACCTGCGGGATTAGATGCCTTACTCACATACATTTGTATGGTGAATTGCACATTTCGCTACCGGTATCCTGCGCGTCCGCTACCAGTCTCGTTGTATCTGTGGTCGTCGCCCGCGCGTCGCGTCTTCTTCGTATCTCGGCAAAATGGCGGCGGAACAGCAGTTCAATATAAAAGGAGACGGAAACGATTACATACAACATTCCAACTTATCAGTCCATAGCTGAAAATTCTGTTTAAGTTTTGACAATCTGAGAGCTGAGTTATTAGAGGATTAATAAAAGTAAGTTTATGGTACAATACCTATTTAACTGTTTAGTGAAGAGTGTTTGAAAAGTCAGGATACAGGTAGCTGGTTAGATAAGGTTATATTTACTTACAGACTGAGGGGCAAGCCATTGCCGAATCACTGACAGTATATTTCAACGTCTAAGGGTCGTCGGACTAGTGTATTGCAGTGACTGGTTGCTATTCCACAATTCACACAGCGATCCATAATCTCAACAAAATCCATTCCACAAGGCGGCATTAAAATCCAAAATTGCAAGCATATATAGTGCATTTAATTACTTTGAGTTAAGAGGCTACCGAGCGCACAGTGGCGCCCTCATCGTTTGTTTTGTTATTTCTTTTAATTTAAAAATAAAATGCAGAAAATAAGCACGTTAAGTTGTGCTCCATAAGACTATAACTATAACGTTATTATTATTACAAACAGTAGTTTTATGTTGTTAAGTTTTATTGTAATCATTAAAACGGAAAAAAGTGGCCACCATTTCCCGTTTTAAGGATTACAATAAAACTTAACAATATAAAACTACTGTTTATAATAATAATAACGTATTGTCTTGTGGAGCACAACTTAACGTGCTCATTTTCTGCATTTTCATTCTAAAATAAAAGAAATAACCAAACAAACGATGAGGGCGCCACTGTGCGCTCGGTAGTGTCTTAATTACCTAGTGTTACCTAGTGTGAAGGTTTTCGTTATCTATTTGTAATCGATTAAATAATCTCACGAAAACCGTCTTTCTCATATTTCTCCGCGACCAGACAGAGAATGGAGCTGATTTTTGATATTCAAAAATAAAAAATATGATAAATTTTTTAGATCATAATCTCTACTCGTCACATACCTCGTACATTTAGGTCCACCGTTTTCCCTGTCCTTTATTGTAGAAATAGAAAAATATCCATGTCTGTATA
Source organism: Dicycla oo (assembly GCA_948252095.1). Taxonomy (NCBI): domain Eukaryota; kingdom Metazoa; phylum Arthropoda; class Insecta; order Lepidoptera; family Noctuidae; genus Dicycla; species Dicycla oo. The sequence goes on from OX411733.1 coordinate 21,944,499, forward strand.
ACCTTAAATTGCCTGAATATACAGGGTGTAAGGGACAGCCCTCCACAAACTAACAGGGTGCATTCAGCTCTTTATTTTGAATCATATTCCACTGGAAAATTTCTCAGAAAATTTTTAATTTTGTTTTTCAGTTACGATTCCTTTATTTCAATGTAAAATTACATTATCTGTACGCAGTATTCCATTTATGTAAATAAAACAGCTACAATAAAAAAAAAACAGCAATGGATGTTGAACTACTCTAACGAACGACGCGTGAAATCAGCTGTTCACTTTCTGCGTAGCTACAGAGTTCACCGAACTCACGGCATACCTATTACCTACCCCTCCCAACCAGTAACTGATGCTCCGATTTGTGCATAAAAACACAAACAAATCAGGTTTATTGGATTCTTATAACGTTCCTGAAATAATTTCATGTACCGGGCATCTTAGTATGATATACTGAATTCACCCCATCAGTCTGCGGAGGGCTGTCCCTTACACCCTGTATAAGAAAAGACACGACTGCGAAGGGTTTGGTAGAAATTGGAAATAAATTTCAATTAATCGTAAAAAAGAATCCAGTATTTTCTTTTGTTTCTATTTAGTCTTCTATTTCTGAACCAAAGATATACCTACTGTAAGTGCGTCTTCGTCACTGGAATCACTCGACTTAATTAAAAAACTAGCAGTGTGTGCTATAAAATGCAATTTATTTTATTTATTCCATGTTGATAGTGAAAAAAATACCTTATAACTAATGTTAGTAATACAAAACACACAGTCAACACTGGCAACACATAACCAATTTGGTGTACGAGGCCGGTTGCTCAGAGAACGATCAAGCAAGAGATCAGCTCCCTAGTTGACCATCCTCTCCACAAAATGCCTCCGAACAGGGGAGTAAGGAATCTCCGTCACTAATTTCAGGATACTATAGTACATTCGCGTTAAGAATGCAGTGAGTCATCATTGTCCGTAAGCCTAGCCCCGACCCCTAACCAATCAAATCTTTTCAAATTACAAAGTCAAGTTCACAATGACAGTTGAAGGCATTGCTTCGAACGCAACGGTTGTGTCCTGTCATTTGTGTTAACTGATTTAAAATTTTAAAAATCAATACATCTCCAATTCGTAAAAATAAAAGTGGTTCAATAATTCATAGTGGGGAAAGAAAAGTAATTTACAATGTTTTTAAGTATTTTAAACAGTGTGATTTAAACTTAATCTTTTAAAATATAATTTGTTTGAATTTAACACCAATGTGAATACACCTTTATCTTGCAGTTGCACTGATGACTCACTGCATTCTTAACGTGAACGAACTATATTGTTACTGACCCGCGTTCGATGCATCAGTGAAGCCACTTTTTTTTTAATGATGACCTTTCCTCGAGTAGCGAAATAGTTAAGTCATTTTATTGGTATGCGACTGAAGTATCATCTCTTGCGAGTATAGCAATGTATGAAGGGCCTATCGGTTATAAAAAGACATTTGAGGAACTGGCGAACAAATCCGGACTTGTCCAGACACTCCATTTATTTGTTGCGCTTTTGTGCACTCTTATATTCACTAACGAAATATTTTCAATCAAAACTGGCTCTAGGTGCCAAAAAAAAAATGTTAAAAATGTTGTTTTCAATCAGAAACGGACTCGTCCTTGTCTAGTTGGATAAAATGGTCAAAAAAAGGGTGGTAAGCGTTTCTATTGAACTAAAGTCAAATCTGGGCTTTAACTTTATTTTGGTTTTTGACTCTAAAAAATCAAATACAGGACAAGTCAGGATTTGTTCGCCAGCTCCTCATTTTATTTTCACTGACTGTTTTCGATTCCCGGGTCCGGGTCATTTGTCCTGGGTGCGATTTCCGGGTTGGGCAGAGTTACTTGGGATTTTTCATGTCGAATTCCTAAGTAGCAGGTCGGAGTCTGGATTTGTGTCCAGTTGATAGCAATAGGCTTGCTCCCTATTGCATGGGATTTACCTAAACATAACTGTTGAAAAGTGGGTGTTGGTACTCTGCCTAACCCGTCGGGGATTACAGGCGTGATGCTATGACGTTATTTATTTTCACATCAACTTTGACATTGCACACCTCTAGAATTATAGAGACATAATTTGAAATTTTAGATGTCAACTTTGACTCATAAAATGAACTTGCATGACCATCTTCGTCGACTCTTATTAAAACAGAGGTCTATTGTGCCGTAGAAAGGGAGAAACTTATACTTCGGCCCCTCCCTCAAATTAAAATTTCAAATCAGGTCTCTATAATTCTAAAGGTTCGATTTATCGTTTTTGATACAATAGTAGGAATTATCTAAAACGGTCTTTTCTAAAATGTAAGAGGCCTTCATTAAATAATTTAAAAAAAATACCTCTGTAGCATCTGGCTACGTTAGGTATACAGCTATACGTGCTACGAGGTATTTAGAAATAAAAGACGTGTCCTACATAGTGAACGGCTCAATATGAACTATCTTTTTATTGCGTACCATACATCTACTTATATATCGTTCTCAGGGCATGCGCGAGGGTGTGCGCGGCGCTTCGAGAAAACGCGGAGTAGCTGGTCTTCTATCTAGAACATTCAGCGGCGCGCGTCTTTCGCGCGGCGTCCTTCGAGAAGCTGTGGCGACACGGCGCGTTCGGTGGCGTCGTTCCAGAACAGTCTTGCTGGCCGGCGCGGCGCGCGCGCACTCAGCGTGCGGCGGTAGGTATTGTGAGACGCGCTGTATGTAGGTATGTCGCTACACCTCAATACTTTAATTTAAAATTAGAATTCAAATGCTGCCAGTACCATTCCCATTTTCTCTTCCATTAAAAGTCAACTTAGTACCTAATTATTCTACCCCGTTTTCCTCACTAGGTAGATACATAAAGTACACAGTACACAACTACACAATGAATACACAAGTACACATAATAGCTTCAATACTGTTTTCACTTGTTCCCCCTTTTAATGACGTTTGTGTTTGCAGCAGTTTGAAGGCTAAAAGGGAGGTGTAGCACAAATGCATTCAATTCATGTTGTGTGGTTTGAAATAACATGTTGTTATGTTTGTCTGCAATTGGGTCTTGGTATATACCTAAAAAAATCATATATACTAAAAAAATCACATATATACTTGGTATATATGAATTTTTTACCGTCTTAAAAAAAATAGGGCATAATAGGTGAACGGAGTAGAAGCCTATGGCATACTGAGTTTAAAAAAAATATTTTTATTTGAATTTCGAGTTCGTGTTCTAGTTTACTTTAAATGTAGTGTTTATTGATAGAATAATTAGGGTCTAAGCTATTGAAAAAAGAAACTAGTTATGCCATACTCTTCTACTAAATTCTCCTATTGTACCCAATTTTTTCAAGATGGTAAAAAAAATCATCCATATATAAAGAATTGGCAGCAACGACGTCTTGTCTCCTAAATTAACAGTGATATTTTTACTATGGTGATAATGACACACCTATTTGCTTGAAAATTTTTCAAATGGCCTGTTTAGTTCCTGAAAATAGGCGGCCCCCTCTTTTGAGTGTCGAAAAATAATAAAATGCCCAAAAATTGCGATTACAAATGGTCTATTTTTAGGGTTCCGTACCTCAAAAGGAAAAAAAAACGGCACACTTATAGGATCACTCGTGTGTCTGTCCGTCTGTCACAGCCAATTTTCTCCGAATCTATTGAACCGATTAAGTTGAAATTAAGTACGCATATCAATTTCTGTGACCCAAACATGGACGTGTAACGTAAATATGTAAATGAATTTTTAATATGGGGGATACTTGTATGTATGAAAAAAAAAAGTGTTGCAAATTGTACCGTGTGACATAACAAATGTAAGAACTTCCTGTGAGGGTCTCAATTATATTTTTTTATAATAAATTGTTTTAAAGTTATTTAAGAAAATCGACGAAAATTGACCATTCCCGCCCTGGTCTCCGAAACTACTGAGTCTAAAGTTTAAAAAAAAAATACAAATATATATATATAGTCTATAGTGTTAAAATAACATGGTAAATCTCTCAGTATTGTTCGTACAAACTTACATTTGCTACATAAGTTTTTAAACCGACATGGTCACTGACATCATTAGAACTTAAAACGGGATATTTACCATGTATATTAATTGATTTGAGTTTCCGATATTTCGGCACTGTTTCAAGTGCCATGATCACGGATAAACTGCAACAGTGCCGAAATATCGGAAACTCAAATCAATTAATATACATGGTAAATATCCCGTTTTAAGTTCTAACATTTGCTGTTGAAATGTATGGCAGAACATGTTTTCTTGGGATAAATCCCAACTACGTACCTTCATTGTGCGTGGTCCGACACGCACTTGGCCGGCTTTTTTCAATAATTGTGTTAATATAGTTCGTGGTTCTCTATTTGCAAAAATTGTCCCAATGTGTAACTTTTTAAAATTCGTATGAACCTCATCGGTTCAGACTGGTTTCTGTACTCCGTGATTCAGACACAATGGCATTTTATTTTTTTTCTGTAATAAGGACATATGAAAGGTTAGACCACTCCTTTTAACACGTTGACCGCCAAGCCGAAAACCGAGGTTTCATTTTTTTAACTTTGCATTTTTGCAAAAAAAAAAAAACAATTAGGTGTTTTATTTTCAGAAATAACTTTTGATCCAAAAGTCCTACAAAAAGTCCACATAGACTGAAAGAACCGTGGAGGCCAGGGATATTACAATTCATAGTAAAATGTCTTAAAAGGTGTTTCCTGGCGGACACACTGGCCTCCGAATACCTATATATAGCACTGCCTGTGTTTCCCAAGGAAACACGCGGCCTCTGACAATGGTACTTTGTGTTTTCGGAAGGTAACACATGGCGCTCAACGTATTAAACATGTTATGCCATCATAAGGTTAGATAAAAGCGTCTGCAGCGTCTTCCTGTTTGGAAATAATAATAATAATAACCTGGGACATTATTCACATCCCAAACTAAGCAGAGCTTGTACTATGGAAACCAGATAACTGATATACTACATTCACTACTTTTTTTTGTAAATACATACTTATATAGATAATTACACCCAGACTCAGGACAAACAGACATGTTCATGCACACAAATGTTTGGCCTGGATGGGAATCAAACCCACGACCTGCGGCATGATAGGTGGTATCTTAACCAACCACGCCAACTGGCCTGTCCACAAACAAACTGTGATCACCAATCTAGGCAAGCGTGCAGGTGATTGTATGAAACAGTGCAGTGGTCAACTAGCGTATCGGTAAACGTAGTGTGGGACGACCTCAGCTAGATGGACGAACGACCTTAAAAAGGTGGCTAAAACCGACTGGATACGGAAGGCGCAGGACAGTGTGTTGTGGAGCAGCCTGGGAGAGGCCTGTGTCCTGTATACCATGATAGGCTGAGTAGATTGATTTTGTGAGATAGCGTGGTGATCAATCCTCATTCCACCTCCTTCCTTCCCTGTAAGTAGCTATAACAAAAACCGACTTCAAAAACCTAAAACAAATAAAATAACTCCAAGCTAAGGTGAATTAAAGAAATGAAGACAATAATAACAATAATTTTTACCTATTCTCAAAGTGCTCTTCTAGCCATCAATAAATCCCCTCTTGAACACAAATCACAGTTCCCAATCATTTATTTAATAAGTGAATTTGCGTTCAGAACCATTTCGGAAGGTAATAATTTGCAATTTGCATGGATTCCGGCCCATTCTGGAATCCATGGCTGGCACAAGTTGCTGGCACACTTGCCGGTGATGCGGTGCAGTTCCTTTAATTTAAGTACTGACCTCGTGACGTTACGAAAGACTTTTCTTCGGGACACCTGAAAGGTAGCTTGGGATACCTACTTCAGAAGCTGTTAAGTTTTTTAATTTTTTTTATTAAAGTTATTTTATTCGTTTTAGGTTTTGTAGTCGGTTTTACTTTTTAGAAAGAGTTATTTTTTCCCTTTTTTAGTTGAACACCAACACCATTTACATAAAACCAAGACGAACGAAACGAAGAATCATCAAAATTCGCTTAAAAAGCCGGAAATACAGTACATTTATGCATATAACTTCGTACATAATAATAATTACCTAATTTATTATACGTATACTAAACCTTCCTGATAGTATGTAGAACAAGTTAATGAAAGAATCGACAAAATTGTTTCAAAAGTTTTTGAGAAAATTGCGGACATACAAACATACATATACAGGGTTATTGGTAAAACACCAGCAATCTCTTAAGGGGTCGTTGTACTCATCATTATGAACAACTTTTACTATGGGACCAAACATGAAATCGCGAAAAAATCAGCTGTTCAGTACATTTATGTTCGCATAGGTAATTCGTCAAAATGTACTGAACAGCTGATTTTTTTTACGATCTCAGATTTGGTCCCATAGTAAAAGTTGTTCATAATGATGAGTACAATGACCCCTTAATAGGTTGCTGGTGTTTTACCAATAACCCTGTATACATACGGGTTGAATACAAAACCTCCTTTTTTGCAGTCGGTCAAAAAAAGCCCATTTCCTGACAAAAATATTTAATAGACTAAGATAATTTACTCCCAAAAGCACATTAAACTAAATCTTTATATACTAAACTTCAGCTCCTAATCCAGACATCGGAATTCAGACGAGCTTCACGAAAACAATTAGTACAATCAAACGGACTCCGTGGGTAGATTGGGTCTCGTGGCGTCCTCTGAACGCGCTATTGGATACTTAACGATCCGCTAAACTGCGCTGACGATATCCCCCAAGGAATTTATAGCAGATGAAGTTATATAATTATCTTTGGGAGAGATGGATTTAATGTGGAAAAGATTACCTGCGAATGATAATTTGCAAGAAGTAGGTATGTTTAAGTAGGTGTGTTTTTCATCACGCAAAAAAACTATCAAGCGTATTTTTATGAAACCTTCACCATTTTATAAAAGTTATTTATGCCACAAGTGCGGAAAGTAAGTGATTTCCCACGAGTGTATAAGTCGACACGAGTCGGAAATTTACATTGAAAAAGTATTTTTCTTCTGATTTAGCCGGTTAGAGGCTGCAACAACAGCCTCTAACAGCATTTGTGCTTCTTGAATAACATTTTCCGAGGTGAAATTAATTGATTTGTCACTTGAATTCAACATTTTAGCAGATTTACACAGATCGACCCCGAATTATGCAAGAAATTAGTGGAAATTAAAATGGCGGGCTTGTTTTAAATACAGGCGCGCTCAGAATATCTACTACTGCGCATGTACTGCAAATAGCTGCCACGTCGTCGTATCGCAAAAAGGCACGAGCAAAATATACGTTCAGCCAAACATATTTAAAATCAATTTATTTATCAAAATCTAAATCTAAAGTAATTAATAAAGCGTTAAGTGAAGTATTACTTTTATTGTACAGACGCCAGCACATCAAGCTACTACAATCGGTCAAATTTCCTTAATAGATTTTTAAGTATTACACATAAAAATATCAAATGTAAACTTAAGCAATATTATTTAAGTATTATTTAGGAATGACTGTAACTATTTAAATACCTACCTAAAGATTTTATTCATTGTATCGACAATAACGCATACTTATAAAATGCAAGATTGTTTAGTTTGATATAGACTCATGATAGCACAAGTTTAAACCTTAGTGGTTTTTGGTTGCTATGTAATAAGTAATCCTGTATTCTTTAGTTTAGATGATAAATAAAAAATTTAAAAAAACTTTATCGTTAAAGCATTAGGTTCAAGGTTGATTGGGAAATTTGACAGTTTCGGGTAGCCTGACCTGCTGGCGTCTGTACCTTTTATATGAATGATAATCTATACTTGACAGATTTGTAAAACTTTTCTCAAGTTATAATAACTCTGCGTCGGGCTGACGACGGAGTTAAATATTAAAAAATATACTGACAAGTAAAAAGCACTAGGGCAAAAAAGTGGCACTGTCCGTACAATTTGGCTGCTTGCAAAACGCTCTTTTTGAGCACATACATTGTAAAGATAATTTAATTATTTATATTTTAGTATACGTGTTTTAATATAATACCTTATAATAAATTAATAATGCGTCTTATTTGGTACAGCGCTCCTTTATGGGCGAGTTCTATTACTGGGTGGACGTACGACGCGTTGCGTGAGCTCAGCACAGAGCACGCAAGCTATGCCGCCCTAGCCACTCAAGACCGTTGGGATATATCTGCGTCTTAACTGAATACGATCACTAGAAAGAGATAAGTGAAATACGGATACTTGGATTTTCTTACTAACACACATTCAGCCTGTTTATTCTGTAAAAATCTCACCGTGAAAACTTAGGTGAAGTGAGCTTGAGTGAGCTGTCAATAGTGTCAATCCCTAACATCAGGTGGAATGACAGTTCTATTCAAGCTCACTTCACCTACGTTTTCACAGTGAATTTTTTACAGAATCGCCGACAGCTCACTTCTAGCTCACTTTACCTAAGATTACACGGTGAGATTTTTACAGAATAGACCGGCAGGTAAAATAAAGTTTCATCTAACTCTTCAAGCTGAGATATTTTCAGGGTAGACCAGGAGGTCGACCTAATAATCATAATCGTGTTTAAAACCCAATAAAATCTTCATCTATTTTCGACAACAAACAATAAATATGTCGCACTATGCTGGTTATAGCCGTGATCTACTTAGTTATATCCCTAGGCATATAGCGATCTACCGCAATATATGAAAGTGGTTGATAACTATCCTACTACAAATATAACTGTAATACGAGCATGATCTAGTGATATAAGTAAGTATTAGGGCACTCCGACCAAATAGGTTAGGTTAGAACTATGACCAAGTACGCGCGAGCCGAGCGAGCGAAGCGAGCTGTGAAGTGGCAGCGGCCGGCAAGTGCTACGTCGAAATTGGTTGCAGTAACAAAATTAAGGCACTCAGACAGTTTTCATGTAACTTTATTACGGTAGGTATCCTTAGGGATATAACTATATCACGGCTACAACTAGCGATGGGCGTTTAATCAACGAACTAGTTGATTCAACCGTTGATCTCATATCAACGTATTAGCGTTAACTGTTTATGAATCAATTAGTTGAATTCGTCGTCGTTTATTAATCGACTAAATTCTAGAACGCAAACGCAACGAACTAAGCAAATTAAAAAAAAAAAAAACATACGTTGAAAATTACCATAGATTGCTAGCGACGGTCATGTCATAGAATTTGAATTCTAAGTTACGCAAACTAGAGATGATTTTTGAAAAAGTATGACAATATTGGTGGACTGGCTCGCGCCGCTCGTGCCGCGCAAGAGAAACCGGTTCATACGGGTTTGTTTGTTTAAGTTTACAATCGAAGTTTCCAATTTTTTTATTGTACCATTCGTTTCAGAAAACTTCAAATTTCGAACACCTTTTTCTCGAAAGTTAGGTTTTTGGCTATTTGAGCGGAGGTGCGATACATTGAATCAAAATCTTTTTAAATTGGTTTTATATCAGGTCAGTAATGTAGCTCAGACTTGATCAACTCGTTGAACGTCGCAGCGTTGAAAAAAACCGTTCATAGAATGAACGGTTTACTTCGTAAGGTAACATTAGTGCACATTAACTCGTTGACGAATTTAACTAGTTGATCGACTAGTTGACGAACGTAACGACCCATCACTAGCTACAACCATCTTACTGCGACATTTACATAAGATTAAAAGTTCACTCCTATCTTCTTATTTAGTACAAGTCGAAGCGAAACTCAAGACGTTCTGATTTACGAGAGCACGCCGAACTAATTAGCCTTCTGATGGATCCTGAATTTTTAAATTTTGAACTGCAAACATTTTTGGTGGGATTACGTGTGATAAGAACTCTGTTACTATTTAATAACGTCAAAGTCAAAATGAAAATCAAAGTTGTTATTTGTAAACATAGCTGGGTGTAAAAACAGGTGTTGTAAATAAAATATGTATAGGTAAACTAAGTTATACCGCTGACGGCGAATCAATAATGTAGGTATTTAAAATTACACTTACATATATAGCAGTAAATTTAATTAAAATTAAATAACAAAATCTATCTAAGCTAAATTACAAAAAACTTATCCTAAAACAAAGTTTACAATTTTGCGTGCGAGGTCTTAAAAGAAATCCGTGATAATGAAAAACTTTTCATGATAACTCTTACGGCCGAACCCAATAACCTATTCTCAGTAAAAGACAGATCGCTATTGATGATAGACAATATAATAATTAGGTATATTGTAGGTCATCAATAGCAATGTATCAGATAGAATTGTTCTATCTGTCTTTACGTTCCTTTCGTTCGCTCGTGTTATTTTGTTTTTAACCGACGAAAAATAAAAGGCGGAAGCTCTCAAGTCGACAGTATTTTTTTTAATTTATGACCACGCATAGCTTTTTACAGAGTAGTCCGATTTTAAAGATTCTTATTTTATTCGAGAGGGTATACCTCAAAGTTAGTCCCATGTAAAATTTGGTCCCAAAAATGTATTAACTTTGCTTGGATAGTTTTTGAGTTAGCTTTAATAATACGTATTTTTTCCACTTTTTATGTAGATGATGTTTTAATTCCTTTTGCCGGTAGTGGTATTCGAATTTGTGTGAGGTAGGTACCACAACTAAAAAGTGAAAAATAAAAACTTTAACAAACAAAAAAAAAACACTACAAATTGAAAAATAACTTTAATTTCGGAAGTCGGGGGCAAAAAACGAAAATACAAAACCAAAGACACCGACTTCCGAAATTAAATATATTGTTTTTTTGGAAGTCGGTGTCCTAGATTATTGGGACGTTAAAACCATAGATTTTCTATCTCCAGTATGCCAAAACTGCTGGGAGATAGGTTATTGGGTTCGACGTTAATTTGATTCGTTTTTGTTACCGCTTTGATCAAGCAATCAAAGATCAAGAAAGTTCATATGAGGTTTGACAGCGGATCAAATCTCAAAACGTGTTTAGGCTTATGGACTATCGTGCTTTCAGAAAAAGAGATATGATGAAGCGATGCTTTTCACGGAAACATGACCAATTCAAATAGGTGGCATGAAAAAGATAAAGATTATGGAGGTAATTACGATAGTGGGGTAATTCCGATTGATGATAATTTCTTCTAAACGCAGCGGCATTTTACATGTTATATTGGCAACATAATGATTATACGCCATTTTATCGGCCGCCGTCTTTCGCTGTTGCTATATAAAAAGTCGCTGGGTTTGGTAGTAATAGTTACATCAATCTGAATTACCCCATTATCGTAATTACCCCAATAAACTCTATTCAGAAAGAAACGAACGATTATCAAGACCGTTAGCTGTGTGAAGACAGGAGAAACATTACATTTTGTAAATGTTTATCTATCCTGCCCAGAAATTGACAGTCTATCGAACTCAAGATTTATATTCTCAAATACCACAATATCATTAGATAAAGAATAACCGTTTTTATCAAATCACAGAAACACCTTACCTCACTTACAAGAACCCACAAAAATAAACAACCAACAAAGAAATCTAATATAAAAGCTAAAATTACATAAGAATCAATAGATATGTATACCGTTGGGGCAACACCGGAGGAACTTAACGAGGTCTGAGAAAGATTGGCAAAGTCCCCTGGGAGAACATGGGTACGTTTCTTAGACCCCGAACATGTGTAGGCTTACGTGGCAAGTTTTATAGGAGATAAAGAAAAAAATGAGGCGTAAAAGGGTAATTAAGGATTTAGGTTAGCACAAAACCGGTCGATGAGGCGACGCTTGGGGACGACGTCTGTCAGTGCACGTGTTTCGACTGATGTTGATCGCTCAGCGATCTATGGAGCGGGATATGCTCGGAGTTTCTTTGAAGGATGAAATCAGCAATGAAGTTATCCGGAACAGAACCGGAGTTACCGATATAGCTTGCAGAGTAAGCAAGCTGAAGGGGCAAGGGAAAGGACTGGTAGAGCATACGAGTCCTTTTTTTTTGGGTGGGAAATCATCAAATAACTTCTCCCACTCTGGGTGGAGCGGGAGGGTGTGTCAGACATCTACTGACTAAAACCCACCCGTGTTCCTTCAGTTGCCTGTGCCAGGGCCACGGTAACTCTTTCGAACAACCTGCAACCCTGGCGGGAGAGCATACGAGTCCTGGAGTAGCGACTACGTATTCGCAAGCATAGTGTGGGACGCCCTCCAGCTAGATGGACCGACGACCTTAAACTGGTGGCTGGGTCAGAATGGATGCGGAAGGTGGAGGATACTGTGTTGCAGCTCAGCCTGGGAGCCTGGGGTCCTCTCCCAGGCTGCAGACTGCGATAGGATGAGTTGATTTTGATGTCATCTTCCTGTTTTATAAAAGGTATCTTAAATTATACGTGATAGAAATGGTAACATATCGGCCATAATTTTATTGATACCGTAGAAATCTGCGGGGTAATTGCGTAATACACTAACAGTAGCCACAGAGTTCATTTTGACAGTTCAACAACATTCATTGCGTTATTTACCCACATCTCTCAAAACTGTTGTGTTGTTTCTTGTGTTTAACCTGCCTTCTTCTGATTTGTATATTTTGTAATTGTTTATGCTAAAACAATGTATGCTAAGTCGAAGTATTATTGTAATGTTAGTTTTAAGTTTTAAAGACTTGTTTATTTTTGTTTTTATCTACGCTTACTGGCAGATAACTCTGTTTTACACCTGTTTATGTTTTCTCTATAAGTGAATTTGTAATTCTTTTGAGAAATAAATATCTTTAACCGTATTTACGTTGTTGAGCAGACGTATTTTTCGAACATATGAAGCAATGAATTATCTAGCAATATCCTATAAAATAATTCAGAGTATGATTGGCTCTGTGTTTCATATACAACTGTTATCCATCTGTTATAGCTGTTGGTTCTCCTGCAAAATTTTATATATAACTAGCTATTGCCGTACATTTTTCCGAAATAAAAGTATCATATATGTTTTTCCAGACTATAATCTATCCCTGTGCTACATTTCATCTAGATCCATTTAGCCATTCTGGCGTGATTGAATAACAAACATCTTCATAAACTTTCACATTTATAATATTAGTAGGATTTTTCTGTCACTGAACTCCTCCTAAAGGCATAGAACGATTTTGATTAATTTTTTTGTGTGTGTTGGAGTGGGGTCTTGGGATGGGTTAGATTCACAATTGTACCCAGTAGGTGGTGCTGTGATCATGTTCTAGGAAACAGGACAACCTCTGTCCGGTCAGCTTAAACTAGCGGGCCCGGCGAACTTCTTACCGCGTTAGCAGCGCCACCTACCGAGGCCAATTGTGTTTTCAAACCATCTAGAAACCTATTGAAATGTACACACAAAATTTCATCCAAATCGGTTCGGCCAAATCGGTTCAATTGTATATATTAAGATAAATAAAATAACATACATGAACACTGCTTCCTATAAGTCAAATGTAAATTATTGTCTTGTTTTAGTTTACAGGAGACCATAACACATAATTATGCTACAAACAAGCTACCCGAAACTGTCAAATTTGCCCAATCAACCTTGAACCTAATGCTTTAGCAATAAAGTTGAAAATCTATTAAATAAATTTGACAGATTGTAGTAGCTTGATTTGCTGGCGTCTGTACTTGGGGCGGAGACCTGGTGGCCTGAAATACAGGCTTCGGCTTAGCTTAAGCACCAGTCTTCTACAATATTTTTCTTTGACCCCATGACTGGACAATATTGTTCTTTGTTACTATTTTATAAGTATATTGTGTTTATAAAATAAATAATTATTATTTCATGGTTATCTTGTATCTGAGAGCACGGTAGTGCCCCCGCCAAGACGAGCCAAGCGAAGCGCAAGGGTACTACCTACCTTTTCTTAAAGCGCTTCGTCGTTTTTTTGAACCCTCATAACTTGGGTTTGGATTATACCAGGTAAACAAAATTCTCGGGATATGATGTCAATAATAATCTTAATAAACTTATAAAGTTTCAATTGCATAGCTCTTATAGTTTAGATTTAATAGATATCTAAAAAACCCCGATTTCGTCACTGACTCACTGATGATCATCAAAACTCTTAGGGTACTTCCTGAAGTCCTAGAAAGCTGAAATTTGGTATGTAAGCTAGTATTAGTACACAAACAAAAGAAATCTAAAACTTGTAACTTTGCCCCCCCCCCCCCCAATCCCTTAAACTAGGGGATGGAAGTTTGTATGAGATCTCCGCAAAGTTTGATGCCAGAGGTCTGAAAATGGATATAGGGACTCCTTATTATAAATAATAATAAACATATTTCAATGATTTCAGTAAATCACTCCCCACCCTTAAAAAATAAAAAAAATATTGTCATAAACAACTTACAAAATGGAGTGAAATCCCATCAAAAACATTTTCATTCAAAATGTTTCCAAGGCGAGACCTTAAGGCTCACACTGTCAAAAAGTTATCAGATCTCATGTAGAGCCAAGCTTGTAACTCTACACGCCCTACTCTACAAGCCCAAACTTCACCTTAGTCAAAATATGTGGCTTGGCCGTTTCGCTACCGTCACATGGGCGTAAGGTGATAATTTTATTCACTACTAGCTGACCCGAAAAACGTTGTTCTGTCAAAATTTCAATAATTCATACAAAATTCCCATACAAAATGCACTTTCAGTTTTCCCAAATTTTCCAATTTCTCGGCAACTTTTCAAATATTTTCTTTCATACAAACCTGGTCTGACAATTACAAACACAACGAAAATAGGATTAGCCAAATAGATGCAACCGTTCTGAAGTGATGCGCGTACATACATTCGACAATTGATTTTTATTTATATAGATTCATTACTTTCTGTTATACAATAGTTCTTGTAGTAAGCAAACGGCCAAGGCTAGGCAAGGTTAGGGCTTGTAGAGTTAGGGCGTGTAGAATTAGAAGCTTGGCTCTACATAAGATCTGATAAGTTTTGACAGTGCGAGCCATATGGTCTCGTCTATGCAACATTTTACATGAAAATGTTTTTGGTGGGATTGCTATGATACGTATCTGTTGACCCAGAAAATAGCTTATTGCGGTTTTAGTTTCAAAGAAGAGTTTTAAATTTTAAAAAATGAAAGACGATACGAGAATTTATAGAAAATTTTAAGGTTACGGCAGTGTTGGCTTATTATATTTTCCATCAGGATTAAATTATTTTTTGTTTCAAGATTTAGGGCGAATTCGACCAAATTTTTAAACCTAGTATAAGCCTTATCCAGCGAATAATTTTTTAAATTTTGACAATCTTCCCCTATAAAAAATGTCCGACGTCAATTTTATACCACAGATAAAAATATTTCACTTGTCTGATCTATGTATTTTCAATGAAAGAACTAAGTTAACACTTTGATCGACACTATACGGTCATACCAGTAATCACAATAAAACTTTATATTGTGTCTCGTTCGTTTTCTTCAAAGAGCTAAGTCCAGATTTTGAGTTTATAGGTTTGAATCTAGATTTCAACATACTAGCACAACTTTTTAATCAATCAATCTGCCTAGTCTTTTCCCAACTATGTTGGAGTCGGCTTCCAGTCTAATTGCATGCAGCTGAATACCAGTATTTTACATGGAGCGACTGCCTATCTGACCTCCACAACCCAGTAACTGGGTAATACGATATTCTTCGGTAAGACTGGTTGTCAGACTTTCGGGCTTCTGACGACCCGTAACGACTGTCAAAGAATGACCACGAATGACAGCCGGGAGCAACGGCTTAACGTGCTAAGAAGATTGACTCTACAGTCGTGTGACTGTCTAGCACAACTTTTTAATTTTTAATAATTTTGCAATATTTTTCGGCCATGGCGAACATATATTATAACAGTAGGTAACTATAATTTTGTTTGAGGCTCGTTAGATACCTGCATCCCTATCTTGTCTTAGAAACGCTTAGCCCTGAATCAAATATATTTCTTCTTCTTATCTTCACTCTTGACAGAGTGGCCGTGGTCACGATGATGTGTGTCCAATCGCAGCTTCTGTATTCGTAAGCAAATATCTGTAGTTAAAGCAAATGTTTGATTCCTGTAGATATCAAACAAGCGAAGATAATTTAATCGGTTGTGTTTCAATCAAGCTGACACAATTAAAGTAACGTTTACACGAGGAGAGTTACGCGACCATAGAATAATCTGCCTAGTCTTTTCTCAACTATGTTGGGGACGGCTTCCAGTCTAAATGTTTGACTGCCTATTTGACCTTTACAACTTACTTACTGGGTAGAACGATATCTCTTAGTAAGACTGGTTGTCAGACTTTCGAGCTTCTGTCTGACTAACTGTAACAGCTATCCAAGATCTACAAATGGCAGCCAGCTTTCCGAGACCCCCAGGGTCTTGATTATGAAATGAATGGTCACCCCACCTACGGACCGACATAGGCGAGCCTTGGTCGATCCACCCACGCACCTTTATAATCAGCTACGAGTCTCTCTGATTTATAACTAAGT
Organism: Dicycla oo; assembly: GCA_948252095.1. Classification (NCBI taxonomy): domain Eukaryota; kingdom Metazoa; phylum Arthropoda; class Insecta; order Lepidoptera; family Noctuidae; genus Dicycla; species Dicycla oo. The sequence goes on from OX411733.1 coordinate 21,960,912, forward strand.
ACTATAATGTGGCTAAGTAATAACAGCTGCTCGGGTCGAGCTTAAGCCGCGGTTGATCCGTGGATGGGTGACCATGTTTACATACCAAGACCCCTTCGTGGCTCGGCGAGTACGTTAAGCCGCTACGGTACGACAGATCGAAGCCCGAAAGTTTGACAACCAGTCTTACCAAGGGGTAGGTATCGTATTACCCAGTTACTGGGTTGTGGAGGTCAGATAGGCAGTCGCTACATGCAAAATACTGGTATTCAGCTGCACTTGGTTGCACATAGTTGAGAAAAGGCTAGGCCAGGAGTCACCAAATAGCGGACCGCCGACGTATATTGTGCAGACCTTAGGTGAATTTCGATCTTGGTTTACCGATGAACATCTTCAAGGTTTAGCATTGGGTTGCACCAACTTACTAAAAAGACTTCTTAAGAAGTCTTATTAAAAGACTTACGATAGGTAGTTCAAAGTAAAAATAACATTTTTCATATTAATTACTTAATTTATTGAAATTATTTCGAATTCTTTTCGATTTATTTCATTATTGATATTTTTAGTCCTGCGGCCCAATTGCGTAACAGATTATCAATCGGAATCTGTTTCATTTTGACAGTTCAACAACATTCATTGCGTTATTTACGTTAACGAACAGACAATTTTTTCGAGCATATGAAGCAATGGATTAGAAAGCATCAAAATGATTCAGATTGCGATTGATAATGTGTTACGCAATTAGGGTGCTGGTTGTAGTAATCGTCTACCAAACGGACCGCGACAGTCATATTATTTTTATAAACGGACTCCAATGAAACTTATTGGTGATCCCTGGGCTAGGCTGATAATACCTACTATACCCCTTTAACGACGCTCTTATACGATCGTGCGTTCAACTTTACAAAAATATTTTCGCGCCGATATCGCACTATCGTGACATGGCGTTTTCTCAGGGGGGGAGGGGCGGGATTTTTTTTATTATTTTTCTAGGATGACTTTGGACATGGGTACTTAGAATATAAGATCGAAAACAAGCTACGCAAGACTTTTTTTCCCGGTCTTAAAGGGATATAATATCTTGTAGATTGCCAACAGATAACAGTGCCTACAATCCTATACCTATTTGCTTGATGTTCGTGCTCACTGCGTAAACTTCAAACTACGATATAAGGCCTATTACCGAGTTAATTAAAATCACATAAACATTCAGCATGCCACAGCTTGCCTTACAATAAATACTAAGTTACTAGATATAGGTCAAACTAGTGCTCAGAGGCTATCTTGGAGCAATTAGCGTAGTACTGTGTGAATTACATTCTAATGGAGAGCAAATGGAGTTTAAATGAGATAGCAGCATATTTGGGTAGGGTTTACTATGCTGAGATAGCGTGGAGGCCTTAGTTTTTAAAAACATCGTTGCGAGTTCGATCCTCGTAAAGTGTAATGAGATTTTCTTAATATTTCGTACGTTTCTTATTGTCACTGTGGTTTCATATTATAAATTTTCGTATGGCCGGTTTTTTGATCCGCAGTTAACTCAACCAATGTTCAAACATAGTAACTAATGGTTGAATTTTGGCTAAATGTGAAAGGCTAAACATACATGATTCATGTTAGCTCATTTAAATTATAAAAATAGTAACTAATGGGATAACTCATTCATGTTTAGCCAAAACTCAACCATTAGTTACTATGTTTAACCATTGGTTGAGTTAACTACGGATAAAAAAACCGACCCTTAGTAAATAATGGTCACTTTACACAGTGCGAGCTAGCGTGCAAATCTGCCAACCGAGTAGCTGCAGTGCAAGCACATCAGTGCGAGTTGCTGTGTGGATCTGAACTAAACATGAAACTGAACATGAACTGTGTGGACGTATCATACGAGTTGGCAGTAGCTCGCAGCCGAGTAACTTCAACATTTTTTGTTTTCATTCGAGCTAGCGTGCGAATCAGCCTATCGAGTAGCTGCAGTGCAGCAATTCGCACTGTGTAAACAGCCAAGGCAAGCCGAGCTACTGACTTGTAAGTACACAGTGCGAGCAGCTGTCTATAATGTCTAGTCTGCAGCTCGCACTGTGAAAATTGCTAAGGTAAGCCGAGCTACTGACATGCGAGTACACAGTGCGAGCAGCTGACTACTGTCTAGTCAGCAACTTGCACTGTGTAAACAGCCAAGGCAAGCCGAGCTACTGACATGCGAGCACACAGTGCGAGCAGCTGTCTACTGTTTAGTCAGCAGCTTGCACTGTGTAGACAGCCAAGGCAAGCCGAGCTACTGACATGCGAGTACACGGTGCGAGCAGCTGATTTCTATCTAGTCAGCAACTTGCACTGTGTAGACAGCCAAGGCAAGCCGAGCTACTGAAATGCGAGTACACAGTGCGAGCAGCTGTCTACTGTCTAGTCAGCAGCTTGCACTGTGTAGACAGCCAAGGCAAGCCGAGCTACTGACATGCGAGCACACAGTGCGAGCAGCTGTCTACTGTCTAGTCAGCAGCTTGCACTGTGTAGACAGCCAAGGCAAGCCGAGCTACTGACATGCGAGTACACGGTGCGAGCAGCTGATTTCTATCTAGTCAGCAACTTGCACTGTGTAGACAGCCAAGGCAAGCCGAGCTACTGACATGCGAGTACACAGTGCGAGCAGCTGTCTACTGTCTAGTCAGCAGCTTGCACTGTGTAGACAGCCAAGGCAAGCCGAGCTACTGACATGCGAGTACACGGTGCGAGCAGCTGACTTCTATCTAGTCAGCAACTTGCACTGTGTAAACAGCCAAGGCAAGCCGAGCTACTGACATGCGAGCACACAGTGCGAGCAGCTGTCTACTGTCTAGTCAGCAGCTTGCACTGTGTAGACAGCCAAGGCAAGCCGAGCTACTGACATGCGAGTACACAGTGCGAGCAGCTGTCTACTGTCTAGTCAGCAGCTTGCACTGTGTAGACAGCCAAGGCAAGCCGAGCTACTGACATGCGAGTACACGGTGCGAGCAGCTGTCTACTGTCTAGTCAGCAGCTTGCACTGTGTAGACAGCCAAGGCAAGCCGAACTACTGACATGCGAGTACACGGTGCGAGCAGCTGACTACTGTCTAGTCAGCAGCTTGCACTGTGTAGACAGCCAAGGCAAGCCGAGCTACTGACATGCGAGTACACAGTGTGAGCAGATAACTACTGTCTAGTCAGCAGCTTACACTGTGTAGACAGCCAAGGCAAGCCGAGCTACTGACATGCGAGTACACAGTGCGAGCAGCTGTCTACTGTCTAGTCAGCAGCTTGCTCTGTGTAGACAGCCAAGGCAAGCCGAGCTACTGACATGCGAGTACACAGTGCGAGCAGCTGTCTACTGTCTAGTCAGCAGCTTGCACTGTGTAGACAGCCAAGGCAAGCCGAGCTACTGACATGCGAGTACACGGTGCGAGCAGCTGTCTACTGTCTAGTCAGCAGCTTGCACTGTGTAGACAGCCAAGGCAAGCCGAGCTACTGACATGCGAGTACACGGTGCGAGCAGCTGTCTACTGTCTAGTCAGCAGCTTGCACTGTGTAGACAGCCAAGGCAGCCGAGCTACTGACATGCGAGTACACAGTGTGAGCAGATAACTACTGTCTAGTCAACAGCTTACACTGTGTAGACAGCCAAGGCAAGCCGAGCTACTGACATGCGAGTACACAGTGCGAGCAGCTGTCTACTGTCTAGTCAGCAGCTTGCACTGTGTAGACAGCCAAGGCAAGCCGAGCTACTGACATGCGAGTACACAGTGCGAGCAGCTGTCTACTGTCTAGTCAGCAGCTTGCACTGTGTAGACAGCCAAGGCAAGCCGAGCTACTGACATGCGAGTACACGGTGTGAGCAGCTGACTTCTATCTAGTCAGCAACTTGCACTGTGTAAACAGCCAAGGCAAGCCGAGCTACTGACATGCGAGCACACAGTGCGAGCAGCTGTCTACTGTCTAGTCAGCAGCTTGCACTGTGTAGACAGCCAAGGCAAGCCGAGCTACTGACATGCGAGTACACAGTGCGAGCAGCTGTCTACTGTCTAGTCAGCAGCTTGCACTGTGTAGACAGCCAAGGCAAGCCGAGCTACTGACATGCGAGTACACGGTGCGAGCAGCTGTCTACTCTCTAGTCAGCAGCTTGCACTGTGTAGACAGCCAAGGTAAGCCGAACTACTGACATGCGAGTACACGGTGCGAGCAGCTGACTACTGTCTAGTCAGCAGCTTGCACTGTGTAGACAGCCAAGGCAAGCCGAGCTACTGACATGCGAGTACACAGTGTGAGCAGATAACTACTGTCTAGTCAGCAGCTTACACTGTGTAGACAGCCAAGGCAAGCCGAGCTACTGACATGCGAGTACACAGTACGAGCAGCTGTCTACTGTCTAGTCAGCAGCTTGCACTGTGTAGACAGCCAAGGCAAGCCGAGCTACTGACATGCGAGCACACAGTGCGAGCAGCTGTCTACTGTCTAGTCAGCAGCTTGCACTGTGTAGACAGCCAAGGCAAGCCGAGCTACTGACATGCGAGTACACGGTGCGAGCAGCTGTCTACTGTCTAGTCAGCAGCTTGCACTGTGTAGACAGCCAAGGTAAGCCGAGCTACTGACATGCGAGTACACGGTGCGAGCAGCTGACTACTGTCTAGTCAGCAGCTTGCACTGTGTAGACAGCCAAGGCAAGCCGAGCTACTGACATGCGAGTAAACAGTGTGAGCAGATAACTACTGTCTAGTCAGCAGCTTACACTGTGTAGACAGCCAAGGCAAGCCGAGCTACTGACATGCGAGTACACAGTGCGAGCAGCTGTCTACTGTCTAGTCAGCAGCTTGCACTGTGTAGACAGCCAAGGCAAGCCGAGCTACTGACATGCGAGTACACAGTGCGAGCAGCTGTCTACTGTCTAGTCAGCAGCTTGCACTGTGTAGACAGCCAAGGCAAGCCGAGCTACTGACATGCGAGTACACGGTGCGAGCAGCTGACTACTGTCTAGTCAGCAGCTTGCACTGTGTAGACAGCCAAGGCAAGCCGAGCTACTGACATGCGAGTAAACAGTGTGAGCAGATAACTACTGTCTAGTCAGCAGCTTACACTGTGTAGACAGCCAAGGCAAGCCGAGCTACTCACATGCGAGTACACAGTGCGAGCAGCTGTCTACTGTTTAGTCAGCAGCTTGCACTGTGTAGACAGCCAAGGCAAGCCGAGCTACTGACATGCGAGTACACAGTGCGAGCAGCTGTCTACTGTCTAGTCAGCAGCTTGCACTGTGTAGACAGCCAAGGCAAGCCGAGCTACTGACATGCGAGCACACAGTGCGAGCAGCTGTCTACTGTCTAGTCAGCAGCTTGCACTGTGTAGACAGCCAAGGCAAGCCGAGCTACTGACATGCGAGTACACGGTGCGAGCAGCTGTCTACTGTCTAGTCAGCAGCTTGCACTGTGTAGACAGCCAAGGCAAGCCGAGCTACTGACATGCGAGTACACGGTGCGAGCAGCTGACTACTGTCTAGTCAGCAGCTTGCACTGTGTAGACAGCCAAGGCAAGCCGAGCTACTGACATGCGAGTAAACAGTGTGAGCAGATAACTACTGTCTAGTCAGCAGCTTACACTGTGTAGACAGCCAAGGCAAGCCGAGCTACTGACATGCGAGTACACAGTGCGAGCAGCTGTCTTCTGTCTAGTCAGCAGCTTGCACTGTGTAGACAGCCAAGGCAAGCCGAGCTACTGACATGCGAGTACACGGTGCGAGCAGCTGACTACTGTCTAGTCAGCAGCTTGCACTGTGTAGACAGCCAAGGCAAGCCGAGCTACTGACATGCGAGTACACGGTGCGAGCAGCTGACTACTGTCTAGTCAGCAGCTTGCACTGTGTAGACAGCCAAGGCAAGCCGAGCTACTGACATGCGAGTACACGGTGCGAGCAGCTGACTACTGTCTAGTCAGCAGCTTGCACTGTGTAGACAGACAAGGCAAGCCGAGCTACTGACATGCGAGTACACAGTGCGAGCAGCTGTCTACTGTCTAGTCAGCAGCTTGCACTGTGTAGACAGCCAAGGCAAGCCGAGCTACTGACATGCGAGTACACAGTGCGAGCAGCTGTCTACTGTCTAGTCAGCAGCTTGCACTGTGTAGACAGCCAAGGCAAGCCGAGCTACTGACATGCGAGCACACAGTGCGAGCAGCTGTCTACTGTCTAGTCAGCAGCTTGCACTGTGTAAACAGCCAAAGCAAGCCGAGCTACTGACATGCGAGCACACAGTGCGAGCAGCTGTCTACTGTCTAGTCAGCAGCTTGCACTGTGTAGACAGCCAAGGCAAGCCGAGCTACTGACATGCGAGCACACAGTGCGAGCAGCTGTCTACTGTCTAGTCAGCAGCTTGCACTGTGTAGACAGCCAAGGCAAGCCGAGCTACTGACATGCGAGTACACAGTGCGAGCAGCTGTCTACTGTCTAGTCAGCAGCTTGCACTGTGTAGACAGCCAAGGCAAGCCGAGCTACTGACATGCGAGTACACAGTGCGAGCAGCTGTCTACTGTCTAGTCAGCAGCTTGCACTGTGTAGACAGCCAAGGCAAGCCGAGCTACTGACATGCGAGCACACAGTGCGAGCAGCTGTCTACTGTCTAGTCAGCAGCTTGCACTGTGTAGACAGCCAAGGCAAGCCAAGCTACTGACATGCGAGTACACAGTGCGAGCAGCTGTCTACTGTCTAGTCAGCAGCTTGCACTGTGTAGACAGCCAAGGCAAGCCGAGCTACTGACATGCGAGTACACGGTGCGAGCAGCTGTCTACTGTCTATTCAGCAGCTTGCACTGTGTAGACAGCCAAGGCAAGCCGAACTACTGACATGCGAGTACACGGTGCGAGCAGCTGACTACTGTCTAGTCAGCAGCTTGCACTGTGTAGACAGCCAAGGCAAGCCGAGCTACTGACATGCGAGTACACAGTGTGAGCAGATAACTACTGTCTAGTCAGCAGCTTACACTGTGTAGACAGCCAAGGCAAGCCGAGCTACTGACATGCGAGTACACAGTGCGAGCAGCTGTCTACTGTCTAGTCAGCAGCTTGCTCTGTGTAGACAGCCAAGGCAAGCCGAGCTACTGACATGCGAGTACACAGTGCGAGCAGCTGTCTACTGTCTAGTCAGCAGCTTGCACTGTGTAGACAGCCAAGGCAAGCCGAGCTACTGACATGCGAGTACACGGTGCGAGCAGCTGTCTACTGTCTAGTCAGCAGCTTGCACTGTGTAGACAGCCAAGGCAAGCCGAGCTACTGACATGCGAGTACACGGTGCGAGCAGCTGTCTACTGTCTAGTCAGCAGCTTGCACTGTGTAGACAGCCAAGGCAGCCGAGCTACTGACATGCGAGTACACAGTGTGAGCAGATAACTACTGTCTAGTCAACAGCTTACACTGTGTAGACAGCCAAGGCAAGCCGAGCTACTGACATGCGAGTACACAGTGCGAGCAGCTGTCTACTGTCTAGTCAGCAGCTTGCACTGTGTAGACAGCCAAGGCAAGCCGAGCTACTGACATGCGAGTACACAGTGCGAGCAGCTGTCTACTGTCTAGTCAGCAGCTTGCACTGTGTAGACAGCCAAGGCAAGCCGAGCTACTGACATGCGAGTACACGGTGTGAGCAGCTGACTTCTATCTAGTCAGCAACTTGCACTGTGTAAACAGCCAAGGCAAGCCGAGCTACTGACATGCGAGCACACAGTGCGAGCAGCTGTCTACTGTCTAGTCAGCAGCTTGCACTGTGTAGACAGCCAAGGCAAGCCGAGCTACTGACATGCGAGTACACGGTGCGAGCAGCTGACTTCTATCTAGTCAGCAACTTGCACTGTGTAAACAGCCAAGGCAAGCCGAGCTACTGACATGCTAGCACACAGTGCGGGCAGCTGTCTACTGTCTAGTCAGCAGCTTGCACTGTGTAGACAGCCAAGGCAAGCCGAGCTACTGACATGCGAGTACACAGTGCGAGCAGCTGTCTACTGTCTAGTCAGCAGCTTGCACTGTGTAGACAGCCAAGGCAAGCCGAGCTACTGACATGCGAGTACACGGTGCGAGCAGCTGTCTACTCTCTAGTCAGCAGCTTGCACTGTGTAGACAGCCAAGGTAAGCCGAACTACTGACATGCGAGTACACGGTGCGAGCAGCTGACTACTGTCTAGTCAGCAGCTTGCACTGTGTAGACAGCCAAGGCAAGCCGAGCTACTGACATGCGAGTACACAGTGTGAGCAGATAACTACTGTCTAGTCAGCAGCTTACACTGTGTAGACAGCCAAGGCAAGCCGAGCTACTGACATGCGAGTACACAGTACGAGCAGCTGTCTACTGTCTAGTCAGCAGCTTGCACTGTGTAGACAGCCAAGGCAAGCCGAGCTACTGACATGCGAGCACACAGTGCGAGCAGCTGTCTACTGTCTAGTCAGCAGCTTGCACTGTGTAGACAGCCAAGGCAAGCCGAGCTACTGACATGCGAGTACACGGTGCGAGCAGCTGTCTACTGTCTAGTCAGCAGCTTGCACTGTGTAGACAGCCAAGGTAAGCCGAGCTACTGACATGCGAGTACACGGTGCGAGCAGCTGACTACTGTCTAGTCAGCAGCTTGCACTGTGTAGACAGCCAAGGCAAGCCGAGCTACTGACATGCGAGTAAACAGTGTGAGCAGATAACTACTGTCTAGTCAGCAGCTTACACTGTGTAGACAGCCAAGGCAAGCCGAGCTACTGACATGCGAGTACACAGTGCGAGCAGCTGTCTACTGTCTAGTCAGCAGCTTGCACTGTGTAGACAGCCAAGGCAAGCCGAGCTACTGACATGCGAGTACACAGTGCGAGCAGCTGTCTACTGTCTAGTCAGCAGCTTGCACTGTGTAGACAGCCAAGGCAAGCCGAGCTACTGACATGCGAGTACACGGTGCGAGCAGCTGACTACTGTCTAGTCAGCAGCTTGCACTGTGTAGACAGCCAAGGCAAGCCGAGCTACTGACATGCGAGTAAACAGTGTGAGCAGATAACTACTGTCTAGTCAGCAGCTTACACTGTGTAGACAGCCAAGGCAAGCCGAGCTACTCACATGCGAGTACACAGTGCGAGCAGCTGTCTACTGTTTAGTCAGCAGCTTGCACTGTGTAGACAGCCAAGGCAAGCCGAGCTACTGACATGCGAGTACACAGTGCGAGCAGCTGTCTACTGTCTAGTCAGCAGCTTGCACTGTGTAGACAGCCAAGGCAAGCCGAGCTACTGACATGCGAGCACACAGTGCGAGCAGCTGTCTACTGTCTAGTCAGCAGCTTGCACTGTGTAGACAGCCAAGGCAAGCCGAGCTACTGACATGCGAGTACACGGTGCGAGCAGCTGTCTACTGTCTAGTCAGCAGCTTGCACTGTGTAGACAGCCAAGGCAAGCCGAGCTACTGACATGCGAGTACACGGTGCGAGCAGCTGACTACTGTCTAGTCAGCAGCTTGCACTGTGTAGACAGCCAAGGCAAGCCGAGCTACTGACATGCGAGTAAACAGTGTGAGCAGATAACTACTGTCTAGTCAGCAGCTTACACTGTGTAGACAGCCAAGGCAAGCCGAGCTACTGACATGCGAGTACACAGTGCGAGCAGCTGTCTACTGTCTAGTCAGCAGCTTGCACTGTGTAGACAGCCAAGGCAAGCCGAGCTACTGACATGCGAGTACACGGTGCGAGCAGCTGACTACTGTCTAGTCAGCAGCTTGCACTGTGTAGACAGCCAAGGCAAGCCGAGCTACTGACATGCGAGTACACGGTGCGAGCAGCTGACTACTGTCTAGTCAGCAGCTTGCACTGTGTAGACAGACAAGGCAAGCCGAGCTACTGACATGCGAGTACACAGTGCGAGCAGCTGTCTACTGTCTAGTCAGCAGCTTGCACTGTGTAGACAGCCAAGGCAAGCCGAGCTACTGACATGCGAGTACACAGTGCGAGCAGCTGTCTACTGTCTAGTCAGCAGCTTGCACTGTGTAGACAGCCAAGGCAAGCCGAGCTACTGACATGCGAGCACACAGTGCGAGCAGCTGTCTACTGTCTAGTCAGCAGCTTGCACTGTGTAAACAGCCAAAGCAAGCCGAGCTACTGACATGCGAGCACACAGTGCGAGCAGCTGTCTACTGTCTAGTCAGCAGCTTGCACTGTGTAGACAGCCAAGGCAAGCCGAGCTACTGACATGCGAGCACACAGTGCGAGCAGCTGTCTACTGTCTAGTCAGCAGCTTGCACTGTGTAGACAGCCAAGGCAAGCCGAGCTACTGACATGCGAGTACACAGTGCGAGCAGCTGTCTACTGTCTAGTCAGCAGCTTGCACTGTGTAGACAGCCAAGGCAAGCCGAGCTACTGACATGCGAGTACACAGTGCGAGCAGCTGTCTACTGTCTAGTCAGCAGCTTGCACTGTGTAGACAGCCAAGGCAAGCCGAGCTACTGACATGCGAGCACACAGTGCGAGCAGCTGTCTACTGTCTAGTCAGCAGCTTGCACTGTGTAGACAGCCAAGGCAAGCCGAGCTACTGACATGCGAGTACACAGTGCGAGCAGCTGTCTACTGTCTAGTCAGCAGCTTGCACTGTGTAGACAGCCAAGGCAAGCCGAGCTACTGACATGCGAGTACACAGTGCGAGCAGCTGTCTACTGTCTAGTCAGCAGCTTGCACTGTGTAGACAGCCAAGGCAAGCCGAGCTACTGACATGCGAGTACACAGTGCGAGCAGCTGTCTACTGTCTAGTCAGCAGCTTGCACTGTGTAGACAGCCAAGGCAAGCCGAGCTACTGACATGCGAGTACACGGTGCGAGCAGCTGACTACTGTCTAGTCAGCAGCTTGCACTGTGTAGACAGCCAAGGCAAGCCGAGCTACTGACATGCGAGTACACGGTGCGAGCAGCTGACTACTGTCTAGTCAGCAGCTTGCACTGTGTAGACAGCCAAGGCAAGCCGAGCTACTGACATGCGAGTACACGGTGCGAGCAGCTGACTACTGTCTAGTCAGCAGCTTGCACTGTGTAGACAGCCAAGGCAAGCCGAATAGAATAGAATAGGACTTTATTTGCTAAGAATGCAGGTACATACAAATAGGATCGAAAATAACATAATAAAGAACCGTGTGCATTCTGCCTTGTTGGCATGCAAATACAATACTTATTATACAACTAAGTTGAATAAGGCAAATAAGAAGTTATAATGTATCATTTAGGAAATCCTGAACAGAATAATAACATTTGTCTACAAGTAATTCTGTAAAACATTTTTTAAATTTCATCAATGGCAAGGTTTTCATGTGTTCAGGAATTTTATTAAAGATAACAGGAGCCATACAGATCACACTTTTTTTTAATAAGCTAGTTTTAAATGTGCTTGTGCATAGAATAGAATAGAATATTTTATTTGCGTAAAACATGGTATACAAGGGCGTTAAATACAAATTGAGGCACAAGCATGTTTAGCTAGGATAAAACATAGCATGCAAAATTTTATACACAAGCAACAACAATCGTTTTTTTTTATAAAAAAAAAAAGTCAACATTTTTTATCTATAAATTCTTTTAAACTATAAAAACTCCACTCGAGTAACCACTTATGAAATTGAATTTGAAATAATTTTGTATTTAAGGCTTTGAAATGCCTTGGTATTTTATTATAAATGCACACACATTGCCAAGCAGTTACTATTGTATTTAGACAGTCTAGGCAAATCATTTAACACTAGTTTATATGGATCTCGTCGGTTCCGAGGATTGACATCATTTGCAGTCTTAAACAGTTGCTTATTTTTCATAACAAACACACATATTTCGTAAATGTAAAGCGACGGTAACGGTAACAAACCAAGTTTTTTAAATATTGGTCGACATGAGTCGTCGGGCTTAAGTCCACAAATTGCTCTCATGCACTTTTTTTGAGCGATGAATGCCCTTTGGAAGTCAGTGCTGTTACCCCACATTATTAGTCCATAACGTAACAACGATTCGACGTACGCGTGGTATGACATTACAGCAGTTTTTATATTGGTTACATTTTTTACTTGTTTTAACGCATAAACAAATTTATTAATTTTAGTGCTAACATTGTCTATGTGCTCTTTCCAGTTAATGTCTTTATCTATTATTACACCTAAAAATCTGGTCCGCGTTACTTCATTGATTTTATTAATATTGAGTATAATGTCATTTTTGGGATTATTTGATCGATTAAATTGGATGTAAACGGATTTGTCTAGATTTATCATCAAATGGTTAATGTCAAGCCAATGCAATAATTTGTCAATTGTATTATGAATGTCAAGTTCATGTTCTGAAATGGTATTTAGTTTTTTATTAGATGTCACTATAATAGAAATATCGTCTGCAAATAATACGCATTTATGGTTAGTTATTTTTATGATATCATTTATATAAATGAGGAATAATATTGGGCCCAGCACACTTCCCTGTGGAACGCCATATTTATTATGTTTATATTCTGATAAATAGGATATTATTACATTATTTTCATTTTTTTTATTGATGATGACACATTGTTTTCTATTGCTTAAATAGGACGACAGCCACTGGAGTGCCGGTCCTCTAATACCAACAGCTTCCAATTTTTGTAGCAATATGTCATGTGACACCAGATCAAAGGCTTTCGATAGATCAAAAAAGAGGCCTGTAGTTATATAATTATTATTAATATTTGAAAGTATAGCTTGCATGAGGGAAAAAATAGCTAACGATGTAGACTTGTTCTTTTGGAATCCAAACTGCTGGTCACTTATAATACGAAATTTATTGCACAAGTCAGTTAACCTTTTAAACATACATTTTTCAAAAATTTTAGACAATATGGGTATAAGAGTTATAGGTCGGTAATTGTCGATGTCACATTTATCTCCCTTCTTAAACAAGGGCTTTATTAAAGACAGTTTTAATTTTTCAGGAAAGGTGCCTTGTGAAAATGACATGTTTATTAAATGCGTCAGAATACCAGTCAATTCATTGCAGCAGGCTTTGACTATTTTTGTATTAATCTCATCATAGCCCTCCGACTTAGTGTTGGACAGAGACATTATTTCCTGTCTTACCTCGTTAACCTCCATTGGTCTAAGAAACATAGAGTTGACACACGTACTTTTGAAGCGGTTTTGATTTGTGCTCTTTTCCCCTTGTACATGTGTTAAATTAACATAATTGTTATTAAATATAGTAGCCATTTGTAAAGGGTCTGTAGTTATTGTTTCATTGAATTTAATACTTTCTATGTTTTCTTTGCGAGTGTTACTGTTTATTTCAGTTTTAATGACATTCCATGTGGCTTTACACTTGTTATCATGATTATAAATATATTTTATATTTGCACTCTTTTTTGAATTAAAAATGCATTTATTTAGCAGACTGGAGTAGTTTTTATATTTAATTTTATTAATTATATTTTTATTTTTATAATATCCATACCGTAGCTTTCGTTTAGTTTTACAACTTTGTCTCAAACCTTTACTTATCCACTTTAGTTTGTTTTCCTTGTTACTATTGATTTTAACTCTTACTTTAGGAAAACAGAGACCATACAACAGACACAATAGCTCATGAAAATCATTGAATGCACAGTTAGTGTCAGTTTTGAGATGAATATTGGACCAAGAAAGATTTTCCAGACATTCTTTAAATTTTCGGATGTTGTCTACGTTATAGTCCCTTTTATAAATATAGTAAATGGTTGATTTCTGTGGTTTCTTTTTGATTGGGAAGCTTAACATTTGTGCTGTGTCGTGATCAGACAGATACAGGGGCAGTACGGTGGCAGTTGCGTTGGCAATATAATAATAATAATAATAATAATAATAATAATAATAATCTTTTATTTCTCTCGTAATCACAAACACAGTACAAAGTCAAGGTAACACTTAATAGAGACTGGTGTCTGTTGTAGGTAAAACCTGTATTACAGATCACCAGGCTTACCGCTTTAATATTGCTTAAAATATGGTCAATACAAGACAATTTGCGAGTAGGTACATTGATGTGGATTTTTAAATTATGATTGTTAGATAAATCTTGCAATCCATTTGTGATGTTACCTTTTTTCAGAGTATTTATGTTTAAATCACCGGCCACAACTATATTCATTTTGGACTTGTATTTATTTGACAAATCGTGCAAAAGATTATGTAATTTTGTCAAAAACAGATTTGGATCAGATTGTGGTGTTCTATAAACACATATTACTATTAATTTATTACTTATAATTTCTATGCCACAAGCTTCAAACGTGTTTTGAGTTGCATAGTTTTTCAGAAATGATAGCTCTTTATAAAGTAAACCCATTTTCACTAATATGCATGTGCCACCTCTTTGCTTTTCTCTACAGTAGTTGGTAGCCAACTGATAGTTGCAGATTTTCACATAATTTTCATAACCTTTTTTTACAAAGGTTTCAGATAGACATATAATATCTGGATCATTATTCGCTTCTTTTAACTCCTGAATGGTAATTTCTAGTAGTTCTTGTTTAGATAATAAACACGCTATATTTTGATGGAGTATTCTAAACTGGTGTGTTTTATTAGTTTGAGATACGAAAAAAAGAGTCACGCTTGTTTAACACAGGAAAGTAATAAGGTATAGTCCCTATTTGACCTTTTGAGTTGTGTTGCAAAGAGGAACAATGTTCGTGGGGCTTTGTACCAATACGACCAAAGTAGTAAGGGATTGTCCCTTTTTTGGGTTTATCTGTAGGAATGTTTAATTTTGAACTTGATTTGTTACTCGCTATTATTTTACGTATTTCGCTCGGATTTAAATACTTATCACTATAATCACAACAATCTATAAGATAATTTATCGACTTACAAACATCGGATAGATTCGTGGATGTTTGATTTACGAAGTGACAATTTTTATAACTATTACAAACATTTTTTATAGAGTAGTTTAACTTACGGACATTGAGATACATGTTATTGACGACATTTAACACAATAATGGTGTTATTTATAAATGTATTTAATACAATTTGCAATTGAGACAACAACAGGTTAGGGTTGTTGTCATTTTCACCTATGCATATCACAAGTTTGTCTTCAGTGGTCAATTTAGTATTTCTGCAGTTTGCTATAATTTCGTTGCTAGGCGCATTTGGCTTTGTCTCAGCAACGAGTCTGTATTTTTCATACTGCGTATTAGTCCTCGAGTGTGAGATGGCTGCTGCTAGTCCGACACAACGCTGAGTACCGAAGATAAATATCTTTCTTTCGGGGATATTATTCCCGTCTGTGGCAACACATATTTGAGCACTGGTGGTGGTCACAGTGTCTCGCTTCAATTCTTGACTTACGGCAGGTTCACAGACATTGTAACTACTTTGCATTATGATTGCAATGCGTTCTTGGAGAGCTGCAATCTCCTGCTGTGCAACCTTTAATTGCTGCTGTAAGGTTACGATTTCTTGTTCCAGGGATGACACATTTACGTTGTCATTGGGTTTGGATTTCAACTTTCTAGATGATGATGGTAAAGAGGATGGTGTACAAAGTATGTTGTCTGAAGTTGACAGAGCTGGCCTCTTTTTCTTAGTGTTTGGACCCGGACTTGAAAATATAGAGGGCGACTGACATAAAGATTTTAATGTTTTGTTTTCTGTAGTTAACTTGTTTATTTGCTTGTGTAGATCGGTGTTTTCCAACAGTATATTTCCTAGTTCATTTTCGGTGATTTCGAGTTTTAATGTGAGCTGTGCAATTATCTCCTTCATTTCTGAGGCTGATACTAAGTCAGACACAGTACCGTCAACACTCACTGACAATTTGTTGGGAGTACTATGCGATTCAATAGATGTTTCGCACTCAGTCAATATGTAGGAATCAAGTAAATCTGCAGTATTTTGAACCGTAGATTGACGTTTAAACGAATCATCACGTACTACACATCCTTTAGTGCTTTGTGGTTGTTCCGTTGGTGAGGGTGTTTTCATCGATATTACTTTTTTCCTCACGGTAATATTGGATGTACAGTCGGTATTAGCGTATTTCTTGCTTCTAATGCATACCTTACATCTCCACTTTTTTCTTGATTCCGCGTCTTTGAGGCGATATGTATGTTCTGGATAACCATCGCAATCCAATTCATACCGGTTATCACAGGCGGAACACAAAGCAGTACTTTTTATGTTTACTAATTTTTTGCATTTATGACATGTTACTAGTGCTGCCATCTTGCACTAATTGTTGTACTAGTTTCTTTATATATTCCAAATATGAATTGTGGAACTTACGAAAAGTGATGTAGTCACTGAGGTTTGAACCCGCGGCCACTCGTGTGAGGCTAGTTAAACTGCAAAAGTTGAAGCGTTAACTATTACGCCAACTGCACATTACGTGGGCTTGTCAAATTTATCAACCTATTACAGCAGATGTTTTTTCTTTTGAATAGACAGGTCAGCGTGACAGTTTAAATTTAAATTCAAATCACTGTGTGAGTCACTTTTTCACTTTGTCTTTGTTGTTATTGTTTTTTTTTTGCACACTTTTTTCGTTGAAATAAGTCACAGAATATTATACATTTTGCAATCTTTAGTTTATTTTCATTGTTATCGTTGATTTTATGGTCGTGTTTGTTATTTTAAAGCACAGTTTATTGTTCACAGTATAATATGAATTAACTTCACAGTTTATGTATGAAATCCGTAGATAACACTGTCACTTAAGTACTAGGTGATGTTTTATTAGTTCACTTATTTTTATTCACTTAAGAGCACTAATAGTATTTTTAACTGATATTTAATAACAGAGCGATTGTTTCAACGTTTGGCTAGACGCAGCGCCATCTTGCTCCTAGGTTCTGATATTGTGATCTTAATGATGTACTTCGTTTTCTAGTTTCTGTTAATGTTGCAAATAAATTACGGTTTGTTATAACGAATATTGCTAATTCGAGGATATAGAGGCATGGGAAAGTTAATAATTTCTGAGACTTAAATATGGGTACACAACTGTCAGTAACTTTGAGGCCAAATATAGCTCTCAAACAGCGCTTTTGAGCTTTAAAAATGCTTTCTCGTTCATACTGACATGCGAGTACACGGTGCGAGCAGCTGACTACTGTCTAGTCAGCAGCTTGCACTGTGTAGACAGCCAAGGCAAGCCGAGCTACTGACATGGGAGTACACGGTGCGAGCAGCTGTCTACTGTCTAGTCAGCAGCTCGCACTGTGTAAGCCAGCCATTAGTGTTGGTCGCTACTGGCATAAAGCTCCGCTCAAATTGAGGCCAATAGACTAACAAATCATTATAACAACGACCGCGCGTCGCGCCCCGCTTTCCGCGCGACATTCACCTCAGTTGCAACAGTCCTTAAAGAAGGGGGAAATATCGTGAATTAGTCGTCATCTTTATGCTATTAATAAAGCTGAAGAGTTTTTTTTTTTGTATGTATGTTTGAACGCGCTAATCTTAGGAACTACCAGTCGGATTTGAAAAATTCTTCTTGCATTTGATAGCCATATTCTTGCGGAAGGATAAAGGCTATTTAACATCACGCTACGACCCTTAGGAGCCAGGAAAAAAGAAAAAAAGAGTCAGAAAGAACGTTAAATAAAAACGAAGTAATACCGCGACCAAGCGATACGATGCAACGGGCTGATTCGGGGGAATAAAAATTTTCACGCGGACGAAACGCGGGCAGGAGCTTGTCTCGAATAAACGTGAATATAATTCTTTGAAATCGTCAACACACAGTGATTAAGCGTAGTCATCCATCAATGATAGTTCTTTTTTCTCTGTACCAGAAGAGGCTCTTGTCTTATGCTCGATTTTTGAGGTCTTCAGATAAACCCTCGATAATAATTCACTCGACTTTTAAGCTAAACGCAGTGTTCAGAAACGCGATATCGAACCAATAATATCGAATGTATAAACTCTGTTTAAAAACCTCAGAAACAACAAGGCTTCATACTTCTTTGAACTCCAATTTCCTATACTATACCGAACTACCTACCCTACACAAAGTCATTACTAGCTCATCGTCGCGAAAAGTCGGTTAAAAAAAACTCCTTTGGTTCCTACATCTATGCCCGAAGAGATGCATTTAGCTCTTTAAAGGCTTCTATTGAGCACTAAAACACTAGAAGTCTGTTTTAGGGTACCTTAGTGTGAATGTAAAACCCATTGTTTTATTTGTGTTTTTGATGTTAGCGATTTTTTTTACAGAAGTTTGCGCTTTTCTCAAATATTTCATAGCCTTAAATTTCGAGAACGAATCTTCCGACCTGCTCCTGCGTAGGACATTGTTCATTAAGTAAGGAAGAAACTTGTAACAAGATAACAAGATAATACTTAAGAAAATATTTGCAAAAAACCAAAAATACTGTGATTGTCGATAGATACTTAGTGTCGCTCGGTCATTGTCGTATATCGCTCGGTGTCCAACTTATAACCTTTTTTAAATATTTTTGGGAGAAAATATAACATGGTGTAAAAATGATTGGAATCGATTCAGTTACTTATTCTGAACAAACTATATTCAGGTTTCGCATATACTGAAAATGATGTTGCAAATATACTAAACAATTTCTTTTACCCTCTTGAAAAAAATTGGGTAGATACAATAGGTGAACGGAGAGCATATGGCATGCCTATTTTTTTTGTGTTATCAAGAGCTTAGACAGAAATTGCTCGATATCAATATCGAAATTCAAATCATACGCACTATGTAGGGTGCGTGTGGCGTATGATTTCAATTTACGAGGATATTATTCATAAAATTAAAAAAAAAAACTAGGTAGGTATGCCATACGCTTCTAGGTACTCCGTTCACCTATTAAACCCCATTTTTTTCAAGACGGTATAAAAGTCGCCCAATATGGGGTGGTGGTCTTGCCACACTTTAAATTGTATGTGGATTTAGTATCTGAATATAAAAGATTTCATTTAATTTCAAAGCCGTTTCATACTACTTTGACAGGCCAGTTGGCGTGGTTGGTTAAGATACCACCTATCATGCCGCAGGTCGTGGGTTCGATTCCCATCCAGGACAAACATTTGTGTGCATGAACATGTCTGTTTGTTCTGAGTCTGGGTGTAATTATCTATATAAGTATGTATTTACAAAAAAATAAAGTAGTATATGTAGTATATCAGTTAAGTATCTGGTTTCCATAGTACAAGCTCTGCTTAGTTTGGGATCAGATGACCGTGTGTGAATAATGTCCCAGGATATTATTATTATTACTGATAAGAATGACCGTCTTTGATATTACGGATAATAAACGGACAACGTAAATTCGCTCAACAATTAATTTATTAATTTTACATAGTAGGTATACTTCTATCCAAAAATTTCAAAAGAGCATTTCAGACAACAATCTACATGGTCTTCACATGAACTGACCAAGATTATGTCTGGACTTTATAAGAGACTGTGACCTCTGAGTTTGATTCGGCCTTTCTTCTCAGAGTAGTCAGATAGGAAACGCCGACCTCATCTAGTTTTTAACCGACTTACAAAAGGGGGTTTTCTATTCGACCCGTATGTACTAGCTTTTGCCCGCGGCTTCGCCCACGTGGTTGTCGAAATAATAGGTTGGGGAAAAAGTTTCTTCGCATTTTTTAAGAAAATTCAAAACATTTTTTAATATAGTTTATTTACATTTAACTAAAGTATGTAGGTACCATTTTGTTCGACAACTTTTTGCCATCTTGTAGGTAGGGACATGATTCCATTGCTATAGAAATTTTGAGACTTCTGGTCAAAATACCGCGAAAAGTGGTTTTGGCAGTCCTCTCGTGATGTTGACCTGACACTGCCTAAAGAATTCTGAAGAGACCGAAATAGGTGGAAATCTGAAGGTGCAAGGTCAGGACTATACGGCGGATGCATTAACACCTCCCAGCCAAACTCTCTTAATTTTTGCTGAGTGGCTAAAGATGTGTGAGGTCTAGCGTTATCATGATGAAAAACCACACCCCTTCTGTTGATTAATTCCGGCCGCTTTCTCTCAACTTCTTGCTTTAATCTCATCAGTTGTTCGCAGTAGAGTTCAGAATCGATGGTCCTGCCTGGTGGTAACAGCTCATAATGAATAATGCCCTTCCAATCCCACCACACACACAGCATCACCTTGTTGCGAGTTAACCCGGGTTTCGCCACAGTCTGTGAAGCCTGACCGGCCTTTGACCGCGACCTTTTTCGCACGTTCTTGTCATACGTGATCCACTTTTCATCACCAGTTATCAGCTTCTTCAAAAATGGTTCGGTTTCATTACGTCGTAATAAAGAATCACAAATGAGTACACGGTTCATTAGGTTTCTTTCAGTGAGCTTGTGAGGTACCCAAATGTCGAGCTTTTTTGTGTACCCAGTTTTTTTCAAATGCGCCAAAACTGTTTTGTGGTCAATTTCCAGTTCTTCAGCTACGTCGTAACTACTGATATGCCGATCTTGCTCCACTTTTTCAAAAATGGCATCCATTTTATCCGTAATAGGGCGACCAGAGCGACGTGCATCTTTGACATCAAAATTTCCGGATTGAAAACGCTTAAACCAAATTTGTGCTGCTCTCACAGACACTACACTAGGTCCATAAACATCGCAAATTTTTTTCGCGTTGCATTTTTACCTTTTTTGTAGTTAAATTTTAAAATGTATCGAATTTCTTCATTAGATTCACTCATCTTGACGGTACGAAAAACAAATGAAAATCACACATTTTCCTAATTTGAATTTGGAATTATGTTCTATAAAATTTAAACTTTCAATGATACCAAAACCAGCCAGATACAAATAATATAGCCAAAGAGATTTTATTACAAGTTCATACATACTATAATGCGAAAAGACTTTTTCCCCAACCTAATATATCCCACGGGAATGCACTACTGGGATCAAAAGTATCCTATGTCCTAAGCCAGATCATTGTCTACTCATGTGCCAAATTTTATCCAAATCCGTTGAGCAGTTTTAGCGTGAAAGCGTGACAAACAAACAAACTCACTTTCGTATTTATAGTATTATGAAAAACCCGTCTATCGAAACTCTACTCACAAAATGTATTAGGTACCTACTTAAAAAAACCCTTAACACACTAAGTCTAATGTTTCTATAATAATATAATTCAATCAAGATTCGAAAGACACGTGGTGCCATCTATTATCATAAGAACGTTATTCTTGTTTTTTTCTCGGGAACAGTACTTTTTTCGAGATAAAAGGTACCCTATGTCCATTCCTGTACACATGACAACGTATATGCAAAATTTCAGGATAATCGGTTCAGTGGTTTAGGCGTGAAAAGGTAACAAACAAACAAACTTACCTCGCATTTATAATATTAAAAAAGTTAGGATAGGATGTAAGTTTGTATGTCCGTTTTATTTTCTCAAAAAGTAATGAACCAATTTTGATGATTCTTTTTCTAGCATGATCTACATACTTTCAGAAAGGTTTTAGTATATGTATACATTAGGTAATTAAACTTATATACGAAGTTATATACGTAAATGTACTTGATGATTCTTTTTTTCGTTCATCTTGGGCTTATGTAATTGTATAAGTATTCAACTATAAATACTTTAAAAAAGTAAAAACCGACTTCAAAAACCTAAAACGAATAAAAAAACTTAACAGCTTCTGAAGTCGGTGTCTTCAATTCTTCAATTTCAATACACCTTAGCTTGGCACCGACTGCAGAAGCTGTAAGTTTTTTGTGAAATTTAATTTATTCGTTTTAGGTTTTTGAAGTCGCTTTTTTAAAGTGAATATTTAAAAGTGTTTTTACCAAACCTACTTACAGAAATAAAATCATTTATCATATTGTATCCTAATTTTCGCAGCTAAATTTAATTTTTTAAGGTACAGCACTCTAATTGCGTAAAACACTATCGATCGGAATCTGATTCATTTTGAAGCAAATTGCTAATCCATTGCTTCATATATTCGGAAAAATTTGCCTTCTCAACACCGTAAATAACGCAATGAATGTTGTTGAACTGTCAAAATGAAACGGATTCCAACTGATAGTGTGTTACTCTATTAGGGTGCGGAACTCCGACCCGACCGAACGACAACACGCGACACCATTTCAAATCTGCAACCATTGTTACTTTTTAAAATCCCCCCTATTTAGAACCACATCATCCCCCACTACTCGAGGCTACCCTAAGCAATTCAAAGGCAGGATGGTTTTAGCATTTAGATTAAAAATAGCTTCCATCCCCTTATAGTGCGGCGGCAGAATTCTAATCCATTTCCATCAGCCATGGTCACGGAACGTGACTAAGAAATTGATGCATAATTTATTATTGTTAATAAACATCACGCCAGTAATCCCCGAAGGGTGAGGCAGAGGTGCACCTATAGTACACCCACATTTCGCCAGTTATTTTGTAAGTCCCATGTAATAGAGAGCGAGCTAGAAAAAGGGCCTGTTAGCTGTTAGAAGCCAATATAGGAGCCTATTACAAAAATGATGATTACGATACAACTCGGCATGGGTCCCACCTAGAAGTGAGCGGATGGGTAAAAAATGGGTACTTAGGTAAAAATGGGAAAGAAAGGAATGAAATGGAAAATAAATGCAAACCGTGTTCTGTGTATTTTATTTCCATGTTGTAATTAAGTTGCAGTGTTCAATATGATTAGTAGATCTGATTTAGTAAAATAAAATTAAGAATAATATGTACATGTTAAAATTTTGTTTTTATTTATACCTACAATATATGTTGGATAAAACTGTAATTTATTGTGAGATAGTCCAGAATATTTGTGTAAATGGCAACTCTACAGACAGACGTGAAAATTGTAATGTAATTTGATAATTTTTATTTTTCCCGGTATAAATTGAAATTGGGAAGGTAAAAATGGGTATTAATAAGCTACGCCCCACCGCTGTATCTCTATGTTGACGTCGTGGTGGGGCTTGTGCGCTCCGAACTTTAGGTCTGTGCCGGTAGAGTTTACTTTGCCGGAACAGGTCTAAGATGAGGAGCCACATCAAGAGAGATACAGAAACCCACAGGGCAGCATGTGGTGAGCGGTTGGGCAGTAGCGACCTCACGGACCCGTATCTCCCGGGAGAAGTCTTGTTCTTCATCCCTGGCTTGCCTTTATTGGCCGGCTGGAGTGAACATTGACGAGGAACAGAGCTCCCACCTCTTTCTTGCCTTTATTGGCCGGCTTGAGTGGAGATTCGCAAGAGCAAACGTGCTCGGAGGAAGGAAGTATTCCAGTAAGTTTCTAGTAGGGATCTTGACCGTACTTCCGGGATTGTCCTGATAGCCGTGGAATACTTCTACACTGCTCAAGCACCTCAGGAAGTGTTGCCCCCTTGTTGCTACGTCACTATGTGCTAGCGACCGTTTTCGGGGGCCCATTATTGAGTGATCAAGTCACCCCCTGCCATTTTAACCATGCATTACATATAACATTGATCAGGCAGGGGACATAGTCCTTTCGTAGTTCTGGGTAACCAATCCACTATAGCCACCCAAACTCATAGCCCAATATGTTTGGTTTTGCAATAGTCCTGCACCAACCGGGGGTTGTCCTTGGGTGCACTTGCATAGTGCATACAGGGATAGTCATCGGTTGGTGCCTCCTCATCATTTAAAACTGTCTAAGGGGCCTCTGTGAGTACGCTTCGGCCCCTCGTACGCCTTCCAAAGGTCCGGAACCCCAAGGTACCGAGAATAAAATGCGTTAGTAGGTACATGGTCACTTAAAAACTATGTTAGTAGACATTAACGATATTTACAAGAGCATGTAGCTGACTTAAATACCAGATAAAAGGACAATCCAGTTTGTTGGAAATGACGTTCAGGTGACTGTTGGCACTGGCACGCACCTTGCGCAACAAGGACGCTGCTCGCTTGCGCCTGATTGCAGTGAAGCTGTCAGTCTGGGCGTCCGCGAACATCCCTGAGGCATTACAGAAGCGTGGCAGCCCCAACAGCATCCTGAATGCATTATTACTTAGTGTAAAATACTTGACTTGATTAATGGGTATTTACCAAAAGGAGATGTTTCAGAATGGGCCAGGTCTGTGTACACTACCTCAAAAAAGATAAAAAAATCCGTAGAATTTGACAAAAATACAGATAATTAATTTAAATGTAGTAATGTAGTAACTACTGTGGTAGGGAATTGATATTTATCAATTATTTTTATCGACTTCCAACATGGCGTCGCACCGATTTAGTTACTCTGTGCATAAAAACAATGACAGTAAACCCATAGATCGACCATTGACCATAGAAAGAGGACTGTCAGCTGTCACAACAGTGTCACCTCAGTCCTCTTGTTGAGTATTAAACATGTCAAACAGCTTACGGCCATGACGGGTTTTAGTTGTGTGTTGCAATTTTAAGTGTAATTAATTGTGGTTTACCAGCAAACAAAGCCATTTTAAAGTAATTGGACAGTTGACAACTGTTTTAAATATATTTCCCTATTTTTGTGTAAAGTGTACACGTACCTGACCCAAGGTCCATACATTTTGGAACATCTCTAGTTCCATCTCTAGTTCAAATTTAATTAGCAAGCGAATCTTCGCAGACGTATGGGTATCGACATCTAAACACGACAAAATAATAATAAAACAGATTCGATGATTTATTTTTTTGGGTCAAAGACCACTGTTAGTGTTGTTACTTGAAGTATGAGTTGAGAAAATCTATTTAATTCTTATTTTATCGTAGGTATTTGATATCGATACCCCGGTATCGATCACGTCTGTGAAGTTTACATATCAAAAACTGATATTTCAAGTGGCTACACTACCTGCCATCGATGACCCAAAAAAAACTCATCATATTAATTTGTTTTTTGTTTTATCATGTTAAGATATCAACACCTATCCCGTTTGCGGAGTTTCACTAGCTAATTTAATTTGACCCTGTATAACAAAATACCAGATATTATAAAAATGTTGCAATCCAAATGTTTAAAAAGAAACTGACAACCCTATTAGGTACTTTATAAGTGTTATTTATTATACATATGATTATTAATCAATTAATATTTTTTTAAATGAGACTAAACTTTAGATCTAATATTTGACATTGTGTATTTCCTTAATTTATGCTCGCTTTAATTCTATCATTTATTTTTTTTGGCAATTTTAATTTGACTGACTTTTTTTTTCATTTTTTGCGTGCCTTAAGGGGACTACAGGACCAAAAGCGCGGTCACGGTCGGACTGCATAGAAAATAAAAAGAAGCGCGATGATACAACGCTCTGGTAATTTATTGCAAAATATGAAGATCTAGGGATGAGACCATAATTTTGAACTACTTTTACTATTGGACCAAACCTGTAATCGCGAAAAAAAGTCAGCTGTCTCATACATTTATGTTCGCAAAACTCGTCAAAATGTAGGGAACTGCTGATTTTTTTTCGCGATTTCAGGTTTGGCCCCATAGTAAAAGTTGTTCAAAATGATGGTCTAATTAATACCCTAGAGTTATGGTATATAAAAAAAAAACACGTTGTATAACGGAGCATACAGAATTATAAAAATATATTATATAGATATTTTTTGATTCTTTATGCTCCGTTTGGCCATACCAATGCTCCAAACCCCGAACCGTTACGATACCAAACCCACTCTATTATGCTTGCTAAAAATAGACCTGTCAATAATATGCGACCCTGAAACAGTTCAACCTCGTTTATAACCGATCGGGAGAGTTCAAGGGTACGTAGAATAGCTTGGCAAACAGCTGTTAATAATATTTGTATCTAACCTGCCGTAGGTACCTACAGTATAATTAATCGTCCTTGCTAGATTGGGCTGTTGATGTTAGAATTTTAGAAACCTTAAGAAATAGGAACACGCACATTGATTCTATTTCAAATCAAATACTACTACTTAGCTTACTTATTAATATTACGTAAAAGAATCAAATCTGCCTAGCCTTTTCCCAACTATGTTGGGGTCTGCTTCCAGTCTAACCGGTTGCAGCTGAATACCAGTATTTCACATGGAGCGATTGTCTATCTGACCTCCACAATCCAGTTACTGGGTAATACGATACCTCTTGATAAGACTGGTTGTCAGACTTTCGGGCTTCTGACGACCCGTAACGACTGTCAAAGATCCTCGAATGACAGCCGGGACCAACGGCTTAACGTGCTTTCCGAGGCACGGAGGAGTCTCGGTATGAAAAGATGGTCACCCATCCACAGACCTACCCCAGCAAGCGTAGCTTAACCTGATGGATCGACCCATGCGGCTGTTATTACATAGCCACGAGCTCCGATATATTACGTAAAAGAATATAAATAATTAATTCAAATTACTAGCGATCAAATCGATCGATACAATACAACATTATCTTGTTGTGCAAATTGTTGCCAGCAAGTTTTTATTAGGCGTTTGAGTGTTTTTTGGCTTACAATAATTTATGATTTTGTAGCAGACACCATGGATTCAGTCTAGAGATTTAAATGATTGTCAGATTTAAAACAAATTATTTAATTAAATTTAAAAGTACGGACATTCTTACATTACATTTTTTTTTTGAGATGGGTTTGAGCTCTTGACTCTAGTCTAGGTCAGAGGTGACAAAGTCGACGATGGAGTGAGCTTACCCAGAAGTAGCCTGTTCACTCTAACTTGGAATAGATTAGGGTTGTATGCGCTCGGAAACACAGACGCGACGCAGGTAGTGAGTTCCACTCTTTTGCTGTGCGCATTATAAAATATATTTCAAAGCGCTTAGTGCGAATTGGTGGAATATCAACTAGATGGATGGTAACTGGAAGTGCGTCTAGATGTCCGAAGGTACAAGGGGACCGGCGGAATCAGGTCGTGGAGTTCTTGGGCACACTTATCGAAGTACAATCTGTAAAAGACCGATAAGCAGGCAACCTTGTGGCGATGAGCCAAGCTGTGAAGCTTGGCATCCACCAGTTTTACGTCACCAATAAACCTCTTAGCTCTGCGTTCCACCGAGTCAAGCGCGGCTAGTTGGTACTTAGCTGATCCATCCCAAAGGTGGCTGAAATACTCCATGCAGGATCGGACTTGCGCTTTATAAAGGATCAAAAGCTGTCCAGGCGTAAAGTATCACTTCACGCTATTTAGGATGCCCAGTTTCTATAAGAACCCTCAATACATATGTAGGCAGCTGTGTCGTGTCTGTCATCATCAGACAATGAGGAGCCACACTCAAAGCTGTGTGTAGATGTCGCTGTAGTCGACTGTACCTTATTTACCTTTCGTGACAGTAGTGTGACTGCTCTATATGAGATTTTAAAGTGTAATTCGACTTTAATATGTACGCGTTTATGACTGTGCCTCAACTAAAAGTTGAGCTCCGTGAAAGGAACGCAACAACTGCCGGCAAAATGGCCGATTTGTTTGTAAGGTTTGTTTAAAATATTTGCGGTTAGGATTGTTTGTGAGCCTTTTTCTATAAGCCACGGGCTAACATTCCTATTTATTATATACCTATATATTACATTTGTATGATCGAAACCAACACTTTAGTGCTGACTGCGACATCCAAGACGACACCGCATACCTTTTTTTTTTAAATAAACGTTGTGCCACACTAGGATCTTCTTCCTGTATCGTGGGTGCGTTTACAAACATAGAAACTCACAAACACAAACACCCAGACCCGGAACAACTACTTGCAGATCATACAAATATTTATTCCGTGCGGGGATCGAACCCGCGACACGCTGCGCAGCAGTCGACCGCTCAGCCATTACGCCAACCGTGTCGTCATTTTTTTTTCACCTTCTGATACATTCAGAGAAATAAATGCAGATACTCCTTTACCAATGATTAACAGACAGGCAATACAGAAATATTTTGAAGAGTAAGTACTAATATTGTTTGATTAAATCTTTAGGAGACTTCTTTACCATACGATTAGCTAATATAGTATATTTTATGACACATTTATTTTGATAACAATCTTGATTCTTTTGTTTTATACAATTAGTACCCAGCCTAAAGGACAGCTTCTATAAGAATATCTCATGATTCGAATTTCCCATGATAATCCTTTTCTGTGAAATGCGCAGCACACAATCGTGCAGTTATTTTGAGTTTTTAATACATAACGCCAATTCCTATTGCTTTCTGCGCTTACTTTCTTTAGGGAGCAAATACTATTTTGTAGATTGCAAAAATCCATACCTTGGACAACTAATATATCAAAACAAGGCACAGTCGATTGTGCACCATCTACCGTGATAAACAGTTAGTTTTCCTCCCCATCATCTGCTTAACCAACTATGTTGGGGTCAGCTTCCAGTATATGTAGGTAGGTATAACCGAATACAGCAAGAATACCATTATTTTAGATTTAGCGACTGCCTATAATAATAAGTAAAACAACTACACAACAACACGAAAAATCATTTCTCAATAAACAGAACTAGTTAAGTACTTATTCATAACAAAGATTACAAACTTCTTATCAAAACATAACAGCCGGCACAGCGAGGAATTTGATACATTTTTGTTTCTCGCGGCTGCCGATGCCGAAATGTCTAATCTATCGGCCAAACGGTGTCGAAGGAAAATCGCACATAAAACTACCTAGATACGTTTGATAATTCGATTCAACTGCGTGACTGTTAGTCGCTCGGATAAAGAAACAAATTAAAAATCGCAGCGCTAATCATGTCGCCTCACTCGCTCACATTTCTGTATGGTATGTGCGAGCGAGATGGCATGATTATCGCCATGATTTGGCAAGCAGGCAGGTTTTACGCGGTGAGCGAATGAACGCTTTCTTTTGGCGTATTAGTCACCCCGTGTTTACTAAACGTCAAACGTGAGTTATAAACTTACAATTTCTTGATATAATAATTAGATAATTAGTGTAATACAAAGTGTATTATTGGCAATGTCGTTAGTTTGTCCCGATGCTCTACTCGATACAGTGTTATTAATACAAGCAGTGAAGTCGCGACCATGTTTGTATGCTAAAGATCATTTGAGATACAGTGATGCGAGTTATAAAAGAGTTGAGTGGGAAGAAATTACGAAATCGTTATTTGCTGACGTTTGGGCAAAATGTAATGATGAAGAAAAGGCTGCCAAGGGTTTGTGTATTATTATTTTTTAAAAGGTTATTTATTTTGTGATGTGGAATGCTTTAAACAAAGAGTGTGTAAAAGGAATGTGACACTGACAAAATATGTCAGACTGCCACAGAGCTTCACAGCTCTTTGACATTGACATATTCTGATTCTGTCTATGTTGTACAATAATACCTACGAGAAAGGTGTAATTAGGTAAATTATCGGTATGAATAAGTGCTGTTTCTACTCGTTGTATGGGTTCCTACTCCTAGGCGATATTTAAAATGTAGGAACGACTTAACCCATTGAATGCCCTGTTTAATTTGAGGTGCCAAAGAGAATAAAAATGTCCATTCGAGGAGGCTAAATAACACAGATTACCATAATTATAATCCATAGGGAAGACCTACGAAATAATACGTAGTCGGCCTCCGCCATGTTCTACGTACGTCATCAGCTACGTAATATTGCGTAGTGGGCATTTAATGGGTTAATATTATCAACAAACTATGATCATCAATCTGTTAAACTATTTCACGAAGGCGTGTTAGTTATTGCAGTTTAAACCTTATAATTAACTACTTAAAGGCTTCGAGACACGACTTCGTGAAATAGTTTGTCTATAGACAAGCGTGATGATTATTTTTGTTTATAGTACGAGAGCCCGCGACCAAGACCATGTCGCATCGTTGTACGGCCATGACCGTTTAAAATCGTTAGTTTAGATGATTCTAAACTCGACTCTATGAGCAGTACCGGTCAGAAACGTCGCAGTTTTAAGGGGCCCATTTCTGCTATGTAAAAACAAAGCAAGTTCTTAAAAAAAATTAAAAAAATATTCGATTTTTGGGGTTTCGTTCCTCAAAAGGAAAAAAAACGGAACCCTTATAGGATCACTCGTGTGTCTGTCTGTCTGTCTGTCCGTCTGTCACAACCAATTTACTCCGAAAGTAAAGGACCGATTAAGTTAAAATTTTGTACACATGATTTTCTGTGACCCAAACACGGACGTGTAACGTAAATAAATGAATTGTGAACATGGGGGTCACTTTTGAGGGCAAATAAGAAAATTTAAAAAAAGTTTTGTAAACTGTATCGTGTGACATATCAAATGAAAGAGCTTACTGTAAGGGCTTTAAATATTTTTTTCTATTAATTTAAAAATAAATAGTTTTAAAGTTATTTAAGAAAATAGATGAAAATTAACCGTTACTTCGTCTTCATTTAAACTTACATTTGCAGTTGGAATGTATAGAAGAACACGTTTTTCAAGTACAATGTTAAGTTTGTTCTTGGGATAAATTCATCCCCACTACGGAACCCTTCATTGTGCGTGGTCGGACACGCACTTGGCTGTTTTTTTTTTTATGTTACTCTGTAGAGGATCCGACAATGCATCTGCGACAGTAACTCTGGTACTGACTGCCTTGTTGGTTTAGTGGTCGCGAGCACTACTACCGGGCGTAGGGTCCTGGGTTCGATTCTCAAGTCAGGCATAATGATATTAGATTTTTCATTAGGAATTCTCAAAAACAGATATGTACTCGTACGGTATTACAAACAAGAACGTAAATGGCCTTATTACAAAACGCAGTTTAATTCTCAGGTCGGGCATAATGTGGGTTTTTTTCATTAGGAATTCTCAAAAACAGATATGTACTCGTACGGTATTACAAACAAGAACGTAAATGGCCTTATTACAAAACGCAGTTTAATTCTCAGGTCGGGCATAATGTGGGTTTTTTTCATTAGGAATTCTCAAAAACAGATATGTACTCGTACGGTATTACAAACAAGAACGTAAATGGCCTTATTACAAAACGCAGTTTAATTCTCAGGTCGGGCATAATGTGGGTTTTTTTCATTAGGAATTCTCAAAAACAGATATGTACTCGTACGGTATTACAAACAAGAACGTAAATGGCCTTATTACAAAATGCAGTTTAATTCTCAGGTCGGGCATAATGTGGGTTTTTTTCATTAGGAATTCTCAAAAACAGATATGTACTCGTACGGTATTACAAACAAGAACGTAAATGGCCTTATTACAAAACGCAGTTTAATTCTCAGGTCGGGCATAATGTGAGTTTTTTTCATTAGGAATTCTCAAAAACATTTATTTTGTATACAGCAGGCTAAAGTGTGAATCTCTCTGCCAGCGTCTGTGTTCCCTACCACATATAACTCGTCTGCCTTCAAAGCAAGAGTGAACGGGCATCTTCTTGGCACGCTCGTTCCACCATAGACCTCATCCATCACTTTTCATCAGGCGTGATCGATCGGGGTCAAGGGCAGGCCCAGTAAGCAAAAAAAAAAGATACGTTACTGCAAACATGTACATACACTACGGCCGATTTATCTTGACAGGTCCGAATATAGGCACTAAGAAGTTTCACGCATGTTCTTTCACTCACACTCATGTCATCATTCACATGTGTCACATGTCACCATTTGGTCACTAAAAAATCGTACTGCGCAGCCTCCTGTGCAAAGTAAACGGCCTTATTTCACACATTATGCAATTTCGGACCTTACTCTGGCCCTGTTAAAGGTCTTATTACAAAAACTGACTTTATACCATAAATAGAGAATGGACTGAGCGTTCCGTATTCAGTAGATA
This sequence comes from Dicycla oo, assembly GCA_948252095.1. Classification (NCBI taxonomy): domain Eukaryota; kingdom Metazoa; phylum Arthropoda; class Insecta; order Lepidoptera; family Noctuidae; genus Dicycla; species Dicycla oo. Next base: position 21,992,541 of record OX411733.1, read on the forward strand.
GTAGATTCTAAATACAAATCTGGCTCGAAAGTTTAAGCTTTGACTGTTAGAATTCGTTTTTAAAAAAGACAAAAATTATAAAACATTTTAAATGATTATACTAAGCCATTTTTTCTCTTTTTCAGTGGAACTGGTACTAAAGAGATGGAAAAGCATTAGAGCTTGCTTCACCAGGGAAGACAAACGTCAGAAGGAACCAAAATGGGTCTACGGACTCTCCTACAAAAGGCGCCCATACTTATATTACAATAATCTGTTATTTCTAAAACCTGAATGTGAAAACGCAAAAGAAGAAACCACACACGACATTGATCTTCCAGAAAATAATGAAGCTGATAATACTACTGTGAGAGTAGACACCAATATTGAAGAAATGCCTATACCAGAAGCAATGCCAGTACCGAAATCTAAGCCTGAAGCAAACGGAACTATGCCTCCAATAAATTCTGATAATACTGGATCCCTATCGAATTCAGACACTGCTACAAATGCAAATGATCCAGACAGTACGACACATTTCGCTTTATCATTAGTTCCAATGTTAAACATGATACCAATAGATGAACGGATTGAAGCTGAAATGAGCATACTGTCAGTTTTGCAACCGTTTTTAAAGAGATGTAGGGATGATGGTAAGAATCCTGGGCTGGATGACAGAAAGAAAAGGTTTGTTTTGTCTCAACAAACGCATGAAATTAAAAGTGAAGCGAGTAGTGACGACGATGATGATTTGTACGCGTAGGAGGATTTAAACTTTTAAAGTTGTAAATATTCTAAGGTACAAACAAAATGAGAACAGCGGTGGATCAATGGTAACGGCCCCGACTTGCGATAGTTGTACATACATAATAGGTTGGGGAAAAATTTCTTCGCATTTTTTAAGAAAATTCAAAACACTTTTTAATATAGTTTATTTACATTTAACTAAAGTATGTAGGTACCATTTTGTTCGACAACTTTTGGCCATCTTGTAGGTAGGGACATGATCCCATTGCTATAGAAATTTTGGGACTTCTGGTCAAAATACCGCGACAACTCGTTTTGGCAGTCCTCTCGTGATGTTAACCTGACACTGCCTAAAGAATTCTGAAGAGACCGAAACAGGTGGAAATCTGAAGGTGCAAGGTCAGGACTATACGGCGGATGCATTAACACCTCCCAGCCAAACTCTCTTAATTTTTGCTGAGTGGCTAAAGATGTGTGAGGTCTAGCGTTATCATGATGAAAAACCACACCCCTTCTGTTGATTAATTCCGGCCGCTTTCTCTCAACTTCTTGCTTTAATCTCATCAGTTGTTCGCAGTAGAGTTCAGAAACGATGGTCCTGCCTGGTGGTAACAGCTCATAATGAATAATGCCCTTCCAATCCCACCACACACACAGCATCACCTTGTTGCTAGTTAACCCGGGTTTCGCCACAGTCTGTGAAGCCTGACCGGCCTTTGACCACGACCTTTTTCGCACGTTCTTGTCATACGTGATCCACTTTTCATCACCAGTTATCAGCTTCTTCAAAAATGGTTCGGTTTCATTACGTCGTAATAAAGAATCACAAATGAGTACACGGTTCATTAGGTTTCTTTCAGTGAGCTCGTGAGGTACCCAAATGTCGAGCTTTTTTGTGTACCCAGTTTTTTTCAAATGCGCCAAAACTGTTTTGTGGTCAATTTCCAGTTCTTCAGCTACGTCGTAACTACTGATATGCCGATCTTGTTCCATTTTTTCAAAAATGGCATCCATTTTATCCGTAATAGGGCGACCGTAGAGAGCGACGTGCATCTTTGACATCAAAATTTCCGGATTGAAAACGCTTAAACCAAATTTGTGCTACTCTCACAGACACTACACTAGGTCCATAAACATCGCAAATTTTTTTCGCGGCTTGCGTTGCATTTTTACTTTTTTTGTAGTAAAATTTTAAAATGTATCGAATTTCTTCATTAGATTCACTCATCTTGACGGTACGAAAAACAAATGAAAATCACACATTTTCCTAATTTGAATTTGGAATTATGTTCTTTAAAATTTAAACTTTCAATGATACCAAAACTAGCCAGATACAAATAGTATAGCCAAAGAGATATAATTACAAGTTCATACATACTATAATGCGAAAAGACTTTTTCCCCAACCTAATATATTGATGAGTGTATGCCAGATAGGGATGTATCAATGACGTGCCGATCGGCAACGAACTATCGATAAGTTATGTAAATAAATATCTTCGTTAGATACTTTTTTATGTTCAATACGTTATTTACTATTAAACGAGAACTGTTTGTATATTTATTTATATATTCGTTTGTAATCAGTAATCACGTTCTCGATAACGGCTCTAACGATTTCGATGAAATTTGCAATATGGGGTTTACGGGGACCAAAAATCGAACTACGAGCTAGGTCTCATAACAAGTCTCGGTCTTTTGGAAAGCTGAAAAATAATAAAAAAGAATGTTTACATACATGTTGCTTTTAATTTTGAATTTTTTATTTAATTTTACTCCAGTATATAGCTACTAAAATTCTTCAAAATCAATTAAGCAGTTTAGACGTGATATTGTAGCATTCCATACTTACGTTTACGCTAGATAATACATTCGCATTAAAAAATATAGAAAGTATATCGTACAAAACACACATCAAAATGATTTATAATCAATGGTTGTATGATTTTGATTAAAGTTACATAAATATAATAGTAGTAGTTCTCCTAACAAACATTTAAAAAATATTTTAAATATCGATTATAGCATTGGTCGCGTCACATCACTACAGTCTGGCGTGGGGAGCGCGGTGCACCGGCGGGTCTGCGCACCTCCCACGTCTCCTTCACCCCGGCGATACGTGATTTGTTTTCACAAAAATAAGTATAAAAATCGTGTTACCGATGAAATGTGATACTGGATTTCAGTTTTGTGTGTTTCCTAGTATTGTTTTTGCAAGATCTAACTGCACATTTGACCATAATGATACGTACATATGAAAAAAATCTGGAGGAACGCACACTGCTAGCACTCAACCACGAATACAAGCGCTCGCGGCGGGAATGTCGTGTTGTTCTCACCCGTGCCTACTTCCCACTTCTGTTCCCACTTCGTTGCGCGCTCTATACTACTGTAATTATATCGCACCTTGAAAGCAAAAGTGGCGTTATACAAAAGTTTAAATTTTTCAGTATGTCCATTAAAAGCTTTTTAACGCAGCATTTTGGTCAGTGTCTTAGTAAATAAGTGAAATAAAAGACTGCAATTTGACTATCTCACTTTAAGTTATGTATGTAGGTACTGAAAATATGACAGAAAATTATGAAGTTATTTAGAAAACATAGTTTTGATAATGCCACTTTTGTTATCAAGGTGCGATATGTATACTCTAAGGCGCAGAACTCTCAGTACCGTCCGAGACAATAGTGAAGTCGGAAGTGATAAACTTGACATTGGCTAATTGCACAATGCGTGCGAAGCCAAAAGGAAAAAAAAAGTCGAAAGTGTGTGTGTGCGTGGGTATGTTATGTGCTAACGGTTCTCGTCTTCACGCACACATTTATAGCGTGTTTTTACTGTTTGTAACACACTTGGTTACCACAAGAAAAGCGCGCGTCACTTCGTGAGATAAAAATACTGTTCACGCTCCTTTTTTAAAACTAGTAAAATTTGTTCATAATGATGACATTATGAACAAATTTTACTATGTGACCAAACCTTCAGCTTCAGCAAAAAATCAGCTGTTCCCTACATTAATATTCGCATAACTCGTCAAAATGTAGGGCAGCTGATTTTTTTTCACGTTTCAGGTTTGGTCCCACGGTAAAAGTTGTTCATTGTAATGATGAGTACCTACAACACTATCGTGGCAGCTACCTAGCCATAAAAAAGCAGCTTGTAAACTTCAAATACTAAATATGAATATTTACTTTGAAAAGTATTTATTACCTACCTACTCTAATTGTTGTGATTTTTTTTTTATATGACATGTAAAAGTTATTCCGACATCCTATTTACAGAATAAACAATATAATTTAATTTAAATTTAATTCAAAGCTACCAGCGGAAATTTTTTTTTTGTTTTATAATGCTTAGATAGGCATTCATACCTATCGCATCTGTGAAGTTGCGCTGGCTAATTTCATTTGACTTAGTACAGTAAACATCTATAATATATTCTGTAGATATAATCCCCCATGGATTCTATATTAAACCCATGGCTTTTCGTCCACGATTCCTTTTCTATCCCCCCACTAGATTTACGCATCATTATACCAATTGTTTTATTTTGTATGTTGCCAGTTTTAAGGGCCAGTGGAGCTACAAACCATGGAGTAAAATAGCCTTTTTGAAATTTATGAACCTATTCGTTTAGTGGGCTACTGCAAACGTTTCTATTTTTCTAGTTTATTCCTTGAATAGGTAGCCATTTATAAGTCTGGAACTTTTGAACGCTGCGAAGTATGTGTGTGTGTAGAAAGAACGTTTTTAAAATGATATTCTTTTTTTAAGTTAGGATTAAAGACCACGATTTCTTATTCTTTAGAGGAGGCCTTCACCTGTAGAGGGGTTCCTGCGGAATGAAAGTTATCATTGCAAGAAATATAAGGCTTTTTATTTATATTTATTTAAATGGCGCGTAGGATAACGTTTGTTAAAAAATGCTCTATTTCTAATGGAGAGTTGATCTTAGTTTCGGTTTTTATTTGGTCCAGAAAGCCCATTTAAGATTATCTACTGTGAATCTTTTTTCATAGTTACGGCGAAAGCTCCAGGTAGCTCGCGAAATTCAAATTTTATTAGGTTTTTTTGCAATTTGCAAGTCAGTTAGGTTTTATGTTGATCAAAATATGATTCGCGAGTGTAACAAGTATATATTTATTATTATAAGAAAATTAGCTCAAAAATTGTCGATCAGACCGAATAATTCGTGTAGTTTTGAAAATTAGTACAGTTATTCTTTGTGGTGTCCAGATGAACATCTAAATATCCCCGAGGGTGGGAGACGAGGTGGAGGAAGGAGAATGATATATTTTTTCGGTTTTTAGCTTGTATCTCGAAAACCATTAAAATATCTCTTTAGTCACTTCTACAGTCATTATCTACATTAAATTTTCTATAAATTATGTAATGCGTTTTTTTACTGTAGGATCAATACTTTAGGAGATACAAGAGGTCCAATATGACAAAGTTGATAAGTCGCGCAAAAAATAATAATAATAATAACCTGGGACATTTTCACATACGGTCATCTGGTCCCAAACTAAGCAGAGCTTGTACTATGGAAACCAGATAACTGATATACTACATATACTACTTTTTTTTTTGTAAATACATACTTATATAGATAATTACACCCAGACTCAGGACAAACAGACATGTTCATGCACACAAATGTTTGTCCTGGATGGGAATCGAACCCACGACCAGCGACATGATAGGCGGTATCTTAACCAACCACGCCAACTGGCCTGTCAATAATGGACTCTTTCTGCATAGTTTCAGTGGGTGTGACACAACCTCAGCCAGGAAGGGCAAAGCATCATTTTTCAAGCGTTTTGATCAAAATCCATAAATAAAGGAAATAGCAACTGTCTTTTCACCATCAACTCTGGATGCCATAGCAGAAGCGGGAGAAAAGATGTTTCTTGGAGTATACCGTACGCCCTCTATTTAGTCTTGAGCTTAAATGATATCGATAAACAATGTTTTTGAAATCTTGTACCAAGCCCAAACAGCGAAGTCTCAGGCCTACAGTGAGCGTCTTGAGAACTAACTGTAACCTGAATTATGGAGCTGGAAGCGTAGAGCCGATGGAAACTTAGAGCCAGTCACGACCTAGAATCCTCCTGCTCCTGACACGTTGTTGAGTGCTATTTTCTGCCGATGTAAGCGTGGATCTGCTGGAAAATGCAGTTGTCGCAAAGCAGGCATCAACTGCAGTCTTATCTGTAATGGCTGCCAAGGAACTTGTTCTAATGTAGCCCCCATATACGTTGATGTTAAAGTTAACGATGATGAAAGACGATCTTATTGATAAGACCTTATAATTTCTTTTGGTCATTTTTCCTAATTATAATTTGTATGATTATTTTTTTAATTTTATTTTACCAATTTAGATACCTTCTATCTCCTAAAGTATTGGTCCTATAGTAAAAATGTATATAACATAATTTATAGTTTAATTAATGTAGAAGTGACTAAAGCGATATTTTTAATTTTTCGAGATACAAGTAAAAAACTGAAAAAAGATACATTTCCCCCCTCCCCCACCACCGCTTCGTCTCCCACCCTCGGGGACTTATTTCCTTAATTTTACCAGGCTTTATAGAATTATAATAAAGTCATCAATACAACTTTCTAAGACCAGGTAATCCTATTGAATGACTATTTCATGAAATCTTGAGATTTGAGGATTAAACTAACTTGAGTTGTATTACTGATTCTAATGATTATAATTCTGTAAATACATACTTGTTACGTTACCATACAGACTTGCAAATTGCAAAAAAACGTAAGAAAATTTGAATTTCGAGGGCTACCCTGACAAGGATTGTGAAGTGCCGATACGCGGCGCGAGTCTTAGAGGCAATTACCTACATTTCATATAATTATTTACATAAATATTGTTTCGGGCGATAACATTTTCACCCCCCTAAACCTTTACGAAATGAGACAATTTTGGTCTCATTACATTCAGTACACCTTAATCTAGGTCCGTATGTTTTCTTTTTTAGTAATTTAATTTAATTTAATAGAAAAACGGTCGAGGAAGTTTTTTATGTCAATTTTTTTATGTAAATATTTAGATGCTAATAACTTATATCGCCTGCAATATTTCTTTATAATAAAAACGTACGAACCTAGCTTTTCATTATACCTACAACATTTCCAAACATTATGAATATTAAACTATGTTTACGGGGAGAAAAACGTTATCGCTTTTTGTATGAAAATTTACAGCTTCACAATCCTCTTAATTACTTTTATAATAAGAATACAGACGCCAGCACATCAAACTACTACAATCAGTCAAACTTCTTTAATAGATTTTCAATAGCATTAGGTTCAAGGTTGATTGGCAAAATTTTACAGCTTCAGGCGTCTGTACCTAAATATAAAATAAATAAACAATTTTCACATTAATTTGTTTGTTGTTATTTTGGTCAATCTCGTTGCCGCCAAATGTTATATTAGACGTTCTTTGAAAATAACTATTCCTAAAAGAACTTGCTGGCTAACTCAGCCCTCGAAGACAATAGTCTTGTCTGATGCGGGCCAGCATTTTAGAGTCGATCTAGTAACACTTTTGGTAGCGCGGTGGCGTGGTTGGTGAAGATACTACCTATCATACCGTTGGTCGTGGGTTCGATTCACATCCAGGACAAGCATTTGTATGCATGAACATGTCTGGGTGTAATTATCTATATAAGTACCTATGTATTTACAAAAAAAAAAGTAGTGTATGTAGTATATCAGTTATCTGGTTTCCATAGCACAAGCTCTGCTTAGTTTGGGATCAGATGACCGTGTGTGAATAATGTCCCAGGATATAATATAGGTATATATATATTTACTTTTGACAACTATTCCTGGAAAATTGAAACTTTGCTAACGAAAAATAGACCTTGTCAAATGACAAGGTCCCCCAATACACCATAAAATTATGACGTGCAGGTGATGTTCAACCTTACATTGTTTGCCCAATGTCCACCGCCACCGTCGACCGGACGTCATCGAGAAACGAGATTATTCGAACCGAACGTGACGTCCTGTTGACGGACGTGCGGTGAACACGCGGCCATAGTAAGGCCCGGCCTCCACACAAAGTGGAAACGAGACGAGAGAAGAGATGTGTTGGAAACTATCAATAGGACGGCGCGCAGCGGAGACGGGAGGAGATGTGAGCGGAGTTCGGCGAGCGGCACCGCTAGTTCCTGCGCGGCGCACCACTCGCTCGAGTGCTCTAGCTAGTGCACATCTCTGCTTCGGTCTAACCAGTACGCATCTCTGTACAGCTTCGGTGGATACACCCTAGCTGTTAAGCATCTCCTCTTTGCTTCGCACATCTCCTCTTTGGTGGAGTCCGGGCCTAACGTATACGCATCTCCGTATAGCTTCGATGGACACACCCTAGCTGTTAAGCATCGCCTCTTTTCTTCGCACATCTCCTCTTTGGTGGAGTCCGGGCCTTAATGTATACGCATCTCCGTATAGCTTCGGTGGATACACCCTAGTTGTGAAGCATTTCCTCTTTGCTTCGCACGTCTCCTCTTTGGTGGAGTCCGGACCTTAACACATTCGGTGCGGCAGACGCACATGTGTGTTTTCATAACTTTCTTCGAGTGCGGCGCGGCGCACATGTGTGTTCGTTGTGCATCTCTATTGTTCCGAAAACATCATAAAAAAAGGGTCGGTAAGGGTGTAGCATAAAGAAGCGTTTGCATAAAGAATTCAGCAGAGAATGTGTTAATGTATACGCATCTCTGTACAGCTTCGGTGGATACACCCTAGCTGTTAAGCATCTCCTCTTTGCTTCGCACATCTCCTCTTTGGTGGAGTCCGGGCCTAACGTATACGCATCTCCGTATAGCTTCGATGGACACACCCTAGCTGTTAAGCATCGCCTCTTTTCTTCGCACATCTCCTCTTTGGTGGAGTCCGGGCCTTAATGTATACGCATCTCCGTATAGCTTCGGTGGATACACCCTAGTTGTTAAGCGTCTCCTCTTTGCTTCGCACATCTCCTCTTTGGTGGAGTCCGGACCTTAATGTATACGCATCTCCGTATAGCTTCGGTGGATACACCCTAGTTGTTAAGCGTCTCCTCTTTGCTTCGCACATCTCCTCTTTGGTGGAGTCCGGACCTTAATGTATACGCATCTCCGTATAGCTTCGGTGGATACACCCTAGTTGTTAAGCGTCTCCTCTTTGCTTCGCACATCTCCTCTTTGGTGGAGTCCGGACCTTAATGTATACGCATCTCCGTATAGCTTCGGTGGATACACCCTAGCTGTTAAGCGTCTCCTCTTTGCTTCGCACATCTCCTCTTTGGTGGAGTCCGGACCTTAATGTATACGCATCTCCGTATAGCTTCGGTGGATACACCCTAGCTGTTAAGCGTCTCCTCTTTGCTTCGCACATCTCCTCTTTGGTGGAGTCCGGACCTTAATGTATACGCATCTCCGTATAGCTTCGGTGGATACACCCTAGTTGTTAAGCGTCTCCTCTTTGCTTCGCACATCTCCTCGTTGGTGGAGTCCGGACCTTAATGTATACGCATCTCCGTATAGCTTCGGTGGATACACCCTAGCTGTTAAGCGTCTCCTCTTTGCTTCGCACATCTCCTCTTTGGTGGAGTCCGGACCTTAATGTATACGCATCTCCGTATAGCTTCGGTGGATACACCCTAGCTGTTAAGCGTCTCCTCTTTGCTTCGCACATCTCCTCTTTGGTGGAGTCCGGACCTTAATGTATACGCATCTCCGTATAGCTTCGGTGGATACACCCTAGCTGTTAAGCGTCTCCTCTTTGCTTCGCACATCTCCTCTTTGGTGGAGTCCGGACCTTAATGTATACGCATCTCCGTATAGCTTCGGTGGATACACCCTAGCTGTTAAGCGTCTCCTCTTTGCTTCGCACATCTCCTCTTTGGTGGAGTCCGGACCTTAATGTATACGCATCTCCGTATAGCTTCGGTGGATACACCCTAGCTGTTAAGCGTCTCCTCTTTGCTTCGCACATCTCCTCTTTGGTGGAGTCCGGACCTTAATGTATACGCATCTCCGTATAGCTTCGGTGGATACACCCTAGCTGTTAAGCGTCTCCTCTTTGCTTCGCACATCTCCTCTTTGGTGGAGTCCGGACCTTAATGTATACGCATCTCCGTATAGCTTCGGTGGATACACCCTAGTTGTTAAGCGTCTCCTCTTTGCTTCGCAAATCTCCTCTTTGGTGGAGTCCGGGCCTTAATGTATATGTACCTATCACTACTTCGGCGCCGTCATCTCGTTTTCGTTGACGTCCCGTTGACGTGGTGGACAAACGGCCTTCGGGTGATAAATGTCCATAGTTAAACGAAAAGGATCCAACCCACATTAGGTGTAATGTGGGTTGGATCCTTTTCGTTTAACTATCGACAAATCAATTACGAGGTCTACTCCTACCAGTGTCCGACTCCCGGGTATTAGAATAGAATATAATAGAATAGAATAATTTATTTCAGATCATTAAAATCCATATCTTGTTAGTATATATTAGCAACAATATTAGCTTACAAGTAAGTTAGTGTATGTTAGTAAACAATATGCATACCTACACCTAGGACCTACACAGTTATGTGTATGATAGAATTTGGGCTATTTTCCGACAACTACGAGGATGATGTGTGATGTCTCGGGCAGTAGCTATTTCAATAATAATACTCTATAATTATGTTAGGGCTTAATAATCACGGGACCACGGGTCGATACAAGATAATCTACGCAGCCGCGGTCGGTTTGTGGATGGGTCACCATCCATTACATATAGAGACTCCTGCGTGCCACGGAAAGCACGTCAAGTTGTTGGTCCCGGCTATCATTCGAAGTGAAGGAGAGAGTGGGGTAATCACGTACGGCGGGTAATAGCGGATACGCCAGTATAACTGTGTTAGATATTCTCAATGATGCAATGGCGAGTCAAACCCGAACATACAAGCCGTCGAAAATATCTGCGAACCTGGCTCAATGACGTCATGCAAACTGGAGAGATAGCAAAAAAATTCGAGAGGTAAAAATAAAAAATATTGTTTATCTATTTTTTTACACTTTTATAACGTTACTGGATAGGCGAAAACGGGGCAACGTGTGGGGAAGCGCATTCATGCGAGGTTCGCAGATATTTCTGACGGCTTGTAGTGCCGGACATTAAGTGGAGCTGTAAAGTCGCACTCGGCGGTCAGCTGTATGCAACTTGATTTTTTTTCAAAAACTTCTTCAATTTTGGACAAAAATTGAACAGGTGGGTATTATTGCCTGATTTGTTCTGAAAGGTATGAAGATCTTCCGAGGGAAGACTGGATAAAATTCTACAAATGTAATTCATGGGCCCACGAAAACTGCACGAGTGGTGGTGTCAGCACATCAAAGGGATTTGTCTGTGACTTCTGTACCAATTAGATAATGTTCGAGATTACCCCGCGCGCGTCCGTGATTACCCCACGCGCTGCGGGGTAATCCCGAACATTAAGATTTTTTTGGTTACAATTTGATTTCATTTTGAAAATGTATACACATTGATTATGAGAACTTAAGATGGATTAGTTTAAGTAAACATTCAGTAATAAATACGATTCGTAACTTAATCTACTTTTGTTATATTTCAGTATCCCTGAAGGTGTAAGTAGTTACCTCACTCTCCCCTATAGGTATTTGACAGTCTTTACGGGTAGTCAAAAGTCCAAAAAGTCTGGCAACCTGTTTTACCGTTGTACATCCACCCTTAACAATCGTCACGTAAGGCCGCAATACTGTCAAGGGTGTGATGGTACATGAAAAGATATGATTAGTTAAAGGACAAGACCTACAAGCCTAACAGTCCCTACGACCCTAAGCCCTATAAGCCCTACAGCTCTAACATATCATACACCTAGTGTGTGATAAACAATATAGGTATAAATAAGTTCAGGATGTCTGCACCATGCGACCTCAGGTTACAGACGGATAGTAGACAGGAATACCAGGTTCGGGGAGGGTATACTCACTGCCAGTCGCGCAGACTCACCAGACTGATCAGAGATGGCTAAAGGTGTCTTGGCCACAGTGAGGGGTAATGAGACAAGAATATAAGATTCAAATCCAATTTATTTACACAATGTTCTGCTTATATACAACTAATTCTTAACACACACTATTAAACAAATTTTATATAGGTACCTATCCTATGCGTGTAAGATGCAACCGAATCATTCTTTTTTAACTGGGCTGCGCGTGAGCCAGCCCGAGTGCTCAATCAATGTCAACAATCGTCTTACCCAGTAACAGGGTTGTGGAGGTCAGATAAGCAGTCGCTCAATGTAAAATTTTGGTATTTAGCTGCATCCGGTTAGACTAGAAGCCACCCCCCAACATAGTTGGGAAAAGGATAGGCAGATTGATTTTAACCCTAGAATATGTTCGAGCTAATACCGAAAACTAAAATGAAACTTCCAGAAATGTATTATTATTTTAACTCAATCCCCTACTAACTCTAGTCCACTTTAAATAAAGCTCAAACTTAGTTTTTTATGGTCCAACTTTAATAAAGGCGGCCAAGTCTTCTTAACTTTACCACTTGCAAGTTCTTGTGACTTGCAGGGAACTTGTGCAAGTATAAGCCGACAAGTGGTCATGTGTATAGTCCTGTTAGTAATGGGACTACTCTGTCTTGTCATGTTCCCATGTTTAGAGTTGGTGAGAAATATACATTGACGGAAAGTAGGAAACCGACTGAGGTAAGCTAAAAATGTTAGATTTATCTGGCAAGTAAAATAGAAGGAGATAGCATAAAATTTGTGATGTATATTAATTTTAACAAAGGAGAAGATAGCTACGGTCGACTTAAAACTATGAAAACCTTGATGATCGGTACTTAAAACTTCAAGCCTTTTAGGTTCACTGGTTCAGCTTAAAATTCAAAATTAATTAAGGTTTTTTGTAAGAAAGAAAGAAAAAGTATTTATCGAGACTCGCACAGGAAGATCACAAATTAAGCTTAAACACACTTAAAAAAAAACAAAAGTGAAATAAAAATAATAAAAAACAGTTCCGTACAAGGTTAAAAGGCAGCATCATCTCAGCATGATGCTGCAACATTTAAAAGTAAGTGTCGCAGCGCTGCTATTCTGACAGGATCAGCTGTGATGTCACGGACAATTACAGAAATGAATAAATGAAATTAAAATAAAATATTTACTATATTTCGATTCGAAACCGTCTGTGAGCACCCGTCGTAACATCAGTTACTTGTCTATACCTGTAGTAACTATGGTGGCATTGTAGACAGAGTTCTATGTCTACGGGTGGCATCGCTGTGACAAGTGACAACTACACACAGGTGATAGACAAATGTGACAAGTAAGGTGACCACAGAGTACTTTTTACATGAAGGTGACGCAGGCGCCGGCTGACGTTCCGGCAAAAAACTCCGGTAAATAACTTTAAATACATTACGGCTAGTGCGAAAAATACAACAAAAAAGCAATGGAAAATGTAAGGTAATGACAATACATAAACTCACGCCTTCTTGCCATGGTAGTTGTTACTACTTTTGATTCGTTTAGGTTAAGATAAACCATTCTAAAAATGAACGCCCCTCCACAGATGTAACGCTCACATGCAAAGAAGGTGTATCGACGTAATACACATAATAGGTCTTTGTCATTGGTTGCTCAGTCACCGGCGAGACATGAAAGTAGGACCACGCGTCGATTTCGCCGCAAAAGTACGGTCAACATGTCAACGCCAAAAACAACGTGGCTACAAAAAAAGTTGAACAAAACTTAACTTAATTAATAAAGGAACGAATTGAAATGATTGATTGCACTATGTAGGAAAATACTTGTAGACATGTTAAAGATATCGAAAAACAATATATGAAAAATTTTGACATGGATTTTGAATACATTATTAATGTTGAGTCCGGTTCTGATTAAAGTGATTAGGTATATTGATAAATGAATAACTGGTTAATTAATACTTTATTTCATAACGTTTGTTTGTATTGCGTAATGTTTTATTACGCATTGCATTATAATATTAGTAATAAGCTCATAAATGCTTGAAATAATAATAATTTCATCATTTATTTTAAGAATGCAGTAGTTATACAGTTAATGAAATGACCCATATTAAATAAATACCTTACAGACATAGGTACATAAAAATATAAACAATAACACTGATTTTTTTATGCAAACGGTACCTCCCGACTGACCAAACGCCGAACAGCCTGATTTGTTGGCCAACTAGTGTATAAATGAGACGAACGCGCAACAGAGCGAACGTGTCGTGCCATACAAAGCGCACGCTCCCCGCCGTACAATGCTTAGTACCTGGACTGATCGCACGATTAGATGACCTGTAAGTGCGGCGACGAGTCCATGTTTACAGTAAAATCGTCGCACGCACACAATTGTTGGAATAAATATTTCCTCTCACACATTGAAATAATCATGTTTTGTGGAGGGGCGTTCATTTTTAGAATGATTTATCTATACGTTCATACATCTGGTTGTACACGCACGCCACCGGTTGCGAGTACTGCGCACCTGACCTTTCTGAAGAATATCACCAATAAGGCATGCCTTCCTAGGTCGTCCACTCCCGGCGTTTCCACTCACATCTGCCTTGTAAATATCTTTTGTTAGTCGCCTTTCATTCATCCTCTCAACATGACCAAACCATGTTTTTCATCTAAGCTACTCTTTTAAATTTTTAGGATTCCGTACCACAATAGGAAAAAACGGAACCCTTATAGGATCACTCGTATGTCTGACTGTCTGTCTGTCCGTCTGTCATAGCCAATTTGCTCCGAATCTAATGGACCGATAAGTTGAAATTTGGTACACGTATAAATTTCTGAGACCCAAACACAATATATATTAGAATTTTGAATATGCGGGTCAATTTTGGGGTCTAATAAGAAAATTTAAATAATGTTTTGTAAATTGTACCGTGTGATATATCAAATGAAAGCGCTTACCTATTGTGAGGGTCTCAAAGATATTTTTATAATTTTAAAATAAATTGTTTTAAAGATATTTTAGAAAATAAACGAAAATTGCCCCCCCCCCCCCCTCCCTTATCTGCAAAACTACTGAATATAAAATTATAAAAAAAAATACAGAAAATAGTTCTATACCTATAGATTACAGGAAACTTATAAGAAGCCTATGGTCTTAAATTAATCAATCTTACATTTGCATGGAATGTATGGGAGAACATGTTTTTCAACTGCAATGTTTAGTTTGTTCTTAGGATAAATTCATTCCTACTACGGAACCCTTCATTGTGCATGGTCCAACACTCACGTGGCCGTTTTATTTGTCAATACATCTTTTAAGCCGCACCGTTGCCTGGTAGGTACTGACCTTCTTTCTGATCTATGGTAATGACCGTACCACAGGGCCGTACCTTATACTAAGAAATGTTTTTACGTCTACGATAGATTTTCCAAATCTATTTCGGTTGGAAAAAATCTATCGAGACAATTTGGAAGTTAGATTGATGGTATTATAAAATGGTAAGTGATCGCTTGATCAGTGGTGGAGGCATCAATGCGTTGCCCATCCTAGAAAAGCCGAAACATATCTTGATTGTGCCTGTATTACACCTGCACCCACAGATTCAACTGAAACGCAGCATCGCCACTTGCTGGCAGAAAGGTCATCATCATCCTAGTCTAGCCTTTTCCCAACTATGTTGAGGTCCGCTTCCAGTCTAACTAGTTATATATTAACTAATTATATATTATTTTACATGGAGCGACTGCCTATCTGACCTCTACAACCCGGTTACTACGGTATGATACCCTTTGTTAGGATTGGTTGTCAGACTTTCAGGCTTCTGACGACCCATAACGCCTGTCAAAGATCCACGAATGACAGCCGGGACCAACGCTTAACGTGCTTTCCGAGGCACGGAGGGGTCTTGGTATGTAAAATTGGCCACCCATCCACGGACCAACCGCCAACCGTGTCAAGCGTAGCTTAACCTGATCGATTGAAGAAAGTAATAACAGCTCCAGAGTACCTGCTAGATATTATTATTATTATTATTTTTTGTTATTCCCCTTTGGAAAAGTATAAAATATAATATCCTAACTTAATTAAAACTAAAATATGGCGCCGAAAAATTCCTTCGCATCGCTGTCTACTGGTAATATACCCAAGAGACTGGCGGCATTGCCACATTGTATGGCAATGAGTAGCCTCTGGTCAAGGTAAAAGCCAGCCCTTGGGTCACGTGGAGATTTCCTTGAACAAACCATGAGCACTCGGGCTCCACGTCCCGATGGTTTCAACCCCAAACAGTTCGAAAATAAAGTTAGCGATAAGGTAACTACCGCCGGATACTTACGTTTCTTGAGATTTTCCGCAGCCGCAGCAGCAGCGCCAGCACAGCACGCTGCGCCAGGAAGATGGGATGACTCAAGTTTATCGACACACGTTGTGTCCTACATTAAAGGTCTACCCATCTTCCATGGAAATAAAGAGATGCCGTTCGGTCTCTTGCCATCGTTGCATGCCAAACCATTGGGTGATATATGTATTATAGTTGTAGGTCCGCTAGGTCTGATTCGAGGTGGCGCTGAAAAAGAGTTCCTAAGACTTGGAGGTGGCCTTTACTTAGCAGTAGGATAGAATAAGCTAAAGAAAAAAAATCATTTAGCTACTGCATTAAATAATTAGGTCATCTTCTATTACATTCACAACAAACTCCTATTTCTCCACAAAACATTTCAAGTCAAGCCACATGCAAAATGTCCAACATCGCTCAAGAACAAAATAAACTTTAATAAATAGCGTTTACCCCGGCTCCAAGCTACAAGCCGTTTTTATTCCCCCGGGCTATTTCTATACGAATGCTTGTTGTTTTATTTCTTTCTTGCGGACAAGATGCAAATGTTACAAAAAATATATATACTTATTGATCGTATTTATCAATGAGAGTGGCGCTAATACACACAATACAGGATTTTACACAAAATGTTTTCTAGGCATGGTAGCCAGATTGAATAACAAAATACCGAAGCCTATTCTGCCGTCGCCGTCGTAAGAAAAAAGGGCACAACTAACATTTAAAAAAAAAATCTACAAAAAATTGAACAGATTAGCCTTTTTTTCTGATTCTAAATATGAATGTAACTCAATTTTTTTTTAAATGTTAGTTGTGCCCTTTTTGCTTGCGACGGCAGTATTATAGACAAATGCGATTTAATTGAGTTTAAAAAATATTTAAAAAACTTCTTAGTGCAGAAGGCATATTATTCAATTACTGAATACCTAGACGATAATGCAAAGTATGTGGATAAATATGTGCATTAAGGGTTAGAGGCAGTTAAATACTTTGATTATAATTTACTAGCTGACTTGACAAACGTTGTCCTGTCAAAATTTCAATAATTCATACAAAATTCCCATACAAAATGCACTTTCAGTTTTCCCGAATTTCCCCATTTTCCCGGCAACTTTTCAATCATTTTATTTCATACAAACCTTGTCCTGACAATTACAAACACAAAAAAAAAAAAAAAAAGAATTGTCCAATTTGGTGCAGTCGTTCGAAAGTTATGCGCGTACATACATTTCCGACAGGCTCGTCGGCGTGGTTGTATCATGCCGCAGGTCGTGGGTTCGATTCCTATCCAGGACAAACATTTGTGTGCATGAACATGTCTGTTTGTTCTGAGTCTGGGTGTAATTATCTATATAAGTATGTATTTACAACAAAAAAAGTAGTATATCAGTTATCTGGATTCCATAGTACAAGCTCTGCTTAGTTTGGGATCAGGTGACCGTGTGTGAATAATGTCCCAGGTTATTATTATTATTATTTCCGCGATTCATTTTTATATATATATAATATAGATTATATCTGCCACCCTCTAAATATATTGTAAAATGTAGGAGAAATGTAATTTTAGTTTCATCATTTAATTTTTACAAATTTTGTACGCAGAATTGTTAACTTTATTTTAAATTTTATTTTAGAATAAGTTTTATGTAATTTACCGTGGATAGACTTTGTTATTTAATTTTAACGGAATTTTATTCTGTTAAGAACCACTTTATTTATATTTGTACGCCGTCAGCGGCAAAACATAGTGTACCTATACATGTTATATTTACAACACTTGTTTTTACACCCACCTGTGTTTTACAAAAAAAAAAAAAAACTTTGGCTTTGACTTTTATTATATCCTGGTTATTGTAGCAAAGTTTCTGTTATTCAAGGAAGAGGCAGGTAAAAGTAGGGTAGGATGACCTCAGGCTAAGCGGAGATTTGAGCTTTGATGCTTGAATAAAGATCTAAGTAAATTAAGGACGCGTTTGCAAATCCGACAAAAATAAGCTACTTTGCGGTAGAGTTTGCGATGAAATGAAACTAAATCAAACAAAAGTATCAATTGCAACTAATAGATTACTTCGTTATCTCCAAATAATGGCCGTTTTTTTGTTCGAAATTTTGGTATTTGATATCGTAAAAACGATTTTCCGTTACCTCTTCACACAAAATTGACGATAGCTTAGTTCGGGATCATTTTTCTGCTATTTTGTATATAATTTTGTTTCTTAAAAAATACCCCAGGCAAGCAGATATAATATTTTCAAAAATATGGGCAAAATATTTACAAAAATGTTACAAATAATCTCAGGAAAAAATAAAAACGAACCCTCTAATTTTCACATATTTTGCTGTTACACATGAATCTTCACGTGTGGTCTTAAGGTTTATTTTATTTTGTCACTGTCTGGATATTTACGTTGGTCCAAATAAAACATGAACAAAAATCTAATAAAATATACAAACTTGCTAAAGTATCGAAATCAGTTTAGTTACTCATTAATCCCGCAGTTAACCTAGCGTATGTGTGTGTATTTAAGCCGTGTCAGTGTAGTGATGCGATTCGATAACTATCTGTTTTGAGAAGTGCTTGTAATTCAGAAGGAAATTTTAAGGCCGCTGAGATAAAAATACCTGTTTCTTGTTGTAAATCTCTAATGTGAATAAAGCTACAACTGAAAAAGACATATGTGATTACATACAGCAAAAAAACTAGTGAAGTTGTAAAATTAGAGAAACTCACTATGAAGTCGGAAAGGCAATATAATGTCTTTAAGTTGTTTATACCTAAACATAAATTAGGTACTTTTTTGGATGATAAATTCTGGCCGGAGGGAATAATGTTCAGACGATTTATTAACATCAAGAGAGGAAAAGTCACAGATATTGTTAATGATAATCCCGTAAATAATGGATAATAACATTAAAAAGAGTGTAACTTTATCGACATTCAATTGCAAGAATGTTATTCGATCAGCTGATTGTGTTCGCAGATTGTGCCTTGTCGCTGATGTTGTCGCACTTCAAGAGACTTGGCTTTTACCCCATGATGTGCCTTATCTCGGGAGCATTGATGACGGTTTCCCGTATGCAGGCAAGTCCGCCGTCGACACGTCTGCCGGAGTCTTTATAGGAAGACCGTATGGTGGAGTCGCGCTTCTATGGAGGAAGTCAGCGTTTTCGACGGTATCAGTGGTGCAGTGTAATAGTGATCGTCTGTTAGCTATTAGGATTGAGCACGCGGGACGTTCCCTATTGATATTCTCAGTGTATATGCCGACTAACTCGCCTGATAATCTAATTGAGTTTACGGAGTGCTTAAGTGAAGTTATTGTATCAGTTTTTATATTGGGTGATCTTAATGCACATCCAGGTGAGCGCTTTTCTAATGAATTGTTAACTGTATGTGGGGTGTTCGGGAATTTGAAGGACTTTTCAAGGAAACTCCAAAAATGCTAATTTATTGTCAATTGTGTATTCTAGCTTGAGAACAAAGATGGAAGTGAACATGCAAATATGTACATAGATCTTATAAACTACTTAGAGACTAATTACATGCACCGTTGATGTGCTCTTCGTAATCGAGCAGGCGTTGGGCTCGAACAGGGGAGCAATCGTGGTCACGTCTTGAGATGGAACTACTCCCAAAGGACACGTTTACGTTTGAGAGTACCGCTAACGGTGCATTGCGCTGGCTTGATCACTGCGTGGTGAGCAGTGCGGCATGACATTTAGTTGTAGGTGCGTCAGTTTTGTATGGAGTATACTTGTCGGATCATATTCCTTTATTAATTGAATGTAATATTGATTTAATAATACCTAAATTAGTGAGCCCAACCTATACTTGCAATAGGGTAATATGGGGTGATAGAAATGTCAATCAAATTAATGAATATTCCAATTTTTGTAATTCTAAATTAAAATTAATAGATTTTCCAGTTGATTTTCAGTATTGTGCGCATAAAATGTGTTCTAATGCAAATCACGTAGAAGTGTTAGATAAAATGTATCATAGTTTGGTTCGTATTTTAAAGGAAGGTGCCGACCGTACTTTTGTATGTAAACAAATGCGTCATAGCAGCAAAAGATACATTCCTGGTTGGAACAAGTATGTTCGTGGCGCTCACAGGGAGGCTCGACTGTGTTACCAAACATGGTTGTTTTATGGTAAACCTGCCATTGGTTATGTTTACAGCAAAATGTGTCAATCTAGGAAAACCTTTAAGACCAATTTGAAATTCTGTCAAGATAATCAGCACCAGATAAAAATGGACATATTAGCTAAACATCACACTGAAAAGAAATTCGGATCATTTTGGAAATCAACGAATAGTTTGAATCTGAAGTCGACTCCCCCTGTGAGGGTAGCGGGCGTACATGAGCCGGCAGATATAGCCAATGCATTCCGATGTCATTTCCAAGTTAAGCCACCTCTTAATAGTCCTGTGCGGGTGGTCGATGCTGGGGCCAACACTGAAGATATTTCTATTGTTTTTACTGCACAAGAAATTGCAGCCATTATAAAGAAAATCGAAAGGGGTAAATACCCGGGTCATGAAGCCCTCAGCATCGAGCACCTGAGGTATGCGGGGGGACACTTGCCACGTGTGCTTGCTTTGTTTTTTAACATGTGCGTCAGTCACAGTTACTTACCGGATGACCTAATGTATACAATGGTAGTGCCTATTGTGAAAAATAAAACAGGGGATGCCTCTGACATTTCCAATTACAGGCCCATTTCTCTGGCCACTGTCGTAGCAAAAGTTTTGGACAGTCTGCTTGATAAACAACTGGCCAAACACCTCGAACTACATGATGCCCAGTTCGGTTTTAGGCCTGGGCTGTCAACTGAGAATGCAATCTTGTGCCTCAAGCAGACTGTACAATACTACACAGACAGGAAGACTCCTATTTTTGCCTGTTTTCTGGATCTGTCAAGGGCATTTGATCTCGTATGTTACGATTTTTTGTGGCACAAACTTCAATGTGAGACTACTGCTGGTCGATTCTGTAAATATCTCATCGTGAAAACTTGCGTGGAGTGAGCTGTCATTGTTTCCGGCTAGGGATTGACCAAGCATTACATTTACAATCATAATCAAGATTTTAATAATATTTTTATGCTAATTCTATTGATAATTTTATATTATTTCAAAGCAGTATTTAAGTGACTACACATTATTATTTTTTTTTTATAAAATAACAAAACAGAAAAGCAGTCAGACACTCAATTTTGTTTTTTTCTATATTTTTCCTAGACTAGTCTAATTATGGCGCAAGCGCGTCATGCACGAACAATAAATCAATAAAATAAAACATTCACGTTTAAGCTAAGTAGCTGCTAAAGAAAATGCGCATGGACTTTGTTTGTTATTAATATTATGAACCCATTGTTAACTGATAAATAAACGCAATCACGATGAGGTTTGAAGTAGCGATTATTATCGATCTGTTCGAGTAGACTGTGCGACGTTGTACAGCTTTCTTATTAACCAAACAAATGTACTCAATAAGAAGAGACAACTAAAATGGGCTGACCATAGAATGTAAAACACCACAAAAACTATGTAGGAACTAAACGATGTGTTAGATAGTTTCTACAATAAAATATTAGGTACGTATTAGCCGCACGTCTTTTTATTTAAATGACCTACCTAACTTACCAAGTCGTTGCCTATAATAAAATAATATTTATCAAATCATCATCAACACTATTACAAAATTCAACAGTTTTACTGACACTCATTCATTGTGCTCACTGCCTCACTTCACCTAGCCGACTCACTTCGGCGCGGGTGGTTGCTATGGCTACGAGAATCGGGTGAAGTGATAAGATCACGCCACGCTTGCATATTTGGGTGAAGGGATACGATCACGACACTTGCGCATCGCACACACCAACTCACTTCACCTAACTGAATCACTTCGGTGCGGTTGGTTGCTATGGCTACGAGAATCAGGTGAAGTGATAAGATCACGCCGCGGCGCGCTTTCTCTTTCTAATTTCTCTAATCTCTTTTTAATTTTTGGTCTTTTTGAAAACTATTTGAACAGTTAGTCAGCGGAAAATTCCCATTGTGAGCTTTTTATTACGAAGTGCTGTCTAGTTCAGGGCTCGGATACCGGTATATTTTTCGAAACGGTTTCGTCTTAAATACCTAAGAAACGATTTGTTTCGGTTACGTTCGAACGGAACGTTATAAATAACGTTTTTGAAGAAGAACAAAATTTTAATCGTTTTCGATTAATAAAACGTTTTTAACCGTTTTTATTGCATTTCTTGGGTTTTTCCGATACGAAAGTTCTACGAGTATTTCATTCAATGGTATTTCAAGGCCACGCGGCTTAGTTTCGTCGTTTCACAAGAACTAAGTATTATCTGTGACTCTGTGAGTACGCGTAGGTAAATAGTGTGTGGTAGGGTGGGCAACTATCGAACTGGAGATCAGCAGTGGCCATCAGCGTCACTCAACGTAGTGGACGTTAGAGTGTCCAGGCAGGTCAAGTGCGTAGATCTACGTATAATGCACCTGGGGGACTCTGCAATTTCGGAAGAGGGCGCAGCTGCGGTTGCAAAGGCCGGAGAATGCCTAGACCAAGTTAAGGTGGAAACAATTCGTCCGGGCTTCTCCGATCTGCGGACAGTACTGGTCAGCTGTCCCGTCACGGCAGCTCGAAAATTAAAAGATGGTCCCAAACTGGTGGTGGGCTGGAATTTGGCACGGGTCAGGCTTCTGCCAAATAAGCCCCTCAATGCTATAGGTGCATGAGAGAGGGACACGTTGGAGTTCAATTCACCTCAGAGGTCGATTGCTGCGGTCTTTGTTTCCGCTGTGATCAGCTCGGTCACAAGGCCAGTTCTTGCGATGCCGCGTAACACTGTGTAGTGTGTGCGGCATTGAACAGGTCGGTTGACCACCAGACGGGCAGCAAGGCATGTACCGAGGGATAAAAAAGCTGACTCAAATAGGAAAATTTGGCCCTCGCGCCCACTGACCGCTGGCAATAAAGGCGAAGTAAGGGTTGAGGGGGAGACGATTGATATGGACACCCAGGAATGGCCCCACACCTTCGTCTTCTCCAAGCGAATATCAACCATTGCGCCAGGGCTCAGGACCTTTTGCTCCAGAGCATGGCGGAGTGGTTGATCTACGTCGCTATTGTTGCCGAACCATACTTTGTTCCTCCCAGGGATGACTGAGTGGGTGACATTGATGGCTTGGCGGCACTTATCTCGAGGCTGGCCGCAGGCACTCCGCCCCTGGAGACCGTCACCCGGGGGCGGGGCTTTGTAGCGGTCTTAGTCGAAGATATCATGGTCGTGGGGATTTATTTCTCACCCAACCCACCTCTCGCCGACTTTGAGAGTTTCATCACGGAATTGGGCACAGTCATCAGTCGAAGCCGTCCTCACCCTGGCCATGTCATGGGTGACTTCAACGCCAAATCTACGACTTGGGGTTCCCCAGCAACAGATGCACGGGGTGTGTTACTGGAGGAGTGAGCGGTGGAGTCAGGCTTACTGCTCCTAAACCAGGGATCTGTTCAGAAATGTGTGCGGCAGTGGGGTGGGGTCTATAGTGGACTTATCGTTTGCTATTCCCGCTGTCGCACGCCGTGTTCAGGACTGGCGTGTATTGGAGGACGTGGAGACGTTGTCGGATCACAGATACAGTTCGACGTCTCCGCCCAGACCTCGAATGGCCCGGCACAAGCGGCCCCAACCGGGGTTGAGGATGGCTCGCGATGGGCGCTCAAACAACTGAACCGGGAAACCCTTCTGGTTGCCTCAATCGTGAAGGCCTGGTTGGACTCACCAGTCAGGTCTGTCGATATTGACGAGGAGGCAGAATGGTTCCGGGAGACCATGACACAAATCTGTGATGCTGCGATGTTCAGTTCAGTCTCCATCTGCCAGGCGCCAGGTGTATTGGTGATTGCAAGACATTGCGCATTTGCGCATCGCATGCGTGGTGGCGCGACGCCCGTACACCAGGCAGCGATGAAGGCGCAGACGAACACCAGAAGCTATGGTAAGAGAGGCGGAACTGTACGAGGTGTGTAGAGTGGCGAAGAAGGCTCTTCAGCTGGAAATAATAGGCTTGGGCCCAAGCCCATAAAGAATTGCGGGCATTTCTAGAACGTGATCCGTGAGGACGTCCTTACCGTTTGGTTAGGCGCAAATTTTGCTCGTGGGTGTTTCCACTATCCCGTAGCCTCCACCGGCAACTGCTAGAGAGAGTAGTGAGCGCTTTATTCCCCTCACAAGGGGAGCACACACCACCGCATATATTTCCGCCTACTATGGTGCCCAACTCGGAAAATGACGAGGGCGACGCGCCTGAAATTCATTCCTGGCCGTGCATTTGTTCTGGCCATCAGGGATCTCTGGCCCCGATTAGTGGGACTCTTGAGCACATGTTTGGAGAGACTGGAAAGCTGGTCCTGTTGAAAATGGAAGGGCGGCTTGCGGACTTACCATCCGCTTACCGGCCCATTGTGTTGATGGGTGAGGTAGGCAAACTCTTCGAGAGAATTATTGCAGACCGCCTTATCTAACACATGACAAGAGAGGGGCCGGATCTGGCAGATAACCAGTTTGGTTTCCGTCAGGGACGCTCTACAATAGACGCGATCATGCGCGTGAAAGTCTTGGCGGAGGAAGCAATGGCCCAGGGTGAGGTCGTCTTGGCAGTGTCTTTGGACATAGCCAATGCCTTCCAACACTTTTCCCAGCTGAAATCGCGAAAAAAATCAGCTGTTCAGTACATTTATGTTTGCATAATTCGTCAAAATGTACTGAACAGCTGATTTTTTTTCGCAATATCAGTTTTGGTCCCATAGTAAAAGTTGTTCATAATGTTGAGTACAATGACCCCTTAAGAGGTTGTTGGTGTTTTACCAATAACCCTGTATATATACCCTTATATAAAACTCCATCCAAATACATAATTATGTGCTTTAGTTTTTAGCCCACGTTCGCACGGACGTAAAATTATTGCGGCGGGATTTTATCCCGCGGCTGCGTCCTGCGAAATAAACCGATTTTTGAAAACGTTCTCATATCGTTTTCGTTCCGAACAAAATGTTGTACAAAGAACTGTTAGAAACGTTTTAAAAACGTTATTTTAAATAACGTTTCCGAGCCCTGGTCTAGTTATTCTTTCTGATGTGCAATAATTGGTATTCTAATTAACTATGTACGCTTCTTTCATCATGGGTGTCGTTTTCATGGCTTTCTAGGGTGCTTAAAAATGAAAATCCAAGATGGCGGCTGCAAAAATTTTTCATATTTTTTATCATGGGTGTCGCTTTCATGGTTTTTGAGGTCTCTAAAGCCGATAGTGAAGTCAAAATGAAAATCCAAGATGGCGGCTGCGCAAATTTCCATATTTTTCATCATGGATGTCGCTTTCATGGTTTTTGAGGGTGCTAAAGCCGATAGTGAAGTCAACATGAAAATCTAAGCTGGCGGCTGAGAGAAAGACCCATCACGAATATTTTGAAAAATTTTGCAGCTGCCATCTTGGGTTTTCATTTTGACCTCACCATCGACTAGATACTTAAATACTTTGTAATAATATAAAATGATCAATAGAATAGCATAAAAATATTGTTAAAATCTCGATTATGATTGTATAAATGTGCTTGGTCCATCCCTAGCATCAGGTAGGATGACATTGACAGCTCCACGCTCACTTCACTTAAATTTTCACGGTGAGATGGTTACAGAACAGCATAGCTGTACCACCTGAGATAGTGTCAATATTTATGTACTGACGGTCTATTCTGTACAAATCTCACCGTGAATACTTAGGTGAAGTGAGCTTGAAGTGAGCTGTCATTCCACCTGATGCTAGGGATTGACACTATAGACAGCTCACTCCACGCTCACCTCACCTAAGTTTTCAGGGTGAGATTTCTACAGAATAGCACTAGTCATAGTCATTTATTCATAAACAAGTGATTTGTATCTGAATTTACACATAAATTTACACAATTACAAAACAAGACAAACATCAATTACGAAGATAACAAATCTAAATTTCATGCATTTCACACAAAATGGTCAACAACTCAAAAATTTAAATAATAACAATAAAACAATAAATAAAAAATAAAAATAAATTAGCATAAGTAGATTGATAGAATTAATTAAAAAACTGCTAGTATAGCAGTCAAAGTAATGGCGTGAAGTGGGTTGATTCACACTCGGACGTGTATCGGTTGGAGTGCGGGGTGAGGCAGGGGGGGGGGGCTCAGCTCTCCCCGGCTCTTCAACCTATACATGAATCAGCTGATCCTTGAGCTCAGCAGCACCAAAGTCGGATGTCATATTGACGGGGTGTGCATTAATAAGATGGCGTGGTTGTTTAAGATACCACCAGCCATGCCGCTGGTCGTGGGTTCGATTCCCATCCAGATCAAACATTTGTGTGCATGAAGAAGTCTGTTTGTCCTGAGTCTGGGTGTAATTATCTATATAAGTATGTATTTACAAAAAAAAAGTAGTGTATGTAGTATATCAGTTATCTGGTTTCCATAGTACAAGCTCTGCTTAGTTTGGGATCAGATGACCGTGTGTGAACAATGCCCTAGGATATTATTATTATTATCTCCTTTATTCATTTTTTTTACATATAAGTTATATTTTTAAATATTAGAATTAAAAAAAAAAACATTTAAAAACATAAAAAATAGAAATCCACCGGCATGGGGAACATGGTCCAAGCTACCGGTGGTTAGGGTCCCAAAGACAGGAACCTCCTCACAATACGCGCCGTATCAAGGAGTACTGCCTTCTGAATCAGGCCCTTCACCCAGCCACCCAACGAGAGCCTCTTGAGATGTTGGTCGAGGCTCTTAGCGATAAGGCCATTGACCGTAACGACTATCGGCACAATGATTGCCGAGTCCACATTCCACATAGCGACAACCTCGTGGGCTAAGTCGAGATACTTCAATTGTTTCTCCTTCTCAGCCTTCACGAGGTTCTCGTCATGCGGGATAGTGACATCGATTATCATTGTGCGGCGCACTGATCGATCTATTACCACTATATCAGGCTTATTGGCTACAATAGTCCTGTCAGTGATAATAGATCGATCCCAGTATAACGTGACATGGTCATTCTCAAGAACTGGGTCGGGCACATACCTGTAATACGGTACCTCAGAGTCCACAAGGCCGTATTTCAGAGCAAGTTGCTGATGGATAATCCTGGCTACTTGATTATGCCTGTGCAAATTTATAACACTTTATGAGCTTTTTTCGCCTGAAACACAGGATTACCTAGTTCAGGCACGTAAGTCTTAGGATTATAATTAACATTTAAGCAAAACTTGTACAATTTTTATGCCTTGTAATTTTTGAACAAATATTATTATTATTATTATTATTAAATACTCGCCGTTAGCTAAACGAAAACACCCAGAAGTAATATGTCTGATAGACTCACCGGGACAATGGCATGCCCGACATATGTCGATTGTCCCGTCTTTCATTATATACTTCCGGTAGTTATTCGTTAGCATAACTTCATCCATAATCGCACAGACTGAACCTTCGGTTTCCCCAAAGAGGTCACCGGAGCGTAGCCAGGCCTCCGTGGCCACTAAAAGTTTTAGTTACTTTTAGTGACTCCAGCAGTTGCAATTTGTTGGTGGCAAACAGTTTCAAATCATCCATATAAAGCAGGTGGGATATTACCTGACCCCCTCTCCGCAAAGGACAGCCCAGCCCTGTACCCTCCAGCAGAGTGCTAAGAGGGTTCAAGGCTAAACAAAACCACAGTGGACAGTAGTATATTATTGGGCATTCTATACCACTATCGGCAAGTAGCTCGGCGAGTGCGCCTCGCTGCCGACAGTGGTATAGAATGCCCAATAATCGACACTCGACTCGACTCTCCACTAGACCAATAAACTCGAACGAGACAGTTTGTTGCACCGTGTACTTGATTAGGAACGATTTACTCAACCAACGACTAGTAACTTCCATATTATGGCGGGTCAGTATGAACAATCAACTATCAACTCGACTGTAGTGTATACTGTACACGACCAATGATCATGCGAGCTCGCTATCGCTCTGAAAGGTGGTACAGAATGCTCAATAATGAACAATCGACTCGATCACTGACCAGTAACGCAAAAGAGGTTGTGGTAAGTTTATAAATGATAACGTTCTAAATACATTCACTCATTTTCAATTGGTTCATTTCCGACAGTAATCATGAAATTTGTAAAACAACCGCAATCGCTGCATGTTAATACAGTCTGCGATGATATTTGTAAGACAAGTTTTCGTCACGGAGAATTATTGCCTAACTCAGTACGGTGTATTATTTGCGGTCCGTCCAATTGTGGAAAAACTAATTTATTAATTGGTCTTCTAATACACGAAAACGGATTAAGATTTGAAAATGTTTATGTTTATTCAAAAACTCTGCACCAACCTAAGTACATTTTTTTAGAAAGTGTTTTGCAACGGGTGCCTGGTGTTTCCCTCCAGAAATATCAGGGAAATGAGGAAGTACTACGCGTTCAGGACGCAAAACCCAACTCCGTGATTATTTTTGATGATGTTGCTTGTGAAAATCAGAGTAACATGCGTGATTATTTTGCGATGGGAAGACACAAGTGCATTGATTGTTTCTATCTAAACCAAACGTATAGTAAAATCCCTAAGCAGTTAGTAAGAGACAATGCGAACTTAATCATACTTTTTAAACAAGATGAAATAAATTTACGGCATATTTATGAAGAACATGTCAACACTGATATGTCATGGATTGAATTTCGTGAAATGTGTTCGAAAATATGGAGTGAGCCTTTCAATTATGTAGTAATTAATAAGGATTGCTCCAAAAATAAAGGATGTTACAGAAATAAATTTGACACTTTTGTTGTCTTTGATTAAAAATACTAATATTTAAGACCGGTACCCTCGCGATAATATTATTCTTCAGGCAACGCTTAATCAGTCACGAACTTTTTTTTGTTATTATGGAGAAATCACTGAAAAGACAAATAGTTGAAGCTGCAGAAGCTGTTAAAAAGAAAGTGCGAAAGATGAGAGATGTTGAGAATAACAATCAGCAAGTGCTGGAATCAGTGTTCAAGCCGGTAACAGAACCACTCAACCAAATTGCTAATGTCAGTAAGCAGGCTTCTCTCCTGCATAATATAGAAAATGAAGAAACCGATGTTCCGTTTATCGATAAAACTCTGCAAAAAGAAGTCCCTATTAGTTCAGAAAGCAATGATAACAACGACAATGAAGACGAATATGAATCTGATATCGAAAGTGATTCTTCATATAAATCATTAACTGAAAACAACCAGAGATGTGATATGTCATCCTGGTCAGTGTCCTCAGAAGCATTGAAAGATATTCCGTTTGGTGTCCGAGTAGAGAGCGGCAAATTGATGTTAGGTTCTGCGCGTATAACGATCAGCGACGAGTATATCATCGTGGCTGGACGCAAATACCGAAATACGCCTGGTTTAAAACAATTGCTGCTGAAAAAGAACGTAGATTTAAGCAGGGTTACCGAAAGTGATATGAAACATTATAAGTCGATGTTACTTGATACAAATGCACATCGACGAGACTATGAACCTAGTAAACCAATAAAAAGTAATAAAGGACAAAAATATTTGCAAATTATAAAGCCTCTGTTCCAACTACGAAGTACAATTCAGGAGCACCAATCGAAGGGAAAAGGACTACTACCTTTAACAAAAACGTGGAAGAAAAACGTAGATTTTGTATATTGGGACGATCCCAATGAACTGGTGGATAGATTAAAATTATTGATTGCATCTCGAGATGCTGGTAACACAGGATTAGATAATGAAATTATATCTATCATTGAAGAATTGCGTGAAAGTAAAGTTATAAATTAATAAATATTTTAAAATGTGTTTATTTTATTATTAGCCTCTCGATACAATACACCTTAAACATGAACGTAGACAAATTCGGACACTACATTCACAAAAGAATGCGTTTTGCTGAGTTATTTGAGTTTAATGAGAATGCTTTGTTAAAATTAGAAAACGGAGATTTTGATTTAAAAACTTCAAGACTGAGAGGAATTAGATCTCCAGTAGAAGCAGACGATGCTGTGAACAAGGATTATGTAGATCGTTTGAATGCTAACACATTAAAAGAATTAAATAATTTGACTGTGGACAAGGATTATGTAGATCGTTTGAATGCTAATATGTTAAAAGAATTTAATAATATGATTGGATCATTGCGTTCTCAAATCATAAAAGACACAAAGGGTACAGTACAGGCTACTTTAAAAGCAAAGATACCTGAGGTTTTAACTCATTTGCAAGATAAGTTTTATACTAAAGCAGAGGTAGATAAATTACTTCAAAATAAATCTCCATAATGGCAAAACAGCAAATTGTTAATGAACTACACAAAGCAGCAAGAATAAATTTCCTTCGTCGTTCCGTCATTCTAAAAGGGGTCGATGACTTGTGGCAAGCTGATCTAATGGACATGCAAAACCTGAGAAAATATAATAAAGGTCATAATTACATTCTAGTGGTGATTGACTGCTTGTCAAAGTACGCTTGGGCAGAGTCATTAAAATCAAAAAATAAACTTGATGTTACTCATGCATTTAAACGAATACTGATTAACAGCAATCGTAAACCTGTTAATTTACAAACTGATAAGGGAACAGAATTTTATAACAACTCATTTCAAACGCTTATGAAGACGTATAATATTAACCATTACTCCACGTTTTCTACCAAAAAAGCTTCGATCGTGGAGCGACTGATTAAAACACTTAAAAATAAATTATATAAATATTTTAGTCTGAATGGAAACTATAAATGGTTAGGTATACCATTAGAAGTTACGTTAAAGACTTATAACAACACAAAACATCGTACTATTAAATTTAAGCCAATTGAAGTTAATAAATCTAGTGAGTCAGTTATAAAAGAAAATATTAAAAAAACCTTAAATCATGTAACCATTCGTAGAAAACCTAAGTTCAAAGTAGGTGACTTTGTTCGTATCAGTAAATACAAACACAATTTTGAGAAAGGTTACACACCTAATTGGTCAACTGAAATATTTACTATAAAAAAAATAAATTATACCATACCAGTAACATATCATATACAAGATCAGCGAAAGCAAGCCATATTGGGAACTTTTTACGAGCAAGAACTTCAAAAATCTTACTATCCGGGTATTTATTTGGTAGAAAAGGTTTTAAAAAGGAAAGGAACAAAAATGTTTGTGAAATGGTTGGGTCTAAACAACGAAGAAAACAGTTGGATCAACAAAACTGCAATAGTGGAATAAAATAATTATATAACAGTTAATTTTGCATTATTTCTTTCATTACACTTTAGACAATGCAAGGAGGTGAACTTGTTAATACCCTAATTAATAATCTGCCGTTCGAACTTCATTTACCAGGCTACAATTATTGCGGCCCGGGAACAAAACTCCAGAAACGTTTACTACGAGGTGACCGAGGTGTAAATAAGCTAGACGAAGCTTGCATGCATCACGACATTGCATATGCAAACCATACAGACTTACCCAATCGTCACAAAGCTGATTTACAACTACTTAATATGGCTAAACAAAGACTTAAATCGAACGATGCAGGGAAAGGTGAAAAACTTAGTTCGTGGTTAGTGAGCAAAGTTATGAAAGCCAAACTGAAATCTGGTGCCGGCGTTAAAACGTTTAAAAGTTTCGTATCAAAAATAAGAGCGAAGATAAAGAAACTGAAACCAAAGGACAGTAAAACTTTAATTAACGCTGCTTACTCAGCAGCAATAAAAATATTTCCTAACATTCAGAAAATTCGAGTACCACGAGTGATACCCTTACCGAAGACTGGAGGTATTCTACCCTTAATCCCGATTTTTGCGGGCTTATCAGCATTAGGAACTTTAGCTGGTGGTGCGGCTGGTATTGCAAAAACTGTTAACGATTACAAAGCTGGTCAGCAAAATTTACTAGAAACACAACGTCATAATAGGGCTATGGAGCCTTTAAAGTTAGGGCAGGGTTTATACATTAAGCCACATAAAAATGGAAAAGGTTTATTCGTGAAATCTTTAAAAAACTGAAAAATAAGCTACCTAATCGTCCTCTAACTAATGTAGACATCCAAAGGTATGCACGCGACATCCCTCACTTTCGAGGAGTGTACATGAGGGATCAATTACCAAGAACGCCAAATCCGATTGAATGTGGTATCGTTAACTTGGACGATTATAAGAACGAAGGGACGCATTGGGTAGCTTATGTAAAATTAGGCAATTATTGTGAATATTTTGATAGCTTTGGAAATTTGAAGCCTCCAATGGAATTAATACGATATTTTAAGAATTGTAATGTTTTTTATAATTATACAAGATATCAGAAATTCAACACTGTAAATTGTGGACACTTATGTTTAGAATATCTGTGGACTTTTTGGAATAAAAACATATAAAATTTATGATTTTCTTTTATTTCAATCATTTGCAAGATGTCACTCACATTATCGATAACTGGAAACTCGTCAACTTTATCTACTTACTATCCCTACACGTTGCAACTATATGAACAGTATGAGTGTGCCTTATTGCATTTCGCAACATTTAATTCGATTCCAAACATTGACAAAACGAATAATAAATTCTATTATGGTTCTAACGAAGTTATTGAAATACCGGAGGGCACCTATGAATTGCAAGATATTAATGATTATTTAAAATCTGAAATGAAAGATGCCTCAATCAAACTACAGTGCAATAACAATACTTTAAAAGCTGCTGTATATTGTACAAAGGACATAAATTTTAATAAAGAAGGTACTTTCAGGAATTTATTAGGGTTTAATAAACAGATCTTGAAAGCAAATAAATGGCATGAGTCACAGTTGCCGGTCAACATTTTACCTACAACTGTGATCAGGATCGAATGTGATATTGTAAGCGGCTCGTACACAAACGGAGAACCGAGTCACATTATCCACGAATTTGCACTCAACGTTCCTCCCGGATATAGGATTATAGAAATTCCGAAAAACGCGATATACTTTCCAATCAACCAAAACAACATTAGCTGCATACATATCAGGCTGTTAGATATAAATAACCGCTTAATAAACTTGCGCGGTGAAGAAGTGCAGCTGTATTTGCATCTCAGAAGAAAAAAATGATCGACTACAATAAATATGTGCATCAGCAAATCAAAAATATCAGTTCCACTCAAGCTTCCAACCATATAAGAGCTCGCCCTAAGAAGAAAATAAAATTAACTAAAGACAACAAGGCATTTCTCAAAGCGATCGGTTTGCTAAAATGAATATCTTAGACGTTTTATCCGCTCCGACTTACGACAACACGGTTGAAGGAATCGAATTTCATTCTTACAAGCCCTACGTAACTAGTTTCAATAGGAACGATGAAATTCGTATACCCATTAACCAACAAGACTTGTATATACTTCCGTCAGCTAGTACCTTGTATTTGGAAGGGACTGTTATCGTAAGCAAAAAGGATATGAAAGAGAAAGCCACTAGTGTTAATTTTACGAATAATGCTCTACTTTACCTGTTCCAAGATATAAGATACGAGCTAAATGGAGTGGAAATTGATAGAATAAAAAATGCTGGCATAACTACCACCATGAAATCGTTAATATCAATGAGTGAAAGTGAATCAAAGATATCTAATGCATGGGGCTGGAATATCGATGGCATAAAAAATATAAATGGGGGTAGTTTTTCCGCGTCTATACCACTCAGTAACATCATCGGTTTCGCTGAAGATTTCAAGAAAGTCGTGATAAATTGTAGGCACGAACTGATATTGCTACGAAGTAATACTAACCTGAATGCGGTCAAACTTAACACCGGTGAATTTGTAGAAGACGTTCAAATAAATAAAATCATCTGGCGTGTACCGCATGTTAAAGTGTCCGACAAAGAGAAAATAAGTTTACTCAAACTGTTAGAAAAAGATCGACCACTCCAGATGATATTCAGAAATTGGGATCTGTACGAATATCCAGCTTTACCTAAAACTACAAAACATACCTGGTCCATCAAAACTTCCTCGCAAATAGAGAAACCTAGATACATAATTATGGGCCTACAAACAAATAGAAAAAACAATTCAAGTTCTGATATGTCTCAGTTCGATCACTGCCATGTTCGTGACGTTAGAGTATACCTAAATTCAACTTACTTCCCCTATGAAAACCTAAATGTCAGTTTCTCGAATAACAGAATCGCTTTATTATACGAGCAATACATTCGATTTCAACAGTCTTATTACGGACGTCGCCCGGAACCCTTATTAAGTGAAAAACAATTTAAAGATTTGGCGCCGCTCTTTATCATAGATTGCTCTAGACAAGCCGATAATGTAAAGACAGGTCCTATTGTGGATGTACGAGTGGAAATAGAGAGTGATTCGGACATACCAGATCAAACTTCTGCATATTGTCTTTTATTGAACGACTGTATAATTGAGTATAAGCCTCTAAGTAATACTGTGAGAAAAATATCATGAATCCGAATACTATCATATTAGATGTTCAAGGGTTTAAAGACCTGTACAATAATTTTATAATAAAAGAATTAGCTTTTGCTAGTCGTGATTATACTCAAACATTTTTAATAAAACCACCATACTTGTTTAAATACTTAACAAGTGATGAAAAGAAGCAGGTTAAATGGTTGGAAAGAAATAGGGGAATTTATTGGAATGAAGGATATATTGACTACAGAGAATTTCGACGTATAATCGTTCCATATCTAGAAAATAAGGAAATCATTGTAAATGGTTTGGAGAAGGTGAATTGGATAAAGGATCTTTGTATGAATTGTAAAGTATTAGACCTTGGTAAAGAACAATGTCCTAATTTCTCTGTTTTGCATAAAAAATACTGTGAAGGAAGATCTAATTTTAATTGTAATAAACATCTGAAGCATTGTGCGCTTAAAAATGTGCTTTGTTTAAGGAAGTATTTAGAATGGGCATAAAATGTATGCATTAATGTGTGTAATGTAGATTATTAGTTTTTAGGCTTGTTAAATAAAAATCAAAATAAGTTATACATACTTTTATTTTGCTAAACACTCCCCACACTTCTCCAAATAACTTAACACTACACGCAATTGAATAGAAATATCTTAATAAAATTATAAATATTAGTTTACACAAACGATTATTAAAAGTCAGTATCTATTAAAGATTTCGATATTTTCTTAACTAAAGACTCAGTTTCGTCCATAACACTGTCGATAGCATCTTGAACAATATATTGTGCGTTTATAATAACGTTCTCACTGTCACTATCACTGTCTATGGTTTGAGGATTGTTATTACATAGATCTACGACTGAAATTTTTATTAATTTAATCCCTCTTCGCTGTAGTCGACTCATCACGTAGGATTTGGTTGGTTTTAGTTTTTTCGACTTTTCCCTGCATCGTTGTTTTAGTTTTTTATCTTTCGTGACTGGTTTGCTGTGCTCGGGTTCGCTGCGAAACATCTCAGAGAATCCTTCGTAAGGATCCTGGGCATACTGGCTGAACATGATCTCGGATTCAGACATCTGAAACAAAATATAAAACGATTATACCACTATTCCTTTAGTATAGCGCTCTAAAGCGTTATAATGGGGTTTTCCATCGAGTTCACTATATTCCTTTATTATATTGATTATTAACACTACCGCGATCACAATTGTTAGTTACAAAAAAATTTTATACTCACCGACATGATTACTTTTGCTGAAGGTTAAAAAAATATATGAAACAGGTGTTCGCGATGAATAATATTTCGTTAATGATGGCAAAATAATTAAATACCGTGTAATAATTAATTACATGTCATCTAAGCATTTGTGTCTCCATGCTAAGGCCAATGAACTGCAACGTAGACAATAATTATACAATGAAGAATAGTGCCTTGTAAGCGTGTTACTTAATCGTAAACGTTAGTTATTCAAAAATCAACCTTACGATGCAAGGTATCTAGGTGCATAGTGCAACTGAAATCATTGCAATCGGTATTTACTTCATTTACCGATTGAAAAAAAGAGTGTAATTATATTTTAAAATAAATAGAATTTCATAAATGAAACAAGTCAATGGTTACAATAATTCCAATTTTATTTAATTTTTGTATAATAGTTATTAACATTTATTATTTTCTAGAACTAAACTTATTACATGAGTAGCCTTAGTTAATTACTTAACACTAAACTTAAATTATGATCAGAGTAATTCATTCTTAAAAATAAACGCATGACCCCAGGCTCGAGTTGAAATTTGATCTACAGATATCGATCGTTTGTCATCATTTCTAGATAAAGCAACTTTGTTGA
This sequence comes from Dicycla oo, assembly GCA_948252095.1. Taxonomy (NCBI): domain Eukaryota; kingdom Metazoa; phylum Arthropoda; class Insecta; order Lepidoptera; family Noctuidae; genus Dicycla; species Dicycla oo. Next base: position 22,028,992 of record OX411733.1, read on the forward strand.
CAGTACGAGTAAATATTTCGTGTTTTATCGATTTAAACATATAATTTTTTCTCCGGATTACTCCGCCATTAAATAAAATGGTTTCATAGTCTGATAAGTTTAAATCCCTGACCACGCTTGCTTTCACCCCTTTTGCTTTTTTAATAATATTATTAGGGGTTTTTATAGAGTAAAGTTTCGATCTCAAGCCAACAAAATCAGATATATATTTTCCTCCCATTTCATCTTTAAAGAGACCGGGTACCTTTTTATTTTTTAGCGGTATCTGTAAATCATTTGCGGCTTCATAGTTACTGCTGTCAAAATATTGTAAAAAATTATATTTCAAATCATGGTAAAAATCGTTAGTGTCTATTTTATAAACAAAGGAATCGGTATCTGTGTAACATAGCTGCACTCGATCTTTATAAAAAGGCTTTACAATATCGTAATGAAAGTAATACATGTGTGCTTTTGAAAGTTCCAACACAGTGAAACCTATGTAGATAGGCTTATCTAAAATAATTTGATCAGGTTTCATTTGTATTGCAACTAAGTTTTCAGATAAAATAGATGCACTGTGGAAATAGGGGTTGGCTATAAGTTTCTCAGCGGATATAAATTTCTTAGTTCGATTGGACTGATCGCACCATTGATTAACTAAATGCATGGTTACTCTATTTTCAGTATTTTCTAATGTCTTTCCAAAAACACTGTTATTTAATAACTTAAAAAAGTCTTGTTCGAAGGAGCTTTTTGCTTTTTGTCTTAATTGAGTATTTAACTCTATGTATTGTTTTAAATATTGAGCCTGTCTAAAAGTAATAGCTCTATGAATTTTACGTAAAATTAAACCATGTTCCAAACATTTTTTTAAATGAACGTAATGAATCACATAGTTGTACTTATTATACAAATTTGCTATGAGTTTCTTGGTTTTACCTCCCGGGGGTACACATTTTTCAGGACAAAATGGTAAGTCATTATGATGATTATGTAAATTTTCGGGATACAATAGATCGACTTCTAATATGAAGCCCCATTTTGCGTTATCTTCTATAGCGGTAACATCAAAATTAGCTAATTCGTTATCACCTAAAAATCTGAAACTAGAGTATGGTAAATACTGACACATGCTGAAACCGTAAAGATTATTACAATCTAAGTATACTATGAAACTCTCAGGTTGTGATGGATTATATTCAGGCATGTACTTGTGATTAGCTCTAGCATGCCGATGGGAACACATGCACAAACCACCGCGTATACCGCTTTGTATCATTCTGATGATAGCTAAGTCCGACACTAGCTCTAACTGAACGCCTGTTTTTAGCAACATCGCATCGAAAGATAAACTGGGTGCAGTAATGTAAAACGCGGGGTCAAGACTGTAATATTGTTTACAGGTTTTCCGAAAATTTTGGAATATGTCTGTTAACAAAAGCACATCCGTTTTTAAGTATAGATCCGTATACTCGCCTAGGTTATTAATATTAAATTCAGCCCAAACAGCCTGCGCGTGATTATAATCTTCATCACTAATGACTTCGTTAGTCAAAGAATTATAAAAATTATCCTTAGACGGCAAAAATGTTTGATCGTAACATCCCCAAGTGGTCATGTAATCATATGGATAAACACCTTTTCTTCTCAATAAATTAAACTGTCTTTCTTTGGAAAAATGAGACCGTAGATTAACGAAATCTTCCACCTGCAATGTTTTAGCGAGCTTGTCTAAACTTGTTCCCAAAAAGTTGAAGGAATCTAGAAACCTTATACAAATGTACTCGTTATCAGCAATAGGAATAAATTTGGTAAATGCTACATATTTTTCTTTAGTCTTAGGGATTATTTTAATTGAACCTGGAATTTCACCTAACTTTTTTATAAATAAATGACAATCATATCCGGATAAATTGTGAAAAAATATTGGAATAAATTTCGGTACTTTATGCTGTAAATTACAGTGTCGATGTGCTGCACCTCGATATAGACCTGTAATATGACAATGATCTCTTACTTTATCGGTCAAGAGTAAATTGTCGCAAATATGACACTTAACGGCACGTTTAAAATCACGAGAGTTTTCATCAGTGAATATCATAGGCTCGCTTTTGGATATAATTTTATGTATTTGTTTTACGTCCTCAGTAAGAAAATGTATAAATTTCGAAACACAATCATTACCCCGATAACTTCTATAGCCCTCAACGGTGACATTTTTATTTGATGACACGACATTGTAAGCGAACGCCGCTGGCACGTGGCGTTTTAAGTATGACGTGTTAGCGGTGTTGAATTCAGCGCCGGAAATTGGTTCAAGTAACGTTTCAAAGTCGGCGTATATGACGAATGGAATATTTTGTTTTCTATCATAATTTTTAAATTTTAAAAATGACCCTTTTTCCGGTAAAACAGTGACAATCCCCCCACACAAGTGGGATTCAATTTGACTAAGCGTTGGAAAAAACAATAAACATGTTTCACAGAAATATAGTTTACCATGATGTTTGGTCATCTGATTTCTAACTAAACGAGATAAATCTTTGATGAGACAGTAATGTGAATTATTATTGTTTTCTAAAAACAGTAGATGGATACTTTTATTAGACTTGTCATTCAACGTTGTATACAATGGCCCAATAATTGTTTTCTCATTTTTTAAACCATATACAAATATATTGAGAGAAGGATTATTTCTCTCAAAGATAGCTATGTCCGAGAATGTAATTGGAAATGTTAAATTATTAACATTCAAAACATCCTGAAAGTATGGATAAGACGAAGTCCTATCGGGATGTCTGTTTGTGGGGTACAATGCCGCCACAACACACCACAAAAAGCAATACTCATCATTGTTTCGAATATTCAAACAAGCTCTTTTAGCCTTTATGGATTTCGGCAAAGTTAAAAATTTAGATCCGCTGAGTGGTTGATATTTATTAATATTTAATTCTAAATGCAAATTACTTAAAAATGTCCAACCACTATCTCTTTCCTCAAATTCTTCAATTTTTTTTAGTAGTACATTAACAGCTGATTTGTAAGTAGAATCAAAATCGTAATTAATTAGTGTAATAAAATTTTTTGTTCGGAATGATTTTATTTCTTGTTGATCATTTTTAAACATAAGAAAGGAAGCAAACAGTTCGAAGTTTATTTTGACAGAGGTGTGTTTCTGTATTGAACTATCTATTAAATGTTTAATTTGTGGACTAATACTATTGAGGAACATTTCAGGAAAACTATGTATTTGTTCGCCTGTCGCTGTGATTTTATAACTTTTGATTCGTTCTTTAAAAGAAGAATTAATAATTGCCACATTATCATAAATAGGTGTTGAACTATTGTTTTTATGTACATTGCTACGTAAATGACCAGACCATCGGCGATTATCTACAAATACTTTGCAATCAGAACAGTGAGGCATTATGTTATTGTTGAAATCACTAACAAAAAGGAACACTAACAATTTCAATAAAATTAGATTAGATAATACTTACAACTATTATTCACGATCTTAGGTATACCAGTAACAAAATATTTTATATAGGTAATTAGTACAACTTGATCAGGACTATTTTATGTTCGTTCCAAGATCCCTTGTGTAATTTCTTCTCAGGTAAGTCGGTAATTATGTTTAGGCAGAATGTTTCTGAAATAATAAAAAATTGGATGCATTAGACACATAATCTAATTAGATAGATAATAGTATAATCTGGAGAGAAAAATATAGATAATAATTACCTGCAAAATGTAAAATGATTTATACATAGGAATGTGTATCTGCGTGATCCAAATATGGAGATATATATCAGGTAATTAAATAATTCTTCACAGACCAGTCGGTAATTAATATTTTGTTTAGGCAGAATGTATCTGAAAAAAAAAAAATGTTTATTAGGTACCGATAAAGAATCAGACATATAATTGTAAATTCTGGGTTGAAAAATAGTCATACTATTATGTTAATTGAAATTAAAAAATGATATTTGATAATTACCTGTACAATATGAAATGATTTATACATTTATCTGCTTTATCCAAATAGGTGTATTTCAGGCCCCCTCCACGATATACCGAACAGCGTTGCTCCTGATGAAATCGTTCGTATGTACTTTCTGGTGTGTGATCAATAAAATATTTATTTTTAATAATTGACTTAATTTTTCGGTGACAGTTTAGAAAGGTGCTCACTCCGAGAGACCTTTGAAATAATAAATAATATTTTTTGCCTAAAAATATTTCATCATAAAATTTGTTTTGCGCAATTGTAACACGTGTGCTTAACCTAATTATTTATTTCACATTCACAATAATCAGCTATTTTAGTTAGGGTTGACAATAACTTAGTATCATTCTATGTATCATTCAGCAAAAATACAAAATTTACACAATGCATTATTACGGTTAAAATATATCATAGCGTATCGACAGATATGGATTTCCATGGTTTGACTCATGGCTGTTAGTGTAGTTATGAGAACTATATTATGTATTTATTTCAGGAAGTTTAGAAAAGTACTAGGTTGACGGCAATAAGTTCATCTTTTCTACACAAGACCTAAACGTAGATGATAAAATAAGTACCTACCTTAGAAATATTTATTTACTTCTATAAAATAATTACATCAATGTAGTGTAACGATTCCGTGCTCGGTATCATTTAGTCAGCCCTGGCTAATTTCGCTGCATCGACATTCGATGCAACATAAAATTTTCCTTCGTCTTCATTTTACGTACATGTATAATCCGACTATAGAAAAAGTTACTTCAACACAACAATGCTAGATTGATTGAAGTGTTTTTAACATGCTTTATTTATAATTTGATTTTAACTTATAAGCTACAAGTATTCGGTACAAAGTACGAGTCTGCAAGTGCAACGAAGTGCTCTGTTATCATCGGTATACAAACAGTCTGTGTTGTCTACAATATCAGCGACGACATTGTCGATAGCCACCCGCTGCCGCCATCACCAACCAAGTCATCAAACCGAGTGGAACTTCTGATTGAAAAATGTAAGTCTTATAAAATATTCTGTTCGTTGTCATGGCTCACACTTGTGATCCGCTTGTAATTTACAGTTATGTTTGTTTGTGGTCGCGTTACTTCACAGATCACCCGAGCTGCTCATAGTATGTCGAGGTCGATCCCTCGAAGGAGTCATTATTTTTCATCCAGTCTTCTGTGCTTTGAACAGCATGTAAAGCCATCGATCCTGCACCCAATCTCTCTATGGTTTTGCTATCCCATGGGCATGTGGGAGAACCAATTTTTGCGCACACACTTGTGTTGTATAGTATGCCCTGCGCAATGGACACTACTCCATTGAGTTAATTAATAATAATTGTGTGACTAAATTTTCCCTATCTTTATTTCAGGTCAGACTCTGAGTGTGATTACTCGCAAGCATCGATCACCGGGCAAAAAGTGAAGTGCAGCCGCAAACCGTCTGCAGACAGCAATGGGAAACGCAAGATGCAGTCACAATCAACAACCGTAGCTCGTGCCAGGTAAATTAATTATCTACTTACTCTAGTCACATATCTACTGACTAAATTATAATCGTGCAATTACTATTACATATTATTTTAAAACAAGTGCAGGTTCACTTGGTTATTGTTTGAATCGATGGTTTCAACTGATCGATTACAGTATTGATCAAAGCCGAGTCAGATGTTATATCTTTTTACAGCAGAAGGTTTTTCTTTGCGTATGCATCTCTCGTTCTAAACATTAACTAATTACAGTTTCTGTTATTGTTTCAGTAAAAAAGTGAATACTGGCATCGACATATTCGGCATCAGTAACAACCGCGACATCCCACACAAAGAAGATGCATCGGATCACCTAACTTCATTCTTTGTGAGCCGGGTAGCCAGCGGCTGCGAGCGCCGAGCAACGAGCACCGACGGAGAGTACTACATCGACTGTAAGGTGTACAAGGCTGACGACGCTCGCCTTACCGACTCCGCCAAGCTGTGGAAGAAGGCGCTCGTCCGAATCAAGTTCCAGACTGACACGGATTCTCCTCAGTGGCGAAAATTACAAGAGCTCGTGCGTGCGGCTGATATCCTGTTTCCAGGCAAACCAACATTTTATGATAATTAAACCAAATACCGTACCTTACAGTTGTTTTTTATTTACAATAATAACCCGTTAACGCTTTTTTTTTTCACTACTTGTAATTTCGTTGGTTTGTTACAATCATCAACTCGTTCACCATTCTATGTTAACAGTAAATGCAACTCGAGTGACCGGTTAAGTGCAGTGGTAAGTAAATGGTTGATTGTTCATCGTGCTCCGAAACGCGGCATACTGACCAGCCGTATGGAAGATAGTGGTAAGGAGCAAGTTACTAGTCATTGGTTGAGTAAATCGTTCCTAATCAAGTACACGGTACAACAAACTGTCTCGTTCGAGTTTATCGGTCGAGTGGAGAGTCGAGTCGAGTGTCGATTATTGGGCATTCTATACCACTGTCGGCAGCGAGGCGCACTCGCCGAGCTACTTGCCGATAGTGGTATAGAATGCCCAATAATATACTACTGTGGACTCAGACTGTCGCCCTGGAATATTCCCCGCTTAATCCTAATAGGTTCGTTGCTCTCCTGAATTTGTCGGCATCCTGGATAGCGAAGAACCGTCCTCCACTGCCCCATACACGTCGTTAGGAAGGTGCTCAGAGTTGTATCAATTTTGTACAACTCTAACACCCTCAAGAGCCATGTATGCGGCACCGAATCAAAGGCCTTCTTATAGTCTATCCAACATGTCGACAAATCCTTTCGGGATCGACGGACCTGTTGGCTTATGGCCATGTCAATGAGGAGTAGCTCCTTGGTGCCGCGGGACCCATTCCTACATCCATTTTGAGAGACAGACATAATAGAATTCTTTTCTAAATGAGAATTAATTTTCTCTCTCAAAATGGATGTAAGGAGTTTATAGACCGTCGGCAAACAAGTGATCGGCCTATAATTTTTGGGTTCCGTGGCATCACCTGACTTATGGAGCAGGTGAGTAACTCCTGTTGTAAAGAGCTGTGGCAGCGACCCAGACTCTAAGGCCGACTGGAGTTGCGATGCTAAGCACGTGTGTGAACTTTGCAGCCATTTAAGCCAAAAATTGTGCAGTCCGTCCGGTCCCGGAGATTTCCAGTTCGGTATCGGACGGGCTGCACTGGCTACATCGGAGGAAGTAATTATTACTTCCTCCATCTCCGGTATGGCGTCACACACGCGCTCAACATCCCGCATCCATTCAGCCTCAGTATGGCAAACGGGCACCGACCAGATGTTACGCCAGAATATGCTAGTGGCATCATCATCCGGGCGGCATACGTCTGCCACATTTTGCTCAGGTCGCTCCCATGCTCTATACACCCACCTTTGATCACGCTGGAATATGCGATTCTGGGTATACCGCTCAACCCGTCGCTTATACCTACGGATACGGCTTGCCCATGCACAGACCTTCTGCTTCAGGAAGTCAATGCGCTCTGTGACACGGGACATATATTCTTGAGGACTGATTCCAGTCCTCGAGAACGCCCGCCTCACAAAGCGCATCACTCTAGGGCGAGTATTGCCCTCCCTGAAGCAGTATAGTTTGCCGATGAGCACCCTGGTCCCCTCGATACGCCGCTCGATCCTGCACTGCCAGGCTGGAACAGCGGGTTTTGGTCGTGTAGCTATGTCACAATTTGGAAATTTGACATTGGCTACACGACACGCCGCAATAGCCGCGCAATACAAGATCGAGTGCGTATCTACGAGATCTTCGCTGCTTTCAAAATAAAAACCAAGCAGCGAATCCAAGGCACACACCATCGCCCTATTCGTTCTGTGCATAGGCAAGCGAGGTAAATGTGGTCTAAGTTGGACGGGGGCAGTTCTAAACTCCCGAATCGCATCCTCCAGCGCGCTCCTCAATCGTTCGTTACACTGGCTACTTACCGTAACAATCTCATCGCCCCCCTCCTCATCATTAACATAGGACCGCGGTTGGGTTATGTCACTGACTAGAGGTTGCACCGCGGTCTGTGACGGGACAGGGACGATACGATTGCTCAGTACCTCTGAGCGCAGCCTATCAAGCGCGGCGTCGTTCAATCTGTGATTCCGTTGGATAACCCGCACCTGATCCGAAAGTCGTTGGGCCGAGACGTTGATGGCTGGTTGAAGCGCCTGGAACAGAGACAGCATCCTATCGCGGTACGCAGTGAGGTTAGTTCCCCCCTCTGTAGCCCCGTAATATGCGCGCATGACGTTCTCATTCATTTGTTGAGTCCATTTCATGCGCTGCACACAACCACCGGCAGCGGGGACCCGGCTCGGGGCCGGTTGGCCCATAGATCCCATGCCATTCGGTGGCCGGCCTCTTCTCGGCCGACGAACTGGTGGTGGTGTTGTCGGCGGCGAGAAGTATTCGTCGCTCGAGCTCGACGCAACTGCAGCGGCCGGTATCACAGGACTCACGTCTGGATCTGGTTCCGGCAAGTCTGGAGCAGGTTCCGGCAACTGCGAGGCGGAGCTGAGCGACGAACCCGAAGATGTTGGGCGTGTGTTTCGTCGTGCCCGACTTCTCGTCAGCATTGTGTTTGGTCTTCTATTCTCCGTGTCATAGTTCAGTAGTGTAGTAGTAGGTGGTAATTTTATTCTTGCATCCTGGTTTGGTTTTTATGCCAATTTTGGGTTGGGTGAATTGGTGTAGGAACGCAAAACACCACATTATTGCATTAAAGTTTAAAAATCCAGTAGAAAATACACGGAGAAAAAATTTTTTCGACGTCAGCTTGACAGTCGGGCCACAGATTATTATTATTATAATATAAGTTATGCTGACGATATGGTATTGCTGAGCCCATCGATAGGAGCTCTGAGCGGCTGATCGGTATATGCGAGTGTTATGCAGTGAATCATGGGCTGAAATATAACGTCGCAAAGAGCGAACTGATGTCTTTCAAAGCAGGCAGCGTGATATATTCGCCTATTCCGCGTGTGTCACTGTATGGGGAATCCCTGCGAAGAGTGGACAAGTTTAAGTATCTGGGCCACTGGGTCACTGCTGACCTACAGGATAACTATGATATTGAAAGGGAACGTAGGTCGCTGGCTGTCCGTTGTAACATACTGGCTCGCAGGTTTGCACGATGTACGAGGGCAGTTAAAGTAACGCTTTTCAAAGCGTACTGTCAGTCCTTCTACACGTGCAGCCTGTGGGTCTACTTCACTCAGCGGGCATACAGCGACCTACGCGTTCAATACAATAATGCACTGAGAGTACTGCTGCGGCTGCCGTGGCGGTGTAGTGCGTCAAGGATGTTTGCAGATAATAACATTGATGGATTTGCCGCCATCATTAGAAAAAGATGTGCATCCCTGATGTCGCGTGTTCGCGGCAGCACCAACAGTATTCTGAGTGTGTTCACCGATCGGTGGGATTCCCCGATGTTGCGGAGGTGGATGCAGCTCCACGCTGCATTTTAATTTGAATTGTACATTTATGTTCTGTGTCTGTACCTACTAACACTAGATGTTAAGTAATTGTTACTAACCCTATGGACTCTGTCTGAAATAAAAGTATTCTATTCTATTCTATTCTAAGTATGTAAAAATAATAATAAGTAATTCAATGTTAAACGAAAACAACTGCCGATAAACTGTTATGGAGTTTGGCAGAGTTCATGTAAGTTATGGTTTTACCTCTTTCAATAAATAAAATAAAAAATATGTAGATTTTACTCCATAAAAGATTCCAAAAAAAAACCTGAAGTTGCTGCGATTAGGATTTGACAAAAGTCTTTCATACAAACGGGGTACAGTCACAAGCATAAATAAAAGCGATTTTTAACCGACGAAAAATAGGAGGAGATTCTCAAGTCGACATGTATATTTTTTTACGTATTGCCACGCATAACTTTTTACGAGTAGTCCGATTTCAAAGATTCTTGTATTGTTCTGGAGGGTATACCTTGAAGTTGGTCCCATGTTTTTATTAACTTTGTAGTTTTTGAGTTAGATCCAATAAGGTATACGTATTTTATTCTCACATTCATGTGGATGATGTTCTTTCGAATTTCTGTGGGGTAGGTAGTACCGCAACAAGAAAGTGACAAATAAAAACCATTTTTACAAAAAAAACTGACTTCCAAAAAAAAACACTACAAATTGAAAAATAACTTTTATTTCCGAAGTCGGTACCAAAAAACTGAAATACAAAACCAAAGACACCGACTTCTGAAAAGTTATTTTTTTTTTTGGAAGGCGGTTCGTTTTTTTTTTTTTGTAAAAAAGTTTTCTCGTAAAGTACTGGTAGGTACTGGTACTGGTGGTTGGTGCTACCAACATAATTATAATATTATCAAAACCATACTATTATAAAATAAGCCTTTTCTTCAAGTTGCAATTTTTATTTCACGAGAATAAAACTTTTGTATTTTGCGTAAGGCTTATTAATTATTTATTTAAAAATAATTTTGAACAATATTACTTTAATTTAACTTTAAATGTCACGTGTGAAAGTGTAACATATTTTTACTCGTGACTGTACCGGTATATGCACAAAACCAGACCCGTCATTTCCCCATCCTCCTCACTAGTAACTTCCTCCCCATTTCCTTTCCCACCCTCAAATCCGATGAACAAATAAATTAATGTAATATTACTCCTACCCAACGGAAAACAGTCAAGTGATACACCGGAAATGCGTGTTTAAATCATGGCCGCCATCGGAACCGGACGTGGTTCTCTAATAAATATGGCGCTCGTTCGGCCGCGAATTTCTCCGTAAATATTACTTGGTTATCTGTGGATGGTGGCTTCCGCTTGCTGTGTAAGTGTGTGTGTATAGAGTGGCTTGAAATAGATAAAGTATTGGAGTTGGGGGAAGAAAATCCAAGTAAACCAGCTTTTTAGACATTTTGGTATCCGGTTGTGTTCGATATAGTCGGGACGTTCCGATAATTTCTCCTTGTTTCATCATCGTCATCATCAATTCAGTTAAAAGACCCGGATCTTCGGACACTGTCGCCCATATGAGTAAGTGTTAGCCACTTGGACAATCTGTGGTGCGGTGGAAGGTGGTGCATTATTACTGCCGTATATATGGAAGGTATTAGCTGGGACAGGAGTTCCAGCCCATTTTATAATGTTGATTCGCAACCTTTATGAGTCAGGATGTGGCACTGTAACTGTAGGTGACGTTACATCAAGTCATTTCAATTTTCATAAGGCAGTCAGGCCTCACCCATCCTATTTAATATATATGGCGAGTACATCATGCGCCAAACGCTCGAAGATTTTGAAGGAGGCGTCAAGGTGGGTGGGGTTAAAATATTAAACCTCCGTTATGCAGATGACACCACACTTTTTGCATCGTCAGAAGCTGAAATGGCGTGTAATATCAATAAGGGTAGCTTTTTATTTTTTTTTGGCTGGGAACCAGGACCACGGTAACTCTGTCAAACCAATAGAGGTAGCTGCGAACTTCAAATTCGAAGACGACTAAAACAGCGATGACTCAACTTAACAAAATATAGAGAGACAAAAATTAGTATCAACAATCGGACAAAGAAACACCTGGTCCTCACACTTATCTTCTCCATCTTTTTCTATGGGGCAGAGACTTTAAAGCAACCGACAGGCAAATAATTTATGCTTTCGAAATGTGTTGCTGGCGCCGCCTATTGAGGATATCATGGACAGCCCACCGAACAAATGTCTCGATCCTCAAACAACTTAAACTAGAGAAAGCACAAAAACTGTCTTCAATCTTCCTGCGACGTGTCGTGAAATACTTCGGCCACATTGCCCGCACAGGTACCGACAACATGGAACGTCTAATGGTGACAGGAAAGATAGAGGGCAAAAGACCTAGAGGCCCAAAACCCAAAACTAGGATCGGATCAAATATCTGAGCAACTGAAAGTACCTGTTAACGCCGCACTCCACCAGGCCACCGACCGTAACATATGGAGAAAGAACATTGGCAATTTGAAGAGTGATTGAGAAGAAGAAGATTACTGCCGTACTGTATAAAAAACACAGTCTCGGGGCCACACACTGGTCCCCCCCGGTGGGTTCCCGCTTTGTCGGGGGGGCTTGGTCACCCACGGTGAAGCGAAGAGGAACATGAGGAGGGGCCGCTCGTCAGGGCTTTTCCCAGGAACTCGATGACGTAGCGGCCAACAGATAGGTCGTATGGCATCGCGGCTGAGGGTTGGAGGCCACGGCGGGAGAGGAGTGCCGGTATTGTGGTGCGCCGCTCTCCCTACCTTCCGAGGGCTTGTCGGGGTGGCCACCGTCTGATGGCGGACGCGGTGGGGCCGCAGGGGAGGAGTGTCGGTATTTCATTGGCCGCTCTTCCTGTCCTCTGCGGCCGAAAAGTGGTAGGCGGCTGGGCCACTGACCTGACCAGTCGCAGGGCGACCAAGGGTGCCTAGACACGGGGTCGTCTAGCGCCCATGTGCTGGTTTGGTCCATGGGGTGGTCACGGCGCGCAATGTGTTCTTGTACGCCGGTGATGGGTGCTGCCCACCAGATGATGGTCCGGCGACGGACAGCCGCGGCGGGTTCGCGGTGAGTGCTAACGCGTGCCAGTGTTCCCGCCACAAGCGGCAGAAGAGGATACCGTGGAGTTTTAGTGGGTTGGAGTCCCACATAACTGCACTATCTCCCCGTGGTAGTGCAGTATGCACGAGCATTTCTCCGCGGAAAAAAAAGGGCCCACACACTGGCGGTGAAAAAATTGCCAGTTTTCCATTCGAGTCTCACGAGCTACAGTGGTATCTATACGTCGTTGTCGTAATGGACTAAGACATAAAATTTGCAGCGGGAGGCCCATTGAATTAACCGCATGCCTTTTTTCGTCGCAAGGCGCGCACTTCTATGACATTCCATACTTCACATGTTATGCGATAAAAAACGTCCTACATTCTATTATTTTGTTTCCATGTAATCATCGTCCTGCCCTTGTCCCATTTTACTTGAAGTCGGTGCAACACGCTTTTTCTTTCTATTCTTCCTGTCAACCGTCACTCTATCATTCACTACCTTCTTTTTCATATCATTCCTCACACAATCCATCCATCTTTTCTTTGGCCTTCCTCTCTCTCTCTCTCTCTCCACCCATCAACATTTATATTAATCACTCTTTTAATCAAGTATGCGTTTCCTCCCTCCTCATCACATGCCCATACCAAGCCAAACGATTTCCTTTCAACTTTACTGTCACTGGCGCCACTTTCAAACTTCCCCTTATATACTCCTTTCTTACTTTATTCCTTTTCGTCATGCCACACGTCCATCTCAACATTCTCATCTCCGCTAAATGCAATCTTTATTCATCCGTGTTCTTCACGGCCCATTTAACTTGAGGTACCGAAAGTCGGAGGAGATCGGTAAGGGCGTTCCGGCGAGAGATATGGGCACAGGACTGGAGAGACCGCCAAAATCACAAAGCATAGCGCACTCATAATACAATACTGTTGTAATTCAAAATGTGACATTTTTCAGAATCGACCAAAAAAAATTATTATTTACTTCCTGATAAAGATTATAAACAATGAATAATTTATTAAGTTTTAATACGCTACGGTACGGTTTGTTTAACGGTATTATTGACGCGTAAGAAACTGAATTTTACGTATGAATTAATTATTATTTCATAGACTTATTTTGAGTTACAGCAGTATTGTACTATAAGTGTACTATAAGTAATAATAATAATAAATCATTTATTTCGGGTAACAAAGACCCATAACATATATACCTTACAGACTATCATACATATTTATAAAAACCACAATAATGTTATTGTATACGAAGGGACGGCGTCGTATTGCGCTGCGTGGTGTCGCGTAGCCTTCCGCGGAATCGCCGATACACGACACCCTTCGGCCAAAACTCTTTCTTAAGGACGGTCTCGATAAATTGAGTCGGAACTCGCACCACGAACGACTTGAAATTTGTGTTTTGGCGCGACGCCAACTTCTCGACCCTTAAGATCCAGTTGGTCTTCGCTCGAACATACTCCACGATCTCCTCAACCTTCGTGGTGTGATGTAGCCGAGAGACATAGAGCTGCGTCGTAGGTGTTGCCGGACGCAGCATATTGGGTCCTGCCAGCGCGGTCCCGCACTGGTTCCGACTAGGAGGCTTCTTCCCCTTCTTCCTCTCCACCTTCACGTAGCCATCCTTGTCACACACATATTGTTTCCATGTAATTTGTATTATTCTATGTTGTACACAACACATTGAAATAGCTGGAAATAAAATTACCTGATTTCCTGTGTCCCAATTGTAACCGTATTATAAAAAATACATTGGTTAGGTAATATTAGGTTGGGGAAAAAGTCTTTTCGCATTATAGTATGTATGAACTTGTAATAAAATCTCTTTGGCTATACTATTTGTGTCTGGCTGGTTTTGGTATCATTGAAAGTTTAAATTTTAAAGAACATAATTCCAAATTCAAATTAGGAAAATGTGTGATTTTCATTTGTTTTTCGTACCGTCAAGATGAGTGAATCTAATGAAGAAATTCGATACATTTTAAAATTTTACTACAAAAAAGGTAAAAATGCAACGCAAGCCGCGAAAAAAATTTGCGATGTTTATGGACCTAGTGTAGTGTCTGTGAGAGTAGCACAAATTTGGTTTAAGCGTTTTCAATCCGGAAATTTTGATATCAAAGATGCACGTCGCTCTGGTCGCCCTATTACGGATAAAATGGATGCCATTTTTTAAAAAGTGGAGCAAGATCGGCATATCAGTAGTTACGACGTAGCTGAAGAACTGGAAATTGACCACAAAACAGTTTTGGCGCATTTGATAAAAACTGGGTACACAAAAAAGCTCGACATTTGGGTACCTCACGAGCTCACTGAAAGAAACCTAATGAACCGTGTACTCATTTGTGATTCTTTATTACGACGTAATGAAACCGAACCATTTTTGAAGAAGCTTATAACTGGTGATGAAAAGTGGATCACGTATGACAAGAACGTGCGAAAAAGGTCGTGGTCAAAGGCCGGTCAGGCTTCACAGACTGTGGCGAAACCCGGGTTAACTCGCAACAAGGTGATGCTGTGTGTGTGGTGGGATTGGAAGGGCATTATTCATTATGAGCTGTTACCACCAGGCAGGACCATCGATTCTGAACTCTACTGCGAACAACTGATGAGATTAAAGCAAGAAGTTGAGAGAAAGCGGCCGGAATAAATCAACAGAAGGGGTGTGGTTTTTCATCATGATAACGCTAGACCTCACACATCTTTAGCCACTCAGCAAAAATTAAGAGAGTTTGGCTGGGAGGTGTTAATGCATCCGCCGTATAGTCCTGACCTTGCACCTTCAGATTTCCACCTGTTTCGGTCTCTTCAGAATTCTATAGGCAGTGTCAGGTTAACATCACGAGAGGACTGCCAAAACCACTTGTCGCGGTATTTTGACCTGAAGTCCCAAAATTTCTATAGCAATGGGATCATGTCCCTACCTACAAGATGCCAAAAAGTTATCGAACAAAATGGTACCTACATACTTTAGTTAAATGTAAATAAACTATATTAAAAAATGTTTTGAATTTTCTTAAAAAATGCGAAGAAACTTTTTCCCCAACCTATTACATTAATTTGGCTTGAAGTTATTGAATTTTCAATTATTTACAATGAAAACTATTTTGATTTACTGTGATATTTTGAAATACTGTGATACAGGCGTAGACAGAGAATACCATTTTTGTCGCATTCTCACATGAAAAAGAGCAACTTACGCCGATGTCGTGTAAAAAAATTGGGATAATGACTAAAAAAAAATTTTTGTCCGTCATGTAGATTATTGAAATATATTGGACACGTATTTTTTCTTTTTCTACGTAATCAAAAGATTACGGCGATATATTCAGTTAATATGTGGCATGACGTCACGCCTTGGTAGATTTAATTCGTAGAAGTGACGTAGCGAGCCCCCACTCCCGAACTTTAATGCGTGTTATCTAAGTCATTTTTTATTAATATGATAAAGCAAAAAATACGTATCTAATATTTTTTTTATTATCTGACTGACGGACTAAATAGAATTCCTTTTTTTTACCCAGGCATCATCCCACAACGATGAGATTTTTTGTTTCACGGCGCGCGCCACGTTTTTCAAAGGTTAGCACACTACTTTGCTAAACAAAGTTTGACAGTTAACTTGCAGCTAGCTATCGTCTTCCTTTATAATACAATTTTTAAGTGGTTTATGTTAATTAATTTATGTTATTTTTTGTTGTGAACCATTTAGACTTAATATTTCAACAAAAATAATAATTATTAATTCTAACCTAAGAACTTTGGTGTTGTCAACTTTTCTTTAAATTATTACCCACTACTATGGGAAATATATACCTATTCTGCAGTGTGTATTCATTATACAATATTATAATAAAAACCCTGTTGTTCCTTTTAACACGTGATTGAACTCTTGATAACAAACAACTTTTACTATGGTACCAAACCGGAATTAGCGGAAAAAAAATCAGCTGTCCCATACATTCATGTTCGCATAACTCATCAAAATGTAGGGAGCAGCTGATTTTTTTTCGCGATTTCAGGTGTTTGGCAATCATGTGTTAAAAGGAACAACAGGGTTTTGGTTACATATTGTTTAACTGAAAAGATTAATGGCTTATTAAAATAATATGCAGCAGACATTTTGAGAAAATGGTATACATTTTCTCACGCAACAAAAGGATTTGAACCCAAGCAAAAAATCAGAAACATACGAAGCTTGCTTAATTTAAAGGACAATAATGTATAAAATCAATAAAAGCTATTTAAATATAAACATGTTGTATTATTTACTCACAAAGCCAGAACCTATGATCATATAAGAAATGATAGGTATTTAGAATCACATCATCATCATCCATCGTCACCCTCTTGCCCTTATCACAATTTACTTGAGTTCGCCAGCATGTTTTCATTCACCTTTATTATTCCTCGGTATCACATGTCTATACCAAAGATAATCAATTTATCAGTGTCACTTTCAGGCTTTCTCTGACATAAGTACTTCCTATTTTCTAATTCTATTCATTCTCCGAACACCTTTGTATTTAGAATCAGACAAATTGTGGGGTAAATGTTTCCTCATACGGTAACCCTAAATATAGTGAAGTATTTTCTTTTGTCTCTTTCTGCGACACGCTTTGTAGTGTAGTCAGCATTATACAGATACAGGCATACAATAGAATAGGTTTATTTGGACTAGTTTCCGGAAATTCTCGCTTCGCTAACCTTTCGGGTGTCACTTTTCCGAATAAAAGCTTTTTAGCAAAAAAAAAAAAAAACTGACTTCCAAAACAAAACACCACAAAGTGAAAAAATAAACTTTAATTTCGGTAGTCTTTGGTTTTTTATTTTCGTTTTTTGCCACCGACTTCCGAAATTAAAGTTGTTTTTCACTTTGTAGTGTTTTGTTTTGGAAGTCGGTTTTATTTTCTGCTAAAAAGTTTTTATTTTTCACTTTTTAGTTGTAGTACCTACCCCACAAAAATTGGAATACCACTACCTGCTATGTAAATAGCAGTGATAGGAAGTTATTAAAACATCATCCACCTATACTGAGGGAAAATACGCATTATGAAGCTAAATCAAAAACTACCATGGGACTATCTGGGAAGTATACCGTTTCAAATAAAAAAAAGAATTTTCCAAATCGGTCCATCCGTCATTGAGTAATCGCGTAACAAACATACTTGAAAAAAAAAATACAGTCCAATTGAGAACCTCCTCCTTTTTGAAGACGATTAAAAAAGCCTTCATCGAAAACAATATTTTTGTCAGAATCAACTTTTGAGGAAAAATTCTCAAATAACTGCTTTTCCCTTTTTTACAGTTGCTTTAAATGGTACAGTCGTAACAGGTTAGTGTAGCCCAAACTTCTGACAACCTGTAAGTCTTATGAAATAATAATAATAATAATAATAACCTGGGACATTATTCACACACGGTCATCTGATCCCAAACTAAGCAGAGCTTGTACTATGGAAACCAGATAACTGATATACTACATAATTATACTACTTTTTTTTTGTAAATACATACTTATATAGATAATTACACCCAGACTCAGAACAAACAGACATGTTCATGCACACAAATGTTTGGCCTGGATGGGAATCGAACCCACGACCTGCGGCATGATAGGTGGTATCTTAACCAACCACGCCAACTGGCCTGTCAAATGGTATCGTAATACCCAGTAACTGGGTCGTGGAGGCCAGTTAGGCAGTTGCTCCATTAGATTGGTAGTCGACACCAACATAGTTGGGAAAAGGCAAGCAGATGATAATGATAAACATTACATATCATCACGCCAGAATTTTGGGCCATAAAAAGAATGAATGAAAGGCAATTGCATGCAGCCGAGATGAGAATGCTAAGAGGGATGTGTGGTATTACGCGAATACATAGAATAAGATGAAATGAGTATGTAAGAGGAAGTCTGAAAGTGACACCGGTGACTGAAAAGTTGTGTGGAAATCGGTTGTCATGGTATGGGCATGTGATGCGGAGGAATGAGGAAAATGTCGTCAGGAAAGTGTTGAGTATGAACGTGGAGGGCTATACGAGTAAGGGAAGACCAAAGAAACGATGGTTGGACTGTGTGAAAGATGATATGGCCAGAAAGGGAGTGACTACTGAGATGACGACTAATAGAGAAGTATGGAAGAAAAAGACATGTTGCGCCGA
Organism: Dicycla oo; assembly: GCA_948252095.1. Classification (NCBI taxonomy): domain Eukaryota; kingdom Metazoa; phylum Arthropoda; class Insecta; order Lepidoptera; family Noctuidae; genus Dicycla; species Dicycla oo. Next base: position 22,047,713 of record OX411733.1, read on the forward strand.
CCCCAAATAAATTGGGACAAGGGCAGGAGAATGATGACGCCAGTATTCCCCGAAGGGTTAGGCAGGGCTGTACCTTTCGCCAGTTATGTTAAGTCCCATGTAATAGGAGGCGAGTCTATTGCTATCAACCGTACACAAACCCAGTCTCCGGGGTGCTCTCGAGCTGCTGCGAGTTACAACTACGAGTACATAATATGTAAGTGGGCACGCCCTTTGTGCCTGGAGGTTTTTATTTAGTATTTTTATTTCTGCTTGAGTATAGTTTTCGATTTTTTTTTTTTGTATATTGGCGTGTGCTAGCTGACTTATGGCAATGAATTTAATTTAATCTTATGTTTTGTTGCGTAATACTTAAATTATTTTGCGCAGTGCTGTATACAATTTTTTACAAGCTTTTATTTACTTTCACCTGTCCCGAAGTTTGTAATCGAATCTTGCAAGTTAAATTTGACCCACTTCCCGGTTTCCGATTGAGTTGAAATTTTACATGCAGATGTAAATCAGATGACAATGCAATATTATTATGACATGGAGCTGATCTGATAATGGAGCCGGAAGGTAGCCATGGAAACTCAGTAATAAAACGACGCAACCCTATCGAGTTTGGGCTCATTTGATTTGTCTTGACAAGGACTTTGGTCAAGATGATATCCAGACTTGTATTAAAAAACATTTTTTTAAATAATACACTTGTTTTTTAACTGAACAGACAGCTGTGCTGCTGGGGAGTTTGTGTTAAAGCACTAGGAAGTGGTGAAGGACGGGCGTTTTGGGGGACTGTCTTATGAAATTTTAACGTTCGAAAAGTGCTGATTCTTAGCCTAGTTTGAATAAATGACTTTTGATTTTTATTTTGCTCCTGAAAAATTCCTGATAGAAACACTTTGCCCGACCCGGGAATCGAACCTAGAACCTCATGCTCAGCAGTAGCGCTTGCGACCACTACACTAACGTAGCAGTCAGCGAGGTATTGATGCTGATTGTTTAAAAAACAGACGCCAGCACATCAAGCTACTACAATCTGTCAAATTTCTCAATTATAACGCTAATGCTTTAGGTTCAAGGTTGATTGGGCAAATTTGACAGTTTCGGGTAGTTTGATGTGCTAGTTTCTGTACATACTTAGTGATGAAATGTTTTTATCTTTGTAAGTAGATCTTTTAAGACACTTTTACACGTCAACTTTTTAGTAAATGTCAAGATGCCGCGGCAATTCCTAGCTGACTGATCCCTGAGGAGAAATAATACTAATAACTATGTGATAACGACTGTTTCCGGGGGCCCATTATTGATTGTGCAAGTCACCCTCTGCCATTTATCCGTGTATTACATAACATTGATCAGGCAAGGAACATAGTCCTTCCATACTTCTAGGTAACCAATCCACTATAGCCACCCAAATCCTGTAGCCTAATATATTTTGTTTCCATGTTCTGTAATAGACCTGCAACAACCGGGGATTGTCCTTGGGTGCACTTGCATAGTGCATACAGGGATAACCGTCGGTTGGTGCCTCCTCATCATTTAAAATTGTCTAAGGGCCTCTGCGACTTGGCTTTAGCCCCTCGTACGCCTTCCAAAGGCCCCGGGACCCTAGGGACCCGAGAAATGTAAATATATATATACAAGGTGTAACATAAATAACGTACAACCTCTTAAGGGGTTATTGTACTCATAATTATGAACAACTTTTACTATGGGACCAAACCTGAAATCGCGAAAATAAAAATCAGCTGTTCAGTACATTTATGTTCGCATAATTCGTCAAAAGCCACTGCAGCTGATTTTTTTTCGCAATTTCAAGTTAGGTCCCATAGTAAAAGTTGTTCATATAGATGATTACAATGACCCCTTAAGAGGTTGTGCGTTATTTATGTTACACCTTGTATATATATTCTGGGAAAATAATGTCAAAACATCTTTGTTTTGACATTATTTTCTAATCTATTTTTTAATCTATCATACTTTAAAAGAGACCATGACCTCTTGGTCATGGTCTCTTTTAAAGTATGATAGATTTCAAGTTGGAATCGGCTTCGATTTTCAGAAACAAGGCTAAAAACCTCAAATAAATTAAAGAAAGAAACATACAAATCTATTCAGTATTTAAAACTTACTGTTTTCTGTTACACGAACCCAGTTAAGGCCTGTTTCTCTCTAGTGAACGATAATAACCGTAAATTATCGCAAACGGTGGCGATCTCATGTTTAAAGTTATGGCCTGGCCAATAAAAATCCTCTGCTGTTTTATATCTTCGGTATTTATTACTTTGCTTGTCTATTTTGTTGTGCTTCTATTGTTTCTAGTATAGGAGCAAATGAATATGTAACTAAAGTACTAAGAAATAAAGTATGTAAATACAGTTGACCTCCGTATTGATTTACCACCCTTTTTTTTTGTGGATGGGAAATCATCAAATAACTTCTCCCGCTCTGGGTTGAGCGAGAGGGCGTGTCAGACTTGTACTGACTAAAACCCACCCGTGTTCCTTCAGTTGCCTGTGCCAGGGCCACGGTAACTCTTTCGAACAACCCGCAACCCCGGCGGCCATCGGCCCTAGCGGATCCCTTCAGCTAGTGCTGACATCTCTTTGAGGCGCGCGTGGAACACAACGCGCCGTCGACCCGAGCCTGGTCCTTACCGGACGGCGAGCTACCCGTTGCTCGCCATCCGCAAGCCCGCGCCTACGGTGGCCGGGAATCGGCTATCGATTCTCGACGCCCAGGGCGTCTTCTGCGGCGACTAGGGGCGTGAGGGCGCAAAGATTGCCTCTCCCTCACGCGTTCAGCCTCCTCCTTCGCGAGCATTACAGCTTCGCAGAAGGAGGTGACGGCTTCCCATGCACTCTCGCTCCGTACCATGGCTTGTACCAGGGCCGGACGCGAGAGATCGCCGCCGCCGATCGCCTCCGCGAGGACTCGGCATTGATTTACCACCCTAAGGTTGAATTTCACTTGCACGTCATAAAACGACAAGGTCTATTTGTCTATGTGACAGTCAGATAATTTCAGCCTTAACGCGAATTTCACCAATGCAACTAAACGCGATCAGCACATCTAAATTGCGTTCAAGAGCTGTCAGTGTCAATGTCGCAGCCAATTAGCTTAATTAGGCTTTCAGTAAACAGCCAAGCCTTTTAACTAAACGGCGGCCGTTCAACTAGCGGCCTGAATGATATTCAATTATAGGTTAGGTTGGAACTGTGACAACCACGCGCGAGCCGAATTGGTCACAGTAACTAAGCCAGGGTACCTCGACCAAATGGGTTAGGTTTGGTGCCGCGGCAGCGGCCGGCGAGCACTACCTCCAAAGTCTGCTAATTAAGTTAGTTGGCTGCGACATCAATATTCCCAAAAAATGATGACACTGACAGCTATTGAATGCGGTTTAGATGTGCTAGTCACGTTCAATTTAATTGGTGAAGGCAGCCCTTGGCGAATTTGACGCGATCTCTGGCCCTGCAAAAATGATCAGATCGTCACACCGCCGTCGCCGCGGTCTACCTCGGCGGCGATGTCCTCCCTGAGGCGTCCAGTGGGTGACGATCTTTGCCCATCTCTCCGGGTGCACGAATCGACGAGGCCAGCCCACTCTCACTTCAGCCTGGCTGTTTATTGACTGTTCTCCAAGATCCGCTACTTGAGTTAAGGAGCGCAGGGTAATGTTTCTAACGCGATCTGTGCGCTTGACACCTATTATGCTGCTCCATTGCCCATTGGTAAATCTTGAATTTGGACTTTTGTTGTTCACAAAAAAAAGGACTTAAAAGGGAAAATACTGTTAAAAATTAAAATAATGTTTTAAACAATAATAGTGTGTGCCTCACGGCTGCATCAAAAAGGTTAATTTCAGCATTAATGCCAGACAGATGCTGACTGACGCTGGTTTTCTAATGAACATGTAGGGACAAGTGACCGGGAGTACATAATACAGTTCCAACATACCTATGTACATAATTTTTAATATTTATATAACAGAAAATACCACATAACGTAAGTAAATATAAATATAACCATATTACTCTTCAAAAGTCAACCATGACTACGTCTCAAGGAGGAGACTTAAAAAAGTCATAGAACACTAGAATTTATTTGAAATCCCAAAAGATTTAAAAAGATGTCGGTAAGTTTGACTGCGGGATAGGTCGACCATCTGTGCTGGGAGCGGTGGAGCGAGGCGACCGAAAAAGGGGACAGGAAAGGGATAATAGGGTGGGGTATTGGTTGAAGCGGAGATGGAAGGTGTACTTGATTTGATAGGTTTCCGACGGGATATGCCAGAGACGAGGTTATCAAAATCATAGGAAAAATATAGCAACCTTTAAAAAATGAATCGAATGTGTTGCAAATTCTGTAAGTGTCATTTCGTTACTTGTATGTGTGGAAATACAATCACTTCTATACAGGATTAATTGTTCAAGTGGGAGTGGTAGATGGCCAAATTCGAAACTATGAGGAATAGCGAAAAGTACTCAAAACAGCCTCCGGCTTGATTTTGATAAAAACTAAAACAGCATCTTTGGATTTTTGAAAAATCAATATTTCTAGCCAGGAATCGAACCTGTTGATTTTGAAAAAATAAACAAACTGTATTATATTACACCATTTGATAGTGTCGCTAATACGGATCGAATTCTAGGAAGTAATGACATAGGCAAACTAAAGGAAAGAGCTCATTTAAAAAAAAAAACTTTTTTTTATTATTCTTATGTTACCTACCTATCAAAACTTTAATATCGATTTTTCAAAAAGAAAATGATGCAGTTTTTAACCGACTTCAAAAAAAGGAGGAGGTTCTCAGTTCGTCGAAATCTTTTTTTTTTATGTATGTTCGCCGACTACTCGCAGACGGCTGGACCGATTTGGAAAATTAATAATGGTTATTATAATTATAATAATAATGGTTATTTATTTGGTAAATTAATAATGGTTATTATGGTTATGGTAATTATTAATGGTGGCATTAATAATGGTTGCTTAGTAATTTATGCTCGTCACAATACTTATGGTGATGTGAAGTTCTCCTGGTACTTATCAGGACAACTCCTCAATAATTAACGTCCCTATATCGGGAAACGAAATTTGTTGTAAAAGCTGATGAGCAGTTGACATTAGGATATTGTAACTTAGATAAATTACAAACTTTGTGGGTTTTTTTTGGAAGTCTGTTGATATTTTTGGAAAAAAAGTTTTTATAGTTTTCATCAAAATCAAGGCAGAGACTCCTTTAAATAATTTTCACTATTCTTCATAGTTCTGGAATTGGCAATCCATGCCCACTTGAAAAATTACCCGAGACTCCTCCGTGATTTGGAGAGCACGTTAAGCCGTTGGACCCGGCTCTCCTTCGTGGATCTTTGACAGTCGCAGTCGCTCCATGTAAAATACTAGTCAAAATCAAAATCAAAAGTCATTTATTCAAACTAGGCTGAGAGTCAGCAAAATTACGCAAGAGAGTCCCAAAACGTCCGCCCTAGCGCTATAGCTGCGAACAAGAAGTGGCGCAACAAACTCCTCAGCAGTTCAGCTGTACAATCAGTTAAAAAAAAATATTCTATACAGTACGCAAGATAATTTAGGAAAATTACGCAACACAAAACATTAAATTAAATTAAATAATACTAAAAAAAAAAAACGAAAACTACTCAAGCAGAAATAAAAATATAAATCTAAAAAGTAAACAGAACTTTATACTTACCTAAATAAAAGCCTCCAGGTAAAGTACTGTTTAGCTGCAACCGGTTAGACTGAACCTGGAAGGCCAAGGTAGTTGTGGAAAGGCTAGGCAGATTGGTTGAGTGTCTTTTTCATGTCAAAAAGTCCGGTTAGGAGTGTACCAAAAATGGTGTCGAAAACAAAAATATTATTTGTTTCAATAATGAAATATTTTATAAGTAACAAAAGAAGTTAATGTTTTATTTAGTAATGTTTTTATAAGCCGGATGGTAATTCCTTTCAGAAAAAAGGTCGAACTCCCATAAACACTTTTATACCCTGGTTAACCCCTTTAGGGGATGAATTTCAAAAATCCTTCATTAGTGCCGTGCTTCTAAACCCTCCGTTAAGGCTATGCTTTGTCTGGCAGTGAGAAGTAAGAAGATTCGCATATTGTGTCAGCTATTTAACATCCTTCACAACCCTAAAACACCTTCCTATTTGCGGGAACGCTTTTCTTATGCCCGTACTTTAGATGTGCTTTGCAGGTCGCATCTTAGAAACCTCCTAAAATTTCCTTCCCATTCCACAGACTTCTACTCCTACTCCTTCACTGTGCACGCGGTTCGGTTGTGGAATTCACTTCCACCTGACATTAGGGACTGCCAAACTGTTGCAGTTTTTAAAAGAAGATTGAAAGAACACTATCTTTCCATTTCGTCATAGTTATTTTAGTGATATTTATTCTATGAGTAATGTATTTAAGTATTTATTATATGTTTTATTTGCTTAGTGAATTGTTTTTTTTTTAGATTTTATGTATTTTTATTTTCTCTTTTATTCTTACACACGGTGTCTACATCTCTTTTTATCCTCTGTCCTATCGCAGGTATGCTGGAAGAGATTTATTTAGAAATAAGCATCACCTTTGTACGTAATTTTCAGTTCCTTTATTCTTGTCTGTTCATTTGTGTGTACATAAACGGTCAAATAAATAAAATAAATAAATAAGATTTCCTCGTCAATGTGTTGAAAAAACTCGTGTTCACATATCGCACCTTGATAACAAAAGTGGCATTATCAAAACTGTTTTCTAAATAACTCCATAATTTACTAGCATATTTTTCAGTATATACAAAACTTGAAGTAAGAAAGTCAAATTGCAGTCTTTTATTTCAGTTATTTGCTAAGATATTGACCAAAATGCTGCGTCAAAAAAGCTTTAAATGGACATCTGAAAAATTTTAATTTTTGTATAACGCCACTTTTGTTTTCAAGGTGCGATATGTCATTGTACTTTCAGCTCCATTGCGCCTTCGCAACACACACTTGCCACAAAATGTATTTATTCAGATCTATTCCCATGGATAAAAGATATGAGTGCCCGGTATTCTGTTCTCCATGAATCGTCCACAACTTTAAACCACTCAAAACATACCTTCAAAACTTATTCCCCCAATTTTTTGCTCAATTTGCAGTAGACAATTTCGAAAACCGTCCCAACTCCTATCTGCAATCTACGTTCCACCACAGCTTCGTTACCCCTGATGCATCAAAGAGGCAAAAGAGGGACAACTGAGCTTTTTTTTTTTTTGTGGATGGGAAATCATCAAATAACTTCTCCCGCTCTGGGTGGAGCGGGAGGGCGTATCAGACTTCTACTGACTAAAACCCACCCGTGTTCCTTCAGTTGCCTGTGCCAGGGCCACGGTAACTCTTTCGAACAACCCGCAACCCTGGCGGGCATCGGCCCTAGCGGACCCCTTCAGCTAGTGCTGACATCTCTTTGAGGCGCGCGTGGAACACAACGCGCCGTCGACCCGGGCCTGGTCCTTACCGGACGGTGAGCTACCCATTGCTCGCCATCCGCAAGCCCGCGCCTACGGTAGTCGGGAATCGGCTATCGATTCCCGACGCCCAGGGCGTCTCCTGCGGCGACTAGGGGCGTGAGGGCGCAAAGATTGCCTCTCCCTCACGCGTTCAGCCTCCTCCTTCGTGAGCCTTACTGCTTCGCAGAAGGAGGTGACGGCTTCCCATGCACTCTCGCTTTCTTTACCATGGCCTGTATCAGGGCCGGACGCGAGAGATCGCCGCCGCCGATCGCCTCCGCGAGGGGACAACTGAGCTGCGTTCGTTATTCGATATTATTCGGGAAGATACATTCAAAAGGTATTGTTTTTGCAGATAGAGGAATTGGTCAAAATACAGTCATATCGCAATTACGGTCGGGACTGACTATAATTTGCTTTTCTGTAATTCATCTGTGTGGTTTGAACGCGATAGACGTGGTTTAACTTAATCTGCGAGGTAAGTACCTCCCCTCAGAACTGTATGCCATACATTTTTTAAAGGCTATTTTTATTCGATACGAATCGATCTGATTGTATCACAATTATATGAAAACCAACCCGAATCCTACTGAAATCATCAATCAATCGAAATATTTCGTTTTTTTTTACAAAGAAAAATAGTAAATTGTTCAAAATAATGGCGTATTACTGCCATGGTTGACCATAATTCGTAATGCATCTATATCTGTTTTAAATGCGATAAAAGTGGCTTAATTCCATGTTAGATACCTACCATTGTAGGCACCCAAAACTGTACTCTATACCATTTTTAAACGCCACTTTTAAGGTGATACGAAAATAAATTGGGGGCTTTTTGTAACTATTTATTTCAGTATTACAGCATTATAATAATTCTCCTGCCCTTATCCCAATTTATTTGGGGTCGGCGCAACATGTCTCTTTTTTCTATATTTCTCTATTAGTCGTCATCTCGGTAGTCACCCCCTCTCTAGCCATATCATCTTTCACAAAGTCCATCCATCGTTTCTTTGGTCTTCCCCTACTCTTGTAGCCGAAATTCACACTCCAAACTTTTCTCACGACATTTTCCTCATTCCTCATTTCCATCCATTCACTAATGCAGCATGGATTTAATTTTTGGATAAGTATATGTTTATTGACCGTTGCGTTTTCCTCCAGTCAGAGTATTAACCAAATTCAATTCTCTGACCGAAGCAAAACACAATTGGCATAAATTTCCTCGATAGAATTTAATTCTGAAAAGCCCTCTACTTTTTTTCTGTACCTAATTCTGAAATCCTAAGTAATTTCATTGCAAAATTGCATTCAAATAGACTAACTGAAAATATTTTTGATAGATAGTTTAATTTATTTTTAAGCAATGTTTATTTGGTTTGGCGCTTTCAATTTGGCTCTAGTGCATTGTGGAAGTAATTGACTCTGTCACTTTCTTATTCCCGCCCATTTTGCCTTTTACATATCACTTTAACGGACTTGTGTGTGTCACAAATAGCAATAGAAAGTCGTCCCAACTCTTATCTGCAATCTACGTTTTACCACAGCTTCGTTATCCCTGATGCATCAAAGGTGCTTTGTCGCCGAGAGTGGGGCCCCACTTGTGGGCAAAAGAGGAACAATTGAGCTACGTTCGTTATTCACGTCGGGCGGCGCAGTCACCTGATTACGCGCTCTGGTGGGCACTAGTGTTTGGATGTATGTCGATGTTTTGTAAGGTTTGGATATGTATTTTTTCCGAATGAATATTCATTGCGCAATAACAACTCGCGTAAAGAATGTTTGGAAAACAAATTCGCTAAGCGAATGCTTGCAGTGAGTATCATCCATAAGATCATGTTAATATATTTTGATTATTGCGGTTAAAGATGCGTTTAAAAGTTTCGCTATCGACATGAAATAGATGTCAGGATATACTGTCCTATGTGAGTGTATACGTTTTCTGATTTAAATATTTTTTTACCTAGATTTATATTTTTGGAATACTTAAGACGCCCCCGGAGCATGCGTAGTTCATACTAACGAAATACCAAAATAATTTGTAAATCAAACATATTCTAAAGGTAGTGTGTACTTATTCCGATTGGATTACAGAATATTTTATACAAGTAGTTAAGAGGCCCACTAGCCTCTTAACTACTTGTATAAAATATTTATATAGTACCTAGTTAATTAAAAATTTAATCTTTATTTGAAACACTAGCTTCTGCCCCCAACTTCGTTCGTGTGGTCGTAAGTAGTAAGACACTACTATAACAGACACATATTTATCCACCGTTTGCAGTTTTTGTTCTTGGCTCTGGCGTGAGACGGTGCACAAGTTGTACTTAGCTGATCCTTGACTCTAGATAATTAATTTGAGGATTCGAATTAACTATCACTTCAATTATAAAAGTGTCATCGTATGATTTATGATCAATTAATGATTATTATTTGTAATAACAAAATAAGATAGTGCAATTGGTTATTGCCACAATTAGTGCCTTAGCTATAAAATAGTTAATTATTATAATTATAAAGGAATAGTTCAATCTATCTTCAGGCTATCATTAAATTATATCTAACCCATTTCCTACAAACAAATCTCGTTGACTCTTTAATCAGGACTGGTGACGCTAGCAAGCGACGTACAGTTGCCCGTGTGAGAAGCAGCTTTTCCTGAGCTCGACACCCATATCCTTCAGTGTCTGCCCCTGGGACTTGTTGACAGTCATCGCGAAGCATACGCTCACAGGGAACTGTACGCGCTTAAACTGGACGGGGTTGTTGTGGAGAATTATTGGTATACGCGGTATAAACACTGTCTCACCAACGCCATTACCTGTTAGAATTTCCGTCTTGATAAAGTTTCTTTGCAAAGAGACGACCTTGAGCCGGGTTCCGTTACACAGCTTTGGCAGAGTTAAGTTCCGAAGGAGCATAATCGGGACACCGACCTTAAGCTGGATGATAGTTGCGTAGTTTGGCGTGGATTCTTTAATCATTTTGTGACATTTTCAGGATAGGAAAAAATGCGTTGGCCGTTTTCTAAATGTACACCCAATGCGTGACCGTTGGATTCCGGTCATAAATAGAGAAGGCCAGTATCCACCAAACGGCTTCGGAATTACTTTGGTAGCTACCAGACTTGGTTACTTCGTCCCGATTAGTGCTCTACAAAGCGAATGTTTCATGGTCGCTGCCCCTGTTTACATATTTGCAAATCGACTCGATGCTGGTATACGACTCAAGATTTATATGCGTTTGAAAAGTTCTCGACGAGTACAGGCGAGTATGGACGAACCTATGTGTTGTCGATCCGAACCGATTGTTCACGCATGTTTATATCAGCACGACATCCTCCGCAGGAGATCGACGCTGGTACGATGGGTATCCATCCTCACCCATAATAGTTTCGGTGGCAAAGCGTTTTGTAAATCTTTTAATGCATCGTCTGTCTTTCATGCAAAGATAGTTTGGATTGCATAATTTGCGGTAAACTATAGAATAATACACTTATAAAACATCACCACCCTTAACAAATAGCGTGATAATTCATAGCCAGACTGACCAGACTTCTTCAGACTTTATATTCAAGGAGCATTTTATAGTGCGGTCACCTCTGGGTCCCTCAGTTAGTATGATCAATGCTGGGCCTGAAATTCAGGGAGTGCAGTCATTAATGTTCTTTTCAGCCAGACAAGTTGCGGCTGTAATTAAAAATATGAGCAAAGGCAAATCTCCCGGACATGATGGGCTCAGTATTGAGCATTTCAAGTTTGCTGGGGTGCATCTACCAAGGGTTTTGTCGTTGTTTTATACTATGTGCCTAAGTCACTCTTACTTGCCGGCAGAACTAATGAAAACACTGGTGGTTCCTATAATTAAGAATAGGACGGGCGACATATCAGATAAGTCAAACTATCGACCTATATCTCTCGCAACCACAATGGCAAAAGTGCTGGACGGTATGATTGATTCTAGCTTGAGGGAGTGTCTGTCCGTGCATGACTCACAGTTTGGGTTTCAAGCAGGATTGTCAACGGAAAGCGCCATAGTAAGTCTCAAGCATACGGTCCAGTATTACACTGATCGTAAAACGCCGGTATACGCCTGTTTTCTGGATCTCTCCAGAGCATTCGATCTGGTAAATTATGTTGTACTCTGGAGAGAGCTTGGGGATAGGGGTGTACCGGCAGGAGTTCTCAGGATCCTACAATATTGGTATGGAAATCAAGAAAACGTTGTAAAGTGGTCCAATGCACTTTCTGAGACATTGGGTTAGAATGTGGTGTGAGACAGGGTGGTTTGACATCCCCTAGGCTATTTAGCACATATATAGATGGCCTAATTGTGGACCTTAGCAATATGCGGATCGGTTGTAGCGTCCATGGTGTGAAAATAAATAGTATCAGCTACGCTGATGACATGGCGTTGTTGGCGCCGACGGCAGGTGCTGTGAATGAAATGCTGAGGGTCTGTCAGGCGCATGCTGCCTCACACGGGCTTGTTTATAATGTTAAGAAGTGCGAATACATTGTCTTTAAGGCCGGCGGTGAATGCCCAGATACTTTACCTAACATTACCCTTAACGACTTGAACGTCAAAAGAGTGACTAAATTTAAATATCTAGGGCATTTCCTCACTGACGACCTTAAGGACAATGTTGATATTGAAAGGGAGCGTAGGGCATTGGCGGTCCGAGATAACATGTTGGCCCGAAGGTTCGCTCGGTGTAGCAATCTAGTGAAAGTAACACTTTTTAAGGCATATTGCCAGTGCTTTTACACGGGGAACCTTTGGGTCAACTATACCAAAAGAGTGCTGGATGACCTACGTGTACAATATAATAATATTTTTAGGATGCTGTTGGGACTGCCACGATGGTGCAGCGCTTCTTCTATGTTTGCGGAAAGCAGAACTGACGGCTTCCAAGCCGTCATTCGTAAGAAAACCGCGTCGCTGTTGTCAAGGTTGCGGGCGAGTGGCAACAGCATTCTGAAAACTGTGGCGGAGAGTATCGACTCTCCAATTATTATAAGTTTTGTGAGAAGGACAATCACTAACCGTTAATTGGTGATGTCCTTTTCACAACACTAGTTATTTATTCTGTCTTTTGTATTGTATTTGAGCTACTAACACTAGTAATAAGTTATAATATTGTTTACTAACACGCTGGATCATTGTTGTCTGATGAATAAAGAATATTATTATTATTATTGGCAATATCTATGCAAAATTTGAACAAAATATGTTAGGTAGTTGCATGATGCTGGAACATACATTCAAACAAACAGACAAAAAAATTTAAAAACTATATTTTCGGCAATAGAATCGTACCCAGACTTCGCAAAAATTACAAAAAGAAAAAAAATCAATTTACAGTTTTGACTTTTCGACGTTTATTATACACAAGTACATATTATTGTGTACATGAAAGTGTTTTTTTTATTGTTCTACACACTTTTAATTAATGATAGTTATTTGTCGCATATTTTTAGGTTTAAAAATAAAATCTATCGACAAGCCAGCACTTCTCATCCCTACAAGCATTCTGGCAGCTTTAAGTGAACATTTGGTCCAGCGCCGACCTCTCTTACATCTACGACTCGAGACGTATGAATAAACATTTTGTTAAAAAATAGCACAAGTTATATACTCGTAGTTCCACTAAGGTATCGATATTTGATGTTTATTTGACAATATTGAATTTTTGCAGTCTCAAAGACTGTCTAATTCTTCATAGTTAAACGAAAAGCATCCAACCCACATTGTATCTATTGGGGATGGTTATTAATTTAATTAACAATCTAAACAATAATATCAAGTATTTTTCTTAATTCTAACAAAAAAAGAACAAACTCTCTAACAAACAAACGAACACTAAAATAAAGTTACAAAAATAATATCCTAACAAACTAAAACTATTAAAAAAGAACTAAAATATGTCGTCGAAAAATTCATCCGCATCGCTGTCGTCTGATAATGTACCCAAGAGACTGGCGGCATTGCCACGTTGTATGGCAATGCTTAGCCTCTGGCCAAGGTAAAAGCCTGCCCTTGGGTCACGGGAAGTGTCAACCAGCCGTTTGGAGATTTCCTTGAACAAACCATGAGCACACGGACCCCACGGCCCGAGGGTTTCAACCCCAAATTGGGGATTGGATCCTTTTCGTTTAACTATGGACAATTGGTCTAGCAGTCGTAACTGCAGAGGTCGATTCTAAGGAGCCGCATCCCTATTGCGTAACACAGTTTCCTTTGGGATGGATCAGCTAAGTACCAACTAGCCGCGCTTAACTCGGTGGAACGCAGAGCTAAGAGGCTCATTGGCGACGTAAAACTGGTGGATGCCAAGCTTCATAGCTTGGCTCATCGCCGCAAGGTTGCCTGCTTGTCGGTCTTCTACAGATTGTACTTCGGAGAGTGTGCCCGAGAACTCCACGACCTCATTCCACCGGCCCCCTTCTACCACCGGACATCTAGACGCACTACCAGTTACCATCCCTACCTGGTTGCTATTCCACCAATTCGCACTAAGCGCTTCCAAATGTCTTTTATAATGCGCACAGCAAAAGAGTGGAACTCACTACCTGCGTCTGTGTTTCCGAACGTATGCAACCCTAATCTCTTCAAAGTGAGAGTGAACAGGCTTCTTCTGGGTAAGCTCACTCCATCGTCGACTTTGTCTCTGTCACCTCTGACCTAGACTAGAGTCAAGAGCAAACCCATCACAAATAAAAAAACAAAAAAAATGAAAGAAATTGAAATCCATTGCTTCATAGATAGATACATACATAAACTCACGCCTTCTTCGTAGGCTTCTGCCTACTTTATATCTTTTTTGCCTCGTTTACGTTCATACATCTGGTCATACACACACGCTGGTTGCAAGTACTATCATACGTTGTTTATTTATTAACTTCAATGGTATTACTGGAGACTTTTATTTAGGTATAAAGTTCTGCTTACGTTTTTAGTTTTGTATTTTGTTTCTGCTTGAGTATAATTTTCGATTTTTTTTTTTTTGGTATATTGGCGTGTGCTAGCTTACTTATAGCAAATAATTTAATTTAATGTTTTGTGTTGCGTAACGTACCTAAAATATTACGCGCAGTGTTATATATAATACATTCATTTTTTTTTAACTGGACAGACAGCTGTGCTGCTGGGGAGTTTGTTGCGCCATTTCTTCTCCCCAGCTAAAGCACTAGAAAGTGATGAAGGGCGGCCGTTTTGGAGGACTGTCTTATGTAATTTTGACGGTCAAAAAGTGCTGATTCTCAGCCTAGTTTGAATAAATGACTTTTGATTTTGATTATGCACCTGGACTTTCTGAAGAACATCGCCAATAAGGTCACTATATGTCTTCCTAGGGAGTCCCCTCCCGGCGTTTCCACTCACATCTGCTTTGTTAGTCGCCTTTCATTCAAATTCTCAACATGACCAAACCATCATTTCAAATGTTCGAAAAATACGTATAACGTAAAGAACGCCGATATTTATGCCGATGGCCTTGAATGGTTAGCTTGCGTGTTCTGTGCTGAGCTCACGCAACGTGTCGTACGTCCAGCCAGTAGTAGGATTCGCTCATCAAAGAGCGCTGTCCTAAATTAGACGAATTATTAACATACTAGCTTTTGCCAGCGGCTTCGCCCGCGTGTATGTTGGAAATTATCCACGGGAACCTTCTACCGGGCTGAAAAACTAACTATCTGTATACCAAATTTCATCCAAATCCGTTCAGCCGTTTTTGCGTGATTGAGTAACAAACATCCAAACATGCAAACTATCACATTTATAATATTAGTAGGATTATTATTATATATAAAACACTAGCACATAACAAACATAACACAACATATTTGTTATAAATTAATAATAAATATTTATTTTAGTTTTATTTTTCAACTACCTGCTGCCCGCGACTTTGTCTGCGATCTAAAATGAATAGTAACCTATGTCCTTCTCCAGGTCATGGTCTACCCATGTACCAAATTTCATTCAAATCCGTTCAGCCGTTTTAGCGTGAAAGCGTAATCAACAAACAAACACACTTTCAAATTTATCATATTACTTAGGATAGTTAGGAGGATGAAAAACCGGTCTATCGAAACTCTACGACTCACAAAATGTATCAGGTACTTAAATAAAAAAAATAAATAAAAAAAAACTTAACACACTACTAAAGTTTCTATAATAATATAATTCAATTCACGTGACACTTCGAATGACACGTGGCGCCTACCCTATGTCCGTTTCTGTACACGTGCCAACGTATTATACATGCAAAATTGCGGTTTAGTCGTGAAAAGGTAACAAACAAACAAACATACTTTAGCATTTATACAATAATATTAGTTAAGGCGCCCCCGAAGCATGCGTAGTTCATACAAAAGAAATACCAAAATAATTTGTAAATCAAACATATTTTAAAGATAGTGTGTATTTATTCCGATTGCATTACAGAATATCTAGGTTCCCAAACATATGTTTTGAAAGGACACTGATTTGAAGGCGAGATATGCGGAATTTAAAATTTCTGTACAAAACTTATTTTTCTCATATTTCATATTTAAATCAATGTTCTTATTTAATATATATTTGGGAACCTAGATATTCTGTAATCCAATCGGAATAAATACACACTACCTTAAGAATATGTTTGATTTACAAATTATTTTGGTATTTCGTTTGTATGAACTAAGCATGCTTGGTGGGGCTCTTAAGAAGGTAAGATTATTATTATACATTATTAAAACAAAAGGTATCATATTAAAACACGTAGGTATACGTAAAGATAAATAGTTAAATTGTGTGTTTGTAATGCAATTACGCCGCTGGATTCGCTTCTCGAGTTGGATAATTTGTTATTCAGTTTTTATATCAGGTTTTTAGTAGCAGCCCTGTGTCTGGATTTATTTATTAACCGACTTCAAAAAGGAGGTTATCATTTCGACACGTATAATAATAATAATAAACATTTATTTCTCTTCCACAAAAATATATAGAATATAAGATCCGCTTAATCCTTTGTGGGAGACTGGTATTTGCACTAGGAAAACCTGTCACACATTCAATCTGCCTAGCCTTTTCCCAACTATGTTGGGTTCGGCTTCCAGTCTAACCGGATGCAGCTGAATACCAGTATTTTACATGGAGTCACTGCCTATCTGACATCCACAACCCAGTTATTGGGTAATACGATACCCCTTGGTAAGACTTGTTGTCAGAATTTCGGGCTTATGACGACCCGTAACGACTGTCAAAGTTCCACGAATGACAGCCGGGACCAACGGTTTAACGTGCTTTCTGAGGCACGGAGGAGTCTCGTTATGAAAAGATGGTCCCACCCATCCACAGACCAACCGCGGCAAGCGTAGCTAAACCTGATGGATCGACCCGTGCGGCTGTTATTACTTAGCCACGAGCTCTCCACAGATTACCAGCCCAATATTAACAAAATATTTTAACCTTTGGTAGAACAACACAGTAAACAAAAAATAAAGGAATAAAAAGATACAACATTAAACTTTAAAAGATATGATTGAAGATTGTGGTACCAGTGTAGTGTGTTGTGGAATGGTG
Source organism: Dicycla oo (assembly GCA_948252095.1). Lineage (NCBI taxonomy): Eukaryota > Metazoa > Arthropoda > Insecta > Lepidoptera > Noctuidae > Dicycla > Dicycla oo. Next base: position 22,064,761 of record OX411733.1, read on the forward strand.
TGGTGTGATGTGATGTGGTGTGGTGAGGTGTGTTGTGTGGTGTGGTATTCTGTAATGGTATCGTGTGGTATGGTATGGTATGGTATCGTGCCATGTGGTGTGATGCGCAGGCTGAAAACACATTTTATCCTACAACAATTAGGAGGCTTTCAGTGCCATCGTAATCAAGGTTCAGTAAATACGTGGTGAGAACTAGCTTGTATGTATGTAATATTATTGGAACTGCAATATAATCACTATCATCACTATCATCTATTAGGGCTTCCAAACAAATATACAACATGTTATAGATGTATGAATGCTTGTATGTTTATATGTTTGCATGTATGTTTGCCCACGCTTTTCTCCGAAACTATTAATCGGATCGTGATCATTTTATTTTTATACATTAACTTCAACTTAGGGAACAGTGCAAGTTTCATCAAAATCGGTTTAGTAGTTTTCAAGATAATGGACTATTACGTGTAAGTGTGACGGCCTGACTTATTGATACGAGCTACGGGTGTGGTGTCAAAGGGAAAACATCTCAAAACCTTGGTCAAATTCTAGTGCAATATTTATAACAAAACTATTAACTACTTATTGCAAACAAATATTCCAGTTTTTATTAAAAACTAAAAGAAATAAAAAAAAACATTAATCGACTTCAAAAGAAATAAACTCAAAATTATGAAATAAGTAGGTACTTTACTTTAATTTCGGAAGTCGGTGGCAATAAACTAAAATACAGATCCCAAGACGCCGACTTCCGAAATTAAAGTTACTTATTTCATAATTTCGAGTTTATTTCTTCTTGAGGAGCTCGTGGCTAAGTAATAACAGGCGCACGGGTCGATCCATCGGGTTTAGCTACGCTTGCCGCGGTTGGTCTGTGAATGGGTGACCATCTTTTCATACCGAGACTCCTCCGTGCCTCGGAAAGCTCATTAAGCCGTTGGTCCCGACTGTCATTCGTGGATCTTTGACAGTCGTTACGGGTCGTCAAAAACCCGAAAGTCTGACAACCAGTCTTACCAATGGGTATTGTATTACCCAGTAACTGGGTTGTGGAGGTCAGATAGGCAGTCGCTCCATGTAAAATACTGGTATTCAACTGCATCCGGTTAGACTGGAAGCCGACCCCAGTAAAGCTGAGAAAAGGCTAGGCAGATTTTTCTTCTCGAAGTCATTTTTTTTTTTTTTGTAAACTAGTAGTTACTGTAAGTACTGCTTTCAAACCGATAACAATTATGTCAGTTAATATAATTTTCCCCAATTTGATGACTATCAAAAACAATGTGTTAATTAGGGTTCCGTACCAAAATGGTAAAGAGGAACCCTTATGGTGCGACTCAGTCTGTCTGTCAAAGCTAGATATCTCAAGAACTACTAATGCCATCAACTTGAATTTTGGAATAGATTTAGATGACGTTTGCCCAACTATTTTGCAAAAAAAAAAGAAATATTGAAATAATTAAGAAATATAAATATAAATTTTGTGATGCCCTATGAGGTCTTCACCTTTTTATTTTTATGATTTCTTATACACTTGTACGTAATATACATATATATATATTTTTTAGTGTTAGCTTGTACTCGTACATATAGTCTAGTTACTGTTTTAAATAAATTTATAATGCTACTAGGGCATGTGGGGTATCATATGAAAGAGCGCTGTTTGCACATTCTAAATCATTTTTTCTTTTTTTTTTTTAGTCCGCATAGGTTTTAACTTTTTATGACAAATGTAAACAAAAATTACCGTCCCCCCCCCCCCCCCCCCCTTATCCACGAAGTTTGCATAGAGAAAAATCTGAAATTATTCTGTGTGATAGAAGTTTATGTAAAGATTACAGGAAAAATAAAACGATGTCTATCAGCGCCCCGCGGTTTCACCCGCGTAAGCCTCGAACCCGTAGGAATATATATTAAATTATATGTTATGTACATTATTTAAATTCCGTCCGTTGAAGTCATAAAGTCATACTTAGGTATACTAGACAGTTCCTCAATAGACCATTTCAGACCTTAATCTATATGATCTGACCATGATTATGTCTGGACTTTAAAAGAGACTAACTCCCGAGTTTGTTTCGCCATTTCTTCTCAAGGGTAGTCAGATAGGAGATTTCGGCTCAATCTAGTTTATTTTTTTTAAATGACGTCCTATTTACAGAATAAAAAAAAATCATTTCATATACCTACTTACCTAGTAGGTACCAGAAAGTCTTAAAACATAAAAGTAGGTATGTAAAAGCCATTGAGCATAGGTACCTTTGAATCGTATGCGAACAAAGAGCATTAAAAATTATTTAAAATAAATTATGTAAGGGCAAGCATGCAAAGTAGTCGTAAGAAATAACAGATTTGGTCCAAACGTTTTTAAAGTTCACATTATAAGGGTGAGACCATACCAGTGTAAAGTGATTCTCCAAAATTAATATACGATAATAGTAAAACTTGTAGTTTGTATTAGGAATATAACGGAGGCCTCTTTAGTGGAGGTGGAGATGGCAAATAAAGAAAAAGATATTAAAGAAACATTTTTAATAATAAAAATCGACCTACTGGTACTTAGTCAAAATTTAGGAGGGGCAAACTATATTACACAAAAAAAAAAACAGTTTTGCGGCTTTTACACCTTCTAGGCAATTTCTTAGTGGTCCATAAATTAAACTAACTCTACTAAACAGTTGCTCAGTGAATGCTGATTTAAACGGTCTTCGCTTATTTTTCATTTGGACTCAGATATATGCCAAAGGTATTGAGTGGTTAGTTTGCATGTTCTGTGCTGAGCTCACGCAACGCGTCGTATATCCAGCCAGTAATAAGAGTCGCCCATCAAGGAGCGATGTCCCAAATTAGACGCATTATTAATTTATTATACATAAAACAAAAGGTATTATATTAAACTAGTAAGTATAAAAGATAAATCATTTAATTATCTTTAAAATGGTGAGTTTTATAAAAATACACTTGATAGTTTTTGCATGATTCTCAGTTTTTTATCCGAGTTAGTTTCATAATTTTAATGGGAGAGGCAATCTTTGCGCCCTCACGCCCCTAGTCGCCGCAGGAGACGCCCTGGGCGTCGGGAATCGATAGCCGATTCCCGGCCACCGTTGGCGCGGGCTTGCGGATGGCGAGCAACGGGTAGCTCGCCGTCCGGTAAGGACCAGGCCCGCGTCGACGGTGCGTTGTGTTCCACGCGCGCCTCAAAGAGATGTCAGCACTAGCTGAAGGGGTCCGCTAGGGCCGATGGCCGCCGGGGTTGCGGGTTGTTCGAAAGAGTTACCGTGGCCCTGGCACAGGCAACTGAAGGAATACGGGTGGGTTTTAGTCAGTAGAAGTCTGACACGCCCTCCCGCTCCACCCAGAGCGGGAGAAGTTATTTGATGATTTCCCATCCACAAAAAAAAAGGCATAATTTTACTAATTAATTACACTATGTAATAAACATAATCTAAAACATTCACATACTAAGTTATTAAGAAAATGCTTTATTTTAAGATATATTTTTCTCAGACATATGTTTAATTTACGTGAACGTGAACGTGATGACGACGACGTCAGACTTTTACTGACTAAAACCCACCCGTGTTCCTTCAGTTGCCTGTGCAGGGACATTTACATATACCTACATGCAATTAGTAAAATTATATCACTAAATAATTTGCGTTATTAACATCATGAACCCATTGTGATTGTGTATTGAGTTTATGTTGTAAACAGTTAAGACTATGTTTTAGAAGCTTTGAAAGGTGAACCGCTAGCCTCATAAAGTGCCTCGATTATTTTGAATGTAGCTTAGGTTAAGTGCATTTTGTTGTGTTATTAATGATTTAATAAAGATATTTGAAAATGAAAATGATGTGCAGGGACACGGTAACTCTTTCAAACAACCCGAATACAATAAACAGGAGAAGAGTTCTTTGTGAAGTTGTTTGTCCGATGAAGTACAACCACCATTCCCTTTTCTGTCGCAAAGCTGCGTGCTGTGTTTCGGTTTGAATTAAAGAAGGGTTCCTAAGACTGCGGTGGCCGCCACATAGCGTCCGCAATTTACCGCTAATGACGTCACTGAAAGGTTATTTATGAAAGTAAGTTGATGTGTTTTTATAGAGAACGTTTTTTGACACCGTAAATTCAAAACCCGGTGCCATAATTTTCATGATAGTTGTCACTGTAGCCGTCATGTGGGGGCCATCGCTCTTATAGGGAAAGACGGGGAATTATTCAGTTCATTAATTTGAGCGTTCCGAACCACGCTAGTCTGACCACGCCCTTAGACGTCTTTATAAATTCCACCTACTTACTTTAAGTATTTTTTTGTGAATAATTCACCGATAATTTTCAATTAGTGTTCCAAATGATTTACTGAACTTTGATTCTAGACTTTTTGAAATATTTTTATCTCTCAAACGTGGAATGAATAGAGATTGGTATTTACGTATTCAGTAAAATTGAAATAAATTGGGACCACTGATTTATTATTTCATTCTGAATTTTCAAAGACAAAGAAGGTAATGTTATACAATTAAAAAAATATTACATGTACGACGATGGAGCAGCCCTTTTTTTTTTTTTTCCGTGGAGAAATGCTCACGCATACTGCACTACCACGGGGAGATAGTGCAGTTATGTGGGACTCCAACCCACTAAAACTCCACGGTATCCTCCTCTGCCGCTTGTGGCGGGAACACGGGCACGCGTTAGCACTCACCGCGAACCCGCCGCGGCTGTCTGTCACCGGACCCTCCTCTGGGGAGCACCCCCCATCACCGGCGCACAAGAACACATTGTGCACCGTGACCACCCTATGGACCAAACCAGCACATGGGCGCCAGACGACCCCGTGTCTAGTCACCCTTGGTCCCCCTGCGACCGGTCAGGTCAGTGGCCCGGCCGCCTACCACTTTTCGGCCGCAAAGGATAGGGAGAGCGGCCAACGAAATACCGACACTCTTCTCCCCTGCGGCCCCACCGCATCCGCCATCAGACGGTGGCGACCCCGTCAAGGCCGCGGAAGGTAGGGAGAGCGGCGCACCGCAATACCGGCACTCCTCTCCCGCCGCGGCCTCCAACCCTCAGCCGCGATGCCTCTCATACGACATCGCGGCCCGCCTCAGTTGCGATGTCGCCCAAGCGGCACCGCAACCTACCTGTTGGCCGCTACGTCGTCGACTTCCTTTAAAAAGCCCTGACGAGCGGCCCCTCCTCGGATTCCTCTTCGCTTCACCGTGGGTGACCAAGCCACGGCTACTGAGCCCCCCCGCCTCGACAATGCGGGAACCCCCCGGGGGGGACGATGGAGCAGCCCTAGCTCACTAACAATAAACTCCAAACTCCGACCCGCAATCACTGTCCATTCCAAGATTGCCTAGAATTGTATGTTTTGTAATGTTAAATTTATTTTTATGTTAGTATTTTAAGTGTAGTAGTGTAGTAAAGTGTAAATTTCTTGACAATAAAAAAATTGCACACAGGGCCTAGACAAGGCTTTTAAAGCATTTCCTATTTCTACAACGATTTTCAACAGAATTTCGGTAGCTTATCTCAGTCCCATACAATTTTAGGGTTCCGTACCTCAAAAGGAAAAAACGGGACCCTTATAGGATCACTCGTGTGTCTGTTTGTCTATCACAGCCAATTTTCTCCGAATCTAATGGACCGAGTAAGTTGAAATTTGGTACACATACGAATTTCTGTGACCCGAACCCGGACGTGTAACGTAAATAAAAGAATTTTGAATATAGGGGTTTTGAGATTAAGTAAGAAAAATAAAGTTTTGCAAACTGTACCGTGTGATATATCAAATTAAAGGTCTTACTGTGAGGGTCGTAAATATATTTTAATTTATAATTTTAAAATAAATTGTTTTAAAGTTATTTAAGAAAATCGACCATTCCACCCCTTATCTCCGAAACTACTGAGCCTAAAATTTTGAAAAGAAATACAGAAAATATTTCTATACCTTAAGAATATAGGAAAACTTTTAAGAAGTCTATGGTCTTAAAATAACATGGTAAATCTCTCAATATTGTGCGTACACACTTACATTTTTAGTTGGAATGTGTGGAACTACAATATTAACTTTGTTCTTGGGATAAATTCATCCCAACTACGGAACCCTTCATTGTGCGTGGTCAAACACGCACTTGGCCGGACAGACATCATCGCTATCGGTGATAGAATTTCACTTTTTTAAATTTTATTTGAGATGGATTTGCTCTTGACTATAAGTCTAGGTCAGACGTGACAGAGACAAAGTCAACGATGGAGTAAGCTTGCAGAAAAAGAAGAAGCCTGTTCACTCTAACTTCTTCCAACTTTGAAGACAGACACAGGCAGTGAGTTCCAGTCTTTTGCCGTGTACATTATGAAGGATGTTTGGAAGCGCTTAGTGCGAATTGGTGGAATGGCACTTTGTCTAGGCCCTGAGTTAAATTAACAATAATGTGTCTGAGATTGCTACCTATAGAGCTTCTTCTGCTCATTCTTCTCCATAAGAAACTACATTTTGGAATGCGCAATTATCTTTTGTTTTTAATTTGTGACTTTTCAAAAGTGCCGTAGGCCTCCCTCAAGCATCGCTACTTCGACCGGGTCTATACTTCCACCGCATCCATCCGCATTACTGCGGCCTTCGCAAGGTCATCGGTCCACCTTGTTGGAGGCCTACAAACGCTACGTCTAAAAAATTAAATGATCTAATTAAAATAAACGATTTGACTTAATATGTTTGGGGTATTAAAACACGAAAGTGTGTTTAATAACTTTTAATATTATCACACGAGTGTTTTAATACCTACTTATGTGCAGTTTTATGCAGTACTTTATCTACACTTATGCACTAGGTACCAATTTAAATAAAAAATCCGGCCAATAGCGAGTCGGACTCGCGCACCGAGGGTTCCGTACCATAAAAAAAGTGTGCTATTTAGAGACATCGTTTTATTTTTCCTGTAATTTTTACATAAACTTCTATCACATAGAATATAATAGAGATTTTTCATCAAAAGTCGAAAACTATTCGGCCTACAACAAAAGCAAAAAAAAAAAAAATGAAAATGTGCAAACAGCGCTCTTGCATATGATACCCCATATGTCCTAGTAATCCCACTTCAAATTTTTAAGACCCCCTTTCAGTCCCTGTTGCAAAAAAAAAATCTTTCTTATTTGCAAAACGTCATCTAAAGCTATTCCAAAATTCAAGTTGATAGCATTAGTAGTTCTTGAGATATCCAGCTGTGACAGACAGACAGACAGACAGACATACAGAAGGGTTCCTTTTTTATCATTTAGGTATGGAACCTTAAAAATTAAAGTCAGCAAAAAGTAAACAAACACAATAATGACTCCAACTTGTAGTAACAATTAAATATAAAAAGAAAAACAAATAGTACAAACACAAGATCTTGGTTCCATTGCCGCCTTCATTAAACTCTACAACTACTAAGTCATTACTAAGATTAAGAAAAATGTGTAGAAGTGACACTCATGTAGCGTGGATGCCCCCAATGTGGTACCAGCAATATGTTAGGTACTTAGCCTAAAGTAAATTTAAAAAATCTATAGATTTGTAGGGTAAAACGGGACCCTATTACTAAGACTTCGCTGTCCGTCTATCACCAGGCTGTATCTCATGAACCGTGATAGTTAGACAGTTGACATTTTCACAGATGATGTATTTCTGTTGCCGGTATAACAACAAAGACGAAAAAAACAGAATAAAATAAATATTTAAGGGGGCTCCCATATAACAAACGTGATTTTTTTGCCGTTTTTACTCCCCCCCCCCCTCCCCCCGAACCCTTCGTGCGTGAGTCCGACTCGCACTTGGCCGGTTTTTTATTCATAACTTTTTGTACACCAAATAATACAACACAGGACAAATATTTATAAAAATATCGTTTATATGGGATGCTCTTATGGCAGTGTAATGTCTTACTAACAATCTATGGATGGACTGATATAAAGGATGGATTTTAAATTGTCAGTGTAAAAAAAAAAAAAAACACGAGCGAGCCTTACAGTAGTCAAATATGATGTGTAACATCTCTTTGGTTTGGTACTGTAAAGGTTTCATACAATGGATCGTAACTTATGCTGTACTAGCTGACATTCGACTACTCGCGCCAGTATAAATCTATCTTTTTTTAAATAATTAAAAAAAAGATAGTTCGGATGTTTTTTGCCTGTCGGCACTTCAGGTTTAGTTAGGACGCTAGGCGGGTTAAAATAAGTGTGTCATTTTAATGTTCAAATTTATTAATTACACCTCTCGTTTTTGCTTGATCGAATATTATTTACTATCCAACTAGACACCTCTGTAGAAACTTAGCATTTCCACATAATTGGACATTCATTTCACATTCCATATCTTCTACAGTTCCATCTGATAGCCAACTCTAGCACAGCGCGCGTTCATTGGTCAAATCGCATAACGCACGCTTCCCCGGCTTCCTGTTACACACCTCCGTTCCTTTTCACGAAATAACTCCCACAGACTGGACATACGACTTTACACATAGGACCTACTATGTTGAACGTAGCTTCAGGATACTGTAGGCTTTTAGGATACGATGTCGCATCTATATTTTCTTATTCTATGACTATGCTTGTGTTTTTAGAGACAGCACACATTTACATCGGAAGTAAGAAGGAATGATACAAGATTTTTATTTCTGTAAGTAGGTTTGTACAAACACTTTTACAAGTCAATCATGTTTTTTTTTTTTTTAACTAGATGAGGTCGGCGTTTCCTATCTGACTACTCTGAGAAGAAAGGCCGAAACAAACTCAGAGGCCACAGTCTCTTATATAGTCTCCAGACATAATCTTTGTGGAGTTTATTTTACAACAACTTGAGAGTACCTTACGTCCGTATTTTAGCTCTGTGCTCAAGGATGAATGTAATGACTTGCGCATTGTTGCTTATGAGAACTAATATAATTAACAAAAAAAAAAAAAACGTAATCTGAGTAAATTATCATTTCTATGAATTAAAAATCACAAACACTCAACATACACGGGCATAAATTTTTCTTTTCAATGTTAAAATTATTGGCCTTGTCAACAAGGCAAGTTACGTATGTATAAGTGCGAGTATTATGTGATTAATAGGAGACGCTCATGGCTAAATAATAATAGCCGCACGGGTCGATCCATCAGATTAAGCTACGCTTGGCGGGTTAGTCCCTGGATGGGTGACCATCTTTACATACCGAGTCTCCTCCGTGCCTCGAAAAGCACGTTAAGCCGTAGGTCCCGGCTGTCATTCGTGGATTTTTGACAGTCGTTAAAGGCCGTCAGAAGCCCGAAAGTTTGACAACCGGTCTTACCAAAGGTTATCGTATTACCCAGTAGTTAGGTAGGAGTTGTGGAGGTCAGATAGGCAGTCGCTCCATGTAAAATACTGATATTCAGCTGCATCCGGTTAGACTGGAAGCCGACCCCAAGATAGTGGATGGGAAAAGGCTAAGCAGATTGATTGATGTTGTGATGGCTAGGGAGGGAGCGAGACAAAGCACTGAATGTGTAGATGTGTAGCAATAACTTTAGGTACGCACGGTGATGCCTGCAGATTCATTTTTTATGGTTATCTATAATTTGTTTTTATTTATATAAGTTTGATTTAAGCTTTGTAAGAATAATTGCTTTATAATATTCTAGGTACTATTTGTTTTATTTTATTTATTTATTTACTAATTTATGTACAGATCATTTAACCTGACTTGGTTTCCGTACCTACGTCTTTTTCGGGTGACCACTGAAAAACAGCGCTGTGCTGTGGGCCCCCCATAGCACAGCATCATGCTGAGTGGAAGCCTTCTTGTCACAGTCATGGCGTGCCAGCAGCAGCCGACTTTTGTTTTGTGCTCGTGATTTGTTTTATTTTTGTTATTGTAAAACTCGAGTTAATTATATTTTTTTATGCACGTGTTTCTGTGACAAATAAACATATTTTTATTTCTTTCTTTCTTTCTATTAATAGTCCAACGTAAGCCAGATTTTAGTCTAGCTCAGTAATTGTGTAGCACATACACTTTCCCAAAGCCATTCATTTTGACATATCAAAAATATTCATTGCGTTAATTTACGCTGGCGAGCAGATGAATTTAAAACATATGAAGCAATAGATAATTTCCTTCGAAATGCCTCTGATTGTGATATAAAGTTATTATGATGTTATTTAATTTTAATTGTTCCCCTGATAAGTAAAATGTGTATATTTCTTAATTTGTATTATTTAATTTTAGAACTGAATTTATAATTTAAGTCTCGTTATTTTAATTGTTGCCTTGACATGTTCGTTAATTCTAAAGTGCTGCATATTTAAATTGTTATTATTTTAATTTTTTATTTGATTGTGCTGTTAAAATGTTACCTACTTTAAAATTATTGTATGCCATTATGGCGGGTCATAGCTGTGTACAATTTCGGAAACATGTAACAACTTATTGCTTACCTATGTACCACAATAAAGAATATTTGTATTTGTATTTAAATTTGAGAAAAAAAAGTGTGTTACGAAGTTTGAGGTGGAGGTATATACGTGTATTTAAGGTTTATATTTAAATCAAGTAGTTATTCAAGAAGTTCAGCTTTGTAGAGCGACGTCTCTGTCTCTCATACTCATATTTGTGTGACAGTCTCTTTCTGATACTCGATATATGTCATATTATAAGAATCTATACGTCCGGGTACTGCGTATTGCTATTAGAGACTATTCCTCCATTTCTTGCTTCTGAAGGAAGAGAAAGGAGCTCAAATTATTATAATAAAATCCGTTTAGTAGGGAGATGCGATGTAATGAGATTATTTCTTGTTGGGTGTTGCTATGGTAACTCTAGTTTAGCTTGAGAGCTAAACTCAAGAGTGCTGCATGTCCTCTGTGGGAAAGCGGAGCGATAATTTGTAGCGTATGTAGTTTATTCCGTGATTCGACATTTTTCGTCAAAATATAAATTACTCTTCCTATATGAATTACATTCCAACATTCTTATCTATCTAGCCGAAAGAATGACTGTAAATTCACTACTGGTAGAATTTTAAAGCTGGTCCTTCGAGCCGGATTGTCAGGATTTTTTTTCGTACCAATAATTTTTCTTTATCCAACTACTGCTACTAGCCTTTCTTAAGTGACAAAAAACATTGAAAATATTTGTTATCGCGATAATTAACAGGCCATTCATTCATGGTTTCGAGGTTTAGCCTATGAAAATTGGAAAGAGAATTTATAGTTGTTAGATTTTCTATAACTTTAATCTTTATTATTACCTTGTGATATTGACATAAGTGTCTTCATGACCCACGTTTGTTATTTACAACAGCTGTACCGACAAAAATCTGTCTCCTATCGCCTATCATCCCTCACGTAGACTACACGACAATGCCGCGAATTCGTCTCGTTATTGGCGACGGCTGCCATGACAACCGACACTGGGCTATCGCCTTCAGAGTCTCTAGTTCACAGACACGGGGTGTTATTTCTTTGTAACGATTTATGGCGAGTTCCTATAGGACGAGTTAGACTAAATTTGGGTTCAGACAAACAAAGTTAGCTATGATATTGAGCACACTATTTATATAAGACTTTTGCATCTATTTTAAAGTTAAATAACTTGTAGTTAAAATAATATAATAGAAAGAGAAACGATTAATAGACAATAATGTAAACCAAACTACTGCTTGCCTTTAACTCTTGATATCAAAAACCGGCCTAGTGCGTGTCGAACCACACACAATGAAGGATTCCGTATTTGGGATGAATTTATACCAAGAACAAACTTCACATTGTAGTTGAAAAACATGTTCTCCCATACATTCCAACTGCAAATGTTAGTTTATACGCATAATATTGAGAGATTACCATGTTATTTTAAGACCATAGACTTATTATAGGTTTTCTTGTAATATATAGATATAGAATTATTTTCTGTTCTTTTTTTATTTATTTTTTTTGTGATTTTAGGCTTAGTATAGTTTCAGAGATAATAGTAGGGGGGAGGAATAGTAAATTTTCGTCTATTTTCTTAAATAAAAAAATAAAATATATTTTAAAATTATAAAAATACTTATTTGAGACCCTCACAGTAAACCCTTTATAATCATAATCATTTAATTGCCTGAAATATTGTGGGTACACAAGATGTTAAAATATATTATACTCATTACGGGCATGCAAAATTATAGTAAATTTACAACAATTTAAATTATTACAATTTATAAGAAAATTAGAATTACAATTATTAGAATTACAGTCATTTCCATTACTTAAATTATTGAATTATTATTGTTAAAGACAAATTCACAGGAAATAAGAGGAAATAACCAATATCTTTGAGGACACCAAATCGACATGTGTTTACTCGTATTCAAAAAATCTTTAACAGTGTAGAAACTCTCCTGGATTAACCATCTTCGCAAGGCACAATAGAACCTTTTATATGGCAGGTCAGTCATTCCTTTGGGCAAAGAGTTATACAGGGTTATTGGTCAAACACCAACAACCTCTTAAGGGGTCATTGTACTCATCATTATGAACAACTTTTACTATGGAACCAAACCTGTAATCACGAAAAATAAATCAGCGGTTCCCTACATTTATGTTCGCAAAACTCGTCAAAATGTATGAAACAGCAGATTTTTTTTTTTCGCGATTTCAGGTTTGGTCTCATAGTAAAAGTTGTTCATAATGATAAGTACAATGACAGGGGTCATTGTACTTATAGGTACTTAGAGGTTGTTGGTGTTTTACCAATAACCCTGTATATTAGACGTGCCATATAGACACAGTTCTTTCTGAACAGTTCTAGCTTAGGCACAGGTATTTTTAAGGACAGATGGCTAATTTAACGTTTAAATGTACTGTCGTTGGTGGCAAAAACATGACTGTGGTATGCAAAACTTTTTTTAATATTTATATCTGCCACCAAAAGTGATCCCCATATACAAAATTCGTTTATTTACGTTACACGTCCGTGTTTGGGTCACAGAAATTCATATGTGTACCAAATTCGATCTTAATCGGTCCATTAGATTCGGAGCAAATTGGCTGTAACAAACGGACGGACATACAGACACGCGAGTGATCCTGTAAGGGTTCCGTTTTTTTCCTTTTGAGGTACGAAACCCTAAAAATTATGTTAGGTAGACAAGAAATCACCAAGATCGTTTTTGTTGTCTTCAAAGGTTCGTTAGTAAACAAATACTTTTACAGTTTCACTAAATAAAATTAGGTTCATATCTGGGCTTGTGCCTAAGTAATAACAGCCGCACAGGTCAATCGATCAGGTTAAGCTACGCTTTCCGCAGTTGGTCTGTGGATGGGTGACCATCTTTACATACCAAGATCGCTCTGTGCCTCGGAAAGCACGTTAGGCCGTTGGTCCCGGCTGTCATTTGTGGATCTTTGACAGTCGTTACGGGTCATCGAATATCTGACAACCAGTCTTATCAAGGGGTATCGTATTACCCATTAACTGGGTTGTGGAAGTCGGATAGGCAGTTGCTCCATATAAAATACTGGTATTCACATGTATCCAGTTAGTCTGGATTATCTCCAGGTGATTATCTCCATTGTTCGAATCCTAAAGTGACCCTTAGACCCACTGCACCAGGGCACGCCACAATTGCGGCGATAAGTCCCCTCTTTGAGGAGTGGTTAGAGAGGCGCCACGGCGTCCTCACCTTCCGCTTGACGCAGGTCCTCACCGGACACGGTTGTTTCGGGAGGTTCCTGTTTCGCATAAGGCGGGAGGAAACGCCCGGGTGTCACCATTGTGTGGATCGCCCAGAGGACACGGTGGAGCATACAGTGGAGGTCTGCCCGGCTTGGGCAGAGCACCGCCGTGTTCTCACGGAGGCGATCGGCGGCGGCGATCTCTCGCGTCCGAGCCTGGTCCAGGCCATGGTGCGGAGCGAGAGTGCATGGGAGGCCGTCACCTCCTTCTGCGAAGCGGTAATGCTCGCGAAGGAGGAGGCGGAACGCGTGAGGGAGAGGCAGCCTCACGCCCTCAGTCGCCGCAGGAGACGCCCTGGGCGGCGGGAATCGATAGCCGATTCCCGGCCACCGTAGGCGCGGGCTTGCGGACGGTGAGTAGTGGGTAGCTCGCCGTCCGGTGAGGACCAGGCCCGGGTCGACGGCGCGTTGTGTTCCACGCGCGCCTCAAAGAGATGTCAGCAAAAGATGGGGTCCAACAGGGCCGATGCCGCTGGGGTCGCGGGTTGTTTGAAAAAGATACCGTGGCCCTGGCATAGGCAACTGAAGGAACACGGGTGGGTTTTAGTCAGTAGAAGTCTGACACGCCCTCCCGCTCCACCCAGAGCGGGAGAAGTTATTTGATGATTTCCCATACAAAAAAAAAAGGCCCACTGCACCACAAATCACTAAATACGTTTAGCGCTAAATGATATTTTATATATCGTTTTGATCCTGTAAATCGTTTGAAGGATGATAGAAACTGAATGATGTTTTTAAATATGTTTAGCGTTAAACACAATAAACAACACACTCTCTAATAATCTGCACTACATACGCCTGAACCCCACATTGTATTATTAAGACATAAATAAATAAATAAATAAAAATTTTATTAACAAATGTGGGTACAATTCATCTATCCTAATCAAAAACACAATGTACAAAGTTTTGTGTAGATATTTTAAAGATAGAGTAAACGACGATGTCTGTGCTAGTATTAACTGTGTGACAGACACCGGCGCCTTCCTCCTACTCGTACTATCACTTTAATTAACAAGCTATACCGTGACACAATGATTTGCTATTGTAATATTATAACGTTGCAAATAGTTCTGGTACAAACTATGTTACGCTCATTTACGGTTATTTAAAAAGAAACATTTTATTTAATATACTTAATTGATAGAAAATAATATATTTATTTTAATTTTAAGGCATGTGTGTGTGTGTGTGTTTGTGTGTGTGTGTGTGTATGTGTGTGTGTGTGTGTGTGTGTGTGTATGAGGGTGAGAGGGTGTGTGGGAGTGCATGTGTTTATGCGCTTATTATTTATGATTCCCTGATGAAGATCGGTCAGTGTCGTCGTAAGTAAGACCCTGAAGGTATTGATTTACTATGGTCTTACACTTATATTTTGGAAGGGGATATTATGTTGCAAGTTTTGTTAATTGCATTATAAAAACAACACAAAATCCATACATTTAATTTTTCAAAAACATCCGTTCTAAATTCAAATCCTAAATCCACTACCCACCAATCTGCACTACACCAGTCTGAGCCCGCCTCTTCCCTAGTTAGTAGCCCCATTTATCAAGATCATACGCTTCTAGCTCGGTTTGGTGAATGCAATTTTAGCCCAAATTGGCCCGATCGGCCTCGATACATGAGCAAGGAATTTCATAGGCATCTGATAAACTTGGATAGATTAAATTTTCTTGTCGTGTGTTGTACTATGGAGATTTGTGATGTAACATGAGTTAAAATTTGATGACAAGATTGAATAGGCAATTTTGTTGAAGGCCAACAGTGACGTCATTGGTGTTTCTAACAGGAAATTAAGGTGAACTATACAGCAGTGTAGTTCACCTTAATTACCTAGATAGTTTTACGTTGACGGGCCAGTTGGCGTGGTTGGTTAAGATACCACCTGTCACGCCGCAGGTCGTGGGTTCGATTCCCATCCAGGACAAACATTTGTGTGCATGAACATGTCTGTTTGTCCTGAGTCTGGGTGTAATTATCTATTTAAGTATGTATTTACAAAAAAAAAAAGTAGTATATGTAGTATATCAGTTATCTGGTTTCCATAGTACAAGCTCTGCTTAGTTTGGGGCCAGATGACCGTGTGTGAAAATGTTCAGGATATTATTATTATTTATTATTATATTACGTATGTATTTATTATCTCGTAAGATAATAAATACATACATAAAATTAGAACCTATACAAATATCAACTTTAAACTCAAGTAGTCTAAATGGACTTCTGCATGAAAAAAAAAAAAAAAAACTCGATAACATAATTAACAATTTTTGTAGAAACTGAACCGTACGCAAACATTAATCGCAAAGCATGGAATTATAGGTATTTTATCTCTTCTCGTTGGCTTTAGTATACATATATCATTTTGCGCTCGAATGATTTTGACAGGGCTGTTGGTAAACATTTGTGCAATTGTTGTATATTATGTAATAAGAGGCCTATCACAAAATGGCTTTTTGACAGATTAGGTATATATCAGGTTGGCACAAAAGTAATGAGACACTTGGTTTACGTTTTATATGTTTTATTATTATTACAATATAAAAAGCTTAGTCGATGATGTAATCACCATTAGCATAAGCATAGCTAAGCTTCTTGCCAACGATCCCGCAAAGTTGGGATGCCTTTCGCCCAGAAATCTGATGGCTGTGCCTCGAAAAAGTTGTTCAACTCCGCCTCTACAATAGATAAATCATTAAATTGTTTACCCCACAAATGTTGTTTCAGGGCTCTAAACAAATGATAGTCTGATGGGGCGAGGTCTAGGGAATAAGGTGGGTGGGGTATCGTCTCCCAGCCCAAAATCTCCAACTGTTGGCGAATGGCAGATGCTACATGAGGTCGAGTTTTATCGTGTTGTAAAACTATAATACATTGACTCGTCTTCGTCGTTTTTTCTTGATAGCAGCAGATAGTTTGGTGAGCTGGGTTGAATATTTGTCTGCGTTTATAGTTTCATTGTGTAATAGTTCATAAAACAGCATGCCTTGCGCGTCCCAGAAACAGCAAAGCAGAACTTTTAAGCGGTTCTTTTGACTCAGCTTCGGTTGAGATGGTGGCGTTTCTTCTGGAGCCAACCAAAAAGCACGACGTGTATCGTTTTCGTAATGAATCTATGATTCATCTCCAGTAACCAGATCACACAAAAACTCTTTACGTCGGGGTCGCAGCAAAAGTGATTGACAGATAGCGACACGGACTGCACGAATAGGGGAAGTGTAAGAATATAATACGTATGCTCCATTACTAACTGTTCATGTATGCTGAGTTTGCACTATACCTCATATGCGCTTATTTTATTTAATCAATTAATAGTACTCAACAGATGTGGTTGTTTCCCTTGAAACCACCCCTTAGGAACCTCAACATTACATGGCGACCCTGCTTCGGGACTCTGCCAAGAGGATTGTTAGTAATTTGATTAGAGGTTCAGTTTGTCAGCATTTCATTTCATTTCATTTCAACTACCTCAATAGTACAATGTGTCGGTAAACTGTGGAAAAGGAAGAGGTTTTTCTCAGCCAAAACACGGCTGGAGGCAACAATGACGCCACGTTGAATGAAATTGGAGGCCACGTGGAACGGCTTAGCATTGTGACCTACATTGTTCTGGCCATTATTGGATTCTTAGTAGTTTATGTTGGCCTGCGAACGTACAGGAACTGCTACCGCACATGGATCCAGCAGGAAATTGGTATGAGTACCATGCAAAGAATTAGATAATCCATCAGAGGGTGCACAGAACGTACCGAGAATCAGTAATAATCCTGTGGATAGTGAAAGTGTTGTGTATTTTTTCATCATATCGTAAAAAAAAAATCAATGAGTGAACTAGTTACGCGATATCATATTTCATAACACAAAAACATAAAGGCGCTTTTGGACATTCAGCTAAAAGACACCAAACGAAAACAAAATGCAAAGTCAGGATTTCTTTTTTGCTTCATCGCATTTACGTAGAACGTGTTACATTTATGCAATTCTATTATTAGATTAAGAATATGATTGATATTTTGGAACAAAATTATGTCTTTTTAGTAGAAATACGTAAGTTGTAGATTACAGAAAATGAAACGAAATTATTTGTGACGATAAATTTCCTTTACCAAATATTAATGAAAAACTTTGAAAATACTGGAGTCATGTATTTTACTCACCTTGACCTTCACCAAGGCCAATATCAAAGTAAATTATCAAGTAAGCTTAGAGCCTAGTAGTCGTAAATTAACACCTTTCACTACAAATACTGGCCAATATTGCATGAAACGTTTACCAGTGGGTTTATAGATCGGTCCTAATGCTTTTAGTCGTATGATGTCTGCAGCAATGTCTGGTTTAACTTACGATAAATGTCTAGTGTATCAGGACGATCTCATTGTATTCCGAAGAAATCTATCTAGCCATAGTCGAAATTTAATAAGTGTCATGGAAAGATTGAGAAAAGTAAATTTAAAAGTAAATCATCAAAAATGTGAATTTTTAAAGAAAGAATTTCTTTATTTGGGACATTTGGTTTCAGAAAAAGGCGTCTTACCAGATCCAGCAAAAACTAAAGTATTACAAAATTATCCTACTCCCAAAAATGCAAATGAAGTAAAACGTTTTGTAGCTTTCTGCAACTATTACCGTAAATTCATAAGAAGTTTTTTGGATATAGCGATGCCTTTGGATAAGTTAAGTAGGAAAAATGAACCATTTATTTGGTCTAATGAATATCAACACCCTTTCGAATGTTTAAAAATGCTTTAAGATCGTCACCAATTCTATAGTATCCCGATTTTCCGAGAATCATGAATTTATTTTACAGACAGATGCTTCGCGTACTGCTGTTTGTTCTGTATTATGTAATAATGATCTTAGACTAGTTGCATATGCGGGTAGACCTTTGAATAAAGCAGAAGAACTTTTGGCGATGGTGTGGTCCGTTAAGTAATTCAGACCATATTTGTATGGAAACAAATTTACCATAATGACGGATCACAAACCTTTGATATATCTGTTTGGTATGAAAGATCCATCAAGTAGATTGCTTAAAGGAGATGTTGCAAAATGTATGAACCTTGGGCCAGGTACGTTTACGTAAGATTTAATTGTAGGTAAAATATTTGTAATAGGCATCTAATAATAAAA
This sequence comes from Dicycla oo, assembly GCA_948252095.1. Taxonomy (NCBI): domain Eukaryota; kingdom Metazoa; phylum Arthropoda; class Insecta; order Lepidoptera; family Noctuidae; genus Dicycla; species Dicycla oo. The sequence goes on from OX411733.1 coordinate 22,083,620, forward strand.
AAAAAATCATTTTTTTCTTTTCGCTGTCGCCGTAAGAATATAATATTATATGTATGCTCCATTACTTTAGTAAGTAAGTACACTCCTTTATAACTGTTCATGTATGCTGAGTTTGCACTATACCTCATATGCGCTTATTTTTTGATTATCCATTTAGTCGATAAATATTACTCAACAGGTGTGGTTTCCCTTAAAACCCTTTAGGAACCCCAACATTACAGGCGTATGTAAGTATGTGCGGTACCCACCGAGCCAAAACTTTTCGATACCCAAGCTCATGCAAATGGTTATCCACGGCGGCGTGGTGACTGCAGTTAAGTGCTTCCGCTAATTCACGAGTGGTAGTATCCAGATTCGACTGCAGTTCGCGGCGTAAATCATCATCATTCATTGCGGGTGGTCGTCCGTGCGTGGCTGACTTTCAAGGCTCCTGTCTCCTGATTTAAAACGGTCAAACCATCGGGACACCGTCGCATGGCTTGTACTTCCAGCGCCCAATGCAATGTTGATATTGTCAGCCGCAGCCCGCGCACTGTGGCCTAACAAATACTTGTATAAGTATAGTTTGAACTTGTCACTCGTACATTTTTCTTCAAACTGACTTAACCGATTTTTCTTTTGAATGGCATCTCGTAGTTGGCCTAGAGAGGCCGTGACTACTTAACCGGTAAATCCTGTGGCTGCCTTAAGCGAACTCAAAGCCTCCAGCCAGGGGCAAAAGACTTACAGACTAAGCCCTACACGCTAAGGGCTCCCCCTGTGGGGAACGAACATCGGCTTAAGGCGTCGCTGGGGGGAGGACAGCAAGATGGGACAGGCAGGATCAGATCAGAGGACTAAACCGATTGCGAAGGCGGCTTTTTACCCCCCCACATCACAAGTACCTAGAATGTTCTACCACATTCTAGAATATTATCGAAAACAATTAACTTGAAAAAGGAAATGTATAGAGTTTTGTAGAGTGTCTCATTACTTTTGTGCCAACCCAATATTTGCTATTAATTGAACTATTGCCAGCTGGCGTGGTTGGTTAAGATACCACCTATCATGTCGTTGGTCGTGGGTTCGATTCCCACCCAGGACAAATATTTGTGTGCATGAACATGTCTGTTTGTCCTGAGTCTGGGTGTAATTATCTATATAAGTATGTATTTACAAAAAAAAAGTAGTGTATGTAGTATATCAGTTATCTGGTTTCCATAGTACAAGCTCTGCTTAATTTGGGATCAGATGACCTAGTGTGAAATGTCCCGGGTTATTATTATTATTATTTTATTTTGTTAATTTTCTATATGTGTTGCTGTCTATTTTATTACTATTATGCTTTATGGATTGAAACTCAATTAAACGTTTTATTATTGTTATATTAAACCGGGGATATAGGAGCACCCACTCAGCAGATAGGCTTATACGTGCACAAAATCAACGATGAAACTAAAAATAACTCTAGGTACTGTAGAGACTTTACCCAGAAGTGCTGTAGCATGCAACCTTCGCAGGCTTAAGGAAGAAGCGTCAGGGTAGTCCGCGAAATTCAAATTTTCTTACGTTTTTTGCAATTCGTAAGTCAGTATTAAGTTGTATGTTAAATAAAGTATGATTTGCGGCCGTAACAAATATGTTTTTACAGAATTATATACAATAGAATCAGTAATACAACTCCTTAAGTTAGTAAAATCCTAAAATGTCAAGATTTCAAAAAATAGTCATTTTTTAGGATTACCCGGTCTTAAAGAGTTGTATTGATCACTTTAATGATTCTAATTATGTAAATAGATACTTGTTACGACCGCAAATTATAATTTGATCAACGTACAATATAATACCGACTTGTAAATTGCAGAAAACGTAAGAAAAATTGAATTTTGCGGGCTACCCTGACGCCTCCCCTTAAGGATTAGATTATGTTATGAAACAAACGTTTAAAAAACTAGATACAAAAGTTTATGCGTCATCTGACATAAACTTTTTTATATTGTTTTTATCTCAATACTATGTTTTTATCGCCTTTATTTGCGTCAGCCGCCTTATTTGCGTCAGCCGTCTAGACTAGGCTAACAAGCCGACGGGCTAGGTATAAAAAAACCGGTCAAGCGCGAGTCGGACTCACGCACCGAGGGTTCCGTACCATCCTACTTCTAACTATCCTACTTCCTATCCTACTAATATTATAAATGTGAAAGTTTGTATGTTTGGATCACTCAATCACGCAAAAACGGCTGAACGGATTTGGATGAAATTTGGTATACAGATAGTTTATAACCTGGATTAAGACATAGGATACTTTTCATCCCAGTAGAAGGTTCCCGTGAGATAATTTCCGACATACACGCGGGCGAAGCCGCTGGCAAAAGCTAGTAATATAATAGTAAATGCGAAAGTTTGTGAGAATGGATGTATGTTTGTTACTCTTTCACGCAAAAACTACTGGACGGATATTCATGAAATTTGGCACACAGATAGTTTATAACCTGGATTAAAACAAAGAATACTTTTTATCCCGATGATATGCTTACGGGACTTACGCGGATGAAACCGCGGGGCGCTGCTTGTCATATATAAAAAAGTGTGCTATTTACAGACAGCGCTTTTTCATATGATACCCCACATGCCCTAGTAGCCCCACTTCGAATTTTTTAATTTTTTTTATTATTTGTGATGGGTTTGCTTTTGACTCTAGTCTAGGTCAGAGGTGAAAGAGACAAAGTCGACGATGGAGTGAGCTTACCCAGAACAAGCCTGTTCACTCTCACTTTGAAGAGATTAGGGTTGTATGTGTTCGGAAACACAGACGCAGGTAGTGAGTTCCACTCCTTTGCTGTGCGCTTTATAAAAGACACTTGGAAGCGCTTAGTGCGAATTGCTGGAATAGCAACCAGGTAGAGATGGTAACTGGCAGTGCGTCTAGATGTCCGACGGAAGAAGGGGGCCGGTAGAATGAGATCGTGGAGTTCTCGGGCACACTCTCCGAAGTACAATCTGTAGAAGACCGACAAGCAAGCAACCTTGCGGCGATGAGCCAAGCTATGAAGCTTGGCGTCTACCAGTTTTACGTCGCCAATGAGCCTCTTAGCTCTGCGTTCCACTGAGTCAAGCGCGGCTAGTTGGTACTTGGCTGATCCATCCCAAAGGTGACTGCAATACTCCATGCAGGATCGGACTTGCGCTTTGTAAAGGGTTAAAAGCTGTCCAGGCGTAAAGTATCGCTTCACCCTATTTAGGATGCCCAGTTTCTTGGCCGCAGTTTGGGCCTTGTATTCGATGGTGGCGCCGAAGTTTAGACCAGATGTCAACTCCATGCCTAGGAGCTTAAGTCGATCAGACCCCCCATCAGTCCCTGTTGCAAAAAAATATATACATTTTTATTTCTTTGCCATTTGCTAAATAGTTGGGCAAACGTCATCTAAAACTATTCCAAAATCAAGTTTATAGCAGTAGCTCTTGAGATATCTAGCTGTGACAGACAAACAGACAGACTGAGTCGCACTATAAGTGTTCCTTTTTACCATTTTGGTACGGAACCCTAAAAAGATGTATTTAAAAGTATTATATGGTTATCGTTCTACCGAACTCGCGAACTACCTAACGATCCCAAGTAGTGAATGTTCCTCAGACCTTCACAGTACTTTAAAAAACTTATTACATAAAAAAAAAAACAATCGACTTCCAAAACTTGGTTTTGTTTCGTTGTTTGCGACCGACTTTCAAAAAAGTTGTTTTTCACTTTGCCGTGTTTTTTTTTTTTTTTTTGATGTTGCACGTTTTTTTTGTTTATTATCCTACTGCTGGGCAAAAGTCTCCCTACTCTCTTTCCACCTCTCTCTGTCCAGACCTGCCAAGGACCAATCTTTATTAAAGGAGTCCAGCGTATCCCGCCATCTCCGTGTGGACCTGGCGCGATATCGTTTACCATCACATAAGCAAACATGATTATGTGTTTCAATTTAACTAGTTTAGAATCAAAGTTAATCATTTTTAAATTAGATTTTAAGTAATTAAATGTATGTTTTGTAGATACACGATCTTTATTTTAGTTGCTTTTTAGGGTACCGTACTTAACAAAGAACCCTTTTAGTTTCGCCATTTTCATCTGTCTGTCTGACCGTGGCTTAGCTCAGAGACTCTTAGTACTAGAAAGCTGTAATTTGGCATGGGTATACATTTAAAAAGTCATAAAATAAAATAATAAAGATATTAGTTATAGTCAAGTGTCAATCAATCTGCCTAGCCTTTTTCCAACTATGTTGGGGTCAGCTTCCAGTCTAACCGGATGCAGCTGAATACCAGTATTATACGTGGAGCGACTGCCTATCTGACCTCCACTACCCAGTTACTGGGTAATACGATACCCCTTGGTAAGACTGGTTGTCAGACTTTCGGACTTCTGACGACCCGTAACGACTGTTAAAGTTCCTCGAATGACAGCCGGTACCAATGGCTTAACGTGCTTTCCGAGGCACGGAGGAGTCTCGGTATGAAAAGATGGTCACCCATCCACAGATCAATCCCGGAAAGCGTAGCTTAACCTGATGGATCGACCCATGCGGCTGTTATTACTTAGCCACGAGCTCCTCTCAGTTATAGTCAAGTGTGTCCCCCAACAAGTCCACGAACTCATTCCACCGGCCCCTTCTACCATCGGACATCTAGACGCACTGCCAGTTACCAGCCCTACCTATAAAGTTGCTATTCCACCAATTCGCACTAAGCGTTTCCAAATGTCTTTTATAATGCGCACAGCAAAAGAGTGGATCTGACTACCTGCGTCTGTGTTTCCGAGCGCATAGAACCCTAATCTCTTCAAAGTGAGAGTGAACAGGCTTCTTCTGGGTAAACTCACTCCATCGTCGACTCTGTCTCTATCGCCTCCGACCTAGACTATAGTCAAGAGCAAACCCATCTTAAATTAAAAAAAAACATACACTACACTACATTGCATGATAGTCGCAGGCGATTGCATGCAAACCATTCATGCAAAGGTGGGTCAGCTAACTGCTATAACTGACTGTACTCAATCAGAAATAAAAATAAAAACTTAAACAGCACTATAGACCTAAATAAAAGTCTCCAGGCATATAGAGCGTGCCCGCTTACTTATAATTCATATGCCTATATGTAACTCGAAGTCACAAATGATAAACTAGGACCATCGAAGATAAACATTTAATTACTAATAATAACCTAACAAAACCATGGTCAGTAAGACGTCCAGTCACAACATTGTGCGTGGTCCGACATCGACACTGGATAAAACCGGCTCAGGGCCGGTTTTTTGATCTGTAGTTAACTCAACCAATGGTTAAAAATAGTAACTATTGGTTGAATTTTGGCTAAATGTGAAAGGCTAAACATGAATGAGTTATGCAATTAGTTACTATTTTTTTAGTATGAATGAGCTAACATGAATACATTCATGTTTAGACTTTCACATTTAGCCAAAATTCAACCATTAGTTACTGTGTTTAACCATTGGTTGAGTTAACTACGGATCAAAAAACCGGCCCTAAGTGCGTGTCGGCCTACGCAAAAAATAGCGTGGTCCGACACGCACTTCGCAGGTTTTTTGAATAATAAAAAAATCATGGTCAACTTGGTCCGGAAAAGTAGCAGTTATCGTAGTACTATTATTATTTTATTTTATGATGTAGTATAAAGAATGAAGCGACCGTTTGTTTAAATAAATAATTATGTTACTTGTAATGTTTAGCGAATTTTTAATAAGTACTCAAGTTAGTTTTATTTATTATATTTACTCCGTTGCTTTTGCCTGCGGCTTTGGCCGCGTGGAAATTATATATATAGATACAGGGTTATTTGTAAAACAACTTTTACTATGGGACCACACCTGAAATCGCGAAAAAAAATCAGCTGTTCAGTACATTTATATTCGCATAATTCGTCAAAATCTACTGAACAGCTGATTTTTTTCACGATTTCAGGTTTGGTCCCATAGTAAAAGTTGTTCATAATGATGAGTACAATGACCCCTTAAGAGGTTCCTGGTGTTTTACAAATAACCCTAATAACAAATTTAATTAATAATTAGGTAATTTTGTTATATATATATATATATATATATATGTGGGAAATGGGAGAAAGTGCTGTGTGTGAGTAAGAGAGTGATAGACAAGGGAGAAGGGATTAGAGCGACGCAGTTAGTACGGTGTGGGTAAAGAACGTCATGTAAGAATGACTAACGAAGTAGTGGTAAGAAAAATAAAAGACGATTAATTCAAGACGTTAAGAGAGAAGATATTTATTTGGAAGAACCCTGTATCCCATATATATATATATATATTTCCCGCGTCCCCCGACCCATTGCGTCGCGTCGCATCGCCCACCAGCTTCTTTTTCGCTTAGCGTTCTTTCTGACTTTTGTCATTTTTGCTCAGCTCCTAAGGGTCGTAGCGTGATGTTAAATAGCCTATAACTTACCTCAAGAATTGAGCTATCAAATGCAATCAAGATTTTTTTAAATCCGATTGGTAGTTTCAGAGATTATCGCGTGCAAACAAACAAACTCTTCAGCTTTATTATATACAAAACAAAAATATACATAAAACAACAGTCACAAAAAGTGAACTTCTGTAAGGGAACGAACTTTAACAGAGGGAACGGGTACTTAATTGTTTACAAATTTAACTGAAATAGCCGTTCATAACATGTCAAAGGTAATTTAGTTTATTAATAAAATACAACCTACGGCTTTATTACAATATACAAGCTAACAGTATAATATATATACAAATATATAATAAAAATAAAAAATAAAAACATTGGGCATCAAAAAATTCATCCGCATCGCTGTAAATTTTTGTAGACCTACAAATTTTTTGATGCCTGATTTAGCTAGATAATAACATGTTTTCTCGTTTAATAAATGGGGCGGTAAACTGTTGAGGAACACGGTTACGTTGTTGGTCCCCTGGAAAAAGTTGTTCAGTTTGATAGTCTATTGGCGACATCCTTTCTCAGACACCCTGTAATCCAATCCAATCCCCTCGCAATACCAAGCGTTTCTTCGACATAGCCGCTGAACATAACCCTCTGGATGGCTCCTAAGTCATCGCCTTTCTTATATCGCCTTCCTTTAAAGTTATTAGAAGTACAGTTGACTCAGTATACTTACGAGCGGCCAGTTATATCCCATCTAAAATCAGTAAGAAAAGAAAAAGAAAGAAAAACAGTTTATTCGCGTGAAAATGACGCACACAAACTACACAAGAAAAGCGAAACACAAAATAATAAAACATAACAAACCACACAAAACAAAAAACATAATACACACAATAAAGTTGTTGGAAATGTGCGCCACTACCCCGCGAAACGCCTAAACGCTCAGCATAATGCCGCGGCCCATGCACGAAGGCACGAATCCACGGCGCTGGTTTTCAGCGTAAGCCGGTAAAATCCGCTGCCCAAGGCATGTTTTCGCTGACCCCGATGACCTTCTCCAGGAGAGCAATAAGGCCATTAGTACGGCTTACAAACACAAAACTACATTTCAACCTAGCCGCCGAGGCCCCTTGCGACGACCTCAACGTAACGTCCGCCCCGTCCCTTGCTCGGTGAAGAAGTGCCAGCTGGTGGCCTAGTTGAGCCAAAAGGTTTTCTCTGACAATAATAATTATCCAGATTGGATCCAGCCTGTCCCATCTTGCTGTCCTCCCCCCAGGCGACGCCCTAAGCCAAGGTTCGTACCCCAAAGGGGGTGCCCTTAGCGTGCAGTCGTTTAGTTTATAAGTTTTATGGAGGCACTTCGCTTAAGGCAGCTACAGGGTTGACTGGTTAAGTAGTCACGGCCTCTCAAGGCCAACTACGAGATGCCATACAAAAAAAAACATTAAGGCGCGTTTACCTATAAATAAACATACTCGTAGGTAATATGTTAGTAGGTAATAATTATGTTACATTTAAATCTCATTCATATTTGACGCAACAAGCTGATGTAAAAAATGGATAATTATATGCTCTATTACTCGTGCGAAGTCCGCGCGGGTCGCTAGTATAATATAATCAATATTCAGTGTACATTTTAGATTTCATTACTATGTTATTATGTATAGATTACAAAATCCCGTAGTTTCTTTTGCTTGGCTTACCTCTTCCAGTGACTTCGTTTGATTGATTTTGCAATACAAACTTGAACGTTTATAATACAACGATTTGAAACAACTGGTGAAAACGCCCCGTAACTAAAATAAAAAAATCCTAGACTTATTTTGAGTTTTGATCAGATACTTATATTCCTAGGCTCATTTTGAGCGGTACATTATAATTAGAAATTAGATAATCGGATGCATATTTACCTAAAGTTGAGGTGTTGGCTAATATGAAGTGGGCTTTTGTATCGAAAAAGTCCCAGAATTCAGGGATAGACCAATTTAGAGTTCTGATTATAGAATCGAATGTATATTTACTTACGTTCAAGTGTTGGCTAATATGGAGTGCACATTTGTATCGATCGTAAATATTTCGCGATTCCGAAATTCATAAATTTATTACTTTTTGTCTATGGAATCGAATGCTAGCTAATATTGTAAAGTAGGTTGCTAAACTGGCAGCAAATGTCAGGATAAGTAATGTTAAAAAGGAAAACCGGTCAAGAGCGAGTCGAACCCGCGCACCGAGGGTTCCATACCATCATATATAAATATTTTGGATCTGTTACTTTACGTACAGTCCTTCAAAAGTAGGATAGACGGAAAGGTGGACAGGTGAATGGGCGAACAGGTGGACTTAGAGACATTGTTTTATTTCTCCTGTAATCTTTAGATACATTTCTATCACATAGAATGATTCCAGATGTTTCTCTTTGCAACCTTCGAAGATAAGGGGAGGAGGGGGGGGGACGGTATTTTTTTTACATTTTTCATCAAAAGTCGAAAACTATGCGGCCTAATAAAAAAAAAAACTTTTTAGCAAAAAATTAAACCGACTTGCAGATCAAAACATTACAAAGTGAAAAATAACTTTCGGTAGTCGGATACTTTGGTTTTGTATTTTCGTTTTTTGCCACCAATTTCCGAAATTAAAGTTATTTTTCACTTTTTAGTGTTTTGCTCTGGAAGTAGGTTTTATTTTTTGCTAAAAAGTTTTTATTGTTCACTTTTTATTTGTGGTACCTACCCCACACACATTCGAATATCACTACCTGCTATGTAAATAACAGTGATAGGAAATTATTAAAACATCATACGCATAGATTAAAACATCATTCACATATTATACTCATTGGGAAAAATACGCAATATTGAAGGTAACTCAAAAGCTAATAAAATTTATATGGAACTACCTGGGAAGTATAACCTTTCAAACGAAATAATAATTTTTCAAATCGATCCATCCATTTTGAGTAATCGCGTAACATATTGAAGTCGGTTAAACATGTTTGAGAATGTGCAAACAGCGCTCTTTCATATGATACCTCACATGCCCTAGTAGCCCCACTTCAATTTTTTAAGACCCCCTTTCTGTCCCTGTTGCAAAAACAATAATTTTTATTTTTTTTATTTCTTTCTTATTTGCAAAATAGTTGGGCAACCGTCATCTAAAACAATTTCAAATTTCGTCACCTAAACAATTTCAAATTTCAAGTTGATAGCTTTAGTAGTTCTTGAAATATCCAGCTGTGACAGACGGACAGACAGACAGACAGACTGAGTCGCACCACAAGGGTTCCATTTTACCATTTTGGTACGGAACCCTAAAAATGAATTTTAAGTAAACAAGCATATCAATAGTTATGTGATCCCAGTGTCCCGGTATTTTTAAATAAATAATACCACATTTATATTTATATTATATTAAGAAGAAAAAAAAGCTGATTCCATCATTTCTTAGCCCAAAATTAAACATGCATCCGATTATCCTATCTTTAATTCTTATAATCCTCGAGTCTCTTGACTCATTTTGAGCGACTCAAAGTCCGCTGTTGTTTCGTTCGTCTGCCCTGCTCTTGATAATTGTCAAACTCAATGTTTTTATTTGAAGGTGTAAAAATAGATGTTATAAATAAAATAGGTACAGAGATCTCTTTGTTTTCCCGTAAACGGCGTACAAATATCAAAATAATGCGAAGTTACAATATAACAGATTTTATTTTTTGTTTAAATGACAAGCAAAATCAAAGCTAAATTATATCTTCAAAAAAAGTGCAAACTAAATTTGTTTAGAACATATACAATTGTTAGAAACATAATATCATTTATGATATTATATTTACTTACCTAATACTTCATGTATTAGGTAAGTATAAATATTATATCAAATGACAAACACTATCATCATCTGCCTAGTCTTTTCCCAACTATACTGGGGTCGGCTTCCAGTCTAACCGGATGCAGCTGAACACCAATATTTTACATGGAGATACTACCTATCTCACCTCCACAAGCCAGTTACAGGATAAATACGATACCTCTTGGTAAACCTAACTTTCGGGCTTCCGACGACCCGTGACGACTGTGAATGATTCGCGAATGACAGCCGGGACCAACGGCTCAACATACTTTCCGAGGCATAGATATCAATCGTGACTAACGGCAAGCTTAGCAGTTAGCTTTAACTGATCGATCGACCCGTGCGACTGTTATTACTGAGCCACAAGCCACAAATGACGCCCATAATCATAAATTAAATAGGAAAACAAGTACTACATAGAAAAAAAAAGCCTATGAATAACTTCAATAGAGATAGCGTATATTAATTCTTTCTGCCTCTCGGTGTTTATTATAGTGGCAATCGTCATACAATCAGGGCGCCTTTAGTAGCAATATGTGGTATTTGTTTTTAGTTTTTATTTTTGCCGGTAAGTGAAATTTTAGTTAAGTATTAAAAATTAGGATTAATAATTTTGATATAAAATTAAAATTCCCAGGAAATCAGGATGGCAACCAACCGATTATCCTATTACGTAAAAGTTCGCGAGCACATTCGTAAGAAGTTGGCAGAATCACCGCATTGTTTGTCTTAGTATATTATTGTATTTGTGTATATTTATTTGTAATTATATTTATATGTAATTAGGTATATATTAATATATTTATAGTTTGTAATAGGTATATGCGTATCTCGCTATATTGAAATAAATAATTTTTCGTAATTGCATCTACCACTATTTAAGTACGCGTCTGTACATATTTTATGCTTGAAGTATTAAATAAATAAATAAAATTAAAAAAAAAATGTAATAGGTGCAAATATCTTCGTCCGAAGGGTGACCCGAATACTTTATCAATCAATCTTTATTTGGCTTAGAATATGTATTTTATTGATATAATTCCATATATGTGCTATTTAAATTATTATTTGTTTCATTGTGTTTGGGTATTAGAATAAAAGTATAGTATAGGTACCTACTCTACTTCTGTTTTAAAACTTTTATGGAAACTTTTCCTTATTCAGTAAATGAGTAGACAGACGTGATAGTTAACAAAGTTTAATGCAGTTTTGTAAAATTGTTATTTAGTACAAGCATATCATGAACTCAGCCTATCGCAGTCCACTGCAAGAGATAGCCTCTCCCAGGCTGCGCCACAACACCCGGTCCGCCGCTTCCGGCGTCCAGTCTGTCGCAGCCTCCTTCTTAAGCTCGTCAGTCCATCTAGATGAGGGGGCATCCCACACTACGCTTGCCGATACGCGGTATCAACTCCAAAACTCGTCTACTCCACCGGCCTTCGGTCCTTTGACAAACATGGCCAGCCCATTGCCATTTCAGTTTGCTTACTTTGCAAGCTATTTCAGTAACTCCGGTTCTTTTCCTAATATTATCCTTCAAAGAGACTCCGAGCATAGCCTTGCTAACAATTCACCTTAACCTTAAAATATTAACAATCTATTATTACTTACTTGTATTGTTGTAAACACGTTTCAACAAAGCTTAACGTATTATATCAGTGCGAAAAGTGAATATAAACATAGTACAGAATTCCAGTTCACGATTCTCGGACCGATGGGTTATTGCCGCCTAAATTCATCAGCTGCCCAGCCTTATCCCAACATGTTGAGGTCGGCTTCCAATCAAATCGGATGTAGCTGAATACCAGTATTTTAGATGGAGCGCCTGTCTGTCTGACCTCCACAACCCAGTAACTGGGTTACATGTGTTGCCCTTGCTATTGCCGTATATTATCTATTTTATTTTATTTTATTTTATTTGGGAAAATAAACGGTTACACATTACAATGTTATGATAAAGAACTTAGAACTAAAATGGGATTATAAATGTTTAACCTACAACATTTTCCACATAATATAAAAAAAATTAAACAAAAACGAACGACGTGCGATAACATTGAATATGATTAAATATAAAAATAAAGCTAAACGAAAACTTATAAGGTAAAAATAAAAAAAAGAGAAAGAAGATTTAACTGAACATATAAATTAAAAATTATGGTTTTAGGGCTAGGTATTACGTTCATAATTCTGCTAAAATTTTACGCACAATACCTCTAAATTCTCCTGTGGAAACAGCAAAGAACTCGATATCCCGGAAAATCTTATTAAACTGAGCAGTAAGACGCCGTAGGGGTGCTCGCGAACACGGTGGAGCATACAGTGGAGGTCTGCCCGGCTTGGGCAGAGCACCGCCGTGTTCTCACGGAGGTGATCGGCGGCGGCGATCTCTCGCGTCCGACCCTGGTCCAGGCCATGGTGCGGAGCGAGAGTGCATGGGAGGCCGTCACCTCCTTCTGCGAAGCGGTAATGCTCGCGAAGGAGGAGGCGGAACGCGTGAGGGAGAGGCAGCCTCACGCCCTCAGTCGCCGCAGGAGACGCCCTGGGCGGCGGGAATCAATAGCCGATTCCCAGCCACTGTAGGCGCGGGCTTGCGGACGGTGAGTAGTGGGTAGCTCGCCGTCCGGTGAGGACCAGGCCCGGGTCGACGGCGCGTTGTGTTCCACGCGCGCCTCAAAGAGATGTCAGCCAAAGATGGGGTCCAATAGGGCCGATGCCGCTGGGGTCGCGGGTTGTTTGAAAAAGATACCGTGGCCCTGGCATAGGCAACTGAAGGAACACGGGTGGGTTTTAGTCAGTAAAAGTCTGACACGCCCTTCCGCTCCACCCAGAGCGGGAGAAGTTATTTGATGATTTCCCATCCACAAAAAAAAAAAAAGGGGTGCTCGCGAGCCTGCGTTTGATCGACAAGAGGTTACAGCAAACAGAGGTCGCGCTCGCACACCTCGACATATAGTTGTTCTGGGTACTACGTAACTAATTCTATTGCTTATGTCTATACAATCATATGAATTGTTACATAAATCAAACAGAAACGTCGTTTCTAACATTATACGCCTAGATTTAAGGTTTTGAAGTCTATAGTTATTTAGTAAGTCGCTGTAAGATACATACGTACGAAAGCAACGGAAATGCATTGCCTTTAAAAATTTGCGTTGTACTTTTTCTATCATATTAAAATATTTTTCATTTTTTATTTTTCATATATTAAAGATGAACAATTTGCTTATTTGTTTGCACGCACTAATCTCTGGAACTACCAGACGGATTTTATTTGATAGCCCAATATTTGACGACAGTTCCTTTTTTTTACGCTACGATTGTTGAGAGTCGAGCAAAAAGAAAAAATGTCATAAAAAAAGCTCTAAGCAAAAGTGGTGTAACAGCTTGGGCGGGCGATGCGATGCGAAGCGGTGAGTCGGGGGCAGAAATATATATTATTTTTTTTTTTTTTGTTGCAGCCACCGTTTCCCCAAACCATGTGTCACACACACGACACCACGCAGCAATCGATGCATTTGTACAAAGATTAAAGCTTGAAAAGTGGGAGAAGGAAGAAGGAGTATGTTTCGAGAAAACACTAACACTATTGGAGAATGTGAAGAACTTCACGCTATGGGCTACTTGGGGTAAGTTGAATAGTGTATCACATCAATCCATTAGTTACATTTACATAGACAAAACGTAATATCACGCCGGTATTCTTGGAAGGGATAGGCACAAGTTTACACTAATCGGATTGAATACGTATTATTGTAGCTAACTCAAAAACCACTCAACGGAACTTAACCAAAACATGGGACCACCTCCGACCCTTTAAAACAAAAAAGTAATTAGAGTTCCGTACCAAAATGGTAAAAAGGAATCCTTATGGTGCAACTCAGTCTGTCTGTCTGTCTGTCACAGCTGGATATCTCACTAACTACTAATGCTATGAACTAGAATTTTGGAATAGTTTTAGATGAAGTTTGCCCAACTATTTTGCAAAGAAGGAAGCAATAAAACATATATATATATATATATATATATATATATATATATATATATATATATGTATCAGCAGTCGAGCAATCTGTAATCTCCTTTTATTTAATTTGATTCCAGTTTGGAATGCCAACACTATTCCCACGGGCAATCTCTACGGCTCTATGGTTAACTTTGGCAATTTTGACCAATGCATGAATCCACCATGGCTAGAAACTCATCCACAATTTAGGACCAAATACTGCTTGGCACGGCTGGTGCTGTCAGATAATCCAAAGAAGAAAGCTGAATATGATCCTTATGGGTCTACGGAAGAATATCTCAATGTGAGTATACAATCTTAGATTTTATTTGCTTTAAACCCAGAAAGGCGTTATTATACAACACATTTTAAAAACTTTTACAATGGGGTTATTTCCTCGAAGCTTCGCCGCAAGGTGGCGCTGTATGTTTGTGTAACAAACATAGTCAAAGTTTTTGATATAGACGTGTGCATTGTGTTGGCGATTTTTTGCGTGTTTTTTTTTTCATCTATTTGTGTTGCTTCACAATGTATTCTACCTGGCGTATCGAATCAGAAATCGAAAAAAAAGAACAGAATCAGAATCATAATGCTTTATTTGTAAACATAGATCAAATTATAACAGTGTGCGAGATGTTTCAGATAGGTAAATCGTCTACGTATGTTTTGCTTAGAGGCGTACAAATATATTTAATTAACATTGTCGAATTTTACTTTTTTTAACACAAATTTAACTTTTAAGATATCTTAACGTTGTAGAATTATGTAAACATTGGTAATAAAGTCAATATTAATAGCATTATTTTTGCATATCAATACAAATTTAAATGTGACGCGGTGGCTCGGGACTGTGCTGTTGGCGGCAGTATGGTCTGTTTTGGGAATTAAGGGTTAACATAAATAACAGAGCCTTGCTTTTTGAACTGGATTGTTTTGTTGCTAGCTGTGCGTTTTTGTCCGATTGTAACATACTGAAAGGGTAGTCGACTGTCTTCTCATTTGAAACGCATAATACAATATACACACACACTCACACACCACTTCTCTTGCACACTTCCTAACACCTCACACGAGTCCTATAATATTGTTTAGTTTTCTAAGTTTCTGTTGCTATTTCTTCTTTGTATAGTTATTAAATTGTGAATCCGTAATTGGCTGTAATACTAGTAAAATAAGTGTGTTAAGGTATTTTTAAGAGCTATAGATACTGTGTTTAATAAATAAATAAAATGCAATCAATTTCAATAAATGTCAAATAGATTTAGTTACTAGAGTTAATTATTTAACATGCTATCGACTTTGACTTGTCCAGAATACGGCTAGTGTATGAATAGTTAAACCTATTTGTGACCACGATCTCGGAAACGGCTCTAAAGATTTCGATGAAAGTTGCGATTACGATCGAGATCGATATTCGATCTAGCTAGGTTTAATAACTGGGAACACTAGTTTTCTCTGTTTTCACCGTAGCAGAGCTCGGTCGACCAGCACGACTAACATGACACACGCGACAATTACTCACTCTCGCGTGATTAATTTTCTGACAACACTTTTCTCGTTTTCTGACAGCGCTGCGATACAAAATACTCGACTCGTTCTGTCAAACTTGATGTTTTCTCGACAAACCCTAACATGGCACCTATGTTATCTCGAATTTTGACAGTTCAACACGAAATAATCTGCGATTCTTCTGTCATTTAGTCGCCCTCGATTTTGACGACGAGATGAGTAGACAAAAATTATGATACAAAAAAAAAAAAAAAAAACTCCAAATTGTACTTATTTTAGTTTTAATTTTATTTTACAATATATTGGCACGAAGTTCCTTCCGGCGGCCGCGAGAGAAACTGTGGCAGAGGGAGCACTATTACTTAGATGACTATCACTTTCAGTAATAACCAGTGACGTTTCCAATTATGGTGATTAACGTAATCTAGGGATTATGGCTGTATGGCAATATCTAATAAAATCGCCAGTTCATTTCCTACGGGTAGTGATTAACAACGTTTAGTGTTTTATGGTTATAATACCGAAATCAACTCCAGCTTCATATTTATCTGAAAACCAGTCCTTTTGGTGGTGATTAACGAACTTTTATGGTGATGGGTATGGGTGGTCTTGGGTTTTATGGTGATTGTTACTATAACAATCTTCGCTTTGTCAAATTGTGATCGTTGTCTCATTTGTCAATTGTGGTTATTATCTAGTGATATTCATCATCTGTCTAGCCTTTTCCCAACTATGTTGGGGTCGGCTTCCAGTCTAACTCGATGCACCTGAATACCAGTATTATACATGGAGCAACTGCCTCTCTGACCTCCATAACCCGGTAACTAGGAAATACGATGATACCCCTTGCTAAGACTGGTTCTCAGACTTTCGGGCTTCTGACCACCCGTAACGAATGTCAAAGACCCACGAATAACAGCCGGGACCAACGGCTTAACGTGCTTCCGAGGCACGGTAGTATCTTGGTAAATCTAGTGAGTCTATTATGTGCCACTAATTTTCATTTCCGTTATTCTGTATTTTAATTTCGGCATGCCAAAGAAAAACATTTAATTTTTATCAAAAATGTCAGTTACACAAAGAACTTAACATAAATTAAAAGAGGTGGACGTAAAATAAATATAGTAAATACTAATTCATGGCTAAAATCGAAAGAATGAGACGGAATCTCAATCCGATGTTGCTATGATAAAAATGATTTGTTTTTAATAACTTGCTACATCGGTTTCTCGTCACGAGATAAAGAAGTGTCGAAGTGCTTTTTTCAAGTTTACTCGAGCCTAACGGTCATGTTAGGCGTTATAATAATGTCAGAATCGTAGATAAATTTCGACAAAACGAGAAAAAGAGCGATCTCGCGCTTGTTATGTTAGCCCTGCAGGTACGGGTTATAAATACAGCAAAAGCTGTAGCCGTGTTGACTGAGCGATTGGCTTCTATGCTACAGGTCACGGGCTTAAATCTCAAACAAACAAGTTAAAATATTTATGTATGTCTATGGTATACCTACCAGAGACTGCAGTCTCAACATACGGCCGAACCCAGTAAGTTATTTTCTGTAAAAGACCGATCGCTATTGACGATAGACAATATAATTCTATCTGTCCTTACGTTCCTTTCGTTCGTTCGTATTCTTTTGTTTTATCTGTCTTAGATTATTGGGATGTTAAAACCATAGTTAGATAGCTTTTTCTATCTTCGGTATGACAAAACTGGTGACAGATTGGTTATTGGTTCGGCCGATGATGGCGATCGTTTTACAACCGAATTCGGTTGTAAAGCGGTCGAAGTCTGTCGCCCCAGTTTTTCGGGTCACGTCACAACATGTAGAAAAATTTTATAAAAAAAAAAGAAAAAGTGGGTATGAGAAATTACAAAACAAGGGTTCTAGATTAGGTTTAAACCATCGATCCGGTTTTTGAATTTGGAACTCTTTTAGTGACGTGGTTGGAAGCGAGGAGATCCATTTTAAACTGTTCCTGTCTGTTTTGACTCCACTTGATTTTGGCCTTGAAATATATCCTCGCCTGAGCCATATCATCGAATACGCGACCACTAGCTGGTCGCCCGGCCATTGTCCACACTTGGAATTTAAGCCCCGCCTCGCGGTGAGCATCCAAGACATGTTTTTTCCACCCCGTGACATAGCCTCCCCTTCTCCGACACTTGGTATTATAAGTCTCGATGGCGGCCATTGCCAGTGTATTTATAATTATTTGAGTACGTTAATTCAAGAGCTGCGTGATTTTCCCTGCGATCACAGAATCTATCACAGCAATCAGTCAGCTCCCCAGGGATATCGATCAGTCTGAGTCCAGAATGACAGAGCTCGTGGTAAGATTTACAGGTGAATTATAATCATGTAGGCTGTAACTTATCTACCAATTAAAAGCCCTTAGACAAAAATTATATACTGTATCAGAATAGAATAGAATAATTTTATAACATGTACGTAGACGTACACCATATTATGATTTTATAAATCTACTTTAATATTTATTCGCGAACCATTCGCTCTTTTGACTTTGTTAACCTTAATACCTGTAATTATTTAGATAATAAAAAAATGTCTTCGTTCCCACGTAATAACTATCGTTTATTCTATTTCTATACAACAATAAAGGTTGTTGATGAGTCCTAGACTAATTGATTCACGTTTCCGTCACGCAACATCTATGACTAGCTTTTTTCCGAGGCATTTTTTTTTGCGTGGAGAAATGCAGTGTGTACTGGTACTGCAGTGTGTGTAGTGTACTGCACTACCATGAGTAGATAGTGCAGTTAAGTAGGACTCCAACCCACTAAAACTCCTCAGACGGTGTCCTCATATGCCGCTTGTGGCGGGAACACGGACACGCGTAGCACTCATCCGCGAACCCACCGCGGCTGTCCGTGACCGTACCCTCCTCTGGGGAGTACCCCCCATCACTCAAAAGGAAAAACGGAACCCTTATAGGATCACTCGTGTGTCTATCTGTCGGTCACAGCCGATTTGCTCCGAATCTAATAGACCGATTAAGTTGAAATTTGATACCCGTATGAGTTTCTGTGACCCAAACACAGACGTGTAATTTAAATAAATGAATTTTGAATAAGAGGGTCAATTTTGGGGGCAAATACGAAAATTTAAAAAAAGTTTTGCAAACTGTACCGTGTGATACAATATATGAAAGAACTTGCTGTGACGGTCTCAAACATATTTTTCTTATAATTTTAAAATAAACTGTTTTAAATTTCAAATAAAATCCCATCCACGGTTCATTACAATCAAAATTCATCCAATGATCCTATTACTACTTGCAATTAATTTGTTTGCTACATTTTTCCAGTCTGCATATGAGCCCTCAACATTTGACTATAACTCTTGGGAACCACCTTCTACAAATGCTGACCACGATGTATTTCTATGCAAACTACAACTGTCTCTTGATGAAATACATAAATAATTAAAATCACTTGATTCGACCAAGGGTCCTGGTCCTGATGGGATTCCTTCGGTTTTTCTGAAAAACACGTGTGATACTTTATGCTATCCTTTACATATTAGGTTGGGGAAACAGTCTTTTCGCATTATAGTATGTATGAACTTGTAATAAAATCTCTTTGGCTATACTATTTGTATCTGGCTGGTTTTGGTATCATTGAAAGTTTAAATTTTAAAGAACATAATTCCAAATTCAAATTAGGAAAATGTGTGATTTTCATTTGTTTTTCGTACCGTCAAGATGAGTGATTCTAATGAAGAAATTCGATACATTTTAAAATTTTACTACAAAAAAGGTAAAAATGCAACGCAAGCCGCGAAAAAAATTTGCGATGTTTATGGACCTAGTGTAGTGTCTGTGAGAGTAGCACAAATTTGGTTTAAGCGTTTTCAATCCGGACATTTTAATGTCAAAGATGCACGTCGCTCTGGTCGCCCTATTACGGATAAAATGAATGCCATTTTTGAAAAAGTGGAGCAAGATCGGCATATCAGTAGTTACGACGTAGCTGAAGAACTGGAAATTGACCACAAAACAGTTTTGGCGCATTTGAAAAAAACTGGGTACACAAAAAAGCTCGACATTTGGGTACCTCACGAGCTCACTGAAAGAAACCTAATGAACCGTGTACTCATTTGTGATTCTTTATTACGACGTAATGAAACCGAACCATTTTTGAAGAAGCTGATAACTGGTGATGAAAAGTGGATCACGTATGACAAGAACGTGCGAAAAAGGTCGTGGTCAAAGGCCGGTCAGGCTTCACAGACTGTGGCGAAACCCGGGTTAACTCGCAACAAGGTGATGCTGTGTATGTGGTGGGATTGGAAGGGCATTATTCATTATGA
Source organism: Dicycla oo (assembly GCA_948252095.1). Lineage (NCBI taxonomy): Eukaryota > Metazoa > Arthropoda > Insecta > Lepidoptera > Noctuidae > Dicycla > Dicycla oo. The sequence continues at coordinate 22,103,710 of OX411733.1, forward strand.
GTAGTTACCACCAGTCAGGACCATCGATTCTGAACTCTATTGCGAACAACTGATGAGATTAAAGCAAGAAGTTGAGAGAAAGCGGCCGGAATTAATCAACAGAAGGAGTGTGATTTTTCATCATGATAACGCTAGACCTCACACATCTTTAGCCACTCAGCAAAAATTAAGAGGGTTTGGCTGGGAGGTGTTAATGCATCCGCCGTATAGTCCTGACCTTGCACCTTCAGATTTCCACCTGTTTCGGTCTCTTCAGAATTCTTTAGGCAGTGTCAGGTTAACATCACGAGAGGACTGCCAAAACCACTTGTCGCGTTATTTTGACCAGAAGTCCCAAAATTTCTATAGCAATGGAATCATGTCCCTACCTACAAGATGGCAAAAAGTTATCGAACAAAATGGTACCTACATACTTTAGTTAAATGTAAACTATATTAAAAAATGTTTTGAAGTTTCTTAAAAAATGCGAAGAAACTTTTTCCCCAACCTATTATAATATTTAATAAATGTTCATCATATGGTATTTCCCCTGAAGTTTGGAAACATGCAAATATTGTACCAGTTCATAAGAGTGGTTCCAAGCATGACGTTGCGACCTATCGACCTATCTCTATATTATCTGCCTTTTCCAAATTATTTGAGAGACTGGTACACAATAAATTATATCCTGCCATTCGCAGTGTACAAGGAAAAAAAAGTGTACATGGTAAAAGAGCAACATGGCTTTGACAAAGACAGATCTCGCATTAGCAATCTCCTCATTTTCACGTCCCAACTGTTTGATAGTCTTGATAATAGACAGCAGATTGATGCTGTTTGCACAGATTGACAGAAGGCTTTCGATAAACTTGACCACATTACTTCTTAGTAAAATTGCTTACAATGGAATCAGATGGACCTTCTACGGTAGTTTATATCTTACATAGGTAGCTAACGGAACACAAAAGGTGGTTGTTATTGGCTTTAAATCTCGCTCTTCCTGGGTCACCTCTGGGGTACCACAAGGTTCCATTTTAGGCCGTTTATTATTTATTTTATACATTAATGACATAAAAGACTGTATTCAAAATTCTAAATTTCTTCTCTATGCGAACGATTTATAGGTCTACAAAATTATTTCTGATAATGTCGATTGTTTTAACTTCCAACAGGATTTAGATTGTTTATCTAGCTACTACTCTTCCAATAAGCTTTACCTTAGTCTTACCAAAAATAAAATTAAACATTTACCAAAAATAAAAATACTACCGAGTTCTGCAAGACGATAGTCATATCGTCTTGCAGAACTATTATTATTATGTATAATATACAGTATGTTAACCAACAGAGGGCGTTCCCGTTAACCCGCAATAGTATAGCATCCATACATGCTAAAAAAAATATTACCATTCGAAAACAAAATGGTTTTTATTTTTTTTAATATTAAAATATTCACTAAAAATGTTAAATTGATACGTAAAAGAAACACTCTGTACACGCGTACTTAAAGGACGGAAACATCGCAATTTAGTTTTTATTTTTAGTGAATATTTTTATATTTTTTTGAATATTTTTAGCATTTTTAGTGAATATTTTAATATTAAAAAAAAATAAAAACCATTTTGTTTTCGAATGGTAATATTTTTTTTAGCATGTATGGATGCTATACTATTGCGGATTAACGGGAACGCCCTCTGTTGGTTAACATACTGTATATAACATTATTATTATGTGTGATTTTTTGATATTTCTCGGGACCCTGGGGTCCCGGACCTTTGGAAGGCGTACGAGGAGCCGAAACCAACTCGCAGAGGCCCCTTAGATAATTTTAAATGATGAGGAGGCACCAACCGACGATTATCCCTGTATGCACTATGCAAGTGCACCCAAGGACAACCCCCGGTTGGTACAGGACTATTGTTGTACGTGGAAACAAAACATATTGGGCTATGGGTTTGGGTGGCTAAAGTGGATTGGGTAACTTGAACTATGGAAGAACTATGTCCCCTGCCTGACCAATGTTATATATTATACACGGATAAAATGGCAGGGGGTGACTTGCACACTCAATAATGGGCCCCCGGAGACGGCCGCTAGCACATAGTGACGTAGCGACAAGGGGGCAACACTTCCTAAGGTGCTTGAGGAGTGGAGAGGTATTCCACGGCTATCAGGACAATCCCGGAAGTACGGTCAAGATCCCTACCAGCACCTTACTGGAATACTTCCTTCCTCCGAGCACGTTTGCTCTTGCGAATCTCCACTCAAGCCGGCCAATAAAGGCAAGAAAGAGGTGGGAGCTCTGTTCCTCGTCAGTGTTCACTCCAGCCGGCCAATAAAGGCAAGCCAGAGATGAGGACAAGATTTCTTCCGGGAGATAGGGTCCATGGGGTCGCTACTGCCCATCAGCTCGCCACATGTTGCCCTGCGGGTTTTTATGTATAATAATAATACCATTTATTTCAGGCGACATAGGTCCATAGAAAAATACCTTAACCTAAATATACATATTTTTATAAACAAAATCTTGTGTTAATAAATAAGGCATAAGACTATGTTAGTAGCACTTCACTTTGCACTAGCTTGACTTTGTGCTATCCTGTGGAACTTGTCCGCAGAAACGTATAAACTTAATAATCGGAATATGAGTTCTAGGACAATGACTATTATATAGGTACAACCCAGTCACATTATCTGTAGACCTGGCGTCGATGACGTCACATCGGCGCTGTGAATAAATCGCTTCCCGGCAAAAAAAGTGTCAGAATACAAAAATAGCTGTTTCGAGGAAATGGCAACTTTAATAGTTTTTTGTTCATCTAGACGTCAGTAATTTAAAAATTATAATAGTCAGATTGCTGAAATATGCTATTGCTAAATTACTGACGTCTAGATGAACAAAAACCTATTAAAGTTACCATTTTCTCGAAACAGCTATTTTTGTATTCTGACACTTTTTTTGCCGCGAAGCGAAATAAAGCAGTGATAGCGCGAAAATACCACGACATGTATCGGCAACGAAACTGCTAACCGTACTGACGCAACGGGGCGAGCGCGGTGAGGTGAAAGGGGAACGGGAGGGACTTCACATTCCAGCGAGATCTACAGATAATGTGACTGGGTTGTATTTTATCTGTGTTCCTAGCTAGTTTTAAATTGTAATCTGTGGAGAACGTAGTGGGTAGCATAATTTAAAAAATGTAATAATTAAGATATTATGAGTATTTCTTATTGTGCTACTGTTTGTTTTTCCTTAAATAAATAATTAATGTTATTTAAGAAAATAGACAAAAATTGACCATTCGCCCCCCTCTATTTCCCAAACTGACCCTAAAATTTTCAAAAAATACAGAAAATAGTTCTATACCTATAGATTACAGGAAAACTTATAAAAAGTCTATGGTCTTAAACTAACATGGTCAATCTCTCAATATTGTGCGTAGAAACTTACATTTGCATGTGGAATATATAGGAAAACCTGTTTTTCAAAATTCCTCCCAACTACGTAACCCTTCATGTGCGTGGTTCGATACGCACTTCGCCGGTTGTATTTTTCATCAATAGCTTAGACAGAAATTGCTCTATCAATAAACAGTACACATTTAAAATAAACTAGAACAATAAAAATAGAAATTTTGTAAAAACTTTATAGATCGTTAAAAAATATCGAAACTCAAGTTATACGCACTACGCAGGGTGCGTAGTGCGTATGTTTTGAATTTAGATATTATTATTAAAAAAAAATAACTAGGTATGCCATAGGCTTCTGCTTCGTTCACCTATACTATACCCTATTTTTTTCAAGACGGTAAAAAAGTCATCCAGTATTTTCCGTTACCGTTTTAAGAACAGTTAAAACAAAAAAAAGTTTTTCTATAAATCTTACGTTAACACTTTTTTACTCTTTTTAGTCACCAACAACATCAGGGTTGCCTGTCAACCGCCTTCTCTGGGGGATGTGTGTCCCCGCAGCGTGCCATCCACCTTCCATCGTCAAGATCACCAGATCCATGTATGACCTGACCACCTTCGGGACTCAGGCTCCTAACATTACGGTGGACCATTGTCAGGTCGCTGGGGACACGGTGCAGCGTGGAATTGGGTTTTATCTGTTTATGTGAGTACTTTTATTTATAATACATAGCTATCAATCAATCAATCACTCTGCCTGTCGCCGTCCACTATCCCAATCTGCGCCACAAAACGTTTTCCTCCGGCTTCTGCATCCAGTCTATCGCAGCCACCTTTTTAAGGTCGTCTGGCCAACTTGTTGAGGGCGCCCCACACTACGCTTGCCGATACGCGGTCTCCACTCCAGGACTCATCTGCTCCACCAGCCATCGATCCTTTGATAAACATGACCAGTCCTCTGCCACTTCAGCTTGCTTCCTCTAAAAGCTATACAACTATAATATTAAAGACTCTTTCGGCTACAGCAACAGTATCATTTTCTTATACTTGACTTAGAGGTCGTAGTAGCTGAAGTTCTATTCCCGCGACGTTTATAAATATTATAGCAGAAATCACATATTCGTCTATGAGGACCAGTTTTTTAAGCACCAGTTTTTCAGTTATGAACCTGATTAATCTAGCTAAAGTTATAGCCCTGCTTGAAGAAGGTTTTTCTCAAACTTACGTGTCTCAGCGGCTAAATGTGAGTTGTTAAACTGTCCAGAGGACTTGTCAATGGTATCAAGAGACCGTTTCGGTCAAAAGACGACCCGGTTCGGGAAGAAAACGATGAACAGGACCAAAATATGACCACTTTTTGGTGAGTCAGGCGTTGCGGAATCGTAACGCGTCAAGTGGGGACCTGAAGAAGAGCCTTGCAGAAGTAAGAAGAGTAGTTGTTAGCTTGTGGACGGTCAGGAGGAGGCTTTTGGCTAGCAATATAAGGAGTTACCGCTCGGCTCCGGGCCCTAAATTCCTCCTTGAGCAGTGTGTTGCTCGACTTCAGTTTGCTCGAAACTGTGCTTCATGGACTCTGGAGGACTGTTCCTTAGGGGCCCATTTTTTTTTTTTTTCAAAAGTGTTTATGTAGGTACTTACCATTTTTTTCATTTTAGATAGAATGTAAGCCTGAACTTATAAAAAGCAAGCAGGCAACCACTTTCGTGCAGCACTTTGAATTGCACTAATTACGGATGCAGAAAATTTCCCAATGACTACTCCTCCGTCCTCCTCCCGCCGCCGCCCACGCTCGCCAAGCTACCGATTAACGACGATCGAGATGGCACCAAATCCAAATTTAAAAACCTATTCGGGTTTCGTTCCCTTCAAAAGGAAATCACTCGAAATTAACGTGCCAAAAACCATAAAAAACGATACCAATGTTGATATTTAAACATCTCAACCCTCTCGCACCCCAACAGAGGATGATGGTATTTCACGTCCACCACGTTGGATTTTAAAATCGTTGTTGTTTTCTTAATCTGCGACCCGATAAACCATACAAACGATACCCATGTTGATTTTCCGACTTTGTTTTGTGTTGTTGTTTCCAGAATTCTGAATAAAACCGGAAACACTCAGAACTCCTGTGTAGTTTCGAATAAAATAGTCTAACTAATCGTGTTTCCCCATACAAACTTTGGACCCCCGTTTCAACCCTTTAGGGGGTGAATTTTGGGTAATCCTTTCTTAGTGCACCTCTAGACCTCATAAGGAATCTACGTGTCAAATTTGGAATCTCTAGACCCAGCTGTGCGTTGATACATCAGTCAATCACTTTTGTCTTTTATATTTATTAATAGATTTAAAATCCTCATACCAAGCTCTTTCCTTTGTTTATCACACGTGACAGGCTACAGTTTGCAAAACTTTTTAAATCATTTTTATTTTTTTTCCCCAAAAGTGAACCCCATATTCAAAATTTATTTATTTATGTTACACGTTCGTGTTCGAGGCACAGATATGCATATGTGTACCAAATATAAACTTAATCGGTCAAGTAGCTTTGGTGCAAATCGCCTGCGACAGACACACAAACACAAGAGTTTTTCACATTTTTGACAATGCATGTTTTGTATAAGAAAAGAGGTGAGCAAAGACTATGAAATCTCACATAATTTAATTTTTGTCCTAGTGCGAATATAATTTTTGTCCTAGTCTGAATTTGAGCAAACTTTTTATACCTGGTTTATGTCTTACCCTGTGAATATATTTTAATTTTTTTACAGTATTTCCATACAAAACTGACAGACGTCAATTTTATTCCATGGATAAACTTTGGTAAAATCAGCCCACAGTTGACTATGGGCTGAATTATCAATAAACAGATTAACTTTCATCTGAGGAATAAATATTTTGGTTTAACATTTTTTTATATAAAATAGTTCAAGCTGTCATTTTATTTATTTTTCAGATAAGAGTTAATCTGACTATTGTTAAATGAGCCGTAACTAAAGAATACTAGGATGCAGATGATCTTGCTGCAACACGGCTCTAGGCTTTTGAAACTTTGTTGATTGAGTGGATAGTGAAATCAAATGAATATGTTTGATATTTTCAGAGCCTTGATAGTATCGCTGATAGTTATGGCTGCGGCTTCAACTTACTATCGGCTTCATATAGCCAGTGATGATCAACCACCAGATAGTTTAGGTAAGATACAGTTTTTATACCGGAGTAACCGACATAGCTTGCAGAGAAAGCCAACTTAAGTGGCAGTGGGCTGGCCATGTTTGTCAAAGGACCGATGGCTGGTGGAGCAGACAAGTCCTGGAGTGGAGACCGCGTATCGGCAAGCGTAGTGTGGGATGCCTCCAGCTAGATGGACCTACGCCATTAAGAAGGTGGCTGGGACACACTGGATGCGGCGCTGCCTGGGACTGGCCAATGTCCAGCAGTGGACTGCGATAAATTGATTTCATTAACAGTTTTTATATCATTAAACTTCATAACTGGCTGACTGGCTTATCTGTTCACCACATAATCAGCTCTTTCTAATAATTTACCTCTTTTGTTTGAAGTCGAATAAAAACACGTACTTGTTGGGCGAAAATTAAAACAAACGGAGATATGTGTGATACCTGTAAATTAACAAAAAACCTTCCTTTCCAGAAACAATAATAACAAAATCATTCTGCATCATCAAGAACCGCCAAGACCTGGTGAAGAATAACAAGGAAGAGATCAGAGTGATGAACGGCATGAGGTTTATCACAGCAGCATTTGTGATCTGTATACATGAAATGATCTATATGGCTATGCCTGGAGTTATCAATTCCGGGGATTACGATAAGGTAGGTCCCTGCCAGCCTGCCTGATAAGGTGGACTAAGGAACTGTGAAGGCCGCAGTAATGCGAGAAGCACAGAACCGGTCGAAGTGGCGTTGCTTGAAATGAAATAAAATGAAATTTAATTTAACTTTAAGGATCCCAGTTCATTGTTAAAAAACCCGATCATATGGTCGGGTTTTTTAACAGTTTCTAAAACAATTCGCTAGAACTAGCATGCAAAATAAATGAATGAAGCTAATAAAAGTGGAACATGAATCATAGTTATTATCGTCTCTCTGTCCAGGAACCTGAATATGACCGCTATCAAAACGCGCGGCTCTGCCCAGCGAGCATATTATGCTTATTCGATGTATATAATGATTCCAACGACCTAAGTTTTATATACAGCTCCCATACAAAACTTTAGAGATAATATCTCGCGAGACACGTGGATATACCGCGACAGATAGCGCCGAAGCGAGCAAAACACCACGGCAACGGAGAGGTTATGTTAAGGTTATGAATGTCAATAATTTGTCAAAATATAATAGTAAATATGTCATTGTGAAATAGTTTGCTTCTTAGCAATTACTTATGTTTTCTAAATTACACTGAAATGTAAAAATAGCTGATAACCATGGGAAAGCAACTTTTGTGATAAAAGTGTTTTTATTAATTGGAGGAATAATTAGTCTATTAGAATATCTTGTGTTAAACGAGTGTCTCCAAGACGTTAAAATAATTCGGAGTGAATTTTCGGGAACAGTATTTTTTAATTTTTAAAAAGTGGTTTACTTGAAGTTAATGGTGGCACATCACACAGAGCCAGCCAGCACATGGAAACCTTCACTAGGTTTCCATGTGCTGGCTGCATTTTATGGAACAGTAGTCGCGTTTAAATACACAACATTCCATGAGAGGTTTTGTCTTTTTGGAAGAAGGGATGTATAAGATTGGGGAAGGCATTTGTCCAGCAGTAGACACCTTTCAACTGAAATGATGAGGTCTTTGCAAGTTTGGTGGCAATTATTACTTCGGACCAATAATGTTTGGAGAATTTACTTATTCTCTTAAATCAGTAAGACTTCGATTTACCATCTCTTCCGGGCTAAATGTTAAAATCTTAACATACAATATGAAATGTGTGTTTCTATTATGTAACAGGCTCCTTGAGGCATGGAGTGAGACGGGTGATAGGTAATACTGGCTGTTGTCCGCAACTCTACGTCTCTGCGCGTATTTTGCTTACGGTAGAGAAACGGATCTTTTGACTACAGAATGTTTCAGTCGTGAATTCTATCCGCTCGTTTGAAATTCCTTTCTAAACTTAAATAAATTATCGTTTTCCAGACTGTTGAAGGAATAGGAGATATCATTCTCCACCTCGATGTAGTGGTCGACACATTCTTCGCGATGTCTGGTCTTCTCCACATTAAGGGTCTTCTGGGCAACGCCAATAGACAGCAGAATCTGTTCAGTGTTCTCTGGAAACGATATGTGAGGTAAGAGCTTATTCTTCTTCTTCTCTCTCTCCAACATAAATGTTATTATTTTAGAAGTATTTGGAGAAGAAAACACGACTATAAATTAAACTTCGTATATCTAATGACTTTTGCAGTCTGCATACAAAAATTAAACAACATATATCCAATAGTTTAGTCACTATACCTAGTCAAAGATTTGCAGAAGTGTTTTCGACCCATCACAGTTTGAAAAAAATCAGTGTTTTACTTTCGATGTCTGGATTTATTTGAAAGTTCTACCATACTCCTATCATATATAAGTTTTGCCAGTGCTTTCATTTATGTTCGTCTCGATTGTATATTGTGCTGTTATAAACTTGAAATTCATTCAAAATAAAACATGATCAGTATTTTTCTACTGCAAGGTCTTTTGTAAGGCAGATCAGGAAAGAGCATTGCAGACTCATGCTCATTTAATAATTTCTCTGTATTCTTTACGCAAAGACCTACTGCAGTGGCGATACTCAGTGTAAATAGAGTGTTAGCCCCATCGGAGTTGATGGTGATGGTACTGACTGCTTACCCCAGCATCGGCATGACCTTTTGTCATGGAGTGCGTGACAATTCGACAAAAAAAGCGACTAACTGTGAGTCAGACTCGCATGTGAAAGGTACCACCGAATATTTAACAACACATATTTAAAAAAATACTTTAGTAAAAAAAGATGCCGAAAAAACACATTTCTTGTATGGACCCCTTTTAATTTTTAAATTTATTTTATTACAAGCTTATTTTTATTATGAAGGTGCCGTACCTCAAGAGGAAAAAACGGAATGCTTATAGGATCACCCGTGTATCTGACTCTGTCTGTCTGTCCGTCTGTCACAGCTAATTTGCTCCGAATCTAATGGACCGATTAAGTTGAAATTTGGAACACGTATATACTTCTGTGACCCGAACACGGACGTGTAAAGTAAATAATTGAATTAAAAATATGGGGATCACTTTTGGGGGCCAAATAAGAAATTAAAATAAAAAGTCTTGCAAACCGTACCGTGTGATATATCAAATGAAGGGGATTACTGTGAGGGTCTCAAAAAGACTATTTTTATAATGAAAAAAAAATTGTTTTAAAGTTATTTAAGAAAATAGACGAAAATTTACCAATCTCAAGCCTTATTTCCGAAACTTCTGTGCCTGAAATTTTGAAAAAAATACTGAAAATAATTCTATAGCTATAAATTACAGGAAAACCTATAAGAAGTCTATGGTCTCAAAGTAACATGGTAAATCTCTCAATTTTTTGTGTACAAACTTACATTTGCAGTTGAAATGTATGGGAAAACTTGTTTTTCAAGTAAAATGATAAGTTTGTTCTTGGGATAAATTCATTTTGACACGCACATGGCTGGTTTTTTTTTTTTTTTGTAATAGCGGCCATAGACACACTTTGTGCACACTTTGAAAATGTCAATGATCTACATATTACGGTTCAAACGATAAAGCCGTGTAACAGACGGACGGACGGACAGACAGACAGCGGAACCTTAGTGATAGGGTCCTTTGGATACGGAACCCTAAAAAAGACCTTTTTTTGGATGGGAAATCATCAAATAATTTCTCCCGCTCTGGGCGGAGCGGGAGGGCGTGTCAGACTAAAACCCACCCGTGTTCCTACAGTTGCCTGTGCTAAGGCCACGGTAACTCTTTCAAACAACCCCTTCAAAAAGACCTAAAGGTTGAATGTATACATTTTAATTTCAGGTTTATGGGACCCTTCGCGTTAATGATTTTCTACTTGATATCGGTATCAAATTACGTTGGTTCTGGCCCGTTTTGGATCTTTAGCAACGAGCTGGAGTCAGAAACGTGCCTCAAGACTTGGAGACTCAGCTTGTTGATGCTCAACACTGATCTGAAATATACAGTGAGTAGAACAGTAAATAATAAAGATGTAAAATGGAATATTCCAGCACAGCTCGTGCTTTTTAGGGTTCCGTAACAAAATGGCAAAAAGGAACTCTTATGGTGCGACTCAGTCTGTCTGTCTGTCAGTCCGTGTGTCACAGCTGGATATCTCAAGAACTACTAATGCTATCAACTTGAATTTTGTAATAGTTTGAGATGACGTTTGCTGAACTACATATTTTGCAAATAAGAAAGAAATAATTATGTATATATTTTATATATTTGTGTGATAGTTGTGGAATATTATTATTATTATTATATATATATTTTTGCAACAGGGACTGGGTCTTAAAAATTCGAAGTGGGGCTACTAGGGCATGTGGGGTATCATATAAAAGAGCGCTGTTTGCACATTTTCAAACATATATTTTTTTTAAGCCGAATAGTTCTCGACTTTTGATGAAAAATGTAAAAAAATACCGTTTCCTCTTATCTCCGCAGTATGCATAGAGAAAAATCTGAAATTATTCTATGTGATAGAAAATGTAAAAATTACTGGAAAAATAAAACGATATCTCTAAATAGCTCACTTTTTTATGGTACGGAACCCTCGGTGCGCGAGTTCGACTCGCTCTGACTGGATTTTTAACCAACTTCAAAAAGAAGGTGGTTCTTAATTCGTCTGTATGTTTGTTTTTGTGTTTATTACACGATTACTGAGACGGATGAACCGATTTGGAAAATTCTTTTTTTGTTTGAAAGGGTACTTCCTAGGTGGTCTCATATAAATTTTATTAACTTTGTTCGTGAAGTTTTTGAGTTAGCTTCAAAATGCGTATTTTTCCTACTTAGTTTATTTCTTAAATCATCACTACATATTATAAAACAAAGTCTCTTGCCACGTCTGTCTGTCTGTCTGTTCGCGATGATCTCAAAAACTACTGAACGGATTTTAATGCCGTTTTCATCAATAGGTAGAGTTATTCAAGAGGAAGGTTTGCACGTACAGTTTTCCTGCATCCACGTGGGCGAAGACGCGGGCAAAAGCTAGTCTTAAATAAAAGAGACACAAACCAGCATTTTCGTATTCAAATTCTCTAAGAGATCATGTCCCCATACCTAAATATTCTGAGCCAACAGAAAGAATAACATTTATTTGACACGGTTCGTGAAACACAAAATACATTTAATATATCTCTAAACGATATACACACAAACATACCCATACACACACACTAACCTATTTTATTTGATTTGACTTGAACACAGGCTTCTAAACATGCTACAATATAGCGACAATTATAAAAACAAATTCCCACCATTATCATCTGCCTACCCCTGTCCCAACTATGTTGAAGTCGGTCAGTCTATCCGGATACAGCTGATAACTAGTATATATTATATGAAGTGACTGCCAATCTGACCTCCATAGCCCAGTAACTGGGTAACATGATACCCCTTGGTAAGACTGTATGCTGGCATAAATTCATAGCCCACTAAATTTTGCTTTTCAGTGCCACATAGTCACCTGGTACGTACCATGTGACTACCAGCTAGGTATCCTGGGAACCGTCCTCTTCTACTTCTATCAGAAAGATCGACGAGTTGGGTTCGCCGCCTTCGGTACCGCTGCAGCCTTGTCCTTGATCATACCAGGAGTTCTGACCTATTGGCACGAGCTGCCTGCTATTCACTCTCTGAATGCTGGGTAAGAAAATCCTTCACCATCTATAGTATCAATATCATGTATCATCTTTCATCAGACCAGTTTGTTTTCACAAGAACGATGCTGTCTTCAGTATTAGTAGTTCAATCAAGCAAGCAAGCAGGACATGATTTGGAATAGGCTTGATTTTCAGTTTTGTGCTCGGGAAATATGAGTATTTTACTAAGTAAACTTTTTAATATTATATTCTTATATTATTACTATTTGACATTTCTCGGGACCCTGGGGTCCCGGACCTTTGGAAGGCGTACGAGGAGCCGAAGCCAACTCGCAGAGGCCCCTTAGATAATTTTAAATGATGAGGAGGCTTATCTCGACGATTATCTCTGTATGCACTATGCAAGTGCACCCAAGGACAACCCCCGGTTGGTGCAGCACTATGGTTGTACGTGAAAACGAAACATATTGGGCTATGGGTCTGGGTGGCTAAAGTGGATTGGGTAACATGAACTATGGAAGAATTATGTCCCCTGCCTGACCAATGTTATATAATTATACACGGATAAAATGGCAGGAGGTGACTTACGCACTCAATAATGGGCCCCCGGAAACGGCCGCTAGCACATAGTGACGTAGCGACAAGGGGGCAACACTTCCTGAGGTTCTTGAGGAGTGGAGAGGTATTCCACGGCTATCAGGACAATCCCAGAAGTACGGTCAAGATCCCTACCTGCACCTTACTGGAATACTTCCTTCCTCCGAGCACATTTGCTCTTGCGAATCTCCACTCAAGCCGGCCAATAAAGGCAAGAAAGAGGTGGGCATTCTGTTCCTCGTCAGTGTTCACTCCAGCCGGCCAATAAAGGCAAGCCAGAGATGAGGACAAGATTTCTCTCGGGAGATAGGGTCCGTGGGATCGCTAATAACCAACAGCTCGCCACATGCTGCCCTGCGGGTTTCTGTATCTCTCTTGGTCTGGCTCCTCATCCTAGACCCGTCCTGGCAAAGTAAACTCTACCGGCACAGACCTAAAGCTCGGAGCGCGCAAGCCCTACCACGACGTCAACGTAGAGATACAGCGGTGGGGATTTTTTAATCACGCCCACTAACGCTGCATATTCCCGTGTGATCAGTGAGAGTGCACTTCTTCGAGTTAATTGGTCTGGTCGCAACTCCATGCGCCACCGCGATATAAAATTTTTCTTCTGATCCTTCGGTATTAATGTGCTTACAATCCCTGCAAGTTACTGACGATATTGTGACCAATCGCCTATGGTGAATATGCGTGTGATTGAACATCTTTCTGATCGAGTGGCCACGAGTTCCGACCCTAGAAAAGTAAGTTTAGTGGCTGTTTCGGTATAGTTGATATTTTTTGCGAATCTAAATATTATAGTTTACCACCCAAAATGATAAATGATTTTATTTCTGTAAATAGGTTTGTATTAAACACTTTTACACGTCAGTCATGTTTTAAAAACTAGATGAGGTCGGCGTTTCCTATTTATTTATTTTTTTATTTTTTTTGGGACGGGTGTTGATCTTGACGTTAGTCTAGGTCAGAGGTGACAGAAACAAAGTCTACGATGGAGTGAGCTTACCCAGAAGAAGCCTGTTCACTCTAACTATGAAGAGATTCGGGTTGTATGCATTCGGGAACACAGACGCAGGTAGTGAGTTCCACTCTTTTGCCGTGAGCATTATGCATTATTTGACTAGGTACTCTGAATCTCTCTTTATTGAAGGCGTTAAGGCCTGAACATATCTGCTGTGAGAAGTCTGCAAAGACGTTCTAGTGAACGTCGCACGCAGCCCTTGTTAGTGTGGATGTCTGCTACTCTGGATATCCCATCGGATCCGGATATAAGGCGAAGAACGCGTCCAAGTTTCCATACAAGAGGGGGCGCGTTGTCATCTGCTAGGAGTACCATATCTCCAACATCCAGTTTTGATGTATCTGTTAGCCATTTTGTCTTCTGTTGCAATTCGCACCGATATTTTTTTGCCACCTTTTCCATAAATGCTGCTGTGTCTTCTCCAGGCGTTGATACCGTTGCAGCTGACTATTTTTTTATTTATGATGGGTTTGCTCTTGACTCTAGTCTAGGTTGGAGGCGACAGAGACATAGTCGACGATGGAGTGAGCTTACCCAGAAGAAGCCTGATGACTTTCACTTCAAAGAGATTACGGTTGTATGCGCTCGGCAATAGACGCAGGTAGTGAGTTCCTCTCTTTTGCTGTACGCATTATAAAAGCCATTTGGAAACGCTTAGTGCGAATTTGTGAAATAGCAACTATGTTATGTTTTATTATTTTGTGTTTCGCTTTTCTTGTATAGTTTGTGTGCGTCATTTTCACGCGAATAAACTGTTTTTCTTTCTTTCTTTCTTTCAACTAGGTAGGGATGGTAGCTGGCAGTGCGTCTAGATGTCCAATGATAGAAGGGGGCCGGCGGAATGAGGTCGCGAGCACACTCACCGAAGTACAATCTGTAGAAAACCGACAATCAGGCAACCTTGTGGCGATGAGCCAAGCTATGATGCTTGGCATCCACCAGTTTTACGTCGCCAATGAGCCTCATAGCTTTGCGTTCCACCGAGTCAAGCACGGCTAGTTGGTACTTAGCTGATCCAGCAGTGATTAGGTCAGCAGAGTTAGAATCCGTCGGAACATATCGCCACGCTGAAGTAGACGTTAGTTCCTTAATTTCAATAATACGTTTGGCTAGAAACACTTTTAATTTACTCACATCGCTACGAATCCAACACTGCTATACTAACTGTCAACACTAGTTTATCCGGCTTGTATCGAAGTGAGTTAATTACAGATTTTGTAAGTTTAGCAGTAAGTAAGGCCGCGCACAGTTCTAGGCGGTATATGGTGGTAGGCTTCAATGGCGCCACCTTTGACTTTGCGCACAATAATCTGACTGTGACCACACCATTAATAAGCTTTCTCATGTAAATACACATAAAGTGACCCTGTTTAAGGCATACTGCCAGTACAAGTACACGACGAGTACCTACAATACTCTTCGTGTACACTACAATAACGCGTTCCGGGCCATGCTTAATTTGCCCTGGCGGTGTACCGCGTCTGGTATGTTTGCGGAAAGCAGGGTTGACGATATTTATGCTGTATTACGTAGGCTTAAAGCATCATTTCACCTGAGACTGATTAAGTGTAATAACAACATTGTGACCGCTGTATTTCGCACCATTTACATGACCAGTAATTATTTCATTTTAGTATGATAGTTTTAATTTAAACCTAAATTAAACCTACCTGACATTTCTAACAAAACTATAATAATAGTATATCTGAATGTGTAATAATGATTTAAATTATTTTAATATCTATTTCATATTTTATTTAATTAAGACTATGGGTGTATAAATGATAAATGATAAATGATAAATGATTTTTATTTCTGTAAGTAGGTTTGTACAAACACTTTTACAAGTCATTTTTTTTTTTTAAACTAGATGAGGTCGGCGTTTCCTATCTGACTACTCTGAGAAGAAAGGCCGAAACAAACTCAGAGGTCACAGTCTCTTATAAAGTCCAGACATAATCTTGGTCACTTCATGTGAAGACCATGTAGATTGGTGTCTGAAATGGTCTTTTGAGGAAAGAACCACACAGATTGAGAGGACCTGTCCAGTCAGTGCACGCATTTGTCAGTAATCGCGCAGCTCAACTAGCTCAACGATTCGACGAACAATACCAAAGAAAGGACATTGGGGTAGGCCGCATAGATTACTCAAACTGCCAGACCATGATTAAAAATAACTGAGAGAAAAAATAAAACAAACAAAAAAAAAAAGCAATGACCTACATAGTCTTCACATTCACAATAAAGTAAAATAATATAATACTTACAAAGTAAATATTAATGTCAACATTCAGTATGCAAAAATAAAAATAAAATAAAATAAAATAAAATTGGAGCAGTAAAATCCCAAGCCTTTTTGTCCTCAATATAATCTTTAACGGTATAAAAAGCTTTCTGACACAACTTGCGTTTAATGAATGATTTGAATTTATTAAGACTCAGATCTTGAACGTGGCTTGGAAGTTTATTATAAAAGCGTATACATTGACACCTGAATGACCCACCTATTTTCTTGAGCCTTGTTGGAGGTACAACAAATTTGTGTTTGTTCCTAGTATTTATATTGTGGATATCACTGTATTTTTTAAACAATTTAATGTTTTTATGGGCATATAAAAGATTTTCAAAAATGTACTGAGAAGGCAAAGTCAGTATATTAATCTCCTTAAATTTCTCTCTGAGAGATTGTCTCGGACTTAATTTATAAATGCATCGAACAGCTCTTTTCTGCAAAACAAAGATAGTCTGAATGTCGGCTGCATTTCCCCACAACAGAATACCGTACGACATTATACTATGAAAATAACTAAAGTACACTAAACGGGCTGTCTCTATGTTGGTTAAATTACGAATTTTCCTAACAGCGTATGCTGCGGAGCTTAGCTTTTTTGACAATTTATCTATATGTGGGCCCCACTGAAGCTTAGCATCCAAAGTTAAGCCCAAGAATACTGTGCTATCTTCAGGATTCAACTCTTCGCCCTTTATCAACACGTTAGTTTTCACCTGCCTAACGTGAGGTAGTGTAAACTTAATGAATTTGGTTTTTTTTTCATTAAGGAGTAAATTATTAACACTGAACCAGTGAACTACTTTTGAGATCGCTCTGTTTACATCGTCAGTAACCAGCTGCTGACGTTTAAGTTTAAACAAAAGTGAAGTATCATCCGCAAACAAAACTATATCATGATTATCCTTAATGAGGTAGGGCAAATCGTTAATATAAATAAGAAATAAGAAAGGACCAAGAATCGAGCCCTGTGGGACCCCCATTGTTACTATAGATCCGGGCGATCTTTTTCCATTAACGTCAACGCTCTGAATCCTATTACTCAAGTATGAAGTAAGAAGATCCAGAGCGGTGTTCCGGATCCCGTAATGGCGGAGTTTCCTGATTAACGTTTCATGAAGAACGCAATCGAATGCCTTGGACAAATCACAAAAGATGCCCAAGGCATCGCATTTGTCTTCCCATGCATTATAAATATGTCCTAAAAGTTCAACACCGGCATCAGTAGTTGAACGACCCTTTGTAAAACCGAACTGCTTGTTATGTAATAATTTATGTTTATTAAAAAATCTTTGCAATTGGTCTAAAATTAATTTCTCAAAAATTTTACTAAACGTAGGTAGTACTGAAATAGGTCTATAATTTGTGGGGTCTGATGTACTACCTGATTTAAACAAAGGTATTATTTTACTATATTTCATGAGGTCAGGAAACTCCCCACAGTCGATACAGTTATTAAAGATAAGAGCTAAAGTAGGTGCTACAATGTCAATAATAGACTTAGCAACTTCTACAGAATTACCCCACAGATCTGCTGTCTTTTTTACATTTAAAGTGTGAAAGGTTTTAATTATGTCTCTACAGGTAATTTGTTGAAAATTAAATTCCGAATCGCAAGCATTAACATTTTCCTTAAGCAAAGACTCAGCAACAGAAGTTGATGAGTTTAGGGATTTAGTAGTTGAAACGGGAATATCTGAAAAGAAATTTTCAAAGGCCGCGGCGACTTGTGAGTCTGATTTTATTATATTGTCATTAATAGACAGGCTGTAGTCAGCACTTCGGTTATTAGACCTTCCCGTTTCACTATTAATAATATTCCAAGTCGTTTTAATTACATTACTACTGTTTTTAATCTTCGAACTCAAATAACGCGACTTGGCCATACAACAAACTTTTTTAAATAATTTTGAATAGTTTCTAACATATAAATTAAATTCAGCAGTGTTTACAAAAGACCTTTCATTATATAGTTCATAAAGCCGTGTTCTACTTTTATGAATACCAATGGTAGCCCAATCACTGAAAGACGCGTTACTATTAACCGAGATAGTCTTGGGAATAAAGATGAGATTAAATTGTTGGCAGTACATATTAAAAAAATCATCATACAGATCATTAGGATCAGTATGATTAGCCAAAACTGTTAATTTATTAATGAGTTTAACTTTAAAAGCTTCCAAGCGACTTGTAGTTTTGGGGTTAACAATGATATCCTTTTTAGCCACTTTTTTGTTTTGGTTTTGGATAGTAATCCTTTGCCCGCAATGATCAGAATCTAGTAAATTTATAATTTCTTTATGGCTTGGAATAACATCTGTATAAATATTATCTAGGCATGTGGCACTAGTAGGGGTTATTCTTGTGGGCTCCAAAAATAGGTTTACAAGATTGTATGACTGAAAAAGACTTATTATTTTACTACAAGAACCTGACTTTTCTAATAAATTAACATTAAAATCACCACAAATGATAATAGATTTATTTGAGTTACATATCTTGTGTAACACTTCATCCATTACCTTTTCAAAGCAGTCATACAATCCTGAAGGGGGCCTGTACACACTTAATACAATAAATTGCTCCAATTCTATACAAGCTATTTCAACTGTCCGCTCAACAGATAGGCTCACAATATCCTTACGGTCTTTAAATTTCAGCTGGTTACTTACTAAAATTAATGAGCCACCATGTATAGCATTTACTCTGCTGAACGAACTACCAACCTGGTGATTATTAAAATTGAACATAAACTGGTGGCTTTTAAGCCAATGTTCTGTTATACAAAGAATATCAATACTGTTAAAATTCATAAATAATTCTACTTCTAAATCTTTGTTGAGAAAACCTTGAATATTTTGATGCACCAGGTTAATACTATTTACTAATTTTGAAATTTTATTTGATTTATTCTTGCATTTCTGTACATTATTGCTAGAGGATGCCTCTATTGTCTTAATTTCTAATTTAAATTACTACCAATGTCAATTTTGGATACCAAATTATTGGATGAATGATATAAAATGTCATGGCATTGCTCAATAGAAGCAACTTGTTTAGCCAAATTCTTGGCTGTAATACAAAAATAATATGATAGCGACACAGCTAACTGTCTTTTGCAATACTTTGAAAGATAGTACCTATCCATAAAAAATCTATCTTTTGTCAAATATAAATGATTACCAACATAATTGTTAGTGTCAATTAAATGGAATAAATTATTATTATATGTCAAGTTATGTAATGTCATATTAATTTCATATCTAAAATTGTTTTCTTCCTGTGGCAAACTTTGACTGTATGGGAATGTAAACAAAACAATTTTTCTTAAACTAATGTTGCACAATGATCTATAATATTGGAGTAATTCTCCTTTGTTCACATTACCCCTATTACCAACAAATATTAATAAAATAGTATCCTGGTTAAAATTGCATTTTAAAACTTTTTTCATTATGTCAAATAAAGAACAACCAGGCATACAGTAGTTCATTATTGAGTGTCCTGGATATTTATTTGTTAACAAGTGGCCTAGATCTTTTCCAATTTCATCACAGAATAACACTATTTCTTTATTTACACTCTGTTTAGGCAAGCAGTTAGCAATTGACAATGGCAAACTGGCACAAGACTGCGGCACGGTGGTATCACATATTGTCAATGAATGATCCGGTGTGGGTTGAACAGGTGGTTGTTCACTATGTACACATTTGTTTGTTTGTGAGCTTACCAGCTCATTCATTGCCAATACATATTCGCTCATTTGGTTTTCACAGGCTGTATATTTTATGGTCATAGAAGTAAGTTTCTCCTGTAGTAGATCTAGTTCATACCGCAAGTTATCTGTGTCAATTTGGTATTTCCTAGTACTTTCTTCTAAGTTCAATGAATACATATCTAATTGTTTCAGGAGATGTAACCTTTCTCTGTTATGTTTTACATTTCTGGTGAATAATTTTTGATTTTTGATCATTTTCCTAGTTTTAACTATGTATTTATTAATTTTTATGTATTTTTTAAGTTTATTTTTACTAGCAACTACCCTCACTGATTCATTTGATTTTGAATCAGCTTGAACTATTAAATCTATTGTGTTAGAGGAGTTTATTGCAGAAACCATTGATGGGTCTATAGGCACCAATTCGTTGAAAAGACTTTGATTCAACGAGGCAGTGATGTTAAGATTTGTAGTCTCTAGTTGTTCAATCTGACTTTGAGCCTCATGTAGCTGCTGTTGTAAGAAATCTTTGTGACTAAGAGCTTGTTCATACTCATTGCTACACTGGCTGAACCCGTCTACAACAACTTGGAGCCTGTCCCGGGCTGCTATTGCGTCAGTGAGTTGAATATATAACTGAGCCATTTCTGTTTTCAACTTGCTATTCCTTTCAAGGACACCAAGGAACTCTATTTCACTTTCATCTCTTTCCTTAATCAGTTGGTCACATTGCTCCTTAGACGCCTTTAGTTCGCTCAAAGCCTGAGTGAGTTTGGTCTCCTCTAGGCGAGCCCGCGCGTTGCGAGTCATAATCATGATTAAAAAGAAAAGAGAAGATATTGGAAAAGAGTAATGGAGTGAGAAAGAAACAGATGATTAATTGAACGGAAAATGAAATTTAGTGAGTAGGTAGGTACAGAAAGAAGTTCTGTGACCAAACTAATCAAGGTTATCTTTAGGTTCTTTGGGTCATTGACATCAACTTGTCGCAGTAATAAGTGATCCACTTAATTTTAGGCAAAATATTAGAACATAAACAGTCCACTACCAAGGAAAATATATAGTTTTGTACCTGATAACGAGATGAAAATGTAACATTCACTTGAGTCGGTAACTGTCAACGAATCACAATTAAATTTTTACACATAATTTGCATCTAATGCATATATTCCAAACAGAAAACACTTATTTACACTATATACTAGTTAATTAATTAGAAATAGGCCGTATTAAAAAGGAAATCTATTATTTAAGATTAAAATTTTAAAGAAAGATTCAAATCAGCTGTTAGCTGTAGTGTTGCCACAGGAGGAAAAAAAATGTATGTGTAAAAACTTGCCTGAAATAAATTGAATCGCAGTCATCTGTGTGGCTATCTTCATCATCAGTACCACTTTATTAAATTTTGCTTTCTAAGAGCAAATGTACGAGGTAGAACCAACTGGAAGCTCCCCTCGTTTTCTTGTTTGAAGTCCCTTTCAAACAAGAAAAGAATTTTCCAAATCGGTCCAGCCGTCTTCGAAAATCGGGGAACATATAGAAAAAAAAAAAGATTCCGACGACCTGAGGACCTCCTCGTTTTTTTTAAGTCCTTTAAAAAGGGAAATAAGTCAGACCATAACAACTATCGGCCCATCACTACAGTTTCTATTATATCGAATTTTTTTGAAAAAGCAATGCTTATGTTTATAATTTAATAAATATTTTTGATTTTGATTTGTAAATTATAATTTCTAGTCAAATTGATATTAGCGCTATTTCGGCTCCAGAAAAGTTAAAACTCATTATTATGTACCCCTGTATTCTCTTATGTAGGTATTCCAATTTCTACCTTTTGTCAGTCTGTCACAAAACTTTTTTAAATATATTAAATTACCTTGATGATTGAACTTTCCATTTACAGCCGGATAAGTGAGCTCCGTGACTACTGGGAGATGAACTACACGTACACGCCGAGCTACAGTCGCGCCGGCGCGTACCTCGTCGGTGTAGCTATGGGATACTTCATGACTTTGTATAAACCTTCCGAACATAGGCAGACTATTTCTAAGGTAAGGTTAAGTTTAAAGAATTCGGATTTTCAATTTTGTAAGATGTATAAAAGAGTCTTTAAATGTGGCTTTAGATAGGTACTTAAATACTTACTGAGCATTCAGAGCAGTTATCCCTACAGCCTTCTTCTTTTCTCTACAAAAAGAATGTGGATGAAGCACGAAAAAAGAATGTTTGCCTTAATGCATCTCCTCATCTTCATTCAGACTCTAAAAGGACTATCAACTTGCCATTCATAGATATATATTTTTTTATTTTTCCTTTATTGGCCAACCAACAATTGTTTACATTGTAAATAGTTGAGGTAATATCTACCATAATAATAATAATCATAATGCCTGTGCATTGTCCATTGCATGGTGCCTCCTCATCATTTAAAATTATCTAAGGGGCCTCTGCGAGTTGGCTTCGGCTCCTCGTACGCCTTCCAAAGGTCCGGGACAACAGGGTCCCGAGAAATATCAAAATAATAATATAATAATATCCTGGGACATTGTTCACACACGGTCATCTGGTCCCAAACTAAGCAGAGCTTGTACTATGGAAACCAGAGAACTGATATACTACATACACTACTTTTTTTTTGTAAATACATACATATATAGATAATTATGGTTAGTGTAACAATATCTTACAGGTTAGCACCACATGCACTAAATGACAACATTAGATGTGACACAAGCAATAAAACTATAAAATTAACAAGTTTATATCAACATTACGTGATGGAATATAAAACTAATATAAGCAGCAAAATTAAAATTCAATAGAACAAAACAAATGAACATAAAAAATCCAAAAAAAGTTTATCAGGTGGTGAACCAAATGTTGGGACGGGTGACATTATCAATTGATGCCGCTATTCTCAAAGCGTTTGATGCACAGGGTCTTACCACTAAGGCAATTGCAGATCATTTTGCGATCGGATTTGATAGAGACGTAAAAAATATAGTTCCAAACCGTAGTATTAAAATATTGGACCCATTGGACCAATGAATTCCAATGAATTCTAGTTTAAACTTTAAGACAGCATCAGGCGACAAAATACTTAAAATAATAAATAATTTGAATTCTAATAAGGCTCCCGGACTAGATAACGTAAAAGTTGCGGATATCAAAATGATAGGTCCAGATGTATCAAAAGCTATTGCGGACCTAATTAACTGCAGTTTAAAAAGTGGTGTATACCCTGATGAATTAAAGTTGGGCTGTGTTAGACCAGTTTATAAAAAGGGTAAGCGAGACGATTACGCTAACTATCGTCCTATTACATTGCTTTTTTCTATTGATAAAATCGTAGAAAAATACGTTTGTCAGCAAATACACTCATTTTATAGAAAACACGAAGTAATTTATCCGAACCAAATCGGACCTATTATCCAAGTTTGCTGATGAAATCAATGAGCACCTAAATCAAAAAAAGATTACATACGCACTTTTCATTGACTTTTCCCGTGCTTTTGACACGCTTGATCACAAGCAACTAATTAGTAAACTAGACCATAGTGGAATTCGTGGTCCTCTGCTTAACTGGTGCGGGAATTACCTCCAAAACCGAAAATTTGCTGTCAAAATTGGTAATTCACTAAGTGAAGCCGTTCATGTTATAGAGGGCACGGCTCAAGGGTCAGTTATGGGGCCCCTCCATTTTCTATCTTATGTAAATGACATGATCAGCTGTATCAACCACTGTACATGCTATCAGTTTGCAGACGATACATGTCTTGTAATATCTGATAAGAACCCTCAAAAAGCTTGTGATCTTCTGCAATCTGACCTAAACTCTTTGTTAAAATGGTGCCATGATGTTGGGTTGGTGCTCAATTCTAATAAAACCAAATTGTTAGTCGTAAAATCACCATACTTAAAATGTATTCCTCCTAATAATTTGGTTGCACACGACCACAGCTGCTTGCATAAACTAATTAATACGAAGTGTAGCTGTCCTCGTATAGAAGAAGTAGATTCTCATAAGTATCTGGGACTAGACATCGATAATAAATTCAGCTGGAGTAAACATATAGAGCATGTTTGTAATAAATTAAGACAATTTTTAGCTAATATAATAATCCTGAAGAACCGCATTCCTTTCAAAGTAAAACTTATGTTATACAACTCATTAGCAGAATCATACATTCAATATGGACTCAGTAGTTACGGTCGAACATTCAAATCTTATTTCAGTAAAATATACAAACTCCAACTAAAAATACTAAAGAATATCGTATCTAAAAAAATTAAATACCAATTTCAAAATAATGAGCATAGACTATTTCATCACTGTAAAACATTACCTGTACATATACAATTTAAATATACATTGCTAAAAGAACAATACTTTAACGGTTATTTAGAGCAAAAAGTTCAACATCCTGTATTCACGCGGGCCGTCGCGGCACGTAACCAGCTATGCACGGTTCGTGCAAATAACACCTCCGGCGAGCGGACAACTTCTTACCTAGTTCCTCGGCTAATTAACAGCCTACCTTCCGATTTGCGCAGTGACATTACGCCAAGAAATATTAAGTTAAAACTTAAGTCCCACTACCTACAACACATTTAATGCTCAATGTGAAATGCAGCTAACGTAGTAACTAGCATATCACCTGAGATGAAGTTACCAAGTTTCGAAATAGGGTATTAAGTTGTATTTATTGTTTGCCTTGATGTTATATTTACTACGATGTAGCATTAAGTACAAACCTTAGTGGTTTAAAAATGCTATTCTGCTGAAACAAATGTACTAATTTTTAAATGGAAACAAAAAAAAAAAATAATAGACAACAAAATAGGGAAAAAATTAAATCAAACATTACTAGTAGTTGTTCTATGAAACTTGGAATATGAGTCAAATGCACGTCAACAAGATCGCTGGAGCTATTTAACAATTCGCAAAGACGAGGAACAGATTTTGCACCAAGTATTGTTTTGTGGAGTGGAGAGTGTAAAGGAATAATAGGAGCACGAGGGAGTCTAACAGGGGTTCGAATCTGAAATTTGGATAGTAATAGGTGACAATCAACTTCGCGTCGGAGTTGCTTCTATAAAAATATGGATTCATTGGTTATTGTACGTTTCTCCATTGAGACCATCTTAAAATAAGATAGTTGAGCTTCATATGATCGTATCCTTTTTGCATTTCCGCTGGCATAGGCCAGATGCCAGAGGAATCTTTTTGTTTGTATTCGCTCCAGTCGAAGGATTTGCGTGGAGTAATGAGGTCCAAAAATTTTACTGCAGTATTCTAAGATACTACGAACGATACAGTTGTACAACAAGATCTTTCGACTGCGCTTAAAACCAGCAACATTCCTTACAAGAAATCCCAGCATTATAGAAGCCCTTTTGATGATGCCGTCAACATGAGGTACAAATGTAAAGACGTTGTCAAAAACAAATCCTAAATCCCTTATTAGATCCACCTCTAGGATAACGTTATATACACTAGCCGTCGATTTATTTTCGGAGTGTATTTCACAGTAGCACTTTTTTACGTTTAAGCTCATTTCATTATCGTTACACCATTGAACTAACGAGTCTAAGTCCCTCTGAAGTAATGTTTTATCGTTTTCAGATTCGATTATCCTAGAAAATTTGAGATCGTCTGCATACATATAACATTTTGAGAATCTTAGGCAGTGCCGGATATCATTAACGAAAAAATTAAATAGAACCGGTAAAACATGTGTGCCCTGGGGAACCCCTTACGATGTCTTATAGGTTCCAGATTAGAAACCATTAACTGCAACATAGAAGAAACGATTTTTGGTATAAGATAGTAGAGTGTACCGGTGATTCCATACGCAGATAACTTCAACAGAAGTATATGGTGAGGCACGCGGTCAAACGCTTTGCTAAAGTCTGTGTAAATCACGTCAATATGCTTGCCACAGTCAATGGTATCCGTTAGCATTTCTTTAAAATTCGCTAGATTAGTGCAAGTAGACCTAGAAAACACTAAACCATGCTGAGAGTAGCTCAAATAGAGTTTGAAATGTGCCTGAATGTATGGACAAACTAAGGATTCAAAATCCTCGGCAAAAGTTAATAAGATAGATATAGGTCTATAATTTTTGACGTTGTCCTTCTCATCACTCTTATACATTGGAATAACCTATGCTTTTACGCTATTTTATAATAATATTAAGTTTTAATAGACCATCTTGCAGCTATATTAGTTGGTATCTAGGCAGAAACATTATTGACAGTTTGTAGCTTGGACACTATCCAATCATAGAAAATTGTTGAACACATAATTATTTTAAGCTTCTCCATGTAAATATTTTTATATATATTGTTAACTTATAGCTATTTGGAGAAAATTTTCACTAATTCAAATGCACAGTAACCAAATAATTCACAAAACCCATACTTTTCATTCCAGACATGGTCAATCGTCGGTACAGCAGTATCTCTAACAATAATGCTGTACGTACTGTCATTAGGAAAGTACCTCGTATACAGGGAGTATAACCCTATTGAAGCTGCCGTGATCACCTCGACCAATAGGATCGTGTGGGCTGTGGCTATCTGCATCATTATTGGGTTATGTGAATATGGGACTGTGCGTAAGTATACTGAGGTTTTTATTCCATGTGTGTATGTATGGATCCTTTGGTACGTGGCCAAAATCGGAACTGATACATTTCACAAAACAATTGCACAAATGTTTACCAACAGCGCCCTCCTGTCAACGTCAGTTGAGCGCCGAAAGATCCGAGTGTTCTGTAATAATCTTGAAAGTATGTTACTGGACTTTCTTTGTGAAGCGAATATTAAAAATAATTGGTCGAGAGGCAGTTTTTACGGTTCTGTATTTTTTTTTTTTTTGATACCATATTTTTCAAGTTTATGTATTAGTACAGAATAATTCACATAATCAAAGGCTAATCTAAAGTTAGATCCATATAAATAGCACATACAGGATTTCTCTTATCTACATTTGACAAAATAGGGAGAAGCAGGTCACGTATAGCCATATTGATTGTCTTCTGCTTACGAAATCCCTTTTGTTCATTTACCAATAAGTTTGATTTCTCAAGGTAGTTGTACAAGGACTTATAAATGACTTTCTCAAATATTTTTGAAACGACGGGTATCAACGCGATAGGCCTATAATTATACATAATTTGTTTATCATTTTTTTTTGTACAATGGTACAATTATTGACGTTATTAATTTCTTAGGGAAGATTCCGCTAGAAATGCTCATATTACTTATGTGCATTTCTAGCGTTATTTGATGTTACATTAAGCGCTCTTTCTCTATCCAATAATACCTACTAACACAAGATATGAAGCTGCATCCTTCTGTCTGCTAATAACAACACACTTCGATCACCAATTTACCGGTGTAGTCAACTAGTGTTTTTCAACTATGTGTTTTGTGGTCCGCTTTTAATTCTATTAAAATGCGTCTCAATCAAAATGTATTTTTGCATGAACCTAAGGTAATTTTGAACAAATAGTTATTATGATAATTTTAGCAGTCATTTATACGTCCAAATTCAACAATAACTTTGTACTGTAATTTTGACTTTTGGGTGTCATAGATTTCTGCAAACACTCGAACCCATTATTTATCGATAAAATGTTTTAATAATTCCTTTATTTACTTACTTGTTTCCAGCTGTAGTCACGGACATCCTAAGCTTCTCCTACTTCACGCCTCTAAGTCGTCTGTCCTACGGCATCTACATGATCCACTCTCTTCTCATACAACGGAATCAGTTCGCACTGCGATCGCCATTGAAGTTTGATTTGTTTTGTTTGGTGAGTATCAGTTTGCTTTATATATAAGTCAGATTTTCTTAATTTCAGACAGCGATCTCCATCTAAAATACAAAAGCAAAACCTTTATTGGAAGCGTCCATCAAAAACGTAGTTCTTGCAAACAAATGCACCTGACATCCAGAGATGAAATTACCTACTCTCAAGACTTACTATATACAGGATGATTTTTTTTACCGTCTTGAAAAAAATTGGGTACAATAGGAGAACAGAGTAAAAGCCTATGGCATACCTAGTTTTTGTTTTTTTTTTTTGTTGTTTTTCAATAGCTTGCTATTGCTCTATCAATAAACACTACATTTGAAGTACTACTAGAACAATATAAATAGAAATTTTGAAAAAAAAAAAAAAACTTTATAGACTACGCAGGGTGCGTAGTGCGTATGATTCCATTTTTTTTTTTTCAAAAAAAAATTAGGTACCGTAAAATGGGGTTAGTTTGATACTACGGGGTTACTTTGATAACAAATTTCGACTTATGAAAAACTTATTTTTATAATATCTACAACGCCATATTAAAGACAGGTACTATCAGTAGTCGGCAGTTCTGATAGTTTCTTTTTAATATGGCGTTGTAGATATTATAAAAATAAGTTTTTCATAAGTCGAAAGTGGTTATCAAAGTAACCCCGTAGTATCAAACTAACCCCATTTTACGGTACCTAATTTTTTTTTTTTTTTTAAATAATTTGTAATCATACGCACTACGCACCCTGCGTTGTGTATGTGTATGTTACGGTACGCCATAGGCTTCTACTCCGTTCACCTATTATGCCCTATTTTTTTCAAATAATCTGAAATGCTGCTTAATGGCAGATAAAGTATGAGGGTATACAATGTGCTTCTCCGGACCAAGCAAGACAAGGGCGTTTATCTAAAGATCTGAAGCCCCCGATTTTCACAACCCAGATAGTGGTTATCTTGTATCATCTGTCCGATTTCTAGATACGTTTTTTTATTTTTTAATATAATAATAGTATTTATTTTATTTTATTTATTATGGGATAATAAACAGCCACAACAAAGTAACAATAATTATAGGCTATTATTAACAATATTGGAGCCCACTACATTATCCGCATGTTAACAAAATTAAGATAACCGATTAGTATTACTCAGGTATAAAAAAAAAGATTATTAAAATACAATACAATTAATTAATTATTTAATATATATATATATATATATACAAGGTGTAACTTAAATAACGCACAACCTCTTAAGGGGTCATTGTTCTCTCCATGATGAACAACTTTTACTATGGGAACAAACCTGAAATCGCGAACATAAAATCAGCTATTCAGTACATTTTGACGAATTATGCGAACAAAAATGTACTGAACAGTTGATTTTTTTCGCGATTTCAGTTTTGGTCCCATAGTAAAAGTTGTTCATAATCATGAGTACAATGATCTCTCAAGAGGTTATGCGTCATTTAAGTTATACCTTGTATATATATATATTCATTTCTAGATAAATATTAAAAATTTGGGATTAATGTATGTAAATACTGTACTTTAAAAAAATGCTTTACCTTTTTTTCAGGTCTTGGACTCTATTGGGATCTTAACCACAGCGACTATACTTAGCTTTGCGATGTGGCTGTTCGTTGAAGCTCCTTTAATCAACATATGCAACCATTTCCTGTTTAGAAAGTAAGTAATATATAATAATAATAACCTGGGACATTATTCACATACGGTCATCTGATCCCAAACTAAGCAGAGCTTGTACTATGGAAACCAGATAACTGAGAAACTACATATACTACTTTTTTTTGTAAATACGTACTTGTATAGATTAGATTAGATTATTTATATAGAGAGGACTACACCCACACTCAGAACAAACAGACATGTGCATGCACACAAATGTTTGTCCTGGATGGGAATCGAACCCACAACCTGCGGTATGATAGGTGGTATCTTAACCAACCACGCCAACGGGCCTGTCAAAGTACCTATTCTGTTTTTATTTTATTTTATTTTATTTTATTTGGGAAACAAACAGATGCAATAACAAATATATGTATACAAATAGTTCAACACAATCCAGAAACAGTTTCCACAGATTACTATACAACTAAATTATATGTACCTAAGTGTATCAACAACCAGAAGTTCACACCGTTAAAATTTCTAGTACTCCTTGTTGTATTCGTTCAGGTGACGGAAAAAGTGGATGAACCTGGAACCGCCAGCCTCTGGAAGTTAAGCTTATTTATTACGACCTATTACGAATTCGAAAATAATATATAATGTCTAGTTATCTACTAAAAATGAATATATCCAACCTTAAGCTGAACGCGGCAAGCGTAACTTAACCTAACTGGATTTTGATGAAGTGATTTTAATGAAGTAGCTTTGATGAAGTATTTAATGAAACATTTAAAATGAAGTATTTGATGGAGTATTTCATGAAGTATTTGATGAATTATTTCATGAAGTATTTGCGAAACACCCTTACA
Organism: Dicycla oo; assembly: GCA_948252095.1. Lineage (NCBI taxonomy): Eukaryota > Metazoa > Arthropoda > Insecta > Lepidoptera > Noctuidae > Dicycla > Dicycla oo. Next base: position 22,133,880 of record OX411733.1, read on the forward strand.
ATGACAATGCCTTTGATTTTGACAGTTTAACAACATTCATTGCGTTGTTGAGCAGACTAATTGTTCCAACATATGAAGCAATGAATTAGCAATTTCCTCCAAATCTATTGAATTACGATTGAAAGTGTGTTACTCAATTAAGGTGCCGATGAACCGCAATATAAAATATTCGTCACACGATAATGCATATTCGTTTTTTTCAGGTCTAAGAGTACACAGCCAGTCAAAGAACCAAACATGAATGGAATCGAACACCAGAATGGACATGTGAAAATCAAAGCAGCGTAGATGTAACCTTAAAAGAATGTAGTTATTTAATCTGTATACAGTTCCATGTTGGGATGGGATACAGTTTATAATTGTGAACAATTAAATGGTTAATAAACTTAAAAATTGGCGCAGTCAATAATAAAGATTGACAATAAGCTTTTTAAAACATACCCTCAGTAGTTTTAGGGGGTGTCAAAGTTAGTAAGGAAAAATTGTAACGCACCGGTACTAATAAAGTAAGGCAGTTTGAGTACTTTATGCCAAATGTCCTTTCTTTGATATTGTTCCTCGATTCGTTGAGCTCCCTAGGTACTGAGTTGAGCAATACGATTACTGACAAATGCTTTCCGTACGTATAGTAAAAGAACGATAATTGATCAAGAGTCATCAATAAGTGAGCTGCGCGATTACTGACAAATGCGTCCACTGACTGGACAGATCCATTAAAATCTGTTTGATTCTTTTCTTTTGTTTTTTTCTCCGAAACTACTGAGCCTAAAATTAAAAAAATAAATACAGAAAAAACTTCTTATAAGTTTTCTGTAATCTATAGGGATTACAGGAAAACTCATAAGAAGTCTATGGTCTTAAAATAACATGGTAAATCTCTCAATATTGTGCGTACAAACTTACACTTGCAGTTTGAATATATGTGAGAACATGTTTTTCAACTACAATGGATAAATTCATCCCAACTACGGAACCCTTTACTGTGCGTGGCACAACACGCACTTGACTGGTTTATTTTTTAACACAAGCCCTGTCGTGGTGAAGAGAACACAGTTTATGTATTTGAAAAATCTTATTCCTTTGATCTAATATATAAACTTTAAAATTGGCCCGAATATTTATTTATCTAAACTTATACTAATAATAAAGCTAAAGGAGAATGCTAAAAAAAACCCAGCTCCGGGGTAAAAGAGATGTATCTCAAATTATCAATAATAATAAGTAATAAAATAATAGCCGCTTATGATCATGATCCTTACTGGCAAACATATAATATAAAAATTGGCGGTTTTATTATTCAGGCGTCGATTTAAAAAAATGTTTAATTTATTATTTTAATTACTTTACTCAAAAATATGATGATAAAATGCTTGTTGAAAATATACCCCAGAAATCACTGCCTCCTAAACACATAAAAAAAATAATCGTAAAATGATATTGTCTCTCACCTAACTACTACCTATTTACTTCGAGAATGCCGCTACCTCGCGTCCCACTTCCCTACCTCTACCGCCCGCTCAGTTCCGACGCACGATGCTTAAAATTGAGCCTTAGGCTCATTTTCACCACACATCACTAAACGCTAAACGAATTTAAAACATCGCTCCGTTTCTTTCAATCGTTTGAAGATGAAAGAGGCACAATGATTTTTTATACTCGTTTAGGGTTAAACGCGTTTAATGATGTGTGGTGAAAATGAGCCTTACTCATCCAGCTGGTTTCTTAGACAGCGTTTGATTGATCGTCATTAGTAAATAAAAATGTTCTACACATAAATACCCAATACACTCTGGTATGATTTCACCTCTACTCCCGGTTGTGGACTATACGATAGGTAGTGATGAAATAATAGATTAATCTAGGTTCTTCGATTTTATTCTCATACTTTTTCTTATCGAAGCTGTTCTGACTAATTCACTTGATTCAGTGATTTTAAGTCACTGTTAGTGGAGAAACCCCACTAGTGACTGCCTCCTCCTCCTCCTCTGGTGGCTTAAGACTGACTGATGATGTAGTTTTTTTAATTTTTTATTTATGGCATCTCGTAGTTGGCCTAGAGAGGCCGTGAATACTTAACCGGTTAATCCTGTGGCTCCCTTAAGCGAACTCAAAGCCTCCAGCCAGGGCATAAACTTATAATACTAAGCGACTACACGCTAAGGTCACACCCTGTGGGGATCGAACCTCGGCTTGGGGCGTCGTTGGGTGAGGACAGCAAGATGAGACAGGCTGGATCAAATCATGGTAATTATTATTGTCAGGGGAATTTAAAGCTACTGGCTCAGCGGCGCCACCAGCTGGCACTTCATCACCGAGCAAGGGACGGGGAGGACAATTACTACGGGGTCTTCGCGACGGACCTCGCCGGCGAGTTCGGAATGTGGATCTGTTTTTGTTACTACTTTCCCTACTGCTCTCATGGAGAAGAGTTATGGGGTCATCGGGGTCTGAGAGGACATGCCTGGGGCGGCGGACTTTACTAATGCGGGAGGGGATATAACTAGCCGCCTCGACAACCAGAGGGTTGCGGTGATTGGTGGCTGAATCGAAGAAACGCTTGGAGTTGCGTTTCAAGAACTGACAGATAGTGGGAATATTGAGGTCTAGGTGGAGGATTTCGTTCCGAACAAACCAAGGGGAACCCGTTGCCTTTCGGAGGAAACGATTTTGTAGGGCCTGCATCCTATGAATGAGGTCGGGTTTTGCGTGCACAAACACTGAACCCGCATAGGTCATGATTGGGCGAATGCACGCTGTATAAATGCGCAATTTGCACCTAAGTGACAATTTGCTACGTGCATTCAGAACGGAGTGGACGCGAATGAATCTGCTTTATGTGCTCAGAAAAGGAGAGGTGTTGGTCGAGAGTCACACCAAGGTATTTGGCTCGCATCTCCAAAAGGATTGGCTTGCCAAACATGGTGAACGGTTGGGGGGGAGTCGAGTGCGACGCGGTTTCAGAAAGAGAACCGCTTGACTCTTATCGGGATTGACCTCGATTCTCCACTTACTAAACCAGGCGCCGAGATTATCGACTGCGGTTTGGAGTCGAGATCGGGTGCTGATCTCTGCCCGTATAGGCCGTGTCGTCTGCGAACAGATATAACTGCGCCTTTTTACTTTTGGGGATATCGCTAGTGATGATGTTAGGCGAATGATCCGTCTTTTATACAAAGTTCGGGTATTTTAGGATCATTCTAGAAGTTAATCTTCCCTAAGTCGAGATCTGTGAATCATCTTTTACATTTGTTCATAATCTTAAAATGTAGGTATTTTACAAATCTGCTTATAACTTCGAAGTACCTGGACCGATTTACATGATTCAAATTGTAAAGCGCTGATGGCGACACTATCATGAACTCAACACTGTCGAATCAATAGTATTTTTACGTGACGGTGCTCTTAATTCCTGACTATTTTTGAGGACAGACTCTCGAAGTTTTTGTTACAATAAATGTATTTCTATGTAAAATGATTTTGATGACAAAATGATTTCATAGATTTTGAGCACTGTAAAAAATATGAGCCAAGTGGAGCCAAGCTCGCATTTTAACATCATAGTTTTGTAATAATAATAATAAAAAAATATATTAAAAAATAATTAATTAAACTATATTACTTTTTAAATCGACGCCTGAATAATAAAACTGGCAATTTTTATATGTTTGCCAGTAAGGATCACGATCATAACCAGTTATTATTTTATTACTCATTATTATTGATGATTTGAGATACATCTCTTTTCCCCCATAGCTGGGTTTTTTTTCTATGGAGCCTGAGCATTCTCCTTTGTATTCTTTTTTATGTTTTTTTTTTATGTTTTAATGCGCTAATCTCTGGAACTGCCTGTCACATTTGAAAAAATCTTTTGCATTCGATAGCCCTATTCGTAAAGAAGGTTCTTGGCATATTTAACATCACGCAAGGACCCTTAGGTGCCGATCAAAAAGAAAAATAAAGCCGGGAAAAACGCTAAAGGAAAACGTAGTCATAGCGTGGGCAGACAATGCGGAAGAACAAGACATTTCATGCGGACGAAATCGCGGGCAGAAGCTAGTAATATTATTAATGCGAAAGTTTGTGAGGATGGATGGATGTTTGTTTCTCTTTCACGCAAAAACTGCTGAACGGATTTCGATGAAATTTGGCACACAGATAGTGTAGCTGCTAGGTAGTGATAGTTTAAAATAGTTTATAACTTGGATTAACACATAGCATACTTTTTATTCCCATTATTTTACGGGATTTACGCGGGTGAAACCGCGAGGCGCTGCTAATATGTAATATATTAATTTATGAGTGAAACAAAAATGGGAAAACACTGGGAAAGGAACGACAAAAAGTAAAAAAAAAAAAATGTTTTATTTAAAGGACAGTAGTTTTTGCATATTGTGTGTATCAAACTATTTCGTCTATCTAGCTTAACTTAATAATTATTATACCAATAAGTTGTTTACGATTTCAAATAAAGCTGATTGAAATTAATTTGTTTTTTTTTTCTCTGCAACTTAATTATTTCCGATACAATGTGATAACAAAAATCATGAACGGTCGTACAAGGTTACGTCACAGTATAAAAATCATACAGTAGGACGACGCCTTTGATCTTGTGTAAAATGCCGACATCGTCTAGACAGTAACGCATCGGCCGGGGTTGTCACAAATAAACAATATTTACAAAATTATTTATTTATTGCAGATCAATATTGATAGTAGTATTATAATAAAACAATATTACACATTGATGGCTTTTCTTTTTCGTAACAAACACCCCAATTATACTCAAAATTGACACCCATATCAAATTATAACAAAATGACGTCCGCTATCTTGGATTTCTAAAAGGATGGCTTTTTCGTAACAAGCACCCCAATTAGACTCAAAGTTGACACCCATAGCATACTATAAAAAATTAGGTCTACCATCTCGGAATTCACCCTTAGTAAATAATAAAAACGTCCACCATCTTGACACGGAACACTTTCACATTTATAATATTAGTAGGATTTCCAAATAGATGGAAGCCGTATGCGATAACCTATTAACATTTTTTTTTACCGTGCGCCGGTCGACTATTTTATTAGCGTTATCAACGTGGCACGACATTACAAATAAAATTATTTATGTACTCTACAATAACAAAACAGATTTATTTACCTTACTTCTATGCGTGGAAGCTGATGAAACCGCAGATCTTTATTTATGTAAGATGAAGACTTGCAATCACTCACAGCACACTTTGCATGCACCATTTTAAATAAAAAATAAACACTTGTCGGACCTGAATGACGTATCCCGAACTACTGACATCGTTTTGTTCGCAGTTCGGGATCGGCTTACCCGCGTCTCGCCCCTCACACCCCGCACGATTGCCCTGTCTAGACGTCTTCGTTGGACGACTGTATGATTTTTAGACTGTGGTTACGTCGTCGACTTATGCAACTCACGTAGTTCGTACGAGTTATCACAGATGGCGCTACTTTTTGCTTGTATTAAGAAGGTTAAGGTAATCACAGATGGCGCTACTTTTTGCTTGTATTAAGAAGGTTAAGGTAATCACAGATGGCGCTACTTTTTGCTTGTATTAAGAAGGTTAAGGAGCTCGTGGCTAAGTAATAACAGCTGCACGGGTCGATCCATCAGGTTAAGCTACGCTTGCCGGGGTTGGTCTGTGAATGGGTGACCATCTTTACATACCGGACTCCTCCGTGCCTCGGAAAGCACGTTAAGCCGTTGGTCCCGGCTGTCATTCGATCTTTGACAGTCGTTACGGGTCGTCAGAAGCCCGAAAGTCTGACAACCAGTCTTACCAAGGGGTATCGTATTACCCAGTAACTGGGTTGTGGAGGTCAGATAGGCAGTCGCTCTATGTAAAATACTGGTATTCAGCTGCATCCGGTTAGACTGGAAGCCGACCCCAACATAGTTGGGAAAAGGCTAGGCAGATGATGATGAAGAAGGTTAAGGTAAAATGTTCAGATGGGGGTATCTTTCCTTTTGACAAGAACATAAACTGTTTATTAGTACGCCACAGTGACATGTAGGTGTATCCAACGTCCCAGTACGGAGCTGTCCCACCTATCTACTATAGCCATGAGAATCACACCATGGCATCCACCTCGTGAGTAGAAGCTTTAAAATTAAAATCGGTAAATCAGCACGGCAGTCAGATCCATCTTTTAAAGTGAAGGCACGTGAACATATTCGTAAGAAACAACCCAGAGCTAATTTGTTTGATTAGATTTCTCCTCAACCAATCCAGACAAAGTTTATTCTGTTTATATTATAAAACATGACATAACATCACGCGTGTAATCCCCGATCACCTATAGTACACCTAAATTTCGCCAGCTATGTTTATATAGGTATTATGTAGGTATGTATCGATGTTACCCATATTTTTTGCAGTAAGTTAAAGTCACTTGAACAATCCGTCAATAATAGGTTGGGGAAAAAGTTTTTTCGCATTTTTTAAGAAAATTCAAAACATTTTTTACTATAGTTTATTTACATTTAACTAAAGTATGTAGGTACCATTTTGTTCGATAACTTTTTGCCATCTTGTAGGTACGGACATGATCCCATTGCTATAGAAATTTTGGGACTTCTGGTCAAAATACCGCGACAAGTGGTTTTGGCAGTCCTCTCGTGATGTTAACCTGACACTGCCTAAAGAATTCTGAAGAGACCGAAACAGGTGGAAATCTGAAGGTGCAAGGTCAGGACTATACGGCGGATGCATTAACACCTCCCAGCCAAACTCTTTTAATTTTTGCTGAGTGGCTAAAGATGTGTGAGGTCTAGCGTTATCATGATGAAAAACCACACCCCTTCTGTTGATTAATTCCGGCCGCTTTCTCTCAACTTCTTGCTTTAATCTCATCAGTTGTTCGCAGTAGAGTTCAGAATCGATGGTCCTGCCTGGTGGTAACAGCTCATAATGAATAATGCCCTTCCAATCCCACCACACACACAGCATCACCTTGTTGCGAGTTAACCCGGGTTTCGCCACAGTCTGTGAAGCCTGACCGGCCTTTGACCACGACCTTCTTCGCACGTTCTTGTCATACGTGATCCACTTTTCATCACCAGTTATCAGCTTCTTCAAAAATGGTTCGGTTTCATTACGTCGTAATAAAGAATCACAAATGAGTACACGGTTCATTAGGTTTCTTTCAGTGAGCTCGTGAGGTACCCAAATGTCGAGCTTTTTTGTGTACCCAGTTTTTTTCAAATGCGCCAAAACTGTTTTGTGGTCAATTTCCAGTTCTTCAGCTACGTCGTAACTACTGATATGCCGATCTTGCTCCACTTTTTCAAAAATGGCATCCATTTTATCCGTAATAGGGTGACCAGAGCGACGTGCATCTTTGACATCAAAATTTCCGGATTGAAAACGCTTAAACCAAATTTGTGCTACTCTCACAGACACTATACTAGGTCCATAAACATCGCAAATTTTTTTCGCGGCTTGCGTTGCATTTTTACCTTTTTTGTAGTAAAATTTTAAAATGTATCGAATTTCTTTATTAGATTCACTCATCTTGACGGTACGAAAAACAAATGAAAATCACACATTTTCCTAATTTGAATTTGGAATTATGTTCTTTAAAATTTAAACTTTCAATGATACCAAAACCAGCCAGATACAAATAGTATAGCCAAAGAGATTTTATTACAAGTTCATACATACTATAATGCGAAAAAAATTTTTCCCCAACCTAATAGAACTCGTTTTTTAAATGCTTTATGAAGCCATGTCCTTGTCGGTCTAGATAAAAAAAAATACTTTGAAAAATATTAGCATAAAAGAGAATACTAAATAGAATATCTGGAATATTTTTTGTCATAGCAAATTGCTGCTAAATTTTAATATATTGAACACCTAGTAAAGCTGCCAGTCGGTGTCTGCCCGTTGGATCGAGCTGATCTGACAACGAGCTGACTCTGAAGGGCTCAGTGCCAGCTCTTGTGCAACTTATTATATTTCTCACAAAATGTATTTAATACCAGTTGCTGTAGTTACTGCGTGTGTGGGGCTTGTGTATGGAAGTAAGACTGCCTTTTTTAACGTTAATTATATACTTAAGGGGAAGCTCCAGGTAGGCCGCGAAATTCAATTTTTCTTAAGTTTTCGCTTTTTTATCCAATACAATAACGCATTCAGGATACTGTTGGGGCTGTCGTGGCGTTGTAGTGCGTCCGGTATGTTTGCGGAGGCGCACACAGATTGTTTTTACGCCATAATAAGAAAAAGGACCGCATCCATGGCCGGCCGGCTGCGCACCGCCACTAATAGTCTCCTGAGTGTGTTCCGAGATCGGTGGGACTCCCCTCTGCTGCGTCACTGGGTAAGGATTCACACCAGTTCAGGATGATACTTTTATTATTTGAATTACGAACACTTACTTCTTTAATTAATTTTGTTATACTGACTCTATGGACTCATGTCTGAATTAAATAATTTGAATTTGAATTTTCAAATCAGTATTAGGTGGTATGTTTATTAAAGTATGAATCGCGACCGTAACATATTTACTTTTACCAAATTATAATCATCAGTATCAGTAATACAACTCCTTAAGTTAGTATAATCGTAAATGTCAAGATTTCATGAAATTGTTATTCATTAGGATTATATGAACTTAGAGAGTGGTATCGATGATTTTAATTATAATAATTCTATAAATACAGATTTGTTACAATCGTGAATCATATTCAGATCAACATACAACGTGATACTGACCTGCAAATGGCAAAAAAACGTAAGAAAATTTGAATTTCGGGGGCTACCTGGAGCTTTTGCCTTAAGGAAACTGTTAAGATACGTGTTAAGGGTTGGTACTGGGAAACCGTGTTCTGGGGTTTGGATAATTTTATAAAGAACACTTAAAGTATAGCCACAAAAAAACGTCTGGCTAGCTCACAAGTTTTACCAGTCATTGAAAAAATTGGATTGAGGATAAACCTTGCAGGCAATTGACAAAAAAATTGAATATCACTAAAAACATGCAAAAAGCACTCCCGTATATTAAAAACTTTGGCGTCTATAAGAAGTCACATAATGTCCAGTTTTTCCACCACCTACTTTTTGTAACCACCATTTTTTCTAGTACCCTAGCCATTTGCATAAAATTTTAAGACCTAATATAACTTGCTTTACTTTTGTTTCTCCTAATTATATTTTCGCATAACATTATTTACGCATAACAGTTTACGCATAATTTTTTTAAGCATCATTTCTCTAATAATAATAATGATCAAGCATAACATTCCAAAGCATAAAGTTGTTTACGCATAATGATATTAAAACATATTTTTTATAGGCATAACAAATAAGCATAATAATTAACTCCTAAACCGTTAGAACCTAATAAACATTTTTATACAATATGAAGCAGATAATACATAACATATTTGTTTTGAACATACGTATAGTTGATTGTGAACATATGTGAGTTTTTTCCCTCTAAAAAGCATGCAAGCAAGCATAGACCATGCATGCAGCACGCATGCAAACATGTAAACGAGCATACACCATGCATGCAGCATGCAAGCATCTTAAGCCTTTAGTAGCAATAAGTATTATTTGTTTTTAGTTTTTATTTTTGTCGGTAAGTGAAATTTTAGTTTAGAGGAGCTTGTGGCTAAGTAATACCCGCCGCACGGGTCGTTCCATCAGGTTAAGCTACGCTTGCCAAGGTTGGTCTGTGGATGGGTGACCATCTTTTCATACCGAGACTCCTCCGTGCCTCGGAAAGCACGTTATGTCGTTGGTCCCGGCTGTCATTCATGGATCTTTGACAGTCGTTACGGGTCGTAAGAAGCCCGAAAGTCTGACAACCAGTCTTACCAAGGGGTATCGTATTACCCAATAACTGGGTTGTGGAGGTCAGATAGCCAGTCGCTCCATGTAAAATACTGGTATTCAGCTGCATCCGGTTACACTGGAAGCCGACCCCAACATATTTGGGAAAAGGCTAGGCAGATTGGCAAGTGAAATTTTAGTTATTAAAATTGAGATTTATAATTACATCATCATTCTTCTACCCTTATCCCAATCTATTTGGGGTCGCCGCAACATGTCCCTTTTTACATACTTCTCTATTAGTCGTCATCTCGGTAGTCACGCTCTTTCTAGACATATCATCTTCCACACAGTCCATCCATTGCTTTTTTGGTCTTCCCTTACTCTTATGTCCATCAACATTCATTTCTCAAAACTTTCCTGACGACATTTTCCTCATTCCTCCGCATCACATGCCCGTACCACGACAACCGATTTCCACACAACTTTTCAGTCACCAGTGCCACTTTCAAACTTCCTCTGATGTACATTTTTTTTATTCTATCCATTCGTGTAACACCACACATCTCCCTTAGCATTCTCATCTCAGCCGCATGAAATTGCCTTTCATTCATTTCTTTTGTGGCCAAACATTCTGATCCCTACAAGATAGCAGGTCTAACCATTGTTTTATATATCTTCCCCTTGAGTTTAAGGGGAATACAAGAGTCGCAGATTTTTCCCGTGACCTGCCGCCATTTCATCCATCCAGTTTTAATTCTGTGCTTAACCTTCCGATTTACTTTGATATAAAAAATATTAATTTTGATATAAAAATAAAATTATAAAAGAATGTAATAGGTGCAATCGTCTTCGTCCGAAGGGTGGCTCAAAGATTTTATTTGGCTTTCAATATATATTTTATTGATATATTTCCATATATGTGCTATTTAAATTATTATTTGTTTCATTGTGTTTGGGTATTAAAATAAAAGTAGAGTAATTATTAAGTATTAACAAGAGTACCTAATTAACAATTAATTAATTAGTTAATTAGGTACTCTACTTCTATTTTAAAACTTTTATGGAAACTTTTCCTTAAATCAGTAAATGAGTAGGCAGACGTGATAGTTAACAAAGTTTAATGCAGTTTTGTAAAATTGTTATTTAGTGCAAGCATATCATGAACTCAGCCTATCGCAGTCCACCGCAAGAGATAGCCTCTCCCAGGCTGCGCCACAACACCCGGTCCGCCGCTTCCGGCGTCCAGTCTGTCGCAGCCTCCTTCTTAAGCTCGTCAGTCCATCTAGATGAGGGGGCATCCCACACTACGCTTGCCGATACGCGGTCTCCATTCCAAAACTCGTCTGCTCCACCGGCCTTCGGTCCTTTGACAAACATGGCCAGCCCACTGCCACTTCAGTTTGCTTTCTTTGCTAGCTATGCGCCGGTAACTCCGGTTCTGTTCTAGATAATTTAATTCCTGATCTTATCCCTCAAAAAACTCTGAACATAGCCCCACTCCACAGCGCATGCATGTACTAAATAGCAATTCACCTTAACCTTAAAATATTGACAATCTATTATTACTTACTTCTATTCCTGTAAATCTGTTCAACAAAGCTTAATGTATTACATCAGACGTTTCGATTTCAGTGTTTCAAATAGATGTAGGTTTGATTTCACGAATACTGCTGTCTCATAAATATATAAACATGGCAGGGTTAGCAACTTATTCTTAAAAAAAAAATGGCAAATAACTGTAAGCACATTATAGCTTGAAAACAGATCGTAAACATTTATTCTGCGTCTTGAATGCGATGAGTTTATCTATAGAATGTCTCCAGTATATAATTCCATAGCGTAGAATTAGTGTTACATAGGCATTGTACGCTACTAGGACGTTGGACTCATTCACAATTTTTCTCAATTTATATAGTGCGAGTATTGATTTAATTTTTTGCAGATAATTTCGATGTGAGATTTCCAAGATAGATGACTATCTAAATACAGTCCCAAGAACCTGACATTAAAGTGTGTGTGTCAGCTTTTCATGTATTTTTATGAATGACATTTAAATATGATTGACTTGTCCGTTAATAAAATAAAATTACATTATTTTAGTTTTATTAAAGTTTATTTTTAATTTATTTATTTTGAACCAATTAATTATAGATTGTAGGGAACTGTTTATATTATTATCATATGTTTTTATATCTGTACTTGGGACAATTACGAGTACAGTGCCGTCATCGGCATATAGAATAGTTTGACGTTCAGTCCAATTTTGGCAAATCATTTATATAGATTATGAATAGCAGGGCACTTCCTTGAGGAACTCCACATATTGTTAATCTTGTTAAAGCCATTTACTCAGTTTCTACACTACTACGATTCCTGGGAGTCGAGAAAAAAGAAAATGTCATAAAAACTTTAAGCAAAAACGGCGTAACAGCGTAGGCGGGCGATGCGATGTGAAGCGGTGGGTCGGGGTCCGAAATAATACTTTTTTTGTTGCAGCCACCATTTCCTCAAACCATGTGTCACACACACGACAGCAAACAACAATAGATGCATTTGTACAAAGATTAAAGCTTGAAAAGTGGGAAAAGGAAGAAGATCTATGTTTGGATAAAACACTAACACTATTAGAGAATGTGAAGAACTTCACGCTATGGGCTATTTGGGGTATGTTGGATAGTGTATCACATCAATCTATTATTTACATAGACGAAACATAACATCCCGCTAATTTTCTCCGACGGGTTAGGCAGAGGTGTGCCTATAGTCTACCTACATTTCACCAGTCATGGTGATGTCCCAGTAATAGGGGGCAAGCTTATTTACATCAAGAGGTCACGAATCCAGACTCCAGGCTGCTACTGTGAAATTCCTGATGGAAAATCTCATAACACTTTGCTCGAACTGGGAATCTAACCCAGAACCTCACGCTCAGCAATCGTGCAGTCGATCAATTTGTAATCTCCCTTTATTTAATTTGATTCCAGTTTGGAATGCCAACACTGTTCCCACGGGCAATCTCTACGGATCCTGGGCTAACTTTGGCAATTTCGACCAGTGCATGAAACCACCATGGCTGGAAACTCATCCACAATTTAGGACCAAATACTGCTTGGCACAGCTGGTGCTGTCAGATAATCCAAAGAAGAAAGCTGAATATGACCCTTATGGGTCTACGGAAGAATATCTTAATGTGAGTATAAAGTGAAGCCTTAGTTTTTGTTTCATATAAACCAGGACAGGTGTTATTGCAAACCGGCAGATTCCTCCTTTATCAGAAACAAGTGGGGCATATAAACTATCAATACCTGATGCGCTCGAGTAAATCCATGTCACAGTTTTTTTGCATTTTAGTAAACCTGTAGCAGCTTGCCCTACCGATGAAGGGGACATCATTTAAACTATTTTTCTTTTTACCATCTAATCTTCAAAATCCTATAGGTCCCCATGACGCTCGAGTAAATTACCAAAAACATCGTGGCCTCTCCTAATATTACAATGAGATCATCCCTAAAATCGCATCCAAAAACAGCCTATTGCGCTATTCGCGTGTCATGCAAGTTTTTACAAATGACTTGAGATTATCGTATATTATTAAATGAGCAATATTTGACTTGTCGGTATTGAGTTCCAAATACAAGAACTGGCTCGATGGTTTACACCTAATCTAGATAGAAAACTTGTTTTGAAATCTCTCATACTCACTTTCTCTCTCTTTATCTTTGATATCTTTTTCTTTATCTTTGATAAATTTTTCTACATGTACCCGAAAAACTGGGCCTGCCGATTCGACATAGATAGCGATCGTTTTACAACCAAATTCGGTCGTAAAGCGATTGATAAAAATCTTTATATAAAACGTACCTATATCATATCGATGATGGAAAGGAAAAACAAATGTAGAGCCAAATGGCCAATTGTTTAGCAGAGCTGTTTAAAGTTTTTTTTTAATGATTATAACTTTTTTATTTATTAATGGATTTTTCTGAAATTTTTATTTTATTTTATTTTATTTTATTTATTCGGGAAAATAAACAGTTACACATTCAAATCTTATTCTAAGTTATAAATATACAAGAGTTATAAATGTATAACCTACAACATTTTCCACAACATATTAAAAGTTATATCTAACAGTGCGCTAATCTAAGCTTTTAAAACAGAAAAGTAGTCTTTAGTGAACATTAAACATAGACACGCATGCAAACAACAGAGAAAGAGAGAGAGAGGGAGAGAATGAGTAAGTGTTAAACTAACTATTACAATCACAAATTATTTTGTAGATAAGACTTCTAAATTTTTGAGCATAGACAGAAAAGAAGTCAATATTTTCAAAGAACTTGTTGTATTGATTGGTAAGGCGGCGCACAGTGGTGCAGGTAGTACGGGCATGCGGAAAATATTATTTTTAAATGAAAAGACGTTGCGTTTCTTCATAATACTTTATTAAAATGATATAATGGATGTACCAGTTTACAAAGAGAAAGATATAACACGTATTTTTTTTTTATTAACATGAAAATATTCATCAAATTTTTTCACATGAATTTCATATAATTAAATCAGCATTTTTAAATAAATAAATATTAATAAACTAAATATTAAATAGAGAAGACATTGATTTAGAGATGGGTGCTATCCACTAATAAAGCTTTGGCATCATCGTGAAGAGGATAGTATTTTTTATTCGGTACTGCACGTAAACTGTTGATAAGGGGATCTGAGGTAGCTAAGAGCATATTCATAACATCTTCATTACATGATAGACGAGAACATTTTCTTGAATGACCTAACCTATAATTGCGGTAATCTTTATTTCGCGCTTCTTGAGCTTCCTCAGATAACATCCCAATAGGTAAGGCAGCAACACTTATTATTTCTTTGCCATGCAGCAAGATTTTATGCACAGTATTTGGCATATTATACCAGCTGTACATGCTTACGTATAGTTCAGCAGTTTCGTAACAATAACTACCAAACTTATCCGAATCAACTAATGCACTAGAATTAATTGTTTGCAATATTATACCAAACCGATGAATAAGTTCTTTATCGACTCTTGTGACTTCAGCTACAATGTCTGCATTATTGAAAAATCTTCTAGACGTATTTCCATCGTTAGATGTTCCCATTCCTTGCTTTACAAAATCCACTTTTAGACCTAAACGTTGAAACAGCTCACTTTGGATTCTTTTCTTCTCTTCATCTTTTTGTTGTTTGGTAGTTGCGTTCGTTCTCCAACTGGTAAATGACATATTGTACGCAATATGTAATATGCATTCCATAAATTTAATCCGTGCGTGAAGCGGGGATAAACCGACCTTGAGAGCCTCCGTATTCACAGTTTTATTTCGCACTTGGTCAAGGTTATTCATTTCTGATGGCTTTGACTTGCATATAAAACACACTGCACATGATGATGTGTCCGTAACTGTCTGCGCTATTTTGCCATCTATCATTGTGAACACAAGTTTATGGTAGACTTTGTAAGTCTTTTCCTTTAAACTAATAACAGTTTCATTTAAGTTTGCTATTTCAGACTCCATTCTAGCAATTTCATTTTTCGTAGATTCTGTAGTTTCTTTTTGAAATTGGAATTGTACCGGGCGACAACACCTTGTAGAAGAAGGAGTTGCATTTGTCCAATACACAACAGATTTATTTTCCTTTTCATACAGACGCAGTGGAACTAATGATGTCAAAAACATATATGAATCTGACACATTTTCGTCGATAAATGACTGTTTGTACTCAGCATGACCTGATGATCCGTCACATCCCCACTTGTGTAAAAACGTTGAATTTACACTAATCTGTGTAAGGTCGTCTTCAGACATTACTTCAAATAATCTTCTGGTTGTGTGATCCAGTAATGACTGCAAACTTACACAAGCGTAGCTTTCCGTTACATCAATATCCGTGGGGTAGCATTGCCTTTTTACTTCAAGTACTTTATGATAATCGGGAAAAATATCACAACCAATACTTTTTGCTGCATTTCTCAGTACTTGATATTGATGTTTCGAAAGTGATGCATCAAGTAATAATGCCAACGCTTTTTCTGGAGTAAACTTGATAGTATCCGATGATTCTTCTTGTACGAGTACCTTAGAGGCAGCTTTCTTAATCATTTCTTCAGGAACGCTTTCACACAATCTTTTAACTTTATATCGCTTTGTTCGATCGCAACATTCATCAAATGATTTTTCTGGTCGTCCTCTATGAGAGCGTTTTGATGGCCCTGGAACATTACTGTCACAATTCACCACATCAGTCTGCACCGAAGATGTCTCAACGGTAAAAATATTTTTCAGCCACTGTTCATTTTTTGCCATAAAAGCATTTTTATTTCTCGCTGCAGTTTGCCACTTTTTTGTAAATACGGGTAGAAAATTACGGCTTAACTTTTCATAAACTTGATTCCAAACACTTTCTGTAAGCTGTGGATACATAAGTTTTAAATTTTCGAGGCATTTATGTATCTCACGATTACTTGATATTATGATTTCCACTAAATCGGCATAGACAATAGTAAAGCTATCCATCACTATAATAACACTGTTATCGTAAGAGAAAATAATTGTAAGTGAAGTTAAAACTACCATTCAATGCTATTTATACTTACACGATATGATAAAATGTTAATTACCCTCATTAGAAACACTTATTAATATAATGCACTTTTTCTTAATTACAGAGCGTCATTAGTTAAGTACCTGGTATTTCCAAGATCGCAGGTTATCGCAGCCAAAACTAATGTATTCTTAATCTATAGGGTCTAATTAATCTCCGAAAGTATATTATTACGTATCGGTCGATAACGGAGATTAGTTATGATCTCATGATTGAAAACAAAAGGTTCCAAATGACCTTCTTCACTAAAAATGTAATAGCAAGTAATTATTCATTATATTATAACATTATGTTTACTATTTTATTAATACACACAATAAACTTATGACTAAACTAAAAATGAAAGTTGATAATTATAGTATTTTGGTTCTATTCATACTTGAAATAACAATATTTTTTGCACGAAATTTGTAAATTCTCGATCACCCTACTTTGGCATCATATAATTAAATACTGTATAATTATTTATCCGTATTAATTTTAGGACTTGTTTCTACTCATTCTAGTATGTGTGTACCAAATTGTAGACATTTTAAACAAGGTTGAAACAAAGGACTTTTTTCCGCCCTTGAACCAATGTGCGGCGTAGGGATGCTCGCAAGCCCACGTTTGTACGACAAGAACTTGCTGCAAATAAAAGTCTTACGCGCACCCCACGGTGTATCGTTGTTCTGGGTACTATAAAACTAATTTTGTTGCGAATATCGATACAATCATAAGTATTTCACAGATCAAACAGGAACATCGTATCCAGCATAATTCGCCTAGACTTTAAACTTTGCAGATTATACTTCTTCAAAAGATCATTATAGGATGCATAAGTACGATAGCAACGAAAATGCATGGCCTTTAGGAATTTTCTTTGTACTTTTTTAACTATATCGGAATATTTAACATAGTAGGGACTCCATACTGAAACAGCATACTCACGCTGAGAGCGTACCAACGTTTTATATAGATATAAATAGGTAAAAGATCGCGTAAACACTGTAGCCGTTCTCATAATAAAACCAAACAGGCGGAAGGCATTATTAACAATTTTGTTAATATGGGAATCCAAATGGAGTTTGTCATCCAACAGAATTCCAAGATGACGAACCAGGGTTTCTCTTGTTAGATTTTCGTTTTTTAAGGTGTAGGGATATAGTATGATGTTTTTATTTTTGGTAAAACTAATGACACAACACTTGGATACACTAAGTTGAAGTTTATTGCGTGTATAGTATGCCGAGAACGCGTCTAAATCTTCCTGTAAGAGAGAGCAATCACGATGACTTTTAATAGACCTAAATATTTTTATGTCGTCAGCGTACAACAGCAATGTTGAATTTTTAAAACATGTATCCACATGGTTGATGAATAAAATGAATAGGAGAGGTCCCAAAATGGAACCCTGCGGTACTCCAGAAGTAACATCTACAATGGCAGAGCAAAAGCCATTTATTACAACTCTCTGAGTTCTGTTGCAAACATATGAATAGAACCATCTTAAAAGGTCCCCACGTATCGTTAAACGCAATTTTCTGCAAAAGCAGTTCATGGTCAACCTTGTCAAAGGCTTTCTTGAAATCAGTATATATGGTATCAGTTGTTAAACAGGTAATCTGTAAAAGTCACCAGGTTCGTCGCAGTTGATCTCTTTTTGACAAAACCATGTTGCTGTGGAAATAAAACGTTGTGAAGTAAAGGGTACACTTTATCGTGTACTAATCTCTCGAAAACCTTTGACAAAGCTCACAATATTGATATTGGTCGATAGTTCTCAACGTCATGCCTATGTCCAAACCTGTAGACTGGGGTTATATTTGCAAGTTTCCAAGCTTGTGGAAATGTCCCCTGTGAAATAGATAAATTGAATATGATATGCAACGATACACAAAGATTAGTGGCAGTCCCTTTAATAAAGATTACTGGCAAACCATCTGGGCCTGGTCCCTTAGAAGGGTCTAATGACTTAAGCCCACTCAGTACATCAGCTACTGAAAATTGAATGTTACTTATCAACGAGCAGTTAGGGGTGCAATCGGTATGCGAGGACGGTACATTGTTTAAGGTGGATGGTTCATGTACATAATTAAAGAAGTCAGAAAAAATATTGCAAATATTTTCTGGGTTATTAGATGGTTGATTTTTGTAATTCATAGTGGAAGGAATTCCAGTTGTGGATTTTTGCTTAGAAACGAACGTCCAGAAGTGCTTAATGTTGTCTCGAATACCTTTTTCTACAGAATTAATGTATTTTCTATATGATTCTTTACACTCAGACTGAAATCTCGTGCGCAATAGCGAAAACTGCTCGTAATCAGATAAATTCTTATACATTTTCCATCTAACCCACGCTTTGGCTTTGTTTTTATGTATGCGTATAAGATATTTAGAGAACCACACAGGAAACTTTAAAGACCTACCACTAACCAAAGGCACATGTTTTCTTATTATGCCAAAAACAATGTTTTAAAACGTGCCTAAATACTCGTCAGATATTTGATCATTTAAAAACATATCTTCCCAATCTATTTCTTTCAAGTCTTGATTAATGTTGTCGTAATTTGCTTTAAAATAAATATGTTTTTTTATTGTCTTGAAACCATTAAATTATTGGGTAATGAAACAGATATAACACAAAACGGGGGATGATGGTTATCTAACCGCAGTAAATAATCCATGGGGGAGTATGTGGTATAGTCGTCATTACTAATGACCAAATCCAATATTCTCCCCCTCAGATTCCTTGAATTATTAAATTGATGAGCGTCGAGAAAAGACATGAACTGACCTAAGTGAATACAAATAGGAGAATTACCTCTACAAGTCTGAGCAGTTTGTGAGGTACCCGTGGTGCACGTAACCCAGTCAATTTCGGGTAAATTATAGTCCCCTAACAGATAAAAATGTTTAGGATTATTAAGCTCAAGTAGGGATTGTAATAAATGGAAATATTCAACGTATATACTTTCAGGTGTTTTGGGTGGTATATAAACTGCAGCAATAATTGAATTTCCATCTCAACCCGAGCATGGTAACTGTATTAGTATGTGCTCAATATGCATATGTACAGAGGAATATGGAAGTAATCTTACTAAGCGCAGTCCTTTTAACACAGCGACGAGAACGCCACCTCCGTCTTTCCTTTTGGTAGCAGCGCGGTCTCTGTCACATCGGTGTACAGTATAACGTTCATCGATGAACTCACTGTCAACTATATCGGGCGTTAGCCAAGTCTCGGTCAAGATTTACGTCATACGAATTAGCAAGGATATTCATATATAGTGTATGCAACTTCGTACGGATTCCCCTGCAATTTTGGTAATATATTATTAAATTATTTGTCATTGTAACGTTGAGCTATCCGGAATAAAATAGTGCCAGCATTATTCATTACAAATATTAAAATCGATAATAGTATTGTAGTCCTAAGATATTCATTTAGTATCAATGTAAAATAACACAACTTCCTATAAAACATGATAGAAAAAAAAATCTCTTCATTGGATTATTAGTAACTTACGGTTACTTTAGGTAAAAAAGACAAAGCTTGTGATAAAAAGCCAGAAAGAAATCCAATATACTTTATTTAGCCTCTGAAATAGCGACATCACCTATGTCTTCAACTTTTGGTTCTATCACAGACTTTCTTCAAGACGTTTTTGCATGATTAAAAACATAGTGAAGAAACTGGAAAGTATGACCTTTAGAGAACTGGAAGCTAACAGTCTCTAGCTATTGACCAGCTTCTTTCCCCTTGAAGTTACTTAGGCTATTATACCTTCCTTCACCGTTTTAAGAACACTGAAAACAAAAAACAAAAAAACAAAAAAAATTCGCTATAAATCTTACGTTTACACTTTTTAGTCGCCAACAATATCAGGGCTGCCCGTCAACCGCCTTCTCTGGGGGATGTGTGTCCCCGCAGTCTGTCATCCATCTTCCATCGTCAAGATCACCAGGTCCATGTATGACCTGACGACCTTCGGGACTCAGGCTCCTAACATCACGGTGGAACATTGTCAGGTCGCTGGGGAAAAGCTGCAGCGTGGAGTTGGGTTTTATCTGTTTATGTGAGTACCTATATTTTTAATACATAGCTATAAATCAATCAATTACTCTAACTGTAGCCGTCCACTGTCTAAATCTGCACCACAAAAAGTTTCCGTCTAGCTTCCGCATCCAGTTTATCCCCGCCACCATTTTAACATCGTCTGGCCAACTTACTGGGGGGCGTCCCACACTTAGCCGATACGCGGTCTCCACTCCGGGACTCGGGACGTAGCGACATCCCGCAGGTCCGGGACTCATTCACTTCACCAGCTATAGATCCTTCGTCAAACACGTCTAGCCCTCTGCCACTTCAGCTTGCTTAATCTAGCTATACAGATATAATATTAAAGACTCTTTCGGCTACAGCAACAGCATCATTTTCTTATACTTGGCTTAGAGGTCATAAATCATAAATCATTTACTTATTTGCAAACATGGGTAAGAGATACTTAGATATTTTTCCTTATCCATCCATCCTTAAGTTCTCCATGTTTTACCATCACATGAGTATGCAAATATTGTAGTACAATTTAAAACTATCAATAATATCTAAATTCAATAAATCACAATTATTTATTAATAAAAATAATTTTCAATAAATCAAATAACTAAATTAAATAATAATAAATAATACATACCTAACAATTAAATTCATAATAATCAATATTAATCAAGTTCATAATATTATAATGAATAACAAATAATTTATCTTAACATAGTAAATCGGATATAGCAGGCCTAGCATCTTTCATTTAAATACTCATTAATATGATAATAACATTTCGCAACTAAAAATTCGTGTATTTTGGTTTTAAATAGATCTATATCTTTAATCTCCATGATGTTTTTAGGTAGTTTATTTTAAATTTTGGGTATATATACTGGTGCGTATAACCTCTAGAATTTGAAGATTCCTAGTAAAGTCACACGCGCGTGAACCTAGATTATTAGAGCAATCTAGGCTATAATTGCTGATTCAGCAGTGCTAATTTCAAGGAGAAAAAAATACACAAATGAGACGAAAGGCAATGGATAAAGTTCAACTTATCAATCATGCCACATACCTTTGATACAGCGATCCCAAGCAGAAGCAGATGGATGCCGCGTGCAGGATGAACAGCTCAGTCTAGGTGCACTACGCTGGCCAGCGGATCACAAACACAGTCTAGTTCTAGGTAATATAGATAACACTTCATGTAAGTTCAATGCAGGGTTTAGGGCGAGATGGAGCGCTTCCGAGCTAATTAGCGACTTATGCAAAAAAGACGCGTGCTCACTATCCCGTGGTTAAGACGAGACTCTCGAAGCCAGCAGATGTCACTAGCTTCAACGCGTTGACAGCGGCAGCTACCAATAGGATATCACCAAACCAACGATATATGACACTTAATTAATAAGTTAGAACTATTAAATCAATGCCCTTCAATCGCCATAAGGTGACGTATGAAAGTTTAATAACTATAAATTATGAAGCGCAACCATTTTCCCCGGCTTGAAAGTTCCTACTTTCGAAACACAAGGAACAGCACATATAATTGCAGATCATCACAACTCTACCAAAGTTATAAGAACTCTAAACTTGCGACTGTATATTACAAATAAGCATATTTAACTAACTATTCTACGCGGTATCTAAATCTAATACTGCACATTGGTGCAAGGTAAACTTAATATTAATTTAACAAAACTTAATGAGTTGGCAAAGGGCACAACTTTACTACCGGCCGACTCTGAAGGATCCCGCTTTTAGTCTTTACGGATGCGACTCTACAAACTCCGTTTTTGTCTGGAAATATTTCTGTAATTACTCCTAACGGCCAATGCAGAGGCATCACATTGTCCTGCATGGAGACGACAACCATACCGACCCGTATTGGATTGGCAGGGGTGTTCCATTTCTGTCTGGATTGTAGGGTGTGCAAGTACTCTTGGCGCCACCGCTTCCAAAAAGATTGGACCATTTTATCGGTTAATTCATATCGCGAAATAAGATGTAACCGCGTTTCATTGACTTCACGGGCAGGAAGAAATAAAAGAGGTTTCGTATGCAAAAAGTGCGCCGGCGTTAATGAAGTGGGCTCTGACGGATCCGAGCTGATCGCATACAGAGGCCTCGAGTTTAATAAAGCTTCTACTTGAGTAAGCATAGTGTTAAGCTCATCAAAACTAAGAATTTGCTGACCGATGACCTTGCAGAGATGCGTTTTGACACTTTTTGCTTCACTTTCCCAACAACCGCCAAAATGTGGAGCTCTACAGGGGATGTTTTTAAGTGTAATTCGATGCTCTGCAAGTTCTCTTTCCCATAAAGGGTGATACTCTTTAGCCAAGAATTGGTAGAGATCTCGTAGATAGGATTTGGCTCCAATAAAATTGGTAGCGTTATCTGTGTAAAGACACTGAACCGGACCTCTACGCGCCAGGAAGCGTTTCAAAGCGGACAGAAAGCTCGCAGTGCTAAGATCTGAGGCAATCTCAAAATGCAGAGCACGAGTTGTTAGGCATGTAAAAAGGCAGATATACGCTTTCCTTGATTTTTGGCCTCTAGCACGTACCGAAGTGATCATGAAAGGTCCCGCGTAGTCGCAACCTATGTGAGAGAAAGCCTTAGGAGCCGACTCAACGCGAAAACGTGGCAAATCCGCCATTATAGGAAAGGTAAGTCGCGGCTTTGCCCGAAAGCAAATGTTACAATTAAAAGTAATGCGACGTGCAATACGTCGCGCGGACAGGATCCAATACTTCTGTCGTAAGAGAGATACGAGCAAGGTTGGTCCTGTGTGAAAATGTTTCACATGGTAGTGGGAAACTAAAAGTTCCACTATATGATCTTGACGCGGAAGGAGAATCTGATGACGCGAGTCAAAATCTAGCTCAGAGTTTGCTAGGCGACCTCCAACGTGGATTAGTCCTTCGTGGAGGAAGGGACTTAGCCGTTGTACTGGCTTAGAACACAACTCATTGCGAGCTAAACGATCGAGATCAGCTTCAAAATGAATCTTCTGCACAAATCGCCACACAATAAATTCAGCGAACTCTAGATCAGACGCGGTAACGGGCCCTCTAGGGAGCCGTTTGATAAACTTATAAACGAAGCAAATAGTTTTTAAATATTTCAACCAGGACGAGAACCTGGTAGAGCGAGCGTATAAAATGTCGTCGGAAGGGTGACTTCTGTCCGAGCATTCGTGCGAGAGCACAGGTAAAGCCACGGGCTTCATTTCGGGAAGCTCTTGCGACTCGCTTGAAACGAATGGTTTTATTGGCCATTCAGCGCGGAGAAGTTTAAGCCATGGCGGTCCATTTAGCCACAATGGATGATGGACTAATTGAGCAGGCGTTAAACCGCGAGAAAGGCAATCACTGGGATTTTCCGACCCTTTCACGTGGAAGAACTGATCTGCCGAAAGATTCTCATGAATCTTAGCGATACGATTGGCTACGAAGGTGTGCCAACGATGCGGTTCGGAATGAATCCAACTCAACGTTACAGTTGAATCCGAAAAAGCTACGACTACCTCAATGGCGTGCCGAGCTGCGAAAAGATTATATACTCGCTTTATCACAGTTGATAAGAGGAGTGCGGCGCATAACTCGAGACGAGCTAGCGAAACTACTTTAAGTGGTGCGACCTTAGATTTTGCACACACCAGCGAAACGACGATACTACCGTCGGGTCTCACAACGTGGGCATAAACCGAACCACCGTAAGCTTTCTCACTAAACCGATATAAAATACGTTGAAGGGAACGTTGCTGTGGGCGTATACCTATACGTAGGTACATAGATTTGACATCTGCGGAAATAGCGACACTAAAAAGCCTAAAATTTAACAAGATGTTAAAAAGGTCAGCCTGAAGGACTGGACCTGCGTACAGGATATAATTGAGCGAGGTACCATGAGCTGTACATGCACTGGCATCTAGGACCACGCGCAACTTAGTGGTCACTTTATCCTCTCGAATAACCCCATGGTGAGGAATATAGTATTCCATTTCTCTCTCCTTACAATTTCGTTTGGGCAATACACATTCAGGTAAAATATTCTGCACCAAAGAAATATAGTTGTTCTTGACATAATCCCGTATGACGTCATCATAAAAAAGTTTGACGCGAGGAAGCGATTTAAGTTTACGTTCGAGGGTATAGAATCTCTTGCGAGCCATATCAAAAGAATTTCCTAACGCTGACGCGTCGGTTTTGAGTGGTAAAGCTACAACATACTTGCCATTTAGAGCGCGCGTAATTGTGCTACAATAAAACTTTTCACAATGTTTATCATCCACACTCCCAATGGACGGAGCAGTAACATCTTCAATCTCCCAAAACTTACGAAGATCAAAGTTATCGAAAGAACTAGCAAAGAAAGACAGAGTGTCAGTTGGAGGTCCGATAATAGGCGCTTCTCCCAGAAGTATGTAGCCGAGCACAGTCTCCAATGCGTCGGGGCAACCGGGTACGCTGGTCACGTGACCGGGTCGCAATAACTTAGCGAACAACTTGACCCCAAGTAACATGTCAATATTACCTGGCACACCCCAACTGTCATCCGCGAGTAGTTTAGGATCAATATGATTCAATTGCGCAGTATCTATTGCACTCAGAGGAAGATGTCCGGTTATTTGATCCAAGACTAAAGCGTCAATTTCATACCTAGGCTGCGAGCGAAACCGTGAGCTGAACGTAAGGTTCACTGAGCCGCGAACGGGCTGCGACGTGCCACCAATACCACGAACGGTATTTATTGAGTCCGTATATATAGTTAGACCGAGCATACGGCAGCAACTTGATGTAATATAATTCTTTTGCGACCCAGGGTCCAAAAGACATCTAACCAGCACGCCCTTACCCTTCCTACCCACCACTAACACCTTGGCCGTAGCCAGCACCTCGGTACTGCGTGTGGTCTGGACTTGAACAGAAGAATGCGTACACAAAGCCACACGATCAGAAGTAGCAGGATCGGCCGCAGAAGCGGAGGCTGGGGAGCTAGCGAGAGCCAGCGCAGGGGCTTGCGTCGATTGCTCAAAATGCAATAAGGAATGATGCTTACCGTTGCATTTCCTACATGTTGACTTAGATAGGCACTTAGAGACGGTATGTTGGCTACTTAGGCAGTTACCACATCTTTTATTGTCTTTTACAAACTTAAATCTATTTTCCACGGTCAACTTTTGAAACTCTTTACAAGTATACAAGTTTTTATGGGTGGAATGACAAAGTGAACATTTAGAGTCAGTAGCCACAAACACCTGCGATACCTTAGATGAGGTGCTGGAGCTTCCTGCGGGGGCGGGCTTATTTGCCGCAGAAGACGAACGATACAAGATTTTTACTTGTTCACGAACAAACTTTACGAAATAATCATAATCTAACTCTTGTTGATTACGAAGCGACATTTCAAAATGTTTTGCGATATCTGAGTCTATTAACTTAAGACCCAAATGAATAAATATAAAATCATCTAAGTTATGTATTTTTAATTGTTTGAGTCCCGCAACCGTAGAAGTTAATTTATCGAAGCCTTTTTCAATATTAGCAGGTGTCGATCCGAACGGCTTTAATGAGAACAGCTGATTTAGATAATTAGTGGCGAGCGCGCGAGTATCCATGTACTTTGCGATAAGCGCATCCCAGACAACGCGGTAATTATCGCCCGAAGGTACAATACCGGCTGCCACGTTCCTAGCCTGTCCTTTTAAACAACTCAACAAATAATGAATGCGATCAGAATCTGATAAATCTGCGTTGTTATGTATAATACGTTTGAAAGTCTCATAAAAGAATGGAAAGCTCTGAATATCACCGTCAAAGGTAGGCAGCTCAATTTTAGGTACTTTTATATGATGAGCATTAAGGCTCACTTTCGGGCTAGGTTCCTTGGAATCATTTGATTCAGTTAATGAAGATAAAGTAATTTTTATCTCGCCGACCAACTCATCAAATGAATGTAAGGCACCATAGCTTACGTCGCACGTTGGATCTAATGTCAAATTTAACCGATTTATCTCGTCCATTATCTCATTGAATTCTCCACGTAATCCCTCAATTTGTTTAGCCTGAGCAATAAAAGACTTACGTAATCTTTCGGTTGTTAAAGATTTTGTTGAGTCCAAAATCCTTTGACCCCGTGCGAAATACGAGTCGCGTTTACTTTCCAACAATCTAAGTTTAACCTTGTCAGTCATTGTACACAGAAATTAAAATCTGACAAAAAAAATTAAATCAACAAATTTATTTTTATTTTATCCACGGAACCAGAGTGAGTGAAAGTAGGGGTCCAATCAACCCGATAACTCAATAAAAGATTTCTATAAATTAAGTAATTAATAGTACGGAACCATCCGTACGCGAATCCTAACAATAATAATTAATTTGTAGGGAAAAAAATATAAAGCGAACAACGGCTTAACCGAGTGCAAGTAACAAAGACTAATACTTACATCAATATAGTAAGCACGCCAAATACCTTAACGACGTACCCATCTATATCATAATATATTTATAATTTGCTTAGATATACCTACCTACAACCCGATAAGTTAACCTTTATGTCGAATGCAACGCGATAACAATTTTTCTGCACTACTTTTATTTATATGAGATTAACCTATTCAATACATATAATAAGTAGGTACAGATTCTTAACCAACAATAAGTTATGTTATGTGTGAAACTTAAAAACAAGTACCTATGTAAAGTTATTTCCATAAGCGATGCGATTGTATTCGTAACGTAAATACCTTCGTAAGAAACAATAGAATTCCTAACAAGTAGGTATTGCGTAGATGACCGTTCGAAATAAGCTATCTAGTAAGTGCCTACTACGTTTACCAAGTGAGGTGTGGGGGTGATTATGTATAAATATACGGCTGTTTCCTATGAGGAGAACTAACGCGTAAAGTTTATACAAATCTGTTACTTTACCTGAAGGTTCCTATCAAAAGATCAAGTTACCCTACAAAATAAAATAACAAGCGACGCGGTGATAATATGGTTAATTACAATAATTAATCAAATGCGGTTGAGTCTCAATATTATAAAAAAATACCTACTCGTGCAATACGAATATAGTAGGCTGTACCTAGCGAACCTACAGTACAAGTGTATCATACAATAACAATCAATATCATTCATTCAGCAAATCTCGATTAGAGAAAAAAGTTTCTAATGCGTAAATAAAAACTAATCGTAGGTACGAGAACAAAGAACTAGAACATTCCACAGTCACGTAGGCCCACTTGAGGATTGTGATACACAACTACCCACAATTTTCATACACGACCAAAAAAATATGTAATTACGCCGAAAATTAACTGATTTATTAAATAAACTTATTTAGCGATATGAATCAACGTTGATATCCCATTAAATGTATTTTTCGAAGTTTTAATTAATGATATCAAAGATTTAAATTAACAATTAATTTGCCGGTAGAACTACTGCATGCAAGGCAGTCTGAGCTTTATTCTTAACGTTATAGAGGCGAGAGTTGTGTGATGATATGCAATTGATATTGAAAATTCCCGATATTTTTTCTTAAAATTAGACTTTTAGAACTCAAAATAGGCCGTAAATAAGCCCAAAGTTAATTTATCCGGGTACGAAGGACCAAAATGGTGCGTATAACCTCTAGAATTTGAAGATTCCTAGTAAAGTCACACGCGCGTGAACCTAGATTATTAGAGCAATCTAGGCTATAATTGCTGATTCAGCAGTGCTAATTTCAAGGAGAAAAAAATACACAAATGAGACGAAAGGCAATGGATAAAGTTCAACTTATCAATCATGCCACATACCTTTGATACAGCGATCCCAAGCAGAAGCAGATGGATGCCGCGTGCAGGATGAACAGCTCAGTCTAGGTGCACTACGCTGGCCAGCGGATCACAAACACAGTCTAGTTCTAGGTAATATAGATAACACTTCATGTAAGTTCAATGCAGGGTTTAGGGCGAGATGGAGCGCTTCCGAGCTAATTAGCGACTTATGCAAAAAAGACGCGTGCTCACTATCCCGTGGTTAAGACGAGACTCTCGAAGCCAGCAGATGTCACTAGCTTCAACGCGTTGACAGCGGCAGCTACCAATAGGATATCACCAAACCAACGATATATGACACTTAATTAATAAGTTAGAACTATTAAATCAATGCCCTTCAATCGCCATAAGGTGACGTATGAAAGTTTAATAACTATAAATTATGAAGCGCAACCATATACCATACCTAAAAGATTTTTATAGAAAATAGCTGTCTTGGTCTTCTTAGTCGGTGTCTTGGGTTTTGTATTTTCGTTTTTTGCCACCGACTTCCGAAATTAAAGTTATTTTTCACTTTGTAGTGTTTTGTTTTAGAAGTCGGTTTTATTTTTTGCTAAAAAGTTTTTATTTTTCACTTTTTAGTTGTGGAACCTACCCCACACAAATTCGAATACATAATTGAGCACAATAATTGTAGATATAGCCATGTAAATAACAGTGATAGGAAGTTATTAAAACACCATCACATCATCCACATAAAATAAGTGGGAAATATACGCATTATTGAAGCTAACTCAAAAACTCCCCAAGCAAAGTTAATAAAATTTATATGGGACCACCTCGAAAGCATACCCTATCAAACAAAAAAAGAATTTTCGAAATCGGTCCATCCGTCTTTGAGTAATCGCGTAACAAACATACACAAAAAAAAAAGAAAAAAAAAACATACAGACGAATTGAGAACCTCCTCCTTTTGGAAGTCGGTTAAAAATAGCTGTCTTATATGGTGTTGCGCATATTTCATTTTTGTGACATAAACTCTTTGGGTGGTTATATAGGTGCATATTTGCTTTAACATAGCTTGCTACTTCGTAAATGTAAAGACAGGGAAGTGTAAGTAGCTGAAGCTTTCGGAAATGCGGCTTACAACTTTACTGTCTGTGCTTTGAATGCCACATATTGCCCTTATGCATTTCTTATGTGCTTTGAACGCCACTTCTCTATCAGGCGAGTTCCCCCAAATTACAAGTCCGTATCGCAATGTTGATGACATATATCCGTGGTACGCCATTAATAATGTTGGCTGATTTAAGATTTTCCTTAAGTTATAAAGGGCATAGGAACATTGGCTAAGTTTCTTGCTTACATTTTCAATATGTGTTTTTCAGTTCATCTTTTTATCGATCCAGATACCTAAGAATTTAGTATAATCAGTCTCACGAATACAGTCACCATATCTAATATCTAGTTTTTTATTGTTTGTTCTTTGTTCGAATGAAATGTAAGTCGTTTTTTCTAGATTAATTTTTAGGTTATTTTCGGTAAGCCAGGTTATTTACTGCAGTAGACAATAGCATTCTAGCCGTAAAGTCATAGACAACACAATGGTCCTAAGTATGGTCTGGTTCGAAAGTATCTGATGAAGATGTAAACAAACCCTAGTAAGGTTAAATTCTTACGTATACGTAATTCAATCACTCACTAAAGGGAGTTAGGTACACATTCATCTGTTTTAAGAAGATTTCAACGACCCACATCATTATTATTATTGTAATAATTGAAAGATCATTGACAAACATTGAGGTTATAAAATTTACCTCAATTAAGTGACCTTATTGGTCAATGAGTATATAGCATCTTGACTGCTCATACAGGCAACTCAGGCTCACGGCACATAAATGAAATTGCACTTATAATAAATGACAATAAGAGTGCCCGTTTTAGTTTTGACCAGTTATTGAATCGCTGCACACGCGGTTATTTTGGTACACTTTAAAACATTTCTGAATAAATAAAAACAATTATTAGTTCCTGTTCAATTAAATTTCATGGGAAATCGTCTAGAACATGTACCTCTAAAAAGGATGGCCCAAGTTTAATAATGTTGATATGATAATTAATATGATAATTTAATAATGTTGATATGAATATATGAATAATTGCAAGCTCAAGCAAAACTGGTTGTTTACGTAAAATGGCACAAAAAAATTTTTTGTGCCATTGACTTTTAAAAAAGACATCAACGCGGTATATATTTAATATATACCGCGTTGATGTCTTTTTTAAAAGTCCTTTTCTCTCATTAATTTATTGTCAATACGTCTGTCCCTTTCTATATGTAGTAATGCTGTAGTGTTATGACAACTTCAAAACAAAGTCGATCAATCAATAAATCAATCTACCTAGCCTTTTCCCAACTATGTTGGGGTCGTCTTCCAGTCTAACCGGATGCAGCTGAATACCAGTATTTTACATGGAGCGACTGCCTATCTGACCTCCACAGCCCAGTTATTGGGTGATACGATACCCCTTGGTAAGACTAATTGTCAGACTTTCAGGCTTCTGACGACCCGTAACGACTGTCAAAGATCCACGAATGACAGCCGGGACCAACGGCTTAACGTGCTTTCCGAGGCACGGAGGAGTCTCGGTATATTCAAAACAAAGTCGATATTGACGATAAAAATAATGATCGATGTTTTCTAATGATAAAAAAGTATTATTACTTAATGTTTACATTTTAGTTTTCCAAATATTCCGGAACTGAAAGAAAAGTGTATTAGTGTAGTTTATAGGGATGATTGGTTTCCGAGAATTTATTATTATATCCTACAGGGACATTACAGTGATGAGTCTTGTGCCTAAACGAAATCGGTCTATCAGCTCTCAAGTAGTTCAAATTCAAATTCATTTATTTCGTGAACACAGGGTACATACAGAAGATGTTATAATAAATAAGATCCGACCTGTGTCCCGCCAAAAGGCATACAAAATATCTAATTCCATAGTAGGTACAACCACAATAATTATAAATTATGTCAAATATAGATAAAATTATTGATAAATTGTCAAATAAAATAAAGTAAAAAGAGCCAAAATTACAAAATAAAAATAATGTCAAGAATTTCATTAATACACAATAATCAAAATTAACACAATCATTTAGTTTCTTACATAACATAAAAACAGATTTGATTTAGTTAAATGGGAATTAAAATTAAAATTTGTCATTTAAATATTCTTCAACAGAGTTTTTAATTTGAGAGAGTTTAATTCTCTTTGTTATTGGTGATATTCTTGGTGCAGCGTAAAACTTGCGTGTATGACCGGATGTATAAACGTAAACGTGGCAAATGGATTATGTATCGTAGCAGGTGGCGTTCTGTAGTCTCTGATTACCCCCATGCGAAGAAGGCGGGAGTTTATGAATGTAGTTTCAAATGAAAAACATGATAAAATTAGAATTTGGAGTATTCGAATAACCAAAAAAAGCACTTTTCATAGCAGCCCGGAATCTGGACTTGTGTTAAGTTCCTACAAATTATATTTTTTTCTTAGCGAGAGTGAGAATAAGAATAAACATTTTTTTTTTAAATGTCGTTATTACGTGGGTTTTGAAAATTACTGGCGATCAGAGGGTGTACTCCTCACCCTATTCCTCATACCACTACAGATCATCAAGTAATGAAAGGAAAAAAAAACTTAAACTTAAAAGTATCAGACTAAGGCGCGTCGCTCACACGAGCTAGAGTCGAGGCGGCGTCACGGCGTGGGCGTCCGGTGGAGGGAGGATGCGGGGGTTTTCCACGCTACCCCGCACCCCCTGCAATCCTGCACCGCACGCCCGCGCCGTGACGCTGCCTCGACTCTAGTTCGTGTGAGCGACTCGCCTAAGGGTCCAAGGGTTCGTCCTATTGACTCTAATGGTTTGTTTAATGGTCCTAGGAGACGATAAGGCGACAAACTATCACATATATTATGTACTTATCGCTCACATTTCGGTTGAATTGACAATCGGGGGTATACTGTTAAAAAAATACTTTTGACAATGCATAATATGTTATGTGGAAGGAAAGAGGCGAGCAAAGAATATGAAATCTCACAGAATTTAATTTTTGTCCTGGTGCGAATTCGCCCAAACTTTTTTACCTAGTTTATGTCAAGAGGTGGATTTACACCGGCAAGGTGAGGCGTGGATGGGATGGGCGAGAATTGAAATCACGCTTACCCCTTTACACCGAAAGAAGTCCATCGCTATACTGCGCCGTCTCGCGATGGCCAGCGCTGCCTCGCGCTGTCACGCGCCGCTCGGCCAGTCGTGTCTCGCGTGCTGGCCGGGAGCTGGAGAGTATAGTATACAGCGATGTCTCAGGATGCAATGCGGCGCGAGACATCGCGGGATATCGCGAGTCAACGCTTGACGGAGAGAGGCCGTGCAGGTCCTCGATGACCGGAGTAAGATTTGTATATCCGTTTTTCAAAATAAATAAATACTCTATTCTTAGAGCAATTAAGTACGATATTGTACTAACAAATGTTTCAATTCTCACCTCACACATCCTCGCGCATCTAGACCTTTTACACCAAAGCCCTGCCCGGGCGTGGATAGAAATTTTGCCACCCATCCAATCAACGCCTCTGGGAATAAATTTTAATTTGACTTGACAACTTTACGATACAAAACTGACAGACGTGTATTTTATTCCATGGGAAAACTTTGGTAAAGTCAGCCTATAGTTGACTACGGGCTGATTTATCAATAGCCAGATTAACTTTCATCTGAGGAATGAATATTGCGGTTTAACAGCTTTTGTAAAGAAAATATGTCAAGCTGTCATAT
Source organism: Dicycla oo (assembly GCA_948252095.1). NCBI lineage: Eukaryota > Metazoa > Arthropoda > Insecta > Lepidoptera > Noctuidae > Dicycla > Dicycla oo. The sequence goes on from OX411733.1 coordinate 22,166,959, forward strand.
TATTTATTATCTTCTGCCCGCGTCTTGGTCCGCATGTTTCTTGTTCCCCCGACGCAGCCCGCTTATCGCTATTTCTAACTTTTTTTCTTTTTGCTCGGCTCCTAAGGGTCGTAGCGTGAAGTTAAATAGCCTATAACCTTCCTCAAGACTTAGGCTATCAAATGCACAAAAAATAATTAAATCTGACTGGTAGTTACTGAAATTAGCGCGTGCAAACAAACAAAGAAAAAACTTACTCTTCAGCTTTAATATTACTATTATTAGTATATTATAGTACCTGTGTAGATTCTTCAGATAAAAGTTAATACTCAAAAGCACATACACCCCACACACGCCACACACACCCCACACTTCACACACACTCAAACCCAAAAGCACCTAAACCGATTCTTCTAACCGTCTTTCTACAACATGATAATTTGTATTGTATTCTTTTCTTTTTCTTTTGTTTTTATTTTGTAATTCTAATTGTAATAAAAAAATAATTAAGTACTTCACCTTAGTATATGAAAATGGTTACTTTACTTGGGAAGACACTGGACTCCACGACTTAGGGATTCCTAGTGTAGGGTCCCAGGAATTTGTAAAAACCTATTCTTTTTTGGACCGTGGCTTTTTGTGAACTGAATAAAGATTGTATTTATTTATTTAATCTGACTATTGATAAATCAGCCGTAACTAAAGAATACTTCTAAAGAATAGACGCAGATGATATTGCTCCAACACGGCTCTTGGGTTTTGAAACTGTTGGTTGAGTGGATAGTGAAATCAAATGATTTTGTTTGTTATTTTCAGAACCTTGATAGTATCGCTGATAGTTATGGCTGCTGCTTCAACTTACTATCGGCTTCATATAGCCAGTGATGATCAACCACCAGATAGTTTAGGTAAGATGCAGTTTTTATATCATTACTTATTGAATCTTCATAACTTGCTGTTTGGCTTGACTGTTCACCACATAATGAGCTCTGTCTAATAAAAAAAATACCTCTTTATGTTTGAAGTCGAATAAAAAATATGTACTTGATCGGAAATGAAAACAAACTGAGACATAGTGTCCGATCACACAGACCCACAGGCTCAGGCCCAAATAGCAATCAGCAATTATCGCGCAGTCATCGCGCGATCAATCGCTCACTCTCTAATTGCTCGCTGTTTGCTAATGTGTCTTATCGCTACGACACTAGCGCCAAAAGAAGTAAATGAGCAATCTTTGGATCTAAGCTAGTCGAGATGTGCCCACAGAACACAAATATAGGGTGTGCCGAATTTATTGAAGCTGTAAGATCACTTTAAGAAAATGCATATTTTAGTTAACTGGTTGTTCCATAGAGGCAGCACTATCGCTAGTTTGCTAAGGTGTGGCTATCGCCGATACATAATACTGATTTGCGATTGAAAAGCATAATGCACAAATGTTGCTATCGCTAGGCTTCTGCAAGATACGTAATTAGCCTGCGGCTCGGAGAGCAGTGTACATTTTTATCGCGTTTAAAAAAGAGTTTTGGGTCTTGAATTGAACTAAGGTTCATTTTCATTTGACTTCTTTTTTAAATGAGAATGCTTAAGAGCCGACCTAACGCGCTCAGTGTAAAACAATAATCGACCTTATTTCAACGACCCAAAACTCTTTTTTAAACGCGATAAGAATATACTCTCCTCTCTGTGTGAACGGCCACATATGAGTAGGTGATACAGTATTTTTATCTCACCAAGCGACACGCTCTTTACTTGTAGTATCCAAGTGTACAAACACGCTGTGAATGTGTGTGCAAGCGCAAGATCTCTCTCGGTACTGTCCGAGAAAATGGCAAGTCGGAAATGTGTGTGTAAGTAGCTGACGCTACTCGTCTTCACGCACACATTCACAGCGTGGTTGTACACTTGATTACCACAAGTAAAGCGAGTGGCGCTTTGTGAGATAAAAGTACTATACCAGTAAATTATTAAAAAAACCTTCTTTTCCAGAAACAATAATAACAAAATCATTCTGCATCATCAAGAACCGCCAAGACCTGGTGAAGGATAACAAAGAAGAGATCAGAGTGATGAACGGTATTAGGTTCCTGACAGCAGCATCTGTCATCTTTTTACATGAAATATTCTATATGGCTATGTCTGGAGTTGTTAATTCCAGGGATTATGATAAGGTAGGTCCCTGCCGGCCTGCCTTACATGGTGGACCGATGAATTTGTGAAGGCCACAGGAATCCGCTGGATACGAGAAGCACAGAACCGGTCGAAGTGGCGGAGCTTGGGGGAGGCATATATCTAGCAGTGGACGTCTTTCGACTGAAATGATGACGAGCCTGCAAGGTTGTTGGTATAAATGATGACGAGCCTGCAAGGTTGTTGGTATAAATGATGACGAGCCTGCAAGGTTGTTGGTATAAATGATGACGAGCCTGCAAGGTTGTTGGTATAAATGATGACGAGCCTGCAAGGTTGTTGGTATAAATGATGACGAGCCTGCAAGGTTGTTGGTATAAATGATGACGAGCCTGCAAGGTTGTTGGTATAAATGATGACGAGCCTGCAAGGTTGTTGGTATAAATGATGACGAGCCTGCAAGGTTGTTGGTATAAATGATGACGAGCCTGCAAGGTTGTTGGTATAAATGATGACGAGCCTGCAAGGTTGTTGGTATAAATGATGACGAGCGTGCAAGGTTGTTGGTATAAATGATGACGAGCCTGCAAGGTTGTTGGTATAAATGATGACGAGCCTGCAAGGTTGTTGGTATAAATGATGACGAGCCTGCAAGGTTGTTGGTATAAATAATTACTTGGGACTGCTCGTTTGCAATTCCTTTCAATCAAATCTGCCTAGCCTTTTCCCAACTATGTTGGTTAGTCTAACTGGATGCAGCTGAATACCAGTATTTTACATGGAGCGACTGCCTATCTGACCTCCACAACCCAGTTACTGGGTAATACGGTACGCCTTGGTAAGACTGGTTGTCAGACTTTCGGGCTTTAACGACTGTTAAAGATCCACGAATGACAGCCGGGACCAACGGCTTAACGTGCTTTCCGAGGCACGGAGAAGTTTTGGTATGAAAAGATGGACACCCATCCACATACCAACCCCGGCACGCGTAGCTTAACCTGATGGATCGACCCGTGCGGCTGTTATTACTTAGCCACGAGCTCCTCAGTCCTCAGTTTGCAATTTCTTTCTAAACTTAAATTAATTATCGTTTTTCAGTCTATTGAAGGACTAGAAGGTATGTTTCTCCACCTCGATGTGGTGGTCGACACATTCTTCGCGATGTCTGGTCTTCTACATATTAAGGGTCTTCTGGGCAATGCAAATAGACAGCAGAATCTGTTCAGTGTTCTCTGGAGACGATATGTGAGGTAAGAGCTTCTTCTTCTTCGCTGTCTCTAACATAAATGTTATTATTTTCGAATTATTTATACAAGGTGGAGACGAAAACATGACGATAAATTAAACTTCGTATATCTAATGAATGACTTTCGCAGTCTGCATACAAAAACTGAACAAAAATATATCCTATACTTTAGTTACTATACCTAGTCAAATATTGGCAAAAAACAGTCGGACTATCACAGTTTGATAAACATCACTTTTTTAATTTCGATGTTAGGATTTATTTGATAGTTCCAAAATAACCTTCTGGAATAGTGTGGCCAGTGTTTTCATTTATTTTCGTCTAGTTCGTTTTATAATGTGCTGTAATAAACTTGAAAACCATTCAAAATAAAAGATTATCAGTATTAGGGTTCCGTACCAAACTGGTAAAAAGGAACACTTATGGTGCGACTCAGTCTGTCTGTCCGCCTGTCACAGCTGGATGATCTCAAGAACTACTAACGCTATCAACTTGAATTTTGGAATAGTTTTAGATGACGTTTGGCTAACTATTTTTCAAATAAGAAAGAAGTATATATACATATATTTGCAACAGGTACTTAAAAGGGTGTCATATGAAAGAACGCTGTTTGCACATTTTAAAACATTTTTTGAAAAATGATGATGAATGATGAAAAATGTAAAAAAAACCGTTCCGTTAAAAGGGGCGGGGGGGCTTATCTCCGAAGTTTGTATGGAGAAAAATCTGAAATGATTCTATGTGATAGAAGTTTATGTAAAGATTACAGGATTAAAATAAAACGATGTCTCTAAATAGCACACTTTTTTATGATACGTACCCTCGGTGCGCGAGTCCGACTTGCTCTTAGTCGGTTTTTTTTTTACTGCTAGGCCTTTTCTCAGACTGAGCAGGAGCGAGGATTCATAACTTCGCTTGAAAATTTTCATTTCTCTGTATTCTGTATGTAGAGACATAATTATTGCAGTGGCAATACTCAGTGTGAATACGGTGTGATGAGGTTGAATTTAGAAGTTTTTATTCCAGGTTAATGGGACCCTTCGCTTTAATAATTTTCTACTTGACATCGGTATCAAAGTACGTTGGCTCCGGTCCGCTCTGGATCTTTAACAACGAAATTGAATCAGAGGTGTGCCTCAAGACTTGGAGACTCAGCTTGCTGATGCTCAACACTGATCCGAAATATATTGTGAGTAGAACAGTAAATAATCAAGATGTAAAAAAATAATTTAAAAAAATTAAATCGACTTAAAAAGAAATTAACCTTAATTTCGGAAGTCGGTGTCTAGGGATCTGTAGTTTAGTTTTTGCCACCGACTTCCGACACGAAACGTTAGAACGCCTCCCACAATGTGGTCCGATGACCTTGTGAAGGCCGTTGGAACCCGCTGGATGCGGGAAGCACAAAAGCGGGTGAAGTGGCGGTGCTTGGGGGAGGCCTATATTTAGCAGTGGACATCTTTCAGCTGAAATAATGATGATGATGACTGCCTATCTGACCTCCATAACCCATTAACTGGGTAACATGATACCCCTTGGTAAGACTGTATGCTGGTATAAATTCATAACCCACCAAATGTTGTTTTTCAGTGCCACGCAGTCACCTGGTACGTACCGTGTGACTATCAGCTCGCTATCCTGGGAACCGTCCTCTTCTACTTCTATCAGAAAGATCGAAGAGTTGGGTTTGCCGCCTTCGGTACCGCTGCAGTTTTATCCCTGATCATACCAGGAGTTCTGACTTATTGGTACGAACTGCCTGCTGTTCATTTTCTGGATTTGAGGTAAGAAAATCCCTCACCCTCTATAGTATCAATGTCATCTTTCTTCAGGTCAGTATGTTTCTACAAGAACACTGTATTCATCAGTTCCTATCAGACGCATGTGTCATAGCAAGCAGGACATGATTTGGGATAGGCTTGATTTTCAGTTTTGTCCTCGGCGAAAATGAGGATTTACATGGAGCATTTTAATCAAATAGATTTTGAATGCAGGACTGATTTGTGTTGAAGGAATAAACAGAAACAAACCTCAAAAGGGTAGCTTCACGTCTTCCAGCTAGACTAATATAAACTCTTGTAAGTTATAATTACCAATTAAATTGATACACGCAGGGAATAAGGTATTCCAAAGGATCTTAACGATATCTCAGTTCCATAAAAGGTAAAATACATAGGTCTTCCCATTTTTATCTTTCGTCAGTGTCACAAAACTTTTTTAAATATGTAAAAATATCCTTGATGCCAAACTTTCCTTTTCCAGCAAGGTAATCCGAGAGATCCGTGACTACTGGGAGATCAGCTACACGTACACGCCGAGCTACAGTCGCGCCGGCGCGTACCTCGTCGGTGTAGCTACGGGATACTTCATGACTTTGTATAAACCTTCCGAACATAGGCAGACTGTTTCTAAGGTAGAAGAATTTGGGTTGTAAAGAAGTAAAAATTTGTAAGATGTATAAAAGAGTCTTTAAAAATGACGATAGATACTTAAATACTTGCTGAGCATCCAGAGCAGTTACCTCCATAGCCTTCATTCTACCATAAATAGACTGTGGATGAAGCACGAAAAAAAGAGAGTCAAGAGCAAACCCATCTCAAATTGTTTTTAAATGTTTGTCCCTAAATCCCTTATTCCACCTCCTCGTCTTCATTCAGACTCTAAAAGTTGACGGTCCACTTGATACTCATTCAATAGACAATCTTGCAGCTATATTAGTTACCTACTATCTAGCCTTTTTTTTTATGTCTTTAAACAACAAATTTTATTGTTTCCTTACATGGAGAATATGTACAAGCTAAAAATAAATATATATATTATGTACAAGTGTATAAAAAATCATAAAAATAAAAAGGGGAAGAGCTCATAGGGCATCAAAAAATTCGTCCCCATCGCTGTCAATGGAAAAAGTGCCCAAAAGGCTGGCAGCATTGCCACGTTGGATGGCAATGCTGATTCTTTGGGCTAAAAATAGGCCAGCCCTTTGGTCCCGTGAAGAGTCGACCAACCGCTTGGCGATGTCCCGAAATACTCGATGAGCACTCGGACCCCAAGGCCCTAGAGTTTCAACCCCAAACGGCTCAAACATATAGCTCCCAATAAGGTTACTATATTTGCGCCGTTTGAGGTTTTCTGCTCCTGCAGCAGCCGCCCCAGCACAGCCCGCCGTGCTAAGAAGATGGGATGGCGCGAGGGTGTCGACACAGGTTGCATCCCACACCAAAGGCCTACCCAACTTCCAAGGCATTATGGTCATTCCGTCTGGCCTCTTCCCATCGTCGCGCGCCAAGCCATTGGGTTCTAAAACAGCTGGCACCCCGGCGGTGACAAGAGCCCGACGGATGATGTCGTTAATGCTGGCGTGCCGTGCCATCCGACCAGCGCTCTTGCTGCAGGATAGTCCATGGTGTCCGAGGCAGTCGACTCCTTCACCGCATTGACAGCGATGTGGAGCCCCACAAGGAGCACCCACACGCAAACATGTAGCGAGCTGGAATGTGGTGTCACTCAGTATAGTGCCTATGTTGGGTGACGGTAGAGCCTGAAGCCAGAGACCCGACTCCCATTCACCCACAGCCAACAGGCGGGCACGCTCAGCAGTATTGGTGGACGTATTAATAAGTTTATTCCGTACCAACCTGCAGAGCGGCTCATCCCACTGTCTCTGGGAAGACGGGTTCTCGGGCTGAACCGTATCCGGGCAAGCCACTTTCCAGGCATTCACCGCGTCGGTCAAACACGGCACTTCAGAGTCAACCTGAGAAGGGGCTAAGATTCTTGTGGTTAACTTTTCGGTGCTGTGGACCGAGGACAGGAACGCCGGTAGGCTTACACTAGAAATTTTGCGGACGCCGAGCCCACCAAAACGAATGGGTAGTGTGGCTTGCAGCCACGCGCGGTCGTCCAATGCCACATTTAAAATTGATGTTAGGGTGCTTCGAATAATACGATCGATTTTGTCTAAAAGTTGTGGCTGCTTCCATAAAGAGGAAGAGCGGAGAAAATACATAAAATTTGGACCAAAACAGCAATATCTGATAAGGGTGAATGCCGAATGTAAATTAATTTTTGAAAGTCTATCTAAAATATCGTTAAAATGTTTAATTTTATCGTCGACGAATGGTGAAAAACTGTCTTCGAAAATTGGGGAACCTAGAAGGTGCAGTGAGCTTTTTTCCAAAACTTTGATATCTGGGGTTATTGAATTGAATTTTTGTATAGTCGATTGTCTGTCGGTATTGTCACAAAGATAAATTTCGCATTTGGAGTTGTTGAGGTCAAGGCCGATGGATTGGAACTGCTGCTTAAGGAATTCAAGATCTTTTAGTACAGTGTCTACGTCACCTCCTAGTGTTCCATCATCCAAATACCACACGTTAAATTTTGAATTTAGTTTTTGTATTATGGGATGGATAGCCAAACTGAAAATGACTGGCCCGAGAGGATCACCTTGTTGGCATCCGACTGCAGATTGCAGAACGTTATCTTTATATAGTAATTTAGACGGGTGCCTGTAGCACTGCCACATAAAACCATAAATTTCTGGTAACTCTTTTTTTACTTCAGCCAACAAAGTGTCCCTGTTAACGGAGTTGAAAGCGTTCTTAACGTCAACCTTGAGGATGACCTCACCTTTACTGGCATTTAAAAAACTGGATAGGGCATGTACGGCAGCCTCGCAGCCCCCTTTGGATCCAAAGCCAAGCTGTAGGGGCTGGAACTTGTTGGTTAGAATTTCGCCGTACAATTTGCAGCATATTTTTGCTGCCGTACGCCTGTAGGTGCACCCAACGGCAATAGGACGAATGCCGTCGTCCCTCTTGCGCAGGGCACATAAGTTGGCCCCGTACAAGACATCGACGACGGCATCATTCACACTGCCGTTGAGCATCAGGTTAATTAGAGCCGCAAGCTCCTTCAAAAGCGACTCACCAGCGTCCCCGGCACCTGAACTCAAGAGATCTTTTAAATGCTGAGGAGTCAGGCCGTCGAGGCCACCGGCGGAACCACTTCGGAAGGAGCTCACGGCTGCAGTCAGCTGTGGGGCAGTAACATTGAAAGGAGTTGAATCCGGATCGGGAGTGAGAGGGGGGTCGGGGAAGGTGAGACCATCCGCAGGCGCCGGATGTTTACTCTCCAGGGCTGAAAGAGTTTTCGGAGAGTATGGCGCCACCACATCACTACTAAACAGTAATCTGGCTGCTCCCCTAATATCACCATCACTTAATTTGGATTCCACATGTGAACATAAGCCTCTTTGTGAAGTGTTAGTGAAATTAGGTAATTTTGGATCTAAAATAAGGGTCGAATAATTGTTACAATTGTCTTTAATTTGGTTTGTCAATGTTTTTTTAGTTGCCAAATTTTTTTGGACATGCAGTATCCTATAAGGGAAGGTGAGTAGTTGCTCCCAGGCGCTATAAGAATTCTCCTGAGTCGTAAGGCGGAGACATCGCGACAAACTAAGAGCAACAGACCGCCTCGCGCCCCGGGGAACTCTCTTCAACACAGGGGTAGAATTTTTTAAATTTGAAAGGGTTTTCCAAAGTGTTTGGTCTGAATGTATTGAAGTTGTGTCTGGGGGGCACAAAGATACATTATGAGGCTTGTGAACCTTGCCATAATGTATCCGTAGCCCCCGTTCGCCTTTAAAGAAGCGCGCCTGGGAGCAATGGGGGCATCTCACCTGGACATCGAGTGATGTGACAGGTTGACTGGCACTAATTCCAGCGTCGCTACAGGCGGCATTTAACATAAGTAAAAATACACTTACCTAAAAGAAAAATAATTATAAACTCCTAACACACTAAAAATATTATTAATCACACAATATAAATAAAAAAGCACTATATGAACTATAGTCAATGATTCTTTTACATGTCACTTGATGACACACAGCCAGACCAGAAAAGTATAGCTTGACAACTGCAACGCAGACGCGCGGGCCTAGGGCGCCGCAGCGCCGCGCGTGCAGGGTGCAGCCTTTGCGCCTTGAAGACCGATGCCAGGAAGCCTCGCGTCGAGTCACGATGGGTCGTTAAACAGGCGTCAGCCTCCTTGACACACTTTTTCCAGTAGTTTTTGTTTAAAAGTGGATAAAAGCTATGGAATTAGTAAGTTCCATGTATATAATACAGCTGAAATGTTTTCAAGCACCTGAAAGTTAGTTTTAAAATGGTCTTGAAAAAGAAAAGTCAAACGGAAGGAATTGGTGTTTTTTAGATTATTTTGCTGTACATGAGTTATTTAGCGGAACGTTATGCCTTAATTTGATAAAGGAAAAAGCAGTTAAAATATTTAAATTAATAAATAAATTTTCTTTGACATGTCAGACTGACAAGCCCAATATTGAATGAATTAATTAATTAATTAATTAACAATTACTATTAGTCATTCATAAATGAAGAAATGGACAGTATCGAAGCAACAAACAATCAATATTTTTTCTAGCCAGAAAAAATATTGATTGTTTGTTGCTTCGATACTGTCCATTTCTTCATTTATGAATGACTAATAGTAATTGTTGAACATATTATTATCTTAAGACGCCCCCGCAGTTTAGATTAGAATTATTTTGGTATTTCGTTTGTATGAACTACGCATGTTCATACAAATGAAATAACAAAATAATTTGTAAATCAAACATATTCTAAAGGTAGTGTGTACTTATTCCGATTGGTTTACAGAATATCTAAGTTCCCAAATATATGTTAAATAAGAACATTGATTTAAACAGGAAATATGAGAAAAATATGTTTTCTATAGAAATTTTAAATTCCTCATATCTCGTCTACAAATCAGTGTTCTTTCAAAATATATGTTTGGGAACCTAGATATTCTGTAATCCAATCGGAATAAATACACACTACCTTAAGAATATGTTTGATATACCTACAAATTATTTTGGTATTTCGTTTGTATGAACTACGCATGCTTCGTGGGCCTCTTAAGTTTCCTCTATAGGTAGATATGTACTTTTGCCCTCCATCGCAATTTTTACATATTCTTAACTTATAGCTATTTGGAGAAAATCAGTAGATCAAATGCATATTAACCAAATGATTCACAAAACCCATACTTTTCATTCCAGACATGGTCAATCGTCGGTACAGCAGTATCTCTAGCTACAATGCTGTACGTACTGTCATTAGGACAGTACGTCATTTTCAGGGAGTACAATCCTATTGAAGCTGCCGTGATCACCTCGACCAATAGGATCGCGTGGGCTGTGGCTATCTGCATCATTATTGGGTTATGTGAATATGGGACTGTGCGTAAGTACACTGAGGTTTTTATTACATGTGTCTATGTATGGATCCTTTGGTGCAAGGCCAAAATCGAAACTAATACATTTCACAATGTTTACCAACAGCGCCCCTCTGTCAACGTTATTCGAGCGCCAAATAATCTTGACAGTATGGTACTGGACTTTGTTTGTGAAGCAAATGTTAAAAATAATTGGACGAGAGGTGCTTTTTACGGTTGTGTATTGTTTTATTTTACATTAACCGCTCTTTCTACATCCAATAATACCTACTAACACAAGATATGAAGCTGCATCCTTCTGTCTGCTAATAACAACAAACTCTGATCACCAATTTACCGGTGTAATCAACTAGTGTTTTTTCAACTATGTATTTTGTGATCCGCTTTTAATTCAATCAAATAACACGCGTAGGTAAAGCTGCTAGCACATATCTTTAGGAGCAATTCTCTAGGAAAAGCAGACAATATTGTGTTATGAAAATAATATTTTGCTCGTAAAACGAAGAAATGAAATGAAACGATTTATGGATTGATGCTGAATGAATGAAATTATTGAAATCATTTTCATTACACAATATCGTCTGTTTTGCCTAGAGAATTGCTCCTAAAGATATGCGTTAGCAACTTTGCACAAATAAGCAGACGTGCTATTTCAGTCCTACAGACGCTTAGTGCAAATTCTTATTAATATATTCTTATTAATATATTTGTGGTACCTACATTAAATTTAATATATTCATTGGTACTGCAAGAAAAATAAAAGAACATTTAATTGATACGTCTATAAATTACGAACTCGACTGTGGCCGGGCTGCGTCAGAACACGCAGTGTTTTTTCAAGACACATTTGATTGAATTAAAAGCGGACCACAAAATACATAATATATATTTTGTGGTCCGCGTTTAATCCAATCAAATGTGTCTCAATCAAAATGACGTATTGTTTTCTGAAAGTAATCTTGAACAAATCGTAATTATGATATTGTAGCAGTCCAAAGTTTAACAGCAATAAGAATGTATTGTAATTAAAATTGTTGGGTGTCATGGATTTCTGCAAAGTTACACCTGAACCCATTATTTATCGAGAAGATGTTTTAATAATTGCTTTATTTATTTACTTGTTCCCAGCTGTAGTTAGCGACATCCTAAGCTTCTCCTACTTTACGCCTCTTAGCCGCCTGTCCTACGGCATCTACATGATCCACCCTCTCCTCATACAACGGAATAAGTTCTCACTGCGATCGCCATTGAAGTTGGATATGTTTTCTTTTGTGAGTATCAATTTGTTTTATATTTAAGCCACTTTTTTTATTTCAGACAGGGATAATAGAAATGCAAAACCTTGATTAGAGGCGTCCATAAAAACGTAGTTCTTGTAAACAAATGCACCTGAGATCCAGAGACGAAATTAACTACTCTCAAGACTTATTATAAAAACTGAAATGCTGAAGGCTGAACTGAGATGCTGCTTGATGGTAGATAAAATATGAGAGGATACAATATACTTTTTCGGACCAAGTATCTTATATACAAGGAGATTTGGAACCCCCGAATAATACGAACCCATATAATTATTAAGAACATGGGTTCTTAATAATATGGATCAAAATATGGATTTTGTCCTATATCATATGTCCGATTTGACGCTCCCTACGCCTTTATCATCACTTACAAAGTTCCTGTACCTTTTTAGGTTCACGTACCTCAAAAGGAAAAAGGAACTCTTATAGGATCACCTTGTTGTCCTTCTTTCTGTCTGTCTGTTTGTCTGTCAAGACCCTTTTTCTCAGAAGCGCGTAGAGGTATCAAGTTGAAATTTATAGCAAATACTTGGGTCTATAGTCTCTTCCAGCTGTGAAAAATCAAACTTCTAAGTCAACGCGATCAAAAGATATGACCGTTTATGTCGCATATTTTGCGATTTCATAAGGGAATCAAAACCTATAGGGTACTTCCCGTTGACTTAGATCATGAAATTTGGTAAGAAGCAAGATCTCACAGCACAAGTAAAGGAAAATTCAGAAAATTGTTAATTTATAGTTTTATCACATAAAAAAATGATTATTGTGATTAAAATACTTAATAATTTTGCACTTGGAGAATTGACCGTGACGTATAACGATGCATGAGAGAACAAGTTTTTCAACTAAATTGTTAAGTTTGTTCTTGGTATAAAAACATTCCAACTACGGAACCCATTGTGCGTGGTCCGACACACACTTGGTCAGTTTTTTTTTATAATAATAGTAATAATTTATTGTACTTTAAAAAAATCCTGAACCTTTTTTTCAGTACGTGGACACTATTGGGACCTTAACCACAGCAACTGGACTTAGCTTAGCGATGTGGCTGTTGGTTGAAGCTCCGTTGATCAACATAAGCAACCAATTCCTGTTTAGAAAGTAAGTACCTATTCTGTTCTTCCTTTTTTATGCTGAAGACTCATAAGTAGTTCCCTTATTTTCATTCGAATAGGTGACGGAAGAGGTGGAAGAACCTTCACCCACTGGAAGTTAAGAAGGCCCATTCCGGCCCGTCTATCGTCAACACGAGCATGGTCTAAAAGCTTGTTGTTTCATCCAGCGCAATGCCCGTTGACTAACAAGCAAGTGAGAACGCGATAACATTGTACGAAAATTTTATGAAACTTGTTCCAGGAAATAAGTGTTTTTTAGCAAACCTTACTACAAGTTTGTGAAATAAATGTTTGTCATTTAGGATCACCATTACATGTGCGAGGTTTCTATCGCTATGTTTTCTTTACTTTTACAATTTGTGAGTACATTAAAAACGGCCAAAGTTCAGGTAAAAAGTGTGCAAAAAAGCAGATTTTTGGAGGCTTATACTGAATTTGTTTTTCCAAAATTTTATTTTTCGCTTTGATAGAAACCTATACCTATTCGTTCAAAAATTTCTTAGAAAGATAGGTTAAAACGCTATAATCACATACGAGCGTTTGTATGAAAAGTATGACAGGTTGGCCGCTCCCTCTCGAATGTCTTATGTTACACAGTTCGACATAAGAAAAAATGCTCCAAGTGTCTTAAGTCGGACAGTTACACTAAATTGACAAGTGAAAATATTAAAATGACCTTTATGATAATGTAATCCTACTACAGCTTGACAAGCTTGACAATTTCAGTCAAGTCAATTTAGTCTCCGACATTCGAGAGGTTAAGCTTGTTTATTACATCTGACTAGTTCATTAACAACATTGACTAGTTCATTAACACTTTCCTCGCCTTTTATCCAACTATATTGGGGGTCGGCTTCCAGTCTAACTGGATGCAGCTGAATACCAGGATTTTACAGGATATTTTTTTATTTTTCTGGGTAATACAAATACCGCTTAATAAGATTGGTGGTTAGACTTTCGGGCTTCTGACGACCCGTAACGACTGTCAAAGATTCACGAATGACAATCGGGACCAACGGCTTAACGTGTTTTCCGAGGCACGGTGGGATCTCAGTATTTATAGATGATTACCCATCCACGGACCAATCGCGGCAAGCGTAGCTTAACCTGATCGATTGACTAGTGCAACTGTTATTACTTAGCCACAAGCCCCTCAACAACAATGTCTAGTTATCTACTAAAAATCCATCCAGCCATATGCTGGACGCGGCAAGCGCAGCTTAACCTGACTGGATTATAATGAAGCGGCTTGAATGAAGTATTTGATGAAGTATTTGATGAAGTAATTGATGTAGTATTTGATGAAGTATTTAATGAAGTATTTGATGAAGTAATTGATGTAGTATTTGATGAAATTTTTGATGTAGTATTTGATGAAGTATTTGTGTAACACATTTACAATATTCAACAACTTTCATTTCGTTATTTATGGTGTTGAGCAGACGAAATTTTCCAACATATTTATGAAGCAATGAATTAGCAATTTCCTCCAAAATCTATCGAACCTATCGTGTGTTACGCACAGATGATGAACTACTGCAATATAAAATACTCGTCACAAGATATTGCATAATGCTTTTTATTTTATTTTTTCAGGTCTAAGAGTACACAGCCAGTTAAAGAGCTAGACGTGAATGGAATCGCATACCAGAATGGACATGTTAAAACCAAAGCGGCGTAGATGTAATTTTAAATGTAGTTAGTTAATCTCTATAAACAACTTCCATGTTCTACATGCTATGATGTGTTACAGAAGATTCACTGCAAGCAGAGCGGTGTGTTATACAAATATCAAACTGGACTCAATTACCAAAAATACTAATAATATTAATTATAATAGAAACCCGCAGCGCAGCATGTGGCGAGCTGTTGGGCAGTAGCGACCCCACTGACCCTATCTCCCGAGAAAAATCTTGTCCTCATATCTGGCTTGCCTTTATTGGCCGGCTGGTGTGAACACTGACGAGGAACAGAGCTCCCACCTCTTTCTTGCCTTTATTGGCCGGCTTGAGTGGAGATTTGCAAGAGCAAACGTGCTCGGAGGAAGGAAGTATTCCAGTAAGGTGCTGGTAGGGATCTTGACCGTAGTTCCGAGATTGTCCTGATAGCCGTGAAATACCTCTCCACTCCTCAAGCACCTCAGGAAGTGTTGCCCCCTTGTCGCTACGTCACTTCCGGCCGTTTCCGGGGGCCCATTATTGAGTGTGTGAACAACCCGTTTACTAGGCGTCACAACAAACTTTCACTGATAGACACTTCTGCAGCACTCTTTAGACTCTTTACTTTAGCAGGGGTGAAGATAATGATATTGAAACAATATAAATACTTTCAACCGTGTATTGAGAACATTTTTGCTTGACAATAATTCTGACCTAGGTAAATCCACTGCGGATCTTAACATCGAGATTTAGAAACGTGACGTAACGGCACAACGCCATCTATCGGCACAAAAGTAAACAATTTTCTCAAACATTCCGCCCACCAAGGGCAAATTAACAAATTTGGCCTTCCATTACATTTTCCCGTTTAAATTCCGCCCACCATGAAACACTAGTTACTGCTATGAAGTTAAATCCTTAAAATTAGTCACATTAAATCTTATAATTCTAAATAAACGCATCTGTTTGTCTCTAAGGGGACATTACAGGTAAGATGCAAATCTTTGAAATAGACCTTTTTATTATACCATTTTTTGTACGTATAGATACAACTCTAGTGATGTCATCGCTGCCTGGGTGTTTAGCAACCACACGACCAAGCAGCCATCGACAAGGCGGCAAGTCATCCTCTTTAACTAAAACTAACATACCGACCGATGGTTCTGGAGTTTGTTTACTCCACTTATAGCGATTTAGGAACATTACTAAATATTCCTGCGACCATCGTCGCCAAAACTGTTGCGCCATCCGTTGGGTCAGTTGCCACCGGCGAAGACTACTCAAAGTGCTAGATTCGAAGTTATACTCCGGCACTGCCACTAATGGCTCACCCACCAGAAAATGACTTGGCGTCAATGCGTCTAAGCCATCCGGATCCCCATCCATCCTCGACAGTGGTCGCGAGTTCAGGCAAGCCTCAATTTGTGTCAGAACTGTTGATAACTCCTCGTACGTAAGGGTTGAATCTCCAACTACTCGCCGAAGGTGGAATTTTATCGATTTGATTCCGGCTTCCCAAAGACCACCAAAGTTAGGCGAGTATGGAGGGATAAAATGCCACTTCGTTCCCTTAGACGCTAAACAGTCAGCGATTTCCTTTGTTAGACTAGCTTGCTCTGCCGAGAATAACTGCTTTAACTCCCTTGATGCTCCCACGAAGTTAGTGCCATTGTCTGACCAAATATCCGAACAATAGCTTCTGCGAGAGACAAATCTCCTGAATGCTGCTAAAAATCCTTGAGCAGTCATGTCACTTACAGCCTCGATGTGTACGGCTTTCGTGGCCATACAGACAAACAAACAAATGTAGCCCTTGTAAGCATGATGACCCCGACCTTTGGAAGTCCTTATATTTATAGGACCAGCATAATCAATCCCAGTACATTTAAAGGGTCTTGTAGGCGTTACCCTCGCAGCCGGTAATTGCCCCATTAACTGGTTTGATGTCGTTGCCGAATGTCTAGCACATTTAACGCACTTACGAACGTGTGATTTGACCAGTTCCTTGGCCCCCAAAATCCAGTATTTAGTCCTCAAATACGCTAACATGAGTTGAGGCCCCCCGTGCAAGGTGTTGTCATGAGCGTCTGCCACGATTAAATTGGTTAAGTTTGACTTCTTTGGTAACAACATTGGGTGTTTCTTATCTTCACTTAGTTCCGACTTCTGTAACCTACCTCCTACTCGTAATATTTTGTTTCTGTCTATGAATGGGTTTAACGATTTTAAAGGTCCTTTTAACGTAACTGAATAACCATCCCTTGAGATATTTTCTATTTCTTCTCCAAAACCTTCTGCTTGACACTGTTGGATACAAACACGTAACGCTTCCGCTAATTCTTGCGCTGACAACCCTGTTTTTTCACCTTGATCCTTCTTTCGTTTTATCCACATACGTCTGCAGTACGCTACCACTCTTATTAATTTCGTTAAGTTTGAAAACCGATCAAATAAGTTTATTTCTGTGCCCGAGAAGTGCACCCTTTTTATAGCTTCTAAGTCCGTATCTATGTCTTTAGGTTTGTTATAATCTATATTTTCTGAATATAAAAAGGTAGGACCATTAAACCATGTCGTTTGTTTCCTGAGATCAGACGGGTTGAGTCCTCTTGACGCAGAATCAGCCGGATTTACGCCAGACCGCACATGAGACCACTGCTGTGCGTCTAAGGTGGTTAAAATCTCAGATACCCTATTTGCCACAAATGTTTGCCACCGATTTGGGTGACTATTAAGCCAGGCAAGCACGACGGTGGAGTCACACCAGGCATGAATGTTCTCCTTCGGAATACTCAATGTGTGAGCTACCTCAACCAATAACCTACTCAGAAGAACTGCTCCACAGAGCTCCAAACGTGGAATCGATATTTGCTTTATTGGTGCTACTTTTGTTTTTGATGTTACCAAGTTTACAGACACGTGGCCCTGATCGTCGATGGACCGAAGATAAATCACGGCTGCATAAGCCATCTTGGATGCGTCGCTAAATCCATGTAATTCAACGAGTGTGTTATTACGTTTTGTATTGATCCAGCGAGGTATTTGCAACTCCGACAACTGGCACAGTTCATCACGGTAAGTAATCCACTCATTTAATATTGTTTCGGGAACTTCATCATCCCAGCCTATACCTGATAACCACAGCTTTTGTATGATTATTTTTGCAACTATAACACTTGGAGAAACCCATCCAAGTGGATCAAATAAACGTGATATGTCCGATCTAATAATTCTTTTTGTTACAGGCTTCTTCGTCGGTAAGAGTGTCACTGTGTAGCGGAATGCATCTCCTGTTCGATCCCAGGTAAGTCCCAATAATTTCATAACTTCATCTATTTTAATTTTCCTTCTTTCTTCTGTAGTATTTGTATCTTTAGTTTTCAAACTTTTCAACAGCTCCTCACTATTGCTTGACCACTTTTGCAACGAAAACCCTCCTTTTTCTACTAAGTGATTCATTTCAGAATACAGTTTGACTCCGTCCTCAACGCTTTCAACGCCCGTAAGCAGATCATCCATGTAAAAGTCTTCTTTAACCTTTACAGCAGCTGTAGGGTATTTCTCCTTCTCGTCTATGGCTACCTGTTGAAGCACCTTAACAGCAAGATATGGGGCACATGCTGTACCAAAAGTAACCCGCAATAAACGATATTCTTGAGTTTGATTATCTGCAGTTCCTTTCCACAGAATTCTCTGAAAGTCCACGTCGTGTTCATCAACCTTGATTTGGCGGTACATTTTTACTATGTCCGCAGATAGACATATTGGATATGTTCTCCATTTCATTAAAATATGTCTTAGCGTTGGCTGTAAAGTAGGGCCTATCATCAACAGATCATTTAGTGAAACGCCGTCTTCACCTTTACAGGAAGCGTCGAATACTATTCTCACTTTTGTGGTGTCCTTATCCTCCCGAACAACCGCAAAATGAGGTAGGTAAATTCCTTTACGGTTATTTATTTCTTTTTCAGGTATTATCTCCATATGACCCAGCAGTAAGTATTCTTCCAATACCTCTTGATAATTCGTTTCCATGTTTGTATTTTTACTTAACTTTGTGACTAATGAAGACAATCTTTTTTCAGCTATCCTTTTAGAGTTTTTTACTATAGGTGTTGCATCTTGGCTTTTAAATGGCAACCGTACTATATAGCGCCCGTCACTGTCTCTTCGCGTTGTTGTAGCGAAGAAACGTTCGCACTGTTTTTCTTCCTCGGATAATATGGTGGGACTGTTCATCATATTGTCCTCTAGTTCCCAGAAGCGTTTCATGAGGTCTGTTTCCTCCACATGCGAATGCATAACTAAAACATTATCATGTGGTTGGTGTGATTTTCCCACCACACCCGATAAAACCCAACCCAATGAAGTCGCTTGCGCCACGAGATTACCCTGAGGTCCCTTCTTAACTCCTTCCTGGATAATTTGCCCATAAATTTCTGCCCCTAGCAACATGTCAATTTTGTTTGGTGTGTGATAATGCGGATCCGCTAACGGGAAATCACAAACCCACCCCACAGGTACAAGTTGCTTGCCAGGCAGAAAAGTGGTTATGCTCTTTAGTATGTATGCGGCAACCTTAAGCTGAACGTTGGGGTTGTGTATGGACTTCAGAGTAACTTCCACCATAAATTTTGATATAATTTTATTGTTACCTTCCAATCCCGAAATTTGTCCCCTTATTGGCGTCCTTTTCAGCCCTAAATACTGTGCCGTGGCCTCGGTTACAAATGAGGCTTGGGACCCTTGATCTAGCAACGCCCTTATTGTGTGATAACTACCGTTGTTGGCTGTGGCGTTAACTAGAACCGTGGCCAACAAAACTTGGTTTGTCCTATGTAATTGGTTAGCCGAGAAGAACGTGGCCACTGTGTCCGAATTAGAAGATCCGGATGATTTAGCACTTTGCGCCGCGTCTCTCTCATTCTCGTTTTGAGATACATTACTATTTTTATGATCGGAACTGTCATCGGTATGAACTGGACCCGCGGCATGAAGCAAAGAATGATGTTTGCGTTTGCAAACACGACATACATTTGAACTCAGACACTGCTTAGCCGAGTGGTTGTTCCCTAAACAGTTAAAACATAAACTGTTTTGTCTGATGAACTCCCGTTTGGTATTTACATCCATTTTTATAAAACTCTTACAATTTATAATTTTATGGTTTTCCTTACAGCATTTACATTCTAATACAGAATCAGTCGCCGCGTGGAAGGCTTTTGGCGTCTCTGTGTTTTTTCCTCTACCCGCATTAGAGCCAGCGGTCAAGAATTCAAAAGCGCGATATCGGCTGGTCAAGAAACTTTTAAATTGCTCAAAGGTTGGAATCTCATTGCTGCACGATTTTTCACTAGTGACGTTTAATTCCCACTGTTTTCGGGATTCTGGATCCAACTTCAAAGAGATTATATGTACAACGATGAGGTCCCAATTACCGACATCGATACCAAGATTAGCTAGAGCATTTAAACAATCGGAAGTGGTATCAATTAATTCTTTTAGACTAACAGCTGATTCGTTATTCATATTCTTCTGACTAAGTAACCTTTTTAGTATATAATGTGACAAGTATCTCTTATTATTGTATCGCTCGTTAAGTTGTTCCCAGCACCGTTCATAATTGGACTCTGATATAGGAATGTGTCTAAGTAGTTGTTCCGCTTCCCCAGATAAATACCCTTTTAAATATTGCATCCGCTGTACGTTATCTATAGACTTATTATGGTGAATGAGCGATACGAACAAATCTCGAAAGGTTACCCACTCAGTGTATTTCCCGGAAAATGTTGGAATAACAATTTTTGGTAATTTAACTTGACACTGTTTTACATTGCTCTGTAAATGTTTAGGATATTCTGTTTGGCTTTCCTCTTTTACTTCAAATGACTCTAAAATAGTCTCTAACTCAGTTTTATATTGAATGTAAATTTCTTCAGTCTGATCATAACTATCTTGTTTAACATAGATACATGCTTTTAATTCCTGAGGATCATATGCTTCGTATAATTGACTATGACCCTCTGTTAATTGTTGCCACAATTTATCTAAGTTTTCCAATCTTACTTTAACATATGGACGTGTTATTCGATCTTTAGGAGATTTCTTAAAGTTACTATAAGCTTTGATTATTCTTGAACAATTGTCTTCTAATTTATTACTTAACGAGTCCATAATTATATTTTAATTAAAGCCAGTGGTAATATAAATATAACCGCACACAAGTTGAAACGAGAAAATTATAACTAAAATAAGACTAACACAGAATTATCAAATTTGAGACCAACAATTTAAGTTTAAAATTGCAAGTCTTTAAAACATACAACCTTTGACAAATTTGGGCATAGATTCGACGTCTAAACCAATTTTCCTCAAAATTAAACTATGTCTCAAACACTGCAAAATACTCTAAGTTAAAGTTTATATTCCGTTCTAAGTTCTGATCTTCAAAGCAATAAGGTTCAAATTATAGTTAATTTCCACTGTTAAACTTCCAAATATGTCGTTCACAAATTGCACCAAGTTATTATTGAAAGGTCACTCACGGTTTTATCTTCGTTTGATACCACCTGATGAGTCGTTCACTGATTCCTTGGTAGATTGACGTTGCGTGATTGCGTCACGCTCGTCCCACTCCTCCTCCAGGTAACGGAGGTCACCCTGCTGCCGATTCCTGACGATGCAGATGTCGTTCACCCGGCACCGTCTGCAGTAGCTCGCTTCTCGCGCTGCTGCTGCTGCTGCTCCCAGAGTTGCTGCTGATTGTCACCGCCGCACTGATGCTGATGCCACTAGCACCTCACTGATGCTATGAGTTTGGTCAGTTATCGCAAGCGATCCACTTGCCTGACCAAGGTTGATACCCAAAAAACACACGGCTCCGTCTCGAAGGACCACATGAACAACCCGTTTACTAGGCGTCACAACAAACTTTCACTGATAGACACTTCTGCAGCACTCTTTAGACTCTTTACTTTAGCAGGGGTGAAGATAATGATATTGAAACAATATAAATACTTTCAACCGTGTATTGAGAACATTTTTGCTTGACAATAATTCTGACCTAGGTAAATCCACTGCGGATCTTAACATCGAGATTTAGAAACGTGACGTAACGGCACAACGCCATCTATCGGCACAAAAGTAAACAATTTTCTCAAACAGTGTGCAAGTCACCCCCTGCTATTTTATCCGTGTATAATATATAACATTGGTCAGGCAGGGGGCATAGTTCTTCCATAATTCAAATAACCCAATCCACTTTAGCCACCCAGACCCATAGCCCAATATGTTTTATTTCCACGCACAACAATAGTCCTGCACCAACCGGGGGTTGTCCTTGGGTGCACTTGCATATTGCATACAGGGATAATCGTAGGTTGGTGCCTCCTTATCATTTTAAACTATTTAAGGGGCCTCTGCGAGTTGGCTTCGGCTCCTCGTACACCTTCCAAAGGTCCGGGACCCCAGAGTCCCGAGAAATGTAAAAAAATAGTAATAATATTAATATTGTTAGACTCAATTGCCAAACATTACGAAATAAGTTTTATTTGTTTTATAGATAATTTTAAAAGCATTGTAGGCGGTATTATGTTATCTGTGGTAGGCGTAAGCACGTAAAATTTCGACGAACGCACGACGACAACGTAACGTACATTCGAACGATTTTTTTTTATTTTTATTTATCGAAAGTACAACTGTCCTGTAGCATTTTGCAATTTCTGCGACAAGCATAATTAATTTTACCTACATATATATGTTTAGATATGAATAAAGTCATACAGCTTAGAAAATATTGTTTGAGAAACGTTTAACGTGTTCGTGCTGGTGCGGCGCCAACGGTTTTGTCACTTCGCATAAACATATACGAGTATGTACAGACACCAGCACATCAAGCTACCCGAAACTGTCAAATTTTCCCAATCAACCTTGAACCTAATGCTTTAGCGATAAAGTTGAAAATCTATTAAATAGCTAATATCTAATATCTACCAAATTTTGGGGTGTAATGCCCAACAGTGAAAATGTTATGTTATGTTATGTAAATGAGTAGACGAACGAGTCCGTTGATGGATTTATTACTGTGCAATCTTTCTCTTCCACGATATGCGCCTTCTCAATTAGTTACTGGGGCGACTCGCTTGTGAGAGACCAGTCCAACCGATACGCGACCGTAAAATTTATAAACAGTGGTCGGAGTAGGTAGAGCTGTTTGGGGTGAATGACCGCAAACATTGATGTTAACATGGATATGCCTCTGAAATCCCGGGATTTTGAAATTGTCGAATGATTTAAGTGAGTTAATATGGGTAAGTGGGCAGTTATGAGCAGGTAGTAGGTGAGCACCCAAACAGTATATACTTACTTATATGCAAACACAGGGATCCTGGAATGTTGTTAGAGGTAGCTTCGTGAAATATTAGTTAATTAAGTAAAACTTTACCTACTCCTATAAAAACTACTTAAATAATGTTTTTTTTAATTCCGAGAATTCCCGGGATTCCGGGAATTATTTGGCATATCCATGTTATGTCCGCATGTCGCAAGTAGCAAAAGCAGCTCTACCTACTCCGACCACTGGTTATAAATCACACAACTTTAAATTATCATTAGAACTTAAAACGGGATATTTACCATGTATATTGATTTGAGTTTCCGATATTTCGGCACTGATATGTCGGAAACTCAAATCAATTAATATACATGGTAAATATCCCGTTTTAAGTTCTAATGATAATGTCAGTGACCATGTCGGTTTAACAACTTTAAATTGCTCGAAGGACCAAGAGGTGAAATCAACGGCAATGAAACAAGTCAATGCTGTCCAAACCAACACAGAAACCATCAACATTATCACTGTTGGGAGTTACGCCCCAACATATGGTCCTTCGAGCCGGAAAAACAAAGTTGCAAGAATTACAAAGAGTACAAAATAAGGTCATAAAGATATTGTTTCGCTATCCATAACTAACATCAACCTGTAAAATTTATAAAGAAACAAAACTAATGAATATCAAACAACTCTACACATATAATACTTGAGTACTGATTAGAAAAATTATAGAAAGAACCATCCACACTAACTTATCATTTACTAAAAAATCTCAAATGACTAAACTCAGTCTTCGTCGACCAAGTCTAATTGTTTTGCCAAGAATAAGCACTAATTACGCTAGAAAGAATATTACATAATGTTAAGCACAGCACACGAAACTTATATCAGACAACCTGCATGCTGTGCTGTGGGGGTGGTTAGACTCTGATAGGCGGGGGTTATCGTCGCCTTTTGCGAATTAAACCAGTACAAGTATTCACAAATATAATAAAAAGGCACGTAAACACAATTCAGAAACACAAAATACACATAAAACACAATGATAATACTTACGGCAATAATCTTACCTTCGTAACACTAATTATTGCAATAATACAGATACTACAGACACGCGACTATACAGGGCTCTATTGAGCTTGTCACTTGATGGTTAGATGCTTTGACTAACTTGCTCGATACAATTTTGGAACTAACTCACAATTATTTTTTTTTTTTTGTGAATGGCATCTCGTAGTTGACCTAGAGAGGTCGAGACTACTTAACCGGACTATCCTGTGGCTGCCTTAAGAAAAACTCAAAGCCTCCAGCCAGGGGCAAAAAACATACAGACTAAGCGACTACACGCTAAGGGCTCCCCCTGTGGGGAACGGGCCTCGGCTTAGGGCGTCGCTGGGGGGAGGACAGCAAGATGGGACAGGCTGGATCAGATTTGAATTATTATTATCAGGGGAGTTTAAAGCTACAGGCTCAGCTACGCCACCAGCTGGCACATCATACCCGAGCAAGGGACGGGGGGGAGGACCATTATTACGGGGTCGTCGCGAAGGACCTCGGCGGCGAGGTCGGAATGTCGATTTGATTTTGTTCCTACGGTCCCTACTGCTCTCCTGGAGAAGAGTTATGGGGTCGTCGGGATCTGAGAGGACAAGCCTGGGGCGGCGGACCTTACTAATACGAGAGGGGACATAGCTAGCCGCCTCGACAACCAGAGGGTTGCGATGGTTGGTGGCTGAGTCGAAGAAACGCTTGGAATTGCGTTTCAAGAACTGGGAGATGGTGGGAATGTCGAGATCGACATGGAGGATTTCGTTCCGAACGAACCAGGGGGCTCCCGTTGCCTTTCGGAGGAAACGGTTTTGGAGGGCCTGCATCCTATGAATGAGGTGAGGTTTTGCGTGCGCAAACACTGAACCCGCATAGGTCATGATGGGGCGAATGCACGCTGTATAAATGCGCAATTTGCACCTAAGTGACAATTTGCTACGTGCATTCAGAACGGAGTGGAGTCTACCGAGAGCGAAAGCGGCGCGCGAACGCACCTGCTTTATGTGCTCAGCGAAGGAGAGGTGGTGGTCGAGGGTCACACCGAGGTATTTGGCTCGCGTCTCCCAAGGGATCGGCTTGCCGAACATGGTGATCGGTCGGGGGGGGCTAACTCACAATCCTAGGGGAGGCATATATATTACTTTGTCTCTATAGCTAACGTAGCGGGTACACCTCACCCAACTACGACTACGACACCAATATATGTGGTTTTAACAGTAACCACGCCCCTATTTTCTCGTGCAAGTCACGACCTGTCGACTTTTCTGTGCCAGGGATAAACCCGTACGCAGTTTTGTATTGATTCCCTGTGTTCAAGTCACAACGTGTTTATGTCCGACGGACAAGCATAGTCTTGTGGAATGTTTATTATTTTACATGATGTTAAGTACTTTCTTAAGCTACTAGTACATTCTTATGCTACTTATAACTAATACGAGTATCAAACGGAGCTAGGAGTATGGTGCTTCTCCTACACATAAGAAGGAGCACAACTATTTAATAATCTACCCACTTACATAAAAAATATTAGCTCTCACAGCAGTATTAAATCTCGGCTATCCAAACACATAACTGAAAACTGCCTTGACTAAAGTCCTCCAATGTTCTTAAATGGTTGAGAGTTGAACTGCTGAATGAGTACTTATAAAATAATTATATAATTATAATACTATGCATATACTTTGGTGACGGTTACCTAAAATAAGTTTACTGAATGTATCTTGTCTGTTCTCATGTGAGTGGCGTCTTTTTCGTCTTTTATGAG
Source organism: Dicycla oo (assembly GCA_948252095.1). Lineage (NCBI taxonomy): Eukaryota > Metazoa > Arthropoda > Insecta > Lepidoptera > Noctuidae > Dicycla > Dicycla oo. The sequence continues at coordinate 22,192,798 of OX411733.1, forward strand.
AATAAATGATTTAAACCTAAATAAATCTGACAGATTGTAGTAGCTTGATGTGCTGGCTTCTGTACATAATTAAAGCAACACGCATGATTTCTGATACGCTTTTAGTTATTTTATTTTTTTTATTTGTGATGGGTTTGCTCTTGACTCTAGTCTAGGTCAGAGGTGACAGAGACAAAGTCGACGATGAAGTGAGCTTACCCAGAAGAAATTTAGAAAATTTCAAGTAACTCAATTTTAAACCTTTATTTATTCAATAAACATGTTGCACATTGATAAGGAGAGTGACAGTAACCAATAAAGCTGTTGTTTCAGTAGAAGCATTTAAAGTTTTACCAAAAAGTAATGACTAGTTTTGTACCAGAAAAAATAAAAAAATGTTACACGTTAAAAATATTAGTTACATCAACAGATGTTATTGTAAAAATTTAGTATTCTTCACGCGCTAAGGATGGCACTGCTTACAGAAAAAAATAAATTTTCGTATAATGACGGTCGTCTTATCAATGTGCGATGTGTTTACAAGGTCTTAATAATAATAATGGTAAAGTTCACATTGGGCTCATGTGAACTTTGCTATTATTATTAAGTCGGGCACAGCAATTTAAAAACATAATTTAAAAAAAATTAAATCGATTTCAAAAAGAAACGAACTCAAAATTATGAAATAACCTTAATTTCGGAAGTCGGTGTCTTGGGATCTGAATTTTAGTTTTTTACCACCGACTTTCAAAATTAAGGTTATTTCATAATTTTGAGTTCGTTTCTTTTTGAAGTCGATTTAATTTTTTAAATTATTTTTTATTTCGTAATTTTCAGTGTTTAGTAAAAAATGGAATATTTGTTTATAATAAGTATTTAATAGTTTTGTTATAAAGATTTCACTAGAATTTGACCAAGGTTTTGTGTTGTTATCCCTCTGACACCACACCCGTAGCTCGTATCAATAAGCCAGGCCGTCACACTTACACGTCCATTATCTTGAAAACTACTGAACCGCTTTTGATGAAACCTTCATGCCCTAAGTTGAAGTAAATGTAAGCCAACAAAAAATTATGGTTACAATGCGACAAATGTTGAAAGCTGGGTATCCTATTTCCGTTACTGAAAACCTTGTTTTGAGATGTTTTCCCTTTGACACCGCACCCGTAGCTCGTATCAATAAACCAGGCCGTCACACTTATACGTATTAGTCTATTATCTTGAAAAGTACTGAACCGATTTCGATGAAACTTTCACAGTGCCCTAAGTTGAAGTAAATGTAAGCCGACAAAAAAAGAATGGTCACGATCCGATTAATAGTTTCGGAGAAATGCGTGGACAAACATATAAATCTATAAAATTTTGTATATTTGTTGAAGCCCTAATAGATCATCATATGTGAATATCTCGCAGTTTCAATAATATTACATACATACGTATCGAATTGATAACTCTTTTTTTTTTTTGAAGTCGTTAAAAATATGAGTAGTAGCATAATTCAAAATAAATAAGATCGCAAACAAATTAAACGCAAAAAGACATAATTATCACAAACGAAAAATATATAAAAACATAATAATTACGAATCATTCAAAATTAAAATCATTTAAAGTAAATAATGTCACAGATGAAAATAATATCAAAAATCAAATAAAATATAATAATTCATTCAAAATAAATAAAACAGAACTCAGTATTATCTTGACTATAAAATTATATCTAGTCTCTGCCAATCCATATTTTCTATCTATTCTCCGAAAGAGTAGAACTTATATGTTAGTATGTAAATGTAATTTACTGATAAATATTATAAATCTCTTGCAAGTCGCCCATAAAAGTCGCTCTTGTCATCCGTTTCCTACAATTCGTCGGTATATAGTGTTTTTCTTCTAAATATGTACATTATTTTTTATTTATTTTGCTTATTTAACATGCGTTTGAAAGATTAATTATTAGGGAGAGCTAAAAATAATAGACATACAAAGGGTCAAAGAATTTACTTATTTAATAATTCAGATATTTAAATTAGCTATTTAATAAATAATTATTTTGAAAATGAAATACACAAATTTTTAGTAAGCAGTTAAGTCTAGCTATTTATTTTATAGAAATAGAAATATTATATACTTGTACATACATCAAAGTTTGAAGTATACACATAACCAAAGTAAAGTATACTCCTATCACTCTTGGCATAGACTTATAGAGTGATGTCGTCGTCGTTATCTAATAGATGTGCCGAGTACGGCGGAGCGGCGGCTTTTATAGCCGGTGGTAAACAAGTGACGTCACATCGTACGATTTTAATACCGAATTGTTAATACTGCATTTTGACATAAAACTATGATTATATTATATAAAAATAGAGTAGATATCTTGAAATTGATTAGTTAAATTAAATACTTGGTTTTACAATGGCATAATTAGTAAACAAGTCATGTTAAACAGTTAAATATGATATTATACAGAACAACAATGAAAGAACACAGTTTAGACTTATGATATAAACGTATTTCGTAATAGTATTTATAAGATTTTGATAAGAAACTTGTCGTAATGTAGGTTATAACTAATATAGAGATGTTTTTCTTTGTGTCCAATTAACGAAAAGATTGAAATAATCTATCACGTTCGTTATCACACTTCGATGTCACCTCGTGGACAATAGTGTGTGTTGTTTTTTCGAATGTAATACTTTTTGTAAATGCTGTACTGTATAACTGTTTTTTATCCCAAATAAATTAAATAAAATAAAATAATTGCTGGGATGTAACTTGATCTTTTATTTACCAACTCGTCACCAAGATATCGTTTTGAGAGCAGTGGTGGCGTAGTGGATACGACCGCGACTTACGACTTGTCAGTCATAAGTTCGAACCAAGACCAGACTTCACTTTGTGTAAATTAATTCGTCACCACTTCTCTTAAAATGATGATGGAAACCGGCATGTCCTAATAAAAAATTAAAAAAATAAGACTAGTGACTTCGACCAACCGCCGCTGGTCCCGCTTGGTGGATTACGGTCTACTCCCTGTCATAGAGAGGAGGCTTCTGTCCCAGCAGAGCAGCATTGGGATGATTCATCATTATGAACAACTTTTACTATGGAACCAAACCTGAAATCGCGAAAAAAAATCAGCTGTTCAGTACATTTTGACGAATTATTCTAACATAAATGTACTGAACAGCTGATTTTTTTCGCGATTTCAGGTTTGGTCCCATAGTAAAAGTTGTTCATAATGATGAGTACAATGACCCCTTAAGAGGTTGTTGGTGTTTTACCAATAGCCCTGTAGGTTGACTATGCACCTAGATATATGACTTTATAAAGTGGCAAAGTCTATATCACCTGTTATTTCACCGGCACGTCTTCAAAATGGAACTCAGCAACGCATCAGATGAGCTGGCGTACTGCCAATACTAACACTCATTAGCTTTGCTAACGTTCCAATTTGATTACTTCTAGCGACACTGCTTCCGTCTCTTTTATTTTGGAAATTGATTGAAATTCTATACATTAAACTGCGTTATTAGCCTTTTTCGATTTTTTCGGTTCTAAACATCGTTTCTTCGTGTTTTCTTTAACTGTTTTTAGATAGAGTTAAAATTTATAAAGCTCGAATATAATATCGAGGGTTCACGGGGTATTTGTATTAAGCGACATCCTGGCCGATATTGAGTTATAATCATATTTATCTACCTGCATTAAAAAGTGAAAAACGTAAAAATCGGAGATAGGTAGACACAATTGATTCTTAACCGTCGATAGGCCAATATTTCGTAAAAAAATATTGATACTTTTTTACAATGTTCTTTTTCCGAATAATGAAACTTTGAATAATGCTCTCCTGTTAAATTCCAAACATGTCGCTTAATACAAATAGCCCGTGAACCCTCGATATTGTATCTGCTACCGTTTTGATAAGGGAAACGGTACTATAATTAGCGAAACTCCTCAGACGTGATGGTATCGATAACCAAACACATAACAAAAAAAAAAAAAAAAAACAAAACAATTTCCATTGTGTTAACTTCACAGACGTGATGGGTATCGATGATAGACACTAGACACAGCAAAACAAAAACAACAGATTTTCTTTTTTACACTCATCTGCGGTCATCATGTATAGTTTAAACACGAAGGATCTAAAACCAAATATTCAATACAAAAACAAAATGGCACAGGCAAACCCGCTTGCAAAACCCAGTGCACAACAAGTAAACCGTGAGATAGGCCCTCGAGATAAATCCTCAATCCTCGAGATCTTCGTTGATTGTGATCGTCCCCGTTTGTGAAGGGGGAAGGGAGTGCCTTCCACCTTCACAAATAAGATAGATACAGAAGACGAAGACGATATGGTCATACATGCATGACCGTTTAATTGTATTGATTGATGCGAATGACATGCAAACTAGGTGTTACGATAAGGTCTATCATGGAGCATCACGGAAAATCATGCCATGCCGCGTGATCGTCTAGGGTCCGCTTAAAAAACACTTTGAGTGACAAATGCCGATCTGAGACCAGAGTAGCTAACCCGACGGAAAGGAAACTTCATACAAACGTGCAATGATACGTGCAGTACTACAAAACGCGGTAGTACAAAACTTAGAAGCATTGCCTCTGTGAGAGGTTACTCTGTGGCGCATCGTTTGTGCTAATTCGGAAACACGAAGATAACCGAAGCGCATATTTTCTGGTTTACCTGTATGTGTGCGTGCGTTTGCGCTCGTTATATGGAGCTTACCTTCTGTCCCTATCTATACCGTGCCTTCTTCCTCCATGTCTGCCTCATCTCTGTACCTAACTAACAATTTGTTTCCAATTATATGGATGCGAAGACTTTAAACAATGTCTAAGTAAGATTGTTTGTTTATTGTGTAGTTCAAGGATTTTTGGTGAGAATTGTTGTGGTACCTAATGTAAATATGTTGTTATAGAATTCTAGTTGCTATGTGATTTGTTATAAAGTATTCCAAGTTAAATTCGACGAGATCTTTTGGAAGTAGGCATTCATTAAGAGGATTGTGAAGCGCCGATACGCGGCGCGATTTTTAGAGGCAATTGCCTACATTTCATACAATTATTTACATAAAATATTGTTTCGGGCGATAACGTTTTTACTCCCCTAAACCTTTACGAAATGAGACAATTTTAATCTCATTACATTCAGTATACTTTAATCTAGGTCTGTACGTTTTTCGTTTTTAGTATTTCAATTTAATTTAATTTAAAAATAATAAAAATGCTCGAGGATGTTTTTATGTCAAAAATATAGATATTTAGATGCTAATAACTTATATTGTATACAATATTTCTTTATAATAAAAACGTGCGGACCTAGTTTTTCATTATACCAACAACATTTCCAAAAATTATGAAAATTAGACTATGTTTACGGGGAGAAAAACGTTATCTCTTTTTGTATGAAAATTTACAGCTTCACAATCCTCTTAACTATTATTCTTTTGATTTGATAAATCTATTATTAAGAGTTATACTAAAAAATAAAACAAGAAACAAACGAATATCTGTAATTTTGTAATGTTTGCTTTTTATAAACGGTGGCTCAGTCATTTGACAATTTCTTAGAAAGTAAACATAATCTCTATTGCCAGATGAAATTACTTATATATGCTTCATATACCTGAAAAATACAATAAAATATAAATTAAATACTTACTACCTAAACACTGTACATAAAAACTTCTTTAAAAAAACAAAAACAACTGACTTCCAAAAAAAAAAAAAAACTACAAAGTGAAATATAACTTTAATTTCGGAAATCGGTGTTTTTGGATCTCTATTTTAGTTTTTTGCCACCGACTTCCGAAATTAAAGTTATTTTTCACTTAGTAGTGTTTTTTTGGAAATCGATTTAAAAAAGTTTTTACTTTTCACTTTTAGCGGGTCAGTTTTGTAATTTACCTAAGTTACTATAGCCTAATGTCAAATGCTCATAACCTTTTACAAAATATTGCTTTTCCTGATGCAGGGACGTTAATGGTTGAGGAGTTCTCCTAGTAAGAACCAGGAGAACTGTAGCTGATGGTGTAGTCACCAGCACCATATGCATTGTGATGAGCATGAACTGCTTAGCAACCATATTAAAGTAATCGAATCGCAACCCGTGAAATACTCAGGTATAATTGAGCAGTTCCGATTGCCATCTGTGGTCTTCAATATCAGTTCCACTTCACCAAATGGTGCTAGAAATTCCGACAGCAAATGCACGAGTTACTATAAAAAATACCCAAATCACTATAGGTGTGCCTATAAAATTTGAGTGCTTCCCTCGAATTACATGGGATCCCCTAATCAGACTTCTGATTTGGTGACAATGGGACTACCTCGAGGGCATACCCTTTCAAACAAAAAAAATCAACATCGGTCCACACTTGATGGAGAAATCGCGTAATAAACATACAAAAAATCATACATTTCAATTGATAACCTGCTCCTTTTTGGAAGTCGGTTAAAACTTACATGGGAGGCCTTCGCTTTCTGCGATCTCTTCCAGGCAACCTTGGAATGGACAGTAATTGCCTGGACACAAAATGGGGTTGTCATTGGTGCAAATAACAAGTATATTGAAACAATATACTATAACAGATACAAAATACAATATTATGACATTTTATTATTACATTTTATACATTATTAAAACTTAAACAAACTAAGTTTATGTTTAAGTTTGTTTTCTAATCAGCTAAACTTCGGTGAATTAATACAACAGTTCTAAAATGTAAATTTATCTTTGGCATTCTGGAATTCAATTACAATAACTTAATCTAAAACATGATACTTTGGAAACAAAAACAGCAGAAAATTAAGCCTCCATCTTAAAATCTAAAATATATATTTTAATTAGTAATATGAAACATTATAATTAAAATAAGGCCACGTTAATTTATGTGGATACACAGTACCTGCTGTAAGTAAATGATATAATAACAAAGATTATAAAATATTTTCTCCAACAATGTATTTAAATGCCTGCAGAAGAATTTAACGGATTTTTTTTTTAATATAGACCATTGGATTCTGCAATTCACTTCAAATCAGCATAATATCATACTTACAACAATATCAGATACAATACAAACATAAATCATCACCAAAAAGGCAAAGAACAATCCAACAATCATTCATGATTACAACCTTAAAAGTACTAGAATCTTTGAAAACAGTAAAGTTTTTCCATTCATTAATATACATAGATAATTAATCAATCAATTCAACCATTTGCAATCCACTGCTGCACATAGGCGTCTTCTCGGTCCTCACAATGCATTCTGAGGCCTCCACGAGCTCTACCTGTCACGTGTCGTAATTACAAAAACAATTAAAAAGCCATTAAGTTTGAACATATGAGTTATGAACCTACGAGTTACGGCTATATACGAGTATAGCTATATGTGGGCACGCCCTTTATGCCTGGAGACTTTTTTTTTGTTTATGTTTTTTGTTTTTATTTTTTACTAGCTGGTGCCCGCGGCTTCGCCCGCGTGGGTTTCAATACTTCCCAATTGGAATCGGGTTTTGTTCACAATTTCATTGGTTTAAAATTGTTCGTGCATTACCCTAATTCGTTTTCTAAAATAAAAGTAGCCTCGTCAAAATCGGTCCAGCCGTTTCGGAGATTAGGCGAAACAAACAGACAGACAGACAAAAAATTTAAAAATGGTTTTTTTTTTTGTTATAGGTACCGTATATACTTTCATATGCATTTATTAAAAAGCTGTTATTTTCACTTTACAAACAGATTCTTTATTTTATTTATTTGTTTAGATTTCTGCTTGAGTATAGGTTTGGATGTTTTTTGTTGGTACCTATATTGGTGTGTGCTAGCTGACTTATGGTAAATAATTTAATTTAATGTTTTGTTTTGTGTAATCTTAATTATTTTGCGTACTATTGTATAGAATCAAGTTTTTCTAACTGAACAGACAGCTGTATTGCTAAGAAGTTTGTTGTGCAACTTCTTCTTCCCAGCTAAAGCACTAAGAAATGGTGAAGGACGGGCGTTTTGGGGGACTGTCTTATGTAATGTTGACGCTCTAAAAGTGCTGATCCTCAGCCTAGTTTGAATAAATGACTTTTGATTTTGATTTTATGGGGTTCATACGACACGCAGACTTGTACGTCCTGCGCACTTTGGCCTGCCACTCCCGCTAGCAACCTTGCTGACTGAAATAATACGAACAATCCTTCTTCTAATATGGGCTCATCTTTAGATTCAAAAACCGCTACTTCTTGTCCTTATTAAGAGCAGTCTTTAATAATTTACATATCAGCAATTGTGTTCTTTGGTAATAAAGTAGTTGCATATCACTTAACACAAAGTTTAGCTACTGCACATTGCGCCTCAACTCCAAGGACTATTCAAAAACTCCATAAGAAAACATGATTCTAAAATTATGTTTCAATTTGTCAACATCTTTCTAGTATTTTCCATCTTACAGGATCGGACTCACATTTTGTTTCTTTGTTCCATAATTATGTTAAAGACTCATCACTGTTTCTTGTATTAACCTTCACTTATAGTAACATTTTTCTCAATATTAGTCACATTATCACTGTTTGCAGTCACATTAGTTCTATCACCGATCAAATCAATATTCTCTTCACCACTTTCAGTAGAATTCACTTCCCTGATCTCAACATAGTCATCATCACTAAATATTCCATCACTAACAAGTCTTTCTCTAAGAAAATTATCGTTCAAATTGGCGAAAATTGTCTGATCATTTTCTATGTCTTCATTACAGCATCTTCGAAAGAACACATTTATGACTGGTCTGCCATAAATGGTACTTAATACTGCCACTAAGACCAGTGACACTAGTACGCAGAATGTGAGGAATCTAAGCCACATGGTACCGTTTGGTGACAAAGACGTGAGTGTACTGAGTGTCATTCTTATTTAAAATCGTAATACGCTGATTGTTCTGTTATTGAGTATCGGTTTTGTAGACTTGCGACTTTTTTGTCGTGAGCAATAATGTTGCGACTTTTTACACCTTTAACATTTTTTGCAAGTTCCCTTGATATTACTCATGGTATAGATATATCCATCAAACCTAACATACGAAGAAATCTATAATACTTTACAAACAGTTTATTTGAAACCAGTAAACCTTTTAACTAACGTAGTACGTTTTCGTGGGGCATGCCGAAGCGAAGCCGCGAGAAATACTAATTCTCTATGTATAAGTTCTAGTTACATCCACAACTGTCTCATAAAAATACTCCAATACTGAAATAAATCAACAGTCTATTTTCTGCATAGGCCTCAACTAATCCTCCACCAGGAAAATCTACAACAAAAACATTATTAAGTAGGAGAAAATCTCTTTAAGAGATATAATTGAATGATTCACTTATTTTCCTCATCAACCGGGCTGACCTTTACCCAGTAATAGCGATGTTAGGCTGGATATTAATACCCTGAACGTTTGATCCATGTTCCTTTTAAGAACTTCCCAGAATTAGAAGCAGGATATTTGTTGTATTCATTTATTAGATAAAAATATATTACATTATTATATTTTCTGGTAATAAAAATAGCTATCTATTATTGTTCCATTTTAATTCTTGATTGCGTTGATAGGACATAAGTTATGCGCAATATTGTCTACACGTGAAATATGTGTTTACTTTATTCTATTCTATAAATCGACGATCTTCACAGGGTGCAGTGGTAAAACGGGGTAGGTAGACAAAGGCCAAGCTAACTCAGTCTGCCAATCTTGTCAATCGCCTCCTCCCCCGGTCTCACCGCACATATAACTCAGGTGGTGACTATCACTTAGGAGCACACTATTGCATATAGATGAAAGTTGCTGAGGATTAAGTTGAATAGCGTGTGATTGGAGATACCTATGTCCAGCAGTGGCCTGCTATAAGCTGATGATAGAGGTTATTTTATGACCATCTGTCCAGAACTTAAGACGTCCACGAAGCATGCGTAGTTCATACAAACGAAATACCAAAATAATTTGTAGATCAAACATATTCTAAAGGTAGTGTGTATTTATTCCGATTGGATTTCATAATATCTAGGTTTCCAAATATATATTAAATAAGAACATTAATTTAAACAGGAAACATGAGAAAAGAAAGTTTTCTATAGAAATTTTAAATTCCTCATATCTCGTCTTCAAATCAGTGTCCTTTCAAAATATATGTTAATTGCTTATGGCACTTGTCAGTTTAGTAAATTAACAATTTATCACTTTACTTGTCATTTTCTTTTTCTACAGTATCAGATAATTTTCAAAAATATTCAATATACCGTTTTGACTTCGTTACTATTTTATTACAATTTTTTTATTAATAATTAAGTTAAAAATATAATACCTAAAACCTACCTAAAACTATTAAAAAACTAAAATATGGCGTCGAAAAATTCGTCCGCATCGCTGTCGACTGGTAATGTACCCAAGAGACTGGCGGCATTGCCACGTTGTACGGCAATGCTGTGCCTCTAGCCAAGGTAAAAGCGTGCCCTTGGGCCACGGGAAGTGTCAACCAGCCGTTTGGAGATTTCGTTGAACAATCCATGAGCACTGGGACCCCACGGCCCGCGGGTTTCAACCCCAAACGGCTCGAAAAAATAGCTACCGATAAGGTATTATACTTTCGCCGCTTAAGGTTTTCCGAAGCCGCAGCAGTTTCTACAGTTCCTTCTCAATATTCCTCTTTTTGCCTCTATATCTCATGTACTTTGGTAGAATATTTTACAGAAGTTAAATTCACTCGTGTAAGTCTCGAACCCATAAAAATATCGTGATAAAAAGTATCATATGTTGTAATCCAGTTTATAACCTATCTGTGTGCCAAATTTCATCAAAATCCATTCAGAAGTTTTCGCGTGAAAGAGTACCAAATTTCGCGTCTAAAATATTAGTAGGGTTGTGATATCTACGTATCGCTACTATTATACTAACACCCAACACCGACGTTGCTCCTCTTACTGCTTACCAAAACAAAAACGCAGCGCCTAATCACATCCAGTCGCTCGTCTACCCAAACTATTGACGTCTTCAATATCGGGTTCGGAATAAATGAAGCATGGTTGTACCATTTGTATTCACTATGCGCCCGTTCGCCATATTTCAAACATGTCTGCCTACACGCAATGCATATTAATGGCTTGATGATAAAAGTGTGAGCTGTTGTTTATACGGAAGGGGAAAGGGTACGAGGAAGATATTTTGTAGACTCTTCACAGTTCCGGGTGTTTAAATAAGGCTTGGTTTTTGTGTCTGTGATAGTGCTCAATCCAAGATGATCGAGTTGTTGCTTGAATGTCTTGCAGCAGATGACAAAGGGTGGCAATCTTTCCTGATGGGCAATCTTTGGAACGATGTTATCGGGTGGTAAAAATAACCTTACCAAAGCTGAAAACACTTGTTCTTCCCGTTATTATTTTTACTAGACCACATCTGGGGGTGTGGTCCAGCAAAAATAATACATTAATAACCTTCTGGTTACGGAGAAATTGAAGGTCAAATTTTCAACTTTTCGATGTATTTTTCCGAAAACAAGTTTGAAATCATTATATTATAATTGTTATTATATTATAATTATTATATTTTAAGTCGACCCAATATATTGGGTTAAGCACATGAAGATGATTATGGAAGACGTGCTGCGTCGACCCCAATATATTGGGGTAAGAACAGGAAGATGATTATCGAAGACGTGCTGCGTCGACCCAATATATTGGGGTAAGGACAGGAACATTATTCTGGAAGATGTGCTGCGTCGATCCCAAAATATTGGGGTAAGGACAGGAAGATGATTATAGGAGACGTACTGCATTGACTCGAATATATTGGGGTAAGGACAGGAAAATGATTATGGAAGACGTGCTGGTCAACCCTAATATATTGTGGTAAGGATAGGAAGATGATTAGGGAAGACGTGCTGCGTTGACCCTAATATATTGGGGTAAGGATAGGAAGATAATTATGGAAGACATGCTTCGTCGACCACAATATATGGGGGTAAGAACAGGAAGATGATTATGGAAGACATGGTGCGTCGACCACAATATATTGGGGTATGGACAGGAAGATGATTATGGAAGACGTGCTGCGTCGGCCACAATATATTGGGGTAAGAACAGGAAGATGATTATGGTAGACGTGCTGCGTCGACCACAATATTTTAGGGTGAGAACAGGAAGATGATTATGGAAGACATGCTGCGTCGACCACAATATATTGGGGTAAGAACTGGAAGATGATTATGGAAGACATGCTGTGTCGACCACAATATTTTGGGGTAAGAACAGGAAGATGATTATGAAAGACGTGCTGCGTCGACCACAATGTATTGGGGTACGGACAGGAAGATGATTATGGAAGACATGCTGCATCGACCACAATATATTGGGGTAAGAACAGGAAGATGATTATGGAACACGTGTTGCGTCGACCACAATATATTGGGGTAAGAACTGGAAGATGATTATGGAAGACATGCTGTGTCGACCACAATATTTTGGGGTAAGAACAGGAAGATGATTATGAAAGACGTGCTGCGTCGACCACAATATATTGGGGTACGGACAGGAAGATGATTATGAAAGACATGCTGCATCGACCACAATATATTGGGGTATGGACAGGAAGATGATTATGGAACACGTGTTGCGTCGACCACAATATATTGGGGTATGGACAGGAAGATGATTATGGCACACGTGTTGCGTCGACCACAATATGTTGGGGTATGGACAGGAAGATGATTATGACTATTTTTAACAGTGAAAGTCTGCAAAACGGCTTATCATGCCGTTTTGCACGTTGTTTGCGTATATACTATTGAGTTTTTATAGGTACACATAGTAATGTGGTCACATTATAATAATCATTATTAACATATGAATGGTTATTTGTTCTTAGAATGATTACGTAGAGAATGATTGATATAGGAAACTGTAGCGATTATTGTCTTATTATATTTTCAACCAAATGAAGAATAAAGTGAGGATTGCATAAGATAATAAGTGGTAGACGCATTATAATTAAGTCAGCACTAGTTCCTCTAACCCGATTCCTGATTTCTAATTCCTATCTCTCTGGGTCTGCATTGATTCCTTCCACCCAGATCAGCTGCTCATCAAAGGTATGGCACTGTTATGGCAATTCTACAGGGTCAATTAAATTAGCTAGCGAAACTCCGCGGACGTAACAGGTTCTTATCGATCTCTAAATACGACATAATAAAAGATTTGTTGATTTTTTTTGGGTCAACAACTGCTGATATTGTTTTTACTTAAAGTATAAGTTGGGGAATCTTTTTTTTTTTTTTTTTTGTTTTATCGTGTAAATATTGATACCCATCACTCCTATGAAGTTTACACATAGAATAACACTACATTTAATGCCCCAAATAATATTACTAATATTCACATTTATAATATTACTTTGTTACGCAATCACGCCAGAACGGCCAAACCGATGTAGATGAAATTTAGCACATAGATAGATTATACTCTGGAATAGCACATAGGATACTTTTTATCCCGGAAAAATTTACGATTCTCGTAGGATAATTACTAACATCCACGAGGGTAAAGCCGCCGAAAAAGCTAGTATTTCATAAGTTTAGGTTCAGTTCGTCGAGGACAATCGTTCGATAAAGTGTCTACTAGAAACTGTTCGTAGAAAATTTAAAAAATATATTATGAAGTAAAACCATGGACATGCAAATATTATAATGATAGAATACACATGTACACATCGGACTTAAAGTTAGTAACATGCGGGTTCCGTAAATAGACAGAACACGCAACAAACGTAAAACACTTCCTAATTATGTACTATGTACAGACGCCAGCACATCAAGCTACTACAATCTGTCAAATTTCTTTAATACATTTTCAACTTTATCGCTAAAGCATTAGGTTCAAGGTTGATTGGGAAAATTTGGCAGTTTCGGGTAGTTTGACCTGCTGGCGTCTGTACCTTTTTTTTTTTTTTATTTATGATGGGTTTGCTCTTGACTCTAGTCTAGGTCAGAGGTGACAGAGACAAAGTCGACGATGGAGTGAGCTTACCCAGAAGAAGCCTGTTCACTCTCACTTTGAAGAGATTAGGGTTGTATACGTTCGGAAACACAGACGCAGGTAGTGAGTTCCACTCTTTTGCTGTGCGCATTATAAAAGACATTTGGAAGCGCTTAGTGCGAATTGGTGGAATAGCAACCAGGTACCTATTAACATATCCTAATTTTGTGTTACTAGGATTTAGCAGCTCCTCGTTTCCGGATATTTTTGTGAACAACCTTCACAACACTTACATATGGAAGAATGGTGTACAGTAAAGAGACTTATATTATATTATGATTATGACTCTCAAGGGTCTGAAGAAGCTGTAGATAAACCAAAATTAGTATTACCAATTCTGCATTGTCCAATCATTTTGTTTGTGTGGTATTTAGTTGACCATTCGACAGAAAAGAAGCTTTACCGTATTTTTTACCGTGGGTACCATTTTAGGTAGGCCCAAAGGCTTTAAAAAAATCCTAGAGAATTGCAAGAAGTGCCCGTCCCTCTGGATGCTTTAAAAGGCTACTTAGGGATTTTCTCTAGAAGATAGGAAATTGGATCCTCTAGTTGCACCCTCCTTTTCCATCCATTTTCCAAATATGGTGGGGTCGGCTTCAGACTAACTACTCGTGGATCCAGCTGACTACCAGTGCCTATTTAACATGGAGCAACTGCCTATCTGACTTCTACATCCCCACGGTACCATGCGGTAAGACAATACTACTATTACAATAAACATAACTATGATCTACAGATTGGCGATCACCAGAGATCGGAGTAGGTAGATTGAACTGGGGTCATTGATCCGAAACGTATATATGAATATGGACATTCCTTATTTATTCGTTATTTAATTTAATTGTAAAGATCAAGATTACCAAATCAATCTGCCTCGTCTTTTCCCAACTTTGTTGGGGTCGGCTTCCAGTCTAACCGGATGCAGCTGAATACCAGTATTTTACATGGAATGACTGCCTATCTAACCTCTACAACCCAGTTACTGGGTAATACGATACCCCTTGGTAAGACTGGTTGTCAGACTTTCAGACTTCTGATGACCCGTAACGACTGTCAAAGATCCACGAATGACAGCCAGGACGAACGGCTTAACGTGCTTTCCGAGGCACGGAGGAGTCTTGGTATGAAAAGATGGTCACCCATCCACAGACCAACCGCGGCAAGCGTAGCTTAACCTGACGTATCGACCCGTGCGGCTGTTATTACTTAACCACGAGCTCCTCTACGATTCTTCTAACGAGCTTCCACGAGCTCTACTAAGATCAAGATTACCAGGATGTTAAAATTGTAATCGATGAACATTAAAAATATGAATTTTATTTCTGATAAAAATTTGATGTAAAATGTACATATTTAAGAACAAACACTGTTGTTTTTTTATCTTATTGTTATTTATTCTAACCTTTGTCAATGACCACAACCACTATGAAAATATTGAAATTTAAGTGCAACAATTTACAAAAAGGTGTGGCCATAATTAAAGGCTAAAAATAAAATAATAAAAATGTATTAATGCTTCGATCGGAATGCGATTGTTTTTATTATTCAACAGATAAATAATAAATTAATTTAGTTTTGGTACCTACCTTTAGAGTTGAGTAATTAATATATCACTACCAACATTAACAATATATTAATTGGATCCGGAAATACCGGAATTATTTTCCGGGAAAATGGCTTATCCATGTTATTCTTTTTGTGAGCATTTATGATACAAGTACCAAAAATCAATCTACCTACTCCGTTTAGGGTTGAAACCCTTGGGCCGTGGGGTCTGAGTGCTCATGGTTTGTTCAACGAAATCTCCAAACGGCTGATTGACATTTCCCGTGACCCAAGGGCTGGCTTTTACCTTGGCCAGAGGCTAAGCATTGCCATACAACGTGGCAATGCCGCCAGTCTCCTGGGTACATTACCAGTCGACAGCGATGCGGAGGAATTTTTCGACGCCATATTTTAGTTTTTTAATAGTTTTATTTATGTTAGGTTATTATTTTTTTAACTGAATTATTTATAAACATGTAATGAAATAAATTTATTTTTTTCCTACTCCGATCACTGGTGATCACAGTATGTGTACCAAGAGCGCCAAAGAGCGCTTAAAACATAACTAAGTTACGCCCGCTATTCGCCGTCCCATCTTGCCGCACCAATGCTGGAGTTCGCGCATCTCTACTTCGTATATAGCAGATAATTATAATACAAATTTTTTGGACATAGATCTATTTACATTATCATCTCGAAATACTCTCATCCAAAAATGAACAAACTAAATTCACTTTATAACTGTAACCGAAGCATAATGTTATGTAGATTTCACTCGCACGCATAGCTAGTTCTTATATAAAAACTAGCTTTTGCCAGCGGCTTCACCCGCGTTTATGTCGGGTATTATCCCACGGGAACCTTCTACCGGGATGAAAAGTATCCTATGTCTTAATCCAGGTTATAAACTATCTGTATACCAAATTTCATCCAAATCCGTTCAGCCGTTTTGGCGTGATTGAGTAACAAACATCCAAACATACAAACTTTCACATTTATAATATTAGTAGGATTTGAATGGGTAACATGTGGATAACGTTGTGAGCTACACATACACTATTAACTTTAGATACTAAGGATTTTTAATTAATAAACTTTTGTGTAACTGTTTGTTTTTTATTTGTGATGGGTTTGCTCTTGACTCTAGTCTAGGTCAGAGGTGACAGAGACAAAGTCGACGATGGAGTGAGCTTACCCAGAAGAAGCCTGTTCACTCTTACTTTGAAGAGATTACGGTTGTATGCGCTCGGAAACACAGACGCAGGTAGTGAGTTCCACTCCTTTGCTGTGCGCATTATAAAAGAAATTTGGAAGCCCTTAGTGCGAATTGGTGGAATAGCAACTAGGTAGGGATGGTAACTGGCAGTGCGTCTAGATGTCCGATGGTAGAAGAGGGCCGGTGGAATGAGGTCGTGGAGTTCTCGGGCACACTCACCTCAGTTCAATCTGTAGAAGACCGACAAGCAGGTAACCTTGCGGCGATGAGCCAAGCTATGAAGCTTGACATCCACCAGTTTTACGTCGCCAATGAGCCTGGTTGTTTTCCCAAAGAAATCAATAAATAAGTTTATAGAGGTTGTACGAGCTAAGAATGCTCATACAACAAGTACGTTTAGTCGTCTAAGCGTACCTAATTAATTTCAGTCGTAACTAAGACTCCGTCACGCGCATATATGCGGGTCGATCACAATAAACAAAAAATATGAAGTGCGGCTCAGATATTTAAACAAATATAACTTTAAACTGTTTTCATAAATAAAGTATTGAACTTAATAGTGGTTTTTTGTGACCTTGGGTAGTTAGGTCACACCAAACCACTTACTACTAGGTATGTGCCTCTGCTGGGGTTTTCTCGTCGTTGACGGATACCCTGGTGGTTGTTATAGGTAGGTAGTTCCTACAACAACCACCGGGGTATCCGTCAACGACGAGAAAACCTACCTACCACATACCTAGTAAACCACTATCGGAATTGATCACAGATACAAAACGTAGCAGGAAAACCCATCGCCTGTTCAATGTCACCAGTCCGACATAAAACGATTATAAAGAAAAACAATTGATGAGCGAGTCACATTATCATAGTAATGGATTTTACTTACATTTACACACATATCTACTTGCATTCAAGTAGGTACAACTATAGAATAATAAAGTTACAGTACCTAGTATGTCTAGGTCTGGGCAGTGAGTGACCTTGAATTAATTACCTACGGCCGCTCGGTAGATAAATCCGCGTCCGTCCGTGCGTAACCGCCGCGCACTCCAGGTCCAGCGGCCGCAGCGCGTCTTTTCGGACGTATTCTATGATGATGTGCGACTGTAACCTTAGAGTAGATTAGTATTATACAATGTGGCGAACCAAACTATTTATTTATGGTTCCCACTATTAGTAAGAAACTGACAACTCTAGTTGGTCTAGAGAGTTGGTCGATGGTTCACGGGAGGAAACAAGTAACAGGATTTTTGAATCTCATGATAAAAATCTAATAATTAACTTGGAGAAAAATAAGCAACTAGATTCCTTTGTTTGTATGTAAGCTTTTTCTACCGTTGTCATTTGGATGCTGTGGTGACAACTGGACCGAGTTTCATTCCTAAAACAGTAACATAGACGAAGCATATTGCACAAATCTTATTTTTTTTTTTTTTTAACACAAATCTTATATTGATGAGTGTATGACAGATAGGGATGTATCAATTACTTGCCGATCCGCAACGAGCTATCGATAAGTTATGTAAATAAATATCTTTGTTAGGTACTTTTTATGTTCAATACGTTATTACCTATACTATTAAACGAGAAATGTTTGTATGTTTACTTATATATTTGTTTGTAATCAGTAATCACGTTCTCGATAACGGTTGTAACGATCTCGAGGAAATTTCCTATATGGGGGTTTATGGGGGCGAAAAATCGATCTAGCTAAGTCATATCTGGGAAAATTCGTTTTCTTTATTTTCACCCGAGCTAGCTCGGTCGCCCAGGTACGACATTTATATTAGGAGTGTCCATGGCACCCACAACCCTAGATTCTCCTAGTGTGGGGCTGTGAGTGTGATCGTTATATTGTTGGTTGTGTTTAGTCATTATTATATTTATAGGCAGGTTAGTTGGCGTGGTTGGTTAAGATACCACTTATCATGCCGCAGGTCGTGGGTTCGATTCCCATCCAGGATAAACATTTGTGTGCATGAACATGTCTGTTTGTTCTGAGTCTGGGTGTAATTATCTATATAAGTATGTATTTACAAAAAAAAAAGTAGTATATGTAGTATATCAGTTATCTGGTTTCCATAGTACCTACAAGCTCTGCTTAGTTTGGGATCAGATGACCGTGTGTGAATAATGTCCAGGTTATTCTCTTTATTCAACTTTTTTAAATATAAGTTATATTTTGAAATATTAGAATTAAAAAAAAAACATTTAAAAATATAAAAAATAGAAATCCACCGGCATGGGGAACAGGGTCCAAGCTACCAGTGGTTAAGGTCCCAGAGACAGGAACCTCCCCTTATTATTATTTTTTTTTTTCCATATTTCTCGGGACCCTGGGGTCTCGGATCTTTGGAAGGCGTACGAGGAGCTGAAGCCAACTCGCAGAGGCCCCTTACAAAGTTTTAAATGATGAGGAGGCACCAACCGACCATTATCCCTATATGCGCTATGCAAATGCACCCAAGGACAACCCCCGGTTGGTGTAGGACTATTGCTGTACGTGAAAACAAAACATATTGGGCTATGGGTTTGGGTTGCTAAAGTGCATTGGTTTACTTAAACTATGGAATAACTATGTCCAGGGACATAGTTATTCCATAGTTTAAGTAAACCAATGCACCCTGACCAATGTTATACAATTATACACGGATAAAATGGCAGGGGGTGACTTGCACACTCAATGGGCCCCCGGAAACGGCCGCTAGCACATAGTGACGTAGCGAAAAGGGGGCAACACTTCCTGAGGTGCGTGAGGAGTGGAGAGGTATTCCACGGCTATCAGGACAATCCCGGAAGTACAGTCAAGATCCCTACCAGCACCTTACTGGAATACTTCTTTCCTCCGAGCAGGTTTGCTCTTGCGAATCTCCACTCAAGCCGGCCAATAAAGGCAAGAAAGAGGTGGGAGCTCTGTTCCTCGTCAGTGTTCACTCCAGCCGGCCAATTAAGGCAAGCCAGAGATGAGGACAAGATTTCTCCCGGGAAATAGGGTCCGTGGGGTCGCTACTGCCCAACAGCTCGCCACATGCTGCCCTGCGGGTTTCTGTAACTCTCTTGGCCTGGCTCCTCATCCTAGACCCGTTCCGGCAAAGTAAATTCTACCGGCACAGACCTAAAGTTCGGAGCGCGCGCCCCACCACGACGTCAACTTAGAGATACAGCGGTGGGGTTATTATATTATTATTATTATTATAAAAATATTTATGAAAGTCACTGAGTTTTTTAGTTTTATACGAGTATTCTTGTACAAGCAAAGTAAGAAAATATAGACAAATGAATGTAGACTCAATTAAATGAATCATCAATTTTAATATTATTCTTGTTTTAATTTTACTTCAAAAATTATGAGTAATAGAAATGTCAGAAAATCGTGTGGACTTGTTAAATATTAAGGTTTATAAAAAAACCGTTTTCAAAAAAAAAACAACCGACTTCCACAAACAAACACTACAAAGTGAAAAATAACTTTAATTTTTGGTCTTTTGTAAAGCTGAAAAATAAGAAAAAATATGTTTAACAACTTTTTTTTTATTTTGAAATTTTAATTTAATTTTACTCCATTCTATAGCTACCAAAATTATCGTAAGATTCCATACTTTACGTTTACTCTATACTACTTTCGCATTAAAAATATTAGTCAGTCGTACAAAACACATCAAAATTATTTATAATAAATGAAATGAAATGTTTTGAGTATTAAAGTTACATACATAAGTATAATATGTAGTTCTCTTAACAAACATTTAAAAATATATTTTAAATATCGACTACAGCGTTGGTCGCGTCTCATCACTACAGTTTCACGTGGGGAGCGCGGTGCGCTGGGGGGGGGGGGGGGCTTGGGCGTCCCAGCCTCCCACGTCTCCTTCAACCCCGCGATGTGTGATTTGTTTTCATAAAAATAAGTACAAAAATCGACTTACCGATGAAATGTGATACTGGATTTCAGTTTTGTGTGTTTCCTTGTATCGTTTTTGCAAGATCGAACTGAACATTTGACCATTTTGATACGTAAATATGAAAAATATCTCTGAAGGAACGCACACTCAACCATCGGCGGGAACGTCGTGTTGTTCTCACCCGTGCATACTGTTCCCAGTTCGTTGTGCATGCTCTATACATACGTAGTATCTCTATGACTGTAACAGTATTATTCTGTGGTACTGTATTCTTAAACCAAATCAAATCAATAGGCTACGTTTACCGCGGTCAGTCCACAGATGGGTGGCCAATCTCCACATTTGAGCGTATTGAGATGAGACCCTTTGAGGCACAGTCAGCTAAATATCTATTAGCTATTATTACCGACTTGGGTTAGATTTATTACTACATTTTGGGCTTTCGGAATAGCCATGCCGGTATTTCTCAATATTCGGCTGTGAAGATTTGATGGTAAGTGTTCTATCCTATTTCATGTAAAATAATGATGAAACTAAGCCTAGTTTATTTGAGACAAAGGCGACTGAGTTCGCGCGACCGTGTGGCTTGAAGCCACGGCGAACAATCTATCTCCTAATGCAGCTATAGGTACAGGATCAAATTTATTTCATTGAGGGGTAATCGTACTCATTATTTATTACAACTTTTATTATAGGATTAAACCTAAAATCGCTAAAAAGTTCTGCTGTTTCCTACATCTATGTTCGCGTAACTCTCCAAAATGTAGGCAACAGCAGTTTCTTCGCAATTTTAGGTTTGGCCCCCATAGTAAAAGTTTTTCATAATGATGAGTACAATGACCCCTTAAGAGGATGCCCATGAATTCAATTTCAGCATGCATTTTACTTACAGCACAAATTTTCTAAGGTACAATCGCAGACAATGGCGATTAACCACTTTTCTACCTTATGCCTTTAGTAATAAGATTGAAAAGTGATCCACCGCCAGTGTCCGTTTTAATATCACAAGAGTCCATTGCATATCTTCGAATGCACAATCACGCAATCGATTTGCTCTACCAATGCACTCCGACGCCTCCGAGTGATAATCGTACACAATACTTTAGCATGTTTATTTCTCCCATTGCCTTTAATTCTGTATCATTTGGACCGAAATCGGCCATATCTGGACATCAGCCAACTCTAATGACTGACAACCGTATCGCATTGGCAGTTGGCAACTATTTAGTAACATTACTACAATATGTGTTCGAGAACACAACCGAGCTAGCTTGGGTCATAACTTCATAATGAACATAGTTCAAGAAACGAATTTAGGATCACCCAATTTCGTACTCTACTAACTTTAATATCGTCCCATAAAACCAGGATCATTTATTCGTGACTTTCTAGCAGTGGAATAACTGAATCAAACTCTGATTGCTTCTTGATTTACACGGTTTTTGAATTGAGAATTTAAAGTTGAGTACTTGACAAATTCTCTACTTTAGTCATTACGGCCTTAGCATACCTCGGACGCGAAACTAATGATGCAAAACGCCAGGGTAGCCCGCGAAATTCAAATTTTATTGCGTTTTTTGCAATTTGCAAGTCAGTTTGATCAACATACACCCCAAGGTGTATGTTGATCAAAATATTATTCGCGAAAGTAACAAGTATGTATTTAAGGAATTATAATCATTAAAGTCATCAATACAACTCTTTAAGACCTGGTAATCCTAATGAATGACTATTTCAGGAAATCCTGACATTTGACGATTATACTAGCTGTATTGATTATGTTGTTGATACTAATGATTATAAATCTGTAAATACATATTTGTCACAATCGCGAATCATACTTTAATTAGCATATAATCTAATAATAACTAGCGAATTACAAAAAACTTAAGAAAATTTGAATTTCGCGGTCTAACTTGGCACTTCCGCCTTAATGCCCTGTGAAACATTACTACATTTAAATTCACGATTCGAGTAGCATAACATCATGCGAGTCAATTGAATTGTAGCAATCGGAACAAAATGTCGTCGTTTTCGACTTCGTAAATACAACATGTCTACTTCGGACCTCTTGCCATTTTACAAAACTAATAAACTTTCAGCAGGACATGTCTGCCGCATGCCAGACAAACTGTGGGCCCAGATAGCACTGAAATGGTGGAGAGGCGGGGCCGCGGCAGGCCACGTAGGAAATGGCGGGATGAACTGGACAGATTCCGCCAAAACTGGAAGGAGGACGCGTGGGCTCGCGAACTGTGGAAGAATTGGAGGGATGCCTTTGCAAAGGATGTGGGACAGCGCAGGCTAATAAAAAAAGACGAAATAAAACACTCATCTATAAAATACCATTTTTAAAGATTCCAACAGTGTCATCGAGCCATTTCAGGTACGTTGTCAGCGAGGTGTAGTAGACGTCCTTAGTAAAACAAATGCCTCTATCAGCTGGGTCACCGTAGAATACGCCAGTGACGCACCAGCGGTCCGCTTGACGTGATGCGAAGACACCGCCGTAGCTGGGGCAGAAGGGTACTTCTGGAAAATATATATATAATATAATATCCTGGGACATTATTCACATACGGTCATCTGATCCCAAACTAAGCAGAGCTTGTACTATAGAAACCAGATAACTGATATACTACATACACTACTTTTTTTTTGTAAATACATACTTAGGATAGATAATTACACCCAGACTCAGGACAAACAGACATGTTCATGCACACAAATGTTTGTCCTGGATGGGAATCGAACCCACTAGCGGCATGATAGGTGGTATCTTATCCAACCACGCCATCTGGCGTATAATATAATATAATTATATTTATTAGAACCTCTACAATGTAAAAAGCTGGCTCATTGATCTAGTAGTCGCAAACATGGCAGCTGAGCGGCGCAGGATTCGCTTCCAAGGACGGACGGGAATAGTGTAATGAAGTCTTTCCATTAGGAACTTAGGTTACATACGCACGCACGTAAGCTTGTATCGTTTATCTTCGGAAAACCCGAAATATAGCGAATAAAATCTGTTTATCGAACAATAGAAGTTGATTTAGGAGCTCGTGGCTAATTAACAACAGCCGCACGATTCGATCCATCAGGTTAAGCTACGCTTGCCGGGGTTGGTCTGTGGATGGTGACCATCTTTTCATACCGAGACTCCTCCGTGCCTCGGAAAGCACGTTAAGCCGTTGGTTCCGGCTGTCATTGGAGGATCTTTGACAGTCATTACGGGTCGTCAGAAGCCCGAAAGTCTAACAACCAGTCTTACCAAAGATCGTATTACCCAATTACTGGGTTGTGGAGGTCAGATAGGCAGTCGCTCCATGTAAAATACTGGTATTCAGCTGCATCCGGTTAGACTGGAAGCTGACCCCAACATAGTTGGGAAAAGGCTAGGCAGAATGATTGAGAAGTTGATTTATATTCCTATCTAAATTATTATACAATAGATAGACGCACTATTTTTTTCACTCCTTTATTGGACCAGTCACATTTAATTCAGCAAAGTCAGGTTAAATGATGAAGCCTCTGGTTTGTGTCCGATTTGTGGCCTTTGCCTTTCTAAACTGGCAAAACCTGGATGCATTATAAAGGTCTGCTTGCCCGTTCGATGATTACAGGCGTGGATTGATGAGTTATTTGGATAAGTCTAATCTATCAAGAATAGAATTTCTTTTTTTTTACCCAGGCATCATCCCTATGATGATACCTGGGTAAAAAAAAAGAAATTCTATTTAGTCCGTCAGTCAGATAATAAAAAAATATTAGATACGTATTTTTTGCTTTATCATATTAATAAAAAATGACTTAGATAACTCGCATTAAAGTTCGGGAGTGGGGGCTTGCTACGTCACTTCTACGTATAAAATCTAGCAAGACGTGACGTCATGCCACATTTTAACTCAATGTATCGCCGTAATCTTTTGATTACGTAGAAAAAGAAAAAATACGTGTCAAATATATTTTAATAATCTACATGACGGACAAAAAAACATTTTTTAGTCATCATCCCTATTAAACAATAGAAAAATATCCATACTCATTTGAAAATATATTGTTATCTTTTATACAGAGTATTATTTCTATGTTTCAATCGTCCCTGTGTTAAAATACAAGGTTTACCTTGCAATAGAGTAAGTAAAGGATGATATAAGTTTATTAACATCAATGAAACTCAATGAAAGGAGTTGTAAAGAAACTCTGAACTTACCATTCCCGTATGTAACACAGAACACGTCTTCGTCCTTATCAAAGCATTGTTCACCTTTTTGTCTGTTGAAGAATATTGGAACCAGGGCGCCGTCCAATCCCCATGCTGTGGTCTGTAAAGATAAAAGTAAGTAAGCTCAGTATTCATAAAAATAGCTTCAGATAGGCAGTCGCTCCTTGTAAAATACTGGTATTTTAGCTGCATCCAATATATTTGGGACAAGGCTAGGAAGATTATGATGATTCGAGACAGCTTCAAAATAGTATTTGTGCAACCGCACAAATAATCAATCAACAAGCAACAATTCTAACAAAAAAAAACTGTACCTACTATCCCACTAATATTAGTAGGATAGTAGGTACAGAACCCTCGGTGCGCGAATCCGACCCGCCCTTGACCGGTTTTATTTATATGTAGCTGAGCACTTTTTTTCAATTCAAAATCAAGCCTCAAAGCAGCTAGGTAATTACTATAATTACCTAGCTGCTTTGAGGCTGGATTTGCCCGGTTTATGTCAATCAGTTTGGACTTTAATATACTTATTTGGCGAAATATGTGTGACACACTCCCTGCCTATCTTCGGGGAATGTCGCACTGATAGTACAATACTGTTGTAACTCAAAATGTGATTTTTTTCAGAATCGACGAAAAATTATTAATAAACTTAATAATACTTATTAAGTTTATTAATACGGTACGGTATGGTTTTTTTAACGATATTATTGACGCGTACGGAACTGAAGTTTACGTTTGAATTAATGATTATCTCAAAGCCATATTTTGAGTTACATCAGTGTAGTACTATCAGTGCGATATATGCATGGCTTAATGTAGTGTACATACAAAACGTATTTTGTGAAAAATAAGTATAATTATGGCAGTATCTACCAACATTAAACGAAACAAAGATTTCATTTAATTACATTTTCACAAACTAATTACGCTCAGAGCTACCGTCACTTAAACTAGATAAAAACTAGTTTATTATATTTCCGTCGCCACAAAATTTAAGCCATGACATTTAAACTCGAAAGCGGAGGTCAAAATAATTTATTTCATCGCACGTGGCAAGAATCTCAAATGAGTATCAAATACAATACATACCGGGTTATCAAAATGGCGCCCAGCCAAGTGTTATTGCATATTAATGGTTTACCGTATGTAGAGTGAAATGATATGGTTTGTGTACTAGGTAATCTATATTATATAAATAAAAATCAATTGTCAAATGTATGTACGCGCATTACTTCAGAACGGCTGCACCTATTTGACTAATCCTTTTTGTTGTGTTTGTAATTGTCAGGACAAGGTTTTTATGAAAGAAAATGTTTGAAAAGTTGCCGGGAACATTGGAAAATTCGGGAAAATTGAAAGTGCATTTTCTAAGGGAATTTTGTATGAATTATTGAAATTTTGAGAGGACAACGTTTGTCGGGTCAGCTAGTATGTATTATAATAAAACTGAAGAGTTAGTCTGTTTGTTTGTTCGTCTGACCGCTCTAATTTCTGGAACTGCAAAGATCCTTTTTGCATTTGATAGCCCAATTCTTAAGGACAGGTATTCAATATGTAACGACAACCCTGTCGTTCCTTTTAACACATGATTGTACTCATGATAACAAACTACTTTTACTATAGGACCAAACCTGAAATCACGAATAAAAAAATCAGCTGCTCCCTACATTTTGACGAGTTATGCGAACATGAATGTATGGGACAGCTGAATTTTTGTCGCGAATTCCGGGTTGGTCCCATAGTAAAAGTTGTTTGTTATCATGAGTAAATCATGTGTTAAAAGGAACAACAGGGTTTTTATTACACATTGTATAGGCTCACACTACGATCCTTACGAGCCGAGCAAAACGCATAGCGTACCCTTTTGCCCACTTACTTACCGCAGCTTCTGCAATGCTGTTCTCCTGATGGAGACAGGCCGACTGTATGTTTTTGTTGAACTCCACAGGTTCCTCCAATACAAGCACAGCCAGGCCGTTGGTCACTCTTCCTTCCTCTGACATGGTGAAGTTCGGGTGGATTACTATTGAATCTACCTGCAAAGAAAACAATAGCTTATGGTAATGATTCTAAACTCTATTTTGGTCTGCTGCTTGCTAGCATGTTAAGCTATCGATCCCGACTGTCATTCGCAGATCTTTGACAGTCGTTACGGGTAGACAGAGAAGCCCGGACGTCTGACAACTATGTAGTCTTACCGCGTGGTGTCGTGTTACCCAGTAACTGATGAATTACTGATGTTACTTTAATGTGCTTTATAAAACGGCTCGCTATACAGGGTGATTTTTAAAACATGCGACAAAATTTAAGGGGGTGTTCTACCCATCAATATGAACAACTTTTACTATGGGACCAACTCGGAATTCGCAAAAAAAATTCGACCTTTTTATACAAAATGGTCCAATCGGGTATGTGCTTTTACATGGGAAGGTAATTTTTTTTTTTTGCGAATTCTTAGTTGGTCCCATAGTAAAAGTTGTTCATGACATAATGTGTTCTTAAACCAAATTAATAACGACTATACACAGTGCGGTGTGCTTCTCAAGGTTGCACCAAATGGGAGTCCAGCTCAGCATGTGTCAGGCAATTATACCTGACGCTGATATTGTGCTGGATCCCCGCAGTAACATAGTAGTAGTGTAGTGCATTTACATTTCTTCACATTATAAAATAATCCATGTGTGGCAGCGTCTTCACAAGTCTCAAGCAACTCTCTGATTGCCTCCGCAGACGGATCCAGCAGCACCATGTGGTCTACATAGCTGATGTTTTTAATATTATGCATAACAGTGCTGTCAACCCACAAATTTTATCCGCTATACAATATGTAACAAAAACCCTATTGTTCCTTTTAACACATGATTGTACTCATGATAACAAATAACTTTTACTATGGGACCAAAAATAAAATCGCGAAAAAGAAAACTGCTGCTTTGCTTTGACGAGTAATGCGAATATGTTGTATGTGTGTGTATGCCTTAAGTTCTCAGTTGAGCTGCGCGATTACTGACAAATGCGTGCACTGACTGGACAGGTCCTCTCAATCTGTGTAGTTCTTTCCTCAAAAGACCATTTCAGACACCAATCTACATGGTCTTCACATGAAGTGACCAAGATTATGTCTGGACTTTATAAGAGACTGTGACCTCTGAGTTTGTTTCGGCCTTTCTTCTCAGAGTAGTCAGATAGGAAACGCCGACCTCATCTAGTTAAAAAAAAAAGAAAAACATGATTGACTTGTAAAAGTGTTTGTACAAACCTACTTACAGAAATAAAAATCATTTATCATTTATGAATGTATGGGACAGCTGATTTTTTTTTGCGAATTCCGGTTTGGTCCCATAGTAAGAGTTGTTTGTTAACATGAGTATAATCATGTGTTGAAAGGATCAACAGGGTTTTTGTTACATATTGTATCAGTATATATATTTTTAGTGTTATATTTCGTGTACAGTTTTTTTTTTAATTTGTGTAGTAGCAACCAAAGTGTTTTCATTTCAAAGGACTCACAGGCCGCTATCCTAACAGTATGCACATAGATTAAATAAAATCTTACCTTATGTACTTTCTCATTGCCTCCAAAAGACTGAAGGTTCACCTTTCCGAGAAAGACCAACATTTTGTCGGGGTCCGAGGTCTTATTGCCGACGACTACACACCTGGCATCTGCAACAGAAACCTTTTACCTTGTATTATTTAACAACTAAGAACTATCATTTGAGCACATGTAGGTACAACCTATTTGTTTTTTCTGAAAGAAAAGTCAAAAGTTTTTGCTTCATGCCATGAGAAAATCTTGGAGGGCTAAGTAATCACAGCCGCATGGCTCGACTTTCGTTTTTGTTCGGTCCGTGGATGGGTGAATTCGGTGACTAACCGTTACATACCGAAAAGCCCTCCGTGCCTCGTAAAGCACGTTAAATAAACCCTGACTGGTATTTAATATCAACATTTGCAGAAACTTAAAATTAGCACAACGATCCTTTTAGTCAAACAGCTAACTAATAACTAATACTAAATAACTAATCATCATCTGTCTAGCCTTTTCCCAACTATGTTGGGGTCGGCTTCCAGTCTAACCGAATGCAGCTGAATACAAGTACTTTACATGGAGCGACTGTCTATTTTACCTCCACAAACCAGTTACTGGGTAATACGACACCCCTTGGTAAGACTGGTGTTAGACTTTCGGGCTTCTGACGACCCGTAACGACTGTCAAAGATTCACGAATGACAGCCGGGACCAACGGCTTAACGTGCTTTCCGAGCCACGGGGGGGTCTTGGTATATAATGATGGTCACCCATCCACGGACCAACCGTGGCAAGTGTAGCTTAACCCAGATCGATCGACCCGTGCGGCTGTTATTACTTAGCCACAAGCTCCAAATTAACTAATGCAGCCAATTTCAATCCCTCTCATTTAAAACCGACCTATTTCACAAGGACTATGCATTTTCTTCTTTTCCCTTTAATACTGAAGAACACCGAAATGTCATTAGATGCCAAACGCTGCAAACGGAAGAGGGTCTGTAATCAAATTAGTGCCTCGCTTCGCCTTGTTCGGGAGGCAATGGAAAAAATATAAAAAGGCAAGGCAGGGGGGAGGGAGGGTTGAAATTTAGAATTTTGATGATGAGGTCTTTTTTGGAGGAGTTATGTTTGATGCAGTTATGTATGCATGTATGCTAGAGAGCTAAGAAAGTAAATAATATAAATATTGGAAACAAAGTTCTGACTCATTTGTTGTACAAAACTAATAAAGCGATTTCTAAAACTTTCAACGTAAAAGTCACACAGTGATTCTATGGTACATTCTATGGTAGCCTTACCTGATATGTAATATTACAACATTTATTTACACAGTTCAAGAGAACACTCACGATTTACGAGGGAATAGCTCATTATTTAGGCAATCTTTGTGATTTCGATTCACGTATTACAAATCCACTTAAGAGCGGCCAACCCATCATACTTTTCATACAAACGCTCGTACGTGATTATAGCGTTTAACCATATATTTCTAAGAAAATTTTGAACTAATAGATATTTTTTTCACTGTATCTAGGTTTCTATCAAAGCGAAAAATAAAAATTTGGAGAAACAAATTCAGTATAATGCTCCAAAAATCTGCTTTTTGCACAATTTTTACCTCATACATATTTTTACTCATAAATTGTAAAAGTAAAGAAAAGATATCGACAGACACCTCGCATATTATGTATGTAGATTCTAAATGACAAATATTTATTTCACAAACTTATAAGGCTTGCTAAAAAACACGTATTTCCTGGAACAAGTTTCATAAAATTTCCGCACACTATTTTTCTTTCAATGTTATCGCGTTCTCACTTGCTTGTTAGTCAACGGGCGTTGCGCTGGATGAAACAACAAGCTTTTTTACCATGCTCGCTTTGAAGATAGACGGGCCGAGAAGGGCCCTCTTAATAATCAGACATACAGCGAAGATACGGGGGCTTACAGGTACTTATAACTCAGAGTAAAGAAACTGAACAGAGACAAAGCTTCTAAAGAGCGTGCGTGCAAAATTTATACCTTCTCGGTTCTGTCACAGTACGACGTTAAGAAGTTTTTATATGAATATATTTTAAGTACTGACTGTAAATAACCATTTCTTCTTTTTAAGTTTTATTTATAATAATTATAATATATTTAGTTCTCACATCTATTGTAAAAATAAGTGATTTCAATTTTTCCTTTCTGTCATATTTTCCGATTCCAATAAGAAAATCTGATTTTCAGTAAAAATTACTGCTACACACTACAATTGGCAAATTGGTGGCGCTGACGGCGTCGTGATAAAACCCGTTTTGGTAGGGTTGGCATAGGAGGATAAAATTAAGGGAGTAGCGTCAGTTTAGCCCGCGAAATTCAAATATTCTTACGTTTTTTGCAATTTACAAGTCGGTATTATATTGTGCGTTGATCAAATTATAATTTGCGGTCGTAACTAGTATCTATTTACATAATTAGAATCATTAAAGTGATCAATACAACTCTTTAAGACCAGGTAATCCCAAAAAATGACTATTTCATGAAATCTTGACATTTTAGGATTATCCTAACTTAAGGAGATGTATTACTGATTCTATAAATATATATATATATATAATTCTGTAAAAACATATTTATTACGGCTGCAACTCATACTTTATTTAACATACAACTTAATACCGACTTGTAAATTGTAAAAAACGTAAGAAAATTTGAATGTCGTGGGCTACCCTGACGCTTCCCTCTTAAAGAAACGGGACGTCAATCAGTTTTTTAAGTGCCTAAGGGCCAGTTTTTTGATCCGTAGTTAACTCAACCAATGGTTAAACATAGTAACTAATGGTTGAATTTTGGCAGAATGTGAAAGGCTAAACATGAATGAGTTATGTCATTAATTACTATTTTTAATATGAATAAGCTAACATGAATACTAATGTTTAACATTCCAAATTTAGCCAAATTCAACCATCAGTTACTATATTTAACCATTGACCAGTTCAAACAAACAAACAAAAAAACAAACTCTTCTGCTTTAAGGCTCCTACAAACAGGCGCGACACGCCAGCGCACGCCATGCAGGCGCTACAGGAATCACAATCGACACAAAGACACCTTGTGTCGCGCGATGAGCGGTGCCTTTGTGACGCGTGCGATTCGCGTCGCTTGTCACACTTGTTATTAGGAGCCTTTATTATTAGCATCTAGATTGATAAAGATAAGGTCCTTTCTAGAACGAAGCTCAAACGTGAATCTCGATTTAGAACTAAATATGGCAGAAGTTTTAGAAAAAGTTCGGATATAATATGTCGAGCGTTGTCTCTGTCACCCATACCTGTGTGACAGTCTTTTTTCTATCCGTGCTAGACACAGAAATTGTATGAAAACAAGATGGTGGCTATATTTCTGATTTTTGCCATGCGCCAAGAGATCCTTGTACTGTTGTAGTTTGAAATCTGCCTTACCAGTAACAATAACCTTCTCAGTGAGCAGTACGCCATCGCAGAAATATCTGAACTGGTTCTCCTGGCTGCTGTTGGTGACGAAGATGGACGCGATCCACGGGAACACAGTGCTCGTAAACTCTTGGCAGGATGCCTCACCGTGGCAGATGGGATCCGGCTGAGGAAGAGAAGCATAGGTCTTTTATAAGAGTTAGAAGTAAAGGGAGAAAATTATGTCGTCAAGAGTTGGTCTGCATCTTAAGTATCATGTTGCTGTTGAAATCCTGCATACTAATTACATAACACACTATCAATCACAATACGAATGATTTTGAAGCATATTGCTAATCCATTCTTCATACGTTCGAAAAATTTGGCTGCTCAACCACGTAAATAACGCAATGAATGTTGTTCAACTGTCAAAATGAAACCGATTCCTACTGTGTGTTACCCAATTATCCCGCTGGTAAAGTGGATACTAGTATATCTACACGATGTTTTACTATACTACTTACTTACCAGAGATAAGGTAGGTTATATTAATAAAGTTACTTATGTTATAAATCTAGAGGCGAATTCGAGCAAACTTTCATAGGTACTGTTGGGAATCAAACCCAACACCTTGTGCGTGGTCTGCATCAGCAGACGGCGTGATCAGCGCAAAATCGGCAAGCTGAGGCATGGTGCGGCGATGACAAGACTCAGCCCGACGACTACGCGCTTCCACGGACTCCACCTCCCTTCAAATTAAATTATTTACTGTTTGTCTGGGAAAGTTAATATTGTAATAAGGATGATATTTAACCATTGCCTAAAATACAGTCCATTCTTTCATTTGCTCTTTACGCTAACGTTGGTCCTTCGAGCCGGATCAATGTTAGCGCAAGGAGCAAAATGAAATAATGGACTGTATTTTAGACAATGGCTTAATACCGTCATTATTACCATATTAACTTTCCCGGACAAAGAGTAAATAATTTAATTAGAAGGGAGAATCATCCATCGCGGTGGAGTCCGTGGAAGCGAGTGGTCGTCAAGCCGAGACTTGTCACCGCCGCACCGCGCCTCAGCTTGCCGACGATGCGCTGATCACGCCACCTGGTCATGCAGACCATGTGCAAGGTGTTGGGTTCGATTCCCAATTGGTGCTTTGTGTAAGTCTAATCCTGCGAATTTTTGACATCAGTCTGTCAATTTTTGTAGGAATGTAAAAACTGTCAAAAATTGATTGTTTCGCAGGATTACACATAATACTAGGTAAAACAGTTTGGTCTAATTCGCTCTAAAAAGTTTATAATATAGTAAATTCCCTCAGGCACGTTAAATAACGTTGTGGAAAATTTAAAAACAATTCCGTGACAGGGATCCCAACCCTCATCTACTTAGTGGCGTAGAAAGTCTGAGAAACGAAAACATCTTGAGGAAACCTAGACTTCTAACAATTCAAAATTACCGACCTACAATGAGCACACAATGACATGTTAACAAAGAAAGATAAGAAAAACAAGCACATAGTAAAAGGGTGATGATTAATGCACGTTCCTTCCCTGTAGGTCTTTGCCTTGCAGTGGGGGGCTATAAAAGGCCAACATAGTGACAGCCATTAGACTACCGCAATCAAAACAATCATTAGACAAACACCCAAGCCATAAACCCGCAAAAATATGACGATATATAATAAAAAGACGATTCACAAAAATATGTAAATACCAATTTTTTGCGAATCCCTTCCATAATTCAAAACGCGGTGAGCACTCAAATTAAAAATTAAAAATTCAAATTTCCTCACGACCATTTCGGTGTGATGTTTATAGCGATAAATTATGTATAATGGTTGATTATGACCGTATAACGGGCGGTAAAAAACAGACAATGGAATGTTGGATTTTAAACTACAATTTAACAATTTTTTAAATATAATATGTGTAGGAAAATGTGGATAACATTTTATTCTCTTTTTACAATGTACAAGGTAACACTAAACTATATATACTAGGCGAGTTTTTTTTACCGTCTTGAAAAAAATAGGGCATAAAATAGGTGAACGGAGTAGAAGCCTATGGCATAATTAGTTTTTTTTTTTTTTTTGAAAAAAAAGTCGTTTTTTTATTTGTAATCATACGCACTACGCACCCTGCGTAGTGCGTATGCGTGATCAAAAGGCTGGCAACATTGCCACGTTGGATGGCAATGCTGATTCTTTGGGCTAAAAATAGGTCAGCCGTCTGGTCCCGTGAAGATTCGACCAACGGCTTCGCGATGTCTCTAGCTCTAGGACTCCAAGGCTGCAAGGCCCTAGTTATCAACCCCAAACGGCTCAAACCTATAGCAGCTATAGGTTGCAATCCAATACACTGTATCTTTTGAAAACCGCAATGTAGATTTTTGATGTTTTTGTCAATTCATTGCTTTGAACTTGAACGCAATACAGTGTGTTTTAGCTTGCCTTATCTTGTCGTATCTCCAAAATAGATAATGAAATGAAAAAAATATTGGTCAGGGGTACTAAACAGACTTATAGAAACTGATTGGGCGTTGTTGAGCTAAAACACTGTAAGTTGAGTTACAGTCTTTTGGATTGGCACGGCAGAGCTCCCAAGGTTGCTATATTTGCGTAATTTGAGATTTTCTACTCCTGCAGCAGCCGCCCCAACATAGCCCGCCGTGCCAGGAAGAGAATGAAATGTGGATTGTGTTTTATTAATATTCCTGGTAACTTTTTCAACATACAGGCAGAATATCAATTAAGTAACAATATGAACAACTCTTTCTATGGGGCAACAGCATTGGTATGGTTTGTTTCAAAAGTATCTGATTAAAATGTAAACAAACGGATCAAAAAATAAACCTGTGGATGTCAGTTTGTAGTGCCACCTTACAAAAAAGAAAATAGTGATTTTATTAATTCAATCGTCATGTCCGTGAACGGGCGCCGTCAGTTAGGACTGGTCATCTCTTAGTTGCTGCGCCTTATTTTAATTATTTTATTTTTGAACTTTTTTTCTGTTTGCTACTCTGGACGCTTCTAGCGTTTAGGTACGTCTTTTTTTACATCGTTCTCACATCCTAACTAATATTATAAATGCGAAAGTAAGTTTGTTTGTTACCTTTTCACGCCTAAATCCAGTGGTTTAGGCGTGAAAAGGTACCAATCATCTTAAAATTTTGCATAAACGTAATTGTCAGGTGTACAGACCGGACTTAGGGTACCGTACTGTTCCCGAGGAAAACAACAATGACGTTCTTATGATAATAGATGGCGCCACGTGTCTTTCGAATCAAGATTGAATTATATTATTATTATTAGTAGTGTGTTAAGAGTTTTTTTTTTTTTTAATTTAAGTACTACATTTTGTGAGTCCAGAGTGTCGTTAGGCTTGTTTCTCATCCTCCTAACTATCCTTACTAATATTAAAAATGCGAAAACCACATCTTAAAGGGTTATAAAATAAAATAACTAATTTAACTATTATAAATAATTTTCCTCCAGTGTAAACGAGTCTTTAGATTTCAAATATTAAAACAAAGATAACGAGTCGCCGCACTTAGACCGCGGAAACGCGCCGTACGGCAGTAGACGATACAAAACTTTTTACTTATACCTTTTTATATTTGTAATGTTAACACTCTATGCTCTCACTACTCCTGGACAACAAAAATGTCTAAATCAAGTAATTTTTAGTATTTATTTATGTAAAGTGATTTGTGATCTTTAGAAATAAATGAATTCAAACCGTTAAAGTGTGTATGTTTGTTTGTTGATTACGCTTTAACGCTAAAACGGCAGAACAGATTTGGATGAAATTTGGCATTTGGGTAGACCATGTCCTGGAGAAGGACATAGGCTACTATACATTCTGGATTACAGACGAAGTCGCAGGCCACAGCTACTTTAATTATGAATTCAACAAGCACAGATATAAGAAAGATGTAACTAATATTTTTGTAACAATATAATTTAAAACAGTGTCCGTGGAGTTGGTTGTCCGTTCTTCTCCATAGGTACCTACCTACCTACTCTCTTTGGAATGGGCAAGTAGCTTCATATCTCTGACTGATGGACTCCTTGATAATTCAGAAGTGCCTGTTTAATTGAAATGAATGGTTTGAGTTTGAAAATCGTTATACCCTAATTAATCTAAAAGTAGCGGTTATCACTTTCCATCATCCGCCTAGCGTTTTCCCAACTTTGTTGGTGGACAGTCTAACCGGACGCAGCTGAATACCTATCTGACCTCCACAACCCAGTTACTGGGTAATACGATACCCCTTGGTAAGACTGGTTGTCAGACTTTCGGGCTTCTGACGACCCGTAACTACTGTCAAAGATCCACGATTGACAGCCAGGACCAACGGCTTAATGTGCTTTCCGAGGCACGGAGGGGTCTTCGTATGTAAATATGGTCAACCATCCACGGACCAACCGCAAGAAGCGTAGCTTACCCTGATCGGTTACCACTTTTCATGTGGTGGATTTCTAGATTTTTTGCAAACCTTTCTATATTATAAGAACACCTGAGGCCAGATGGCGTGGTTGGTTAAGTTACCACCTGCCATGCCGCAGGTCGTGGGTTCGATTCCCATCCAGGATAAACATTTGTGTGCATGAACATGTCTGTTTGTCCTGAGTCTGGGTGTAATTATCTATATAAGTATGTATTTACAAAAAAAAAGTAGTGTATGTAGTTTATCAGTTATCTGGTTTCCATAGTATAGGGTGTCTCAATAAGAGTGCCCTTTTTAAATTTCTTAAAATTTATTTTTCGTGCAAGTGGCTACTCTGAAATTTTACAGCTGTCACTTATGATTGTTCCCATTATTAAAAATGGAGCGCTACACAAAAGACGAACGCGTTATTATTGTGAAAACCCATTTCAAAATATCCGGCAAAGGACCCCCGTTTTCGATGACTTTATGAATGAAAGAAATCGCACGGCGTTAAATCGCATGATCTTGGTGGCCAGTTGACATCAGAATTTCGTGAGATGATTTGGTCTGGAAATCGTTGCTGCAATAAATGGATGGTTTCATTTGTGGTGTGGCAGGCGGCGTCGTCTTGCTTATACCACATGTCATCCTGATCCATGCCGTCCAGTTGATGCCACAAGAACTCCGTTATCATGTTCCTGTAACGATTGCGAGCGGTCTCAGGTTCCCCATATTTGAAATGGGTTTTCGCAATTATAATGCACTCTTCTTTGTGTAGCGCTCCATTTTTAATAATCGGAACAATCATAGGTGACAGCTGTAAAATTTCAGAGTTGCACCTGCACGAAAAAAAATACACGAAATTTAAATAGTGCACTCTTATTGAGACACCCTTTACAAGCTCTGCTTATTTTGAGATCAGATGACCGTGTGTGAACAATGTCCTATAAATGATAAATGCTAAATGATTTTTATTTCTGTAAGTAGGTTTGTACAAACACTTTTACAAGTCAATCATGTTTTTTTTTTCTTAAACTAGATGAGGTCGGCGTTTCCTATCTGACTAATCTGAGAAGAAAGGCCGAAACAAACTCAGAGGTCACAGTCTCTTATAAAGTCCAGACATAATATTGGTCACTTCATGTAAAGACCATGTAGATTGTTGTCTGAAATGGTCTTTTGAGGAAAGAACCACACAGGTTGATTCTATGATATTATTATTATCTCCTTAACTTTTCCTCGGGACTTTCTGCCTAAAGCTTCATTACCAAAAAAATAATTAAGCCAAACATACTAATTATTCCATCCTTTGTCTTCCCCAATTAGTAAATTTTATTAATTTCGCGCAAAGCCATGAATTTCTCAAATAATTTCATGAAGATTGCACAAAAGATGACAAGTACAAGGATTGGCACTTACAACTTTGTTCAAATGATTCCAAAGGGTTCTGCTTCCTATTGTTAAAGTCTTGTCGTGAAGTTTATATTCTTCTAAGGAAAGTAACTTAGGAAGATGTTGGATGAATTCCTTATTACTGCCAACTGTGCTCGAGACACTCGTGGTTAAATAATTATAGCTGCACGGGTCAATCGAGGGTTAAGCTACGTTTGCCCCGGTTAGTTCGTGGATGGGTGACCATCCATTACATATTGGGACCCCTCGATGCGTCGAAAGGCACATTGTCTCAGCTGTAATTCGTAGATCTTTAACAGTAGTTACGGGTAGTCAGAAACCAAAAAGTATGACAACCAGTCTTACCAAGGGGAGGTCAGGCCAGATATTTATTCAGTGCACACAAAAGCACAATTTTCAATGATAACCAATAACATGTATATTATAAAAACAAGGTGCCAATATACAAAAACAAAAAAATATACATAAATAAATAAAAGTACCACTATGACATACTTCAAATCAAATAACAGTCAATAGATAAGCAGTCGCTCCATGTAAAAAAACTCTTATTCAGCTGCATCCGGTAAGACTGGAAGCCGACCCCAACGTCATTCTCCTGCCCTTGTCCCAATTTATTTGAGGCCGGCGCAACATGCCTTTTTCTTCCATACTTCTCTATTAGTCGTCATCTCGGTAGTCACTCCCTTTCTGGCCATATCATCTTTAACACAGTCCATCCATCGTTTCTTTGGTCTTCCCTTACTCGTATAGGTAGCTATCCACATTCATACTCAAAACTTTTCTGACGACATTTTCCTCATTCCTCCGCATCACATGCCCATACCATGACAACCAATTTCCACACAACTTTTCAATCACCGGTGTCACTTTCAGACTTCCTCTTACATACTCATTTCTAACATCCCTCTTAGCATTCTCATCTCAGCTGCATGCAATTGCCTTTCATTTTTTATTTTTTAGCCCAAAATTTTGATCGATACACGACAGCAGGTCTAACCATTGTTTTATATCTCTTCCTCTTGAGTTTAAGGGGGATGTGGGAATCGCAGATTAATCCCCTGACCTACCGCCATTTCATCCATCCAGTGTTAATTCTGTGCTTTATAACAGTCCGATCTACTTCGCTATCGCTTTGCACAAGTGAACCAAAATACCAGAAGCAGACCGGGAGAACCGCGCTATCAAGCGCTATACCTACAGAACTGAAGAGACCGCCGAAATCGCAGAACATATATGGTGATTATATGGTTTTGGTTCTGCTGAGTTTCCGTTGCCATTTCTCCAATCAGCTCTGGATCTCAGGGCTATCTTCACCAACAAGAATGATGTCGTTGGCAAATAGCATGCACCAGGTTGCCTCTTCCTGTATGTCCGCTGTCAGAGCGTCCATAATCAACAGGAAGATGTAAGGACTTAAAGCCGACCCCTGGTACAAGCCTACCGCCACACTGAACGCGTCGGTGTTGCTAGCAGCCGACCAGACGTAGGCACAAGATTGACTGCCAAGATTCAGATTGAGGTGCAAGATTGATTATAAGCCGACCCCAACCCCAACATAGTTGGGGAAAGGTTAGGCAGATTGATTGTGCTAAAGACCCACGAGACCGTAAGAAATGACAAAACACTGATAAGTTTATTTTTCTTTTCTATACACTTCTGTATACTTTTTATTTCCGTTGCTCATCATCTGTCTAGCCTTTTTCCAACTATGTTGCAGCTAAAAACAATGATTTAAATGGAGAGTCTGCCTATCTGACCTCCACATTCAGTTACTGGATATCACGAAACACCTTGGTAAGACTGGTTGTCCGACTTTCGGGCTTCTTACTACCCGTAACGACTGTCAGAAATCTGCAAATGACAGCCGAGAACAACGGCTTTACGTGAATTCCGAGGCACGGAATAGCTGGCTACTTAATCCAATCCACTTGGTCTTGGAAATCCCTGAACCGACTCAAGACACAAGTGGGAAGATGTAACTCCAACCTGGTAAAGTGGGGCTACTTGGACGAAACGGCAGCAGGGTGTGGATGTGGAGCTATATCACAAAGTATGCTCCACCTCCTACCCTGCCCTCTGTGACCCAAAATACGCAGATAAAGTGATATCTGCGCTGCCACTGACGACGCTTTGGAAGTGGTGAAGTTTTGGGCCAACAAGATCTGAAATACTGTCGTGCTAGCGACAGGAAGAAGCAGAATATTATTATAATTATCTTCTTTGCTAACAATAGGTAGGTACTGTAATGGTTCCATGCAATAAACCTTAACCTTATATTATACTGGCTGACATTTTATCACTTACGTCGTTTTAAAACTCGCTTTTTTTAAATAAATAAAAAAAGGTAGTTCGTCTTTTGGTTTTAGTCCGGAGTTCGGCTTCAGCTAGTGCGTTAGGCGGTGTAGTTTAAGAAGTGTGCGATTCCATCCAAATATTATCTCGTTTCAACTTATAAATTATTACATTATTGCGTCTCCGACTGTTATTTCTTATTTAGCTACATCTCCTGTGGAGTCAGTATTTCCAAATAGGTGGAGTCTGAACTTCCACAGCACACAAAGTCAAATTAAATGAATCATACAAATCTCTCACCACCTTCATCAATCCTGTCAAATCTACCCAAAAGACCGACTTTATTATCAAAACAGAACTCCCTAAATCTTCTCCCCTTATTAATAGTCACACATTTACACGCAGAAGGAGGTCATATGTCAAAGTAACTTCGCGACAACGAACGCGAACGCGATGTGTTTTAAGAGTAAACATTCAGTTAATGATAGTGATTTAATTTTGACGCTGAGATTTGAGATCGGAGAGATTTACGTCTCAAGGTTACCCCTGAGCCCTGAGGGTGTGTGTATACGTAGGTAGTAATATTCGTACGGTGAGCAAAGAAGATTAGTATGCAGATGATTAGGAGTAGATAATGTAGGTAGGTACTAGAATAGCCTGCGAGATAAATAGTTAAGTCAGTGTCATCGTATGCCCCGTGCATACTAAAAAAAACCGTCCTGTACCATCATTTGTAAAAAAGTGTGCTATTTAGAGCCATCCTTTTATTTTTCCTATACTTCGGAGATAAGGGGGGACGGTATTTTATTTTTACATTTTTCATCAAAAGTCGAAAACTATGCGGCCTACAACAAAGAAAAAAATGTTTGAGAATGTGCAAACAGCGTTTTTTCATATTTGAAACACTACTACAAACTACCCTACATGCCCTAATAGCCACACTTCGAATTTTTAATACCCCTTTTCAGTCCCTGTTTCAATATATAATATAATAGGTTGGGGAAAAAGTGATCACATGATCCCATTGCTATAGAAATTTTAGGACTTCTGGTCAAAATACCGCGACAAGTGGTTTTGGCAGTCCTCTCGTGATGTTAACCTGACACTGCCTAAAGAATTCTGAAGAGACCGAAACAGGTGGAAATCTGAAGGTGCAAGGTCAGGACTATACGGCGGATGCATTAACACCTCCCAGCCAAACTCTCTTAATTTTTGCTGAGTTGCAAAAGATGTGTGAGGTCTAGCGTTATCATGATGAAAAACCACAGCCCTTCTGTTGATTAATTCCGGCCGCTTTCTCTCAACTTCTTGCTTTAATCTCATCAGTTGTTCGCAGTAGAGTTCAGAATCGATGGTCCTGCCTGGTGGTAACAGCTCATAATGAATAATGCCCTTCCAATCCCACCACACACACAGCATCACCTTGTTGCGAGTTCACCCGGGTTTCGCTACAGTATGTGAAGCCTGACCGGCCTTTGACCACGACCTTTTTCGCACGTTCTTGTCATACGTGATCCATTTTTCATCACCAGTTATCAGCTTCTTCAAAAATGGTTCGGTTTCATTACGTCGTAATAAAGAATCATAAATGAGTACACGGTTCATTAGGTTTCATTCAGTGAGCTCGTGAGGTACCCAAATGTCGAGCTTTTTTGTGTACCCAGTTTTTTTCAAATGCGCCAAAACTGTTTTGTGGTCAATTTCCAGTTCTTCAGTTACGTCGTAACTACTGATATGCCGATCTTGCGCCACTTTTTCAAAAATGGCATCCATTTTATCCGTAATAGGGCGACCAGAGCGACGTGCATCTTTGACAGCAAAATTTCCGGATTGAAAACGCTTAAACCAAATTTGTGCTACTCTCACAGACACTACACTAGGTCCATAAACATCGCAAATTTTTTTCGCGGCTTGCGTTGCATTTTTACCTTTTTTGTAGTAAAATTTTAAAATGTATCGAATTTCTTCATTAGATTCACTCATCTTGACGGTACGAAAAACAAATGAAAATCACACATTTTCCTAATTTGAATTTGGAATTATGTTCTTTAAAATTTAAACTTTCAATGATACCACAACCAGCCAGATACAAATAGTATAGCCAAAGGGATTTTATTACAAGTTCATACATACTATAATGCGAAAAGACTTTTTCCCCAACCTAATATATATTTTTTTCTTTGTTCATTGCAATATACATAGTTGGGTAAATGTCATCTAAAATTATTCCAAAATTCAAGTTGACAGCATTAGTAGTTCTTCAGATATCTAGCTGTGACAGACAGACAGACCGAGTCGCACCATAAGAGTTCCTTTTTACCATTTTGGTACGGAACCCTAATGATCCAATTATAGTCCGGCCATCGAGAGAATGCTTTCTCTGTCTATTTTATAGTAAGAAATATGTATTTTGCATTTATATTTTATTAACACTGGATGGATAAAATGGTCACGGGAACAATCTGCAACTCCCGCATACCCCTTTTAAACTTAAAGGCAAGATTTATAAAAGAATGGTTAGACCTGCTGCCTTGTTTTGATCAGAATGTTGGGCAACAAAAAGAATGAATGAAAGGCAATTGCATGCAGCTGAGATGAGAATGCTAAGAGAGATGCGTGGTATTACGCGAATGGATAGAATAAGAAATGAGTATATAAGAGGAAGTTTGAAAGTGACACCGGTGACTGAAAAGTTGTGTGGAAATCGGTTGTCATGGTATGGGCATGTGATGTGGAAGAATGACGAAAATGTCGTCAGGAAAGTTTTGAGTATGAATGTGGAGGATTATACGAGAAGGGGAAGACGAAAGAAACGATGGATGACTGTGTGAAAGATGATGATGACTAGAAAGGAAGTGACTACCGAGATAACGACTAATAGAGAAGTATGGAAGAACAAGACCGACCCCAAATAAATTAGGACAAGGACAGGAGAATGATGAAATATGTGTTTTGCGAATTTGATCCTTATAGGTGAACGCAGACCTGGCCCGCACCGCAC
The DNA here is from genome assembly GCA_948252095.1 of Dicycla oo. Lineage (NCBI taxonomy): Eukaryota > Metazoa > Arthropoda > Insecta > Lepidoptera > Noctuidae > Dicycla > Dicycla oo. The sequence goes on from OX411733.1 coordinate 22,235,844, forward strand.
GCGCGGCAATCGCCGCATTCGAATTCTTCATATGAAGTTCCGTGCAATCTCGCACACCCATCCGCGCCGCAGTCGCCGCAGTACCATTAACAAAAGCGATGACTGCGGCGAGTGGTGCGTGCGGTGCGTCCGGTGCGTCTAGGTGCGCGTTCTTCTTTATACTACTAGAAATTGTCTAACTGACAGGTATCAGGAACGCATTCTCTCGAGGCCGCACTGCACGTCTCAGTGCCTGTACCTTTCAAACTTACAAAGATGCCTGATTAGCACTTACGACCCTGCCCCTGCTTCACACGGCCGCGATCTACTTTGTAGTGACATATCAAAACTTCACTTTTTATACAAATAAACCTTTCGGAATACATATTTTTCTAAATTATAGTGTAAACCGCATCAAAATCCATAGAAGAATTTACGGCGAGCACGCACTCTTGATTTTTAAGCGTGAATGTCACGCGATCAACACATCTAAACCGAGTTTAAGAGCTGTCAGTGTCAATATTCTAAAGAGATTTATGATTTCGACAGCTCTTAAACGTGGTTTATGTGCTGATCGCGTTCAGTTTCATTGGTGAAATCCGCACTTAGTCGGCCTATAGTTTGATCGTTCTAAGAACTCATGTGTGCGTATAATGTAATAAACTATCGGCCGAAAAAAAATCAACTCAATCACACATAGACTCACCCAATTTACCTCGAGAAGTGACTACCTAAATACTTTCTAAGCACCTAATAGTACAGTATATTTTACCGTTTCATTCTTGCATAAGGATTTCTTCTTTGATTACGTTATATAATTATGTATGTTACCGACCAAACCCGATTTCAGGCGAAAGTAATTTGTCCTAGGCCAAACCGGTTTATTAAAATAAAAAATAATAACTAGGCTGAGAACCAGCACTTTTTTAACGTCAAAATTACATAAGACAGTCCCCCAAAACCACTTCCTAGTGCTTTAGCTGAGGAAAAGAAGTGGCGCAGCAAACTCCCCAGCAGCACAGCTATCTGTTCAGTTAAAACTTGGATTCTATACCATTAAATTAAATTATTTGCCACATGCTATTATACCAATATAATTAAGCCGAGGCACCTCGATCAAATGGGTTAGGTTATGTTAGAACTGTGAAAAAACGCGCACGAGCCGACTGAGCGAAGCGGGCGGTGCCACAGCGGCGGCCTGCAAACGCTGCATAAAAAGAAACGGCTGCAACATATCACGCGTAGGATAAATTGGTGTGGCCTAGGACAAACAAGTTTGGCCTGAAATTGGGGTATACACACCGTGGAATATTGCAGAATCCAAGTAGGTAATTACCTACAAGCCTGAAAAAATCCACAGAAGAATAGCATGGGTTCATAATATATGATAGTAAAAAAAAAACATTAACTATTCGTGTAAAGATTTTCCTAGCCTCATTGGTGTAGTGGTCGCAAGTGCTACAGCTGAGCATGAGGTCCGGGGTTCGATTCCCAGGTCGGGCGAGGTGCTATTGGGTTTTTTCGTCTGGAATGTCTCGGTAGCAGCTCGGACTCTGGATTTGTGCCCGGATGATGTCAATAGGCTCGCCCCCTATTACATGAGACTTAAACATAACTCGCGAAATGTGGGTTTTCTATAAGTAAATACACCTCTGCCCAACCTTTCTGGGAATAGGTACAAGCGTGATACTCAATACTCAATATCTTTATTGCTTTACCATAATGTGTACATAGGTGATAAGTTCTATATCCTCTTTCGTCCAAACCATTAACGAGGATAGACGTGTTACACTTTGCTCCGCAAACATCGACTAACGGTACCACACCATAACAGTACATATTTCCTGCGTGTGAGACGCGAGTGTTGCGTGTACTCAACTGCCTATCGGGGGTGCGCCCCCGGCCGCCCGCACGACGAGAGGGAAAAAGACAGCCTACATAATTGTCGTCCTGCTCCCGCGCTGCTTACATCGTGACCTTCAACGCGGAGACCGAAGACAGGATAAGGTGATTCTTACTTGCTACTTGCTATCTCAGTCCCGCTCCGCTGTCCGCGGTCTTAACACAGAGTGCCTGTGTGAGGAGCGCGGGCGCGATAATTGCTATCTCGTTTGCGCCCTGCATTGCAACGTCTACGGGAGCTACGGCCATTGTGAGCCGCTGTAAGCGCTGCGTTTGCCATACGTCACCGGATACAAGCTACTAAGTTGCTACACTTTCGTCACTGGCGCGTGATTACCGTTCTATTACCATAACAAACATTGAAGCAAATATGGACAAATCGCTCTCGGAAACTGACATCAACCAGGGTGATCTGAATACACCCCCCAACTATGTATCCCAACGTTTCAAGCGAAGTAGAGAAGATATGGAAGGCTCAATTGTCAAGGAATTTGCTGAGTTCAAGGAGGAAGTAAGAAAAATGCTGAGTGGTTTCGGTGAAAAGCAAGGGCAAGACATTCGGCAGATAATTGATTCGTCTTTGAAAGAAATTCAGCTAAGTAATATCAAGCTGGTGGCTTCAATTGAGTTTATCACTGGCCAATATGAAGATCTAAAAAAGAAACATGATATTTTGGAGAACCAGGTTAAGGAGGACCGGTCCTATATAAAAATTCTAGAAGATAAGATGGAATCCTTTCAAACTAGCAATCAGAAGACTAATTTTGTTATAAAGAATGTGCCTAGAAAGCCGAGGGAAGCAAAGGAGGATCTAGTTGACATGGTTATGTGTCTTTCCAAAAACCTAGACTGTGCCATTACCAAGCATGATATAAAAGACATATACAGAGTACGTGGGAAAAACGGTGAGAACCTTAATACGCCAATAATAGTAGAGACCGGCTCGACCTTGCTTAAAACGGACATCATGAAAATGGGTAAGGCTTTGGCTATAAAAACAAATTCCAAATTATGTTGTAAACATCTAGGCCTCAAATCAGATGAAGATACTCCCATATTTCTATCTGACCACCTAACCCCGAAGAGCTCCCGTCTTCACTTTTTGGCGCGCGACCTTACCAAGTCAGGAGAGTTTAAATTCTGTTGGACTGCATATGGAAAGGTCTTACTTAAAAAGGATGAGCAGTCCCCGACCATACTTGTCACGAGCGAACACCAGATACATCAACTTAAATTAAACAAATGACTAGTAACTTCTTGTCATATTATATTACGTATCAGTAATATTATGAAGGCATACGTAACTATGTTAATTACTCTTTTGTTCGCCGGCTCTTTGATGTATCTGTTCAGTTTGCTGGGATTTTTTGTTACCTTTTGTTATCTTATTGTGTTCTGTTTAAAAGTATCTTTATTTGTGATTATTTTGTACGCTGGCACTACAATGCTACACATACCAAACCTGTACTCACCTACATACAACACACTCACTTATTTCTTACTACATTTACACAGCAATTACTCGCACACAGTCAAGTGTACTACCGATTCATTCATTCTGATATATTCCGTAAATGCCCTTTCATTTCACATCTGTATTACAAAACTAACTCTTAAAATTATAACTCATTTCCACGAAATCCTCTACCAAATATCACGTCATTTCTTTTATTTCCAAACTATATATAATGAATAACCAACTACAAACCATAGAAGATATTGATGATCTTCAAATTGCGCGTAGTATTGAATGTGATTGCATGGATTTCACTAGGCTGACAAATATAAAAAAAACTGACTTTACTGTCATTTCTCAAAACATAAGAAGCATCTCGTGCAATTTTGACAACTTTATAATTACTCTTTCTACTTTTAATTTTGAAACTGATGTCATTATTTTAACGGAATGCAGATTAAGCTCTGAAAAACCTATACCACATCTATATAATTATTCCTCCTACTTTACCACACACCACCAAAACCAAAATGATGGTGTTGTGGTATACATAAAAAATAATTTAAAATCTAAAGTTACGGAAATTAAACTAACGCATGCGTCTTGCCTTCAACTTGAAATATTCAATAACACTGTTTTATGCATCTATCGATCGCCAGCTAACGCGAACTCGGAGAGTTTTATCAATTCTCTAAGTACCCATCTTGATACTATAAACCTCCAGAAAAATATAATTATAGCGGGTGATATAAATATTAATATTAAACAAAAGGATACTGAGTCGTCTCACGACCAAAAAAACAGATTTAATTACCTCAATACACTATCCCAGTATGGTATACTGCCTGGTCACACATTGCCTACTAGAAATGAAAACTGTTTGGACCATTTTATGCTAAAGTTAAACAAACATAAGATATCCGCCCTCATTGCCATTTTGCATACAAGCATTACAGATCACTTTACCACCTTTCTGTCCTTTTCAAAAATAAAAGATTCCCCAATTGTGAACAAAACTAAATCTTCAATTGACTTTGAGAAAGCGTATAAGTATTTACTTGAAAATAAATTAGCTGATTTACTTTTTTGCAACGATCCGGAATCCCTGACAAACCTTCTTATATATAAACTATCAGAATCGATTAATCAAAATACTACCCTTGTAAAAATCCCAAATAGTAAGCGCATTATCAAGCCATGGATTACCCCAGGCATTTTAAGATGTATCAGGAACCGCAACAAATTGCAAAAAGATAGTAAAAAAGAACCACACAATGAAATATTAAAAATAACATTCGTAAGATATAGGAACTATTGCAATAACTTAATTAAAAAAGTAAAAAGAAAGTATGAAAGAGAACTAATAACTAAATCAACTACTAATAATAAATTACTTTGGAAGAATATAAAAACTATTACCTACTCTAATAAATGTAAAAGTGACAACTCAGAATTATTAAATATTAAATCATCTCCAGTAGAATCGGTTAACTATATAAATAATTATTTTGCCAACATTGGTAAAAACCTTGCATTAAAAATCCAGCCACGGATAAGACGTAATCAACGGGACCGACATCTCTCTCCAACGGGTGTACCTAACTCATTTGTACTGCTGGACACGGATATAAGTGAAGTTAACTTTATCCTCATGAGTCTTAAGACCGGCAGTGCACCTGGATGGGACAACGTTTCAACTAGTTTTTTGAAGTACATGCGCAAGGATGTTGTTCCCATTATTACTCATCTCGCCAACCTTTGTTTTAGTCAAGGAATCTTTCCAGCTGCATTAAAGCAGGCTATCATTACGCCAGTATATAAGTCTGGAGACAGAGACGATGTCGGCAACTATAGGCCTATATCTGTCCTACCTGCTATTTCTAAAATAATTGAAAAACTTATTAACATAAGGTTGCTTAAATATCTAAAAGATTTTGATATCTTATCGGACTCTCAATTTGGCTTCCGGCAGGGTATGTCTACCGAGAATGCAGTTGCGGCGTTTAGTGCGCTAATTACCGAACAACTTGATAGCGGCAAGAAATGTGTAACTGTATTCCTAGATTTAAAAAAGGCCTTCGACACCGTCTCTGTCCCACTCTTAGCAAATAAGCTAGAAGCTATTGGAGTTCGTGGGCTGCCGTTAAATCTTTTCAAAGATTATCTCAGCAATCGAAAGCAAAGGGTTAGAGTGGGTCAGTATATTAGTGGGGAAACGGCAGTGTCTTACGGAGTCCCCCAAGGGAGCGTATTGGGGCCCACTTTGTTCCTTATTTATGTAAACGAACTCTGTAATATGCGTATTGCAAACGCAAGATTTTTTTCGTACGCTGACGACACTGCAGTAGTGTTCACGGGTAACTCTTGGCGAGACGTTCAGCTTAGCGCAGAATTGGGATTATCTGAGATTGCTGGATGGCTGGGACAAAATTTGCTCACACTGAACATATCAAAAACTAACTACATATGCTTCAGTGTGTCCAATCGTACACAACCCAGTACTGACTTTAATCTTAAAGTTCACCTATGTGATGCTGGAAGTCACTCACAATGCAGCTGCGCAACTATAAACAGAGTACCTCACATCAAATATTTGGGTATTATTGTCGACCAGAGATTATCTTGGCATCCCCACATTGATCAAGTTGCTACCAGAATCAGAAAACTAAGCTGGATTTTCAGGACACTTAGACATATAATACCTACAAATATATGTACTCCTCCAGGCAGGAATAAAAACTTCCTAAATATGATATATCTAGCGCTTGTACAATCAGTTTTGCTTTACTGCATCCCTATTTGGGGGGGAGCTTCTAAAACAAAATTTTTAGAATTAGAGCGAGCACAACGGGCTCTCATCAAGTGCATGTATTTTAAAAAACGGAGATATTGTACTGAAAAACTTTATCAAATCAGTAACCTTTTAACGGTCCGGAAGCTTTATATTATTCAAGTTATTATTACAAAACATAAAGCACTAACCTATGATCCCAGAATATTGGCTAGAAGAAGAAAAGACATTATATTAAAAATACCACAAACAAGAACATTATTTGCAAGTATTCAACTTTTTAAACGATCTGCTCAGCTTTATAATGCTATTAATAAACACATTTACATCTACCCTAAGAATTGTTATGAATGCAAAAAAATACTAACGGAATGGATAAGAAAGCTAACCTATAGTGAGACTGAATCACTTCTACAACAGACACACTAACACTATACTAACACAATTCTCCACAAAAACATACACACCCTCACACACACACACACACACACACACACACACCCTCACTTACACACACCCACCCTCTTTCACTCAAATCACCTTGTTTTTGATTATGTACTCGTATTGTATAGTTTACACTTCTTGTTTTTGAAAGAGCGGAGTCTCCTAATACAGGCATCTTTTGCTTAAAAGGAGGCTCCAATCTCAAATTTGTTGTACGTTTAAGGTTATCAAATAAACTATTTTTATTTATTTTATTTATTTATTTATATAAATGAGATCATTATGGACCCTGTAGGGCACAGCAAAAGGGTAGGAGAGAGGAAGCCCTGTTTTAGGAGATCATGAATTATTGAATGTTTATGAATTATTGCTATATTTTTAAATTTATTATTATTGCTATTTTATTTAAGTATTTTTTAATGTATTATTTTATTATTTATTAATAATTACCATATCATTAATATATTTCAAACATAACTATAAATTTCGTGATTGTCATTAATTATTGTTAACAATTATTATTATTATTATATTATTAGTAATTTCCTTAACATTTACTATACTATCTTACTTTCTTTTTTACTTTTTCCTATTATGTATGTTTATCGTTTAAATATTCATCTAAGGAATAATAGCATTTGTTTATCAGTAATTTTTTAAGTTTTATTATAAATATATTGAAATTTTCTTCTTTCTTTATTATGTCTGGTAGTTTGTTGTATATTTTTATAGACATTACGTAGGGACTTGTAGAATGCATTTTTAGCCTGGATGTTGGTATGTTTAGCCTAGATCCGTGCCTAAGTGTGTACTGTGATTGGATGTCTTCGCGTTTTGTGTAGAACTCTTGATGCTTACGGACAAATTTACATAATTCTAGAATGTACTGTGATGTGATGTAATGTGTGTATGTAATGTGATGATGTTATACAGCGTAATCTTAATAAGAAAATGCGACAGGAAAAATTACTATCTTTCGATTCTATATCAAAACAATCTCCCACAAACTTTCCTTCTCCTAACGAACAAGGAAACACGTCTAAGAGCGACTTCATTCACTCATTCGCTCACTCGTTCACTCCCTCGTTAATCGGGATCTAATTGCGGTAGATCAACCATGGGAGGAAACACTTGCTATTTTTTCAAACATAATTACAACCTTGAATACACAGAGTTACCGTTTTGTGATCAAGGAAGTTGGATGCGGTATTTAAATTATTGTTTTTATTATTTTTATGGATGGCTACGGTTGAAAAAATGTGTGCTAGGTGTTGTTTATGTTTTTTGCGATTCAATTATTACATGTTTAAAATGTTTGTAAGTATATTATTTTTATATCACAAAGCGACGCGCGCTTTTTGTGTGGTTACCAGAGTGTACAAACACACTGTGAATGTGTGTGTAAGCGCAGAAGTAGCGTTGAAAATGAAGAAACAAATTCTAATTTTTCCGTTCCTTTCGTTTTGTTCACGAAAAAAAAAAAAAAATTCGACCCCTTTACCACCCCCGCACCTCACTCCCTCCTACCTCATCTCCCTCTCCCCCCGCACCCAGTCCCCCTCCTCCCCACATCTCCCTCTCCCCCCTCCCCCCACACAAAACCCTCCTATACTAAGTACGTATTTAAAAAAAACAACGAAATATTCCCCGTTTCTTTCATATTTTTCGGTTTTATTGGGAAAAAAACATGAAATATATACTGGCAAATTTTCTTGAAACTTACGAATAAAACATTGAAAAAACAACGGAATTCGAAAGAAACGGGAATTTTCGCTGTTTTTTTTTTCAACGCTACGCAGGAGTTCTCGGTTCGAGACAATGACAAAGTCGGAAGTGTGTGTGTGTATGTGCGTGCGTGTGTGTGTTACTCGTATGTGCTGACGCTACTCGTCTTCACACACACATATTCACAGCGTATTTGTACACTTGGTAACCACATGTAAAGCGAGACATTGTATTACAGTAGTTTACAGTAAAGTAGGTATTTAAAACGGTCGGCGGTGCGCTGACTGTACTCGGGATAAAATGAAAATAGTTTATTGTAAAACTTTGATGATTATTCCTAGAATAGGTTCTACGTTTTCACAGTAATACATTTTTGTTCTAGCTAGTCGGCTGTCCGCCGCCAAATCAAAATATATCTTTTGTTTTCACTTCAAAGTTTGTCTCATAATCAGTGATCGGAGTAGCTATTTTTTGTACTTGCGATACTCGTACGTTATCTTAATACGGATACTCCCGGAATCCCCGGATTTGAAATATATATTATTAAATAATTTTGAAATTACTTTGTAAAAAGCGTCTTAAGGAATTATGAACGAACACATATCCCTCCACCCCTCCGACGGGAACCAAAGTTATGGAGTAACACAATTTAAATACTGTAGAAAGAGACAAAAATAGGTGCGTTCCTCTAGCGGCGTAGCCCATTATTGTATTCTTTTATTTCCACTAGTCATGTCGCGCGTTAGGGCCGCCATACACGGACTGCTCGAGCAGTTAGCCATTGATCAGCATTCACGGACCGCTCTTGCAGTCATAGGTAACAGCATGAAGCTACCATTGATAACTGCTCGAGCAGTTGAAACCAACTGCTCCTCATTCAAATCAGTCACAATCTATGTCATCCATTTTGCTCAAGAAACAAAGCAAGAAGCGTGCGGGCGGGAAGCGCGTGCGATGTGGAATGAAGAGCGCGGGCGGAGGTAACTGCGCGAGAGCAGTCGACAGCTCGAGCAGTCAGTGTATGCCTGGCGACTGCTTGACCGCACGCCCGCCCGAAGTAGTTGCAACTGCTCGAGCGGTTTCGTGTAGGTGTGTACGTAGAAGACTGTAGTTCACTATGCAGTCGCAGCTTGAAGCAATCCATCCTGACTGTTTCAAGCAGTCCGTATATGGCAGCCATTACACTTGACCGACAACATCGCGCGTTTGCGCATTGGAAATTAGCAACCTGCGCTGATGTTAGTTTGACAACGTAGTGCGCTCACTGCCAATACATAAGACAAGCTATCTTTTATCCTTGTTAATAAAAAATCAATTTATTTTTTCGAATCCCGTAGTTTTAGTTAAAATCCCGAGGAATGTCCAAATTAACATCAACGTTTGTGGTCGTTGAACCAAAATAGCTCTAACTACTCCGGTCACTCATACTCATCATGTATTATTTAAACCCGAGAAGGTTGTATGCTAGAACACTTCTGGTTGAAGTATCTACAGTACCTACACATCAGGTCAGACAGGGTGGATTTTTGAGACGGGGCAGGCTGATTTTCATGTTTAGTCGGGATATTTTAACTGATTTAAACCTCAACCTAACAGACATAGTGTTTAAATTTGTGAATTTATAAGAAATACTAGGTCTGTTAGCTCAGGTTCAAAGAAAGATCATAATACAAGAGATGGGTACTTAAAAAAACCTTAAGGCGCTACCCCGACGAAACGACCTTGGGCGTTCAGTCCCTCTCTGTCCCGCCACTTAATCTTGTTCTGTCTCGCTTCCTCCGCACGCCTCTTTATGATAGAAATCACATTTTTTTTAGTATTTATTAAAAAAAGAATAACGAAACTTTAGAAATAAAAGAAAACGTGAATTCTATCCATTAATTTGTATAATCCTCAAATGAGTAGAACGCCACTTTTGGCTAAATAAGCATGCGATCAATAATTTTAATCACTTTTTGACATGGAGTTTTTAAATGTATTTATAACACATAAAAACAAATCAGAACATGCAATGTCATTACATTGCACGTTCTGATAGGTTTTTATCCACGTATTAATACGCTGCGGTCCCATGGCCCTCTTTCTCACAGGCCAGTCCACGTCAGGCCAGGCCGACAGGATGTGGGAACAGTCGCTCTGTGATGATCCGTAGAATGCTCGGCACGTGCCGCGACAGGCTTCAACAGGCACGGGCCGCGAAGGGCCTTGATGGGCCGTGGGAACGCGGCACAAGTTATCGAACATTAATAATGTGCTCTTAAATGTAGTTTATTATTCTTAATTAATGAGTTAAAAGCCTCTGAATAACGCACTGTCGCAAGGTTTTGCTCGGGGTAGCGCCTTAATGACAAAATTTAACAAACGAGCAAACAGACCGAAGCACTGTCGCCTTCCATAAATACACAATACAATATAACATCGTAATAAGGAGTAAAATCTTGAATAACTACACCACATCAGAACATTCGAGCTCTGGGTACCACAAGAACGCGACTAGTCCTTTGTGCGGGTGATTAATGACGCACATCGCGTGATACCCGACTATCAGCTCCGTGTACAGTTGAGCAAGCTATATGGTATACAGACAAAAATATTCATCTTTGCCCTGACACTGCCAATATCAGTTTTTACGCAACATAACACCACGCCAGTTTTCCCCGAAGGGTTAGGCAGAAGTGTACCCCCACATATCGCCAGATATGTTTCAAGTCCCATGTGATAGGGAGCAAGCCTATTGCATCAACTGAACTCAAATCCAGACTCCGGAATTATGTTATGACTGTGCTATTTAGTAAAGTTTAACTATGGCTTTACGTATACAACCTTATTTTACGATATGCGAAACCTGAATATAGTTTGTTCAGAATAAGTAACTGAATCGATTCCAACAATTTTTACACCATGTTATATTTTGTCCCCAAAAATATTTAAAAAAGGTTACAAGTTGGACACCGAGCGACATAAGTCAATGACCGAGCATCACTAAGTACCTATTAGCAATCACCATACCGCACACCACAGGTACCTAGGCGCAGGCGCACAGCGTAGCGGGGGTAAAACTACCCTTTTCTTTACGCCCGGTTGCTACTAATTGACGCGCACGTTTCACGCACGCTCCCGTTCAGTAGCTTCGCGATCGCGAATTCGCGGCCGCCGTCGGCCTTACAATGTAAACGTCACGTTAAAGACCTAATGTACCAAATGGAGCCTCAAAGTGAAATCGACTTAAAAAACAAAATTGAAAGTGTATTTAACAGTGTTAAAAACAATCATTACGTTTTAAGTAAATTAAATAGAAATGTGCGTAAGCGCGCCCGTCTGAGCATAGGAAAAAGAGGGGGGCATTTAGAAAAATTGTTTGATATTATATTTGAATATGGAGTGATTAGTAAGACATTCTAAATAGTGATGATTAATATTTTTAAACACGCCAAGGTGGTTAATTGTATAAAGTTATTATTTGTACATTTTACCTAATAGTTAAGTAATACGATGTTTAACACTTTTCATCCACTTTGAGCTTTAAGTGGCTGGCATAAGGTGCAAGAAATCGCATTGACTACATTTTATCACTTAGGGCTGCATTTACGAATAAAGTAGATAATAATATCCACCTATACTTGACCATCACGACAGTCCAAAGCCTGCAAGTGTGATGGGAAATGTTATCACCAGTTAACTACAATACAATCGCTATACGGTTAGTATCATGGAATAGAAAAAAGAAGTGGAATTGCCCACGCAGCTACGCAGCCACAATTATGCGGAAAAAAATGTAACGTAATAACGACCTTCGCCAGTTGTAATAAGTCTTAATTTTGTATGATTAGGACTTGTTACTACTAAGGTTCTTATTATTTTTAATTTTTGATGGCTGCGTGGGCAATTCCACTTGTTTTTTCTATTCCGTGGTTAGTACCTACTGCCAAATTATTATGAATGAGCGCTGTGCGACGCTCTGAACTTCCGAAGGCGCGCGCGTCGCGTGGTGAGCATGTTTTTCTATGGACAACCAGGTAAGTTATCAAGCTTATAACTTTGTGATTTTTCATGATAGTTTTGAAATTTCGTACATAGATATACATAAAAATACTAGACACATGTTTCGGGTTTCACATATACTAAAACTAAGATTGTAAATAACAAATTACCATGTAAACTTAAATGACTAAGGCTCATTTTTACCACACATCACAAAACGCGTTTAACACTAAACGAGTTTAAAACATCGCTCCGTTTCCTTATATATTTTTTTTTAATTTCAATGTTTTAAACTCGTTTAGCGTTAAACGCGTTTAGTGATGTGTGGTGAAAATGAGCCTTAATAACAGACTGTCTAAAATTCACTTGTTTAAATTGCTAAATGATAACATTTTTTATAGCATTAAGGAATACTTTGAACATAAGTTGTGTTAATCATTTTGCATGCTTTGGTCTTAAGCAAAACATGTATGATCTCATCCTTAACTCATGAAACACCTTTGTTTACCATGTTTATGTAATTATATAAATAAACTGTTAACGTACTGTTTCTCCTAGAGCTCTCTCAGATCTCCGGTATGATACTACTATCCTATCAAAAAGAAGAAACGATATTATAGCACCGATTCCACAAACAAAAACCAGGTTTTGTAGTAGGCAATACGGAAAACGGTCATCTCAACTTTACAATAAATAAATAAAGAGATATATATACAGGGCAAAATGTATGAAACAGCTGATTTTTTTTTCGTGATTTCAGGGTTGGTCCCATAGTGACAGCAGTTCATATTCATGGCTAGAACAACCTGTGAATATTTGGGCACTGCTTAAAAAAATTGCTGTATGTATACACCAAACAATATTGTGAATGTAAAAAACTTATAACTAAATGGATAAAACCTCTCGATTATGAGGACACGGAAGCCCACTTGCAGCCCACATCATAACTCACTCATTCACGCATACACTTACTCAGGAGCTCGTGGCTAAATAACAGCCGCACGGGTCGATTCATCAGGTTAAGCTACGCTTGCCGCGGGTGGTCCGTAGAGGGTGACCATCTTTACATACCGAGACTCCTCCGTGCCTCGGAAAGCACGTTGGTTCCGGCTGTCGTTACGGGTCGTAAGAAGCCCGAAAGTCTGACAACCAGTCTTACCAAGGGGTATCGTATTACCCAATAACTGGGTTGTGGAGGTCAGATAGGCAGTCGCTCCATGTAAAATACTGGTATTCAGCTGCATCCGGTTAGACTGGAAGCCTACCCCAACATAGTTTGGAAAAGGCTAGGCTGATTGATTGATTGACTTACTCACATGTACAGTCACGAACCGGGATTGTTGAGCCACTAGCTTATCATCTTAACTTGGTTGCGTTATACGAATGCCGCCCGTGAAATTTGACATGTGACATTTCAATAACGAAAATCGGGCGACTAGTGCCTCAACAATGCCGATTGATGACTGTACAACATGTACACGTACACACCATACATACACAAAAATCCCACAATCACACATACCCAACTCACATATTTTAATATAATAGGTTGGGGAAAAAGTTTCCTCGCATTTTTTAAGAAAATTCAAAACATTTTTTAATATAGTTTATTTACATTTAACTAAAGTATGTAGGGTACCTACATACTTTAGTTAAATTTAACTAAAGTATGTAGGTACCATTTTGTTCGATAACTTTTTGCCATCTTGTAGGTAGGGACATGATCCCATTGCTATAGAAATTTTGGGACTTCTGGTCAAAATACCGCGACAAGTGGTTTTGGCAGTCCTCTCGTGATGTTAACCTGACACTGCCTAAAGAATTCAGAAGAGACCGAAACAGGTGGAAATCTGAAGGTGCAAGGTCAGGACTATACGGCGGATCCATTAACACCTCCCAGCCAAACTCTCTTAATTTTTGCTGAGTGGCTAAAGATGTGTAAGGTCTAGCGTTATCATGATGAAAAACCACACCCCTTCTGTTGATTAATTCCGGCTGCTTTCTCTCAACTTCTTGCTTTAATCTCATCAGTTGTTCGCAGTAGAGTTCAGATTCGATGGTCCTGCCTGGTGGTAACAGCTCATAATGAATAATGCCCTTCCAATCACACCACACACACAGCATCACCTTGTTGCGAGTTAACCCGGGTTTCGCCACAGTCTGTGAAGCCTGACCGGCCTTTGACCACGACCTTTTTCGCACGTTCTTGTCATACGTGATCCACTTTTCATCACCAGTTATCAGCTTCTTCAAAAATGGTTCGGTTTCATTACGTCGTAATAAAGAATCACAAATGAGTACACGGTTCATTAGGTTTCTTTCAGTGAGCTCGTGAGGTACCCAAATGTCGAGCTTTTTGTGTACCCAGTTTTTTTCAAATGCGCCAAAACTGTTTTGTGGTCAATTTCCAGTTCTTCAGCTACGTCGTAACTACTGATATGCCGATCTTGCTCCACTTTTTCAAAAATGGCATCCATTTTATCCGTAATAGGGCAACCAGAGCGACGTGCATCTTTGACATCAAAATTTCCGGATTGAAAACGCTTAAACCAAATTTGTGCTACTCTCACAGACACCACACTAGGTCCATAAACATCCCAAATTTTTTTCGCGGCTTGCGTTGCACCTTTTTTGTAGTAAAATTTTAAAATGTATCGAATTTCTTCATTAGATTCACTCATCTTGACGGTACGAAAAACAAATGAAAATCACACATTTTCCTAATTTGAATTTGGAATTATGTTCTTTAAAATTTAAACTTTCAATGATACCAAAACCAGCCAGATACAAATAGTATAGCCAAAGAGATTTTATTACAAGTTCATACATACTATAATGCGAAAAGACTTTTTCCCCAACCTAATACACAAAACACACACTCATTTTGATTAATCTGATATAAATATTAGTCGCCTAATTCTCTTTTGTATTAATTTAATTTACTTTACTTTGTCAAACTTATATAAATAGTAAACACTGGCATAATTCACGTTACGTAAATCTAAATCTAAGTTGCGTAAGAGAGGAGTGTCCTAATACAGGCATTTATTTGCTTATAAGGACCCTTCTATGTAGTAAAAACCTTGTTAAAGAAAACAAAATATTTGTATTTGTATCTCCTAAATTCTTTGACATCACTAAGGCGTTAGGTAACCCTAACCCTCACGTTAGGTGAATTAGGTAACCGCTTTGTTCGACTGTACTACGACGAGGAACTATGCTCAACAAGGACTATTCAATGACTAGCTTCTGCCTGCAGCTTCGCACGTGTGGATGTCGGAAAATATGCCACGAGAATGTACTACCGGGATAAAAAGTACCATATGTGTTAATCCAGGTTATAAACTATATGTGTGCTAAATTTTAGCCAAATACGTTCAGCCGTTGTTGCATCAATCCGGTACATACATTCAGTTCAGAAAAACAGACAAACGGACAAAAAATTCTTCGTTACTATTTTTTACAGACTTCCAAATATGGAGAAAATATGTTCGACTTTGTTTTTTTTATGTATGTATACCGATTTCGCCGTCAATTGTGGACCGGTTATGAAAATTATTTTTGTTTGAAAGGTATCAACTCGAGGTCGTCCCATTGTCACCAAATCGAAGGAAACCCTCTAATTTTATAGGCACACCGCGATTTGGGTATTTTTATAGCACCTCGTGCATTTGCTCTCAGAATGCACCATTTGGTGAAGTGGAACTGACAATGAAGACCACAGATGGCCATCGGGACTACTCAATAATAAGTATTTAACGGGATGGGATGCGATTACTTTAATATGTTTCCTAAGCAATTTATGCTCGCCACAATGCATATCGTGAAGTGGAGCTGATGGTGACTTCACTATCAGCTCCATTGCTTCTGGTTCTTACTAGAAGAACTTTTTAACAATTAACGTCCATGGATCGGAAAAAACAATATTTTGTACAAGGTGATGATCAGGTGACATTAGGCCATTATAATCTAGATAAATTACAAAGTGACTCACTAAAAAGTGAAAAATAAAAACTTTATTACAAAAAAAAAACAACCGACTTCACAAAACTCTACGAATTGAAAAATAACTTTAATTTCTGGAAGCGGTGGCATAAAACTAAAATACAGATCCAAAGACAACGACTTCCGAAATTAAAATAATTTTTAATTTTTAGTGTTTTTTTTTTTTGGAAGTCGGTTAAAACACTTGTTAGCAAAAATAATTATTTTTGCTAACAAGTGTTTTATTATAATAGGTAATCATTGGACAAAAGAAACTTGAACTTGAAGTTTTAATGGCGCACTTCGCGTGATACAGAGCAGCCCCGTTTACAAGAGGAACTATGCTCAACAAAGAGAAAAAATCGGCCATGCGCGTGTCGGACCTCGCACAATGAAGGGTTCCGTAGATCAACGGAATCTGCACTACACACTGTGGTTTCCAAGATTGAGTGCGCAGTGGACCACAAATGCTCAGCACTGGCCGCCTTCATTGACATTGAGGGTGCCTTCGACAAAACCATGTTCAACAGTATTGGCATGGCCCTAGACAGACACGGCATAGACTCAACCCTGAGTGGCTGGATCACAAACATGCTCAAACTGAGAGCTGTACAAGTGACAGTGAACGACACTACAAGGGCCATTGTAGCAAAGGGTTGCCCGCAAGGGGGCGTCCTTTCTCCGATGCTATGGAACCTGGTCGTAGACAGCCTTATTAAGACACTTAATAATAAAGGATATTTCACTGTTGGCTACGCTGATGACATAGCCATAATAATAAATGGCACCCACGAAAACACTCTATGTAATCTCATGCGTCAGGCCTTGAAGATAGTAGAGGACTGGTGAAATAAACATACACTATCAGTGAACCCTACCAAAACCGAGCCGATTCTTTTTACAAAAAAGAGGAAGCTGACAACACTACAACTACCACGATTCTTTAGAACTACCCTAAGCCTATCGACTGAAACCAAATACCTGGGCATCTTTTTGGACAAACAGTTGAACTGGGCAAGACATACTAATTACATCACCACAAAAGCCAGCATAGCCCTGTGGCAGTGTAAGAGACTGCTTGGCAGGAACTGGGGGATTAACCCTAAGGTCACTTACTGGCTATACACCGCAGTTATCGGACCGATCATTACTTATGGCTCACTATTCTGGTGGCCCAGGACAGACCTGAGCACAACCCGGAAAGATCTCGAAAAACTACAGCGATTAGCCTGTGTGGCAATCACTGGCTGCATGAGAACCGCACCTACGGCCGCTTTACAGGCAATGCTTGGACTGCCTCCACTACACCTCATTGTGAGGGAGGAGGCAGCCTTAGCCGCCTTTAGGCTCAATATAACCGGAACCCTGAGCAAAGACTCCAGGATTAACCACATACGCATTAGGGAGGATGCGATCAAAAGACAGCCAATGATGGCATCAGCCTGCGACAGAGCCCCGAAACAACATTACTTTCAAAAGCATTACAACATAATACTCACGGAAGAACAGCGTGACTACTCGGGCCCAAACGAGCTGAGAGTTTACACGGGTCAAAGACCGACTCCGGAACCGGTGCCGGAGTTTTCTCGCACGACCTCAACATAAACATATCCAGCCCGCTGGGAATGTTCAACACTGTCTACCAGGCAGAATGTGTGGACATTATTCAAGCGGCGTATGCCATAGAGGCCAGGAGAGTTACGGGTACCCATATACGTATACTCTCCGACAGTGCCTCAGTACTCCAAACCTTAGAGAAAAAATATATTACTTCAAGATTAATACTAGAATGTCACAATACGTTAGAACGAGTAACGGTATCTAACCGCAATACAGTAACACTGCAATGGATAAAAGGACACAGTGGGTCTCTGGGTAACGATGCAGTGGATGAACTTGCTAGGAGGGCATCCAGTGCATCAGTCTGTGGATCCGAACCAATCGTACCCATCCCTTTCAACCAATTACGCAGGTGGCTGCAAGAGTTCACCCAAACAAAAGCAGAGGAGTGGTGGTCCTCGACACCAGGGTGCAGGCAGTCCAGGAAGGCTATGCCAAGTCTAGATGGCAAACTAACCAGGCGACTTTTACGCCTGGACAGGAATGGCCTGCGCCTGATGACGGGGACCATCACAGGACACTGCTCGCTGAACAAACACTTTTACACAATGAGCATAACGGACAGCCCTCTGTGCCGAGCTTGCATGGAGGCTGAGGAAACCGTTCCGCATGTGCTCTTCGAGTGCACAGGCGTTGCCCAGATTAGAACAGAAACCCTCGGGGCACCCAGATCTTTAACAGATATTCTGAACAGACTAGAAGCCGTGACTAACTTCTGGAGGGAGGTGGGCTGGTTGGAATAAACCCCGACGGCCGCTATGGCTCACGCACAATGGTCCACTTGAAGGATTAAGTGCGGAAACCAAACCCAATAACATAGAACATAGAAGGGTTCCGTAGTTGGGATGAATTTATCCCAAGAACGAACTTAATCATACATTCCAACTGCAAATGTAAGTTGGTCGACTTATTACTCGTAAACTTGTAAAGCCTACTTAGCTGTGATAGTTTTCCTATTAACTTGGTTACATAAACTACTGCTGTAATTTTTTTTCACATATAAAAAAAAACTGGTCAAGAGCGAGTCGGTCGGACTCACGCACCGAGGGTTCCGTACCATCATATATATAAAAACTGTGCCATTTAGAGACATCGTTTTATTTTTCCTGTTATTTTTACATATTGTTCTATCACACATAATAATTTCAAAGCCGAAAACTATGCGGCCTATAAAAAAAAATATAAAAAAAGTTTGGGAATGTGCAAACAGCGTTCTTTCATAAGATATCCTACATGCCCTAGTAGCACCACTTCGATTTTTTAATACCCCCTTTCAGTCCCTGTTGCAAAAAAAAAATCTTTCTTATTTGCAAAATAGTTGAGCAAATGTCATCTAAAACCATTCCAAATTTCAAGTTGATAGCATTAGTAGTTCTTGAGATCTCAAGCTGTGACAGACGGACAGACAGACTGAGTTGCACCATAAGGGTTCCTTTTTAACTGACTTCAAAAAAGGAGGTTCTCTATTCGACCCGTATGTTTTTATGTATATATATGATTGTATGTATGTATGTATGTTTGTATGTCCACGATTTTTTCAAAAACTTATGAACCAATTTTGATGATTCTTTCACTAACGTTATCTACATACGTTTAGGAATGTTTTAGTAGATAACACGTTAGGTAATTATTCTTATGTACGAAGTTATATGCATAAATTTACTGTATTTCCGGCATTTCTAAGCAGAGTTTGATGATTCTTCTTTTCGTTCGTCTTGAGCATATGGTATTTTGTATATTCAACTACAAATGGAAAAATAAATTTACTTTAAAAAAAGTAAAAACCGACTTCAAAAACCTAAAACGAATAACATAACTTTCATAAAAAAACTTAACAGCTTCTGAAGTCGGTTCAATACTTCAATGCACTATAACTTGGCACCGACTTCAGAAGCTGTTAAGTTTTTTGTGAAAGTTATTTTATTTGTTTTAGGTTTTTGAAGTCGGTTTTTACTTTTTTTACCATTTTGGTACGGCACCCTAACAACCATTTAGCTGGCAGTGGGGAGAAACACTTGACTCTTACAAAAAATACCACTTTTAAGTTTAATAAAAACGCAAACGGATCCCTGAATTAAAAAGTGGTTTTCACGGACCTGCAATATTTTTGGACTGCCTAGCCAACGATACACCACATCATGAGATAGAAGAATTCAAAAAATCATCCCTACTTTACGCGCAAAGGAGGCAGATATTAACTCGCTTCTCAACTCGGCTATTACCGGAGTCAGTCTCCGTCTTTGGACAGCGTGTAGCGATGTGCTTCGGCTCGCCACAGATGTCACAGGTCACCGGCGTCGATGCTTTCTCCGAGACGCCTGTCTTCGGGCGGTTACAATCCACTATTTTATTTTTCCTGAAAAACGTCCTCGTGGGAAGCATCTGTTTAACCGCAGTGCTATTGCTTGTTTCCTTTGAAGGCAAGTGTCCCTGTCCACGGCAGATGAAGCAAGTGATCCCATTCACCTCTTCGCTTTAGACCGGTCTTCATGTTGCGTCTCCTTTAACGCGACAATCCATCGTCTTGTGTCCCAATTTCTCACAGTGGAAACATTTAGGCGCAGTGTAGGGCCCGTTCGGGCGGATTTTCTTCACCTCATTTTCAGGAATCAAACGGCTCTCAGCTCCAATTGAAGACGCCATTTTTAGTCATTTGCATCAACCGCGGAAGTACACATGTCGTCTTATCACTTTTTTTTTCTTTTGTTATTATCACGGTTATCTCTACGTTGGCCGTTTGAGTTGCATCCCACTTGTGATGACGGATGTTCGAAGGGCTGAGACACAACGTGTTGCTGCTGTTCCGTCATCTGTTCGTCCTGTTCGTCCTCCATCATGGGTATGTACAGACGCCAGCAGGTCAACCTACCCGAAACTGTCAGATTTTCCCAATCAACCTTGAACCTAATGCTTTATCAATAAAGTCGAAAATCTATTAAAGAAATGTGACAGATTGTAGTAGCTTGATGTGCTGGCGTCTGTACGTGTAGGCGTTTAAAAAAATGATACTCTCAAAATAACACTTCTGTCGTCAGGAAAGTTTTGAGTTTGAATGTGGATAGCTATACGAGTAGGGGAAGATCAAAGAAACGATGGGTGGACTGTGTGAAAGACGATATGGCTAGAAAAGGAGTGACCGAGATGACGACTAATAGAGAAGTATGGGAGAAAAACACATGTTGCGCCGACCTTAAATAAATTGGGTCAAGCGCAGGAGAATGATGATGCCATCAATCAACTGGGCACATATCCAGACTCTGGACTGCTACTGTGATGTTGTTAATAATATAGTAACCAGTTTGTAACCAACAATGATAAAAATAATTTAAAAAAATCTGATTTTGGATAACCTTTTAAAGATCATACCCTCCAAAACATCCTACCCACAATCGTATACCCATTTATCATTCACAGAACCATTCAACCATAATAGCATCCCTTGAAATAATGAACAACCACAAAACATCAATCCTTATCAAATGGTCGCGACTACACAAAGAGACCACAAACGGACAATACCATCGAAAATGCGCCAAAAAGCCTAACAGTCAACTCCTATAAAGGCCAATGGAAAATTGTTTTTCACGCGTTCAAAAAACGCGTTTTTTTCACCCGGCAGCTCGTATTTTTGCTACAGAATGATTGATTTGAACTGTTGTTGAACTGAACGATTGAGACACACGGACAATTAATTTGGTCAGCTTTATAACTATAGACTACACATAATATATAACATCGGGAAAAAATTACATACATCCATACAAACTTTCATCCCCTTTAAGGGATGAATTTTCAAAATTCTTTCCTTATTGCTTACTTTCACTTTGACTCCTCTTGTGCTAAATTTCATGCTTCTAAACTCAGCGGTTTAAAGCGTGAGTTGTCTGTCAGTGAATATATTTAAGATTTTTAATAAGTAGATTTTGTTGGCAATGTGTTTTGCCAGAAAGCGGTCAGGCAGTTTCAATTAGTTTAAAACAGCAAATGTTTCAGAAAATGCATTTCGCTGAAAAAGGCAGCGATGGCAAACCAAGCGGCCGTTTAATTTATCTATATCTTATTTTAATACTAGCTGTTGTCCGCGGCTTCGCCCGCGTTTATGTCGGAAATTATCCCACGGGAACATTCTACCGGGATGAAAAGTATCCTATGTCTTAATCCAGTTTATAAACTATCTGCATACCAAATTTCATCCAAATCCGTTCAGCCGTTTTTGCGTGATTGAGTAACAAACATCCAAACATACAAACTTTCACATTTATAATATTAGTAGGATAAGGCTCGCCCCCTATTACATGCTGGCGAAATGTGGATGGATACAGCCACATGATGTTTACAGGTACAGTTTTGCCCAATACTTCAGGGATTACAGATATTATACTATGTTAATTATGATATATAATTGTGTTTTTAAGAGTTTAATTAAAAATAATATCAGGTAAAAAATGTGTGTGACGTAACGTGTTATAAAGTTGCCATTTTAAATAAATATTTCCATAACATTACAGTTGTTAGAAATATTTATGAAAACCACATCATTAAACTAATAGAACCTTTATTTTTTTTTTTAAGGAAATTAAAATAAAATGCTTTCTACTTATGGCAAATTTTTCAATAATCATGAAATGGTGGTGTCTCGTGAAATGGCCAGGCAGATCACGATATGGCCATTTCTACAATCAGACAACAACATCTATAACTGTAGATGTGAGGGGTCGCAGCAAATAAATCACGTGCTTGTAAACTAACGGTGTTTTTATTTAAATCTTAGCACTACACCAAATACCACTGGTTCTAGTTTATTTCTTCTTAATCTAAATTATACCACTCGTCTTTCACACACAACGCTCACCCCGCCATCTTTCATTCTCTGTCCTTTTCCTCGCTTCCCCTCTCACTCGCACGTTAACATTCCATTTCCTGCATTCTTACTTTACATTACATTATCCTTACGTTCCATGTCCGCACATCCTACATAACGTTAAAAACTGGCCCATTAAACGATAGGCTACACTAATTTGGTTCGGCTCCAAAATTTATTGCTACAAAGTTAGTGCTTTAACCGTTAAGTAAAAGAAAGAAAGACACATGCCAAAAGTGCACACAACAACCAAATAGAAAAATAATAATAAACTTAAAAAAAAAACAAAGAAAAAAATAACAAAATAATAAAACTTTGTAAGTCAACGTTTGTAAGACTATCCAACAAGTTCGCCGATAATATCGCCCGTTTGTCGGCCAGTCGTGAAGCTATTGTTAGCCCTTGCCTCATAAAACATTACGCACTGCATTCATATCTGATATCTGAGAGGAAGTACTTTTTAATAAATATAGATGGTTTCTACTTTAATCTTGTTTTTTTTTTTGCCGTTTTCTATTTATTCCTGTTCGGTGCTTGAGTTTTGAAATAATCCTATTACAATAAAATATAGATTACTATATAAGTACGTCACCGCATCGTGGTGGCTCAGAAGATTATGAACTCAATTCATGAAATTTTTAAGAACGAAAATAGCATGAAGTCTCGTAATGTTCTTAACTAGCTAAGAGGCACTAAACTAGGATCTTCATTTTCCTGCCCTTATCGCAATTTATTTGGGGTCGGTGCAACCTGTCCCTTTCTTCCATGATTCTCTAATAGTGATCATCTCAGTAGTCACTCCCTTTCTGACCATAAATCATCTTTCAGTTCCACACAGTCCAGCCATCGTTTTTAGGGTTATATACCTCAAAAGGAAAAACGGAACCCTTTTTTTTTTGTGGAAATAACTTCTCCCGCTCTGGGTGGAGCGGAAGGGCGTGTCAGACTTTTACTGACTAAAACCCACCCGTGTTCCTTCAGTTGCCTATGCCAGGGCCACGGTATCTTTTTCAAACAACCCGCGACCCCAGCGGCATCGGCCCTATTGGACCCCATCTCTTGCTGACATCTCTTTGAGGCGCGCGTGGAACACAACGCGCCGTCGACCCGGGCCTGGTCCTCACCGGACGGCGAGCTACCCACTACTCACCGTCCGCAAGCCCGCGCCTACGGTGGCCGGGAATCGGCTATCGATTCCCGCCGCCCAGGGCGTCTCCTGCGGCGACTGAGGGCGTGAGGTTGCCTCTCCCTCACGCGTTCCGCCTCCTCCTTTGCGAGCATTACCGCTTCGCAGAAGGAGGTGATGGCCTCCCATGCACTCTCGCTCCGCACCATGGCCTGGACCAAGCTCGGACGCGAGAGATCGCCGCCGCCGATCGCCTCCGTGAGAACACGGCGGTGCTCTGCCCAAGCCGGGCAGACCTCCACTGTATGCTCCACCGTGTCCTCTGGGCGATCCACACAATGGTGACACCCGGGCGTTTCCTCCCGCCTTATGCGAAACAGGAACCTCCCGAAACAACCGTGTCCGGTGAGGACCTGCGTCAGGCGGAAGGTGAGGACGCCGTGGCGCCTCTCTAACCACTCCTCAAAGAGGGGACTTATCGCCGCAATTGTGGCGTGCCCAGCGCTGGGCTGCGACAGTCGCACTCTCCATGTCGCCATGAGATCCCGCCGGAGCTCTGTCCGCTGTACCGTGATTTCTCGCGGCAGCGGAGTTACGCCCCGGCGTTTCGCCTCCTCGCGCCACTCCCACACGTGCGCGAGGACTTTTGCCTCCAGATCCCAAAACGGAACCCTTATAGGATCACTCGTGTGTCTGTCTGTCCGTCTGTCACAGCCAAATGGCTCTGAATCTAATGGACCGATTAAGTTGAAATTTGGTATACTATGAATTTCTGTGACCCAAACACGGACGTGAATGTAAATAAATGAATTTTGAATATGGGGGTCAATTTTGGGGGGAAAATTATGAAAATAAAAAAGAAAAGATTTGTAAACTGTACCGTGTGGCATATCAAAGGAAAGGGCTTACTGTGAGGGTTTCAAATATACATATATATTTTTATAATTTTAAAATAAATTGTTTTAAAGTTATTTAAGAAAATAGACGAAAATTGGTCGCAGGTCACTGTACTGATCCTGTTAAGATAACGCTTTTTAAGGCCTTCTGCTTGTTGTTTTACACGTATAGCCTGTGGATCAACTATACCCAGCGGACGGACAGCGACCTGCGCGTACAATACAATAACGCATTCAGGGTGCTGTTGGGGTGGCCGTGGCGATGTAGCGCGTCAGGGATGTTCGCGGAAGCGGGCGTCGACGGGTTTCATTTCATTTATTAATTAAACAATATTACATTGTGTTGAACATTACATATTAAATAATTAAATAAAGTTAAGTTATTACATTCGAAAACAATACATTTGCAAGCCCAATTAAAATTAAATTGAAAAGTAAAATAGTAGTCAAATAATTAAAACTATATCAAAAAATAAATATAATGTCAAATCAATCGTAAATCTAGGTCAAAATAGTAGAGTAGTGTACATTAAAAAAACTAATTTATAGATTGAATTATATTTTATCGTTTGACATAAACTCTTTTTACATAAATAAACATTTTTCTAACAAGAAGCCTTTTAATTCATTTTTAAAAGAGTGAGAGCTATATACTAATAATTTTAAATTAGTGGGTAACCTATTAAATAACTCCACTGCTTGGTATCTGGAACAATGCTTAGCTATGTTAAGATTTGGTACCATTTTGTTTTTAAAATCCTTCCGTCTTGTACTTTCTCTTACCTTACGTTCCTCTTGAGATTCATACTCATGAAGATACTTAGCAAAGTGACTTAGGATTATTAATATATATAAACTTGGTACTGTTAGGATGGGTTCGCCGCGATCATGCGGAAGCGATGCGCTTCCATGATGGCGCTTTTGCGCTCCTCCTCCAATGGCATCCTGAATGTGTTTTCAGACCGGTGCGGTGGGACTCTCCCCTGTTACGAAGGTGGGTAGGTGTTCAGACACACCTACCGTAATAGACTGGTGAACCATTGAACACACAGTTCAATGGTTCATTCGTTGTTTATTAATCATTTAATTTAATACTAACATTAGGCTAAGTTATACTCGTTTCCGTGCCTCGGAAAGCACGTTAAGCCGTTGGTCCCGGCTGTCATTCGTGGATCTTTGACAGTCGTTACGGGTCGTCAGAAGCCCGAAAGTCTGACAACCAGTCTTATCAAGGGGTATCGTATTACCCAGTAACTGGGTTTTGGAGGTCAGATAGGCAGTCGCTCCATGTAAAATACTGGTATTCAGCTGCATCCGGTTAGACTGGAAGCCGACCCCAAGATAGTTGGGAAAAGGCTAGGCAGATGATTAGGCTAAGTTATACTACTACTAACATTATATGGATTTTTGGTCCGAAATAAAATATTTGAATTTGAATATCTTTGACATTCGACCGGTCATTTTTTATAGAAGGCGTTTCGAGTTGGTTCTTGGAGATGTCAGGGAGATGGCCCGAAGCGCATTGGTTTTAATAAAATAAGATTAGAAAGTCTATATAATATATCGGAGTACAACGCGAGTTCGTTTATTATTCGAATAGTTTGCGATCCCAAAATTATAATAATAATAATAATAACCTGGGACATTATTCACACACGGTCATCTGATCCCAAACTAAGCAGAGCTTGTACTATGGAAACCAGATAACTGATATACTACATACACTACTTTTGTTTTTTGTTTGTAAATACATACATATATAGATAATTAAAATAAAGACCCATTCGGGTTTTTACAGTACCTACTCGTAGCACGGGATTTACTTGAGTAACATGACAAAATGTGCTCTCTGCCTACACCTTCAAAGGATAATAATTAAGTATGGCCACAGATTAATACAGATGGGACACTCCGCAGTTTAGGTATGAAGCTACAAGTACGCTGCGGGCCTATCTCACTGGGCCAATTCAGTAGGACTGCCGCGGTCAGAAGGTATAAGAGTTACACGTTAAAAAGAGAGGCAACTTGTAGGTTATTATATGGTTGTAGGTTGTGCAATCTGAATTACACATTATTGTGTCGCAAGAGCAAGAGTCTCTTTTTATTTAAATGATTTTGCGGAGTGTCGATCTGTATTAATCTGTGGTATGGGTAATATCCCAAAATCCATATTTAATTATTGTCATTCATTCTCATTACAAGAAGAAAACTTGGCATGTCGATTATAGACTGATCATATTATTATTAACTCGACCGCGATAGTATTAAGTGCGGTTTCATGTAATGTGTATATTTAAGTTTATAATTAGTATCGTTTGTAAGCACATATGATCACTGATCAGCTTGTATCCTAATTAAAATAGCCTTTGTATTTATATGAAGTAGGCTTCATCTATCGGGTAAATAGGTTTACTCAGTTAGTTCCAATATGATTCTTATAGATATTCTTCTGGAATCTGGAAGCCTTGTTCCTTATAAAGTGACTCACGATGGCTAACATGTGGTTTTGGACAAATAGCAGGCCAGATGGCGTGGTTAGTAAAGATACCACCTATCATGCCGCTGGTCGTGGGTTCAATTCCCAGGACTAATATATGTGTGCATGAACTGTCTGTTTGTCCTGAGTGTGGGTGTAATTATCTATATAAGTATGTATTTACAAAAAAAAAGTAGTATATGTAGTATATCAGTTATCTGGTTTCCATACAAGCTCTGCTTAGTTTGGGATCAGATGACCGTGTGTGAATAATGTCCCTGGATACTCGTATATATAGCACATATTTCTCGGTTTTCTTAAAACGAAGAGTCTCTATCTGTATGTATCTTTTAGTTAACAATTTCACTGACACTCATGTTTGATGACCGTGCCTCGGAAAGCACGTAAAGCCGTTGGTCCCGGCTGTCATTCGTGGATCTTTGGCAGTCGTTACGGGTCGTCAGAAACCCGAAAGTCTGACAACCAGTCTTACCAAGGGGTATCGTTTTACCCAATAACTGGGTTGTGGAGGTCAGAAGGCAGTCGCTCCATGTAAAAGTAAAATACTGGTATTCAGCTGCATCTGGTTACACTGGAAGCCGACCCCAACATAGTTGGGAAAAGGCTAGGCAGATTGATTGACTCATGTTTGATGACACGTAAATATTTTGAAAGCCTTTGCAAGAATATCCGTGGGCCAATAATAGACTGTTATTTTCAAGGAGCTTATGTTGTACGATATAGAACTTACTAATTCCATGGTTATTTTATAAAGACCACTAGCCACCCGCACCTGGTTCGCATAGTTTTATGACTCGAAATATTGAGATTTCTTTATTGTATTTTAGTTTAATAAACACATAAACCTTCTGGAATAAATTATCTAAATGATAGTGACAGAAGCAATCCAAATCCATTGCGTAATTTCGAAGAACAACGCGGTCACACAGATAGATACGAAAAGCGACTTTAATTTATAATAATATGTAAAGATGAGTTAAACTTCTGTTTTAGCTGGGGTTTAATTATAATTTAGATAAAGTAAATATTGTATGACTTACATCACTCGTAGGCCGAGGTACACTTATCTCAGTAAAGTTTAGTTCACTTTCAGTAACTCCAGTATTATTGTCAACCATAGGTAATATAGTAGTAGGTATGTACAAATTTGCTTCATTGGTTGTATCTTTATACATAGCCACATAGTCTATTATAGGATAGTCAGTAGAGTTATCCTCATTTGAATCGTAATACGAAGTGTCAAATTCTTCAAGACTAAAAAGTTCATTATCGTTTTCACTAGTACTCGTAAGTTTAGCTATGAGTCTATTTATTTGTTCGGTCTTCGTTTTAGTATTTTCTTTTTGTATCTGTTTAATGTTTTCTGTAGTTGTAGCGATAGTAGGTGTTGTGGTTTTGGGAATATCTGTAGTTGTAGTAATTGTAGCTGTTGTAGTTTTAATTTCTTCACTTTTATTGTTATTTTCTTGTTTTTTATCATTCGGTTGTTCGGTCAAATCGACGTCAATTTTAGCGTTCCCTTTCTCAAAGTCCACGTTAAAATCAAAGCTTTTAACAAATATTTTAGTTTTATTACTGACATGTTTAAAAACAAAATTGGTATCATTTAATCTGCTTTCAAACCAACTTGTTAAATGTAGTAGAATTTGGTTCAAATCCTCGATTGCTACGTTTTTAATATGTTTGAAATTAGGCACTTCTAATTTTATATCAATATTTTCAAGAACCGTTGTGTCTTTAAGGATGTCGCCAACAATTGCAGAAGCACATTTTGAATGATCACATTCACTATTAACACGATTAAAGAATATTGCACAAACAAATATTGGTATTATTTTCTTCATATTTACTAAATATACGTGAACACACTACATGAGTTCTTATACAACTGCATACTATGAATTGTTCTGCTGTACGTAACATTATCGTAATTACGTTCTATATCAACCTTAGCTTCTTTATTTTAAGGTATATATTTGATTGTTTATTTTATTTGGGAAAGATGTCTTCACCTTGAAGTTTCGTGCCTTCGTTGACTTTGATGGACGATCACAATAATTAGTGAGAACTGTGAGGACTTATTGATAGGAGGAGCGGAAAGCGGGTCATGTAGTGACATGCTACACTGATGTCGCTTATGTGACTAATTAAATTTGAAAATACAGGCTTATGTTTGCTGTTATTGTTTAATAGACAGTGAACGGCTGATTCATAATACATTGAAGTTATCTGGATATAAGTATGCAGGGTCAAATTAAATTAGCTAGCGATACTCCGCAGACGTGATGGATCTGATGATGTTTTTTTTTTGGGTCATCACAACACTACCAGCAGTTATCAACTCAAAAAAAAATCATCATATTTCTTTTTTGTAGTGTTTAGATATTAATACCCATAAATTCTGCGGAGTTTCGCTAGCTAATTTAATTTGAACTTGTATTTCCTGTTTTTCTTGAATAACAAAATGAGTCCGGTTTCCTCGCGATATTTTTGCATAAATAGTTAGGGTACATAATTACTGTAAATATAATAAATAGTTTCATAGAGTTGTAAACACGTCTTACAGAAAGTAATTGAACGCTAGTGAATTGAGTTAACTTAACCCTTTAAAAAAACTGGCCAAGTGCGTGTTGTACCACGCACAATGAAGGATTCCTTGGTTAGCTTCGATCAAATTATTGATCGAAGGTTGTTGGGATGAATTTATCCCAAGAACAACCTTAACATTGTAGTTGAAAAACATGATCTCCCACACATTCCAACTACAATGGTAAGTTTGTACGCACAATATTGAGAGATTTAGCATGTTATTTTAAGACCATAGACTTCTCATAGCTTTTACTGTAATGTATAAGTATAGAACTATTTTCTGTATTTTTTATTTCAATTTTTTTAGGCTCAATAGCTCAATTTTCATTTAGTTTCTTAAATAACTTTAAAACATTTTTTTTTAATTATCAAAAAACGATGTTTGAGTCTCTCACAGTAAGCCCTGATATGTAAAACAGTATGCAACATTTTTTTTTTATTTCTTATAATTTATATATTTACGTTACACGTTTACAGAAATTCATATGTGTACCAAATTTCAACATAATCTTTCGTTCAAATTGACTGTGACAGACGGACAGACAGACAGAAACACGAGTGATCCCATAAGGATTCCGTTTTTACATTCGGACCTACAAAACCCTAACAATGTCCAATTCAGAACATTTTTTAAAATATATAACAATATACCTAATATAATAACTGCACTCCCACACGACTCCTCCCTCATAAATAAATGCAAGCAAAAGAACAACACATACGCCTAATTTTTTAACTAAATAAACATCTCTTATAAAGTCGAGGCTTCACTGAGGCTGTGGCCTTAAAGATCAAAGCTTTGACAGACTGGTCACGATCACGAACTGTAAGATTTTAATTATCTACGCCAATTACTTGGTCAGTGTGATTATTAGCTCAATGTGGCCATTGATGGGTATTGATGGTCGAAGAACTTTGTATGTTAATAGGCTTTTAAGAGCTTGGTATCTAATAGGGCGTACCTGTGGTTCATGTAACCTTTTAAAGAAAGCTGCCTAGCCTTTTCCCAACTATGTTGGGGTCGGCTTCCAGTCTAACCAGATGCAGCTGAATACTAATATTTTACATGGAACGACTGCCTATCTGACCTCCACAACCCAGTTACAGGCTAATATGATACCCCTTGGTAAGACTGGATGTCAGATTTTCATGCTTCTGTATCTAATGCCTGTCAAGGATCTAAAATGACAGCCGGGACCAACGGGTTGACGTGCTTTCCGAGGCACGGAAGAGTCTCGATATGTTAAGTATAGTCACTCATCCACGAACCGAACGCGGAAAGCGTAGCTTAACCTTCGATCGAACCGTGCGGCTGTTATTATTTAGGCATGAGCTCTAGTTTATTTATCAGTCTTAAATCCAGACAAAAATTGGCATATACAAGGAAAAGACAAATTAGGATATCTTGGCTTGCTAACTAAGGAGACACCTGCTGGCAAAAGCCTGTGATATAATATCAGACCTTGGATAGTTTTAATGCAAATAACAAACTGCCTATTGTGGGTAAAGATTCAGCGTAAGAAGCGTTCTCTGCCTAAAATGTCCACAATCCTGGTGGCCTTTTCTGTGCAATCTTTCATGAGCATGATAGTAGCAGATATTACAAATAGTGCCACTGTGAAATAAAAAGAAAACAATAATAAATTACTACTAGCTTTCTGCGAACAGTAGACCTTGCGAAAACAAACTTTTTTGCAATTACGATTAATATATCGCTAAAGTTATTTAAAGCGGGATATTTACCATGTTTTTTTTTTACATCAGATCTTCACCAAATTTTTATGAGACTAATTTAGAGTTACTACCACTTTAAATTGGTCTCATAAAAATTTGGTTTAAAAAAAACGGATCTCATAAGGGATAAGACATCCAGTTGCCCCCTTTTTGGAGGAAGTACCCCACCAGTCAAAAATTCCCGACGACAAAAAAATCTATAAAGTCGTAAAAGCAAGATTCGTCCAGATCGATTATAAAATACGACCTGTAGAAGAGTAGCAACAAACTGACAGACGAAAGCAAATTTTGCCAGACTCAAAGCAGAGACGCTTCGCTCGCTCAGTCAATTACCTCATTAGGTACATTGTACGAAGCTGCGTAAAAGAATCAGTGTTCTAATTTCCATTTTCGGCATGGTGATAATAATGATGGTTTAGCAGAGGTTCATTCATCCTAGTACTGCAAACAGTACAAACTCATTCGTATATAATAGTTGCCTGCTCGAGTTATCCTAATCCTAACTAATATTATAAATGCTAAAGTAAGTTTGTTTGTTACCTTTTCACGCCAAAACCACTAAACCGATCATCCTGAAATTTTGCATATACGTTGTCACATGTACAGAAACGGACATAGGGTACCTTTCATTCCGAAAAAAAGTACTGTTCCCGAGGAAAATAAACAATAACGTTCTTATGATAATAGATGGCGCCACGTGTTTTTCGTATCATGATTGAATTATTACGCTTTCACGCTAAAACTGCCGAACGGATTTGTCTGAAATTTGGCACATGGATAGACTATGACCTGGATTAGGACATAGGATATTTTTGATCCCGGTAATACGTTCCCGTGGGATGATTTCCGACAACCACGCGGGTGAAGCCGCGGGCAAAAGCTAGTTATCAATAATGTTGACACAATATTACAACAGAAACATAATCAGTATCATCTGTTTGTTATTCATTACGGTTTGTCTCCGTTACCTACATTCTTAGATGATATGTGTCATCCCTATTATCGTTTCAGCGACTGTTGATTATGAGGCTTCTTGAATTTAAATTGTGCTTGCAAATTCCATTATCAACATAGGTACAGAGCTCCGCCAAGATCACATGGCGATACGGAGAGTGCGACTGTCACAACCCAGCGCTGGGCACGCTCCAATTGCGGCGATAAGTCCCCTCTTTGAGAAGTAGTTGGAGAGGCGTCACGGCTTCCTCATCTTCCGCCTGACGCAGGTCCTCACCGAACACGGTTGCTTTGGGAGGTTCCGGTTCCGAATAATGCAGGAGGACACGCCCAAGTGTTACCATTGTGTGGATTGCCCGGAAGACACGGTGGAGCATACGGTGGAGGTCTGCCCGGCTTGGGTGGAGCACCGCCACGCCCTCGCGGCGGCAATCGGCGGCGGCGATCTCTCGCGTCCGGCCCTGGTCTAGGCCATGGTACGGAGCGAGAGTGAATGGGAAGCCGTCACCTCCTTCTGCAAAGCAGTAATGCTCTCGAAGGAGGAGGCGGAACGCGTGAGGGAGAAACAATCATTGCGCCCTCACACCCGTAGTCGAAGGCGCGTTGTGTTCCACGCGCTGAAGGGATCCGCTAGGGCCGATGCCTGCCAGGGTCGCGGGTTGTTCGAAAGAGTTACCGTGTCTCTGGCACAGGCAACTGAAGGAACACGGGTGGGTTTTAGTCAGTAAAAGTCTGACACGCCCTCCCACTCTGCCCAGAACGTGAGAGGTTATTTGATGATGGCCAGCAAAATCAATATTTCTAGCCAGGAATCGAACCCGTTGATTTTGAAATAAAAAACACACACACACTTTATTATTGCATCATTCGATAGTGTCGCTAATAACGATCGAATTCTGTGAAGTAATGACATACGACAAACTAAAGGAAAGAGTTCATTTTTAACAAAATGCTTTTTTTTATTTTTGTTATGTTACCTACCTATTAAACTTTGATATTGATTTATCAAAAATCCAATGATGCAGTTTTAGTTTTCATCAAAATCGAGACCGAGACTCTTTTGTGTACTTTTCGCTATTCCTCATAGTTTCGGATTTGGCCATCCACGCCCACTTGAAAAATTCAGCCTGTATAAACGTATGTATATCATATTGTATAAATAAACCTAAAACACCATCATCCAATGGCGACCGCGGGTTTATAGTAGTTGTGAACTCGGTTCGGATGATATTCGAGCACACATTGACATGGCCTAGGGGGTTCCTTAAGTATATAGCGGACACTTGAGCGGACACACTATAATCAACACCGAGATGAAAAGAAAATATGGATTCATTACCACAGCACACTTCCCAAGTGACAATCGAAAACCCAAATCCGATGTAACAATTACAAAACATTCTCTATGATGAAGCAAACTTAACAAAAATGTACCAAGTCATGTGAATTTGGCCAGTTTCGTAACAAAGCAGTCAATGTTCATAGTTGAGTCATTTGATGGAAGATAAGACATAATGGGTGACGGAGCATGCGGTTATTACTAATTAAGACCTGTTAGTCTCAATTTTTATTCGAGTTATAAGTATTAACTTGCTTATTAGTGCACAAACACTAAGACCAACATGCATGTGTGGTGTGGTTAAAATTAAGTGTGTGGTACAAGAAGAGAGGAAGAGCTAGTGGCTAAGAAAAAACAGCCGCACGGGTCGACTCATCAGGTTCAGCTACGCTTGCCGGGGTTGATCCGTGGATGGGTGACCATCTTTACATACCAAGACCCCTCCGTGCCTCGGAAAGCATGTTAAGTCGTTGGTCCCGGCTGCCATTCGTGGATCTTTGACAGTCGTTACGGGTCGTCAGAAGCCCGAAAGTCTGACAACCAGTCTTAGCAAGGGGTACCGTATTACCCAGTTACTGGGTTATGGAGGTCAGATAGGCAGTCGCTCCATGTATAATACTGGTATTCAGCTGCATCCGGTTAGGCTGGAAGTCGACCCCAACACACTTGGGAAAAGGCTAGGCAGATTGATTTTGAAAAACTCTGTCAGTAAGTTTTGTAAGGGATGGCTGATTATTTCTTCGCGATCACGATGTGTGTCCCATAGAAAAAGCTGTTTGGTTTGATGGTCTGTAATGACTACACAATGAAGTCTGATACACGCTTTACGAGTATATTCATGCTTGATGGGTTATACCCTAGTTCCGCGGTCAAAATAACCGTTTTTAACCGACTTCCAAAAGGAGGAGGTTCTCAATTCGTCTGTATGTTTTTTTTTTTTGTATGTTTGTTACGCGATTACTCAAAGACGGATGGACCGATTTAGAAAATTCTTTTTTTGTTTGATAGGGTATACTTCCGAGGTGGTCCCTTATAAATTTTATTAACTTTGCTTGGCGAGTTTTTGAGTTAGCTTCAATAATGCGTATATTTCCCACTTATTTTATGTGGATGATGTGATGGTGTGTTAATAACTTCCTATCACTGTTATTTACATGGCTATATCTACAATTATTGTGCTCAATTATGTATTCGAATTAGTGTAGGGTAGGTTCCACAACTAAAAAGTGAAAAATAAAAACTTTTTAGCAAAAAATAAAACCGACTTCCAAAACAAAACACTACAAAGTGAAAAATAACTTTAATTTCGGAAGTCGGTGGCAAAAAACGAAAATACAAAACCCAAGACACCGACTACCGAAATTAAAGTTATTTTTCACTTTGTAGTGTTTTGTTTTGGAAGTCGGTTTTATTTTTTGCTAAAAAGTTTTTTTCTGCTAACATTCAAAACTGAGATTGTATTTGTGAGTTCAACATTATTGTATTTATTAATTTATTCAAAATCCGCATTAACATAACATGCATAAAGTCTGCCAAACTGCATAACAAATTGTCAGCAGTAGTGAGTTGTTCTCGTTTAACAATGGATCACATTTTTTTAATTTTTATATAATAGATGAGCCAGTAGTAAAACTTAATTAAGCTAAGTAAACTATAGTAAATATATTTTAATAAATATACCTACAGCAGAGATGTAAAACCGGTTAAGTGCATGTCGGACCACGCGCAATGAAGGGTTCCGTAGTTCAAGAAAAAACTGAACATTGCAGTTGAAAAACATCTTCTCCATACATTCCAACTGCAAATATATGTTGGTCGACTATTACTCGTAAACTTATAAAGCCTACTTAGCTGTGATAGATTTCCTTTTAATTTCATTTTATACACTACTGCCGTGAATTTTTTCACATATCCAAAAGTAACCGTTTAGCTGGCAGAGGGGGACACAATTGACTCTAACAAAAATTTGTAATTTAAGGCTCAATTTTACGCAAACGGATCCGTGAATCGAAAAATGTTTTTTATAAACCCGTAATATTTTTGAATGACCTATCTAACGATACCACACACCATGGGATAGACGAGGAAAAAAACATATCTTTACGTGTAAGTACGCTAGAAAAAAAAAAACATTATTTTATTTTACCACTTATCGGCGTGATTAAAATGTATATCCATGCCATTATAGCATTCTAGTACTAAGAGTCTCTGAACTAAGCTGCGGACGGACGGACAGACGGCCATGACGAAAAGGGTTCCTTGTTGACTACGGAACCCTAAAAAATCAAAAAATTGACAAAATAGCATTTTAGCAAACTACTTACAGCAGATATAGCTATGGACACAAAGGAGAGGTATTGTTCTATCCTAAATTAATATCATATTATAAATGCGAAAGCGGGTTTGCTTGTTTGTTTGTTATGCTTTCACTTTAATACGGCTGAAAGGATTTGAATGAAATTTAACAGATAGGTAGGTAGCCAGGAACCTGGAAAAGGACATAAATTACTTTTGCACAGCAAATTTTACATTTTACCTCCACAGAATACTGTCACTCATAGAGATCACCACAGATAATGTAAGTTTTGCGTTCAAACAAAGTGACAGCGGATTTTAATGGTTTTCAGTCTACTAATATTGGAAGCTTTTACTTTAATTCATTTTTTATAGCTGCTACTGTAATGAAATCAATTACGAAGTAAATTATTTAATTGATGTAATTAAAAATAAGATTTTTTTTATTTGTTTTTTTACCTACTCATAAAAGATCATGGGTAAGGAAACGTATTCCAATGTAAGTGACGCTAACGTTAACAGTTGTAGGGTATATATGTTCTGTGAACAGTTGTCCTTGTCACTCATCGTGTGTCGGGCATGTGTTTAGTGCTTTTTGTCTCCGATCAGCTGTTTTAGGATAGATTAGTTTCAAAAACTGTTACAGAACCGAGTTAGCCAACCCCTACTTGCCCTACCACGAGAGTGCTTTTTAGAGCCGAAGGCGCACATGGAGGGCAGCCTCCGCCCGCTGTAGTAGGCTTGGGGCGACCAGCCTCGGCCGCTACGGCTCGCATGCTGTAGGGCTTCCAATACCGGATATTTTTTGTCATTTTACATTACCGGTATTGAAATGACCAATACTGGGATCTCGGTATTGGTGATTTTATTTTATTTTCGGTAGAAACTACAGTGACACAATTTCGTTCTATTGCACATTATATTTCTAACCAATATGTAATCTGGGTAAGTTTTAA
The DNA here is from genome assembly GCA_948252095.1 of Dicycla oo. Lineage (NCBI taxonomy): Eukaryota > Metazoa > Arthropoda > Insecta > Lepidoptera > Noctuidae > Dicycla > Dicycla oo. Next base: position 22,272,973 of record OX411733.1, read on the forward strand.
AAACTGCCTATTTTAATTAGCTCGTGGTTTATGCAGCGCAGAGATGAGATGATATAGTGTAGCTATAATTATTTACTAAGCATTCCACCTAGGAGCGTAGAGGCAGAGAACATTTTCTCGGTTACATATACACAGGGCAATTTTTAAATGACTAGCTAAATTTTCATAGGGTGTTCTACCCATGAATATAAGCAACTTCAACTATGGGATCGATTCTGAACTCACAAAAAAAACAGCTGTTTCATACAAAAGTTCAATACCTATTCCACCAAAATGTATGAAACAGTAGATTTTTTTTTCGCGATTTCTAAGTTGGTCCGATAGTGAAAGTTGTTCATATTCATGGGTAGAACACCCTGTGAAAATTTAGCTAGTCATTTAAAAATAGCCCTGTATTTGTGCAACCGATTGAAGCTCGCTTTCGTTTAAAAGTTTTGATGCTCGTTCCTCCCTACGAACTCATTTTCTGGAAGAAAGAGCTGAACAATTGTGAATTTGTGACTGACTAATGTGATTTTAGTTTAAAAAAATATATTATAATTATTATTGTTGAAATGGCTGATATTAAAGAGATTATCTACAATCTGGCACAGCGTGCTGTGCTGGCGCTGCTGCTGCAGCTGCAGAAGACTTCAAGCGGCGGAAGTATAATAACCTTATCAGTAACTATAATTTGGAGCCGTTTGGGGTTGAAACCCTCGGGCCGTGGGGTCCAAGTGCTCATGGTTGGTTCACCAAAATCTCCAAACGGCTGGTTGACATTTCCCGTGACCCAATAGCTGGCTTTTACCTTGGCCAGAAGCTAAGCATTGCCATACAACGTGGCAATGCCGCCAGTCTCTTGGGTACATTATCAGTCGACAGCGATGCGGAGGAATTTTTCAATGCCATATTTTAGTTTTTTAATAGTTTTAGTTAGGTTAGAATATAATATTGTTAACTTAATTATTAATTTTTAAAATAGATACCTAAATAATCAATAGACATGGTATTCCTTTATTGCTAAAGGTTCTATGTCCCAGTTAGTAGTAACAGTAGTACATCAGGAAGTAAACAATTTTTACTGATTTTTATGTGATTTTAGTAAAAAATATTGTATGTTGATTGTAAAGAGATTTATTTTATAAAAACATAAAGATAAATAGATAGCTAAATTGTAATCTATGCAGATATAACTTTTTTTAATTCAAACATTTTATTTTATCTACATGTCTCATCCTGATGTGTCAGGTTAACCATAAAGAAGATTTTTTTTTTTTTAACTTAAAGGTATTGGAACTTTTCTATACAGTATTAATACTGGTATTGCAAAACCCCGGTATTTGGAACCCCTAGGTGCGTGCGCCTTATTACGCAAGGGCGAACAGGCTGCACTTCCCAACAGCGCCGAATAAGTTGCATTTCACAACTTGCTAGTGGCATTAAGGGAATCGCGGATTTTATTTCGCGGCGCCTGCTGTTTTGCGCACTGGGGTTTTTAAAAAAACATACTAAAATGTGTATATTCTACCGAAAAACAAGCTACTAAAAAACCGACAATTTACCAACTGTAGTGGTTCCTAAACGCAAGACTTTAAAGTAGTTTGTTCAGAATCGTCTTCTGAATCGATTTCATTACTTAATTATTTAAATAATGTTTTTTTTTTCCGAAAAAATCTAGTAGGTAACTTAAATTAGAACCACCGCGTCGTAACAAGTTAAAAAATCTTTCATTGAATGAATTTTAAACCTTCTCTCAGATCCAAATAAGAGCTTAATTTAAACCTACTCAAATGCACGAGCGAATTTAGGTTTTTATTTTATTGTTTAACGTTTAGTCGGGAAAACTATTTTATAAAAATAAATACATGGTTTGGTTTGATTAAATTAAATAACAGATGTTATTTTAGTCTCTTAACTTAATATTCTAATCTAGGTGTCTGAGGTCTTGAGTTTATTCTGTAACAAGTTTTCGCAATGGTCACCGCATTTTTGTTTAATAAAAACTTATGAAAAACTTACCATCATCTGTAGTTTCCAAGGTTTTCCGGTAACCATTTCAACGTGTTCCGATCCTATAGTACTTAGCTTGCTCACATCAACTGAATCCCTCATCAACCTTGTATCTTCTTCATCGCCAACCAGCTCGTTTTCGTTCGCTTTTGTCGTTAGTACCACTGGTTCTTCAGTAATCTCGTCAACCTTCGAATTGGGATCGTCACCAACCAAATAACCTTCTTTTGTTGTAATGTGTTCAGGTTTATATTCTTTTGCGACCATTTCTCTATTTCCTGTTATATCCAGTTCAGTTGTATTAGGTTCTTCGTCAACACATCTTTTTTTACTTTTTGGAGGTTGCACTGTGTAATATTTTTTTGTTACAGCAGGTTCTTCACTAACCGTTGTCTTTGGTTGTTCATGTTCTATAACTATTCCAGTAACTGAAGTCTTAGGTATATTATCATATTCTATTTCTTTGGGTGGATTCTCATCTCCAGCTATATGTTTTGGTGTGTTTTTATCTTGTTTAATCGGTTCTTCAAGAAATATGTAGTCAACAAATATGGGTCTAGGAGGTAACTCTATATAGTCTTTTAATTGTTCGATAACAATATTTCTTTTCACTTTTCTTTTGAAATCGATCTCGTCTTTCATAAATTCGTCGATATCAAGACCGTCAATAGTTGATACATCTAGATAATCTAAGTCAGTAGTATACGTTTCTGTGGTAAAATCTACTTCTATCATAGTCAGTTCTAATTCTGATATAGTAGGTATTCTTTTGATAGTTATGTTCGCGTTTATATAATTATATATATCAGGCCAGTATCTTGCACTATACAGAAATGATGATATCATGAACATTATTACGAATAACATCATTAGAATTAGCGTTTTTATGATTAACTTCATCGTTGACTGTGATATCTTCATTTTGAAATGTAAAGACTTCTTTTACTTCAAAATAAAAAAACAATTTCACAGATTTTCAATAATCACTCAGTTTAAAGTTTATAACCACTGTGACTCACTTCAAAGAAAAACTGGTCAAATTGAAAAGCAACGACTTAAGACACCGAATAATTCGCGCAAAGACCACCGCAAGTGATTCGTAACCGAACTTCAAATCTATACTAGCTTTGATAGCTAGCCATATTGACATTAAACATAATGATGTATAATATCAATATGGGATTTGTATAGGATAATTATAGGTCACATATATGGCAAGTTACGCGCAGAATGAAACAATAGTCTATATAGTTGCCTTGTAGGTCGGGAAAACACTGATGATGCACGGCCTTAGTGTTAAGATCATTAATATGATTATTCTGTACGTCTGAGTCATTTTAAGTACGTCAACTGTCATTTGATTCAGTAACATTACTGTCCCTGTATATATAAATGTACTCTGTGATTACTGTGTTGTTGTGCTGTTATTGCATTCCACGATTTTTTTTATTATTTCGAACGTTTTTTCATAGCACATATGACATTGGCAGAATTTTCGACATTGGCACGATTGCCATAGATAATAATGGATAGAATAGAGCATTCAATGATGGTATCTCATGAGAGAACTATAATATCTAAAATATAATTCGAAGTAGCAAAAAATTAATAATTGTTTAAAAGAGTTTTTGTCTATAATAAATAAATGGGTAGGTCCAGTACATACATACACAAAATAAATGTAATTTACATAATAAAGCATATTTTATTCTATTCTACTCTACAGTCAGCGACAAAAAGTTATATTGGTACATCGATAAGAAATCATTTGATTGTCTACAATCTTTGTTCAATAATACATATTGTATAAAGATTATTTTTTAATAATGATGCTCTTGGAACTATTTCATTACTATTTGTAAGCAATCAGATCAATCGCAGCCGCCTAACATCCCCCAGACGCAATTAAAAGCCCGTTGTTGGTAACATAACGAGCGCGAGCGTGATGATTTGTATCTGGGGGATATTTGACCGCTACGATTGATCTGGCTGCTTACAAATAGTATTGAAATATTATAGTTCCCCGAATATCATTATATAACAATTAAGACTCAAACTATGTAAGATGACGTCGTTTTTTGCGAGCATTAAAGTGTCTAGCGGAAAAAACTGCCCACGGGAAGTGTCTGACAGTATTGAACTATTGATTAATAACAATTAACAATATTCTGTAAAACATACAAAAAAGTCAGCAGTGTGACTTTAAGAAAAGTGAGTAGTATTTTTACGTAACTTTAGTACCTAATACTTGAAAATTGGCCATCGGCCCAAGCTAGCAGATATGCGTACGTTCAAACATACTAACACTACTCTATCCCATACATTTTGTTAATCAGAAAATAAGTAAGGTCTGGCGGCTCTGGGATTTTGATCTATTAAGGAAATAAATAGGCTAATTATTTCCCAGGCGACTAACAACTTAAAGGGCGGCTAACTATTTGCTGCCTAAAAAAATAACTTGACAGCGAAAATATTTCCGTCGACATAGGATGCAAGAGCGAGCGAAGGGCACCCCGAGGTCAGGTTTGGTGATCTTGTTCATATTTGTCTCTCATCTCAGTTAACAACCTCATTGTATAACTTAAGAATGCCCATTTTCTACTTTTTATCCGCCGGTTGTAGCTGCCAGTCTATTATTTTTGCTGCCGTCTTTAATTATTTTTTAATTCCAAATTCAGATTAATGTGTCTCCGCGTTAAAACGTGCCAATAAATATTAGCCTGCGGTTGCTACATCATACTTGATTGACGCCTGTTAAAATTTACAGAGCAGTATCAGCTAATGTAGTATTGCCTTGATAATTTTGACGGGCGCTAAAATTAAATAATAATAATAACACACCACACGCTGCATTTACTTGGCTTCGGTCCGTATATATTGCAAGAACCAGCCAAAGAGCTGAGAATACACAACACTACAAAAATAATAATAATATCCTGGGACATTATTCACACACAGTCATCTGATCCCAAACTTAGCAGAGATTGTACTTTTTTTTTAAATTTGAGATGGGTTTGCTCTTGACTCTAGTCTAGGTCAGAGGTGACAGAGACAAAGTCGACGATGGAGTAAGCTTACTCAAAAGAAGCCTGTTCACTCTCACTTTGAAAAGATTAGGGATGTATGCGCTCAGAAACACGGCAGGTAGTGAGTTCCACTCTTTTGCTGTGAGCATTATAAAAGACATTTGGAAACGCTTAGTGCGAATTATAATAAAAATGCAAAAAAAAACGGCAGTGCGTCTAGATGTCCGATGGTAGAAGGGGGCCGGTGGAATCAGGTCGTGGAGTTCTTGTACTATGGAAACCAGATAACTGATACACTAAATATACTATTTTTTTTTTGTAAATACATACTTATATAGACAATTACACCAAGACTAAGGACAAACAGACATCATGTTCATGCACTCAAATGTTTTTCTGGATGGGAATCGAACCCACGACCTGCGACGAGACAGGTGGTATCTTAACCAACCACGCCAACTGGCCTGTCAATAATAATAAATAAACATAACATAACATCTCGCCTCGTTTCCTTGAAGGGTTAGCCAGAGGTGTATCTATGGTACACCCACATTTCGCCAGTTATGTTTATATCCCATGTAATAGGGGGTGAGCCTATTGTCATCAGCCGGGCACAAGTACTAACTCCAGGCTGCTACTGACAAATTCCAGATGGAAAAACCAAAAACAAAGTGTTTTTGGCCCAACCCGAGAATCGAACCCAGGACGGGTATTTTTAAGTTTCATGTAATAGGGCGCGAACCTATTGCCATCAAACAATCTATCAAGTCAACCTATCGTAGTACACAGCTGTGCCTCTCCCAAGCTGCGCCACAACACCCTAAAGCAGCGGTTCTCAATCTATCAAGTCAATCTATCGTAGTACACTGCTGTGCCTCTCCCAAGCTGCGCCACAACACCCTAAAGCAGCGGTTCTCCATCTATCAAGTCAATCTATCGTAGTACACTGCTGTGCCTCTCCCAAGCTGCGCCACAACACCCTAAAGCAGCGGTTCTCAATCTATCAAGTCAATCTATCGTAGTACACTGCTGTGCCTCTCCCAAGCTGCGCCACAACACCCTAAAGCAGCGGTTCTCAATCTATCAAGTCAATCTATCGTAGTGCACTGCTGTGCCTCTCCCAAGCTGCGCCACAACACCCTAAAGCAGCGGTTCTCAATCTATCAAGTCAACCTATCGTAGTACACTGCTGTGCCTCTCCCAAGCTGCGCCACAACACCCTAAAGCAGCGGTTCTCAATCTATCAAGTCAATCTATCGTAGTACACTGCTGTGCCTCTCCCAAGCTGCGCCACAACACCCTAAAGCAGCGGTTCTCAATCTATCAAGTCAATCTATCGTAGTACACTGCTGTGCCTCTCCCAAGCTGCGCCACAACACCCTAAAGCAGCGGTTCTCCATCTATCAAGTCAACCTATCGTAGTACACTGCTGTGCCTCTCCCAAGCTGCGCCACAACACCCTAAAGCAGCGGTTCTTCATCTATCAAGTCAACCTATCGTAGTACACTGCTGTGCCTCTCCCAAGCTGCGCCACAACACCCTAAAGCAGCGGTTCTCCATCTATCAAGTCAACCTATCGTAGTACACTGCTGTGCCTCTCCCAAGCTGCGCCACAACACCCTAAAGCAGCGGTTCTCCATCTATCAAGTCAATCTATCGTAGTGCACTGCTGTGCCTCTCCCAAGCTGCGCCACAACACCCTAAAGCAGCGGTTCTCCATCTATCAAGTCAACCTATCGTAGTACACTGCTGTGCCTCTCCCAAGCTGCGCCACAACACCCTAAAGCAGCGGTTCTCCATCTATCAAGTCAACCTATCGTAGTACACTGCTGTGCCTCTCCCAAGCTGCGCCACAACACCCTAAAGCAGCGGTTCTCAATCTATCAAGTCAATCTATCGTAGTACACTGCTGTGCCTCTCCCAAGCTGCGCCACAACACCCTAAAGCAGCGGTTCTCAATCTATCAAGTCAATCTATCGTAGTACACTGCTGTGCCTCTCCCAAGCTGCGCCACAACACCCTAAAGCAGCGGTTCTCAATCTATCAAGTCAATCTATCGTAGTACACTGCTGTGCCTCTCCCAAGCTGCGCCACAACACCCTAAAGCAGCGGTTCTCAATCTATCAAGTCAATCTATCGTAGTACACTGCTGTGCCTCTCCCAAGCTGCGCCACAACACCCTAAAGCAGCGGTTCTCAATCTATCAAGTCAATCTATCGTAGTACACTGCTGTGCCTCTCCCAAGCTGCGCCACAACACCCTAAAGCAGCGGTTCTCAATCTATCAAGTCAATCTATCGTAGTACACTGCTGTGCCTCTCCCAAGCTGCGCCACAACACCCTAAAGCAGCGGTTCTCAATCTATCAAGTCAATCTATCGTAGTACACTGCTGTGCCTCTCCCAAGCTGCGCCACAACACCCTAAAGCAGCGGTTCTCCATCTATCAAGTCAACCTATCGTAGTACACTGCTGTGCCTCTCCCAAGCTGCGCCACAACACCCTAAAGCAGCGGTTCTTCATCTATCAAGTCAACCTATCGTAGTACACTGCTGTGCCTCTCCCAAGCTGCGCCACAACACCCTAAAGCAGCGGTTCTCCATCTATCAAGTCAACCTATCGTAGTACACTGCTGTGCCTCTCCCAAGCTGCGCCACAACACCCTAAAGCAGCGGTTCTCCATCTATCAAGTCAACCTATCGTAGTACACTGCTGTGCCTCTCCCAAGCTGCGCCACAACACCCTAAAGCAGCGGTTCTCCATCTATCAAGTCAACCTATCGTAGTACACTGCTGTGCCTCTCCCAAGCTGCGCCACAACACCCTAAAGCAGCGGTTCTCCATCTATCAAGTCAACCTATCGTAGTACACTGCTGTGCCTCTCCCAAGCTGCGCCACAACACCCTAAAGCAGCGGTTCTCCATCTATCAAGTCAACCTATCGTAGTACACTGCTGTGCCTCTCCCAAGATGCGCCACAACACCCTAAAGCAGCGGTTCTCCATCTATCAAGTCAACCTATCGTAGTACACTGCTGTGCCTTTTTTTTTTTTTTTTTTTTTTGTTCCGGGGTGGAAAATCCTCATGGATGTCCTCCGCCCTGGGGCGGGCGGAGGGGTCTGTCAGACTCTTACTGACTAAAAACCACCCCGGTGTTCCCTTCCCACACTTGGACCGGGGATCATGGGAACTTGTGCGCCTTCCACGATCCCCGGCTAGTGCCGGCCTGCCTTTGCGGGCCACCTCAGGCCCGCGGGGGGAGTGAGGTGTGAAACTCTCCCCGCGACGTCCATTAGGGGCGCGCGTGGAACACTACGCGCCGCCGCCTCGGGTCCTGCTGGATGAGGGGCGGCGGACGTCCCCGAGTCCGCCGTCCCTCCGGACCTATTTACGGGGGCTGGAAGAGGGCGTTGTCCGCCCTCCGCCGACGCCTAGTTCGCCTGCTGCGGATCGGGAGAGTGGTTTCAATCTCCCTCTCCCTTTCCGCAGCCTCCTTCTGCGAAATCACCGTTTCACAGAAGGAGATCACCGCATCCCACGGCTCGGCGCCCCCGGCCATAGAACGAGCGATGGCCGGTAGCGACAAGTCGGCTCCGACTACTGATACGAGAGCACGGCGCGGCTCCTCCCATGCGACACACTCTGCCAGTGTGTGCCACGCCGTGTCCTCCCGACAGTGGACGCAGTGATGGCACTGAGCGTCCGGCTCCCTGCCTATGCGACACAGGTACTTCCCGAAGCAGCCATGCCCCGAAAGCACCTGCGTCGCCCGAAACGACAGAGAGCCATGCCTCCTCCCGAGCCATTCGCCGAGCACTGGTCGGATCGCCTCGACGGTAGCGAGTCCGGCAGTAGGGCACAGAAGCCTGTTCTGCCATTCCGTCACCAGGACCTCGCGGAGCTGTGACCGACGATGCTCGAACTCTCGCTGCATCGGTTCACCGCCCCGCGTTCGCACTTCCTCGCGCCATCGGTAAAGAGACGCGAGGGCTCTCGCCTCTAGGTCCCAGGGCGGGGATCCGGCCAGTGCACAAGCCGCCTCGTAGGAGATCGTGCGATACCCCCTGATAGCTCTGACGGCCATCGCCCTCTGTGACACTGCTGTGCCTCTCCCAAGCTGCGCCACAACACCCTAAAGCAGCGGTTCTCCATCTATCAAGTCAACCTATCGTAGTACACTGCTGTGCCTCTCCGAAGCTGCGCCACAACACCCTAAAGCGGCGGTTCTCCATCTATCAAGTCAACCTATCGTAGTACACTGCTGTGCCTCTCCCAAGCTGCGCCACACCCTAAAGCAGCGGTTCTCTAACTTTTTTGGCGACGGAACTCTTTTTGGAAAACGAAATATTTGTCGGAGCCCTAAAATAATCAAAAACTGCGTTATATGAAATACTCCACTTTGACCCACCAATCTAAAGTGGATAGTTTTATCGTCTACTGTGTTCCACTAATTGTTTGAAACTGGATGCGGAAGGCGGAGGATACTTTTGGGTCTAAAGTATCCAGTTTGTCTAAGCCACCTTTTTAAGTTCTTCGGTTCATCTAGCTGGTTTCACACTGCGCTTACAAGGGCACAAATCCAGACGGGATGACAATATCGGGTTTGCCTCTTGTTACATGGGACTGGCGAAATATAGTTCACCCATATAATTATTACAGGTCATCTCTGCCGTAAGGCAGAAATAAAACCGGTCAAGAGTGAGTCGGGCTCGTGCACCGAGAGTTCCGTACCATCCTACTTACCTTACCTGCTACTTCCTATCCTACTAATATTATAAATGCGAAAGTTTGTGAGGATGGATGTTTGTTACTCTTTCACGCAAAAACTACTGAACGGATATTCATGAAATTTGGCACACGGATAGTTTATAACCTGGATTAACATATAGGATACTTTTTATATCCATATTCTTACGAATTCGAGACTTACGCGGGTGAAACCGCGGGGAGCTGCTAGTCATAGTATAAAAAAGTGTGCTATTTACAGGCATCGTTTTATTTTTCCTGTAATCTTTACGTAAACTTCTATCACACAGAATAATTTCAGATTTTACTCTATGCAAACTTCGGAGATAATGGACGGTATTTTTATTTACATTTTCATCAAAAGTCGAAAACTATGCGGCCTAAAAATAATGTTTGAGAATGCCAAACAGCGCTCATTCATATGATACCCCACATGCCCTAGTAGCCCCACTTCAAATTTTTAAAATCCCGTTTCAGTCCCGGTTGCAAAAAAATATACTTTTTATTTCTTTCTTATTTGCAAAATACTTTGGGAAACGTCATCTAAAACTATGCCAAAATTCAAGTTGACAGCCTTAGTAGTTCTTGAGATATCTCGCTGTGACAGACAGACTTTATCAACGATTACTTAAACGATAAGATTAGTTGGTCGCTGTGTTTAACTTAAGACAATGTTTATGTTCTTTCTTCAGAATTAGCATACCTACTGATAGGTTATATGAGTTCATATAATTATTTATTTTCTTTGACTGTCAAGGTCAATTTATTTTAATTTTATTTTTATTTATTATTGACATAATCTACTCATTTCAATGTTTATTTTTTTATGAGTGGTATTGCTATATGTGGTTAGCTAGTGACCTCGACAATTGATCATAGTTTTCTTGCCCGAGCAACCGGCGCAAGTTCGTCATGCTCCCTTAGATGTCACTGCTTGCGGTAGCGTCGGGGTCGGGTTGTCTCCTTATGTAATGTAATGGCTGATCTTTGCGTTATGCTCGTGAACGGGCGCTGCTTGTGGTGACAGGTCGTCTTGCTGACCTTGGTTTTGTTTTGTTATTAGTAATTTAACTCGTTGTTTATTTTACTTCGTTGGTCCTAGTTTATCATCTGTGACTTCGAGTTACGACTACATGTACGGCTATATGTAAGTGGGCACGCCCTTTATTACTGGAGGCTTTTATTTAGGTATAAAGTTCTGCTTACGTTTTTAGTTTTGTATTTTGTTTCTGCTTGAGTATAGTTTTCGATTTTTTTTTTTGGTATATTGGCGTGTGCTAGCTTACTTATAGCAAATAATTTAATTTAATGTTTTGTGTTGCGTAATGTATCTAAATTATTATGCGCGGTGTTATATAGATCTTTTTTTTTTAACTGAACAGACTGACTGAACAACAAACTCCCCAGCTGTGCTGCTGGGGAGTTTGTTGCGCCACTTCTTCTCCCCAGCTAAAGCACTAGGAAGTGGTGAAGGGCGGGCGTTTTGGGGGACTGTCTTATGTAATTTTGACGTTCAAAAAGTGCTGATTCTCAGCCTAGTTTGAATAAATGACTTCTGATTTTTTGTTTTTTTTTTTTAGTCTGAATCGCACCATAAGGGTTTATTTTTAACAGTTTGGTACGGAACCCTAAAAATCAGGCGTGGTGTTATGTTATGAGTTTTTTAACTTAGATATTGGTGACGATTCTCTTGTTCAATAACTAAACTAAAATTAGAGAATCGCCATCTTTTACTAACAGGCAGCGCGAGAAAAGGACGGCTATAGCTATGAACTAAGTTAGAGATGTCAAACTAGTTTACGCCTTGCGCTTCACCGTGTTTTTAGTCGACACGTTTTTTTTTTTGTCGTCACAGATTAATACAGATGGGACACGCCGCAGTGAAGCTACAAGTACGCGGCGGGCCTATCTCACTGGGCCAATTCAGTAGGACTGCCGCGGTCAGAAGGTATAAGAGTTACGCGTTAGAAAGAGAGGCAACTTGTAGGTGAATATAACTGTAGGTAATAAGCGTTGTGAGACCTGAATTGCACTTTATTGTGTCATAGCAAGAGTCGCTTTTTGTTTAAATGATTTTGTGGAGTGTCCCATCTGTATTAATCTGTAGTGTCGTCTAAATTTGTATGGAAATATTAGTTCGTCTAAATTTGACAGCTATAATTTATGTCCGTCTCTTTCCTGTTTTATTACAGTGAAGTTAGCAATAGGCTAAATTAAGTTTAATTTGTGCACAACAGAATCGGCACCAATAATGTTCTATAATGGTTTGAAACAGACATCGAATAAAACATCATAAAAACTGTAGAAAACATCTTTAATACACCTTAGAACTAAATAACAACAATATTTACAACACACACACACACACACACACACACAACCTACAACAACAACATAACAACAGATTAACAACAAAATCAACAATCAACAACAATTAAAATAAGGCGGTAGGGTTAAAACATAAAAGTCGTACATTTTATAATATTTTACAAGTCTTGGCCTCAGATTGGCCTGGAAAAGCTTGAACAATATATATTTGCCATAACACAATACGAGGTCTGGCCTTTCAATTTGTTACCAGGAGTTGCTAGCTATCTTTAAGACAAAGATTTGAGTTGCCCCTTAAAAAGGTGGATAGAAGTAGCTAGGCATTCAAAAGATAAGTCAAAGAGATGTTTTAAATGTTCTCGGTCTCATTGAAAATTTTGAATTTGCGTATCTTGGAGATATAGGAGTAAGGGACCAATAGTTTAGACCTGGGCACCAATCATGCAGGTCTTGAAACTAATGATAGAATTATTATTGGACAGACAAAAGAAAGTTGAATTGAAATAAATCCAACAAAATAACTTGCATTCAGCAAAGTCTAAGGCCTGATCTGTCTAAGGCAACTCCATCTCAAATTGCATTTTTAATTTAAATCTTGTGCTGTCCGCCTTTCTTAGTGTGAATGATAGTTTCATATACAGGAACCTTGAAAGGAACTGGTTTTTCTACCGGTACCAAAATGTGCTTAATAACTTCAAAAGGTACCTCCTTGATTTTGGGTATATGCACGATCCTTTCTACAGGGTAAGGTACCGACTTTTCAACAGGAACCTCTACTTCTTTAACGATTGGGATAATGATAGCTTTCGGTACTGGTATCTGAATTGGAATCGGGTGTGGTACTGGGATGATTACGGGTTGATTGACTTTGAATTCTACGTTCTTGGGAAGAGGGACAACTATTTCTTTGTAGTGTTTGATGGGTTCAGGGTTCTCTTCTTCGACGTGTTGGTGGACGGGGTAAACGTGGGACTTTAGGTCATGGCCGCCGTAGTCACCTCCACCATAGTCTCCACCTGAGCTTCCTCCTCCAAAGTCGTGGGAGCCTCCATCATGTCCGCCAAAGTCGTAAGAACCACCGGAAAAGTCACTGGCTTGGAACTGTGGAAGAAAAAGAGAAGGTTTAGAGTATGTGGGATAGACGATAGTGTTGACACACCAGCAACCTGATGGGTGGATGACCTACAAATAACCGCGGGAAAGACCTGAATGAGATTCGCACAGTGGACCAGGGTTGCCAACGATGATGGTGAGAATGTGTGGTAGTTAAAACGTATGTACAGACGCCAGCACATCAAGCTACTACAATCTGTCTTTCTTTAATAGATTTTCAACTTTATCGCTAAAGCATTAGTTTCTAGGTTGATTGGGAAAATTTGACAGTTTCGGGTAGTTTGATGTGCTGGTATTGATGTACATTACTTAGTACTGATTATAATCAGATGTGGAAACCATAAAATATGACATAAAAGATGTATTTTTTTTTATTAATAAAAGGATAGTTATAGAACCTAGTTCAGTGTCTACAATCAGTGTTCATGCACATTTAAAAAAAGCATTGGTAATGGCGTACATCGAGTTCGACAGAGACAGTAAGATGGTCTCGCCTCGCAAGCCTAACTGTTCTATTTTACATCGCAAAAGCAACAAGAAAAATGTTAAGACTGAAATTTGACACAGTCCGCTTTCATTCATAAAAAACTTGATTAACTCCGTGCCTGTCTGACTGGTTAGTTGTAACAGTTTAATTTTTAATTTAACTTGAGAATGCCATTAGCAGAGCGAGGTAGTTTAAAGGCCTTTACTACGTAGTATTATATTATCTGTGCCCTTACCTTCAAAATAGCTGCCAATTACATTCTGCCCATAATTTAAATTTATTTTTGGAATAGGTAGCCGTTGTCTGAATCGAATACTTACCACGTCCACCAAATTAAATTAAAAATTAAACTGTTATGATTGTATGAATCTGGCGCCTGGCGCACCAAATTTATGCGCAGTTTTATTATGGTCACTTGTAGAAACTATTCAAAATGCAATATCTTTTTAGTGTCCTCCCCGAGTACCGGCTCTTCGACCGGTTCTGTGCTTCCCGTATCATTTATTTGGTCAAAAACCCCTAGATTTCTGTCACAGCTTAATCCCAATAACTAAATTTTATATTCAATATCAAACGACACACGTAAATAGAGCCTTCAGCTAAAACTGCTCACTTTTAACTGCAAATTTCTCCGGAATCGGTTACTCGACAATTTAATAACAGGACAACGTTGAAAAAAATGCGAATAAAAAAGCAAGCGTTTCCCGCGCAACGACATGCCCGCTATTTAGTCTGTGTGGTTCGTTTTTATTTCTTTTTTTTGTCACAGTCTGTGGTCCGTATTACTTTTTGCGTTGATGTTCTTATTTTCGTTCGGTAACGGTTATCCAATCGGTTCGTTACGTCCGGAAATCAAGTTATTGGAGCGGAACTTTTAGTATAGTTAAGTGTTTGGTAATCGCTGTTACAATTAAATGTCAATTTCTTTTGGAATTTAGAGAGGTGCTGATGTTAGTTAGGCGTTTGGATACTAGCAGTTCTTTTTTTTTTTTTTTGATGTTCTTCAAGTGAAAGTGTTGTACATTATATAAGATATAACTTAACGGGATTCATTAAAAAAAAATTTACGATTCCGTACCAAAATGGTAAAAAGAAACCCTTATGGTGCGACTCAGTCTGTCTGTCTGTCACAGCTAGATATCTCAAGACTAACTTATGCTAAGCTATGCTTGAAATTTGGAATAGTTTTAGATGACGTTTGCCCAACTATTTTGCAAATAAGAAAGAAATTTTTTTTTTTTTTTTGCAACAGTAAAATACAGTTAAATTCGAAGTGGGTTTACTAAGGCATGTGGGGTATCTTATGAACGAGCGCTGTTTGCACATTCTCAATCATTTTTTCTTTTTTTTATATATATTTCGTTTGACCTGGATAGACAAGAATCTATTCCAATGTTATGAAGATTGGAAAAGTCTTAGAAGATGAAGATGATATTAAATTAATAATGTTATTTGCGGGAACGGCTTACCTTTCTATCCATATCCAAGGACTAAATACAACAAGAAGCGTAGGAAGATAAAAAGTAAAATGTACGGGACTCTTTTTCCTATAATGGTCTATCAAGATACAGCGACCAAGGTCTACATTGCCTTGAGAACATAATAAAAAAGGAAATAAGGTAAGAAAAAAACATATAATATGCTTTTACGACATTTTATATATTTCTGTTAAAGAAAATATACATTTCACTTTTAGTATTTGGGGTTCCTCATATTGTATGAGAAGTAGGTATAGAAATTATTTATTTTATCCGTAGGTAGTGGAATTGGTCCGTGATAAGGCGAGGAAGGAAAAGTCCGTGATAAGGCCTGTCGTACTTTATGGGTCTGAATGCTGGGCCGTGAAGAAGCCGGATGAAAAAAGATTACATGCAGCGGAGATGAGAATGTTGAGATGGATGTGTGGAGTGACGAGAATGGATAAAGTAAGAAATGAGTATATAAGGGGAAGTTTGAAAGTGGCGCCAGTGACAGAAAAGTTGAAAGGAAATCGTTTGGCTTGGTGATGAGGAGGAACGAAACGCATGTGACTCAAAGAGTGATGAATATACATGTTGATGGATGGAGCGGGAGAGGAAGGCCAAAGAAAAGGTGGATGGATTGTGTGAAGAATGATATGAAAGAGAAGGGAGTGAATGATAGTGTGACGGTTCACAGGGGAGAATGGAAGAAGAAAACGTGTTGCGCCGACCCCAAGTAACATGGGATAAGGGCAGGAAGATGATGAGGTGGTGGAATTGGCAGATAGCCTCCTTGGTACCTGTTCATTGTAGATACAGATATTTTTATAATAGTCCTCGGACGAGTCCTTTGACAAGAGTCTTTGCCATGATTAGTGTGGACTGGATTGTTAGAGTCTGGACAGGATACTTAAGACGAAGCCTTCTCAATTCTGGGAGCTCTTTGGATACTGGCCTTATTGTTGAAATTATTAAAAAGAAGGTGACATTTAACACGAAAATGGACCTCAGGACAAAAATATTACCAGGTGCTTATAGTAGAGAAAAATCTAGGACCAAAGTGAACAAAACAGAGAAAAATACAAAATTGACTGTACGGAACCTCAAAGTTTTGGTTCTAACATACAACGTAGCTAGGAAATAAATAGGCCGCCCCAAATGTATTACCGTTGAATTTTTTAATATAAGTACGGTACGTACAAAGGAGATGTTTTTTATGTGGTAACATCAAAGACCGAAGTACGGGATTAATAATATCGCCCCTCAATTCCAAGAGAATGATAAAACTGAGGTTTTTGTGTATTACGATATTATTTGGTCCCAATTTTCAAGATTAAGAGGATTATTTTTCTCTCGTGTGGTAAAATCAAGGACAAGTCGTTCCTACTTACTACCCCGTACTTACTTGACCATCCCGTTTTTACTAGAGCAGATGCAAAAAGAATTTTAAGCGGTGAAGGGGTAAACTTTTTTTACCTTCCTGAATAAAAGTTCCCATTGCATCCTTGTCTAAAAATCAAGCCAGCCATATAGCATAATAATCGATTTAATCGTTTAGCCAGCCAAGACAACGCCTAAGATGTCCTTTAAAATTAAGAGTTTCTACATGAGAACTTTTTCCTCCTACAAGGCGGACCGATGACCTTGTGAAGGCCGCAGGAATCAGCTGGATGCGGGAAGCACAGAACCGGTCGAAGTGGCGGTGCTTGGGGGAGGCTTATGTTCAGCAGTTGACGTCTTTTGACTGAGAAGATGATGATGATGACATGAGAGCTTTTTGAGAGGCTTTCTCCCATGCTTGCCCCCATATTTAAGGATGTTTACATTCATGAGTACCCACAATCACACACACATCGTCATCTGCCTAGCTTTTTCCCAACTACCAGGGTGCTGTGTTGAGACTGCTCCTCTCAAGCAGCTCTCGGCAGTGAACGAGGGGTGCGGGGACAGCGGCGAGTCAACCAGCTGAGCGGCTGAGCGCAGACCGAGACGCCACACCAGTCAGCTGTCGCACGCATCCACGCACGGCTGCGCTTAGGGCGCTTACTGACCAACGACACTCGATCGACGACGAGCGCTGCGGCGGCGTAGTCACCTTGCTGACGACCGTGGACGACGATGTCGTCGCCGCACCGTCGACTTCGTCACCTAGCGGCGGCGACGTAGTCGCCTAGTTGTGGCGTGTGTAGTAGTTGTCAAATAGTCTCGGAAACCAGACGTATTCTTATTAATTTTATTACTATGTTCTTTGGATTTGTAGTTCCTAATACATTCGTGTTTTTTAATTCAAGAAATTAATAAATCAACAATAATTTCGTCGTCACTCATTTTACTCGTAATTTATGTGCGTATTCTAGACAATTTGTTGCCGACTGCACGGACTTACTGCAACACAACTGTGCGACGTCGCCGCCGCTAGGCGACGACGTTGTCGTCCACGGTCGTCAGCAAGCCGACTACGCCGCAGCGCTCGTCGTCGATCGAGTGTCGTTGGTCTGTAAGCGCCCTAAGGGCGTTTTTCTTAACCATGCCATTGCTATTAACCGACACCGTAACTCCAATTCTCGTCATTTATTAATTATACATGTTATACAGTCCACTCAATTTCATTTAACTCCACCACGAGCGATCGTCGCGAATCCGTCTTCTTCTCAGCTAAAGTACTAGGAAGTGGTGAAGAGCGGGCGTTTTGGGGGACTGTCTTATGTAATTTTGACGTTCGAAAAGTGCTGATTCTCAGCCTAGTTTGAACAAATTACTTTTGATTGTGATTCTGAACAGGCTGAAAAGTTTTGAGCCTAGGGTTCGGCCGCGGATGACTGAGACATGATGATGTTTACAGGTTAATTACTAAAAGCGTAATGATGCTAATGACATGAAACTTTGTATTTATACTAAAGAGGGTATTCGCAAGTTAGTAATATGAAGCGCGAGACAATATTGACTCTTGAAGATACTTAGGCTCAAAACTTTTCAGCCGCCCTGGTATATTGGGGTCGGCTTCCAGTCTAACTGGATGCAGTTCAATACCAGTACTTTACATGGAGTGACTGCCTATCTGACCTCCACAACCCAGTTTCTGAGTAACCGATACCCTTTAAAATACCTATTTAATTATTGTTTGGCATCAAAGAGCTCACGAAAGGAAAGAAAATTAGAGCTAAACTCGATTGATGATAACTAAACATGATAAAACAAAAAATTTATTAGTTTCATTTTTTTTTGTGAGATCATCGACCGCAGTTATTGTAGTCACATGAAAACTCAGTTTAAAAAATCAGATTTTTTGTGTTATCTTCACAGACGCGATGGCGAAACACGCTAAAACATAAGAAAACAGTTTTTCTCAAATAATATTTTAAGTAACAACACTAACAGCGGTCGTTGACCTCCAAAACAAAAACATCAAATGTTTTTATTTTTAACCGACTTCAAAAAAGAAACAAACATACTATGTTAGTTTGTGTGTCCACGATTTCCTCAAAAACTAATGAACCAATTTGGATGATTATTTCACTAACTTGATCTACATACTCTCAGGAAGGTTTTAATATATAAAACATAACGTAATTATTCTTACCTACGAAGTTATTTGCATAAACATACTGTATTTCCGGCATTTCTAAGCGGATTTTGATGATTTTTCTTTTCGTTCGTCTTGAGCATATGGTATTTTGTGTATTCAACTAAGAATGGAAAAATAAATTTACTTTAAAAAAAGTAAAAACCGACCTCAAAAACCTAAAACGAACAAAATAACTTTCATAAAAAAACTTAACAGCTTCTGAAGTCGGTGTCTACAGTTCTTCAATGCACTAATAGCTTGGCACCGACTTCAGAAGCTGTTAAGTTTTTTTTAAAAAGTTATTTTATTTGTTTTAGGTTTTTGAAGTCTTTTTTTTTTACTTTTTTTAAAGTAAATATATTTTTTATTTTATTGTGTTTATTAGACATCGATAGGTGCCCATCGCGTCTGCGGACTTTAGCTATCCAATTTAAAATAAAATAACCCTGTATGTACGTATGTATATTACTGTTTCATGTTCACAAAATTAAAGTGAACATCTTTCATCCTAAATAATATTATAAATGCGAAAGTAAGTTTGTTTGTTTGTTTGTTACCTTTTCACGCCTAAACCACTGAACCGATCATCCCGAAATTTTGCATATACGTTGTCACGTATACAGAAACGGACATAGGATACTTTTCATCCCGAAAAAAGCACTGTTCCCGAGGAAAACAACAATAACGTTCTTATGATAATAGATGGCGCCACGTGTCTTTCGAATCATGATTTAATTATATTATTATAGAAACTTTAGTAGTGTGTTAAGAGTTTTTTTCCGACAACCACGCTCCTATATGTACGACAGTATCTTGTTTCGTTACCTGTTGATCTTGTTGCGAAGCTGCCTGTTGGTAGGGCGAGGCCGCCTGTTGGTACTGTTGCAGAAGGTTGTTGTATTGTGTCCATTGCATCTCCTCTGCCGCGGCCATGCTGGAGACCAGCAGCGCGCTCACACACTGTAATTAAAAGTTGGTTATATTTAAAGGGAGTATTAAGAGGTCGTTAACCTATTTTAATTCCCATCCAGGACAAACATTTGTGTGCATAAACCTGTCTGTTTGTCCTGAGTCTGGGTGTAATTATCTATATAAGTATGTATTTACAAAAAAAAATTGTATATGTAGTATATCAGTTATCTGGATTCCATAGTACAAGCTCTGCTTAGTTTGCACTCTCATCAATGGCCTTTTCTGTACAGTGCTTTTTCCAGCCATTAGTATTCCATCTAATGGTCTATTTGCCAATGGCCGACACTAAAATCAGTCGAGCCCGTTATGTCAATTTCTGTCTCATAAATGACAAGCTTAATGTAAAAAATGGTAGGTATACTTGTTCACGGTGAGTATTTGTTCGATGTTTAACATAGCATTAAAGAAAAAGTTTTTAGCAAAAAATAAAACCGACTTCTAAAACAAAACACTACAAAGTGAAAAATAACTTTAATTTCGGAAGTCGGTGTCTTTGGTTTTGCATTTTCGTTTTGTGCCACCGACTTCCGAAATTAAAGTTATTTTTCACTTTGTAGTGTTTTGTTTTAGAAGTCGGTTTTATTTTTTGCTAAAAAGTTATTATTTTTCACTTTTTAGTTGTGGAACCTACCCCACACACATTCGAATACCTAATTGAGCACAATAATTGTAGATATAGCCATGTAAATAACAGTGATAGGAAGTTATTAAAACATCATCACACCATTCATATAAAATAAGTGGGAAATATACGCATTATTGAAGCTAACTCAAAAACTCCTCAAGCAAAGTAAATAAAATTTATATGGGACCACCTCGGAAGTATACCCTTTCAAACAAAAAAAGAATTTTCCAAATCGGTCCATCCGTCTTTGAGTAATCGCGTAACAAACATACAAAAAAAAATACAGACGAATTGAGAATCTTTTTTAACCGACTTCCAAAAGGAGGAGGCCTTTTGGAAGTCGGTTAAAAAAGACCATCATGTTATAGACGCCTTAACTAATTTTATTACCCACATTTCTAAAGCACACATCGAATGAATGCAGGCGTAAGTAAGTAGGTACATCTTACGAGCTACAACTTGCGACAATCTAAAACAGAACACATTACGAACTCATATCAGTTTCAAACAACTACCATTTTGCCGACTGCAACTCATTTGACATTACTCAAGTGTGCAAGTTTCCACTGCTATGTTTTGTTACTTATTCTTATGCCACCGTCCCACGGTCCAGGCCAGGCCAACTGGCCGTGTCAACAGTCGGCCTTCGGTGGCCTGTCGTCGCCCCTCTGATCGAATCAAAGACATTAAATTATACTAGCAATAGACAGGACATAGCGAACAAAATCGTAATCCGATAGTTAAGTCCTCGTGGACTTAAATGATTGGTACAGCCCGCGGCACGTAAGTTGGCAAGAGTCGTTAGATGCGCAGAAGTCATTTTTTAGATCTCTTTGGTCGCGAGCGGGACGCGGGGAATGAGGTAGCATCATTCCGAGCGCGCGATTGGTTGGTCAGTCGACCCTTGTCTCTCGCGTCGCGTCCACGTTCCATTCGCTCCCGAGTACACTTGCGTGCACTAAAATTGTAACATTTGTTTTTGTTGAGCTTTTGTTACAAGTTCTTGTTATTGTTTTGTTTGAATTTTTAAATTTAGATAATGCCACAAACAAATACGTATTTTACGTAGACATGCCAGAAAAATGGTTTATGATGTGTACTGTTACATATTTTGACGAATTATGCGAACATAAATGTACTGAACTGCTGATTTTTTTTTCGCGATTTCAGGTTTGGTCCCATAGTAAAAGTTGTTCATAATGATGAGTACAATGACCTCTTAAGAGGTTGTTGGTGTTTTACAAATAACCCTGTATATTTTATTTATTACTCCTAATATACTTCACGAATTCTTCTCCTTTCTTTAACTTTCTTCTAAATAGTTATGTTTAAAAATACATTATGGTAATAACCACAGAATAATGACAAGCAATAAAAGTGACCATTTTTTTGTTGCAATAAGTGTAGCATGCGCGAACTTACCCCCACTACGCCAAAACCTTGCCAACTTACGTGCCGCGGGCTGTAACATCTCTATTACACACTGGCCATCTATCAAGTGATAGCTGAATTTAATACATTTAACTTTTATGGTTGCTATTCAAAGCTAGATGGCGTTACTGAGACATGAGATCACAGTTTTTCTATGACATTTTTTCTGATGGCCGCTCTATTGCTAGTATAATTTTAATCTCTTTGGATCGAATGTATGGGATGGTCCGTGGAATGCTCGGCATGGGCCGCGACAGGCCTCGACGGGCCGTGGGAACTCGGCATCATAGATTTATTTGCGACCTGCCCCTACGTTTCACGGTTTTTAAGACTCGACTAAATATCGAGATTTCTCTAATTGACCGACCGAGCGAAGCGTCTCTGCTGCTTGTCCAGCAAAATTTGCTTTCGTCTGTCATTTTGTTGGTACTCCCCTACAGGTCGTAATTTACAACCGATCTGGACGAAACATGTTGTAGTTTTACGACTTTATAGAATTTTTTTGTCGTCGGGGATTTTTGATTGGGTACTTCCTCCAAAAAGAGGGCTACTGGATACCTCCGCCTCATGAGATCCGATTTAGATGGTTCTTTTTTTATTTAAATGGTATTAACTTTAAGTTGGCCTCATAAAAATTTGGTGAAGATCTGATAAAAAAGAAACATGGTAAATATCCCGTTTTAAATAACTTTTGTGATATATTAATTGTTGCAAAAAAGTTAGTGCTCGCGAGGTGTACTGTTCCCAGAAGTATTAGTATACTTATATAAGTTTAATAGTAACGTATAAACGTTCAAGAATAAATACTCTAAATGATGGCGAAAGCCGCGTCAAAATCCGCTGTGTAGTAAGAACTAGGACACTCAGTGGACACGAAACGTGAGGATAATTTAAAAAAAAATTAAAGCGGCAAACTTGTTTAATGAGAAGCGTCACGGTAGCCCGCGAAATTCAAATTTTCTTAAGTTTTTTTTTGTAATTTGCAAGTGTGATTAGCTGATCTTAAAGAGTTGTATTGATGACTTTAATGATTATAATTATGTAAATACATATTTGTTACATCCGCGAATTACATTTTGAACTTGTAAATTGCTAAAAGCAAGAAAATTTGAATTTCGCGGGCTACTCTCGAGTTCCATCCTGGTTTGGGGATTACATATTTAGATAGCTGAACTTCTCAAAGGCCTTTTTTTATATCTAGGAGTCTTGTGTAAGACAAGTTTGTGTTTAAGGAACGTTCTGATGGAAAGTGGCAAGGGATTGTCGGTGTGTTTCCCAGACAAAAAATTGACAACACATTTTCATTGGCAATTCAAACCCGAACTAAGCAAAGTTGCTTGGTGGAGAACAATGTATGGCGACAGTACTTTCCTGAACATTTTAATACACCGTCATAATAAGAAGATATTAAAGTTTATTTAAGTTGACCAAAAGCTATGCCAACCACAAAGTCATATTTATATTGATACGTGCTGCATCTAAGAACAAAGAGCTATACGCATTGCTTACCTGCCTAGATTTGGCAAGCCTAACAATAGACATGTCGTCATGATTTATGTCTTTGTCTTTAGCACTTGCAGCTTCCTGAACGAACCAGTCATATATATACATCCTGGACTACAGTGCTACAGTGTTGTAAACCTTATTACTTCAGTCCTAAGGTTCAAACTAACAATGAAATCTGGGACGCCTCTATTTTTTTTAAAAACAAAAACTCGGAACGCCCATTAAAGAAAACTATCCCAAAAAACTCCAGCCTGAAATAACAATAACCCAAATCAAGCCTTAACTCGCTTCTACCCGCAACTTCTTCCACGTGTTTTAACATCATATGCCACTTGGCAATTGTGAAACTATCAATCAATCAATCAATCAATCATTTATTTATTTGCAAACATGGGTAATTGGTACACAGATGTTCTTTTAACATAATAAAGTGCTCCATATTCTACCATCGCGTGGGCATGCAAATAATAATATTCAGTCACTATTTTTGAAACATTACAATACAATTAAAATAAAATCAATATCTTTCAGTGAAAGAACTTTTTTTAAAAACGGATGAGTAGTTCCGAATATCAAGTACGTATACCCCCTTTTATTTTATTTTTTTATTTGGATGGGAAATCATCAAATAACTTCTCCCGCTCTGCGTGGAGCGGGAGGGCGTGTCAGAGTTCTACTGACTTAAAACCCACCCGTGTACCTTCAGTTGCCTGTGCCAGGGCCACGGTAACTCTTTCGAACAACCCGCAACCCTGGCGGGACGTATACCCCCTACATACATACATCTCTCATCAGCTGTATTATATAATACAGCTGATGAGAGGGGCCTATGGCTAAGTAATAACAGCCGCACGAGCTGAGCTACGTTTGCCGCGTTTGGTCCGTGAATGAGTGACCATCTTTATATACTGAGACCTCTCCGTGCCTCAGAAAGCACGTTAAGCCGATGGTCCCGGCTGTCATTCGTGGATCTTTGACAGTGGTTTGATGGTCGTTAAAAGCCCGAAAGTCTGACATCCAGTCTTACCAAGGAGTATCGTATTACCCCGTTATTGGGCTGTGCATGTCAGATAGGCAGTCACTCCATGGAAAATACTGGTATTAAGCTGCATTCGGTTAGACTGGAAGCCGACCCCAACATAGTTGGGAAAAGGCTAGGCAGATGTGATGATAATAAAGTTGAAGAGTTAGTTTGTTGTCTTGTTTGTTTGTTTGACCGCGCTAATCTTCGGAACTCCCTGTCGAATTTGATAAATTCTTTTCTCAATTATTGAGGAAGGCTATATATGACCTTTAGGAGGCAAGCAAAAAGAAAAAAAAGTCAGAAACAACGCCACGCTAAAACGAAGTAATACCGCTGGCAGGCGATAATTTCACGTGGAGGAAGACGCGGGCAGAAGCAAGTTTTTAATTAGTATATTAGGTTAGGGAAAAAGTCTTTTCGCATGTATGAACTTGTAATAAAATCTCTTTGGCTATACTATTTGTATCTGGCTGGTTTTGGTATCATTGAAAGTTTAAATTCTTTAGGCAGTGTCAGGTTAACATCACGAGAGGAGTGCCAAAACCACTTGTCGCGGTATTTTGACCAGAAGTCCCAAAATTTCTATAGCAATGGGATCATGTCCCTACCTACAAGATGGCAAAAAGTTATCGAACAAAATGGTACCTACATACTTTAGTTAAATGTAAATAAACTATATTAAAAAATGTTTTGAATTTTCTTAAAAAACGCGAAGAAACTTTTTCCCCAACCTATTAGATAAGTGCTACCCTGAATAACTCAACCCAAGAGATTCACAAAGCCGAAAAGCTTTCGAAATCGTTCAAATTTCCTGTTATCAAGTGTTATGTTCAACTAGGGAACAACACTATTATTAGAACTTAAATCTGGATATTGTCGATGTATATTAATTGTTTCGAGTTTCCGAGGGACAGCAACTTACCGAACCTCACGAACATAAAGATTTGGAACCGAATAAACTGTATAGTTACCTAGTCCTTTAGAAACTAGTAGCGAGTATTACAAAGATCAAATAATACGTACATGAAGAACTTCTATTTCTAGAAGTGACAACAGATCTGCCCACGCTCACGTTAACAGTCAACTTACAATTCGGCTCGAGTTACAATTCAGTAAAGCTACTGTAAGATATCTGTGACAATCTCTGGAGTTTACAGGTTATTCCACGAAATAAAACTTGTTATAACATTATCTTTTGAAGAAAAAGAAATCTTGCCATTTTTTGGTCCCTAAAAAAAATTGAGTTAGGCGCAGTTCAAGCCGCACCGCAGTTTTGTGAAAACATGTGGTAAAATAAAAACATTTTTTTTACGATGTTATTTAATGAATAACATCATCGTTTACAACGAATTAAAAAAAATATGTTAAAAAAAGAAAAAATATTATGAAATACAAAATTATAACAATTATAACAGACAGACAGTACAGAAAGAATTCTAGAAATGTCGCGCGAATGGTGATGATGTCTACATCATCACCATTCTCCTGAACTTATCCCAATTTATTTGGGGTCACAACATACCTATTTCTTCCTGACTATAAGTTGTATTTTTTTTTATTTGAGATGGGTTTGCTCTTGACTCTAGTCTAAGTCAGAGGTGACAGAGACAGAGTCGACGATGGAGTGAGCTTACCCAGAAGAAGCCTGTTCACTCTCACTTTGAAGAGATTAGGATTTTATGCGCTCGGAATGTTTCCGAGCGCATACAATCCTAATCTCTTCAGACGCAGGTAGTGAGTTCCATTCTTTTGCTGTGCGCATTTTTTTTTTTTGGTGACCTGGGAGTAGAGAGTAGCTGACAGAGTGATCTTACGTGTGTGTTGGTGTGTTCAGTGTGTGTGGATTTGACTTCGATTCTAATTATACGTGACCAAAACAATTAGGCGCATGACAGCTATGAAGTTATTGGAACTAGGGAGGGAACTGTGGAACTGTGATTGATATTGTACGTATTGTCATCACTGCCGAAAGCGATTATACGACTGCGCGTCACTACGGGAAGCGCGGGGAGAGGATCGGGGTGCGGGCGCCGAAACCGAATTTCTGTCATGCGCCTAATTGTTTTGGTCAAGTAGTATGAAAGACAGGCCTCCATCGATCAATCAATCTGCCTAGCCTTTTCCTAAATATGTCGGGGTCGGCTTCCAGTCTAACCGGATGCAGCTGGATACCAGTATTTTACATGGAGCGACTGTCTATCTGACCTCCACAACCCAGTTACTGGGTAACACGATAGGCCTCCATTAATATTCTTACGTAAATTATTCGCAAAATCGACGTTAAACAACAATAAAAATGCTATCATATATAATCTTCAATCTTTCTTGTGCTTTTATAAAAGTAGCCACGAAGGACCAATAGTTTAAGAGAGGAAATAAAGTGCAGCCGTGGACGGAGAGAGCGAATAAATAGTGAAATGTGTAGCGTTTTAAAGATGATCTGAAGTTATAAATCTTGGCCGTGGAGTTTGTTTGAAACGGCTAGAAATCATGGTCAAATACTTTTGAAGGGCTTGGTGATTGTGCAAGACAGGAGGACGCTGCTGTCAATCTCATTGACATTTGCTAGATAGTTACAAGGTACAATTTGAAATTAATGAATGAAATGCACCAAACCCATCGTGGTTTGACCAGACTCGATTACTGGAATGAACCCAAAGATACACACTAGCACCCGTAGCCTAGCTAGTTTCAAAGTACAATTTAGTAATAAAAACAGTGTTGTTAAAATCGAAAACGACTCTGAATAGGATTTTACGTTACGTGTGCATATTTTCAGTATTTTTTTTTTTAGATACAGACGTCAGCACATCAAGCTACTACAATCTGTCAAATTTCTTTAATAGATTTTCAACTTTATCGCTGAAGCATTAGGTTCAAGGTTGATTGGGAAAATTTGACAGTTTCGGGTAGCTTGATCTGCTGGCATCTGTACATTACAATTAATAAAACTTTCGTTTAGATCAATGAAACAAGCGTTTCTTGAAAAACGCAGCGCAGGTTAAAACATTTTTTTTTAATTATTTTATCCTACGCTGCGTTTTTCAACGTGAGAATCAAAAACATTCGCAATCATCCTATGTTGCAATCAGTATATTTTTGTTACTATTCAAAAGTCAAAAATATTTTGTAGGCATTCGAGTATTTTAAACGAGGCTTTCAACTTCATGTTCTGAAAATCCAAATTGATAAAAAAAACCGGTCAAGAGCGAGTCGGACTCGCGCACCGAGGGTTCCGTACCATCCTACTTCCTATCCTACTGTCCTACTTCCTACTTATTATTATAAATGCGAAAATTTGTGAGAATGGATGGATGTCTGTTACTTTTTCACGTAAAAACTACTGAACGCATATTCATGAAATTTAGCACACAGATGGTTAAGCTGTTTTAACACATAGGATACTTTTTATCCCGATATTTCTACGGATTCGAGACTTACGCGGGTGAAACCGCGGGGCGCTGCTAGTCATATATAAAAAAGTGTGCTATTTACAGACATCGTTTTATTTTCCTGTAATCTTTACATAAACTTCTATCACACAGAATAATTTCAGATTTTTCTCTATGCAAACTTTGGAGATAAGGAGGAGAACGGTATTTTTTTTACATTTTTCATAAAAAGTCGAAAACTATGCGGTCTAAAAAAACTGTTTGAGAATGTGCAAACAGCGCTCTTTCATATGATACCCCACATGCCTTAGTATATGTATGAAATATATATGTATGTGTATGTAATATTATATATTACACACACATGCTTCGAAATTTTAAGGCCCCCTTTCAGTACCTGTTGCAAAAAAAAAATCTTTCTTTTTTGCAAAATAGTTGGGCAAACGTCATCTAAAACTATTCCAAATTTCAAGTTGATAGCATTAGTGGTTCTGTGTTTCTTGAGATATCCAGCTGTGACAGACAGACAGACTGAGTCGCACCATAAGGGTTCCTTTTTACCATTTTGGTGCGGAACCCTAACTAGCCTTCAATTATTATTTAAAAAAAAAATAGTGCTCTGAATTGTGCAATATGTTAAATGTATGTTAAATATTCTTAAAAATAGATTGTATTGTCTGTGTTCATGTTTCCGAAAGTCAATTGGCCGATTCAAAAATTCCTGAAATACTACAATGCGAGTGACCGTAACCAAAATATGTTTCGAGTTGATTATCAATTTACCATATTTTACCCTAAAGAAAATAGACATATCTTAACATCACTGTAATCCCCAAAGGGTAAGGCAGAGTTGCACCTTAGTACACCCACATTTCGCCCGGCATGTTTTAGTCCCATGTAATAGGGGGCGAGCCTATTGCCATCAACCAGGCACAAATACAGGCTCCGGGATGCTACTGAGAAATTCCAGATGGCAAAACTCAATAACACCTTGCGCGTCCCGGGGATCGAGCCCAGGACCTCATGCTCAGCACTAACACTTGCGACCACCACACCAATGAGGCTAGGAAAATATTTACACGAATAGTTAATGTTTTTGAACTATCATATGAACCCATGCTATAGTTCTGTGCAATTTTTCGGGCTTGTAGGTAACCTACTTAGATTCTGCATTTCTATAGAAAATAATATGTAAATGAAGAAAATAGCTCAAATATCTCAAAAGTCAAAAGTTCATAGAATTTGAGTCTACATTCCAACAGTTTTCAAAAAAGGAATTCGGAGATTTACTGACTCATAAAATGACTTTTGGAAACGATCGAGACTCCGTTTCATCGACTCAGAATATGATGTTCCAAAATCAAACGGATAACGTTTATGTGTGGATGTAAAATATACGTTATGAACAATGTGGCGATAGATCAGGTGTGTATCTAGCGCTGTTCGAAGCATGCGCATGATATACTGGGGGTGGGAATATACGGGAGATTAACTGGAGCGCGCCCGCTAGAATGATGCATCTTGAATACTAGTAAATCTTGAAGTAATATTTTGCGGAAATTAAACACCTAGTAGTTGGCAGGATCTTTCACAAGCCCATTATGTCATATTATTATGAGATATTGATTATCTGTTAACCCAAAAAACTTCTAAGGAATACAGATTTTTAAGGGAAAAGAAACCCGATTTATAGGAATATTTCTGATATTTTGAAATAAAAAGTGACAGACTTCCGTGGTCGGAAAGAAATGTAGAAAGATTTCAAAGTTTCTTTAAAAGATGTTTTTTTTATTTTGTAGAGTGATTCTTGCAGACGAAAAAAAAATACCCAATTGTTCACATGTCTTGGCTTTACCTGCAGATCGTTATAAGAAAATTTTCTTTTACACAACAGATCTTGATTGTGTTCGCAATTTCGCAGCTTGTTAGTGTGTTTGCTGTCAATCTCGCTGACATAATACAGAAAGTAGCCTCCCTATACTCCGATGTATCATAATGAAATCACTCAATCAATGCTAAATAAAACTGTTACCACTTTAATTTAACAAACTACGACATATTATATGGCTTAAGCGCCTACGCAAATACAATAGCAAAGAAACATAATTCACAAGCTTGCCAGGGCCGGTTTTTTGATCAGTAGTTAACTCAACCAATGGTTAAATATAGTAACTAATGGTTGAATTTTGGCTAAATGTGAAACGCTAAAGTATTCATGTAAGCTCATTTATATTAAAAAAAAAAATAGTAACTAATGGCATAACTCGTTCATATTTAGCCTTTCACATTTAGCCAAAATTCAACCATTCGTTACTATGTTTAACCATTGGTTGAGATAACTACGGATATAAAAATCGGCCCTAACAAATTCAAAACTAATTTTCATACTCTTAGACTCGAATGTTTTCAGTATGCCACGTTTCCTTACACAAAACTTCCCCCTATGTCCCCACCCTAAGTAGCCAGCATAAAATGTGTCCAATGGCTTGCGATGATACACGGCCCCAGCAACAAGCCCCCGCCTGTTATTTATTACAGATAAAACCAGTTTTTAGCTTTAATCTAACGATATGAGTAAATAACAAAGGAAGCTTTGTCACTGAGGCGGGGGAAGAAAAATAGCTGTGATATTAGCTGTTCATAAACCTTGCGAGTCACAAGGTTTATACATACATGAACAGCTAATATTACTTTTTTTTTTTCTATAAATATCTTGTTTATGTTAATTCGAGGTTTTGCATCAATCAAATTGCCTTAGGCCTTTTTCCAACTAAGACCAATATGCGACCTGGGAGAAGACCAGAGCTGGCAAAGAGATCAAGTTGTATTTAACTTTGATTCTAACTACTATGAAATATAGGTTTTCATGTATCAATTAATCTGCCTAGCCTTTTCCTATGTTGGGGTCGGCTTCCAGTCTAACCGGATGCAGCTGAATACCTGTATTTTACATGGAACGACTGCCTACCTGACCTACACAATCCCAGTAATTGGGTAATACGATACCCCTTGGTATGACTGGCCGTCAGACTAAAATAAAAAAAAAATAAGTTAAGTTTGTACGCACAATATTAAGAGATTTACTTTGTTATTTTAAGACCATAGACTTCTTATTGGCTTTCCTGTAATCTGTTATAGAATATTTTCTGATTTTTTTTTTCAAAATTTTAGTCTCAGTAGTTTCGGAGATAAGGCGGATGGTCAATTTTTGTCTATTTCCTTAAATAACTTTAAAACAAATAATTTTCAAATATTAAAAAATATATGTACTTGAAACCCTTACAGTAAGCCCTTTCATTAGATATGTCCACGGTACAGTTTTTTTAAAACTTGTTTACCTCCTATGGGCGGTGAATTGAAATGAATTGGTGAATTGAAATGAATTGGTGAATTGAAATGAATTGGTGAATTGAAATTGAAATGAATTTTGAATACAGGGTCAATTTGTAGTGACCCTGTATTCAAAATTCATTTATTTACGTTACACGTCTATGTTCGGGTCCACCAAATTTCAACTTAATCGGCCTATTTGATTCGGAGAAAATTGGCCGTGACAGACGAACAGACAGACACAAGAGTGATCCTATAGGGTTCCGTATTTTTCCTTTTGAGGTACGGAACTCTGAAAACTATGTGATGACAGTAGGCTTGACACCCTATTACATGGGACTAAAACATAATTGGCAAAATGTGGGTGTATGTTATGTTATGTAAAAACAAGGAACTATTGAATTAGAAAAGGCCCCGACCTTTTCCATTTCCTGGCTAAAACTGAATACACTAAAAATCAATCTGCCTAGCCTTTTCCCAACTATGTTGGGGTCGACTTCCAGTCTAACCGGATGCAGCTGAATACCAGTATTTCACATGGAGCGACTGCCTATCTAACCTCCACAACCCAGTTACTGGGTAATTCTTCCCCTTGGTAAGACTGGTTGTCAGACTTTCGGGCTTCTGACGACCCGTAACGACTGTCAAAGATCCACGAATGACAGCCGGGACCAACGGCTTAACGTGCTTTCCGAGGCACGGAGGAGTCTCGGTATGAAAATGGTCACCCATCCACAGACCAACCCCGGGAAGCGTAGCTTAACCTGATGGATCGACCCGTGCAGCTGTTATTACTTAGCCACGAGCTCTTCAAAAAGCTCCTAAAATTGAATACACTATTCACATATAAATAATACCCAATAATAATAATATAATATAGCAGCTTATTATTGTCCCGTTGCAGGGCAAAGACCTCTTCTCATAAAGAGAAGACACGAGCACTGTTCATCACGCTTGCTCAAGACGTGTTGGCGATTTCAGACTTATAACTATAAGTCCAGGATGCCTCACGAGGTTTTCCTTCACCAACATCAGTAATGTCTTAGATAAACTCAGAAAGTACATATGAATTGAAAAAGTCACATTGGTACTTGCCCTGATTTGAACCCACAACCTCGTGTATGAGAGGCTAGGCCTTCACCACTGGGCCATCGCGACATTTTATTGTAAAGTATTGGGTATTCTACTGGTCCTAACAGGACTAAAATCCATGAGATGACGATGATAGGGTCGAACCTATCTTCAGCATCATGCACAAATCCAAAAAAACGCCCTGTTAAGGACTTCCTGACAGGAATTCCACCACCGATAAAGTTATAAAACTTATTCACAATTTCACTTAATAAAAAAATTTGTCACAAAATATCATTTAAAATAACTCACATATAAAATTACTTGGCACATTTTGATGTAATGCAGACCGTTGCACAAGTGTTTGTGATGTCAGAATAAAGTGAAGTGCAGCTTTATAGTCAGGTGACGGGCAGGCGGCTGTTATTAGAATTGTGAAGCCTGCCGCGTTTTTAGGGTACCGTGGGCAGGAAGTAAAGCTTGATCGTCGTTAATTGTGGCTGGTTACGTGTTGTATTGCGCTACTTAAGAGGCCGTATACTGTATTTCTATAAGGTTTGAATGCACAATATGAAAGATCATTTCACTTATGATCTAACGCACTTATGGTCGACCTAAAACGGCGACTGTTTTGTGAATTTTTGCTGTAAGGGGTTTAGAAATCTATTTTACTAATCGTTTTGTCGTTTAAATGGTATGAAAAAATTTAAATGTATTCTTGTGAAAGTCGTCTATACAATACAGGGTTATTGGTAAAACACCAGCAACCTCTTAAGGGGTCATTGTACTCATCATTACGAACAACTTTTACTATGGGATCAAATCTGCAATCGCAAAAAAAGAGCTGTTCAGTACATTTTGGCGAATTATGCGAACATAAATGTACTGAACAGCTGATTTTTTTTCGCGATTTCAGGTTTGGTCCCATAGTAAAAGTTGTTCATAATGATGAGTACAATGACCCCTTAAGAGGTTGCTGGTGTTTTACCAATAACTCTGTATATGGATCACTTTTTACCACGCTCATATAAAATTTTTGAGTAAAAAAAATATTTAGCTTAGCCAAATTTTAGAGAAAATGGGAAAAAAATTGCTTTTGATTTGAGCTACTTTCTCTCGTTCATAAAATTAAAACAATAAACTTCATTTCAAAATCAAACCCATTTCCTGAAAAAAAAAATTAAAAAGCAATAAAAAATCTTTTAAAATACGCATTATAAACTCGACGCAAAATAAAAACGTAACTCATTAATTGGATCATAATTGAAATGATCTGAAATACAGTATTTTAACAGTAAAATCACGTAAATCAGCGAAATTGGCAAAATTTCGTGTACGGCCTCTTAAGTGGACCGACATTATGGGATGGTTTTATCTGAAAAGGAAGGTTCCTGGATCTTCTTCTTCCTGTTCTTGTTACTGTTTCAGACAAAGATGCAGGAAAGGATTAAAATCAAAGATTGATAATCAAACATTGCGTTCGGTAATCAATCTGCCTAGCCTTTTCCCAACTATGTTGGGGTCGGCTTCCAGTCTAACCGGATGCAGCTGAATACCAGTATTTTACATGGAGCGACTGCCTATCTGACCTCCACAACCCAGTTACTGGGTAATATGATACCCCTTGGTAAGACTGGTTGTCAGACTTTCGGGCTTCTGACAACCCGTAACGACCGTCAATGATCCACGAATGACAGCCGGGACCAACGGCTTAACGTGCTTTCCGAGGCACGAAGGAGTCTCGGTATGAAAAGATGGTCACCCATCCACAGACCAACCCCGGCAAGCGTAGCTTAACCTGATGGATCGACCCGAGCGGCTGTTATTAGTTAATACCGAACGGAATGTTTGATTATCAATTAAGGCACAAATTTTAAGTGTACTTTCAGTACTTATACCACTATTGACATGCCTATTATTTTTATTATAGCAATTGTTACCTCTTTACACACAAACACCTACCACAAAACAATTAACAAATAAATATTTCAAGGCAAAGTAACGAAGTAATGTCACGAATAATTTAAACAAATGGCTTTACAGAAAAACGTGGCGAGCTTTTCTTAATGTCGTTTTTTTTTTCCTTTGTCGCTCTGATATATTTTATATAGCCCACAACTATTTCCATTAAATGGAAACATAATACAAACATACCAAAAACCAAAGAAACAACAAGAAAAACTCTCATTACTACCACAGACATCATTAAAATATTTTTTATACGGAACCACACCTCTTAATGACGTGTCTATGAGAAACAAAAATCTTTTATTTTGCTCTATATATTTAGCCAACTTTACTTAACACTATCATTCGAACAAAATGTAGGCATAGATAGGTCTTTATAAATTGGATGGTTTGCTGGTACTACAGAAAACAAAAGCCGACGAGTATTTATCTAATTTCAAACTACATTGCTCGTGTTCATCTAACATCGTGTTCATCGCTCTTTTTCTAAACAGCAATGGATTTAATAAGAATTGTGGCAGTCGATGTTTGGATTCAGTTCCGTTATTAGATTTTTTGGTCTATTTTCAGTTCGATTCGGTATAGTAATTGAATGAGAGTATTTCGAGAGCGTGTCTATTATAAGGTACATAACTAAATTGGTACTTCGGTACCTTCATTCACTATGAAGGTAAAGTCAACACAATTTTTACGCTACGCGGAACGCATCTTTTTCCGTTTTGGGTGGCAGACAAGCGGCCCACTTGCATGCTAGTCAAGCGGCCCACTTGCATGCTAGTCAAGCGGCCCACTTGCATGGTAATCAAGCGGCCCACTTGTACGGTAATCAAGCGGCCCACTTGCATGGTAGTCAAGCGGCCCACTTGTATGGTAGTCAAGCGGCCCGCTTGCATGATAGTCAAGCGGCCCACTTGCATGGTAGTCAAGCGGCCCACTTGTATAGTAGTCAAGCGGCCCGCTTGCATGATAGTCAAGCGGCCCACTTGCATGGTAGTCAAGGAGCCCACTTGTATGGTAGTCAAGCAGCCCGCTTGGATGATAGTCAAGCGGCCCACTTGTATGGTAGTCAAGCGGCCCACTTGTATGGTAGTCAAGCGGCCCACTTGTATGGTAGTCAAGCGGCCCGCTTGCATGATAGTCAAGCGGTCCACTTGCATGATAGTCAAGCGGTCCACTTGCATGATAGTCAAGCGGCCCATTTGCATGCTAGTCATCATAATCAGCTTATAACGTTCCTCCTGCTAGGACACCGGCCTCCACTCTTGAGAGAAGGAGTTTGCCGTAACTCCGTAATCCAAACCGTGAGCCCAGTGCGGGTTGGTGGTTGTCACATGTCTTCGAACATTTTGTTCTTGGACATAGTTTCCTCGCAATCTTTTCCTTCGTTTTTGAGAGCAGTAAAGTTCTTACCTCGGTTCCACGACCTGTGATGACACGTAAGTCGTATCTATCTCACTTGATGGTACTGTAAAGGTTATATGGACTGGACCTTATGTTAACCTGGCTGGCATTCGACTACTCGTACCAGTATAAAACTATCTTTTTTTTTAAATAATTAAGAAAAGATAGTTCGTATGGTTTTGTTCCAGCCCGCACTTCGGTTTAGCTAGGGCTCTAGGCGGAATAATTTAAGAAGTGTGCTATATTATTCGAAGATTGTATTGATTCCCTCTTGATTACAGTAAAACAGTTATTCTGCCTCCCTCCTCTATCGTTTCAAGTAGTCTAGATCCCGGGGTAAATTGACGATCTCTTCGGGAATCATCACAGTACCTACAGTCCGGCCGTTAAGAGAATACAGTCCTGACACCTGTCAGTTAGACAATTTGTGGTTGTAATAAGGATCAAATTCGCAAACACATATATTTGTTAGTATGAAACTAACATGTGTCAAGAATGCATTATCTTGACGGCCGCGGACTGTACTTACCTTATTAAATAGGGTGACTGGTAATTAGTGACCGTTACTTAAACACGTGATTGTACTCATGATAACAAACAACTTTTACTATGGGACTAAAGCTGAAATCACGAAAAAAAAAATCTGCTGTACCCTACATTTATGTTCGCATAACTCGTCAAAATGTAGGGAGCAGCTGATTTTTTTTTTTTGCACGATTTGGCTTTGTAGGTTTGGGCCCATAGTAAAAGTTGTTTGTCATCATGAGTACAATCATGTGTTTGAGTGTCAGTCAATACCAAACCCTGTAAAAGTTCATACAGTCACCATCGCCCGTGGACATCTGCAACACCAGTGACGTCACAAATGCGGCGCCATGCCAGAGACAGCTGAAATGTCTCGGATGCCTGTACAGTACGAGAGGACTCGTTTAACTTCGGAAAAACCGAACATTGCCGAATTAACTGGTCCAATAAGGGAGTGACAGAATTAGTGCGTCCATCTATAATTGAATCGATTATTTCAGAAACAACATTTGTCACATTTTTTTAGAAAATCGTTTTATTTTTTTATGCTATAAACGGACAAATCGGTGCTAAAACAACATTACGTCCGAGAAATATCCACTAAATATACTTTTATAAAACTATTTATTCTTGGCCGACTACAGTAAATGAAGAGATTGAAGAGCTATAGACACTATTTTTGTATGTTTTTCATTGAATAAATTTAAATTGAATATTATTGGCATTTTCATTATGACAGCTATGACAGTAACATATGTCCACCTTTATCGTAAAAACAACATATGTCCATGGCTTTAAATTTTAAATATTTCTAAAATGCCACGTTGATATGTAAAAAATATTATGATAATGGATGTAAAATATACTTCTTTATACACAGTAATTAAGAGAAACACGTTTTCATTGTTGGCTTAGTGTGAAAAAGTTTATTGTCTATACTGATAAGTTGATTCAGTGTGACTTATTTTGTTTTTGAAATAATCGATTCAATTATTTAAGTGGGAATATAGATAGAGGGGCTCGTGACTAAGTAAAATAAAAACAGCCGCATGGTTCGATCGATCAGGTTAAGCTACGGTTGCTAGTCCGTGGATGAGTGACCAATTGACCATTTTTTACATAACAAGACCCTCTGGCACCTCGGAAAGCACCTTAAGTCGATGGTCCCGGCTATCATCCTTAGATCTGTGACAATATTTTCGGGTCGTCAGAAGCCCGAAAGTCTGACAACTAGTCTTACCAAGGGGTATCGTATTATCCAGTTACTGGGTTGTGAAGGTCAGTTAGGCAGTCGCTCCATGTAAAATACTGATATTCAGCTGCGTTTGGTTAGACTGGAAGCCGACCCCAACGTAGTTGGGAAAAGAATGATGATAAATCTATTTCTATTGGTCGATAATTAATTTAATAGTATAATAAAGTCTGGGTGTAATTATCTATATAAGTATGTATTTACAAAAAAAAAAGTAGTGTATGTAGTATATCAGTTATCTGGTTTCCATAGTACAAGCTCTGCTTAGTTTGGGATCAGATGACCGTGTGTGAAATGTCCCAGGATATTATTATTATTATATTATTATTAATTACATTTCATTCGCTATATTACAGTTTTTCCGAAGATAAATGATGGCACCTTTTAGTCCTATCTTACTAGTAGCTAATTAGATACGTACCCCGGAACCCGGTAGGTAGGTACCGTCTTTTATTTTTTACTTTTTAGCTTAGCTTAGCCTGTGTTATGCAAAGTTGGAAGTAAGACATTATGCAAACAGACATAACTTACTATCGCAGCTGCGAATTGAAATGAATAAGGAAGTGATGCTATCATACGAAGATTGTTGCATTAAAGCCTCCGTCAGTGATGAGACTGACGTACAGTCAGCGGTCGTTGTGCATGACTCTTTTCAAAAGTTTTTCGAATGCACGTTGAAATCTTAGCTTGCAACGCCTTTTTTTTTTGTTTGACCAATGAACGAAGAATGTCGCCTGAGAAGGATGACCCTAAAATGAACAATGTCCCTTTTTTTAACTAATATATCAGTCTTCACGTATTTTATTGACGTTATTGCGAAGCGCTATTGGTGGACGTAAACAATGCAGGCGAGGTTAGCCACTGGCCCGTGCATACGAAAAGCGCAAAAATCGTTGATGGGGGTGATGCACAAAAATCGTTGATAGTACGTCCGGTGAGCAAGCAGTTAGTCCCGCTACATGTTTGCTCACTTGCTAATCTATATTTATGCTAACTAGCTTCCGCCCGCGGCTTCACCCGCGTTGACGTCGAAAATTATCCCACAGGAATGTACTACCGGGATAAAAGTATCTTACGTGTTAAACTAGGTTATAAACTCGTAGATTTTTGTGCCAAATTTCATCCAAATCCGTTCAGCCGTTTTTGCGTGATTGAGTAACAAACATTCAAACAACCAAATATACAAACTTTCATTATAAATCGACTAATAATAAATAATTAGTAGGATAATAAAGCTAGACCCAGTCGTATTAAAAAAAATGTATTAGAAATATGTATTAGAGTGATAATTATTGAAATCGTCAATACAACTCTCTAAAAAGTTCATAATTATAATCCTAATTTCATGAAATCTCGACTTCTATAATTATACTAACTTGAGGAGTTGTATTACTGATTCTAATGATTACATTTTTGTAAAACATGTATGTTACAGTCGCGAAATCAATCTGCCTAGCCTTTTCCCGACTATGTTGGGGTCAGCTTACAGTCTAACCGGATGCAGCTGAATACCAGTATTTTACATGGAGCGACTGCCTATCTGACCTCCACAACCCAGTTACTGGGTAATCAAAATCAAAATCAAAAGTCATTTATTCAAACTAGGCTGAGAATCAGCACTTTTCGAACGTCAAAATTACATAAGACAGTCCCCCAAAACGCCCGCCCTTCACCACTTCCTAGTGCTTTAGCTGAGGAGAAGAAGTGGCGCAACAAACTCCTCAGCAGCACAGCTGTCTGTTCAGTTAAATAAAAAAAATAAAAATATATATAATATTCTATACAACACTGTGCAAAATACATGCAAGTACATTACGCAACACAAACATTAAATTAAATTTAATTATTTGCTATAAGTCAGCTAGCACACGCCAATATACTTAAAAAAAGAAGAAAAAAAAATCGAAAATTCGAAAACTATACTCAAGCAGAATCAAAATACAAACTAAAAACGTAAGCAGAACTTTATACCTATATTGAAAGCCTCCAGTAATAAAGGGCGTGCCCACTTACATATAGCCGTAACTCGAAGTCACAGATGATAAACTAGGACCATCGAAGTAAAATAAACGAGTTAAATTATTAATAACAAAACAAAACCAAGGTCAGCAAGACGACCAGTCACCACAAGCAGCACCCGTTCACGAGCATAACGCAAAGATCAGCCATTACCCCCCTCGCCATATTTGAGGGAAGGAGGCAACCCGACCCCCGACGCTACCGCAAGCAGTGACATCTAAGGGAGCATGTCGAACCTGCTGCCGGTTGCTCAGACAAGACTAATTATGATCAATTGTCGAGGTCACTAGCTAACCACATGTTGCAATACCACTCATAAAAAAAAACATTGTAATGAGTAGATTATGTCAATGATAAATAAAAATAAAATAAAAATAAATTGATCTTTACAGTCAAAGAAAATAAATAATTATATGAACTCATATAACCTGTCAGTAGGTAAGCTAATTCTGGAGAAAGAACATAAACATTGTCTTAAGTTAAACACAGCGACCAACTATTCTTATCGTTTAAGTAGTCGTTGATAGAATAGTATGCCTTTGAACAAAGGTTAGATTTTACTTTGGCTTTAAATGCATTGTAAGGTAAATCTAGCAAAGAAGAGGGTAGCTTGTTATAAAAGGATATACCAAGCCCAACAAATGAGTTATGAACCTTATGAAGCCGGTGAAATGGAGCACGTAATTTGTCCTTATTTCTGGTGTTAACATTGTGAATATCACTGTTTTTAGTGTATACATGTATATTTTGTCTAATATATAAGATGTTGGCGAAGATGAATTGTGATGCCACCGTGAGAATACCAATATGTTTAAAAAAATCTCTCAGAGAAATTCTGGCACCGAGCTGGTAAATTGCTCGAACAGCTCGTTTCTGAAGAACAAATATATTTTGAATATCAGCGGCTTTGCCCCAGAGCAGAATACCGTATGACATAACGCTATGAAAATAACTAAAATAGACTAACCGAGCTGTATCAACGTCAGTGTATTGTCTTACTTTCCTGACGGCATAGGCGGCTGAACTGAGCCTTCCCGCTAGGCTTGATATATGTGGGCCCCACTGAAGTTTGGCATCTACTGTTATACCCAGAAAA
Organism: Dicycla oo; assembly: GCA_948252095.1. Classification (NCBI taxonomy): domain Eukaryota; kingdom Metazoa; phylum Arthropoda; class Insecta; order Lepidoptera; family Noctuidae; genus Dicycla; species Dicycla oo. The sequence continues at coordinate 22,313,297 of OX411733.1, forward strand.
ACTGCCGAGTCTACAGTTTTAAGCACTTCTTTATCTAAAACGATGTTGGGTCCTAGATTTCTAACATTCGGTAAGGCAAACTTTATACATTTCGTTTTCTTAGCATTGAGAACTAAGTTATTTATCGTAAACCAATCTGTAACCATTGAGAGTGCACTGTTTACGTCGTCAAAATTTTGTCTATTCCTGTCTACTTTAAAAATAAGAGAGGTGTCATCTGCAAACAGTACAACGTCACAGATACCCTTTAAATAGAATGGTAAGTCATTGATATACACTAAAAACAAGAATGGACCCAATATTGAGCCTTGAGGTACACCTAACAGAACTGGTAGCCCGGAAGATTTCACACCATTTACATCTACACATTGAAACCTATTATGTAAATATGAATTAATTACTTTAAGAGCTTCGTTTTGTACACCGTAATGATGTAGTTTACGCAAAAGCGTGTCATGGTGCACGCAATCCTCCAATAATACCTTGGTAACACTGGTTATCAGACTTTCGGGCTTCTGACAACCCGTAACGACTGTCAAAGATCCACGAATGACAGCCGGGACCAACGGCTTAACGTGTTTTCCGAAGCACGGAGTAGTCTCGGTATGAAAAGATGGTCATCCATCCCCAGACCAACCCCGGCAAGCGTAGCTTAACCTGATGGATCGACCACTAGCTCCGTGTTAGATTTATGAGACATGTTACAGTCGCGAATCATACTTTAATCAATATACAATGTAATAATGACTTGCAAATTGCAAAAAAATGTAATTTTAATTTCGCGGGCTACCTGGAGCTTCCTCTTTAATCCAAAACCAGATAACTTACAAATAATGACACACATTCATTCTGCTCATCCTCACATCAAACAAAGCGTAATGATGTGACGAACATGATGTTACAGCGATACAAAACATTGCATGTCGTCTGCATATAACAAGCAATGTCTTATTGTGTCCTAGACTTTCACAGACTGATTAGGAGATAGTAACGAGAGTTAGATTTCAGGTCAACTAAATAACAGTGTAATTTAAAACTAGTTATGAAATGATTCGTAGATAATGACGTGACTAGAGTCGAGTGGCGCAGTGGTTTAGCGCTTGGTGAACTGCACGCAAGGTTGTAGGTTTGATTGCTGTAAGGATTAAACATTCTTGCCTATACAGTGAATTTTTTAAATCACTAGCTAAATTTTCACAGGGTGTTCTACCCGTGAATAGGAACAACTTTCACTATGTGACCAACTCCGAAATTTAAAAAAAAACTGCTGTTTTTTTTTTGCAACAAAAGTTTTATGCCTACTCAACCAAAATGTACGAAACAGCTGATTCCTTTTTTCAGATTTTGATTTCAGAGTTGGTCACATAGTGAAAGTTGTTCACATTCATGGGTAGAACAGCCTGTGAAAATTTTGCTAGTGATTTAAAAATAGTCCCGTTTAAAAGTACCTACATAGTTTGTAAGTAAATTGATAAGGGACCATGGTATGCGAAAATAAATGTTTATTGGTACTCACCGTTCTTACTACCTAAAATAGATAGTATACCTTTTTAGGTTGGTCTAAAATTTTGAATTTTTCTTTTTTCAATGAAAAACAAAAATTCCCCTTTTTAACGCTTTGAAGGACGCTGAACGAGACAAAATAGAAGTTTAATTGGTATGACTGCTATGGCCGTTTAAGGTGAAAGCGCGAGGGTAGCCCGCGAAATTCAAAATTGCTTAAGTTTTTTGCAATTTGCAAGTCAGTATTAGGTTGTATGTTGAACACAATATGACTCGCGACGGTAACACATATGTATTTACAGAATTATAATCATTACAATCAGTAATACAACTCCTAAAGTTAGTATAATCCTCAAATGTTAAGATTTCATGAAATAGTCATTCATTAGGATTGCCTGGTCTTAAAGAGTTGTATTGATAACTTTACTGACTGAAATTATGTAAAAACATATATGTTACAACAAGATACAACCTAACACTGACCTGAATTTTCTTACATTTTTTGCAATTTGCAAGTCAGTATTAAGTTGTATGTTAAATAAAGTATGATTCGCGGCCGTAACAAATATGTATTTACAGAATAAAATTATAATCATTAAAATCAGTAATACAACTCCTTAATTTAGTATAATCCTCAAATATCACGAGTTCATGAAATAGTCATTACAGGACCTGGTCTTTTAGAATTGTTTTGATCACTTAAATGATTATAATTATGTAAATTGCAAAAAAACGTAAGAAAATTTGAATTTCGCGGGCTACCCCGACGCTTTCGTCTTTATGTGAAAGCGATGTGTTGAGGACTTCCCTTACATAGAGACTATATCTGGAGATATCCTAAAGAATATAAGGTGCAGTGCGCCAAAAATATATTTGCACCTACGTTTGTAGAGAGCAAAGAAACAATTCGTATGTACAGTCAACTCTAGAAGTCCACTTACACCGCAATGACCATTATCGCCTGCGCTATACGGGCTGCCAAAGTTGCCAATGTGTAGTATTGTCAAACGTTCTTATAGAAGAAGGTCATAAGTACAACTAATATTGCTATGCCATAGTTTTGTGAGATGGCTAGTCGACTTCTGACTGTTTATAGTACATTCGAATTGCTAGAGAACTCAATCAATTCACAATAAACAGCACAAAAAAAAAAACAAGACAAACAAAACGAAACAAAACAACTGCCTGATATAAATCTCACAACGTCTTTCATACTCGTATTCTCTTCAGACCAAATCGTACAGCAAAAGGAAAAAAATCAACCAATAGGTAGGTGAAAGCATAGGAGCAGATACATAATATAGAATAGGTAGCGTATTATAAAAAATAAACAAAAAATGCAGTATGCAAGTTATGTAATGCTCGCTGCTCGCCTCTTACCGGAAACTTTTGATACAGTCGCTACTAGTGTGACTGTACTCGTAATACTAGATAACAGGTCTGCGAGGAAGTGTGTGAGCATATATTGCGGGTAATAATACCATAAAGTAATTTACTTACTGTTATTAGGACGGAGCAGCTGTTGAACGCCGCTTCGTTCGCTTATAAACTTCAGTTTTAAACATTGTTTTGATTCTTGTTACCCATATTTACACTTCTCAACTTAGGGCCGGTTTTTTGATCCGTAGTTAACTCAACCAATGGTTAAGCATAGTAACTAATGGTGGAATTTTGGCTAAATGTGAAAGGCTAAGCAATAACAGCCGCACGGGTCGATCCATCAGGCTACGCTTGCCGAGGTTGGTCTGTGGATGGGTGACCATCTTTACATACTTACCGAGACTCCTCCGTGCCTCGGAAAGCACGTTAAGCCGTTGGTCCCGGCTGTCATTCGTGGATCTTTGACAGTCGTTACGGGTCGTCAGAAGCCCGAAAGTCTGACAACCAGTCTTACCAAGTGGTAAGACTGGTTATCGTATCTGGGTATCGTATTACCCAGTTACTGGGTTGTGGAGGTCAGATAGGCAGTCGCTCCATGTAAAATACTGGTATTCAGCTGCATCTGGTTAGACTGGAAGCCGACCCCAACATAGTTGGGAAAAGGCTAGGCAGATTGATGTGAAAGGCTAAACATGAATATATTCGTGTTAGCTCATTCATATTAAAAAACAGTAAATAATGGCATAACTCATTCATGTTTAGCCTTTCACATTTAGCCAAAATTCAACCATTAGTTACTATGTTTAACCATTGGTTGAGTTAACTCCGGATCAAAAAACCGGCCCTAATTTGTTAACTAAGTGTCAGGTAATTAGGTACTGTAGAGGTTTCATTGAACAGCCACCTTACATCTCACTGGCAGTATCTATGACATTCGAACTGTCACATATAGAGAAGACGTTCAGAGTTTGTTCGAGGCAGACGTCAGGCAGACGGGCCCCCTCGGCCAATATAGGCGCGTTGGTTTTAAAAAGATATGTATAATATTGAAAAAAAAAAACGCGATTAGTGTATTTATTTATCATCCTAGAACCCGAAGTAAAGTAAGATTCGAGGATCGTTACAGTAACAAACTATTGCATTAAATATATCTCCATTGATTAGGGGGGCTCGTGGCTAAGTAATAACAGCCGCACGGGTCGATCGATCAGGTTTAGCTACGCTTGCCGCGGTCGGTCCGTGGATGGGTGACCATCTTTACATACCGTGCCTCGGAAAGCACGTTAAGCCATTGGTCCCGGCTATCATTCTTGGATCTTTGACAGTCGTTACGGGTCGTCAGAAGCCCGAGTCTGACAACCAGTCTTACCAAGGAGTATCGTATTACCCAGTAACTGAGTTGTGGAGGGCAGATAGGCAGTCGCTCCATGTAAAATACAAGTATTCAGCTGCATCCGGTTAGACTGGAAGCCGACCCCGACATAGTTGGGAAAAGGCTAAGGAGATAATGATGATATCTCCATTTATTATTATTTGTCAGATTGTCAGTTTTATTTTATGCGTCAATCAAAACTTTTTACTACGCGTTAACACAAACATTCCTCATGCCGTTTAGGTGTGAAAAGGTAACAGACAGACGAACAGAGAGACTGTTACTTTCGCATTTATTATATTGATATACAGAATGATATTGAATTCATGTGCATCCTTTTAAGAGGTCCTTGTAGGTACTCATCATTATGAACAACTTTTACTATGCGACCAAAACTGAAATCGCGAAAAAGTTCGATACATTATTACAGGATTTTTTATTGATATTTTTGGCCTAAAATTAACAATTTATTTGATAACCCGTGGTACGCTTTGGCCACGATGGTGTCTCTATATGTTTCACTCACATTGTCGAAATGGCGTGTACCTGGAAGTTGTGGACCTAAAGAAGCCTAGGCTGCATTTCCAACATTTTAACTCATTAAACAGAATTGGAATGATAGCCGGTTTCATTAAAAAACAATTTTTGTCCTCAATTTAGAAGTAATCTAGTAAGTGTCATAACGATTTGGAATCCAGACTAAATGCGCCATCTTTTAAAGTCACTTGCCAAAATAGCGTAGTACATTTTTTTACAGTATAGTCGGATAAGTTTGGGTGATGTTGGGTTATTTTTAATTCAATACTGGGCAAAAACTAACATTTTATTTAAAACTGAGGCAGTTATGTTTTAATTTTTAACTGCAATTTACATTACAGAAAAAATCTAGGGAAAGTTAATATTTGTAGTCACAGGACTTGAAAGATCATCATGGAGTGTCAGTTTTTCTGATTTATTTTTTGATACTTATAATTTGAAAAGTTCTTGACCAAAATTTTTTTTTATGTTTTTCTGATAACTGTCACGACTTGGCCTTTCATCGGTTTCTGGTTTGATTTGGATTTCTGGGACATCCTGTTTAATATTAGGTAGTTTATACAGGGTTATTGGTAAAACACCAACAACCTCTTAAGGGGTCATTGTACTCATCATTATGAACAACTTTTACTATGGGATCAAACATGAAATCGCGAAAAAAAAGTCGGCTGTTCAGTACATTTATGTTCGCATAATTCGTCAAAATGTACTGAACAGCTGATTTTTTTTTTGCGATTTCAGGTTTGCTCCCATAGTAAAAGTTGTTCATAATGATCAGTACAATGACCCCTTAAGAGGTGGTTGGTGTTTTACCAATAACCCTGTATAAGTAATTATAAGCACTACTTAAGTATTGATAAAGTTTATTTTGCACAAATTGTATATACCTAATTATGTTCAGTTGAACGGAGAGTAAAAGTGAATGGGAATCTCTGTACGTGTCTCCATAATGTAATCTGTGATTCAAAGATTACATCGTTGAATCTCTTTAAGGCTCCTACAAACAGACAAGACACGCGAGGCGACTCGCACGCCACACAAAGGCACCGAAGTGACGCACGACGAGCGGTGTTGCACCAAAAAAAAAAAAATTGCTTGAAAAATTGTTGTTCCATACATTTTCACCGCATAGGTATTGATTGCACTTTTGTAGGAAACAGTAGATTTTTTTTTAATAACCGACTAAAAATTTCTACGCAGGGGTTCAGAATGATGTCCCTGCTACTCTGTATACATAGGTATGTATACAGGGTAGCACCTTAGGTAGGTACCTAAAGACTATAATTCGAATTCAATGATCCCTATTCAGCCTGTACGCACCGGGACTTACAGCTTAGTACGGCCGTTATTCCAAATGCGTACAGTGCGGCTACGTTAGAAACAATTGAGTCTGGTACCTATGAAATACCTAAGACCCTACTGACTCTAAACCTAGCCCTATAGCAATTACCTAGCACCCTAGTTACCCTAACGCCCTAGCCTATCATACAAACCACACCAAACGTAAGTTACGTTGGTTTTACGTACGGGAAGTCTGTCACAAGGAGACCTACGGTGACAGACGGAATTTGGGTAGGAATAGGGGTTTGTGTACGTCGTGCAATGTACACAGGAAATGGTTTTCTCACTGCCGATCCCACAGACTCATAGGACCGATGATGGCTAAAGGTGTCTTGGCCACAGTGAGAGGAGTTACGGGAGATGAATCAAACTCGACTCCAGCTTGATGACTGCTTTATTACAGTAGTTAACTTAATTATACATAAATTTTGTGGTCAATACACATTGATACCTATTTACATGTGTGTTGTGTGTGTATCGAGCCGATGAAGCGAAGATCTCAGCAGGTCACTTCTTAGTGCTGACGGTGTGCCGGTGTTGCCGGCGGAACGAATGTATGTCGCTCTTAACGCTGACGCTGTAATGATGTAGCTGGCTCGTGTAACTACTGTTCATGGTTGAACACAGCCCATGGCAGCCCTACCGGTAATACTCTTTATTACCATAAACATTTAATATAAATAATATTTTTTTTATTATTATTTGAGATGGGTTTACTCTTGACTCTAGTCTAGGTCAGAGGTGACAGAGACAAAGTCGACGATGGGGTGAGCTTACCCTACTTTTACTCTCCGTTCAACTGAACATAATTAGGTACAATTTGTGCAAAATAAACTTTATCAATACTTAAGTCTTGCTTATATACTTATCTACACTACCTAATATTAAACAGGATGTCCCAGAAATCCAGAAACCAGAAACGGATGAAAGGCCAAGTCGTGACAGTTATCAGCTTACCCAGAAGAAGCCTGTTCACTTTGAAGAGATTAGGGTTGTATGCGCTCGGAAAAATAGATGCAGGTAGTGAGTTCCACTCTTTTGCTGTGCGCATTATAAAAGACATTTGGAAGCGCTTACTGCGAATTGGTGGAATAGCAACCAGGTAGGGATGGTAACTGGCAGTGCGTCTAGATGTCCGATGGTAGAAGGGAGTCGATGGAATCAGGTTGTGGAGTACTTGGCCACACTCAGCGAAGTACAATCTGTAGAAGACTGACAGCAGCATCGTTTTCAGCTCTTGCTCCAATTTTGTCGGTCTAAGTTTTTACGGTATCGTCTTTAACTACGACAGGCCAGTTGGCGTGGTTGGTTAAGACACCACCTATCATGCCACAGGTCGTGGGTTCAATTCCCATCAAAGACAAACATTTGTGTGCATGAACATGTCTGTTTGTCCTGAGTCTGGGTGTAATTATCTATATAAGTATGTTTTTACAAAAAAAAAAGTAGTAGGTATATCAGTTATCTGGTTTCCATAGTACAAGCTCTGCTTAGTTTGGAATCAGATGACCGTGTGTGAAAATGTCCCAGGATATTATTATATTATTATTATTACTTATGGATCACGGATGTGATTCCTACAATAATTAATTCATAATGGTTATTTTTACAAATTATATCAAGTTCGTCTTCCATCTTTCATATACGAATTGACCATGCAACATGAGTTTGCATCCTAAACGACCAAGATAAATAAAATACATAACATCACGCCTGTAATCCTCGAAGGGTCGGGAGAGGTATAACTTTAGTACACCCACATTTCGCCAGGCCTGTTTAAGTCCCATGTAATAGGGTGTGAGCCTATTGCCATCAAACGGACACAAATTCAGACTCCGGGATGCTACTGAGAAATTGCAGATGGCATGGGAATCGAACCCAGGTCCTCATGCTCAGCACTAGCAGTAGCACTGGCGACCACCAGCGAGGCAAATAAAATAATCTAAATACATATAAAAGCATGAATGTATTACCGGCGACCGGTGACTGTACCTCCCACCCGGTACAGTAAATAGCTCTTTTGTTTTAGCTCAATTATATTTAAGACAATGACTCCAATCACTGGTTTGTCTAGTTGCTTCATTTCCGTGTAGATACACTAGCTTTTATGATGTAACGTAATTCAAGTAGTTGTTTTTTAGGGTTCCGTACCAAAATGGTAAAAAGGAACCCATATGGTGTGACTCAGTCAGTCTGTGATGCTATCAACTTTAATTTTTGAATAGATAAAAAAACAGATTTTTTTCTGGAACAGGGATTGAAAGGAGGTCTTAAAAATTCGACGTGCGGCTACTAGGGCATCGGCGTCAACAACACGCTGAGCATCTGGCATCTGAACGAGCTGCTGAGACTTCAGAACAGTACCAAGATCGGCGTCAATAGCAAGCGGAGTATCTAACATCTCAACGGACTGCAGAGACACCAGAACAGTCCCAAGATTGGCGTCAACAAAACGCTGAGTATCTAGCGTTTCAACGGTCGGCAGAGACACCAAAACAGTTTCAAACTCGACGTCAACTACACGCTGAGTATCTGGCGTCCCAACGAGCTGCTGAGACTCCAAAATAGTAGTAAGTTTGGCGTCAACAGCATGCTGAGTATCGACGGTCTTCGGAAACACCACAATATTCCCAAGTTCGGCGCCAACAACACACCGAGTATCTGGCGTCTCAACAGACTGCTACACCAGACGAGTCCCAAGCTCGACGACAACAGTATGCTGAGTATCTGGTGTCGCAACGGGCTGCTGAGACACCAGAACAGTCCCAAAATCGGCGTCAATAGCACATTGAGTATCTAGCATCTGAACGATTTGCTGAGACTCCAGAACAGTACCAAGATTGGCGTCAACATCACGCTAAGTATCTGGCACCTCAACGAGCTGCTGAGACTCCAGAACAGTACCACGATTGATTCAAGAACGTGGTGAGTATCTGATATCTCAACGGGCTGCAGAGACACCAGAACAGTCACGAGCTCGACGTCAGCACCAGGTGACTTATATGGCCCCTCTAAGAGTCACAGAAAGCTTTGAAGCGGCTTAATCTCGCAGACGCGCTGTTGCTAAAAGAGCAGCATAGCGACGTGAAACTATTCTAGTGAAAAATAATCTAAAGCTTGGGAGAGAGTATAGTTACTTTTTATCCACAAACCACGCGAGCGAAGCCGCGGGCGGAAGCTAGTATTAGGTATAAATGCGAAAGTGAGTTGGTTTGTTTGGTTGTTCACGCTAAAACGGCTGAACGGATTTGGATGAAAATTGTCACATGGGTAGACCATGGCCTAGATTAGGATATAGAATACTTTTTATTCCGGTAGTACGTACTCGTGGGATAATTTCTGACATCCACGCGGGCGGAGCCGCGAGCAAAAGCTAGTTTAACATAAAGTAACATCACAGTTGTACTCGTATTCCCCAAAGGGCTGGGCAGAGATGTGACTATGTGTAATAGTGAGTACACCTACCGTTGCCAAGTTATGTTATCTCATGCAATAGAGGGGTTGGGAGGCTATTGTCACTAGCGCCCGGCTAGTGACAATATATGTATAGAAATCTAGGGCTGTTGCTAAGAATTTACAGACAGAAAAGCTTATTACACTAGCCAACCTGGGAATCGAACCCGGGCCCTCACAATCAAAGCAGACGCAATAATAGTAGGAAATAGAACTGAAGTCTCTAGGAGGAAACGCAGAAACGAAATTCATACTTCGTTACGTTTGTTCGAACACACAGGTTAAAAACATTACCTATCCTCCTTTTGGGCTTCACCGCAGTCAGGTAAAGAGGTTATCCCATCAAAAACATAACAATTACAAAAAAGCACACGTCTAGCAACGCAGTTTTTCTGCCGTAAAAAAATTGTAAAATCGAATGTAAACCAAGTCGGTTAATTCAGTACCTATCTTTCTATGGGAGCAGCTATCCAACCACTTTGTCATAAATTAATACCTTGTTAGTTAGCTAACAACATTTTATAGTACCTAACCATAATCAATATAACATTTCTTTATTTCTTTAATAAATAGAGTGACTTGGCAATTGCACACTGCACCATTACCTACTAGATAATTTAAATAGACCTTCATCTGCTGAACTGCTTAAGTCCGTGTACACGACATCTACTTCTAGTCTTTTGTCATGAGCTAGGGTCACATCAGACACAAACTCGACGAGGTTTGTTTCTACGCCGCGTCCAGCTTTGAAGCCATGCTGACTTGGTGAAAAAATTCTATCGACATGGCGAGTAATTATTGGACAGACAAGAATCTCAAACATTACTAGTACTTGTTCATGTTGACCTACCCAATAAGCCCGTATCACTTTTGCTCTGCCACTCGTTAGTTTTATTTTTATTGATAAAGTAGATTTTTGAACTTAAAAAAAAGGCAGAAGGAAAGGTTTTTAAGCATCTGTGCCATTTTAATACTTGTTCAGTTTAACCTTCCCAATAAGCCCGTAGTTTCCTTAGTTTCCTTTTTATTGAAAAAGTACATTTTAAACTCAAAAATAGTTGGCAGAAGGAATGGTATTTAAGCATCGGCGCCATAATACATGTGACACTTGTGTGTTCAATTTGTGATACTTATACAGGTTGACTTTTCCAACAAGCCCGCAGTGACGCAGCTAGAAATATTGTTAGAGGAAAGCCGAAGAAAAATTATTCCGTTCTCATAAACTCTAGATAACAACAAAATGAATTAACTCAAAAATTATAGTCATTCCTTTACTTTTCTTAATTTAACGCCATCTATGGTGAAGTAAAATAACCAAAGAGACGCTATGAATAAACAAACAGTTATTATATTTTTTTACAGAAATAAAACTTCATTAATGATTATATGTAGTGTTATTTCTGAAAAACAGTATTTTACAAATAGATTCTAAAATTATGTTACCTACTTATAACGAATAAAATGCGAGGCAACATGGCAAAACAAAATACACGTAAATTTAGCTGTAAAGAAATCAACACAACAAATCTTAAAAACATTACTAATTTTATCTAGCTCTCTATTTTTGTTCGTGTGTTTAATACACTAATAAATTCAAAAAATACAACGAAAAAAAATGCAAATGTAGTTGTAGTTACAAATGTAATCAAAATATAAAGTTAAAATGCAATTACGTCATTCGTCAAAACATAATTATTATGACAATACGTCCCGCGAACTCCGCTGGGAATCGGATCCGAAGCCGATGGAAATTGAGCGAATGGAACGTTACCGATTTTCCGCCATCTCGTTGACGCGCCTGTGTCTATCATAACTCGTTAAGTTGTGCTTTCCTATCGCTCCTATTACCAGCGCGTCACGTGACCTGAAGTGACGTCATGTCGAATTTGTTTTGTATAGAAATGTAATTAACCCATCTCAATAAAAAATATAAATTGTACAGCGGCCACAAGCCGTCCGCGCCTACGGCTTATTCATAGCAAATTGTTTTGTTGTTGGAATATAAAGACAAAAAATGTAATGTAGGTAGGCGTTTTGTTAGGTAGGTTTGTGTAGGTAGGTGTTTGTTTCCCGGCCACCGTAGGCGCGGGCTTGCGGATGGCGAGCATTGGGTAGCTCGCCGTCCGGTGAGGACAAGGCCCGAGTCGACGGCGCGTTGTGTTCCACGCGCGCCTCAAAGAGATGTCAGCACTAGCTGAAGAGGTCCGCTAGGGCCGATGCCTGCCAGGGTTGCGGCTTGTTCGAAAGAGTTACCGTGGCCCTGGCACAGGCAACTGAAGGAACACGGGTGGGTTTTAGTCAGTAGAAGTCTGACACGCCCTCCCGCTCCACCCAGAGCGGGAGAAGTTATTTAATGATTTCCCATCCACAAAAAAAAGGTAGGTGTTTTGTAATGTTTTAATTTTATGGTATATTTAATACCTACAGTGTGATACTGTGAATATATTATTTGCCATTATTAAACATCCATTGTTAGCTATCTGCGCCACTGAGCCCGTATCTTTATTTTTTTTTTCGCCACTCGTTACTTTAATTTTTATTGATAGGATAAGTAGATTTTTGAACTTAAAAATAATGGCAGAAGGAATGGTATTTAAGCATCAGCGTCTACTAATAATGGTTCAGGTTGAGCTTCCCAACAAGACCGTGTCACTTTTTTTTTGCCACTCTTTAATTTTTATTGATAGGAAAAGTAGATTTTTTAACGTAAAAATAATGGCAGAAGGAATGGTATTTAAGCATCAGCGTCTACTAATAATGGTTCAGGTTGAGCTTTCCAACAAGCCCGTGTCACTTTTTTTTGCCACTCGTTACTTTAATTGTTATTGATAGGAAAAGTAGATTTTTCAAGTTAAAGTAATGGCAGAAGGAATGGTTCACAAACATTCATTAATATATTTTGATATACTTTCTTTCATTCTGGGCCAATAATAACGATGTGATAAAGCAAGAAAACATTCAGTTATACCACGGTGATTCGTCTTTCCTTCATGATAATTATGAATGATTTCCTGTTGGTTTAAGTATTTTTTAACGTTCTCTACCTCCTTTTTTGTTAAGACCCTATTCAAGGCGGAGCTTTTAAATTTATCTTGGATAGTCGGAATTATACTGTATATGGCTAAGGGGGGATGAATAAGAATTCCTGTTCTTACTTTGGGATTTACATATTCTTTTACAGCATTAACATATTTATTAGCATATTATTTTATAGGAGTTACCATCCCTACCTAGTTGCTATTCCACCGATTCGCACTAAGCGCTTCTAAATGACTTTTATAATGCGCACAGCAAAAGAGTGGAACTCACTACCTGCGTCTGTGGTTCCGAGCGCATACAACCCTAATTTCTTCAAACTGAGAGTGAGCAGGCTTCTTCAGGGTAAGCTCACTCCATCGTCGACTCTGTCTCTGTCGCCTCCGACCTAGACTAGAGTCAAGAGCAATCAAGCGCAGGCCAGAGGCTAAGCATTGCCATACAACGTGGCAATGCCGCCCGCCAGTCTCTTGGGTACATTACCAGTCGACAGCGATGCGGATGAATTTTTCGACGCCATATTTTAGTTTTTTAATAGTTTTAGTTAGATTAGGATATTATTTTTATTACTTAATTATTAACATTAATCAATAAAGATTTTACTCCTATTAAACCGTGATATACACATATAATACGTATATCTACAGTATGTTAACCAACAGAGGGCGTTCCCGTTAACCCGCAATAGTATAGCATCCATACATGCTAAAAAAAATATTACCATTCGAAAACAAAATGGTTTTTATTTTTTTTTAATATTAAAATATTCACTAAAATATTCAAAAAAATATAAAAATATTCACTAAAAATAAAAACTAAATTGCGATGTTTCCGTCCTTCAAGTACGCGTGTACAGAGTGTTTCTTTTACATTTTTAGTGAATATTTTAATATTAAAAAAAATAAAAACCATTTTGTTTTCGAATGGTAATAAAATATTACCATAGCATCCATACATGCTAAAAAAAATTTTTAGCATGTATGGATGCTATACTATTGCGGGTTAACGGGAACGCCCTCTGTTGGTTAACATACTGTATATAATAACACAGTAGAATCCGGCGTGTCTGTTGTGACATTGCAAAATATTAGGTTGAGGAAAAAGTCTTTTCGCATTATAGTATGTATGAACTTGTAATAAAATCTCTTTGGCTATTTTACTATTTGTATCTGGCTGGTTTTGGTATCATTGAAAGTTTAAATTTTAAAGAACATAATTCCAAATTCAAATTAGGAAAATGTGCGATTTTCATTTGTTTTTCGTACCGTCAAGATGAGTGAATCTAATGAAGAAATTCGATACATTTTAAAATTTTACTACAAAAAAGGTAAAAATGCAACGCAAGCCGCGAAAAAAATTTGCGATGTTTATGGACCTAGTAGTAGCACAAATTTGGTTTAAGCGTTTTCAATCCGGAAATTTTGATGTCAAAGATGCACGTCGCTCTGGTCGCCCTATTACGGATAAAATGGATGCCATTTTTGAAAAAGTGGAGCAAGATCGGCATATACTGATATGCCGATCTTGCTCCAGTAGTAGTTACGACGTAGCTGAAGAACTGGAAATGGACCACAAAACAGTTTTGGCGCATTTGAAAAAAACTGGGTACACAAAAAAGCTCGACATTTGGGTACCTCACGAGCTCACTGAAAGAAACCTAATGAACCGTGTACTCATTTGTGATTCTTTATTACGACGTAATGAAACCGAACCATTTTTGAAGAAGCTGATAACTGGTGATGAAAAGTGGATCACGTATGACAAGAACGTGCGAAAAAGGTCGTGGTCAAAGGCCGGTCAGGCTTCACTGACTGTGGCGAAACCCGGGTTAACTCGCAACAAGGTGATGCTGTGTGTGTGGTGGGATTGGAGGGGCATTATTCATTATGAGCCTGATTACCATGGACCATCGATTCTGAACTCTACTGCGAACAACTGATGAGATTAAAGCAAGAAGTTGAGAGAAAGCGGCCGGAATTAATCAACAGAAGGGGTGTGGTTTTTCATCATGATAACGCTAGACCTCACACATCTTTAACCACTCAGCAAAAATTAAGAGAGTTTGGCTGGGAGGTGTTAGTGCATCCGCCGTATAGTCCTGACCTTGCAACTTCAGATTTCCACCTGTTTCGCTCTCTTCAGAATTCTTTAGGCAGTGTCAGGTTAACATCACGAGAGGACTGCCAAAACCACTTGTCGCGGTATTTTGACCAGAAGTCCCAAAATTTCTATAGCAATGGGATCATGTCCCTACCTACAAGATGGCAAAAAGTTATCGAACAAAATGGTACCTTCATACTTTAGTTAAATGTAAATAAACTATATTAAAAAATGTTTTGAATTTTCTTAAAAAATGCGAAGAAACTTTTTCCCCAACCTATTATATATTGCTACCAGCGACATCTGTTTGGGATTCGAGAAAGCTCATGACATTGATCTTTTATTAGCAGTGATCGGAATAGGTAGTGCTAATTTACCTAAAGTTCGAGGAACATAGACGAAAGTCGGAGACTTCCTTATGACTATATTTTTTTACGGGACAACGGTCCCAGAATTCGGGACATCGCCTAAGAACATAAAAAATAATGGTATTAATACAGTTATTGATTATATTACTTATTTTTTATCCCAGCAAAATCAGCAGATATGTTTTTTTTATGATTTAAAAAAATAAAAGACAATCTATATATATCTTAGATTGAATCAAAGTCTCCTGCCCTTGAAGACTAAAATTTCTTTGGTACAAACGCTTATTCAGCCGATTATAGATTATGCCGACGCATGCTACCTGGATGCTACTGAGGAGCTATTAAACAAGCTTGAGCGCTTGCAATACTTGTGCATTCACTTTGTTTTTGGTCTTCGAAAATATGATCATGTTTCTCACTTTCGCAAGGAACTCAAGTGGCTCCCAATCCGCCTTCGCAGAAACACTCGGACTTTATGTCTCCTCTTCAACATTTTACACAACCCGTCTTATCCTTCCTACCTGCGTGAGCGTTTTTCCTTTGCTCACCCTAGCGACGCACCGTGTAGATCACACCTTAGATCCCTTCTTAACAACGGTTCCTGCCATAAAATTATGTGGAACACCACTGAAGAGGGTGGAACATGTTAAATATCTTGGACATATGATGTCCTCTGATCTGAGGGACGATGCAGACATAGAGCTAGAACGCAGGGCGTTGTCTGTAAGGGCGAATATGATAGCCCGCAGGTTAGCTCGTTGTACCACTACAGTGAAAGCAACATTATTCAGAGCATACTGTACATCTTTGTACACGAGTAGCCTGTGGGTCTCATACACGCGCGGACAGTACAATACCCTGCGTGTGCAATATAATAATGCATTCATGGTGCTGATGGGGCTGCCCCGATTCTGCAGTGCTTCAGGGATGTTCGCCGGGTCGCAAATAGACTGTTTTTATTCTACTATACGAAAGCGATGCACATCCCTGGTGCGCAGGGTTCGGGCTAGCTCAAGCGGCATCCTGAGGCTGTTCGCGCAGAGGTTCAATTCTCAGTACCTGAACCATTGCTGTATGGTTCACATACTGAGCAATCGAAGTCTGTAATCTTTGTGTGTTTATGTGGCCTTTTAATTGTATGTGCTCTTGTTTTATTTTATTTTTTGTTTCTTGTTCTCACACACTATTGTCTACATTTTCATTTCATTTCTCCTTTCGCAGGTCTGCTGGAAGAAATTTCTTAAGAAATAAGCAGTACCTTTGTACTCCAGGCCATAGTAATAGAGTTATTTGGGGATTACATTACTGATTAATTATTGTAAATAACAAAGTTATCAATAAATTCATTAAGTCTTATATCTTGGTGCAAGACTTTTCCGCCAACCTGATAAAAGCGGCATAACTAAAAATGTTTTTTTTTTTTTTATATACAAAATGTGACCCATATTTTTTTATTAGTGGAATGGATTCTACTATTGATTCTGAACAAAACATTTTCAGGATTTGCGCATTCATATTAACATGTTGTATATATAGCAAGGCAAAGGTTAAGAAAAACAAGAGTGATACAAGAATATATTTAGACATCGCGCTACGACTTGCTGTGTAAGTGTAAGAGAGATGAATAAACTTTTGTCTAGTACCTCTTCTTTACGCTTACGTTCATATGGCTTTTGTATTTTTCTTCTTAGAATACGCATTCGTCACCTAATCTTGCGGTTATGTGCACGGGTGTTTCGTTGTTTTCGAGTGATATTTTTGAAGACTGGGCTTTTGTTTTATGGATTTTGATTTGCATTGTGATAGGAACGGTGTTTTTACTATGAACGACGACTTTTAGGCACACTGATACACAGAACAGATGAAATGATATCACCTGTGATATACGGATTTATTATCTTGGACTTTGAGCGCAAGGTAAATTAAAATTTTGTTCTAATACTTTATATACTTTTACTAACTTTTTATTTAATAAAAAAATCCCAAGCTGATTTTAATCAACATAATAATTTATTAATGTTTTTTATTGTGTCTCTACATTTATTTTATTTAAAAGCCATGTGAAAATTCAGAGAAAGGTTCAACTTTTCAATATCAACGCATTTGTTCTGAATGAATTTAAGTATGAGTGGCAAGTTTGTTTCTTATTGAGCTTAATTTCTGTTCACGTTGTGCCTTACTTTTAAAATAATTGTAATATTGAAATAAATGGTATTTTAAGACATATACATGATGAACTTGTTTTTCTTAACCTCTTAACCTTTGCATTGCTATAGTAAATATATTATTTATTTTATTAATGCTGGCATTTTAACTTTACAAAACAGTTAATATTAGCTTTCGAGTTTTCTTACAAACTCAGATAATAAAAAGAATACATTCAATGTAAGATAGGGAGATTGTCTTTTATTTTGAAAATCACAAAAAAAACATGTCTACTAACTTTCAGGGATACAAAATATAAATATATATATATATATATATATATATATATATATATATATATATATATATATATATATATATATATATTATATTTAAATATACAAATAATAACTGTATTAATAACATTATCTTTTAATTTTCGTAGGCGATGTCCCGAATTTCGGGACCGTTGTCCCGTAAAAAAATTAAGTCATAAAAAGTCTCCGACTTTCGTCTATGTTCCTCGAACTTTAGGTAAATTAGCACTACCGATTCCGATCACTGGTTATTAGTCAGTTATCAGTGTGATTTTGACAGTTTGAATAGAAAACTTTCTTCCGAAATAGTCTACATAACAAAAGTACCTAGACAAAGATCGTTAAACCCGAAAGACAAAATTACAGATTGTAAAAGGATTTCTACGGTGCGATGTCAAAAATGGAGAAACGAAATTTCACTGTGTATAGAAAAATATGTGACTATTCTTTGTAATGATAGAACTGGTCATGCTACGCGAGCATGGGGCCGATTCTACTAATTTGCAACGTTACACGTTCAATTGTGTTTCAATAACAGTTCAGTTTCGATCGCCGTTCGATAGTTATCAAAAAAGTCATTCTACTATTCTATAAGCAAAATGGAAACTAAACTTAAACCGAATCGTAACGGGAACGTACAAAGCGGGTAACCTGTGTGACCAACATTCCAAATAGTATGTTTTAATAATACCACAGAAAAAAAGTTGAATCTAATAATATTACTAAATACGAATAAGTGCTACTAAAAGTATTTTTAATACAAGAACATATCTAGACCATACTTATACTTTAGGCCTGTATATTTTGTGTAAAATTTCAACTTTATAAATAATAGAAACTCAGAAGAACGTTTCGTTTTCGACCCCAGTTTGCGAAATCTTTGAAACGAAACGTTTCAATTATGTCAAAAAGATAATGATGCGACTAAACGTCACGCTCATGTTCGGTTTTGTTAGCAGAATAGCTTTCATATTATTATACTCTTTGATAGCTTTTGAGATTGTTTCGATCGATCGGTGACTGAACTGAAACGTAACCGCAGTTGGATCGTTGTTACATTAGTGGAATGCGAAAATGCGATTTTTTAACAATTTTCTTAGTAGAATCGGCCCCCAGGTATGGTAAACAAACAAACCACCAGCACCACTAAGATTAAGGACCATCAAGAAAGTTTTTTTTTTAAACACAACTCCTGAGGTGGTTGACACTAAACCCTCGGGAGGTTGTGTTCCATCCAACCCCCGCGGGTTTGAAATCAATAGGGTTGTGAAAGAAATCGCAGGCAATAATTAAGTAGTCACATTACATAATACTATTGATTAGCTAAAACTCTGGTTTATCTATTACATAAGTGACATGAAGTGCAACCTGCATGTATATTATTATTTTAAATTTACATTTATACAGCGGCAAAATTAACATGATCAATGTCAATCAGCTGTTATCAAAACAAGAATATTTGAAAAAAAAAAAAAAATAGTGTCTCCGATAGTGTTTTATGTCTAACGTTTTTATAAATAGTAGAGCCCGACCGAATACGTAGTTTTTGGCCGAAAACGAAATTCAGCCTTCATTTGCATTTTTAACCGAAAACCGAAAACTAACAAAATGATTTTTTGATTGTTTACAAAAAATTGTTTGTTTGAAAAAAACTTACTTTATACTTTTCTTAAAGGCATAAATTATTATTTACAAGCGATAATATGTTGTATGAAAAAAGGTAATTTTCAGCAATTTTTCAGTGTTTACTCATTTAGTTTGCTTCCATTTGTTCTAACGGTGGATTTTCTCTGAAAAAAGGAATTGTTAGTATTGATCTGCCGGAACTACCTACATTTTTAGCCACTGCCGAAAACCGTAATTTATTTTTCGGCCGAAAACGAAAATGGCCGAAAAAGGATATTTCTGCTGAAACCGAACACTAAAACGACGTTCGGTCGGACTCTTTAAAGTAAAAATAAAAAATATATATAAATAAATATAACGCGTTGTGTGCGTTTTAAAATAAAGCTTGTTATTTTGGTGCTTGTGATAAAATAATATCAATCTTAGTAGCAAACCTTATATGACAAAATCCGTATTTATTTTTAGAGAAACTTAAAAATCAAATCGCAAACTTTGCATTATTCGTTTAGTTCCTGGGCATCAACAACTCGTGCGCATCGCTGTGAAAGTGCCAAAAAGGCTGGCAGCACCATGTTGTATGGCAATGCTGGCAGTCTTGCGCACTTTTCCTGGTTGTCTGGATTCTTTGTTTAGTTTAGCTGACTATTTTTTATTTTATTTGTATGCTTTATTCTCAAGAATGAGTCAGAGGAAAATCCATGTATCCATGTATATATATATATATATATATATATATATATAATAGCTTTTGCCCGCGGCTTCGCCCGCATAGTCGGAAAGTATCCCACGGAAACGTACTACCGGGATAAAAGTAGTCTATGCGTTAATCCAGGTAAACAATGTTTTTTTTTTTTTGTGTATGGCATCTCCTAGAGAGGTCGTGACTACTTAACCGGACTATCCTGTGGCTGCCTTAAGATGACTCAAAGCCTCCAGGAAGGGGCATAAAACTTACAGACTAAGCGACTACACGCTAAGGGCTCCCCCTGTGGGGAACGGGCCTCGGCTTAGGGCGTCGCTGGGGGGAGGACAGCAAGATGGGACAGGCTGGATCAGATTAGAATGATTATTATTATCAGGGGAGTTTAAAGCTACTGGCTCAGCTACGCCACCAGCTGGCACTTCATACCCGAGCAAGGGACGGGGGAGGTAAACAATGTCATCATGCACTGCTTATATAGTATCCGGGGAGCGGCGCACAGAGTGATACGAGTACATGATTGCTGGAGGATAAAATCCTAAAACCTAAAAATAGTAACGGAATATATAACGGAACGGATAATTACTAACTTGCATGCCCTTATACGTCCTCAGCTGCGCCCCGCGGTTTCACCCGGGTAAGTTTCAATTCTGTGGGAATGGGAATATTGGGATAACAAGCAACAGCGATAGGTGTGCCTATGAAACTTGATAGGTACGTACATACCTATCAAGTTTCATCGCAATCGGTTCATTAATTTTTGCGTGAAGATGTAACACACAACATACACTGTTTTGCAAAAAAAAAAAATTCCTTAGGTGCCCACCTAAGGAAATTTACGTTTTATGGTCGATTTTAGTTAATTACAACATCGACAAGAAGATTTTTTTACTTTTTTTTTAATTTAATAAAGTTACAAATGTAAAAACTTAATGACGAGTGTGACTTCCTCTTGCCAAAATCACAGCTTGAATCCTTCTCCACGATGTTTTTAATAACGTTTTGAGGAATACGTTGCCACTCTTCTGCAATGACTCTTTTTAGCTCCTTGATGTTTTGTGGAGCAGGTTGCACTAATCTTACCCGTCTCTTTAGAACATCCCAGACATGCTCAATTGAATTGAGGTCAGGACTTCGAGCTGGCCAATCTAAACGACGGATCCCAACTTCTTGCATGTACGCTTCCACGTCGCCAGAACGGTGCGGGCGAGCATTGTCATCCATAAAAATGGAATCTTCCTCAAGTGCAGTCAATGCGAAGTTATGCTAACGAATAATTACCGGAAGTATATAATGAAAGACGGGACGATCGACATATGTCGGGCATGCCATTGTCCCAGTGAGTCTATCAGACATATTACCTCTGGGTGTTCTCGTTTGGCTAACGGCGAGTATTTGCACAGGCATAACCAAGTGGCCAGGATTATCCATCAGCAACTTGCTCTGAAACACGGCCTTGTGGACTCTGAGGTACCTTATTACAGGTATGTGCCCGACCCAGTTCTCGAGAATGACCATGTCACCTTATACTGGGATCGATCTATTATCACTGACAGGACTATTGTAGCCAATAAGCCTGATATAGTGGTAATAGATCGATCAGCGCGCCGCATCGATGTCACTATCCCGCATGACGAGAACCTCGTGAAAGAGAGGTAAAGGAGATAATATTAATAATAAATAATTTATTTCGGTTAACAAAGACCCGTAACATATTATACCTTACAGACTATCATACATATTATATAAAAACCACAGTAATGAAAGCGTATATAACCTGACCATCTCTCTTCAGCCGATAGCCTAGACCTGAATCTTCCAGCAGTGTGCTTAGAGGATTCAAGGCTAAGCAGAACCAAAGCGGACTCAAACTATCGCCTTGAAATATGCCTCGACGAATATATTTCGACATCCTGGATAGCGAAGGACCGTCCTCCATTGCCCCATACATGACATCAGGAAGGTGCGCAGAGTTCCATCTACTTTATATTTTGAGATGCAGACATAATGGAGTTGGTGTCTATGTTTCTTAATTTTAGCTCTCAAAATGGATGTAAGAACTTTGTAGACCATCGGTAAACATGTGATCGGTCTATAATATAATTTTTGGGATCCACGGTGCTGCCTGATTTATGGAGCAGGTGGGTAATTCCTGTCGTTAGGAACTGGGGTAGCGAACCAGACTCTAAGGCTGACTGGAACTGCGATGCCAAGCGGGCGTGTGACCTACGAAACCACTTTATCCAAAAGTTGTGCAGCCCGTCCAGCCCTGGAGATTTCCAGTTAGGCAACGGACGGACTGCACAAGTTACATCTTGGGAGCTGATGGTAAGTGCCCCCATTTCTGGTATTTGATCGCACGTTCGCTCGATCTACCTAGTCCAGTCACCTTCGGTGTCATTGACAGGCACCGACCAGATGCTTTGCCAGAACGAACATATGGCGTCATCATTCGGCAGGCGCGTGTCAGCCACACCATGGTCCGGACGCTCCCAAACCCTATAGACCCACCTTTCATCGATCTGGAAGGTGCGATTCTGAGTGTATCTGTCTACTCGCCGCTTATACCTACGAATACGGTTCGCCCACTTTCTGCTTCAGGAAGTCGATGCGCTCTGTGACATGGAACATATAGTCCTGAGGGCTGACACCAATCCCTGAGAACGCCCGCCTCACAAAGCGCATCACTCTGGGGCGAGTATTGCCCTCCCTGAAGCAGATTAGTTTGCCGATGAGCGCTCTGGCCCCACCAATACGTCGCTAAATTCTGCACTACCAAGCTGGTACGACTGGTTTCGGTCGTGTAGCTCTATAGTCATTAGCAAATTTGACGTGAGCTACACGACATGCCGCTACAGCCGCGCAGTACAGAATCGAATGAGTACCGGTGAGTTCTTCAGAGTCATCAAAAAAGTTTGACAACTGCGAATCCAGAGCCGCCACCAGCGCCCTAGTTTTGTTATGCATGGGCAAACGAGGTAAGCGTGGCCTAAGTTCGGGCGACATAAATCGATATTCCCGCACCCTCCAAAGCACTCCTCAATTCCGCATTGTACTGGGTACTTACGTTTGTAGCCCTGTCATCACACCCCTCGTCAGCTTGATTTGTGTCGCACTGTGGTGGTACAACAACAGTCTGCGACAAGGGGGCGATAACATGGCTACTCTGCATTTCGTTTCGCAGGCGATCAAGTACAGTGTCATCCAACATATGAGACATTAACAGCTGGCTCAAGCAACTGAAACAGAGAGAGCATCCGAACACGGTACGCGGTCAGAGTGTTTCCCCCATCTGTAGCCCCATAGTATGAGCGCATGACGTTCTCGTTAATGGATTTTGTCCATCTCATGCGCTGGACACTTCCGCTGGGAGCTGGGACCCTATCAGAGGCCCTGGGTGGCTAAAGTGGATTGGGTAACTTGAACTATGGAAGAACTATGTCCAATGCCTGACCAATGTTATATATTATACACGGATAAAATGGCAGAGGGTGACTTGCACACTCAATAATGGGCCCCCGGAAACGGCCGCTAGCACATAGTGACGTAGCGACAAGGAGGCAACACTTCCTGAGGTGCTTGAGGAGTGGAGAGGTATCCCACGGCTATCAGGACAATCCCGGACGTACGGTCAAGATCCCTACCAGCACCTTACCTTGGAATACTTCCTTCCTCTGAGCACGTTTGCTCTTACGAATCTCCACTCAAGCCGGCAAATAAAGGCAAAAAAGAGGTGGGAGCTGTGTTCCTCGCCAGTGTTCACTCCAGCCGGCCAATAAAGGCAAGCCAGAGAAGAGGACAAGATTTCTCCCGGGAGATAGGGTCCGTGAGGTCGCTACTGCCCAACAGCTCACCACATGCTGCCCTGCGGGTTTCTGTATCTCTCTTGGTCTGGCTCCTCATCCTAGACCCGTTCCGTCAAAGTAAACTCTACCGGCACAGACCTAAAGTTTGGAGCGCGCAAGCCCCACCACGACGTCAACGTAGAGATACAGCGGTGGGGTTATTTATTATTATTATTATTATAGTGAGTGAGTCAGGACTTTGCATCATATTATGTGATGATATTTTTTAAGAAAACTACAGAAAGAAAAGACTAGACATTTATTTGAATAAGGCTTTTCATTTAATAAGAATACTAGTCGCCCATTCCTAAACTGAACTCATTGAGGAGAACGGGCAAGAAACTACAAGGATACGGTTAATTATAACACCATATTATTATCATTAAGAAACGTTGACTTTATCACGTTAAGCATACATTTAATTCTAGAACATGGAACAGTTTTAGTGAAAAAAACATAGTAACAACATTAAGAAAGAGAACAAAATAAAATAATATTTCGTATTCAGATATTATATACTTCCAATATTGCTATTGCTATTGTAAATATTGCGTATTATTTACAATAGATAAAACACATATATAAGCATTAAAACGCACATAGCAATATAGACACTAGTAGAGAGTTACAATATAAAAGTACTTAAAATATGTGAGATCTTAGTTATACTGCCGTCGCGCGTCGTAAGGAAAAAAGACGTATCTGTCATTTTTTTCGAAATAGATTTATTTACATATTCGGAATTAGCAAAAAAAGACGCATCTCCCAATATTTTTATATTGGCGTAAACTTAACGAAAACCTAATAGACGCAGCTGCCTTTGTATCTTGAATTTTAAACAGGACAATTTTTTTTGTTTTCTATTTCAATATTTCTGTAGATACGAGTACGTCCATTTTCCTTTTGGCGGCGGTATAGTCGTTCCAAAATCAATTTGAAAACTCCTCTAAACATATTATTATCCTTACCATAAATAAACCGTCATTTTGAACGAATCACAGATGGCCGTTCATTTTGACTAAATAACATAAAAGTAATATCTTAATGGCCCAGTGGTTAAGGCCTCGCCTCTCATGTACGAGGTGGTGGGTTCAAATCCGGGCAAGTACCAATGTGACTATTTCAATTCATATGTCTGGACATTATTATTATATCTTGGACATTATTGACATCAGTGAAGGGAATTGTCGTGACGGAAACTGCACTTATAATAATGAATGTAAGTCTGAAATCGCCAACCATTTTTATGTGTT
This sequence comes from Dicycla oo, assembly GCA_948252095.1. Taxonomy (NCBI): domain Eukaryota; kingdom Metazoa; phylum Arthropoda; class Insecta; order Lepidoptera; family Noctuidae; genus Dicycla; species Dicycla oo. The sequence continues at coordinate 22,338,273 of OX411733.1, forward strand.
TTATTTCAATTTAAAGATCTCCCCTCTAAAAAAAAAACACCCGATACTTTTTGCTAAGTTACGGAGGTATTTCTTTCCGACTTGCTTGGTATTTTTATAGCATTTTTTATCCATTATTCCAAACTGACATAACTTTTTTTATTTATGAACCGATTGAAATTACAAAAAAAACTAAATTGTAAGTGACGCTTACCATAATTCATTTTGAAAACCGCACCCAAATGGGTTAAGCTGTTTCTGAGATTAGCGCGGTCAAAAGCACAGACAAACAGACAAAAATTCTAAAAATTATTGTTTTGGGTTCTGTTGCGTTAATAAAGACCACCAATAATAAAAAAAGAACACTTAATAATATTTTTAAAATTAGGCCCACTAGCACCACAAATCGTTGAACGCTAAACGAATTTAAAATATTGTTCTATTTCTGTCAATTTAAAATAACTTGGCTAACCAAGTCAAATTATAGGCAAGTTGTTAGCCAAGTTATTTTTATGATTTTAAATTGTAATTAATTTTGATCGAGTGGACCGATTTTAATGAAATAAAAACTAAATGTTATCTCAAGCTACGGACTTTGACCACATTTACAATCCTTTAAATCTCTCAAAAATAAGTACACAAAATTCAATACCTACATGTGAATTTTAAAATCATCCCGTATTTTATTCCCTTGCGGGATGAATTTACATAGACGTTGAAACACGTAATTCTGTATTTCTTCCCAGAAACTTTTTCAATTTTCCTATTTCCCATACCTCTTCAGGATTATTTTAAAAACAAAAAGTAGCCTAAGTATATCCTATTCCAGGATGGCATTTGTCTCTTTGCCAAATTTAATTTAAATCCGCTTAGTGATTTAGGTAATAAGGTAACATGCAGACAGACAGAGTTACTATCGAATTTATGATATTAGTTGATTAATAAAATGTTTCACAGCTAATTTACTTATACATAGTGCATGGAGGAAACAAAAATGGAAAATATAACTAAATTAAATATAACCATTCCTGATACTTTTATCTATACTAATTTAAAAGGTTAAATTTGTTTGTAATTTTGTACTATGTAGGGGGTAATCGTCGGAACTACTGATCCTATTCCGAAAATTCTTTCACCAATAGGAAGCTATGAGTTTCATAGGATATATTTTATTTAATAAATTTCAGGCAGACAAAGTCGCGGGCAGAAGCTAGTGTTTTATATATCAAGGACCGCCGGTCGGCTATCATCAGGCTCACGAGTAACTCTCTCATGCATCACGATATCTAGATCGCTCTGCCTTGCTGGTAACGACAGACGTTTTAATTTTTTTACAAAAAAATTATGCCACATTTCTCGATTACTCTTCATAACAAAGAAATACATGTTCAGTAGTAATGGGTTTAAGTTCCATAATAATATACGTAAAAAATCTGCTTGTATTTCGTTTTCGGTTGATAAATCATCTGCTGTTATGTATATGTGATCAATGAACCAAATAACATGAAAAGAATACATTATGATGTCGCTCAGTATAAATATTAAAGTGGCGATGTACAAGCGACGCCATTTGCTGATAACTGTAGGTACGCTCGCGTTCGAACTACGCCATAGTGAATATACAATTACAATGTAAAGTAAACAATTTACTGTCAAAATACAAAGAAAAAAAAGAAATCCCACATAGGTTGCATCTACATAAGTTTTAATAAACAAACCAGAAGTAACAAAAAAATGAATAAGTGTTGTTATGAAAGACACACCCCAACCAAAGACGGTACTTTTCAAATATTTCCATCGTCGCACATTGAAAACCTGGACAGTATCTACGTAGAACATGTGGCATACAACTAGCAGCCACAGATGCCTGACTATTCCTAAGTACAGTAAATATAAAATGATAACGGCAGACCAACATCCTTGTCCCTTGTGCAGTGAGGGACTTTCACCGACATAATTTGTGATCCGCAACGTTGAAGAGATGAAGAAGTTAGATAATATTGTATTGAGGCACACATAGTTTCTGTAATTACGGAATTTCTTGATCACGCACCATGACGTCACTCCGTATATCGACGTAGCCAGGGACATCACAAATATAGTGTAGTATGTAGAAACCTCTAGAGGTTCGTACCATTTGCGAGCACTAGACATATGGGATAGCCATTTCATAGTTCTCAATGTGTAACTTCCATTTTCGGCAGTGGCACATAGAAAACTATTGTTCGTATATGTTTCCAATGTAGGACTTGCGATTTTATCTGCCATAATTCTTAATAAATTTTAGTTTTGCTGATGCTTCCGAAACTAACGATGGAACAACAGTTAAAACCAAACACTACTAAACAGGATTAGGTTTAATTTACCTTAGTAAATAAATAGGTAGGTGTTCAAACAAATAACGTTTTCCTAAGAGATAAATAAATACGTGACCCGCGCAGCGTACAATGTAGTGAAGAAATAGCTATTCACCACCATCTGCCCAGTCTTTATCCAACTATGCTGGAGTCTGCTTCCAGTGTAATTGGATGCAGCTGAATGCCAATATCTTACATGGAGCGACTGCCTAACTGACCTCCACAACCCAGTTACTGGGTAAGTTACCCCTTTGGTATGACTGGTTGACAGAATTTCGGGCTTCTATCCGTAATCATAGACAGTAAGTTGTCAGCGCAGACGTTATGTGGAGGGTAGTGAATGTGGAGGGTAGTGAACTGGAGAGTAGCCAATAGTTCCTCAGTGTCTTCACTTTCTGTAGAATTGTAGTGAACTGGAGGGTAACCAATAATTCTTCAGTGTCCTCACTCTCTGTGAAAGCACGCACTCTTGTTCCTCATTGTCCTCATTCTCTGTAGAAGTGTAGTAAGCTGGCGAGTAACCAATAATTCTCCAGTGTCCTCACTCTCTGTAGAAGTGTAGTGAACTGGAGAGTAACTAATAATTCCTTAGTGGCTTCAAACGTCTGTAGAAGTGTAGTGAACCGGAAAGTAACCAATAATTCTTCAGTTTTCTCACTCTTTGTGGAAGCACACACACTGGTGCCGTTCTCAGACACGGTAAACGTCACTAGCACAGTTTTATTTGTACTGGAGAGTAACCAATAGTTCCTCAGTGGCTTCAATCTCTGTAGAAGTGTAGTGAACTGGAGAGTAACCAATAATTCCTCAGTGTCCTCACTCTCTGTAGAAGCACGCACTCTAGTGCCGTTGTCAAGCACGCTGAACAACACTTGCACCGTTTTTATTGATCTGCTTGCACAGTTTTTATTCATTCGTTTCCGAAAATGTATCTGTGAACAGATGTTCGTCAATGCGCGTTGCTTGCACCCCGGGGGCTCTCAAAATAATCCATTGAATATTATTAGACAACGCTTATAAACCTATTTCACTGAATTCAAAACTTGTTTACTTTTCGATGTTTTCCTGTGTGTTCTATAATGACACACAAAAACCTGATGATGAATAAAGAATATATGTGTTAGTTTCTTGCCTTAGACTAAGACCGCTATGACCTATAGAAATGCAACGTTACAATATGAGGTAAACGTTAGATATTGATATGCAGCGCCTTAATGTCGCAGCACTAAGGCCGGTTTTTGTACTCCAAGTGTTACTTTTCGTTCTTCTTTTTTATCTTCGGTTCTTAATTTGCGAGATAAACGCCGTGAGGGGAAACCCTAGGAGGACATATGTACGTATATACCTTATTGGTGATGTGTTTCAGAAAGGTCAGTCACAAGCGTAGTACTCGCAACCGGCGTGCGTGTATGAACAGATGTAGGTATGAACGTAAACGAAGCAAAAAGAGTATGTAAGGATCGTAAAAGGTGGCGTTCTGTAGTTCTGTAATTCCTGCATACCCCCATAGGAAGAAGGTGTGAGTTTATGTATCGGAAATTATCCTGCGGGAACGTAGTAACGGGATAAATGTCCTATGTCCTATAACCTAGTGGTCATGGTCTATGTCTACGCGTATGTCAAATTTCACCTAAACCCGTACAGCCGTACAGTATGTAGTAGTAAATATGTATTTACATAATTATAACCATAAGAATCATCATCAAATTAGATTTGCCGTGTTTCGACCAGATATCCGAAATTAGATCGAAACAGCAAATCTACAGAAACTCGCGAATCATCAAGACACAACCTCACACTGACCTGCAAATTACAAGAAACGCAATAACATCGTACGTCGGACAGGCCAGGCGTTGGTAGAGGCCGACGGGAGTACCGTTCCACTCCGCCTGGAGTTAGTCCACGTTTACCTCGTTTGCCCATGCATAAGAAAAACGGCTTTGGTGTGTGCTCTAGACTCGCAGCTGTCAAATTGTTTTGACGACAGTAAACACTTCGCCAATACCCACTCGATCTTGTACTGTGCAGCTGTAGCGGTATGTCGTGTTGCTCATGATATATTTCCCAACATTGACAGAGCTCCACGCCTGAAACCAGCTAGGCAGTGCAGGATTGAGCGTCGTGTCGGTGAGTCTAGAGCACTAATCGGCAAGTTAATCTGCTTCAGGCAGGGTAATATTCGCCTTAGAGTAATGCGCTTTGTGAGGCGGGCGTTCTCAGGGACGGATATTAGTTCTCAAGATTATTTGACCCGCGTCACAGAGCGTATCGACTTTCTAAAGCAGAAGATCTGTGCATGGGCAAACCGTATTCGTCGGTACAGGCGGAGAGTGGACCGGTACTCTCAGAATCGCACATTTCAGAGCTATGAAAATTAGGTCTCTAAGCTTGGGAGCGACCGGACCAAGGTGTGGCTGACACGCGCCTGCCGGATGATGACGCCATGTGTTCGTTCTGGCGAAGGATCTGGTCGGTGCCTGTCAATCACACCAAAGGTGATTGGACTATCGAGATTGAGCGAACGTGCGATCAAATGCCCGAAATAGGGGCACTTACCTCAGCCCCCAAGATTTAATTCGTGCAGTCCGTCCATTGCCTAACTGGAAATCAATAAATGGAATGGATAAAGCGGTTCCATAGGTCGAACGACTGCTTGGCATCCCAGTTCCTGTCAGCCTTAGAGTCAAGGTCGCTGCCCCAGTTCCTAACTTCATAAATAACCCACCTACTCTATAAATCAAATAGTACTGCGGCACACAAAAATTATAGATCGATCACTTGTTTACCGACAGTCTATAATGTTCTTACATACATTTTGAGAGCTAAAATTACAACAAGCACACATATAGACAATAACTCCATTATGTCTGCCTCTCAAAATGGATATAGGAAAAGATCCCGCCAACCGGTTCGTCGTTCTCGAAAGGATCTGTCGACATGTTGGATAGATTATAAGAAGGCAGTACCAAATACATGGCTCATGAGGGTGCTGGAGTTGTATAAAGTAGATGCAACTCTGCGCACCTTCCTTGAGTCGTGTATGGGGCAGTGGAGGACGGTCCTTCGTTATCCAGGATGTCGAAATATCCATGGGAAATGCGAGCCGATTTGAATCAAGCGAGGCATATTTCAGGGCGATAGTTTGAGCCTGCTTTGTTTCTGCTTAGCCTTCAATCCTCTAATCACACTGCTAGAGGATTCAGGTCTAGGCTATCGGCTGAGGAGAGGTGGTCAGGTGGGCTCACCTCCTCTACAAGGATGACCTAAAACTCTTTGCAACTGATGGAGCTAATGAAAGTAACTGAAACTTGTAGTAGCGCCATCAGGCCAAATTCCATTGGTGTGGACTGGAAAGCGAGGGGAGATTGTGGAATCCGTGGGAACCCAACTATCCAATTCCATAAACCTAAGAGCCCACTCTGCATCCGAAACCTTTAAGTATTTGAGTATGTCGGAAGCGTTGGGCGTCAATGTTACTGACATGAAGCAATCGTTGGAGCACTTCTTTGGCCGCCTGAAGAAAGTATTTAATAATCTTTTATCAGGCGGATACAAGGTGCGCGCCTTCAACGGTTGGATCAAGCCAGTACTGATGTACTCTTTTGGCATACTCAAATGGCCTGACGGAACTCGACGCCCGGGGTCTATACACTGCTGACTGACATCGGTAATGAGACTGTACACATATATCCCGCGAAAGTGTGGAGGTCGAGGCTTTTTAAACCCTAAGACCCACCACAATCGCGAGATATGAGAGACGTGGGGATGCATCGAGATATGACAAGCGCCTCACCCCGCTTTCTAAAGAGAATTAGCGGAAGCCAGTGCTTGACACTAACGATTGCAGCGAGGTACAGCAGAGTAAGGAGCTATATGGACGCTTTTTCCGGGTCCTACATGGGCCCGATGTAGATCTGCTAGCGTCGGTAGCCTAGTTGCGTTCTGATGACCTCTTAGGGGAAGCCGAAGCTTTGTCTGTGCAATTATGGACGCAGTTATCATGACGAACAATTGCTGAAGATTTATTGTGAAGGACGGAACGGTTGACATCTCTCGGGCATGCCACCGTCCCAGACAATCAATCCGACACATTATCTCCGGGTGTTCTCGTCTAGCTAACGAAGCATGCATAGACACAACCTTATTCCACGGGTGGGATAAAAAAAAACCATGTCCTACCCGGGCCATGGCGCGTGTGCGTGAGCCAAATTTCATCCAAATCATCCGTTCAGCTGTTCAGGCGTGAACTGATTGACGGACAAACAGACAGAGTTATTAAGTTCTTTTAATAATATTATTAAAAGAGTTGTACAAGCGCGCATGAACAGGTTTTTACTTGGAATTGACATTTAAACATTATAAGCCAAAGATTTCTTGATTTAAAAATAAAAATATAAAAAGACTGCTTTTTTTAGTTGCTTAGGAGTGTTCGGAGTAGTTCGGAGTGGAATAATACAAACCGAAAATCCAGCGACAACGACTCTATTTTTTAGAAGTAATTCCACTTAAGATAATAAACTGGGGGCACGGAAGTGCCCCCGCCAAGTCGAGTAAAACAAAGGCACGGCCACACCATCCTTTCCTCGAAGTCATTCGGGACATTTTCGACCCCCTGTAATTTCGTTGTGGAAAAAACAAAAAGCCTAAACTTTCAGTGACCAAGAGGGCATTACATCTATAGATACATTTTCAAATTACATTAAATTTGAATCAGTAGTTTCAGAATTATTGCAAGTCAAAGTGCCTTAATTTTGTCTCTGACTCACCGATCATCAGAATTCTAAGTTACTTCTAGCAGAACCACAAACTCCAAATTTTGAACACAGTTATTGTTTAGCCTATACAGCAAGGAAAAACTCTGACATTCCGAATTTTTAGTTCCGTTTTCTAGATATACAAACTGAATACTACGTTTAGTGTACTTTAGCTATTTTCATAGTGTAATGTCGTACGGTATTCTGTTGTGGGGAATGCAGCCGACATTCAGACTATCTTTGTTTTGCAGAAAAGAGCTGTTCGATCTATTTATAAATTAAGTCCGAGACAATCTCTCAGAGAGAAATTTAAGGAGATTAATATAATGGCTGTGCCTTCTCAGTACATTTTTGAAAATATTTTATATGCCCATAAAAATATTAAATTATTTAAAAAATACAGTGAAAAATCCACAACATAAATACTAGGAACAAACACAAATTTGTTGTACCTCCAGCAAGGCTCAAGAAAATAAGTGTCAATGTATACGCTTTTATAATAAACTTCCAAGCCTAAGCCTTATAATAATAATAATAACCCTACCGCTGTATCTCTACGTTGACGTCGTGGTGGGACATGCGTGCTCCGAACTTTAGGTCTGTGCCGGTAGAGTTTGCCGGAACGGGTCTAGGATGAGGAGCCAGACCAAGAGAGATACAGTAACCCGCAGGGCAGCATGTGGCGAGCTGTTGGGCAGTAGCGACCCCACGGACCCTATCTCCCGGGAGAAATCTTGTCCTCATCTCTGGCTTGCCTTTATTGGCCGGCCTGACGAGGAACAGAGCTCCTACCACTTTCATGCCTTTATTGGCCGGCTTGAGTAGAGATTCGTAAGAGCAAACGTGCTCGGAGGAAGGAAGTATTCCAGTAAGGTGCTGGTAGGGATCTTGACCGTACTTCCGGGATTGTGCTGATAGCCGTGGGATACCTCTCCACTCCTCAAGCACCTCAGGAAGTGTCTACAGGAAGTCGCTACGTCACTATGTGCTAGCGGCCGTCTCCGGGGGCCCATTATTGAGTGTGCAAGTCACCCCCTGCCATTTTATCCGTGTATAATATATAACATTGGTCAGGCAGGGGACATAGTTCTTCCATAGTTCAAGTACACAATCCACTTTAACCACCCAGGGCCTCTGATAGGGTCCCAGCTCCCAGCGGAAGTGTCCAGCGCATGAGATGGACAAAATCCATTAACGAGAACGTCATGCGCTCATACTATGGGGCTACAGATGGGGGAAACACTCTGACCGCGTACCGTGTTCGGATGCTCTCTCTGTTTTAGGTGCTTGAGCCAGCTGTCAACGTTTCATATGTTGGATGACACTGTACTTGATCGCCTGCGAAACGAAATGCAGAGTAGCCATGTTATCGCCCCCCTGTCGCAGACTGTTGTTGTGCCACCACAGTACACAAATCAAGCTGACGAGGGATGTGATGACAGGGCTACAAACGTAAGTACCCAGTACAATGCGGAATTGAGGAGTGCTTTGGAGGGTGCGATTCGGGAATATCGATTTATGTCGCCCGAACTTAGGCCACGCTTACCTCGTTTGGCCATGCATAACAAAACTAGGTCAGGCAGGGGACATAGTTCTTCCATAGTTCAAGTTACCCAATCCACTTTAGCCACCCAATATGTTTTGTTTCCACGTACAACAATAGTCCTGTACCAACCGGGGGTTGTTCTTGGGTGCACTTGCATGGTGCATACAGGGATAATCTTCGGTTGGTGCCTCCTCATGATTTAAAATAATCTAAGCGGCCTCTGCGAGTTGGCTTCGGCTCTTCGTACGCCTTCCAAAGGTCCGGGACCCCAGGGTCCCGAGAAATCTAAAAAAAAAATCATAAGCTGGCAACACTAACGTCGACATGTCAGAAAATTTTCTCTCATCAATTTCATAACAATTTATTCATTTTAGCCGCAGTATTTTATTTTACAGATAATTAAAATAAATATCAAACCTCTGTAATCAAATACAATACGTATATTAAAGGCAAAAAACCAAGAAAATGAAACCAAAAACGAGCTCGAGCGACGAGTACTTCTCTCCACCGACATCGCCACCACCTGCAGGTCGGCCGGGAAGAGGCCGGCCGCCGAACGGCATGGGATCTAGGGGCCAACCGGCTCCGAGCCGGCTCCCCGCTGCCGGTGGCTGTGTGCAGCGTATGAAATGGACTCAACAAATGAATGAGAACGTCATGCGCGTGTTAGAGAATTTCGCAATAAGACATTAAAAGTGTATAATATATATTGATATTATCAAAGCAACAAGCATTAAATGTCAGGATGTTTATTGGTCATTTAATGTGTATGAAAGTACTATGAACATGGTGTGTACGGAATGGGTTTCATAACAAAGACACAGAAAGACAAAACTAGGCATTTATTATTTCAATTAGGCTCGTCAGTAGTTAATCAGAAAGCTAGTCGTCCGTTCGCAAAACTAAGTCATCATGGAGAAGAGCGGACAAGAAACTCCATGGAAACAGTATAATGCATTACATCAACATATTATTTATATGTCTTTAAAATTATCGTTATCTCAAAAACGGTTAATTCTATCTCTTGGACAATGGTCCAAGAGAACCCAGAATAATAGCAACATAATAACATTAGCTAGGAAAAGAACATGAATATTCCATTATACGGTTTGACATATTAGCAATATTATAACTACAACAATAATATGGTCATAATAAGCTGTAAAATAACTTTTACCTGTAGGCCGGAGCTCCGTTCTGGTCGAAGTCTCGAACAAGACAATGGCCTCTGCCACTCGGAGCTCCCCCTCTTATAGTCGTGAACAAACAACTTTGACGTTACATCTACCGTCATTCAAAATATCAACGACATTATGCACCGCAGATGGGATGCGATGAAAGGGTGAAAGAGAAGTTTTGGGAGGACTTTGACACAGTTTTGATGAACATTCCGGTGCATGAAGAATTGATAGTTGGAGGTGATTTTAATGGACATGTGGGAAGAATGCGAGGAGTTTATGAAAGAGTGCATGGAGGATGGGGATTTGGTAACGTCAATAACGAGGGAGAGACATTGCTGCAATCCGATACCGCATTTGACCTGGCAGTAGCCAACACTTGGTTCCAGAAGAACGATGGACACCTAATTACGTACAAAAGTGGCAATCACAAGACGCAAATTGATTACTTTCTAGTACGACGCAACTACTTCAAGCATATTAAAGATTGCAAAGTGATACCGGGAGAAGATCTAGTCTCACAGCACAGACCTCTAATTATGGAAATGGTTGTAGAAAGAAAGCCCAAGAAAAACAAAGAGCGACCCCCTCCCAAAATAAAATGGCATATGCTGGAGAAGAATGACTATGCGAAGAAATTTAAAGAGCGAGTAGTGGATAAAATGATACATATGGGGGACATGAATGGTCGAAGTGTAAATGAATGTTGGAATGAAATGGCAGGGTATATTAGGAGTGCAGCGAAAGATATTTTGGGAGAGACGAAAGGAAAGGGTACGATAGATAGGGATACATGGTGGTGGTCGACAGAAATACAGAATGTGTTGCAGGATAAGAAGAGAAAATTAATGGAATGGCAGAGTGTTGAAGATGAGAATGTTAGTTTGAAAGCAGAAAAAAAGAGTGAGTATGATGCTCTAAAGAAAAAAACCAAGAAAGCTGTGGCCAAAGCAAGAGCAAAAGCCCAGGACAAGCTTTATAACACACTGGATAAGCCAGCCGGCCAAAAACATCTTTACCGGCTTGCTAGAGCTAGAGAGAGAAAGACGAGGGATATTTGTAAGATAAAGTGTATAAAGGGTGAAACTGGAACAGTTCTTTCGGATGACGAGAAAATTAAGGATAGGTGGAAGAGCTATTTTGAAAGACTAATGAATGAGGAGAATGACTGGAGTGGTGTGCTTGGGAATAAACCAGTAAATGAGGGGTTAGTGAGAATGATTAGTATAGATGAAGTGAGAATAGCAATAAATGGGATGAAAAATGGTAAAGCAATAGGTCCGGATGAAATACCAGTTGAAGTATGGAAGTTATTACCAGTAGATGGATGGACGTGGTTAGCTTTATTCTTCAATAAGTTGTTGCTGGAAGAAGCCATACCTGACGAATGGTGTAACAGTTCGCTGGTGCCCATCTTTAAAAACAAAGGTGATGTGCTGGAGTGCAACAACTATAGAGGAATAAAGCTAATGTCACACACATAGTATGAAGGCTTGGGAGAAAGTTATTGAAAGGCGACTGAGAGAAGAGAGTGAAATTTCGCAAAACCAATTCGGTTTTATGCCTGGTCGAGGAACAACAGATGCCATCTTTGCTATCCGCCAGCTGTGCGAGAAATACAGAGGTGCGCATAAGAACTTGCACATGGTATTTGTTGACCTCGAAAAGGCATTCGACCGAGTGCCTCGTAAAGTTTTGTGGTGGGCGCTGAAGGAGAAAGGTGTGCCAGGGAAGTATGTGCAGTTGATTAGAGCGATGTACAGCCGATGCAGTACCCAAGTCCGGTCTACAGTGGGCACTACTGGCAGCTTCAATGTGGCTGTCGGCTTGCACCAGGGATCAGCACTCAGCCCTTATCTCTTCGTGCTGATAATGGATGCTCTTACATCTGATATCCAGGAAGCGGCTCCCTGGTGTATGCTGTTCGCTGATGACATTGAGCTGATTGCCGAGAACGGCTTAGAGGTCCAGAGCAGATTGGAGGTGTGGTGGGAAAGACTCGAGACCGTTGGCCTGAGAGTAAGTCGGATCAAAACTGAGTATCTGTTTTGTGATTTTGGCGGTCTCTCCAGTCCTGTGCCCATATCTCTCGCCGGAACGCCCTTATCGATCTGTTCCGACTTTCGGTACCTCGGGTCGCTTGTCCAAGGAAATGGCGAAGTAGACCGAGACGTATCGCACCGGATCAACTCAGGATGGATGAAATGGCGACAGGTCACAGGAACAACTTGCGACCCACGGATGCCCCTCAAGTTAAAGGGGAAAATTTATAAGTCCGTGATAAGGCCTGTCGTACTTTATGGGTCTGAATGCTGGGCCGTGAAGAAGACGGATGAAAAAAGATTGCATGAAGCGGAGATGAGAATGTTGAGATGGATGTGTGGAGTGACGAGAATCGATAAAGTGAGAAATGAGTATATAAGAGGAAGTTTGAAAGTGGCGCCAGTGACAGAAAAGTTAAAAGGAAATCGTTTGGCTTTGGTATGGGCATGTGCTGAGAACGGACGAAACGCATGTGACTCAAAGAGTGATGAATATACATGTTGATGGATGGAGAGGGAGAGGAAGGCCGAAGAAAAGATGGATGGATTGTGTGAAGAATGATATGAAAGAGAAAGTAGTGAATGATAGTGTGACGGTTGACAGGGGAGAATGGAAGAAGAAAACGTATTGCGCCGACCCTAATTAACATGGGATAAGGGCAGGAAGATGATGATAAAAGGTTTAGAATATTTTCTATGTTTTGCTACATTATTCCGTAATATGTTAACTAGTCTACTTTTACAGACATACTAAAATAATGAAAGAATTATTGAATAAAGTAAATCAGATATTACATACTTGTCACAATTTTTAGGTTATGTGAAACATTACTATATCAAGATTTAACAATAAACGGAATACTCATGAAAATAATAACAATAGGTACCTATAATTAGGATAATCTATTACGCGCATATTACGGGGCTACAAAGGGGGGAACTAACCTCACTGCGTACCGCAATAGGATGCTGTCTCTGTTCCAGGCACTTCAACCAGCGATCAACGTCTCAGCCCAACGACTGTCGGATCAGGTGCGGGTTATCCAACGGAATCACAGAATGGATGACGCTGCGCTTGATAGGCGCTCAGAGGTACTGAGCAACCGTGGCTTCCCTGTCCCGTCTCAGACCGCAATGCAACCTCTAGTAAGAGACCGCGGTCTTATGTTAATGATGAGGAGGAGGGCGATGAAGTTGTTACGGTAAGTATCCAGTGTAACGACCGATTGAGCAGCGCGCTGGAGGATGCGATTCGGGAGTTTAGAACTGCCCCCGTCCTACTTAGATCCCGTTTACCTCGCTTGCCTATGCACAGAACGAATAGGGCGTTGGTGTGTGCCTTGGATTCGCTGCTTGGTTCCTATTTTGAAAGCAGCGAAGATCTCGTAGATACGCACTCGATCTTGTATTGCGCGGCTATAGCGGCGTGTCGTGTAGCCAATGTCACATTTCCAAGTTGTGACATAGCTACACGACTAAAACCCGCCTTTCCAGCCTGGCAATACAGGATCGAGCGGCGTATCGAGGGGACTAGGGTGCTCATCGGCAAACTATACTGCTTCAGGGAGGGCAATACTCGCCCTAGAGTGATGCGCTTTGTGAGGCGGGCGTTCTCGGGGACTGAAATCAGTCCTCAAGGATATATGTCCCGTGTCACAGAGCGCATTGACTTCCTGAAGTAGAAGGTCTGTGCATGGGCAAGCCGTATCCGTAGGTATCTAGTCTTGCCATAAATATTGTCACGAAGAAAAAGAATTTTTTTTATTGCAAATAATATTTATTACTTTTACAGTGTGTTAGTTTAATACATAAATATAAAACAATTTCAAATATAAAAAGTTTATTCGAAGTGGTCTACATTGGCTGCAATACAGTCCTTTAAACGATGAGGCCAGTTATCAATAGAAGCACGCACTCTTTCCATGGGAAAATTCGTCACTGCCAATCGTATGGATTGTTTTAGGGACTCTAAATTATCATGTCGTTTAGAGCAAGCCGTACTCTCTAAAACTGACCATAAATCATAATTCAGCGGATTAAGATCGGGACTAGACGACAGCCAGTCTTCAGCTCTGATGAAGTCCGAAACGTTCACTTCCAACCAAGACTGCGTGGACCGAGCTTTACGACCCGGCGCCGAGTCTTGTTGGAAGGACAGGTTATTGAACATGGTGTTGTTAAGGGGCTTAACTACCTTCACATGGCATGGAATGGTATCTTGATACACTTGTGCCGATGTTTTGATACCTTTTTCACAAAAATATGGCTCAGTCACTCCTTCATAGCTAACACCCCACCAAACCATCACTGAAGTCGGATAATGCCCACGTTGCACTCTGTCAACTAATTGGGAAGCTTCCTTAGAGCTTTGAGCATAAATACAGTCATTTTGTTTGTTAAAATGTTGCTCAATTGTAAAGATTTTCTCATCAGTAAACAAAATTTTTCTGTGACCTCACTTTGCATACCGCTTCAGTAGTTGTTTCGATTTTACCACCCTATACTTTTTTAAATTATCAGTTAAAAAATGACCAGTGCGTCTCTTATAGGCTGCAAGTCCTAAGTCATCTTTTAAAATACGCGACATGGTTCTGGGTGCTATCTTCATCTCCCGAGATAAAATCTTTTGCTTTCGGACAGGATTTCTTCGAATTCTTTCCCTTACTGCTTTGACCACCTTTTTCGTACGAACACTACGTGGACGGCCAGATCTTTTTCTGTCACAAACAGAGGAGGTCTCATTGTACCTATTAATAGCCCGGTACACAAGCATTTGACTAATACCAAGCCTATGGAGAGATTTAAAAATTGCATTTGGCTCCATACCAACTTTGTGTAATGCAATCACAGCGATTCGGTTCTCTTTATCACCCCACTCCATTTTAATATCGCAAAATGTATTGGCGCGAAAATTAGAAAACTCAATGAATAATCGTATAAAAATGACAGATTCCAAATTCAAATGTAATATCTTTCTTATTTTTAATTGTAACAGTATTTATGGCCAGACTGTGTATAATGTATAGAGAAGAAGCTGCAGGATTGGATGCCATACGGTATATTATTGTAGCTGTATAACGGGAAAGAGGACTTTAGGGTGTTGTGCCCATATTATGACCATAATATGGTATTTAGCGTGGGCTCGCTATCAAGATCAAATACGCCATCCAGCAGAGTTTTCGAACCACATTTTAATATAATATATACGTATTAATAGTAGATGTTTCTTTTGGTTTGACCTTTATTATATACAAAACACGCAAATATTACTATAGGTAAACCTCTGCCTAAGCCTTCGGGGCTTACAGGCGTTATGTTACGTTGTTATGTGTACTTTAATAAATACCTGTTATATAAAAATATCTTATTTTTCTTATAATCTGCATGTAAATAATAAAAATAATAAATATTATAATTCGTCCTTAAAATAATATGGGTGATATACCTAAGTGTCAATTACTTTTTTCTCCATGTGCCGATTTACTTGAGGGTTTATTTAGTGTTACAATATTAAATTATCAAATAAATAAAGCAGGTCTCATCATCCGACGCCACTTGGACCAAAGTCCATACTAAAATGTCCGACCTCCTTTCACACGACGAAGTCACGAGCAGGAGCTAGTAATATTTTAGTATAGATGCGACGCTACCAACGTAACAAAAAGTAACACTTGGCAGTACAAAAACCGGCCTTACTGCTGCGACATTAAGGCGCTGCATGTTAATATCAAACGTTTACATCACTTTGCATTTCTATAGTTTAGGTCTTAGTCTAAGGCATAAAACTAATAAATATATTTTTTATTCAATAACAGGTTTTTGTATGTCATCATTGAACACACAGGAAAACATCTAAAATATTAAACAAGTTTGGAATTCAGTGAAATAGGTTTATAAACGTTGACTAATAATATTCTATAGATTGTTTTGCGAGCCCCCGGGGTGCAAGCAACGCGCATTACATTTTCGGAAACGAATTAATAAAAACTGTGCAAGCAAATCAATAAAAACGGTGCAAGTGTTGTTCAGCGTGCTTGACAACGGCACCAGAGTGCGTGCTTCTACAGAGAGTGAGGACACTGAGGAATTATTGGTTACTCCCCAGTTAACTACACTTCTACAGAGATTGAAGCCACTGAGGACTATTGGTTACTCTCCAGAACAAATAAAACTGTGCTAGTGACGTTTACAAATAAAACTGTGCTAGTGACGTTTACTGTGTCTGACAACGGCACCAGAGTGTGTACTTCCACTGAGAGTGAGGACTCTGAAGAATTATTGGTTACTTTCCAGTTCACTACACTTCTACAGAGATTGAAGGCACTGACGAACTATTGGTTACTCTCCAGAACAAATAAAACTGTGCTAGTGACGTTTACTGTGTCTGACAACGGCACCAGAGTGTGTACTTCCACAGAGAGTGAGGACTCTGAAGAATTATTGGTTACTTTCCAGTTCACTACACTTCTACAGAGATTGAAGGCACTGACGAACTATTGGTTACTCTCCAGAACAAATAAAACTGTGCTAGTGACGTTTACTGTGTCTGACAACGGCACCAGAGTGTGTGCTTTCACAGAGAGTGAGGACACTGAAGAATTATTGGTAACTTTCCAGTTCACTACACTTCTACAGAAATTGAAGCCACTGACGAACTATTGGTTACTCTCTAATTCAAATAGAACTAAGCTAGTGACGTTTACCGTGCCTGACAACGGCACCAGAGTGCCTGCTTCCACAGAGAGTGAGGACACTGAGGAACGATTGGTGACTCTCCAGTTCACTACACTTCTACAGAGAGTGAGGACACTGAGGAACTATTGGTTACTCTCCAGTTCACTACACTTCTACAGAGAGTGAGGACACTGAGGAACTAATGGTTACTCTCCAGTTCACTACGCTTCTACAGATAGTGAGGACACTGAGGAACTATTGGTTACTCTCCAGTTCACTACACTTCTACAGAAAGTGAGGACACTGAGGAACTATTGGTTACTCTCCAGTTCACTACACTTCTACAGAAAGCGAAGACACTGAGGAACTATTGGTTACTCTCCAGTTCACTACCCTCAACATAACGTCTACGCTGACAACATCTACGATTACGGATAGAAGTCCGAAATTCTGTCAACCAGTCTTACCAAGGGGTACCCAGTAACTGGGTTGTGGAGGTCAGTTAGGCAGTCGCTCCATGTAAGATATTGGCATTCAGCTGCATCCAATTACACTGGAAGCAGACTCCAGCATAGTTGGATAAAGACTGGGCAGATGGTGGTGAATAGCTATTTCTTCACTACATTGTATGCTGCGCGGCTCACGTATTTACTTCTCTCGTAGGAAAACAATATTTGTTTGAACACCTACCTATTTATTTACTAAGGTAAATTAAACCTAATCCTGTTTAGTAGTGTTTGGTTTTAACTGTTGTTCCATCGTTAGTTTCGGAACCGACACCAAAACTAAAAACTATTAAGAATTATGGCAGATAAAATCGCATGTCCTACATTGGAAACATATACGTACAATAGTTTTCTGTGTGCCACTGCCGAAAATGGAAGTTACACATTGAGAACTATGAAATGGCTATCCCATATGTCTAGTGCTCGCAAATGGTACGAACCTCTAGAGGTTTCTACATACTACACTATATTTGTGCTGACCCTGACTACGTTGATATACGGAGTGACGTCATGGTGTGTGTTTCAGAAGTTCCGTAATTACAGAAACTATGTGTGTCTCAACACAATATTATCTAACTTCTTGGGCTCTTTAACGTTGCGGATCACCAATTATGTCGGTGAAAGTCCCTCACTGCACAAGGGACAAGGATGTTGGTCTGCCGTTATCATTTTATATATATTACTGTACTTAGGAATAGTCAGGCATCTGTGGCTGCTAGTTGTATGCCACATGTTCTACGTAGACACTGTCCAGGTTTTCAATGTGCGACGATGGAAATATTTGAAAAGTACCGTCTTTGGTTGGGGTGTGTCTTTCATAACAACACTTATTCATTTTTTTGTTACTTCTGGTTTGTTTATTAAAACTTATGTAGATGCAACCTATGTGGGATTTCTTTTTTTTCTTTGTATTTTGACAGTAAATTGTTTACTTTACATTGTAATTGTATATTCACTATGGCGTAGTTCGAACGCGAGCGTACCTACAGTTATCAGCAAATGGCGTCGCTTGTACATCGCCACTTTAATATTTATAATGAGCGACATCATAATGTATTCTTTTCATGTTATTTGGTTCATTGATCACATATACATAACAGCAGATGATTTATCAACCGAAAACGAAATACAAGCAGATTTTTTACGTATATTATTATGGAACTTAAACCCATTACTACTGAACATGTATTTCTTTGTTGTGAAGAGTAATCGAGAAATGTGGCATAATTTTTTTGTAAAAAAATTAAAACGTCTGTCGTTACCAGCAAGGCAGACCGATCTAGATATCGTGATGCATGAGAGAGTTACTCGTGAGCCTGATGATAGCCGAACGGCGGTCCTTGATATATAAAACACTAGCTTCTGCCCCCGACTTCGTCTGTGTGAAATTTATTAAATAAAATATATCCTATGAAACTCGTAGCTTCCCATTAGTGAAAGAATTTTCGGAATAGGATCAGTAGTTCCGAAGATTACCCGCTACAAACTTACAAACTACCCGACTGCGGAATGGTTATAATTAATTTAGTTATATTTTCCATTTTTGTTTCCTCCATCCACTATATATAACTAAATTAGCTGTGAAACATTTTATTACTGTGTCTCCATTAATCAACTAATATTATAAATTCGAAAGTAACTCTGTCTGTCTGCATGTTACTCGTACCTTGTTACCTAAATCACTAAGAGGATTTAAATAAAATTGTTAAAAATAAAAGGCTACTTTTTCTTTTTAAAATAATCCTGAAGAGGTATGGAAATAGTAAAATTGAAAAAGTTTCTGGAAAGAAATACAGAATTACGTGTCTCAACGTTTATGTAAATTCATCCCGCAAGGGAATAAAATACGGGATGATTTTAAAATTCACATGTAGGTACCTAGGTATTGATATTTTGTGTACTTATTTTTAAGAGATTTAAAGGATTGTAAATATGGTCAAAATCCGTAGCTTGAGATAATATTTAGTTTTTATTTCATTAAAATCGGTCCACTCGATCAAAATTTGTTGCAATTTAAAATCATAAAAATAACTTGGCTAACAACTTGCCTATAATTTGACTTGGTTAGCCAAGTTATTTTAAATTGACAGAAATAGAACAATATTTTATATTCGTTTAGCGTTCAACGTATTGATTTGTGGTGCTAGTGGGCCTAATGTTCTTTTTTATTATTGGTGGTCTTTATTAACGCAACAGAACCCAAAACAATGATTTTTAGAATTTTTGTCTGTTTGTCTGTGCGTTTGACCGCGCTAATCTCAGAAACAGCTAAACCGATTTGGGTGCGGTTTTCAAAATGTATTGTGGTAAGCTTCACTTACAATTTAGTTTTTTTTTATTTTTTATTTCAATCGGTTCATAAATAAGAAAGTTATGTCAGTTTAGAATAATGGATAAAAAATGCTATAAAAATACCAAGCAAGTCGGATAGAAATACCTCCGTAACCTAGCAAAAAGTATCGGGTGTTTTTTTTAGAGGAGAGATCTTTAAATTGAAATAAACCACATAAAAGTGGTTGGCGATTTCAGACTTCAAGTCAGACTCCAAGTGCAGTTTCCCTCACGACATTTTCCTTCACTGATGTCAATAATGTCCAAGATATAATAATAATGTCCAGACATATGAATTGAAATAGTCACATTGGTACTTGCCTGGATTTGAACCCACCACCTCGTGCATGAGAGGCGAGGCCTTAACGACTGGGCCATTAAGACATTACTTTTATGTTATTTAGTCAAAATGTACGGCCATCTGTGATTCGTTCAAAATGACGGTTTATTTATGGTAAGGATAATAATATGTTTAGAGGAGTTTTGGGGACGACTATACTGCCGCCATAAGGAAAATGGACGAAATATTGAAATAGAGAAGAAAAAAGGTTGATCAACTGATCTTGCCATCTTCAACTTTATTAAACTTGTAACAGAAAATATTAACAATGGCAATCCAGCGGTGTCATTATTTTTAGATATGAGTAAGGCCCTTGATTTTGTTAATCACTCAAAGCTGTTACACAAATTAGACTTCTACTCGTACGGCATAAGGGGCAAAGCCTATGAGTGGATATGTAGCTATTTAAGAAATAGGAAGCAATATACAGAAATATCCAAAGTTATAAGAAAATGTAACAGAATATATTCTAAAGAGAAGTTCAAATCAGTAGCAATAATAAATAAGCGTGGTGTGCCTCAGGGTAGCATTCTCGGTCCTTTGCTTTTTTTACTTTACATAAATGATCTTTCGGAAGCCACTCTGCAGAAATATATTCTTTTTCCAGATGATACAACAGCTATTATAAAGTATCAGGATAAAATCAATTACAAATCAGTTACCGAAGAGACACTGTCAGCTATAATTAGTTGGATGGCAAATAATGACTTAAACATAAATGTTAGCAAGACCAAATTAATAGAATTTAACTCGTATAATATACTAAGCAATTCGATTTAGATATTAGCTATAAAAATGAAAAAGTACAACAAGTGGATGAAATAAAATTTTTAGGGATTAATATAGACAAAAATCTCAATTGGACAAGCCATGTGGAACATATGTCAAAAACTTGATAGGTTTGTGTTTGCATTAAAAAAGCTACGACAAAATGTATCTGTAGAAGCTGGTCTTTCAGCTTACCATGGCTATGTATCATCTGTTCTAAGCTATGGACTTATCATGTAGGGTAATTTGACCGATACCGACAGAGTTTTCAAACTCCAGAAACGTTGCATTCGGGTCATAAACAAGGCATGGTTTTTAGATAGCTTTAAACCTCTCTTTAAAAAGAGTAAAATTCTTCCACTGCCCTCTATGTACATACGAGACATCTGCATATTTACAAAGAAACACATGCATTACTTCAGGCAACATACCGAAGTAGTGCCAAGACAAAAAAGGGCTAAGTTTCGCAATTTATTATATCATCCATCTAGTCATAAAGATATTTACAAGAAAAACGTGTATAATATGTGTATATTGATTTATAATAACATACCAAATGAATTAAAATTATTGCAGGATAATGTTTTTAAAATCAAATTGACAGTGGCTACAAAATAATTGCTTCTATAGCCTTAAGGAATTTTTAGAACATAATTGGTGTTAAGTGGTTAATTAGTTATTATTTATGAGTAATTGGACAAATAATTGTATAGAATAATAATTTTCATTAAATAATATATATATATTTTTTAATTTATTGACATTTTTAATTGCTGTTATTGACATTTAAAGTTTTGAATGACATTTTAGATTTTTGAATATTAACATTTTATTTTATTGTTTTTATTATTATTATATTTTTTTTAAGTTTTGTCAATTTTTATAATCTCTCAACGTAAATTATTAAAATTTTAGCTATTGACATATAACATTTGATTGATGTTCTTTTAATTTTAATGACATTTAAAATTGTATTGACATTTTTTTTTTTTTGTTAATTTTTTGAATCGGGCAATTTAAGGTATTGAAATGCATTGCATGTTATTGTAGTTTGGTCTGTTTTTTTTTTTTTTTAATTTGTGGTTTTTGGGTACGATGTTAAAATTAGCGACACAAATGAGTAATTTGCACGCTTGCTTGCAGGCAGAATACAATAACTTTAGGCTTTAAGATCTTCCCTTGTTAAACAATGTATTTCTAGCAAATAAATATTTTGAATTTTGAATTTTTTGAATGTTCAAAAAAGGCAGCTGCGTCTTTTAATAGTAAGAATTATTAGGTTTTCGTTAAATTTACGCCAATATAAAATACTGGTAGATGCGTCTTTTTTTGCTGATTCCGAATATGTAAATAACTCTATTTCGAAAAAAATGACAGATACGTCTTTTTTCCTTATGACGGCCGTGTAACTAAGATCTCACATATTTTAAGTACTTTTATATTGTAACTCTACTAGTGTCTATATTGCTATGTGCGTTTTACTGCCTATATATGTGTTTTATCTATTGTAAATAATACACAATATTTACAATAGCAATAGCAATATTGGAAGTATTATAATATCTGAATACGAAATATTATTTTATTTTGTTCTCTTTCTTAATGTTGTTACTCTGCTTTTGCACTATAAAACTGTTCCATGTTCTAGTATTAAAAGTATGCTTAACGTGATAAAGACAACGTTTGTTAATGATAATAATATGTTGTTCTAATTAATAGTATCCTTGTAGTTTCTTGCCCGTTCTCCTCGATGAGAACTAGTTTTGGAATGGGCGACTAGTTACCTTATTAACTGATAAGCCTTATTCAAATAAATGTCTAGTCTTGTCTTTCTATCGTTTTCTTAAAAAATATCATCACATAATATAATATGATGCATAGTCCTGACTCACTCACTATAATATTAATTATAATAAGTTAATAATAATTATAATAAGTTATGCTAACGAATAACTACCGGAAGTATATAATGAAAGACGGGATGATCGACATATGTCGGGCATGCCATTGTCCCGGTGAGTCTATCAGACATATTACCTCTGGGTGTTCTCGTTTGGCTAACGGCGAGTATTTGCACAGGATTAACCAAGTGGCCAGGATTATCCATCAGCAAGTTGCTCTGAAATACGGCCTTGTGGACTCTGAGGTACCTTATTACAGATATGTGCCCGACCCAGTTCTCGAGAATGACCATGTCACGTTATACTGGGATCGATCTATTATCACTGACAGGACTATTGTAGCCAATAAGCCTGATATAGTGGTAATAGATAGATCAGTGCGCCGCACAATGATAATCGATGTCACTATCCCGCATGACGAGAACCTTGTGAAGGCTGAGAAGGAGAAACAATTGAAGTATCTCGACTTAGCCCACGAGGTTGTCGCTATGTGGAATGTGGACTCGGCAATCATTGTGCCGATAGTCGTTACGGTCAATGGCCTTATCGCCAAGAGCCTCGACCAACATCTCAAGAGGCTCTCGTTAGTATCCCGAGGTACCCTATCATACGATTTTTCCAGATCAATGAACACCATGTGCAAGTTATTGTGTGCACGTCTGTACTTCTCGCACAATTGGCGGAGTGCAAAAGTGGCGTCCGCTGTTCCTCGACCTGGCATAAACCCAAACTGGTTTGGGGTAATCTCACTCTCCTCTCGCAATCTTTTCTCTATTATTTTCTCCCATACCTTCATACTATGGGACATAAGCTTTATCCCTCGACAGTTGTTGCAGTCCTGCACGTCACCTTTATTCTTGAAGATGGGCACTAGCGAACTATTGCACCATTCTTGTCTGATCGCTTCTTCATGCAACAACTTATTGAAGAAAAAACTTTTCAGCAAAAAATAAAACCGACTTCCAAATCAAAACACTACAAAGTGAAAAATAACTTTAATTTCGGTAGTCGGTGTCTTTGGTTTTGTACTTTCGTTTTTTGCCACCGACTTCCGAAATTAAAGTTATTTTTCACTTTGTAGTGTTTTGATTTGGAAGTCGGTTTTATTTTTTGCTAAAAAGGTTTTAGTTTTCACTTTTTAGTTGTGGAACCTACCCCACACAAATTCGAATACATAATTGAGCACAATAATTGTAGATATAGCCATGTAAATAACATTGATAGGAAGTTATTAAAACATCATCACATCATCCACATAAAATAAGTAGGAAATATACGCATTATTGAAGCTAACTCAAAAACTCCCCAAGCAAAGTTAATAAAATTTATATGGGACCACCTCGGAAGTATACGCTTTCAAACGAAAAAAGAATTTTCCAAATCGGTCCATCCGTCTTTGAGTAATCGCGTAACAAACATACAAAAAAAAAACATACAGACGAATTGAGAACCTCCTCCTTTTGGAAGTCGGTTAATAAAGTCAGCCACATACATCCATCTTCTTTTAAACACTTCCATACTTCTACTGATATGTCATCTGGGCCCATGGCCTTTCCATTTTTCATACTTTGAAATTGTAATATTTTTTATATAAAAGAAATCCTTTACACTTACTTATGTTATTATTATATATTTAATGTTAAAAAACACATTTTATGTTACATATAGATATTATGAAAATTCTGATATCATTTAAGAGGTTATAGCTTAATTATTCATTTTCTCAATGAAAAGAGGATTGAAACTTAACCTCAATATTACAATAGGTAATATAAATACCAATTTGTTATAGTTACGGCCACTATGTCCCCTGACTCAAAATTACCCTACCTGTTTAGGATTTTTAATATTTCGTGTGACCTCCGTTAGCCTCGATACAGCTAATGAGACGTCGACGCATAGACGCTACAATATTTGCACAGATATTTGTGCCGCGCAAACTATCCCATAACTGCATGCAATGGGATTTGAGTAGCTCAGGGCATCTCTCGTCCCGAGCTTCCCATCTTTGCACCATTAAACCCCATATATTTTCTATGGGGTTTAAGTCAGGGGACCGAGCTGGCCAAGGAATTACTTTAATTTCCGGATGATTGCTAAACCATTCGCGAACAATGCTGGCACGGTGGATAGGACAATTGTCTTGCACACAACTTATCTCGTTTAAGTCTTCTGCGGGGTAGATATTACGCACCGTAGGCAACATTACATCGTTCAACACTTCCACATAGTTGACACTGTTGGCTCGCGTCGATATAAAACTTAATTCACCGGGCCCTTGAGCACTTATCCACCCCCACATATTCACACTGATTCTGCCTGACTCCGTATTTGGTCTGACATTTCCTTCAGACCAACGCGTGTTATTTTTACGCCACAAATGCAGCCTTCCTTTTTGGCTCGATTTAAAAGATTTTTCGTCGGTGAATATTGCCGTCTCCCAATCAAAGTCCAAATATTCCCGGGCAAAACTTAACCTCTCCTCTTTATGCCGTTGCGTTAAAAACGGTTTTTTAGCTGGCGTTCGGTGATGAAGACCTTCGGCATGGAGTATACGGCGAACGGTGCGTACTGATGTGCCGAACTCATCGGCAAAACGCCTTGTTGGGATGAAACCATTCGTCTCATAATTAGCTACCATATAACGTCGCTAAGGCTGGCTAATAAGAGGTGGTCTTCCGCTCCGCTCACGACTCTTCAGACTACCTTCTTCCTCAAATCTCTTCACCCAAGGCTTAACAGTCTCTCTCTAAAAAAAAATCTATATTACACACTTGCAACAAGCGATTAATCTACCATTCTATTTTGTAAGTACCATCACATAAAATTAAAAAAAAATAAACTTACGCATAAGCCGGTTTCATTCGATATTTGAGATATATTAAGGCCATTCGAACATAGGGCCACAATATTTTTATACTAATATTAGCCTGCATATTGAATTCAGAAGAATACTAAAATAGCAACAACAAGATAACACAAACGCTCGTAACTATGTTCACCAACCAACAACAGCGAATAGTGAAATAATTTATGTGAACTAATAAAATTGTTAAAATATGAAGGTAGATTTGAAATAAAGTGAACTTTGGTCTACCCTCATATTTTAATAACGACGCTAAGATTGAAAATAATTGTAAAACGAAAGAATCTTCGTTTAGTTGTGGACTATTTAACATATTTGTTAGCAACTCGGCATTCTTATTTCACATGTAATACTTACAAAATATTTTTCATGTTTGATGTGAGACTCGAACCCGAACGTTCGCCATGCGAGGCACAGTGCTAACCACTTTGGCTGCCGTAACGCTTACGAAACTTATTGTCATAAGCGGGCAACAAGTTGCCAATGTGTAGTATTGTCAAACGTTCTTATAGAAGAAGGTCATAAGTACTACTAATATTGCTATGCCATATTTTGTGACATTGCTAGTCGACTTCTGACTGTTATAGTACTTTAAATCGTTATTTTTGAAAATATGTACAGAGAAGGGAACTAATAAAAATCCGTAAAACTGGGCATGCATGTATGAACTTCGTATTTCTGAATGGTAACTGCTTATTGAGTGTGTATAAAAGCTCGTATAGAAATGAATTATAAAGGACTAGTACTTCGTTCGCCATATATGTAACCTACCCAAACTCTTGGAAATTAAAAATAAATCCGCCTTATTCCTTGTTCACGTCATAAAGGCAACCTCTGTGCAAAATTTCAGCTTTCTAGATCTAAGGGCCTGAGCTGGGCGTTGATGAGTCCCTCAGTGAGTCGGTTAATTGATATTTACCGTTGACCAAGTCTGCGCTAAACTAAAAGCAAAGCTAACTTATCTTATATATAGACATCTTTAAGCTCTTTTAGTGTAAATTATGAATCGTTATTATTTTCTATGTAATTAAACATTTTGTAGAAAATAATTATTTTCTATGTTATTAAAAAAAAATAATTACATAGAAAATAATAACGATTCATAATTTACACTAAAAGAGCTAAGAGATGTCTTGACAGGGTATGTATCAGATGATAAAACTATAATTACAAGGCTAGTCGCAGCGGAAAAAAATCGATTTTATTAATTTCAGTTAAGCAGATATTTAGTGTATGACGTCGTGTAATTGTGTCTGGTAAGTACTTTGTGCATCCAACCATTGGGGAGCTATTGAACAAAAACTGTTTCCGCTGGGACTACGTCAGCCCAGCGGCACTTTTTTTTCCTATGGACGTACAAGAAAAAATATACTTTCAATAATTAGTGTGTATTTGTGTGTAAATGTATATGTATAAATGAAATTTGTGTGTCATTAAACTGGGAAGATATTCAAGTTTCCGCTGCGCTGACGTTTGGCTATTTGATGAAAATCATATAAAACGGTTTAGTGCAGAGTTGTAATTTTTCACACACGTTGCTTTAAATTTGTGTGTAACGTTTGTGAAAACAGAATTTGAAAAAAACATACCGTTCAGAAGATATACACGTAAAAGTAAAATAAGGTTATTAGGTCCTAGTACTTAAAATAGGAACTCTAGAGCCTAACTTATAACGTTTATATGTATCTTGTTTTTGTCTACAATATCTTGCCAAGTTTAATTAATGTGCTCTAAGTAATTAATGAGCAATGTCATAATTTACTACGACTGGACTACTATATTATATGACATCCGATTATAGGACTTTTTAAAGGAAAATCAAAATAAAACCTATTCCAATATTTAGTGTATTAATGCAACTATTTACATATAAAATTTCAGCTCATTACACTAATTAATTAAAGAGATATAATAAAAATACCAGAACAACCGCCATACATGGATAAACCGACCAAGTTTGAATGGCTACAAAAAAGCAGCCGTACAGTATATAGCGCTAACGTTCTAAAATTTTCCAGTATTGTACCATTATTGGATTGGTTGGGCACACAATTCTTGAACAAGTAACTAATAACATTCGTGATAAATAAAGTACCTCACTTGTTTTCAGGGTTCCATACCTCAAAAGGAAAAACGGAACCCTTATAGGATCACTCGTGTCTGTCTGTCTGTCCGTCTGTCACAGCCTATTTGCTCCGAATCTAATGGACCGATGAAGTTGTTTGGTACACATATGTATTTCTGTGATCCACGTGTGACGGACGTGTAACGTAAATTAACAAATTTTGAATATGGGGGTCAACTTTGGGGGGCAAATAAGAAAAAAAAACGTTTTGGAACTGTACCGTGTGACATATCAAATGAAAGGGCTTACTATAAGGGTCTCAAATGTATTTTTTTTATAATTTTAAAAACAATAATTTTAAAGTTATTTAAGAAAATAAACGAAAATTGACCATTCGCCCCCCTTATCTCCGAATGTACTGAGCCTAAAATTTTGAAACAAATACAAAAATAGTTCAATACCTACAGATTACAGGAAAACATATAAGAAGTCCATGGTCTTAAAACAATATGGTAAATCTCTCAATGTTGTGCGTACAAATATTACATTTGCAGTTGGAATGTATGGGAGAACATGTTTTTAAACTACAATGTTAAGTTTGTTCTTGGGATTCATCCCAACTATGGAACCCTTCTTTGTGCGTAGTCCGACACGCACTTGGCTGGTTTTATTTTCTTAAACTTGCTAAATTATTACAATAATAATTGCAGCTGTAATTGCAAATGCATTTATTTGTCAGAATATTATATGTCCGTAATACTCTGCAGCTTCCAGCGTACAAATATTTTGATGTTACACGGTACAATTTGATTAAAAAGAAATAATAATAATTAGAAAAACCACATTACACCAGTAATAATTTCAAATCTTGAAAGTAAAAGCTTAACGGTATAATAGGGAATAATTTAAGGGGAAGGGTCAGGGTAGCCCCCGAAATTCAATTTTTCTTACATTTTTTGCAATTTGCAAGTCAGTATTAAGTCTGCGTAAAATATCTGCTTAACTGAAATTAAAAAAATCGAAATTTTTCCGCTGCGCACACGAAAAAAGTAGGAGCTTTTGCGATCATTTCTTTTCGTGATGCACACGCTCATATTTTATCAAAAGCTTGGTACGACAGTAAAAAAATAAATCCCGAAGCAAACAGGCTAAGGATAGTAGAAGCTGCAGCATCTATTTTATTAGAGAAGATATTCGATCATCCACTGTGGAAACCAAATCTTATCCACCTACCAGTAAAATGTTGGATGATGTTAACCAATAAATTCCAAAATCTTTATTGTATTTCTTAGAAGAGGTCATCTTAAAAAACAGGAAAGGAAAGGTAGATCATTTTAAAACAAAATGTAATTCAATAAGCCATGCAATAATGGCTGCCATCCGGGAACGTTCTTTTACATCACAGCTACTATTAAGCCTTTCAGTATTTCTTCAGAGAAGATATGGATCTAAAATACTATTGGATATTTTATCAAGCTTGGGATTTGCATTTTCTTATAGTAATACTGTGCAGTACGAAATCTCAGCAGTTTATCACCCACAACCTCGTATTTTATCATCAGAGTCAGGTGCACTTGTACAATATGTTGGAGACAATGCCGATATAAATGTAACTTAATGGTAACAATACTCTTCATGTTATGGGGATGATTAAGATAGTAACTCCAAAAAATGCTGTTATCTACGATGAGCAGATACAAAAATGCACAACCAAACCAAGTGCGAAAGAGTTGGCAGCCATATCACATGTATTTCTTCAAGTTTATGAAAAACCTGTTGTACCTGGATACAGTAAAGTTCAAGTCGAAAATGTACATGATGATCAAGCATTCACAAACAATAAAAACTTTAATGGAATTGATTTTTTATGATTATATGGAAAGTCTAGGGATATCGCATCGTTGCCAGGGTGGAATGACTATCTTGACCAGCTCACTAAAAATAACAAGAATTTTTCAACATCAGGTTAGTTCAGGTTACCTATGTTCCTCCCTTTTATTGACAATCCGGCCAGTAATGTAGACACAATTTACACAACTCTACATTGCGTTCTCAATATTGTCAAGTCACATGGACAAAAAACGTGTGTAATTCCTTTTGATCAACACGTGAAATGGTAGCTGCGTCAGATGCTAACTCAGAATATCTAAAGTGAAATTAGGAGGATCTCATATGCTCATGTCCTTTCTTGGAAGCATAGGATACATAATGGAGGGAAGTGGACTCAAAGAAGCTCTCGATAAAATATATGTAACGAATTCTGTTGACAAGATGAAGCATCAGAGGCCATACATAATTACGACTTGCATTATCAATGATTATTTTTGAAGACATGAAGATTGAAGATGGTAGGTATTTTGGATGAGTAGAGCAAATAACCTTTCGAAATGTTTCCTACGAAACCGTAGAAGGATGAACTGAGGAAACCTTTTTCCTTCAGAATTTTTGAACAAACTGAATGAATTGAAAGCTCGAGGTCCAACAGCACAGTTATGGGTGCAATATTTCGAATTTACAAAGAACATCTCGATGCAGTGCGCAAATCCTACTAATATTATAAATGTGAAAGTTTGTATGTTTGGATGTTTGTTACTCAATCACGCAAAAACGGGCGGAACGGATTTGGATGAAATTTGGTATACGGATAGTTTATAACCTGGATTAAGACATAGGATACTTTTCATCCCGGTAGAAGGTTCCCGTGGGATAATTTTCAACATCCACGCGGGCGAACGCGCTGGCAAAAGCTAGTAATATTATAAATGCGAAAGTTTGGATCGATGGACGTTTGTTACTAAATCACGCCAGAACGGCTGAACGGATCTGGATGAAATTTAGCACAGAGATAGATATATATATGGCAGGCCAGTTGGCGTGGTTGGTTAAGATACAACCTTATCACGCCGCAGGTCGTGGGTTCGATTCCCATCCAGGACAAACATTTGTGTGCATGAACATGTCTGTTTGTCCTGAGTCTGGGTGTAATTATCTATATAAGTATGTATTTACAAAAAAAAAAAGTAGTATATGTAGTATA
Organism: Dicycla oo; assembly: GCA_948252095.1. Lineage (NCBI taxonomy): Eukaryota > Metazoa > Arthropoda > Insecta > Lepidoptera > Noctuidae > Dicycla > Dicycla oo. The sequence goes on from OX411733.1 coordinate 22,368,617, forward strand.
TCAGTTATCTGGTTTCCATAGTACAAGCTCTGCTTAGTTTGGGACCAGATGACCGTGTGTGAAAATGTCCCAGGATATTATTATATTATTATTATTATATATATATATAGTCTGGAATAGCATATAGGCTACTTTTTATTCCGGTAGTGCGTTTTAGAACTCGACGCGAGCGAAGCCGCTGGCGAAAGCTAGTGTTGCCATATTTTCACGCCAGTGATCATTTCTTGTATGCAAAATCTGCCCACTTATATCTGCAAGATAATTATGATCAAGTTGGAAGGTACAATGGATGAACAAACTTTTGAGAACTTCAAAAATGAATTCTTCACCGTGAAACGAACAGAGAAATATAATTCAGGTACAGTCGCGACCAAAAGTCGATAAGCAAACTCACAAAGCAATAGCAATGGCGTTTAGTTTGACTTAAGACCTTCTATTTCCAAGAACATAAACATGCAAAATTATTGTCGTCAACAACTGATTGTAGTTCATAATTTCAAAATTATAACATGTGTAAAGATGACCTAGCGGTTAAGCGCGTGCAGATAGATGCGTGAATCAGTGAGCCGTGAGTTCAAATCTCACGCAGTACTTGACTTTTTGTAAGTTTTTACTTGATTGGAAGTAATGGGACAGAAATATAATATTCTTTATCTTGTTCGCTTGGTCACTCATTTCGTAAAGTTAGAAAGGTAGATCATAGAAAACTAAATAAGTATTGACAATTATATATGTGTTATTAGAATATCCTTTCTTTGTTATGTTATTATGAATTGAGTAAGTGGGTATACAAAAAAAAATCCTATGAACGGTTACAAAAAAACTTCTTTTATCTAGTAGGAATGAAACGTCACAATTCTCTTAAGTTTGTTAATTTTATAAATAAGTAAATAAAACGAATTAACATTTTTGTTACCATTCAGCACGACTTTTTTATTTAAACCTTCCAACACCGAAAAGATACACAAACACAAAAATAGTTAAATAATAATACAATAACTAATATTTAACTTCTTATAAAAATAAATAATAAATGAACATTTAATGAACACCTAACAAGTTTTTGCTTAAAATAGAAATATATTATTATGGTTCCAAAGAAACAAAAAACAGTCCAACATTGTGATTAAAATTCGAACTCAGACTTCATTGATCGTGAAACCATTGCTGAGCCCAAACAGCTACCAGCACATGTTATGTTTATGCGAATTTTAGCAATGCAATGGTAAGAACAGGTCGCCACTATGACGAGTATTCTAAATTCAACATAAATATAATGTTATTTCGCGTAGTATGACGACATGCGACAATTCATTAGTGTGTGTTATCTGCGGAATGTTGGCTCATACGCGCACACGTACTGGTTCGTGCTCCCACAGTTCATAGCAATGTAATCCTTAGCATGCTTATGGACTTTTGAGCGTTTACTGTACATGGACAGATATGGTAATAGAACAAAGTCTCATGAAATCGATGGAAACAGAAGGAGTATCTCGCGGTCGAAGTACGCAAGAAAGTGTTTTGTGTAAATGGGTATATGCTATGTACGCCACAAATACTATTTGTGAGGAAATGGGCTCTGTTGAGTCCAAAGAAATGTTTTCTTTGGACTCAACAGAGCAACACGTAGATCTAGAGATTCAAGAGAAAAAAAGACATAATATTGACGTAAATAAACTATAATGGTTTAAACTTCATGATCCCTTTCCAAATACGACACAGTTAATATCGTTAGCTTCTGGAAACTGTCACAGAGCTTATGAAATCGGATTAGAATCAATGACGAAGATTACTGGCTTACAATTTCATGAAATAAAATTAAAACTTCGACAGATGCCAAGTCAGTGTCTTATTTTGAGGGTAGTCGAACATTCCTATCATAAATAATTAATCATGATTACTTGACTAAGATTAAAACTAATCAATCATTAGTCACCAACAACTGATTAAACTAATCAATCGTTAGTTATCAATCACGACTGATTTAATCATTATGCATCAATTATTAGTCAGACTCTCGTGGCCAAATAATAACAGCCGCACGGGTCGATCCATCAAGTTAAGCTACGCTTGCCGGGGTTGGTTCGTAGATGATCTGTACATACCGAGACTCCTCCGTGCCTCGGAAAGCACGTTAAGCCGTTGGTCCCGGCTGTCATTCGTGGATCTTTGGCAGCCGTTACGGGTCGTCAGAAGCCCAAAAGTCTGACCACCAGTCTTACCAAGGGGTATCGTATTACCCAATAACTGGGTTGTGGAGGTCAGATAGGCAGTCGCTCCATGTAAAATACTAGTATTCAGCTGCATCCGGTTAGACTGGAAGCCGATCCCAAAATAGTTGGGAAAAGGCTAGGCAGATTGATTTATTAGTCAGACTAAATTTTGCCCAACACTGCGCGCACTACGAGTCTAATGAGTCATAATGACGTATAGAAACTGACGGTTTTGTATGGCACCCGCGTGGCAGAAGTTGTGCGCTCACGCACTTTCCACACCACGTATAAGTGCTGCCGTAAAAGACGTTGCTGGCGCGACAACGCCGTGCTGTGTTGTCAAATAAAATCAAGGTGATACCAAACTCAAATACTTTTTTATTCCTTACAAAGTATGTACATCGTAAACTAGTTGTTTAATCGTAGCATTATATCTAATTATAACTAACTATAAGTGTAATTATATGTAAACTAGAAGTGTGCAGTCAGTCTGTCTATCTCGTACAAGTCAGACATTATTTCTTCCACCTTTGTGCCGATTTTCTTGGCGATCTGTAACAAAGAAATAATATTTGTATAATTCATTCATCATCATCATTCCCCTGCCCTTATCCCGCTTTACTTGTGGTTGGCGCAACATGTCTTTTTCTTCCATACTTCTCTATTAGTCGTCGAGGAGCTCGTGGCTAAGTAATAAAAGCCGCACGGGTCGATCCATCAGGTTAAGCTACGCTTGCCGCGGTTGGTCCGTGGATGGGTGACCATCATTACATATCAAGACCCCCCCGTGCCTCGGAAAGCACGTTAAGCCGTTGGTCCCGGCTGTCAATCGTGGATCTTTGGCAGTCGTTACAGGTCGTCAGAAGCCCGAAAGTCTGACAACCAGTCTTACCAAGGGGTATCTTATTACCCAGTAACTGGGTTGTGGAGTCGCTCCATGTAAAATACTGGTATGCAGCTGAGCATCGGGTTAGACTGGAAGCCGATCCCAACATATTTGGGAAAAGGCTAGGCAAATTGATTTGACTTCTCTATTAGTCGTCATCTCGGTAGTCACTCCCTTTCTGGCCATATCATCTTTCGCACAGTCCATCCATCGTTTCTTTGGTCTTCCCTTACTCGTATAGCCATTCAAAGACGCAGATATATGCCAACGGCCTTGAGTGGCTAGGGCGGCTATGCTTGCGTGTTCGGTGCAGAGCTCACGCAACGCGTCGTGCGTCCACCCAGTAATAGGACTCGCATATCAAGGAACGCTGTCCTGAATTGGACGCATTACAAATTTATTATATATAAAACAAAAGGATTATCTTTAAAATGGTGAAGGTTTCGTAAAAATACACTTGATACTAATAGCTGACTACGTTTTTGCGTGATTCTCAGTTTTTTATCCGCGCCATATACATCGTGTAATTAAAAAATAATAAAAAGTAGCTCATTCATTACATATTCTGGGACATTTTTCACACACGGTCATCTGATCCCAAACTAAGCAGAGCTTGTACTATGGAAAAATATTGTAATTAATTTGTAAAGTTATGTACTTTAAAAATTAATTACACGATGTAATATAAAAATAATCCAAAATATTCACAGATTATGTTATTAACAAAATGCTCTATTCTTTAACACATTCTCTGCTGAATTCTTTATGCAAACGCTTCTTTATGCTACACCCTTACCGACCCTTTTTTTTACGATGTTTTCGAAACAATAGAGATGCACAACGAACACACATGTGCGCCGCGCCGCACTCGAAGAAAGTTATGAAAACGCGCATGTGTGTCTGCCGCACCGAATGTGTTAAATCTACGGTTGAAAATCAAAAAGGGTTGTGGAGGTCTGATAGGCAGTCGCTCCATGTAAAATACTGGTATTCTGTTACATCCGGATTGGAAGCCAACCTCAACATAGTTGGGAAAAGGCTAGGCAGATGATGATCAGCAGGTACACTCACGTCGAGTTTCTCCGCGTTGGACATGGTGGTGTACTGCGTGACCAGGTCTCCGTCCAGAATGCCGCGCGCCGCGCCGCCGCCTGCAGTGCGACGCGCCGACTTGTACGTTCTGCGGAGAGATATGACAGTTTATTGTGTTGTTCACCATCACTGTGTTTATTTTATTTTATTATTTTTGGAAAACTTACAGCTAATCAGACACAATAGTTGCTAAGTTTAAAACAAGATGATGGCCAATTACAAGTTTTCACACATAGAATAACAATTAACATTATACTAGGTAGCAGACAGTGTAATTTTCGCGTTCTGTATATTCGTATATAATGCAAGGACTACGTTATTTTGTCGAAGAAGTGATTGCAAAGAGCCTTCTTTAATTTAGGCACACTAGTATTGAAAAGATCTATGTCAACTTCCCGACAGGTTTCATTATACATAAAAAAAAATTGATTGTTCATTAAAAACTTAATAACCTCTTGAAAATGTGTTGTCTGAAATAAAATAAAAACGTGAAAAAGTGTACTTAAAACTATACCTACACTGACTTTTAGTGCATCACAGCATCACTTAAGATACAGTACTTTTCTCACGAAGCGATGCGCGCTTTACTTGTGGTAACCAAGTGCTCAAATACGCTGTGAATGTGTGTATGAAGACGAGTAGCGTCAGCACATAACACATTTTATACTGAATTGTGACGTAGCGAGCCCCCCACTCGCCAAATTTAATGCGTATTATCTAGGTAATTTTTAATTAATATGATAAAGCAAAAAGTACGTGTCTAATATTTATTTTTATTTGACTGACGGACTAAATAGTATTTCTTTTATTTTTTACCCAGGCGTCATCCCTGTTTGCTTGAGCCCAACTTTAGTTCCAGCTAACGAACTTTATACAGTTTACTCTTTATACGTTTGATGAGTAAGAAAGGTATCGAAAAAGCAAAGGAGTTTAGTGTAGCAAACAACATTATGACACTCGTTTGGATGATATTATGGTAACTATGACACTGTTTCAGAAACTTTTATAGAGGATTTATAACATGAGTGTAGATAAAAAGTTCTGATTATGAATTTAAAAATAGTACTATAATGACAGACTTTATGCATGTACAACTCAAACAAAATTAAAAAGTTTTATTATGATTCAGATTTCTTAACAACATAATGCTATAAAATCTATTAAAGTACACTTCGGATCGACCGAAGAGTTTTCAATTCGATTTTTATCAGTATTTAAGGGGTCCGAGCTAGGACGTATGCGCGGTTGACCGATAACCATCAACAACGCAACCTGCGTCACTTTGGTTTCGGAGCCATATTGTGTTTGTTTACTTTTTGCTAACTTTAGTTTTTTTATTTAAATAGGTTTAATACCTATTGCGTCCGCAGACGACAGTACATATTCGCTGTTATCGTTTAGTTTACTGACCTGAAGGCCCTGGGGTTCAGTCCTGCTATATGACAGCAGTAATTGTTCATAACGTTCTGCAACATCAGCAGACGACGGTACATCTTCTCTGTTATGGGCAGGACGTAGCCGACGCCTCCGTCCAGAGTCGCTGTAACAGAAATAAATTACCATTTACAATCATTTAAAAAAAATCGTATCGTGTTACCCAGTAACTTAGTTGTGGAGGTCAGATAGGCAGCTGCTCCATGTAAAATACTAGTATTCAGCTGCATCCTATTAGACTGGGAGCTGACCCCAACATAGTTGGGAACATACATACAACACAGTAAGCAGATTGAATCATTTCAAAAAATCGAAGATAATATTTTGTGCAAGGTAGATGCTGAATACAATGATTTTTAATGTACAGGGTCAAATTAAATTAATTAGCGGAATTCCGTATATGTGATGGATATCGTATGGCACTTGTCCCACCGCCAACGATGAGTGAGAAGCGAGTAGAGCTAGAAACGAGTTGACGAGCAACGAGTAAACTACGGCGACAAGAGATTACTCGCTGGTATGCGTATGTATCAAGCGTGAGTCTCTCTGCGAGTGCACTGCCCGCCAAGCGATCTTTGATAGCTCTTGTCGCTGCGACAAGCGAGTACTCGCGCGTGGTATGAACAGTCAGCGATAAACTATTAATATATGCATCTCTTTTGTTTAAACGGAATGTATATCTATTGTACGTTTCTCGAGCGAAAAATAGTCGATATTTAGTCGCTTCCTCGCCGGCCTATATCTAATAAAAAAAAAAAAAATTCTAGATTCAACTTCAATTATAATTACACAGTACGACAACGTTCAAAGGTTCCATCTTCGGAAAAACCGAACGTAGCCGAATTAAATGCGACTGGTCCAATATGGGAGTGACGGAATTAGTGCGTCATTTTTTATTAATTTGGGTGGAAATATAAATAAATTTCTATTGGTCGATAGCCACGTTTTAATCGCTATAAACAATGGAACTTTTGAACGTTGCCAAACTGTAACAGTCGCAGTTGATCCTCTAGTCAGCCGTAGTTATTTGAAATTAAGAGTTTCATATTTTTTATCGTCTTTAGATACCGATGCTGGCAACTTATCAGAACGAAGAAGAAAAGAGTCGAGAAAGCAGTATAATAATAATAATATACTGCTTTTTCGATCGTTATAAGATACCCATCCATTGCTAAATGTCACCCGTCTCTCCACAATTCCCTTGGTTTCTATAGGGTGCATACTCGGTAGGCTGTATAATCCTTATCCATTTCCTAAGGGTCGCGCCCCCCGGATTACTCCTTGATATACAATGATCTCTGTTTCACCGTGTAACATGAGGTAATAGGGGCTAGTGTGAATATTTCGGATCATTCGAGTAATCGATTCTGATCAAACCACGCTGGGGTCGGTGTATTTCATTAATTCATTAGACACCGATACCGCGACGATTACGTCTGCGGAGTTTCGCTAGCTAATTTAATTTCACCCTGTATTATAATGATGGACTGTGTGAAAGATGATATAACGGGCTGACTACCGACATGACGACTTATTAGTCGTTAGAAAAAAATGAGTTTAAAAAGCTGAAACCCGACTACGGAAAAATAAAAGTGATCTAAAGCAAGAAAATATTTCAGACAGAAAACAAAACACAGGTATAAAAATATTCAAGGTAAAGCCGTCGTCGCATGCCATTATAATTTTGTAGGTGTGTTCCTGTCACCCACATAGTATACAGACACAATCTCAAGACCAGAATGGTCTTTGATACCAAACATGTCATGATTATTCGAGGTTAATCTAAAAAAAATTAAATTGAGATAACAAAAAGCAATTTGTATTTAATTTACGTGTAAAGTCCACCATATTAAATTTAGGGAGAATTTATATACCCGGACCATTATTATTAATGTAATGATACCTCATTCATCACAATCGGTTCAGGGAGTTTAGGCACTATGGTGGAACAACACACGTAAAAGCAAACATACATAGACCGCTAAAATCATAACCAATTTATATTGGGCTTTGCCACAGTCGGGTTGCGCAGACCCCAATAAATTGGGATTATAATAATAGTAATAACTCACTGAACATGGTAACTTGTCGCTTATGCGTGACATTGGGCACGTGCCTGGCGTTGATGCGGAACATGGCGTTCACTTGCTGCCCGAGGTGGTAGTCACTCTTGCGAATGAGGCGTTGACCTGAAATATAAACGTAAGTTCTGTAAGTAAAAATAATGGATTTCTCCATAATGTTTTCTAACCGCTAATTGCACATGGGATGAAATTCATCCCACTTTTTTTATTAAGTAGTGGTTAATGGGAGTAAAGTCATCCCACGCAAATCAGCTTTTGGTTTGAACCTTGTTCCACCACTATTAAGGAGTCCTTTCTAATTCCATACATTTAGTTTGATGCACTATCTATTTCCGAAGAATTTCAGGTACGCCAACCCTCTATGCGACTAGTCAATCGTCTATGGAAAGATTATTTTTAGTCTGTAGTTGCAAATCTTTTTGTAAACAAAAGGTTTTTGTTCAAACTGGAATGCTTGTAATTAATGAAAATTGTATTAAGGTAAGTAGTTTTATTTATGTTTCGTGATAAGAATAAACACACCATGCATTTTAAACCATAGAACATATAGGTCATCGCTTGTTTTTTTTACTAGTCATTTCTTTGAAAGTGTAACTAAAAATTGTTTTGTTATTTTTTACAACCAATTTTGAAAATGAAAACAAGTCATACTTTCAAACGAAACGTACATTACTAAAGCCCTACTCACCAGCATTCTAAGAAACATTCAACGGTTACAAAATTCCAAGAAGCTATGATGCAAATCGGTTTTGTTTACAAGATTACCGCGGGGCTGAATTACGTCATAATCGGATGCGCGCGGGTGTACAATGCGGTTCAGCACAGCGACTAAAAACACAGTATCACTTATTACCAAACCTGAGTCACGATAGCTTGGTTTATCAAATCGAATAAAAAATCAGACCATGTCTTTGAGCATACCCTTCACATAATAACCGCACGTACACCACCTTCTCAGATATAATCGACGGGCCGTGCAACATCGTGTCGTCTGCGTAATTGATGTTACAAACGCACGTGTCATCAATGCGACACCAAGTGTCACTCAGCTCCTCGATCAGTTCATTCATATAAAAACATTTTTCGAGAGAAAAAAAAACTACAAAGTGAAAAATAACTTTAATTTCGGAAGTCGGTGTCTTTGTATCTATATTTTAGTTTTTTTGCCACAGACTTCCGAAATTAAAGTTATTTTTCACTTTGTAGTGGTTTTCTTTTGGAAGCCTGATGTCAACTGCTCATCACCTTTTACAAAATATTACTTTTCCCGATGCAGGGACGTTGTTGAGGAGTTGGCTGGAGCTGATGGTGAAGTCACCATCACCATATGCAATGTGACGAGCATAAATTGCTTAGCAACCATATTAAAGTAATCGAATCACAACCCGTGAAATAGGTATAATTGAGTAGTTCCGATGGCCACCTGTGATCTTCATCATCAGTTCCACTTCACCAAATGGTGCTTTCCGAGAGCAAATGCACGAGTTACTATAAAAAATACCCAAATCGATATAGGTGTGCCTATAAAAATTGAGGCTTTCCCGCGATTTCCATGGGAACCCCTCATCAGATTCTGACTTTGTGGTAAAGGGACCACCTCGAGTGTATACCCTTTCAAACAAAAAAAGAATTTTGCAAATTCGTCTATATATGACGGAGTTACGTCCGAACATACATAAAAATATATATTAGGTTGGGGAAAAAGTCTTTTCGCATTATAGTATGTATGAAATTGTAATAAAATCTCTTTGGCTATACTATTTGTATCTGGCTGGTTTTGGTATCATTGAAAGTTTAAATTTTAAAGAACATAATTCCAAATTCAAATTAGGAAAATGTGTGGTTTTCATTTGTTTTTCGTACCGTCAAGATGAGTGAATCTAATGAAGAAATATACATTTTAAAATTTTACTACAAAAAAGATAAAAATGCAACGCAAGCCGCGAAAAAAAATTGCGATGTTTATGGACCTAGTGTAGTGTCTGTGAGAGTAGCACAAATTTGGTTTAAGCGTTTTCAATCCGGAAATTTTGATGTCAAAGATGCACGTCGCTCTGGTCGCCCTATTACGGATAAAATGGATGCCATTTTTGAAAAAGTGGAGCAAAATCGGCATATCAGTAGTTACGACGTAGCTGAAGAACTGGAAATTGACCACAAAACAGTTTTGGCGCATTTGAAAAAAACTGGGTACACAAAAAAACTCGACATTTGGGTACCTCACGAGCTCACTGAAAGAAACCTAATGAACCGTGTACTCAGAATTTCCGGTAAAAGAGCAAAGTTCAAAGGGCAAACCATACTATATTTATAAGAAAGACTACTGCAACGACAATATAAACAAATTCAAAGAATGCCTCACAAGTATTTCATGGTCAGATGTCCACTTAGAAACTGACACAAATAAAGCGTTCAATCAATTCCATGATTTTTTATGTTTGTTATATAACTTGTGCTTCCCAAAAATAAAAATAAAGATTAAACATTCTAATGCATTTAAACAAAAATGGATAAGTAAGGGTCTTAAAAATAGTTGCAAAACTAAAAGATTTTTACGATATCGCTATTACAAGAACAAAACATTAACACACAAAATAAGATATAAACAATACTCAAGCATTTTGAAAAAATGTATTGTTAAATCGAAAATGAACTCTAACATCAATTTTATAAAAAATAGCAAAAACAAATGCAGAGCAACGTGGTCAGTTATTAATCATGAATTTGGGAATGCGAAATCAGGTATTAATAATATTTCTGACATACAATTAAATAAGCAAGTTCTGACAAACCCTACTGACATAGCAAATGCTTTTAATAATTATTTTATTGACTCGACTAATACTTTGACATCGAATAATCAATATTATTATAATGACACTAATTTTAAATCAATTCCGAACTCCATGTTTCTTAGACCCATGACTGAAGATGAAGTCAAAAAAGAAATAATGGCGTTAAACAATATTAACTCTGAAGGTTATGATGGGATAAATACAAAAATAATTAAAGCGTGCAATACAGAATTGATTCCCATTTTGACATATTTAATTAATCTTTCGTTTTCGTCAGGTATATTTCCTGATGCCCTAAAATTATCAGTCGTAAAGCCACTGTACAAAAAACAAGATAAAAAGGACGTCAAAAACTATCGCCCGATTACTCTTATTCCCATATTGTCAAAAGTTTTCGAGAAATGTATGCTCAAGAGACTTGTCGACTTTTGTAACAAATTTAGTATTATAGCAAAGGAACAGTTTGGATTCCAAAAGCAAAAATCGACTACACAGGCAATATATACCCTTGTGAGCAATATTCTGAGGAATTTAAATAACAATAAATTAACAACAGGTCTTTTTTTCGACCTATCTCAAGCCTTTGATTTTGTAGCGCATGACGTATTATTGAGAAAGTTGGAAATCCTGGGAATAAGAGGAGTTGCACTGCAGTGGATTTCTTCTTACATAAGTAATCGAAAGCAATACGTTGTTATAGACAACGTAAATGAAGACTTACTTACTTGCTACTGCTCTGAACCTAGGATAAATAAATGCGGCGTCCCTCAAGGAAGTGTACTAGGTCCCATATTGTTTTTATTATATGTAAATGACATATACCACTGGTGTCTAATCATAAATTTATATTATTTGCAGATGACATTTCAATTGTTGTGTCATCTGATAAAAAATCGATTTCTGACCATGAATTAGACATTAATAATACTATTGACAAAGTTTTACAATGGCTACAGACTAATAAATTAAAAATTAATATAGATAAATCAAATTATATTCAATTTAATAAGTCAAAACATGCTAAATACAATTTTAAACTTAATGTTGACAGACTTAAAGAAGTAACACAAACCAAATTTTTGGGTGTGCTCATAGATCAAGACTTAAACTGGAAAGGACATTTAGATAATTTATGCAATAAGATTAATAAATTCACTTACGCCCTCAGACAAGTAAAGAACGTTACAAACGTAAAAACGGCAATTACTACGTACCATGCGTATATAAAATCAATTTTAAATTACGGGCTTATTATTTGGGGAAACAATACGGATAAAGACAGAGTATTCATCGCACAAAAGAAGTGCATCAGGGCTATTTGCGGACTTCGTCCTGACGAATCCTGTCAGTCATTTTTTAAAAAGCTAGGTCTGTTACCACTTCCTGCACTTTACATATACGCAGTCTGTAACTTTGTGTATAGTAATAAGGGATTGTTCAAAAAAGCTTATGAAGTAATCCTTCGTCCAAGGGATCCGAACAGACTCGTAATAGAGGATACTCCTAAATCTGCCAGGTATGCTAAAAGCTGCCTTGTGATGTGTGTACGCATTTACAACAAAATCCCGAAAGAATTAAAATGTATAAATAATGCAAATTCATTTAAACACAAGCTATATAAATGGCTGAATGGACATAATTTCTATGATATTAATGATTTCTTTGACATAAAATTATAATATTATATCCATCTATTTATTTGAATGACTTATTTACTAATTACTGTTTTTTTATATTTTTCTTGGACCTGAAAATTTTTTGCATGCAATTGACATATTCTGTGTAGCTAAACATGTGTACATTGTATTTAAATAAGACTAACACCATTATACAATGTTTAAGGCAAATAAAGACTTATCTTATCTTATCTTATCTCATTTGTGATTCTTTATTACGACGTAATGAAACCGATCCATTTTTGAAGAAGCTGATAACTGGTGATGAAAAGTGGATCACGTATGACAAGAACGTGCGAAAAAGGTCGTGGTCAAAGGCCGGTCAGGCTTCACAGACTGTGGCGAAACCCAGGTTAACTCGCAATAAGGTGATGCTGTGTGTGTGGTGGGATTGGAAGGGCATTATTCATTATGAGCTGTTACCACCAGGCAGGACCATCGATTCTGAACTCTACTGCGAACAACTGATGAGATTAAAGCAAGAAGTTGAGAGAAAGCGGCCGGAATTAATCAACAGAAGGGGTGTGGTTTTTCATCATGATAACGCTAGACCTCACACATCTTTAGCCACTCAGCAAAAATTAAGTGAGTTTGGCTGGGAGGTGTTAATGCATCCGCCGTATAGTCCTGACCTTGCACCTTCAGATTTCCACCTGTTTCGGTCTCTTCAGAATTCTTTAGGCAGTGTCAGGTTAACATCACGAGAGGACTGCCAAAACCACTTGTCGCGGTATTTTGACCAGAAGTCCCAAAATTTCTATAGCAATGGGATCATGTCCCTACCTACAAGATGGCAAAAAGTTATCGAACAAAATGGTACCTACATACTTTAGTTAAATGTAAATAAACTATATTAAAAAATGTTTTGAATTTTCTTAAAAAATGCGAAGAAACTTTTTCCCCAACCTATTATATAAACATCCGAATTGAGAACCTGCTCCTTTTGAAAGGCGGTTAATAAATATTAAATAATCTTGGGGAGGTCAGACCTCCCTGCCTTACCACCTATTCTTGTTGGTAAGTGTTCGAGATCTTCCCACTTGTTTGTCTTTTGTTTCTGGTACATAAACCAAGAATACCATTGTATTGTATTGTATTGTGTATCGGGCTGGTGTCCGACACTCCACATGTAAGCGCGTAATTGGCGTACCGTCGCATGTTGTAATTGCAGAAACTGTGCGTCTGAACCTATGGGGTCCATACGACACGCAAAGATATAAACCACGTTTTATAATACGAGGATTTACGAAAAATGTAATTTCTGTTTTTGATCGTTGTTAAAAATAGTTAAACTATGAAGTCTTGATAAATTACAGTCAATCTATTAAAAATTAAAAATCTTTTATTAATTGCTTACACAGCTGCACAGGCTTGGTCTTTGACTAACGTCCAGAAGTCCAAACTCACGGTCTGCCAATGAGCAATGGAGCGCGGGCTCGAGAACAGTGGAAGGAGTGGAGGGAAACCAAACCCGAGAGTAGGCTAACAAAAAAAAATCCTTACGGTTACAACTAAATCGTTTTTACGCTTACGAGTATAAGAATAATATTTTTTTGCATGTTAGTGTGTTAGTAATGAAATTAAAAATGTTGTTAATCTATTACAAACTGGTTAATCATCAAACGATGAATATAGATTTGTGCCGATCCTTTGGTTTTTTTAATTTGCTTAAAAACGTGAAATAAACCATTGTTCTACATTAAGAGGATTGTGATGCTGTAAATTTTCATACAAAAAGCGATGACGTTTTTCTCCCCGTAAACATAGTCTAATTTTCATATTTTTTTGGAAATGTAGTAAGTATAATGAAAAACTAGGTCTGTGCGTTTTTATTACAAAGAAATATTGTACACGATATGAGTTATAAGCATCTAAATATCTATATTTTTGACATAAAAACTTCCTCGAGCGTTTTTTTTTTAATTTAATTCAATTGAATTACTAAAAAAGAAAAAGGTACAGACCTAGATTAAGGTATATTGAATGTAATGAGACCAAAATTGTCTCATTTTGTAAAGGTTTAGGGGGGTGAAAACGTTATCGCCCGAAACAATATTTATGTAAATAATTGTATGAAATGTACGTAATTCCCTCCAATACTCGCGCCGCGTATCGGCACTTCACAATCCTCTTAAGTAGTGTCTTAAGGTGGTTTTACACCGGCGAGGCGAGACGTGGATGGGATGGATGTCTCGCGATGGCCAGCGCTGCCTCGCGCTATCACCCGCCGCCCGGCCAGCCGTGTCTCGCGTGCCTACTACGTTTTGTTTCGCGATGGTCGGAGCGAGCCATCGTGAGACATCGCGAATCAGCGCTTGACGGAGAGAGACCGTGCGGGTCTTCGATGGCCGGTGCGAGTTTTGTATATCCGTTTTACAAAGTAAATAAGTACTCTATTCTTAGAGCAATACCGTTCAATATTGTACTAACAAATATTTCAATCTCGCCTCGCACATCCTCGCGCATTAGACCTTTTACACCAAAGATGAGTAGGGCGTGGATAGAAATTTTAGCATACAAATTTCAATTCTCGCCCATCCCATCCACGCCTTGCCTCGCCGGTGTAAGACCACCTTTATTCTTTACACATACGCGATATTATTACCAAAACTGAAACCAAGTGTCCCTGACGGCAAACAACATCTTCATCGTAATTTCCATAAAGATTTACCTCCATAGCTCTCTCTAGCTTGCGGCTGGTACATGAACAGCGCGAGATTTCCTTCAGATTCGCTCACTAAGAAGCCTAGCGTTGTGTTGTCGACCATGAATTCCATTTCTAAAATCTGTAACAAATAAACATATTTTTACTTTATTTTTCCTATGTATTGATTTCGAGTAAGTATGTCTGACTAGTTTCGAACTCTAACGGGACAATAATAGAGATGTGATTACAATTTTCAACTCTAAATATTGTTTGTAAATAGTGCAAACCAGAGCACAGATTAATACAGAAGGGGCACTCCGAAGTTTAGGTATGAAGCTACAAGTACGCGGCGGGCGCTTCTCACCGGCCGGCTCGCACGGTCAATTCGATAATCACTCACACGCCGCAACGTAAAAGAAGACAACCCTAACGAGTCAGAAGGTATAAGAGTTACGCGTTAGAAAGTTAGGCAACTTGTAGGTGAATATAACTGTAGGTAAATAAGCGTTGTGCGACCTGAATTGCATTTTATTGTGTCGTAGCAAGAGTTGCTTTTTATTTAAATGATTATGCGGAGTATCCCATCTGTATTAATCTCTAGCAAAAGAGACAGTATGAATTCGAAAGATAACGTGTAAGTAATGAAGTAAATGATAAATGAATTTATTTCTGTAAGTAGATTTTTACAAATACTTTTACAAGTCAATCATGTTTTTTTTTTTTTTTTTAAATATGTAGATGAGGTCGGCGTTTCCCATCTGACTACTCTGACAAGAAAGGCCGAAACAAACTCAGAGATCACAGTCTCTTATAAAGTCCAGACATAATTTTGGTCAGTTCATGTGAAGACCATGTAGATTTATGTCTGAAATGGTCTTTTGAGGAAAGAACCACACAGATTGAGACATAGTCAGTGCACACATTTGTCAGTAATCGCGCAGCTCAACTCAGAACTTAAGGAGCTCAACGATTCGACGAAGAATACCAAAGAAAGGACATTTGGGTAGGCCGCATAAATTACTCAAACTGCCAGACCATGACTAAAAATACATAGTCCACACCCACATAGTCTTCACATTTACAATAATTAAAATAATATAATACTGTACAAAGTAAATATTCATGTGAACATTCAGTATGCAAAAATAAAAAAGAGAAAAAAGAAAATTTGGAGCAGCTCAATCCCAAGCCTTTTTGTCCTCAATATAATCTTTAACGGTATAAAAACCTTTCTGACACAACGTACACAGTATGAACGCTTTTCGCGTGACGATTCTTAGTTTCTTACCAGTCAACTCTTACAAGTTGACCCAAATATATCTTTTTTTTTTCTTCATAACGTCGGCGGAGTTCCGCTAACTAATTCTAAAAGTTGAAAAGTTGTAATTAGTATCGTGACATACCTGAGCGCTCCTCAGATCCCTGGACACGAGCGAGAGTGTCCGGTGCTGGTGTTGGTAACGCAACAAGGAGATGGACTTGTACACGTCCGCTACTAACACCAGGTTCTTCACTGACAGCATCTTGTGTACGTAGATCTGCGTGTCTATGAACGCGACGCCGACTAAGTCGTTGTCTTTGAGTTGCCAGATGTAGATCTGTGGATGATATATAATAATGGTTTTAGTATGATTAAGTTCAAGTTTTCATGGTTTATCTTCGGAAAAACCGAACTTTGCCGAATTCAATGTGACTGGTCCATCAAAGGAGTGACGAAATTGGTGCGTTTATCTATAATATTTTGGGTGGGAATATAAATAAATTCCTGTGGGTTTTATTCGCGGGTTTAGTCACATTTTATTCGCTTTATATCCCCGAAGGGTTATGCACAGGTGTATCTATAGCACACTCACATTTCGCCATTATGTTTAAGTCCCATGTAATAGGGGGCGAGCCTATTGCCATAATCCGGGCAACTCCAGGCTGCTACTGAGGAATTCCTGATGGAAAACCCAATAACCTAGTTGCCATTCCAGCAATTCGCACTAAGCTCTTCCAAACATCCTTCATAATGCGCACGGCAAAAGAGTGGGACTCACTACCTGCGTCTGTGTTCCCGAACGCATACAACCCGAATCCGAATCTCTTCAAAGTTAACAGGCTTCTTCTGGGTAAGCTCACTCCATCGTAGACTTTGTCTCTGTCACCTCTGACCTAGACTAAAGTCAAGAGCAAAGCCATCGCAAAGAAAAATAAAAGCAACACTTTGTCCGACCTGGGAATTGAACCCTACTGCAGAGCATGACGTCCTTTGCTCAGCAGTAGCGCTTGCGACCACCAGACTAACGAGGTAGTTTCGTTGTATAAAACTTTTTACAAAAAAAAAAAAACCAGCCAGGTGCGAGTCGGACTCGCGCACGAAGGGTTCCGTACCTTTATCTATAAAAACAGCAAAAAAAGATCATGGGAGCTCGAGTCCCACTTAAATATTTATTTTATTCTGATTTAGTATTTGTTGTTATAACGGCGACAGAAATACATCATCTGTGACAATTTCAACTGTTAACTATCACGGGTCATGAGATACAGCCTGGTGACAGCCGGACAGACAGATGGACAGCGGAGTCTTAGTAATGGGGTCCCGTTTTACCCTTTGGGTACGGAACCCTAAAAACAACCGACTTTCAAAAGAAACTACAAAGTGATAAATAACTTTAATTTCGTAAGTCGGTGTCAATGGTTTTGTATTTTCGTTTTCTGTCACCGGCTTCCGAAATTAAAGTTATTTGTCACTTTGTAGTTTTTTTTTTTTTAAAGTCGGTTTTTTTTTTTGTAAAATAGTTTTTATTTTTCACTTTTTACCTGTGGTACCTACCCCACACAAATTCGAATACCACTACCTGCAAAAGAAATGACAACATCATCCACATAAAAAGTGGGAAAAATACGTATTACTGAGGCTAACTCAAAAACTACCCCAGCAAAGTTAATAAGTTTTACATTGTTATTAGAACTTAAACCGGGATATTCACCATGTACAAGTAAGTTTTTGTAAGTTTTACATTGGACAAACTTCGAGATATACACTCCCGAATAAAACTAGAATCGTTTCAAATCGGACTACTCTGTAAAAATCTATGCGTGGTAATAAATAAAAAATAATAATAATAAATATACGTATCGACTTGAGAACCTCCTCTTTTTATTTTCGTCAGTTAAAATTAAAAACTAATGATTAAAAACAAGTTATAGCAGCCAGAGACAAACCCATAAAATATGTGTTAACTTTTGTTAACCTGCAATAACTTCTCCTGTTTTGTAATTATTTGCCGGACCCAATATAGAACCTTGTAGTACCCACGTATTTTCTAAGTGCATAGACGCCACTTATTAAAACCTGCTGGCGTATATCAATCAAGTAAAATTAAAACAAATTTAACTAAACTGAGCGCAAGTTTAGCTTGTCCGGTCCGTAATGCTCAAGTGTCAACAGTGAAGTTTCGTGATTTACACAATCAAAAGCCCTGGTGAAAAATTCATATGACAACTTGAGTCTTTTCACGGGATTTATGTGTATCAGTCTCTTCAAGCTCTCGCATACGGTCACATTTGATTGCGAAATGAGTCCAACTGTTCGGAGACGTTTCTTGTGTACAGCCCGCGGCACGTAAGTTGGCAAGAGTCGTTAGATGCGCAGAAGTCATTTTTTAGATCTCTCTAGTCGCGAGCGGGACGCGGGGAACGAGGTAGCATCGTTCCGAGCGCGCGATTGGTTGGTCAGTCGACCCTTGTCTCTCGCGTCGCGTTCACGTTCCATTCACTCCCGAGTACACTTGCGTGCACTAAAATTGTAACATTTGTTTTTGTTGAGCTTTTGTTACAAGTTCTTGTTATTGTTTTGTTTGATTTTTTTAATTTAGATAACGCCACAAACAAATACCATTTTACGTAGACATGCCAGAAAAATGGTTTATGATGTGTACTGTTACATAGAAAAAGAAGCGAAAACTGAGAGACTCCTCGGACAGTGCGAGTGAGGAGAGTAATATTGAGGATGGGGAGCCAACTCCTTCCGAGTTCATCACCCACCAGCTCATCTACTGTTAACATTGATTTCATGCCAGGGGTAACACTTTTACAAAGCGATAGTGACGACGACGGCATATGATTGTTAACGATATTACAATATTTTGTTTTATTATACATTTTTTAACCTATAATTACTGTATAAAACACCAACAACCTCTTAAGGGACCTCTTAGTAAAAGTTGTTCATAATGATGAGTACAATGACCCCTTAAGAGGTTGTTGGTGTTTTACAAATAACCCTGTATATTTTATTTATTACTCCTAATATACTTCACGAATTCTTCTCCTTTCTTTAACTTTCTTCTAAATAGTTATGTTTAAAAATAAATTATGGCAATAACCACAAAATAATGACAAGCAATAAAAGTGACCATTTTTTTGTTGCAATAAATGTAGCATGCGCGAACTTACCCCCACTACGCCAAAACCTTGCCAACTTACGTGCCGCGGGCTGTACTTAGCGACTTAAATATAATTACAACTAACACCGTACAAGTACGAAACTAGTCGAACTATCCGCAAACAGTTTGTGTTTTCTCGATTATATATGTGTTAGAGATAATAATATACAAGAACATACGACTTCACTTATTTTAACAGATATTTAATTTATTCGAAAAGCAACACCGCGCAAACATCATAGACGACTTCGGACTTGTCAATATCGAAGCTGACAGTGTCACGTTGTATCTACCAGTAGTGCGTTCGTTTATTTTCGAATCTCTCACTCTCGAGGCAGCGCCTGCGCCGGTCGTGCGCACTGATTGATAATATACAAACATGACGTACCCCTACATCGAGCACGTGGACGCTAATCCGTTTGAATCTGCAACATATGTATGTATGTTTGTTTGTATCGTGTAGTGCCGTACCTTCTGTCCGACAGCAGATATGAGATATCCCAGCACCTGCGTGAGCGCGGTGACGGGGCCCTTCTGTTCTTTCGCGTACAACTCCTTGAAGCGGTTCTTAGTGAGCGGCTGGCCGGGCTCCGGAACCACGTCTATTATGTCGTAGATTATTATCTGGAATTAGCAGGACATAGCTTTAAAACAAACCATGGGTAAACCAAGAAAAGAAGCGTGTTTTTAAGTATTTTTACAAGTATCTCTGCAGGCTTGCCTTTCTTAGCGGCTGGAGTAGAGACTCGCAAGAGCAAACGTGCTCGGAGGAAGGAAGTATTCCAGTAAGATGCTGGTCTTGACCATCTTGCGGGCTCTGGGATTGTCCTAGTAGCCGTGGAATACCTCTTCATTCCTCAAGCACCTCAGGACGCGTTTCCCCCTTGTCGCTACTTAACTAAGTGCTAGCGACAGTGTTTGAATGTGCAAGTAACCCTCTGTCATTTAATCCGTGGCTATGTCGTAGGACGATTTGATTTCGAATTTGCGAATTGTGAAAACACGGATAATTAGACAATGGTGAAAACTTTTCTTAATTCTTTCTTTCTGCGCAGGTGGGCGGTGTGGGGGGGTTTTGTAAAGGGGTCGACATTTGTTTTTTTTTTCAACTTTTCATAACATCAAGCGAAAAATTCGAAAGAAACCAGTTTCTTTCCAATGAATTTTTTCGTTAATGTTTCAATGTAACATGCGAAAAAACGGAAAAAAACAAGATTTGTTTTTTTTTTCATGAAATAAATTATAATTCACTAAACTAAACTAAAAAGTAAAACATAAATTTCAATATAACAATAAAGTGATTAACGAGAAAATTAATGTAATTGTAAAAAAAAAAGCGTGGGGTGCTTTATACAACATTGGTACACTAAATAAAAATACAACAATTAATATCGAGCACCCCACGCTTCTTTATAATGACATCAATTTTCTCGTTAATCACTTTATTGTTATATTGAAATTTATTTTGTACTTTTAGTTCAGTTTAATGGTATTAAAGCGTTTTTTTTAGTATTTCTTAAGCTATAATTAATTTTATTTGAAAGGTTTTAAGTTGGTCTCATAAAAAATTGGTGAATATCTGAGTTGGCTTCGGCCCCTCGTTACGCCTCCCAAAAGACCGGGACACCCCATGGTCCCGAATTAATTATGTAAACATTTTTTTTTTATGAACTTACTCGTCCCCTTGACGTGATATCTTCACTGTAATTGTAGTTTGTCCCTATCGCTATGTAACCTCTCAGTCCAGACCTGAAATAGAGAGGAAACGCATATTACAAACAAGGTGCAATAGAGAATTATATTCCGCGCCTTTGCGCACACATGCAACGTTCGTGAATACAAAGTAAAGGAGAATAGGCACTTTTCGGCCGTACCAAGTTGCACGGCATCACAGGATCCCAACCAAATGTACTTAATAAAATGACTTCTATTTTTTAAACCAGACTCGCGTTTTGTTATAGAAAAAAGTCTCAGATTTCTGCATAATCAGCCTATAATGTTCCCACAGCTGAGACACAGATCTCCTCTCGTGAGAGGGAGTGGGCCGTTATCCAGCACGCGGGCCCAGTGCGTATTGGTAGATGTCACATGTCTTCGAATGTTTGGTTCTAGGACATGCCGGTCTCCTCACGATGTTTTCCTTCACCGTTTTGAGACAGTGGTGATGAAATTATTTACATAAAGTAAAGCGCCAGCTTGGGTTTCGAACCCACGACCTCTCACGACTCTCACGACTCTCGTTTGCCCGAATTTCTGTCATCATGAAAATAAGTAATTTTGTATCATTATTTCCCACTACACGTCGTACCATCCGGCATTTCCATAGATTTCAGTTCATAAGGGAATCCATGAAAGAAATAGTTAGCAATATAAGGTGTTCTAAAATTAACTTTACAAACTTTAACGAGGTGCTTTAGACCTTCGAACCGAATAACGTTTACTGTACGACCAAAATTGAAATCGCAAAAAAGAAACAGCTGTCCCATACAGCTTATATGCAGCAAAAAAAAATGTATTAAACTTAAGTATGGAACAGCTGATTTTTTTAGCGATTTCAAAGTTGGTCTTATAGTAAAAGTTATTCAGTTCGATGGTCTTAAGCATTCCTTAAAGTTTGTAAAGTTATTCTTGAAACTGATTAAATAGAAAGAGCACTGAATTCTCCTCCATAAACACTAGCTTTGGTTGTGAAGGTGTACTTTTAGTTTAGTGCGGGGCGCCATATACAGAATGGGTACACAGGGTTACATAAATACAGGATGTAACAAGACCCTTCACGAAGCGTCATCTACGGACTCTGTACATCAAACTACGTCTAGTTCGCGTCAGATATCATTGCCGCTCTAAAGTTCGCGCAAATGAGTGCGCAGTAGTCGATATCTACGTATACTAAAACAGCAGCGCGTCATGCCATGCGCATCGGAAAGCCTGGTTTCAGCGCGGCAAAGTTATGTGACGCGAACTACTCGTATAACTTTGTGCAAATATAATTGCTGGAAAACGACTTTTATTTTTATCGCACGCAAAACTGTGTGCTTATTATGGGTGCGTGCAAAGGTACAGGGATCGTGGGAGTATTTAATATTAAGTTATAACTAGTGATAAGGATAATCGCGCGCTTATATTATATACCTAAACTTCTTCTCACTCAAGAATAATAATGACTAACTTTGTGAATAAATTAGTAATCCCGGGTTCCCGGGATTGAACAAGTTTGTAAAAACAACTATAACAAACTTAATGAAATTATAGTAGTGGTTATTTTGATTTAGTATCTTTATTTTATTCAAAACAAATGGAATATCAATAAAAATGATAATGTGCACAATGTGTGTATTTTTTTTTTTTTGGTATATCGGCGTGTGCTAGCTTACTTATAGCAAATAATGTAATTTAATGTTTTGTGTTACGTAATGTACCTAAATTATTATGCGCAGTGTTATATAGAATCATTTTTTTAACTGAACAGACAGCTGTGCTGCTGGGGAGTTTGTTGCGCCACTTCATCTCCCCAGCTAAAGCACTAGGAAGTGGTGAAGGGCGGGCGTTTTGGGGGACTGTCTTATGTAATTTTGACGTTCAAAAAGTGCTGATTCGCACAATGGTCCACTTGAAGGACTAAGTGCGGAAACCAAACCCAATAACATAGAACATAGAAGTGCTGATTCTCAGCCTAGTTTGAATAAATGACTTTTGATTTTGATTTTGATTTTTTTTTGTGGTCAAGTAGTGGAAATCGATTTATCTATCTAACAGATTAGTGAACGAATCGACTAATTTATTTTATTTTATACGAACAGAAGGAATTCTTAAAGGCATGTCCGTATTAGTCTTTCGTGGCAATGAAAGTAAAGTTTAGGTATATTAGCGCCCGATTATCCGATCACTGGTTATAACATTTAAAGGATGTAAGGATCGTAGCAGGTGGCGTTCCGTAGTTTCTGCCACATAACATTTAAAACTTGTTTTCATAAAAATACATCAATAAAGCTTGAACTTTGACCATCAATATCTCCGTAACCAGTTTCCAGGTATGGTCTAGTAAAAAAAAAGTCATAAAAACAGAAAGAAGTATTTTTACACCCGCTATTGGACGAGATTCTCCTCTTTCACTGTGTTTCGTTTGCCGTATGTCATCATTACTCTGTCTAGAATGTGATCTTTATGACACTATCGGATGGCATAATAATAGTTTTTTTTTTTTTTAATAAATCATCGAGTTCGATTCTTGGCTAAAAATAGATTTTCATAAAAGCGCCTGAAGCAGTTTTTTTTTATTATTTTCTTGTAATGTATTATCGTTTCATCCACACACCCTTTATACGTAAACTAGCTTCTGCCCGGGCCTTCGCCCGTGTGGAGGTCGGAAATTATCCCGAGGGAACGTACTATCAGGATAAAAAAGTATCCTGTGTCCTAACGTTGGTCATGGTCTACCCATGTGCCAAATTTTATTCAAATACGTTCAGCCGTTTTAGCGTGAAGCCGTAACAAACAAACTCACTTTCGCATTTATAATATTAGTTAGGATTAGGATTCTTCACCGTCATTAGTCATTAAAAAACTGTCCCATTCTTTTGATCGCCTACTTTGAATTAGGGCTGACCATTGAGGGTAATTACCCTAATCCACGGGAAATTCTTTTAAAGAAAGGTTAGGATTAAATAAATTTATTTTATCTACACTCATATCGTAAAGTTCTGATTATGAATTCAAAAATAGTACCATAATGACAAACAAAATTAAATAGTTTTATTATGACACAGATTTCTTAACAACATAATGCTATAAAATAACTTCCAGAAGATTTTAGTTCGGTTTTTATCATTATATATGGGAACCGCGCTAGCGTGTGCGCTGTTGATCGATGACAGCTCCGTAACCGTAGTAACGTTACTATGGTTTCGGAGCCAATAATGGTGTTTGTTTACTTTTTGCTATCTTTGGTGTTTTTTTTTTTTTTAATTTAAATAGGTTGCATGAGTGTAGATAATGTAGTGTATGAAACTGCACATAACTAAATATTAAAACACTCGTGTGTTACTATTAAAAACCTCGCCGTGTTTTAATACCCCTCATTAAGCATCTCTTTCATTTCGAGATATATATTTCGAAATATCCTCTCAATTCTTATTTCTTTCTTTTAATTACACTTACCTAGTCCCCTCATAAGACAGCGAGACGTTCTTCAGGCACGTGACATGTTCCCATTCGTCGAGCTCTATCCGTGTGTTGGGAATGATCTCCCAGGAGACAGGCGAGAACAGGGTCACGAAGAACTTGTCCTGAAGTGGGTAGGGAAATCTGGAACAAAAATATATTCAAATACGAGTACATGATATGAGTTTCAATAGCGCTTTTATTAATGGACGCTTTTTTAAGCCGAAAGCGCCAGCGTAGCCCGCGGAATTATGTCAAGTCTCAATTTGCAGATCAGTATCAGGCTGTATGTTGATCAAAATGTAATTCGCGACCCTAACCAATATATGACGGCAAGCAGGTCGATGTGGATTACACTGATTATAGCAAAGCATTTGACCGGATTGACCACGGCACCCTGATAAAGAAGCTAAAGTGCATAGGTATTTAATTCATGGTGATCACCCGCTGGGCTAATCTGAAGACTGCCTGAAAACTTAATCAAAATCGCTCCAGCTGTTGTGGAGTACATAGGGTGCATACATGCATACATACCACATCCATTTTTATTGACCGAGCGAGCGAAACGAGTGAAGCATCTCTGCTTCAACTGTCAAAATATGCTTTCCTCTGTCAGTATGTTGGTACTCCTCTAAAGGTCGTACTTTACAACCGATCTGAACGAAACTTCGTATACGGGTTTTACGGCATTATAGAATATTTTTGTCGTCGGGGATTTTTGATTGGAGGGGTACTTCCTCCAAAAAGGGGCAAAACGGCGGCTACTGGATATCTCCACCTTATGAGATCCGATTTCAATGTTTCTTTTTTATTTGAAAAGCAATAACTTTAAGTTGGTTTCATAAAAAATTGGTAAAGATCTGATGAGGATCTTCGGCGCGAAGAGTAGAATATATAGCCTCTCAAAATGCAGTAAATTGTTCATTTTTTTAGATTTCTACCAATGGAATCGGCCCTTTAATCCTAGACTATGCACGTTCTCGTCACAAAACTAGAGAATTCTAAAAATAACTAGCAGAATTCTCCAAAACGAGGCTTTAAAACCAATTTTGATGTTAGTTTTACAATAAGGTCACTAGATTCCGCTTGCTAAAATATGGTAAATGGTTTTGTCCCGTCGACCATTTTATGTGAGTGAGTTTCCCGAACACTGCCCATCCGAGACGGATTCGACGATTGACATCTTTCTCGAAGCTGAACCTACCTAACTGGACAGTTTGTTCTAGGTAAACCACTTCGAGTGTAGTCTCCGATCTTCTTGAGGGTGGGTGTTACATATAATAGGCTTTTGACATGACCTTTGTCATACTTAAGACCCACTCTTTCAGAAGCTCTACTGAGGTCATCGAGCATTGATCTGAGGTCCTCCATAGTCTCAGCTATGACAACTACATCGTCTGCAAACCGGAAGTGACGTAATCGCCATTGATGTTGATGCCTAGCCCTTTCCAGTCCAGAACTTTGAATACATCCTCCAGTGCAACGGTGAACAGCTTCGGAGAGATAACGTCTGGCTGTCTCACACCTCGCTGCAGAAGGATAGGTTTCGAGGTCTGGTCCTGGAGTTGGACTGACATAGTGGCATTTTCATACAAACACACCACCTCGATGTACCGATAGTCAATCTGGCACCGTTGGAGAGTCTGCAGTCCAGCCCGAGTCTCGATCGAATCGAAGGCTTCCTCGTAGTCTACAAACGCTAAGCAGAGAGGCAGGTTATACTCTTCGGTCTTCAGTATAACCTGCCGCAGTGTATGAATGTGGTCTACGGTGCTAAAGCCTTTACGGAATCCTACTTATTAGGGAGGCTGGACGTCGTCAAACATGCGCGCGAGACGGTTCGTGATGACTCTTAAAACCACCTTGTAGACATGGCTCAGAAGTGAGGATGGGCCTATAATTCTTTGCAGGGCATTGTCGCCCTTTTTAAAGAAGAATACCACCACACGTCTATTCCATGCCTGTGAAGTTTTACCCTCGAGTATGACAAAATCAAACAGCTTCTGGAGGGCCTTAAGAACGGGTTTTCCACCGGCCTTCAGGAGTTCGGCCGTAATTCCGTCATCACCAGGCGCCTTGTCGTTTTTAAGCTGCTTCAGAGCCATCCTAATCTCGTACAAGCTGACGTCCGGGATGTTTTCGGTCTAGTGTTGGGTCAATCTACCTCTTGAGTCTCTTGGTTTGCCTGATTCAAAACGGCGTTACTGGTTGCCGTGTATAACTGTCCCTAGAACTTATCGATTTCTCTTAATAGCTGTGCTGAACCGCATTGTATACCCGCGCGCTGGGAAAACAGTTAACCGCCCCACCCGATGCCCCGCGGTAATCTTGTAAACAAAACCGATTTGCATCATAGCTTCATGGAATTTTGTGACCGTTGAATGTTTCTTAGAATGCTTTCGTTTGAAAGTATGACTTGTTTTCATTTTCAAAATTGGTTTTTAAAAATAACAAAACAATTTTTAGTTACACTTTCAAAGAAATGACTAGTCAAAAAAAAAACAAGCGCTGACCTATATGTTTTATGGTTTAAAATGCATAGTGTGTTTATTCTTAGCACGAAACATAAATAAAACCACTTACCTTAATACAATTTTCATTAATTACAAGCATTCCAGTTTGAACAAAAACCTTTTGTTTACAAAAAGATTTGCAACTACAGACTAAAAATAATCTTTCCATAGACGATTGACTAGTCGCATAGAGGGTTGGCGTACCTCAAATTCCTCGGAAATAGATAGTGCATCAAACTAAATGTATGGAATTAGAAAGGACTCCTTAATAGTGGTGGAATAAGGTTCAAACCAAAAGCAGATTTGCGTGGGATGACTTTACTCCCACTAACCATTACTTAATAAAAAAAGTGGGATGACTTTCATCCCATGTGCAATTAGCGGTTAATACATTAGGCGCGGCAGACGCACATGCGCGTTTTCGGACGTTCACTAGGTGCTTGACGGCGCGTATGCGCGTTGATACAATTTACATAACTTTCTTCGAGTGCGGCGCGCCGCACCTGTGCGTTCGTTGTGCTATTATCTATTGTTTCGAAAACATCGTAAAATAAGGGTCGGTAAGGGTGTAGCATAAAGAAGCGTTTGCATAAAGAATTAAGCAGATAATGTGTTAATAGTTCAGGTTTAGCGGATACGATTCTGCTGCTATCATCGCTCTTCAGTTTCGCAAGCTGGCTCTCTTAAAAATACCTTAAGAGCCCTTGTTCCGCTCTATCGCGTCTTTAATAAATACGGGTCGTAACAAAGCGGTGACGGTCGCTTTTCAAGGACTTAGATATCCATCTATTGAGCCTTCCAAGCTGAGCGTCGATTAAACTTTACCTTAGTCAGAATAAAGCTCTAAATACAAAAGCTGGCTTAAAATTAAGTTTGAACTATCGTATGTAAAGTTACTGCAAAAAACCTGTCCCCATTATTATCAGTGCTTCTCTCTTTGTGACATGAGAAAATAATATTAATGAATTTATAGTCTAATCTTGGCATGTAATTTATGACATATATTGACATATTAATTAATGATAATATATTCTGGCATGAGTAATAATACTAATGAATGAATGTTAATTATTTGACATGAGGGATAGTATTAATTAGTTGCAATGTATTTTGGCATGAGTCTAATACTAATTACAATGTATTTTGACAGAAATTATGATATTAATGATAAAATAGATTTTGAATGATTATTAGATATTGTACGCCCTATGGGTATGTTACAGCGATCTGTATATTATTATGGTAAGAAATCCTTTTGGAAAAGCCACAGGTGGCTGTGACAAACAATAAATGAATTTGAATTTGTCTTCGCTATCAAACTTTTCTTTGTAGGTTCTTTCTAGGTATGGTCCAGTACAAAAAAAGTGATCACAATGATAAGGAGTAAGCATCTTTTTACACCCGTTATTTATTAATTACATTTAGATGACACCGGGTTAATAAAAACAGACATAAAACCCTTACCTGTCCCCCTTATTGTCGCTGCTCTTCTCCTTATCTTCTCCATTAAACTTGTAGTAGGAGGTGGTGGGCGTGTGCGTGGAGCCGACGAGGCAGTAGGTCTTGGACTCCAGATGGAACGTCACGAAGTGTGGCGTGACGCGCAGAGGCACCTTGCGCACCGGCCACGCCGCGTCGTGCGACAGGTGCGTGGGCAGCGCGCTGATGCGCAGCGACGACTGCGGGGGGGTGAGATACAGTGATATTCATAATTTAATTACTAGGGACGAACTCAAAGAAGATAGAGCGAATATGTATGGGAATTGCTCT
Organism: Dicycla oo; assembly: GCA_948252095.1. Taxonomy (NCBI): domain Eukaryota; kingdom Metazoa; phylum Arthropoda; class Insecta; order Lepidoptera; family Noctuidae; genus Dicycla; species Dicycla oo. Next base: position 22,397,317 of record OX411733.1, read on the forward strand.
AAGGAAAACCTCATCTATACCGTTTTACAAAGCCACCACAATCTGACCCGGCAATTTTGGGAATTCTCAGTAATAGTCCGTAGTCTGAATTAAGGCCCAGTTGATGGCAATAGGCTCGCATGTTATAACATGGGCCTTAACTGGCGAAATGCGAGTGTACTGTTGGTCCAAACCTTCACAGAACGCAGACGTAATGTTGTGTTTGTTAGTGTTAGATAAGTCTAAAGGCAACTAACTTGCTATCCATCATCATCATTATCTTGACCTTATCCCAATTTATTAGCTGTCGGCGAGTCATCTCAGTAGTCCCCCCTTTCTAGCCATATCATCTGCCACACAGAACATCAATCATTTGGTCTTCCCCTACTCTTATCCCTCCACATTCATACTCCTCCTCCTCACGTTGACTGAGTTACCTTAGCATTAAAGTACAAGAAACCCTGCGGACAGTTGGTGTTGTTGAAGGGCGCGAAGGTGGCGACCGGCGCCTCCTCCGTGCACAGAGCGTGCAGCCGCAGCTCGCCGCGCGCGGTCAGGAACAGGAAGTATGGCGACACGCCGCAGATAAACACGCCGTTGTAGCCGCCCACGTTACCTAAGAATGCGCGGAAAATTATTTAAAATAAAACTTATTTATAAATTACTTTAATTTCGGAAGCCAGTGTCTTTGATTTTATATTTTCGATTTTTGTCACGGACTTCCGAAATTAAAGTATTTATAACCGACTTCAAAAAAGGAGGTTCTCTATTCAACCCGTATGTATTTATGTATGTATGTTTGTTTGTTTGTTTGTTTGTTTGTTTGTATGTCCACGATTTTCTCAAAAACTAATGAACCAATTTTGATGATTCTTTCACTAACGTGATCTATTGGGTTGGCTAATAAGTAATGAGCGACATACAACTATTTTATTTGTATTTATTTATTAAATGAATAATTGTTAATCATTAATAATATTCACCGTCGTTTTCTACTACCATTCGCCATCGATCTGGCAAAGAGTGAATGGCGTCCGCATAGAACTTCGTTGGTTTTGAATTGAAGAAGTCATCTATGTATTGTTTTAAGTGTGGTTCATCGTCAAAGCTTTTTTCCCGTAAATTATTACTGAGTGATCGGAACAAGCTGAAATCAGTTGGTGCTAAGTCCGGCGAATATGGAGGGTGGGGTATTATTTCCCAATTAAGCTCCAATAGTTTTAGGTACTCTTAGCAATATGCGGCCGGGCATTGTCGTGTAGGAAAAATATTTTGTCGTGTTGTGGACGTTCGCGATGGATGTCAAGCTTCAGTTTTTCGAGTTGATCACAATATACTGTTGCTGTAATCGTAGTATTAGTAGGAAGGAATTCCCAGCTTATTTCTCCATGTATATCCCACCAGACAGAAAGCATTACCTTGCGAGGATGAAGATCACCTTTTGACGTTGGTTTTCCCTGTTCTTTACATCCAAGCCACTGGCGCTTGCGTGTGTGATTAACACAGATAACCCACTTTTCATCTCCAGTGACAAGATGATCTAACCAATTAAATGTGCGGCGGAAAGATAAAAGTTGTACACAAATCTCAGCTCGGTAGGTCAGCTGATCTTTACTTAATTGATGGGGTACCCAAACACTATATTTGTAAGTCTTTCCCAAACCATGTAAATGATTTTCTATGGTGCCATGAGAGCACTCGAGCTGAACAGCCAAATCGCGTGTAGTTCTTCGAGGATCTTCTTCGATTAATAGTTTTAATTTATCGATATCTATTTCCACGGGGCGCCCAGACCTTGGTTGTTAAGTTAAGGAAAAATCGTTATTGCGGAACCATTGGAACCAGCGCTTTGCTGTTGCTTCGGAGACTGCATGGTGAGCTATCCTTTGACATTTATATTACGTGTAGCTTCTGCAGCAGAATGCCCAGATTGAAACTCATATAATAAACAATCTCGTACGTGGGTTTTAATATCACTCATTTCTTTGTGAAGTTTAACGCACTAACAGCCAAACTATCAATAACGCGCATGAGCGCGACTCGCTCTTTATATACCCTCTGCTACAGAACGTTCTCGAACCTTTCCGAAAATTCTAGAAATTATAAAATAAAACGCTTATCTATCCAACCCGATAGTTTTTAAGTAGAAGTAAGCATAATCATAATTAGATATATTTTCTGATATTGTTTATCGGAGCTCATCTTATACTGGTCATGCTTGTAGGTGAACCAAAGGTGCAAGGACTCTCGTTGACGTCTTTCGTGTTTGCGTACCTTTCTTCTGAAAGTAATTTTATCGCTATCTCTTTTTTCCTGTATTATTTGGTAAACATAACTAATGATGCACCAAATCCTATGACCAAATCTGTTATCGATAAAGCAAAATAATATTTATACGAAATTAGAAAATCCTTGTAATACTAAGTACAATAGAGACACTAAATTAATTGTTAAAGACGGAAAGAATGTACTATGGTATTTTGTTTTGATTTCTTAAAAAATTTCCCCGGGTTCCTCATACCTCAGTTAGTTGACAGAATTGGTTTGGTGCGTTAGATCAAGCATTAGGACTCTATGGTCGTTGCGATAAAATATTCAAAAGCGTAGAATTGAAAGATAAGATAAATGACTTACTAAAATATCGGCACTGTCGCACATTTTCCTTCAATAGTGCGGTCTCGTAGGAGTCCTCAGGCGTCGTCAAAGGCGCCGCACTGTACCCGAATGGGAACGATACGCGCGAACGACTGAAGCGGAGTTTCAAGTTGCCGCGGGGATATTTGTAAGCCTAGGAATGTAATAATAAAATGTTCTACGTTGGCAGTGGAAAAGAAAATAACAATCCTTTATAGGGCAAAAACGAAATTTGTACGGCGCCTGTAATCACCCGACTTAACATGAAGGTCGATTTTTAATTGATAAAATCAACCTCAAACATCGTTTCGACAACTAAAAATATCGTTTCTGCCCTATAAAGGGTAAATTGATCCTTTAAACACTTTTTATGCTTCTGATGATGTGCTTTCTTTTTAATAAATGTGCCTCTTTCTATCTGGCGTTTCCTCAAAGTTGGTCGCAGTACCTACGCTAGCGCACCCCGACCAAATGGGTATAGTAGCGGAGGCAGTGCTGGATGTTTGCGGTTTGTAGCCGCGTCGGCCACATGCCCCGAATCATGTTCAAACATTCATCATGTCAAACAACACCCCTTAATTGTTTATTATTCAATAAGCATCAGAATGAGAGTCAGTCGCCGCAACGAATGGGGAATCCAATTGTTCGGCTTCGCTAAGCGTCTTTTCACACCCTTTTTATGCCCTTCTGACCTGGTATATCATGAGCTGGTCTTCACACCTCATGAGCATCAGGACCCTGGTTCCTTTATGCCCTACTCCTACGACCAGCAGCTCCCTGCACTTATCGGCATCAGTGTTCTGTCCACCACTGCTCAGTTCTTCATCTTCGACGCCACTGCTGGGAATAGGGACCGATTCAAGGCTGTCGGCTAAGATCTGGGGAAAATAAGAAGTTGGAGGATCTGACAAAGTGTGAAATAGTAAAGGCTATGCTCTGTTCCTAAAGTATCTGATGAAAATGTAAACAAATCGATCAGAAAAAGTCTACTCTCATGCAATAGGTAGTAACCTATTTAAATAAAAAACAAAATTTTGCAAAATGAAAACAAACACAATAATGGCTCCGAAACCATAACGTTACTATGGTTACGAAGCTATCATCAATCAACCGCGCTTGCGCCCTAGCGCGGTCCCCATTTACAACGAACTGAGGGTTAGGAGGGATCTCGCACTCACATCGTACATATTTAAAGTACTTAGAGGGAAGGTACATAATGCGGACATATTAGGGCACATAGGTTTATGTGTACCCGACAGGTACGTGTGGCGACGACGACAGCCACGGCTGTTGGCGGAGCCGCGCGCTCGGACCAATCTTTTAAGTGAGGCGCCACTGACGCGTGCACTCCGCACTCTCAACCTCATAGCTAGTGACTCGGACCTATTTCATTGTTCTCTGAGTGAGTTCACAAAGAATGCGTTGTTTGTAATAAGTTATAAATTTTATTTTTAATAATACATTAAGTTTACAGATGTACGCTATCGCAATAGGTTTACCCTGTAATGATATATATTATGTAAGTTGGACAAATAAATAAATAAATAAATAAAACAATAATAAAAATCGATTTGAAAACTCCTTGGTCGATCCCAAGTATACTTTAATAGAAAAAAACAGTTATGTTATTATAGCATTATGTTATTATTATGTTGTTAAAAAATCTGTACCATAATAAAACTTTTTAATTTTGTTTTCGTTGTACATGCATTAAGTCTGTCATTCTGGTACTATTTTTGAATTCATAATCAGAATTTTACGATATGAGTGTAGATAAAGTTGTTTTTAGATTGACAATTGAGGTTAATTTTCATCAATGATATTTCAATTACAATTTAATCAAAATGATTAAATTCAAACAATGATTGTTGGAAAAAGTTGAAACTTTCTAAATAGAGATGAATGTGTTAATAATTCCCTTTAGTGATTGTGTTGGGATTTAATATCCAACAAAGAAAATGTTATGTAATTGTTATAATTTCGTAAGAATTACGCAGAACATGGTTTGTTTACACTTGCGTCAAATACTTTTTGAACAGACTAGGGTTGCTCAGTACAAGCTAACGTGCGAGCTAGCCTAATTAAAAATAACATAACAAATGAAATGTTCTATAGCAGAAAAGCTTAAAAATCAGTCTGAACTCAGTTAAATCTGTTTATACAGGGTGATTTTTCGGATGGGACTTCAGGGCGAAATCCGAAACCATGGGTGTTCAATGTTACCTTTGGACATACTCAGCACTCGGCCTGGCTCACGCGTGGCCCAGTTAAAAGAGTGCATCTTACACGCATAGGACACATAGAAATTTGTTTAATAGTGTGTGTTAAGAAATAGTAGTATATAAGCAGAACATTGTATAAATAAATCAGATTTGAATTTTATATTCTTGTCTCATTACCCTTCACTGTGGTCAAGACACCTTTAGCCATCTCTGATCAGTCTCGTGAGTTGGCGCGACTGGCAGTGAGTGTACCCTCCCCGAACCTGGTATTCCTGTCTACTATCCGTCTGTAACCTGAGGTCGCATGGTGCAGACATCCTGAACTTATTTATATATGTATTGTGTATCACGTACTAGGTATATGATAGGTTAGGGCTGTAGGGCTTATAGGGCTTAGGGTCGTAGGGACTGTTAGGCTTGTAGGTCTTGTAGGTTCCTTTAACTAATCATATCTTTTTATGTACCATCACACCCTTGACAGTATTGCGGCCTTACGTGACGATTGTTAAGGGTGGATGTACAATGGGTAGTAGAGCAAAGTGCTCGTCCCAATCCCAGATATAATTTTATTAACAACCTTTTTTCCGATGACAATCCCTAAATACAAATACTTCTATCGTAAACTAAGTACTCTGTATGTTCTAGTATTAAGGTTTATAATACTAAACTAAAGTTCTGGATAATTAAAAACCTTTTTCTACAAGTTTTTTGTAACCATATTATATTATAAATGCAAAAGTAACAGTATGTCTGTTACCTTTTCACGCTTTAACTGCCTGTACGGATTTAGATGAAATTTGGCATACGCGTAGACCATGCCCTAGGTTAGGACATAGGACATTTTTTATACATATATACAACATTATTCTCCAAATTATAGGGAAAAAATTTAACAAACGGCAAGCCTTCGATGCACACATAGATAAAACAAAATCAAGCCGGCGGGCGCGGATGTCAAACATCGAAACTATTTCCGAGCTCAGAAAGCGGTGAAAGGGTGGGTGTTGCCCTCTGCCCCTCGTCTTCTCCCCTACGTTATTGTTATTTAAAATAATAATATCTTTTAAGTTTGTGTTAATTAAAAATAATTTACACCTGACACACATGGTGAACGTCCGAAAACGCGCATGCGCGTCGGCCGCGCCCAATGAATTAACTAGTTTTATTGCATTCTTACCCTGAACTTTAAAAATCCAAAATATACACACGGCTACATATCAAGCTAAACATTCCAGTATCAGCTGACCTCTCATTGTACGGGAATCCTACACAATGCGAGATCAGCTTATACTGGGAATGTATAGCTAGATATGTAGCCGTGTCTTATTATTATCGAAAACTCACCAAGAACGAGTTTTACATCACGACTTTAATTTATAATGTGTGTAGATACAGATAGAATCAAATCAATTTTGCAGCGTTTGAATAAAATAACTACTGGTCCATCGACAGTATTGGAAGCCACACCTGTCCTAACGTTGACTAGTGAGATACAATTAACTATCTATTGTTGCGAGAGCCGTGGGGCCACGCGCATCAACGGACCTAGCTGTGCTTTAAGTGAAGTGTTCACAAATAATAGTTTGTAATCATATAGTGAATTGATTGAATCTGTGCAAGTGACGTTCACCGTGCCTGACAACAGCACCACAGTGCTTGCTTCTACAGAGAGTGAGGACACTGAGGAACTATTGGGTACTCTCCAGTTCACTACACTTCTACAGAGAGTGAAGACACTGAGGAACTATTGGTTACTCTCCAGTTCGCTACACTTCTACAGAGAGTGAAGACACTGAGGAACTATTGGTTACTCTACAGTTCACTACACTTCTACAGAGAGTGAAGACACTGAGGAACTATTGGTTACTCTCCAGTTCGCTACACTTCTACAGAGAGTGAAGACACTGAGGAACTATTGGTTACTCTCTAGTTCGCTACACTTCTACAGAGAGTAAGGACACTGAGGAACTATTGGTTACTCTCCAGTTCGCTACACTTCTACAGAGAGTGAAGACACTAAGGAACTATTGGTTACTCTCCAGTTCACTACAGAGAGTGAGGAGGGTATTGGTTACTCTCCAGTTCACTACACTTCTACAGAGAGTGAAGACACTGAGGAACTATTGGTTACTCTCTAGTTCGCTACACTTCTACAGAGAGTGAGGACACTGAGGAACTATTGGTTACTCTCCAGTTCACTACACTTCTACAGAGAGTGAAGACACTGAGGAACTATTGGTTACTCTCCAGTTCACTACACTTCTACAGAGAGTGAAGACACTGAGGAACTATTGGTTACTCTCCAGTTCACTACACTTCTACAAAGAGTGAAGACACTGAGGAACTATTGGTTACTCTCCAGTTCACTACACTTCTACAGAGGGTGAAGACACTGAGGAACTATTGGTTACTCTCCAGTTCACTACACTTCTACAGAGAGTGAAGACACTGAGGAACTATTGGTTACTCTCCAGTTCACTACACTTCTACAGAGAGTGAAGACACTGAGTAACTATTGGTTACTCTCCAGTTCACTACACTTCTACAAAGAGTGAAGACACTGAGTAACTATTGGTTACTCTCCAGTTCACTACACTTCTACAGAGAGTGAAGACACTGAGGAACTATTGGTTACTGTCCAGTTCACTACACTCCACACGACGTTTGCGATGACGACGTTTACAATTACGGATAGAAACCCGAAATTCTGTAAATTAGTCTTACCAAGGGGTATTGAGTTACCCAGTAACTGGGTTGTGGAGGTCAGGGTCAAATAAGCAGTCGCTCCATGTAAAATACTGGTATTTAGCTGCATCCGGTTAGACTGGAAGCCGACCCCAACATAGTTGGGAAAAGGCTAAACAAGCTAAGGCTAAGGCTAGGTGGTGAATAGTCATTTAATAAACTTCACTACAGTGTACGCTGCGCGGGTCACGTATTTGCCTTCTGGGAAAACATCATTCCTATTGTTACCGTGGACATGCGGTTGACGACCTAAGGAAACATAATAACCAACAGAAACAAAAATTACTAATACATTTTAATTTCTAAATACTGTGTAATAACTAATTGTAATTAATTTGTTTAGTAGCGTTTCGTTTCAACTATTATTCCATCGTCAGTTTCTGAAGTGACACCAAAACTAATAATTATTAAGAAATGGTAGCAATTGCAGAGAATTGGGGACTTGAAATAGGAAATACAACAAAAAATACTTTTAAGTGTGCCATAAGTGAACATTATAAGTATACGACATTGGGAACTGTGCATTGGATACTAGATATGTCTTATGCTCGGATATTATACGAAAATCTAGAATTTTCTACATACTACACTATATTTGTGCTGACCCTGGCTACGTCGATATACGGAGTGACGTCATGGTGTGTGTTTCAGAAGTTCCGTAACTACAGAAACTATGTGTGCCTCAACGCAATATTAGCAAACCTCTTCATCTCTTCAATGATGCAGATCACAAATTATGTCCGTCGAAAATTCTCACTCGACCTACGACAAGGATGTTGGTTTGCCATTATCACTATATATCTATTAGTGTACTTAGCAACAGTCAGGCATCACTGGCTGATAGTTGTTTGCCACATGTTCTACGTAGACACTGTACAAGTTTTCAATGTGCGACGATGGAAATATTTGAAAAGTACCCTATTTGGTTGGGGTGTGTCTTTATTAATAACGCTTATTCATTTTTTTGCTACTTCTGGTTGGCTTTTTAATTTTAATGTCAATCCAAGCGAAATGGGATTTATTATTTTTATTGTAACTATGGCAGTAAATTGTTCACTTTACATTATAATAGTATATTCACTTTTTCGGAATTCGAACACGAGCGTACCTACAGCTATCAACAAATGGCGTCGCTTTTACATCGCCACTTTAATATTTATACTGAGCGACATCTTATTTTTGTCTTTTCATGTTATGTCGTTTATTAATCACAAAAACACACCAAACATTGCTGACACAAAATATGATTCATTTCTAATCAAATTAAATGTTAAATATAAAGATTTTTTGAAAGCTTCGAAGTTAAATATGCACGCGAAACTGAAAATTAATTTTCTACAGACATTAATGTATATTTTAAACCCATTACTACTGAACATTTATTTGTTTCTTGTGAAGAGTAATCGAGAAATGTGGTATGAATTTTATGTAAATAAATTAAATCGTCTGTCATTATCAGCAAAGCATAGGGATCATGATATCAAGGTGCACGAGAGAGTTACTCGTGATCCTGATGATAGTCGACCGGCGGGCCTTGATAAGTATATACAACATGACATGTACGAATGAATAATTAATTGAAGATCACCATCTTCATACAAAACATCAAGTTCTACATTTCGTTCACTTCCACCACAAATCAATAAATACGTTTAGCGCTAAACGAACTTAAAGCGTCGGCGTCGTTCGAAGATGACCGAGACAGAACGATGTTTAAAATTAACTTGTACGTAGAAGGTAAACCGCTGCGACGTGTCATGGAGGTCAAAGATCCGGGCATTCAATTCACCACGGATTTGCACTTCCGCAAACATGTCGTAGAGGTTTGCAAAAAGGCATACCGCAATCCAGCGCTTTTTTTGCGACAGGCAAATCAATTCACTAACATGAGCACTTTAAGAGCTTTGTACGAAGCACTTATAAAGAGCCACTTAAAATACAACGCGTCTATTTGGAGTCGTAGTGAAGCCAAATACAGTACGATGCTAGAGCGGATTCAAAACAAATATTGATTGATTGACAAATATTATAGAGCGGTTTATGTATATGGGATACCCATTATTGTATCCAACCTTATTTATTTTGGGAATGGTTAGATATTATAAATTAGAGATTAAGCGGGAACTGGTAATAGCCACATACTTGTTCCATGTAATGAGGGGTAAAATCTCAAATTTTGCTATACTACAGGCAATTCGGCTGTGCGTACCAGGTGAGTATGTGAGCAGGCTACGGCGGGCGCGACTGCTGGCGGTGTCGACCACGTGCACCAACCTGCTTCAGCGCGCACCGCTGACGCGCACGTTGTGCACGCTCAGCAGGGTAGCGGATAAAATTGACTTGTTTTCTTGTTCTCTGAACGACTTTACTTTGGCGACCTCTAGGGTGTTATGTTAAATTTAGGTGTAACGTTTGTGTAATTGATTGTAAATCTAGTTTATAATAGGTTGTATATTTAATAGTTAGAAAGTGTGGAGATTTAATGCAACCTGTAATAACAGATTTAAAAAAAAAAATGTTAGCGCTAAATGTATTTAGTAATTCGTATTGCAAGCGGGCCTAAGTACACATAATCATGGATTTAAACTTATGATAAATAACTCATGTTTCTGAATTAACAAATACTTGTAATACATATTAGCGTAAATAGATATACTTATGTATACAAATATTGCTCATTTCATAGTATAGGATTGAATACATAAAACTTGTTTAGTTTAAGAGGATTGTGAAGCTGTAAATTTTCATACAAAAAGCGATAACGTTTTTCTCCCCGTAAACATACTCTAATATTCATAATTTTTTGAAAGAAATGTAATGTTGTAGGTGAGCAATTTCAAAAAAAAATTGTACCCCAGGGTTTTGCCTTGTCCCTCGACTTTGTTCACTTATTATTTGTGATAAATTATTTCTAGCAGAATATATTAATTTAAGTGAAAAAAAAAACATATTTTTAAATAATAATAATAAAGTTTATTTATTGTTTAACTAAGACTAGATACATGGCGAAGTAAGAGTAGAACAATGATTGTCTTACATCTAGTTTGTGGGAGGATTTCTGCTCTTCTAGATAGGCTACAGGGTAGCCTGTGTTTAGAAGAAACAGTTCCGGGTCCCTGTCGTAGTGGAAAAATTACAGTAGCACGTGTAAATATTTTTAATTCTTATATAAACAATTAAATAAAAACAAAGATCTAGGCGTGTACGAGTAAGTCAGTGTGGTGTGTGGTAGTGATTAGTATTTAGGGTGGTGTGTGGTGTGTGTCTGTATTTATGTGTGTGTGTGATGTATGTATGTTGTTGTGTTCACTTCTTTAGGAATTCTTCAGTGTCGTAGTAATTTAGGTTTCGAAGAAAAGTGCAAACAGTCTTTTTGCAAATAAAAAACGTTGAACTAAATATAGGGGTTTTCTTGTTGACTTTATTGTAAAGTGAAGGGCCAAGGTAGGTAGCGAATCTTTTTATAAATGACATGCGCGCACGTGGAATAATACATACCATGTCCTTACGGCGTTTGGAGATTTGACGGAAAGGTGTTCTTTGGTGTTGTAATAGTACAATGTGTAAAATAAATTGCTGTCTTACGTTAAGGACGTTACAAGATTTATAGAGCTCGGTAGTTGGAAAAAGTATGTGTCTGAAAGTAGCCACTTTCAAAATAGCTCTATGTGCAATGTCCAGAGGCTTAAGTATGGTCTTTGCAGCTCCGCCCCAGCACGAGATACAATAGACTAAGATTGATTGACATAGCGCAAAATATACATTACGTATGATTATGGGATTCGCTACATGTCGCAGGGTTTTAAATATATAAATTAACTTACGTATGCGGCCGGAGAGAGTGTTGATGTGAGATTTGAAGTTAAGGTTTTTATCCAGAATTATTCCAAGGTATTTGATTTGTTCTACTGGGGAAAGAATAGTACATTGGCAATCAGGTTGAGTTTGTGTGGGACAAGAGTGAGCTTTTAAGGTAATGACAGTTTTAGGTTGGGAAACGTTGGTGATTGAGAAGGTGATAAACTTAGTTTTGTCAACATTTAGGGTCAAGGTGTGGGAGGTCAGCCATTTTAAGGCAGAGTTAAAGCCATTTTGTGCAACTGCCTGAAGTTCCGACCATGAGTCCGCGGAAAAGGTAATGGCAGTATCATCTGCAAAAGAAACTATCGCTGCATTTGGTAGCTGGAGATTGCAAAGGTCGTTAATAAATACAAGAAACAATGTGGGCCCCAGAATGCTACCCTGAGGCACGCCATACCGAATGGGAAGATGATCACTGCTGTAGTTCTCTATAGTAACCGATTGTGTACGATCAGTAAGATAACTCTTAAAAAAGTTAAGTGGAGACCCCCTGACACCTAAACCTTCAAGCTTGAGTAGAAGAGTGGAGACGGGGACAGTGTCGAATGCTTTCGCAAGATCCAGAAATATAGTGAGAACTTTTTTTGTGACAATTTAAGTTTTCTACTATATTGTTAACTAACATGTGAACCGCTTCACAAGTCGACTTATTCTTTCGAAATCCAAATTGTTGAGGAGATAACAGTTTAAAGTGTTCGAGGTAATGTACCAAGCGCTTATTTATGAGGCGTTCGAGAACCTTAGACAAGGCACTGAGGACTGCTATCGGACGATAGTTGTTAGGTAAGCTCCCGTCACCACCCTTGAAAACCGGATGAATAATTGCCCGTTTAAGAGAGGTGGGGAATATGGCTGATTGAAAGCAAAGGTTGAAAATGTGGCATAGGATAGGTGCCAGGGTTTGGGCATAACGTCTCAAGAACGTCTGAGATATGCCATCCCAGCCAGTAGCAGCGTCGATTCTGAGTAGGTTTATAGACCTTAGAACCTCATCAGGGTCTGTTTGTTCTAATACGAAAGAGTTGTTGTTTGAAGTTTGTGAACAGGGTGAATGGTTTCGGACGCTGCTGATCCTCTCCGCGAGCTTTGACCCAATGTTAACGAAGAAATCATTTACGTCATTACAAGACTGTGTCGGCGACTGTGAATGAAGTAGTAGTTACTTGGCGGAGTTTTTGTTTTTCTGTGTATTCGTAATGTATTTTATAGTGTCCCAAAGTTTTTTAGGATTTCTTGAAGCCTTATTTAATTCATCAGCATCATATTTTCTTTTTATTTTTTTTAATAGACATGAGGTGAAGTTCCTGTATCGTTTGTACGTTAAACTCAAAGTTTGATTATCGGTGATTGTTTAACCTTTTTGTGTAGTGAATCTCGGTTCCGAATGCACCTCAGCAAGCCTGGCGTAACCCATGGTTTCAATATTCTTTTATTTGCAGGGATTTTGACAGTTGTTGTGCATTCTGTTATAGCACCTTTTGTCAACTCAATTAGTTGGTCCATAGCATTATTAGGATCGGAGACATTGTATAGGGGGGTAAAGTCCAGTATTTTCATAGCGGTATCAAGTGCGTCATAATTTACCTTACAAACAGTTTTTTGAGAAATTAATTTAGTTTTTTTATTGGACAGACATAATAAAGAAGAGCAATGATCTGTCACTGTTGTATCGTAAACTAAGGTCAAAATTTTAGTGTTGGTCCTAATCATAATGTGGTCTAGACAATTATTACTTCTAGTAGGTTCGGTATGAGCAAGTAAAAATCCGTGATACGCCAGGGTGCTAAGATATTCATGAGATCGTGAGCCTTGGGAAGAGGGTTTAATATCCAGGTTTATGTCTCCAGTTATAATAACTGATTTATAGGACATAAGGGGTGGAAGGATGTTATTGAGTGCCGTGAGGAAGCTATGAATGTTGTCATTTGAAGGCGAGCGATAGATACACAAGATAGCAATTTCAGAATTTAGCTTTACCAGCAAGCCCGAAGCTGATCCGAGAAAGTTAGGTTCTTCACATGCGGTAATTAGATTCGACTTAGCATAAACAACCACACCATCGCTCTGATTAAGGTGCTTTGTAGTTTTGTATGTAAGATAGTTTAGTAGTTCGTAATGTATTTTATAGTTTAGTAGTTTTGTATGTAAATACATATATAAATTGTAGTTTTGTTGTTTGTACTTTACTAAATATAAAACTTATAATGATTTTTTAATATTGAAGACCATCGAATTTACCTGTCCCCTTCCCAACTCGGGTCAGAAAATCTTTGATTTCCAAAAACTTTTGTGTATTGGGAGTGGTTTATAAATATAATTTGAATTCTTGAAAATCGTATTTATCAGTTAGAAGTATAATATTTTTGTTTTTTTACATAATTTCTATTAAATATAAATTAAAATCGAAAATTTTAGCTAACCGGAACATTCCGTTTTGTGACCACTCGTTCTTGCAAAAAATCTACTAATCGTGGAAAGTATTCGGCACGAAATGGAAACACAACATATCGTCCTTCATCGAGAGACGCCATTTCGCTTTCATTGTCAAACTAATTTGTGACCAGCGCGGACGTATTGTTGAAGTGTTCCCGTGTTTCAATTTCTTTGTTCAGGTATGTGACCAAGTTTTACTATTATAAAACACTTTTCTTTAATTATTGTTATTGTTGATACTTAGCAAGATTTGTATAGTATTTGATACCAAAAAGTTAATAGTGCTAAGTACGATGGGTAATTTTTAAACAATTTAAAACTACAAGAAGGTAGCATTATGTGACCTCCCGTTTTGTGACTTATTCTACGGCCACATTTAACGGAACGGCAAGTTACAACATGCATAAAGCTTAGTTTACATTGCAAATCCATACTGACCGAATTATGATAGATTTCAACTTTTATTACAAAAGAATAAGGTTCATGCTCAATTGGGAAAATTTGACAGTTTGGGATAGCTTGATGTGCTGGCGTCTGTAATAATTGGGTTTGAGGTATATTTTGTAATTTCACATTAAGTACCTATAAGATATAAGTATCTAAATTTAAAATTATTGTTTTATTTCTTACCTATTCTGTTCTTCGATTCTTTCAGTAATTATTTTCTTTTAACAGAAAAAATATAAAACTATTTCCAATTTGATTAGGGCTAAAAAAAAAATTAAATTATCGTTTGATGTCAAAGTTAACGTAGTTTTAATATACTATGTACGTATTATCATTAGAACTTAAAACGGGATATTTACCATGTATATTAATTGATTTGAGTTTCCGATATTTCGGCACTGTTGCAAGTGCCATGATCACGGATAAACTGAAGTTATTGCGGGTGGATGTTTACGAGCAGACAAAACGGTCTACCCTCTTTCTTGTTCGTTTAGTGCGATTGACACCGCTACCATTGTCACTTGTTACACTCACAACTCGATTCTGTTCTCGACACACAAAACTCACTGTGTCCGCTCGCGAACTTTTTTCGGTACTCTTGCGGTCTTTGTTACACAATTGGACCACTGGATTCCAGGCTCTCGACAATTGAAACCCATCCTCACGGTTGAAGTTCTTATATTTAGTAATCTCAATAGCTTCTCTCACCAGTCTAGGTATGTAGTGACTTTCTGTCGAGATGACCTGAGGGTTATGTAACTCAATCCAGTGGTTCGATCCGGATTCTATAAGATGTTGCGATAAGGGCGGTGAGAAACAATGACACACAGAAATCGGCCATAGCTCAACATCTTATAGAATCCGGATCGAACCACTGGATTGAGTTACATAACCCTCAGGTCATCTCTCGACAATTGAAACCCATCCGGTTTCAATTGTCGAGAGCCTGGAATACAGTGGTCCAATTGTGTAACAAAGACCGCAAGAGTACCGAAAAAAGTTCGCGAGCGGACACAGTGAGTTTTGTGTGTCGAGAACAGAATCGAGTTGTGAGTGTAACAAGTGACAATGGTAGCGGTGTCAATCGCACTAAACGAACAAGAAAGAGGGTAGACCGTTTTGTCTGCTCGTAAACATCCACCCGCAATAACTTCAGTTTATCCGTGATCATGGCACTTGCAACAGTGCCGAAATATCGGAAACTCAAATCAATTAATATACATGGTAAATATCCCGTTTTAAGTTCTAATGATAATGTCAGTGACCATGTCGGTTTAAAAACTTATATGTACGTATTATTTATGCAATTTATAAATCATGTGAACACCGCCTTATGATTTTCAGACTTCCATTTTGTCACTGTCTCTTCAAATTGATGGAGTTAAATCTATGAAATTACATGAATTATTATCTTTTAAATCTGTGCGGCCACAAATATGTTTACAGTTAATATATTACTTTACGAAAAAGCTACACATATTAAGTAAAATATTATGTTTTTGGAGTAAAATTAAAAAATAGTCTAGTAATAAGCGACAGAGTCACAAAACCGAATAAAAAACAATCATTTTGTGTTAATCCTAGAAGCTAAGGCTATTTTCTTTGATTTATCAATTAATTACATGTATTATTAGTTTAAATAAATTTAAAAGAGCCTTATTGATATCACACTTTCCTTTAATTTTGCTTTTAAATCTAGTCACACAACGACGAAGACGATCATGTTGGTATGTGCTGCGAGATTAAAAATAAATGTTTCTCAATGCTATTGACTCACCCTATTCCCGGCGCAGGCGTCTCTGACGAGGAAGCTCAGCCTCATCTCGGGCAGCGAGTATATCTCGAGGTTGCCGTTCAGTCGCAGTACGAACAGCCAGTACGTGGCCTTCACTTCTACGAGGTGTTTCTTCCACCAGCGGGAGATACGGCGAGGTACGCCCGGGTTCTTCGATTGTTCCGCTAACATTATCTGTGAAAGTTTAACTTTAAGAATCGAAATTTAAACATTTATGCATAATATCACGCCTGAATTCCCCGAAGGGTAAGGCAGAGGTGTAACTATAGTACATCCACATTTCGCGAGTAATGTTTAAGTCACGTTTAATAAGGTACGAGCCTATTCACAAAGCCAAATCCAAACTCCGGGTCGCTACTGAGAAATTTCCTGATTGAAAAACCCAACAACACTTTGCTACACCCGGGAATCGAACCCAGGACCTCATGTTCAGCAATTGCGCTTGAAAACACTAGACCAGGGATGGCACGTAACAAAATAATTTGGGCACGGCATCATTTCAGGAGTTTAGGTACCTACATATTCACCTAGTTTGCAAAAGCAGAAGACGCACTAATGTACTCCTTCATTTAAATCAATATAAAACTGTGTATTCCTGTGAATAATATAGTTATTTTTTCCAGTGGTCACGAATCAGTTTTTATCTAGAAAATATGCTAGCTACATTTATTTGGACTGAAGATTTTTAATAAAATGCACAACACAATCAGAACAAATTAAATATTTGTCAAATCCACGCGAAACCGCCATCGCTAAGCATAATGCTGTGACACTATGCGAGACAGAGCTACAGCTTTGGATTTCAGCGACAGAAACAGCTTTTAGCAAATAAAACCATTCCAGTCAAGTGCAATTTGGCGTCGCTAGGATACCATGATATGGTACACCACAACAATTATTTTTCTAAAGAAATTTATGTTCCGACTATTTCTGTTCTGTGCTCGTGTTAAATAATCTGTTTAGTTTTTTTTTATTATTTTATTTTTTCAAGTTATCTTTTCTAGTTTAGTTTATTATATTAATAATTATCAAAATTACATGTCAATTAGTCATACAATTTACAAAAATAGAGCATATAACACAAGTCATTATCAAGATTAATTGAGAAAATTATACTAGAATAATAGACAAACAAATAAACAAACATAAATAATAATTAAATCAATTACCTAAAACCATTCTTTTTTTTTCCATTTTTCTTTCTTTCTTTATATTTTCTAATGAACAAGTACTCACGCTAGCCATGGACGCAGGCGTCTGGTCTCCGCCGTACAACAGCTCGTCTTCATCGTTGAGCTCGTAGATAGCGCCCGGCTTGAACCCTTCAGCTTTCACGTTCTTCTTGCCTTTCATTTTGCCGCTGAATTCGCCTTTCACCTGGAGGCAGAAATACGGGGTGTAACAAGAGCCATCACATAGCCTTCATCTACGCATTCTTTAAACAGAAAATATTGCTGGGAAACAGCTTTTATTTTTGGTGCGAAAATGTAACGCACGCAAAAAATTGTGCTTGTGGAAGCGTGCAACGGTACATGATCTGTGAGGGTATTTCATGGTTAGTTATAATATAACATTTAAAACTTGATTTAGTGAAAAAAAAAATTTTAAGTTTGAACTTTGACTTAATTATGGCAATGACTTCGCCTTTATGTCGTAGCGTTAAGGGTGATTTTCGTAGTGCAGGTGTTACCACTGACTGTAGTTACATAATATGCATTGAATTTGTTCTAAGTGTAGGGTAGGCGATTCATTATTCAATCATTCTGGCCTGTTGGTCTAGTGGTTAGTGGCCCTGACTGCTATGCCGGAGGTCGTGGGTTCGATTCCCACCCAGGACAAATGTTTGTGTGATGAGCATGATCATTTGTTCTGTGTCTGGGTGTAATTTATCTATATATGTATGTATTTAGAAATATATAAGTATGTTTATCAGTTGTCTAGTACTCATAACACAAGCTCTGCTTAGCTTGAGGTTAGACGGCGTTGTGTGATAGTTGTGGAATATTATTATTATTATTATTCATTATTCAATGACAAGAAACTCCATAGTTACTCTTCTAAAATCTTTTACAATATTTTGTTTACATGAATCATAATAATCATTCACCGATCCGCACTGGGCCGCGTGGTGGGTGACGGCCACGGAATAGAAGAAACAAGTGGAGTGCCCACGCAGCTAAACGCGTGTCAAAATTATGCGGTAAAATATTTAAAAGAATAGACCTTCGTCAGTTGTAATAAGTTTTAATTTTGTATAAAAAACAAATTCAACTTTGACGAAAAGCTTATTTGTTGTTCATGCAAGAGCAGGAAGATGATGACAATAGATTGACAAACGCGCACAGTTTGACTCGGAAAGGGTATTACCCTTTCCGCGTGCTGATATCGACTATGACGCGATTCGGAACGCATCGCTTGACGGCACGTGTTTCGTTGATATACAAATAGAAATCCCATCAAAAACATAACATGTACAAATAAGCACACGTCTCGCAACGCAGTTTTTCTGCCGTAAAGAATTGTGAAATCGAATGTAAACCAAGTCGGTTAATCCAGTACCTACCTATCTATGGGAGCAGCTATCCAACCACTTTGTCATAAATTGATACCTTGTTAGTTAGCTAACAACATGTTCAATATTACATTTGTAAAAAAAACTAAGCAGCAACATTTGTATGGCCCGGACGAAGATTTCCGCAGCATACTGCAACTTCTTGTATACTGAGGTCCCGAAATGTGAGTGGTAAGGGTATGAACATATGATTCAAAATCATTTCCACTTACGAAAACAGTTTGCCATACCATGCAGCGGCGCTGCCCAGGCGGCACGGCCGCCTGCCGCCGCCTGGGCAGCGCCGCCTTTAGAGTTACGGTACGCCAGCAGATCAAGCTACCCGAACTGTCAAATTTTCCCAATCAACCTTGAACCTAAAGCTTTAGCAATAAAGTTGAAAATCTATTAAAGAAATTTGACAGATTGTAGTAGCTTGATGTGCTGGCGTCTGTACGTGAAATACATATATAGTTGTTACAAAAAAAAAAAAAAAAATCGTTTCCGTAAAACCGGCGTGCCGTTTTAAGTATGTTGTTTCGGAAAAAATCGCATAATGACAGACTATCGTTTACTAGTGTCCTATAGATTCCTTTTTTTTATGTAGCTCGAAAAATAATCTTGAAGAACTCGTTCCAAAACAAATTGCTAATAACTAATAGCGAGTTTTCAATAATTAATAATATGTTTTATTTTTTTTTACTTTGAAGTTCAAAGAATAATACTAAAACTAGTTATAAATTTACTTAAGTTTATTCACTTTGAATTAGCTATAACTTAGGTACGAGTATTGTCATTCTACTTATTAGTTTCTTCATCTTCAACCTCGGTATACGTTTCTTTTTGATCATGCATCATGTCTTCTTCCATACTTTCCATAGGGAACAGGGTGTAAAGTTCACTCGTCCCCTGTAGAAAAGGGATGATTCTCCGACCAGACGGGTGTTATGTCTGGTGGGTTACTGCTCGACGACGGTTGATATCTGTCTTTCCTTGGCTTACGTCAAGCAGGGTTTTGCTTGACGTCAGTGCAGATGTACTGTGTAATTCGCATGTGGCGTTGTAGATGCCGACATATCTCTCCTCTTCGGAGACCGGAGGTCTATAGTAGGTTGTCGTTACATTTTGTGATAGTGGTGGCTGATGAGGCTGAGGGTGATGATCAGGTATGCGCGTTAGCTGCATGCTGGTGGTTGGCTGTGTAACTTGCAGCTCGAAAGCTTGAGGAAGTGATGATGATGACGTCACGCTGGAGTAGTTGCACGAAAGCTGCGCTGGCGTTCATATTCGGAGACACCAGTATAGAGGTATGAGGAACAGTGTGTAAGTTCACTCATCCTCCATAGAGGCGGGAGGATCCTCCGACCAGACAGGTGTTGTGTCTGGTGGGCTACTGCCCAACGATTGACGTCGGGACGTTGCCACTTAGGGATATTTGACTCTAAAAACCAGCCAAAAGTATTTAAGTGTATTTTTGTATCGGGTTAGTGTCTATGTGTGACTTAGAGGGTACTACAGAAATATTTTATTTTAAGCTAGAATATCGCGATCCCTAGGTTTAAAAAACCGGTCAAGAGCGAGTCGGACTCGCGCACCGAGTATGCCGTACTATCATATATAAAAAAAAGTGTGCTATTTAGAGACACCGTTTTATTTTGCCTGTTATTTTTAGTTAAACTTCTATCACAAAGAATAATTTCTAACTTTTCTGTATGGAAACTTCGCTTTTCATCAAAAGTCGAAAACTATGAAACTTAAAAAAAAATGTTTGATAATGTGCAAACAGCTCTCTTTGATATGATATTCCACATGCCCTAGCAGCCCCACTTCGAATTTTTAAGACCCCCTTTCAGTCCATGTTGTTTCAAAATAGTTGGGTAAATGTCATCTAAAACTATTCCAAAATACAAATTGATAGCATTAATTGTTCATGAGATATTCAGCTGTGACTAACAGACAGACAGACTGAGTCGCACCATAAGGGTTCCTTTTTACCATTCTGGTTCGGAACCCTAAAAGTATCCTTTATGTCTTTTCCCTGGGATAGCTACTATATTCTAGTACTAGTCAATTCAGCCAGCTGAATACCAGTATTTTACATGGAGCGACTGCCTATCTGACCTCCACAACCCAATTATTGGGTAATACGATACCCCTTGGTAAGACTGGTTGTCAGACTTTCGGGCTTCTGTCGACCCGTAACGACGGCCAAAGATCCACGAATGACAGCCGGGACCAACGGCTTAACGTGCTTTTCGAGGCACGGAGGAGTCTCGATATGTAATGATGGTCACCCATCTACGGACCAACCCCGGCAAGCGTAGCTTAACCTGATGGATCGACCCGTGCGGCTGTTATTACTTAGCCACGAGCTCCTCTACTAGTCGTATTATTTCATCAAAATCGCTTATCAGACATGGCAGACAGAGTTACTTTCGCATTTATAGTATAGAAGTATAGACATTCTAAGAAGTTGATAAATAATACAATAACTTATTAAACACAAATACCATTTATTCATCAAAATCAGACTCATCACTACCATAATTACAACATTATCACAATTTTGTACCTTATCATCTTCTGAACAGGTTGAAATTTCCAAGACTTGCTGTAAAAATTCTAGAACTTCTGCTGAGAGTGGTTTCCTGTGTCTCAAAAGTTTAATCCTCCTGCAACTTATGTAGACATCCGAGGTCAAGAGCAACCGATTGAATTTTGACTTTAAACTATCCCGGAATAACTGAATTTATCTTCAGGACATTTTGTTAGTTCCGATAGTTTTTCACAAGAAAGTTTAATTTTTCGTCGGTTTTCTTAAGTTGTTTTATGGTGATAAACATATCTTCTCTAGACATTTCAATTGATGTCTCAACACTTGTACCTGTTAACAAACCTAAACAAATGTTAGTATAAAAAGTTTTATAAAGCGCGTCAATTTTTTTCCTCGTGACTCTATTGGTTCTAAATAGAGAGGCGGAAGGTGGCGGGAGATTTTTTCACTGAAATTTCAAATAGAAGGTCCGTACAATGTGTCCTCATTAAAATGTTAGTTGAACTCCGCTTAACTCGGTATTTAAAATCACATACTTAGTTATAAAAAGAAATAAGACTTTGTACAAAAAATATTAGAAAACTTTGAAAGGGAAATTATGAATGAAATGAAACTTAATTTGATTAGTAATATATAGAAATCATGGTACATACCTTCCTCAAGTGACTCCATAGTTGTTTTTTGAGGTCACAGTAGAAAAAAACAGTTTCCGAACACACAAAACGCTGAGTAAGATTTTGTGATCGCCAAGAATACAACGAGCAATTAGTACAAGAGATGAATTCCAACTGCTGTGTAAGGCACGCAGGTAGCCCTAGCGAGATATTTTTACCATTATCTCATGGAGTGGGGCAGGGTTGCCAACCGTAAAAAAAAATCCCTCGTACATACGCCAGCACATCAAGGTACCCGAAACTGTCAAACTTCCTCAATCAACCTTGAACCTAATGCTTTAGCGATAAAGTTGAAAATCTATTAAAGAAATTTGACAGAATGTAGTAGCTTGATGTGCGAAATAAACTATGTCAAGTTTCCTACTAAATAAAACATCACTTTGTGTTGTATTTCAAAAAATCTTTATTATTACTTAAGTAAAATCACAAAAAAAAAAACTAAATGTGTCTATATTATTACGAAAATTTGCAAGGTAACTTAGTTTACATCTCTTCTCCAAATATTATGTCAGGAACATCCTCAATGCCATCGTTATTTTTGCCGTATATTTTATCTCTTGTCATGCGGCTATACATTTTTTTTGTGGGTTCAAAATTGACGCAGTTTCCAGTACGAGTTGAATCTTTTGCGCTCTCTGCAGCAAGAAGTGTGCCGTTCACTGCACAGAACACATATGGTTCAGTATTTCCACTGTTAGCCGGTTTCTTATCTCTGTCTTTATTAAATTAACTTTACTAAACCCGCTCGCAGTCAGCATTCGCATGGGGATAGTGTAGATAGGGCAAAATGAGCCAGCTCGGAAAAGTCTTCAGTTTTCAGTTATTGAGCCCAAAACTTATCTGGCTCACTAATTCCATGCAACCCTTTAGGATGACGAGCTTGTGAATTTGGCTAACTCCTCCATTGATTGTCGATCATTTGTTTTTTTGCGTGATCAGCTGGTGCGATTATACGGGGGACCACTTCCATAAGAGGCATGACTGTAGGGAAATGGCTTCTAAAATTGTGGGAGAGCGCTGATGCAGGTTCAAAAACTTGTAGCTTTGACAAGACAGGATCTTCCATGTTATATCGGTTTTCAATTTCCTCAAGTTCTGATAGAAGGCATTAGTTTTTACTATTATATAATGGTGATGCACAATGTTCGTAAGGCCATATTATCAAAATCTCGTACATAATCGTACGAGGTTGATAGTGTCTTCCTCGTACGGAAGACCACACATCTCGTATTTGTACGAGGAACTTCGTACGGTTGGCAACCCTGGAGTGGGGGTCCTATTGTCTGGCAATAACAAATAGTAATGATATCATAATTCGACTAATGACCAGATTTTTTACTCAAATACCCGTATGTACGTTGTTTAAATGGCAGTCGCGCTGTAAACTCTGCCCGCGCGATGCAGGATATTGTGACGGCAGGTCTTTGTTGCGTAGTTCGCATGTGACGTTGTAGATGCCGCTACTAAGTTATATCTTTTTTATTAGCCTTTTCTGTCTAACTTATTAAACAAAGCTATTTTTTTTTTTTTGGGAAACTATGTATGTACAATATTTCATTTATTAATAACACGAATATGAACAATAACAATATAAATCATAATATCACGCTTGTTTTTCCTAAAGGGTCAGGCAGAGGTGACCTATACCACACCCACGTTTAATCAGTTTATGTCCCATGAAATATGGGTGAGCCTATTGCCACCAACCGGGCGCAAAATCAGACTCCGAGCTGCTATTGAGAATTTTCAAATAAAAAACCCAAAAAGTTTTCTCTATGTGATTTTTTTATTCTTTTGAGAACTAAAAATATCATTAATCGGTTCGCGGACGGTAAACGGGACAATATTAGTTTTATTGTTATGACGTGTATAGACGTCAAACACCTGCGAAAATGTTAACAGCAACTTTAAAGAATTTATACTGGAACATTAAACTTCGATATAGCACAGATAACTCGATGTTTTGTGAAAAGCAGTCAACAAAATTTGATAAGTACGATTACAAGGTGCTCGCGGGAAGTTTTTAGTATTTTTGAATTAATCCTAAATCACCAGCGGACTGGCAGCAGTTTTGCGAAAACTTTTAACATTCATTTCGATATCGCGATTGATTTGCTTTTCATTTAATTTATTTACATAAAATTCACGCCACAAATCTCGATTGCTCTTTACAACAACGAAATAAACGTTCAGTAGCAATGGGTTTATGTGATATAAGAAAATATGTACAAAAAAGAGAATTAGGCTATTTATTTTAGTAATGTAACATATATACGTTAAAACATATACAGACAACAATAAGCTGTCGCTTAGTATTAATATCAAAATGGCAAAGTACAAGCGACGCCATTCGTTCGTAGCTGTATGAGTGCGTGCGTTCGAACTACGAAAAAGTGAATATACAATTATAACGTAAAATATACAGTTTATTGTCACAGGTGAAATGACCAATAATAATATCAGAATTATGTAATATTTTACTGATTTATGAATCACTAAATGTACATAAGTACTAATCATGGTTATTAATGTTGCAATAAAAGCCGCACCCCAACCAAAGAGACAGCTTTTTAAAAATCTCTTCTGTACTAGCCCTTTGAAAACTTGAACAATATCTACGTAGAACATTTTGCATATAACTGTCAGCCAGTGATGCCTCGCTGTTGTGACGTATATTATTAGAAACTGACCAAACAAGCAAGACCATACATCGGATTGGATTTGTAATAACGCGGCGTGTAAACTATATGAGGACAACGTCACCGAACTGTTTAAGACGTTTGCTAAAATTGCGCTTAAAAAAACGTAGTTTTGGTAGTTACGGAATTTCTTCACGACGCAGCATGACGTCACTCCGTATATCAACGTAGCTATTGAAGTCGCACACGTAATGTAGTTTACAGACATTACGGTAGCGTAACATATCTCCCCCTCGAGGCATTCATTATACTTGTATAAAGCATCAATTACACTCTTTTCACAAACAGTTACTTCAGTATCGTTGTTAGACATAAGGCACGACAATAGCAAAGTTTTGTTTGATTCACTATTTACGTTCACGTAAATTTATTTGCAAAATGTCCGTAGATGCGCGATCCCCCCGGGGTCTCGTAATAGTAACTAATTCGATCATTTGCCAACGCTTATAAATAGTTTAAAAATGCCACAAAACGAAAAAATACAATTCCCGTCACGTGTGTCGACAACAATGACGTTTTCAATTATTATCAATGTTTTTACAAAATGCAACGTCACAACGATGACGTAGACGTTTGATATTAACATGCAGCGCCTTAATGTCTTGCCGCCGGCCGGTTTTCGTACTCCAAGTGTTACTGATGACATAGGTTGCTTAATGTGATGCGTCACATTTACATACAAGTCTCGAATTGAAATCTTCATTTTGTATTCTCGATCATTAATCATACTGTTTTAGGGACGATAACAAACTTTTAAAGATTTTATACTGAAGATCACGCCTAAACGAGTAAATGTTAATTCATCTGTGAATATTTTAAATGATGTCTATGTCGTGGCCAGATCTTACAAGTGATCATTTCGTGAAGTATTCGGTCATTTCATGAAATCGCTTCCCGGCAAAAAAAGTGTCACAATACAAAAATAGCTGTTTCGAGAAAATGGTAACTTTAATAGTTTTTTGTTCATCTAGACGTCAATAATTTAGCAATAGCATATTTCAGCAATCTGACTATTATAGTTTTTAAATTATTGACGTCTAGATGAACAAAAAGCTATTAAAGTTACCATTTTCTCGAAACAGCATTTTTTTTATTCTGACGCTTTTTTTGCCGGGAAGCGAAATGGCTGTGTTTCATGAAATGGTCAGCTAAAATAGACCATATCGTTTAAACGTCAACGGTTAATGTTATGTCACTCGACTTTAACTAGCCGATCCGACAGACGTCTTGTCCAAAGGAGGTCCGCCAAAATTGCCCCAGGACCGGCGCAAAAGAAATGCGTCAATAATCTCAGTTATGCTGACGACATGGTGTTCCCTTCGATTAACGCAATGGTGAGTTAGAGCTTACGGTATGTGAAAGGTACGCGGGGGCCCATGGGCTCAGATACAATGTTAAGAAAAGTGAGGTGCTAGTTTTTAAGGCCGGTACTAAAATCTACCCCACTGTTCCACAGTTGAATCTTTGTGGAAGTCCTTTAAAACAAGTCACTAAGTTTAAGTATCTGGACCACTGTGTCTCCGAAGACCTAAAAGACAACCTGGACATTGACAACATCGTGACAATATGTTGGCTCGCAAATTTGCGAAATGCACGACTGCGCTTTAGGCTACGCTATTTATTTGTAAGTGTTTTATTAAAATACCTTTTGTTTTATGTATATAAAATTAATATAATGTGCGACTAATTTGGGAGAGCGCTCCTTGATGGGCGAGTCCTATTACTGGGTGGATTAACACATTCACTGCTGAATTATTTGGCGAACTTGCTCCAAGTGCTGCTTTATGATACACTAAACCCTGTGCGGCAAACACTCATGCGCGCCCAAAAAATACTTCGTGTGGTGCTATGAGCGCGCAGGCGCGATTGAAGAAACTCTACCCAGTGCGGCTGGGCACATATGTGCGCCGTTACAAACTTATCCCAAGTGCGGCGAGACGCTTATGTGTGTTTGAAAATTTTCCCATTTTTTATGAGTCATAAAACAATTACGCCAAGAACAATAGAGATGCACAAAAAACCCACAGGTGCGGCGCGCCGCATTCGAAGGAAGTACATAAATTGTATGGACACGCATATGCGCCGGTAGCACATGGTGAACGTTCGAAAATCGCACATGCGTGTCGGCCGCACAGAACGTGTTAAGATGCGTTGCGTGAGCTCAGCACAGAACACGCGAGCTAGCCACTCAAGGCCATTGGCATAATATCTACGTCTTAACCGGTCAAGTTATCTTGTACCTGGGTGAATATTCGAGCGTTTTAACCGCCGTCATTACCTTCCGCCAAATGTTGATGAAAGAGAATATATTTAATGAAATATTTCAGCAATTCCTGATTCTGGTCCTTAAGCAGATTCTGGGAATTGATGAAATATTTCATTAACTATATTCTCTTTCATCAACATTTGGCGGAAGGTAATGACGGCGGTTAAAACGCTCGAATATTCACCCACCTACTTAAGTGCCTTACATCACAAAAAAGGCACGGGTTAAGTGCCACAAAAAATGAAGGCGCCACGCGCGCACATTTACGCAAGAATCGATAGTTAGGGGTTCTAGACATGCCGAGACGGTGACGGGAGTATTTGCGAGGACCAGGTCTGCCGTGTCTGTTATTAACAAGATTAAATTGCTGTAAGCTACAAAAATCAATCGTATCAACGAAATGGGTAAACAAGCTAGTTTGGGGCACGATAGGTCTAATTCCATTATTTGCGGTCGTCCAAGTTATCGAGCTCATATTAAAGTCTCCGAGAATAATAAATTTATCTGGGTAACCACCCAGATAAATTTATTATTCACTACGTCCGAAAGATTGTCTAAATAAGCATGTAATTGATTTGCGAAGCTATTGCCCGAATTCTGTTCACACAGATAGAGAGTACATATGTTAAGTCGGTATGTACGTTTATCACAGGTTCTCAATTGAATAGAAATCCAGATGTCTTCAGCACTGGATTGCCAGTTCACATTCTCAAATGCACAATCTCAAAATTTTGTCTACTAGCTAAAGTATTGGAGCGCATAGTCTATAATCAGTTGTACAGCAGTGTGGTTTCTAGCTTGAGTCCTGAACAACACGGGTTTCTGAAAGGAAGGTCCACAGTATTAAACCTGATCCTGTTCACAGATTTTATTTCAGAGCATATGGATAATGGATCCCAGGTCGATACAATCTATACCGATTACAGCAAGGCGTTTGATAGAATCGATCATGACATTCTGCTGAGGAAGCTTTTCGACTTGGGCATTAGGGGTAGAGGGGATGGTTGACCAGGAGGATATAAATTCCTCCTGGTCAACCATCCCCTCTGGTGTACCGCAGGGTTCCCTATTGGTGCCATTATTATTTGTTCTTTTTATTAACGACATCGGCGAGTGTTTCAAATATTCTAAACACTTAATGTTTGCAGACGAAATGAAAATCTTTACATCAGTTAAGAGTCTAAATGACGCTATACGTTTGCAGGTAGACATATCTAGATTAGTTGATTATTGTAGAATAAATAAATTAGATCTTAATATTTCTAAATGCTTAGTTATCACCTTTACCCGGAAGAACCTATCAATAATATTTAACTATTCAATCGCAAATCAGCCTTTATCTCGAACTCGTGTCATCAGAAACTGGTATTCTTCTGGACAGTAAGCTCACCTTCGAGTGTCATGTTGACCATATTGCCAAAAAAGCGTCCAAAGCCTTGGGATTCATTATCCGTAATGCGAGTTCGTTTAACAGAATGAAAACCTTGAAAATTTTGTATTTTGCTTACGTCCGCAGTCATCTCGAATATGGTAGTCTGGAATCCGAATTTTGCAGTGCATTCAGACAGATTGGAACGAATACAAAGGAAATTCACGCGATACTTAGGTTATAAATTTAAAATCCCTTATCTGAGTTACAAGGAACGATGCGTACGATTCTACTTACTTCCACTTGTAGCTCGGAGAAATATATCTGACATACGGTTCCTAGTGAAAATAGCACAATAAAGGATCAAGTGTCTTGAACTTCTTTCTAAGCTATCCCTGAATGTCCCACCTCGCCATTCTCGCTTCAGAAATCTTCTTCGTGCTCCTTACGCTCGCACAGTATACCGTAGCTATTATTTTTTGCTTCGTTCAATCAAAGCATTTAACCAAATTGTAATGAACGAACACCCATCAATCGATTTGTTTGCAAGCAGCTTAGCGAAAATTAGTACTGCCTTGTCTAAAAGCTGTGTTATTTGTGATGGATTTTAATTGTTATTGCGTTATGCTTAGTTATATCATTAATATTATGCTTAGTTATTAGTTTGTGCAACAATAGTTTATTGCTAACTGTAAATGGCTTGTCGTTGATTGCCTCACTATACATATTTGTATTGTTAGCTGTAAGCCACCCAAACACAATAAAATAAAATGAGAATAATCGACGCGTCCGTGTCGCTGCGCAGCTCCGGCCGCGCGCTATATACGATGCATGGTTGTCAGGCTTATGCACTCAATGAATAATATTTACATTCCGCGCAGTTTTCATCACGCACCGTTGCCAAACTATATCCGATGCCTCAGTTGCGATCTCGCTCTAACGCTATAGCGTTAAGCAGGATGCGACATCGCATCAATGAATGAAGACGTCAACTCTGTATGTAGTACATTGCATAGCTTTCTCGCTCACACGTGCTGACTTCAGATGAGGCTTCCGTACCTCTCATTTTTTGCAAAGAAATTGTTAACGTTGTTGATAACATTAATATGTAGTTATTTTGCAGATTGTTCTGATTTTTAAGCGCCGGCTTGCGACTGTTTTATGAATGGAACGAATCGTGTGTGTGTAATAGTAAGGACAAGTATGCACAAGACACCGCATAGCGTGAATTTCTTTAGATTGATACAATTTCAAATGAGTTCAAATTTGTATTGAGCTGTTACTGGCGCATTTATTTGCTTTGATTTTTTTTTCTGTGTTGTTATTAGTTTTTGATATGATTGCCTTTGTTTTGAAGTGATTAAAAAGTTTCTTATGATTAAAATGAATTTGGAAACGCATGCAATTGTGTCTTGTTAAAGATTAAAATGTGTGCAATCATTACTCGGAAAGGTACCTAAATACTTAATAATAATATAGGAAGTAATAACACTTGGAATTCGTTTTAATAAAAAAGTAAAAAAGAAAATTGCGACTTTGACCTTCAATATCTACGAACGCTTGGCGGGGTTGGTTCTATAATATATATGGAATTTCTATAATATATGGTGGTGGTTTTGGTTACATATTGTATTATATATATACATATGCGAAAAAAAATCAGCTGCTCCATACATTTTGACGAGTTATGCGAACATGAATGTATGGGATAGCTGATTTTTTTTTGGCGAATACAGAATTAATCCCATAGTAATATATAATATAAAATATTATATAGCCTATGTCACCCCCACAGTTACGCCACATCATATGTTAAAATCCATCAAGCCGTTTAGGCTACAGAGCGTGCCAACGAAATAGACATACATACATACTACCGAAAAACACTACCCTGTAGTGTTGGGTAACTCAGCACATGTGCTACCACAGTTGTAGCTACTCACTTGGATGAAAAGAGTCACTCACTCTTTTTATTTTAATATGCTAGCACACAACACAGATTAGCTACACAGAACATTTTGTACGAATGTACGTATTATAC
The DNA here is from genome assembly GCA_948252095.1 of Dicycla oo. NCBI lineage: Eukaryota > Metazoa > Arthropoda > Insecta > Lepidoptera > Noctuidae > Dicycla > Dicycla oo. The sequence goes on from OX411733.1 coordinate 22,427,587, forward strand.
GTACATAGAATATATACTATTCTAAGCAAAGGAAATAAGGTCTAAATTTAATTACCGTCTTTTGCTTTCGTTCGTTTGACGTCACGTAAACATTCTCAATTCTCTTCCCTCGTCATCACTCGTGCGAGCTGTGTTAGTCAGCGCGTGTGCCTACTCTCCCGCGCATGTGCTGTGTCGCGTTGTCGTCACTACACTCCACACTCACACGCGACTCACTTACACACTCGCAGAACATAACTCGCGGCCTCGCCTCATTCGTGGTAGCACAGTGTGCTAGCACATTTTGTAAAGAGAGTGCCTCGCACGATCCTCATTTTAAAAGAGTGTGCTACCCATCTCTACTACCCTGGGGCAGACGCGTAAAAATGGATTCAAAATCAAAATTCAAGACGTGTCACCGAAAATTTGATAATTTTTTGTCATGGGTGTCGTCTTCATGGTTTTCGAGGGCGCTGATAAAAAAAATGGAGTCAAAATCAAAATTCAAGACAAAGCTAAGCACCGCTAATTTTTCGTCATAAGTATCGTTTTCGAAAGTACGTACACATTTCTCCACAGTTATGTATAATTTCCATGTAATAGGGAGGCTATTTCTTTATTACTTCTCGAAGCCTAAGTCCAGCAGTAAAAGCCTCATCCGGCATTTGTTCCAGCAGGCATGTTGCTGTATCAGTGTCGGAGAGAAGGTATTACTTAAGGAAGAAGCGTCAGGGTAGCCCGCGAAATTGAAATTTTCTTACGTTTTTTGCAATTTGCAAGTCATAACAAATATGTATTTACAGAATTATATACAATAGAATCAGTAATACTCCTTAAGTTAGTATAATCCTAAAATGTCAAGATTTCATGAAATAGTCATTATTTAGGATTACCTCGTCTTAAAGAGTTGTATTGATCACTTTAATGATTCTAATTATGTAAATAGATACTTGTTACGACCGCAAATTATAATTTGACCGACTTGTAAATTGCAAGAAACGTAAGAAAATTTGAATTTCGCGGGCTACCCTGACGCTTCCTTCTTAATATTAATTTGCTGATTTATTTATTTTGATTTGATTAATTTTTTATGTTGATTTGATTTTATTTACACAAACTCACGCCTTCTCCCCATGCCTACCCAAGGCAGAAACTACAGAAAGCCTGGTGGCATTCTGGTCATACACGCACGCCGGTTGCGAGTACTACGCACGCACAAAAAGGCTTCCTTTAAAAGGCTTTTAAGGCTTTCTTTTATTTAACTTGATTTGATTTCTGTTAATTTATGTTTGGCAATGAGTGTAAATTACCTGAAAAAAAAAATATTATTATGACCATTTTAGTTACTTACTTGAGTATTATCAGCATCGGGCGGCGTGAACAGCCCGCTGAGGTCTCGGTACACCGTGGCGCGCAGTAGCGGCGGACGATGCGGCACGGCCTGGCGCGTCGGGGCCAGACGACCAGATGACTGCAAAATAATAAGTCAATTTTTTGACGTGGAAATGTCTTTTCGCTAGGTGTTCTATAGGCCTAGACAAATTGCATTCGCTTCAGAGCGATTCTAGTTCCACAATGGCTATTGACGCATCTCTATGGAAGTCATCGTTGGACGCTGTCAATTTGTTGACCTATGATCACTTGACATTTCGATAGCTAACGGGTCCGCCATCTAACTTTTTTTTTTCCACCTAGTGCTTATTTCGTGAATGCCTAGTGCTTATTTCGTGAATGTTAACACGTAGCTCATGTCTGATTTGACAGATAATTAGTTTTATCCTTCCGCTGAACGAATATGGTTGTGTATACGCTTGAACAACGCTGGGAAATATTGCGACATTACTTTGAAAATCATGGTAATGTTGCGTACGGATTTTGGAAGAAGAGAAGCACCGTCAGCTCCGTATGTTCGTTATCTCGTGAAAAAAGTGAAAGAAACTGGCATCCTCATCGATAAACCAAAGCGTGAAAAGCCAAAAACAGTGCGTACGTCGTTCTCAACAATTGAACATTTCGGAGACATCATTGAGACGACTTTTGCATAAAGACCTTGGTATGACGCCATACAAAGTCCAATTGGTTCAGGAGTTGAAGCCAACTGACCATCCAATGCGTGTTCGCTTCGCTAAGTGGGCCTGCGATCGACTTACAGAAGATGCCGATTTTGCCAAAAAAATCATCTTTTCAGACGAAGCTCATTTTGATCTTGGCGGGTATGTAAACAAGCAAAATTGTCGCATTTGGGGCACAGAAAACCCGCACGCATACATTGAAAAGCCGACGCACCCAAAACGAGTCACTGTTTGGTGCGGATTTTGGTCCAGAGGCATAATTGGGCCATTTTTTTTCGAAAATGAGCAAGGAGTGGCCGTTACAGTCAATGGCGATCGTTATCGGGCCATGTTGAACGAATTTTTGTTCACAAAAATTGAAGAGGAGGATATTGGCAACATTTGGTTTCAACAGGACGGCGCTACATGCCACACAGCCGAAGCTACACTCGATGTTTTGCGCCCTGTTTTTGAAGATCGCATTATCAGCCGAAGAGCTGATGTAGTTTGGCCACCTCGGAGCTGCGATTTGACACCGTTGGACTATTATTTGTGGGGTGCCGTCAAAGATAAGTGTTACGCCGACAAGCCAGAGACAATTGACGCTTTAAAGGACAATATTCGTGAAGCCATTGGTGAAATACAGCTGCACACAATCGATAATATGCTTAAAAATTGGACCGATCGTGTAGGCTACTGCATGACCAGCCGAGGCAGCCATTTGAATGAAATTATTTTTCATTATTAACCGGAAGGATTGTACTTTCAAATAAAAAAAGAAATTTGAGAAAATATTCAGTAGTTTCTTTTTTATAGCATTTTCAAAAAAAAAAAAAGTTATCTGGCGGACCCTTTATATCAACCCCATATATTTTTGTCTAGGTCCGCTGGTGATAAGTTCAATATTTCTGACCGAAAAAAACATATACAGCCTTACTAATAAAGATTTACACCGGAGTTATAACGCTTTTTAGAAGGGCCAAAAGTGTTATAGCTCGGGTGTAAATCTTTATTAGTAAGGCTGATACATTTCAACCGCTAATAACTACGAGACGTGTTAACTCTAGCGTTAAAAGTCTCGTAGTTAATGGTTAAGAATTCAAAAGATAGGTCATATTTATAACAATTTTAAGGCAACATATTATAATTTGCCTATGACGTCACACTGCGAGTGCACACGCATGCGCGCGACCTTCTACTTTTCACCATGTATCAAAATATCAATTAGTATAGCGCAAAATCGGGTTTAGCTAGATCAGTTATTCTGGTGTCTTTGTCAAGAGTTGACAAAGCACTACCAGGACCTAAAGAGAAACAACAGAAATATTGGCCAAAATAGGGTTCAAAATGAATATGAAGTTGACAATAGCAAAATACTGTCAGATGTCGTCTCATATCGGCCAGAAATGAAAAAACCCAATCGAAGAAACCTTGCATCAAAAGGAACTCCATGAGCCTAAGAATTCGAGCGCCGAGAAAATACAATAGCTACGACAGTGGCAGAAACAGTAAGAAAATCTGTTGCAAATAGCAAAAAAGTTTAAGATGTCGTCTCATATCGGCTGTAAACCTGCTCAGAACTGAAAAATATCATAATCGGTGAAAGCTTACTTTATAAGGAATACAATGAGCATAGAAGTCTAGTGTCGAGCAAATACAATGGCTACGGCAGTATTTGTACCCGTAGTAAAATTTAAAACAGACGGCGCGGACTCTGCGCCTACTAATTCTTTTTATTATTTTTTTTTTTACTTAACCTATACTTACTGTCCTAGAGGAGCTCGTGGCTCAATACTCAATATCTTTATTGCTTTACCATAATGTGTACATAGGTGGTAAGTTCTATATAAATTAGATCATTATGGACCCTGTAGGGCACAGCAAAAGGGTAAGTAATAACAGCCGCACGGGTCGATCCATCAGGTTAAGCTACGCTTGCCGGGGTTGGTCTGTGGATGGGTGACCATCTTTACATACCGAGTCTCCTCCGTGCCTCGGAAAGCACGTTAAGTCGTTGGTCCCGGCTGTCATCCGTGGGTCTTTGACAGTCGTTACGGATCGTCAGAAGCCGTCTCACCAAGGGGTATCGTATTACCCAGTAACTGGGTTGTGGAGGTCAGATAGGCAGTCGCTCCATGTAAAATACTGGTATTCAGCTGCATCCGGTTAGACTGGAAGCCGACCCCAATATAGTTGGGAAAAGGCGAGGCAGATTGATACTTACTGTCCTACTGCTGGTGGAAAGCATATGCAGGGCGAAAAGTTGATAGTGCGGCATGGTGTGATGAGAGAACACCGAAAATATATTTGAAAAGTTTCAGATACCAGCCCCGTGGTCGAGTCCACTTTCTAAATCAACGCGACTGATTCCTAGCTAGAGCAATTAATTTTTCGAAAATCGAATGATGCCGTTTTAGTTTTCATCAAAATCGGTCCCGACTCCTCGGTTTTACCTATTGTTTCGGATTTGGTCATCCATTCACCCTATACTGGATGATTTTATTTACAGTCTTGAAAAAAAATAGGGTACAATAGGTGAACGGAGTAGAAGTCTATGCCCTACCTAGTTTTTTGTTTTTATACGTTTTTTTTTTTTTTTTTTTTCAATAGCTTAGACAGAAATTGCTCTATCAATAAACACTACACATTTGAAGTAAACTAGAACTACAAAAGTAGAAATTTTGAAAAAACTTTATAGATCGTTAAAAAATATCGAAATCCAAATCATACGCACTACGCACCCTCTGCGCATGAGATTTTTTTTTATTTCGATTTTTTAATTTTTTAAATAAAAAAAAACTAGATATGCTGTCCATCCATCGTTTCTTCGGTATTCCCCTACTCGTATAGCCAGCCATCCACATTCATACTCAAAAATTTCCTGACGACATTTTCCTCATTCCTCCGCATCACATACTATGACAACCGATTTCCGCACAACTTTTAAGTCAACGGTGTCACTTTCAGACTTCCTCTTATGTATACTCATTTCTTGTTCTATCCATTCGTGTAACACCACACATCCCTCTTAGCATTCTCATCTCAGCTGCATGCAATTGCGTTTCATTCATTCATTTTTTGGCCCAACATTCTGATCAAGAGCAGGTCTAACCATTGTTTTATAAACCTTCCCCTTAATTTTAAGGGGAATGCGGGAGTCGCAGATTTTTCCCGTGAACTGCCGCCATTTCATACATCCAGTGTTAATTCTGTGCTTAACAGTCTGATCTACTTCGCCATCGCTTTGCACAGGTGAACTGAAATACCGGAAGTCGGAGCAGACCGGAAGAAGCGCGCTATCAAGCCCTATGGCCCCAGAACTGGAGAGACCGCCGAAATCGCAGAACATATACTCGGTTTTGGTTCTGCTGATTTTCAAGCCAACATTCTCCTGCTTTCGTTCTACACGATAGACTGGTATTACTACATCAGGCCTGTATTCGCTGAGGTAGAAGGCAGAGCTCTCCACGGTGTAAGGGACAACGACGCGCAAACTTTTACCGTGAAATCAGTACATGATTCTCGACCCATCAGCGTTGAAATCTGGAGTATTAAACAAGTGACGGTCAAAATGTATGGAACAGTTGTTTTTTTTTTTTTTACTCACCGTGCCATTCTTCACTATGAACTCTCTGAGGGCGAGTACTAGAACTCGTCCGCACATGGACATCACACACGGATCGGCTGAGGCCGCGTATTGCGCTGTCCATTCTGGATTACGTCCACTGGGTCGATTGCAGGTTTAAAACGGTAACGGCGGGTTGACCTACTTTTCTGTATCAGGCCGTATAGCAAAATAAAGACAGACAGGCCAGATACTTGGCGGATATTCGTTTCATGTGGATCAATCGCAGGTATAAAACGGTAGCAGTTTAGCCGGAAACCTCCGGCAATCGCATAAGCATGATAGTCGGATATTCGAAGGCCAGATATCATGTATCCGGACGGATATTGACCTACTTTTCTATACGAGGCCGGATAGTAAGGCAGGCCGGACACCGGATAGTTGCCGGGTATTCGTGTTTCATGTATAGTCAATACTCACCGCGCCATCCTTCCCTCGGAACTCTCTGAGAGCTAACACTAGTACTCGCCCGCACATTGACATCACGCAGAGATACGGGTCAGCTGTGGCCGCGTATTGTGCTGTCCATTCTAACTGGATGGATTGCAGGTTTACGCCGTCTGTGGAAGTCAAAATGCGAAATAAATGAGGTTAGAGATTGTTTATGTATTCTAAACTAGTCACCCGCCCCTGCTTCGCACGGTTTGTCTTTGTACGACTTAACAGAACATTGTACATAACATGTCCCGGAATTAACGCACACCATCAAACACCCCAATTAGAATATCCTAACTATTAATATTATAAATGCGAAACTAAGTTTGTTTGTTTGTTTGTTACCTTTTCACGCCTAAACCACTGAACTGATCATCCTGAAATTTTGCATATACATTGTTAGGTGTACAGAAACGGACATAGGGTACCTTTCATCCCGAAAAAAAAATACTGTTCCCGAGGAAAACAATAATAACGTTCTTATTATAATAGATGGCGCCACGTGTCTTTCGAATCATGATTGAATTCCTCCTAACTAATATTATAAATGCGAAGCACATGGGTCGACCATGACCTGGAAAAGGACATAGGCTACTATTCATCCTGGATCACAGACGAAGAGAACAGCTAGTTATGTTATAATCATAATACATACAGTGAATTTTTACTATTATGTAGAATACATTGTTTATTTATTAGAAAGAAAGAAAGAAAGAAAATACGTTTATTTGCGATAAACATGGCGCAAAGAAATAAAATAACAAAATAAAACAAAGAACAAGTTTGGGGAAAATATGCGTCACATTCACGCAAAAGATTAGTTAGATTAGATTAGTTTTATTGATTGTGAGAGCTAATTGTGGTCACATTACAAATCCACGCACGCACACAGTCGCTCACGTATAAGGGTCTAACGTAGTAGATACTTCATCCATTTTGGTTTGTTTTAACTACAGTGGACGTGTGACGGTAATATAAATAATGTAGGTAGTTTTAATTATTTATGGAATTAAAAATGACAGAAATCGATTCAGCAATCGATTCTGAATAAAATACGTTCATAATGTGCATTAGTTCAGTTACACATTATATATTATGAATGTATTGTACAATAAACCGGAACACATTCTCTAAATTATTTTTGCGTTTCATTGCGTAGTTTAGAAGAACAGGGCGGTCACAGGCAAACAGGAAAAGCGGACTTAATTTATAACGTATAGATAGATTATATCCTTATTTGGTTGTTATGAAGAAGTTCGAATGTATAGACCCAAAAACTATCTCTTTCCTTGTACTCGATCTTATTTTTAAAGTATTGAGAGGCCAAAGTGAGCAAAGGCAGTTACAAAATGTGACATCATGTGACAAGGAGGGGCACGACTCACATGTATAAAGTATAAATTATAATAATTAATTTCTGTAAGTAGGTTTGTACAGACGCCAGCAGGTCAAGCTACCCGAAACTGTCAATTTTTCCCAATCAACCTTGAACCTAACGCTTTAGCGATAAAGTTGAAAATCTTGTAGTGGTATGGAACCACACATGCACACACATGCGCTTAAGTGCCTATAACTTCACATGTCTGCGAAGTTCAATAGACAGTCAACAGTCGTCAGTCGACGTCACGACAACACGCAACACTGTCATTACCTACCGCGTCATTCGCGTCATTTCATAATTGTCATACAATCAGTTATTGTACCGTGTTAATTTTAATATCATTTTATTAAACTCATGTGTACCACTGAATGAACATTTAATTTCATAGAACCTAAATCACGTCCCAACAAAAGTTCTATAATCTATTAAAGAAATTTGAAAAATTGTAGTAGCTTGACGTGCTGGCGTATGTACAAACACTTATACACGTCAATCATATTTTTATAACCTCAATGAAGTCGGCGTTTCCTATCTAACACTACTCTGAGAGGAAAGGACGAAACTCAGGTCACAGTATCTTTTAAAGTCCAGTCATAATCTTGGTCAGATCATGTGAAGACCGTGTAGATTGGTATCCGAAATGGTCTTTTGAGGAAATAACCACACAGATTGTATGGACCTGTCCAGTCAGTACACGCAATTATCAAGAAAATATAAATGTAAACTTCAACTGTATAGATTTTTTTTTAAATACTTCCAACTCTACATAACATCACCCCTGTAATCCCTGAAGAGTTATGCAGAGGGGCTCTGTCATTATTATTATAAGGTTCAAAATTGCAAAATATGATTTGTCGCCCAAGTCCTTAAAATTGACTTACTCTTAATAAGTCTTATGCCCGTGGTAGTGACTTGCACCATAAACTTGTTGTTGCCAAGGTTGCCAGCGAAGATGGTCGGGGAACCTGTCATGAAGCCAGAGTTGTCTACCTCATTGATTTCTTGACCTGTTGGATACAAAGTAAACATAGTATTATTTTATAGAAAATGGATTTTGGTGCTTCCAAAATTATATATTTAGCAAAACAATTTTCGCTATATCATCATCATCATTTCAGCCGAAATACATAGGCCTCCCCCAAGCACCGCCACTTCGACTGCTTCTTTGTTTCTCGCATCCAGCGGATTCCTGCAGCCTTCACAAGGTCATAGGTCCACCTTGTGGGAGGCTTTTCAACGCTAAATCTTCCGGTACTTGGTCGCCACTCCAGAACTTTTTGGCCCCATCGGCCATCTGTTCTGCGAGCAATGTGCCCTGCCCACTGCCATTAAAAGTTTGGCAATTATTTCGGGCTATGTGGGTTACCTTTGTTCTCCCTGCTACATATATATATATAAACTCGTATATTACGCTGTTATATGATAAAAATACATGTAATAAAAAATTACAACCAAACTATGTGAAAAAAAAAACTTAGCATCTAAATGTTTTGCATATACTATGTCAACTTTAACATCTACCTATAAATTTACGAAATCAAGTTCACTAAGTATTTTGGTTTTCCTTTTTTTTATGTTTACCTACCTTAACACATTATCTGCTGAATTATTTAGGCGAATTTGTTTCAAATGCTGCTTTATGATACACTAAACCCTGTGCGGCAAACGCTCATGCGCGCCCAAAAAATATTTCTTGTGGTGCTATGATCGCGCATGCGCGGTTGAAGAAAGTCTACCCAGTGCGGCTGGGCGCATCAGTGCGGCGTTACAAACTTGTCCCAAGTGCGACGAGACGCTTATGTGTGTTTGAAAATTTTCGAGTTTTATGAGTCATAAAATTACGCCAATAACAATAGAAATGCACAAAAAACCCACAGGAGCGGCGCGCCGCACTCGAAGGAAGTTATATAAATTGTATGGACGCGCATAAGCGCCACCAGCACATGGTGAACGTTCGAAAATCGCGCATGCGCGTTGGCCGCACATAACGTGTTAATTTAATTTCTGCTGTACTTTGTTTTTGTTATTAATAACTAAAAACTCTTTTAGCTACTACAATATTTATTTTGTCACAAGTCTGCTACTATAAGCACATTTACAGACGACGAGGAAAGCTGTTCCACCGTAATACAGTTCATACTACATAGTACAGGGAACAGAGTGAATCAGTTCCGATGTAACAACCACAATAACCTGCTTTTTTTATATTTCGCTACATATTTTGAAAAATACACTCATACCACAATACCACAGTGCAAATAAATTTGTTATCTGTACCATGTTCGGTAATTTATTCATGGAAGCAACTTACCTTATAAATCGCAAATGGCTTTAAAACATTAAAATTGACATACAAAATCCTTTGGATGCCTTAAATTAACTATAGTGAGGCACGAAACAAGATCTATCTAAAGACTATTCAAATTCTTGTTTCAAATTGATGTCAAAACCACTTAAACGAAAATCAACTCTATGCTGAGTATAATAAAGTGATTTCAGAATGACTAGTAGTACTAATCAAAAGTCATAAAAATGTTTGCAGTTGTAGCGCAAACTAAACTTTATGTGTGAATGTTAAGGTTGTTTTTCTAAAAGCACATATTGGATACCAAATCGCGAACACAGAATATTTATATGATCCTCCCTGTGGTCAACATGTTCTTCTACACTATAAAACTACGAGTAACTTACCAGTCTGCAGCACCATGCTGCCGTCTTCTTGTGTGAGTATGAGGTACGCGTGTGAGCCCTCCGCCTCTCTAGCGCCGTCGGTACTCTCGCCCAGCACCGACCACATGTCTATACAACCTGTACGTATAAATAAGATAGGATAAAACGCAGACAAAATATGCGTAAATATAAATAGACTTTATGAAATGGAACGCTAGGTGTATTATTGGTTAAGCTGTAGCGTACGTGATTCTGTCATAGTTTCGAATCGTATAATAATGTTAGACTTTATAACCTGGAAAACTAGGTATATTTTGCTTTGAACAGTAATATGTATCGTCATTTTGTGAGTGTCTCATGAGGTAATTATAATAAGTTGAAACGATTTCGATGAAACAACGCTAATAAACATTCATTGAATTTCTGATTTTCTGACTGACTGACAAACTAGTGAGTAAATAAAAGTGAGAAAGAAAAGATTTTTCAAAATTAATTATCCTTATGGAATTTCATCAACAACATATAATATATTTATAATTTATACTTCTATACTAATAATAAAGCTAAAGAATTTGTTTTTTTTTTTTGTTTGTTTGAACGCGCTAATCTCTGGAACTAGGTTCCCTGTCAGATTTGAAAAATTCTTTTTGCATTTGATAGCTCAATTGTTAAGGAAGGTTAGGTTAGGTTAGGTTAGGTTTTTCAATTGCAGAGTGTATGAATGGACGGCGGGGCGGAGGGCGAGAGGAGAACGCCCCGCCCCGGAAGAGCGGGAAGCCGTCCGGCGGGAGGCGAGGGACGCCATCGTCGTCCATTGGACGACGGACCTCGCCACCGCAGCCTTCGGCCGCCGAACCCTCGACGCGATTGGGCCGGTCCTGCGAGACTGGCTCGAGCGGTCGCATGGGTTCCTCTCCTTCCGCCTGGTGCAGGTGCTGTCCGGACACGGTTGTTTCGGATCGTACCTTCACCGTATCGGGCGGGAGGAGACGCCGTCGTGTCACGACTGTGGCGCGGCGGAGGACACGGCGCAGCACACTCTCGAGGTGTGCCCGTCGTGGTCCGAGCCGCGCCGCAGTCTCACGGCGGCGATCGGAACGGACCTTTCGCTCCCCGGCTTAATCAACGCCATGCTGGGGGATGAGGGGTCCTGGGCGGCAGTCGCCTCCTTCTGCGAACACGTCATCTCCCAGAAGGAGGTGGCGGAGCGCGCGCGGGAGGAAGACCCTCTCGCGGCGCCGCTCCGAAGGCGGAGGAGGGGTCGAAGAAGACGTCAGTATGACAGTCATCTCCGACTCCTCCCAGGTGGAGGCCAGCAGGCAACGGGTGCGGGGGCACCCTTGCCTGTATTGCACAGGCCTCCACCAGTGTCGGACGGGAATGGCCAGGTGTTCCCGGCCATTCCCGTAGCCCCCCAGCCTGGGGGGCATGCGGGGCCCGCCAGCTAGGCGGGCATGCGCCGGGAGGGTTGTGGAAGCAAAGGCTGAGCCGGTTTCCCATGGCCCTCCCATGACGGCGATGCGGGAACACCGCTGAGTTTTAGTGGGTATACTGCCACTCTGGCAGGGAGTCCCACATACTCCGTGTCGTCCCCCGACGAGCGGAGATGCGTAATGTCATTTCTCAGCGACAAAAATAAAAAAGGTTTTTCAATTGCATAGTAATTAATGATAAGTGGAAGTGCGGAGACTCCTAATACAAGCAATTCCTTGCTTAAAAGCAGATCTCCAAAAATATGTATCTAAATGGCAATTGTAATTGAAATAAACATTTTTATTTTTATTATTTATTAGTTTTTTTTTTTTCTGAACGCGCTAATCTCTGGAACTAGGTCCCTGTCAGATTTGAAAAATTATTTTTGCATTTGATAGCTCAATTGTTAAGGAAGGTTATAGGTATATTTAACATCACGCCAGGACTGTTAGTAACCGAACAAAAAGAAAACAAAATCAGAAAGAACGCTAAGCGAAAACGAAGTAATAGCGCGGTAATAGGCAATGCAATGCGACGGGGTGGGTCGGGGAACAAGAAATTTCCAGCCAGTATTTTTTTTTTGATAGCCTAGTTTGTGCCCCATTGCTGGGCAAAGGTCTCCCTTTTTCCCTTCCATACCTTTCTGTGTTGTGCGATCTCTGGCCATGTTGGCCCTGCAAACATGATCAGATCGTCACACCACCTTTGTCGCGGTCTACCTCGACGGCGATGTCCGTCCAGTGGGTGCCGATCTTTGCCCAGTATACAGTATGTTAATTAACGAAAGGCGTTCCCGTCAACCCGCAATAGTATAGCATCCATACATGCTAAAAATATAAATATTAAAAAATTCGTAGTTCCCTATATTTTGACGAGATATTTTATTTTTATTTTTTAATAAAAGGAACAGCAAACAGTTACATTATAAGAGCTTACAACTATTTTAACAATAAACATTAGTAATAATATAACCCACAACGCTGTCCACAGGTAGACATAAGAGTTTAAAAGGAAAACAAGTGTAATCGCTAGGAGCTAAGGAGTTTTACGTGCGGTAGTTAGTTGTATCGTGGTTGCTTTAATAGTCAAGGATTACATTATAATATTAAGATATGAGCTTAGTAAATTAGATGCGAACATAATGTAGGAAAGAGCAGATTTTTTTTATAGCATGTAAGTTTTTTTTTTTTTTTGTATACTTTTGTTATAAACTTAATAAAAATAAACAGTAAACTCACCAGGCAAATTAAATGCCGTAATAAGCTGCGGCCTCACAGTTCTCTGTAGTACAGTCAGCGCCCCATTCTTGCCTCTGCCGCTGCAGGCGACCAGCTCAATGATCGGGTTGTCTTGCTGCCGACTGTACTCTTCCGATAGTAGTTGAGGCTCGCCCATCGATACGTCGCCGATTGGGCAGATATTTAGGAGGGAGTCACAAACCTGGGGGGAGAAGGAAGAATATTTAAACTTATTGATCTTCCAATGATGATCGCCTCTTTATGGTCCTCTAAATAAAACCCTTATTGGTCTTCTAGTGATGTGCCTTTTTTTTAAATCTTGTGGCCTGTTTGCAAAGTTTGTCGCAGTAACTAAGCACCCTGACCAAATAGGATAGGTTAGGTGAAGTGTGACCAACCGCTTAAATAACGCACTACCTCCTTTTTATTTGTTACGAAAACGAATTCCAAGTGTTATTACTAAACTTTTTTCCAAACAAACATTACCTAATTTTTCGATTTTTCTTAACAAATTACACCTTTGAAACTACGAAAAAAATCAATGAACAGAAAAATACGTACAAAGGTGATGCTTATTTCTAAAGAAATCTCTTACAGTATACCTGCGATAGGACAGAGGATAAAATCGGGGCCAACCACCACCTCTTGAAGCAACCAGCACGATGTGACCAGAGGATGAATGATAAAAGAGATGTAGACACCGTGTGTAAGAGTGGAAGAGAAAATAAAATACCGATCTGTCGCGGAAACAATTCATTCATTTCGTTTATACCCGCGAGTATCCGACAAGTACCTACACGTATCGCGTAGAGCGGTAAGGTAGAGCGTAATAAAAATAGCTGTTTTTATACCTAAAAATGAAAGTCGTTTCCCAGCAATAATTTTTGCGCAAAGCTACTTAGTTAGATACTAGATTGTACAGTACGAGTATGCGTAGCTGACGGCTTTATGATGTGTCTTTTTACACCCTGTATGTAGCAATTTCCCCAAAGAACGAGTAAAACCACAGGCAAGAACTATTAAAAAATTCCCTCCTTTTGGGCTTCGCCGCAGTAGTGTTTTTTATATATAATTATAATAATAATATAATAATAATATAATATAATATAATATAATATAATATAATATAATATAATATAGAAGACGTTGCTTTAATGAGGGTTTTCATGAAAATGCACACCACCATGCACCAGGTGGCGCCACTTGGACAAGAGGTCTGCCATTTCGACAATGAATAATAAATATATGATGACGTTTATCATTCGTTCATCATTCAGTCACGACTAAAGGAAATATAGGCGCTTTGACACTTGACAGGAGCCCAGACCTGACGTCTCAGTGCTGCCACCTAGTGAAACGTCATTTCAGAAAACCTTCATTAAGTATGTGAAACCAATGTAATATTGGATTATACGGAAGAACTTATACCTATAAGTTTTTTTTTTAATTAACTAGCTTTTGCTCGTGGCTTCACTCACGTAGATGTCGGAAAATATCTCAGAGGAACGTACTAATGGGATTAAAAGTACCCCATGTATTAATCCAGGTAAACAATGTCTTCTCGCACTGGTTTCTTTATAATGTGCACATATCGAAAGGAGGGAAACTATGCTTAATTTTATCGACGGCAAAATTAAAAAAAAAGTATAATAATTAAATCGACTTCAAAAAGAAATTAACTCAAAATTATGAAATAGGTAACTTTAATTTCGGAAGTCGGTGTCTTGGGATCTGTATTTTAGTTTTTTGCCACCGACTTCCGAAATAAAAGTTATTTCATAATTATGAGTTAATTTCATTTTGAAGTCGATTTAATTTTTATAAATATATTTTTATTGCGTAATTTTTAGTTTTTAGTAAAAACTTGAATATTTGTTAGTATAAGTAGTTAATAGTTTTGTTATAAATATTGCACTAGAATTTGACGAAGGTTTTGAGATGTTTTCTCTTTGACACCACACCCGTAGCTCGTATCAATAAGCCAGGCCACATTATCTTGAAAACTACTGAAACGACTTTGATGAAACTTTCACTGTACCCTAAGTTGAAGTAAATGTAAGACAACGAAAAATGAATGGTCACGATCCGATTAATAGTTTCGTAGAAATGCGTGGACAAACATACATACATCTATAAAATTTTGTATATTTGTTTGGAAGCCCTACTAGATTATCATATGTGAATATATTGCAGTTCCAATAATATTACATACATACGTGTCGAATTCATAACTCCTTTTTTGAAGTCGTTAAAAATCGAAAAAAAAATTATTATTGTCTACCTGCTGAAGTATTTTGGTACGTAGCAGTGTGCAAGGCCTTTTTTTAACAGTTGATAGGAAATGTTGTGATTGAGTTAAAATCATGTTATAAACGTGGTACCTTTAGAAAGCTAATAAGATGTAGAATCATTTAAAGTAATAAAAAAAATGTAGGTAATACGGGGTTTTTTTTATTTGGAAATTTTACAATTATTGTAAAAATTGATGAAGAAATACTTGATTTTTGTTAAAAAACTACCTTAATTTTCAATTGAGCGCAGATTATTTTTCTTAATTTTTTATTTTATGCGCCCTCATAAAATAAAAATTAAAGAAAAATAATCTGTAAATAATAAAATGAGGTACCTACCTCAAAAACATAGCTAGTAAGCTGGGTAGAGGTCCTGATATCGGATCCATACACTTCCAGTTCGTCCTTATCACTGATCTCTATCACATTGGTGGCTACACAGTCGCTAATTGTATCCAGACGTCGCTTCTTCGCCATGGGATCTGATTGTTCCTTCTGTTGTTGTTCCTTCTGTTGTTGTTCTTTGTTGAGTTGTTGTTCTGTTTGGGACAAATAACATAAATACAGGGTGTAAGTGTTAAACAGTGGCAACCTTTTAAGGGGTCATCGTACTCATCATTATGAACAACTTTTACTATGGGACCAAACCTGAAATCGCGAAAAAAAATCAGCTGTTCAGTACATTTTGAGGAATTATGCGAACATAAATGTACTAATAATAATAATAAATCATTTATTTCGGATTACATCCATATTAAATTTGTTTGTAAATCAGATTTTATTTTCGCGATTTCTGGCTTGGTCCCATAGTAAAAGTTGTTCAAAATGATGGGTACAATGACCCTGTAATACTCTGCCTGCCGATAATATATAAAACTTTTTAAGTTTAGGAGGCCATGGAGGTCGCCGGCGGGACCCAAATTGACTGCTTGTGAACGCTGTGAGTCAATAGTCAAAATTATTACAAGAGGCCGTGGGAGCCGCCGGCGGGTCCAAAAAAAATCTTTCAGGACGCCGTGGAATCCGCCCTAACCTCCCGATTCAAATAGTTTTTACAACTACTGGCGTTCTGTTATGGAAAATGTGATACTTCTCTTACGTCCAATTGAAACTTAGCTAAAAATTAAAAAAAAAAAAAAACACGTCAATATAGGACCAATAATTGATTTGCAATGATACTTGACAATGATATAGAAAAAGTGCAGAATAAAACTGTAGGTACATAGATGCTGCGTACCGAACGAAAAAAGTGGGGGCTGCCGGCGGACCCTATTGCCCGCTAATAAAAATTTTAAGTAATGTGCTTTGGGCTGCTGAACAAAATTTTTTGGGTTCGCCGGCGGTTTCTATGGCAGGCAGAGTGTTAAAAGGTTGACACTATTTACACTAACACCCTATATAACATGCATTTAACACATTAGGTGCGGCAGACGCACATGCGCGTTTTCATAACTTTCTTCGAGTGCGGCGCGGCGCACATGTGCGTTCGTTGTGCATCTCTATTGTTTCGAAAACATCGTAAAAAAAGGGTCGGTAAGGGTGTAGCATAAAGAAGCGTTTGCATAAAGAATTCAGCAGAGAATGTGTTAAGAAAATTAGTAACGAAGTCACAACTGTACATTGAATATTTTTTAACACATTCGGTGCGGCAGACGCACATGCGCGTTTTCATAACTTTCTTCGAGTGCGGCGCGGCGCACATGTGCGTTCGTTGTGCATCTCTATTGTTTCGAAAACATCGTAAAAAAAAAGTGTCGGTAAGGGTGTAGCATAAAGAAGCGTTTGCATAAAGAATTCAGCAGAGAATGTGTTAAGAAAATAGTAACGAAGTCACAACTGTACATTGAATATTGTTGAAAAAGTAACTGCTACGAGACGTGGGAACAAGTCTGATGCGGAAAATATAGTTTTTAAAAATTTTGTCCGTTTGTCTGGATATATGTTCCGGATTGGAGTAAAAACGGGTGGCACCCAGATAGTTCATAACCTGGATTAACACATACGGTACTTTAATCCCGGTAGTACGTTCCCGTGTATATTCCAACATCCACGCGGGCGAAGCCGTGTGCAAAAGCTAGTAATACTAATAAACCTTTATTTTGGTCCCGGCTGTCATTTGTGGATATTTTTGACAGCTGTTACGGGTCGTCAGAAGTCCGAAAGTCTGACAACCAGTCTTACCAAGGGGTATCGTATTACCCAGTAACTGGGTTGTGTAGGTCAGATAGGCAGTCGCTCCATGTAAAATACAGCATCCGGTTAGACTGGAAGCCGACCCCAACATAGTTGGGAAAAGGCTCGGCAGAGGATGACAAGGTGTAATTCAAATAACTAAAAACCTCTGAAGGGGTGTTTGTACTTGGACAACTTTTACTGTGAGACCAATCATGAAATCGCAAAATCAACTGTTCCCTACATTTTATCGAGTTATGTGAACGTAAATGTATGGAGCAGCAGACTTTTTTGCCATTTCAGTGTATCGTATGAAGCCGGATGGCCACGCCAATCTTGGCATCAGTGGCGTTTTTAAGATCCTCAAAAGTGCAGGTGTATGGACACCTGACACTTGCAACATATGGGGCTTGGTTTGGTCAGGAGCACTGCATTCGCACTGGGCCTCGGTTAAGTCAGTAATCCCCTATTTCCTCATTTTTTCCCCATTTTTATATAAACTATGGTTTCAACTTTTAAGTCCAGGTTTACTCACTATGTGTTGATGCTTTGTTTTTGTGGTATAACATTTTTAAAAAATCTACCATTATCTCTAATCTACCACTCTCAGACACAGTGAGGTCCACAGTCGCTTCCAACGGCTTCTCTACTGAGTACAGCATTCTGTTCTCTCTCTCAGTCACTCTTAGTAGGAGGGAGTTGTTGAGTCGAGAACCCAGGAACAAGAAGTCTTCTTATATTAATAACAAATAAATGATACTTACCACTCTCAGACACAGTGAGATCCACAGTAGCTTCCAATGGCTTGTCTACTGAGAACAGCATTCTGTTCTCCCTCTCCGTCACTCTCAGTAGGAGAGAGTTGCCCAGCCGAGAGCCCAGGAACAAAAAGTCTTCTTCTATGACGCACATCTTTGGGCGAAACATTAATTGCAGTTGAATTAAAAGGTCAAAGTAACTCACGAACTCATAAGCTCACAAACTTACAGCTCACAAACTCGTTAACTCATACACCTATTAACTCGCAAAGCCATTAAGAGCCTATACAACCTCAGCTCAAATTCTAATTTCGGCCCCACTTCCCTGCACCACCTCACTCTTTATCCTACCTATTTTAACTGTTGCGTAATGTGTGTTCTGAGCGCAAGCGACACAGCCCTCACGTCCGAAAGCCGAAGCGAGACTGAGAAGGGGTGTCGGGCGGCAGGGAACAAACTTCAAGACGCCGATAGTTTGGGTAATTTCTTTTAACGGTGAAAAAAATGCTAATTACAAAAAAAAAACACAAGACCTGCTTTATAGTTAGTTCAGTTAGTATGCAAAGTTTCATGATCTAATTTGAAGTATTTTTTGAATACCAGCGGTTTATTGTTCGGTTTGGAGGTAACTTTGGAATTTTTTCTTTCGAAAAAATATTATGGAATCGTATGTTCGTCACACATAGTACTTAACATTAATCCTCAACTTTACCATATATTTATTTCAAAACTAATGCTGCATTATTTCCGACATAACTGAGGATCATGCTAAGCCATTTGAGGTAGTATAGGCTCTTCATTGACAATCCCGTTACGTCCCACATGCCACCCATTGACTTACACATGTAGTAAGCACGGAGGCGGCGGCCCTGTCCAGATGGAAGCTCCGTACAGTTCGCACGGAGTCTGCAAGTAGTGTCAACACGTACAGTTGTCCTCCTCGTAAGGATAGAGCCAGTCGACCCTCCCCTAAAGGGGCTACGCATGACCCGTCTAGCGTTATGCACACGCCTTCTTGGATTCCTGTTGAATGAGATAAGTATTGAAACACAAATAAGTGTGACAAAAAATACATTGAAATTATGAAAATCTTTTTTTCACATTTTCAGGTGCAGTCGTTGTGGCGATGCTTTGGAGCGGCCTGTGTCCAGCAATCGACCTCTTTCGGCTAATTACGACGAAAATAAATCACGGTCAAAATCATTTGTTTTTATATCAGACTCCAACCCTGCAATGCCGATATTAAGGCTGCACTAGTCAGCAATTTTCATAACCAGAATAGTTTTTTTATTTATTTATTTTTTATGTATGGTTTGCTATGGCTCTTGACTCTAGTCTAGGTCAGACGCGACAGAGACAGAGTCGACGATGGAGTGAGCTTACCCAGAAGAAGCCTGTTCACTCTCACTTTGAAGAGATTAGGGTTTTATGCGCTCGGAAACACAGATGCACGTAGTGAGTTCCCCTATTTTGCTGTGCGCATTATAAAAGTCATTTGGAAGCGCTTAGTGCGAATCAGTGGAATAGCAAGTAGATAGGGATGGTAACTGGCAGTGCGTCTAGATGTCCGATGGTAGAAGGGGGCCGGTGGAACGAGGTCGTGGAGTTCTCGGGCACACTCTCCGAAGTACAATCTGTAGAAGACCGACAAGCAGGCAACCTTGCGGCGATGAGCCAAGCTATGAAGTTTGGCATCCACCAGTTTTACGTCGCCAATGAGCCTCTTAGCTCTGCGTTCCACCGAGTCAAGCGCGACTAGTTGGTACTTAGCTGATCCATCCCAAAGGTGGCTGCAATACTCCATGCAGGATCGGATTTGCGCTTTGTAAAGAGTTAAAAGCTGTCCAGGCGTAAAGTATCGCTTATCGATGGTGGGGCCAAAGTTGAGAACAGATGTCAACTCAATGCCTAGGTACAGCACCTAGGCATTGAGTTGATCAGTTACAGGAACAGATGTACTCCGAAAAGTAGGAGTTTGAGCGAAACGACTCCTTTTAGCGGTAAAAAGACACGCCTGTTTTGGTGGCGTTAAAAGAGACCAGATTATCATCACCCCACTGGGAGACAAGGTTTAGTTAAATACAAAAGTAATTTAAAAGTTATAACTTTATGAGCCTCGAAAGATCCGTATTTCAACACTAATTTAACAATACTTGCGTGAACGAAAATAACAGAAGAAGTATGAAATCTCCAATTATGTAGCAGTTCAGATAACTTTGTTATGAATTATTACACTAAGTAGTAGTTTTCACAAAAAAACACGGTTTGATCATTAAGTTTTTCGGTATAAATCATCGTGCTTCTCGCTTACTCACACGACTTTGGGCGAAACAGTATGCGTTTTAGCCACGCCCACGAACGAGTTCGAGCCGTCAACTAGCACAGCGTTAAACTTTTAGCGCCATCAAACTGGAAAGTTTGGCGAGTAAAATTGTAAAAACAAAACAAAAAAATGTATGTTGGAAAATAATAAAAAAAAAATGCAGTAGCAGCGATAAGGTTAGTATTTAAACGCAAATCAAAATATTACTTTTTGTATCCAAAAATAATCCGAATTCCAATCAAAATTACTGATTGCACAGCAAAATACTCAACTCAAAATATAACTAAATAAGAAACAATTTATATTCGTGGCGCACCGCAATAAAGCTTTTTTATTAATACGCTAATAATGACTAGCGCACATTAAACCTTATTACCTTACCTTTTATCATTCTTGAGAAAACAAATTATTTTAACTTACCCTTCGTGCCCTTTGCTCGCTCTTGCATCCTAGAACGGAGCTCCTATTTATGTGTAAAGGGTTTAAAGTAACCTAACCAAACCTAACCTCGGAGTTAATATGTGACTGTCCACGAGAAAAGGTACCTTATGGTCGTTGGCACTTACGACATTGTGCTTATTACAAGCTAAGTAAACTGTACGATTTGTATTTCTAAACGGCTTAAGCGCCGATGACCATTAGGTACTTTTTCTTGCGGAGTGTCACATATTAGTCACCATGTCATTTTGCTATGAGTCTGAGTATTATGTATGTACGCTCTGGTTAATTTGCTGTGCACTCAGTATTTTTTTGATGTAAAAAAGTATATAAATGATGGAAATAAATTGATAGGTCATTGTTTATTTGATGTGCAATTAATAATATCCCCAGCGATAATATTTAAGGCAAGACTTATTTTACCCTTATGTATTTTAATAGGTTACTTACTGAGTGGAAAGTTAGTAGTATGTGTGGCTACGCTATTCAACGATACACCGTACGGTGGTACCGACTGATTCAGGTATATAAGAGAATTCACAGCCATTATCAGACAACCACCTGTGAACAAAAACAATATCCGTTAATGATTCCTTTTTATATAAAATTGGCAACACTGGTCTTCTTTAACTAAGGGCCAATTTCACCAAATGTTCATAATCGGACATTAGTAAATCTGCCATTAAAATAAACAACAATGTTAATTCATTAGGTGCGGCCGACGCGCATGCGCGTTTTCGGACGTTCACCATGTGCTTGCGGCGCGTATGCGCGTCCATACAATTTACATAACTTTATTCGAGTGCGGCGCGCCGCACCTGTGCGTTCGTTGTGCATCTCTATTGTTTCGAAAACATCGTAAAATAAGGGTCGGTAAGAGTGTCTACACTCAAGATATTTTTTGCACGCACCTGAGTGTTTGCCACACAGGATTAGTGTAGCATAAAGAAGCGTTTGCATAAATTTCGCTAATAATTAAGCAGATAATGTGTTAATGGTATTTAGTTATTTACGTTCCACCAAGATTAAGACATTTAATCATGGATTAGCGCATGGTAAAACACTCGCTACTCTTAATGTTCCGTTAATATTTTAACAGAAGATTAAACTAACTAACATGGTATGTTGAAACTCGGTCTAATAGCGACAGACTAGCAGAAATCAGTTTCAGGTAAATTTTTATAAGCCATTGTAATATGGAATGTTAAAAAAAATATAGACGAATTGAAAACCTACTTTTTAAAGAAGCCGGTAACTGGCTTCTTCTAATTCGTGTTTGAACGGATGCATTAGGATCCCTTTTCAAAGAAAAGTATTTGTTTTGTAAATGTAAATGGTGCTCAAATAACATACGCATCTATCTATATCCCGTTTGGCTTTCTACCAATTTAAGAGCATTCCTACTACCTTAGAGACTATACTTAGATGTGTTTTTTTAGGTTCAGCAAAAGGAAGTAATTACTAGAGATCGGAATAGGTACAGCATAAATACCCAAACTTCGAGGAAAGAACTAACAAGAGTGGATAATACCTCCAATAAAATCCCGGAATCATAAATATGACGATTAAATGTCGGGATTTAAGAAATTGCGAATTATTTATTATTAATAATAAATAATATTTAATTTGTTACGAATGTATTCAAAATGAAATAAATAATTCGCTATTTCTTATTTCTCGGGATTTACTAATTGCGAATAATTTATTATTTTATTATAAATATTTAATTTGTTACAAATGTATTCAAAGTACAATAAATAATACACAATTTCTTAAATCCCGAAATTTAAACGTCATGTTTATCATTCCGGGATTTTATAGGAGGTATTATCTACTCTTGTTACTTCTTTCTTCGAAATTTAAGTAATTTATACTGCACCTATTCCGTTATCTGGTAATTAGTTATCGTGATCACTTACCAAGTGGCTTCTGCACAGGTACAGCTCTAAGACAATCAAAGGGCAGATGCGCAGTGGCCCAAATAACTGGATGCACGCGAGCGCTCATGTTGAGACTCACGCCGCACATCGCACACGTGTCGTTACGGACCGCTGTGCGACTGAAAATTAATAATTATTAGTTTAATTTCAGCCCGCGACTTCATTCGACTTCCATGTAAGACACACAATATACTAAAACACATTTTTATAAAATTCCCTTGCCCCCAACCCACCGCGTCGCATCGCATAGTCCACCCGCGCGCTACGTTGTCGCTTAGCGTTCTTTCTGACTATCTGTTTACTCGACTCCTAAGGGTCACAGCGTGATGTTAATAGTCTGTAGTTTTCCTCAAGAATTGGGCTATAAAATGCAAAAATAATTTTTCAAATCCGACTGGTAGTTTCAGAGATTAGCGCGTTCAAACAAACAAACAAACTCTTCAGCTTTATCATTGGTATATTCATATACAGAGTTATATGTAAAACACCGGCAATTGTACTCATCATTATGAACAACTTTTACTATGGGACCAAACCGTAATCGCGAAAAAAAAAATCAGCTGTTCAGTTTTGACATTTTGACGAATTATGCGAACATAAATGTACGGAACTGTTGTTTTTCTTTTCGCGATTTCAGGTTTGGTCCCATAGTAAAAGTTGTTCATAATGATGAGTACAATGACTCCTTAAGAGGTTGTTGGTGTTTTACCAATAACCCTGTAGATAGATGAAACTTCGTGTTTCTGAAAGCCTATTCAGTGCAATAAAAGAACTCCAATGAGTGGCTGAGTGCTAAGCATTCGTCCAATACACTCTGGGGTTTAAGTCGCACTACGAACCTACTGACCGACTGAACTTTTTGCCATGGCAATCAATCTGCCTCGCCTTTTCTCAACAATGTTGGGGTCGGCTTCCAATCTAACCGGATACCGCTGAATACCAGTACTTTACAAGGGGCGACTCTCTATCTGTCCTCCATAACCCAGTTACTCGATAGCCCTTGGTGAGGCTGGTTTTCAGAATTTGGGGTTTCTGACTACCCGTAACGACTGTCAAAGATCCACGAATGACAGCCGGGTCGAACGTGCTTTCCAAGGCACGGAAGGATCTTGCTCGATATGAAATGGATGGTCACTCATCCACGAACCGACCGCGGCAAGCGTAGCTTAACCCGTGCGGCTATTATTTACCCAGCATGAGCTATAATATTACCCATGGTATTGTATTACCCAGGGTAGTACTGTAGTAGTAGGTAGGGTAGGGTAAGGTCAGGGTTGTGGAGGTCAGATAGGCAGTCACTTCATGTAAAATGCTGGTATTCAGCTGCATGTGGTTAGACTGGAAGTCGACCCCAACATAGTTGGGAAAAAGCTCGGCAGATTAATTGACAGACTTTCAGAACAGGAGTTTACTGAAACTCTAGAAACATTTTCTGAAGACTTAGGTACAGATCCATTTCTTAAGCTTGGCAAGTACTAATGTGTCTTTTTACTAAAAAACTTAGCAAAACCTGGTCATATGGAAATTACGCAATTCAGTGACCAAGTATGGTTATCAATGCACGTTCCTTCTCTGTGTGAAAAGAGGACTTAGAGACTAAACTACAGTTACTGTTATTCAGCTATTGCCCAAAAAAACAGTTTGGTATGGAGATGCGTGTGCGTACATTCAACTTTCCACATCGTTACATACAAAAGTGTTTTTAGGGTTCCGTACCAAAATGGTAAAAAGGAACCCTTATGGTGTGACTCCGTCTGTCTGTCTGTCACAACTGGATATCTCAAGAACTACTAATGCTAGAATTTTGGAATAGTTTTAGATGACGTTTGCCCAACTATTTTTCAAATATTAAAGTTTTTTTTTTTTAAACGGGGCCTGAAAGGGGTTCTTAAAAATTCGAAGTGGGGCTACTAGGGCATGTGGGGTATCATATCAAAGAGCACCGTTTGCACATTTTCAAACATTTTTACTTTTTTTAGGCCGAACAGTTTTCGACTTTTGCTGAAAAATGTAAAAAAATACCGTTCCCCCCCCCCCCCCCTTATCTTCGAAGTTTGCAAAGAGAAAAATCTGAAATTATTCTATGTGATAAAAGTGTATGTAAAGATTACCGGAAGAAAACGATGTCTCTAAATAGCACACTTTTTTATGGTACGGAACCCTCTGTGCGCGAGTCCGACTCGCTCTTGGCCGGTTTTTTTTTTTTCTATAAACAAAGCTGAATTGCGCTGAATAAGTGGAGTTAGTCCCTTAGTCCATCAATGGGAAAAATAACATACTATTATTACCTCATCGCGTGACCGAAACCAAAAACGCAGATCTACGCGAGACACAATAATTTTTTACTTGTTTCTGTAATTACGGCATACGAAAGGTTAAATAACACAACTCACCCAGCAAAAGTCCTGACGGGCTCGTAAAGTATCAACAGCGTAGGTTCGTAGTAACCGTGCAGAAACTGTATGTCTAGAATATTGTCTATTTTCTCGTCTAGATCTTTTAGTACTATGACGTAGGATGCCAGGGTGGGCGCTCGGGTGACTGGTTGTGTTGGTTGCTGTAACAAAAGTAAAGAATTAGTAATGATGGCCTTTGGGAACATATTTTGATGTAAAAACGTATTTTCGCTCAGTGTACTGGTAGTAAGTTCAATATTTCTGACCGACAAAAACATGTAAGATTTTAATCGCTAATAAATACGATACTTTTAATGCTAGAGTAATTTAAGCACGCAAGCAGAGTAATTTAAGTTAAACATAAAAATTTGGTGATGATCTGATGACGATCTACAGCGTGATGAGAACAGCTCCACAAAATGCAGTAAATCGCTCACTTTTAGATTTCCACCAGTGGAATCGGCCCTCTATCTACTAGGTACGTATTGGTGGAGCACCTGGGATCACCTCTTTATCACAAAAATGGAAAATTCTGAAAATAATTATCAGAATTCTTTAAAACGAGGCTTTATAACCAATATTAATGTTTGTTTTTAGAAGAAGGTCACTAGATGGCGCTACTGTGCACCGCTAGATCGCGCTGTCGTTGTCGCTCGCCAAATGGTTAGGTCTCGTCGAACATATTGTGTGAGTGAGTTTTGTTATGTGTAAAGTAGCTTCAAAAGTAAAGTCGTGTTTAACAGATAGGTTAGTTTATTTCTGTTCAATTATTGTCTTGCCACTTGCCATGAATTTTTCGGCTAAGCGCGGTAGCTTCAATCAGATTTCTGACTGGTTTGACTACTCAAAGCAACAATGCTTCGGCACGACTGCGACTGCTGACAAAAAAGTTTTGCACAGAAGTTTGTGCTTGTGAGGTCTACAGTTCGCAGAACTACTAGTTTTAAAAATGGTACTTTCTTATATTAGGTACTATCGCGGACATTTGCGGTGATGCACCTTTCAACCTTATTACCTTAGCAATAAGGTCGAAAAGTGGTTCACCGCAAATGTCCGCGATGGTACCTACTGATATAGATCTTAAGAAAACTGTTACTAACACAATATGGATTCTGTCCAAAATAAATGATTATTATTATACAGAGTATTGACCAGATTTCTTCAGTACATATATCAACAGAATAGGTAGATATACTTACAGATTTCTTGCTATCAAGTGGTTTAGCTTCCAAGGGATCTCCATCCTCATTGGTTATATCCTTTCTAAATGGTAACACAGCCAGTTTCTTGCCATACAGTAACATGACTGCACATCGGCCCTCAGGGTCCACTCGGATCCATGGAATGTGGGGGTGGGTTGTCCACCCATTCTGGAAGAGGCAGAGGAATTAAATATGCTTTACATAGACTAGCCTGTGTTTAAAATACTTATAATATTGTAATAAAGAGTGTTTTTTTAGAGGCTCTCCGACTCTAAAAAAGTGAAGTCTTCTCCACAAACAAGAAGACAATGAAATAGTTTGTGAATGCACTGATTAGCACAAATAAAACATGCTGAAGCATACTGTATTACCTATAAAGGCATAATATTTTTTTATTATCTGTGAAACATGTTTTAATATGGGTGTCACTTGTGGGTCACAAAGAAGATATATTGACGCATTTCGGGTGCACGCAAAATCAATTTTTGTCCTCAAAAACTACAAAATTTGCCTGATTCTTTTTCATGATTATAAAAATTGAAGATTTTCTTTAGTAAATTATGAGGACCAAAATACAATTGACACCATTTGGCTCGATACGAGAAAAACTGGTTTATTTGATTGTATTTAAAGCAATTTCAGTAAAATTTTGTCTACACATTCACCATTAAATATATAAGAGGATTATGTGTTTATTTTAGTGTAGGTAACAGAGCATATAGAATTTTAAAAAAAAATATTCTATATGCTCCAGTTAGCCATACCCAATGCTCCTAAACCAGTGTAACTGGTTACCATTTCTTCATAAAAATCTTTTTAAAAGATTTTCCATTGTTTCAGCCAAAGTTTAATTCTACTGAATACTTCCCTGCAGTGCGATGCAATGTGGTAAAACACAAGGTTATTTTTGACAGACACTTGGAGGGACACTAAACTTGTGTCTCGTTCAGTATTCTTCAACCGATTGAAGCTATGCCGATGATACATTACATACATTTTAGCCTAAAGACGTCCACAGCTGGACATAGGCATCCCCTAAACACCACCACTTCAACCGGTTCTGTGCTTCCCGCATCCAGTGGATTCCTGCGGCCTTCACAAGGTCATGGTCCACCCTGTGGGAGGCCTTCCAACGTTATGTCTTCCAGTATGCGGTCGCCACTTGAGAACCTTTCGGCGCCATCGGCCATCTGTCCTGCGAGCAATGTGCCCTGGCCACTGCCACTTCAGTTTGGCAATTCTTTGGGCTATGTTGGTTACCTTAGTTCTCCTGCGATCCAGATTATTGGTAATTCCAGTTACCAATACCACAGCATAACACAACAACAACAAAGAGGCTTTAGAGCATAGGTTCCCAACCGTTTATGGACTACTGCCCCCTTTATAAGAAAAAAAAATCCAACGCCCCCTTTACATAATAGTTAATTATACCAATGTTATATGGCTGTCTATTATCTATTAATAATCATAAATTTAAAAAAAAATGAATTCTCTCTCTTTCTGTAACCGTGCCGCAAGAAAAGCTCCAGCACCCACTAGGGGGCAGTACCGCCACCTTTGGGAACCTATGCTTTAGACTAGTAATATATAGGGTGACTGGTAATTTATGACCAATATGTGACTAAACCTGAAATCGTGAAAAAAGAATCAGCTGCTCCCTACATTTTGCAGAGTTATGCGAACATGAATGTATGGGACAGCTGTCTAGATGGCAAACTAACCAGGCGACTTTTACGCCTGGACAGGAATGGCCTGCGCCTGATGACGGGGACCATCACAGGACACTACTCGCTGAACAAACACTTACACAATGGGCATAACGGACAGCCCTCTGTGCAGAGCTTGCATGGAGGCTGAGGAAACCATTCTGCATGTGCTCGTCGAGTGCACAGGCGTTGCCCAGATTAGAATAGAAACTCTCGGGGCACCCAGATCTTTCACAGATGTTCTGAACAGACCAGAAGCAGTGACTAACTTCTGGAGGGAGGTGGGCTGGTTGGAATAAACCCCGACGGCCGCTATGGCTCACGCACAATGGTCCACTTGAAGGATTAACACATTCAGTGCGGCAGACACACATGCGCGTTTTCATAACTTTCTTCGAGTGCGGCGCGGCGCACATGTGTGTTCGTTGTGCATCTCTATTGTTTCGAAAACATCGTAAAAAAAAGGGTCGGTAAGGGTGTAGCATAAAGAAGCGTTTGCATAAAGAATTCAGCAGAGAATGTGTTAAGTGCGGAAACCAAACCCAATAACAACAACAACATGGGATAGCTGATTTTTTTTTCACGAATTCAGGTTTGGTCCCATAGTAAAAGATGTTTGTTAATGAGAACAATCATGTGTTTAAGTATCGGTCACTAATTACCAGTCACCCTATATATACATCATCCAATCAACACTTACCTTCATATCATCCTCCTCAAAATAATGCATGCTCAACGTAATAAGGTTATCTGTCTGCGGATCATACTGCAGTACAGACAGCTTGGCTTCCCTGAATGATACCAGCAACAGATCTCTACCGGCACTGGGGCAGCGGACAGACGCTAATGACATTACGTTGCCCCATAGTGTGTATGTCGCTAGACATTCTAGTTTCATCTTTGGAGGGATTGGCTGGCCAGCTAAAACAATTTGGAAATGATTATTTTTTTGCCTCAGTTAACAGTACCTATAGGTACAGGAAATTTCTTGCACTTCTTGCAGAGTGAATATTAGTTACCCCTTAAAAATCTACTAGGTTAGTCTGCGTTTTCATAGTGATATGGTAGCACCTCCCCTCCCATAGGACTTGTTTTATTTTATTTTATTTTATTTATTAAGGGATAATAAACAACTACAACATATAAACAACATAAGGTTAACACAACTTAGGTAGTAATGTTGCAGTCCACTGCATTATCCGCAGATAAAACATATTTAATGATCAGTAGTCACTAGACGAGCATTACCAAAATTAACAAATATTAATATTAATATTTTGAAATAAATAAATAAGATCACTATAAAGCTAGCTATAGCTCCAAAACCAAATCAGATCAGAAGCAATTTCATTCAATTAAATTATGCAATAAATTATTAATAATAATAAGATTACAATTAAGATAAAATTTTTATAACATTAGATTTAAATTTATTTTTCGAGCATGCAAATATATCAATATCAATGAAATGTGAATTATAGGATTCCAACATTCTATGAATAGGGCAGCGTAAGCCAGAGTTTGTACGACAAGAACTAAGCGCGAACAGAGTATGTGCACGAATCTGGCGCACATGAACTGTTTGAGGGACAGAATAACACAGCTTGCTCGTCAGATCAATGGCATCAAAATGATTATGAACAATATCATAAAATACGTTAGCCTCCAGGTATTTGCGCCGGTTCTCTAGGCTAATAAGCTTGTACTTATCAAGAAGTTGGGAGTAAGACAAATAAGTCTTAGTCCCATAACATCTGTAGTACATAGCACGGAGGTACTTGTTAAGGATTGTTCTGGATTTAATAAATAACATTTAGAATGTAGGTATTGTGTTTTCAAAAAAGGAAAACATAGGTTTGAATCGTAAATCACTATAATACCATGTCAGACATAAACCAAGGCATTAATGAAGTAAATCTACCAGCAAATAGCAATGACAAAAAATACAGAGTTTTACAAAGGTATATACATAACATACATAACTAAATTTAAAGAAACAACAAATTGCAACTTCTAGAGAAGATCGTTCATAAAACTAACCAGCGTTAACCTCCTTGGTTGGGCCTTCAGGTAACAACCTGAAAACCTTGAGGATATTGGCTCCGGCGGTAATGAGACACGTATCATCATTGTTGAAGAAACAGCAGCTCACGGCATGCTCAATCCCTGTAGCAGGGTGCGTTTGCCGGCAGATCGAAAACATTTTCCAGACGGTTTCTAGGTTATGTTTTAAAAATCACTCAAACTTGAAACTATAGATACTGCACTTTTAATCAATGTTTTCACATATTTAACGGAATTGCTAAAGCATCTTATGGAGAATTGATCGTGTTTTACAATTGTTTTTATGTGATGCCGTTGTGTCGCTTGACACTTCAACAAAACAGTGAGCGTTCTGAAATCTGAATGAACCAAGCACTCCGAGCAGACGTGAGACAAAGCTTGAAAAAGCCGAAGTTAAAAAAGTAATATCATTTTCTATGTTCACGATTTCACGAATCTATAAATGTGGGTTATTATTATTTCTTTATAAAATTGTTATAAATAAGAAACGCAATGTTTAAACAATTACTACAATAAATAATTTTGTTTTTAGAAAAAATCTAAGCGTTATTTTACGTTTCGAACGCAAATTGGGAAATTAAAATCAGCCCACAGATAAAATATATATTTTTTTTTTAAATAAGGCCTAGCTCCACTTGCAACACTTTCAAACTTTTTTTACACAGACTGAAGGTGGTTTTACGCCGGCGAGGCGAGGCGTGGATGGGATAGGCGAGAATTGAAATCACGCTTACCCTTTTACACCAAAAGATGTCCATCGCTATAGGTATCGCGCCGTCTCGCGATGGCCAGCGCTGCCTTGCACCGGCTCGCTGTCACGCGCCGGCCATCGCTACCTCACGCCGGCTCGCACTATCACGCTACTACGTTTTGTAGAAAAGAGCCAGTGCTATTCCGTTCGTATTGTGCGATTAACATGTAAGTAGCACTGACTGGGAGCTGGAGAGTATAGTACCTATGCAGCGATGTTTCGCGATGGTTGGAGCGAGCAGGCACGTGCCAGCGCGTGCCAGTGCGAGCCATCGCGAGTCAGCGCATGACGGAGAGGGACCGTGCGGGTCCTTGATTGCCGGTGCGAGATTTGTTTATACGTTTTACAATGTAAATGAATACTATATTCTTAGAGCAATAAAGTTCTATATTGTAGTAACAAATATTGAAATTCTCGCCTCGCACAGCTAGACCTTTTATACCAAAGATGGGCAGGGCGTTGATAGAAATGCCGTACTTTCAACTCTCGCCCATCCCCATCCCATCCACGCCTCAGCTCTCCGGTGTACCTCCACCTTTACATTTGTCTTACCGTTCTTTTTTCAACCGGTGTCACAGAACACTATAGTTTGACCAAGACCGCTATACCGCGCCGTAGGTATGTGCGCGGCGAGACGGGGGGCAGTGCAGGCCGCTCATTCGTCAACG
The DNA here is from genome assembly GCA_948252095.1 of Dicycla oo. Classification (NCBI taxonomy): domain Eukaryota; kingdom Metazoa; phylum Arthropoda; class Insecta; order Lepidoptera; family Noctuidae; genus Dicycla; species Dicycla oo. Next base: position 22,459,148 of record OX411733.1, read on the forward strand.
CTCACGGCGTCCCACCGCTCATTCGCCAGCGCTGCACCCCGCCTCGTCGCGCATTCCTAAGGCGCGGTACAGCGGTCTTGGTCAAACCATACTTAATACCCTTAGACGGGACCTCTATTCATTTTCTCAAAACGCAAATCAGAGGCTATCGTGCAGCTGCCTGCCCCACCGCTGGCGATTAATGAGAAGCGAGTTGAGGTAGCAATTAAAAACGATTTAACGAGCAACGAGTAACGGTTACTCGCTGTTATGCGTATGTAAGGAAAGCCTCCCTCAAGGTGGATTGATTGCCTTGTGAAAGCCGCAGGAATCCGCTGGATGCGGGAAGCACAGAACCGGTCGAAGAGGCGGACGGGCTATGTCCAGCTGTGGACATATTTTGGCTGAAATGATGATACGTTTGTATGTATGTACCAGGAGTGAGTCTCTCAGCGAGTGTACTGCCCGCGAAGCGAGCGGACGTCGTTAAGCGAGTACTCTCTTTGATAACTCTTGTCGCTGCGACAAACGAGTACTGGCATGCAGTGTAAACAGTCAACGATTCATTAATGGAAAACCTCAAGGTTGAAGCACAGTATAAAAATCATACAGTAGGACGACGCCTTTGATCTTGTGTAAAATGCCGACATCGTCTAGACAGTAACGCATCGGCCGGGGTTGTCACAAATAAACAATATTTACAAAATTATTTATTTATTGCAGATCAATTATATCAATTATAAAATCAATATAATATAAGATAATCAATTATAAAAATATGACGTTGTCCGCCATCTTGGATTTCAAAAAGGATGGCTTTTTCGTAACAAACACCCCAATTATACTCAAAATTGACACCCACATCCAATTATAACAAAATGACGTCCGCCATCTTGGATTTCAAAAAGGATGGCTTTTCTTTTTCGTTACAAACACCCCAATTATACTCAAAATTGACACCCATATCAAATTATAACAAAATGACGTCCGCCATCTTGGATTTCAAAAAGGATGACTTTTTCGTAACAAGCACCCCAATTATACTCAAAATTGACACCCATATCTTATTATAACAAAATGACGTCCGCCATCTTGGATTTCAAAAAGGATGGCTTTTTCCTAATAAGCACCCCAATTATACCTACTCAAAATTGACACCCATATCAAATTATAAAAAAAATTACGTCCGCCATCTTGGATTTCTAAAAGGATGGCTTTTTCGTAACAAGCACCCCAATTAGACTCAAAGTTGACACCCATATCATACTATAAAAAATTAGGTCTACCATCTCGAAATTCACCCTTAGTAAATAATAAAAAAGTCCACCATCTTGACACGGAACATACAAACAAACACTTTCACATTTATAATATTAGTAGGATTTCCAAACAGATGGAAGCCGTGTGCGATAACCTATTAACATTTTTTTTTACCGTGCGCCGGTCGACCATTTTATTAGCGTTATCAACGTGGCACGACATTACAAATAAAATTATTTATGTACTCTACAATAACAAAACAGATTTATTTACCTTACTTCTGTGCGTGGAAGCTGATGAAACCGCAGATCTTTATTTATGTAAGATGAAGACTTGCAATCACTCACAGCACACTGCATGCACCATTTTAAATGAAAAATAAACACTTGTCGGCCCTGAATGACGTATCCCGAACTACTGACATCGTTTTGTTCGCAGTTCGGGATCGGCTTACCCGCGTCTCGCCCCTCACACCCCGCACGATTGCCCTGTCTAGACGTCTTCGTTGGACGACTGTATGATTTTTAGACAGTGGTTGAAGACAGTGAACGAAAAAAAGGTCTATTATAGGTATTATAATAGACCTTTTTTTCGTTCACTGTCTTTATGGCCATTCTAAAAAAAATACAAAAAATATATAACTCCAAGTGGTACCTCAGAATTTATGGAACAAAATACACAGAGTACCTACTACAAAATACCAGGTAGGTAGCTTTTTTTTCTTCATCAATTTCATCGGTTATTTGATGTTTTAATATTGCTGCTGCCTATGCAGATAGAGGTAGTAAATAGTGTGACAAAAAAATTGCACAGTATTTTTTTTTATAAAAAATCGTATCCTATGATAACTAATAACAGCCGCACGGGTCGATCCATCAGGTTAACCGATTCGTTGCGGATGACACGCCACGCGTGTCATCGAGCTCTTTTCTTTGTGGCGGAAGGCACGCCAGTCGTGTCATTTAAAAATTGTTATAACTTGCTCAAATTACATTTTTTGACGATTTATCCAAAACAAAAGATGCATTATTTTGCACGTAGGACATGCCCAGAGCCTTCGTTTCTAGATATTTTGTGAATTTGAAATTTTCAGGGGTGGAAAACCTTTTTGACAAGAGATTTTTTCGTTGTATTATTAAACACGGACATGCTTCTTTTATCATTGAATAATTAAATAATTTTGAAAATATAACGAAGCTATTGTTTGATCAATTAACTTTATCAAAAAAATTGAACCATGAATTAAAAATACAGCCACAATTGCTTGTACAATTTGCATGTCTTTATGTACCCCAGAAAACGAGATAAAAATATTTTATGAATTAAAACAAGAAATATATATATATACTGGGAGACTTTTTTTAGCGTCTCGAAAATAATAGAGTATATAAAATAATAGTGTATAATAAAATAATAAGTACATGAAATAGAAGCTTAAGGCATTGCCTTTTTTTAAATAACTTAGTATGAAATGAATTTACCAATAAATTCTCCTCATTTGTGGCCAATTTATCATATTAATTTTTGCTTGAAACAGATCGAACGCTATCTGCACAAAAAAAGGTTCGCAAAAAATGCAGTCTATTGTTCGTCGGCCAGCCAGCACAGCAACAGTATAAATATGAAACAGTATGAAAAATAAGCCTATTCGATAAAATAATTACCTACGCTCCATTGAAGCAATAGGGCTGTTACTTTTAATGTTACTCAATAAATCGAATTAAAATAACTAGTCACGCATTTTAGGGTGAACTGTACCGCGTTTCAACCCGAAAATGCGTGACTGATAACTAGTAATTAAAAAAGCATTACATTAAAAAAAAAAAAACTATATTTAGTTTCCGTACTGTTCCATATTTATACTGTGGCACAGCGCAGCGCATTGTTTTTGTTTCTGAGAACACTTCTGTTTTGCTATCCTTAGTAATCAGACGTGCTTTACTTTCCGACCTTGTGTGGATCTGCCTAACAGTTTCGCCGAATAATACCTATTTTTGTAAAAGTCATACCTATGCCCTATTTTTCCCACGATAAGGTTCTTGATTACTTGATATTTACTAACGTTATTATTCACTGAAAGATTTTCAGGGTGATTTAAATGTACCAACACAATTAAATGAGAAAAAACAAAAATAATAAGACAAAAGGTTTGCAACATCTGCATAAAAAAGTCTCTTACCCGCCATTTCAAGGAAACGGCGTAGAAGAACACGTATTTAGCCACTTTACACCACTTATACGACCGTTCCCTATCAACTTTTGATGTCAACTAAACCTAATCAGGTCTACACATGCGCAAAAAGCATAAAAAGTATATTTTTTTTTTACACATGGCTGATGGCACACTAGGTGTGTCATCTACTTCTGTGGCGGTTGACACGACAGGCGCGCCATGAAATATTTGTTCGCCGCCATGGCTAAAAGTTTGCGAAACCGGGAGCCGCAACGAATCGGTTAAGCTACGCTTGCCGGGGTTGGTCCGTAGATGGATGACCATCTTTACATACCGAGACTCCTCCGTGCCTCGGAAAGCACGTTAAGCCGTTGGTCCCGGCTGTCATTCGTGGATCTTTGGCAGTCGTTACGGGTCGTCAGAAGCGCGAGTCTGACAACCAGTCTTACCAAGGGGTATCGTATTACCCAATAACTGGGTTGTGGAGGTCAGATAGGCAGTCGCTCCATGTAAATTGGTATTCAGCTGCATCCGGTTAGACTGGAAGCCGACCCCAACATAGTTATGAAAAGGCTAGGCAGATTAATTGATCCTAGGATAACTACTTGGGATACCTACCTATATATTTTTTGTATTTTTGGATCGGCTATAAATGGTATATTAAGCCCGGACATCCAAGACCGGAGCTAGAATCTTCATCGCTTCCTCGTCGACCGGTAGGACAGGTGCCTGATGCAGAGACTGGGTACTCCTGGCTATTGCACATGGTAGGTCAAGGTATGCTTACGCCTTGCACCCGATAATATTATTTTGCGTAAAAGAAAAACCCAAAACGAATCGGTAAATATCTTTATTCAGACCATTATCTACCTACATAAAAGGTGAGCAAATGATTATTTCTACGATAAACTAAAATATTAAATCATTCATTTTAAACATTTCAGATTTTTCATGCTATCTAATTAAAACTAAACAGAACCAGTAGGTCATAAGTTTGTACTACAAGTTACAAATATAGGAATAAAAATGTTTAAAAATTAGTTTAAAATAATAATTAATAAGGTATAACTTTATTTAATTCCTATTTACAAATAATCATGGAAAATAAGGAACTCTAAAACTTATTTTATTTGGGAATAATGCCCAAGTTAGTTATACAAAACATTTTTTATCTCATAAGTCTGCGCTTGTGCTAATAGGGGTCAGCAGAGATTTAGTCGGAATAATAATGATTGTGGGTAAGGTACGGACAGATAGCATAGCATTCTTTTTAGGGATACGGACCCGAAGGGTGCCAAACGGAACCTTTTTTAGGGATACGGACCCGTAGGGTGCCAAACGGAACCCTATTACTAAGGTTCCGCTGGCCGTCCGTCTGTCTGTCAGCGGGCTGTATCTCGTGATTATAATAGGTAGACAGTTGAAATTTTTCACAGATTGTGTACAATTTCTATTGCCGCTGTAACAACAAATCCTATCCTATCTAATATTATAAATGCGAAAGTAAGTTTGTTTGTTACCTTTTCACACTGAACCGATCATCCTGAAATTTTGCATATACGTTGTCACGTGTACAGAAACGGACATAAGGTAGGTACCTTTCATCCCGAAAAAAAAGTACTGTTCCCGAGAAAAACAACGATAACGTTCTTATGATAATACATGGCGCCACGTGTTTTTCAAATTATATTATAATTAAAATATTTTGTGAGTCTAGAGTGTTGATAGACCGGTTTTTCATCATTACATATTATAAAACAAAGTCCCCCGTCGCGTGTGTCTATATGTTCGCGATGATCTCAAAAACTACTGCACGGATTTTAATGCGGTTTCATCAATAGAGAGAGAGATTCAAAGGGAAGGTTTATATGTATAGTTCTCCGACATCCACGCGGATAAAGCCGCAAGCAAAAGCTAGTAATGATAAAAATAAAGTTAAAAATGAAAAGGGTCCTACAAGAAACATGTTTAATTTTTGTCAAACTAAAGTATTTTTTTAAATGTGTAGTTTTAAATATTGTATGGCGGTACGGAGCCCTTAGTGTGTAAGTGTACAGTTTTTTAGCTAGAAATGTTTTCTTGATACAATCAACCGCACGTCCATGATACAATTTGTCTGTGACAGCGCCTTTGTTCATAGCGAATTGTATCCAACAGAATAGACCTTCATCCAGGTTTTACCCCGATGGTAACAATGTCGTCTATCCTATGGCACAGGAGCACGGGGATTGGCCTATGCCCAGCTGTGGGTGAAGTCAGACTGTGGATGTCGATGATGATGAATATACCTCTTTATTTCACTTTTATAGGAGTGCTTTGACTTACTTGAAGCGGGAGAAAATGCAAGTAGCCTATTTTAAATTTGAGATGGTTTGGCTCTTGACTATCGTCTAGGTTAGAGGTGACAAAGTCTACGATGGAGTGAGCTTACCCAGAAGAAGCCTGTTCACAAGTTAAGAGACTCGGGTTGTATGCGTTCGGGAACACAGACGCAGGTAGCGAGTTCCACTCTTTTGTCATGCGCTTTATGAAGGAAGCGCCGTAGTTGAGACTGGATGTCAACTCCATGCCTAGGAGCTCGAGCCGATCAGTTACAGGAACAGATGTACGAAAAGTAGATTGGTCGAAACGTCTCTTTTTAGCGGTGAAAATACACGCCTGTTTTGGTGGCGTTAAAAGAGACCAGATTTACATCGCCCCATTGGGAGACGGTCAAACCTGTCCGCTCTACCATTACCATACTAGCCTAAGATTATATCTCTGCTTTACCCCGTTATCAACAAATATTACAGGCGCATGCATCCCTGGAGCAACATTTTTGTTTACAATAAGTCTTTACCTGCAAAAATTTCTGACAGACTTACTAGAAAAGGAGTCTCTTCCTATTTTTTTAAACCCAATGTTTGAAGCACATATTTCGACGCCTACAATTGGGCTTTCAGCTGCCGACGTGGATTAATGCAGCTCTCTTGCCCCTTTTCACTAAAACTAAGCGACAAAAGCGCGCTGTTGGATTTTCAACTTTCGGCGCCGAGCTGGGCGTTGAAAATTCAACAGCGCGCTTTTATTTAGGCATTAATTTATGTGTCATCTAAAGTGAAAACAGGCATCAAACTTTGCATGCTTGGCTACGGCTTTTCTTTTTAGTCAGTCATAAGGCCGAATCCTAAAACGTAATTCATTCCAAAGTGCCTGTCACGTCTCATGCTGTTTCTGTAACTTAAATGTGTAGTACTGTTGTTTGGAGAGAAAGACTTAGATAGTCTTAACATTTTTTGTCGTTTGAGAATTCGGGGGAGAGTTGCCTAGGGTATATATAATATAAGCGCACTTATAATTATTAAAGTGACCTTGTAAGGCAATTAAAACTATGTATAAGGTAAAATTAAAATAAAGTGGAAAACGAGGCAAACTAAAATATATATAATCAATTAGATAAATATATAAACACACTAGTTTTGAGCATCTCTGCATATTTGGAACCATACACCGAATCAAAATTTAAATAAACGAAAATTGACGAAAAGAGTAGCGATAACTTCATGAGAAACATGTCTGTACTTTACCATTAAATAACGGAGAGTGCTGGAATACATACTAGATTTATATTTATACATTACAAGACATTGAAGGCATCTTAATTATTATTTTAATTATTATTTCATGCGACTATTGAATAAAGTATTATTGTTTACGCGTACATTGAACACGGCAGAATCGTTTTTACGTAAAAACACAAAGTAGTCCAGCTATTACTATTCACAACATATGTAAACACTTTGTAACAGTTCATTAGTTCAAATCATACAAAGTCCATTTGTCAATCATCCCGTATACCTTATATGCAATAACTATAAAATCATCCAGATTAATCAGTCTTCAACCTTTGTTTGCCACAAAATATGGTACATCAACCCATCTCTAAGAACGCTGGATGAGAAATTTACGCCAAAATGTTAACGAAATATATGAAATGGAACAATCTCGGCCTAATGCGGAATAAGTTGTAACGGTAGCCGCACTTTCTGTATTTGTGCATAAGAGTCTTACAATGCGTCTTGAGAAAATGGGTTCTTCTATATCAATTTTGTGGGCATTCTTTGTTCCCTCAATTCCCGCTCCATTCAGCCGATCTACACATATCAGCCAGCAACTCATCAAATTCCAGAACAGAGTTCTCATACAACACAAGGTCCTTTGACAAATCCTCACTGGCCAGTTCCATCTCTCTCATCGATTCGGGACTCCTCGACTTTGATCGGACAAGATCGTCGGCCAATTTCAAATGCGGAGCGTTGAAAAAGTCCTTATAAAACTCTGCGAGTTCTCTTATAGGATGGTGGTCGGCGAAAGGAAAATGAAGTAGTTTTAATGGCGGTTCATTCTCATTTCGGAACCCTGTGAATTTTTTCGGTGGCATCTCCAAAGAGGTCGGACTTTTGGACAATGTTGTAATATCCAGCTCTTGAGTACTTTTGAGCTCTATAGGACTTGTTCTTAGTGGAGTTTTAGGCAGCTTCCTACATTTAGGGATAGGAATTTTGGTAAAGAAGTCGTCGAATGCTTCCTTGATGACGTTTTCGTCGACAAAGGCAGCTAATCGTAAGGGTCTGTTCAAGTCAACAGGACCAAAAGGTTTTGGTTCCTTTTTCTGGTCCTTCTTTTTCTTTGACTCAAATATCACGTGTTTTGGACTCAGTTCAAAATGGTCACTCTTTAGTAACAGTAATTTATTTTTCTCCGTTCTATTCGGGGAAATGGAAAAGTTCGTTCTGTATGAAACTGAGAAGCATATAGCTCCTAAAGGAGTCTTTAACATACCAGCTTGGATTTTCTTGACGGATTCGCCTAAGGCTTTCATTTTCGGTTCTCCATTGTAGACTCGATAGAATATGGTGAAAGATTCCGTCCTCTGCTTCCTTGAAAGATGATATGCGGGAGTTATTCTCGTGACTGTGATAAGAGACTTCAATAAGATCCCCATTCGGAAGTATACTGTGTTCATTGCTTTCAACGAAGTATCGAACTGAGTCTCATCTAGTTCTAAGGTCCATAATTCGAGTACCATTTCGTCACCATCCTCAGTTTGTACCGAGATTTCGACGTGTAGTTGAGATCTGATGGTTTCAAGAACTCTGTCAGACGGGAGAGCACTTTTGGTTGCTTGGTTGACTTCGGGAGTGTCAGGTATTTGAAGATTGAACCAATCAGTATCAGACGATTGTGGTTTACTATTCGGTTCTATTTTAACCCCTTTCCTCGATTCTACTATAACTTGGACGCCTTTATACGCTAAAAATTTAGTGAACTTTGTGAATTCGTTTTTGTCGCTTATGTTTGAGAAAGCAGCGTCTGGCGCCATTGTTGTAAGAGTTTATTCTTCGTCAGCGATGCAGTTTTCTACGAGATTCCTCAAGTTCGGATTCTCCATAGCAGCTGCAATCCTTTCTTTATCGTTGATTTGTTTATTGACTGTAACAAGAGAAATGGAGCAATTATTAATCAAAATAGAAACAATAGAAAGATCGGCAGGCTTATTACGTATCTTACAGAAGCCTAGCGATAGCAAAATTGCTTGTCAATTGCGCAATAAATGCTTTTCAATCGCTTGTCAATCGCATATCAGTATGACGTATCGCTGATACATAATACCGATTTGCGAAATTGACAAGCAATTTTGCTATAGCCTATGACCTCAGCATAGACCGCTTGCTTTCTTAGGACAAAAACGCGGATCATATTTGTTTTCCTCTAAGAGATAAAGTACGTACCCGAATGTACTAAAGTTATGTAACTTAGTATCATCAACAATGAGCTCAACCTTTCGACCGAGCATAAGCATAATCTGACTATAAAGTTCTCACTGCTGAGACACGGGCCACCTCTCTGTGAGAGTGGGCCATTATCCACCGCAGTGCTGGTTGGTGGAACCTTTCTACAGGAAAGATACTAAAATCGGTGAAGCTTTTAAATGCTTAATGACATAAGTGATTAAACTGCAAGCCGTATGGCCGTACGGTCACGCTAGTCTCACTGTTTATAAATGCAACGAGGCTGAAAGACGTCAAGACCGGTTTAAACACAGATGCTTGTCAAACCAGTTAGTTATCTCATGTGTTAGATAAAACTGATCCTTTGAACGTAAACAAACTTCTTGTGAACAGGTTTTCGTTGCAGATAGAGATGCTAGTCATCCTACGTAATTACTGTTGACTTGCCGAAATAGACACGAGTGTAAAATTAATTATTATCGAAATAAATGTAAGTGCAGAGAGATCCGACCTTGGCCCGAAATATTGGAAGGTCACAAATGATTGATTAGCTATTAATAGCTACTGATAGTTTTGTTTTTCATTTCTAATGTAGTAAACACGGCTTGCTTCCTAAGTTTACGGCCGACTTAATGGTAAGTGGTTACCGCCGCCTATGGACATCTTCAACACCAGAGCCATCACAGGTACGTTGCTATATTAAGGACAAAACCGAGGTGTCTCATGTCCCTGCTCTGAACAGTGCGGCTGTCGAGAGAATGCGTTCGTCAGTTGGACAATTTCTAATAAATTGTAATAAGGATTAAATTCATAAAACACATATTATCCAAATATCCATTAGTGTGATTAGAAAAAGATTTATCAAGTCCCATGTCTAACATGCAGCTTGATAAATCTATCCATTGTAGGCCCTTCTAACCTTTCTGCAAACACCTTCAGAATGCTATTGCTGCTTCCCCTCCCCTCCCCTAATTACACTGGGTTTAATTAGCCGTTTAGTTAACCGCCTAGCCTTGGGAAGTAGTACTCGCCAGCCACAGGCCGCTGCGGCACCGCTTACTTCGCTCGCTCGGCTCGCACGCGGTTGGTCACAGTTCTAACGTAACGTAACCCATTTGGTCGGCGTGCCCTGGCTTAGTTACTGCGGCCAATTCGGCTTCAGATCACGTGGTTGGTCACAGTTTCAACCTAACCTATTATTAAATAATATATCATCCAGAACGCTAGAACGGCCGCCGTTTCGGCTAAATAAATAAAAAACTTTTAGCAAAAAATAAAACCGACTTCCAAAACAAAACACTGCAAAGTGAAAAATAACTTTAATTTAGGTAGTCGGTGTCTTTGGTTTTGTATTTTCGTGTTATGCCACCGAATTCCGAAATTAAAGTTATTTTTCACTTTGTAGTGTTTTGTTTAGGAAGTCGGTTTTATTTTTTGCTAAAAAGTTTTTATTTTTCACTTTTTACTTGTGGTACCTACCCCACACAAATTCGAATACCACTACGTACTATGTAAATAACAGTGATAGGAAGTTATTAAAACAGATAAACTGAGAGAAAAATGAGAGAGAGAGAGAAGAGAAAACTCAAAAACTACCCAAGCAAAGTTAATAAAATTTATATGGGACCACCTTGAAAGTATACCCTTTCAAATAAAAAAAGAATTTTGTAAATCGGTCCATCCGTCTTTGAGTAACCGCGAAACAAACATACAAAAAAAAAACACGAATTGAGAACCTCCTCCTTTTTGTAGCCGGTTAACAAGTTGGCTGCGCTGTGACACATCCATAAGGTAGGCTACACATTGGTTCGGGTCGGCATCATTCGCTACAACCAGCGGCTACGAATATTAATGTAATAATTGGGTCGGCTTTGTTGTTCAACAAAGTATGCCGAATGTAATGTGCGGAGCTGAACAAGTGGGTGGCATGCCTTACATTGAAACCGGAACACAGCCACGTTACTTAGCAGCAGGAACATATATGGTAAGTAACCTTGCAACGTAAGTAGAAAACTTGTGGACAGGATACAATCTGAGCATTGAATATTATTCAAAGACGTTTTATAAATAGAAAATTTACTTCAAAAAATAAAAACCGCTTTCAAAAACCTAAAATGAATAAAATAACTTTCATAAAAAAACTTAACAGCTTCTGAAGTCGGTTGCAAGCTATTAGTGCATTGAAGAACTACACCGACTTCAGAAGCTGTTAAGTTTTTTTATGAAAGTTATTTTATGCGTTTTAGGTTTTTGAATTTGGTTTTTACTTTTTTTAAAGTAAATTTATTTTTACATTTTTAGCTGAATATAAAAAATACCATAAGCTCAAGACGAACTAAAAGGAAACTCATCTAAATCTGCTTAGAAATGCCGTAAATACAGTTCATTTATGCATATAACTTCGTACATAAGAATAATTACCTAATTTATTATAACTAAAACCTTCCTGAAAGTATGTAGATCAAGAATCATCAAAATAGGTAAATTAGTTTCTGAGAAAATCGTGGATATACGAACATACATACATACATACATACGGGTCGAATAGAGAACCTCCTTTTTTGAAGTCGGTTAAAAAGGCTAAAGGTTTAGCACATGTTTGGTAGTAGGCGCCCACGCTATATAAAGTATCTAGATGTAATTATCAGAGCTAAGTAATAAGAACATCTAGAAATTCTCGAATTAACAAGTCCTTATCAAAATAGCTGGTTATCAGGCATAAAGTACAGTATAATCACAATAATATAAACGTTTTAATCACTTGTTTGGACCAAAGCCAAAGCTTGCTTTAATTATAAAGCCTTGGGTCTCACCTTTTTAACCGATTTCAAAAAAGGAGGTTCTTTATTCGACCCGTATGTATGTATGTTTGTATGTCCACGATTTTCTCAAAAACGAATGAACCAAATTTGATGATTCACTAACGTGATCTACATACTTTCAGGAAGGTTTCAGTATATAATACATTAGGTAATTATTCTTATGTATGAAGTTATATGCATAAATGTACTGTATTCCATGACCTGGAGAAGAACATAAGCTACTATTCATCCTGGATCGCAGACGAAGTCGCGGGCAACTGCTAGTAATATTATAAATGCGAAAGTTTGTGAGGATGACTGGATGTTTGTTACTCTTTCACACAAAAACTACTCAACGGATTTTGATGAAATTTGGCACACTGATAGCCATGGATTAACACATAGGATTTTTTTATCTCCATATTCCAACGGGTTCGAGACTTATGCGGGTGAAACCGCGGGGCGCTGCTAGTGTGTCATATGGAACAAAACACCGATGTCTGTTTACACCGAGTAGCTTTATTGTACTGAATGAAGTAATGTGCAATTACAATTGGGCAAATGTGTGATCACAGGCGACAGCATAAAATTGACAAGCGTGCTCGTACACTTGTGAACTTTTTGTCCTCAAATCCCCATTATGACGTAGACGTCAATGGGGATTTGTGGACAAAAAGTTCACAAATCCCCGTTGATGGGGATTTGTGGAACAACCCCACAAAGTGTTGTTCCGAAACTTGGGAGCAGTGTATGACGATCAGCGGACTGCTAGAGTGTTATTCAAAGAAGAATTTAAGAGGATTACACAACGTTTTAGTTTTTACTGTGATCACTGTTGGGCGCCATATTTAAAGCCAATTATAGAATGAAAAAAAAAACCGGCCAAGTGCGTGTCGGACATCGCACAATGAAGGGTTTCGTAGTTGGGATGAATTTATCCCAAGAACAAACTTAACATTGTAGTTGAAAAACCTGTTCTCCCATACATTCCAACTGCAAATGTAATTCTGTACGCACAATATTGAGATATTTACCATGTTATTTTAAGACCATAAATTGCTTATAAGTTTTCCTGTAATCTATAGGTATAGAACTATTTTCTATATCTTTTTCAAACTTTTAGGCTCTACTGAGCCTAAAAGTTTCGGAGAAAAGAGGAAATGGTCAATTTTTGTCTATTTTCTTAAATAACTTTAAAACAATTTATTTCAAAATTATATATAAAAAATGGCGACCCTCACAGTAAGCCCTTTCATTTGATATGTCACACGGTACAGTTTGTAAAACTTTTTATATTCTTATTTGCCCCCCAAAATAGACCCCATATTTAAAATTCATTTATTTACGTTAAACATCCGTGTTTGGGTCACAGAATCAAATTAAGATACGTGTATCAAATTTTAACTTAATCGGTCCATTAGATTCTGAGCAAATTGGCTGTGACAGACGGACAGACAAACAGACACACGAGTGATCCTTTAGGGGTTCCGTTTTTTTCCTTTTAAGGTACGGGACCATAAAAGCCAAAGTCGGGCGAATATATTTATAATATCATAGCACTTATCGTTTTGTTTTGCTAGTTAATCAAGATATCATAGCGCCGCTCTATAAACATTTACAGTGCTAGTGATATCTACTATCTGGCTTTATAAATAAATTCAATAACAAGTTATTACGAAAACAAACTGCCTTTTGTTTTTATCGAAGTATTCTGTAATATTCAACTTACTGGGCTAACTCGGCAAGCTATGTTGGTTATACTCGTACTCCAGTTATTTTCACGATATGATCAGTGATTGGATTCTGACTGATCAGGTCCTGAAAACTACTACAGTTAGACTATGATAAGAAAAACCGGAGAACATGATGTTGTGCCGCAAATTTGGATAGGCCTAAGCCCAGCCAGTAGACTGCGATGGATTGAATAAAATGATATTAACATGAGAGGCATTATAAAAGATGATTACAATTGGTCTTTGTTATCATAATTCTCCTGCCATTATCCCAATCAATTTGGAGCCGGCGCAACATGTCCCTTTATCCCTTACTTCTCTATTAGTCGTCATCTTGGAAGACACCCCCGTTCTAGCCATATCATCTTTCACATAGTCCATCTATCGTTTCTTTGGTCTTCCCCTACTCTTATAGCCATCGACATTCATACTCAAAACTATTATCTTCACGAAATTTTCCTGTATTCTCCGCATAACATGAGAACCGCTTTCCGCACAACTTTTCAGTCATGCACCGGTGCCACTTTCAAAGTTCCTCTTATGTATTCACTTCTTATTCTAACCATTCGTGTAACACCACACATCCCTCTTAGCATTCTCATCTCAGCTGCATGCAATTGCCTTTCATTCATCCCTTTTGTTGCCCATCATTCTGAATTCTGATCCATACAAGAAAGCAGGTCTAACCATTGTTTTATATAAAGTGGAATGCGGGAGTCGTGACTGTTCCCGTGACCTGCCGCCATTTCATCCATGCAGTGTTAATTCTGTGCTTATCCGTCCGATCTACTTCGCCATCGCTTTGCACGAGTGAATTGATGTCAGTTCGAAAGTCGGAGCAGACTGGGAGAAGCGCGCCATCAAGCGCTATGGCTTCAGAACTAGAGATACGCCGAAATCGCAGAACAAAATATTCAGTTTTGGTTCTGCGGATTTTCAAGCCAACATTCCTCAGGTTCATCTTCACCAACAAGAACAATGTCATCGATAAACAGCATGCACCAGGGTGAGTGCCTCTTCCTGTATGTTCGACGTCAGAGCGTCTTCAACAACAACAACCAATAGGAACAATCAACAGGAAGAAGTAAGGACTTAATGCCGACCCTTGGTGCATGTCTACAGCCATACTGAACTCGTCTTAGACATTATTATTATACCTACTAGACATTATACTCGTCTTAGATATTATACAAGGTCAAATTAAATTAGCTAGCAAAACTCGCAGATGTGTTGGGTATCGATATCTAAACTTGATCCGGACAAATCCGGACGGATAGTAATCCTATCCGGGACTGCCTGGTGTAAGGAAGATCGAAAACCGGGTGCTGTGATTTTTTAATGCAACTTGGGAGAGGCCTACGACCAGCAGTAGACTGCGGTAGGCCGAGTTGATTGATAGATTTGATTAAAAATGTTTATAATGTGCATATTACTGAAACGAGATTCCCTAACAGATGGGAAAGCTTAACTCCCGAAGTAACGAAAATACGAGGCTTTGTGTAATTCCGAAACTATTCGGGTAATCTCGTACTAACATGCTAGGCCCAGTTGCGCCACATGCATGCGTGAGCGCACGAAAGTAAGGCTATGTTCGCACAGCCATCCATGTTAAGTGTAGTATAGTCGAGAAATGGTCGTTTTTGAGAGCCTAATGCTTTTAAATGAGCCTACAGAAAATTCCAGAAAAAATATACGACTCAAAACAAAATAAGCATCTTGTTATTTTTACATTTCAGTGTAATTTAAAGACCATTAACTAATTGCTAAGTAGCAAAATATTGATGTTACGAACTCTTCGATATCTATCCTCTTTATGTCATGCTTGAGATCAAAGACTGGCCATAATTTTAAAAAAAAAATGTACTCTTGTTTCTGGGAGCACGGCCAGTGCGACCGCCAAGACGAGCCAAGCGAAGCGCAAGGGCACTACCTACCTTTTCTCGAAGCGCTTCGTCATTTTTTTGAACCCTCATAACTTGGGTTTGGATTATACCAGGTAAACAAAATTCTCGGGGTATGAGTGGACTTATTAAACATACAATGTTTCAATTGCATAGCTCCTATACTTTAGATTTTATTGATATCTAAAAAACCCCGATTTCCTCACTGACTGATGATCATCGAAACTCTTAGGGTATGAGACTTCCGCAGGCTATAGGTCAGAAAATTGATATTGGGACTCCTTGTTTGGTCGGTCTAGAGTTTGTGAAGTTGTAATGTTAACTCTGCCCGAACCTGGTCTTCTACAACACTGCCGGTCTCTTGGAAGCGAATTCAAGCATTTTGGATCTTCGAGAAAAACCCACTTAGAAACCCACAGGCCGCTGCAAATTTCTTTCTTGGATCATTGTAACGGCTGTGGTTGCAGTAATTGTGTCCATATGTCTTCTTATTTGTGGCATATTAATACATTAGGCGCGGCAGACGCACATGCGCGTTTTCGGACGTTCACCAGGTGCTTGACGGCGCGTATGCGCGTCCATACAATTTACATAACTTTCTTCGAGTGCGCCGCGCCGCACCTGTGCGTTCGTTGTGCATCTCTATTGTTTCGAAAACATCGTAAAATAAGGGTCGGTAAGGGTGTAGCATAAAGAAGCGTTTGCATAAAGAATTAAGCAGATAATGTGTTAACGCAAGATGTAAACAAAATTATGATAATTTTCAGAATAGCAAGCCGCTAACCGAAACAAAACAAAGAAAAATCGAAAGAAGATAACAAGATTTTTTTTTTCTTTGTTATGGCCAGCCTTTGATCTCGAGCATAACATCAAAGAGGGTTAGTTATCAAAGAGTTCGTAACATCAGTATTTTGTTACTTAGCTATTACATGAAACTTTGATATAGTTTCAATCTGAGCAATTGAAAATTTTAAGCAACATTAAATACCATGCAAAAAGAAATTATTGAAATGAGGTATTTTTTCAACTTTAAATTCGCTACTGCTTTTATACTTTTTTTACTTGTAGTTTATACTACCTACAAGTGATATTTTCACGGCTTAACGATGATAATATTGGTAAATCACAAAACGCAACTTTAACAGCGGATTTTAGAAATACATATTCGCTAGCGGGTCCGTGCAACGACTGTATGGGACTATGGGTCGACGACTATATTCACCATAACGCGACCTTAACGCACACTGAATTTTCAACGCTTGGCTCAGCACAGAGAGTTGAAAATCCAACAGTGCTCTTTGTGCTGGATTCTCATCACCGAGATGAAAATACAGTGCGCTATAAAAAAAATCACGCGCGAAAAAGCTGCCGTTCGTACGTGGTCTTACAGACATAATATTAATAATCATATCAAGACAGTTACCTAAACTAAATTTGTGGCTAAGTAATAACAGCCGCACGGGTCGATCGATCAGGTTAAGCTACGCTTGCCGCGGTTGGCTGACCTTTACATATCAAGACACCCCCCCCCCCCCCTTTGGAAAGTACGTTATGCTATTGGTCCCGGCTGTCATTCGTGAATCTTTGACAGTCGTTACGGGGTTAGAAGCCCGAAAGTCTGACAACCAGTCTTACCAAGGGGTATCGAATTACCCAGTAACTGGATTATGTGCAAGTAGTGAGCAGGTCAGATAGGCAGTCGCTCCATGTGAAATACTGGTGGTATTCAGCTGCATCCGGTAAGACTGGAAGCCGACCCCAAAATAATTGGGAAAGGTCTAGGCAGATGATTACCTAACATAGCATTTTTTCTATAAAAACAAAAAAAAAATCGGTGAAGGAAAACATCGTGAGGAAACCCGTGAGTGAAGAATTCTCTGACTTAGCATGTGTGAAGCTAAGTAAGAGGAACAACCTCCCCCCCCCCCATAAATAGTTGACCAGACAAAACTACATCAAAAGAGAGTTGTATAAGTTTCCTTGAATAAACAGTTATTAACTGATAATAAAGTTCAATAGTCAAGTGGAGTATGTAATATCAAATACAAGAGACATAATATTTACCCTAGCTAAGCAAACATTAGCTGTTATTCTCTTTATAATTAGCATGGCATTGTGAATACTTATACAGGGTTATTGGTAAAACACCAGCAACCTCTTAAGGGGTCATTGTACTCATCATTATGAACAACTTTTACTATGGGACCAAAACTGAAATCGCGAAAAAAAATCAGCTGTTCAGTACATTTATGTTCGCATAATTCGTCAAAATGTACTGAACAGCTGATTTTTTTTTACGTGCTCCGTTTCACCGGCTTCATAAGGTTCATAACTCATTTGTTGGGCTTGGTATATCCTTTTATAACAAGTTGCCCTCTTCTTTGCTAGATTTGCCCTTCAATGCGTTTAAAGCTAAAGTAAAATCTAACCTTTGTTCGAAGGCATACTATTCTATCAACGACTACTTAAACGATAAGAATAGTTGGTCGCTGTGATTAACTCAAGACAATGTTTATGTTCATTCTTCAGAATTAGCTTATCTTCTGACAGGTTATATGAGTTCATATAATTATTTATTTTCTTTGACTGTAAAAGTCAATTTATTTTAATTTTATTTTTATTTTTCATTGACATAATCTACTCATTACAATGTTTTTTTTATGAGTGGTATTGCAATATGTGGTTAGCTAGTGACCTCGACAATTAATCATATTATTCTTGCCTGAGCAACCGGCAGCAAGTTCGCCATGCTCCCTTAGATGTCGCTTGCGGTAGCGTCGGGGGTCGGGTTGCCTCCTTCCCTCAAATATGGCGAGGGGGGTGATGGCTGAACTCTGCATTATGCTCGTGACGGGTGCTGCTTGATTGGTCGTCTTGCTGTCCTTGGTTTTGTTTTGTTATTAGTAATTAACTTTGTTTATATTACTTCGATGGTCCTAGTTTATCATTTGTGACTTCGAGTTTTTAGCTTCATGTGCAATCTTCATATATGTAAGTGGGCACATCCTTTATTACTGGAGGCCTTTATTTAGGTATAAAGTTCTGCTTACGTTTTTAGTTTTGTATTTTTATTTCTGCTTGAGTATAGTTTTGGATTTTTTTTTTTGGTATATTGGCGTGTGCTAGCTTACTTATAGCAAATAATTTAATTTAATATTTTGTAATGTACCTAAATTATTATGCGCAGTGTTGTATAGATTCAATTTTTTTTCTTTAACCGAACAGACAGCTGTGCTGCTGGGGAGTTTGTTGCGCCACTTCTTCTCCCCAGCTAAAGCACTAGGAAATGGTGAAGGGCGGGCGTTTTGGGGAACTGTCTTATGTAATTTTGACGTTCATAAAGTGCTGATTCTCAGCCTAGTTTGAAGAAATTACTTTTGATTTTGATTTTGAGTATTCAAAATCAAAAATCAAAATCAAAAGTCATTTTTATTTTTTTTAGTATATTTTTTAAAGTTTTTTTTTCAAGTATTTGTTTTTTTATTTTTCATCAAAGTCGAAAACTATGCGGCCTAAAAAAAGAAAATGTGTTTCAGAATGTGCAAACAGCGCTCTTTCATATGATACCCCACATGCCCTAGAAGCAGGGACCGAAACCGGTACGAAAAATACCGGTATTTTTCGGTTACAACCTTTATTTTTTTTACAGGTATTTTGAAAGGTTACCTTAATTCTTAAACATTGAATACAACCAGTATTATACCGGTTACCTAAATAAAAATTACCTATATCTTACACGTGCCGTCGGTATTAGTCAAAGTCGCCGCGTTTAACTGTTCATATCAGGGACCGAAACCGGTACGAAAAATACCGGTATTTTTCGGTTACAACCTTTATTTTTTTTACAGGTATTTTCAAAAGTTACCTTAATTCTTAAACATTGAATACAACCGGTATCATACCGGTTACCGAAATAAAAATTACCTATATCTTACACGTGCCGTCGGTATTAGTCAAAGTCGCCGCGTTTAACTGTTCATATCGTCAAACGTTGAGTATTCAATAATCTGGCCGGCACCCTAATGGCCACACGATCAATCACAATCTGAATTTGCATTGCTTCATAAGCTCGAAACAATTGTCTGCTCAACAACGTGAATAACGTAATGAATGTTGTTGAACTGTCAAAATGAAAGCGATTGGGACTGAGCGTGTGTTACGCATTGGGTGCCTGCGCTGACTGCTGACCACATCCACATCATGATACAACCGTTTCATAAAATGGTCGAACACTTCATGATAGTGTTTTGATATAAAAAAGTGTAGGTACTGTGCTAGCGCGCTCAAACAAATTGCAAGCAATAAGTTATGCGCTTTCTTTCTTTTTTATTTTTTTTTTTTATTTGTGATGGGTTTGCTCTAACTGGACACAACAACACAACCTAGGTCACAGGTGACAGAGACAAAGTCGACGATGGAGTGAGCTTATCCAGAAGAAGCCTGTTCACTCTCACTTTGAAGAGATTAGGGTTGTATGCGTTCGGAAACACACGACGCAGGTAGTGAGTTCCACTCCTTTGCTGTGCGCATTATAAAAGACATTTGGAAGCGCTTAGTGCGAATTGGTGGAATAGCAACCAGGTAGGGATGAAAACTGGCAGTGCGTCTAGACGCACATCACCACCACGGCACGACATCTAGATGTCCGATGGTAGAAGGGGGCCGGTGGAATGAGGTCATGGAGTTCTCGGGTACACTCTCCGAGGGGTGCGTGGACAGGAAACCTCCCCGAGTGCCCGTGGGCTGGAGTTCCCTTACGGATACGTCCGGGGGGAAGGCCAGTCTCCGGGACGGTGCACCCTGGGGTGCGGGCAATGGTTCCCCTTAGGCACGTGTGCCTAAGGGGTTTTGTTGCCCGTATGCCAATATCCTGTCGGAGGTACGCTCCAACGTGTGTCCCTCTGCTCTAAGCAGAGACGCACAGCGGCGGAGTAAGAGCGGGCTCGGTGTGCACTAACCCTGCCGCCGGGCAGGCAGGAGGAAGTCATTTCCTTCTGCCACCGTTAGTCTCGTAGCCCCGAAGATTGTTCAAGGTCATGTCTCTGACTTTTGACGGGGGTCGAGGGTCTTGGCTTAACCGCCCGGACCGCGAGGAAGAAAACCTCTATAAAAAAATTACCCCAAACCTTCAAGCGGCGGCGCACCGTGAGGGAGGTTGGTAGCTTGATTAATGGGTAGCTAAATTAATCTCTAGTGCGAACCACAGTTTTGAGCCAGTGATAAAGTTTTTACTCGTGGGAACAAATATGGAACCAACTGAAAACAATGGACGAGAAGAGGAGAGGGAGAGGAGTGATGCGGGGTCGGAGTCCGACGCCGCATCGGGAGTGAAGGGCGCGAGGGGCACTTTTAAGAGCCCGGAGTGCGTAGTGGTGGGGGCCGCTGGAAGGAAAAATGCTTTCCTGAAGCGGACCCTAAATCCGGGAGATGCCCAGGAGTCTTCCTCGGACGGCGGAGTTAAATCGGCTCCAAAATATGCTCGCCGGGGCCTAGGCCGGAAGAGCAAGAGCCGGGTAAACGCCGCACAAGAGGACGGCTCAGCCGGGTCGGCCGAGGGGAGCGCCGTGGAGGCGTCTGGCGATGAGTCGGACGCCGCTGGTGGCTCCAATTCGGACCGGGCCAGGTTTGAGGAGGTCGTGGCCGCTGCAGTCAAGGGTGTGGCCTTGAAGAAGAAGCAGTCATCTAAAGACAAGGCCATACCCGCAGCCAAGGCCTCCATTATGGCGGCAGCGGAGGCTCTACTTGCAAGGGCCTCCGTCGGACGGAATGTCCGAAATGCGGGCGGAGGTCGCCCGCTTGACAGCCGCCATGGAGCTTCTCCGAAAGGAGAATGAGGAGCTCCGAGCAGACCTGGCCAGGCTCCGCGGAGCCGGCGCTCAGGAGGGGGTGCAGCAGGGGCAAGGCGGCCTCGGGCCTGCAGAGGACCGAGTTCTGGCCTTGGTGCGGAAGGAGTTGGCTTCCCTTAGCAACCGGTTCTCGGTCCTTGAGGGAATCGTCCTGCGGCCCCCGCTAGGCCGACCGGCGGCCTCGGGCCAGCCAAAGGCGGCTTCGTATGCCGCCATGGCTGCCACGGCCAAACCAGGGTCGGCAGGGCAGGCTAAGGGCGGGGCCGAGGCTGCGAAGGCGCCTGCGACGGCGCCTGCGAAGGCGCCCACGAAGGCGGCTGCGAAGGCGCCTGAGAGGGCCCCAGCTGTGGCGGTGACGAAGCGGCTGCCCCCGCCTCCCAAATCTCCTCCGGCTAACGCCGAATGGCAGGTAGCTGGGGAGAAGAGGAAGGAGGGCAAGGCGGCAAGGTCGGCCAAGCGGAGGGAGAGGCGGCGGCGGCGCAAAGAGCGAAGCGTCGCGGCGAGGTTACGTGCCCCAAAGTCCGCAGCTGTAGTGATCACACTACAGCCGGAGGCGGAGAAGAAGGGCGTGTCCTACCGCGACGTGCTCGCCAAGGCGAGGGCGGCGGTGAACCTGGAGGAGATCGGTGTTACCGAGGGCTTGCGGGTAAGGGTCACTGCGACTGGGGCTCGGATGCTCGAGATCCCCGGTGCGGCCAGTGGCCCGACCGCTGACGCTCTGGCCGAAAGGCTCAGGGCGTCCTTAAATGCGGACGAGGCCCGAGTGTCCAGACCCGCCAAGTGCGTTGACTTGCGCATCCTGGGTCTGGACGACTCCGTGACGGAGCGAGAGGTGGTGGCCGCCGTGGTCAAGACTGGGGGGTGTGCCTTCGAACAGGTGAAGGTAGGCACCATCCGTCCTGACCTCACGGGGATGCGAGCCGTTACGGTGAGCTGCCCTGTATCGGCGGCCCACAAAATAGTTGGGGAGGGCCGAAGGTTCCAGGTGGGCTGGGATTCCACGCGGGTGCAACTGCTGGAACCCAGACCTCTGAGGTGCTTCCGTTGCCAAGTGGGCAACCACGTGGGGGCAAAATGCACCTCGGAGGTGGATCGCAGCAGTCACTGCTTCCGTTGTGGTCAGCCCGGTCACAAGGCCGGCTCGTGCAATGCCACGCCGCACTGCTATCTATGTGCGGCAGCTGGCAAGCCGGCCGATCACCGGGCTGGAAGCAAGGGCTGTGGTCTACCCACCAAAGCCCGGGGCAGGGGCAAGCCCTCCGCCTCCGCTACCGCCGTCACGGCCGCAGCCGCCGCCACGGCCGCCGTCGCTGCCGCCTCCACTGCCGTCGCCGCCGTACTCACTGCGGCAGAGCCCTCACAGGAGGCTCAGGGGGGGGCTAATATGGAGTGCCAGTAATGGCCCCATTACGCCTCCTCCAGGCGAACATCAACCACTGCGTCGCCGCTCAGGATCTGTTGCTCCAGAGCATGGCGCAGTGGTCGATTAACATCGCCGTGGTCGCTGAGCCGTACTTTGTCCCGCCCAGTGATTACTGGGTGGAGGACCTGAGCGGCTCAGTGACCCTCATTTCGTCGGCCGCCGCCGGTACCCTGTCCCTCGAAGCCGTCAAGAGGGGACAGGGTTGCGTTGCAGCACGGTTCGGGGGGATTGTCGTGGTAGGGGTATACTTCTCCCCGAACCGAACTCTCGCCGAGTTCCACAACTCCCTTGCGGAGTTGAAAAACGTCGTCGTCGGGTTTCGTTCCCTTCCCGTGCTCGTCCTCGGGGACTTCAACGCCAAGAATATGGCTTGGGGTTCCCGGTATACGGACACACGGGGCAGAATGGTGGAGGACTGGGCTCTGGAGACAGGCCTGGTCATCCTAAACCGGGGTTCTGTCCCCACGTGTGTGCGGATGCGGGGCGAATCAGTGGTGGACATTTCGTTCGCCAGCCCCGCTCTGTTGCCACATGTTGTTGACTGGCGCGTCATAGAGGGGGTGGAGACCTACTCCGACCACCGGTACATCCGGTTTGATGTCTCCGCCCAGACCTCGAGCGCGCCGGTCCGACAGGCCCCGAGTGGTCCGCGGTGGGCGCTGAAGAAGCTGGACCGGGAGCTCCTCCTGGAAGCCTCGATCGTGCAGGCCTGGGTGTCACCACCGGACAGGCCTGCCGACATCAACGACGAGGCGGAGTGGTTCCGGGAGGCCATGTCCGAAATATGTGACGTGGCAATGCCCCGGGTCCAGCCCGGTCGCGCCTGGCGCCAGGTGTATTGGTGGTCGCCGGAGCTGGCGGCTCTGCGCGAGGCGTGCGTTGCTGCGCGGCACCGGTACACCAGGCACCGCAGGCTCCGTATCCGCCCTCCGGATACGGAAGCCATTCAGGCGGAGCTGTACGAGGGGTACAGAGCGGCGAAGACCGCCCTCCGAGCGGAGATCTTGCGGGCCAGGGATCTGGCTCGCGAGGAGTCGCTGGAGACTCTAAACAGGGACCCATGGGGACGCCCTTATAAAATGGTGCGGAATAAACTCCGCCCATGGGCGCCCCCGCTGACGCAGAGTCTCCGGCCCCAGCTCGTGGAGGACGTGGTGAGCGCTCTGTTCCCTTCGCGAGGGGAACATACTCCCCCGCCCATGGCTCCGCTTCCTGCGGTGCCCATTGCGGACCACATCACCGACGACGACGACGATGCTCCGGAAGTGACCGAGGTAGAGTTGAGAGCGGCGGTACGTAGGCTGAGTGCCAAAAATGCCGCCCCAGGACCCGACGGCTTACCTGGAAGAGCCTGGGTTCTGGCCTTTGGGGCTCTCGGGCCTCGACTAGGGGGGCTCCTAAGCGCATGCTTGGAGAGGGTCCAGTTCCCACTTCGTTGGAAGACGGGGAAACTGGTCCTCATTAAGAAGCCGGGGCGCCCTGCGGACTCTCCGTCCGCTTACCGACCCATCGTGCTGCTCGACGAGGTGGGCAAGCTCTTTGAAAGAGTTGTTGCAGACCGCCTCGTCGGGTGGCTGGTGCAGGAGGGGCCGGATTTGGCGGAGAGCCAGTTTGGTTTCCGCAGGGGGCGCTCTACGGTGGACGCCATCATGCGCGTGCGAGCCCTCACGACGGGGGATGCTGTGGCCCGGGGTGGGGTCGTCTTGGCGGTGTCTCTAGACATCGCCAACGCCTTCAATACCCTGCCCTGGAGTTGCATCAGGGAGGCACTCCGGTATCACCGGATGCCGACCTACCTCTGTCGAGTGGTTGAGGCCTATTTGACGGATAGGGCCGTCATCTACCCCGGTCATCAGGGAGAGTGGAACCGGCGAGAGATGTCGTGCGGTGTCCCACAGGGATCGGTCCTGGGGCCGCATTTGTGGGACATCGGGTACGACTGGGTGCTGCGCGCCGACCTCCCTAGCGGCGTCAGCGTAGTATGTTACGCTGACGACACGCTGGTCCTGGCGCAGGGGAGGTCGCACCAGGCGGCGGCTGAATTAGCGACACGCGGGGTTGCGATAGTCGTTGAGAGGATCCGGCAGTTGGGACTCGAGGTGGCCCTGCACAAGTCCGAGGCCATGTGTTTTCATGGTCCTCGGAATGCGCCACCGTCGGGTTCCCAAATAACGGTAGGAGGGGTTCGCATCGGAGTCGAGTCGACGATGAAGTACCTGGGACTCGTCCTCGACAGCCGGTGGAACTTCGTGGAGCATTTCCGACGTTTGGCTCCCAGACTGGAGCGGGCTGGGGCTGCCTTGAAGCGGCTCCTGCCCAATCTAGGTGGTCCAAACGCCTCCTGCCGGAGGCTTTACGCGGGGGTCGTGCGGTCCATGGCCCTTTACGGGGCACCGGTGTGGGCGCGTTCCCTGAGGCTGCGGCCAGTCCGCCGGTTGAACGCGTCCCAGAGGGTCATGGCCATTCGGCTAGTCCGGGGTTACCGCACGGTCTCCGGTGAGGCGGCGAGCCTCCTTGCCGGATTGCCGCCGTGGGATCTGGAGGCGAAAGTCCTCGCGCACGTGTGGGAGTGGCGCGAGGAGGCAAAACGCCGGGGCGTAACTCCGCTGCCGCGAGAAATCACGGTACAGCGGACAGAACTCCGGCGGGATCTCATGGCGACATGGAGAGTGCGACTGTCGCAGCCCAGCGCTGGGCACGCCACGATTGTGGCGATAAGTCCCCTCTTTGAGGAGTGGTTAGAGAGGCGCCACGGCGTCCTCACCTTCCGCCTGACGCAGGTCCTCACCGGACACGGTTGTTTCGGGAGGTTCCTGTTTCGCATAAGGCGGGAGGAAACGCCCGGGTGTCACCATTGTGTGGATCGCCCAGAGGACACGGTGGAGCATACAGTGGAGGTCTGCCCGGCTTGGGCAGAGCACCGCCGTGTTCTCACGGAGGCGATCGGCGGCGGCGATCTCTCGCGTCCGAGCCTGGTCCAGGCCATGGTGCGGAGCGAGAGTGCATGGGAGGCCGTCACCTCCTTCTGCGAAGCGGTAATGCTCGCGAAGGAGGAGGCGGAACGCGTGAGGGAGAGGCAGCCTCACGCCCTCAGTCGCCGCAGGAGACGCCCTGGGCGGCGGGAATTGATAGCCGATTCCCGGCCACCGTAGGCGCGGGCTTGCGGACGGTGAGTAGTGGGTAGCTCGCCGTCCGGTGAGGACCAGGCCCGGGTCGACGGCGCGTTGTGTTCCACGCGCGCCTCAAAGAGATGTCAGCAAAAGATGGGGTCCAATAGGGCCAATGCCGCTGGGGTCGCGGGTTGTTTGAAAAAGATACCGTGGCCCTGGCATAGGCAACTGAAGGAACACGGGTGGGTTTTAGTCAGTAAAAGTCTGACACGCCCTTCCGCTCCACCCAGAGCGGGAGAAGTTATTTGATGATTTCCCACCCACAAAAAAAAAAAAAAAAAAAGGGTACACTCTCCGAAGTACAATCTGTAGAAGACCGACAAGCAGGCAACCTTGCGGCGATGAGGCAAGCTATGAAGCTAGGCATCCACCAGTTTTACGTTGCCAATGGGCCTCTTAGCTCTGCGTTCCACCGAGTCAAGCGCGGCTAGTTGGTACTTGGCTGATCCATCCCAAAGGTGACTGCAATACATGGAGTATTGCAGTCACCTTTGGGATGGATCAGCCAAGTACCAACTAGCCGCAGGATCGGACTTGCACTTTGTAAAGGGTCAAAAGCTGTCCAGGCGTAAAGTATCGCTTCACCCTATTTAGGATGCCCAGTTTCTTAGCCGCAGTTTGGGCCTTGTATTCGATGGTAGCGCCGAAGTTGAGACCAGATGTCAACTCCATGCCTAGGAGCTCAACTCGATCAGTTACAGGAACAGATGTACCCCGAAAAGTAGGAGTTTGGGCGAAACGACTCTTTTAAGCGGTAAAAAAATACGTCTGTATTTTGGTGGCGTTAAAAGAGACCAGATTATCATCACCCCACTGGGAGACAAAGCTTAAGGTCAAATCTGTCCGCTCTACCATGGCCTCTCTCAAGGAACGAACTTCGGCCCCGCTGGTTTTTGCGCTGGACAAGTATCTCTCTGAAACTGTACTGTCATCTGCGTACCCAACAATACTAGGCCGAAGCAGGTCATTGATGTGCAGTAGGAAAAGAGTTGCAGAGAGAACAGACCCCTGAGGAACTCCGGCATCAATAGCCATAAGGTCAGAAGAGCAGCCGTCAACAACTACTCTAATCGACCGTTCACTAAGGAAATTTGATATCCAGCTACAAAAATCAGCTGGGATGCCATAAACAGGAAGCTTGCTGAGCAGAGCAGCGTGCCAGACCTTGTCAAAGGCCTTCGAGATGTCAAGCGATACAGCCAGTACTTCGCCGTGTTTCTCTATGGCTTCGCCACAGCAGTGCGTGACATACACAAGAAGATCGCCAGTTGACCGTCCCCGGCGAAAGTCATATTGACGGTCACTGAGGAGATCATTGTCTTCAAGGTAGATCAGCAACTTATTGTTCAGGACCCTTTCCATAACCTTGCACAGAATGGAGGTAATGACTTGTAAAAGTGTTTGTACAAACCTACTTACAGAAATAAAAATCATTTATCATTTATCATTTAATGGCGATCGGACGGTAATGGGCAGGGTCTGCACGGTCGCCCTTTTTGGGCACTGGTTGTACATACATTTGCAAGCTTCCAGGATTTCGGCACCGTTCTTTTTTCAAGAGAAAGGCGGAACAAACGTGTCAATACAGGAGACAGTTCAGGCGCACACTGCCGCACCTGCCAGGCCCGCTGGCCTTGTTCACGTCTAGACTGCACAATACTGCCGTCGTAAGAAAAAAGGGCACAACTAAAATTTAAAAAAAAAATCGACAAAAAATTGAGCAGATTAGCCTTTTTTTTCTGATTCTAAATATGTATGTAACTCAATTTTTTTTTTAATGTTAGTTGTGCCCTTTTTGCTTACGACGGCAGAATACTCTTCGGACCTCTTTAATGTGTACTGTGATCTCCGGCATCGAGGAGTCACAATGAGGTACAGTAGGCAGTTGCTTTGAGCCAGCGTCCAGACGTGAATTGCTTGCAAAGAGAGATGCAAATAAATTTGCTTTCTCAGTTGCAGAGTGAGCCAGCGACCCATCAGGTTTCATCATAGGAGGTAAAGTGGGACGACAGAAATGCGTTTCAACCGCTTTAGACAGGGACCAGAACTGTTTACTACCCGGAACCAGCGTGGCCCCGATACGTCCGACATGGTCAAAACGTGCCCTACGTAAAACACGCTTGCAGAACTTGGCAGCAGAATTAAAGGCTCTTTTCTTCGCGCGAACCCTACGCGCTCTAACTGTGCGGTCGCGGGCCTTGACCCAGGCTTGGTAGGCAGTCTCTTTTCGGGCCTCAGCGTGGGCGCATTCCGCATTATACCAAGGCCGGGATTTGTGACCGAGCGGGATGTCGGAGAATGGAATAAAATATTCCATCCCCTGCCGAATCACGTCCGCAAACGAGTCAGCACAGCACGAGGGGTCACCTGAGGAAAAGCACACTTGCCGCCATGGATAAGACGCAAAAAAGTGCCGCATCTCATCCCAGTCTGCTGACCCGTATCGCCATACTTGCCTCGTGCCTCTAGGGCTCTTATCTGGAGGAGAGCAGGTCGATATGGATTTCACCAGACAGTGGTCAGACGTTCTCAGCGGGGCTGAGACCGATACTGAATGACTGTCCGGATCAGATGCCAGCAGAAGGTCCAAACAATTGGGTGTATGGCCGTCAACATCCGGTACCCGCGTTGCCATATTCACCATCTGGATTAGATCTAGCGCTAAAACAAACGTGCGCGCCTCCAACCCAGCATGGTCAGTTTTCTGATATGGGAACAACCATTCTTTATGATGGGCGTTGAAGTCCCCCAGAATAATGAGCTTCGCCGTTGGCTACCGTTGCTGGGCTACGTCAGTCGACTCCACGAGGAAATTAAAGAGTGCTGTTGTCTCCTGGTCACCG
This sequence comes from Dicycla oo, assembly GCA_948252095.1. Classification (NCBI taxonomy): domain Eukaryota; kingdom Metazoa; phylum Arthropoda; class Insecta; order Lepidoptera; family Noctuidae; genus Dicycla; species Dicycla oo. Next base: position 22,488,048 of record OX411733.1, read on the forward strand.
CTGTGTTCGGTAGATGCCGATGTAGAGAGATTTCTCCACGCCAGTATCCACAAGTAGCCATATGGCAGAGAAACCTGATTTCTCAAAGCAACGGAGACGACGACAACAAATGTCATCGCGAACGTACACACAGACCCCAGCTTGCTTCTTGAACTTGTGTTCAAGAGAGTAGCCCGGGTAGTTGAGGTACGCCACGTCCGATGGGGTTGCTATCTTCGTCTCCGTTAGGAAAAACAGGTGCGGCTTCTCGGTCTCAAGGTGGTGATCGAGTGCAACCCCTGATATTAGTGAGGTGCATTTTTAGTGGGAGGAAGTGCAGCCGTTGTTTACCCTTATTTTTCTTTAATTTGATCATTTGAGTGGAGTTGTTGGGGAAAAAGTCGATTGTCGAGGCACAGCTTAGTGACCCAAGTGGAACACTAGAGCCAACCAAACCTATGGGGAACTCATTTGGAGACTGCGGGGACGCCCGAACCCCCCTCGGATATGGCCACCAGGTCCTGCCATCCAGTCGACGGCTGGCACGGCGGAGTATACCGGGATTTTTCGCGAGTGGGCGGGGCAGCCTTTGGCACGTGGCTGGCGTACTACTTGGGCGCCCTACTGACTGCGGTCGGCCAACGGCTGGCACCGTGCTTCGGATCCCGCTACCCTCCAAAATGAGTTACCCGGCTAGCCGACTCAGAGACCATGACCGGTTCCAAACAGCGCAACTAATTTACAATGTAATATTATCTTAGGTACCTTGTTCATTTCCTTTTTTTTTTCTCCGCAAAAAGGCGAACTAAATAAACGTAAACAATACTGGCAGGACGCACGACAATCTCCCTGGCAATGTATTTTTTCTAATGCCAACAAATTGTCGGCATTGCGATATTCTGTCTTTCTCGTAATCAAGGTCATTTTTAGGTAACTGGTATTAAAACGGTAACTTAAATAAAGGTAACATGTTTCTTCTTCTTGGGTTACCCAGATAGCGGTTACCTTAATCATAGAGGTAACCGAAATTCTTCGATACCTGTACCGTAATTTATAAAGGTTTTCGGTCCCTGCCTAGAAGCCTTTTCTGTCCCTGTTGCAAAAAAAAAATATATATTTTTATTTCTTTCTTATTTGCAAAATAGTTGGACAAACGTCTTCTAAAACTATTCCAAAATTCAAGTTGATAGCATGAGTAGTTCTTGAGATATCCAGCTGTGACAGACGGACAGACAGACAGACTGAGTCGCACCATAAGTGTTCCTTTTTACTATTTTCTTACGGAACCCTAAAAATAAGAAACTCTATAGCAAACAATTGGCAATAAGTAGGTAGGTTTACAACTTAGAAAGAGAAAGTTAGAAACTCTTCCTTTAACCTAATAATAATGAATTAGACTTACATCCAGAAATCAAATCAAAATAATAATAATACTTCTATTTAAAAAAAAAAAAAACAATTATTTAGCAAACAGTTTAGAAATTGGAAAGGAACTCTTTAATTACTTAATTGGACTTAGACCCATAAATCAAATAAAATAAACTTCTATCTAACATAACAACCGAAAGCAATGATCGGCTTGGCCGACTAGTCGGCCATTTTGCAGCCGACTAGTCAGCTAGTCGGCCAAAGTCATAGTCGGCCCATCTCTAGTAACAAATACATATTTACAGAATTATAATCATTAGAATCAGTAATACAATTTCATAAGTTCGAAAAAACCTCAAATGTCAAGATTTCATGAAATAGTCATTCAATAGAGTAATATGAACTTAGAGAATTGTATTGATGATTTTAATGATTATAAATACAGATTTGTTACGGTCGCTAATCATATTCAAATCAAAATACAACCTAATACCGACTTGTAAATTGCAAAAAAAAAACGTAAGAAAATTTGAAATACGCGGGCTACCCTGGCTTAATCCCGCGCGGGATGGCAACGTCGCAACTCTATAGGTTTTTCGTAATTATTTTAATACATTTAAATCAAATTGCTATTTTTTTAATAGACTATCTAGATTGTTGCTATTTATGTATGCTATTTTTTTATAGTTATTTTGATATGTACAGTCACAGAATGAAAAGGTTCGTCACCTTAGAGTCGGTTTTCGCTTGCACTAGTACTGCAATAATCAATTATGCCAACATACCAGTGCAAGAAACAGTGCTGCTAACATTTAAATAAATATGACGTTTGCTATCGAATAAGGTTTTGCTTGTTTTTTCTACCCCATCAATGCAATGCACGGAGTCTGGTTTTGTGCTCCGTGATGCAATGTTACAAAATGTATTAAAACAACCATAAAATGACAACTATAAAATAACAAGCAAAAGTTAATGAAAACTACGAATAAGTTTAATGACATTTATTTTTAATAACGGGTATAACCACCATTAGCTTCAATCACACATTAACCTATTTCTTATGGAACCCACTAGACGAGAGCATAGATCCCTGCCTCTAGTGTCTTCCCAAATAATTCGGCTGTGGTTTTCTAAAGCCTCTTTGATCCTTTTATTTCTATTTTCCCATCGCTGTACCATTAAACCCTATAAGATTTCTATCGGGTTGAAATCTGCAGATCTTGCCGGCCGGGGTCTGCAGATCTTATCACCATTCTATCGCTATGACGGTTGAACTATTCATTCATAATACGAGCAGTGTGCGTGCGAGCATTGTCCTGGACATATCTGACCTCAGGTACCTCAACAGCTGGATACACGGTACGGACACTGTCTTCTAAAACAGACAGATAGTATGTTGCGTTTGCCCTTGAAGGAAGAAGAACGAGCTCGCCAAGCAGACGGCTGTCAAGCTGTCAGCGGATGGAGTACCATCCGCTGACGTCCACCCCCATATATTGGCCGAGATTCGTCCAGAACTGAAATTGGGCACTACATGGTCTTCCGTATATCTCGTACTATTATACGAGTATCTCCAAAAAATTAAGCCTCCCATGTTGGCTCGACTTAAAACATTTTTCGTCGGTAATTATAGTGGTACTCCAATCGAAGTTCAAATAAATCTGTGTAAATCTTAAGCCTGCTTCCTTATGAGCCGTTGTCAGAGCAACTTTTTTTAGGTGTCGCCTTTAATGTGATCCCATTGAGTGTAATGCGTTTCTTATCACTCTTGGACAAACATCATACCCATATTTGTGCGAAATGATTCATTGACACAAAGCCGTATTCTTTATATTGCCTTCTCATGTCTGATTTTTGTGCGGCGTTAAGAATAGGACGGCGACCAGAATTATTGTGACGATGATCGACTAGTGCACCTTCTTCGCCATGTCTCCTTATCCAGTATCTTACACTATCTCTGGTCACATTTAGACGACGTGATATCTCGAAGATGTTGTAGCCAGCTTCACGTTCGGCAATAATTGCTGCTCTTTCTTCAACACTTAAAGGTCTTGGCATTATAAAATAGTTATTTAATAGAAATTATGATATTTTGCAATGATGACATCACAAACTACAAAGTGATGACATTGACCTTTTGACAATAGTTTTAACAGATATAATAATGGCAGGTTGAACCAAAAAGAAGGTTTTAGTTTATGAAACATAATAATCTTGTTGACAAGATAAATAGTCAAACAACTTTGATCTGAATAATTTTGAACTGTATTAACGAACAGTTAAACATTATTTTCTCTAACTTGAGTCTATTCTCTAACATAGTTTCAAAAGGTAATATGTGCTCGCGATACGTTGAAAGAATCAATTTGAAAATTGACGAACCTTTTCATTCCGTGACTGTACACATAAAAAATGTCACTATAGTTTTTTTTATTTGAGTTTGTGGCCAACTGCGACCTTCAGCCTACAGGTACCAGAATGCTCATTTGTCTGCATAAGGAATGCAAGACTGGTTGTTGTCAGTGCTTGAGGGAGGCCTGTGTCTAGTTCTAGTAATGCACTTATTTCGGCCAACTGATATACATCCACTGCTCCACCTGCTCCTCGTTTCGCTGATACCTTCCTACAGCATTGAGATTATTTGTAACCGACTTCAAAAGGACGAAGTTCTCAATTCGTCTGTATGTTTTTTTTTGTATGTTTGTTACGCGATTACTCAAAGACGGATGGACCGATTTAGAAAATTCTTTTTTTTTTTTGTTTGAAAGGGTATACTTCCAAGTTGGTCCCATATAAATTTTATTAACTTTGCTTGGGTAGTTTTTGAGTTAGCTTCAATAATGAGTATTTTTCCCACTTAGTTTATGCGGATGATGTTTTAATGACTTCCTATCACTATTATTTACATAGCAGATAGTGGTATTTGAATTTGTGTGGGGTCGGTAGGTACCACAACTAAAAAGTGAAAAATAACTTTAATTTCGGAAGTAGGTGGCAAATAACGAAAATACTAAACCAAAGACACTAACTAACGAAATTAAAGTTATTTTTCACTTTTTGTAGTGTTTTGTTTTAGAAGTAGATTTTATTTTTTGCTGAAAAGGTGTCAAAAATAAAAAGAGTCCCATGAATTAGAACTTTAGAGTATAGTTCATTAGGCGCGGCCGACGCGCATGCGCGTTTTCGGACGTTCACCAAGTGCTTGACGGCGCGTATGCGCGTCCATACAATTTACATAACTTTCTTCGAGTGCGGCGCGCCGCACCTGTGCGTTCGTTGTGCATCTATTGTTTCGAAAACATCGTAAAATAAGGGTCGGTACGGGTGTCTACACCCAAGATATTTTTTGCACGCACCCGAGCGTTTGCCACAAAGGATTAGTGTAGCATAAAGAAGCGTTTGCATAAACGCGCAGATAATGTGATAGACACCATAGTTACTTTTGAATAAGAAGATAAACTGATACATTTCTGAAGATAATACCAACTACTGATATTAGGACACAAAAAGCATTGTTAACATTGACATTACTAAAATGTCAACTGACTCATCAGCTCAATGTTTGGCCTCTTTTGGAACATGAATGAATAAACAAACAGATGGGAACATTCCATTATTATCTGTTCACTCATAAGTAACCAATACTATGGTTATGCAATCAAAACAGATGAAGAAGACCAACATGAATTTATTTGTTTAAAATCTTGGTTCCAAAATCACAATGATACAAATTACACATTGGGACCTACCCAACTGAATTGTAGCTAAACATTGATACAATATTATGGGACACCGTTTGTAGACAGAGCTGCAGAGGTATGAACATCGAATTTAAACAAAATATTGTACAACATTGTAGAGGTGACAGTGACAAAGTCTATGATGGACTGTGCTTACCCAGAATAAGCCTGTTGATGTTTTCACTTTGACAGTCAAATTATGAATTCTTGTGGATCATCATTTTGAGGCTGAATGTACAGTCAACGTCTAGAAGTCCACTAACACCGCAATAACCATTATCGCATGTGCTATACGGGCTGCCAAAGTTGCCAATGTGTAGTATTGTCAAACATTCTTATAGAAGGTCATAAGTACAACTAATATTCCTATGCCATAGTTTTGTGAGATTGCTAGTCAACTTCTGACTGTTATAGTACATAGTTTGAAGTTTTACTAGCTTGACTTGGACAACTTCTTCCTGGCTTATCAAGTAGAAAATTACTTGTTCTTTCAATGACAATGCATTTTTTCAGTAGAAGATTTCGACCAGCAATCAATTGTAAGATAGTTATTGTATTCAATTGTTGTGGTAGTCTATTGTTATATATACAATTATATTTTTCTTTGTGCACATAATAGTGCTGTTAAATACTATTGAAACATTGATGAGCAGAGATTGGAATAGGTAGAGCATAACTACCTCAGCTTAGTGGAAAGAAGCAACAAAAGTGGATAATACCTCCTATAAAATCCCGGAATGATAAACAGGACGATTAAATCTCGGGATTTAAGAAATTGCGTATTATTTAAGTACTATAAATATTTAATTTGTTACGAATGTATTCAACGTGAAACAAATAATTCGCAATTTCTTATTTCTCAGGAAATTCCTTGGATTTATATTCTAGTGCAAAACTATTACTTAACTACTTATTACAAACAAATATTCCAGTTTTTAGTAAAAACTAAAAATTGCGAAATAAAAAATAATTTAAAAAAAATAAATCATCTTCAAAAAGAAATTAAGTAACTCAAAATTATGAAATAACTTTAATTTCGGAAGTTGGTGGCAAAAAACTAAAATACAGATCCGAAGACACCAACTTCCGAAATTAAAGTTATTTCATAATTTTGAGTTAATTTCTTTTTGAAGTTGAATTAATTTTTTGAAATTATTTTATTTTTATTTATCTATTTTAGGATCTCCAACAAAAGATATACACTAAACATTGCATAAAGTTAATGGACAACAAAGTATTTGGTAGGTGTAATACTTCGCAATACTTCAGACAAAAAATTTGATTTAAAAATTTATTTTGACAACAAAGTGTCGTACTTGTGACGTAGAGCTGAATGAATTTTGATAATATGTAAATAATGGGTAAATTTATCATGTAATGAGTCCAATGCTTTATTTCTACACAAAACATGATCACGTTTTGTGTAGAAATAAAGTATGGAACTTTACGCAGAATGAGACATATTACGAAATTTTAATGTGGGAAGATAAGTGGAATTATTTAGTACTTACTTTCATCTTCGGTGGTATGTGCGCCTTTCTTGATATAAATATCTAATTTAACTGGATGGTGTATCGATCGCTGTATCTTGATCCGTATACACAGTCCAATAAGCGTCGCCAGCGAACAATGAGGTACTGTAGGATTATACTCCACTCGTAACACGGGAATATTATCAGCTGTAGGCTCCTTCACAAAAATTCCTTCCTCGTAAATCACCTTCAAATCCTCGAGCGTACTCGGCTTTTCCGGATCCCGTATCGTCCGCAAAAAGTCTAGAACACCACAACACAAGTTAAAGCCACAAACAACCAACCCAACAAGTCCAAAACAACACGAAAACTGATCAAAACAAACCGTAAATCGTCTCTTTCAGGTCGTTCTCATCTCTATACCCTAACTCCTGTAGTGTTGCACTTTTGTCCATATAAGCTGGCTTCGCGAGCTCCACTGGTGGTTTTTGTGAGTTATTCAAAGAGAGTTTTGAGAAGAACGATATCATATCGTTGGTGGTAATAAATTGTGTTCCACTGATTTCTAGTCACAAGTCGGACATGTTTGTTTGGTTGGAGCTTGATATTTTCCCGTGTTTGTCTATGTATGGAGTTAGCGATGCGTTCGTTCAATCATGATTTAAAAAAAGTTTGACTTGGTAATTTACGGGTACAGGGCTACAGGCGCTACATGCTCTAAGGTACCAAGCTTATTCCCAGACGAATTTAGTAGTCTGTTGATACCCTGAAAATGTGTCGATGATATACAGTTTGTCATGATTATGTGATGATTTTATTCACCGTATAAAAAAAATAATAATGCTGTAACTGCTGTAAGTCTGTGAGTTTGTTGTCTCACTGTCTTCTTGTTTTCGAATCGATGATACAACATTCCTCTAACTGGATTACTTTGGCCCAGAAGGTGGCCACGTTGATCACGGCTTTAGTAGCATTTGTAATGTATACAGCAGCAGAGACATTTTGGACACTCCAAAAAGTAGGCCATTGGTAATCCTAATGAATGTTTTATGAAATCTTGACATTTCAGGATTATACTAACTTACGGAGTTGTATTACTATTTCTAATGATTATATTCATGTAAATACATATTTGTTACGGCCGCAAATCATTATTTATTTAACATACAACTTAATACGGACTTGCAAATAACCTAAGAAAATATGACGCTTCCCTCTTAATTATTGATAGACACCACAGTGAACACATTCACAACAATGGTGGTTTGAAGACGGACCAAAGTATCTATGACGAGCTTTCAGTTTTTAACCCCATTAAAAAACTGCGGTTTTCTTATCATTTGCCACGGTCGTCGGGTAAATCATGAATGCATTTCATAGACAATTTATTAACAAAGCTATCAGAGCTGTTACGGGAAAATAACAAGACTAGACATAGATGGCGTTGTTCTCAACTTATTTTAACCCATGACATAGGCACTCAGACTAAGTATCCTGTAGACGGTCCTGTAGACCGGTATATTTATCGAAACGGTTTCGCCTTAAATACCTAAGAAACGATTTGTTTCGGTTACGTTCGAACGGAACGTTATAAATAACGTTTTTGAAGAAGAACAAAATTTTAATCGTTTTCGATTAATAAAACGTTTTTAACCGTTTTTATTGCATTTCTTGGGTTTTTCCGATACGAAAGTTCTACGAGTATTATGAATTTCATTCAATGGTATTTCAAGGCCGCGCGGCTTAGTATCGTCGTTTCACAAGTACTAAGTATTATCTGTGACTCTGTGAGTACGAGTAGGTGAATAGTGTGTGGTAGGGTAGGCAACTATCGAACTGGAGATCCCTGGTGTCAACAGTGGCCCTCAGCGTCGCTCGACGTAGTGGACGTTAGAGTGTCCAGGCAGGTCACTGCGCAGATCTGCGTATAATGCACCTGGGGGACTCTGCAACTTCGGAAGAGGTCGCAGCTGCTATTGCAAAGGCCGGAGAATGCCCGCTAGACCATGTTAAGGTGGAAACAATTCGTCCGGGCTTCTCCGACCTGCGGACAGTACTGGTCAGCTGTCCCGTCACGGCAGCTCGAAAATTAAAAGATGGTCCCAGACTGGTGGTGGGCTTTGGCATGGGTCAGGCTTCTGGCAAATAAGCCCCTCAATGCTATAGGTGCATGAGAGAGGGACACATTGGAGTTCGATTCACCTCGGAGTTCGATTCACCTCAGAGGTCGATTGCTGCGGTCTTTGTTTCCGCTGTGATCAGCTCGGTCACAAGGCCAGCTCTTGCGATGCCGCGCCACACTGTGTAGTGTTTGCGGCATTGAACAGGTCGGTTGACCACCAGACGGGCAGCAAGGCATGTACCGAGGGATAAAAAAGCTGACTCAAATAGGAAAATTAGGCCCTCGCGCCCGTTGACCGCTGGCAATAAAGCCGAAGAAAGGGTTGAGGGGGAGGCGATTGTTATGGACACCCAGGAATGGCCCCACACCTTCGTCTTCTCCAAGCGAATATCAACCATTGCGCCAGGGCTCAGGACCTTTTGCTCCAGAGCATGGCGGAGTGGTTGATCAACGTCGCTATCGTTGCCGAACCATACTTTGTTCCTCCTAGGGATGACTGAGTGGGTGACATTGATGGCGCTTATCTCGAGGCCGGCCGCTGGCACTCCGGCCCTGGGGTCCGTCACCCAGGGGCGGGGCTTTGTAGCGGTCTTAGTCGAAGATATCATGGTCGTGGGGACTTATATCTCACGCAACCGACCTCTCGCCGACTTTAAGAGTTTCCTCAAGGAGTTGGGCACAGTCATCAGTCGAAGCCGTCCTCACCCTGTCCTTGTCATGGGTGACTTCAACGCCAAATCCACGACTTGGGGTTCCCCAGCAATAGATGTACACGGTGTGTTACTGGAGGAGTGAGCGGTGGAGTCAGGCTTACTGCTCCTAAACCGGGGATCTGTTCAGACATGTGTGCGGCAATGGGGTGGGTCTATAGTGGACTTATGGTTTGCTAGTCCCGCTGTCGCTCGCCGTGTTCAGGACTGGCGTGTATTGGAGGACGTGGAGACGTTGTCGGATCACAGATACAGTTCGACGTCTCCGCCCAGACCTCGAATGGCCCGGCACAAGCGGCCCCGACCGGGGTTGAGGATGGCTCGCGATGGGCGCTCAAACAACTGAACCGGGAAACCCTTCTGGTTGCCTCAATCGTGAAGGCCTGGTTGGACTCACCAGTCAGGTCTGTCGATATTGACGAGGAGGCACAATGGTTCCGGGAGGCCATGACACAAATCTGTGATGCTGCGATGCTCAGTTCAGTCTCCATCTGCCAGGCGCCAGGTGTATTGGTGATCGCAAGACATTGCGCATTTGCGCATCGCATGCGTGACGGCGCGACACCCGTACACCAGGCAGCGATGAAGGCACAGACGAACACCAGAAGCTATGGTAAGAGAGGCGGAACTGTACGATGTGTGTAGAGTGGCGAAGAAGGCTCTTCAGCTGGAAATAATAGGCGTGGGCCCAAGCCCATAAAGAATTGCTGGCATTTCTAGAACGTGATCCGTTCGGGGCGTCCTTACCGTTTGGTTAGGCGCAAACTTTGCTCGTGGATGTCTCCACTATCCCGTAGCCTCCACCGGCAACTGCTAAAGAGAGTAGTGAGCGCTTTATTCCCCTCACAAGGGGAGCACACACTACCGCATATGGTTCCGCCTACTATGGTGCCCAACTCGGAAAATGACGATGGCGACGCGCCTGAAATGACCCAGGTAGAACTAAAAGCGGCAGTACAAAGGCCAAAAACACTGCTCCAGGAACTGACGGCATTCCTGGCCGTGCATGGGTTCTGGCCATCAGGGATCTCTAGCCCCGATTAGTGGGACTCTTGAGCACATGTTTGGAGAGACTGGAAAGCTGGTCCTGTTGAAAATGGAAGGGCGGCTTGCGGACTCACCATCCGCTTACCGGCCCATTGTGTTGTTGGGTGAGGTGGGCAAACTCTTTGAGAGAATTATTGCAGACCGCCTTATCTAACACATGACAAGAGAGGGGCCGGATCTGGCAGATAACCAGTTTGGTTTCCGTCAGGGGCGCTCTACAATAGACGTGATCATGCGCGTGAAAGTCCTGGCGGAGGAAGCAATGGCCCAGGGTGAGGTCGTCTTGGCAGTGTCTTTGGACATTGCCAATGCCTTCAACACTTTTCCCTGGAGTAACATTAGGGAGTCACTCTGATATCATAGGGTGCCAAACTACCTCCGCCGCATTATCGGGGCTTATCTGACAGATATGTCATCTACCCGGATCGAGAAGGATGGGGTCGGCGAGAGATGTCGTGTGGTGTTCCTCCTGTGGAACATCGGATACGACTGGGTGCTGCGCGGTGCACCCCTCCGTGGCGTCGGCGTCATCTGTTACGCCGATGACACGCTGGTAATGGCACGGGGGAAGACGCTCCGGTAGGTGACTGTCTTAGCAACAGCTGGGGTTGCGCAAGTCGTAGGCAGGATCCGGCGATTGGGTCTCCAGGTGGCACTGCATAAATCGGAAGTCATTTGTTTCCACGGGCCCTGGAAAGCGCCACCCTCAGGATCCAACACAATAGTAGGAGGTATTCACATCGGTATCAAGTCGACGATGAAGTACCTAAGACTCGTCCTCGATATCCGGCGGAACTTCGGGCCGCATTTTCAGCGGTTGGCTCCCCGATTGATGGGCACCGCGAATGCACTCGCGCGTTTGCTGCCTAATCTGGGGGGGGGGGGAGGGGGGGGCAAATACTTCCTGCCGGAGGCTCTATGTTGGGATCGTACGGTCCATGGCGCTCCATAGAGTGCCATGGACCCTGGCCAATCAACCACGTCAATCAATCAATTTCAAGTCTAGGAAATAAATACTTTCGGAATTATAAAATATCAAACTTTGATAAAATAACCTCAACTTTTGCACTATTTTGTTGTTTTTGACGTAATTTTGACAGCAGGTGTTGCTATTTTATGGAGTTTTAATAATGCGTTTTGATTTTGCAAATCAAAATCAATTTTTTTTTTTTAATTAGCATTATTTTGCGTTACCTTATTTGGGTTTAACAATTTCACAGTGATTTGAGTTTTTTTTTTGGTATTTTGGGATTTTGTGACAATGCAAAATTTTTATTTTTATCCTGATGGTATCTGCTAGAGGTGAAACTAAACACAATATCTATAATTTGCAGCCATACTTCATCCATTTTTAAAATAGGTCGAATCTGTTCAAAAACTGAGTCAGGCTCAGGGCATCCGACTCTACGTAGTCTTTTGGCTGCTACCCCTAGAGTGTATATAAAAATCCGTAGGCGCGAAGGGAGAACAGCCCCCGCCCGCTGTAACAAAGCATAGGCACCGGTGCGGGCCATATCAGCTGAAGCAAGCCGAAGCTGCGGAGGTGAGCATGGGTGTCTATCCTTTGTTACACAAGGGCGAAGAGGCTGCACTTCCCGCAGCGCCGGAGACGTTGCAGAAGCAACATTAAAGTTTTTGAGGTTAGGTTACAATAATTTGTTTTTCTCAAGAAGGGGTGCGTTATCTTTCATGGGAGTGGTGTCAGGTGAAAGGTTGCACCCCCCTACCCCCCACCCTCTCCTCCTGCCAAACGATACTAAATGTTTACCAAAAGCTTAACAAAACATAAACTAAGATTTTTAAAAATTCATAAAAAACGCTATGCATTTCCTCAACTTCCCCCATGCAGGGAGGGGATCTCCACCCCTCCCTGCATATACAGGGTTATTGGTAAAACACCAACAATTTCTTAAGGGGTCATTATACTCATCATTATGAACAACTGTTACTATGGGACCAAAACTGAAATCGTGAAAAAAAAAAAATCAGCTGTTCAGTACATTTATGTTTGCATAATTCGTCAAAATGTACTGAACAGCTAATTTTTTTTCGCGATATCAGTTTTGGTCCCATAGTAAAAGTTAATGATAATAATATCCTAGGACATTGTTCACACACGGTCATCTGATCCCAAACTAAGCAGAGCTTGTACTATGGAAACCAGATAACTGATATACTACATACACTACTTTTTTTGTAAATACATACTTATATAGATAATTGCACCCAGACTCAGGACAAACAGACATGTTCATGCACACAAATGTTTGTCCTGGATGGGAATCGAACCCACGACCAGCGGCATGGCAGGTGGTATCTTAACCAACCACGCCATCTGGCCTGTCATAATGTTGTTGTTATAGTTGTTCATAATTATGAGTACAATGACCCCTTAAGAGGTTGTTGGTGTTTTACCAATAACCCTGTATATCCTTATATAAAACTCCTTCCAAATACATAATTATCGGCTTTAGTTTTTAGCCCACGTTCGCACGGACGTCAAATTATCCCGGCGGGATTTTATCGCGCGGCTGCGTTCTGCGGAATAAACCGGTTTTTGAAAATGTTCTCATATCGGTTTCGTTCCGAACAAAATGTTGTATGTACAGACGCCAGCACATCAAGCTACTACAATCTGTCAGATTTCTTTAATAGAATTTCGACTTTATTGCAAAAGCATTAGGTTCAAGGTTGATTGGGAAAATCTGACAGTTTCGGGTAGGTTGACCTGCTGGCGTCTGTACAAAGAACTGTTAGAAACGTTTTAAAAACGCTATTTTAAATAACGTGCAAACGTTACGTTCAGAATATTACTGGTGTTCTTGAAGAAAACACCAATAACGTTCTTATGATAATAGATGGCGCCACGCGTCTTTAGAATCTTGAAATCAAGTCATTTATTCAAACTAGGCTGAGAATCAGCACTTTTTGAACGTCCAAATGACATAAGACAGTCCTCCAAAACGCCCGCCCTTCACTTCCTAGTGCTTTACATAGTTATGGCGCAACAAACTCCTATAAAAATTATTATATTAGCTAAAATATAATCAATACACACTACTAAAGTTTCGTGTGTTTAGTAGTGTGAATTGATAGTCAAATTCTAAATTAACGCGAGCGAAGCCGCGGGCAATAGCTAGTCTAAAATAAAATGAAGACCTTATTTTTTTATGTATGTTCCCCCAATTACTCGAAGACGGCTAGACCGATTTACAAAATTCTTTGTGTTTGAAAGTGTATACTTTCTAGTTGGTTCCACTGTCATCAAGTCAGGATATGATGATGCGATCCTGGAGAAATCGATGGAACTCTTAAAATATTATAGGCACATCTTTTTATAGTAAGTAACTCGTGCATAACAAATGCACGAGTTACTTACTCGGAAAGCACCAATTGGTGAAGTGGAACTGATGATGAAGATTACAGATGGCCACCGGAACTACTCGATAAGTATTTCGCGTGTTGCGATTCGATTAGGTACTTTAATAATGGTTGTTAAGCAATTTATGCTCGTCACAATGCTTAGGGTGAAGTGGAGCTACTGGTGACTTCACCATAAGTTCCAGTTCTCTTGGTACTTACCAGGAGAACTACTCAACAATTAACATCTCTGCATCAGAAAAAGCAATATTTTGTAAAAGGTGATGAGCACTTGCCATTAGGCAATTGTAATTTACGTAGATAATTACAAACTGACCCACTAAAAAGTGAAAAATAACTTTCAATTTCGGAAGTTATGGAAAAATCCTAAAATACAGGTCAAAACGGCGACTTCCAAAATTAAAGTTAATTTTCACTGTAGTACATTTTTTGGAAGTCAGTTGTTTTTTTTGGATTTTTTTTTTTTTAAATGAAGTCTTCATTCAGTAATTATTGTTATCTACAGTGTACAGTGGTACTTTCCCTCCATGTGGCGAAGTCGTGGGACGTCCTGTATACATCTAGTAAATGAGTGTACCTAAACCTATCGTACAGTCGTGCTTGGGGTAAAAGAAGGTAAAAGATAAACAAAAATACGAGAATACTTATAACATAAGTTTATTAGAACTTCTTGAAGGATTTTTTGGAGCCTTTGCCCTTCGTGACTTTGAGTACGTTGAAACGGATAGTCTTGGAGAGCGGCCGGCACTCGCCGATGGTCACTATGTCTCCCAATTCCACGTCCCTGGAAATATAAAGGTGGAATGTTCTAGAGAAATGTACTTTACAGGTTCGTTGATGTTTGAGTAGGATAAAATCAGAGTTTGGGTTAACAAACACGTCTTTCGTCAATAGGTTGTTCGGAAGACCGTCGTGTGAGTATCATCATTTTAATTCTAATGAAAATACAAGAGTGTTATGGACTACAACTTTTTAATCAACTAGCTTTTACAGAAACCAATTTATTGGCAAACTTAGATTCACAAATATCTTTTATTAAATGGCCTATTTAGGAGTGCATCAAAACTAAGCTGTGAAGTGTTTCTAGTTTCCAGACATATGAAATGTTTTTCTTTCAAATAAAAGCTTATAATATTATGGGTCTAATGTAATTTTTTTTTATACGTAAGCACCACCAAAGGAAAATTGAAAACTTGTGTTGTCAGCACATGTTGTGAGAAAAGTTTCTGTAAAGCCAGGTCTCCACTCAAGGAAAATTGCCGACTTTTGTGTTGACAACACAAAAGTTTGATACCTGGCTTTACAGTTACAGCCCTGGTATTGGTTCTAGAAATAGGTGCACATAAATTAGACTACCTCTTAAAAAAGAAAATCGAAAAATTCTCACCTAAAGCACGGCGATAAGTGTACAGACATATTCCTGTGACGCTTCTCGAATCTGTTGTACTTAGGCAGGTAGTGCAGATAATCGCGGCGGATGACGATAGTCCTCTGCATCTTCAGCTTTTGGACCACTCCGGTGAGGATACGACCACGGATCGACACGTTGCCGGTGAAGGGACACTTCTTGTCGATATATGTGCCTTCGATTGCCTGTTTTGGAAAAGTGAGTGTAAGTATATTGAAAATGGTGGTTGGAAAAGTTAGTTGTGGTTTGTGAAGCAGTTTTAGAATTCCTTCGCCCAGATGGTTCGTGATTTGCCTTTTCATTGATGATTAGTTTTGGAAATGAATGTAGCAGTGAAGCTGTGAATGTGACAATGCTTCCTTGGTATGTTAATTTTATTGGCACTATTCAACATTTATTTCGAAACAATGATCATTCTAAAGAAAATTTGCAAGTGCATAAACAGTTAAATGTACTGTAATAAATAGTACAGTTTAATGCAACCACTTGCAGACATTTAGGTTCCTCAGATCCATGATTTACTAAAATACAGGTGACTTTGATTTTAATAAACAAATCAAAAAGAAAATCTAGCTTCACTGCTACGTCTTTTACCAAAATAGGTTGCAATTATGACCTAATAAGGAAGATCACTTGTTCAACTGTAATCAGACCTTGGGTTAGAACACGTTCTTCGTCACATGGTTGTCAGAAGACCGTCGTGTGGGTATCATCATGTTAGCAGTGTTTACAAGTGTTTGAAACTTCCGTCATGTCACTATTATTCTGTCATATTATAATTTTGGGTTAGATATCTCCACCATAATATTAGGTAGATATTATCAATTTTACTGTAATTCTGGCCCATTATTTAAGATTCCAAAGTAGCTCAACTTAGTACTTCTGCAAGCAACCAAGTCTTTGTGAAATTGATGTTATAAGTTGGTTGCAGAAGTCACTTCGCTATAGTTGTACTTTTGAAGAATGATTTAGACCTGAAGTTGCAGATACTTTTGCA
Source organism: Dicycla oo (assembly GCA_948252095.1). Taxonomy (NCBI): domain Eukaryota; kingdom Metazoa; phylum Arthropoda; class Insecta; order Lepidoptera; family Noctuidae; genus Dicycla; species Dicycla oo. Next base: position 22,504,272 of record OX411733.1, read on the forward strand.
ACTTAAACAATTAACCATTAAAACAAAGGGGCAAAGTTCACATTACCAACTAATTTCTCCCCTTTCCCCATTCACATTCAATGATAAATAATATCTACCTAGCCTTTTCCTAACTGCATTGGGATCAGATTCCAGTCGTAACTAGATGCAGCTGAATACCAGTTATGAGGAGAGGTCATAATGTGAAGCTACCGAAGAGATACTTTTTAATATGCTTTTAGACAACCTCTTCTGTATAAATTGCACTTTATATTAAAAATAATTGGTAATAATCTTACATCTAAATATAACATTGTTACACAGAGCAGCATGCATACCATACCTTCCTTCAAATGGGCTGATAGCTTGGTATGTTAATACAATGCTGAACATAACCTGATGACATTGGAGCAGATAGTTTTGATACTTAGCATGCAGGATTTAGGGTTAATTTTGTGAATTATTATTTTAATTGGGCAATCGAATTTGACAACTATTGTAATGTGTGTCGAGTTAATTTCTAATGCTGTAGGATGGATTTCAAATATTAAAAAAATAATTAGTTACTTAATGTAGCACCATGGGGACCCCCAGACCCATATCAAAATAAATGGTATCAGCAGAATAACTGATTTCAACTTGTATACCTACATTGTAAGAGACTGTATTTGTTGCCAATCATGAACATGCATAATGTGACTTAGATCAGTGATTTAAGATCAAATTGCAATGACACATGAAATGCAACTATGTACAGACACCAGCACATCAAGCTACTACAATTTGTCAAATTATTGGCTAAATGCACAAACCGTGCGAAGCCAAAGGAAAAACCAAAAAGCTTTCAAATTTTCTTTAATAGATTTCAACTTTATTGCTAAAGCATTAGGTTGATTGGGAAAATTTGACAGTTTCGGGTAGCTTGACCTGCTGGCGTCTGTACTATCCTATGGCACATTTAGTAGTTTTAAACTTTTAAGTATCAAAATATCTGTTCCAATGTATGTTGAATTAACTGGACGACTCCCGCCATGCAAATGTTAAAGCAAGCTCCTCCTGTGACCAACATGGAACAAGTTTTATGTAGAATGGACTGTTTAGAATTTTGAAACACCACTCACTTCTAGGTCACACTTTAAAAATATCTTTTGTCTTTCAGACAGAACCTGTTTCTGGTTTTTACAATTAAAAGTTAGTTATTTTAGCAAAACGAATATTTTGGAATAGGAATGTCGTACTTCTCATTTCATCTAAATAATATTTTATCTTTGCAGAACCTGGTTCTGGTTTTTACAATCAAATTGTTGACAGTTATTTTAGTAAAACAAATATTTTAGAATAGGAATAAGAAATTTGGTTTTCTTTGCATGGACTAATATTTCCTTTATTATTTTAGCACCAAACTGGTTTTCATAAATACTCCATTAAAGACTATATAGAAAAAGCTGTTGTGGTTTTGAAAATCGAATGTGTAAACACAGTCCATTGCACATAAAACAAACAACGTAGTAGCCACCACCGTTGCAAGCCTGGATCCCATCGACCATAACTAAAAGTACCACACCTCACGTGGAGTCTTGAAACCAAGACCGACATTCTTAGAATGTCTCATGTCTTTCCTCTTCATCACCCCCTTCCGGTTGAGGAAGACCGTCGCCTGCTTCTGAAACGCTTTCTCTGTCTACGGAAAAATAAACACATTAGTTCACACATCATGCGTTACCTCACGAGGAGTTTTGAAACCGAGTCCCACATCTTTGTGGTACCTCAGTGGTTTCCTGCTACGCTTCACACCAATACCCTTTTTACGGTTCAAGAACACCGTTGGTTGCTTTTGGAAAGAACGTTCCGTCTGTAATTTTATCAATGCATTAGTTTTGTTATTGATAAAAGATTCAAGGTACTCTAACTACGGATAATTTGAAGGTAAAAGAAAAGTAGGAAGAGGATAGAAAGTAAAACTAATCTACTAAATTATAAAGCAACACTACAAACAAACTACAGCTGAAAAATAAATGCACACTTTAAGAATTAAAAATAATAATGGCTTCAATATTTTATGAGTTTGCCACAAATTAATGTTTCATTGTTTAAGATTTATCAGTGCAGAACCATCTTCACACAAGGTACTAATATTAGCCACTATTGACTACATCGTTAATCTGGTATCAATGAAATTATTTTGATACATCAAGTTTCCAAAACTAATTTATTATTGAAGATCACTTGTTTGACTGTAATCAGAGTTTGGGTTAGAACACGTTCTTCGTCACTTGGTTGTCAGAAGACCGTCGTGTGGGTATCATCATTTTAAAGTCTGCAAGTGTCTTCAATCACCCACCGAGTAGGTATAAAATTTTGGTAGGTCACGTTGGACCTAAGTACATAATTAAAGTTGTAAATTTTGGATCTAGTAATATTTGTGTATTTTAAGACTAGTTCAGTCAGTCAAGGGCCAGCTATGTATTTCAGTTGTAGCAGATTTTATAGCAAAAGTATACATTGTGCTCATTCTTTTCAGAGCCTTTTATTTAAGTTTGTTTAGTTCTTAGAAATAGAAAAAAAAAGTGAGCCAGTTTCTTGTTACAAAAAAATCTGTGGATTATTTATAAAAGTTGGGCGAAATAGCCACTCTGTCCGGATGTAAACATAACCTATTAACTCTAGAGTAATTTATTATTTATAGTTTTAGTGAACATCCGATATTTTTGGCGTGATTAATCACAATGGTTAGAGATTATTAGCATGGTTTTGACCAAGCTGAACACATTTTTACAACGGAACTAACCTATCGATCGAACACACTTCCATGATGATTTTGATTAACTTGATGATTTTACAGATAATGAAGTTAATTAAATTTAAAGCACCATTATGTTCAGAAAACTGGGTTTAAGTTACAATTTAGAACACATTTTGACTGGGATTTTAACGGGAAAGCCGATTCCCACGTGCAAAAACTTCGGTACCACATTTTCACAATAACACTTGTTTTACACTTGAAAAATATTAGTCAGATGAATCTTTAAGTATTTATTGTCACTTTTGGAACAAATTCATAAAGATATAGCCAAAATTTTAATTATTTTAGCCAGAAAACCAACACGTACCTGATCCGCCATCTTGCTTGACAACGAAAAGAAGGTGGTGTTGCAAATTAATACCGACTGAAATCTCCTACGAAATAAAAATAGAATGTTGCCAAATAATTTCGGCTTTTAATTTTTCATAAAGCTTCATAGTTTTTATAATCCTCTTCACATGTTCAGTATACTAACTAATACTAATAAAGATTTCTGCTGTTATTGAATTCCAAAAGGCGCTCCCTCACCGGGAGCAGTCACCTGTTGTAATTGTAAGGTCTATCTTATAAGGGCAGTCACTGGCAGCTGCAAAGATTTAAATCATTAGATTCGCCCTACCACATCAAATGGTCTCTCATCAATCATCGTCTAGCCGCGTTTCTGTTTCGGTTTGACACCTCTGCTGACACACAATTCAATTACGCAGTGGCTTGACTTGATTGTCATGGAAACGCTATTGTTAAATAGCATTATCTGCTTAATTCTTTATGCAAACGCTTCTTTATGCTACACCCTTACCGACCCTTATTTTACAATGTTTTCGAAACAATAGAGATGCACAACGAACGCACAGGTGCAGCGCGCCGCACTCGTAGAAAGTTATGTAAATTGTATGGACGCGCGTACGCGCCGTCAAGCACCTGGTGAACGTCCGAAAACGCGCATGTGCGTCTGCCGCGCCTAATGTATTAATAAATCTGTGAGCTCACTCTTCTCAGTATGGACACTTTTTTCGTAACTAAGACGTATGGATGAGGGCAAATCTAGCGATTTAAACCTTTGGGGTCGGGGTTTGAAATGACAGATTTTCATGAGGACCGTTACGGTCACTTTCCTAGGAAAGCGTAATTTTATGAACCATAACATCAGTGAGGTGAGCGAGAAGCACTGAGGAACACGGAGTATAAATTAGGTAGGTACAGTCACGACTCACGAACCGGGATTGTTGAGCCACTAGCTTATCATCTTAACTTGGTTATGCAACAAGAATGCTGCCCATTTTTCGTTATTGAAATGTCACATGTCAAATTTCACGGGCGGCATTCGTGTAACACAACCAAGTTAAGATGATAAGCTAGTGGCTCAACAATCCCAGTTCGTGACTATACAGTGCGGTAACATTACAGTAGTGAGTGGGAGCACCCGGGATACAATTTGTGACATCAATGCGCACCACCTGTAATGACCGTGTTGGCGCAGGCTCAGTAACAAAGACGGTGCAAGACGACCGACGGCAGCGAACAACGTGAACGCAACTTTACCTAATTTTTTGCTTTCGAGTTATAGCCTGAGACAAAGAGAAGACCCAGTTATTTATTAAAAATCAAAGGGAATTCTGGGATCCTCGTCATCCTCGACATTATAATAAGGTAATAAATAATAATATAATAATAATAATAATAATAATATTCCACAACTATCACACAACGCCGTCTAGCCTCAAGCTAAGCAGAGCTTGTGTTATGAGTACTAGACAACTGATAAACATACTTATATATTTCTAAATACATACATATATAGATAAATTACACCCAGACACAGAACAAATGATCATGCTCATCACACAAACATTTGTCCTGGGTGGGAATCGAACCCACGACCTCCGGCATAGCAGTCAGGGCCACTAACCACTAGACCAACAGGCCAGTCAAATAAAACAAGATAGTTGGCTTCTGTCCGAAGAATTTGAAATTACCATTGATGAATGTCATAAGAAATTAACTAACCAGCGGGCCTACACAAAGTAGCATTCGATTAGCGATAACGCTAGTAGAAAAGCCAAAAATGTATGGGGTTGACATAAGCTATCGAAATGTCACATGATCATAGATGAACGAATTGACAGTGTCCAACGATGGCTTCTATAGAGATGCGTCAATAGCGATTGTACAAATAGAATCGCTCCAAAGCGAGTGCCATTTGCCTAGTCCTTAGGTCTCGTCAATGGGGAGGAAAACTAACTTTTTATCACGATAGATGGCGCACAATCGACTGTACCTTGTTTTGATATATTAGCTGTCAAATCGTATGGATTTTTGCAATCTACTTAGTTTAGCTTTCCTATTTTCCGTTATTTTGTCCAAATGCCACAATGTAGTGTGTTAACTTGTAAAAACAGAGGAGTACATTTGTTTCCTAAAGAAAGTAATGGCAGACAACAATGGGAATTGGCGTTACGTATTAAAAAACTTTAAGGCAAGTAGTACTGCACCATTATCTGCTGCGCATTTCACAGAAGAGGATTAGATTAGTAAAGAAGCCGTCCTTTAGGCTGGGTACTATATCTATAAAACAAAAGAATCAAGATTATTGTCTAATAAAATAAAATTATTGTCATCAAAATAAAGTGTCATAAAATATACTATATTAACTAATCTATGTAGTAAAAAATTCTTCTAAAGATTTAATCAACCAATATAGGTACTTAGTTTTCAAAATATTCCTGTATTACCTGTCTGTTAATCATTGGTAAAGGAGTATCTGCATTTATGTCTCTGAATGTATCAGAAGGTGGACATAGGTATGCGGTGTCGTCTTGGATGTCGCAGTCAGCACCAAAGTTTTGGTTTCGATCAAACAAAAGTAATTTATAAAACAAAAAATAGGAATGTTAGTCCGTGGCTTATGGAAAAAGGCTCACAAACAATCATAACCTTAAATATTTTAAGTGTTTTCCTTTCAATCAAATGGGCCTTTTTGTCGGCAGTTGCAGCGTTCCTTTTACGGAGCTTAACTTTTAGTTAACGCACAGTCATAAACGCGTACGTATTATAGTGGAATTACATTTTAAATTCTCATAAAAAGCAGTCACACTACTATCACGAAAGGTAAATAAGGTACGGTCGACTACGGCGACATCTACATACAGCTTTGAGTGTGGCTCCTCATTGGTTGACCTATAATCACGATAGCTTATGTCAATCTATACTGTTTTGGGTTTTTTACTAGCGTCATCGCTAATTGAATGTGGCTTTGTCTAGGCCCGCTGTTAGGATCTCTTATTATAAGAGAAAAAGCTAAAGTGAAAAAGAGTGCTACATGAACCGGGAAAAGTAAAAATTCAATCTGTGTAAAATATCCGATCAGCCTGTATTACGTCGGTTTTGAAATAAGGCGAAAGCGTCAATGTATGTCCTACCTCACGAAATTTTCTTACGTTTTTTGCAATTTACGAGTCGGTATTAGATTGTACGTTGATCAAAATAAAATTTGCGGCCGTAACAAGTCGCTGCTTTGCATGAATGGGTATTCATAACTAAGACGCACATTCCTAACGGCAAAATCGCCGATTATGCCGTTATGAATGTGAGTCGTACATACCATGAAATAAGGACTATTTTGCATTTGGCTGTGTTATAAACCAGTAATTTCAAAATTTTGGTTTGTGCGGGTATTCATGCAAAGCAGCGAAGTATCTATCTCATAATCATTAAAGTGATCAATACAATTCTTTAAGACCAGGTAATCCCAATGAATGACTATTTCATGAATTCTTGACATTTTAGGATTATACTAACTTAAGGAGTTGTATTACTGATTCTAATGATTACAATTCTGTAAATACATATTTGTTACGGCCGCGAATCATACTGTATTTAACATACAACTTAATACTGACTTGCAAATTGCAGAAAACGTAAGAAAATTTGAATTGCGCGGGCTACCCTGACGCTTCATCACGCCTTGTTTCCCCAAAAGGTTGTGCGGAGGTGTGATTGCTTGCTGTAGTAAGGTTTTCAATTTTCAAATAAAATTTTCTGTAGTAGATTTTACTTTTTGATGTTAGTAACAAATTCTCCTTGCAATTTGCAACTCAGTTCGTTTCACTGATCTGGTAACATTTGTAAACGAAACTGTCAGAACGCGACTTGTTATGAAAATATTCGCTAACTATTTTTCGTATTTGTGCCAGTTGCTATCGTTTAAACACTTGAATTTTGATTTATTACATTTTTTACTTTACATTTACAACATTTCGCTTTCAAAGTGCATTCAGATGTTCACAAAGTCACTAGCCGCGAGTGATGTATCGAGTTTTTCGTTTTTGTTTTGTCCAGAAAAATAAAATTTCTGGTTGATTTGCGATGGAGGAAGTGAGGCAGCTGGTGCAAGAAGAAGGCCGGGAGGCGCGGAACCTCGTTGCATTCCATGTGGCCGTGGACACACCAAGTAAATGCACTTTATTTATTTATGTAGGTACTTAGATAAATAAGCAAGTCAAAATCTGTCGCCCGTGGGCGGCAGTACTTCACCATAATTGTTTCGGAGAGCGGCTGTGGAGGTTCAAAGCGTAAACATTGTTAAAACATTGTATAGTATAGTACAGAATGTCGTCTTTGTTATTGATTTAGAATAATAGGCAGAATGAGAGGAGACCTTTGTGTGATTCTAATTTGTATGAGAGTTTGTTTTTTATTTATATTATTATTTATATGATTGGCTACAGACCTTTATTTGATTTAATTATACGTATGTTAACAATGGTCAGTTCATCATTTTGTTGTTTAATTTTGTGCCTATTCTGTGGAGTTTCCAGAAAAGACATTAATAATAATAATAATAATAATATTCCACAACTATCACACAACGTCGTCTAGCCTCAAGCTAAGCAGAGCTTGTGTTATGAGTACTAGACAACTGATAAACATACTAACATACTAACATTAATAACATAATGCTGTTTGCCCCCTTGTCCAATATGCAAGCCTAGGCATAATTATATACATTATCCCTAATGCAGTCTAGTGCTGAACATAAGCTCCTCCAATTGCATTCTAATTAGTACTGACGCCAGTAGGTCAAGCTAACCGAAACTGTTAAATTTTCCCAATCAACCTTGAGCCTAATGCTTTAGCGATAAAGTAGAGAATCTATTACTTAAAGAAATTTGACAGTTTGTAGTAGCTTGATGTGCAGGCATCTGTATAATCATATAGTTGTTGTGGTGGTTGGGTTGAGCTTCCACAAAACGAAACCTGAAAAATCATTTGTGACCCGTCTTATCAATCTACCATTAACCATTTTATGTTCCGATAATGCATTTAATTATCGCTTAGCTACACCAAAAAATAATAAAATATAACACAAATAATCTAAAAATACCTGTTATGTTAACATATTTTGTGCACACATTTGCCTGACATGCAATATGGGTCATTCTGTTATGAGGTATTTTCATCGTCAATGATAAAAAATAATATATATGTAGGCAGAAGGGGTCAGATTCAATCCAATGATAGGCTGAAGATAGATTGAACTATTCCTTTTATTCTTAAAATAGTTACAATTTTTATAGCTAAGTCACTAATTGTGGCAATTACCAACTGCACTATCTTATTTTGTAATTACAAATCATCATCCAATCCAATCCGATCCATTTTTTTTTTTTTTTTTTTTTTTTTTTTTTTTTTTTTTTTTTTTTTTTTTTTTTTTTTTTTTTTTTTTTATAAATGGCATCTCGTAGTTGACCTAGAGAGGTCGAGACTACTTAACCGGACTATCCTGTGGCTGCCTTAAGAAAACTCAAAGCCTCCAGCCAGGGGCATAAAACTTACAGACTAAGCGACTACACGCTAAGGGCTCCCCCTGTGGGGAACAGGCCTCGGCTTAGGGCGTCGTTGGGGGGAGGACAGCAAGATGGGACAGGCTGGATCAGATTAGAATTATTATTGTCAGGGGAGTTTAAAACTACAGGTTCAGCTACGCCACCAGCTGGCACATCATACCCGAGCAAGGGACGGGGGGGAGGACGATTATTACGGGGTCGTCGCGAGGGACCTCGGCGGCGAGGTCGGAATGTCGATTTGTTTTTGTTCCTACGGTCCCTACTGCTCTCCTGGAGAAGAGTTATGGGGTCGTCGGGATCTGAGAGGACAAGCCTAGGGCGGCGGACCTTACTAATACGAGAGGGGACATAGCTAGCCGCCTCGACAACCAGAGGGTTGCGATGGTTGGTGGCTGAGTCGAAGAAACGCTTTGAATTGCGTTTCAAGAACTGGGAGATGGTGGGAATATCGAGATCCACGTGGAGGATTTCGTTCCGAACGAACCAAGGGGCTCCCGTTGCCTTTCGGAGGAAACTGTTTTGGAGGGCCTGCATCCTATGAATGAGGTGAGGTTTTGCGTGCGCAAACACTGAACCCGCATAGGTCATGATGGGGCGAATGCACGCTGTATAAATGCGCAATTTGCACCTAAGTGACAATTTGCTACGTGCATTCAGAACGGAGTGGAGTCTACCGAGAGCGAAAGCGGCGCGCGAACGCGCCTGCTTTATGTGCTCAGCGAAGGAGAGGTGGTGGTCGAGGGGGTCACACCGAGGTATTTGGCTCGCGTCTCCCAAGGGATCGGCTTGCCGAACATGGTGATCGGTCGGGGGGGGGAGTCGAGTGCGACGCGGTCTCAGAAAGAGAACCGCTTGACTCTTGTCGGGATTGACCTCGATTCTCCACTTCCTAAACCAGGCGCCGAGGTTATCGACTGCGGTTTGGAGAGTGTGAGATATCGGGTGTTGGTAACTGCCCGAGTAGTAAATGGCCGTGTCGTCTGCGAACAGAGCTAACTGCGCCTTTTTACTTTTCGGGATATCGCTGGTGAACAGCGTGAAGATGAGGGGAGCGAGCACAGAGCCCTGTGGGACTCCTGCACGGATGGGTATGGGGGTGATTTGTTTCTCTGCTGCGCGCTCCTTTGTACTTGTATCAAAACAAGTAGAGTAGTGGTGTGGTAGGAGTGGTCGAGCGACGTACTTGTCGATGGCGTGTTCGGTGCACGTGTTGTTTACAGCTTAGAGAAATGACGCACAACCACACCGCCGTCATATACATATTTCATTTATTTGAAATAAGTATGTTAAACCTTAAAAGTTTCTGTCTTCTTTGTAGTCACTTAAATTCACCAATTAAATGTATTTAATTTAGTCGCAAAGCACCTAAAACATAAAAAATATATCTAACCTGCTGTCACCAAACAGATTATGTTCGTCAATCAGTAGTTTTAACTTCAAAATATATAATAAATTATATTTCATATAATTTCGGAACTAGACTAATTAAATTAATGCAATCTAAGAAAAATGAATTACTAACATTTTCTTTTTCATAAAAACACAAACATGTTTAAATTTGGCCCTCATATTTAGGTGGCGTTTTGTATTCGTTTTAAAATCACGACTGTTTACCGCGTAAATTGCGACCTTAAACACAAAGTATTCAACGTGAAGTCAGCAGCAGGCCTGCACTACGCAAGCGCCCGCTTCACAGAAATGGCGGCCATTTTGCCCGCCATTTCTGTGAAGTCACTTACTGGGAGTAGTTGTGAATTTGTGAATGTGTTCTCTCTACTGGTAAGTCTTTTTCGCAATTATAAGCCTAAATACTATATTTTCGTTATATAATTATTGTAATTTATGTATAGAATCGCATTCTTCTTTGTTAAATACGTATTACAAACACTTTGACGTTTATACCAGTTTTATAACAAAAACGTATCTCACCTGCCTTCTCTCACCTGCCTCATAGGGTGCTATGGTAGAAACCTACTGTCCAGAGCAGATAAATATATGTTGTATTAGAGTCTTTTTTTCAACCGATACGTGTACTCAACTTGTTTTCTGTGGAATTTTTCACTTTTTGTATGGAAAATATGAAAAATTATTACCTACATGTAGAGTTTCAGAGGCTTAGGGGCTTTATAAAGGGGGGCAAAATTTTCATTATATTTGCGATAGGACACACCGTTTTCGAGATATAAGCAAAAGAAGAGAAAAAAAAAAAATATTTTGTAGATAACCGTATAAACTTCGCGGCCGAGTAGAAAGTTTTCTACTGTGTTTAGATCTATTTATTTTTTACCTATTTGTGTTCCATATTTTACATATTAAAAAATATTTCAATAAAACTGTTTTTTTTTTCAACTTTTCAAAACATCAAGCCAGAAATTCGAAAAAATCCTGTTTTTTTCCAAAGGATTGTTTTTGTTAATTTTTCTATGTAACATGCGAAAAAAACGTAAAAACGCACAATTCGTTTTTTTGTTTTGCCATTTTCAACGCCATTAAAACAACATCAATGTCACTTCCCTGATTATAAAGAATCCTACTCTGTACGTCCTGTCTCTTTCCTGTATTTAGTATCTCTCCTGGAAAGTTATAAAATAAGAAAAAATAAATTAATTGACTGGCTGCTTTTCGGGTATGAAGATATTAACTAATTCGATACCTAAATACATACTGCAATTACATAAAAATTGTATAATTTTTATCGTGCCGCCTTTCCTAACAACTTAATACCTCTTAATTTAGAATTATCCAAATATTGAAATTACATTTACAGTAAGCATTATTACTGTTTTTTATTTGAGATAGGTTTGCACTAGAAGCCGGGAAAGTAATGGACACTCAGATACGCATACACTCTGACAGCGCCTCGGTTCTCCAATCCTTGGGGAAAGAATATTTTACCTTGACTACATGTGTTTCTTGTGAATGTTTGATGTTGCTATGCTGCCCTTTCAGTAGCAGCGCGTCTGCGAGATTCAGCCGCTTCCAAGTTTTCTGTGGCTCTAAAAGACGCGATATAAGTCGCCTGGTGCTGACGTCGAGCTCGTGACTGTTCTGGTGTCTCTGCAGCCCGTTGAGATATCAGGTTCTCAAAATGCAGTTGACGCCGATTTTGTGACCTTTCTGGTGATTCAGCAGGCTGTTGAGATACCAGATACTGAGCATACTGTTGTCTCCACGCCTGTTACGCTCAGCTGGCAATTACGTTGTGCAGTTGCCAGGTCGCCGAACACGACAAATGTCACGAGTTGCGAGTCAAAGGCATTAAAGAAGAAGCCTTTGACACCGGGCGACAAAACCCTGTGTCGCTGGCGCTTGTGCAACGTTGTTAATCCCTGCTGCATTCCTCGACATTATTTGTTAGCGAAAGGGATGTCGGATCACGAGACGCGAACTCGTGACTTCGCCCTTTATTGCAATGGAGACGTTGGAAGTTTCTCGCTTTGTCAATATTACAACCTTAGATTATAGAATGTTCAGATTCGGTGTTCAATACAAAACGCTACGTTTATCGTGAAGCCACTTTTTATACCTGTGTGAGTGAGCGCCACGCTCGCGAGTGTATTGCATTACCCATTTGCGTATGTGTGCAACACGCGTGAAATACCAGTGCATAGAGATTACCCTATAAATGTGGGAAATTTTAAATATAAAAGAAGATTGTAAAGGATAATTTTCATAATTAATTTCGATGATTTGTTGTTATTTGTTTTAATTTGTTCAATTTTGTATGTTCCTAGCTTGAATATAAAAGACAAAGGAAAAGTGTGAATTTGGTCAAAATGAAAATCTAAGATGGCGGCTGCGAAAATTTTCAAATTTTTTATCATGGGTGTCGTTTTCATGGTTTTCGAGGGTGCTGAAGTCGATAGGAAGGTCAAAATATAAATCCAAGATGGCAGCTGCGAAAATTTTGTTTCTGTATTAAATCATAGGTACGTATGAAGAAACTTCGTTCCTGACGTGGGCTTCGCGACCGCACACGTTTTTACTACACAGAGCAGGAGTAATAAATTAATATTGTGATTTTTTGTGCTCGCTACGACTGCCCTTGTTATGAATTTGTGAATGTTAAAAAAAAAAAACATCATGCATAATTTTAATTGCACTGCGAAAGTGTTGTTAATTTTTGGCTCTCACTTCGCTAGCGCCTTAAAAAAAAACGGGTCTTATTACACTATGCTTGCTTGTCTACGGCTACGAAATGTGTTAATTGTCAATTTTCTTATTTACGCTACAAAAAACTTAAATTAATATAAACCAATATAAACCAGATTCGCTTTTACATGCAATATTTTTCCTTATTTCAAATGGGTATGCTAATGAATATTACGTATTATTGGACCTGCCTTTGTATATTACTTTAAGATAGGTCATTTTCTTGTTGAACAATGGATGAATTCGTCAACAAAATTAAATAATGCCCAATTCACTGCCCCTGTTTGTGGTGGAGTTGGGATGTTCGAAATCCACAATTTTTATGTTTTTAGCCTCTACCTGTCATCAAAATGGTGATTATCGCATTTACAGGCTTGGATTCTATCAAAGTAAATTATTATCCTTGCGTGCTAAACATGAAAGATTTAATGGCGTTAACATTTAAGTTTTTTTTCAACTCTTAATTAATGCACACTCATAAGATTTGATGGGTAGCATAATAAAAATTTACATAATCAATTTAGGGTGTTGTATGTCGTCATTGTAATAACGAGCCGACGGAGGTTATGTGTTCGGGTCCAATTGAGGGTGTTTCCGAACTATACGGTTAAAGAAACAAACTAACACTCACAAAAACAATCATCGTCCATGTTAATAAAACTCCTTTGCCATCCCTCGTTTGTTTCGTGAGGTGTTAAAAATATGGGTAAACTGATTTCATACCCTAGGCAACACTTCAACACTTACTGCGTCACATTATTATTTTTTCGTTTTCAAATTTAACTAAGAAATACACGGTGAAATTGAATACTCACTTAAGAAATGAGATGTTAGTGCACTTTTCTTTTTTTTGTAGTGTAATTTTTACACGATTTCACAGCACAAACTGTCATTTGTTTTAGAAATTAAAACACCCGGGTCGTGACGTTTACGCGGCGAACGTTCCTTGACGTGTGGCGTGGGGTTCGGACAATTTAGCTAGTATTAGCTACTTAAATTTGGAATCAATTAACGGTGGCCTACTAGGAATTTGGATATTCTATAATCTAAGATTTACAACCTTTTATTTAGGTCTATAAATCTTGATTGCAAGCTATTTCAAGCTGGAATTCTTTAATAAGAACGGGGGGCCGATTCTACTAATTTGCAACGTTACACGTTCAATTGTGTTTCAACAACAATTCAGTTTCGATCGCCGTTCGATAGTTACCAAAAAGTCATTCTGCTATTCTATAAGCAAAATGGAAACTAAACTTAAACCGAATCGGTAACGGGAACGTAACAGCGGGTAACCTGTGTGACCAACATTCCAAATAGTATGTTTTAAAAATACCACAGAAAAAAAAGTTGAATCTAATATATTACTAAATATGAATAAGTGCTACTAAAAGTATTTTTAATACAAAAACATATCTAGACCATACTTATACTTTTAGCCTGTATATTTTTTGTAACATTTCAACTTTATAAATAATAAAAACTCAGAAGAATGTTTCGTTTTCGGCCCCAGCTTGTGAAATCTGTGAAACGAAACGTTTCAATTATGTCAAAAAGATAACGATGCGACTAAACGTCACGCTAATGTTCGGTTTTGTTAGCAGAATAGCTTTTGAGATTGTTTCGATCGATCGGTGACTGAACTGAAACGTAACCGCAGTTGGATCGTTGTTACATTAGTGGAATGAGAAAACGCTCAAAAGCCGTGGTTCAGTTGCGATTCAATTGCGATTTTTGAACAATTTTGTTAGTAGAATCGGCCCCCTGGTCCTTAAATAAATAAATAAAGCTTTTATTTACTTAAATAGAAACAAATGTAAAGAGAGTAGGGAGGTCTTTGGCCTTTGCCCTGCACTGGCACACCACAGGCTATTATAAATTACAATAAGCTATTTTTTACAAGTTCCGCTTTACCTTTCATTCAAGTATAAAACAGATTACCTACTTGATGCTGCAGGCTAGATCTTTTCAACACGAGGGAACTCCTTTACGGCTACTGGTATCAAATTGATATTTAGTATATGGTATACACGTTGAGATTGAATCTGTTAGGATATAATGATTTTTATTTTTCGTATAAAAGGTACTCCCAATATTCGAATTTTCGCCATCGCCAAACGCAAGTTTAAAGAGCTATATCTATATCCATTTGATTCTACGGGAATCCTACGTAACGCATCGAGGCACATCGAGATGCATCGCCAGACATTGGGATGATATTTTATGGGCGCTTACTTACCGTTTGAAATAAAGAAAAGTGAACAATCTTGATTTATGTGTGGATACTGAACCACTAAGACGTACTCGTACATAATGCCAGTGGGCTTGAATGGTTAGCTTGCGTGTTCTGTGCTGAGCTCGCGCAACGTGTCGTACGTCTAGCCAGTAATAGGACTCGCCCATCAAGAAGCGCTGTCCCAAATTAGACGCATTATTAATTTATGTTATACATAAAACAAAAGGTATTTAAACACACTAAAAGATAAATAGTTAAAGTATTTTTAAAATGGTGAGGGTTTCATAAAAATACGCTTGATAGTTTTTGCGTGATTCTCAGTTTTTTTTTAACCGCGTTAAATTTATTAGTTACGTTAAAGTTATGTCAACTTTACATATTAATTAATTAATGAAATATAAACATTATCCAAAATATTCAATTATTTAGACAATGCTTTAATTTAACACATATTTTTTTCCAAATCATTAACACTACTCGTTTAGACGTGATCTGCTGTTTAAAATCATTAAAAGTTGGTTATCGTCGCCTTAAACATAACTAAGTTAAGTGTGTTATTGTTGTAGTTGTTGTTTGTTAGTTGTATAGTTAAGTAGTTTTAGATTGCGACAATTGAAACTGGCCCTAATGTTGATCCCTGCGGTACTCCCAGATTTAATTCAAACTAGAATTATGTGATCGCATTTATCCAGAAGATTTGTTCTCATTTGATCTTTTTAACCGACTTCCAAAAGGAGGAGGTTCTCAATTCGTCTGTATTTTTTTTTTTTTTTTTTTTTGTATGTTTGTTACGCGATTACTCAAAGACGGATGGACCGATTTGGAAAATTCTTTTTTTGTTTGAAAGGGTATACTTCCGAGGTCGTCCCATATAAATTTTATTAACTTTGCTTGGGGAGTTTTTGAGTTAGCTTCAATAATGCGTATATTTCCCACTTATTTTATATGGATGATGTAATGATGTTTTAATAACCTCCTATCACTGTTATTTACATGGCTATGTCTACAATGATTGTGCTCAATTATGTATTCGAATTTGTGTGGGGTAGGTTCCACAACTAAAAAGTGAAAAATAAAAACATTTTAGCAAAAAATAAAACCGACTTCTAAAACACAACACTACAAAGTGAAAAATAACTTTAAATTCGGAAGTCGGTGGCAAAAAACGAAAATACAAAACCAAAGA
Organism: Dicycla oo; assembly: GCA_948252095.1. Classification (NCBI taxonomy): domain Eukaryota; kingdom Metazoa; phylum Arthropoda; class Insecta; order Lepidoptera; family Noctuidae; genus Dicycla; species Dicycla oo. Next base: position 22,520,471 of record OX411733.1, read on the forward strand.
CACCGACTCGAAAAAGTTTTTATTTCTGAAATCAGATCAAAGAGAACAAATCTAACTCTGATGTATTGATGATTCTTAAGGCGGAGGCTCCAGGTAGCCCGCGAAATTGAAATTTTCTTACGTTTTTTGCAATTTGCAGGTCAGTATCAGGTTGTATGTTGATCTGAATATGATTCGCGATCGTAACAAATCTGTATTTATAGAATTATAATAATTAAAATCATCAATACAACTCTCTAAGTTCATATAATCCTAATGATTGACTATTTCAAGAAATCCTGATATTTTGGATTACACTAACTTAAGGCTTAAGGAGTTGTAGTACTGATATTGTAATGATTATAATTTTGTAAATACACAGGTATATGTTACGGTCGCGAATTATACTTTAATCAACATACAATCTAATACTGACTTGCACATTGCAAAAACGTAAAAAAAATTGAATTTTTCGGGTTACCTGGAGCTTCCCCCTTAAGGTTATAATCTCAGTTATAATTATGTAAATACAATAGTCGCGAATCATATTTTGATCAAGAGAAAACTTGACACTGACATGCAAATAGCAAAAAACGCAAGAATATTTGAATTCCATAAACCAGAAATATGTCTTTGTGTCAGTATTGGAAGTAAATTAGAGGACGAGGGTTGTGATTTGAAATAGATCAAAGCTAGGAACTTCTATCAGTTAATATTTTGAGGTCACAATGTTTGATGGTGGTAGTTAATTAAATCTAAATAAGCCGTGTGCCATCGGATTTCCCTTACATATAGCCGTATATGTAGTCGTAACTCGAAGTCACAAAATGATAAACTAGGACCATCGAAGTAAAATAACCAACGAGTCAAATTACTAATAAAAAACAAAAACAAAACCAAGGTCAGCAAGACGATCCGGGGTCAACCTCGGATATGGAGTCAGATATTGGAATTTGTTTGTTGAGCTATTTCTTTTATTGGATAGTTAGGTTCAGGTGGTGAGCCGAGTTGCGGTTTGCTGCATGCAGATGTATTCATCCGGTAAAGCTAGAAATAAAAGCAGATCTCAACGTGTGATATTCCCTGGCCGCGCCACAGTGGAAAAAAAAAAACATGTTTCTAATTAAATTGTACCATTTATGTACTAAACGGTACGTGTAGTGAAAAAAATGTACCTCAACGAGTAATGAAATACAATTATAAAGTTTTGGTGTGCGCCTGGGGAGTGTGGGTACTCCCTATCCGCGCCACCACGGTTTCTGTAAACTATTCGGTGCACCCGGACATAGTAAACACCAAAAAATGTACGAAAATTGTTCTCTATCGTGCTCTATAAAGAAATTCAAAAATATTATTACTTTAGAAATGATAGCCTTATACTCCCTGGCCGCGCCACCGAGAGCTATAAGTCGTACCTACACGGACACAGTACAAACACTAAGAAATTGTACGAAAATTGTTCTTTTCCGTACGCTATTACATTATAGCTCATTTTTCTGGGGGACTTCAAGGCCCATCATAAAGAATGGCTGTTCCCATACCAGAAAACTGACCATGTTGGGTTGGAGGCGCGCAAGTTTGCTTTAGTGCTAGATCTAACCCAGATGGTGAATGTGGCAACGCGGGTACCGGATGTTGACGGCCATACACCCAATTGCTTGGACCTTCTGCTGGCATCTGATCCGGACAGTCATTCAGTATCGGTCTCAGCCCCGCTGGAAACGTCTGACAACTGTCTGCTGAAATCCATATCGACCTGCTCTCCTCCAGATGAGAGCCCTAGAGGCACGAGGCGAGTATGGCGATACGGGTCAGCAGACTGGGATGAGATGCGGCACTTTTTTGCGTCTTATCCTTGGCGGCAAGTGTGCTTTTCTTCGGGTGACCCCTCGTGCTGTGCTGACGCGGTTGCGGACGTGATTCGACAGGGGATGGAGAATTTTATTCCATTCTCCGACATCCCGCTCGGTCACAAATCCCGGCCTTGGTATAATGCAGAATGCGCCCACGCTGAGGCCCGAAAAGAGACTGCCTACCAAGCCTGGGTCAAGGCCCGCGACCGCAAAGTTAGAGCGCGTAGGGTTCTCGCGAAGAAAAGAGCCTTTAATTCTGCCGCCAAGTTCTGCAAGCGGGTTTTACGTAGGGCACGTTTTGACCATGTTGGACGTATCGGGGCCAGGCTGGCTTCGCACCCTCCGGGTAGTAAACAGTTCTGGTCCCTGTCTAAAGCGGTTGAAACGAATTTCTGTCGTGCCACTTTACCTCCTATGATGAAACCTGATGGGTCGCTGGCTCACTCTGCAACTGAGAAGGCAAATTTATTTGCATCTCTCTTCGCAAGCAATTCACGTCTGGACGCTGGCTCAAAGCAACCACCTACTGTACCTCATTGTGACTCCTCGATGCCGGAGATTGCAGTACACATTAAAGAGGTCCGAAGAGTATTGTGCAGTCTAGACGTGAACAAGGCCAGCGGCCCTGACGGCATTCCAGCGAGAGTGTTGAGGCAGTGTGCTCTTGAAAAAAGAACGGTGCCGAAATCCTGGAAGCTTGCAAATGTACAACCAGTGCCCAAAAAAGGCGACCGTGCAGACCCTGCCCATTACCGTCCGATCGCCATTACCTCCATTCTGTGCAAGGTTATGGAAAGGGTACTGAACAATAAGTTGCTGATCTACCTTGAAGACAATGATCTCCTCAGTGACCGTCAATATGGCTTTCGCCGGGGACGGTCAACTGGCGATCTTCTTGTGTATGTCACGTACTGCTGTGGCGAAGCCATCGAGAAACACGGCGAAGCACTGGCTGTATCGCTTGACATCTCGAAGGCCTTTGATAGGGTCTGGCACGCTGCTCTGCTCAGCAAGCTTCCTGCTTATGGCATCCCAGCGGATTTTTGTAGCTGGATATCAGATTTCCTTAGTGAACGGTCGATCAGAGTAGTTGTTGATGGCTGCTCTTCTGACCTTATGGCTATTGATGCCGGAGTTCCTCAGGGGTCTGTTCTCTCTGCAAATCTTTTCCTGCTGCACATCAATGACCTGCTTCGGCCTGGTATTGTTGGGTACGCAGATGACAGTACAGTTTCAGAGAGATACTTCTCCAGCGCAAAAGTCCGGCGGGGCCGAAGTTCGTTCCTTGAGAGGGGCCATGGTAGAGCGGACAGATTTGACCTTAAGCTTTGTCTCCCAGCGGGGTGATGATAATCTGGTCTCTTTTAACGCCACCAAAACACAGGCGTGTCTTTTTACCGCTAAAAAGAGTCGTTTTGTCCAAACTCCTACTTTTCGAGGTGCATCTGTTCCTGTAACTGATCGACTTGAGCTCCTAGGCATGGAGTTGACATCTAGTCTCAACTTCGGCGCCACCTTCGAATACAAGGCCCAAATTGCGGCCAAGAAACTGGGCGTCCTAAATATGGTGAAGCGATACTTTACGCCTGGACAGCTTTTGACCCTTTACAAAGCGCAAGTCCGATCCTGCATGGAGTATTGCAGTCACCTTTGGGATGGATCAGCCAAGTACCAACTAGCCGCGCTTGACTCGGTGGAACACAGAGCTAAGAGGCTGATTGGCGACGTAAAACTGGTGGATGCCAAGCTTCATAGCTTGGCTCATCGCCGCAAGGTTGCCTGCTTGTCGGTCTTCTACAGATTGTACTTCGGAGAGTGTGCCCGAGAACTCGACGACCTCATTCCACCGGCCCCCTTCTACCATCGGACATCTAGACGCACTGCCAGTTACCATCCTTACCTGGTTGCTATTCCACCAATTCGCACTAAGCGCTTCCAAATGTCTTTTATAATGAGCACAGCAAAGGAGTGGAACTCACTACCTGCGTCTGTGTTTCCGAACGCATACAACCCTAATCTCTTCAAAGTGAGAGTGAACAGGCTTCTTCTGGGTAAGCTCACTCCATCGTCGACTTTGTCTCTGTCACCTGTGACTTAGACTAGAGTCAAGAGCAAACCCATCACAAATAAAAAAAAAAAACGCTATAAAATATTCGAAAACTTAATTACTTACTGCGTTGCATACTCCCTGGCCGCACCACCAAGAATTATTAGGCATACCCGGACATAGAATACACTAAAGAACGGTACGCATTATGTAGGTACTACCCAAAAACGTAATAATATTACGGGAAAATGATCAATGAGAGAAAACATCAAATCAAGATTAAGCGCATCAGCACAAGGCTTTCATGGACGGTTATGATTACGCTCTGCAGTCGGTTGGGTAGTAAATCACAGATATCTTCGTTGCTTTGCAAAATGATCCTCGAATTTAGATGTTTAATGCCCGTTTTCACCAACCATAAGTGCACTTAAATGAAGTAACACCTAAATAAAAGTGCACTGTAGGGATTTTCAACGCTAGGTTTAACAGCGCCGAGAGTTGGAAATCCAACAGTGCAATCATATTTAAGGATTCATTTAAGAGGATTGTGAAGCTGTAAATTTTCATACAAAAAGAGATAACGTTTTTCTCCCCGTAAACGTAGTTTAATTTTCATAATTTTTGGAAGTGTTGTTGGTATAATGAAAAACTAGGTCCGTACGTTTTTATTATAAATAAATATTGTATACGATATAAGTTATTAGCATCTAAATATCTATATTTTTGACATAAAAACATCCTCGAGCGTTTTTATTTTTTTTAAATTAAATTAAATTGAATTACTAAAAATGGAAGAAGTACAGACCTAGATTAAAGTGTACTGAATGTAATGGGATTAAAATTGTCTCATTTCGTAAAGGTTTAGGGGAGTAAAAACGTTATCGCCCGAAACAATATTTATGTAAATAATTGTATGAAATGTAGGCAATTGCCACTAAAAATCGCGCCGCGTATCGGCACTTCACAATCCTCAGTGTCACTTAGAGTTGGTGAGAACGGGCATTAGGGCGGTATTTTATTTTAAGTGATGATTTTTCAATTTGAAGTTGTACCTATTTGGCTTTTGAGTGTTGTGTGTGCACCGCAAAGTTACCAAGAAATCGGAAGGTTTTTCAAAAAAAGAAGTTGATCCGGGTGAATCGGTTGACGAAAATCCGTTCACGTTTACTTCTGACCCGTTCTTTCAAAGCGAGCTTTCAAAAAGAACGATTTGAATACGGGCTTTAAAACAACACAGAGCGAAATGATTGCGAATATTGACAAAGTAAAGCTGGTAGTTTATGTAAGCACTACAGAACCTATGTAGGTCACACGGTACCTATATACCTTCCTCGTGCGGGGCGGGAGCGAGCTACCTCGCCATCCGGGCTCAACCTTTATGACCGAGATACACGAGGCTAGTTTTTGAAACTAGGAATACTTAGTAAGCTAGTGTTAGTGAGCTAGCAAGCTAGTAACTCTGGCTTCGTGTATACACAACTATGATTCGACGGCCATTTGCCTATGACATGAGCAGTATGATCACGACGCGCGGATACCGCCACGCTCCCTTGTCACTAGTTTTCCAAGCCTGGTCGCACTGTGGATGGTAAAAAGGCTCTAGAAGACATAATAAAATCATAAACTTAACCTTTATCTTTTTTAAACTATACAGACTGTAAGTTTAAACAGTGGCAACCTTTTAAGGGGTCATTGTACTCATCATTATGAACAACTATGGGACCAAACCTGAAATCGCTAAAAAGTATGTAAGTATCCAGGTCATAGTCTACCCATGTGCCAAATTTAATCCAAATCCGTGTAGCAGTTTGAGCGTGAAAGCATAATATTTCAATCATGATTCGAAAGACAAGTGGCGCCATCTATTATCATAAGAGCGTTATTGTGGTTTTCCACGGGAACAGTACTTTTTTCGAGATGAAAGGTACCTTATGTCCGTCTCTGTACACGTGACAACGTATAACTATGATATTGGCTATTAGAAGCCATTTCAAGCAAAAAAAACCGACACTTTAAAATTGAAATTCCTGTCTTCTAGAGCCTTTTTCGGTCCACAGTGGGTCGGCTCGGTATACTATCCTGGCTTGCTGTTCTAGCTTGGCACACGCTAGTACTGTTTATGCGATGCCAGATAATTTTAAGCCATTGCAGTGATTAAGGTAGCAAGTTGCTACTGGTCAAATTACCAGGTCTACCTTTTGTGTTCGCCGCTCGTGGTCGTAACCTCCGAAGTTGTGTAGGGAGTTACTCTAGGTAGATGCAGGATGGATGTTGTTCTATATGATGTTATACTTGCTGGGATCATACAAGATGGAATACGCTTGTCGGCTAAAAGCACATTGGAAAAAATAATGGATTTCAATTCGACTCTTGAACTAATAGGCCAGGACTCAGACGGTTGAAAATATAGTGCATTCAGCGCTGAACTCACTTTAAATATTACCGATTTAGAAGAATTAAATCATCAATCAGTAACTACCGAGATGACGACTGAAGTATGGATGAAAAAGACATGTTGCTCCGACCCCAAATATATTGAGACAAGGGCAGGAGAATTATGAATATGATCACTATTGTATAGGACCAAGTTCTTCTCACTGAACAGACAGCTGTGCTGCGGAGAAGTCTGTTGCGCCACTTCTCCCCAGCTAAAACACTAGGAAGTGGTGAAGGGCGGGCGTTTTGGGGATTGTCTAATGTATATTTTTGGATTCTCCTAACAGGTTCCTATCACTAGGTTTACTTATTAAAATAGTAAACAATTTTCATTATGACATTTATAAAGCACTACTTCTCAGCCTAATTTGAATAAATCACTTTTGATTTTGAAGTTTAGAGAGCCAATCAATCAAAATATGGAGTGCTTCAACATTGCTTTTATCATCGTTTATTTTATAGGAAAGTAAAATGTTCTTCATTCAATAACTAGGTCAATCCGGGCTGCGATACAACCAGCCAGCTCGCAACTACGCAACTCACAGTTTGCATATAGCACGCCCTGCAATATCGATCATGAATTTACCGGTAACGCCCGAGATACACGAGGCTAGTATTGATAGGATGGCGCTAGTGCCACGCACAACATCGTCTCTGTATTGTTATCGTAAAAAATATTTAATTCGCATCTAAATCAAGAAATATCTTTGAAATGTAAATATAATAGTGTAAAGAACAATACTATTTTTACCAGTGGCGTGCACAGAGATTTCAGACAGGGTATGCACAGCTAAAAAAAAAACTTACCAGTTTCAGCTTGTTGCTGTCGGTGGCCCAACGACTAGGACTACCTATCCTACCTGAGTTTTACCACAGGAGCCTTTGGCTTCTTTTTATAATGTTTGTTTGCGACCACTATGAATATCTAAATAAGTGACACTTATATGATATGCAAAGTGGCATTTAAAAAGGCCGTGGGATGTTTATTTCGTTTTCTTTGCGCAAATGACTTTAAATTCAAAATAAATTACTTACTACTTTAATGTTAACTGATTACTTTCTACAAGTTAATGGTTATAAATCAAATCGACGCGCCTATCTTTTTTCAGATAGTTTTGCAAAACGTCGTCGTCAAAACTGCTACATCGTTTTACTAAAAGTTTTTTTCCAATTGCAATAATAGACAAATCTGTGTCTGTTTTGGCCCTGTATGTTGCGTAAATATGTATGAAATCGTTTTAGACTAGAAAATGATCGTTCGGTCGAAGCGCTACTGAATTTTGATTTAATTACCGACGCAGCACTGGGTATTAAATCATTTTGGGTCCTATTCGATAACCCCGTGAATGAGCTACCCGATGTTGTGTGCGCCGCTCTCCCTACCTTCCGCGGCCTTGACGGGGTCGCCACCGTCTGATGGCGGACGCGGTGGGGCCGCAGGGAAAGAGGAGTGTCGGTGTTTCGTTGGCCGCTCTGCCTATCCTCTGCGGCCGAAAAGTGGTAAGCGGCCGGGCTACTGACCTGACCGGTCACAGGGGGACCAAGGGTGCCTAGACACGGGGTCGTCTGGCGCCCATGTGCTGGTTTGGTCCATGGGGTGGTCACGGTGCGCAATGTGTTTTGTGCGCCCGTGATGGGGGGTGCTCCCCAGAGGAGGGTCCGTTGGCGGACAGCCGCGGCGGGTTCGCGGTGAGTGCTAACGCGTACCCGTGTTCCCGTCACAAGCGGCAGAGGAGGACACCGTGGAGTTTTAGTCGGTTGGAGTCCCACATAACTGCACTATCTCCCCGTGGTAGTGCAGTATGCATGAGCATTTCCCCACGCAAAAAAAAGGTACTAATGATACCAATCCTCTGGATTTTCAAATTGACCTCGGTGTTTCGTTTAGAAATATTAAACATGCTAACATTACTGTATCAGAAGTCCCTTACAACAATCATTTAAATGAACGGTGCTTGAATAGTTCGCTACGCCACGTATGTAATAAATATAATGGTCTATTTGTGAATATGGGATATAGTCAATCTGTACCACGAAGACAGCGCCATCTTACTGTTAATATTTGTAGATACCTACTAAAAGAAATTTTACAAATTGATTTCAAAACTAAATTTTTGACATATACTGAACAAAATCGAATTCTCACTAAGCTTAAAACTGACCAATCAACTCAAACTTTCAACATACTTGGCGACGTTGCACAGTATTGTTTTTGCCTCGAAAAACGGACATCCCCATTTTATTAATTTATCCGATAGAACAGGTTATTTTAAAAGTAAGAGTAAAATACCCGTGTGCCAATTTTACACCAAACATGAGTAAAAAAATATTTAATTTTTTTTTTTACTTTTCTAAATTAATTAATTACAAAAAAAATACGCATTATTTTACCCTTTTCTTTATTATGTGTTATAAAACTATATTAAAGATATTTGAAAAAAAATACAAAAGATTACTAACTAGTACAGATATAAAGAAATATGCTTTTTTTGTGTTTTTAGATTTTTATTTTTCCTGGTTGTATCTTTGCTTAGTTGGATTCAATATTTATACCAAATCATATATAGACCCCAACAAATCACTAAAAAAAAAACACATCCAAATCTCGCGTTATCTAGGAGTTATTCACTTCTAAAGTTTTTTCTGATAATTTTGATTTTAGGGTTATCACTTCACAAAAAATAATATGTTTTGTTTATAGGTTTAAATTTTACGATGTATTTTATTTTATCATAGAATAACACTTATAAGTAAGTATGTACATGCTTACACCCACTCTCATAAATTTTACAATTAATATTCTTATATTTTTTATAATTTTTACATCGAAATAACGTTACGTTACGTTATTTTTTAATACGCAAGGTCGTGGGTTCAATCCCCATCCAGGACAAATGTTTGTGTGATGAACACGATCATTTGTTTTTTGTCTGGGTGTAATTTATCTATAATATGTATTTAGTATTTAGAAATATATATGTATGTTTATCAGTTGTATAGTACTCATAGCACAAACGCCATCTAGTCCTAACTAAGCTGAGCAGCTTAGTTTGGGACTAGATGGCGTTGTGTGAAAGTTGTGGAATATTATTATTATTATACAACTAAAGTTGATTATTTATTCTAATATTTTTTCATGCTTTACTGCATGTCAAGCCAAGTTCGGAGATGAACAGGGTAAAGCACACCTTACACGAACCATTTCGAGCTACTTTTGACCACCTAATTCTATTGGACCTACGAAGATCGTTAAAGCAAAACTCTCAACTGTTGCAAACAAATAATTAACTTTGACACTAGGTTCCTTGCTACTGATTATGCAACTAATCAGTAGCAAGGAACCTAATAAATTATCTTTTCCCTCCATAGAACTTGGCCCCTATTTTACATTTATGTTTTGGTAGGACTGAGTTCATTTTGCACTTATTATCGCACAGCCTGACCCCTTGATCGATAAACTTG